>JAPFRF010000001.1:104792251-109592251 GCA_029282475.1 Phrynocephalus forsythii
AGCAATCCTCCTTGGCTTTGTGTCATTAAATACCAGGACACAGCTTTTAACGGCCATTTCGTGAAGGCTATCATTCAGGCCTATCATGTGGAGTTGTCCTTCCTCAGTACAACTGAATGTGCCACCCAAACCCCACCCCCAAAGAAGACTCTGTAATATGAATTACACTAATTACTTCTTGTGGTTTAAACATTGATTTCAGTGTTAATTTAATGGACTTAATGGATGCTGCTATTCCCCTCAGATAGGGGCCAATATTTGTCTTATTTCTTGACCATATATAGATTTCTTTTGACCCTCTAAATATATTACAATTGGCAGTCCCTTTATTCATTGTGCGTGAGAATATTGCCACAGCTTTAAACAGGGAACAGTGAGTCTATGCTGCATTGTTCTTGGGTGTGTGTTTCTTGGAACAAGAGGGGAAAGATGTATCTGTCAATATCTGTAGCCCTCTTCAAGTGTAACTGAATTCAGCTTTTTCATCAGGCCTCGAGAGAAGAACCTAGCTTCAACTCCCTCTGTTGTCACTTTCTTCACATGATGATGACCAAGAACAGAAGTCCCTGCCCATATTTAGGCTCTTCCCATAAACAAGAATCTAGGAATGTCTGGGTTCTTGCTTTCATGGGGATCTTACCTATGAACTGGAATATCTCTGCTGCATCCAGCACCTCCATTACCATGTGATGACAGATGAGGAAGGGGTGAAGAGGCTGCATTCACGATTGCCTGAGCAGAGGGGGTTTGTCTATACTGTATTTGTTTCTATGAGTTTGGACAATGTATGATGTGAAAGCTGTATAAACATTATAAAATCAGGAATATGGCCAAAGCTCCTTTAATCACTCCATGATAGATGAAAGTTTCTTTTCTACATTATTGTTATGCTTAGGTTTAAAACAGAAATGCTAGGCTTTCATATGTACTGTTTAAATCAAAGCCACTTGGAATTGGGCTTAACGTATTTTAAACGCCACACACAGTGTGTTTAATAAATGAAGTATAAGATAATAAATGATAATGAATCTTGAATTAGTGTTCTGTTCAGGTCAAACAAAATACTCCCACCAAACTCAGCATGAGCAGAGTCATTTACTTCATGTGAGGTCTAAACAGTATTTCCACATGCTTTCCCCCCATTTTTTATTTATTGTTATGAGTGGTTATCTTATGGGATTGAAGGATTTCACTTCAATATATGAATCATCATAAAACACATCTGCTCATTAGACATGGGCACGACTCGGCGAAATTGTCGTTTCCGTTTTCGGTTATCGTTTCTGTTACGTAACGGAAACGGTAACGATAATTAAACTGTCAGAACTCGAACTCGAACCGAAAAAAGAAAAATTTGGTCGGGTTTTTCATTTCCGTTTGTGGCATCGCAGCGATCATGCAATGCGAAGCACAGAAAAAGTTTTTAAAAGTTTTTTTAAAAAAACCTGACTCCCGGCCAAAAAAGCAGGCAAAAATATGCCTGCCTGAGGCTTTGCCACCTACCAGAGGGGTGGTTTCTAGGGGGTCCCCGGCCTTTCCCCCCCTCTTCTCATGTCCTGGGCTGCTTGCACCAGGCTGGGGGGGTCATCCTCGTCATCTCGCCATGCCATGCGGTGGCGGGGGATCCAAAATGGAGACTGCAATTTTTCTTTTGAAATCGTGGTCAAAAAACACACCAAATCACCACAGAAACATGTGAAATTTATTTATTTTAAATGCCTGAATTTTAATAGTAGCAGCAGTGGGGTTTTTATAGCAATAAAACGTCGTATTTATTTTATTTTATTTTATTTTATTTTATTTTATTTTAGAAAATTTGGGCTGGGCATGGGATGGGACCATGCAAATAGTTTGAACCATTCCACCAATGGCATCAACAGGTTTTTGACTGACACTTCTGGATGTCTCGGAGGGCATAAAAAGCCGAGGCCCCTTCCAGAAATCGCAGTTGGGTGTATGGATGTGGTTGAGGGAGGAGGGCTGGCTGCTAGTGCTGGTGTGATCCGATCAAGATTGAGGAGGGAGGCTGGAGGCTTTAGGATTTAAGTTAGGCAGGCAGGGAGGGAATTGAATTTAGAAAATAATTTCTTTGATTCCCTGCAGCTTTGTCTGCTGAAGGGAATAGCAGTTTATTCTTTATTTCTTCTCTGGCAGTTTGTGAGGATTTTTTTTCTGATATTGGATATAGGGGGAGGTTCGACTGGGAGTGGGAGGTGTGGATTTATTTTAAAAATATATTATATACTACCATTTAATTTCTGTTTTCCCAACTTCAATTTGCTTGCACACGCACACATTTGGGGTGCAAGCCAAGAACAGAACCTCTATCCTAAGTGATATCCTAACTGCCCACTTGCCCATCCGCCCGTGCCGCCACTCGCCTGCGGCCTGTGCCGCCGCCCTCCCACTCACCCGCCCGCGGCCGCCGCCTGCCCGCTTGCCCACCCCCTGCCCCACCCCCCGCCTAGGGCGCAAAAACACCTAGCGCCGGCCCTGATTGCGGGACGCCCCTACGCTCTGGGAAGTCAAATCGTGCTAAATCGCGGTGGAAACGGCAAATGACAAACGACAAACGGAAATGACAAATTTTTGAAAAATTTCACGACAAACGGAAACGACCCGAAATGGACCCATTCCGACAAACGAAAACTCGAAACGTCATTTTTTCTGGTCGTGCCGATGTCTACTGCTCATCCTGCTGACTTTTTCAAAAGCAGTGTTTCTTACTGAGGCACAAGAAAACATTGGGACCCAGAAGCTTTCTAGAAGGGCTTGGTGCCATAGTGTTTTTGTGGACTGTCACAAAAGGCAACCCAATGTATACTGGTGCCTCAGGAAAATAGTCTAAACTTTGTTTCCATGGTAGCAAAAAAACCTACAACAATAAAATAATACCTGACTACATGCTGCAATTCACCAAGCTTGATAGAAATCACCCTACTTTGCCTAATGGAGGCGATGACCCAGACCGACACCAGGAAATGTATCCTGGATTTCGAGGCTGAGACAAGGGAAAAGAACTGTTTGTATGGATCCTTGTGTTCCTTCTCTTACAAGGAGTCAAGATCCTAAAAAGTGTGTGTGTGTGTGTGTGTGTGTGTGTGTGTGTGTGTGTGTGTGTGTGTGTGTGTGTGTGTGTGTGTGTGTGTGTGTGTGTGTGTGTGTGTGTGTGTGTGTGTGTGTGTGTTTCCAAACAATGACCCCAGCATGGTTAGTTGTGCACTGCTTTAACTTTGCCCAGTCTGAAATTCTAAAAAAGCAACAAGTGTCAGTAGTAGAACATCAACCTCCAGTGAAAACACATGGCACACCATCAAAGACACAGGATTCTTGGGGGGGGGGAGCACCCTTGTCAGTCTTCCTTGTGCTATGGGGTGGGCAGTGGAAAGGGTAGTAGGAGAATGCAGATGGGATAACCCAATCATTGAAGCCCAGATGTTTACATTCTAAAGACCAATGTCTGCAAATTACAAGTGCATTTCGTACCACCATGTCACATCATTGACTGAAGGCATTACTACTAGCCCTAGTTCATAAGAATTACGTGGGTTTGGCAAAAGAACATCAACATTTAAGCAACCTCTGACAGCTAAATCGATACGGAGCATCTAAAAGAGAACCATTGACAATAACTGCACTGGGTGTGGGGAGGTATTTGACAAAATCCCCTGGAAGTGTTTTATGCCATGTCATTGGTGAAAATGTAGCAGCTCTTTTACAAGACTGATTACACCTTTTGTTGGCCCTCAGCAAAAGAATATTGATATTATAGAGAATCAATACACTGAAATATTTGTGCCATCTCTTTTTCTGTTCCACGAGAACATCAGACTTTAACAAAGCAGGGTAATTACTTGGGACAGAGGAGCTCTATTCATTTAGCAGCCTGGGAACTAGAAGTCAAACAGGTGGGAGAACTCAATGAGATGATAGGGCTGACACTAAGAACAAAGTCCACTGGCTGAATTCTAAAGGCAAAGACAGGCTGTGGTGATGTTGCACCTATACAGCTTTGTATTTGCTTGGAAGGTACAGTAACTGACTGAGGCTGACTGGCAATTGGTTGTGTGCCAGGAGTAATTGTTATGACTGTTGAGAAACATAAAAGAATTTTTATGAGTGAACTGTAAGCTGATAATAGGTCTGGTTTATGAATTTATGTACATGTATGAGTGTGTTCACAAGTAAGCTAATTAGGGTTGTGAGAGTGGGAAAGAGAGAGTAAGAATGAGTGTTGTCTGCTTGGAGAAGAAGTTCAGATAAGTGTGCTCTTGTTAATACCTATGTAAAAGATGCTGTCTTGTCTGTCTGTGGCTATAGTAAAGTTGCAGTTGTAAGCTGAAAAACGCAACTTGTATGAGTGCCTCACAGAGATGTTATAGTATTGGAAACGAACTGGAATTATCTGACATTTCTGGATCTGTAGCTACTGAGGTCCCATTAGTCTTTTTATTTATTTATTTATTTATTTATTTATTTATTTATTTATTTATTTATTTATTTATTTATTTTCAATTTCTATCCTGCCCATCTGTCCACATAGCCACTCTGGGCAGCTAATAACAATCAGGGATAAACACAGAGATGTCATAAATTAGCAAAAAAATACATAATCAGCAAAAAATTATCAGGTAATTACATTTGTTTAAAAAAGTCACCTAAAATAAATGTCACATATTAAAATGAGAGTGGACCAATAGTTTTTATTTATTTTATTTTATTTATTAGATTTATACCATGCCTATCTGACCATCTGGCCATTTTGACTGCGTATCTGCTGTGTTATGTTGGTAGTGGCTCTGGAAAGGCCTGCCTAATGAGCCAAGTTTTTAAAGACCATTTGAAGGTCTCTAGTCTTCTGCAGAAAGTTTAGATGAACAAAGACACTATAATTGAAATTAATCTGTAGGTGTGACGGTAGTCTTGTCTGGATTGCCAAGGCATCTAATGACTCATACATATATACATGCATTAACACAGACATGCTCTGATTACAAAATTCACATACAGACACATGCAAGTATGCAAACACACAAGCATGCGTGTACATGCATATACACATGCAAACACACACCCCCACACACACAGAGTCATAAGTGTAAAATGAAACACAACACATCCCATGCCATTGATGGCCAGGGCTCTAGATAGATCTTGTCATTCTTACACCCAAGCTGCTTTTTCTAGGTTAAATTACTGCAATAGTGTGCTATTACAAATGGTTCAAAAATTTCCACTTGTGCAGAATTCAGCAGGGAAAATGTATGTAGGAGCTTGATGTTCTGATTGTGGAGGTGCTTTCAGTATCAGTTACATAGGCTGTCTATTCATTTCTGAGCCAGTTGCAGAAGGTGGTTGAAAACTGTCAGACTGGCTAACTGAAGGGACACTGTGTTCATACATTCCTGCTTGAGGTTCAAGATCAGCATCTACTAGGAAGAATGAACTTGGTCAGCACCATGGACAGTTCCTTTTCTTTAAGGACCCCCCCACACCTGTGGTAATATATCTCATGGTGAATATATTGGAACTAGAGATGGGCACGACTCAAAAAAATGGTGTTTCGTTTGTTGTTTGGTCGTTTAGGGGTCTGTTTCGGTTCGTTTTCGTGACTTTTTTGCAAAAAATTTCATTTTCGTTTTGTTAGGTAACGAAACGAAAAAACAAAAACGAAAATGAAAAATTGCTGTTTCGTTAGCATTCTTTTTAGTTCAATGCATCTGCTGCAACAAAAACGAAAAACAAGGCAAATTTGGTCGTTTCATTTTCATTTTCATTTTGTTTTTAAAAAATTTCATTTCATTTTCGTTGCGTAACGAAACGAAAAAATGAAAACGAAAACGAAAAATTGCTCGTTTTGTGCCCATCTCTAATTGGAACTTTTCCTTGCATTTGCAGTGATACATAAGAATTAGGCAGGTTTCCTGCCAAGAAAACTCCGTGGACATGGGGTCACAAAGAGTTGGTCACGATTGTAACAACACAACACACAAGCTAAGATTCAAGGAACTAGTGCAGCAGCAGCAGCAGCAGCAGCAGCAGCAGCAGCAGCAAGCAACAGCAACAACAACAACAACAACAACAACAACAAATGTGACATATCAGTTCTCACCTATGGCAACACTTCCCAGGGTTTTCCAGGTGGAGTATTCCCTTCTTCTGGTGGCTCCCTGAGGCTGTGTAGCTTGCCTAAAGCCACATAGGCTGGTTCTACTCACAGGAAGCACAGTGGGGAACCTAAGTCCCAAACTCCAGCTCTGCAGCTAGCCAGCCAGTTCTTCTGTCATTGTTGTTGTTATTGTTGTTGTTGTTGTTGTTGTTGTTGTTGCTGCTGCTGCTGCTGCTGCTGCTGCTGCTGATACTGTTATAGCAGCAGAAGCAACAGCAGCAACAGCAGTTTCATAATAAATCAGTGAATACCAAGGTGAGTGCAAAGCATATAAGCACAGAGAAACCACTGATATTTTTCTGATTGTGCTGGTTGCACTTACTCTCCTCCCAAACATGCACATGCTTCTTCTCTTCAGAGCAGTGGTTCTCAACCTTGGGTCCCAGATGTTTTCACACTGTACTTCCCAGAGATCCTGGCCAGCACAGCTCATGGGAAAGATGTTCCATGAGTTTTAGTCCAAGAACATCCGGGGAATCAAGTTTGGGAACCACTGATCTCAAGTCCTGATGTAGCAAGACTTAATGCTGGAGTTATTTGGCTACAGACCAGGCCACTTTCAAGAGAATGATAAGAATCATTTCCTCCATTAGGCATCAATTTTAAGAAATCTCTGGTGAATTCTCTTTCTGTGGGGAAACCCATTGGGCTAAATCCAATTATTAGTCCTAAACAAGACTAGATTCATTGAATCATCGGGACTTATGCAAACATTGGCTTAACAAATGTCATTTATTCAATGGGTTTATGCTAGGTGGAAATAACAGTTAGCTTCAGCCCATTGTGTCTTAACTATGAATGGTTAAATATGAATTAAATTGGTTTTGTGTGTGGTATTTAAATATTTAAAGGTTCATGTCATGGTAGGTCAGTTTTTCCAGCACATATGGTGCAAAGCAAATCCTCTTTAAGCAAGTGTTGGTGCCATTCTGATATACCTCACACTACAGTATGGTTCTACAATTTGGGTATTTTTTACCGTAGTCCAAAGGCACAGAAAAAATGTATGTGAGACAACTGTAGGCCTGACATTTTGGCATACCCCGATATGTGGGTCCTCAGCACATTCTCACAGTCAGTGACATAAGATAACCACAGGAGGTAAATGCCAATAAAAAATAAAATAAAAAGAGGAAAACCATATACTGTGACATTACCTTATTTTCAAAATACCTGCTTTTCTAATTCTGTCCATCCTATCTTAATGCATAGCACAGGGTATGACAAAGGTTTTTTTAAAAAGTGGTACCTTGTATAAAGGAATTAATTCATTCCAAATGAAATTATGTTAAGCAATTTTTCCTTTATACAAATTACCCATAGGAATGCATTGCAAACAGAGTAATCCCTAATCGCTACCATTTTATGTTGTACGGATTTGCCCCATAGGCGATTCTGTTAAGCAAATTTCCCCTATCTCCAGAATTTTTTATGTTGTACAGATCCTATGTTATACAAACCATTTGTTATATGAGGGTCCACTGTACCCAGTTCTCTAATGGAGTATGGATTGAGAAGAAACAGACCTTATCCGATTTTTAGGCAAGTTACGGTTTATGCTAAAGATTTAGCCTTCTCCAGCTTTGCTAACAAAAGCCTTTGGCCCCAGCTGTCAAGTTCCTTTCTAAGGAACTTGAAGATGGAGATTCAAGGGCTCTAATTCAACAGGATTTAGTACTGCCTGTGTTATTAATTGATAAGGCTAGCCAATGCACCCAAGTGGAGAGCAAAGGGCTGACACTAGATCTTCCTTTAGATCATACTCTAGTAATGTTGATTTAGCAGTTCTTCTTTCAGTTTAAAAAGGAGCCAAACAAAGATTGAAGTCCCTTTTCTGGCTTTCTTTGCAAATCACCATTGTTCTTTCAAGTGCAATTTATTTCTCACATAACTATTTCAGTTATTTCTTATTTCAAACATACAGTGTTTCAGAAAATTGAAATTGTATCCAAAATTGTCCCCCACTGGTTTTCCCATATTTGATTGTCAAAAATGTTAATCTTTTCTCAGGCCTGAAATTACGAGCCAGCTTTATTGGTCAAAGGCCATAATAATTCGAGCTCTTATTTTATAAACTCATTTCTGTAGAGTGATATCCTGATCGGAGCAAGAATAATAAATCACAAACATGTCCCCTAAGATTGCATTGTAAATGTCAAAGTAGACAGGAAATTGTAATTAAAGAAAGGAAATTGCTACAAAGAAGCACTTGATTTTAAAATGAGCTAAGCACAGAATTTTCTAAGCATTTAATTATAGACCAATTTCAACTGACTACTTTGCTTTTGCAGTCATATTTCTTATTATAACTCCTCTCTATAATAACCAAATCTCTCTGCGTACACTGGTCAAGAAGTATTACTGCGTAACACTGCATAAGTACTGGGATTACCAACTTTACAGGGGCTTTAATCATATTCTGCCGTGATGGACAGTAAGATCAGAATTGTAAGTAAACCAGGAGCAATCTGCCTCTAAGCCAGCTGTAGCCGGTCACTTTTCAAAGTGTGAAATTTGACCAAAGTTATACAACTGTACAAGACCAAGTCCAAAGGAAGCGATTTCCCTATAAAGAGGCACACAGGGGCTTTGTGACAAAACCAACATGTGCTATTATATATAGAAGTTGAAGAGATACATGTGGCATTTGATATGAACTATACTTTCTAATCTGCCTTGCATGGGGCACACAGATTTAATATAGACAAACAGCAAATGGCCAGCTGGAAGAAGTTCATTCCCTTGTGTGCTTGCTTGTTTACTTACTTATTTACTTATTATTTACTTAGTCTCATTTATAAGCCTTTTTCTCCGTAAAAGGACTCAAGGCAGCTACTAACTTTTAAACACCATCATCCTTGCATCTATCTCAACAGAAGACTACCACTATGGCACATTTAGACTTCCATGTAGTAGACAAATATGTAGCAGACAAATAAATAAATATGTAGTAGATGAATAAATAAAAACAAATAATTCTGATCCTAGGACATGGGAGAACTTGTACAAAAGATTTGTCCTGTCATGAACAGATAAAGCTCCTCTTTACCATTTCAGATTTCCAGCAGCCACCAGAGATCCAAGGATTATAATGGAATATATGTAACGGTATATAAGGGCATATATCTTTTGGCCAGAAGCAGAAGTAACTAGTTATATATAACCAGTTACTTGTAATTATGTCTTTATTTTGCAGTAATAAAAGAGTAACTAAGAAACCTTACCAAGGAAACTCTGTGAGTGATAATGTCAATCCTTTCCTGGTATAATGGTGGATTTTAAATTACCTTTATCAATATGGAGCCTACATAATTCCAAGGTGGATTGGTGCTGTGTCTCATGCTGTTCTTGCATTTTATGTTGTATATGTTGCCATAACAATAAAGTACTGTATATCAAAATAAGTTATTTTTGCATCCTGCAGTCTTAAATGGAATTCTGATTTTTATTCTATTTTATTTTTGTTTTAAAAGGAAGATGCCTTCTGGGGATCCTATGGTTACCTATGTGGAAAGATTAACTGAAATGTTCTGTGTTATGGATTTTTTTTAAATCTAAGAATCTGAATTGGTATTCAATACATTGATCTGAAATCTAGCCACTCAGATGTTGGCATAAGATGAATTAATAAGTGAAAGAGATATTTTGCTTAACCCCCGCCTGGATAAAGAGGCAATGATTTAAATGAATGGATGTGTCTCACACCCACGTGAAAAGGGGGCGGAGCTGTGTTTTTTTCTTTCTTTTAAGGCTAATGAAAAACAGTAATGCAAATGTGATCTGGTGGGTATTTATTAGCATTCATTAGACTTCATTGGAAATATATTATATTAGGTCTATCACAGTGTGACAGTCAGCATGGCATAGTGGAGAGTGTCAGACTATGACTCAGAAGAGCTGGGTTCAAATCTTCACTTAGAAAGTGACAGGATGTGTGTGTGTGTGTGTGTGTGTGTGTGTGTGTGTGTGTGTGTGTGTGTGTGTGTGAGAGAGAGAGAGAGAGAGAGAGAGAGAGAGAGAGAGAGGAGAGAATCATTTCATATACAGTAGGACCCCGGTATCCGCTGGGGATTGGTTCCAGGCCTTCCCGTGGATAATGAAACCCATGGATAAGAGAGAACGCCTGCCCACCTACCCCCCAAACTGCTGTTTCCTGACAGTAGTTTGCTTTATGACTGCTGTTTTGAGACAGTAGCTTGCTTTATGGCTGCTGTTTGTGACAGTAGCTTGCTTTACAGATGGTATTTGTGACAATAGCTCTCCTTACAGTTGCTGTTTGTGACAAGAGCTTGCTTTGTGGCTGCTGAATTATTTAATTTTTCTCCTCTGCCAACTGCAGATAACTGAATCAGTGGATAATGAATCAGTGGATATGGGGGTCTACTGTACTTTGAAGGCCTACTTGGGTCTGCATGTATCAGATGTGACTTAATGACACATAATAGCAATTCTACCATGTACTGTACTATATTATAGAGATGGATACTCTGCAGCATTCTAGTTCACAATATTCTAGGACACATTGAAAGACTAACAAAAACTCTTTTCCCTGTGCTTGTCTCATGTGCAGAAATTCATTATCTTTCCCTGCCACCACTACATATCTATGAATAAGGTGCCCCATTAAGGGTACAATGCAATGTATAGGAAAAAGGAAAATGCATCTGGGAAAAGGTGAAAATCTTATTTCATCTCTACCCCATCATTCCACACCACTGACTGCTAGCATTAAGATGATGGAGGGAGTTAAGGAGTTGAGAAGACCATTAATGAAATGACTGAACAATATAAACAACTCTTCCTTCCTTCCTTCCTTCCTTCCTTCCTTCCTTCCTTCCTTCCTTCCTTCCTTCCTTCCTTCCTTCCTTGTATGTTTATTTGTCTATCTGTCTGTCTGTCTATCTGTCTGTTTGTTTCTAAATAAGCATTTTGAAAATGTTTTTCATTCCAAAAAACTAAATAATTTTAACTGTATTTGCAATGGAAACAAGTACAAAAATGTGTTAGGTATCTGACAGCATTAAAACTGGTGAGGCAAGGAGACTTAAACAAAGAGATAAAGGTAGACATTTGGAATGTGATATGGGGGGAAAGAATAATGAAAAACATGTCAGTGAGAATTAAGGAAAACTGTTATACAGTTATATGGAGACAGAAACTTAAGACCAGTAAAACTGCATGAGATAAATAAGGAGGTGACACCCTTGTGCTGAAGGTGTAAGAAGGGAAAAGGAACTTACCATCATATGTGGTGGAATTGTGAAGAAAACAACATGAATGCATAATAGCTTTTAATGAGATAAAAGAAATTATAGGAACTAATATAGAAAGATGTCCAAGGATAGTGTTGCTAGACATAGTTAGAAACTATCAAATAGAAGAAGAGATAAAGGATTTGATTATAATTATGGTCACAACTGCAAGATTAATAATGGAAAAAAATAGAAAGAGAACAAGAAGTTGAGTCTAGAAGAATGATATGATGAAATGGGGAGTTTAGCTGTCAATAATAAACTGACTTGCGAATTGAAAGTTACATAAGGGCTGTTAAAAGAGAATGTTATAAATAAAATATGGCATAAATCTCTAGAACATGCATTTCTAAAACATAAGTGATATGCTCTGTCTGAAGAATCAGTTCAGTTTTGGAAAGTGATGGGATATATACGAAATAACATGTAAATGTAGTAAATGTAATGTTATATAATATTATACAATGTATTGTTATATAAACCTGAGGGTGGAGAGCAATATAGCACAAATGTGTTGTGGGGAATATATGTGTTGTTTATTCAAAAAAATAAATATTATAAAAATAAAAAAATAAAAAGAAGCAAAAATAAAAGAGAGAAGAGCCAGCTTGTATGGCCATGGTCAAGCTACACCCTCTCTGGGCATTCTGAGAAGAAGGGAAAGGTAAATTACTTCTCTGTGACTATAAATCCCTGGAAGGGATGGCCATATGTCAGTATTAACATGGTAGCAGATAGTAGTCAATCAATGATTCAATCAATCAATCAATCAATCAATCAATCAATCAACAAAAATAATGCAGCAAGCCATTTAAATCCATTACAAATAATTCATTAAAAGCAGGGGTAATGGCTTTTCATGGGAAATGTAGAAAGTGATCAGGAAAATGCCTGATGCCCACAGTGCTGCTCCGGATGCTTGATTTCTTTTTACTTCACATCCAGTTTGAAATAAAAAAATGGGATGGATGCTTGCCTTTCTAATGATGACTTTTAATGACTATTTAGTTCAGTGTTTTTCAGAAGGATGTAAACTATGCCCATGGGTCTTTTTAAAAGTGCTATCTATCTATCTATCTATCTATCTATCTATCTATCTATCTATCTATCTATCTATCTATCTATCTATCTATCTATCTATCTATCTATCTATCATAATTATTTATTAGGGCTATATAATGTGCCTTTCAAATTATTTTTATTTCTGTAATTTATTGATGGGCTATTTTTGAAACATAGCAATGTGAACCAATGTCCCCTCTAATTTTCAGACCCGACTGGGTGCAGCTCTGTTCTTTGTTCCCATGACTTCACTCTCCTATGTGCCTGTCCCCCCCTCCCCAGTGCATGGTTTGGTCATGACTGGAAAAAACATGGCCACTGGGTTTGTGTGGGGGAAGAAAAGCCCTGCACAGAGAGCAGGTGAGGTATGCACCCTCCTTAGAGGGACCCAGTAAGACCTGCCTATTTATTTTTAAAGAAAGAAAGAAAGAAAGAAAGAAAGAAAGAAAGAAAGAAAGAAAGAAAGAAAGAAAGAAAGAAAGAAAGAAAGAAAGAAAGAAAGAAAGAAAGAAAGAAAGAAAGAAAGAAGGTTGCTTAGGATATATTCACCCAGAGATCACTGAGCAACACTCTTCTAATCACTAGCCCAGACTAATTCAACAGTAATACATACAGAATACATTCTACACACACACACACACACACACCCTGAATAAAGAGAGAAAAACACAATATTCCAGCAATGTTTTCCATAGCCTCCTTTGTCAACCATGAGGATATTTTGGAATGGAAGGCAGAGACTCCTAGCAGTGGGTGATAGAATCATAGAGTTGGAAGAGACCTCAAGGGCCATCCAGTTCAACCCCCTGCCATGCAGGAACCCCATCACAGTATTTCTGACAGATGGCCATCCGGCCTCTGCTTAAAACCCCCAAAGAAGGAGACTCCACCACCCTCTGTGGCAGCATATTCCACTGCTGGACAGCTCTAACCATCAGGAAGTGCTTCCTGATGTTCAAATGCAATCTCGTTTCCTGTAGTTTGAAACCATTGCCCCAAAGCCATGGAAAACAAACCTGTTCCCTCTTCAATGTGACATCCTTACAAATATTTAAGCATAGCTATCATATCCCCTCTCAGCCTTCTTTCTGAAAGGCTAAACATTCTCAGCTCCCTAAGCTGTTCCTCGTAAGACATTTCTTCCAGACTTTGAACCATCCTGGTCGCCCTCCTCTGCACCCGCTCCAGGTTGTCAACATCCTTTTAGAAAGGAATTCACATTGCTTTGTGACAGTGGTGAGCCACAGAGGGGCCTGGCTTTCCCAAAGAATCCCACCGGTTCCCACCAGCTAGAGGCAGGTGAGTGAGGAGTGGAGAAGGGGAAGCATGGAGATGCATGAAGCATCAGCACATTCTCACCATTTCTGCATCACACACACCCCACAGGCACACAGGAGGGGCCTGCAGACCAGTCACTGGAGTTAGGACCCCCAGACCCTTCGCCACCTCACAGCCAGTTGGCTGCTCCCTGAGCCACCCGGCACACTCAGCCAGCAGGAGCACTCAGGCTCAGCCACTGGTTGCAGACTGGGCACTGCTCCCTGGCATGAAGCCAGCCGTGGGGCAAGCAGTGCTCTGGGAAGGCATTGGGGCTGAGGGCTCAGGACCTCTGCTGCCCCCTCCTCCTCCAGATGGCACCCCTTGGCAATTGCCATGGCTGAACCAGAGAGGAAGGGAAGGGAGGAATCAGGGAGGAAGGGCGTGCCCAGGAGACCCCTGCCTCTGCCCAGGGCAGGCAGGAGGGAGAAAAGGAGGGCAGACTGCACCCCCTAAAATATTTCACCTGGGGTAAGTAGCCCCCATGACACTGTCGAGCTTTGCCACTGGTTATTGGCAGGGAACTATTGGATACCTTCAACCTGGGATAACAGACAAAAACAATTGCAAATGTATCACCAGGGGTCTTCTGAAGTTCAGGTTGTGCTTTGCTGTCCTCTTTTGACCTATAGCCAAAGGCTCCCAGTGTCTCCTCTGTCTTGCAACCTATTTGGCACTACCATTGCAAGTTGGCAGTCCCTGGAAATCAATGCAGACAACTACTGCAATGCGAGAAATTTGGGAGAGACATCCGCCAGCAGCCTTAGGTATGGCACCTCTAGACCACTCTCTGTCTGCATCAGCAACTACAGCCCTTCACTTGATTCTAGACTACAGGTAGAGCTCCCATTATTTTTCACTATGCTGTCCAGGAATGGTGGCAGCTAGAGTCCTACAGCACTTGGAGGGCTGTATTTCCTCATCTCTGTTCTTAGCTGGCATCATTGCAGACCAGAAAAAAAAGCCAGGTGGGGGAGGAGAAAGGTAATGCCTGAAACACTCAGTACTTTTTGAATACCAGGCAATGTAACAAGGAGTTACTAAGCTACAGTAAACCATTGTAACAGGTAGTCACAGTTGTCCATGTAGTCATAACAAACAAAATTTTAGTTGCTTTCACACATTTCATTTCAACGTTTTAAAGCATTTTGGGGGTATTTTGTCAGGATTTTGTTCAGATCCTTTCCTATGCTGTTCTCTTATGAATCCCAAACACCAACAGAAGTATTCTTTGGCTTTATCTTGTGTATTCTCCTAAAAATGTGCAAGGTGTTAATATCAAAATTGGCCGCTAGAAAGAACCAGATAGACTTCTCTGTATTTTACTGGCCTGCAGGCAACAACAAAAAGCAAAAACAGCATGCAACACAACAAACCGGTTGCATGATTGATCGCCCAGAAGTGGTGTGTAAAGCAACCAGTTCCTTTTAAAGGATACTGTTCTATCTTTGGCCTCCATTATGCACCACACTAACATGCATAGGCTGTAGCTTCCCTTCTTCTATCTGTTTCTTGCCTCTACAGCCATCTCTGGTCTCTGTTCTTTTCTCCACTTTTTTGTTTTTATTGTTGTTCAGTCGTTCAGTCGTGCCCAAATCTTCATGACCCCATGGACCGGAGCATGCCAGGCTCTCCTGTCTTCAGATAGCTCAGAGCCCATGAGTTGAAAGATACAATTTTGATATGTTTTTTTGCCCCAATATGCATTACTTTACATTTTCCTACATTGAACCTCATTCGCCATTTCGCAGCCCATCCCCCCAGTTTGGAGAGATCCTTCTGGAGCTCTTCACAATCTTCTCTGGTTTTTACCACATGGAAAAGCTTTGTGTCATCCTCAAACTTGGTCACCTCACTGCTTGTCCCTATCTCCAGGTCATTTATGAACAGATTGAAAAGCACAGATCCCTGGGGCACACCGCTTTTCACTTCTCTACATTGTGAAAATTTCCCATTGACATTCTTTGTTTCCTGGATCTCAACCAGTTCTCAAACCAGAAGAGGACCTGCCCTCTTATCCCCTGACTGTGCAATTTTCTCAGCAGCCTTTGGTGAGGGACTATGTCAAAGGCCTTCTGAAAATCCAGATAGACAATATCTACTGGTTCACCCAAATCTCCATGCCTGTTGACCTTTTCAAAGAATTCTAAAAGGTTTGTCAGGCAAGACTTACCCTTACAGAAGCCATGCTGGTTTTTCTCTCAGTAAGGTTTGTTCTTCTATGTGTTTTAAGATTGTCGTATCTTTTAGCCTTTTGTTACTGTCCATAGAGTTTTCTTGGCAGAGATACTGGAGTGGCATGCCAGTTCCTACTCCAGGTGGACCACATTCAATCAGAACTCTCCACTAAGACCTGTCTGTCTTGGGTGGCTCTGCACGGTATAGCTAATAGCTTCTCTAAGTTACACAAGCTCCTTCGCCATGACAAGGCAGTGGTCCACGGAGAGGTTTCTCCACTTTGCTATGTGTCAAAGGAACCTTTTCTGCTTTCATCGGCCCTGTATCCCCTATCTTCAACCATCACCCTCACCCAATCTCTTGCTACGATGGTGATGTTCCTCCTTCATCTCTTTCTACAGTATGTTGTCACATGCATATGTTGCTTCACTTTGGTTTAAAACACCTCCACCTCTGTAATAAAGAGGCTTGATACCTAGGCATAACTTGGCATTCCTCAACACTTGCTGAGACCTTTGCCAATTCTGCTCAATAAGCTTCAGTGAACTGAACTCTGGGAGTTAAGGAAATGATGCATCTGTTCCATGATGGAGACAGATCCTGGAGAACTCTGCTTGTAGAGCTGCATGTGATATCAACTTCCAGTCTGATGCCAGGCTATTAATATTTACTCTTTCCTCGCTGTTGTTTTTTTAATTGCTTGTGCATTCACCTTCTGGTAGCGCTCTTTAGCCCACATTTCTTTTTCTTAATTACAGGATTGTCATGCAGAACAGCACGGAAATCCTTGTGCACCGAAATATTTAATTATGAAACTCAAAGTAATTTATAAATGAACATTTTTGTTTACTTCCAAATTGCATTTTTCCCTTGAATGACTAACTATTTGTGTCATATTTACCCTGTTGGATTTCACATAATAATGCAGCTTGGGCTCTGCGTTATAGAAGAGCAGGATGAAAAGTTACTTTGGGATTCCCAGGTAGAACTTGGAGAAATTACTGCATTTGACCCAAGTTCACTGAATCCCTCAGAAAACATGGCCAGTGGTCACCCTGCCAGAGGCATACTGGGAATTTCCACCCCACAAGAAAGTGACTTTACAAGCAGTGCGATATGTATTTTTCTTTTCAGCTCTAAAGTATGGGGGGTGTCAACAAAATGGACGGCATGCTTTTCACAGAATAATCTGAGTAGGTTATCTTTTGGGGAACTTTTGAGGCCCCTCATAATGACAATCTGGCACAGAATGTTTCTCCATGTCAGGTAATGTCCTATGCAGTTTTCTTCCTAAAAAGGCCATTGGAGGGCATGGCCGTGACTGTAGACCCCACATTATATATGTTATGTTCCATTAAGTCAGAACCAACTTGGAGCAACCCTAATAGGACTTTTGAGGCAATAGAGATTTAAATATTGCCTTCACCTGTTCTTCCCTACTGCCTCCTCTGTTAGTTTCCATAGCCGAAAAAGGAGTTGGTCTCCAGTCTCCTGACCCCTAGTCACTGCACATTGGTTATCAGAATCCCTTGCTCTATAAACATGGTGGGAATCATTGGTGGTTCATGATCCTAGCAGGAAGCTGCTTTACCCATGACACATTTCAGAATGCCCCCCTGTTCCAGGCACAGGTCATTAAGGCTACCTACTCTCTTCTATGTCATATCATTTGATCAGGTGCTTATGGACCAACAGTCCAGAATATTATTAATCCAGCTTCATAACATGGTATTTTGCTGTTTTTTTTATCATCTTTGCAGATAAATGAAAAGCATTTGCCTAGCTCCAGTTGTGGAATAATAATTCTAACATAAATAAAATGAAAAAGGTCATGTATATTTAAGATATCATAGTATCTCACCTGCTGGCTCTTGAGGATTGGAAAACTAAAATACAGTGGTACCTTGTATAAAGGAATTAATTCGTTCCAAATGAAATTATGTTAAGCAAATTTTCCTTTATACAAACTCCCATAGGAATGCATTGAAAATGGAGTAATCCCATTTTTATGTTATACGGATTTTCCCCATAGGCAATTATGTTAAGCAAATTTCCCCTATCTCCAGAATTTTTTATGTTGTACAGATTTTATGTTATACAACCTGTTTGTTATACGAGGGTCCACTGTAATATGCATTTACCAAGTCCTCTGTCCATTTCCAATTGCCTCTCTTGGCTAGCACCATATTTGGAGCCGAACTATTAATATTATAATATAGCCAACCTATAAAAACAAAAACAAACAAAAAACACATTTATTCTTAGATATTTGTGTCAAAATTGCAGAACAAAAAGAAAAACTCTCCCCATATTCACCATTATTATTATTATTGTTATTATTATTATTATTATTATTATTATTATTATTATTATTATTATTATTATTATTATTATTATTATTATTATTATTATTATTATTATTATTATTAGTGAAGATTCTCAGTCATCCAGGTTCGTTTAACTGGGAGTTGAGTCATGGCTACTGGACTTCTTTTTTGAGAGATAGAAACGTTTCGCTGCTCATCCAAACAGCTTCATCGGACCGATTCATCTCTCAAAAAAGAAGTCCAGTAGCCATGACTCAACTCCCAGTTATTATTATTATTATTATTATTATTATTATTATTATTATTATTATTATTATTATTATTATTATTATTATTATTATTATTATTATTATTATTAAAACATCCAGTGGCAGCAGCCTTAGATTCGAGAAAAACTGTCCTGACAATGACGAGTTGGTTAAATTTCAAGGGACCAAAACAAACAAACAAACAAGCAATAAAAACGACAATGTTAAAAGCCCAAATCAAAATATGATCTATGCAGAATGTCAATCCTGAATCAGGTCAAGGAAGTTAAAGGCCTGAACGTTTGGTAGGTGGTTTGGGGTGGTAGTGAGAGTCATGGAACATATTGCATGTAACATGTGCACACAAGTTTCCAGCTTCTGAAATTACAGAGAGGTGTGGGTTTCTTCATGCATGAGGTGTTGGAATAAAAGAAGAGCAAGAGTAAAAAAGAAAGAAAGAAAAGCCACTCTGTTACTTGCTAGTAGAACAACATATCAACAACTGTTAGAGCTGACTTGAAGGTTAAATATTAGGAAGGAATCCAATTTCTCTTGTCTATTCAGCTCAGCGGTGTGTTAGATTGCGGTTGGAGTGTGCTTATGGAGTGTGGGATATGAAGTACCCTAATCAATCCCCTCCTGCTTCATTCTCAGGTTCTTCTTATATCAGGTCCCTGCCCTCAGGCAGCCTTCAGCTTTCCAAAAGCCAATTCCATACAAATAAAAATTGCGACCTGCAGCTAGAGGGTGAAGCTGAGTTTCCCCCTCGTGATTAATCTCTTCTTGGGTGGCTTTCGGAGGGGAGGGGGAAAAAAGAAGTGGGAAGGCAGGGGTGGGGTGGGGAAGAGCAAACGGGAAGGGGGGGAATAGGCACACTGAGACCTTGTGAAAGAAAGATTTCCTATTGAATGAGCCCCATGCTTTAGAGTCAGTTTATCAAATGAAAGAATTCATTTTTAAAGTGCACACACACACACACACACACACACACACACACAGAGAGAGACAGAGAGAGAGAGAGAGAGAGAGAGAGAGAGAGAGAGAGAGAGACTCGTGTTGACATTGAGAAAATGAGCTATCAAACACTATGATTAAACTTCAGCTGCCATAATTGTCATCCAAACAACTGCATGGTGGAACTGAAATGCATTTTCTTTAACCAGCTCGGTATGGTTCACCAGTAATACTCGGTTTAAAAGGTTGTTGCTGCTAGCAAGAGAAACAAGGCTTGAAATTAACTTTTTCCAATCCATAGACAAAATTAAATATACGTATTTGAGTCACACAAACAACAGTTGAAATCAGATAGACTCTAACCTCCTCCCCTCTCCCTTCTGTAGTGATTCGGTGGCCAAACTCTGGAACTCTGGGATATTAAAATATCTCTGAACTTCCCAATTCTGCACTACCTGTCCTGCATCTCTCTCTCTCTCTCTCTCTCTCTCTCTCTCTCTCTCTCTCTCTCTCTCTCTCTGTGTGTGTGTGTGTGTGTGTGTGTGTGTGTGTGAGAGAGAGAGAGAGAGAGAGAGAGAGAGAGAGAGAGAGGTGGTGGTGGCAGAATGAGAGTGTGTTCATATAATCACATACAAGAAAGGCAGTACGTAGTTGTTACTCATAAAAAATGAGATTTGCACAGGCATAAGGGAGAGAAATGGAAAAGGTGGAAGAGAGAGCAGCAAAGTCTCCCCCTCCCCAATCTCTAATTGTGGGGCTGTTGCCAATTGTGGCTGGGAATACAATTGTCTGAAATACAATTGCTGCCTTGCATGCAGTTATTTTGTAGTGCCTTAGCTGTCTGCATGGGTGAATTCATTCAGACAAACATGTAGAAAACAAAAATCAAGTGATAACAGTTCTCCCCAAAGTCAATTGGGAGGTGATCATCAGAGACTGTGGGTCATTAAAGAGCAACCAAACAGAAGAAAGGAAAAGAAAGACCCATCAAGAAATGGGGTTTGAAGACTGACAGCAAGGAAAGTGTGCCTCTCGCCATTGGTGCCCTCAAGCCATTTGTTCATTTTGCAGGTTGCAAAAAACGACTATACATGATCCTTGCCAAGTTATATCTCTTTGTCAAGTTAACGAAACAATGCAAACCCTCCAGGGTACAACAATCAAGGGAAATGATCAGAGAAAGGGAGTAAGTGGGCTAATAAGTTGTGCGTGTAGGTACATGCCTCTGATCTCAGAATATTCTGCCATGTCTTTGTAAATGTTTCTTTCACATTTGTCTCATTCAAACCTACTCCACATTACTGGAAATGTAACATAGTGGACTTTTGCTGCATTTTCTTTCTAGCCCTCAGCAAAAGATATCTGTGGAATATTGTCCAGGCTGTTCATGTTTGATCCAATAATACCTCATAGCCCTTCCTTTCATATTATTGATTGACTGCATGCCTCCGTTAAAAACTCGAGATGTTTCTGCATCTGTGTGTTTTGTTTAGGGTAAGGTTGTCACAACACACATAGTTCAAAACAGAGAACGAGAAAGGGCAGAACATAAGAACATTCAGTTGTGAACAACATCATCACTGTTTTCTACTCATATATGAAAACTGTAAAAGTTCATTAACTCCTGAATCTGAGGTTGCTTTGTCCTTTAGAAGTAAAAATTCTGCTTTTAGTAGCTAGCTATGCTGAAATTAGAAAGCAACAGATGGGACATTGTAAGCTAAACATAGAGCAACGGGGGAAAATATTCAACTTCTGACTTCTGTCTTCTCTGCAGTGGTTAAAAACACACAGCTTGGATCTACTAAAAGAAAACCCTCAACAAATAGCAAAGCCCTCTCCGATGAGGGGCTAACATCTGTCTGCTGTTGGCAACCATCTCCCCTCACAACAGCTGTGGTCCAAGCCTTCAGAAGCAAAATACAAGTTGAAACAGTTTAGGACTGGGTGATAGGGAGAGCTTGTCAAGACCCTCAAAAGGCTGGCCCAGCACCTTTTCCAGCGCCTCTTAACATGCTTTGTCAAGGGGGTGTGGGTGGAAGCAGCAGCAGCTTCATTTTGCATGAGAAAGCATCATTTCAAGAGGGTGGCTCCAGCAGCAGTAAGTAAAGCAAGCCAAGCCAGGTGGACAGGAGCCATTTCTCTTGGGACTCAAGGTGGCCCGAAGCCTCGAATTGCCAGCTGGAACATCTGAACATGTGGAGGGTAGAAGTGGAAGAGAATTTAACTGGAGTTGAGATTCTCAGTGAAGGAACCCCCAAAGCCCTTGCCTTGCAAATCTTGGCACCTGTGAAATAAACAACCCTACTTGTGTGCATTTCTGCTTTCTCGATAATATTTTTGTTTGGTTTACCATATCTTAAATATAAAATAGGCCTCCTGAGGAACTTGAGGTTAGTGCTTGGGCTATAAATACTACAAGGAGGCAAACAAAACAGAAACATAAAAATAAAAAATAAATATTCCGAACCAAGTTGTGTTTCTCCCTGACTCCCTGCATGCGCTGGAATGAACACATAGAGACCCACTTTATTTTCAGGAATATGAGATTTATGCAAAAGGACATTTTAAAATATCAACATAGCTTAAGTGCTTCAACTGCTTAAACGTTGCCATCTACCCAATGAAGCAGTTTTGTCCAAAGAAAATATACAGCTATGTATTTATTACTTGCACTAGGCAACCACTAGGTGTCTGCTATCAGGAATCTTAATAGGCTGGCTTGCAGTGCCACGTTGCCACGCCTTTCTCTTACCAGCTTATTTTTTATCAGACATTCCATCAAATTAATATCTCATTATCTTTTAAGCCTAAGTGTCTTCTCCCTCCTTCCCCTTATTTCTGTTCCCTGAGCAGGTGTTTTTGCTAAGTCGATTATCCTATCTGATAAACTTGCCATTCTCTGAACATATGGAAATAAAGATTTTGTATTAACAATTACATTTTCATCATTTTTAGTGTCTTGTCAAGCTTTCAGCTTTCTGTTACTTTCCATGCAACAATCAATGTGGTGGTTTATCATTACTGTTCATGGAAATAGAATAAAGAAAGGGGGGGTGGATGTAGAGAAATGTTGGCTCTAATTGTGAATCCATTTACCAGCAGGTTAAATCTTATTAAACACAAGATGATCAACCTCAGAGTAAATATGCACAAGCACCATGGTCTGGTCAACACATTTAAAATCCATGGGCATTGACTAAGAGAAAAGTCCTCTACATGTCCAGTTGGAAGCCAGTTCTACTGAGTTCTTCAGGACTTCTTTCGAATCCTAACTGTATATAGGATTGCTCTAGAAGTACCCTGGGACCTGCCTGTTATGTACTTGCAAAAATGTGGAAAACAATAATGACTCTTAAGAACAAATAAGATAACAAGCAAGTTATATATGCTAAAACAGTGTTTTTCAACCACTGTTCCGCGGCACAGTAGTGTGCCGCGAGATGTTGCCTGGTGTGCTGTGGGAAAAATTCTCCCTACACCAGCAATGCCCCCCCCCCCCCACGGACATTTTGATAGAGATGCCTTGGGAGGGCCTGGGCTGGAGGATGGAGAAGTGTGTTTGTGTGTGTCTGATAGGCACAGAGTTAAATTTTTAACATTTTCTAATGGTGGTGCGTGAATGAAACAAGTGTGCCTTTGCCCAAAAAAGGTTGAAAAACACTGTGCTAAAATATGATAGTTGTTCAAGATGTTGACTGAACCTGATGGGAAGACTCAGGCCCACAGGATGCATATGATCATCAGGGTTCATACGTTGCCCCGTTGCTCCTCCCATCCCCTACAATGCACTCCTTGCGACATTTGATCCCAAGAGTTTATAATGCCTTCTGGAATTATGTGACCATTTTGAATCATTTTATTTGAGAAAAGTTATCTACAGGCTTGGGGGATGCGAGAGGGAGAAATGAAGTAGTTGGTCATGTCCCATGGAAGGCACACTCAGCCTTTGGGCTGTTTGTGAAGTGCATGGGGTTTGGACAGTTGGATGTCTCTTGAAGCTTGTGTAAATGCTCTTCATCTATGTGTAACCAGCTGTTTCCATGGAAGGATGATCCCATCTGGATAGTCACAGGTGACGCCTGACTCTGCCCACTTCAGGTTGATTCCCCACCCCCTTATAGATGGTAACATCCACAAAATAATGGCACAATGTAAATTGAATTATTGAACTGTACCAATGGATCCAAGTCAGGATCATACAGCAGAAATATAATCATAGGAACACAGCCATTACCAGATCTCCTCATTATCTGGATTGGCTATCTATGTTCTTCCATCAAGCAATGGATGTTCTGTTTTTTGTCTTTACCTATACATTTTGATGTGTGGTTGTGTGTTAGTGGAATAAATTGCTTTCCTTCAGGCCTCCCATTATGGATCCTCATAACAGATCCTCATAATGGATCAGGTTGATCGGCCACCTTTATAGATGGTAACATCCACAAAATATTCTCCTGTGCAGGCTTTCTGAGGTGAGGATTGGGGGTCTAGATTGACCGCATGACCCCAATTCTGTCTGGCCTGAATTGGATACCCTTTGCCTCCTGAATAAATTTCAAGGTTCTGGTTTTGGTTTGCAAAACCCTCCATGGCTTGGGACCTGAGTATCTGGCAGAGCGCATCTCCCAAAGATCAGTGTTGGCCTGACCCACCAGACCATAGCTGGCACTCTCGCTCCAGGTGGCCATACCCAGGGAGGCCCGCAAGACTTCCATCCGTAATTGGGCCTTCTTGGTGGCCACTCCGGTCATGTGGAATAAACTTCCCAGTGAGATCCACTCAGCTGAGTCCCTTCCATCATTTCAAAAAGCCTTGAAAACCTGGCTATTTAAAGAATATGACAACCGCTAATGTGTTTTTATCTGCTTCCCCCTTTGTTTGGTTTTGCACTCCCCCCTTTTTGTGCCTCTTGCCGGGTTTTTCATGTTTTGTTTTTTGTTTTGCTTTTAAATTAGTCCTCATTTTTATTGCTTACTTATTACTGTTTATTGCTTAGTCATTTTTCACTACTGTCTATCTAGTCATGTTGCATGTTTTAAATTTGTTGATCTGCTCTTCTATGTAAACCGTCTTGAGTTTCTTTGTGAAAATCATCATGGCATAGAAATAAAAAAAAAAATAAATAAATAAATAAATAAATAAATAAATAAATAAATAAATAAATTGTCCAAGCTTTATTTGTGGCCCATATGTCTGGCATCTGTGAAGCCTCTTCTGTGTCCTGAAGCTGGAAGACTCAGTGTTGACTTTCTTTAAAGCCAAGAAAGTTGGGACAGTTACCAGGAAGAGATTATGTTGATGAAGGATGGTTGTTACAAGTTTATACTACTATAAGTTTAGATAGTTGGATAAAGGTTGATACTTTGCATACTACTGACTGCCCTGCATCATGGAGGTAAACATGAGTGCAAGAGACCTGGCAGGCATAGTGGTCAAAGGAGGGAATAACAATGTAAAAAGCCTGATGGACAATGTAACAGTTGTGGAGTCAAGACTTCTATCTATCTATCTATCTTCTTTCTTCTTTGATAGACACATTCTGAATAATTTTTGCAGGAAATAAAAAGGGTCAAGAAGTTCCAGAACAAGATACTTTCACTTATAAGCTTATAAAAGGTTATAAAAGAATGAATTTTAAGGTGAAAGTCTTGAAAACACATTAATACCAGATGGGATATTAAGAGGAAGATAGCCTGTTTTATCTGTGTTGGGCAAGATCCAGCATTATTTTGGCTTATTTGTAAACTAGATAGGTAGGTAGTAGTTTATTGCTAAAAACCATTGGTCACTGCAATCTTGATTTACAAGAGAAGAAAAAAAATAACTTATAAGGTTACATCTACGACAAATATAATTAAAACTTTTTTAAAAAAACGTATGACACTTGCAGAGCAATACAGTCCTCCCAAAGTTAGAGGTTGACCCAGATTTTCATAGCTGCCAGTGCAACTTGGTGTGTAACAAACCTGTCTGAACCAACAAGTAGCATACTAAGTTGGGCTCCAGGGGACCTGTCAGCCAGTGAAGGCTTATTTGTAAACTAGAAACACTCTATTCCTAGGATGCCTCTGCTTAGCTAAGTGACAAGAAATTCATTCTCTGTTCCCTCCTTCTTGCATCTCTGTGTATCCTTGTGGGCATCTCTAAAATTTGGGCTCCAGAGCTCTGGAGTCTTCTGAAACTGTATGGGTGGTAGGCCTGGCAGACCCGCAGTGTCCCATGGCCTGAGTTTTCAGGGACATAAAACTGAAGTCAATGGGGAAAGTCCCTGCAATGTATAAGGGTGGTGGACTCACCAGCAGCAATTATAGGAAATGATTTAGGTCCTGGTTACCTGAAAAACTGCCTCCTTCTACATGAACCTACCTGGCAGTTGAGATCTAGCCAAGGGGCCCTTTTGAAAGAATCATCCCTCAAGGAGGTGAGAGGGATGGTCTGTAGATAAAGGGCCTTTTCGGCAGTTGCCTCCAGGCTATGGAATGCTCTCCCAGTTGAGACCCACATGGCACCAATGTTGATGGCATTTTGTTGCCAGGTAAAAACCTTCCTGTTCCAAAGGTTCTTTAATGGATACAACAATAGGTTGTGGGTCCTGGTGGCAATTTTATTGTATTGCATTTGAATGTATTTTAATTGTACAGTATTGTATTGTATTTTAATGTTTTAATTGCTTTTAATGGTTCATTTTAATTTTGAATTGTCATCTGCCCAGAGACCTTCAGGTAGTGGGCGGCATATAAGCTGTATAAGTAAATAAATAAATGTATGATAATGAAAAAAAAAAGCAAGGGTGCTTCTGAGCATTTCCTAATGACATCTCCAAAAGCCATAAGAAAGAACCTCCAAAATATGAGCTGAACAGGTCCCATTCGCTAAGAGTTCAAGTCCAATCCCTGACCTTCAAATATACAAAATCTCAAACCTGAGTCTCAGAACCAAAGCCCAAGCATTGGCAGGTCTAGATAGATGATGGTACTGAGAGGGAAGAGGTGGAGTGCTATAAAATGTTCTGCTACAGAGGAAACAGAGTAGGGTTGGGGAGACACACACCACACCTTCTTATTCTCTGAGAACTTCCTAAAGGCACCAGTCCCTGAGTTGCAGAAGAATAAAACTGGATTCAGCTCACTGAAAACATCCTAGTTAAATTCTGATGAAGCCATTCAGACATGGAACCCAGGGGACATATGAATGGTTTTGCTGACTGATTATCCACTCTGTGTGTGTGTGTGTGTGTGTGTGTGTGTGTGTGTGTGTGTGTGTGTGTGTGTGTGTGTGTGTGTGTGTGTGTGTGTGTGTGTGTGTGTGTGTGTGTGTGTGTGTGTGTTTTGTTGTTGTTTTTAAAATATATTTCAAAACCTAATATGAAAACAATGCAAAGTCTCTAAACAAATTGGCTCACTGTTTATATTTCTTCCCTCCATTATATTGTGAATTCTGGGTTTTAATTTAACAGTTTAATTCTAGGATTGCTTCTACACGGTGAGCTGCACACAGTGGTTTATTATCGGAGGGCTGTTTCTGCATGCTGGGCAGCACTCAGAACTTTGTTATTTTAGGATTGCTCAGGCATGCTGTGCTGTACTTAGAATCGCTTATTTTAAGATTTTTCATGCATCTCAGCTAACTGGAGATTATTAGTTTATCAAGAGAACAATCACAGGCGCTTTGTGGTGGAAAGAAATGAGATGCACAAATGTGTAATAAGAACCCCAACGTGGGGTAAAACAACCATAGCTAACATATTGTTCACAATTTTAAGGGTGGTAATAAATGTATAACAAAATTGTCAACAATTAGGAAAGCATCATCAGCAATGTTTAAAAAAATAAAGGATGGTGGGAAAGTTTGCATGTAAGGCATCTGACAATTAGCTGACATGCTGGAATATTCATGCATTGGTGAGTCCCAAAACTTGTTCTTCAAGTGTCTAGCTCAGCACTGCATGATGTTTCACACAGGTTTGCCAAATATCTGGTCTGAATGGAGTGTGACTCACTGAAATGGATTCTTCACTCAGGTTGTCAAAGGAATCCCCTAAAGCAGTGGTGGCAAACCTTTGGCACTCCACATGTTTTGGACCACAACTCCCAGAATTCCAAGCCTGTATTGCTAATGACAAAGGGTTGCCAGAGGTGTGGTCCAAAACAACTGGAGTGCCAAACGTTCACCACCATTGCCCTAAAGGGTAGCTGGGACAGGGCTTGGTCTAGCCTAGCTCACCCACCCCTCTCTTGGCTTGGTCCTGGCCTCAGATGGCAAGGAATCATGAAGTGGCATATGCCATGTGGTCTCCAGAAGACTGCTGCTCCTGGTGGAGCCTTCAGCGAAAGCTGAAGGGGTTGGTGGTGGGCATCAGGAGGCATTTGGGTCTCTCACAGGATCCATTCCCCAAACCTGGGCCAGGAAGTGCTGCTGTAAAGAAACCAATTGGGTTGTGACTTGTGACCTTTTCCTCCAAAGAGTTTTGTGTTATATTCATGTAAGGAAACATAGACAACTTGGGGCATGCTTAGCACAAGACCAACAACTAGAAAAAGTTCATGTGATTATCTATGACGAAGCTGCCTGGGCAACACACACACACACACACACACACACACACACACACACACACACACACACACACACACACACACACACACACACACACACACACACCACAATTACATTGCCAGTGAAAAATCTATTTTGGACTGGCTTAAAATGCAGTCACTGTCTGAAGACCTATGTTTGAAAGCACCATCCATCCATGGTTGTGTTTTATCCATCTAAAGATGCCCTGCTAGGCATTCTTTCATTGAATATGCTTCTTTAGTTGCTGCTTGTATAATTGCAGCTGTTGCTGCTACCACTCTGCAGCAGTCTGTGGTTCAAAAAGGAGAGTGCCTTAGCAGACCGCTGCGGGATGCAGCGCTCTATTCCAGCTAACACTAGTATCACTACCAGTTGTTGATGACATCATTTCAAAATGTTCAGGTAATGAAATGAATGACTATACATACAATCAGCTTTGATCAGACCAGTTCTTTTTAAATGAGAAAACCAAACTGCCCTGGTTCAAGCAGCTGACAAGTCTGATGGTGGAAATCTGAGCGCCCCCCCACCGCCCCGCTTATTGTGATGGGAACTAATTCAGTGTGATGCAGTGGTGATGGTGGTGGAGAAAGCAACATATTCCTGAGAGACCTGTGGAGCAAAGAGACAAATGGAGTCAAGGAATGAGAATTGAATCCAAAATGAAGATACATTGAGAACTGACTAGCACAAACATTATAGATGCTGAATATAAGAAACAACAATTTGAAAATAAATTAAACAGTTGGAAAACTAAACCTCTATATGGAATATATAGTGGTTTAGAAATATATTTCTACACCTGAGAAATATTGATAGAAAGCATGACAATAATTCAAAATGAGCATAGTTAAGACTGGGAACCAAAGAAACTAAAGATTTGCTTTTTACAACAATGACTACTACTGCTGCTGCTGCTGAACTTCAACTGATGAAGTTGTTTGGATGAGCAGTGAAATGTTTCTATCTCTCAAGAAAAAGAAGTCCAGTTGCCATGACTCAACTTCCATATACAGTGCACCAGATGTATCTTTAAAGGGATGTTTTTATATCATTGGAGCTAATCACAAAAATGTTGCTTTTTTCATGGTAAACATTTTTAAAGAAAAAAACAATTTATTAATGTTTTCTTTCCAAAGGGCTAATGTAGCCTTTTCTACAAGAAGGGGATCCATGTTTTGAAATACAAGAGTTAAGGGAAATGCGACTTAATTTAATGATATTAGAGATGGACAAATAGATTAAATATACTTCCCCCTCCCCACAAAATCCCTCTTGTGTGTGGAATTTAAGATAAATACACTAATTAAGATATAGTTAACACAGCAATCTAAAATATCCTAGGAACTTAATGAGTTTTGAGCCACTAAAGCTGCACTGAGTGCTGGAGGTATAATCAGCTTCAGAACTGACACATAGCTCAAAATCATTTCAATTATCTCTCTCCCTTATATTAGCTAGAAAAAATAGCAAACACTCGGCAGGGTTTGAGAGTTGGAGTCAACCAACATTAATGGGCAATAGACAAAGACTAGGCCATACAGTGGAGTGAACAGAGAGCGTGAGGGTTGACCTTTGGAATTGAAATATAGGCATTTTAAGCTCCAGTGGAATGTATCTGAATGGCCTTTTTTGTGAGTAAAATGCATAGAAGGTCAAGAAGAGGCCACGGTTGGCTTTGGGTTCACCAGAGCAAAGCAGATCACAACCCCTCCTCTATTTTGTTCATCTGCACTTCAAGGGGGAAGAAAGGACCTTGAGAATTTCTGGCAGAGCAATGGACCTTCAGTGGTTTTGAATCAGTTATCATTCTATCTATGACAATCCTGCATACCCAATTTATATGCCAGTAAGGATCTGACCTCTCTGCTGGTCTTCTGTCACAAATATAGTAAATAAAAATCTTTGTGTAATGATTAATTCTATATTTTCCTGAATATGTTGTCCTGCTGTTTCAGTAAACCATTGAAGAGCAGTTGTTTGGGGTGATGGCATTTATAGAAATACTAGCTGTGATACCATTTGTAGCACATGACAGATGAAAGGGAGCTAAGAGTTTTGCATCCTTTTGCATGTTGTCTTAAAATATGCCCTGTCAAGTACTGGCAGGCAGATTCAGTTTTGACTCCAGTTTGCTGATATGGACAAGAGGCTCATTTGGTTTGGAGCTCATATGCCACCTGACTATGGTACAAATCTCAACCTCGGTACTAATAAATTCAAAGTTTTGTTGCTTCCCATGGATTATTATTGAGAAAATCTATATTTTCAATTCTTGAGCAAAAGGTTCAAAATGTGCCAGAACAGTAGCCAACTCTGGGGAAACAACATTTGATATAACAAAGGTACTAATATTTTCTTCTATTTCTTGACTGAAGGTTGACAGCATACTGATAATTTCAGAGGGCATGGCTTTCCAGTAATGTGTGTGTGTGTGTGTGTGTGTGTGTGTGTGTGTGTGTGTGTGTGTGTGTGTGTGTGTGTGTGTGTGCATACACCTCTCTCTCTCTCTCTCTCTCTCTCTCTCTCTCTCTCTCTCTCTTTCTCTCTGTGTTTAATCCTGCAACGCCAATAGAGCAGGACTCCCATATCCGCAGGGGAGAGGTTTCAGGCCACCCTGCAGATATCAAAATCTGCGGATAAGAGAAAATGCTATTATCGGAGGTAATGGTAGTGACAGCAGTGGTGGGGCACTTTTGCACCTGACACCCCACCACTCCTATTGGGCAGTGCAAAGGGCCAAGTGCTCTCACGTCGGCCGGTCCACTGCACTTCCTAGTACGAGTGGTGGGGTTCTCGGAGAGAAATCTGTGCCACGTGTCCAGGATATTTGAGCGCCCTGGATGGTAGACTGGGCAGTGCAAAGGTGTGCTGCTGGTGGAGTGCTGGAGGCAAAAGAGCAATGCTGCATGGCCCAGCCCTTTTGCCCCAGCACCCCCCATATACTGGGCAGCGTGGTGGACTGGGTGGGATGAAGGCGTGCTATTGCACCACCTTTTCTGCCACCCAGGAGAACTCAAAAAGCCAGGGATGATTAGGTGCTGGGTAGTTAAAGCTGCACCATGCAGTCCAGCCCCTTTGCCCCCAGCACCGCACCAGCAGCACACCTTTGCACCACCCAGTCCACCACCCATGGAGCTTGAACAGCCAGGCCATGTGGCACAGCTTTCTGTCCCAGTACCCCACCACTCGCATTGGGAAACATGGTGGCCTGGGCAGCACAAAAGCATGCCTTTGCAACACCCAGTCTGCTGTGCTGCCTAGTGGGGGTGGTGGGATGCCAAGGGAAAAGAGCTGGGCCCTGTGGCACAGCTATCACCCCTGGTACCCAACCTCCACCCCCACCCACTGATCACCAGCTGTGGATAACTGAATCTACGGATGGCGAATCAGCAGATACGGTGGTCCTACTGTATCTCCATGACCCAGTGGAGTGAAGCACCATTAAACATGAAAGTCTGAAAAAGACTCTGTATGTGTGTTCAACTGAATGGGCTTAGAAACTGTAAATAGTTATAAAGTAGGTGTTGCAATTACAGGAGATCACAAGCACTCTGAGATAAGAACACTCACAGAATCTAGTTCAGACCTTTATGTTCAACACAAAATGGAGTCATTTTGGGTTCTTGTATGAAATAGCAAGTTAAGTTCAGTTAATATCTAATAAAGGATCATTCTGCCTTCTAGGCTGATTTATTTATCCCTACACCCAAAGAGGATCAGATTATACCCAAGCTTACTTTTTTGCACTGGGCATATCATCTTCTAAATAGGAAAAAACTTTTCCTCCCCATATTTAGCATGTTTATCCTTTAATGAACATTTTAGACACAGATTCCAAATTATGTATTCATTGGAAAGATTAACTTTGATTAATGAATTCATGCTAAGGAACTGTGTTTAATTGGATTTCTCTAAGATGCTAAACGCGAATGCTTCCAGCACAACTCTGTACATGAAAATGTTTCTGACTGACTCTGTATCTGTCTGTCTATCTAACCATCTATCCACTGCTCCATCCACCTATCTATCATGCTACAGAAAATGCTATTGTTGACCTGTCTTTCCTGACGATGAACTTTGTTCCTTTTAATTTAAAACTTCTCAGTATTCTAGTTCTAATAATGGTTAAAGTTATCTGCCTAATCAGACTAATTAGCACTGGTGAACAGAGACATAATCATAATAGAATGCAAATGCCAGTTTTACAAAACGAAAGCGCCATATGTGCAGTAATTAGTGAACCACAGGCACTTTTTATAAATCATATTTATTAGTTTGTAAACATACCAAGCCCAAATGAAATGAAAAATACCATTAACAACACCAAAAGACAAATCTATACATGGTCTTTCCTGATGTGATGCATGCTGTTGTGCTGCATTTAAACGTTAGTGAGCAAATAAATATTTCCACAAAGATCTTTTGGAGGCAATTTGAGGTTGAGTTGAATTTAGGAGTGCTGCCCTCCCCCCCAAATATATGGGGATGGGTGCATAGTGATCTATGGATACTGCCTTCTGATCATATGGGCTGTTGTTGTCTAGAGACCAGATGGTTCTAAATTAGGATGTGTGGTCTTTGTCAACAATGAAAAATGGAACATTGATATATACTCTAATTGTGCACAAATGAAAGCTAAGCTGCAGCTGAAATGTAACACGGCTTCTGTTGTTCAACAGAAATAATTAGGCAGCACTCTCCACTTATTATCTACACATTCACCACAGATAACTAACTCTTTAAGATGTAGTTACATGGGCAATCCTTCTGGGACTGTCCATACTTAGAAAGCATATTAAAATCATCTACCATATCACACAATCCCTGCATACGGAATATGGCTGGCTATGGGGAAGAATTTAGCATGGGGCTTTGCCTCACATGCTAGCTTTTCATGTGCTGGGTTGTTTGTTTGTTTGTTTTTAATGGGGTGGGGGATCCAAATATTCCCCCCGTTGAATTATGTAGCACAGCTCCTCTCAGATTGGAACTAAGACTAGACAAAATGTGTTACCTGTTATATTATCAGACACAGTTTTCTCTTAATGTTCACTTATACCCGGTTTGTCTTTGTTCTTTGTCCAGGTTTGTCTTTGTCAGACCCCACCTGGAGTACTGTGTCCAGTTCTGTGCACCACAATTTAAAAAGGATGTTGACAACCTTGAGCGGGTGCAGAGGAGGGCGACCAGGATGGTTGAAGGTCTGGAAGAAATGTCATATGAGGAACAGCTTAGGGAGCTGGGAATGTTTAGCCTTTCAAAAAGAAGGCTGAGAGGGGATATGATAGCCATGTTTAAATATTTGAAAGTATGCCATATTGAAGAGGGAACAAGCTTGTTTTCCATGGCTTCAGAGACTAAGACTTGGGGAAATGGTTTCAAACTACAGGAAAAGAGATTCCATTTGAACATTAGGAAGGACTTCATGACAGTTAGAGCTGTTCGGCAGTGGAATATGTTGCCACAAAGGGTGGTGGAGTCTCCTTCTTTGGAGGTTTATAAGCAGAGGCTGAATGGCCATCTGTCAGAAATACTGTGATGGGGGTTCCTGCATGGCAGGGGGTTGGACTGGATGGCCCTCAAGGTCTCTTCCAACTCTATGATTCTATGATTCTATTTAATGTATGCGTAAACCCAACACCATAGTGTTCACTGTATAGCACACTGAAACGTTCTGTCCAGAGGTTTTGCTGTTTGCATTACTTGGTCAAATGGGTGTGGAGGGAATGATCAGAGAAATAGCTAATAAGTTTCAGAGAGAGAATGTAAGAAGAGAGCTGCTGGATCAGACCTAAAGCCCTGTCTAGGCCAACATTTTATTATTTCATGCTGGTAAATCAGATGTTCAATGAGAGTCCAGAAGTGGAATCGAAATGGATTGATAATCTCCTGCTCTGGTAGAGGAAGGCACATTGCTGCTGGTACTAAAGGCAACCGAAGACCACTATAATGACTCCTAGCCATTGCTGGATGCATCTTCCACATACTGATTGCATCCCTTTCCAAAACTATCCAGATTGGTGGTCTTCATTGTATCTTTTCAAGATTTCAAGAAATTTAGCAGAGAAGGTGAAGCCAGAAGGCACGGTATATTTCCCACGTACACATGGCATTGAGGAGCTGTTTCCCATACAACTATTTAATATGCAATATAATATGCAATATTATATTACAATATACTATATGGTGAGCGATTAAATAATAAGAAAGGAATATTGCAGTCCCATGCATATTTATAAAGATTGAGCCTCATTGTCTTCTGGACAAACCTGTACAGTGCTGAACTATAAATAGTAAACTGCAATAAATGAACGAGCCCAGAGTGATATGCCTGAAATATAGAGTTGCCGACAAATGCTCATTTGTTTTAAATGAGTGTTTGTTAAATGTTTGCCCTTTTGTTAAAAAAAAATTCTTTCTCTTCCTCCCCTTTTCTACTTTTTACTTTTATTTTGTTTTCACTTATAATGAAAAAAAGGGGATCCATATAGCACTAGAATGGTCATGGTGGTTCCAAAGAGATGAAAAAAAGATGAGGGAATGGTTCTCTAGCATACCACTTATCTGGCTAAACTTCCAAAAGGTGAGTGAAGGGCTCCCCTCTTCAGAAAACACACTGGTGTCCCAACATGAAACTTTAAAAGCTTGGAAGATTGTTTTTTTTTAAAAAAAAAACACGATAGGGTCATTACATGTCAAATCAACCAATGAAAAATCCATTTTGGAACTTGATGTCATGGATTGGGTTCATCTTTGGTACATTAAATGACATTTGAATTTATAGTGGCTAGTGAATTTTGGCTTCTTTCTTTCTTTCTTTCTTTCTTTCTTTCTTTCTTTCTTTCTTTCTTTCTTTCTTTCTTTCTTTCTTTCTTCTTCTTTTTGCAATTTTGAAAATGCAATATCTCAGAAACGGGTGGACCAAAAAATCTGAAAAAAGTTTTTTTAAACATCTCATGGTAAGGTACAAATATACAAAAAATGAACCAAATCCATGACATCAAGGTTCCATGCATTGATTGGTTTGACATAGAATGACCTAATAATGCCTGGTGTCTCTCTAGCCCCACAGATAACAATCCAGAATCTCTGTGGAGAAAATGTGTTAGAAGCAGGGCTATTACAAAGCTCCTGAACACAGTCGCCACCTGTGAGAGCAGATGGATAAATTCTACCAGTAACTTCAACACATTGGCAGGTGGCTTAGAGAACAGATGTTCCCTCAAGTACTATGTGGGAAGAAGGGACTGCCATGGGTGAAGGAGGCTATTGCTCAAGCAGGTGAACTCTGCCAAGACACAGATATAAATTTCCCCATGGATTCTGGGCACATACAATCTGTTCTGACTAAAGCTGTCCTACAGGAAGGCTGAGAAAGAATTGAGCAACCAAGGCAGAACAGAGGCCTTGGTCATGGAAAGGAAGATGGGTTTCAAGCTAAGCTCCTCACCCAGATCTGAGGCCCATAACTGAAAAAGGGATATCTGGAATTTGGACAGCAGCCAATTCCTTAAACACCCGCTTCTCTTCTCCCACATCACAACATGATTCAAATTTTTATATGCAGTTGAGGGCCACACTTGCAATGTGCAAACATTTATCATAAATGAAATTTTACTAGCTTTCCCCCCATCAACAACAGCTAGATAGGTGAAGAAAGCTGCTGGACTATTGAAGTAAATACTTCATTGTGGACAAGTAGCCCTTGGGTGATCCTTCAGACCTCTTTTCTTTGTGGCAAAGTCAGCAACCATGGTGGGCCTGGGCCACCTTTTTCTCATTTCCACATCATACATTGCGAACTCCAGTGGATCTTGCAAGGGCTGCAATTGTTTTTGAACACTCACACACACACACAAAGAGGGAAAATTCCTGAACACCCTCTTTATGATTTCCATTTTGGAGTTCAGGTTATTCTGAGATAGATGGGTTTATCGTGCTACCAGTGCAAAAACTGTGACCACAGGACATCTCAAGAAGAAGAAGAAGAAGAAGAAGAAGAAGAAGAAGAAGAAGAAGAAGAAGAAGAAGAAGAAGAAGAAGAAGAAGAAGAAGAAGAAGACAAATGTCCTCAAACTGGGTTGCAGTCCATATATGGTCTACAGGCTATACTCTGCCCACCCTCGACCTGCTATATGCAATATCCTGAAATATAGGTGAGTGAGCCAAGAAAAGGTCAGGGTAGGGGGGAAAGGAGTGAAGACATAGATATGAAATAACAGATTAAAACATAGCATTTCTGTTTGGCTTACTGTGAAGATTCTCAGTCATCCAAGTGAGTTTATCTGGAAGTCGAGTCATGTTAATTGCTTTTTTAGACTGACAAAGCTGTTTGAATGAGTAGCAAAACGTTTTGATATCTCAAGAAAAGAAGTCCAGTTGCCATGACTCAACATCCAGATGTTTGGCTGATACTTTTGTCATCTAGGAAAAATTCTATTCCCTTTAAAATTCCAGTGCATAACTAGGATCTTTTGTCTTGAAAGCATAAGAGAAAGACATGTAAAAATTGTAAAATTTAAATTTATTGAAAAGACGAGACTTCAAAAACAAAATATTTTTATGAAGAATATCTTAATTTATTTATTTTATTTATTCTCGTGAAGAACAAGTACAATGACAGCTGTTATCTACTGCCCAGGTTAAAATGGCCAAATGGCCTATTTGTGTGGGACCTCCCATGACAATAATTGTCATGAAACATGTCATACCTTAAGACAGCTGGTCTTTTATGATTTCTTCCCTTCATGGAGGAGTGAGGAGAAGGAGAAGGATAGGATAAGAACAGTTAAAATCTTCCACTGAACAGAAGCAGGATTTTCCAATTTCATTTTAGCCTTCACACTTGCTTCACTTTGAATAAACACTCAAAAACTGCTATTATACACATTATCTCTTATATTCCATTAAGTCTCCTCTGCTCAGTTTATTATTTCTTCAAAAAGAAGGTCAGCCTTGCTTATTCTTAAACAGAAATGGCGAGTTAAACAGCATCAAAGGACATCTGTCTTACAGCCACCCTTGTCATGTTTTTAAGGTAGATGAGAGATTTAAGGAGCAGTTTTATCAGTGCCACACCCCAGTGACTTTGTTGCTGGGATCTGAAGCCAAGTTCTCTGAGTCCTAGTCCTTGACCATACCTACTACACTACACTGACCCTCAACCAAACCTTAATGAACTGTTAAACAGAGTAAGAGTTACACCTTTCTTTAGCACCATAGGTTAGACTAGAACCATACATCTGTGTTCCATGGATGCAAGCCAAAACATAGGCACAGTACAATGCTTCGGCCATTCCTTTTAACTGAGGAAAGGGAAATCTGCCTTTTCACCTCTGACCCTAACAGAAGAGACAACAATCCAAGTGCAGATGATGGCTGAAAGTCTGGAAGGCTGCCCTGTGGTTCTTGGAAGCTGCTGTGAACCGAATTGCAGTGAGAGGTGATGGGTTATGTTTCTGGCTCTTAATTTTGTGTTTTACAACAAGCTTTGCCTCCACAATTATCCTCTTGGTTATTGTAAAGCTCACTAAGATAATTTAGTGTGCAGCTCTGTTGCACACAGTCAGGCAAAAGCCTGACTCAAGCAAGTTTGGCTGAAGATGGGAGAGGTGACTCAACAGCACTGAAAGCAATTTTGCTACATTTTTGAAAAGCTATGAAGAGTAATTAAATGCATCAATTAAGGATGGGAGCACAAATTATTTTATATTAGCCTGAAAATTCATTGGGATGTTTTGAGACGTCTGTGTAAAAAGCACACAGATGTTATCATCACTCACTCATTCCGTACATGGCTTTTAAATTATTGCCCACTAATGACCAGCTTGCTTTATTAATGATATCTTTATAGCAAGAGGGGAAAATGCTGTTAAACACACATAATCAATATGTTTTCCAGATACAGGACTCCTAAAACATATTCATTTGGCCACATTGACATTTTAGAATAAAAGCCTTTGGATTGAATGAACATTGTAGGATACACTTCAAAGAGCTAATTCAAAATATGGCTCACCTTCACAAGGTGATCATTAAAGGCTCCCAATGCATTGGTGTATCTTATTGTTGCACCGCAAGAAAAGATTGCCCCATGAAGCTGTAAAAACTGTGCAAGGTCTTTTAATGAAGCTCCCAACTCAGAACAACTGGCTACGAAACGGGTGCAATCATGAGGGATTTGGATTTTTGGGACCATGAGCCTTGCTTCTTGGAAGATGGTCTGCTGGTAAGTGATGGGTTGTGCCTCACAAGCACTGGGAATGATGTGTTTAGACACAACATGAAGAACTTCACCAGGAGGGCTTTACACTGAATTGGAAGCAGAGCAGAAGGGGAGATGCAAGCTCAGCGGTAAAGACAGAGGAAGACTTATGTACAATAAGACAAACAGACCAAACAGCTCTACTGGGGCCCAACAATAATCATTTATTAAAATGGTTGAAGGAAAATGGCCACCAAATCATGCACTCTCTGAATGATAGTTTTTGTGAAACAAAATAACTGAAAAATTTAATTCAAGAGGGTAAGTATGACTTGATAGGAAGAACTGAAACATGGTGGGATGATTCCCACGACTGGAATACAGCAACTGAAGGACATTCATTATTGAAAACTAGCAAAAAGAATAGAAAGGGAGATGGCATATCACAGTATATGTCAAAAACCTACATTCCTGCACAAAAATATAGGAGGTTGTTTCATTGATTGTTTCATTGTGAATATAAGGATTAATATAACTGGGATGAAAGAAGAAAGAAATGTGGTAGCTTGAGCTTACTACCAACCACCTAAGCCAAGGAGAATATGCAAATGAAACCTTTCCCAAACAAATTTCAAGAATTGAAAACAGATACAATGTAGTAGCAATGAGATATTTCAATTATCCTGATATATGTCTGCCAAGTGCCAACTATGACAGTTCCAAGAAATTCCTGGCTTGCGTGACTGATAATTTTCTCCTACAAAAAGTGGAGGAAGAGACTAGAGGAGTAGCTGTCCTGGGCTTGATTCAAACCAATAGAAATGACTTGGTAGGAGAAACCACAAAGTAAGGAAAACTCTGTGAAAAGTGACCAAGTTCAACTGGAGTTCTTGATTTCAGCTGAAGCAAAGGCAGAGTGTAGCTGCACATATGCACTGGAAGTTAGGGTAACCAATTTTAATGAACTTAGAACAATGATAACAAAGGTCCCAGAACAATCTTAATAAAAGTATAATCTTCAAATCCTTTTAAGTTCTAGTTCCCCTCTATTCGGTAGGTACTTTTTAAACCTCATATTGATTCATGTGTTCAGTTCTGGACACCACACTTTAAGGAGGGTGTCAAGGAACTGGAACAAGTTCAGAGGATGGAAATGAACAAGTTCAGAAATTATGATCAGGGGACTGGAAACCAAGTCTTTCAGGGAAAGACTGAAAGACCTGAGTATGTTTATCCTTGAGAAAAGAAGAGTATAAGGAGATAGGATAGCATTCTTCAAATACTGCAATGATTGTCAAACAGAGGAGGGGCAGGATCTGTTATTGATCATCCCAAAGTGTAGGACATGTAATATGGGCTCACAGAAAGCCAGACTTCAGTTGACTCTCAGGAAACACTTCTTAATGGCTAGAGCAGCATGACAATAGAACAAATTACCTCAGGAGGTGGTGAGTGCTCCAGAAGTGGAGGTACTCAAGAGAAAATTAGGCAACCATCTATCAGATCTACTTTGATTTGGATTCCTGCCTTGAGCCGGGGTGGGGGGTTGAACTTGCAGGCCTCTTTCAGCTTCATTAGTATTCTATAAAACACACATTCAACAGCTTGCCTTTGCACACCTTTAATGAGGCAAAGGAAAATCATTTTATGATTTTTTTAAAATGGAATTGCTTAATCTGTACCTATAGAGAAGGTGGGTTTTTAGTGAACAGAGAGTGAGGAGTGATGGTGACTGTAACACTCTATTCCATTAGTATTGCAAAGGAAGACAAACTGGTTAGAGTTCTGAAAATGTGTCCAATTTAATGGGAACTGCATGGAACTGCTTGAAATGAGAAACAGGTGGTTGGGATAAACCCACTTGTGAGGTAAGTTGCTAGATCAGCTTGTAGAGTTTTTTAAAAATGTGTGTTACTGGGATGATTGCTAATGGTGATCTTCAATATGGCTAGATTTTACAATCTGTATAGAGTTTCTAATCATATACATCTAAGAACATTGTGGCCAAAATCCTGTTGGGCAGGAGCCACCTGTGCAATGGAAATGATGTCATCGACAATAGCAGATTACCATTGATTAAAGGTTTCCTTCCACCATTTGAGGGTGTATGTGACTTCGCTGCATTGTGTGGGAGCCATGTGCACCCGTAAATCACAAAACAAAGTTTTTAGCCAATGGCAATCTGCCACTGCCAATGACATCATTCCTGTTACGCAGGTACAAGAAGTTCATGACAGGGTTTCAACCTGAGGTGGAGTGGTTGAAATCACCAAGTATAAGAAGTGATTTATTGCCAAAAGTAAAAGTAATTTATGGTAAAAACAAAGTCCATGCTTCTTTTCCCTCTTTCACTGCAGTGTAAACAGCAGAAGAAACACCCTTCCCGGAAGAAAATGAATTCCCAAAATAAAGTGAATTGATTTTGCTATATTAAAATCAGTAGAAATGACGAGTACAGTTTAAAAACAAAAACAAAAATACCCAAATTAGGGTACACCAGTGAAACTGTTAGAACCTTGGGAAATGTTTCATCTTTTACGGATGAATTGATCATCTTCTACAGCTTTGCTCTCTCATTGTTCATTCAGAATTCTCATAATATCAGCTGAATGGACATTTCTGTGTGGCAGGGGAGAATCAATGGGTCTTTGGTGCAACGATTAAAAAGACCGAGGAATATGCTGTTTCATGCCTCTTTCTGGCATGGTTTCCAGTTCCCTTAGTGATCAGCTCCCCAGATCCCAACCATCCAAAAAGGTTGCACACAGGCACTATTTGTGTTGATGGAAAAAGGGGTTTAGAGCAAACATCACAGAGTCTAATCACGCCACTGCTTTTCAGGTTGCCTCTTCTGCTGTTTGAAAAGCTGGCACCACTATGTCCACATTAGCAGGCTGCAGTTGCCCATGCACGCTCCTGTGAGATGGGGTGTGAAGTATGCAAAAGAGCACTCCTACCCATCCATGCCAGAATGAGGATAATCTCAGACCACACACATACAAAGAGTAAGGAAGAGTCTTTTAGGGCTGGGAACGAAACCAATAAATACAGTAGGCTGTTTCTTGAGGTTTTCACGATGTTGAAAGAGTGAACGTTTTTGAAGTGTGTGTGTGTGGGGGAGGGCACTGAAACACTGGACAAAAAGAAACCAGCCCAAAGATTCTTATTATGTTTTTACAAAATGTGAGGAGGGAGATGGGGAGAAACAAAAGGAAATAAACAAAATCCTAGCTGCACAGAATGATATATGGCTGCTCCTTCTGATCACTTGAATAGGCTTCCCAGTGCAAAACAAAAGCAGACTCATGGAGCAGGAAGCAACCCAAGGTCTGCCTAAGTATCGGTTATAAGTTGTGGCAGTAGCAGCAGTGCTAGGGAGCTCTTTCCTTATATCACTCAGGGGAAGGACAATAAGAGCATCTATAAGTGTATTGGCTGAAGAAATCAATCAGGTGACCTGTCAGTCAAATACTTTGCTTGGCTTCCACTGGAACATCTGATCAGATCTGGAGGGTAACAAAACAGGAGAAGGACACACAGGGCAGAGGTTTGAAGGTGTAGGGAAAGAACAGGAATCCCCAATATAAATTCGAATAAGGTATTGTGTGCCAGGAAGTCAAAGGAAAAGGTGTATGATGGGAATGAAGAAATAGACAAAAGGAGAAAAGGCTATATAAAGAATGGTTGAAATTTATGGACTGATTTCAAACGAGGACAAAACGGGCTGCAAGAAACTAGGCTTGTTCGTGTCTATTTTCCTTCAGTGCTTAGGTGGGTGAGTCAGTCACAGGACTCCATCACACCCTGACTTCTTTGGGGCTTTAAGCAGCTTCTTGTGTTCATGGCTTGATCTCATCCAAAGGTCTGTTTACACTGGTCTATACTTTTTTTCTTGAGAATCGTGTTTTCTCTGCAGCAGGTTTTGTATAAATACCAAGAGATAGGATTTAGTGAATTTCAACTGGGAAGTCTTTCTATGAGCTGGCAAGAGGATATCTGCCACAGCATAAAGGGGTTGTACTCTTTGTTGATGTCTTCTGAGCCCCATGAACATGCTTCTCACTGGTGCTGCCCATATACCAACCGAACGGCGATCCCATCATTGCTGTTGTACTGGTGCATTTTGCAAATTAGAATAGCCCCAACAGTAAACTATCCCCCTGATTCTTCTGGACAATTTCATGTCCGGCTTCTGGCGGTGAAATACCTCATTTTTCCTGATAAAAGATGCCCCCATAAGGTGACCCCCCACTTTTCCAACCCTAAAATGCAGTTTCACATCCGCATGATTCTCTTCTAGACTTACTTCTGTGTATAAGTTAACCCTCAATTTTAAGTTTAAGATACAATATAGTCTTATATGCAGAAAAAATACTGCATATTGCATCCATGCAGTGCAATAGAGCTTCTAGCAAATTCTGTAGCCCATCAGTCTGTCCATACTGAGCACAGGATGGCGTCTTTAATCAGCATCAATGATGGATGGAAGGACGCACATTATAATGGAAGGAACCTCACATGAACACCAACTTTCATTTTTAAACAGGCTTTTAACTGAATATTTTTAATCCTTAAAAGCCTCTGCAATAAAACAGCCATCATAATCATTTTACTGCACATGCTTTGCATTTCACTGTTATTTGTGTTAATGCACCAATTTGTGCAATTTTGCTTTATTTGCACAACCCCACCCCATTATTCTTGCTCCCGTCTGTGTCAACACTGCAACAAATACCTGCCTGTGTCCCTGTCTGAGAAGAATGATTGTGCAGTTCCTCATCCTCCCCTGTGCAACCAAGACAAGCAAGGATTTATATCCTTATATCCTTCTATGTACTTATCTAGTATTTTGTCCGGAGGCCTTGTGCTTCTTCAACCATACTGGATGGTGCCATAGATACCCAGCACCTGCCATGTGAGTTAGGAGCCCCACTTGTTTCTGCTCATTATACTGTTGATGAGCCGGTCAGCTGCTTTTCCACAGGATGCTCCAAACACAGGCCTGGAAGCTGTTTGAGTTATATATGTGGGTTAGATGGCTCCTTGCAGATAATCCAGGAAATGAGACAATTCCACTGAAGTGCAGTGCTGCCTCCAAGCTGTCCTAGTATGTTCATGTACCCTATTTCCTTACTCTTCTAGGCTATCTGGCATCAACAATAATGAAATATTCGACACCACGTAAGTTCACAAGGGATGCTGGTGTGACTTTCCTACTTGATCTATCCTCAGCCAACACAACTGAAAATGAGGGAGAAATGGGTGATGCAAACCATGTTGTGGTTCTGGAGAACCACAATCTGAGCTATATTTGGTATAATCCTCTATGGTGTTGAAACTTGGACCCTTACAGACGCATTATGTAGGAGGCTGTAAGCACTTGAGATATGGATGTACAGATGAATTCTGAAGATGCCTTGCATAGCCAAGCCACTAATACGACCGTACTACGGTGCATGAACAAAAAGCTAGAAATTCTCAATACAAATTACAAAATTACAATATTTTGATCACATACTGTGCAATAACAAATACAATCTGCTGCAGGCTATCATTCAAGGAAAAAATAGAGGGGAAGTGTGGCCTAGGATGTGTAGAAGAACATTCTGGCTTAACAATTTAAGCCAATGGTTTGCAGTGAGCACAGCTTCTCTCTTTAGAATACCTTTGGATAAAAACCACTTCATGCTACTGATTGCCAATGGTCTATGAGGACATGGCTCTTGAAAAGAAGATGTAGCCAAATTTGAAACCCTCATTCATTGTCTCATGCATTCTGCATGACACATCTTTTTGCTCTCATCTCTTTTGCACATGGGAAACGGTTATCTAAACAACAAAAGAACATTTCAAGTATGAAACATCCACACAGCTAATGTAAGACCTTCCTTCTTCACCCCTCTACCTAACCATCCTGACTGTATGCACTTTTCCTTCCAAGAGGAAAGCACAAATATTGCACAGATATTGGATGGGAGACACCTCACTGGAGAATAGTACCTGTGAAAGAGGTTGACCACAAACTGAACATGAGTCAGCACAGTGTGATAGAGTGGCCAAGAAAGCCAATGAGATTCTTGGTTGCATCAACAGAAGCACATTATCTAGATCAAGGGAAGTGATAGTACCACTCTATTCTGCTCTGGTCAGACCCCACCTGGAGTACTGTGTCCAGTTCTGTGCACCTCAATTTGAAAAGGATGTTGACAACCTTGAATGGGTCCAGAGGAGGGCAACCAGGATGGTTAAACGTTTGGAATAAGTCTTACGAGGAGCGGCTTAGGGAGCTGGGAATGTTTAGCCTTACAAAAAGAAGGTTGAGAGGGGATATGACAGCCATGTTTAAATATATGAAAGGATGTCATATTGAAGAGGGAACAGGTTTGTTTCCCATGGCTACAGAGACCAGGACTCGGAGCAATGGTTTCAAACTACAGGAAGAGATTCCATTTGAACATTAGGAAGAACATTAGGCTGCCACAGAGGGTGGTGGAGTCTTCCTCTTTGGAGGTTTTTTAGCAGAGCCTGGATGGCCATCTGCTGGGAGTACTATGATGGGGGTTCCTGCATAGCAGGGGGTTGGACTGGATGACCCTTGAGGTCTCTTCCAACACTATGATTCTAGGATTCTGTTGAGTTCACCAAGAGTTTTGACACCTGAGATAAGATTGCAATGATAGTCATTGATCACTTGACGTCACAACTTTGAAATGTTACTTTTTGTGTGTGCAAGAGAACTCTCAAAATTCTCTAGAGAGAGTGGCTGTGGTCACATGTCCATACCTGGATTTGCAACCCAAAACTGGAAAGGGAAGAGAATGGCAGTGAACATCTGAAAAAGGCAATGAAAATGAAACCAACATCCCAACATTCAGCCAATTTGAGATGCCACAAAAGGGCAGGACATTGTTAGATAATCGTTGTACTATGAATCTTCTACATTTCTACTTCCAGGGAGTGGGGAGATGCTTGTGGTATTTTCATAACTTGCATGCCAAAATAATCTGAGGGCATTGGGTACAGCACATGCTGGCCTGAATCCTATTCACAGTGGGTCATAAAGTTATGCCTGTGGGTGTTTGCAAGGAGTTATGCCTGATTGTGCAACTAAGGGCTCTATCACACGTCCTTTAAAATCCTGATTAAATTTCCAAATAAATCATTTCCAAAAATCTTGTCCCCACGGCCACTGGGATTTAAAAAAAAACAAAAAACACCCGGTAATGCCTCCTTTGGCGAGTTTTCCATGACCTACTGGAAAAGTTGGGAATTTTTTTCTCCGGTTAAAAATCCACATTTTTCTGGAGTCAGAAGTCGTACGAACGTGCATATGATCCGGATTTCTGCTTTTTTATTTTTTTTCTAGCGCCAACAAGAATGTCCTGGGGCTGGTCAGCACTTTTTTTAAAAAAAAATCCTTGTATGTGGGAATGGAAATCCCACATCTTCAGTCATGTGACAAAGAAAGAAGAAAAGCCAGACTTTCACAATATCCAGATCTTCCCCCAGGTGGGATAGGGGCCTAATTGTGCTGCTGCAGATACAGAACTGCCTAACTAAGATGCAACGGCTTGCAGGTGCAACTATAAGACATGATATTTGCCACTGATTTTCCAGAAGAGATTGAATTTACTACTTTACCTCGGATAGCAGAATGCTTTTAACCACCCTGGACAAAAATGTGAGTGGTTCAGAAAACAAAAAAGGATCTTGAAAATATTAAATCTTTGTATGACCCTTCAAGTGCTGGGCACTCCCACAACAGAAGGAGGGGATAGACGACCAAGAAGCTCTTTAAAAAGATGTCACTGTATCCACAGGATGACAGATTGACCATTTTTTCTCTAGATTTTAATTGCCCTGCCTCTTCATTATGCCATGTGTCAGTTTAATCCCACCTCCTCACAAAATATGACCAGCAGTGAATAGGTTTATATCCTAGGAGTTTTATGTCCTGCCATATTTTATCACAGTAGAAATGGCTGAGGGAAACCAAAGCAAAGCTGGACAACAGCAGCAATAGCTCAAAAAAGTTTGAAGAATCTTAATTCTAAATAAAAAAAGGTTTATGACTCTTATTTATCAAAGCAAGGAGCATTTTGAATATATGGTTCAGAAATGAAATGGAGTAGGAAGGATGTTGAAAAGAAAAAGGCGAGATCTGAAAACTCTCTGGGGAGTGTTCCTATTTGACCTGCATATTCTTATGACTGAATGTCATATGTTGGCCAGAAGCCCACACCAAACGAAGTCCAGCTATTCAGAAAAAAAGGGGGAGATGCTATTATTTAAATTAGTGATCAATGGAATTATATTGGATTGAGTGAAGCTCTAAAGGTGCAATTAGGTTTTGCAGTATAATAAGTCAGAGATGTCTGGTTTATGTACAGTCAGTGACAAGGACCAAACATCTTGATCTTTGCAAATATGACATGCCTGAGACCATTGCTATAATTTGTCAGGTGTTCAAGAAATAGATCTGATCAAGAAATGGATAGTTGTGTTCCTTCCCCTACAAATTGCCCAAGGTGTGTTCAAGGAAGGGGAATGGCTTAATGGAACCCTTACACAACCAGTGATGTTGGTGGTGTTTCTTGGGGCTCTGAGTGAAAGGTGACACCCACCAGGTATACATGAAGGGAAAGAGGCCACCCCCCCCACACACAGAGAGACAGACAATCAGGAAAGAAAGAGAGAACTGAGCAAGAAAGGGAGACAAAACAGAAGTAGAGGAAAGATGGAGACTAGGAATACGGTTTCAGACTGCATTTTAGCCCTTGAGGAACATAACATCCCAAATGGAACCTGGGATGGTAAAACCATCTCATTAATTGCAGCCACAACTGGGCCACCTTGCATCAATGACCTGAGGTGATAAATAATAAATAAATACTTTTAGGCACGTGGAGGCATGGGGCAAAAATTAACTCCCACTCTCTGTCCCCTTAGCCAAATACCCGAACTACTGAACTATCCAGCATAGCAGGACCATGTGCAGTTGAGGGAGGGTCAGCATGGCCATTAATTGAATCTGGGTTCCCCTAGAGTAGCCTAGCTCAGATTTGATACTTGGCAAAAATGCCAGAACTCAATTTTTTGTAGATTCTCTGTTGCTTGGACATCAAAGTATAGTGGCAATTACTGCTATCATATTGACAGATTCCCAAGATTTAAAAACTCGACAGGATATTGACATAGAGATAGATGACACAAGTAGTGGTACAGTTAGAAGACTGTTATTGGGCTGAACCAGGGGCTGCTTATATTCTTGAGTATTTCCTCATATAAAAGGAGAGCATCTGCTTATAGAGAATTATCAGATTAAGAGACACAGCTAGCATAGCTCTTTCCCCCAACACCTAGTTCTCTCTCCCTCCTCATCACTATATTTATATATACATATATACTGAATAGTGCTTCCTTTTTGTTTTAGTTTCTATTCCAGAATAATTTCATAATCCTAGAATCATGATATAATGCATTTAAAAATCAAGTAGAAAACAATGACATGGCAATGATCAAACATCAGTGTTGGTTCCTGCAAGCTGTTGTGTTAAGCAGACAGCAGGGCAATATTTTACTTTTTCCTCTCTGTTCTCTTAAGAAATGCCTAGTTAAAACATTAATTGTCCAGTTCCTTTCCAGCCCTGATACAAACCCCTGCCAATTAAAATGCAGTGCATGAAGCAGGCAAATATAGAAGTTCCTCAAGTGTTTGCTGTGTGAAACATGAACACTTCTGGATGCTCAGAGACACAATTTCACTGCATCACTGCAGACATGTTTTTTATAACCACCACCACCACCACCACCAGCAGCACCACCACCACCACTACCACCACCACCACCTTTGAACTTCAGAGCTGGAAGAGACCCTATGGATCACTGAGTCCATCCCTTCTCAAGGAAGCACAGCTGGGAACTGAACTCTCAGTCTCTGGCTCAGTAGCCAGAACCCTAAAGCAGGGGTGTCCAAAGTTTTTGCAAGGAGGGCCAGATTTGGTGAGGTGAAAATATGTGGGGGCCGAGCATTCAGCCAGAAGGTGGGGGGAGAAAGGGCGTGGTCTATGTGCATCTGCAACAGCCGCAAATCCTCCAGTTTCAAGGTGCCCAAGGTTCCAGCGGCTGTTGCAGGGCTCAGGAATCAGCCCATGCACACCCAAGATGCACCACTGCTTACATATGCTGTCCTCCCTCACAAGGAGGTGGGGAAGATGCTGCAGCATCGGAGCCAGGAGCGGGTAGGTAGGGCAGGTGGCTGAGGGGATGGATGGAGGCAGGGAGGACAGGGAAACTATAAAACTGCAAGCTGATGTCTCTAGCCAGCACAGGGAAGGACCGGCTGGTGGGCAGGGCCGGCGCTAGGTTTTTGTGTGCCCTAGGTGAGGGGCAGGGGGTGGGGCAGATGGCAGGGGGGTCGGATGGCGGGGGACAGTGACAGGCATGGGGGCAGGTGGTGATGGGTGCGGGGGGGCGGCAGGGGCGGCGGCGATGGGAGGCTGGCGGGCGGGGGGGACGGACGGTGGTGGCCAGCCGCGGGGGGAGGGGTGGCAGGGAGGCAGCAGGCTGGCCAGCGCCCTCTCTCCATTTTGGTGCCCTAGGCAACTGCCTAGTTCGCCTTAATGGACGCACCGGCCCTGCTGGTGGGGATGAGTGACAAGCTGAGCCAGCAGGGAGAAGAAGCTGAGGGCCACTCAAAATTTTAAATCGGGCCGCATTTGGCCCCCGGGCTGGACTTTGGACATGTCTGCCCTAAACCATTGAGCTATCCACCAGGAGGGGAGCATGGGCTCACAGAGAAAATCCTCCAAGCCAATGTATATAAGCATGCTACATAGTTTGCAAGCATACCACACAACTAGCAACTGATACTCCATTGCTTTATACAACATGAACCAACTGAGATATGGACATACCACAGTGGGACAATGGCAGGGGCCTATTGTTGGCCTTGACTGTCAGACATGTGTTCAATATGCATTGAAAGCTTTGCATCTCCCCTTTGCATCTTCTATTTTTCACCCCAACAAACTTGGTGGAACCCAGCTGCTCAGCGAAGTGGGTTTCCAATAGGTTCCCCATGATGATTCCAAACAAACCTACAGAATATTAAGCAGGAGGTAAGACGGGGCATTTTCACCTTCAAGAAGAAATCAGCGAGCTTTCCGCTTGCTCTGGCTGATTTGGGTTTGAATGCTAGGCTGAGTGTCCTTTTACAAACAGCACATTCTGTAAAGTAGAAGCGGGCTCTGCAAAAGGCACAGCTCAACCCACATTAGAGAAAACACCTGTCTCCAATGTGTGCCATTGTGATGTTTTATGTCAATTCGCATCAGTCAAGCTTATAGTTTAACTCTTTTTACATGCATGAAGAGGTTTGTCATTTCCCTACATTTTAGGCAAAGGTAGGCAAGGTAATATAATTCTGCGGGTTGGCAGGCACTGAAGCAAACCTCGGCTTTTAGCTTCACATTCCCAGTTGCCTGAATTTTCGGGGAGTGGTATCAGATGACTAAAGAAAATGAATGCTAATGAAACAGAAAGTGGTGGAAAGCGCCTGTAATGGCGGAAAGTTGCTCCGCTAATAGAACTGATGCCGAAAGAAGGGAAATGATACAGTTTTCCAGCAGCTTTCAAAAAACACAAGTCTTTAAATATTTATGCCAGCCGCAGAAGACAGAAAGTCAGTGTGGAAGTCTTAAGGAAGTTCTGTTTTACTGACATCCCAGAGCCTATTCCTATAGAATTAGCTTAGATGTGGACAGAGGATACTTGGTAAAGGGTAAAAGGTGAACATGCAAGCTGACACCATTGCAAAAGCTGATACCATTACAATCAAAGTGGATTTGACTGGAATCAGATTGCCGAGGGTGGAATTGATTTAAACCACAATTTAAATTTTAAAATTGGCTTTCAGGATTATTTAAATCTCAAAAATCAGTTTTCGACTTAAATTGTGATTTAAATCAATTTGATTTTCAAAAATCATAGATTTTCATCAAGCTATATATGATGAGTCGTTATATCCAAACATATTTGTCATGGTTGCTTCACACATGCAAATCATCACTTGATGTCTTTGGCGATTCTTAGTCATCCAGGTGAGGTGAATCATGGCAACTGGACATCTTTTCTTGTGGGATCGAAACGTTGCACTGCTCATCATGAATCTACTTGGATATGTAGCAAAATGTTTCAGTCTCACAAGAAAAGAAGTCCAGTTGCCATGACTCAACTCCCGGATCATCACTTGGTATTTATAAAACCCATCAGACCCTTTGCAGGACCCTTGTTCCAGTTCTTGCACTTTTGCTTAGAAATAAAATATACAACAGGGCAAGCTATTTGTGGAAGTCAGGGGATTGGTTGCCCCCGCACCCCTTGTTTCAAACTGCTTTTGATTGTTCCTCAGTAATGCCTAGAGATCTGTAGTTGCTTTTCTACACATGCTACTAGGCACTGTCATTGTTGTAAGAATAGACTCCGGTGTGTATGTCCATGTGCCTGTGTGTGTCAGTGAGAGAGAATGGGCAAGATTTAGATGGAAGCAGTAGTGGGTGGGGTGTTTATTCCCTTACCCCATTACTTTCTAATCTAGGTTCCTATCCTTCATTTGTACATCTAAATATGTAGGAGAACCCTAGCTGAGCAGAAAGTCAATTTAAAGGAATGCCGAAAGAACTACCTCCTACAGTTGGTCCTCTTTTCCTACCAAACTGCCCTTCCCTGTTAACTTCAGATTTCAAGCAGGTTATGTGAACATTTAGTTCGGCCCTTAAGTGAAAAACTTAGTGAGGTATCAGGTTTTTTTTTCCAGCAAACTGTCGCATCTGTAACAGCTTAGTAGCACTTCCATGGTTCCTTCAGGGATGCAGGGCCTGGCGGCATATCATGGATAATGAATTTAACCTCTTTGTGATAGATACATGCTTATTGTGGTGGGTTCCACCTATACACTTTTCTTTCCAGTTCCATCTAATTTCTCTACCGTTACTGTTCCCTCAACGTCTTGTTTGGTTACCTCAAACACCTAGTGAGGGGGGTTCATGTCCTGGTTCTTGCCTCTATAGGTTCTATCTCTGTCTTGCTTTTCATCACCAGGTAAGAAAACAGCCTCATTTTTCAGTCTCATTCTCCACCTATAGTGCAAAAGGCACATTTTTCTCTTTGCCTCCCAATCTGCTAATAGCTTTTAATGTTCAATGCCCCTGACATTTCACACACATTTTGTGAATAAGCAGCCTGGATTTCAATAAAGAAGTGGCAGTGCCATTGGCTCTTCTTTTTGGCTTATAACACATGGATTTTACATGCATGAGAAACTGGGACATTTTGCTAAAAGGTTTCGTTTCTAAGGTACCAAGCACCCCCCCCCATCAAGTGTAGCATGTTTCTAAACAAGATGGGCTTTGTAACCCCCATGTAAACATTTATAATTTCAAATTAAATAAAGAATCATGATGGTAGGGAGGTTGAACGCTCATATCTTTCTTGTCTTAAAAAAATTTTGTCCAGCATTTCCTCTACAGTGATAACTGCACAGATAGTAGAGATCTGAGATGCGATTTCTGGTGATAATTGTCTTGTGTCAGCTGCCCGCCTTCCATGTTAGTGTCTCTCTTCACACTCAAAAACCAATTCACACAAGCGCTAGATGGTTCACTGGGAGCCAAAGGGCCATTTAACAAACACAAGCCATAGATCGAGCTCTGTGGTTTTCATCCACACAGCCCACATTTATTATGTTTCTCTGTGTATTGGCACACAAAGAGTCTTAATGGAAAGAGGTTCCTTCTAGTTAGGTGTTGATTTAAAGCTTAATTTAGGCCTTGAAAAGGGTTAGTGCATCTTTACAGCCATCTTGTAATTCTCCAAGAGGCCTGCCATGAAGTTAGCCAACTCCACATTTCAGCACAAACAAGGTCACTTTGAAATCAAAGATGTGCTCAGGCAACTACCTATATTCACCGGGAAAAGGTCTATACCTTGATCCAGAAATACAGCAAAAATGCATGCTGACAACCAGAGTCTTCAAAAGGGAGAGGTGCAGAAAATATAGCATGCCCAATATCAGTGGCAGCTGAGTGTTTCTCATAAAACCTGACAGCTTTCTTCTCAGCCTGACCTGACTAAATATTTAACAGCAATTATACCAATCATGCAGAATACAATGAAATAAAAAAGTGTTTGGTACTTTATTCAGTGCCAATTGTTTAATTTCAGATTAAGAATGACTGAAGATCTACCAATTGGGTTCCCCCTCCATTCCCATTTGTAAGGTGCAAGACAGAAGCTGTTGAATGAAAAGTGCCGGTTACTGTCTAGTCAGGTAGCCTCTAGGACTATTTTTCAATATGTGCATTAAAATCAGCGGTCCTTATCAGCTATGAGCACAGGAAAAAGATGTGTCCATCTTGCTGATTACTTTTCCAGAGAGAGAGAGAGAGAAATGAGAAAAGTAGAGATGTTCTTACTCTAAAAGGTGATGATCAGTGTAAATAGGGTTGTGCTTTTCTTCCTCAGTTATGTTCACAATACTAGAACAGAATGCCTAAACTCCAAATATGGGACACTTCCATTTGAAGGAGCAGCAAATATCAAGCTAATTATCCTGAGGCAGCTGATTGCTTAACAGTCTGGTGGCAGTAGGATTATTTCTATAAATCAGGTAGGCCAAGTCCCGCCTGTGAAGCACGTTCCGGCAGCCCTCAGACTGCCACCAAGCATTCTGACTCGGAATGAACAAAGAAAGTTATTTATTTATTTATTTATTTGTTACACTTATATCCCACCCATCTTCCGAAACGGAACTCTGGGCGGCTAACAATAAAACAAAACTACAAAAAGAGAACAAAAAAATCAAAGAAAATTTCCAATAAAATGGGGAGGGACAATAACCTCCAAAAAAGATGACGCAGGCAGCAAAGTTCCCCCGCTCCTGGCAAGATTTAGAGTAGACCCACCACATGTGCCCCTTCCTGCCACAAAGGGTTTCAGAAGAAGAAGCCCCTATTCCTCTTCTCTACATCTTAGTCCAGTTATTCATTTTCTCACAAATATGTGATCATTCGTAGAAAAGAGGGAACAGGTAATTAAGTGCAAGAGAGCTAAAATTTTAATCTGTCCAAGTTTAGGTTGGGAAGGCAGATTATCAAGAGATAACTAGATGTTACATTCCCATTAAAGTCAAGTGATGACAATAAAGCCTTACCAGAAGGAAAGGCTCTCTCCTCCTTTCCACAATCTCTGTTTTGAGTTTTGAAAAAAGAGGAATTTGGCTGTGACAACACCCTGGAAGCAGGAGAAATGCATATGTAAATCATCAACCAATCCCAGCAGGAGGGTGGGGGATGGTATGGTATAAAAAGGGTGGAGCCTGGTCTCTGAGAGTCAGTTAAGGGAGTTAAGAAGAGTTAACAGTTGAGGGTTGTTGAGAGTGAGTGCTGAGAGAGAGCACAGCTCTGTTAGAGTTCAGTCAGGCAGTGAGGGCTTTACTGTTTACTGGTTATTAAAGATGGGGAGGCTTGAAGAGTTGAATGAATTATTCTATGTTTAAGGCAACGCATACCAACTTCAGACATTATTGTATTCATTTATTTTCTCAATAAACTCCATTATTATTTTTATATTATACATCTGAGTCTGTCCCAGTTCATAAGGTGAGGATTTAAAAGGTGGCAGCATTACCAAGTGGATATTGTGAAGATTAATAAGTTGGTTCCCTACCCTTCACATTTTTTTCATCACAATCACACGTTTAAAAGGGGGTGTCATCACATTGGCACACTGTGTTTTGAAAAACCTTTTAACCACCCACTCCATTCAAACTGTTTTCTTCATCTCCCTCACCTCCCCCTTACAGTGTCCTAGAACAGATTAGAAGTCTTAGTGGGGTGTTTAGTGGGAAAAACTAGAAATGCATCATTTTGATGCCAAGAAGACCACATCCAATTCTGTGCCATCTTTAACACCAGTTGGTTTAAAATCCTTTAAGCTTGCATTGTAAAGCAAATTAAAGAATTAAGAAGACTGTCAGATTTTCACTTACTGATTTAGATTCTGCACTGTGCATGTGTACCAAGGCATCACGTTCAATGTTCAACGAGGCTTACTCCCAGGAGACCTGTTCATGGAATTGTTTAAAAGTGCAAACGGATGCGATTTCTTTCTCCAAAGAAAGAAATTGCAGCACAAAAGCTTGAAATTGTATTTGCATTCCACCAATGACTCTCTAATTTGTATGTAATGGGGGGGGCAATTTATTTGCCTGGACACCCAGGTAGCATAGACATAGACCAAAGTGCTGACAGGCCAATCACCTTACCTCCTGGTGATGGTCCAAAAGTCTCTTAAGCAAACTGCCCAGTCACAATACTTTTCAAATAATGCTATCCAAAATCTAGTTTCTGGAGAATAGGCCCATTGATGTACTTCTGAGTAGATATGTAAAGAACTGTGCTCCAAATAATTTAAACCTCTCATTCATGGATAAGAATGCAATTTAAAAAGTGAAGGAACAGACCCCTTTTTAATCACTCGCTTATGAACATAGCAGTTGGGAAAAGCATATCTGCACTTATCTTATTCTCAACCAGGAGAAAGGTAACAAAGTTGTTAACATTTCCCAATGTTTGGCTAACCTCACCAGCTATGGAATCTAGCCTACAAGATCAGGAGGACTAACCATTAGACATGGGCACGACTTGGCGAAATTGTTGTTTCCGTTTTCGGATATCGTTTCCGTTACGTAACAGAAACGGTAACGACAATTAAGCTGTCAGAACTCGAACTCGAACCGAAAAAAGAAAAATTGGGTCTGATTTGTCGTTGTCGTTCCTGGCATCGCGCAGCGATTGCGTGATGCCAAGCGGCACAGAAAAAAGATTTAAAAATAAAAAAATCCCGATTCCCGGCCAAAAAAGCAGGCGAAAATATGCCTGCCTGAGGGCACCTACCAGAGGGGTAGTTTCTGGGGGGGGGTCCCCAGCCTCCCCCCCTCCTGTCCTGGGCTGCTGGTACCGGGCTGGGAGGGGGCATCCTCGGCATCTCCATTTGCCATGCGGTGCGGGGGGGATCAAAAATGGCATCCACAATATTTTTTTTGAAATTGTGGTCCAAAAAACCACCAAAGCACCACAGAAACATGCGAAAATTAGCTATTTTAAATGCTTGAATTTTTACAGTAGCAGCAGTGGGTTTTTTATAGCAGTAAAAGGTTGCACTGATTTTATTTTATTTTATTTTTATGTTTATTTTTTTACACCTGCGCAATGATGGGCTGGCCATGGGATGGGACCATGCAAATTTTTGGACCCATTCTACCAATCACATGGCCAGGTTTTGACTGACACTTCTGGATGTGCAAGAGGGCATAAAAAGCCGAGGCACTCCCAGAAGAGTCGCAGTCCGGGCTTGGATGTGGGTGGGAGAGGGCTGTGTGTAGCTGGCTGCTGTGCTAGACTAGTTTCGATTTCGCATTTCAGTTTTCAGTTAGGCAGGCAGGGAGGGAATTGATTCAATTGAATTTTTAGGAAATAATAATAATTCCTTTCATTCTCTGTCTGCTGTGGGGAATAGCAACACATTTTATTCTTTTTTATTCTCCTGCAGTTTGTTAGGATTTCTTTTCTGATAGTGCTTCAAAGGGGGGAGAGGTTTGAGTGGGAGGGGAGGTGTGGATTTATTTTAAAAATTTCATTTGCTTGGTGGCAAGCCAAGGTCCTTTCATACCCTGCCTGCAGCTCTGCTGTGGGTGCACTGCCCACTTTGTTTGCAAAAATTGCAATTGTTTTATTCGATGCAGTCTTGTGCAGCAAGTCAGTTTAAAGTGTTTTCCGCCTGCTCTGGGTCATTGCGGGACCCACGCCCACTGCCTGTGCGCCTGCGCACGTGCCCCTCCCCCCTGCCGCTGCCGCCACCCGCCCATGCCCCCCCGCCACCCCGCCTGCCGCCTAGGGCGCAAAAACACCTAGCGCCGGCGGGACGCCACTCGCTGGGACGTCAAATCGTGCGAAATCACGGCGGCAGTAACGACAAACGACAAACGACACGATGAAATGACAAATTTTTAAAAAATTTCGCGAAAAATGGAAACGACCCAAAACGGACCCGTCCCGAAAAACGACAACTCGAAAAAAAAATTTTTCTGGTCGTGCCCATCTCTACTAACCATAGACCAAAGTTTGGTATACAAGGAGATGCCGGAAGCATCTCCCAGGAAGAGATGGGTGGTTCCTGATATGAGTTCAAAAGAGAAATCCATAAGTATCTCCAACATGTCTTACAGGGAATTCCATCTCCTTAAGATGGGCTGAGCCTACAAATAAAGGCTTCAACCCACCTTGCCCTGATCTGTATTCCCTACTTTGTTCATTCAAAGATTCCTCATATGCAGGGCCAGCGCTTCCATTAAGGCGAACTAGGCAGTTGCCTAGGGCGCCAAAATGGAGAGAGGGTGCTGGACAGCCTGTTGCCCCCCCGCCCCTGCCCCGCCGCTGCCCACCGCCGTCTGTCCCCCCCGCCTGACTTGGCGCTTCTGGAGGAGGGGTCATAGTTCTTTGGGAGGCACCCTTTACAGAACCTAAAGAGTAGCATGACTACCTTTCCTAGGAAGCAATACAGCAGCTTCATTTTGTCTACATTTATACCAGGGAGGAAGGCCAGAGGTAGCTATGTGCCTGACAACTAAGCCCTCATCCAGTAGAGTGAAATATAGGAGTCTGTAAATATAAGTCAGTAATCAGAAACTGGCAAATTCTGTATAACATTGCAAACTAGCCATTATTGCCATTGCACATAACACACTACTATTTCTGCAAAAGGTCCACCATGGTATATTATGGGGAAACACAAAACCTCTTGTAATTTAAACAGGAATAAATGCAGGAGTATCAGTAGCAAAATGAAACAAATTTTCACGAACCAAAGTGGGAGCATATCATTTGATGGTAGATTGGTACTGCCATGCAGGAACAGAGAGTATTCCTCCTGTATGTTGTTGTTAATTTCCCCACCTGGTGTTCTGTTTGCACTGAAGAAAACAGTCGGGTTAGCTTCCACCACCATCCCGATTAAAAAGAGAAGGAGGTGGTGGGACAAATGCCCGCTATCTGCATCTGTTCCCATCCTCCAGCAGAATTGCTGTGGGTCACATGGCGACACTATCACAGACATTGCAGGGAAAGAAAAAGGAGGAAGGCACTATGAAGTCATATGTTGCACCACTGATGCGACTCTCCCTTTTTGCTGTTCCATTTCTTTCTGATTATTCTTTTGCCCAGGAATATGGGACAGGTCAGATAACAGGGCATTGACTTGGTCACTAGGAATTGGCATGAAACGGAAAAATGGTGTTTCGTTTCATTTCCCCCTGCATTTCATTTTGTTTCATTTTTAAATGATTTTTTTACAAAAAAATTGTAACAAAATGAAACAGTAACAAAATGATTCGTTCCCTTATAAAACAGTTCCCTGGTTCCTAGACCCCTTGTGTCCACCAAATTTGGTATCCCTAGGACCCAGGTGAGCCATTTTACAAAGTAACGAAACAGTTTGTTTTAAAATGGAAAAAACTGTTTTATTTTGTTTTGTAACAAAACACTGCCTGTCATTTCGTTTCATTACAAAATGATTCGTAAGCTAACAAAATGATGAAACAGCATTTCGTTCTTCATAAGGTGCCCGTGCCTGTTGGTCACTAATGGCAGCAGCTCTTTCCTTTTCAGGGTGCTGCATGTGACGTTGTCTCTCCCTTTGCCTCTCAGAGACCAAGAGGGCGTATCTACACGTTTGATATTGGTGTAAATCTCACATACTCTCTACAGAATCCTAAGATTTGTTGGTTGATGAAGGACTTAAAATTCTCTAATAAAGAAGTGACATTCAGGGGAGATAATCAAGGGGGCAGGAAAAGGAACAATATTGTTAAAAGAAATTAGATCTCTTTGGTGGGTAAATCTGTCTGACTCAGGTTCACACGCCAAACTGAGTTCAGGGATGCAAGCTTCTCTCGCTCACAGTTGTTGTTGTTGTTGTTGTTGTTGTTGTTGTTAATCTTGCACACATATTTTTCAACAATCATTTCTTGTTCCAACTTTTATTATTATTATTATTATTATTATTATTATTATTATTATTATTATTATTATTATTATTATTATTATTATTATTATTAATCTGAAGCACAGATTGAGTGCTCCAAAGGAAACACTAGTTTAAATGATAAAGGGTGCAATCCACCAAGCACCGTGTCGACCCAGCTTCAGTCGATTCCGGTGAGTTTAGCACATGAGCAATGCTCAGTGGATTGTGACTGAAATGCCATGCACAAGAATTGCAGGACATGAAAGAAACCAGTAGAAAACCCCTGGGCTATGGCAGAATTGTGACTGAAATTATTCAGTTATCTGGAGTCCTGTTAAGACATCTATAAATATCTGCACTCCACGGGGTGCTCAGGCAATTTCTGATGGTTTACCAGACTAAAGCCACTTCTTCAACTGTAGGTTAAAGTTGCAAGTCCTTGATATCTATTAAAAGGCAGGCGACTTGCTTATGAAGGTCATTTTTCATTTGAACAGTTAACTGGAGGGCACCGTGGAATGCTTTTTGCAGTATTTTGTGTCACAAATTTTGCAATCAAAGGGTATATAAATGCAACAGCCGTTTCCTTGCAGCGACTTTATCACCAAAAATGCTCTGGAAAAAAAAGAGAGCAACATACCCCTAAGCTTTAATACAGTAACAAAAAAGGGGAGAGGAGAGAAGGTTTTCATTAAGGCTGTCAGCAGCTTAATTGGAATGTTGTAGGTGCATAATGAGCAAAGAAAGAGAAAATAACTTCAACATGCTTTGGTGTTCTTAACCTTTTCTCTTCCTCTGAAAAGAAGAAGAAATGTAACTTTTTCCAAAACAATTTAAACCTCCAATGGGACACCTTCTAATGAATTGTATCACGGATGCATGAAACAAAACCTCATTTACTGTCAAATATTCTCTGTCTATCTGTCTATCTGCCTGCCTGCCTGCCTGCCTGTCTGTCTACTTCTAAATATGCACAGGTGTTATAGCAATGCTTCACCACTGATTTCAGCAGAAATTCTTTACATGAGCACGTCTCTGTTGACAACAGGTTGTGTTTTAGGAACAGAAGACTTTTCCCGAACCATTTGTATGTGTATATTGAGATTGAAACCATGTGAGGAAATATGTGACCTGTGTTTTTATAAAATACTGTCCTCTACTGGAAAGAATATGTTATACCTTGTTTGTACAAATCTGTGCCTAAAGGTGGTCTGACAAAGAAGACACATTTTTATTTTATGAGACAGATGCCAACTTTCATAAACCAAATTTCACTTATGCAAAAACTGTACGGTGTTTGTGTGGGGGAACCCTTTGCAAAATGGCATCAATTTAAATGCCATGCCAGAAACTGGTTTTGAAACCTGTTCCCAAAGTATGTGCTGCAGTACTGCCAAGTCAGAGAAAAGATGGGAGACAAAATGGTGCTGCTTATTTGCATTCATTAATATAAATAAATGCAAATTTAAATTGGTTATTGCTTAGAACAGAAGATTAGATTTTTAAGACTGGTGGGGAGGAACAAGGAGAGAAGGCACCAACTTGGCCAGTTTTAAAATGGCCTACCAAGTATGTGGTCTATTAACACATGGAAAGCCAAAATTACCCTACTACCACCACCACCAGCAGCAACAGCAGGCAAGACACAAGTGATGGATGGAAAAGGGCCATGACTTTGTCAACAGTTGTAGAAGAGACAGCTGTTTTTGTCTGTGGCAGCAAATTGGGCAAACACAGAAGAGGAATAAATAATTTTAAAATGTTGTGGTACAATAAAATACTGCAGCTAGTCTTTAAAATGCCACAAGAATTTGTCTTCTTTTTAAAAAAAATATTCTCTTGTTTGGGCCAGATACGCTAACTCTGTTGACTGTTAAAGTTCTCTGTGTGGCTTCCCTGTAGCCCCAAAACAAGAGGTTCATATTGGCATCCTCTTGCTGTAACGGACAGTCTTGGTTGGCTTTTCTTAACTTGGGGAATTCATCCCTGATCCATGTCCCACACAGAGAATATCCCGGGCCTAGAACTCTGAAGCTTCTGACCTGCTGTGCTCAGGTAAGTGCCCTCAATTGCTAGTCGGCACCCAAGAATTTAAATGGCACCCAGAGAGCTTTGGGTAGTGGGTGGCATATAAATTGTATAAATAAATAAATAAATAAATAAATAAATAAATAAATAAATAAATAAATAAATAAAAAGAATCCCACCACTACTACTAAAAATTCCTGCATGATCTGTCATGGTCATGACTAGAGATGGGCACAACTTAGCGGTATTCCCATTTCCGTTTCCGTTACTCGTATCCGTTACTCTACAGAAATGGTAACGGGAATTACTCCACCAGAATTCGAGCTCGAACCGATGAACGAACAATTTGGTCTGATTTGTCGTGCTCGTTACTTGCATCGCGGCGATCGCGCAATGCCAAGCGGCACAGAAAAAAAGTTTTTAAAAGTTAAAAAAAACCCGATTCCCGGCCCTAAAAGTAGGCGAAAACTGTCTGAGGGCACCAACCAGGCCAGAAGGGTGTTTTATTTGGGGGGTTCCCCGCCCCCCTCTCCTTGGCTATTGCTACTGCTGCGCTGCTGGTACCAGGCTGGGAGGGCGCATCCATTTGCCATGCAGTGCGGGGGATCCAAAATGGCGACTGCAATATTTTTTTTGAAATCTTTGCCCAAAACCCCACCAAAGCACCACAGAAACATGCGAAAATTAGCTATTTTAAATGCTTGAATTTTTACAGTAGCAGCAGTGGGTTTTTCTTGCAAAAAAAAAAAAGTCTCCGTTGATTTTATTTTATTTTATTTTATTTTATTTTATTTTATTTTGACATGGGAGTGGACCATGCAAAGCTTTGGAGCCATTCCACCAATCACATGCCAGGTTTTGCTGACTGTACCAGGCTGGGAGGGCGCATCCATTTGCCATGCAGTGCGGGGGATCCAAAATGGCGACCGCAATATTTTTTTGAAATCGTTGCCCAAAACCCCACCAAAGCACCACAGAAACATGAGAAAATTAGCTATTTTAAATGCTTGAATTTCTACAGTAGCAGCAGTGGGTTTTTCTTTGCAAAAAAAAAAAAGTCTCTGTTGATTTTATTTTATTTTATTTTATTTTATTTTATTTTATTTTTTTACACCTGCACATTTGCAATGGGAGTGGACCATGCAAATTTTCCACCAATCGCATGGCCACTTGGCCAGGTTGACCACAGAGACTTCTGGGATGTGCCAATCGGGCATAAACAGCCCACTAATCGTAGCCCAAACCCGAACCCTAAGCCTAAGCCTAACCCATACGCCAGTACACTGTCCTTCAAAGTGGGTCAGAGAGGCACCCAGAGGTGCACCCCCATTACTCACCCTAACCTCACCCGTAACTAGCCTAATCCTAGCCCTTGCGCTAACCCGTCTTAACCCTAAGCCAGATCTACTTGCATTGCACTACATGCCAGTCCGTCACTTGTGGCTCTGGCTGACTCCTGCAGCTCCCTCCAGGAGCCCGCTACCCCCCTAAACCAGTACTAATGACAACGAAAAAACAAAAAAACGAACCGACTAATTTTTGCGAAATTTCGTGAAAAACAAACGAGCCGAAACAGACTGCCTCCGACACACGACAACTCAAAAACGTCATTTTCCCTAGTCGTGCCCATCTCTAGTCATGACCAACTACTTAGGCTGACTTGATCCCTGCATTCACCCCTGGCCTTCCCAAAGGCAGAGCAAGATAGGCAAAACATTTTGGGACTTTGTTTTTGTGTTGTTGTTGTTGTTGTTGTTGTTGTTGTTGTTGTTGTTGTTGTTGTTCAGTTGCTCAATACAACAATCTGAAACAAGCTCAGGCCTCACAGCCACTTGGTAGCTCCAGAGTGCATTTGCCTGGTTGCTACCTAAAAGAATTTCTGGCCTGGGTTCTCTGATGTATTGTGTAAAAGTTGCTGGAAAAGTGGCAGAATTCTCACCATATATTTTAGTGGTAGCACTAAACACTGCTGTGAATGTGAATGTCTAGCTGACAGATTTTAGAATACCATTAAGTTGAATTAAACACAAAGCCTATGTGAATTTCTTCCAGTGTGTCATGGGCCCTACCTGATTTGGCCCCAGGGGATTTCCAGCATTCTCTGACATTCCTGGTCAAATCAAGAGGATTTTTATTCCACTTCTGGTGGAAGGGAGGCAACTGAGCATGCTGGAAAGTGTCCCTTCACATTCATCCATCTTTCCTGTTAGTGAAAAATACAATACAGCAGTCCCCCACCACATTGTGGTTCATATATTGCGGTCACGGTATATCACAGATTTTTATTTGGCACATAATTACTGTACTGTACTGTGTCACCCCCAACACCCCTCAAACACTGGGCAGCACGAAGGGCCACTGACCTACCCAGAGGGAGTGGGTAAGTGCAAGTGCTGAGGGGGTGAAGGCTGCTCTGCACAGCTTTCACCCTCCTGACACCTTTGCGACCTGCCCAGCGGGTGCTCCTGCCGACTTGTGCCACAGACAGGGTGCTTCGACAGTGTGGGTGCAACTTTTGCCCCCAGCACCCATACTGATCCACCACCCAGTCTGTCCCACCGAATGACTCCCTTCAACAGGCAAGCCAGCCAGAAAGCAAGCAAGTGGGGGGGGGAGCACCAAAGCAAAGGGAGAACACAAGAGAAGTTGCTTTGGTTCATCCCCCGGGTGACTCCCTCCAGCAGGCAAGCCAGCAAGCAAGCAGACAGGGTGCTTCTGGCACTGGACAGAGTCATGGGTTGGCCGGAATAATAATAATAATAATTTATTGTCATTGTACATATATACATATTATACCCATGCAACAAAATTTGCAAAAGCACCCAGACACCAGACCAAAACACATTTTTATAGCACTCTCTAAAAAGCAAGCAAGCAAGTGGGGAAACGCACCAAATTGGAGGGAGGGGTGGCCAATCAGTATGGGTGCGGGGGGCAACACTAGCACCCACGTGGTGGAAGTGCCCTGTCTGCTTGCTCGCTGGCTTGCCTGTGGAGGGATTTACTGTCAGGACAGACTGAAGTGCCTGCCTGCGTGCCTTCCCCTCAACTGGGGAAGCAGTGGTGGCTTCTCCTCCATGCTTCTTCCTTCCTCGCCCTTCCTTCTTTTACCTCAGCTGGCTGAGGGAATGGGGTCCATTCCCAGCTATTCTGCCAATAGCTCCATTTCTCTCACTCTCCCACTCGCTCACCAGTGCCACCTCTGGCATGGTGGCATGGCTGGGAATGGACCCCTTTCCCTTAGTCAGCAGAGATGAAGGAAGGAAGGATGAAGGAAGGAGGGTCTCCGAACCTAGCCAAGGCTGTAGTTGTGGTCTCCAGACTCAACCTGATATGTGGACACTGTCACCACAAATGGAGTCCACATATCACAGATTTTGCTTTATTGTGGATGTTTAGAACTCTTAACCCTCACAATAAACAGGGGACTACTGTACATCTTTCCCAGCAAAATGATTTGGTAATCCAGCCTACGTATTTGGCAGTGTTGCCAGAGCTTGGACGTTCACTTCTCCACTGTGCCTCCAGAAAGAAGAGCCAACCTGTGGAGCCCTAGGCAAGTTGCATAGTCCCAGGATGCTCCCAGAAGATGGAAGTCACAAACCACTTCTGAATATTGTCTACCTAGAAATTACTGGAAGACTTTCATAAGTTGAAATTGACTTGACTCCTCTCTCTCTCTCTCTCTCTCTCTCTCTCTCTCTCTCTCTCTCCCTCTCTCTCATTCACACACACACACACACACACACACACACACACACACACACACACACACACACACACACACACTTCTTAAAAGTCTGGATTCATATGTGTGTGCCTAATCATGTTTCTTCGTCAAGTGCCATGTCCTCGTAGAACGTTGGTGATCAGTAGCCTGAACTGGTTTCTATCTAAAGCTATTCTAAACAGAGCAGCTGTGCTCACTGCACACCATTGGCTTATGTTCTTAAGCCAGGATGTTCTTCTACGCCCCGGGTCATGCTTCCCATCCATTTTTCCTTGAAGGATAACCTGCTGCAGATCATATTTCTCATTGTGCATTATGTGTCAAAAATATTGCAATTTTCTTCTCTTTATGCTAGTTAGGATTTCTAGCTTTTTATTCATGTGCTGAAATACAGCCACATTAGTGACTCTGGCTGTCCAAGGTATCTTCAAAATTTGTCCATATGTCCACATTTCCAATGCTTCCAGCTTCCTGCATAATGTGTCTGTAAGGGTCCAAGTTTCAACACGATAGAGAAATATACTGAATACATAGGATCGACGTATTCGAGTACAGAGTCTGATAGATAAGTCCCAGTTTGTCAAGACTTTCCTCATTTTCTGGAAGGAATTTCTAGCTTGTTAAATTCTACAACAGATTTCGCATGAAGAGTACCAGTCATCCTTGACATAGCACCCCAAGTATTTATAAGATTATACTCTTTCAATTATATCACTGCCCATTTTGAGAAGGTTCTGTGAACCAATTTGTTTTTTTACTGACAGCCATCCATTTTGTATTCTTCATGTTAAGTCACAATCCTATGGCACTGCTTTCTGCAGCAACAGAATGCAATAATCCTTGAAAATCTGCCAGACTTGTTGCAAGCAGGACAGTGTCATCAGTATATCTTATGTTAGATATATGTTTTTTTTTTAAATATATATCTTATGTTATAAAAAGAGCTCCATTCACCACACTTTGGTTCTTTCCTTCAAGACCATCGCATAAATTTTTTTCTGAATAGATATTAAAAAGTAGAAGTGAGAGAATACAACCTTGATGAACACCTTTCGTAATTGACACCTCTTCTGATATCTGACCATGTATCAGGAACCCAGCATGCAGATTCCAATAAAAATTCCCAATCAATCTGATATCACGATTGTCCAGGCCCAGTTCTTTAAGAATATTAATAAGTTCATCATGTTTAACTGAGTTAAATGCTTTTTTATAATCAATGAAGCAAACAAAAGCATTGAGATTGACATCAAGAAATCGCTGAACTAGTATTTGATAAAAATGCCTCCTGAGTTCCAAATCCATTCCTGAATCCAAATTGGGTATCTCCAATGTTTTATTCACACTTCTGATATATTCTTAAATGCAGGACTTTTAAAAATAACTTCAGAATGTGACTCATCAAACTGATTGTCCGGTATTCATTATAACTTTATACCACTTTAGAAGTAGTAAAAAAGTGGATTTGAGAAAAGTGGATTTGAGACAGTCCAGTGGGATAGTTCCACTTCTATATATGCTGTTGTATAAATCAACCAGAAGGGAAAGGGATTGCTACTCCTTAAGTAATTTCAAAATGTCCATATATATTTCATCAGGGCCTGGGGCTTTGCTACACTTTGATAGTTTAATGACATATTCTACCTTTTCCCTCATGATATCTACACCATCATCTAACTTGACACCATAGTCAATACTTCTGTTATCCTCAAAGAGATCTTCTACCTGTATATATTTCTTCCACTCCTGTAGTTTCTCCTCAGTGCTTGTCAAGGTATTATCATTCTTGTCAATAAGAGATTAACTTCCTCTACTGCTATACACACCTGCTGTTTGCCTTATTTTCTTGTACGTGTTAAATGAATCATGCTTAGCATCCAATTCTTCGATTTCTCTACATTCCTTTGAAAGTTTTTCTTCCTTCACCATTCTGATTTTCCGCTATATTTCTTTCTGCAGTTGTTTAGATATTACAGGATCTCCATTTTTCATTTCTCTTCTATGATCTATGAAGTCCAGAATTTCATCTGTCATCCAAAGTTTGATCTTCTTTCTCTCAACTATCTTTAATTTATCTTGGCACACCTCATTCAAAGCAGCTTTCATTTGGCTCCAGGTGTTTTCAACTTCATTTACATCTGCTGTCTCCTTGGTGGTTTTGAATTTTGTACTCAGGAGTCAGGACTGATTGAACTTCAGTTCTTGATGCTTCTTAATCATGTTTGTGGTGGTGATTTAGGAGTGTGTATTTTGCTCCTCACCAAGTGCATCAAAAGCAAAGTTTCATACATGAAAACTAAAGGGAAAAAGTAAACCTGTATTCACTGTACACATGCTGAAAAGCCATGCGAAAAATTATTGCTGAACAGACAGAGGTGTGGATATGACAAAGAGAGCTGAATTTGCAGATTATTTTAGAAAATGCATTAATAAAACCTGACTATAAATTCAAATAGGGACATTATTTATTTTATAAACAATTCACATCAGTTATTTTCTAATGATTTAATTAGCTGTTTAAAAACAGTAAATAAACAGTAATCATGCTGATTCTTGGATGTACAGATTGACATGTTGAAAGAATTTTGTGTTTATTGAAGCTCAGAGACTCATCTCTCATTATAAGCCTGGACATCTAGATGGGTCACCCAACACAAAATGGTCATGGCTGAGACACCAGACTAAGATGCATTCAGCCTCTTCAACTATCCATTCTTTTCTGCAGTGTGTCTCCTGCTTCCCTTTATTTATAGTTCTGTCATATATTTTACATTTCTCTTCAGCTGTAAACATATTACATTTGCTGCTGCACTAACTTACAGGCATTTGAAACACAGTGGAAACATTTATAATGGAAATTTCTATTGTTTTTACATCTCCTATAGAAATACAATTCCTGTAAATTGGAATCTGGCAAATTTCCACCATGCAATAAGCATTGTTATTTGCTGGGGTGGCAAAATGCTATGGCCCTAAACTGCTGGAGTGCTAACTTGCTTCAAGTCCATTTTGGCTGTTTGTTTTCAATTACTTTTAGTAAACTTCTCTTCAAGCCTCATTTTTAATATACAGAGTACATCTTCAGGGTCACTTTTTCTACACCTTGTTTTATTACTTTATGTATTTAATACATAGAGTACTAAAATATAATTTAAACAATATTCCTGATTAATTTTAAGTCCTCATAAAATTACCAGATTTGCTAAACTCCATTACTAAATTTAAATTAACAGTGAAGATCTGTGGGTTGAATTCAGAGATATCATAAGGGATGAATGCAAAAAAGAAAATCCCTGCAGTAAAAAAATACCCTAGATGGATGACAGCACTTAAAATTGTAAAGGGCAGGCGAGAAGCAAAAGTAAAAGGTGACAGAAATAGGATCAGAATCCTGAATATAGTTTTTCAGCAACTGTAGAGACAAAGGGAACTACTACAACAACTGGTGCAAAGAAAGAAAGGAGAACAAAAAGGGAAAATAAGAGAGATCTGAGAAATGAAAGAGAAATTTAAGTCTATATTAGTAATGCTGAATGACCAACAGGGAAACACTATCTGGCCAAGATCAAATCAAGTAAAGGTGGAAGCATTTGCCCCCAATGACCTTGCCTCCTGCCCGCTGCCTATTGTGAAGTTCATTGATCTATTTGCATAAGACCAATAGCTTGATCCACAGACTGTACCAGCCTCTTGTTTTGTGAATAAGGACTGGCTAAAGGAAGCACAGCTCTCATGCTAGCTGGCTGAATAGTGTTCAACAATATAGTGTTCCTCAAAAAACCCATTTATTTCCCAGTTCCCAGGAGGAGCACAGGAAATGAGGAAACCCAAGTGGGGTGGCAGATGTCACAATCCCCATTAACCAGAAGCCATGAGTTCTCAACCGTAAGAACCCTGGGTTCACTACGCTATCACTTTATAACTCTACTGCTGAGTTTCGAAAAAAATTACTGACAGTTTTGAAAGACAACACCAAAAAAGATGACATGTGGAGTGTGGGGGTATGGAAGACACTGTCCAGAAAAAGCATCTTTTCCAAGCTCTGCATGCGTCTCTCTGTGCGTCTGGGTGTCTCTCTGCATGGCTCTCTGGTTAGTCTGGTTCGGGCCCACCTTTGGTTCGTAGGATTTAAAAAAAAAAAGTACAAATCCGAACCATTTCGGGTGATGGTAGACCATCCCACCGCTGCCTATGGACCCCTGGCCATGGCCGGAGATATCTCCAATCTGGTGCTGGTCATCCTGGTTCAGTCTTCCTGGCTTCGCGGATGGCGACCAGGAACAACAACAACAACAAAAAGCCAATGGCCCATGCTACAGCTGAAAAAATAAAATTAAAAAAAAAAACCAACAGGAGTGCTGACCCAGGCCCAGGGGTGGCCGGGTCAGCACCCTAAAATAAAGAAAAAAACATTAAAAAACCCAGCACCGACTGGGCCCCAGGGGCCGTGAGGTTGGTGCTTGAAGAAAAAAAAAAGCCCCATGCTAGGAACCTGGAAGTAAAAGAAAAAAAAGAGGTGATGGTGGGACTGTCTACCACCACCTGTGGAGCCCTGGCCACAGCCAGGCCAGGCAGCAGTAGACAGTCCCTCAAACGCCTATGGAGCCATGGCCACGGCCAGAGTTCCAGGAATATTGGAGGGACTGTCTACCACCGCCTATGGAGCCCTGGCCACAGCCAGGCCAGGCAGGAGTAGACAGTCATTCCAGAGCTCCAGCCTCCAACAGAGCTCCGTGCCAGTCCTGATGCCCGGCCCGGCTGTAAGGGCCTACGGAGTGCCAGTCTACTGATGCCCGGCCTGGCTGTGGCCAGGGCTTCGTAGGTGGTTGGAGGGACAGTCCCACCACCACCTCTGGAGCCCAAGCCTGCCAGGGTTGGCCAGGGCTGGAGGGACTGTGGTAGCCCAGCCCCTCCCAGGGCTCCTGGAGATAATCCCTCCAGCCTGGACGGCCAGGGCTCTGTAAGCGTTGGAGGGACTGTTTATTGCTGCCCAGCCTGGCTGTGGCCAGGGCTCCATAGGCAGTGGTAGACAGTCCCTACTGCTCCAGCCTGGCATGGCTAGGCTTTGGAGGGACTCCTGCCTGGGCTGGTGGTCAGGGAGGCGGTGGTAGACAGTCCCACCATCACCTCTTGTTTTTTACTTCTGGGTTCCTGCTCGCTCTATGCAGGGCTTTTTTTAGATTCAGGCACCAACCGTGCGGCCCCTGGGGCCTGGTCAGCACTGGTTTTTTAAAATATGTTTTTCTTTATTTTAGGGTGCCGACCCGGCCACCCTTGAGACCCGGTCTGCGCTCCTTTTTTTTTTTTTTGCTTTATGTTTTTTTATTTTTTTATTTTTACTGCAACCACAGCTGTAGCCTGGGCCACCACATTTTTTTTGTTCCTGGGCCATCCCTGAAGCCAGGAAGACCGGACCAGGAAGACCAGCACCAGGTAGGAGACTCTCTGCCCCCCCCTTAATGAACCAACCCGAACCAATTTTTTTCAGTTCAGTTCAGTTTGTTCTAAGTTTGTTCTGGGATGGAGTCAAACAGCTGTGACTGTGTAGTGGGGATTACAATCTATGCCATTATTCATATCTATTATGGCATGAAATAATGACTACAGGTGACTGAAGGACAGGTGTGTTGTGGTACCATTCAATTGCCTCTTTTCCCCCAACTTTCACATGAGCTATGGGAGCCCCATGGCACAATGGTTAAATGCCTGTACTGCAGGCAAAAACTTTTCTCAGGACCTGGGGTTCAATCCCAGGTAGCTGACTCATGGTTGACTCAGCCTTCCATCCTTCTGAGGTTGGTACAATGAGTACCCAGCTTGCGGGGGGGGGGGTGGCAATGTGTAGCCTGCATGGAGGGGTATTATGATGGGCAGAAGGGTTATTTCAGTTCAACAAGGACAAGACATGCCATGAGATCATCAGCAACCACATATATGCTGACATTCTGAAGCAAGCAAGTCCTGGCCATAGATTTCAAAAAAATTGCCACTAGTTTAAAGAAGGAGCGAAAGTAGGAAAACAGTGGTGATATCTTCCAGTTTGAAGTACTAAATTGGATTCGAAGTCCTATCAGCCAGCAACTCACAACCAAAGCTTTCTGCAGTCTCAAGAAACTGTTTCCAAAAATAGAAGCCTCTGAAGAGAAATGGCCACTTCTTTAGAAGAGCCTTCAATTTTTCTATATACGCATTTAAGCTTCCATACATCAATGAGAAGGGAGCTTGACCTAAAGACCTCTGAAAAACCCAAGACCTCAGGGAAGGTGTGCCAGAAATAGGTAAAAATAAGCAGGGGGTAGGAGAAAATAAAAGGAAACATTCTCCTGTAAGAAATGGCTAAAAGCCCACAAGAGCTATGGAAGATCACAGAAGGCTTAAGGAAACAGTGGTAGAAGCTGAATTTATGTTGCTGCATGTCAGTGCAGAAGCAGGCATGGCAAATACACATGCTGTATGTATGCCTAAGGTTGCCTGGATATCTGAGTGGTTTAGTATCTGGCTGCAGAGCTAAATATTGGCACTGCAGTTTGATTCCTCACTGTGCCTTCTATGAGTAGAATCAGTGTGTGTGGCCTTGGGCAAACTGTAGAGTCCCAGGGCACCCCCAGAAGAATGGAGAACCTGTTGAGATAAGTTGGAATGCACTCGATGGCCCAAAAAATGATGATGATGATGATGATGATGATGATGATGATGATGATGATGATGATGATGATGATGATGCCTCTTTTATAGGCTGTGCCAGCTATTCCATTGTTATTTTCATTCAGTACATTTTAAACACTTCATAGTCCTTTCATACAATCCAAACAAGATGAAAAGTTGTTCCCATGCTGATGCTACTAAAAGCAAACAAATACTCTTCCAAGGAATTCTTCAGCAGACCTCCAGCTATTTTAACATTTTGTGCTCATCTCATTATTATTATTATTATTATTATTATTATTATTATTATTATTATTATTATTATTATTATTATTTGATTCATTTTGGTTTGGTTCATTTTGTTTTTAATGATTTTTTTTTGAAAAATTTGTTTCATTGGTTTGTTGACTCATTATTTGTTTTTCCCCGCTTTGCATTTGACAGTGTACAGGCAGGGAAAAACATTCAAAAACTAAAATAAAAACACAGAACTGGACTGGCAGCATCCTCATTCTCACCCACATCATCATCTTCTTCTTCAATCATCCTTACCAGGCAGTGGTGGTGGCAGCAGCAGCAGCGGGCCATCCTGCCCCCTTTGGCAGGAGCTTTTTGAGGCGCTGGCTTGGGGCCAGTGCCTCTTTTCTTTTCCAAGCAGCGACTGCATGGCCCCTGGAGCCAGGTCGGTGCTTCTTCTATTTTTAATATTTTTTCTTTATTTTAGGGTGCCAACCTGGCCACCCCTGGGGCCAGGTTGATGTTCCAGTTCGTTCCCATCTCTTCTTCTTCTTCTTCTTCTTCTTCTTCTTCTTCTTCTTCTTCTTCTTCTTCTTCTTCTTCTTCTTCTTCTTCTTCTTCTTCTTCTTCTTCTTCTACATTTATTTTATATAATAAATAGAGATGGGCACGACCAGAAATTTTTTTTTGAGTTGTCGTTTTTTGGGATGGGTCCATTTCGGGTTGTTTCCGTTTTTCATGAAATTTTTCAAAAATGTGTCGTTTCGTCATGTCGTTTGTCGTTTGTCGTTACCGCCGCAATTTAGCGTGACTTGACTTCCCAGAGCATGGGGTTAGGGGGTAAGGGCTAGGCTTAGGGTAATGGTTAAGGTTAGAGTGGGTTAGTGGGCTGTACCTCTGGGTGCCTCTGGCCCACTAAGAACACAGTGTACTGGCGTATGGGTTAGGGTTAGGGTTAGGTTTAGGATTAGGGCTGGTGGGCTTTTTATGCCCTCTCTGGCACATCCAGAAGTCTCAGCAAAACCTGGCCATGCGATTGGTGGAATGGCTCCAAAAATTTGCATGGTCCCATCCCATGGCCAGCCCATCATTGCGCGTGCGCAGGTGTAAAAAAATAAAAATAAAATAAAATAAAATAAAATAAAATAAATGGAGACGTTTTGTTGCAAGAAAAACCCACTGCTGCTACTGTAAAAATTCAAGCATTTTAAATAGCTAATTTTCACATGTTTCTGTGGTGCTTTGGTGGGTTTTTGGACCACGATTTCAAAAAAAAAATTGCGGTCACCATTTTGGATCCCCCCGCACCGCATGGCAAATGGAGACACCGAGGATGCCCCCTCCCAGCCCGGTACCAGCAGCCCAGGATGGGGAGGGGGGGAAGGCTGGAGTGGGGACCCCTCCCAGAAACCACCCCTCTGGTAGGTGCCCTCAGGCAGGCATATTTTCGCCTGCTTTTTTGGCCGGGAATCGGGTTTTTTTTAATTTCTAAAACTTTTTTCTGTGCCGCTTGGCATCGCGCGATTGCTGCGATGCCAGGAACGACAACGACAAATCAGACCCAATTTTTCTTTTGTTGGTTCGAGTTTGAGTTCTGGGGGAGTAATTGTCATTACCGTTTCCGTTGCATAATGGAAACGAGTAACGGAAACGGAAATGAGAATTTTGCCAAGTCGTGCCCATGTCTAATAATAAAGATACAAAAATAAATAAATTAAAACAAGACAACAGTGCTCCACTCCACCAACAAGACCTCTTAAACAATTATGTCCCTTATCACCATCTGTTCCAGAATTGAATTGATGGTTGCACTGGAACTTTACCTTTATTTATTGCAAGCACATATTCAATAGCTCTACCCCATATATCATAAAAATAACTCTTTTTAAACTTTCCTTTCTAATTCTTTAAATTACACATCAATACTTCATTATACCGTTCATTCATCCATACATAATTCATAATACTGTTTCAAGTCCTAGCTATTATCAGTCTAGCCGCTGTCAAGAGATTAGTAATCAACTCTCTAGTTATGAAATAATAATCTGTTTTAACAAATATTGACAGTAAGGCAATTTCTGAATTAGGCGTTAATTACGAAACAATTTTTTTTAAAAAAAATATTTTGCAATTCATTTTGGTTCAGGTTCATTTCTTTCTGTTTTGTTTTTAACCCCACCAGTTGTTAATCATCATCATCATCATCATCATCATCATCATCATCATCATCATCATCATCATCATCATCATCATCATCATCATTCTGCCGGTCTGGATTATTTTTATTTTATTTTTATAGTGTGGGCCAGTCAGCTTTTTTTAAAAACTTTTGCCAGCCCGCCTTACCCCCCTTCCCCCCCAGAGGCTCCTGGACCCTCCTTGCAGCTAGGATGGAGGACCGGACCAGGAGCAGCACCAGGTAGGAGACACCGGCAAATGAAAAAAAATGAAATGAAATGGAAATTTCCATTTCATTTCGTTTCGGTTCTCTTAGAGGGGGCAGTTCGTTATTCATTTTGTTATGTAATGAAATGAATAATGAATAACGAAATAAACCAAAAGTTCATTTCAGGTCCCAGCTTTTACATACATACATACATACATACATACACGCACCCACCCCATGCACTTAACATAGATCTAAGAAAGGGATCATTAATCTCACTTATTTTTGATTTTTTAATAGTGCCAAATAAATATTTTTCAATATTATGTTTTATCTCAGATGAATGAAATTCCCACCATATTCCCTGTCTTAGATTAGGTATAATTTCCCCAATAAACCTGAATTGATTCACCAAATAGTAGTTTTTAATATCTGGTAAACCTATATCCCCTCTATTTTGAGGTCTTTTTAAATATTTTTATTTATTCTAGTTTTGTAAGGTACATTAAAATAACTATTAATCAAACCTTGCCAAAATTTAATATCATCTAATGTTAACTAAATTGGTAGGATCATAAACAAGAAATTAATCTTTGGTAAATTTTCATCAATGCAATCCTTCCAAACCAGGATAATTTCAAATTAGAATATTCTTGCAATTCATTAAGTTCTCTTTTTAATTTATTATATTTATATTCATTTAGTTTCTGTGTATTCTTTACCAAATCTATACCTAATTACCTAATTGATTTACTTATCTTACACCCATATTTTTCAACAATCATTTCTTCTTTCAATCTATTAAAATTTATTATTGCTATTTTTAGAGTTGGACACAAAACAAATTTTTTTATTCATTTTCATTATTTGCCATTGGTTTCATTCCATAATGAAATGAATAACAAACCACCCCCTCAAAGGAAAAGGGAATGAAACAAAACAAAACATTTCATTTCATTCCATTTCACTTTTCATCCACCCCATCTGGCAGTGCCACTGCCACCGACCAGCCCCCACAGAGGGGGCTTCCGAAGCACTGGGGAGGCCTCCCATTTTTTTTAAAAAAAGCACCAGTCACCATGGGAGGGGGGGGAGGAGTGCTTTTTAAACTTATTTTTTTGCCAGCCCCAACCCTGTGCTACAGCTGATCGGTGCTTGGGGCACCAAAAAGTTTTAAAATCCCCCTCCCCCCACCTGATTGGGTGGGTAAAAGGTGGGATTTTTAATTATTTTTTTTTGCCAGTCCCAAGCCCACACTACAGCCGATTGGCACTTGGGGCTCAGCCAAAAAAAAATGCCCCGGTTTCCCCACACCCGATTAGGTGGGGGGAAAGGTGAGGGTTTTTTAAACATTTTTTTTTTCTGCCCCAATCTGATCAGCACTTGGGGTGGCAATAAAAAACTCCTTTACAAATCCAGCCTTTTCCCTCACCCGATCGGGTGCAGGAAGCACCAGACAGACACACACATGCAGAGAGAGAGAGAGAGAGAGAGAGAGAATACACAAATGAAAAACAAAATGGAACAGAACGGAATGAAATGAAAAATGAAACAAAATGCTATTTTAGCATTTTGTGCCCATCTCATTATTATTATTATTATTATTATTATTATTATTATTATTATTATTATTATTATTATTATTATTATTATTATTATTATTATTATTATTATTATTAATTTTACCCTGCCTTTCTCCTTGGAAAAGAACCCAAGGCGCCTTACAGTAATGAGGGATAACAAGCCATCTGGCAGCATGGCCACTTGGTTTTCCCCCAGTCCTACCCCTTTGATGAGCTCCAGCTTCCAACCTTCCTTGAACACATTGCAGGCTCCACAGACGTGGTTTTTGTCATTCTAACTTTATTTTCACAACAACAACTTTGAAAAGTAGGTCAGTTGGAAGAATAACTGGCTCCTGGTTATCTACTGAGTTTCATGGGCCAGCTGGTTACTAGTTTTTTTCTTCTTAGACTGAAGGGCATTGCTCATAGAAAGTGCCTCTCCTCCTGCTGCTATTCCTTCCATCTCACCTAATGGCAGACACTCCTTCCAGTGATGAAATTTTTGTGTAGAATTTCTATGGGGCTAGAGGAAAATGAGAAAAATGAGCTCTTACCAGCTCCACTGTACACATCTGTATCTGGATTCCACCCTATCATCATAAGTAAAATTTTAGTGGTATTTGGGAGCATGCTACAAACTATGGGCAAGATCTGGGAGTTGAGTTATGGCAACAGGACTTCTTTTCTTGTGGGATTGAAACATTTTGCTACTCATCCAAGCAGCTTCATCAGTCTGAGGAATGTTGGTGGGAAGCTTCCAATTTATAGTTCACCTTGGAAAGGATGGAGGGAGGAAGGGAAAAGTTAACATTCAAGGTATGGATCCAGACATTGAGCAGCATGCTTAGTCATGACAAACTTAAGTCCCGTTGATCTGAGGCATCTACTGTAAGCATGTCTATATTGGGATTCCTTCCAAGTTCAAGTTTTGAAAAGGTGATAGGCATTCCCTGAACAAAGAGGAAAGACCAGGGGGAAACTGCAAAAGCAAACAGACAATCCACAGAAGATAACAGGCATGTTAGAAAATCAACGTTTTTGACCAAGGAGGAAATACATGAGGGGAAAGCACCTGAAAGGATCTGTATTTATCATCTTTCCTTTACAAATATCTACCATCCTCTGCTGAGTTTTAGTTGCCTTTCCTGCTTTGGTAATCATGGTGTCCCTGGCCATAGTTGACTGTGCAAGCTAACTGCCTGTGATTCTTAGTGACTCTGACAGAAGTGACGCCTAACAATAGGATAGTCATTGTGGTTGTGCCCTATTTCTTGGGACCTTCCTGGTTGCTTTGAAGTATTAGGGAAGCATTATATTGATATTTGCAGGTCTGCAAAATGCCCAAGGAGACCAACCAAAAGTTTTAGATACTTTTAATTTGTTGTACTAAAGCTCTTCTGATGGTCCCTGAAGGCTACACGTTTATGAAGAGGGACAGGAACAATAAAAGCTTATTGTTTGCACTCAGTCAAACTTCATGGATTAAAAAAAAAACTATGACAAAAGAGAAAATGAGTTACACAGATTTTCAATAACTTGAACACCATTCTTGGCTGTCCAAAGGGAATTGCTCCGGTGTTCTTTCTTTGTCTATTGTGGCGTGGCTTTAAGGGTTTATCCTTGTAAATGACATCAGTAGTTACAGTGAACAGAGCCAGATAGAAGCCTTGGGGGGCTCAGGTCCCTCTTGCCCTCATGCTCCAGAGTGCCCCAGGGAGGACTCTAAAGATAGCAAATAAAAGTTTGCCTGGGCAGCAGAAGAATTTGTTCTAGAGCAGAAAGTCAGGTGACAAGATGAGAAAAGTCACATTTTAATTAAAGCTCTTTCAAAATCCTGGGAACTATAGCCTTTAAAAAAGTAACATTTGACCACTGTAGTTAAATATGTGTTTTCTACCTCAATGAAAGGTTATGGGTGATAGGAAGTCTTGAGGAATAAGGAAGGGTGAGGGAGTTTTGGGTCTCACACATTTAAAGCCCCACAAGCTTGCCTATTTCCTGTGCTTGATCAGTAATCCTTATAGTAGCTAGTGAAAAAAAATTAACTTTCCCTCTTACGAGCTGCCCTGTATTTGGGGGTGGAGGACACATGTAGTGTTGAATGAACAACCAAGACCCATCAGCATTAGAAATGACCTCTCCTATTGGCTATAACTCAGGGGTGCCCAAACTTTTTGCAAGAAGGGTCAGATTTGGTGAGGTGAAAATGTTTGGGAGCCGACCATTTAGCCACATTTGGCCCCTGGGCTGGACTTTGGACAAGTCTCTATAACATGCAAGGAGGCGGGGAGAACACTGCAGCAATGGAACCGGGGTGGGTAGGCTGGGGAGGTGACTGGGGAGGACGGACAGAGGCAGGGAGGACAGGCAAACCATAAACCTGCAAGGTGATGTCTCCATCCAGCATGGGCAGGGGCCAGCTGGCAGGGATGCATGACTGGCTGAGCCAGTGGGGAGAAGAGTCCGCTGGCCACTCGAAATTTGAAAACGGGCCACATTTGGCCCCCGGGGCCTGACTTTGGAGATCAACTGATTTGTTGATGCAGATCAACAGGGATGCTTGCATTCTGAACTCTCCTTGGGGATACAATTAAGGTGGCTCCTGTGACTTGCACTTTAAAACCAACACTGTCATTGTTCTAAGGGAAATGATGAAAGAAACAAGCCATTATATGTATAAGTGTACGGCTGGAATCCTTCAACCTATTTTGAGTGGCACTTAGCTAGAATATATGTGGCAGGAAAATTCTGCCCAGTGCACAGTTTTAAGAAATTCAATGAAATGTGCATTTCTGCAACAAATAGACAAAGCAGAACAAAGTTATCCTTTAGACTAAGCATATCTCCGAATTAAAGTTGTCAGTTAAAATGTAGGCAAAATTCATAATATGAGGAAGGTGCATATAAAAATAAGAGGGAAATTAGTGTGCAAATTATGATAGGCTTGGATTTATCTATCTGTCTTGGAACCAGAGTTTTCAAGAATTTGCTCTGGTACTTTTGACACCCATCTAGAATAGTTATGGAAAATCAGGATGGGTAAGAATTTAGAACAGTATCCTGTTAGGGATTTTGTTGAACATCATGGAAGTGGTTGCATAAAGTAGCAAATTATCTGCTGTGTAACTCTTTTGGGAAACAGTCATGAAATCTGAGACACAACAGACCCTTCACCAAACAAAATGACAATTGCCTTTGCATTTTAACAGAAATTTACAGAAACTCATACATTTCTTCATTTGGACTGAAAGGTTTCAGATTTGTTTGTTTAATTTGAGAGAAATTTTCAGTTCATCTGTCTAGGACTTAATATATATTTGGCTCCTTGTGTATTCAACCATGGTAATCGTGAACTGGAGTTGCCATTTGTTTGTTTGTTTGTTTGTTTTGAGGCTCCCCAACTTTAGAACCTATACGGTATGGCAGGGTCCACCACAGTTCTTGCCCTTCTGGGAATCACTGCATCTGCCCAATTCAGTTGGGACAAATAGGGAGAAAATTAGATATTTCTTGGGTTTTGAAGAATTTACAATATTCACAACTTTCTTCTTTTGTCAGAGACAAAGAGGTTTTATAAAAAATACCTGAATGTAGGAAAAGATAAACAAACACATTTATTTATTTATTTATTTATTTATTTATTTATTTATTTATTTATTTATTTGTTTGTTTGTTTGTTTGCCTGTCTTTCGGGGGCATTATGCAAGTGACAGGTACAGTGGGAAATTGGAAATGAAAATAAAAACAGCTCTAACTTGCTGCCAGAATCTACGACCTTGAACCAAATGGAAGGGACCCCTCAGGAGGTGCACATAGACACAAAATGGACATAATCCTGCTGCTCAACCTATTGAATCACACTAGAGTAGGTCTATTATTCAGTGGGGACTTGGAGAGTCAGCTCCTCCATAAGTTCTATTTATTCAAATTCTACTCCAACTGTGACTAAGGGCCTTTTTACACGACCCCTAAGATCCGCTGGTCCCTTAAATTCGGACCAGAGATCTTGAGGGTTCGTTGCTGTTCCTTCCTCCCCACCCGCTGGGCACTTCTTTGTTCTGTCTGCGTGAGGGGGGGGAAAAAAAGCCTTAGACAGAGACAAAAGAATAAAAGGCTTACCTCCGGTTGCTCCGACCTCCGTTTACTTCCTGGTTCCTCTTTAAGGGGCGGAGGCAAAAGAAAAACAACAGAAAGAAGCGAGGAGAGCTCAGGCAGTCTCCGCATCAAATATTTTCACTATAAAAAAGCAGGTACAAGAAAAGTGCAGTTTGGTCGTGCTAAGTGGGCGGGGTTGCACTTAATTGTCTGCAAACTCTGGAGCTGGTGGGTAAACATTTTTATCGTCCGGAGCTTGCAGCCATTTGCGGCGGAGCTTAGGGGTCATGTATAAACGCCCTAACTTTAGTATAATAAGTCACACTTCAAGTAGGCCAATTTGAATCACTGAAACCTATGGTGGAGCTGACTTATCAATGGGCCCACTATAAAGTGATTCACCGCATCAAGCAGCAGGATTTTCTCCAGTATATTGCAATCTATAACATATATATGTCCACTCAAAGGCTTTCATCCAAAATTCAATGGGTTTTATTCTCAGATAAATCTATTAGAGTTGTTGCCACAAATGTGCCTCATTTATCTGCACTGTGGAATTTTTCTTATCTTATAAGTTATATACCAATCTGTATTTTAGATAGCACTACATTTTAAAACCCAAATAGAAAGTTCATTAAAATTCATTTTCTGTAGAACGGCACAGTAAGTTAATGTTGTATTTAAAATTCTGGACAATGTTGTTCAGATCTAGCAAATGAAAAGAGAGCATTCTAAGGAAGAACAGCAGACGTATAATACAGCATAGCATTATAGTAAGAGCTAAATGAACCCCCAAAGCATCAGCCTACCAGGTTCAACCCGTTTGCTATTTCAAACAGATAAAGGTCTTAAGTTGCTGAGGTTGGGTTTGATGAGGCTTGTTGAGAGAAAAGTTCTACCATTACAGGCGGCTGTTCTTTTCTATTTATCCTTCATTGCTCAGCTACAATTACATTGATGTGGCGCTCGTGAAAGTGATTTCAAATAACGAGGTGAGACATCCAGCACAGGCTCAGAAAGTGAGGGTTCTGTGGGATTTCTTACTATTGTATGACTAGTGAATACTAATTGCTAACTCTTAGACTTAATCTTCAACATTTATTCCACTGCACCAGTTTTTAATAATTTCCCCTAAAGACTCCTTTACATCACTGCATAATGGGAAACAAAGACAGGGTATTATTATTTCATAGGCGCAGATGTTTCTCTGGGGGGCCAAATTTCTTCTGGCCAGGTAACATACATGCTGCCTGACACTTTTAATTTCTGTAGCAATTTAGTCACAAGATGGGAGTTGTATTTGTGAAAGACGGCTGTACTCGCCATGGCCAGCCACCACATAAACCATTTGAGGACTGTGCTTTTAAAATAATGAAGATTTGAACTGAAGGAAATCTGCAGGTAAAAAGTACAGGCCCTTGGAGTTTCACTGAAAGAAAATAAAGCACCTTTTATTAAACTTGTTATGAGACCTTTCATGACCAATATCCTCACTGTTCCCTTTTCTCAAAGCCTTCAGAGAGCAGTCTTACTTTAACCTAGACTCAGCTTTTTCCTCAGCTCTCTAAGCCTCTGTAAAATTGAAGGACATTTCCCTCCAACACTCCTCTTTAATAACTCAGTATGATTTAAACTTTCAATCTGCATTCCTGATTTTGGTCATAATTGAAAGGAATGCATTAGCAGCAGGGGGGGGTCCCACTTTTGCTTCATAAACTTTACCTTCATTGCCTCAGATTCTCAGTAGTTCTCAATATGTAAGTTTAATGGCGTGACCCTAACAAGAAACGATCAGCAAATGAAATGAGCCGGTGTGGAGCTGCTCCACACGGCTACAAGTGTCAGTGGCGGCCTGCCTGCCATTAATTTTATTGTAACTCATTTCTTCAGGTTGAGTACGGCACGATTTAATGTTCCCATTCTCTCATTCCTGTTCTGCATGACAAATTGTTTTAATAAACATAAACCGGGTAATAATAAAGTAATAATAAGCCTAGCAGTCACCTTATATCACTGCTGTTAAATTCTCCCATAAGCCAGCACGGGTTACAATGACAATTACACCGAAGCCAATCCGCAGCCAGGCAAACACAATGGACAGATTTAATATAGTTTGTAAATATGATTAGTGTGCTGTCATGTTATTGCAGCTTGGTATTTACATTACTCTCCGGGGTTATTCACTACACCAAATCAACATTAAATAGTGCTCCTTGCTTTGGCTTCTTAAATCAAATATACCTTTCTTTGTGTTCCTCTCACAAGTTAATGAAGAAAATGGCATTGATTGTTAATAGTCGAGGAATCAATCAGTGTTTTATGCTTTTGTATCTATAAATAAAAAACATGCATCTGTCTTGTGTGTTTGGCCCTGTATTAGAAGATCTCTTCTGATATATGCAGTCTGCTTTTCCAAACTGGCATCCCCTGTTCCACACCCTTTTATATCTCCACTCAGCTGCCCGCTACTCTCTTTATGAAAAATGTTCTAATAATGAATGGCTGTTGTTTACAGAAGTAATTTCATGCTACATTTCCATTATTGCCTGGATTTGTTTAGCTTCTTCGGCTTCCCCCATTTCACTGCAATGAACTTTTCAAGAAAATACAGCCAGCTCAGGCTGTTTATGCTATTACGCTGATAATAAGGACCTCTCTTATTCTAGATGTCTTGTAACATTTCTTAACCATGTGCAAAGGAGGATCCTTAAACTTGTTTAGGTCAATTAATCAAGGTGGTGGTGGTTGGGTGTGCATTTCTCAGGTTGTTGTTGTTGTTGTTGTTGTTGTTGTTGTTGTAGTTGTTTGTTGTTGACTCCATCTGAATTCCAGGAACATCTATAAAAACAAGGGAAAGTTTTTGCATGGCACAACTTGGCGGGATATGTTAGTAAAAATACCTCCAAGTGGCCCTGTTGCCAGATGGGAAGTAAAGGTAAAGTCTTCCCCCACAAATGCGTGCTAGTCGTGCCCAACTCTAAGAGTGGCACTCATCTCCATTTCTAAGCCAAAGAGCCAGTGTTGTGCAGGTCTGTGGCCATGTGGCTAGCATGGCTGTATGGAAACACTGTTTAGCTTTCCACTTTTTATGGTGGTACCTATTTATCTACTTGCATTTACATGCTTTCAAACTGCTAGGTTGGCAGGAGCTGGGGTTAACAGTGGGAGCTCACTCTGCTGTGTGGCACCTGGGATTCAAACCGCCAAGCTGCCGACTTTGCAGCTAAGTAAGTAAGTAAGTAAGTAAGTAAGTAAGTAAGTAAGTAAGTAAGTAAGTAAGTAAGTAAGTAAGTAAGTTGTTCTGTTTCTTTGAATTCCTCAAGTTGCTGTTTGCAAAACTTTGAGCTTATAAGTAGCTGCTCCCCAATGCTCCAAAACTGCTGATGACAAAGAGAAAGAGATGAAATAATTGCATGGGTGGCAAATTGTCCCTAGCCCTGAGAATTTAACATCCACACCTTTTCACCAAGGAAAAAAAGGTTTTGTAGAAGCCTTTGAAGTTTGGATTCTCAGCATTTTGCTGGACATAATTTAACTATAGTACCAATTGAAATATGCAGGTTTATTTGGGTGGCTTTTAAAAGAAAAAATAATGTCACAAAGGACACCTGTAAAATAGGGCATACACTGCAGATCAAAACCAAACTTTAATTGTTTAGCTGAAAAGTGACCTATTTGTCGTTTGAAGGCATTATGGTGCTGTTGCTCTAATTGTACAGGGGCAAATGGCACCATGTAGGCTTTTTTATGTCCATTGGCCAAAAAATATAATATATATTATTACTGAATGATTAGAATATTTCATATCAGCTTAATAAAATCATATACATATGTGAAATAATTATATATATAATTCTATTAAGCTGATATGATTTGTATTAATTAGAAGAATGCACAGTCCTTTAAAAATGTAATTCTGCATCTAAACACTCGCTCACCCAAGCAACTGTTTAGACAGGCTCATGTTATTAATATTTATATTTATGCTTTGATTTTCAGCAGAGAGGATCTCCTCTTCTCAAATTTGGATTGGAACTTGGCCTAGGTCTGCATGTTAAGATATGCCATAATCAGAGCAGAATGGGCATTCCAGGTGCCTGAGGCCTGATGTCATGGTGCTGAGGTGCAAATAAACTAAGCTGCCTGTGTGTCATTGGGTTTTGCCTCCTGACTCTCGAACATATATAAATAGTGCTGCCTTTGACATAAAGTGGTGGAAAAATTATGATGGGAGAATATTTTAAACTGACCTGTCTGCATAGAACAGATACCCAGCATTGTGTAATGGACAGAGTGGCAGAGTGGAACCAGGAGGACTAGGTTCAAATAACCAGCAAGCCCTGGAAACTCATTGGGGAGTGAAACCAGTAAAGGCACTCCTTATAAATCTCACTTACCTTGAAAGCCCTAATAGGGTCACTAAAAAGTTGGTTCTGACTCAATGCCACAGAACAGCAAAGGTATCCATGGATATGGATCAACAAATATATTAATTGACTCTCTGGTGTGAAATCTGTCTTTTGATTTCATCTCTACAAAAGCCCAAGAACAGCCCTCAACCCAACCAAATGGATATCAAAACAGGATATACTCACCAGTATTCAGACCTCAGATCTGACAAGATGTCCAAAAACCACCAAAGACTTCCTTCTTCCACAACCAGATGCCATTTACATTACCCAAGGGAGGTCCACCTTGTTTCTACTTCTCAGGATCATTACCTGAGCTTTGATCTTTCCACTACACTGAAACTTCAATGGGACCAGAAGATCTAGCCTAAAGCTCAAGTTCAAGTATGGTGGCACAGTGTTTGATTTGCAGCTGTTGACCTCTCTTTCAAAACACCTAGTCAAGTAAAGGGAAGGGTTATACACTCTGCAGTTAATAAACTTGAGGCTCCTCTAGAAAGTTTTGGATCTCATAAGCTCTTTATTACACAGTCAGCTGCTCAGTTATGGTGCAACAGGTCTGTGAAAGAGAAATAAAATATTTGGAGAAATATCAGATTTTTAAAGAATTAGTTAAGAACATGTGCAAACAGAAACATAAGAAACATTAGTTTTCTGAAAATAAGCTAGAAGGGTAGGAACTGCTTCTTGTAATTTAGGTCTCTCTGTTCTGCATCAGTTATTCCAAATGGGTTTCTGTCATTCACTAGACCTTAGCTTGAGTTATTGTTGTTAAGGACTAAAACAGGGACCTTATGTCAGTGCTTTGACTTGCACTGTACCATACAGAGGTAGCATTCAGATTCTGATTCTTCTCCTACAGTCTGAACTCCTAGAGGCTAGAGATGGGCACGACTTAGCGGTATTCTCGTTTCCGTTTCCGTTACTCGTTTCCATTACTCTATGGAAACGGTAACGGGAATTACTCTGCCAGACTTCGAGCTCGAACCGATGAACGAACAATTTTGGTCTGATTTGTCGTGCTCGTTCCTTGCATTGCGCGATCGCGCGATGCCACGCGGCAAAGAAAAAAAGTTTTTAAAAGTTAAAAAAACCTGGTTCCCGGCCAAAAAGCAGGCAGAAAAATGCCTGCCATACCTCAGGGCACCTACCAGAGGGGTTGTTTCTGGAGGTCCCCGGCCTCCCCCCCATCCCCCGTCCTGGGCTGCTCTGGTGGGACTCGCCGCAGGCTCGCAGCCAGCAAAAAGCCCAGTCTCGCCGCCGGCCGCCGCAATTAAAGCGCAAGCAAGCGGCACAGACGGCACAGGAAAAAACTTTTAAACTCTCCCCCCACCCATTCCCGAGCCAAAAAAGCAGGCAGAAAAATGCCTGCTTGACTAAGGGCGCAGGGCACCTACCGGAGGGGTGGTTTCTGGAGGGGGGTCCCGCCTCCCCCCCGTCCTGGGCAACCAGACTCGAGTCGCCATGCCATGCGGTGCGGGCAGGGGATCCAAAATGGGGCAGCAAACGCAATATTGTTTTTGAAATCATGGTCCAAAAACACACAAGCACAACAGAAAGAAACACGCGAAAATTTATAAACTGCCAGATTTTTCACAGTAGCGGTGGATTTTTCTTGCAACAAAATGTCTCTCCTCTCCTCCTCTGTCCTCCATTGATTTTATTTTTTATTTTATTTTTTTTACACCTGCGCAATGATGGGCTGGCCGAGTGGCCAGCCATGTGGGAGTGGACGACCATGCAAATTTTTGGAGCCATCCCACCAATCGCATGGCCACTTGGCCATGGAGACTTCTGGGATGTGCCAAAAAGCCCCCTAAAAACTGCCCTAGCCCCCGAACCCTAACCCTAACCCTTGACTCCTTCCTTACCCATACGTCACAGACTGTCTTCTTAGTGGGTCAGAGAGGCACCCAGAGGTGCAACCCACTAGCCCACCGTAACCTTACCCATCACTAGCCTAACCCTAGCCCTTGCACTAACCCACCTTAACCCTAAGCCAGATCTACTTGCTTGCATTGCACTACAGGCAGCAAGTACAATTCCCTTCTGTGTGAGACATGGCGGTGCGAGAGCCTTGTGCAGGGAAGGCATGACACTATCACTCTCACTGGTCTCACTGTCTGCACAACTGGTATGCAATATCCATATGGCTATTGCATACCATTTTGCAGCAGCAGCAGGTGAAGAGGGGAGACCCCCATGTAAAGGGGTCTCTTGGAGCCTGCTTCCCCTTCCCTTTATAGCGGGCCAGAGGAGGCACCCACCACAGAGGTGCCTCCAGGAGCCCGCTCCCCAAAAAAACCAGTACTAACGACAATGAAAAAACAAAAAAATGAACCGACTAATTTTTGCGAATTTTTGTGAAAAATGGAAACGAGCCGAAACGGAACCGGACCGACTAACAACAACTCGAAAAAATTTTTTTCAAGTCATGCCCATCTCTACTAGAGGCCTAGAGGAGTTATCTGAACCTCAGATCTAGTAACTGTAGGAAACATGATGGTTTGGGTAGGTTGCTTGAATCTCATGGGGCAGGCATCTGATCTACCCATTTTTCATTTTTGTAGAGTGTTAAAATCTCTCAAGCTGACTAGCTGACAAGATGCTTGAAACCCAACTGCAATGGTGTGGACATGTCATGCATCCCAATGAAGACATTCTGATCAAAAAGGGTATCATCCTTGAGGCCAGTGGATCCCGGCTGAGAAGATGACCAAAACAGTCATGAAGTTTTCCTGGGTTCACCTGGGCCTAGTCTGTGACTGTGCAAAGTGGAAAACAAAAACCAGAATAGTAGACTGTGAGGGTTCGTCTCTTTCCATACCCAGCTCCGAGTCAATAATTACTTTAGAGACATCTTGATAGATGAAATCAAAAGGATTTTTATTTAATAATAACTCGGGAACTGACAAAACTGGATCTATTAAATGCGGCGTTAACTGTGGACATGGCTTTGGTACAGATTCTTGAGTTACAGCTTCTTCATAAATAACATTAACAATCGGAACTTCATACCTGGCGGACTTCAGAAGTAATGGCGAGTGCTCATACCCCGACCCATACATTGGGTCCCGCAACATGGATGGCGAGCCCATTGAGCCACAGGGTTCAGGGACATCTCACTCCTCCATTCTTTCCTAAACTTCTCAGAAGCTTCTGGCCATCAGAGAGGCTTAACAGTAACTGACCATTGATACTCTTCTTATATCTCCACCCTCCTCCTCAGATCTAGATCCTCTCTCCTTGCCTCTTTCTCTTTCAGCCGTTTCCCCCAACTGTCATCTCCTACCTCGCACACTTCAACTCCCTCTTTCCAACTGTCATCCTCTGTCACCCATAATGCCTTTTTCTCACCCGCGCATGTCCCCATCTCCTCGCACTTCTCTTCCTTCACCTCGTGACTGTCTATCACATCCACCTTTACTCCTTTCTCCTCTTTCACATCCTGAGACTCTAATATATTATTTTTATATGATTCATCCCTTATACTTAATTTACATAAACCCTTTGCACACTCTTCACTTTCTCCAGATGGCACACTCTGTTCAGGACTTTCTTCTTTGCTTCCTTTCTCATATAGACTCCACCACAAAGTGGGACAGACACTAAGAAAAAGAAGATGAAAATTTCTCAATCCAGATTTTGTTCCATATCTTTACATTCCATCTGCATTTTCTTCCCTTCCTTGTTTTATGTCAGGTTTCAAAACTTGGTTCATCTTTCCTACGCTGAAGCTATGCATTTTAAAGCACATTTCATTCATCTATCCATTTCTTTTGCTTGCTTTAACTGCAATATGCTTGTATTTTCTTCATTAATTAAAGTAAGATAATGTGTATTGCTCTCTTTGTATCCATTTTTAGCCGTTGATGTTTAAAGTGTGTCCATTGTTTTGTGTACTCTGTATTTTTCTGAAACTTCCCGTAAACCTTGCCAATATGGACATTCTTGAGGTAGAGCTCGGCTGACAGGCCTAACAAGTCTTAGGAACGGCAAAAAGATTAATTTCATTGATTCTGTTGAATCCAATAAAACTGTTTACCATCTCAGCATTTCTGGTTTCACCACCCTGTCTGGGCTATGATATCATGGCTGGCCCACCCATTGTGTATTCAGCTTCACAACTAATGGAGGAAATGAATCTGCTGCTCACCAGCCTTAGTCAAATCCATCAATCCCTCAGTACCACATTGCCCTTGTGATCTTTCTGGCTTACCACAGCCAGGTGAAACGAGGCCTATGGTGTCTAACAGAACTGGCATCTGCGATCTAGCATTGCTGGCATGACTAGCCAAATTTAAGAAGGAAGAAAGTAGGACAGAAATCTTGTGGCCCGGGGACTTCTTTCCCGTGCCACAAAACTACCTTTTGACCATGATCTCCTCAGAATTCACCCATGCAGTTTATTGTGGTTGTTTATTGTAAGATTAATTATAGGCTTTCCCCATTCATCATAATGAAGGAGCCAGCAGGAGTAGAGAGATATGAGTGAAATAAATGGGAGGGGGGGGACAGGGAGTAGGGTGTTACTGAACACAAGATCACAGTACTTGCAACATCCTACTGAGATCAGAAGAATTGCAAAGCATACAGTGGTGGTACAATAGCTATTCATTAACTGCCTGTATCAGCGGGTCTGGAGATTAGAGCTTAATGCAATGGTGAAGTAAGTGTCCATATCACAGTAGCCATGGAGGAATAGCAAGATGTAATGAAACTGAATAGCTAGCCATTGAAAGTTGAAAAAATATATTGATTTTTCAGTGCTTGATCACCCAGGAGGCTTTATCAGGTATGAATACTTGGGAACCATCTGCTAACTCTGTAATGGTATTTTAGGATTTGCGACAGACACCACAGGGAAAAAAATAAACTACATGTTTGAAAATAACACTGAGTGAAGCCAGATTCTCACATAATAAATCCCACCGCTGCCCATTGCTTTGCCACAATCCGTGCTGTTACGAGCTCCCTTATTCTTTCAACAGCAAATATAAATGACCCCATATGGTTTAATTTCTGCTGCCATTTTTTAACCAGGAGATTGCTGTGGGAAATTTTCCAAAACCTTTTTAGCAGTGTGGGAGAGCCTAGTTCCAAAATTGTGACTCAGTTCAGTTCAGTTCCTAATTGTGAGCAGTATTCCTGCCCTCACCCCCTCAGACACACCTCAGCTGCAGGAGACAGAGCCCCTGGAATATTTAACAGTCAAACTTGTTGTCATCATTCCATCACATCGATTTGTACCAGTCATGTGAAAAGGAGGAACATAACACAGACGGCATAACCCTCTCCACATTGTCAGATGTACAGAACACTCCTGGACATGATTGCAGCTCTCTCCACAACAGCCATTGTTATTGAAATGTGCCTCTGTTCCCCTTGTTTTAATACGGAAGATGATTATGAAATCTCTTCGGGTATTATAAATCAGCTGAAAGATGTAATAACATGTTTCAGCTGTTGGAATGGATGTTTGATTACAGCTCTGAGGCGCTTTTTTCATCTTGCTTCTAGTTTAATTCCTAATGCATTCTGTGATTTAGAAGACCGAAAAGAAAAAGAAAAAGAAAAGAAAACACCACACACCAGCAGCAAATATTCATTCATGTTTATTATTGAATCTGTGGGTAGGTTGCATGGGAATCGAGTTGCATTTTAAACGCTTCAGTGGGAAAATACTTTATCTATTACAGAATTGGATAAAATAATAAACTAAGCTGTCATTTGAAATTACATTCAGCAAACACTCGGCTTTAGTACCTGCTATGTAATAAAAGGAATGATGTTGCTGAAATGTTTAATTTTCAAAATCAGAAGGTTTTCTTCAGAACAAACATCTTTCCTCCCTTGTTTTTCTTTTCCACTTAGCAATTTAGCAAGTCTCTCTCCTTTAATTAAGTGGCATTTGGAAGTAAAGTAATAAAAATGATGACATAAATGGAAGGAAAGTATTTATTTTCCTTATTAGACACTTTTAATGGCAGTATACAAAACATCCTGAATGTCAATTGATGTGATGGCAGGAAAAGAGAGAGAGAGAGTTGAATGCTGGTCTTTAGAGGATTATGTTGAAATGTTCAGTTCACATTGAGATTTTCAGATGTTAGATTTTTCTTTGAAAAACCACCTGAAGGTCAATGCATAAGAAAACAAGATACACACAGTTGTAGCCTCATATAATTCTGTTTTATCTGAAGTACTTTAAATGACAGAAATTCTCTCTTCAGTGGGACTTTTGCTGAATAACTGCAAATGTAATTGCACCTTAGAGTTACATAGAAAAGTAAATTGTGCCCTTTATTCAGTTCCATTGTCTAGGAAACCCTACCCTTTTCCTGCCTTCATGGCCATATTGTTCTTGTCTACTTTTAGCAAACATATTGCTGTTTCTATCCCTCTCATTTTCCAAGCCACAGAAATGTTATTTCCTGCCATGAAAATCCTGGTAGGTAATATTTATGGGTTCTTTATATGGTGGGTTGGATCTCATGATATATGAGGGAGTGAAGACTAGCATTGGCTGTGTAATTTGCTTTTTCATCCATTCCCTGACAGGATTTGTTCTCTGTTTCACAGATAAATTTATATATTCACTGCCCAATTCAAACAACAGAGAGATTGTGTGGTAAAAACAAAAATGAGCCAAACTTTACTCCTACACCTACACTTTCTAGAAAACTCTGAAATATATAAATCGGATAGTGTAAATTAGTTATAATGGTTGCTATGGTCAAAAGTGAAATGGGTTGCAATTTATCGGTACCTCCTGGGTTGCTGTCTTCAGGCGCAAAATCTACACATGAATATGTATACCTGTACCATAGCTGTCAAGTGTCCCCCATGGCTGCCCGGGACTGGGAGCTCCAGGGAGGCAGGGCATTGGCAGCCGGGCCCTTCGGCTAGGGTGTGGAGCCTCATTTGCATACAGGGTTCCCAGAATCCCTTGCAGTGGCTTCAAAATGCTCACTGTGACCTAGGTGTCTCGGCTTTCTAGGGGATATACATACAAATCTGGACAGCTGGTGGGGTGTGGGTTAGGGGTTGCGCAGGAAGAAGTGCTCTCTGGCAGGCCACCTGAAGGCTGACCATCCAGCAGCATCCGGAGCTCAGATAATTTTTTGGGAAGACAGCAGCTAAGAGTGATTGATCTGTGAATGTCCCGCCAAAAATGTGGCACTTGGCAGGTCTGACCTGTAGATATTATGTTTACCTCAAAGAAGTGTCTTGAACTTTGTTTGCTTGTTCATTGTGGCTCAATTGAAGTAACTAATCCCAGATTTTGGGAGGGGAGGGGTCCTATTGGTTTAGTCATTAATCATATATGTGTTCATTCATTTCTTCATTTGTGATGTTTAGAAGCCACCCTGTAATGAAATGGTCTGAATGCCACTAGCACAACAAACAAAAGACTACATAAAATTCTTAGAATTGTGGAGCAGAAAGGACCCTGTGGATCACTGAGTCCATCTTCTGTCAAGGAGGCGCCGTAGGGAATCAAACTCCCAACCGGGAGCCAGATGAGCTACCCAGCAGGCAGGACAATAATGGATCTGTGACCTTTAATATCCCAGGTGAAGAGAAACGTCTTTGCCTGGTATTGAAAAGGTAACAGCATGGGTACTACGGAAGCCTTGTTAAGGATGGTGATATGTAAAACAAAAAAAGGTGCCGTAACTAAAAAGCCCTTGCCTAGACACTCTTGGCAAAGAGAGAAGGAAGATCCAACCATGAATGTAAGAGTGGTATTCCTTTGGCTTCTCTGGCACTAAGTTGTTTGGGGCTTTAAATGCCCATAGTAACAAGTAAAAAGAAAAAGGAACTGGAACAGAGAAGACACCAACCCCTCCTGGGTTCTTGCTTCGTTTTGCTTGTTTTTAATTTAATGTGTGAAACTTCAGAGGTTTGATGACATGTTCAGAACCGGGATCTCCTTCAGCTGAAAGAACAGCAAAAAACAGTAAATGCTTTGTTCTGGATTTCAGGGACCATCCCCTTGCCCCTTATATGTGTTGGTTAATTCAAAGCTGTTTTTGACCTTTATTTAAAAGGCAGCCTGCCAAGTGTTCAAAATCCTGCTAAGTGCCAGAAGCTTAATTTTGAGATTATGGTCTGTTTGTAACACAGATTATTAAAACGCTCTTGGAGCTTTCAGAGTTTCCCTTTGATTCAATAATTCCTCATATGCATTCCATAAAACAGGTTGTGCACATCTATTTCTTTGGAAATAATGGGATGTCTTATCCTTTTTTAAAAAAATCATATTCAGAATATTGTCTGTAAACTCTAGAAAAATCTTAAGTCAGAACAGCTGCAGATATATCATAGGGTGGCCACCAATAATAATAATAATAATAATAATAATAATAATAATAATAATAATAATAATAATAATAATAATAATAATAATAATAATAATAATACAGTATGCATTAAGATAATGTAGTTAATATAAGTTAGAAGGGGAATAATCCTCGTGTTTTTGAGGATAGTATGAAAGAAAAGATGAAATGATATTTCAGTATACCAAACCCCCAGAAATAAGCATTTTATTCCTTCTCTCAGAAGAGTTATAAACATTTTCACAAAGCAAGGAAACTATACATCATTTGCATATCTGAAGTTGTAGCTTCCTTTATATTAAAAAGTTCAGGACACATTTAAAAAAGTCAATATAAATCATTGTGCGAAACAAAATCCTAAAACTGTCTTAAAATCTAGCAGAATTTGGTGAGTTTGTAAAAGATCACACACAAATCAGCAGTCTTTTTCATTATTATTATTATTATTATTATTATTATTATTATTATTATTATTATTATTATTATTATTATTATTATTATTATTATTATTCCCAGAACAAAGGGAGTCCTAACTAGGTTCAGAACCTAAAAGGGCAGGAGAGAGGAAGCTTTCAATTAATTAAAATTAAATTTTGGCACCAGCAGCAAATTGTATCATCAACTTCTGCCAACCTAAACATATGCAATAGAATTTTGTCCATACCAGGATTAATATATTTAAAATGAGAAGGGAACATCTGTCAGTTTAATTTTCACCCCAAAATTTTTTTCATAACCCACTTGCTTCCATTTCAAATAAGAAAACATTGATAAATTTTGGCAAAATCATGAAAACCAAACTGAAACAAATGCTTCCCTCTTTCTCATCAGCCCTTGTTCAGTAGGTACAGAGGAGCTGGTGAGGACTGTAGATTCACCTCTGCTTCTTTAGTTCATTGAGACATTTCTATGACTTTTCCAAGACAGTTTTCCCTCTTAGGAAAAAAAAATCACCCAGAAGGCTCTGGACGAACAGAATATTTTTTGTTTTAGCAGTGAACAATAAAGGTATCACCTAACTTCCTTTTGAATTTGTTTCTCTGGTCACACGGCTCAACTATTTAACTTCTATAGAATGGAGAGAGAAAGTTTTGGTTTCAACCATTGTTTGTTCTGGGACATGTCATATGGAAAGGGACCTTGCTTGGTTATATTTTATTACCTTTGGTTCTCTCACGCCCTGGTTGACATTAGAGATCACACTGTCGGTGGAAGTCAAAAGGGACTTTTACACTCTTTCTTAGAAGGAGCTGCCTCACCACTGAAGTGAATGGGAAAGTCCATTACATTTGGCTCCATGTGGTCCAAGGGAAGCATTTTGATTTGAACATTCCTAATTCAGTTATCAAGAAACAATTGTGGCTATGTTCATATAATACCAACACTGCAACTTTTTTTAAAAGTAAAAAAATAATTTTAAAATGCCAAAAAAGAACCCTAAAAAACCCATATGTTTAGCCACACTCCTTCCCCATTAACTCTCTCCCTCAGAGTGCAGATCTCAGGTTGCCAGACGGTCCCTTTTGACAGTGAAGAAGGAAGAAGTGGTTGGGAATGGGCTAAGGCAGGCATGTCCAAACTTCAGCCCTCCTGATGTTTTGGACCACAACTCCCAGAATTCTAAGCTTAGATTGCCAATGGCAAAGGACTGTGGGAGGTGTGGTCCAAAACATCTGGAGGGCCGAAGCTTGGATGTGCCTGGGCTAAGGTGTGGGGAGCCACTAGAGGTGATGGGACTGTCAGTCTCTCCTGATTAGGTACCCAAGAGCAGCATGCTACTCAGAAAACACATGTGGTACAAAGGAATGAAGGAGATTTGTATGGAGCTGAATCAGGAAAGAAACAACCAGGCTCACAGCACTTTGTCGCTCCCTCAGCATAGCCTCTCCCAAACACCTCCTTCTTTTTCATAGCTAAAATGAAGACCATGATGGCTGTCTGGGCTCTACACGTGTGAATTGTTGAAAGCACATCTGAGGACTTCCATTTCTTGCCCCCCAGAATTCTGACCGGGGAAAGTCTTTGTGAATTTTGGAAGGTTGCAATGCAAAAATAAAATGAAACAAAAAGTCAAAGGTCCCATGCTTACAACTCAGTATGCAGCTGATTGTGTCTATGGTGATTTTATTTCTCAACTTGGGGTGATTTGCCTCTCCAAGTTGTGCCGTTTGTTCATTTTCAGGTTAACTAGTAGGAGAATGAGGGCCATAGTGGCTTAGACCATGAGTTGCACAGGTATGCCATGCCAGCTATATCAATGTCTGAAGTGAAGATGATTGAGAGTTAGCCTGCAAATGATGTAAATTGGGTGTCTTTATGGAAAAAAGCAACCTGATAGGGCAGCTATGCTAAAACCAAAGTGGTGGTACTTTTGGAGAAGGGAAGAACGTTGGCTGAAGCCTATAAGTGCAAAAGAAACAGGCATGTATTTGCCTTGAGTGAACTTGAATCCCAGCAGCATTCACCATGTTTTGTGCTGTTTCCTAAGTAATCTGAGCTCAGCAATCAGTTTTGGAAAGCTAATACACCTAAGACGTCCTGACAGAAATGTCTGTTTACTTATGACAATTGCCCCATGTAACAATTTGAGTGCATGCAGGGGTAACAGCACTTTCAGCCCCCCCGCCCCCCGCCGTGTCTGCTGTGAGTGCTTATGTAAGTGCAACAGATTGAATCAAGCCACGATCTAATTTCCTAAATTTGTTTTCCTCCAATAGTGAGAATGTGATGGGTTTTAAATTATAGAAGCCCATCTATCTGAAGCTCAATGAACTGAAAAAGAAAGTGGACTCCACCAGCGTCAGAGTGACATAGAGATAAAAGCCTATTCAAATTTCACAAGTAAAGTCAATCTTTCCGCCACAGAATCACAAGAGTGACTGATATAATTCTGAACTGAACTGGTAAATGAATAGTAAAGGAGGTGTTTTCATTGTTTTTTTTTTAAAGAAGCAAGTTACAGCTTTTGTGGTATATCTAAAAGCTCTGCACCACAAGATGTTTTAAGTGCTCCTCTGTTACTGCATCAGTAAGTCACCTTCCTTAATGAGATATCACACTGATGCCCCAGATTCATGTGATTATTATTGCTATTAATTATTTATATAGCCCCATCAATGTACATGGTGTGTTACACGATGGAATAAAACAGATCCCTGCTGAAAGCTTACTGCTGAAGAATTAGACAAAGGGGAAACTATAAGACAGGAGGGGGAGATGGGGGAGGGGAGAAAATCATTATGGTCAAATGCACCTATGGGCAATCGTTTAAATGGTCTCAGACCACGTCCACTTATGAGCAGGGCTGGGACTTCTTGGAAAGAATGAAAAGGGGGATCATGGCATCTATATGTGGAGGTTAAATTTAGAAAGAGTGACATGGCTTACAAACTGGCGATCGTTGCTGGCTCCGCAATGGTTCTGCAAAGTTTCTTAAGAACTAGAAACATGATTTTTAGCAGACATCCTCAACAAGTGCAATGCGGCTCTTGGGTGTGGTGGTAGTTCTGTTTAGGGATACTTGAGGATCTATACCAGTGATCGCGAACCTTTTAGAGACCGAGTGCCCAAACTGCAATTCGAAACCCACTAATTTTTTTGCAAAGTGTCAATATAGCAATTTAACCTGTATACAAGTGGCTACGAAGGGTCAATGTCAGGTGCCCACAGAAAGGGCTCCGAGTGCCACCTTTGGCACCCGTGCCATAGGGTCGCCAACACTGATCTATACACATCCTGATATGACTCTGTCTGATCCTCAATGCCTGACTAACGTGCAACGGATTGAGATGTAGCTAACCTTCACATTTTGCACTTCTCAATAAGTTGTCTTAAAGTTCTTAGGCCCCGGTCCCACGTCCCTTTAAAAACAGTTTAAATTACCAGATAACCCATGTCTAAAAATGCTGTCCCCACGGCCACCGGGCTTTTTGAAAAAAGAAAACCCGGTAATCCCCCTTGAAGCAAGGTTTCTGTGACTCACCTTCACCGAAGAGGTAGGGAAATTTTTGCCTAGCTTTGAAAATCCAGCTTTTAAGGAGGCAGATGCCGTGGGACCACGCAGATGATCTGGGTTTCTTTTTCTTTCTTTGTTCATAGCACCAGCCGGCCATTCCTGGGGCCGATGGGCTATGTTTTTTTTAAAATTGCTTTTCACCTTCAGAGAAACAGGAAGCTCTATCCGGTCCTACAAGTTTTCCTTTCCCCCAGCCAAGTGGTCCATTTTTTTCAAATGCTATCGTCACCTGCTGGCCAAGGAGGCTGAACTGTACTTTAAAAAAAAAAAAAACAGCTTTTGACGTGTCAACTCCTGTCCCACTTATTCAATCACGTGATGGGATGAAGAGGAAAAGCCGGACCTTCAGAAGATCAGAATCGAAACCCCAGGTGTGACCATGGCCTTAGTCTAAAAATGTATCAAAACTGGATTTAAAGTGTGTATTTTGAGAGGAATGTACCTAGAAATGTCTAGTTTGAGTAAAAATGGGTTCAGATATGGTCCTGGTACAAAATCCTAAAACTCCACTGTCACATTGGAAAATCACTATTCCCCTCCTCAAGAAAAGTGTGCTGAATCTTCTTGCAACTAGGACAGAAAAACAGAGCTCAGGGGCAGAGGACTTTACTTCCCACCCCCAAAAACCACTCCTCTCCCCTGATTCCATGGACTCCCACAGTTCCCCCATGATGAACACAATTCTACCTAATAGGTTGTTTTTCAAAATGGCCAATTTGGGTATACATCAGAAGATTTGTTTGTGGGTAAGGAATTTTCTGACTGATAGGCCTCAGTCAGTAAGGATGGGATCCCACCATTCTTCTACTCTTGTACTAAGTACAGGAGCTCCTCAGGGTTGTGTGCTAAGCCCCTTCCTCTACTCCTTGTACACACATGATTGCACCCCACTGTATAACTCCAACACAATCATCAAATTTGCAGACGATACAACAGTGGTGGGGCTCATTAGTAAGAATGATGAGTCTGCTTATAGGAAAGAAGTACAAGGGTTGACTCAGTGGTGTAAAGAAAACAATCTTATACTTAACACCAAAAAACTAAAGAACTTATATTTGATTTTAGGAGGAAGAAAGATGTACATTTACCATTGTACATAAATGGTGAGGAGGTGGAGAGGGTTGGTAGCTTTAAATATCTGGACACTTACATCTCAGAGGACCTCTCATGGACTGCAAACACCAATATGGTTGTGAAGAAGGCGCAGAAGAGGCTGTATTTCCTAAGAATGCTCAGGAAGATGAATTTATCTCAGCATCTACTTCTGTCTTACTATCACAGCACCATTGAGAGTGTCCTAACTTATGGCATGCTATCATGGTACGGGAGCAGCTCTGTAGCGGACAAAAAAGCTCTACAGAGAATAATTAAAATTGCCCAGAATGTTACAGGGCTCCATCTACCAACCCTGGATGACATCTTCACATATCGCTGTTTGAGGAAGTCACACAACATTCTGAGGGACTCTACTCATCCTGCTCACAATTTCTTTGAACTGTTGCCTTCTGGCAGAAGATACAGAGCAATTAAAACTCGGACCACACGTCTTCTGAACAGTTTTTATCCCATTATTAATTGCACTTAATAATGAACTCAAGAACCACCAGCAGTGAGCACTTGGACAGGATTACCTAGCCTGTTGTGTAGATGCTTGTGTTTTTAGGGGGGGGGGTTGGTGGGTGGGGGAGTGTTCGGGGATTTTTATGTGTGTGTGTTGAAGGGGTTTTATTAATGTGTGTGAGAGTGTTTGGAGATGTGTGTGTGTGTGTGTGTTGAATCTGGTCTCTGGGTGTCTGAATTTCGTTGTATGTGTATACTGTGTATATACACACAATGACAATAAATTATTATTATTATAAAGGGATTCTGTGGGAGCCTCAGGACCTTTGGAGCACAGATAGAATTGGATTTTTATTTATTATTTATTTCCGGAAACTCACTGTGGCAGATGACATTCTCAACTTATATGGTGTAGCTGCTCAAATTTCAAACAATTATTTGCTCACCATCTATGCACAACTGAAGACAGAAACATAGAAGGCTTAAGATAAATAGAAAACTATTGTTACGCTACAGTTAGCAAAGCTTGGTCATTTGGTGATCATCAGAAGTTTGTGGGTTAGTGAGTGTTCAAAGAACGATGTTCCACTCAGGTCAGAAGGAGTCAAAACTGCTGATTAGACTGGTAATATTAATAAATTAATCAACTGTTTAATTTATCTTCTGAGAAGCTTGTCAAGCATGATTCAAATGAGGGTAGTGAGCACAAACAATTATATAGGTCATCCCTCACCAACCAGAATTGCAACTCTCACTGTTATCCATGACTGCTAAGTGAAGATGGAAGTCATGGTTCTGCACATCTGAAAGGCTCTAGTTTTGGGAAGAGTGTTTTACTCCGAGGCCACATCCTGACATGAGCTGAACAACATGGTAGTTGTTGTTCCCCAGCACTTTTCCTCAAGGCCAGGATATCACCAGACTCTTCAGCTGACCTGAGACTACACCATAACATGCTGCCTTTCCCTATAAGCACTTTTTTCCTTTTGAAACTCTTCATGAGGCTTCAGAACTTCATTGCTACAAACTTCAGTGACTCCGAGTTGGTTGTGTGAGAGAAGAAAGAAGATACATCTGTGTGGCTGTGTTGAAGATAAGAATTTTGCATCAAAAGTCAGCTTCAAGATAGCCTTGAGGTGTTACCTTAACTTGACAGATGATTATATTTAGGAACAGATAATGCAATCTGACTTTACATTTCTGATGGAGCTTTATTAGATATGAAAACATACAGAACATATGTAATTTAGATGAGGGTATCCAGAGCTTCTCCCTTGCTAGTGTAATGCTTTCATTTTGTTAAAATATGGTTTTGTCTTTTTGGTTGCCAGGTGTACAGGGAAATTCTAATTTATATTAGAATATTTTCTTATATTTAATATAATTTATTTATTAAATATATTCTTATATTTAAATAAGAAGATCCATTTGGTGTCATCATCATTATGACACCAACTTAAAGGGGTAGAAGGAAAGCCTACATTAGGCTAGACATGGGCTGAAATTATGTTGCTTATGTTCAGTGAATGAGCAGGGATCTGCTGGGTCAACTCTGCAATAGGTCCCCTTGATCTAATCGGCCTACTCTAGTTGCAACTTACTATATTAAGCAACAGGATTTCAGCTACAGTGCCCTACATCTTGACACATGATATTATGAATCAGAGTATTTGGTTAAGTACAGTATAGTAAAGATAATTTAGCTATATATCCATAATAGAAATGGGCACGAAATGAACTTTTTCCATTTCCGTTATTCATTATTTGTTCCGTTACATAATGAAACGACTAACAAAAATTGTGATGAAAATGGAACTAAATGAACAGAACCACGAAAATTGGGTTCGTTACGTTTTGTTTTGTTAATGGCGACACGCAATGAAATGAGCTATTTTAAATGTTAAAAAATGCTCTGGACATCCATAAAAACACAGTGATAATTATTTATACTGTCTGATAATACCTACGGGGGTTTGGGGTCCTTAAAATGTGCATTTATGTCTTTTCTCAGATCGCTGTAGTTTTTTCCTTTAAGGGGAGTTAGGGGACAAAAATGGCTCCCAGATGCCTAATATTGATTTCTTGGGTATTAAAACGCCCTGGACATCCATAAAAATGCAGCGATAATGTGATAATTATTTGAAATTATTCCCTACCAGGGGTTTGGGATCCTTAAAACGTTTGTTTTTGTCTTCTCCCATCAGGATGTATTTTTTTTCCCTTTAAGGATGACAAAATGGATGTCACCAGCCACAACATGGAGGCAAGCCATGTGATGGGATCATGTTCAACCAATAGCATGCTCAGGTTGCAGACTGGGCAGATCTGGCAGCCACAGAGGGCATAAAAAGCTCTGGCAGCCCCCGTCCTCCTTGCAGTCTCCGGTGGGAGTTGGGGTGGGATTGCTGTCTCTGCGACTCTAGCTTCAGTCCTGCAGCCTCTCTGTGTGCGTGTGTGCGTACCTCTCGGTGAGTACCCTCCCCTGCCCCGCAGTGCAGTCACTCTGCAGCTGCCTTGCACCCTGGGCAACGCCCACCGCTGCCTTTGCAGCCTCCCTGCGTACTTAGTCTATACTGTGTCTCTGCCAGCATCAATTTTTTTTAGTGTTTTCCCTCTGGTCTGGGGCGTTGGGGGGACACCCGTGCATGGAAATGCTTTAAAAATTGTGCAAAAAGCAGGTAGAAATAAAAAATGAAAAAACGAAAATGAAATTTTTCCCAAAATTCATGAAAAATGGAAACGAACTGAAACGGACCTCTCAACGAAAAAAAACCATGAAACACCTTTTTTTTTTTAACTCGTGCCAATAATTCTTGTTTTAAACTTGACTGGACCTTCACACAGCCCATCTCTCTCAACAGTGTGAACACCGACAGTCCCTGGCTTCCCAGAGATCCACACAGGGATCCTTCCCATGGACTGAACCGGGATCCTCTGCATGCCGAGTATGTGAGCTACAGATCTCAAGCTTCATTTTCTATCTCTTTGAGTGCATCTGTCTCACACTTGTATACTAGTCTGGTCCCACATTAACTGCTGCCAGTGGTCCATGCTATAGAATCCTGGGGGTTGTACTTTGATAGAATTCTCTGCTAGAGAGCTTTACTGCGCTTCCTTGAACTACAGCACTCAAAATGATGTACAAAAGATAAAAACACACATCTACCCACCCCACAAAAATGCATTACTAAAACCAAAGGTCACAACAACAATAAAACAATCAATTTAAAAGCAAAGCAGCAGCTGAAATCAAAGGCACCATGTGATGAAAAGACCCGTAACAACAACAATGTGGCAACATAAACATTCAGTATTTTAAAAGTCACTGAGAATGAAAATGTATGTTCCCAGGTGTTTGAAAGACATTAAAGTCATTGCCAGATGTACTTCTCTGCAGAGGGCATGCAGCACCTGAAGGCATTTTCTTCAGTGCCAATTTTCTGCATTGTCTGTCCCTTTCTTTGCAACCTCTTTGCTTTCTCTGTAACAACAACAGGTAGGGGTGGCTTATAGGTTGAGGGAGAAGGAAGGCTAACCCTCAGATATGACAGACCTTCTCTCCCCACTGCACCTCACCCCATTCCACCACACCAGGCAAAGTCACAGGCTGCCTCTTCAGGCACTCTTAAGTGTTCTCAGCAACTGTTGGGAGGAAAGTAAGAGATGGGCACAAAATGATTTTTTTTCATTTCGTTTTTCATTTCATTCCCTAACGAAACAAAAAACAAACTGCCGCTTCAAGGAAAAATGAAACGAAATGATACAGAAATTTTCATTTCATCCCATTCCGTTTTTCGTTTACTCATAGGAATGGGAAAACATTTTTTATTTTCCCATTCCTATAGCTTTTCCTCAGGTGGGGAAAACTGCAAGCTTTTAAAACTTTTTTTTTGCCCCCAAAGCAAGCGCTGAACAGCTGGCACGTGGCGCTTTGGTGGCAAAAAAAAGAAGGAAAAAAACACCACAATTTTCCCCACTCAATTGGGTGCATTGCGGGGGGGGGTGGACCTCAGGTTTTTTAACCCCCAATGGGGGGGGGGAGAAAGGCACAGGATTTTTCAAATGTCTTGGAGCCACCGAGGCTGCCTCAGTGGCTCCAAGACATTTTAAAAACTCAGTGCCTTTTCCCCTGATCAGGTGCATTGGGGGAACAAAAAATGAAATGATTTTTTTAAAAAAATCATTTCATACAAAATGAACTCCCACAAATAAAATGAAAAATGAAATGAAACAGAATTCTTCCATTTTCTGCCCATGTCTAGAGGAAAGCAAAAGCAGAAGAGAAGGCAGCCCTTGATGAATTGCCAAAAGAGCCTTTAAAAAAAACAACTTTGGCAGATACCTAAATAAAGTGGTTCAACACCACTACCACCCACTGCACCAAAGCCTACAATTTATTTCAAAATACTTCAAAAGCTCTCAACTGTCAAATAATAACAGCTGAAGGGTAATGAAACTGAATGTGAGCTTAGAAATTTCAGTACTACTTGTGTGTGTCTCCAAAGAAAGCAGCCATGTTAGGGTGCATTCCTAACTAGCCAGGTTGGCTGTAGTTCAAGGAAGTGCCACTTAAAGCTAGGCCAGCTGAAATGGTGCTGAGTCCAAATACCTCCCAGTCCAGATATATTGGAAATTACTTAGCACAATTACTATTATCTCCCCTGCTCTCTCTCTCTCTCTCTCTCTCTCTCTCTCTCTCTCTCTCTCTCTCTCTCTCTCTCTCTCTCTCTCTCTCTCTCTCTCTCTCTCTCTCGGGGCTAATTAACATTTATGTTTTAAATTCTATTTCATACTGCCCCATTTCCCTCCATAAACACATTGATTCTTCTCCAGAGTGTATACCCCTTTTGGTTTCTGGAACACATAAAAATAAATAAATTCTATATATCCTTAAAATCATTACATTTCTATATTCCTTTTCTAACCTTGAGTTCACAAGGTAATTTATCATTAATAGTCATATTCTGCATGCCTTTATGCTATTATTCCATATTATATTGAATGTAATTGTGGTTTTGTTTAGTTTTAAGTTGATTTTACTTTATTACTTGAAGTTGAAGTTTATTCTGTTGCTCTTTTGTTATTGTTTGGAAATTAAAAAATAAATATTATAAAAGCACTATTATTATTTTGCCTTAGCTTTGTGATGGCCTAGTGGCCGTGTTGTTTGGATCTGGTATGATTCATCTTTTTTATCCTCCACCACCCTTTCATTGGCTCTTTTTCTGGCTGATCCTATATGGCACAGCAGTTGTGCTGGCAGATCTTGGAGATCACCTAGCAGAAGAGGATTCAGATGGCACAACAAGGGCAGTTGTACCCATCAGAAACCTGATACAGGCCAGACATCTTTGAGTTAGGGTTGCCATGTTAGGCTGTTGACAAAAATAATGAAAGCTCTTTTGCCATATTAAAGTAGTAATTTTTCCAACATTAATGCTTTGAAAATTGTGGTAAATAATATTTTCACTAATGCTCAAGCAAATGGGAGAATTTGTCAGTTCTGCTTTCTCCCATATTAGGAATTTGTGAATTTTATTAAATTCTGATTAAACAAACAAATGAAGCTTGTTATTTTATTTATTTAATTGATTTATATACTGCCTATCTAACCAAAGGCCACTCTGGGCGGTTCACAACATAGAGCAAACTGTTAGAATATAAAAGAATGCAAGAACATAATACACAATGAAAAGTAATTCAAATAAAACACAATTAAGTCTACACAATTCATAAAATCAAAAGTGAATAAGATGGGCTAAGGGCAGATGAAACAGATCACAAAATCAGTGGAACAGTGAAAACAGTTTATCCACCCTTCTCTTCAAGACGAACCCATTTTCTGGCATGAACTTTGGCAGACTAAAGTGAAGGGCATTGTCAAATCCATTATTCCCATTAATGCCTCTGCTGACAGAATGGAAATTCCCAATAGTTTACAAGTAGGAGTATTTTGTTCTAATAGCCACTGACATTTATTTGTCCTACTGTGACTACCTGAAGATCACTAACAGTGTCCCCAGTGCTCCCCCCTCTCTGTGTCTCTCTCTGTCTGTCTGTCTGTCTCTGTCTCTCTTTCTGTTTCTCTCTCTCTCTCTCTCTCTCTCTCTCTTTATATCTCTCTCTCCCTCTCTCTGCCCTTTGCTTCAGATTTCAAGCATTATTTGTGCCGTTTCCGCTGCATGTATACGCGTGTGAGGCCTCATTGCCTCCCTGAGGCCGGAGAGATCGCGAGACTGGCTACCTGCTGGCCTCACCAGGCCAGGGATGGCGTGGGAGGGCCTGTATAAAAGCAGGTGCCTACCACCTCTTGGCCTCTTCGCTATAGTGCCAGCATGACATCCCCTCCCACCCACCCTTATTATAAGTGTGAGTGGGAGAATGCTGGTCACCTAAGGGGATGGATAGGAATTTTTGCCTGGCCCTCGGGATTGGCCTATGAGGGCTGGGGTTTTTCACCTATCCCCCATTCGCACTGGATTGGGCTCAGGGGCTTCCTAGGTCGAGGGTGCAGTGGGGCAAGGTGGATAGTGTAGAATAAATTGAGCATTCAGTGAGTATGAACCAATACCAAACTATAACTTCCAAACCCCTGGACTGTGCGGATCAGGCAATTACAGCAGCCGGGGAAAGGAGGCTTTGGGATCTCACCCCGGCAAATGGGACTGGCCACATGATGGCACCCTACTACCTGGGGGAAGACCACATAGCACCAGCCAGCGGAGGGGGTGTCGTCTGGGGAATGGCACCCCTGAGGGGCTATGGACTCGCCCAAATAAAAAATGCTGGGGAAGGAGGTCCGGGGTAGACCTCCTGGTCCCACTTGGTTTCCGCACTATGGCAGCCCCCTCCATGTGGTAATCTGCTCTGGTTAAACAACTAATAAACCTTGCCCCATTTGACATCCCAATGCAAGAGTCTTGCATCTTTATTCCGGCCTTTGGGGGGCGGGAAGGTCATTCCCTTGCATTTCCTGACACCAAGCTGACCTAAAGGGAGAGTACAAGATATCCCAATGTTGTTGTGTAAGACGTAAATTCTTGAAGAATCTTAAGAAGTACACTTCGAAGTCTGAAAACATGGGGAGTGCCTTATTTAAATCTAGATGAAGTGATTTCCCAGAAAGGCTGACTGCTGAAAATGTATGCCACCTCAGAGGAAAGGACTCTGTTTAGGTCTGCCTTCTTACTTACTTTCCAATAAGACATTTAAATAAAACACATTTTCTTTCAAAATATTTCTCTATAGCAGCCACTTACTGTGCCGGAGAGAAGATTCAAATACGACGCCAGTTCATGAATTTTTCCATCTCCAAACATCAACATGTTAAAGCGAGAAACAGAAGCGTAGAAATTCTGCAGGATCATCACTTGGTAGTAGAACACACTTCCTGGGTCACACTCCAGAATCAAGACTGCCCCTCTCCTTTAAACATTACTGTTGAAGGATGATCATAGAGTTCAAAAATATATTTTGCAGGTGTCTAGATTAGAAAGCTGAGTAAAGAGATCCCAGATCCTTCTTGATCAAAACTGCAAATTCTGATTCCCTAGATCATATTAATATAATAAGTAGACATGGGCACGACTCGGCGAAATTGTTGTTTCCGTTTTCGGTTATCGTTTCCGTTACGTAATGGAAACGGTAACGATAATTAAGCTGTCAGAACTCGAACTCGAACCGGAAAAAGAAAAATTTGGTCGGGTTTTTCGTTTTCATTTGTGGCATCGTGGCGATCGCGCAATGCGAAGCACAGAAAAAGTTTTTAAAAGTTTTTTTTTTTTTAAAAATGACTCCCGGCCAAAACAGCAGGCGAAAATATGCCTGCCTGAGGCTTTGCCACCTACCAGAAGGGTGGTTTCTGGGGGGTCCCCGGCCTTCCCCCCCTCTTCTCCTGTCCTGGGCTGCTTGCACCAGGCTGGGGGGGGTCATCCTCGTTGTCTCGCCATGCCATGTGGTGGGGGGATCGAAAATGGCGACCGCAATTTTTCTTTTGAAATCGTGGTCAAAAAACACACCAAATCACCACAGAAACATGTGAATTTTATTTATTTTAAATGCCTGAATTGTTATAGTAGCAGCAGTGGGGTTTTTATAGCAATAAAACGTCGTATTGATTTTATTTTATTTTATTTTATTTTTTATTTTTTTAGACCTGCCCATTTGGGCTGGGCATGGGATGGGACCATGCAAAATTTTGAACCATTCCACCAATGGCATCGCCAGGTTTTTGACTGACACTTCTGGATGTCTCGGAGGGCATAAAAGCTGAGGCACCTTCCAGAAATCGCAGTCGGGTGTATGGGTGTGGTTGAGGGAGGAGGGCTGGCTGCTGGTGCTGGTGTGATCCGATCGAGATTGAGGAGGGAGGCTGGAGGCTTTAGGATTTAAGTTAGGCAGGCAGGGAGGGAATTGAATTTAGAAAATAATTTCTTTGATTCCCTGCAGCTTTGTCTGCTGAAGGGAATAGCAGTTTATTCTTTATTTCTTCTCTGGCAGTTTGTGAGGATTTTTTTTCTGATATTGGATAAAGGGGGAGGTTTGACTGGGAGTGGGAGGTGTGGATTTATTTTAAATATATATTACATACTAGTACCATTTATTTTCTCTTTTCCCAACTTCAATTTGCTTGCACACACACACATTTGGGGTGCAAGCCAAGAACAGAACCTCTATCCTAAGTGATATCCTAACTGCCCACTTACCCATCCGCCTGCGCCGCCACCCGCCTGCGGCCCGCGCCGCTGCCCGCCCACTCACCCGCCCGCGGCCGCCACCCACCCATGCCCCCCGCCACCGCTGCCCACCTGCACCTCCCCCCCCCCGCCCCGCCGCTGCCTATGGCACAAAAACATCTAGCGCCTGTCCTGATTGCAGGACGCCCCTATGCTCTGGGAAGCCAAATCGCTAAATCGTGGTGGAAACGACAAACGACAAACAAAACGACAAATTTTTGAAAAAATTCACAACAAATGGAAACGACCCGAAACGGACCCGTTCCGACAAACGAAAACTCAAAACGTCATTTTTTTCTGGTCGTGCCCATGTCTAATAATAAGACATAGAATGCAAGGCTGTGTGTTATCATTGTCTAGGAACCATGGAGTTGCTTTATTCTTATAAATACAGTGGACCTTTGTATAACAAACAGTTTGTATAACATAAAATGTGTACAACATAAAAAATTCCGGAGATAGGAGAAATTTGCTTAACAAAATCACCTATGGGGTGAATCCGTACAACATAAAAATGGGATTATTCCATTTTCAATGCATTCCTATGGGAAATGTGTATAAAGGAAACTTTGCTTAACATAATTTCATTTGGAACGAATTAATTCCTTTATACATGGTACCACTGTATTTCCAAAATCATAATAATGTGACTCTGTAAGCATGGGCCATATTTAATTAGGGATGCTCAAAAAGTAGGGGTGTGCTAGCTCTCTGACCTGAGCTACATCCAAACATACAGTATGTTGTACAGGCTGGGGCCAACCCACTATAAGAAATTTTGTACTGCAACATAAAGTCTCTGTGTGTCTTCTGTTTGTGCTGGGAGGCAGGCTGTGAAGAACAGGGAAAGGTCTATGTGGGTGAAACTATCTGAAAGAAGGCTAGGAGAAGAGCTAGACAGAAAGACAGTGACTTGATTTTTTGTGTGGAATTTTGGAAGTGGGCTGAACAGATTTGTTGTTTTTATTCAAACATATTTGTCTGTTTTTGAATCAGCCGTAAGAAACTGCGAATGGGGAAGAACAAAGAGCTATGGTTTGTGATCCGGGGCACTACACAACACCATGAATTTTGGGAGTGTGGTGGGCCTTAAATAGAAGTTTTGACACGCTTATATTACACAGACAGTCCTACTTTTTGCAGGTGTCAGAGAGGGAGGGAGGGAGGGAGGGAGGGAGGGAGGGACGAAGGAGGGAAAGGGAGAGGGAGAGGGAGAAAGAGAGAGAGAGAGAGCTATCTCTAATTTAGCATTTTCTATCTGGAAAAGGATAATCTGCCAGATCACTTTAGGTGGCAAAGTAGCAGCAATGCTTGGCAGAGAATCCAGAGTTGGACGTGCTGTGTAGTTAATTCCCCTAATCAGTAACCTAGCTCTCTAAAAACATACCCAGGCAAGACAACAAAAGGGTTTTGCTCCAAAGGATGACAAAATGCATCACATATCTAACAAGAACAGAAAGGCTGATCTGTTCAGGCTGTACAGTTTCTTCATGTTACACCTACAAGACAGGAGAAGAAAGGTGAGGAGTAGCAGAAAATGGAAAAGAGCCCTACAATCATATAAGAAGCAAAAAAGCAAAGTGTGCTGCTTATATACCACTCCATAGCGCTTTAAGCACTCTCCGGGCAGTTTACAAGTAATTCATAGAATCATAAAATAATGGAGTTGGAAGAGACCTCAAGGGCCATCCAGTCCACCACCACCCCGCCATGCAGGAACCCCCATCACAGTATTCCTGACAGATGGCCATCCAGCCTCTGCTTAAAAACCTCCAAAGAAGGAGACTCTACCACCCTTCTTTGCACTGGTAGCATATTCCAGACTACAAATTCTCACATCACCCAACCCCAACTCCCACAAGCTGGGTAATCATGTTACTTATCTCAGAAGGATGGAAGGCTGAGTGAACCTTGAGCCTGCTACGTGGAATTGAACCACAAGTCTTGAGCACAGTTATGGCTACAGTACAGCACTGCACCACAAGGCTCTGACACATATAGTGACAATTGCCCATTTCCTGAAGTTATCTCACAATATATTTGCACATCCTTGTTAACAGCAGTACCTGATACCAAGTCTCAAAGGGAAAACAGACAACATTAGTTAACAGGCCAAGTTTTACTATATTTTATGGAGGAGAAGGCAATGGTGAATTCAACATGAGGCTGCCATTTTTTTAATGCCAGACACAGGGTTATTGTCCCCCCTTATCTTTATGTTGTCCGGATAGGTCAATGAGTTGAAGCACCTGGATGAGGAGCCACAGGTCAGAAGCTCAATTATTCAGTGTGCCTTACAGGAGAAGAACCAGGTGACGTGACCTTGGGCAATCTCGGGCAAACAGGATCATAAGAGGAAAGTGATTCTACATACATTATACCTGGGGAAACCCTGGCAAGGATCACTCTAAGGTAGAATCAACTTACTAGCACAGCACAGCATTATGTTTATGTTTACAGCTGACCTTTCTTCCAAAAAGGTTAAAGTGGCACACTCCTGCCCATTTTTAGGGACAGTGTCTGACCAAAGGTTACTTATCAATCCTCTCCACATGGATAAGTAACAATTTGAAACTGGGTTTCCTATGCCCTAATCCCATAATCTTATCACTGCACCACACTCTTGGTCTTTGTTTCAATATCACATTCTATTTACATTCTTAGTATTTTGCAGAGACCTTCGGAAGGTGCTGAATATAGTTCTGACTGCATTTTGATGTAGTCTCATATGAAATTTTACTTAATGGAGAGAAGGGGAAATGACATGGATAAATGGGTTCAGGATACAAGCCATTATGAGGCAAAGCAAAACTGTTTCTGATACAATGCATCTATTTTTGTTCATGAAATCCATGTCAAGTAAAGAGGTTGACTTTCCTTTAGAAAAGAAAAAACAAAAACAAGACGCTTTTTCCTCTTACCACCCCTCTGCTCTTCCCTGCCCCTGCATCCTAAATAAAGACTCCCAAGTGCCTCAATTCAAATACATTGAAAACAGTGCCAGTGGGGGAAAGAGTTCCCACAGAACAAACTGTTGTCATGGCTGACCTATTCAACAGCATTGACAGCAACCTGCCTTTGTCTTCCACTCTTCTAAACAAACTGGTGACAGACCAGGTCCAGTGACAGAAATATCTAGAATTAAAGCATTCACAGTGGGAGTGAGCAGCGAGGCCGGTACATTTGCAGAAAAGGGGGTTGCTGGTCAATAAAAGGGGATGGGAGACAAGGATCAAAAAGGTCCATGCACAATGAGTGATGGGATCAAAAGAGGTGCACACAATTGCACAGGTCAGAATTTTCAAAAGGGAGTCTTCCCTAAATGGCCACCTTCCACACAGTAGGGAAGGATGTGGGAGGAAGAGGAGGAGAGAGAAACAGTGGTGGTGGGGAGGAGAAACTTTTAAATGAACTTGAAAAAGAATATAATTTTAGTTTGCCTTGAAGTAATGTCCCAAAAAGGATGCATTTGTGGGCTACTCTGGCAGTTTTGCCAGGTAGGTGTTTTCTGGAACACAATATACTGTATGCTTTATTAGGCAAACAAATTTAGCTTCTCGCTCTCTCTCTTTCTCTCTGTCTGTTATCCTAAGCTTCCTTCCAATAGCTTTTTCACACACACACATATATATAGGCTTTTTCTGATTTCCGGACGTTTCCCTGGTCTTCACAGGCTCGCTCTCAACCCAAACAGCAGGCATGCAGTGATTTTGGGTTGCAGTATTGTAAGCCCTTTCCTGAAGGTAAGCTTGAAACCAAGCAGGGCTATAATTGTTGGGCAGCGGGAGTGGGGTAAGGGAAGAGATGCCTACCCAGAAGTAAGGTGCTCCTTCAGATGGTCACCACCAAAGTCTCAAAATTAGGTGGTAATATGGGAACTCATAATTCCACACGATCATGTTTTCACTGTGAAGGGCTTCAGAGGTGGTTCTAAGCATATTCAGCTGAATGCACCTAACAACACTTACATGGCCAAAGGCCCTGCCTCATCACGGCTCCTCAACACAGAAGCACTGAAGATACAAAGCTCTGACTTATTTCTATAGAGGTGAGGAAGACCTGAACCCCACCACTACCACCACACATTTAGTGCTCTAGGCTCCTTGATGTAGTGCTTCAATAGTGTTTACATTGTGATAAATATGTATAGATCTAAGGTCACAGCTGCATTAACTAGATCTGTTAAGCAACTTAGTGACCACTAGAGATGGGCATGAAATGCCAACATGGCGTTTCGTGTTCGTTATTCAGGCCCTGGGGCCCGCTTCATTTCGTTTCCATTTTTCGTGCCGCCAGGGCCTGCTTCATTTCCGTTTCTTCATTTTTCGGGTGTGGCAAGTTGCGGAGGCGGGATCCCAGCCCCCTCTCGCCGCCCTCAACTTGGGGAATGACAGACTGCCAGGCTGTTATTCACCAAGCAGAGATCGCTGGACAGGGGGCTGGGATCCGGCCTCTGCATGCAGAGGCCGGATCCCAGCCCCCTCTTGCCGCCCTCCGCTTGTTGAATCTATTCTAAATGCTCCATTTTTCATCACGCAAGCGGCGCGACGCCAGTAATGGAAACGAACAGAACCGAAGAAAATTTTCTTGGTTCTGTTTAGTTCAAGCCTGCCCTATCGTAATGGTCGTTATTAGTACCATTACGTAACGGAACGAATAACGGAGAATGGTAACGAAAAAAATGGTTGTTTTGTGCCCATCTCTAGTGACCACTATAAATCTGCTGAAGTTTAGATACTTGGAGTTGTTGGACCAAAATATAATTTTATTCGTTAAGACATCACATCACATCTTACAGTTGATTAAGGGGTACATATTTTTCTGTTTGAAAGTCTAATGGAGGGCTGAAGAAAACTTTCTATCTGTTACCTCTCCAGAGTTTCTATTTTTGGGAAGGTGCTAGTGAAATAATGACCATGTCTCCAACCTGCTCTTTTGTTTGAAGGCTGATCAGGACCACACTTCCCTTTGCAAAGTTGCCCAGAATAGCTCTCTACTTTTGCCTAATTCTCATGTAAAATGTGGATGGTGGCCACAGCACTTTTCTTTTCTTCTAAGCTCATCCTACATTTGATAAGCCTTACAGAGAGGTGGCCCAGTGTCTTGTCTAAGAGAAGTCTTTACACATGGTTCCAGGATTGATGATGTGGCTGTAACAGCAGCTACTAATTTGAACAGGGGACTTAGATACATACTGTATAGATATCTTGCGACTCATGAGAACCACAGGTTCTGGGCAGGCGATTATGCCTGGGGTCAGTCCTATCCCTCAGCATGGATGAGAAGAGCACATTGGAACAGATGGGGAGCTGCAGAAGTAAATCATGGCATGTCCTGGTATTTGACTCTGAATGATGTATTCACTGAAGTCCAATATAACACAGAGAGTCAATGTGGTCTAGTAGCTACATGTAGAACTAGAGAATTAAGCTGAAATCATTGTTCATGATGTTCCCTGGCTGACATCTGTGAAGATTCTCAGCCATTCAGGTGAGGTTATCTGAAAGTTGAGTAATGAAGAAGTCCAGTTGCCATGACTCAACTCTGAGATAACCTATTCCCTGGTTAACATTAGGGTAATCCCCATTCTTCTGCCTAATCCATGTCATGATGAGGAGCACATTTAGCAGTGGTGGATACCTCATGCAAACAGTTCAGGGGCAGATGATGTCTTTCCCCCATTATAAGCCACATATACTATTTACATTTCACTTAAGGCCACAGTAAGTCTTGAGGCAGCATTAGCAGTGGTTCAGAGAGTGTTCCTATTGGATTTGTACAGTATGCAAATCACTACTCTACAACCAATTCCACTAAATATAAAAATGGAAACAAGTTTGGATGGAAAATATCTGAAGCAATAGTGGAAACCAAGAATCCAATCCCTCAGGACACTCTTGTAAACTCTTCACCTTAACCATTAAGGCAGGATTGTGGCCAAAAGCAGAAACTCAACACTGCAGAAAGGAAATCAAAACATTGCTCCCTCTCTTGGTGATAAAAATATTGACTGCCCTTTAGCAGGATACTGTAATTGGGACACATGGGTAATGGGGCTCAGTATTTTCTTGTAACAGGCCCAAACCTGGCAGAAAGTAGGCATTTAGACTGATAGATGCCAATAGAAGAAACATCTCTGTTTGACAGCATTCCCCACATTCCTGGTTTAGTTTTTTTTTTTAAAGGAGAAGACAAGGGGAAGTACTCTTTGACAAAATAGGCTTTGTGCCTTAACAAGTGGTCTCCATCACTAGCAGTCCACACCTGCTCTCCAGACTAGGGTGGGGTGGGGTTCTCAGCAAACTTAGGTTAGCATGGCTGTTATATATTGTTTGTGAGGGATGAGTGTATTGCAGAAGTTCTTTCTGTATCAAACAGAGAACTTTGTGGAGCCACAGTCTTACTACCTTTAAACAATTCTGTATCTTTATTTGATTGCCTCTTTTTGTGTCCACAGAGACTGCATTAAGCTCTGAATATTAGTAAATCAAGTACTGTAAATGTCTTGCTGGTGCCTCAGTTCAACCATGTGATAGCATGGGGGGAAATAAAATGGCAGAGGAGCAGCCTAAAATCTCCCTTCTCTGAAACTGTAAATCTGGAGCAGTTAAATGCTGGATTTGAGTCACAGTGCAAAAAACACAGTGAGCGAGCTCTGTCTTTTCACAGTATATTAAAGGTCGCACAATTATAATAAAATTTTTGCTCCAGCTGCTCCAAGAGCGGTAGAAGGCAGTCTCAAACTTCCAGTGAACAATGAAGTCCCCACAGAGTGTTCAGCTTCTTCATGAAATCAGGCTATCTCAAGCTGTGTTGACTTTAAGGATGTCCTGAATGCCCATCATAAAACGTTTGCTATGCTGTTCACACACACACACACACACACACACACACACACACACACACACACACACACACACACACACACACACACACACACACACACACACACACACCACATTTGCTGCCTTCTGCAGTCAAAAGTCTGTTCTAAATTTCATTCCTACTTGAGGCATTGATATTATTAGCATTACTTGTGCCGCATGTCTAAAGACAATTTTGTTCTTCTCAGGTAAAGAGACAGCAGTATGAGTCATCCCCCTTGTACCTCCTTGTATCATACTGTTTAAAAATAAGATAATAGGCTAATATTGTTTTTTAAGGAAGTTGTCAGAAATTAAATTAGCCTGAGTGAGGTATAGGGCCTGGGGGACACCAAATTCTGCTTTAAGGTATAAGCAGATAGTAGCTACTATAATGAAGTGGAAGATACCAGTAGGACACTTGATTGGCAACTATAAGGATGACAGATTAGATAGGCTTTAGGCTTTTCTTATGTATAGGCAGTTGTGAACTGGGTTCACTGACACATGGAGAGAAGGGAAGGGTTGGGGTGTGGGCATGCCCAGAGTTCACAGCTCAAGACTTCTTTCTGAAGATGTTCTGACACTCTTGACCGATGCAACATAAAAAGGCTTCTCTATGTAGCTCAGATGAGACATCTTTTCTGCCACAAATTTATGGTGAAAACAGTTACTAATGGTTACTCTCTCCTATAGAAGCCAGCATTGCCTATGTGAGGGAAATGGCATCAGGTACGCAGACAAAGCCATAGCTTTTCCCAAGTGACCAATTACAAAATAAAAGGGAGTTAAATGATGATTCAAGCAAGCTCATGTTAAACTACTAGGCTGCTTTCACAAGACCACTAAAATCCGCAGCAAACTTTAATCCGGATCATACACACCCCAGAGCAGTCATGTGGTTGATGTCGCAGTTCAGGTGTTCCCACGGTCGCAGTTTGAAAGTCAACAACCGTTCTGATCCCACGGCTGAGAACCACAGCAAAGACACTGTAACGGGGGCGAAAAGGCTTTGGTGGGGATTTTCCGTGTTGCCACAGACGTGAGTAATGGTTTAAAATCCACATTGGAACACCGACAAGGATTTTACCATCTTGAGACCAGGTACTTTTAAAATGCACTGGGTTGAGTTTAAGTGTGCGTGGTCGCACATTTTTAAATCTCCACTGCTCGTGGGAAAACGATTTTATGCTCCACATCTGCAAGCACTTTGCAGTGGCTTTTAGAAGTCGTGTGAAAGCAGCCCTTGTAACTGTAAGGGTGCCCTGTTTCCAATAATGTTCAGTGAAGCCCTGGGATTAAGGTTTTTTTTTTTTTTTGGCCAACAAACTATGCCTATAATCTATAAATCCATCTGTCAGTTCTTGGATGTACAGAACTGTCAGATGGTCCAAACTACTTGTTTTATTTGGCTCTAAACTGTGTAATGTTTTAGGTGTAAATGACAAGCAATACAAAAATTTAGGGGAAGTTACCATGGTACACATAATGATTTTCCAAGCAGTATGCTAGAATATTCATAGCAATGTGCTACTTTTGATTTAAAAAGAGGGGGGGACAAGTTCAAAGTAGGCATAATTTGCAGATCATTTGTAAATAATTGGAAGGTTGCTTTGTTAGCAAAATATGACCTCAAGTCTTGTATTTCCTTTTAACATCATAGTTTTCACACCAGGTGCTTAAACAAAGAAGTGTGTTCTTTTAAAGCAATAATGAAAATTTAAAAATCAACAATGATTTCATATCAAATCCCTCATGTTAATTCCACTGCTCAACATTTAATCAAGCGCTGAGTGCCTCTGAAGTGGTGGATGATACGCCTTCATAATGAGGCTGGTAATGCCACAAGTTTTAACAATATGCCTGGTTTTTCAATGTCAGAAAAGCTTGGTAGAATGCTTTCCTATCCCTTTCCCTGTACTAATTGCACAATGCATCGTTTCGCCAAAAGAGAGAGAGAGAGAGAGAGAGAGAGAGAGAGAGAGAGAGAGAGAGAGAGAGAGAGAGAGAGGTTATTTAATTGAGTCTGAAATGCATCATTATGCAGAAATCCCTTAAAATATCATTTCAAAAATCCCTCAGGTGAAGATATCATTTGTTTGTGTCTGAGCCTTTAGGCTTGTCAAGTTTCAGTAACAATTCTGCTTTAGTAACTTTAGCTAATGCATACCATTCCTGAAGAGCTGAATTTTATAGTCAATTTAGATAGATAGCTGAATGTAAAATTATTCAGCATTGGCCGTATAAGAGTAGGATATATTTTAAGTTAAATTTGCAGAGTTCAGTAAAATGACCATGCTGTCTGTGGGATTCTGAAGTTGGGAACCAAAATGTTACATGTCTAAGTACTGTGAATTCGTAAGATCCCAAACTCTAATGCTTTTTAGACGACCCTGTAAAGTAATAAATGTGCTTATGTTCAACCTGAACCTATGCATTGATATTTAATAAGAGACTGGGCTGGTGCCAGGCTATTTTGTGCCCTATGTAAAACTAACTACTTGCGTGCGCCCCAACTAATTTTCAAAAACAGACAAATTGTGGGAAAATGTGCCTCTCTCAGGTCAGTTCTGTGACTCTCTGAGGTCAGAGTTGCCCCCTTCTGAGGTCTGCGCTCTAGGTGCCTGCCTAGTTCACCTAGTAGTAGCTCTGGTCCTGACAAAAGAAATGGAAAAACAGTTTACCCAATCACTCTTGAGCCTTAAAGATGCTGTCCACTTTTGAATAAGACATAAAGGCCTCTTTCCTCCCAAATAGAGATGGGCATGAAATGAACTTTTGGTTCGTTTTGTCATTCATTATTCTTTTTGTTACATAATGAAATGAATAACGGACTGTCCCCTCTAAGACAAATGAAACAAAATGGAAATTTCCGTATTGTTTCAGTTCGTTTCATTTGCCGGTGACGTCTCCTACCTGGTGCTGCTCCCAGGGTCCTCTGTCCTGGCTGCAGGAAGGATCCAGGAGCCTCCAAGAAAAAAAAAAAAAGGAAAAAAATGCCCACCAGCTGTGCTACAGCTGGTAGGTGGCCACGTGTTCGGCAGTAAAAATAAAATAAAATATCCAGCATGCGGGCCCCGGTACAGGCCCGCGAGACCCAGAAGCGACCTGCGGGCCACCGAACCGGCCCACGGGCTGGCAAAAGTAAAAAAAACAGAAAGAAAGAAAGCTGACCGGCCCACGCTACACACGCCAAAAAAACATTGGGAGACCACAGACACGTAGCCAGACCAAAATGAATTCACAAGACACAGGCCCCCACTCCACCAAAGCCCAGGATGCTGCCAGAACGCCCACCACCAAGGTCGTTAAGAAACAAAAGGCTGATAGACACACATCCAGCACCTCACCCACACAGGATGTCTCTAAACAGCCATCTAACCCACCAGCAGCTAATCCCTTAACGATCGCCTCAGCCACACAGCAGATCACAAAAGAACAAAGGAACCTACAATCAGCAACAGAGCAAGCAAACCACGCCCCCCCAGCAGTATTTATAGAAGGACTTCAACTGAGATCACGCTTTGCTTCAAGAAGAAAGAAGCCAGAACACCAGCCTGAAGATGACGAGTGAGATCCAGAACAACCAGATTTCTACACGGAAGAAACCCGAATCCACCTAACATGCATACCTATACCCATGAAAATCTAAATGTAAAACAAATATATATATATATATATATATATGCATGTTAGGTGGATTCGGTTTCTTCCCGTGTAGAAATCTGGTTGTTCTGGCGAGGTTTTATGTGCTGGAAGAGAGGAAGATTTTCTTCTTTTTGAGACGAGGTCTCACCTCGGAGAGCAGGTGTCACAAATCTGGACAAACGCACGCATTTCGCAGAAGACATAAAAAGAGGTCTCACCTCGTCTCAACAGTCGAATAATCATGGAAGCCATTGAAATAGAGAAACACCCAAACAACATGAATAAACGTGATGACACCTCCCGCTTGCCTGACATCTGGAAACTAGCCCTGGTCAACAGACGAGCCTCTGTCACAAAGACTGACACCAGGTCCAAAAGGACACAAGATGCCACCACCTTCCATCCACACCAAACACAAACCCAGACCCTTCCCACAGATGAAACGAAACCACCATCCAATAACAAAACCACGACTGCACCATCTACTGCGGCACCCCACTCCAGTCACCACATGGAGCACACTCACACACCCCAAGAAAACATTGGGAGACCACAGACACGTAGCCAGACCAAAATGAATTCACAAGACACAGGACCCCACTCCACCAAAGCCCAGGATACTGCCAGAACCCACCAGCCATCTAACCCACCAGCATGTAAACAGCCATCTAAACAGCCATCAGCAGTTAATCCCTTAACGATCGCCTCAGCCACACAGCAGATCACAAAAGAACAAAGGAACAAAGGAACCTACAATCAGCAACAGAGCAAGCAAACCACACCCCCAGCAGTATTTATAGAAGGACTTCAACTGAGACCACACTTTGCTTCAAGAAGAAAGAAGCCAGAACACCAGCCTGAAGATGACGAGTGAGACCTCGTCGAAACGTCGCCAAAACAACCAGATTTCTACACGGGAAGAAACCGAATCCACCCTAACATGCATACCTATACCCGTGAAAATCTACAGACAAAAACATATATATATATATATATATATATATATATATATAGAGATATAGATAGATAGATAGATAGATAGATAGATAGATAGATAGATAGATAGATAGATAGATAGATAGATAGATAGATAGATAGATAGATAGATAGATAGATAGATAGATAGATAGATATATGCATGTTAGGGTGGATTCGGGTTTCTTCCGTGTAGAAGGTTGTTTTGGCGGCGTTTCGTGAGCCCATGTGGTGTGGTCTCACTCGTCATCTTCAGGCTGGTGTTCTGGCTTCTTTCTTCTTGAAGCAAAGTGTGGTCTCAGTTGAAGTCCTTCTATAAATACTGCTGGGGGTGTGTGGTTTGCTTGCTCTGTTGCTGATTGTAGGTTCCTTTGTTCCTTTGTTCTTTGTGATCTGCTGTGTGGCTGAGGCGATCGTTAAGGGATTAACTGCTGATGGCTGTTTAGATGGCTGTTTACATGCTGGTGGGTTAGATGGCTGGTAGGTTCTGGCAGTATCCTGGGCTTTGGTGGAGTGGGGTCCTGTGTCTTGTGAATTCATTTTGGTCTGGCTATGTGTCTGTGGTCTCCCAATGTTTTTTTTGGGGTGTGTGAGTGTGCTCCATGTGGTGACTGGAGTGGGGTGCCGCAGTAGATGGTGCAGTCGTGGTTTTGTTATTGGATGGTGGTTTCGTTTCATCTGTGGGAAGGGTCTGGGTTTGTGTTTGGTGTGGATGGAAGGTGGTGGCATCTTGTGTCCTTTTGGGCCTGGTGTCAGTCTTTGTGACAGAGGCTCGTCTGTTGACCAGGGCTAGTTTCCAGATGTCAGGCAAGCGGGAGGTGTCATCACGTTTATTCATGTTGTTTGGGTGTTTCTCTATTTCAATGGCTTCCATGATTATTCGACTGTTGAAGTGTTCAGTTTTGGAGATGAGTTTGGTTCTTTCAAAGTCAATTTCATGACCTGTTGTTTTTATGTGCTGGAAAGAGAGGAAGATTTTTCTTCTTTTTTGACTGCGTTCTTGTGTTCTGCGATGTGTGCGCTTATTCTCCTGTTTGTTTGTCCGATGTATGTGGCTGGACAGACTTTGCATGGTATTTCGTAGACTCCTTGGTTTTCTAGCTCAATCTTGTCTTTGGGGTTTCTTAAGATGTTGGCTATTTTTTGGTCGGTGCAAAAGGCTGTCTTGATATGTGTTTGTGGAGAATTTTGCTGATTTTGTCTGTGGTGCCTTTGATGTAAGGGAGGAGGCGGTGCCGTTGTTCTCTTCTGTTTCTTGGTTCTTGGGGGGTGTTTCCTTTTGGATTAGTTTGGTGATGGTGTTTTTTTGGAATCCGTTCGCAATTAAAACATTCGAGAGAGTGTGTAATTCAGTTTTTAGGTGGTCTTTGTCAGCGAGGCGTTTGGTTCTGGAGATGAGGGTTTTGCTACGGAGTTGATCTGTGCAGGGTGGTGGTGTGATTGTGCATTTAAGTAGCGGTTTGTATGTGTTTTTTCTGGTAGATGGTATGTCCTAAGGAGCCGTCGGGTTTTTGTAGATTAGGGCGTCCAGGAAGGAAGTTGGTTGTTGGCTTCTATTTCCATAGTGAATTGTATTTTGGGGTGTAGGCTGTTGAGATGTGTGAGGAAGTTGTTCAGTTTATCTTTCCCGTGTGGCCAGATAACAAAGTGTGTCGTCAACATATCTGAGCCAGAGTTTGGGTTTATGTTCGGACTTCTGTAACGCGTTGGTTTCAAAGTGTTCCATATATAGGTTTGCGATGACCGGTGAGAGGGTGATCCCATGGGTGCTCCTTCTATCTGTTTGTATCTTTGTCCATTGTGGATGAAGTATGTGTTGGTTAGGCAGTGGTTGGTCAACCACTGCCTAACCATAACTGCCTAACCAACACATACTTCATCCACAATGGACAAAGATACAAACAGATAGAAGGAGCACCCATGGGATCACCCCTCTCACCGGTCATCGCAAACCTATATATGGAACACTTTGAAACCAACGCGTTACAGAAGTCCGAACATAAACCCAAACTCTGGCTCAGATATGTTGACGACACCTTTGTTATCTGGCCACACGGGAAAGATAAACTGAACAACTTCCTCACACATCTCAACAGCCTACACCCCAAAATACAATTCACTATGGAAATAGAAGCCAACAACCAACTTCCCTTCCTGGACGTCCTAATCTACAAAAAACCCGACGGCTCCTTAGGACATACCATCTACCAGAAAAAACACATACAAACCGCTACTTAAATGCACAATCACACCACCACCCTGCACAGATCAACTCCGTAGCAAAAACCCTCATCTCCAGAACCAAACGCCCGCTGACAAAGACCACCTAAAAACTGAATTACACACTCTCTCGAATGTTTTAATTGCGAACGGATTCCAAAAAACACCATCACCAAACTAATCCAAAAGGAAACACCCCCAAGAACCAAGAAACAGAAGAGAACAACGGCACCGCCTCCTCCCTTACATCAAAGGCACCACAGACAAAATCAGCAAAATTCTCCACAAACACAATATCAAGACAGCCTTTTGCACCGACCAAAAAATAGCCAACATCTTAAGAAACCCCAAAGACAAGATTGAGCTAGAAAACCAAGGAGTCTACGAAATACCATGCAAAGTCTGTCCAGCCACATACATCGGACAAACAAACAGGAGAATAAGCGCACGCATCGCAGAACACAAGAACGCAGTCAAAAAAGAAGAAAATCTTCCTCTCTCTTCCAGCACATAAAAACAACAGGTCATGAAATTGACTTTGAAAGAACCAAACTCATCTCCAAAACTGAACACTTCAACAGTCGAATAATCATGGAAGCCATTGAAATAGAGAAACACCCAAACAACATGAATAAACGTGATGACACCTCTCGCTTGCCTGACATCTGAAACTAGCCCTGGTCAACAGACGAGCCTCTGTCACAAAGACTGACACCAGGCCCAAAAGGACACAAGATGCCACCACCTTCCATCCACACCAAACACAAACCCAGACCCTTCCCACAGATGAAACGAAACCACCATCCAATAACAAAAACCACGACTGCACCATCTACTGCGGCACCCCACTCCAGTCACCACATGGAGCACACTCACACACCCCAAAAAAACATTGGGAGACCACAGACACGTAGCCAGACCAAAATGAATTCACAAGACACAGGACCCCACTCCACCAAAGCCCAGGATACTGCCAGAACCTACCAGCCATCTAACCCACCAGCATGTAAACAGCCATCTAAACAGCCATCAGCAGTTAATCCCTTAACGATCGCCTCAGCCACACAGCAGATCACAAAAGAACAAAGGAACAAAGGAACCTACAATCAGCAACAGAGCAAGCAAACCACACACCCCCAGCAGTATTTATAGAAGGACTTCAACTGAGACCACACTTTGCTTCAAGAAGAAAGAAGCCAGAACACCAGCCTGAAGATGACGAGTGAGACCTCGTCGAAACGTCGCCAAAACAACCAGATTTCTACACGGGAAGAAACCCGAATCCACCCTAACATGCATACCTATACCCGTGAAAATCTACGAAAACAAATATATATATATATATATATATATATATATACACACACACACACACACACAAACAAACAAACAAACCTGAGACGCTGGCTTGGGCCCAGCACCTCAAAAAGCCCCCACTGGGGACTTTTAAAACCCAAATAAAATAAAATTCTCCATCTGGAGTATTATGTACAGTTCTGGTCACCATACCTCCAGAAGGATATTATGGAAATGGAAATAAGTACAGAGGAGACTGGAGCAACTTCCTTACTGTCTGAGGCTGCATAGCTGGGCCTGTTCACACTTGAATGACAGCACCTAAGAGGTGACCTGATTGAAGTTTATAAAATCTTACACGGTGTGGACAAAGTAGATAAGGAAAAACTGTTTTCCCTCTTGCACATTCACAACACTAGAACTAGGGGGCACTCCATGAAATTTTTGGGTGCTAGATCTCAAACAAATAAGAGAAAGTACTTTTTCACCCAGAGGATCACTGGTCTGTGGAACTCCCTGCCGGAAGAAGTGGTGACAGCTGCCAGCCTTGACAGCTTTACGAAAGGATTAGACAAGTTCAAGGAGAACAAGAAATGACTCTCATTACGGATGCCTAAGAACAACCTCCGGATTGGAGAGATAGGCAGGATATATCTCAATACCATTTGCAGGGAATTGTAAGCAGGTGAAGATATCTGCTTGGGAATACCCTGAAGCAAAACGGTGAGCCACTGTGTGAGAGATTATGCTGGCCTGGATGGGCTGTGGCCTGTTCAAGCAAGGCTGTTCTTATGTTCTCATGAATATCACAGCAGGAACCTATTACATCTCATAGTTTGTAGATTAACTTCCTTTATGTTTTGTTTGGTCATCAGCAAGTAAGTACAAGAATGAGCACTCATTCAGAAATGTTTGATAGAAGAGCCTCTGTGAAGTACTTACAACTTCTAAATAATGTGGTATCTGTTACATATTGTTTGGCCTTAAGAGTTCTGTTGGGTTTGGGGATACAAATAGTATTCTGAATATATCAGTAATGCAGCAATGGAAGAACTCAACGTTGTAGAAAACTGCAAAATTGGATATAAAAGTCAAAATAATGAAGAATTCCTCATACCTTCATCCCACCTCAGGGAGAAGATTCAATAATTCAGTACTCCAAATCAGGGGGAGAAATTTAGCTGAGGAAGCATCCCTGGGGATATGTGGGAGATGACGGGGAGTGAACCAAAGAAGGAAATAGAATGTGGAGAACAATCATAAGCAGCCTGCTGTGGTGTGTCACTAAGGGTATCGCAGACATGTGAGCTTCACCTATTTCTTTTTGATGCGATGCCATTGTCATGCCTCAGACTGCTGCTGAAAATTGTTTGTCTGGCAGTTCTGGTAGGGTTGATTCAATAACTCATATAAGAGGGCAGGCAGGATATCAATGCTGCTTTATTGCCTTTTTCTCTCCTTACAATAGCAATGCGCTAGTCCTATGGTATTATAAAGTACCACGACTGGGGCTCAGAGACTATTGTAGTCAGGTCTCATCACCCCCATCACTGCAAGAGGCTAGGTTGTAATGTACTGAGGGTTGTTTTCTAAAATGTTAACTGGCAGGAGCCGATTGGCTGGCACTGGGCAAGGAGAGACAGGCCGGCGATGCTCTGTTAACCCACTGGCAGGCATGGGATGAACTAGGAAGACATTGCTAACAAGAAAATGAGCTGTTTTGCTGCCACTTCCTGATGAAAATCACTGCATGGCATGTTACCACTTTTGACCTTAGCCTTTAAATCTGCTATTTTAGAAGAAGCCTCTTGGCCCCAGGAACATTTCCAAAGTAAGAGGTGGCAAGGATGCGGTCTGTTATTTCAGAAAAAGGGCAAGGGGCTATTGAAATGGGTGACCATTTTAAAAATTCAATGATCTAGTTAAACAGGAGAAATTAGTCATCACTAAATATGACTGGGGCTCCATTTGTAGCAAGAGCAGCTAAATAAACTCCAGTGAAAATTAAGAGGCCAGAGGTGTTTGTTTCATTCACAGTAATGTTTCCTTCATTACCACCATAACACTCTGAATACACCCAATCTTATCTCTTTTTGGAAGCTGAGCAAAGACAGAAATGCTTATTATGTGGAGAGACCACCAGAAAATACAGGGGAGCTTAAAGTAGGACTAGAAAAGAATTCTTCCTAAAACCCTAGTAAGGTTTTGCCAGTCAGAAATTATACTAACAATGCTGGGTTGGAGGAAAGATTGTTTGAGTCTGTGTCCCATGTTTCTCTAGTAGAGATGGGCACAAATAAAAAAAATGGTGTTTCGTTTGTCGTTTGTCGTTGAGAGGTCCGTTTCATTTCATTTCCGTTTTTTGTGAAATTTTTGGAAAAATTTCATTTTCATTTTTCGTTTTTCGTTTTTCATTTCTAACCGCTTTTGCATGATTTTTAAAAGCATTTCTGTGCGTGGGCATCCCCCAACACCCCAGACCAGAGGGAAAACACTAAAAAAATTGATGCTGGCAGAGACACAGTATAGACTAGGTTTGCAGGGAGGTTGCAAAGGCAGCGGCAGGCGTTGCCCAGGGTGCAAGGCAGCCACAGAGTGACTGCACTGCGGGGCAGGGGAGGGTATTCACCGAGAGGTACGCACACACGCACACAGGGAGGCTGCAGGACTGAAGCTAGAGTTGCAGAGACAGCAATCCCACCCTAACTCCCACCGGAGACTGCAAGGAGGACGGGGGCTGCCAGAGCTTTTTATGCCCTCTGTGGCTGCCAGACCTGCCCAGTCTGCAACCTGGGCATACTATTGGTTGAAGTTGTCCAAGAATTTACATGATCTCATCACATGGCTTGCCTCCATGTTGTGGTTGGAGTGGCGACATCCATTTTGTCATCATTAAAGGGAAAAGAAAAATACATCGCGATGGGAGAAGACAAAAACAAATGTTTTAAGGACCCCAACCCCCTGGTAGGTAATAATTTCAAATAATTATTGCATTATCGATGTCCAGGGCGTTTAAATACCCAAGAAATCAATATTAGGCATCTGGGAGCCATTTTGGGTCAATGTTCCCTAACTCCCCTTAAAGGAAAAAAAATACTGTACATCGATCTGAGAAAAGACATAAATGCATGTTTTAAGGACCCCAACACCCCCTGGTAGGTATTATCAGACAGTATAAATAATTATTGCTGTGTTTTTATGGATGTCCAGGGTGTTTTTTTTAACATTTAAAACAGCTCATTTCATTGCACACCGCCAGTAACGAAAATGAAACGTAACGAACACAATTTTCATGGTTCTGTTCGTTTCGTTCCATTTTCATCACAATTTTTGTTAGTCGTTTCATTACGTAACGGAACGAATAACGAATAACGAATAACGGAAATGAAAAAATGTTCATTCCATCTCTATTCTCTAGTCAAAATCCTGTTGCTTGTATAGTAAATCACACTAGGGTAGTCCCTTGAATAAACAGAGGTTTGGTGAGTCAATTCTTCTGTCAGTTTCATTGATTCAAATAGGCTTAATCTAGTTGTGACCTACTTAGCATAGTTAAGGGCATGGCTACACCATTCATTTGGAGTGGTGTGTGTGTGTGTGTGTGTGTGTGTGTGTGTGTGTGTGTGTGTGTGTGTGTGTGTGTGTGTGTGTGTGTTGTTACAGTTGTGACCGACTCTCTGTGACCCCATGTCCATGGAGTTTTCTTGGCAGGAATACTGGAGTGGTTTGCCAGTTCCTACTCCCGCCGTCTACAGCACCTGGCATTGCCTGGTGGTCTCCCATCCAAGTGCTAACTAGGATCAACCCTGCTTAGCTTCCAAAACCAGCCGAGATGGGATGTGCTTAGGGCATCTAGGCATCTCTTTGCAGTGGATTGGCATGGGCTAAATAGGGGTCACTTAAGGTTGGATAGAGACCCTGTATGCCATGTGGAGCAATCTTTCAATCCATATGGCATAGCAATCCTATTTGGTCTACCTCCCTTAAGAAATGAACTGAATGCTTTGTTAAGTTACTTTTAAGAAAAGACAAATTATTTTTAACCACTTAGGACAGCACTAATGTTCTGTATCTTTTAGAGAGCCCCCCCCCAAAAAAAAAAAAAAAAAATTAAAGACCTTCTGGAATTGAGAGGAAACAAAAGAAGACAAGGAGAGGGATTTCTTTTCTTTCTTTACAACCCAGGAAGCCAAATTGTTTTGCCAGGGACAAGCACATTTTCAAAAATGGGACTTCCAATTCTCTTCTGGGAGCATTCAAGTTGGCAAGTAGAGGTGAAGAGGATAGGAGGGGAAGACTAGAGAGTGACTACGTGGGCATTTAAGAGAAGCTTTAAGGAAAAAGGAAAAATCCACTTCTTGCCCCTCCTGACTCCTACTTCGAGGAGAAAGCTTTCAATATATTTTATTTTCTTTTATTAAGAAGATACAGCACATCATTATGCCCTGAATGGGCTTAATTTTAACCAGCCAGCAAATTGAAGGAGGAAACTTCAGTTTGCTGGCTCACTTTGGTCTGATTCCTTTGATTCCACATACTGGAAATGAACCAAAATGGGGTGATCCTACCTTTATGGAAAAAAAGCCTGTCCCCACAGCACATGACACAGGAGGCTAAAGGCCCATGCAATTACTCTCTAAATCATAGTTACAGTAATCCCATTTAAGAATAAAAGAACATAAGAATATAAGAAGAGCCATGCTGGATCAGGCCATTGGCCCATCTAGTCCAGCTTCCTGTATCTCACAGTGGCCCCACCAGATGCATCAGGGAGTGCATGAGACTAGATATCTGTCTCCTGATACCACTCCCCTGCATCTGGCCCTTGAAGTACCCTGGTTTTAAACCTGGAGATTACACATCAACGCACTGGGTGAAAAAATATTTTCTTTTGTCTGTTCTCACTCTCCCAGCCCTCAATTTGAGTGGATGTCCCCTAGTTCTGGTATTTTGTGACAGGGAGAAGAGCTTCCCTCTATCCACTTTACTCATGCCCTGCATTATTTTGTACGTCTCAATCATATCCCCCCTCAGGCACCTTTTTTTTCCAGACTAAAGAGCCCCAAATGTTTTAGCCTTTCCTCATAAGGGAGGTGCCCCAGCCCAGCTATCATTTTAGTCACTCTCTTTTGCACCTTTTCCAGTTCCACTATGTCTTTCTTGAGATGCGGTGACCAGAATTGTACACAATACTCCAGGTGTGGCCTTACTATTGTTTTGTATAATGGCATTATAATGTTGGCTGTTTTATTTTGAACCCCCTTTTTGATAATCCCTAGCATGGAATTGGCCTTCTTCACCGCTGCCACGCATTGGGTAGATACCTTCATGGAGCTGTCCACCAACACACCAAGATCTCTTTCCTGATCCATCACAGATAACTCAGAGCTAGAGATGGGCACGGTCAGGAAATTTTTTTTTCGAGTTATCGTTTTTCGGGACGGGTCCGTTTTGGCTCGTTTCTGTTTTTCGTGAAATTTTTCAAAAATTTGTTGTTTCGTCGTGTCGTTTTTTTCGCTTGTCGTTTCTACCGCGATTTCGTGCGATTTGACTTCCGGCGCGACCGGCGCTATTTTTGCGGGGGCGGGGAGGTGGGGGCGCAGGGCGGGCGGTGGGGGCGGGGGTTCCATGTGCGGGCGGCAGCAGCGGCAGGGGGGAGGAGCGGGCGCACGGGCAGCGGGCGTGCGGGTGGGCGGCGGGCGCGGGTCCCGCAAATGACCCAGAGCAGGCGAAAAACAGTTTGTTAAACTGGGGGATGGACTTGCTGCACAAGACTAGTGCATCCTAAAGTGGGCAGAATGCAATATATTTCTTTTTTTTTTCTTGGTCAATCATGCTGCTGGTGCTGATGCTGAAGCTGATGCTGAACCGGCCGGCCACCCTACTTGGTCTGGCTGCCGTGCCTGTTATACTTTTTTGTTTTTTTGTTTTGATGCTTTAATCCATCCCGTCTCCCCTCCACCTCTCTCAGAGGCAGCAGGAGAAACAGACATTCCGTTCCTCCCCAAATCTGGATGAGGGGTCTACTCTACTCCTCTCAAATTGGCCCCCCATCTCCAAGGTCCTTCTGGCTTCACACACTGTAAACAAAGACAAGCAAAGCAATTAAGCCGAAGCCAATGTAACCCTGCTGGTCATTTAGCGGTTATTAGAGTCAGTCTGATATTAGGGTTGGGTTTGAGTATGAATAGAAAATAAATGGGTAGAGTATATAATTATATAATATAAATCCACTGCCCTCCAAGAAACCTCCCCTGTTGAAACACTAGAGTGGAATGAGTTCTCCCTCTGTCTCAGAAAAAAAGGTGAGAATAGAGAACTGCTATATTAGGCTTGCTTGCTTCCCAGCCTGAAAGCACTGCAGCAGCTCTGTCTCACAAAAAGGTGAGGAGAAAATAAACAAAACTGCTAGCAATGAAATGAAAAAATGAACTTTGGAAAATAGAAAATAAATATTGAATGGTAGTATACTCAATCCACACACACCCCAGTCAAACCTAAACCAGTATCAGAAAAAAAATCCTGACAAACTGCAGGAATGAACTGCGTTGCTTGCTATTCCCCACAGCAGACGGAATGAAATATTTCCAAATTCCTATTCCTAAAAATTCAATTGAATTCCCTCCCTGCCTGCCTAACAGAATCTAAACGCTCTGCGACTGCGACCACGAAATCGAAACTACTAGCACAGCAGCCAGCTACACACAGCCCTCTCCCACCCACATACAAGCCCGGACTGCGCTGTTCTGGGGAGTGCCCCGCCTTTTTATACCCTCTTGCACATCCAGAAGTGTCAGTCCAAACCTGGCCATGCGATTGGTGGAATGGGTCCAAAAATTTGCATGGTCCCATCCCATGGCCAGCCCATCATTGCGCACGTGTAAAAAAATAAACATAAAAATAAAATAAAATAAAATCAACGGAGACGTTTTGTTGCAAGAAAAACCCACTGCTGCTACTGTAAAAAAAATCAAGCAGTTAAAATAGCTAATTTTCGCATGTTTCTGTGGTGCTTTGGTGGGCTTTTGGACCACGATTTTTAAAAAAATATTGCGGTCGCCATTTTGGATCCCCCCGCACCGCATGGCAAATGGATTACGCTGAGGATGCCACCCCCACCCTGGTACCACCAGCAGCCCAGGACAGGGGGGGAGGCTGGAGTGGGGACCCCCCCCCAGAAACCACCCCTCGGGTACGTGCCCTCAGGCAGGCATATTTTCGCCTGCTTTTTTGGCTGTGAATTGGGCTTTTAAAAACTTTTTTTCTGTGCTGCTTGGCATCGCGCGATTGCGCGATGCCAGGAACAACAACACGACAAATCAGACCCAATTTGTTGTTTATCAGTTCGAGTTCGCGTTCTTGCAGAGTAATTGTCATTCTTCGTTTCGTTGCATAACGGAAACGAGTAACGGAAATGGAAATGAGAATTTCGCCAAGTCGTGCCCATCTCTACTCAGAGCCCATGAGTTGATAGATAAAGTTTTGATTTTTTTTGCCCCAATATACATTACTTTACATTTCGCTACATTAAAACACATTTGCCATTTCGCAGCCCATTCCCCCAGTTTGGGCTGCGAAATGGCAAATGTGTTTTAATGTAGCCAAATGTAAAGTAATGCATATTGGGGCAAAAAATCAAAACTTTATCTATCAACTCATGGGCTCTGAGTTATCTGTGATGGATCAGGAAAGAGATCATTTGAATAAACTAAATTTACAGAAGAGAGGATCCACCAAATATCCATTGATTCAGTGGACCTACTTTACAGGAATTTTCATGAGACCATCTACTGTCATTGGTAAAAACCATGATTCGATCCTTGTAGGTCATTAGCTGGTCATTAGAGTTGGGAAAGTATTTTTATGGTTTCAAGTAGAGATGGGCACAAAATGGAAATATAGTGCTTTTTTCATTTCATTTTGTTTCAGTCTTCAGTTTGTTTGTTTCATTAATAATGGATTTTTAAATTTTTTTTGTCATGAAACGATAAGCTTCGCAAGGCTATAAATAATGGGGAGCTTTCCTTTTTTATTTAACAGGGAGCCCACTTCCCTAAATAAAAGACCCTCAAGCCTTCCAATCAATTTGCTTTCAAGCAAAGAACCCTCTGTAAACAAGCTGGAAACCTAATAGCTAGCTGCTCCACGGAGAGATCGGGGAGATAAACTCAACAGCTATCGGTGTAGTGAGGGAATGAATTTTTTTTTTTAAAAATTAACCTCCACAGTCCTACTTTAAAAGGAAAGGGAAACAATCAGTTTAAATCAACTTGCAGACACAGCCAGTGAAGGGAACACCTCCACTCCTGGGCAGGAACAAAGGAAAACAAATCAATCAGTTTTTAAAAAAATAAACCTTAATAAAAGGCTGGATTAAGAGGCTAGGACAAATAATTTCATTTCCGAAAGAAAAAATGGTATTTCATTTAATTTCTTGATGACACACTGTTTGCTACTTCATTTCATTTTGTAAGGGTTCGAAAGCTTACAAAATGATGAAACATGTCATTTTTTGTAAGATGCACATCCCTAGTTTCAAGTATCCTATGAAAACTTCTTATCTCACACCTCCCGGGACTTGGGAAACACAGTGCACCTTTCATCAGAAATCCATATGTTTGCAAGGCTCTTTGGTGTGTCTTGATATAAAGTTGTGTATACTTTTTTAAAAAAAATGCAAATGGCTCAAATTCATAAAATTGAAAAGTATGCACAAGTATGTTTTAGTCAATGTGTTTACAAAAATGTGTACCTTGCATCAAGTATGTAATGTGGGCTTTGTGAGACAGGGCATTAGTATGTTTGTGTATATTATTAAAAATACATTGAAAGTATGTAGAAACGTGCACATGGAAGGAAAAACACACAAACAAAGCATTGCAACCTGCTATGAACCAAGAATATATCAACAATAATTAAGGGATTATGAAAAGAAAATACACACATATGAGCTTAGCAGCAGTAGCATGTAGATAAAGTGTAGATAATTGTTATAAGTATTATCAGAACTTAGAAATGGAGAGACAAAGAAACATGACTTAGAATAAAACTCTTATATTGAATATATACAGCAAACATACAGCAAATAACAACAGCATAACACCAAGCAATAACATATATACAAATCAACAGAGTGTGGGGTACTGTTTCTCACCATAGACAGTCCCAATTTAACATTATTACAGCCAGTTCTTTTATACACAATTAGACCTCATTAGACATGATTTTAACCAATCACATTCTGACACACAATGATGTCATTAATTATTCCACCTGTGCTAAATCACTTAACCTGCTAGTGATTTCTAATTCCTTGCACTTGTGGCTAACATCATGACACTGCATTTTTGACTGACTCCATTTTATAAATTCTCTTTTCACTCTGTTAAATATATATTACATACATTTTGTCAATTCTACATATTATGACAGAATAGGATGGGCCCGGGGGAGAAATAGAATTGTGACTGAGAGGGATTTTTTTTACTTCCCTTCCAGTCATCAGCTTGACCAGAGGCTGAAGCAACACCTTAGGGATTATTCCTTATCATGACTCCCATTTCAGTCTCCTAATCAATGATGCTGCCAGGACCCTGCCTGTCACAGAACCTGACTCTGAAGGGTTAAATTGTGAACAGCTGCTGGAGGAGCCTTGCAGCTCAACTCAGCAGGAAGCTGGGTCTGATGACTCAGCTGAAAGCATATATCCTCCTTCTAGAAGGGCCACAAGCAGGATTCTGCAAAGATGTGCTACCAGGAGAGCTAGGGAAAGGGTCTTTGATGCTAGACGGGGAATCAGGTCGGGAAGTCCTGAGTACTAGCAGAAGCCTTTCCAGAGTAAGGGTGTGTTCCCTGTTTTGGGATAAAGCTGGCAAGCTTACCTTGAGCTCTCTGTGGGAGCAATGTGTCATTTGAATTTGCAACCACGGTCCTGTCTGTGACCTTGGCTCTGTTTCCTGACTTCGGACCGGCTTCCTGGACAACAGCTTGATCTGTTCCCTTGGGTTTGGCATCTGGTTTCCGTGAGATATTCTGGCTTTGACTTGGACTGGTAATTGCTGGCAGTTGGATTCTGTTATTTATCTGGCTTTCCACTAAAGCTCTTGGCAAAGAACTGAACTCTGCTTGTGTGTGTGTTCTTTGTGCGGGGCTTGACAGATGCCATTTATGAATGACAGTCAGACAGTAATGATGTGAACAGAAATGTTTTAAGTGTAGCAGATTCCAATTATAAAAGTCCCTCCTACCGAGTACAGGTTCACCAAAGACCAATGGCTGACACTTTTAAGAAGACTTGTAATTACAGTTTGTAGGTTTGGGTTATGTGGGACCCAGAAAGAATTTTGAAACTTGGGCAAACACCATGAAATTATATTCTGTTTTCATTTTCTGCCACATTGGATATACAAGAAGTTTCTTATACGGTACTGTATAGCCAATCTGGTAATATAAGCAACTTCTTCATGGAGAATGAAATATTAATGTTCAACTACAGCTGATCCTTTTTAAAATAAAAATAAAAATCCAGCATTAGGAACCCCTGATTTTCACAACCAAAGACTCATCCAAGTACATTCTGACATTTAAACTTTACTGTTATCAACAGCAAAGCTGATTTTTTTCCTCCACAGTAGAATGTAGAAATAATAAAATAAGTACATCTTCTTGAAGAGGGTAAAGAACAGTTCCAGTCCAAATCAGCTATAATTTCAAGTGCCATCATTCTTGAGAGAGAACAGGGGAAGAAGTTAGAGCCACATAAAATAACTGGGCTGAAAATCCATCTTCCTCCTTCTTCCACCAGCTGTAAGAATATGAGCAGGGTTGGTTCCCTGAGCAAGATGTCTGCTTCTAATCCTTGTGAGGAGATCTAAGGCAGACACAATCTTCTGTGAGTAGGCCAAATCCATCGTGATCCCAATAAGGTGCTTTTCTCACCTCACTCTCCATCCAGGAGCACAAAGAATTAAGCTTGGGAGGGACAAGCAGAGAGAGCACTGGCCCCATGTGGTATTTTCAAAGTGTTCAGCTTGAACACTCAAAGGCCTCATGTTCTTTACAGGTCAAATGGGATGGCAAATGCCCATTCAGTTACTTCCAGAGGCCTGTAAGCACTGGTTGAATGTTGACCTTCTCTTGTTTCTTTCCCTCTTCAAGCCAGATTAAGATATGCTATTAGAGATGGACACGAACAAAAAAAATGGCAATTTGTTTCAGTTTGGATCATTTTCCCATCCAGTTCGGTTCATTAATTACGAAATGAACTTTTAGAAAAAAATTCGTTTTGAAATTCATTTTAGTTTGGGTTTGTTTTTTTCTTTCTTTTCTTTTTTTGAACCCTAGTGGTGGTTTTTTAAAAATTATTTTTTAATTTTTTAAAATCCTGACGCCCCCCCCGGGCTGGATCGGGTTATTTTTATTTTTATTTTTATTTTTATTTTTATTTTTGTTTTTTTGTTTTTTTTGTTTTACTGCCAACCATGTGGCCCACCTACCAGCTGTATCGCAGGCCGGTCAGCTTTTTTTTTTTAAACTTTTGGTTCGACAACCCGCGGGTCAGGTTTGGTGCTCACGAGCCAGTACTGGGGCTGTGCGCCTGATTGTTTTGTTTTGTTTTGTTTTACTTTTGCCAGCCTGTGGGCCAGTTCCATGGCCCGTGGGTCAGGTCTGGTGCTTGCGGGCTGGTACTGGGGCCCATGCACTGGATCATTTTTTTTAAATTTATTTTTATTTTATTTTCATTTTATTTTGTTATTTTTATTTTTGTGCCAACCACATGGCCTGCCTACCACTTGTAGCGTGGGCTGGTTGACTTTTTTTTACTTTTCCAAGCCCGCAAGCTGCGGTACAGGCCCATGGGCTGGTTTGGTGACCTGCGGGTTGGCTCTGCTGCTCGTGGGCCAGTACTGGGCACACGCACTGGATCGTTTGTTATTGTTGTTGTTGTTGTTGTTGTTTACATTTGCTGGCCCGTGGGCCAGTTCGGTGACCCGCGGGTGAGGTCCAGTGCTCGTGGGCTGGTACTGGGGCCCGCGAACCAGATTGGGGTTTTTTATTTATTTTTATTTCTTTTAAGACTGTCTTCCTGAAGGAAGCAGACAAAAATATAACAAAAGTCAAAGAAGAATTTAATTTAAAACAATTAAATGAACAGTAAAATGCAGAAAACAAAAAGCAGATGGCGGATGGCGGGTGGGGAAAAAATAGATTAAGTCACCGAATACCTCTTGGAAAAGCATGGTCTTCAATGCTTTCCTAAAGGCTGGCAGGAACTGTGCAAGGCGCACTTTGCTGGGGAGATTTTTCCACAGGGTAGGGCCAGCCACAGAGAAGGCGCGAGTCTGGGTGGACATTTTTTGAGGCTCCCTGGACGTGGCCACCCACAGCGTGTGCGCCCATGACAACCTAGCCAGTCAGGCCGATGTTGACTGCTGGGAGATCCGCTCTGCCAGGTAGTCAGGTCCCAGGCCATGGAGGGTTTTATAAATTAAAGCCAAGACCTTGAATCTGCAACCAATGCAGACAAGCCAGAACTGGGGTAATGTGGTTGAACCGGCGCACACCCACCACCAGTCTGGCCGCCGCATTCTGTACCCGCTGCAATTGCTGAAGGAGAGTCAAAGGCAACCCCATGTAGAGAGCGTTGCAATAGTCTAACCTCGAGATCACCAACACTTGCACAACAGTCCTGAGGGAATCCCCACCAAGGTAGGGAAGGGATCTGGGCTATTTGACGCAGATGGAAAAAGGCAGTTCTGGACACAGCAGCCACCTGGGCCTCCATGGTGAGAGCCGGTCCAGGACTATGCTCAGATTCCGGACGCTATCCGTCAGCCAGAGGGAAACACCCTCCAGACTGGGGAGAGGGCCTCCATAACTAGATGGGGAAGTCCCAAAGAACATAACCTAGGTCTTCTTGGGGTTGAGTTTGAGTCCATACTATGACTGCGTCCAGGCACTGGTCGAGGGTCTGGACAGCCTCATCTGCAGAGGTGGAGAAGGAGAGATAGAGCTGTGTGTCATCAGCGTACTGATGGCAGCAGACTCCAAATCTTATGACCTCTGCCAGCGGCCTCCCATAGATGTTGAACAGCATGGGAGAGAGGGACAACCCCTGTGGAACCCCACAAGGGAGTATCCATGGGGCAGACAACTCCCCCCCATGCTGCACACACTGTGGACGGTTCTCCAAGAAGGACTGGAACCAACTGTGAACAGTGCCCCCGATCCCAATCTCAGAAAGCTGATCCATAAGGATACCATGGTCGGCGGTATCGAAGGCCGCTGACAAATCCAGAAGGACCAACAGGGTAGAGCTACCCCTGTCGCCCCCCCAGAGGAGGTCATCTTGCAGAGCGACCAAGACTGTCTCAGTCCCCCAACCCGGGCTGAACCCAGACTGGAATGGATTGAGGACCCGTTATCCCTCCAAAAACGACTGAAGCCGGACTGCAGCCACCCTCTCGATAACTTTGCCCATAAAGGGAACATTGGCAATCAGGCGGTAGTTGGTCAAGTCACCCGATGCCAAGCCAGGTTTTTTCAGAATGGGCTTCACCACCGTCTCCTTCAGGCGAGAGGGAAAAATCCGTTCCCTGAAGGAGGCAGTGGCAATAGTAGAAGCCCATTTGGGCATGCTCCCTCCAGCAGCTTTTATGAGCCAGGATGAGCAAGGGTCAAAGGGGGTGGATGCAGACCAGCAATGGGCAAGAGCCCTGGAGGCCTCAAGCGAGGAAACAGGCCCAAACTCAACCATTCGAGGAGACCGAGGGCGTGCAGCATCAGGGGATGCTGAGGGTAGACTAGAGCAACCGGAATCGAAACCAGCCCGGATTGCCTCTATTTTGGATGTAAAAAAGGCTGCAAAGTCTCACTACTGAAATCAGTAGGAGGAGACCTTACCAGACCAGGATTAGTGAGGTCGCGAACCACACGGAACAATTCCACCTGGCAGTTCGAGGCCTCACTAATTCTCAGGGAGTAAAAAGATGTTTTAGCTTCCCTGATCACCTGAACGTAGCGCCTGGTCTGGGCAATAACTGCAGCCTTATTAATCGCTGTCCGGTTTTATTTTATTTTATTTTATTTTATTTTATTGTGCCGACCACCTGGCCCACCTACCAGCTGTAGCGTGGGCTAGTCGGCTTTTATTTATTAATTTTACTGCTGACCACATGGTCACCTACCAGCTGTAGTGCATCTGGTCGGGGTTTTTTTCTGGACGCCCCCTCCCTGCAGCCAGGAGGACCGGACCAGAAAGGACCAGTACCAGGTAGGAGACACCAGCAAACGAAACAAACTGAAACAAAACTGAAATTTCAATTTCATTTCATTTTGTTTCTCTTAGAGGGGGCAGTTTGTTATTCGTTTTGTTATGTAATGAAATGAATAATGAAACAAACCAAAAGTTAGTTTTGTGCCCATCTCTATATGCTATAAACAAGATCCACAACTACTTCAAGTTAAGAAGGCCTCATATTTGACACCACCAATAAAATAAATTAAAGTCAAAAGTGTATCATTCTAACAATTATGTAAAACAGGAAATTCATGTTTGGGGTTTGATTTTTGTTTATTTTGTAATATAGAGACGTCTCAGATCTTAAAATGTAGTTTACTTAGCTTGTGGCTAAATTCACCTCAGCCCTCAGCCACGCTGATCTCCCTCTTTTTAAAAGTAAAAGCACCCAATTTTATTCCAGTGAACCAGGGAATCAAGTTGAGTTTTCTTGTTAAGTAAACTCAACAATCCACATTGCTTTATTTCACATTGTTGGCACCCTTGCAACTTATGAGGCTATTTAGAAACTTCAAAATAACCCATATAGGGTGCTCTCCCAACCACATATACTTGGAAGAACTGCAAATGGAAGAACTCTCCTATATTCATATTGTTTCCATTTCTGTTCCTGTGACAGGTTCTTGAGGTCCTGCAGAAATTCTAGAAATGTAAGGGCATGCTTCAGCTGTCTCCCTTGCCTCCCCATCATTAGAACTGCCAAAATGATGGCACTCCTTTGATAGAAACTCTGCAGATGTCCATTAGAGTTGAATCAGCAATGTACTATTTATGAAGAGAAATGCTGCAATAATGGCACCATCTATTCTTTCCAAACAATGCGGCTATTTATCAAGTGATTAAACTGTAGTAACATACTCAGATTTTACTAGCCTATTTTCTCTCTGATCTTAAAAAGATTTTACTGCCTCAAGTTTGGCAGCATGATTCCTAATAATTTTGATTTTATTACATTATCATATTCTTTAGATTTATCTCCATGTTTTGCATAAGATTCAAATTGTTGCTCGGTTTATAAAATAAGATATATTTATCTTGGTCAAAAATCACATTAAGATAATTATCTTGCCCTTTTGGGAGATAATTTTGTTTGCAATATATTGAAAATACTTGTTTTCTTCAACTACTCATTCTTGTTAAAGTAGCTACCTCCCACCCCACCCCCGCTATAGTGGAAGCATCTCTCTTATTCTCTCTTCCCCCATCTTCTTGTCTCCCATCTTCCTCTCTCCCTGCAAAATTTGTATAATTTCTCACCCCACGTTCTTTTCTGCATGCAATTATTTCTTTTCATTTACAGCAGTGGCTTGCTTGGGGTGGCGTGTATAACTTATGACCCACCAAGCCTGCCAGGTCCTCTGCCATTTCAGTTGGTCAAGAAAATTAAGAGGTTTGCAGGGATGAGCTTTTGGCTTGGTAGGTCAGAAATTGAAGCAAGCTTATTTTAGGGGTGAGATGGTCAGGAGTGGCCCAAGACCTTTCCCTTTCTGAATGAAAAGAATCCATTGCCACCAGAGCCATACCAGGATGGGGCAACAGGGACTTTGACCAATAATAATATGTAGAGGACAAGCATTTGCTGCCAGAAGGGGGCACAATTACCAAGCCCCAGTTCGTGTCTCTCCTCCAGCCGCTGTTTCCAAGGCAGAAGGAAACACAATGGGGCTGGATCTGTGCAGAACCATTATGGCAATGACATGGTCAGACCCAGCTATTCTTCCCTTTCCTCCAGTCTCTCTTCACATCTACTACGTCGCCGAACCCAGGGTTAACAAACATGACAATGACGCCTCAGCTGCCAAAATTATTAGCCACACTTCTGGTTGCTGCCACTCCTTATTTGGTGAATAACAAATAATTGAAATGACAGCTGATTTCAGTGTTGGTGATTAGAACTCCACTATGTTTGAGGCACGGAAATAACTCAGGGAGAGCAACTCAGGGCACTGAGTGCAGAGCTTTCTCTGCCATGCATAGCTGCTGCCGGTTCAAGCTGATCATCTCTCTATGCTTAATGGTGGGCGCAATCTGGACAGGATGAAGCTGTTGGAAACAAAAATGGCGGGAACAAGGAGAGATTTCATTTGGAAGAGGAGGAAAAGAACTGGGTTGGGCTTCAGCTCAAATAAGGCCAAACCTAATTTACTCCATGAAAAGGAAATGGGGGCCATGACCTGCTGTTTGAGTAGAGAAGTCTTCCTCATAAAATGGTCAGATATGATGCCCTAATCAAAAGAGGGTACAACATGAACCAGGGGCAAGAAATGTGTACAAACAATGGCTCATATAGGGCAACAGGCCAATCATAGATCTATATGTACAGTGGTACCTTGTATAAAGGAAGTAATTTATTCCAAATGAAATTATGTTAAGCAAATTTTCCTTTATACAAATTTCCCATAGGAATGCATTGAAAACAGAGTAATCCCTAATCACGACCTTTTTTATGTTGTATGGATTCACCCCATAGGCGATTCTGTTAAACAAGTTTCTCCTATCTCTGGAATTTTTATGTTGTACAGATTTTATGTTATACAAACCCTTTGTTATACAAGGGTCCACTGTATACAAATGTGGGTCTTTCTGATTAATAGTCATCAACACTGAATCCTTAACAATTGAGATAATCAAAGAGTTTGAGCTGACACCAATTATTGGTGGTGCAGCACTTGTTCAAGAGCTTCCATAGACCCAATTTATTTTCCTCCCGGATGACCTGTTTCCTGCACAACACTAAGAGGCTCACCACATGGGAAATCATTCTGCTCCATAGCTCCCTGTTGGGATTGTTGGAATCACTATAAAAACAACAGCTACACAATGATCTTGTTAGAGTGGTCCAACCCATCCTAATGGGGATCAATCCATCAGAGATTGTCGGGGCCTACTGTTTAGCTGGAACAATTAGGATTGGTCCAAGTAATGGAGTGATCTAATGCCAACATATGGTTGACTAGATCACTATGACTGGTCCTGCAGGAGTGATTTGAATGGCCTAATCAAGCCTCACTGTTCCAAAGCGACCCAGATGCAACTCTCCCTGTTGCTAATGTAGCTGTGGCCTAAGTTGTCTGACATTGTTAGACAGATCCCTTCCAAAATGAGCAGGCTGTAACGGGCCATCAGCAGTGTTTCAAGAGACAAATAGGTACTGCAACAAAATGATGTAGTTTGTTGTTTCAGTCAATAATGGGCTCAGCCACGGCCCCAATATAGTGGCTGAAATCCTATTGTTAAGCATAATCAGTCACTCTGGAATTGGCCCATTGAATCTGTGGGGATTAGGTGAGTCAATCCCTCCATAAATTCCAGTGGTTCAAATCGGAGTACTCTAATTGCTCATTCTTATCTTCCTGTAGGAAGTTCACTTCATCAGGCTGACATCACCACCTCCACTTGCCAGTGATTCTATTTTTCTCCTCATACTCTGTTACCTGTGTTTGTTATTGAAGGGAGCATGTAAGACTGTCAAAATTATTGCTGTGTGGAATTCATGGTTCCAGTTGGTTAAGCATATTGTTTTCCAGGATGCTTCACTCTTGTTTCTCTTCCCAGATTGTGCTCCACCCAACAGAATTTTCTCTCCACTATCCAGTCTTCACTAGGGTGCTCACAGATTATATTCGCTCTCAGAGTTCTCCTCCTAACAGAGTCTGGAAAGTTACTTTGAGGAAGAATGAATGTTGTGCTGTGATAAATATATCCATAATTAAGCAATAGTAGCATGTTACTGTAGTATCCCATAGGCCATCCTGTTGTTGCTCAGTTATGGATGACTTCAAGAATATTCTTGTGAGTGAGTTTTTCAACTTGCAATTAGAAATATAGAGTCCAGCTGTGTACTGAAGCAAGCTCGGTAAAGTGTCCTTGACAGGAAGGCGAGTGTCCAAGGACAGTGGAAGCGTAGCTCAGAAGCGTGGATGAGAGAATCACTATGACATGTGATGTAAAAGTAAATATGTGATTGGAAGGAGATGCTATATATACCTTATGTATTGCAATATGTTCTTGCTGTTTAGCCAGGGCTGTTTAGCCAGTAAGCCTGATGTGTTGGCTGTGATAAGGAAGAGTAGCAGGATTGTTTATGCTACTGGATGTAAGTCTGGAAACCAAATGGAACTTGTATATATTTTGTAAATAGACTGCAATAGAAAACCAGCAACGGAGTCTGTCATATTTTTGCCTCTAATCCTTGACATTGCTGCAACGCTGCTAACTGAGGTTAGCTCCTCATACATTCCTTGACAGCTATTATATCTGTTCCTCTTAAAATTACCTAGGGATATGCATTGTGGTTTTTTGAGTACAACTTGCATAACTCTTTTTTCCACAGAAGCCATACCTTACAGACACCTCAATTCTGCTGGCAGGCTTCATGCTCCGGCTAGGCCTAACTTCCTATTGAAAAGAAAACGTTTCAGCAACCATTGTGGGGCAGCTTCATTTTTCAAACAGGTAAGTAGCCTGCCCTTGGGCCTTCTCTCTCTAGATGAGCAGAATTTAGGTGTCTGTAAGGTCTAGGCCTGGCAGATGGGACTTGCCGAAAGGAGAATTATGGGATTTGTATTCAAAAAACCTAAAAAATAACTTTCCAAGCTCTTATTTTGCAAACCGCCAGGAGCCACTACATGTGCAGACGCCTCCCATTTTGTCTCTATAAGGACAGTCGCTTCCCCTTTGCACATAACTGGTGGAGGGAAATGATGCCTTCTTTCATGAAGGGACCATGACATTCGTGTAAATATGATTTTTTTCTTGTGTTCTACATCTGCATCAAATGTTTTACTAGGAAACAATATGAAGTATCAAAGTAAGGATGGCTATCACAGGGATGTAGAGAATACCTTAAAAATTGTGGAGATCTTTCAATCCTTGGCATTCTGAAAGGTCTCTTTGAAACCTCCCTGGCCACACAAGAAAGATGCCCGTTTGCATAGCAATTGCAATAACAAATTTGCACAGGTGCATGCATTAAAAAAAAAGCTACGAAAGGTCCAAGAAATGCCACAAGGTTTCTCATGAGAATTTTCAGGAGGTGTGTGTGTGTGGGGGGGGAAGCACACCTTTTCACACGGATATCTCATTGTGAGGAGAGAGAAAAGGGATTCCTTCCTCCATTGATTTCTTGCCAAGAGTGAGAGGCTGCGAGATTGGCCAACTTAGGAAATAGCGAGAAACCCCTGATACCAGCAGGCTCAGTTTTGTTCAGTCCAATCCTGTTCTGTAGTCAGGTGTCACCTTTCAAAGGGCTCAAACAATTAATGTGGGTCTTCCTGAAACACAGAGAGGTACTGCCAATAATTGAATAGCAATATTTGTATTGGAAAAATTGTGAGAATTGTTCCAACCTATTGTGGCAGCCAGTTTGTCTAAATTGAGTAAAACAACCTCTGCAATATATATCTGTCTGAGTGGATCAGGGGTTGAGAAAGCATAGCCCTGAGCTGTATGCAGCCCCTCAAGGACCCTGTCAAAATTGCTCACACAGGTCAAAAGTATATCCAAGAAAGATTACTTTAGGCCTGATATGAAAAAAACATGGTGTTTTGTGTGCCCCCCCGCCTCAACAACTCATTGTGTTTTAATGGTAAGGCACCCTTTCCTATGACAGGCAGTTAATCACTAACACATGCAAGATCACACTTGTTATTAATACTGTCCCCAATGTTGCAATGTAAATGCTAAAAATGTAATTTCACACACACACACACACACACACACACACACACACACACACACACACACACACACACACACACACACACACACACACACACACACACATTCATACGCAAATAAATGCACTATAGTATCAGTTACTTTGCAGAGTGTTTAAGATTATGGATGTTGAAGTAGTTTGTCAAATTCTCATCTACATTGGTATATGATTTATTTGTTGTGGAGGAAAACATTTCTCCCCAAATACCATATTTTAAGCACATCTCTGTGATACATATAAGGAGGAGTTTGAGGGTTTATATATATATATATATAAAGAAATCAAGCCAAGCATCATCCCCAGAGAGAAATCATCCAGATGCCCCAAGCAGCCTCCCCAAACACAAGAACTGAGACCCATAGTCATATAACACAAAAAGGCCAAACAACTCCAGGTTCTTAAAGAAACAAGGGCCAAGTGCCCATTCAAGAAGCCTTGACAGCTATCCACAACAAATACAACCCCCAAACACATCCTAGGAAAGATAAACTGAACAACTTCACCCCTCACACATCTCAACAGCCTAAACACCCCAAAATACGGGAAAGATAAACTGAACACTATCAACAGGAAATATGGAAGCCAACAACCAACTTCCCTTCCTGGACGTCCTAATCTACAAAAAACCCGACGGCTCCTTAGGACATACCATCTACCAGAAAAAAACACATACAAACCGCTACTTAAATGCACAATCACACCACCACCCTGCACAGATCAACTCCGTAGCAAAAACCCTCATCTCCAGAACCAAACGCCTCGCTGACAAAGACCACCTAAAAACTGAATTACACACTCTCTCGAATGTTTTAATTGCGAACGGATTCCAAAAAACACCATCACCAAACTAATCCAAAAGGAAACACCCCCAAGAACCAAGAAACAGAAGAGAACAACGGCACCGCCCTCCTCCCTTACATCAAAGGCACCACAGACAAAATCAGCAAAATTCTCCACAAACACAATATCAAGACAGCCTTTTGCACCGACCAAAAAATAGCCAACATTTTAAGAAACCCCAAAGACAAGATTGAGCTAGAAAACCAAGGAGTCTACGAAATACCATGCAAAGTCTGTCCAGCCACATACATCGGACAGACAAACAGGAGAATAAGCGCACGCATCGCAGAACACAAGAACGCAATCAAAAAAGAAGAAAAATCTTCCTCTCTCTTCCAGCACATAAAAACAACAGGCCATGAAATTGACTTTGAAAGAACCAAACTCATCTCCAAAACTGAACACTTCAACAGTCGAATAATCATGGAAGCCATTGAAATAGAGAAACACCCAAACAACATGAATAAACGTGATGACACCTCCCGCTTGCCTGACATCTGGAAACTAGCCCTGGTCAACAGACGAGCCTCTGTCACAAAGACTGACACCAGGTCCAAAAGGACACAAGATGCCACCACCTTCCATCCACACCAAACACAAACCCAGACCCTTCCCACAGATGAAACGAAACCACCATCCAATAACAAAACCACGACTGCACCATCTACTGCGGCACCCCACTCCAGTCACCACATGGAGCACACTCACACACCCCAAAAAAACATTGGGAGACCACAGACACGTAGCCAGACCAAAATAAATTCACAAGACACAGGACCCCACTCCACCAAAGCCCAGGATACTGCCAGAACCCACCAGCCATCTAACCCACCAGCATCTAAACAGCCATCTAAACAGCCACCAGCAGTTAATCCCTTAACGATCGCCTCAGCCACACAGCAGATCACAAAAGAACAAAGGAACAAAGGAACCTGCAATCAGCAACAAAGCAAGCAAACCACACACCCCCAGCAGTATTTATAGAAGGACTTCAACTGAGACCACGCTTTGCTTCAAGAAGAAAGAAGCCAGAACACCAGCCTGAAGATGACGAGTGAGACCTCATCGAAACGTCGCCAAAACAACCAGATTTCTACACGGGAAGAAACCCGAACCCACCCTAACATGCATACCTATACATATATACCTATATACATATACCTATATATATATATATACCTATATACATATACCAAGGAATCAACTTTCCAAAATATATATATATATATACCTATATACATATACCAAGGAATCAACTTTCCAAAATGCTTTAATGTTAGTGGTGCCCTAATCAATGTTTTCATTTTACAACATTTGCCATTGTGACTGGATGAATGTCAGCCAGTGTGGTTTCTTCCTGCCCAATCCTACAATGGCACGAAAAGCTACTTCTGTTGAACTTGCTCATACCCCATTATTAAAGCCATGGGAGTTCCTTTGGGTTAGGAGCTGGCCAGAAGTTGCTATCTTCCTGTAATAATGGGTTACCCTCCCTGCTCTTTATTTCACATGGTCCTACCTCATAGTTACACAAAAGAATGCATAGCATTTTGCAGTAACTGCAGTAAATAACCCATGTCATCTCTTTATCTAAGCCTTCGCTGCGAAGTGTGGGGAGGGAGACTACAAACCAATCTAAAAACAAATCTTAGAGTGCTATAATGATACTAGAATGGCATGTCTCTTAAGCTGTTTACAGCTGACAGACTAAGCAAAGCGACTTCACAATGAAGGCTGCTCTCTGTGTTGACAGCTTTGCTTAGTTCATATCTGAAAGGCCAAATAAAAGTCATAATTTTACGATGTGCAGAATTCTGCCCTCTGGAAGGACATCCTGTTAAGAAAAGTACAGCACGCATGGTCTTCCTTCCTCCTTTTTGTCTTCAGGCCACTAAGTGATACACCTGAGAAAAATAGTCCTCTGACTCCATAGTTCTGTAATTGCCTGTGAACACATATCATTTTGGAAGGATGTGAAGAAAGATCACCAGTTACAGTGACAATAAGTATTCACTCTCCATAATTTAAGGACATGCAGGGCAGCATGTGGCGGGCAGTTCTGTATGGAAAGTACAAAGAGCAAACAAAGAAGACATCTATATTCTCTTAGGACGATAATGGGAGAAGCTTTTCAAAATACGGAGGACAAAGAGAATGTGTGTTTTTGGCAGAGAAAAATAGTAAAAGGCAAAGAGAGAAAAATAGGAAGAGGAGAAACAGCTGCAGTCTGATTCGGGCATTATTCAACCAAACACTGTCAACATGCTTAGAGAAGTGATCTTATCCCATAACCACTGCCATCATGTTCTTCATGGTTATAGGACTAGGTCAGAAGAAAAGTCCAGTTTACATCTGGGCTCTACATGTGAGCAAAAACTCAGGATTTACAGGAACATGAGGGAGGGTTAGGCATCCTGCTTTAAGTGGATCCACAGCACCAGCCTGAATGAACCTTGAACTGGGCTTGTACTTTTGATCAGTTTTAGAAAAATCCCCATGCTTGTCTTTCTGTGGAGTTTTAAAGTACAAGGAGCAGAAATGAACTCCTCAGCCCCATTCAGATGCTCTCATCACTTGCAGAATGAGAACCTTGAGGATCAGGGGAACGATATGCTCATCCACAGTGATTCTTAATCTTTTACTCTCCACATGTTTTGGACTTTAGCTTCCAGAATCCCTACATCTCAGGAAACTTCAATGGGTCCAAAATGCAGTTGCCAGATTGCTGACTGGGGCAGATTACAGAGACCACATTACACCCCTATTAAAGCAGTGGGCTGCCAATCAGCTATCAGCCACAATTCAAAGTGCTGACCTTGACCCACAAAGCACTGTACGGCCTGGGTCCTAGCTACCTCAAAGATTGAATCTCACAGTTATGAACCGACTCGGGTGTTAAGGTCATCAGGAAAGGCTTTTCTCTCCATCCTGCCTCCATCATAGGTATGTCTCATGGGAACCCATGAAAGGGCCTTCTTGGCTGCTGCTCCCAGGCTCTGGAACTCCCTCCCACTAAAGGTCAGGACTGCCCCTTTCCTTGAATGATGGACTACCTATTGTGTTTTATATAAATCCACCATACATGACCACACAGACTTTGTGTTTATAACCACTTAAGACTTTGTGTTTATATCTCTCCTTGTATGATTGCATTGACACTATGTTTTCAATGTTAGTTTTCATCCCTCAGAACTTTCAGATGGCCTACTGTACATGATTACATGGAATTTATACTCTTTTCTTTAACTGCTCACATTCTATTTTAGCTTTAATGTTGCCTTTGAATGCTGTAAGATACTCCTCAATCCCCTGTTCTCAAACTTCTCTTAACTGCACTGGACTGTATATTGTCCCTCATTACTGTAAGCCACCTTGGTTCCTTTCTAAGGAGAAAGGTGGGGTAAAAATACTCAAAAAACAAACAAACAAAAAGACATTGTTCTTGATAGCAGGGTCTTTTTGAAGCTAAGGTCTGAAAGATCTGAAGGACCTATCCCCACACATGGCAGCAGACACAGGTAATTATTCATTCTTTCTGCATGGGTGTCTGCTTCACCCTGAAATGGTGGGTGAAGCTTCCTAAATTTAGACCTCAATTCCCCCTCTGCTTCATCCATGGGAGTATGAGAGGTTGGGTTGTTTGTTTGTTTTCTATACCACACATCTGATGGCAAAGTCACATCATCATCAACAACAATAATAATGATACAAGAAGGATTTGAAGAGGGGAACACCCATCTTGAATGTAGCTAAAAGACAATTCTGCTGAGGATTCAAAGTGAGGGCATGCTTAGGATAAGGATACAGAAGTCAAATGTCCACTTCACACCTAATATGTGAGCTGGAATTTCATTCTGCTGTAGTCCCACTTAGATTTTTGTGATGCAGATTTCTACATGCAAATTAACAAGTATGGATTAAAACATGTATTTTCAAAAGTGTCCACAAAAACACAAATGTTTGTGAGTAAATCACCCCACCCCAAATTCATATAAGAGAAACTACAAAAATTATTTTAGAACAGTGCATTCAAAAACTGCAAAAAAATAATATTAGAAAACAGTGTATTCAACCCCCCTAACATACATTCACTTACATAAACAGACACACACAGAGAGAGAGACACACACAGACATGGACACACACACACACACACACACACACACACACACACACACACACACACACACACAGAGAGAGAGAGAGAGAGAGAGAGAGAGCAGGATGGTTAAAGATCTGGAGTGGCTTAGGGAGTGGCTTAGGGAGCTGGGAATGTTTAGCCTTAAAACAGAAGTCCAAGAGGGATATGATAGCTATGTTTAAATATTTGAAAGGCTATCATATTGAAGAGGGTACTGGTTTGTTTTCCATGGCTTCAGGGACTAGGACTTGGGGCAATGGTTTCAAACTTAAATTTAAACATGTCAAGATATGTAAAAGTTGATAAAACATATGTTATGTATATTTAACAGAATGTGTAAAGTGAATTGTAAAATGGAGGCAGTTAGATTCTGCAGTGTCATGATGTTGATTCACAAGTGTTAGAGACTAGTAATCATAGGCATGTTAAGTGATGAAGTGCAGGTGGAACTGATTGTAACATCATGATTTGTAATGGTTAGATCAGATTGCATCAGATTGTTAATTAGTGATTGCATCAGATCTTATGAGTGCTGAATAAGTATAAAAGCACTAGCTTGCTATTTGTAACTTGGGGACTGTTATGGTGAGAACAGTTTACCCCACACTCTGTTTGTCTGTTTGCTATATTGTATATAATGCTTGGTTGTTATGCTGTGTATATTTTGATGTATATATGAATATATGAGTTTTTACTCTATTCATTGTCATTGTCTTTCTGTTAGCCTAACTCTGCAACCCTTTATATCAATACTGACATTTTATCTACGTTACTGCTGCACTGCTCTGTGTCAAGCACAAGTAAATATATATTATTATTATTATTATTATTATTATTATTATTATTATTATTATTATTATTATTATTATTATTATTATTATTATTATATGTGTTGCCCCCTTAAATTTGTTGACAAAACATTAGAAAGAACTTCATGATGGTTAGAGTCATTTGGCTGTTGAATAAGCTGCCAAGGAGGGTGGTTGCATCTCCTTCTTTGGAGGTTTTTAAGCAAAAGTTTTATGACCATCTATCGGGATTACTATGATGGGGGTTTCTGCATGGCAGGGGGTTGGACTGGATGGCTCTTGAGGTTTCTTCCAAGTCTATGATTCTATGATTCTATGAAAGTTTGCCTTGTTCTAGAAGCAATGTCTTGATATACAAGCACTGGAGCAGGTCAAGTGAGCCAATGGTGGCTCTTCCTCCCCCTGCTGGATTTTGGGTGATAGTCTGAAATGTTCCATCTCAGGGAGCCTCCAAAGCAGATGGAGGAAAGGGGAATAGAATTCTCCTTTGTCCCAGTCAGGAACATTTTCAACAGATAGTGCAGGTTAGGGTTTTAGTTTTATTTTATTATATATTTATTTTATTTCATTATATTTTTATATATACACAAAGATACACACATACACACACATACAGGACAGACAGACAGACAGACAGACAGACAGACAGATAGATAGATAGATAGATAGATAGATAGATAGATAGATAGATAGATAGATAGTAGAGATGGGCACGAAACAAACAATTTTTCGTTTCCGTTTCCGTTTTTTTGTTTCGTTACGTAACGAAATGACAAACGAATTTTGTCTCCAAAATGAAACGAAACGAACAGAAACACCAGAAATTTTGTAGTGTGTTTCGTTTCCGTTACTGCAATACAGTGAACTGCTTTAAATGCTAAAAAAATAAAAAATTGCAATAAATGGTAATGAAATGGTAACGAAACGAATGAAAACAAAAATGAATTTTTTGCAAAAATTCACAAAAAATGGGAACGAACCGAAACGGACCCTCCAAACGACAATCTACAAACAAAACTCCATTTTTTCTATTCGTGCCCATCCCTAATAGATAGATAGATAGATAGATAGATAGATAGATAGATAGATAGATGTCAGTTTCCTGTTACTTAGTGTCCTAGATTGCACTATAGTTACCCCATTGAATCAGTGGAGATATGTGGTAAGTCAACTGATCCACAATTTCCATTGATCCAATTGAGCCTGTTCTAACTATAGCTTTCCTTAGCATAGTTAGTCCCAGTTGGGTAGTCATTTGTTTAGATAAGTAAAACACAGATAAAGAAACTAAGGAGAACAAACTAAAGAATGGAAACATGAGAAACAGACAGGATATGAAATTGACAGATCTGTCCATCACCAGCCAGCTCTGAAAATGCAAATTTCCTGCTACCTTAGACATGATATTGTACATCACCCAGAGGAGTTTGGTTATTAGGGGAAACAGAAATATAATAAATAAGCAAGAAATCATCTGTGCTTTTAACATGAGGGTTTTCAAGCAGTTCTTTATGGTCATAGGATCCAGTTAAAATTGTTCCGCTCGACTCCTCCAAGACATACAGGAAATAGATATCAGTGGTAAGAACTAAGAAGCTCTATTTTGACAACCTCACCACAATTTGTAGCGCAGCACAGGGGAAGTGTAAGGAAGCACCGACTTTAGGCAACCATTCTTAAAAAGATATATCTGACAGATGCCAAAATGTTAACTAGTCATGTCAGAACAGGAAACAAGAAACGGAAAAAGAAAAGAATAATTTCACTGACAATTGTTGCTGCATTAAAAAAGCACAATGATTTATTGCAACCCCTTCTTTCTTTTCTTGGTTGTAGGAAACAATTTTATTCCTTTACTGTAGTTATTATTATTATGTAGGTTTTTAAAAGAGGAAGAACAAAGATTCCCCCAATAAGTTGATGGACCGTGAATCTTCTCATGTGATGATGCTAACAATTCTTTCTATTGAAGGAAGGAGGAAATACTATATGATGCCAGAGAAACCCATTCAAGCATCTCTCCCTTATGGGATACAACATTTGTTGGCCTCATCCCACATTCTTGTCAGCTAGCTCTTGGCCCTCTCCCGTCATATAAGACTGTCTTCTACAGGGAGTCCACTATCATATCTGAGTGGGCACAGACTCCCTGCCTAATTAGGAATCCTGAACTTCATGATTGGAAGGACAAAGGTAAATATTTCTAAGACTGCATGTGTGCCTCCCCACCCCCTGACCTACTGCTAATATCATTTAGTAGTTTCTCATGTGACCACCCTAAAGATGCCATCCTGGGTTCTCTACAGCCAGATGAGATGCCACTTATCTGTATGTATTTGGTCCTAATGCATATCCCTTTCTATACACTTACTGAAATCTTAGGCCGCTACCTCACCAGGGGGAAGATCCAGATATTGTGAAAGTCCGGCTTTTCTTCTTTCTTGGTTGCGTGACTGAAGATGTGGGTTCTCCGTTCCCACTACAAGGAATTTTTTTTCAAAAGTGCTAACTAGCCCAAGGACCAGCTGGTGGGAGCTAGAAAAAAATAATGATAATAAAAACAAATTAAAAAGCGCTGACAGCCTGAAGGCCAGCTGGTCGACTCCGTGAGGAGGGGGGGGGGAATAAAAATAAAAAAATTAAAAAGTACTGACCAGCCCCAGGACCAGCTGGTTGGCGCTAGGAAAAAACAAAACAAAAAAGCAGAAATCCGGATCATATGAACGCTCCCACAACTTTTGGCTCTGGAAAAATGTGGATTTTTAACTGGAGCAAAACATTCCCAACTTTTCTGGTAGGTCTTGGAAAACTCACTAAAGGGGGCATTACTGGGTTTGTTTGTTTTTTAAAGCCCAGTGGCCATGGGGACAAGATTTTTGGAAATGGTTTATCTGGAAATTTAATCAGGATTGTAAAGGATGTGTGATACAGCCCTTACCTATCACACATGCTAAACAAATAAGGGTCTATTTCAACTTATTTTGAGGATGAAGAATGAAGAAGCTGGACCTATTCACAGAAAAACATGTGGAAAAAATAATCCAAATCATCCCTGAATATGCAGACAAATTAGCCCCGAGGAAAAAATAATAATAAACCGACAATGCTGTGAAAGGAGATGCCCCAAAGGGAGTTGTCAAGCATATGGAAACATTTGCATGGCATCAGAAATCAGTGTGCCCGAGCATGCAAAGTGAAGCTTCAAGAGGCCCCAATGGTGCAATAGAAATCCCTAGCACATGACTGGGAAGTGTGCAGTTTATTCATGAGGCTGGCAGACCTTGCCAGCTCCAAGCTAACCAGAAACCCAGAGGATAGGTAGTATCCTTGGTTCCACATGAAGGCCTGTTCACTGAAGTTGAAAATGGATACAGGCGATGGGGACTTCTTGATGTGTCAGCCTGACTCAGCACTTGGCAAGGTGACCTGCAAGGTTCTTGACTTCATTTGCCAATGAGAGCTAGCAGGGGCAATCTGAGCTCTTGCCATGGGGAGAGATTCTTTGTAATCAGCCAGGATTCCACTTAGGGCCAGGGAAAGAACAGAAAAGCCAGCAAGGATCCTGACTTGCCTCCTGTAGCTCAAGACTGTCAAAGCGACTGATGGGCTCACCATTTTTAAGATATGCATATGTGAACTCGTGTGGGCCAGCAAATGAAATAAAGTTCATTTAGTCATGGAAATTTTTTAAAAAATATTTACCAGGTAACATGTTGAAAAAATTAACTAAATGTGTGAGAACATTTTGCTTGCTATAGATTTGTGATTGCCAGACTTATAATTGTTTTATAACAGCTTCCTTAATAACACATTAGCAGCAGGCAGCGTAACTGAGAAACACTACTTCCCAATAGAAGAGCCTCATGCAAACAGACAAGCAGACAAACAGAACAAGCATCCGGTCACCACTTCTTTCTGACAGTTGACTCCCTCCAAGCAAGTCATTAGCCAACCCCAGAAATTGATTGGCTACAAAGTTCTATTATGGAAATAACAAATCTCAATTATTTGTACATACACGTGTATGCATATATACATGCTGGTTCACACAATTATATATTCTAACAAATAGAATAACAGACAACAAGATAGCCACAAAACAATACAGCTGCCTGCTAAAACAGTAAGTCACAGATATGATTGCTTATTCATCATCTGAACAATCTGTGGCATCTTTCATGGTGCGTCTCACAGATATCTTTTAAGACCTCCATCACTTTCTTTCTCACCCTAGTAGCCAGATCCAGCACTTTCATCCTGTTGAAGCTACCCCCATGGAGACATTCCATTATGTCTTTTTTGGTATTTAGGTCATTATGTTGCATCTTATATTTGAGGTGATATCTGCTTGGCTTCCACTTCTATTTAAGGAAGTGGAGTGATTATTTGTAACCAAACATCCTCCAGAGATGAAAAGATTACTTTTGTGGGACTCAATGTCCCCAACTAGGATTCTGGGATTTGCAGTTCAAATGTTTTCTACTTTCACTCACACACCGTTTTTCTCTTGTTTTTTTGTTTTTTTGCCTCATACTACTGAAAGTTTGATAGACAACTCCCAACTTTTGTTTACTCGCCATGGGAATGTGACAGGTCTCAGATCTAACCTCTTGGCTTTGTCACCTCTCTGGTTATTTGATATCTTGTGTGCCTCTGAAGAAAACAGCACCTATGAGAAAAAGTAGCTTCTTTACCCATGAAGGGGGTGAACTTTCATACCTTATGGGCCCTGCGATGTCCTCCTACAGGCAATAAGACTGGAATGTAAGACATTCCCTTGGTAGGATGTAGACATGGGAACGAAACAGAAAAATGGTGTTTCGGTTTTTCATTTGTCGTTGAGAGGTCTGTTTCGGTTCGTTTCCGTTTGCTGGGAATTTTTTGAAAAATTTTGTTACCGTTTTTGGTTTTTCATTTGTCGTTTCTACCCGCTTTTTGCGCGATTTTTAAAGCGTTTCCGTGCACAGGCATCCTCCAACGCCCCAGACCAGAGGAAAAACACTAAAAAAAATGGATGCTGGCAGAGACACAGTATAGACTAGGTATGCAGGGAGGCTGCAAAGGCAGCGGCGGGCGTTGCCCAGGGTGCAAGGCAGCCACAGAATGACTGCACTGCGGGGCAGGGGAGGGTACTCACCGAGAGGTACGCAGCACGCACACACACTGGGAGGCTGCAGGACTGAAGCTAGAGTCGCAGAGACAGCAATCCTACCCTAACTCCCACCAGAGACTGCAAGGAGGATGGGGGCTGCCAGAGCTTTTTATGCCCTCTGTGGCTGCCAGACCTGCCCGCCCAGTCTGCAACCTGGGCATTCTATTGGTTGAACATGATCCCACATCACATGGCTTGCCTCCATTTTGTGGCTGGTGGCGACATCCATTTTAAAGGGAAAAGAAAAATACATCACGATGGGAGAAGACAAAAACAAATGTTTTAAGGACCCCAACCCCCTGGTAGGTATTATCAGACAATATAAATAATTATCGCTGCGTTTTTACGGATGTCCAGGGCGTTTTTTAACATTTAAAACAGCTCATTTCATTGCGCGCCGCCATTAATGGAAATGAAACGTAACGACCACGATTTTCATTGTTCTGTTCATTTCGTTTCATTTTCATCACAATTTTCGTTTGTTGTTTCATTATGTAATGGAAACGACAAATGGTAACGGAAATGAAAAAATGTTCGTTCCGTGCCCATCTCTAGTAGGATGTCTAAAAAAAGTGATGGGAACATACCAGAATTATAACTTGCTTGGTGTGTTTTTTTCTGAAGGGAATGAAGACTTGAATAAATCAATTTCACACTTCCATCTGGCAGAAAAGTTGGGTTCACTTGAACACACATTGATTTTCATTTTGATTCTGCTGAATATTATCCACGTTCAAGTACAAAATTGTGAAAAATGGTCCCTGCCACACAAATTTTCAATGATGTGTCTGGGTTACCATATATAGCAACAGTCCCAAGAGCTCCACATCTATAATCTCTAGAGTCTGCCCATTCCTTCCTCTCATTTACTATGCTCTCATGGAGCATAACCTTGTGGTCTGACTGACTCTGCCCACTGAGACTGTGCAGAGGAAAACCTGTTGATTTTGGATAGATGGCTTCTCTGGTTCTCACTCTCTTTGTCTTTGTCTGATGCTCTGATCAAGGACAGCAAAGTGTTCTCTTTGTTTTTATTCTCAGGAAAATATTTTCAAGGTTCATTAGCATGGCATCTATTCTAACAGTTGGCACAAACATGTTTGATGACCTTCAAGGGTTGGAAGAAATATCTACATTGTGCTTTCATTAGTTTGAGGAAAACGGAGAGAGGCTTCCACTGCATGCCATTCAAAATTATGAATCACAGCTGGCAACCAACCTTAAAAATGCCCAGGAGTGTGTTGCTGGCAGGTGGTAACAGTAAGGGCCAAAGCAATTAAAAAACAGAAGACATCATTTCATGTACCGTTTAACCATGATCTCCTGCTAAGAAAAATTTGGAACATTAGGCCAGGCTCCTGACATGGGTGAACTGAAGAAAGCCTGCAATGAATGACCTTCTAGGTCTGGTAGATCTGGTTTTATTTCTGCTCTGTGGAGAGTTTCTTGTCCATTCAGTGATCATATGTGGGGAGTGCAGCAAAATGTGTTCCTTCTCAGGGTTCCAAAGAACCAAGCAGCTGTGGTCTTCTTTGTGATTGCACCATTCTCCATGCTTGGAGCACTTGCCCTTTTGGACTCTAGCTGGGAGATTCTGTGAGACGTATTTCTTTTTTACTATTTTGAGTAATTTTTACCCCACCTTTCTCCTCATCCTCTCCTATTGTGGGAGCTGTAGTTCACAACATGATGGCCACTATCTATTTTTATTTTTGAAATTTACCAGCAGCTGCTGCATTTCCCACATTAGGCTTATACTCATGTCAATAAGTTTTCCCAGTTTTGTGGTAAAATTAGGTGCCTTGGGTTATATTCCGGTCAGCTTATACTCAAGTATATACAGTAGCTGCTTGCATTTTCTTGCAGCTTCCATGTAATGTGTTTTAATGCTCTAAGATGTCCCTCAATTCCCTGTTCTCAATACTTGAACATGTCTTAATTGTACTGGACTGTATATTATCCCTCATTACTGTAAGTCACCTTGGGTCCTTTTCCATGGAGAAAGCTGGGGTAAAAATACTGTAAAATAAAGAAATAAGAAATAAGAAAAGAAAAGAAGCAGACCCAGTCACCAAGAGGGAGAAGAGGATTCAAATGGTGAATAAACCAAGGTGTTCTGCTAAGAGCTTCAAACAATGCTGTTTTCCTCTTCTCTTTCTCCTTTGTGGTTGGCTGAGGTGAATTAACCTGGGAAAGACGGACTTCTCCCTTGGAAATTTTTGGTAGATCGATATGCATCTTTTCCACTGTGTAGTCATAGTCTCAGTCTGACCTACCTCACAGGATGAAACAGGCAAGAGAAGAACCATATATACCTTGAATGCCTTTCAAGTAAAATGGGTTATGAACAAAAAATGTTAATAAAGCATTACATGTGTTCATCTTAACATGTTAACAAATGCTATTTTTTTAAAAAAAAGGTAGAAGGAGGAGAAAAATATCCAAACACAGATAAAGGTCAACAAGCAAAACACTCATTTCTAATAAGTGGCCACTGAAAATGCAAAGGCAACGGCTGTAAATTCCCAGTGGAACCACCAAAGGTTCTCATATTCTTCAGTGCCTCACAAAGAAAAAAGCCATAAGAGCAGATGCTGCTTTTCTGCCTACAAACCTCACTTAAAGTTCATTCTGAACTTTTCCAGACTGGAGCCACTGAGGGATCTCCCAGTGTTGCCACCTAGGTGGTATCCTCCTGGATCAGGGTTAATGGAACACCGAGACCCACCCTGTCTTGGTGCCACACAGGGTTCCCTCAGCACAACATTCCCTGACTAATTAATTGCAGAGCCCCCCCCCCAGGGCAAACAAAATGGGGGAGGGCAGAAGCTCCATTTTCAAAGCAATCATCCTGCACTTCAATGAAGATTCCTTTCACACACTCTCTTTTTTAAAAAAAAAAAGTTTTAATATACACACTAAATTAAGCTGGGGGGGCAAACAAAAAGAGGGGGGCTATTTCATCTTTAATCTATTTACTTCTGAATATTTAACATACAATTCTGGCACCAATCACCAGATTTAACTGGAAAATTACTCACTAATCTGTTTGCTTATTTGGAATAATTGGGTAGGCTGCCAAGGAAGAGGATTTCCTACCCTGTTTAATATCTCAGTTAGTAGTCCAATTTCAGCTTGGCGGCATAATTACTCTGACAGAGCTGTAGCCACAGGGCCTGTGAGTGGGGCTGCTTTTTAAACCGTAAATTATGGAGGATTAGCATTTATGAATTTTAAATCAGGGCTGTGGTAGGAGACACTAAAGCTGCTTAGAGATTGCAAACCAAGGCATTCAGGCACAAGTATTAACACTTTCTTATCCAGTCCACCTTGCCTCCCTCCCTCCCCATCCCCACCAGCACCAACAATCAACAGTGAAGAGATTTATAATTCCATCTTTGTTTGTAGGGTATTGCTGCCATCATACAATGCCATACATCCCTGGGCTTCTGTTTATCACTGAGGGCAGAGCTGACTGATGGCCCCTTCTAGTGAGGGACGGACTGCAGCTTTCAGTGCTCTGGGCTGTCAGTTTTCACATATGCTCCTTCATTCTCAAGTCCATGACATCCTGTTTCCACATCATTTTGCATGTTTGCACATCTAAAAAGCCATATGAAAATTTGCCTTCCGCTTCTTCCTCACATCCACACTTTTTGTATACAGTTTTGTCGGAAAACATATATTGGAACCCATTCTAACATGCAAGTGTTTTATTATAAAATCCACATTTTTGCTTGTATTTTATCACCAAGTCCACATTTGTGTAACCATTGACTATAAACCTGTTGTATAGCTAAACAAATGATCAATTCCTTCAGAAGTGAATTGCCATAAGTTAAGAAATCTCAGTCGATGTAGTCTGTTATGTACTAAGTCACACAACTTGCATGCAACAAATAGGTCTATGGAGATTTCTTAACTTATGGCCATGCACTTCTGAAAGGTAGGTCACTGCACAACAGATTTTCTGTCTCTAAATACATTTTCTCCTTCTTATCATTCATTTCCTATTATCAGAGGCTAGCATTTTTGCTATTCTATGGATGGTCAAGAAATTCTGCTACTTCCTTCACTTCTTTTATCTTGAATGATCAGCCATGGCAATCTACATCTGATGTTTCTCATTATATGAATGAAGTATTCTAATGATCTGCATTTTATGAGTTTTTGCTCTTTATTCATTCTATGTTGATTCAAAAAAGTACCAAAGTGAATTCTAGGTGTTGATTGAAAATTTGAAGAAGTGTTTCTTCTGGAGGATAACAAAGTGTGAGTTAGATTAGTTCACTACAAAATGTAATGCAGACACAATTCCTGGCCCTCCCATGGAGCATCCCAATTTTCTGCTTATATTACATTTTCATTCTGACTAGTGATACAAAAGGACAGGTAGGGGTGAAATTAAAGAGCTGATCTTTATTGGGCTCAGAATCAAGAGATGTTTCTTGGTGGTTTAGCATGAGATACCTGGTCTCCTTTTCTTCTAAAACAGGCTGGCCTCATTGTCAAAGATGCTTTTGCCGTACATTCCAAAATGGCTGATACTCGCAGGAACTGCTCCTAGCTACACAAGGCTGACTAATGATATAATACCTACCTTGTGCTTCTTGAGACCCAGTGATGTAGACTGGATGCTAGAGAGGAGCAAGCAAATATGTTCAAAAGGAAGGGGACTTGCCCCAGTGTATCACAGGAGGCTTCCAATATGGCTTTGCCATGGAGCCAACCCGTTAGAGGGCTAGACTACTTTTGTAGCAACTCTGGGGCCATGCCTCCATAGTCATATCCATCTCTTAAACTCATGTATATCCCCCCAAACAGGCTGACAGGGGTTATTATAGCTACTGTAGAGATTGTCCACTGAAATCCCCACCTTTTCTCAGGTGACCACATGCAATGGAAGGTTGGGCTCCTTGCCATTTCTGCAGAAAAGCTCATGTCTGTAGTTGCCCTGACAACAGTAAGGAAACTCGTGACACTTAAGAGCCTATCAGGATTTATTCAGCATAAGCCTTTACAGGCTGATGTCAAATAGACTCATGAGCCTGGTGCCACAAGACTTTTTTGCTTGCATAAAATCATACTTGCAGAGCTTCTCTGTGCCAGATAAGCCACATTTCCTCGGTTTCTCTCTTTTTTTAAACCCAGTTATTAAAAATATAAGAGGACACATCAGGTTCTTCTCTCACCTCATTCTTCTTGCTTCCCAATTCATTTCACCTGTGTTCCTTCTTAAACGGAGAACCTGTCCCCCAATTTCAAAGACAGCCAGTGATTAAACAGTGACCTATATTTAAAACACACATACACTTACCCCTGTTAAAATAGTGAGCTGATGCTTTGAACTTTGCCACAGAGGCCTGGGTCAGCACAGCAGCTGCGACTAGCAAGCTTAGTACTGTTGTCTTCACCCATCGCTTCTCCTGTTGGGGTAAATCTTCCCTTTGATGTGTCACATTAAATGTCTTATAAGGCCAACCAGAGCAATGTGCAGGCACAGAAGCGCTCTGCCCTGAAGATACAGATTTAAATTCACTCTGCCAAATATTGCCATGCTTTGAATAGAGAGGAACCCTGTACTGAGAAGATCCAAGCTGTTGGATCCTATGAAACATGCAACCTCCAAAGAACTGTGTATATCTCTCCTCCAAGCTGTAATTCAACTTGATACCTGTGCCCTCTGGAACTACTTGGAGGGCTCATGGGCATTTCAAGAGGAGATTAAAATGGGAGTAAGAGGAACAGAGAAACTCCAACTCATGGCTGGCACCTGGGGCCTAACTAGATGCGACATTAATGGCATCTTTCTATTTAATGCACACATTTTAAAAAATGCAAGTAGCAGCCACTGGGGGACTGGCAATTATTAGAACTGCAGCAGGCAACAGGTGGAATTTAACCCTTTCTTCCCTTGCTACAGCTCTGATAAATATTCCTTACTTCAGTTGAATTACTTGTGAGGAAGCACACCCCCCATGAAGCCATTGGGACTAGAGATGGGCACGAAACAGAAAAATGGCATTTCGGTTGTTCATTTGTCATTGAGAGATCTGTTTCGGTTCGTTTCCGTTTGTTGTGAATTTTTTGAAAAATTTTGTTACAGTTTTTCATTTTTTCGCTTGTCATTTCTACCCGCTTTTTGCACAATTTTTAAAGAATTTCCGTGCGCAGGCATCCTCCAACACCCCAGACCAGAGGGAAAACACTAAAAAAATGGATGCTGGCAGAGACACAGTATAGAGTAGGTATGCAGGGAGGCTGCAAAGGCAGCGGCGGGCGTTGCCCAGGGTGCAAGGCAGCCGCAGAGTGACTGCACTGCGGGGCAGGTGAGGGTACTCACCGAAAGGTACGCAGCATGCACGCACACAGGGAGGCTGCAGGACTGAAGCTAGAGTCGCAGAGACAGCAATCCCACCCTAACTCCCACCAGAGACTGCAAGGAGGACGGGGGCTGCCAGAGCTTTTTATGCCCTCTGTGGCTGCCAGACCTGCCCGCCCGGTCTGCAACCTGGGCATGCTATTGGTTGAACACGATCCCATCACATGGCTTGTCTCCATTTTGTGGCTGGTGGTGACATCCATTTTAAAGGGAAAAGAAAAATACATCACGATGGGAGAAGACAAAAACAAATGTTTTAAGGACCCCAACCCCCCTGGTAGGTATTATCAGACAATATAAATAATTATCGCTGTGTTTTTATGGATGTCCAGGGCGTTTTTTAACATTTAAAACAGCTCATTTCATTGTGCGTCGCCATTAATGGAAACAAAACGTAATGGCCACAATTTTCGTGGTTCTGTTCGTTTTGTTGCATTTTCATCATAATTTTCGCTTGTTGTTTCATTACGTAACGGAAACGACAAACGGTAACGGAAACAAAAAAATGTTCGTTCCGTGCCCATCTCTAATTGGGAGTGTTCCTGCAAATACCAACATCAATTTCACACCACATATAAGACTGTGAGGAAAGGACTGAAGTGCCACTTAAGTGAGACAGAAGGGTACAGCCAATGGGAAGGCGACAAGGGGCCTATGCTTTTGTTTCTGGCAGTTCTAGCTCCTAATCATAGTGGAGTTTTCATGTTCTTATTTCTTTCCAATCAAAAGTTGGACATAATCATGGCCCTTCAGACTTTGGATGTGGTAGTGTGACATCACCCCTTTCAGAGACTGGGTTTTCAAAGGCACAACCAGGTTTATTTCGACATCCCACTGCTGTGCCACCAAATTGTGATTACACCTCCCTTTTACACGTGTAATTGTGATAGAAATGGTAATGCTGCCACCTTTTATTCACTTGATAATGCTGCCACCTTTTAGATCGTTGCCTTATGAATTGGGACCGACTCAGATGTATAATATAAAAATAATGACAAAGTTTATTGAAAAAATAATATAACAATGTCTGAGGATAGTATGCTTTGCCTTTAACATATAATAGATTTCATCAACTCTTCCAGCCCCCTGTCTTTAATAACTAGTAAACAGTATAGCCCTCACTGCCTGACAGAACTCTCACAGAGCAGTGCTCTCTCCCAGCACTCACTCTCAAAACCTTCAACTTAACTCAACTTACTGAACTGCCTCAACTGACTAGGCTCCACCCTTTTTATATCATACCATTCCCCGCCCTCCTGCTGGGATTGGCTGAAGATTTGTATATTCATTACTCCTGTTTCCAGGGTTTTGTCACAGGTAGCACCAAAAATAATGTTGTATTGTATCCAAATCCTTTACAGCAATACCTTGGTTTATGAGCATAATCCAGTCCAGGAACATGCTTGTAAACCAAAATACTCTTATATCAAAGCAAACTTCTCCATAAGAACTAATGGAAAATCAGATAATTCATTCTGGGGTCCCATAGACCACATACAGTACAGACAAAATTCCAAAACTCACAAAAGAAGTTGGCTAGAAGTCCACATCCACACCATGGTTTAGGTACCTGGCTGCAAAATCTGCTCTTAATGGGACTCACAACTGGATTTTAATGTGACAATAATAAAATGCAATTTATAGTCCTATACAGACTTGACTAGCTGCCCCGTGTCTGGAAATGGTTTAAAAAAACAAGAAAGAATGTTAATAACAATTAAATATAAATGTAAAGAAAAATAAAGCTCTAAACCAGTGTTGGTGAACCTATGGCATGGGTGCCAAAGGTGGCACTTGGAGCCCTTTCTGTGGGAACCAGACATCGCCCCTTCACAGCCACCTGTATTCAGGTAAAATTGCTGAACAATGTATCCTAGCTTTCTAAGTTTATGTGTTTTATGGCCTTATTCATTTATTTTTAGTACTTTTACACCAGTCAACATTTTAGTCCAAGAAATACTTGCCATACTGCAATAAATCTGCACTTCCAATGCTTCTGTTGTTGTTTCAATAGTCTGTTGTAAATCCATCATATCATGCCATTCCGTTTATATGGGCCTGTGTTAATGTCCTTGATTACAAGTCAAAAATGCCAGGGTACTTTTTTGCCAGAGCAGTCCAATATTCGCGCTTATGGGGTGATGACAGGTGAGGCTCTGAAATGATGTCCTCAATAATTGATCCTGTATTTAGTTCTTTTCCTTTATTTGCTCTACTAAGAGCAGGGATGGTAAAACTGTTTTCATGAAGTTGTCAATCCTAGAAGCTTGCTAAAAAAAACCACCCCTAGATGTTGTCTTTTAGTCCATGCCAAGATTTGTTCCAGTCCATCATGTACACCTGTCCTATTGCATTATATTTGACCTTGGTGACAATTAAGCAGAGTGGGGGGAAATCATAAATTATTTTTCAGTCATCTCCTCCAAGTTTCTTGCTTGGGAACTCTTTTTACGATATAAGCCATTTTCATAGAGATTATCCCCAAACCCAAGGAGTATAAGGAGGGAGTATGTATGGGAGCTTGCACTGTGACATCATGAGGTCCCAGAGGAACGTGTACTTACATCAAACTCCTCTATAAGTTGCTGAAGAGTCGTGTACAGGCTGCTGCTGGTACATCAAAATATTTTTGTATCACAGTTGGGGTCCACCAATGACCGGCATTCTCCCCACTCATTTTCATTCTGGTTATGGAGACAGTCACTTGAGATTGCAGAATCCAGTGCTGCTTTACATTTATGATGTCATGATTGCATCGGAGAGCAAGGCAGATCTTGAGTGCCAAACCCAAGTATGGAGTGTCTGTTTGACAAGATTTGGCTTCCACTTGAATATGAGGATGATGGAATATCTGATGCCTGACCCAAACAAATGTGGTACAATCCAGATCGATGTTATTGACCTATGAAGAACTGAGGAGTTCAAATACCTCGGTTCCACGATCACAGCTAATGGAAGTCTGAATTGCAAAGTCACATCAAACATTAACAGTGCCTAGCTAAAATGGCGTACAACATCAAGCATCATGTGCAACAAAAAGGCCTCGCCACTAACTTTCCTCAGACTGACAAAGCTGCTTGGCTGAGTAGCAAAACATTTCAGTCTCACAACAAAAGAAGTCCAGTTGCCATCACTCAACTTCCAGAAAAGAAAATGCATGGTATTGTCATCCTAGCTGAGTGTGGGGTACAGGTGAAGAAAAAAAATGTCCAAAAATATTTTCCCTACTGGATGAGATTAGGACACTTTTGTGCTATTTTAACATGCCAGGGCCTTTTTGCAAATAAAATAATGAAAGTGATTTCTCTCTTTTTTTTAAACCCAGTTATTAAAAATATAAGAGGACACATCAGGTTCTTCTCTCACCTCATTCTTCTTGCTTAACAAAGAATCTTGTACCCTGTCCCCCCTAAAACTCTTGGTCCTTACTCAAGATATAAGTATTGTGTGGCACACACACATCCCACATATATTTGTTATTTATACTACTGCCTCTTCAAAAAAAAAAGATCTGGTCTTTTGTGTATGAAATAGTAACAAAAATTTCAGCATTTGACAGGTTTTTAACCGAGATGATAAAATCTGTAAGTATTCATTACAGTTTAGTATAAATTATGTTTGTATTTGAATAGTCTCTCAACCTCCATTATAATTGTCCGTATAAAACCAGGGGAATAAATTATGGGTTATTGTTGTTAGGGTTGTTACTGTTGCTGTTGTTGCTGTTGTTATTGTTGTTACTGTTGCTGTTGCTGCTGCTGCTGTTGTTAGAAATGCACAGATTTTCATACCTGCTCTTGAAAACTCCCTGAGTCTATTTTTCTGAAACTTGAGAGGCAGGGCAATGATACAAACTAAACGTACCAGGAAATATTGCCAGTTCCCCTTCTGAAAATTTCATCAATTTCTGACACACACAAAATCCATAGCTAATTGTTGCTTCTGAATGACAATGAAGGAGGGATGCTCCCCCACTAAGGTATTCTGAATCAGTATTCAAATCTGGATATGACTCAAGTCACACCAGCTCCAGGTAGAATCAATCTTTTTTCCTGCTCCCCAAATTGGTTTTGAATGAACCCTTGTGGTTACAGAATATGCCTAGGATACCTTACCTGGGACTAGAATAAACATTGTGATTTGCCTATTCTCCACCTGCATACGTTTGAGTGCAGGACAAGGCCCTCACAGAATTCAAGTCTTTAGGTTCACATTGCTGAAAGAAGTCAGAAGGATAATATAGCTGTCAAAAGTGGCATCAATGAAGATTTATTGCAACCCAGGACTTACTTTTTGTGAATTTTTAAAGCTTATTTGCACTGTTTGCATTATTGCTCTTGGAAACAGATGCTGTGGGTCTAAAATAGGTTGAGTTGCCATACTTTCTTATTGTTGGCAATTCGGAGAACAGATTCTCTTTCGTTATCATATGTAGGTAAATCTTCCTCAACTCGGTGTTCCACATTTTAGACATCTCTTATCAGTCTCAGCAAACGTGCCCATGGATCATGTGTCTTCAAGTCCAAAATATGGGGGACACTAAACTAGGAGAGACATATGAAGTAATGCATGATGCCACATGAGTTTAGGTCTCACATGTAGCACTTTGAAAGTCACCCAAGGTATAGATGCATACATCTCTACTAGACATGGGCACGACCAGAAAAAATGACGTTTCGAGTTTTCGTTTGTCGGAACGGGTCCATCTCGGGTCGTTTCTGTTTGTCGCAAAAATTTTCAAAAATTTGTTGTTTTGTCGTTTCGTTTGTTGTTTGCTGTTTCCACTGCGATTTAGCGCAATTTGACTTCCCCCAGAGCATAGGGGCGTCCCGCAATCAGGGCCAGTGCTAGGTGTTTTTGCGCCCTAGGCGGTGGGCGGGGTGGGGGGGCGGGCGGTGGGGGGAGGTGCGGGAGGGCGACAGTGGCGGGGGGCCATGGGCGGGCAGCAACAGCGGCAGGGGGGAGGTGCAGGTGGCGGCCGCGGGCGGGTGAGTGGGCGGGCGGCGGCGCAGGCCACAGGCGGGTGGCGGCGCGGACGGACGGACGGGGGAGTGAGCAATTAGGGTATCACTTAGGATAGAGGTTCTGTTCTTGGCTTGCACCCCAAATGTGTGTGTGTGCAAGCAAATTGAAGTTGGGAAAATAGAAAATAAATGGTAGTATATAATATATTTTTAAAATAAATCCACACCTCCCACTCCCAGTCGAACCTCCTCCTTTATCCAATATCAGAAAAAAAATCCTCACAAACTGCCAGAGAAGAAATAAAGAATAAACTGCTATTCCCTTAAGCAGACAAAGCTGCAGGGAATCAAAGAAATTATTTTCTAAATTCATTTCCCTCCCTGCCTGCCTAATTTAAATCCTAAAGCCTCCAGCCTCCCTCCTCAATCTCGATCGGATTACACCAGCACCAGCAGCCAGCCCTCCTCCCTCAGCCACATCCATACACCCGACTGCGATTTCTGGAAGGTGCCTCGGCTTTTTATGCCCTCCGAGAGATCCAGAAGTGTCAGTCAAAAACCTGGTGATGCCATTGGTGGAAGGGTTCAAACAATTTGCATGGTCCCATCCCATGCCCAGCCCAAATAGGCAGGTCTAAAAAAATAAAAAATAAAATAAAATAAAATAAAATAAATACATTTTATTGCTATAAAAAACCCACTGCTGCTACTATTAAAATTCAGGCATTTAAAATAAATAAATTTCACATGTTTCTGTGGTGATTTGGTGTTTTTTTTTACCATGATTTCAAAAGAAAAATTGTGGTCGCCATTTTGGATCCCCCCACCGCATGGCATGGTGAGATGATGAGGATGACCCCCCCCCAGCCTGGTGCAAGCAGCCCAGGACAGGAGAAGAGGGGGGAAAGGCCGGGGACCCCCCAGAAACCACCCCTCTGGTAGGTGGCAAAGCCTCAGGCAGGCATATTTTCGCCTGCTTTTTTGGCTGGGAGTCGGGGTTTTTTTTAAAAAAAACTTTTAAAATCTTTTTCTGTGCTTTGCATTGTGCGATCGCCTCGATGCCACAAACGAAAACGAAAATCCCGACCAAATTTTTCTTTTTTGGTTCGAGTTTGAGTTCTGACGGCTTAATTATCGTTACCGTTTCAGTTACGTAACGGAATCGAAAAACGGAAACGAAAACGAAAATTTTGCCGAGTCGTGCCCATGTCTAATCTCTACACTGGAAACATTGCTCATTAGATCCTTGCAAAGGCAAAATAAAAGAGGTACATTGATTGTGGGAACCAGGTCACAGATTCAGCTCAATATTTACACAAGAAGGACACTGTCACATGATCAGCTGTTTACACTGCCACCATTTAGATTTATCTCTATTTGACCTCAGGGTATTACCTGTTCTCTGCTGTATTATCATGAAGTCTCACACATTTTGTTCTTTTTAAAATAATTCAGTGTAGTTTATTTTAACAATCAAGTAAGTACATTAAGCATGTATGTAATATATATGCTTATTTTAACATTAATCAAATCTCTAACACTATCCCATTGCAGGTCCCTATCTAAACATTCAACAGTTCCCTATCTGTCCCTACTAGACATGGGCACGACTTGGCGAAATTCTCGTTTCCGTTTCCGTTCCTCGTTTCCGTTACGCAACAGAAACGGTAACGACAATTAAGCCGTCAGAACTCGAACTCGAACCGATAAAAGAAAAATTGGGTCTGATTTGTCATTGTCGTTCATGGTATCGCGGCGATCGTGCGATGCCAAGCGGCACAGAAAAAAAGTTTTAAAAAAACCCCGATTCCCGGCCAAAAAAGCAGGCGAAAATATGCCTGCCTGAGTGAGGGCACCTACCAGAGGGGTGGTTTCTGGGGGGGGTCCCTGGCCTCTCCCCCTCTCCTGTTCTGGGCTGCTCTGGTGGGGGGCATCCTCGTCATCTCGCCATGCCATGCGGTGCGGAGGGATCCAAAATGGCGACCGCAATATTTTTTTTTAAATCGTGGTCCAAAAACCCACCAAAGCACCACACAGAAACATGCGAAAATTAGGTATTTTAACTGCCTGAATTTTTACAGTAGCAGCAGTGGGTTTTTCTTGCAATAAACATCTGTCTCCAATCCCATTGATTTTATTTTATTTTATTTTATTTTATTTTATTTTTTATTTTTTACACCTGCGCAATGATGGGCTGGCCATGGGATGGGACCATGCAAATTTTTGGAGCCATTCCGCCAATCGCATGGCCACTTGGTCAGGTTTTGACTGAGACTTCTGGGATGTGCCAGTCAGGCATAAAAAGCCCACTATAACCCTAGCCCTAGCCCTAACCCTAACCCTAACCCTAACCCATACGCCAGTACACTGTCCTTCTTAGTGGGTCAGAGGCACCCAGAGGTGCAGCCCACTAACTCACCCTAACCTTACCCGTAATAACCCTAAGCCTAGCCCTTGCCCTAACCCCAACCCTAAGCCAGATCTGTACTCGCATTGCACTACACGCAAGTACATTTCCCTTCTTAGTGAGCCAGAGGGCGCCCAGCAGAGGCATTCTTCTCTCACCTAGCTCACCAGTCCAAAGTTCCAAAAAACTCTGTACGCCAGTGTGCTGTCCTTCTTAGTGAGCTAGAGGCACCCAAAAGAGAGGTGCCTCTGCCAGTGCCACTTGGTACGGAATGGCTACACGGTCATGTACCCTTCCTTTTCCCCTCCAGGAGCCTGCTAAATGCCTTCCCTTCGTAGCGGGCCAGAGGAGGCACCCACCTCAGAGAGGTGCCTCCAGGAGCCCGCTACCCTACCCCCCTAAACCAGTACTAATGACAGACGACAAACGAAATGACAATTTTTTGAAAAATTTCGCGACAAACGGAAACGAGCCAAAACGGGCCGGCTCCGACACACGACAACTCGAAACATCATTTTTCCTGGTCGTGCCCATTTCTAGTCCCTACTATCTAAGTGATAGGCCATTCCCTATCTAATCATTACATCTTCTTTCTCTGACTTATGCAGGCTGGTACAAAAGTATATAAACACAAGTTGGCTCCACCCACAAGCTCTGCTTTTGGGTATGCAAATGCCAGATCATTATATCTCTCTAAGCCAGTGGTGGCAAACCTTTGGCACTTCAGATGTTTGAGAATAAAGTAATTAGAGATGTTCATTTCGATTCAAATATGCAGATTTCACTGAATAATGCCATAGTTGGATTGTTCCAAATATATAAAATGCAAATTTGATAATACTGAATATCTGTAATAATAATTCCCAATACCCCGAGTCCTATTTTATTCCATACATTTGAAAACAGATGGCTAATTTTCTACTTGCTAGCAAAAGAAGTGAAAATGAAACCTATTTCTCAGGCATCCTGGAGTGATTTCTGTAGAAAGGAAACTTAAAAACAGCCTGGCACCAAGGGTAGTAGGAAGCAGAGACCTCACTGTCCCCTATGTGGAGTTATTATGGGTTCCCCAAGGGAGAGGGACTAGGGTGACACTAAAACTTGTAAATGATTTCTGTATGCATCTGTGAAATCTAGAAGCAGGCACAGACACTAGAAATAATTTTTCAAAATGTTCTTTCAGATTGAAAGGTTAGACTAGATACTTTTGAATTTCTCTGCTTTTGCTCTTCGAGTATGCTTTGGTGCAAGCCTGCCCTTTAGTAGTTTCCATTTTGTCTTTTTCTCAACCCTCAACTTTACAGAATCAGAATCAGAATCAGAATCCTTTTATTATTAGTTGTATTCTCTAAATCTCATTGTATGTTGTTGAATTAATAGAGTTAGGAATGGGTTTAGGATTAGCTGATTCATAGGTTTATTTTATATAAATAAGTGGAAATATTACATTAGGTTTAGGCCCCTTTGGGGTATATCAAACAGAGGAATAAGATCTTATATATAGAGAGAGCTATATTAAACTAATAAATTGTGTGTCTCTGTGTGTGCATGTATAATTTTCATTGGAAGGATTTGTGTTCTGCTGTAGCAGAATTGGATCCTGATTTTCTTTGAATAAAGTCTGCAGGCAGTATGAAATGGTGTGGTAGATGAAATAGGCACTTGAGGAAGGCTGCAGGAATGTAGTCTGCTCCCACTGCAGCAGCTTCTCCTGAGAGGAGCGCGGGGGGGGGGAAGGGGAGATTAAAACAAAATGGGTTATGTTCTTCGGGGCATCCTCTGCCAGTTACAGTGGCCCACTCCCTAATCTGGGGAGGGGGGGTACTACGCTCCAGCTGGCGGATAGGATCAGGAATCTGGGCATGGTCCTGGATCCGGCATTATCTCTGGAAACCCAGGTGATGGCCATTTCCAGGATTGCCTTTTTTTCATCTCCAGAAGATTGCCTAGATTCGTCTGTACCTGGAGGAGGCTTCTGTGAGAACAGTTGTGCGGGTGCTTGTGATCTCGAGGATAGATTATTGCTACACTCTTTATGTGGGGTTGCCCTTGACTCTTATTCAGAGACTCCAGCAGGTTCAAAATGCAGCGGCCAGACTTGTGGTTGGTGTGGGCAGATATGACCGCATCACCCCAGTTCTGGCTCATCTGCATTGGTTGCACGTTGTGTCCCAAATAAGATTCAAGGTACTGGTTTTGATTTACAAAACCCTCCATGGCTTGGGACATGAATACCTGGCGGAGTGGATCTTCCAAAGATCAACTGGGGCCCGACCCACCAGAACATCACAGGCCTTCTCACTTTGGGTAGCCATGCCCAGGGAGGCTAGGAAATTGAATACTCGAAACCGAGCCTTCTCTGTGGCTGGCCCCTCACTTTGGAACCATCTGCCAAGTGAGATGCGCCTAGCACAGTCCCTGTCTGCCTTTAAAAAAGCACTTAAAACCTTGCTTTTTAATGAGGCATTTGGCAACCTTTAGCTTTGTTTATGCCATCTTGCAAGTATCTATTACTATATTTGTTCTTTGTTTTTATGCGTCTGATTTGTTATCCCTTATGTTAACCACCCGGAGTTCCTTTGGGAAGATGGGCAGTATAGAAATGCATAAATGCATAGATGCATAAATAAATAAATAAATAAATAAATAAATAAATAAATAAATAAATACTACTGTATTATGAACTCACCAAACAAAATATGTCACCTGCCCTGTTCAGCACTGATACTATGAAAGAGAAGCAGGCAGCAGTCCTCTCTCTCTCTCTCTCTCTCTCTCTCTCTCTCTCTCTCTCTCTCTCTCTCTCTGCACACACACACATACTACCAGAGGCTTCTCTAATGTGGTAGACAAGCCACTGTTTCAAGGTAGGACAGATATGAATGAACCTCAGTTATGTTCCTGTGACATTGTTGTACAATCCTGACAGGGCACAAGGCAAAAAAGAAGAAGAAGAAGATAGCAAGGAAGGATGCAATTAGCATGCAGACATAATACTCTGGAAGAGAGAAACAAAACTCAAAAAGATCTTGATAGGCCTGAGGACTGGGCTGAAAAACAACAGAACAGAGTTTAAGAGGAAGAATTGTAAAGTTCTGCATCTAGGTGGGAAACTGAGGTTGTAAGATGGGGAGATATTTGGTTCAGTAATACTAAGAGTGAGAAGGATCTTGGAATTGTTGTCAAACACATGTTGAATTTGCCAAATCGATCGGTATGGCCATTATAATCATTTCCTAATACCTAGACATTGCTGGCTGTTCATGTGGACTCTTTTTGCTTGGCACCATCACTGGGAAGGGGTCAAAGGACCCAGGAATAAAAACATTTTGTATTTCTCTGTCCCCCCCCCCCCCGGATATCCAGAAGCTTTGAATTTTTTAAGTTCTGAATTCCAAATATGAAACATTGTACTTCTGAATTTAAAACTTGTGCATTGATGCTAGAGGACATCCCTAAAAATAACAGTTATTAATCACTGAAGCTGGTTTGAGAGCTCAGTAAGTTAGGTGTCTGGCTCTAGAGTCAGAAACTGGGAATTCATTCCCTCTTATGCATCCTAGGGCCTTTTCACACGACCCCTAAAATCCATGGCAAATGGCTCCCAGATCCGGAGCCTAAAATTGTTTCCCCACCAGCTCCGGAGTTTACAAAAAATTAAGTGCGACCACGCCCACCTAAGCGCGTCCCAGCACACCTTTCAAGTACCTGCTCTCCAAGGGTGAAAAGTTCCTGATGTGGATGTAACTTAGTGAATGCCGGGCTCTCCTTGCTTCTGTTTGTTGTTGTCCCCCCCCCACCCCTTTAAGAGATACTAAGAGACTGGAATGAGATGGCAGAATGGAGGTGAGCCGAGACGGCAGAACGGAGGTGAGCCGGAATTCTTTTCTCCTTTTTTTCCCTCTCTCCCCTCACACAGACAGGAGCCAGGGAGTGCGGAGGGGGTGGGAGCATAGGAACAGCGACAAACCCCCAAGATCTCTGGTCCGAATTTAAGTGGCCAGCGGATCTTAGGGGTTGTGTGAAAAGGCTCCTAGAAGAGCCAGCCTATGTAGCCTTAGGCAAGGTTCATGGTCCCAAGATGTCCCCAAAAGAAGGAAATTGCAAACCATTTCTAACTATTATCTATCTAGAAAACTCTGAAAAGGATTACTATGAGTCAGATATGACTGGACAGCATAAACAGTGGTACCTTGTATAAAGGAATTAATTTGTTCCAAATGAAATTATGTTAAGCAAATGTTCCTTTATAGAAATTTCCCATAGGAGTGCATTGAAACAGAGTGATCCCATTTTTATGTTGTACAGATTTGCCCCATAGGTGATTCTGTTAAGCAAATTTCCCCTATCTCCGGATTTTTTATGTTGTACGGATTTTAAGTTATACAAATCATTTGTTATACAAGGGTCCACTGTAATTATTATGAAACAGACTTGAAATGAAATCAGCAGATAATGTCAGCAGACATTTAATTGGCCTGGGAGCAACGTTCCCGCTAATTTTCATGCTATTTCTGGCTGTGACTGGAAGCACATAGTTGGCCCACACCCAGCACTGCATGGCCCTGATCCAATGTGGCACTTCCACACAACTGTCCAACTTAGAGAGGTCTACTTGGTGCTTAAAAGACGTAAGAGGAGGTATTATCTTATGGAACTCTGTGAGTAGAGCTTTCCATAAACCAAATATACCAGACAAAAAAGACCTGTTCCCTCTTCACCCATCTTTCAGACTAAACACAAGTGTTAATCTCAACCAAAGTTGACCTGTTGAATCAACTGGAATTTGGTAACTCACACTCATGCAATGGTCTACTTTAGTCTAACAACTGGACTAAGAATAGGATTTAGCCCAGAAGTAAGCAAAATGCACACAGAAACTTCCATATTCTTGGATTCTCCTTCAAAACAATTCTCACCATGGGGTATGTGGACTACAGCCACTGGGAGTTGCAACACAACATGGCCATATTCTGCCCACCCTGTTCTAAAGAATGAGCACAGGAGCCCAACAGATATATATTTTGCTGCAAAATTTCTAGACCAGGTGCCAGCAAAGTGTGCCCCTCTACAGACACTGACACAGTCTTGAAGGCCACTCCAGATTCCCCAGTTTAAGAAAAATGGTGAGAAGAAATGATCTATTTTGGATACAGCAGTTTTCCTCATCATCAACAACTGATCAACAACAACAAAATGAAAACAAAGCATGCCACTTATAGTCTGCCCCATAGCACTTAAAACACTTTCTGGGCCAGAGTCACAAGTGTATGTCACAGGGGGCAAAAGTGGATTCTGCACCACGACCACCCCAGCAGTGGGGTACAGAATAGTATAAATACTATTTTTCCATTTTGGCACCCCCTCCCAGCATGGCACCCAGGGCACATATCCCCCTCTGCTCCCCATGAATTGGGGCTCTGCTGTGAGCAGTTTATAAGTAATTATGCAGGCTACACATTGTGTGTGTGTGTGTGTGTGTGTGTGTGTGTGTGTGTGTGTGTGTGCACGCGCGTGCATGCATGCGTGCGTGCATGCGTGCATGCGTGGACATGTGTACACACACACACCAACACACACACACGCACACACACACACAGACAGAGTAAGCTGGGTACTGTACTCATTTTACTGATCCTAGAAGGCTAGGAGGTTGAGTCAACCTATAGCTGCCAACCTAGGAGTGAACCCTGGGTCTTGAGCACAGTTTTGGCTGTAGTACAGCAGTTTAACCAGTGTGCCACAATTCAAAAAGTCAGGTTGCCTTTCTGCCTGCTTTCTGTATGATTTCTGCTTTAGGCCTGGTGCTGTCTGTGATGGAGGATAGGGGCTTGGATTAATCCAGAAGCTCTCGGACCTTAGGGGTCTCTCTTGCGGACTGCCTGGCCATTGTTTGCCAATGATATTCAGGACTTATAATTTAATAAAAGCAACATTAGGTGGTGACTGAATTCCTTCCATTGTTGCAAGGGCTATGTAATCTGTTTCCTAGATGCTCATTCCTTTACAACTGGTTTACAACTAGGTATTAATAACAATCCTGTGCTGTGAAATCTATTCTGATTTATAATGACCCTTTTCGGGAATTTCTAGGTACACAATACTCAGAAGTGGTTTACCATTCTGGGGCATCCCTGCAACTTGGCCAAGGCTACACAGCCTGGCTCTACTCACTAGAGGCACAGAGGTGAATCGAACTCTTTGCCATCAGATACTTAAACCACTGAGCTGTCCTGGCAGAAACTGCATTGCCAGGTAGAAAATGATAGGATGAAGGGGGTGATAGTCAAACTACATAACAAAACAAGATACTTAGTCTTAAGATCTTAAAATACCCAGTGCACCATTGTTTTTCATCATTTAATTTGAAAAAGTAAAGAATTTCTCTTAGGAGGGTTTACTTTTAGCACTTGTACTAGCAACCGATGAATTTGTTGGAACGGACCAAATGTAACTTGAGAAGTGATGTATACAGTATAGCTTAGCTATAAGCTGCAAGGGCATAAACTGGAAATATGGTTCACTCGCACCCCTGCAAACAGATGCCACCAATATAGTATGGCTCAAAGCCCTCCATCTAGAGTGATATGTTATAGTTTGCTTCAGAGGGATCCAATAGCCCTCCAGTCCACAAATTGTAATTTAGAAAAACAAATGCAACCCAAGCAACAAATTAGGAAGAACAGACATTTTTCATAGGGTGAGAATCTTAAAAACTGAGACTCATGTTCAGGTAATTATATAAATAAAGCAATTGTCCCAGCTCCCCTCCATCTGTGAATGTTGGGCCACAACCCCCACCAAATTTCCTGTTCTGTCTGTAAGATGTCTTGTATGGTTCCTTTGGGAACGCACTAGAATGGTTGATAAATGGGAGTCTGCCCCTTTCTAGATTGCTCACGGTGCTTTGTGATAACTCATTATATTTCTTTCTTTACAAATAGCCCCATTAACGCTCCAGAACTGAATGGAATCATAAAGGCTGAACTGTCCTGCTGCCATTTGAGTAAAGCGAGGGGTATTGTTTCATGAATTGCAAGGCTGCCATGACTGATTTATTCAAGCAAAACCTTCAAAGCTGAGTCACATATCTGTTTGGGTGTACGTGGAAAATACTTCCCTCCCAGCCTGCACATAGTAAGAGCATCTATAACTTTGTGTCACTTGGCTGAACTATGTGATGTTTGTGTGTGTGTTCTCAATTTCTCTTTAAAATGGCAGAAGGGTATATTGAAGCCCACTTCTCCCTTAGCTGAGCACAAAAAAGTCAAAAAAACAATTAAACCATTTATAGGCAAATTTACAAAATCGGAGAGAGAGCTGAGCTCTTTCAAAGACTTCGCAGCCTCAATAAAACCTTCTATGCTCCAAAATTAAATGTCACTCTTAGTCAGATGATTCTAAACAAGACTCCTATAATCCTCTCTGTTATGGGACTATTTATTTTTGTCTGGGAAAAACTTCAAAGCAGCCCATGACAGATAATAAAAATCAAAATTAGCATTCCAATGAGGATTTATATATATATATATATATATATAAAAGAATTACTTTTACAGTTCTTCTGCAAAGGATAACCAAAGTCAGTTGCTTGAAGTATATTTTTAATCTTGCTCATTCATCATTTTTCAACCATTTTTTCCCAAACCACTGTTCGGTAGAAGTAAATTGTCATGAAAACTAATTTCGCCCTCTAATGTTTTCCTTGTGGAGCCCTCAGTCAGCCACTAAAATACAGTGGGGCTTTTGGACCACTACAATCAGGACCTCATTGCTCCAGATTATTTATATGCGATGGCCTCAATATCTTTACCCTTATGTGTGGTAGGTGGGCCGAAGGTGGCTGCAGATTTGGGGTATCACAAGAGGGCAGAACATTGTTAATTATTTAAGCTGTCCAAATTTGTTTTATTCAAGACTGAGAATATGCGTTTTGTAAGAAACTTGTGTGCCAAAATAGTAGGGACAACTTAAGGTGTTATGCATCTTGTTCTTTTGGGTGGGGTTGGGGCTGGCAAGTGCATTTGCAGTTTTGCCTCAGACAGAAAAATATCCTAGAGTAGCAAAACAAAAATACAGCCATCTTTTGAATGTAAATGTAGCAGGAGCAGTTGGTGGAGCTAATGGAATAGACAGGTGAGTAGTGAGAGGATGATGGCAATAAAAGAGGTACATGAGGTCCACTGGATATTTCATTGAGTCCCTCTGGCTTATGATATTTCACCAGAAATAGTGCATTTAAAGTGCTTTTGCTAGTGGATGGGAGCATTTAAAGCTATAGTCAGTAAGACTTAAGTATGTCCTGGGTATGTGCACTATGTAAAGGAGTTGATAATTGTTAGGTCCACCCTCTGAATCCATGGTTGAGGTGAAATTTGATCAGAATGTTTTCAAACTCTCACAGACTATATGAAGAGGTCAAGCAGATCAGGGCAAAGGTCCATCTTGTCCAACAGCATCCAACCAGATGAGAAGCCCATACCCCAGAAGAATATGAGAGTTTATGCTTCCCAGCAAGAGGCTATGAAGCATCCTGTCCCAAATACTGGAGTGAGTTCAGAGCCAGCAATTATTAATAACCATCTACCACCCACAACATATTCTAATCTCCTTTTAAACCCCTCAGCATTGGTGGCTAACACCGCACACCATAACAATGAACTGTATGAAAACGTTTAAATATTTTTTTATTTGCTTGTTGGTTGGTTGGTCTACTGTGAATCTTCCAAAATGTAACTTCATTGGATGACCCTGAATTGCTGCGTGCTTCCCTCTTCTGCCTTCTCCAGGTTATTGCCCATTGACTGACCGCAGCATGCTTTTCTTCCCAGCAGAGGCCCAATCAGATAAAGAGGCAGTGCAGGGAAACCTGTGGTGCTGCCTCTGAGAGGGAAACTGCCTGAGGTGGAGAAGGGGAGTACACTGCTGCCGGGGAGTGGGCGATCACCCGGAGGAAATGGGAGAGGGAAGTGCACTGCTGCTGGTGAAGATGGGAAAGGCAAGCATGAAATGGCTGCTGTGAGTAAATTAAGGATGTAGGAAAGTGCAAATGCCTGTTGGATAAATCTTCTGTGGACCTCTCTCAATTCAGGAACAAGGGTGATGCTTAAGGCAGAGTGAGGCACTCTCCTTGTAACTGTCTACTGGAACATTCCGCCCAATGCCTCTCCCACTCTAACTCCTTCTGGCTGTAACTCCTTCTGGCAGTGTGGGCCGTTGCAGTCAAAGACTCACGGTCACGTGGTCTCCCTTCGCCCCCACCCCTCTTTCTCTGATTTTATCTTGCTGGACGTCCGGTTTCTGCTTTCTTTTATTTTTTAAAAAAATTCGTCGATGCATCAATACCTGGCTGTCATTTGCGGTCAGAGGCGCACAAGCCAGCAGTCAAGCCCGGCGCACAAAGGCCCCTGCGGTTGTCCCGAGGACTTGTGGGCGGCCATCGTGTTTCCCTGAAGCAGAGCAGCTGGGTTGGTTTTTTGGGGGACGGGGGAGGAGGAGCGGGGAGACACCCCCTCCCCCTCCCTCTGCCCATCCCTTGCCAGCGGAGGGGCTCTGCTCTCGACCACCCGGGACGCTTGCCCCCTCTGTTGCCCCTGCCCCTACAGAAGGCAAGATCAAAGAACGGGTTAGAAATATCTGCATCGGCATTTCGGAGAAAAAGTAAGTTAAAAATAAATATATATATATATTAACTGGCCACACGTGACTTTGGATGCGGGACTTTCCGGCAGGGGAATCTCGCCCCGCTTGGAGCACGGTTTAATGGTTCCTTGCGGAAAGCTGCACGGAAATTATGGCTCCGCGCAGCGAGACTGAAGTAATCAAAGACTCACTACTGATATCTTGCTGGAGTTCTCGTCTGCTGAGTGCAAGCAAGAGCTGTTGGGAGGAGGAGGGAGATGCTGGCTCTCTCAACCCCGTGCCCTCCAAGTCCTGGCTATCTGAAGATTTACTTAACAGGCATTTGGACCTTCCTACGTCCTTAATTTCCTTAAAGCTGCACCAAACTGAATTCAGTACTCCAAAGTCCTGAATTCAGGCACAGTAAAGAAGATAACATCTTTCTACCACTTGCCCCATGCCATGTAGAATGTTAAATTATATTTATATCTCTATTATATTTTTCCATTACAGTACTTACTTTCCAGAAAAGGCAAGAAACTACAATCATTGTCATCTTTATGCGTGGGATCATATTGGTCACTCCCTTTTTCATTTCCCCACAATGTTCTCACCATGGTACCTGACATGTGTGCCTGTATTGCTTTTCTACACCAATGAATCTCTTACCTCCACCTTAGGTGGGAAGTAGAGAAGGAGCCAAGGATAATTCCTTATCCAACTCTTGAATTATATGGGTGCCATTATTCTGGTGTAGGGCAGATCACAGAAGACAATACTGTCAACCACTACTTTAAGAGAACCTTCAAACAAGTTCATGATGGTGAAAATTTGGGCAGAAGCAAGCGTGTATCAGCATGTGGAGGAAGAGAAAGGGGAAGGGGGAAGAGAGACAAAACAAGAGACTCAAGCAGAGAAGATTGGTAAGAGAGAAAGACAACGGAGGAGACACAGGTTGGAAAACTTATGTTTTGGCCATAGCTCTCAAAATTCCCAGGCATCATGATCTGAAAAGGATCGTGATGATCTACTGTAGTTCAGGAAACTACCATTCCCAGGCTCTGGGAAGGAGCATTCACACAAGACAGATGGATTTTCTCAGCCAGAGATCTGCTCCAGAGCATTATTACTATTCCTGAATTACTGAGATTCCCTAATAATACTTTCATCATGGGTTGAGGCCCAGTGGGTGGGGCTGATAAGAGATCTTGCTGGTGAGGACAATTCAGTATAAGGGCTAAAAGGGTTTCATTTCCAGGTTAGATGTGGGAACTAACATCTAATTTCTGAACAAAGAAAGTGTTTGTAGATCCTCTTGGGAAAATATGTGGGAATTCTTCAAGCAGGAAAAGTAGACGGCAGAGAGAAGTTTCCACAGAATCTCAATTAGTGTGACAAAAACTGCTATGGTGGGGCTTGGCAAAATAAAGGGCAGGCCCTTCACACTGTAGTTCATGAGCCACTGTAAAGCCATTCAGGGAGCCCTCCAATGAACCTCCATCCTTATAAATGATGTCTAACACTCATGGCCTCCTGGTGAAATACAGCCTTAGTCCTCTATTTCCCACTTGTCTTTAAAATGCTGACAAATCATCAAGCTTACAGATCTTTAGCATTTGAACGTGCTGTACCGCCAAATTATTTGGGTGCCCATGAAGTCTGTCTCCTTGTCATATCTTAAGGAAAGCTGATTTTGTGAAGCCTTTGTTATGCAAATAGCATATTAAAAGAGTCATCTGATCCACTAAGGCGAAAAGCACACTACTATAGAATAGCAAAAGGTCACTTCTGTGTGGCAAGCCTTTCAGGTCCTTTATCCAATCCCCATTTCCCCCTGTTTTCTGGCATCTCTTTTATTTTTATTTTTATTTCATTTTATTTACATTTTCTTCCCAAATCCCATCCAAGCTCACTTGGGCAATTCCACATAGGGCGTGGTTTTACTTCAACATTTTCTCCTCATTGCTTTGTATATTGAATAAACAAAAGTTCCATAATAATACTGTGTTCATAAGGAAAATACAGAAAACAGAAACTTTTCTCATTTCCCCTCCAGTTGCAACACTCCATAAGGCTACTCTGATATTCTGATCTCACCCCAACTCAAGTACATTTCTTGAAAGTGAAGGGCAGTTAAGTCAATCACTTAAATGCTAGTTTTCCTCATTTGAAGACTCAGTGACCGCTCTATGCTCTATTCCCTCAAATCTGTTTGGCACAAATTAAGCTGTATAAAACAAAAGTCAGAAGGGATTCTTTCTCAATTGCACTTGAAGGCTTCACACGCACACACACACACACACACACACACAGAGATTTAACATTTTAAATGCTGCAACAATTATTTTCACATACACCCTGCGAACAACCTTGTAAAAAATCTACTGAAAATATTTCAATGAGAATGGCTTTGTTTATGTTTAAAGCTGCCACTGAAACCAATGGGTCTTCTCGCTTCATATGTAAAAGACTCATATGCTGAGGCAGAAGTTCTCACAGTAAAAAAGAGAAATAAAACAATCTGCTTGAAATTAAAAGGGCCACACAATCGTGCATCTCTCCACATTTAATGAATGATAATTTTATTTGAAAGCTCAAGGGATTTGAGGTTAACCATGGAGATGGTTATAGTAGTCTATTCTGTTTTGGACTACATTTTGTTTTAGTCCCAATTAAAGTTGACTCATTGAAGCAATGGAACTTAAATAGACATCGACTTAGTAGGTTATTGGTAGAATGTGAAATTTTAGGCTTAAAAGAACTGTAGCTATACAGCAAATAGTACATGGACCTACAGGGCAGACTTCACCTTCATGTCTCTCCAGAGTCGGCCACCCCTTACGGTTCCCATCAAATTGCACTTACACTATTAAAAACATACTTTAAGACTAGGGATCGGCACTTTACAAAAAACAACACAGTGTTTCATTGTGTGGTAAGGTTATGAAACATTTTGAAATGAAATTTTGAAATGAAATTTTGTTACAAAATGAAACGTAATTCCCTCCTCCCCCCTAAAATGAAACAATTCATTTTTAGAGGAAATGGCAGGGGAGCTTCCTCAAGTTCTCCCCTGTAACCCCTTGAAATTGGGAAAGTTTTGGGTTTTAGAGAACAGAGTTATTAAGCTCCAAAGGGGCTGCGGGGGGGTACTTAACTGAAGAAGTGTGGATCGGTGTGCTGAGGGAAAGATGTAAATTAACACTATAATTGGTAAAGCGTGTCAGGCATACTCGTTCCATTAAGCACCCCCACACCTCATTTGGAGCTTAATAACTGCATTCACTGAAACCCAAAACTTTCCAAATTCCAAGGGGTTCCCTAAAATCACTTGGGGAAACTAAACCTGTCACTCACATGCCTGGGATCAGTAAATATTCAGTGGAAAATTACTGATCCCAGGCATGCAAATGGAAGGCTTAGCTTCCCCAAGTGATTGTAGGGGACACTTTGAAATTTGGAAATGTTAGGCATGCTTTACCAATTATAGGGTTAATGTTCAGCTTCCCCTCTCTATGGTAAAGCGCACCAAAGACACTCATTCAATTAAGTGCCCCTCCACCTCCTTTGGAGTTTAATATCTCTGTCCCAAGGAACCCTAACTTTTCCAAATTTCAAAGTGTCCCCTAAAATCAATTGAGGAAGCTAGCACTGTCATTTTGGGTGATATACATGGCTGGGATCAAAATACTAATCCCAGGCATGTATCTCCCCCCAAAATAACAGGGCTACCTTTCCCAAGCGATTTTTGGTCACCCCCTGAAATCTGGAAATATTTGGGGATCAGAAGACTGAGTTTTGAAGCTCTAAAGGGGGTCCAGGTACTTAATTGACAAAGTGTGCTGGGAGGTTGCCAGCCACTCCAGCAGTTTAGGCATTTAATCTATAGTATTAACTCATTAATTGCTGATAACCACCCAGCACACTTTGCCAATTAAGTACCCGGACCTCCCTTTAAAGCTTCAAAATTCAGTCATCTGATGCCCTTTCCAGATTTCAGGGGGTTACCTAAAATTGCTTGAGGAAGGTACCCATGTTACTTTAGAGCCCAAGGTAACTAAATTTTATTTTTTAAAAATAATTTCTGAGTGCATATTTTGAAAAAAAAACACTCAAAATTAACTTTCCTTAGACATATGGCAGATTTAGTTAGAAGAATTATGAATAACATGTATTTAGCAAACAGTAAAAAAAAATGGAAAGTAGGAGTAATTTCATTAGATATTTTCAAAGCTTTTGATACGGTAGAATGGAGTACATTAAAGATTTTAATTAATCAATTGCTCAATTTAGCAATATAATAAATCAATTGTATTCTTATAATAAGGCTAGAATATTAGTGAATGATGGAATAACAGACACTGTTACCCTGGGCCGAGGAACTAGACAAGGTTGCACATTATCTCCAGTTTTGTTTATACTTATAATGGAAATGCTGGCTAATGTAATAAGAAGGGATTAAGAACTAGAAGAGGTTGAAGAGGGGAAGTAAAATAAAATTAACTTATTTGCTGATGATACATTATTAATAATTAAAAACCCATTGATTAATATTTATAAATTACAGAAGCATTTAAAGGGGTTTGAGGAAGCAACAGAATTAAAGGTTAATTGGAACAGGGTTGATTTTTGCCAAATATTGGAAATCTAATAATCAATTAGTAATGGAAGAATGGCACAAGGAGTTATGGAATTTAGCTATTAATGATAAATTGACTTGTGAAATTAAAATTAGGAAAGGGCTGAGCAAGTCTAATGACTTTAATGGAATATGGGATAAATTATTGGTATATGTATTTCAAAAAGGCAAGGGGTATACACCTGGAGAAGTCTCAATGTACTTCTGGAGAGAAACGGGCTGGTCAATACCATGAAAGTTGTAATCTTGTTTAAGTCCCGAGGGGGGTGGGTTGCACTGGGTTTATGTCTTCTTATTTGTTATATTTTTGTTATATTGTTATTTTGTTATTTTCTATCCTTATGTTATTTTGCTGTTTTATCTGTTCTTTTACAAATAAATAAAATTTAAAAAAATTAACTGACCTTGGGCTCCAAAATAGCAGGAGTATCTTCCTCAAACAATATTAGATAATCCCTGAAATCTGGAAAGAGCTGGTGGTGTCAGGGGACTATGTAATTAAGGTCCAAAGGGGGTGCCCCTAGGGAAATAAATCCTAATTGGAATCAATGAGAATCTGTAGCAGTGCTATTGCTTTCCTGATCAGCTTCCGATTGCAATTAGAAAGAATTTTTCCTAGGGGCACCCCCACCCCTTTGGACCTTAATTACTCAGTCCCCTGATGAAATGAAATGAAACAAAACATTATTTTTCGATTTTGTGCCCATCCCTATTTCAGACATTAAGAGAAAGAATAAAAGGATCAATTTCCTAACAGTTTTGAGCAGATAAAAAAACAGCATAGTACCATATATAAAATCACTGATTCCACAAACAGTCATTAACTGATTCATAACTCCTTACTTGAGATGGGCATGAATCAGAAGAATGATGATTCATTTTGATTCGTGATTCATCAAGGTCAATAAATGACAAATAATTAATTTACAATTTTTCCTGATGAAACAGTGAATCAATTAATAAATTCATTTTTAAACTTAAAAACCTATAAAATGCCCTCAAGGCACCTAGGGATACCAAAATTTCAGACAAGCTTCCCTGACTCTTCTCTACAAATCCCTGCAAGTTTAGTGATGTTTGGGTTCTGGATGTCTGAATTATTTATCCCAAAAAGCCCCCTCCCCAGAAAAGTGTCCCAAAGACACCAAAATTGCAGAGAAGCCTCCTCTGACTATCCTTTACACAATTTCCAAGTTTGGAGAATGACTAACCCACAAAATGCCCCCCAGGAAAGTGTCCTCTATCAGCTTTGTTGGGAAAACCCAACCTTCACCAAACGTTGAGGGATTGTAGAGGAGATGGGGGGCATTTTATATCCCAATAAAATAATAAATCAAAATCACTAGCATTTTCTTGGTTTTTGTTCCTCAGGGGCATAGGTTCATAAAACCATGAATCAACAAATTAGCAATTTTTGACAAATTTTGCAATTTGTTTTTCAGTTTGTGCCCACCTCTACTCTGACTCCACTTCTGACTGAAGAGTGACTCAGAAAAGCAGGAAACAGCCTTTTAAGTAGAAAGGCATGGTTATCTTCAAAAATCAGAAAAAGAGCGAAGAATTCATTAATTGTTGAATTATTGACAGTCACAGGATCCCTCCCAGTCCGGTCTCTTAAAGGCAACATACAAAATTGAAATAATCCCAACATTCCGTTTGTTCAGTCTGCCTAATTTTATTGGGATGAACAATGTCTGTTCTTCCACTATGTTCGTTACCATTAATTCATTTTGTTTTACCCATGCAGCAGTTACTGGGGCTCTTTCGGTGGCTGCTACTTGATGATAGAGAGTGACAAGAGGCTCATTTCCATATGTTTTGGAGAATAATTTATTAAAATGATTTTTTTCATAGTTGAATGCAATGGAATTTTGGATGTATTTATTTTTTTAAGTGGACTTAAAACCTTCAGTTTGATCTATCCAACCCCAGTGCTTGGGACCTTTGCTCATGTACAAATGAAATTCAACAGAAATACATGCATGCGAGCAGAGTTGACATCTCTCTCCTCCACCACCACCTTTTTTGTTTTTGTGGGGTTTTTTGCTGCGCCATCCAGAGCAGCCAAGGAGGGCTGGAAATCTCTCCAAGGCATGTTTTCACTAGGTACTGAAGGCAAGGGAACAGGGAAATGAAAATCCAAACATTTCTGTAAGCACCCCTTCCGAATAGAGGCCTTGACTCTTAGGTCTGTTTTTGAGTCTGTGTGCCTTCACTCATATTAATATAGCATCAGGATTGCCACTTTCTAATGAGAGTTTACTCATCATGAACCACACACACACACACACACAGCCAGGGGCTGGAGGTACTCCATCTGTTGGTGGGACAGCGGGACAGATTTGGCATTGTGCTGGGCTACCGAGCTCCCCGCAACCCTGCACAATCCCTCCCAGAGCTCACAGAGTTCATCTCCGCTGCATTGTTGAGATCCCCGCGCCTATTGGTTGCGGGAGACCTCAACGTGCATGCGGATGGTGGGCTTGTTGGTGCAGCTCTGGAGTTCATGGAATCCATGGCTTCCATGGGTCTGTCCCAGCATGTTTTATGCCCCACCCACAGATCTGGTCACACCCTGGATCTGGTGTTTACCTCCATGTCGGGGATTCGTGTCTGGAGGTGGGGGACCTTGTCTCCCTTCCTGTGTCATGGACAGACCATCACCTGCTTTCATTTTCCCTGGCGATCTCGGCTCCTCCCCCGGGGACCATCGGCCCACCATCTTGGCCCGCCCCGGAGGCTCATGGACCCTCAGCGGTTCGGTGAGCTCTTTGGGGGATTTCCTGGTGGAATGACTGACGATCCGGCCGAGGGTGTGGCGAACCTTTGGCATGAAACAGCTGTCCACACCATTGACCGGATCGCCCCCAAGCGCCTCCTCCGCTGCCGAGCCCGGCCCTCCCCATGGTTCACGGGGGAACTTAGGGCAATGAAGCAGGCTAGGAGGAGGTTAGAGCGCAGCTGGAGGAAATCCCGCACGGCGTTGAGTAAGGCTGCTGTTGATGCCCAGTCTAGTCGCTATATCATCGCGATAAGGGAAGCTAGAACATCTTTCACCTCCCTGAGAATTGCTGAGGCCTCGAACCGCCAGGCGGAGCTCTTCCGGGTGGTTCGGGACCTCAGCAATCCTAGTCTGGCCAGGCCTCCTCCTACTGAGTTCAGTAGTGAGCAATTTGCAGCCTTTTTTCGAACTAAGATTGAGGCCATCCGTGCTGGTTTTGACTCCAGTTGCAGTCGTCCTGTCCCGCCATCTCCAGTTGCTGGTCCGCCTTCGTCGCCTCGGTTGGATGCGCTTGGGCCTGTTTCTGCTGTCGAGGTCTCCAAGGCTATGGCGCATTGCCGGCCTGCCTCCACTCCTTTCGACCCTTGCCCTGCCTGGCTAATTAGAGCTGCCAGAGGGACCATGGCCGAATGGGCTTCTGCCATCGCCACCGCCTCATTCAGCGAGGGGGTTTTTCCCTCTCGTTTGAAGGAGACGGTGGTAAAGCCCATCTTGAAAAAACCTGGCCTGGCGGTGGATGATCTGACAAACTATCGTCCTATCGCCAATGTCCCTTTTATGGGCAAGGTGATCGAGAGGGTGGCGGCGGTCCGGCTGCAGTCATACTTGGAGGATCGGCAGTGCCTCGATCCTTGCCAGTCCGGGTTCAGGCCCCGCCGGGGTACAGAAACAGCTTTGGTCGCCCTGCAAGATGACCTTCTCAGGGCGGCCGACAGGGGTTGCTCTCCCTGTTGGTCCTCCTGGATCTGTCAGCGGCCTTTGATACCGTCGACCACGGTATCCTGTTGGACCGGCTCTCTGAGGTCGGAATTGGAGGCACTGCTCGCAGTTGGCTCCGTTCCTTCCTGGAGGGCCTGCCACAGTACGTGCAGCATGTGGGGGAGTTATCGGCCCTTGGATCCTCCCTTGTGGGGTTCCACAGGGTCGTCTCTGTCCCCCATGCTGTTTAACATCTACGTAAGGCCGTTGGCGGGGTCATCAGGAGTTTTGGAGTCTGCTGTCATCAGTACGCTGATGACACGCAGCTCTATCTCTCCTTTAACACCTCTGCTGTGGAAGCTGTGGAAGTTCTCGACGGGTGCCTGGAGGCCGTACTGGCCTGGACCGGGGCGAACAGGCTTAAGCTCAACCCCGAGAAGACGGAGGTTATGTTCTTCGGGAGCTCGCCGTCGGGGTACGGTGGCCCTCTTCCCTGTCTGGGGGGAGTCTCCCTCCAGCTCGCGGAGAGGGTGCGGAATCTGGGTGTGTTCCTGGACCCGGCGCTTGCCATGGAGCACCAGGTGGCGTCGGTGACCAGGTCCGCCTATTTCCATCTCCGTCGGATCGCCCAGATCCGCCCATACCTCGACGCGAGCTCCTTGAGAACAGTGGTCCAAGCTCTGGTGATCTCGAGGCTGGACTACTGTAACGCGCTCTACATGGGGCTGCCCTTGAAACTTCTCCGGCGCTTGCAGCGGGTCCAGAACGCGGCGGCCAGACTGGTGGTTGGTGTTCGTTATGACCACATCACCCCAGTCCTGGCCCGCCTGCACTGGTTGCCCGTTGCAGCCCGGATTAGATTCAAGGTCCTGGTTTTAGTTTATAAAACCCTCCATGGCTTGGGACCGGACTACCTGGCAGAGCGTATCGCTCAGCGGTCAACTTCGGCCCGTCCCGTTCGGCAGGCGCGAGCGCACTTGCTTCGGGTCGCCACCCCCCGGGAAGCCCGGAGGACGAGCACTCGGACCCGGGCTTTCTCTGTGGCGGCCCCCAGCCTCTGGAATTCCATCCCCAGTGAAGTGCGCTCTGCAGAGTCCCTGCTGGCCTTTCGAAAGGCGCTGAAAACCTACCTTTTTCGTGAGGCCTTTGGCGATAGTTAAAACCTTCCCCCCCCCCGCCATCGTAATTTGCGCGTTAGTTGAGGTGTTATCTGGTTTTAACAGTGTCTAGGGTGTTTATAGGTTTGTTTGTCTGATTATTTTATTGTGTTTTGCTGGCTTTGCAGCCTTTGTGTAAGCCGCTTAGAGTACCTAGTAGATAAGCGGGATATAAATATAACAAATAAATAAATAAATAAATAAATAAATACATAGAGCAGACAAGTATGGCATGCTCCTCTCCATCGTGGGAATACCTATTGCATTTGACCAGTACAAATGTGGAGCTTTGAAAGAATTTACTACAACTCACTGACTTCGTAATTGGGATGAAAGGACCTTGAACTTCAATTGAACTGAACATTTTATTACAACAAAAAGCAAAACTGACAGATCTCCCTCTCCCTGGATGATGGTGGTACTTCTTACTCAGAGTGCCCCAGATGTAGCATTGATCTTGGAGAAAGTGCAACAAATCGCTACTGTCATGAGGGGTCTGTGGTGGCCTGAGGCAAGGCTGGATTTATGTCTAGGCTAAGTTGGCTGAAGACTAGGGCCTCTAAATCTAAGGGCCTCCACATCCTTATTCCCCCAAACCAGGAGGAAGTCTCCCTTCTCCCAAAATTGCAAATCCAAGACTTCATGCAAGGGCAGGGTAACTCAGGCCCAACAACTCAACAAGGTTAGTTGGCTCTTTTTAATTGTTAGTACTGATTGTTGGATGGTGTTTGCTCCTGCTGGAATTATTAAATGAGAAATTATAGATAATTATAGATAATTATTAATGCATCATTTTCAAGCCTCCTAATTCCATGTGTCTTGGGGAAAATGATTTTTAAAACGTTTTGATTAGAAAATGAGGTGCTTGCTATAGGGTTGGCTTGTTGGATGTGACAGAACTACCTGTAGAGGGCAAGAGGCCAGCCTGCAAGTTGGGAATGGAACCTCATCCCGAAAATGTTCAAAACGTGCAGCGGCCAACCCTCCAGAAGTAGTTTACTTCTTAATACATGTTTTAAAACTGACAACATAAAGTAGACTCTAAAAATGCCACGCTGTCAGGCAGGCAAGCCAAACATTATTGCAGGATCCAGGGGAGTGGAGGAACTTTTCACAACCCCCAATATAGTGGTTACTTCATGTCCGTTTTGTCTAAGTGTTGCACTTAGGAGCAGTACAAAAAAAAGTTACTTCACGTCCATTGCACAACTACTGAAATTTGTCTCAACCACGACCCGGAACGGGTACTAAGCACGACAATATTGTACCTAGTGCTGGGGTAGGGTTTTCCCTTGTCACTCTTTGTTCCTGCTTTCTTTTCCAAGACAAGACACGGTGTAGTAACAACTGTCAGGCAACAAAACATTTGTTTCTCTCAAAAAACTGTCCTTTTTTTTTTACTTTTCAGAAGCAAAATATCAAAAAATAATTTTTAAACCCCCCCCCGCCCCCCGCCCCAAAAAAGGAAAAAGAAAGCTAGACAAATTCAGTGTTTGTCATGGTACAAGACCATGAGGTAACACTTGTCACGAGACAAGTTATCGCGACCATGGGAACATTGAAACAGGGACAAAACCACGTGATCATGACCAATGCTGTTACGGTACAAAACTAGTCGTGGAACAAAGGAGGATGTGAAGAAACTGCCTAATACACTCAGACACCCACCCAACACACACCTACATTTTTAAGGTGCCTGTACTTGCCTGATTGATTTTAATGGCTGCCTCTCTCTTACGTGCTGTTCCATCCCTCTCTCAGTGACAGAAAAATATGGTATTTACACTTTCCAGGCAATATAATTTGTAAACTCAAGGTGTTTTGCTTTTTTAAAGAATAACATTATGACTTCATTTTCCTATAAATTAAAACTTATTTCACAAAATGTTCAGTTATTACAAAAGCTTTTCATTGTGACTTTTAACATGTATGCATTTTTTCAATCCCTATGGTATTTAACAATAATAATGTATGTCTTTTGGATAAGAAATTGTGAATTGCCCGATTTTAAATGCTTGTCATCATCCTTGGTTTCACTCAGTTTTGCTTATATAACACTCTTCCATTTTCTTATGGTCATGATGGTGGGGGATTGGGAGGGGCCTCACAAATGGAGTAGACAAGGGCCTCTTCTAATCTAAATCCAGCCCTGGCCTGAGGGCATTTTGGGCTTTGTCTTCTTGATTAAGTTTGGAATGAAATTGGATCTGCAGAATGCCTGGATCTGAAGGTACAGTGGCTATATCATTTTTGACCTACCCTACTCTGCTTGCTTTCTGCCTTTTTCTTCTTGGAGAAAAGTGATTGGAGGTGATGAGCAGATCAGAGCTTCACACAATTTCAGCCACAGATTTTACTGCCCTCTCTATGTTTCTGTCCTGAACCAAAGCCTGACCCACCCACCCTAGTTACAGCAACGGAGGTCATTTCTTCCCAAAAAGTGGTTTTAATAGCACTGTATTCGAGACATTTGGGATTTTAAAAATGGTGAACACCAACTGACAAACACTAACAGCTTTGATACAAAAGGTTTAAATAAATCAGACTTTTAAAAATACTACGGTCAATGTTAATGCTGTAGTCATCACTCCAATCCAAACAGCACTCATCCATCGGTGTGGACCTCAGCAAGGTCCTTCTCTGCACCCTTTTTGCTCTCACCATCCACGTCGGTGGTGGTGGGGAAGATGGAGCTCTCTTTTTTTAAATCAAACACCAACAACTTCAATATGTGAAAATTTTCAAAGAGCATTGTAATTATGCCCACCAGTGAGAAAACATTCCATTTATTTATTTATTATTTATTTATTGAGTTTATATCCCGCCCATCTTCCCGGAGGGAACTCTGGGCGGCTTCCAACAACGGACCAGACAGCGGTCATCAATACAAAATACAATAGACAAATTCAATAGCAATGAGTACCATACACACAATGAATACAATAGACAATCAAACAACATGTTAAAAAAAAAGAACAGTGCTAGCACCCTTAGCACTTAGGCAAAAGGCTCAATGGCCCAACATCTTACTCAGCAGGTAAGCGGTGATGGCGAATGGCGAGAGAAAAATAAAGAAGTAAATAAATTGAATTAAACTTGGTCGGTCACCAAAGGCCTCTCGAAAGAGCAAGGTTTTAAGGGCTCTACGAAAGGCCAACAGGGACTCTGCAGAGTGCAAATCACTCGGGAGGGTGTTCCACAACGAAGGGGCCGCCACCGAGAAGGCCCAGCTACGGGTGAAAGTTTTCCAGGCCTCTCTAGGGGTGGCTACCTGGAGCGAGTGCGCTCGCGACTTCCGGACCGGTCGGGCCGAGGTTGATCGCTGGGCGAACCACTCTGCCAGATAGTCCAGGCCCAAGCCATGGAGGGTTTTAGAAACTAAAACCAGCACCTTGAATCTGATCCGGTGTGCAACGGGCAACCAATGCAAGTGAGCCAGGACTGGGGTGATGTGGTCATAACGACACACTCCAGCCACCAGCTTGGCTGCCGCATTTTGGACCCGCTGCAAGCGCTGGAGGACAGTCAAGGGCAACCCCATGTAGAGAGCATTACAGTAGTCCAACCTCGAGATCACCAGTGCCTGCACTACTGTTCTCAGGGAGTCCCTATCCAGGTATGGACGGATCTGGGCTATTTGACGCAGATAGAAGAAAGCGGATCTGGTCACGCCTGCCAGCTGGGCATCCAAGGATAGCGCCGGATCCAGAACCACACCCAGATTCCTAACCCTATCCACCAGCTGGAGGGAAACACCCTCCAAACAGGGGAGAGGGCCTCCATAACCAGACGGGGAGCTCCTGAAGAACATAACCTCAGTCTTCTCGGGGTTGAGTTTGAGCCTGTTTGCCCTGGTTCATGCCATGACCGCCCCCAGACATCGGTCAAGGGTCACACTCATGACAGTTTCCATTGCTGAGGTGGAAAAGGAGAGCTAGAGCTGCGTGTCATCAGCATACTGATAACAGCAGACTCCAAAACTCTGGATGACCCTGTGAGAACAAAATAAGTGAAGACTGGCATCATCAGGAGGCCTGGCTGATAGTTTGAAAAGATGTGAACACCCCTTCTGAAACATCTAAGCCAGTGGCAGTCTGGGCAGTGGTCCAATTCCCATCGAAATGCCTTCTTGCCCATTCAAGAAAATACCTTGCCTGCTCCCTCACCAGAAGAATGAATTGCTGGCTTCTCATCCTTGCTGGCGAGGAGGAGGAGGCATGCAGATATTCGCATCCTTACCCCAGCCTTCACCCAAGAGAACTCCACCAGCATCACTCCAACTTATTGCTAATGCGCAGCACATTTCCCTCCAGCACCACCCTGTGCCTTCCTTCCTCATTTCCACAAGAGGGACGCAACCTGGGGTTCCTTTTTATCCCTAAGACACAAGCCTTCCCTTCTCCTTTTTATTATGCATTGTGTCTCCTAAGGAGAACTAATTGGACACATAACATTTCAATACGACTTCTTCCTCTGGGTTGTAACGCTCTCCAAATGTAAAGTACCATATTCAGCACACCTCCCCTTTTTGACAGGAATCAAAGCAGGCCATAAAATAGCGAGTGGAAAAAGAAATCTTGCAGGTTTGTTCTGAGCACCGAAAGAAGCTTTCTCAAAAAGCCATATACCCCACAGAGTAAATATATTTTCCCAGCTCTGCTTGTTTTTGGAATATTTGGAAGGGTGTTTGTCTAAGGCGATATAAACGATTTCAATAAGAAAAGGCCACGACACGGGCTCTCTTTCTCCGTCCTTATTAGGCTTCTCTCCCCCAAAGTCTTTCCCCTCTCACCTTCTGTTCCTGCTGAAGAACATCTTTTCATCTAAATTGCAAAAGAAGAGCACGAAGCAGTCGCCTACAAAAGCTGCACTGAAAGAGAGGAGACCCTTTGCTGCTCAGGTATTCAATTGCATCCCTCTTGGGAGCTGGTAGGGCTACTAGCTGCAAACAAGACAATGAGGGGGGTATTGCTTTTATTTGGGGATGGGCACCAGGGTTTGGAAACCTCTGGTGCTTTCCTCAGAAGCTATAGAGGAGCAACATGTCCGGTGTTCTCCCATTAATCATTCTTGCTTCTAAATAAATGCATCAAAAAGATGTCCAGTAATCAGAAGAAGCCTTCTGCGGCTGTCAAAGAAAGCCTTCCCCTCCCTCCGTCCTTCAGTAGCATCCTAATTGAAAATACTTTAAACAACTTTTACCAACAGCAGTAACAATCAGTATGATGCTGACGTGCTTCTTTAATCTTCTCCCCATTTCCCCCCAAAACCGAAAAAACCCCAAATTTCCTTTTCTGAAACTTTGAGCATGGCCGTCCCAAATGGTTTGGTCTTCTATAAGACAGCATCAAACCTCCTTTTCCTTGCTTCCCACGTGAGCCTGAATCCTGATAGTTATGAAGCATAAAAAGAGAGAGCGAAAGAGAGAAAGAGAGTTCAAAGTAAAATATAAATTACCATCCCCTTCAAACACAAGGAGAAGTCTTATTAAGTCTCCAGTGCTTGAATCACGTCCCATGTCTGTTCTTTAGACCTTTCTTCCTTTGTGAGGCATAAATGGACACATCTTATTGATTTTCTTTCAACCTGGATCACCTCGATCGCTGTGAATATGGCAGACAAATCCAACTCATTCTCCCACAGGGAAGGATGAAGAATGCAGACGAGAAGCTGGGGAAAGACTTTGCACAGTGGGAGACGAGGAGTCATTACGCAAAAAACCTGAGTCTAACTGCTTGTAATTCTAAGTCCTTTTTTTCTTTTCATCTCTTTCAGTAAAAAAAAAGAGAAAGAAAAAAGTTTTATCACGGAGTTCTTTCTTAAATTTTTTATGAATTCCATTTTGGCGACAGGATCAGCTGCTGAGAAATGTTTCTGTTTAAAGTAACGAGCATCAATTTAGGCTTGGGGAGGGTTACCTTCCCCCACCCCCCACCCCCAAAAATACCCAGAAGGCCACCCTAACCAAAAAGGTAAGCAAATCCTTCTTAACCACAAAATGTCAGGAGCTCAACCAATGAATGTTTGAAGCTTAATATTACAAAGGAAGTTTCCCCCCCTTTTCTTAGCCTCCTAACTTTAGACGTGCAGAAACATATATAAAAAGATAGATATGTGGCACAGACATGTCTTCCCCCCCTCCAATGGATAACTGTGTAAAAATATAAAATGTAAAAGTAGCTCTCTCTCTCTCTCTCTCTCTCTCTCTCTCTCTCTCTCTCTCTCTCTGTTTGTGTGTGTGTGTGTGTGTGTGTGTGTGTGTGTGTGTGTGTGTGTGTGTGTGTGTGTGTGTGTGTGTGCGCACGCGCATGCCTTTCACTAAAGCCCATGAAAGAGGGATTTACGACATCAATTGAGTTATGCAGTTTCTTTAAATAAGGGGTCTGATTATAGAGAAGCCTTTAAGAAAGGTGGCAAGAATATGGAATGCTCTGCTTTGCTCCCCAAAGAAATAGAAAAGACACAATTGAAATGCGGTGGGACATCGCAAAATGAATTAGGCAGGCTGTACTTGAACATATTCCATTGGCAATCAATTTTGAAAGTGGGTATATTAAGGGTGCACTGCTCTGCAGCAGTGAATTGAAAATATGATATGCAAGGGCTAATTCTGAATCACCCTCTCCCCCATAAGCAAATTACCCAAAGAGATGGATTTAACAGACTTTGTTATGTGGTAAAGGATTTGAACTGTACCTATCAGCAGAATTCCCAGGGAACATAAGGGCTGCCTAATAAAAAAAAAGTGTGCCTTTCCTCTCTGCCACCATCCGGCTAGGCTGTGCCTCTCCACATTGGCTATGAAATGAGTGCCCCCTGACAGGTCCTCACTCCTCAGTGTGGAGGCAACGTTTCTAGCTTGTCAGAGCACCACCAATTGCACATAAAATTAACAAGCCTCAACGCTAACCTAGAAGGAAGGGCCAAACAAAAGTCTCCTTTCATTTTGTGTTTTTCTTTTTCTGTCTTTCTTGCTAAAGAGAGGTTTAGTGTTAAGCGCAGTGGGAATCTGACTGAATCAGATGTATTAGAAATGCATGGGAGCCCACCTCTGCTACTGTATGGCCGGTATAAACAAACTTCTGTAAGCCATTTCTAATAGGAGGAGGGAGTTCAAACAAAACACTACAACTTGTGAACAGGTTCTTGAATCAGGACCATATCAGTGGTGGCCGATAGCATGGCCTTGCTGTATGCCATGCTTGGAGAAGAATGAGCAAGTACATTTAAAGATCTAATTTCTCATTTGAAAAAAAAACATTCCTACACTCATATACCCCATTAACACATTTTGCTACCATTTTAGCCCCTTATAAAGAGTTCAATTTTCATTTTCCAAATGACTAGCACCGTGTTCTTAAAAGGAAATCATTCCTGCCAAAAGCTTTTTTAAAAATTGAATTTTATCCATCTTGTCATTAAAGGTGCAGGACCTTACAGATGCTTATTTTACACAGGAAATGTTTCATACAGCCCATTGATTGATTGGTTAGTTGGTTGGTTGGTTGGTTGGTTGGTTGGTTGGTTGGTTGGTTGGTTGGTTGGTTGGTTGGGTTGGCTGGCTGGCTGGTTGATGTATTTTAGAGTATTTTACCCCACCTTTCTCCTTTGAAAAGGACCCAAGACGCCTTACAGTAATAAGGGATAATAACGCAGCCTTGCTGCATATGCTCACTGAGCTCTAGACTAGGATTCCAGCTTTACCACAGGCATAAGTGTCCTTGAACAAAAAGAGAAGCACAGAGAAGCCAGAGGTCAGGGACAAGGGACAACCAAGAATTGAGGAGATAAAGGAGGGGGGAGACAGAGGTTCTACAGAGAGGGAGAGAGGGAGAGACAGAGAGACAAGCTGAGCCAGAAAATGAGAATTCATTTGCTCTTTCATTTGCCAGCACATCATTGATTGAACAAGGACACTGAAGGATATGTTGACTTTAGAGCCTTTTTGTCCTTAAAGGGCCAGGTTGAGAATAACTTCCATTCACACACTCCCTCCCCATTCCTGTAACATCCGGATCTCCTCAGTGAGACTTCTTTTTCCTCCCTTTCCCAAAGGGGCTGGTCCTCTCTCTACACTCTTTACTACACCATAGTGGCTTTTTCAAAAACATGTTGAAAAGCCATGGCAATTGCTCTGTGATTTGGTGAGAAATGGTTAACTGATGGGAAAGCATGACAGATTCTGGGATTTGGCCTTGCTCGGCAGCTCTTTTTGAATGGCATGCATTCAGTAGACTATCTTGGCTGCTGACAGTGGTATCCTCAACATTACAGATGAGCTTTTCTGTGTAACAATTAGAATCCTTTTTCCTGCCAGCAAAGCAGGCTTGATACCGCAAGGAAACACCATCCTCTTCTCTATTTGTTTATCACAAGTTTAAATCCATAGCAGTCAATTGGCAGGGATGGGAGGAGTGTATTTTAAAAACACTGCCAGAAAAAAATAGTTATATTAAAACAGGTCCGATAAAGCAAGATGAACCTAAGGAAGCCAAAGGTGAAAACAGCAGTAGGGCTAAAACAATACAAACATTAAAAAAAGTCTAACATGGTTGGGAAAATACAAAGATTCCTTACCAAAAAGGGTGTGATGCATGCACCAGGAGATCTCCTCTGGGAAAGACATTCTTGAGAGGGGGGGCACCACTGAAAAAGCCTTCTCTGTTGTAGGCATCCCCTTTCTCTCATTTGATGGGGGCGCATGGAGAAGCCCCTCTGAGAATGACCTCAGGATCAAGAGAGGCAGTATACAAATGGATTTACTCCTCTAAATAACTTTGCTCCAAATTGTTTAGGGGTTACAAGATGACCTTTTTGGTATTTTAAATTGGGTTGATCTAGTCCTAACTCACTGGAAATAGCAGCAAAAACCAATAAACAAACAAAAACCATAGCCATCACAAGTAGTCAAAACTACCTCTGATATTACAAATGTTGATATAAAAGCAAATGGCATAATAGTAAGGGGATAATAGTCTGTGTGGTGTAGTGGTAGAGTGATGGACTAGGACTGTGGAGAACAGGGCTTGAATCACCACTTGGCCATGGAGACTCACTGGGGAAGGAACTGATAAAACCACCCCTTAGCTCTCTCACGTACCTTGAAAGCCTTATTAAGGTTGCTGTAAGTCAGTTCTGACGTGACAGCACAAAACATACACAACACATAAAAGTAAATCACAGTTTTCTGTAGTAATCAAAACTAATCAATTAGTGTTCTTCAGTTAAGACAGAAGCTATAACTCTGAAGGTCATGTTGAATGGCACGTGATAAAGAGTCTTTGGTGATTGTGGTTTCAGTACATTATCTTATTATGCAATCCTCTTCTGTGATCGGCTAGAGAACCATGCCGCTCAACATCCAGATTGACACAAATAAGTCCCAAGGGTAGAAAATGCAAATGGTCTTGAAATTGGGGTCCATCTCTAAAGATAGATCTGGTTATCTCTCTTTTTTTTCTAAAGTACCAGTGTGATACCCACTATTTCTTCTTGTTCTCTACCAACCAGCTGCCATTTTAATTTTGGAGCCCTAGTTCTTTAACATAATAATGGAACAGAAAAACCATCAAATGGCCCAATCCATCACTGCTGAACTTTTACCTCTAAACTACTGCCTTACTGTATGATGACACATGCTGTTTCTCAGGAAGATAATTGCTTTTGGCACCTCACTCATCTAGATCAGGATCCATTTGGGTCAGGAGGAAGGAAGAAGTCCCATGAGCATCACTAGCATTTTAAAAGATATATTCCTCAGATCCATTCCTTCAAACTTTGCTCCACCCCATGATTTTGGGATTCCACATTACAAGTTCAGGTCATGGAATAGCACCAATGGTTTAACTAAGGGTTTACATTTTGGATTTGGAAATACAGTGGTACCTCAAGTTACGAGAAGCTCGACTTAAGAGTGAAAAACTGTTGGCGTTTTAAAAGCTGCCTTACAAATTTTAGATGTGGTCTGCTCTACTTACATTTTTTATTTTATGTTTTTATGTTTTTATTATTATTTTTGTATTTTTTTTTAGATAGGGCTGCTGTACTTAACAGTTGTTCAACTTGAGAACATGCATTCAGAATGGATTAAACTCATAAGTAGAGGTACCACTGTATTCAGAGTTCACTGATTAATCTCATAATTGGATAGATCCAAATATATCCAAATCTGAATTTTATAGTTCTATATAATTATGAAAATAATTCCCAATCTTTGGAGTAACATTTATTCCTTTCTATGAAGCAAAACAAGTTGAGGAGCCATATGGCCATCACAAAAACCAAATACAAAAGTGGAACAAATGATACCTTTAGGCTACTAGAAAAATAACAAAAAGTTGCTAATATTTTGAGGGCAAAACCTCTTCCTCAGAGCTGTACCAACAGGTTAAAACATGGTAAAAGATGGAGTTGTCAGGAGTTATTTCTTAGATGTAAAGTCCTTGGCAAGATGCAAAATATGTCAGGATGTTTCTTAGTTGAGGCCAGGAGCTTAGATGTTCTCAGGCTAAATCTGTAAAGGGTGGGGTTTTTATTGTTCCAGTCCTTCAAACAACATGTCAGGGCTCACATACACACTTTCACACACACACCCCAATGTGGTTCTTTGAGGCTAATAGCCACTTCTTGGCCAGTGGTGGGGGAGGGCTGGTATAGAAGACCCATGCATTTCATTTGGGGCTTGGGATAAAATTTAGAAAAGTCCACTAGGTGCAGCCAACTGGATCAAATAAAAAGGAAAGAAATTACCTAGTGGTTGCAGTCTTGTCGTGACTCCATTGATGGTCCATTTGCCTCCTTCTTGGTACGTATGGGGAGGGCTCATTCCTGGTATCTTTTTTTGGTACCAAAAAAAAGAAAAAGGATTTTGTATCCTTTCTATCAGAAAGCAAAAAACTAAGTTTCCACTTGCTCAAGAAAGAAGTGAAAGTAAACTATTTCTCAGGCATCCTGGAGTGATTTCTGGAGAAATGAAACACAGACACTCTGGCACCAAGTGTAGTGGGGAAAACTTAGTGCTTCCTGAGCGAGGTAACCATGGGTTTCCCAAGGGAGGGGAGCTGGGGTGAGAGCAACACCTGTAAATGATGTTTGTCGGCACCTATGAAATCTAGAAGCAGGTGCAGACACCAGAAAGTATTTTTTCACAATATTTTTTTTCCAATTGAAAGGTGGGCCTAAACACTTATCAGTCTCTCAGTGTTTGCTGCTAGGATATGCTCTGGTGCAAGCCTGCCTTGTAACAGTTTTCTCTGTGTCCCTTTATGAATCTTTAACTTATATGTACATTATCTACATCTTATTGTACAGTATATTCTTGACTTGATATAGTAAGAAATTAGATTTAGGATTAGTAGAGTCAAAGGTTGATAGGTTATAAATCATCAGGGGAATAGTACATTAGGCTCACACCTTTTGTGGGTACATCGGACAGGAGAATATTATTTTGTTATATATCGGCATATATAAAGGAAGAAATTCTGGCTAAATTGGGTCTCACCCTAGAGGCCAGTGGATCCTGACTCAGGAGATGACTGAAGCAGTGTTGAATGAACACCCTTGACAATGACATGAAGTTGTCTCGGGTTCACCGAGACCAAGCCCATGACCGTGCAAAGTGGAGGACAAAAACCAGAATAGTGAATCCCATCACCAAGTAGGACAGACAGTAAGAAAAAGAAAATGATGGTGGTGATGGTGACGATGACAACAACAACAACAACAACAACAACAACAACAACAACAACAACAACAACAACGATGATGACATAAACATTTCTCCATGTATAAAACTATATTTTGTCTAAAATTGTTAAAAATTGAGAATTTGGGGTTTTCATAAGGTGCATGCAAGAATCATCACAATTATACCAAAGTAAGGTTTGACATATCTCGCTTTGCATGTAATGAGTCTATCTCATATATTAGTTTCACCCTTTGAGTTGACTTACTGAGATAAATGAACATTTGCACGATATTATGATTTTTTGATTTTCATCACAGGCAAGGAAGATGAAAGGAGTGTACAGCCAGAAGGGTGGGAGTGCATTTTCATCAGTGTATCCTGGACATTGTGACAGTGGCCAAGAGGAAGAAGAAGAAGAAGAAGAAGAAGAAGAAGAAGAAGAAGAAGAAGAAGAAGAAGAAGAAGAAGAAGAAGCACCACCACCGGAAACCACTGCTGTAAACCAATATACATAGCTAACATGTGCAACTGAAACTGTGCTCATGACCTGGGGTTCAATCCCAAGTAGCAGGATCATGGTTGACTCAGCCTTCCAGCCTTCTGAGGTCGGTTAAATGAGTACTCAGTCTGCATGGGGGGGGCATTGTGTAGCCTGGGTACTATAATTAAACTGTAAACTGCCCAGAGACTACTTGAAATGGTATGAGGCGGTATATAAACAGAACACTTTGCTTTGTGTTGAACTTTGAAAGAGGTGAATTTTTTGTTGTTGTTGCATCAAACCTACATTTCATCCATAGATGAAGGGCACCATATTTTTCTGTGTATAAGATGCCGCCACGTGTAAGACAACCCCCACATTTCCAAACAAAATTAGTGTTTTGCAACTGCACAGTTATCTCCTTAGCTTTCTTCCATGTGCAAGAAACCTCTAATTTTTAGTCTAACTATTTTAGACAATTATCTAATCTTATACACAAAATTATTGTATGTATTATATTCAGATGTCAAAAGAACTGAATACTAAACAATGGTCACTTAAATCATTACTAGATGTAACATGCGACCAAACATCACTGTCAGTTAGAGATTTTGTCAAACAATAATTAAGGGATTATGAAAAGAAAAAAATGCACACATGTGTATAGCAGAGGAAAATATGAGTTTAGCAGCAGTAGCATGTAGATAAAGTGTAGATAATTGTTATAGGTATTATCAGAATTTAGAAACGGAGAGACAAAGAAACATGACTTAGAATAAAACTGTTATATTGAATATATACAGCAAATATACAACAGCATAACACCAAGCAATAACATATATACAAATCAACAGAGTGTGGGGTACTGTTTCTCACCATAAACAGTCCCAATTTGACATTATTACAGCCAGTTCTTTTATACACATTTAGAACTCATCAGACATGATTTTAACCAATCACATTCTGACACACCATGATGTCATTAACTATTCCACCTGTGCTAAATCACTTAACCTGCTAGTGATTTCTAATTCCATGCACTTGTGGCTAACATCATGACACTGCATTTTTGACTGACTCCATTTTATAAATTCTCTGTTCACTCTGTTAAATATACATTACATATATTTTGTCAATTCTACATATTATGGCAGATTTACCTGTACATTGAATACTTCACCATGTAGTTTCTGTATTCTAACTCATATGTCCGAAGAAGTGGACAATGTTGACATTAAAATATGCCCATTGGTCTTTAAAGTGCCACCACATCTCTTTTTTTCACTTGTGTTTTGTTTTGTGTTTCTTGCAAAAAAATATCATTGTATGGCTCTGACCTGCATCACATGTGGCTTTCTAAAATATGGCTCCAGGAAGACAACATCTGCACAGGTGCCCATACTCTGAGAGCTATGCACCTGACAATAGTTGGTCCTCTTTAACGACAGATACTTGCTATTTTATTTATGAATTTCATTGGTGTAATGAAAAAGGCACAGAGATCTTCAAGGCTTCTTGATCATTCATTCAAGGACAACAAAAATGCTAGTGATGAAAAAAATCAGTGGCATCCCCTTTCTAGGTTGTTCATTACCCTATACCTGTGTTGGCAAACCTATGGCATGGGTGCCAAAGGTGGCACTCGGAGCCCTTTCTGTGGGCACCCGACATCGCCCCTTCACAGCCACCTATATTCAGGTTAAATTGCTGTATTGGCAGTTCACAAAAAATTAGTGGGTTTTGAATTCCAGTTTGGGTACTTGGTCTCTAAAAGATTCGCCATCACTGCTCTATACCATGAATAGTCGATGAACTTCCATGTTTTCTACTTTCCCATTTCTTCATAGGCACTTAAAAAAAGCTAACATAGTTCCAATAAATGTGGGATCCAATCTACCACTTGCCAGCCCTGTCTCTACTGAATGCATGATACTGCTTTCCTGTGCGAATTCCAGAGTGTCAATATGTTCTGATAAGAATCAAGGTAACACCAGAAAGCTCTTCACATTTTGGTTGTCATTCTGTCAAAAAGTGTACTGCTACTGAATATTTTGCTACTGAATACTTCAATTTAGACCATGGGCATACCTACGTTTTCTGTGTAGTTTCCCGTCGGCAAATTACGCAGTAAAAGATCGCGTGCTAACCAGGAAGAGAAGCAAATTCTGCTCCTGGCCGACCACACCCCTCAAACAGCAGTTTCAGCGAAGTTTCCTAAACCACCGCCAGGGGCTGGATTTAGAAACTTCGCTCGAAAATGCTCTACTTGTTTGTTTCTGTTGCAACGACAGGACACTGAAAATATGCAGTAAATTCAGTTTCTCCCCTTTCTACCCGGCTTAAAAGACAGAGCCTTGGAAACTGGAGCTGGAAAGTAGGAATAAATGCGTAGTACACAGGTTAGGACAGAACCAGAATAGGAAGGTACGACGCAGAGGAGAGGACACCAACTGCTTATTAAAAACCATGTGACCGCTCCCCCAAAATGCAGGAAATTTAAATATGAAGGAAACCCAGGTATGATCGCAGTCTTAGCCTCAAACAGTGACTGATAAAGTCCATCACAGATTCATACTCTTTTCCAGTTAATAGTTGTGTTTAACCACTTTTTTTTACTAGCCTTTTAGAAGCACCAGTACATAAGCACTCTAGGGCACAAACCTGTCTGTCTGAAGGTGGATTATTAGCAGGGAAGTCTATATAGGAGGTGTGTGGTTTTGTGGGAAAGAAGAGAAGTACTGTATAAATTGCTTGAAAGAATCTGTTTTGAGTAGGATTATTATTTTTTATTGTGTACGGAACCTATAGCTCTAAATCCACTTAACTTTCATATTATTTTCATATTGCAAGCCTAAATAGAAATCTCTAGACAAAAACGAGTAAAATGTGCAAAGTTTTCAGTGGTAAAATATGTTCTTATCGAAACAATAGCCAGACACTGGGGGTGGGTGGTGGGTGGTGGTGGATGGAATTAAACTTATAATAAATGATAAAACTGCTTTCTCTGGATTCCAAAAGATGGAACTGTATAAATTATTTGTGTGAAAATAGTGGTAGGACCAAATATATGGCTTATAACCCTACTAAAAAATTCTAAAAATTAAACAAAAGAAGCCATTTTTTAAAGGTGATAGGGCTCAGAGGGATTTATTAATGCATATATTTCAGGGATATTCTTCCTGGTACAATGCAAGCACTCTGTTAGTGTGGACTTCCAAATTATATTTAATTGGACAATTATTCAAAGTGAAAAACCCTACACAGTAAACTAAGAGGGTCCTTAATAAACACCTTGTCTCTTCAAGAAAAACAGAGAAGTCATTTGCTGACCCAAGAGGCACAATTTTGTCTTTGGTAAATTTATTTTAAAGTAATTGCCGACTTTGGGAGTAACAATTTTTAAAGAAAAACTTGGCTCTCCCAGGCAGAATAATAAATTGTCCTCTGCCCAGTATGAAGGCCTAATCACATTAGAAAGATGTACATTTAGTTGGCTGAAGCAAACAGGGAATGTATTTCACCTGGTCCACATGCCCAATAAAACTCATTAAGTGACATATCGCTTTCTGCTCTCTTTACTTCACTGTGGAATTAGGGAGGGAAGGCAAATGGAAATTTACTGGCTAGTTCTACATCTCTGTCTCCCTGGCCCTCCCCCAAAGAGAGGAATGAATCTCTTCCTATTTTAGTTTAAGGCTATTTGCCATGTCCCAAAAGAACCTTCTGCGATTAACTCCACCAGCAAACAACACAGAGAGACTTTAGCTATCCCTCCACCACAGCTCCCATATTTAAAGTACAGGAAAACCCATGGATGATCTGTTTAAGAAAATGAACTCTACACTTCAGTTTTTGCTATGTGGACTGAAGATACAAATGATCTGCCTTCCATGCTCTTTTTCAGGATCATTAGCGACAATAAGATCTTGAATCCTTTCCAGAAATGACACGATAACACATTCAGTAAAGAGGAGCAGGCCCCGTCCTCCTCATCCATATAGTGACCAGTGGTTTCCAAAACAAGCCCCCTGTATGTGTGGTAACAGAGAGTTTTAGTATTCCTAATGATCCATGCAGGATTATTAGGAGCTGCCTGAAACCCAGTGGGAAAAGTCCATCATTGGGCTGGCAGTGCCCCACCAGAAGTATCGGGGAGAGGTGCTAGCAAATAATGAAGGAAATACAATAATAAAGTACCAAACCCGTCAACTTCATGGGCACCAACCCCTAGACAATAGCTAAATTGAGGAAAGGTTTTCTACACCCATCTGAGGCTCTAAATATTAAATCAGAAGAGTCTGGGATAAACCTATGGGAAGCAAAAATAAGTAAAAGTAAGTAAGTAAGTAAGTAAGTAAGTAAGTAAGTAAGTAAGTAAGTAAGTAAGTAAGTAAGTAAGTAAGTAAGTAAGTAAGTGCTGTCCTGAATGGGAAAATGCTGAAGAGTGTCTCCCACAGTGATAAGACTATCTGGACTATCTGGAAGTCACTTCAAAATTTGAAAGCAAAATAGGAAGAGCAAAGAATATTTAAGTAAAATGGGGCTACTGTACCATGATACCGGACAATCCTTCTGTGACTGTGGAGCAATTAAATCAGTGCTGTACTTTTGTGCATACAATATATCCCCCACCCCATGTACTAAAGAAGCTCTAGCAAACAGCTAAGAAAATTACTACTGAAGTAGCACACCTCTGGCTGAAAAAATGTTCAATCGTCTTAACATTTTGATTTGTTCTTAATTTTACCTATATTTCATATATGGTTATTATTTTAAGTTGTGCTATTCTCTGAAAGAAAGAAAGAAAGATGGAAAGATAGAAAGGAAAGAAAAGAAAAGAATAAAGTATTCAGGGAGGGTTGGAGGGTTACGTGTGGTTTTGGGGCTGTGGGTCCCAGAATTCCCTGGGCATGTGGCTGACCAAATTTTGGAGTTTTTAACCCCAAAAAGCACAGTTATACAGTGCTGTAATTTTGTTCTCATCATAGAATGAAGAGTAATGGACAGGAAGGTGGTTTGTTTCAATCATATTACATCTTGTCTTCAACGAGCTTCAAATAGTATAACTGGCCCTCCTTCCTCCACATAGAACCTGGATCTCCCAAGCAAATGTTGATTTTGAATCTAAATGGTGTAAGACTGCAGACAATACACATAAAAGCTGTTTTGTCTTGAACCAGCCCTTGAACCACTCCAGGGGAGTGGAGGAGGGGGTCATTTACAAGCCATCCAGAAATACACTAGCTTTCCCTCCATAGTTTTCCCCTGGGTTACAAAAGAATAAAAGAAGCCAAGAGGTCAGGAAATGCAGACATGCAATCATTAGGCAGGTAAGCAGAGTAAAAAGCAGCTGGGGGGTACCTTTGTGGCTGGCCACTGTAGCATTTACCTGTAGTAATAATGCATGAGAGGTGTCTGTGCTGATTGGTGGGTTTGTAGACCAATGAGAGAATCTGGGAAGTGGCCAGAGAGGATTTAAGGCACAGTTCAGCACTGTTTTAGGCAGATAGGGACCAAAAGAAAGACCTACAGTTGCAGATAGGGAATATGACAGTCTGAGAGAATCAGATAAAGACTGGCTCTGTCAAAGAGAAAGACAGATAGGGCTAAAGAAGAGATAGGATTTTTAGAGTGTCTGTGAAGAAAATTAAGTGTTTAGAGTTTGTAAAACTAGGTAGAGGTAAAACTAGGAACTGGGTATGCATGTATTCAGCTTTATTAGTGATCAAAATTAAGGACAGGACTGGATTAAGACCCTTAGAGACACTAAACATTTAAAAGATTTTGGTGCCCCCTATATATGTAATTCAAAATATAAACAATAACAAACCATAAAATATGATTTTATTTATCAAATTAAACAAAACTGGGAACTGGGAATTTTTAGCCTTTCAAAAAGAAGACTGAGAGGGGATGTGATAGCTATGTTTAAATATTTGAAAGGATGTCATATTGAAGAGGGAACAGGTTTGTTTATCCATGGCTTCAGAGACTAGGACTCGGGGCAATGGTTTCAAACTACAGGAAAAGAGATTCCATTTGAACATTAGGAAGAACTTCATGACAGTTAGAGCTGTTCAGCAGTGGAATATGCTGCCATGGAGGGTGGTTGAATCTCCTTCTTTGGAGGTTTTTAAGTAGAGGTTGGATGGCCATCTGTCGGAAATATTGTGATGGGGTTCCTGTATGGCAGGGGATTGGACTAGACGGCCCTTGAGGTCTCTTCCAACTCTATGTTCTATGATTCTATGAAAACTTATGGTAAAATGGAATACAATGTTTACTTTTGTATAAACATCCTCATTTTGTAGAATTTGGCTTACTCTGTGAAAATTCTGCAAAATTTCATTCCAAAAATTCAACATAAAGACAAATGCATCTTATCTGCAATATTATTTTGTTCTCTTCTAGTGTCTCCTTTTGTGACTGGTCTTTGGCTGCACATTCTAATGTTTCGAAAATTTTAAGGAAAGATTTCAAAATTGTTGCTGTTGCCATAGCATCTGCCTCCCACCTGGTATCAGAGAGGGATTTTAAGACATTTTCATTTCCAATACAACCTTCTCGATGGGCCTTCTCTGTACAACTGAATTTTCAATAGGGCCTTCTCGGTGGTTGCTGCTCAGTTACAGAACCATCTACCACCAGAAATTCACCTGGAACACTCCAAACATATAAAAACTATTGAAAACTCAGTTGTATAGAATGGCCTTTCCTAATTTCCCAAACATCTAGTTCTTCTATTCTTCTTTTTACCACTTATCTCCCCCCTGTTTTTATTTAGCAATCTCCTGACTATTTTTACTTTCATTTTAGCTTTACTTTAGTTTTTTGTTGTTGATTTATGTATATTTTGCTTATATTATGTTGTGGCTATGGTTGTGGAGGTGCCTGATAAGTAATCACTGCCTGATAAGTGATTTCAAGAAGCCCCAGACAAACCAAAATGCTTCACACCTCCACCACCAAGGCCATAGCTGAGAAATCTTCACAGACATCTTCATTGTGCTGTTTGCCATGCATCTGCAAAAGACCATGAGGAACAATAAAGGCCAGGTTGTCCTAGTTTCACATTCAATTTCTAGCTTCTTCCCACCATAAAACTAGGAATGCAACTGCCTGAAGGGTAGGCACCTTTTGCTCAGCACAGACCATCAGGTAATAATAATTTTTCACTTCAACTTTCAGCAAAAGCTCACAAATTTATCATGATCTGGCCAGAAAATCAAACCCTGGCGGTATTTGCAGCCATTTCCCCCGGAAAGTTCCACTTTCTTCTCTTCTCCAAGGACGTCCTACGCTGTCCAGCTCTAGGGTATCTTACGGTTCAGCCTAAAACAAACATTCATCACGATAAAAATCTCCATCCTTATTACAAGTGTAAATTTGGACTCTTTCCGTAGGTTATGATAACTCTTGAACAGGAAAATATTTATATATTTAGATGCTTTCCGTACGAACACTGACAAATCTTGAAGAGTAAAGTGCACCTAAGAGTAATGGAGAGTTGAAAAGCTCATCTGCACCAGTGATTATCTTTCGTTTTTCTACTACTTTATTGCTATGGGACATGTGGTCCCCAAATTTCTGCTTGCACTGAGACAATCTGAAGACCAGCCTACACAATTATACATTCACATAGGTTGTAATAAATCAACAACAGCCGAACTCTGACAAGGTGATGCCTGTTGACAGATAAAAACAATACACGTCTGTGCTTAACACTTCAAAAACAAAACAAGCTTTTATCAGATTTTCCCTCCCTTTTAATCAAAAAATTGCTTCCTAGGCTCACCTAATTTTGCAAAGGATTCTAGCTGCACAATGTCCTCTGCTTTGTTGTTTAAACCCGAGCAGCATGCAAAACTATGTAACCAACAATGAAGGATATGACTGCCACGGGGTCAAAAGCAAAGGGGGCCACTCACCATATAGGTAACAGGCACATATTTAACAGGAATGTGTGGAGGAAAGAACCAGTAAGATGCAATGGTAGAGAACACCAAACAGAGTAACTACAAACAATAGATCTGGAAGTTGAGCCATGGCAACTGGACTTCTTTTTCTTGAGAGACAGAAACATTTCGCTGCTCATGCAAACAGCTTCGTCTGAATAAAGCTAGTGTGAGTCCTCCGTCTTATTATAAATCCAGTTGCCATGACTCAACTTCCAGATTAAATCATCTGGATGACTGAGAATCTTCACAGACATAAAAATAATAGAGAAAACCTACCATGGAAAATCCAAAATCTACTTTTACTAATAAAAAAGAAAGAAAAACCAACCAGTTCGTTTTCCTGTACAGATCTCACTGGAATGAACACAAGCTGTGCCAGAGCACTGCAACAGATCTTTGGGCAGTAGAGATAGCCCTCCTGGGAGGATTTTGCTAGGACAGAACATTTGACTTTTGAAATACCTTGGGCTTCAATTCTTAGAAGCCCCATCTAGCTCAGCTGATGGTAAGGGACAGTGGAAGATTAAAATGTCCAGGTAATTAAATATTTCCCACCCCTCCCTTAAACAATGGTTTTTGGAAGTCATTAAAGCAACCAGAATGGAAGATGGTAACACATCTGATGCAGAAATCATAATTTGCTAAGAAGTCCTTGGCTTCCAAATCGGGTGTCAAGGACCTTGTGCCTCATTACACAACTACTTCTACAAATTCCTAAACTTCATTGCTACAGAATATCTTCTGCAACAATCTTTATTATAAAGGATTAGGTATATATATATATCCCTTTATGCACTAATTTCAAAGGAAAGAACATAGTGCCTGAGAGTTCTGACAACACTGTGATGATGAACATGGTGCATAAGTAGATACAATATCAATGAAATGAAACCAAAATCTTTTGAAGGTCCATTCTGTGTTTGTGTCCTACCCAATGGAAGAAGCATCTCAAGGTAATGATGATGATGCTAGGAAGACAGAATGAGACTTTAATAAGGCATAGGACCCATTCAAGTTTAATTCAGAACAGGGACAATTCTGCAAATGGGCCTTAAAATTTCATCCTTGCTGGATTCTCTTCCACTTGGATAGCAGAATCTAGGTGCTATCATACAGCCTCTCTACAAACACCAGTTTCTTTCTCTTTTGGTTCCTACTATACCCCTTCCATATACCCTTTCTGCCACCCCTTCCTTTCTCTTTTATTGGTCTTACAATTTGTTATGCATTGCTGCGAAACCTGACACTCACATGTGAGCACATACAGGTAATCAATCAATTAGAGAACCCAGGTTTACATCCACCAGAACCTTCCTATTTTGTGTGATTCCTTTGTCACCTTTTCTTTATGACAGTGCAAACCATGGGAACATGAGTGGGTATGTGATCATTTGTGATAATATCATGCTCCCCTTCCATTATGTCATCATACTATCATAGCATAAAAGAGCTTAGCAAATAAATCAAACATATCAGGGAGCTACATTGTTGTACTGGAGGCTCCAGACGTGTGTTCCAAGTTTGTTTGTTTTTTACTGACAACACACTAATAATAATAAGAAGGAATAAGAATGCACTTGTGTTGGAGATCTACTCAGATTAAGCATAGAATAGTGAGATTGCATAGTGGTGTGATGAAGCCAAGTCTGTGATAGCAAAGTGGGTGAAAAAAGCCAGGCAGAACAGAAATATAAATGAGATGGTGATGGCCATAAGAAGTATGTATGAAGGACATCAATATGGCCTGAAATAAAATATATCAGTACATCAGATGAAATCATATTTGTGCAAATTCCACAGCATAAGGTTGAGGATATCATCGGCCAAGACAGTTTCTATACATTCTACATTTCTTCATCCCAGGCTGAGATCCCCAGTTTCTAACTAATCCTTTTCATTGACAGGAACCTGTGGGGGGGCTGTAGGACAGGATGGGAGGAGGAAAAATTAAAAGCACAATATTGCCTTGACTGATTACCAAGTTTCTCCTGCATGTTCTTTCTGGTTTAAAAGTAGAATACTGTAATCTTAGACATCCCAACAATTAGCTCCTAAGCCAAATGCTTAAACCACTGGGCTAATGAACTCTAATTCTTCACAAGATGTGAACTAGAACATGTATACATGGTGTAATCCCTTCCCCCATCCCCAAACACTTCACAAGGATAAGGCCTGAGAGCCCCCACTGCTTTCCCCTATGATAAAGTCAATTTTGTCCCATTATTTCCCCATAGAAACATGCTAATCAGAGGCCTTTATTGGTGCTAGCTCCAATAGGATTTGCTATGTTTTCCTCTCCTTCCTCTATCATTCCCCTCATGTACTTTAAACACTGCTCTCAAAGCCTATTAAAAATATAGCACTACACAATCAGTTTGCAGATGGAACCGTCTTAACTAAATGAATTCCCACTCTTTAGACAGTCTTTCTCCTTTTTCTCATCTATAATGTTGAAGAGGTCATTAATTAGGGACAATCTAGACAGAAAATTAGGCTGTATTATGATAAATGCCACTCACCTTTACTTGACCAATTTATAGAATCAGTCATTGAGACTTCAAAGCATGTCCTTTCCCACATTTTACCTCACCTCATGCCAGTGAAGAGCGCTGAAGATAATAGCTGCTATATGGAGTACTTATTATTTCACTGTGTCTTGTTCACATGAAATCTTTACTCTTTGGAAGAATATGAAGGCTAATGTCTGTTGGTGAGTGTGTTGAGCATACAAATTGCCCTGAATAAATATCAAGTTGATGAGTAAATATGTCTCGTATGACAATAGCTCTGATGCAGCAGCATTGGGGAAAATGTTTGGACGTCCCCATGACTTTCATGAGAACCTGCTTCTAACTAGCTTTAGAATTTCAACTTTTAAATCAATCTCTTCTTCTGCACTTTTCTTTTCTTTTCTTTTCTTTTCTTTTCTTTCTTTCTTTCTTTCTTTCTTGATGATGTGTGCATGTAGTTTTCTGTGTAAGATAGGCGAACCTAATATGTTACAAATTAATCGTGAGAATTTTGGGTGATATTTTTAAAATCTGACTTTAAAAAAACAATAAAAATATTGATTATTCATCTTGCTCATGTGTGAGTTGTTTAAAATGATTAAAAGAGCATACATGCAGATTAGAACCAAGATAGACTTGTCTTGTCTAAAATCCTGAGTAGTAGAGTAGACAAAGCATCAGATTTAAACCAGGGAACCTGCCAAATCAAATCTCAGTCTTGAGGCTCATGACATAGTCACTGTTGAGGAAATTCACTCTGTTGTAGCCTAGTAGTTATGTGAACATAACATGGGACAACTATATATATATGCATTTCCTGGGTATTGCCAGTGGAAGACACATATATTTGGTTGATATACTGATGTCAGGAGGTCCCTCTGGACCTTTCTTGCTTTTGATTATGAACAATCATCATTATATACATCTGAATTCCCTAAAAAATGAAATGTTAAAAGCAGAGTTGACCAGAGTAACTTCGTTTCGGGTTACAAATTACCATTTTAAACATTTTGGTTTCACACCAAGTGTACTTCTCCTTGATTTGTTTTACCCTGGGGTTGGAATACCTCATACAACTGGAGTATTGAGTAGGTGTCTTGAGTAGGTAACATGAAGTATCCTTCAGATGATACAGGGAGTCCAAGTGTGGTATCAAAAAAGTAACCTATCTAATATGCCCACTGCACATCCATGACTAACATGGCTGCCCTTTGGCATGGTTTTGTCATCCTCTTCTTCTGACAGCTGTTCTCCAGTTATGGCAGGATCCTCAGACTCATTAATTATGTCTCAACTTTCTTCATTGGAAGCCATATTGGAAGTTCCAGCTGCTGAACTAGAAGCATTTCATCCATTCTTTCAGCACTTCATCCATTCTCTCAGCATCTCTGCCTCCATACTTTATCTTCTTTGACTTTCTAGTTAGTTATCACAATCCCATCAATTTCTTGACCCAACATGCTGTTTAGAATGTACCCAAGGATGATTTGACAGGGCCTGGACTGTACAAATGTGTTATCAGACACTTTTATGACAGTTTCAAATATCTTGCCAAAGAATCAACATTTCCAGAATATCGCCTGGCAAAGTTCTCAAGCCCAGCACAGCAATCACTATGAGCTTGTTATCATTAACATTTTGACAACTTCTGCAGTTTGTCCTATTCTATACCACATATTTCTATACTGCTGGATATGTTGGAGAGAAAGCAGGAAATTCTGCTTTAAAAGAAGTGGAATGATTTGAATAAGAATAGTTTTCCACACCCAACTGCACTTGGCCAGGAGTGCTGCTACCAACATCCACATTATAAGCCACTAACCAGGCCAATTACTCTCAAACACAAACACCATTAAACAGACGTGATTGGTGAATTTGACTGAACAGGTTAACTTAAGAGTTACACAAGATGAACAGAAAAAGAAAGGAAACAAATGCATGGCCTAGTTATAGAGAAACCAGGCCATGGATTTGTTTGAATTGACCTATGCAGAAATTTTCTAAATAGCTTTCTTTCTTTCTTTCTTTCTTTCTTTCTTTCTTTCTTTCTTTCTTTCTTTCTTTCTTTCTTTCTTTCTTTCTTTCTTTCTTTCTTTCTTCCTTCCTTCCTTCTGACCATTTTCCAGAGAATTCTCAGTGGGATGAAAAGGGAACATTTCCAAATGCTACAGGTATCTGTTGCCGTATTGATGTACGGATGGACAGAAGGATGGACAGATAGATGGAAGGAAGGAAGGAAGGAAGGAAGGAAGGAAGGAAGGAAGGAAGGAAGGAAGGAAGGAAGGAAGGAAGGAAGGAAGAGACCCACACCTCCTAGAAAATGTTAGGAAGAAAATTTTTATCTAAAAAACTTAATTATCTGTTAAACATTGGTGCAGTCAGTATGTATGCTGTTCCTAATAGTGCCAGTCTTTGCAGCTCGGAGTGTGTTATTTTTGAGATGTTCAACTGCTTATAATATTGTGTAAAATGGCTTGATGTTGTTCCCAAAGCCCCAATGGCTAGGGGGACCAGTGAAGTATGCTTCATCCACCAGCAAGAGGTTTCAGTTGTCAGACCTCTGTATTTTGTTAGTTTTTCCAGTTCTTTATTTTCAACTCTGGCATTGCCTAAAATTTCAATGCCAGTGACCTCGACATTTGTGGTGAGGGGCTTAACTGCTCCAGTGATGTTGAGAGCTGTACTGGCAGTAGTGTAAACCAGAGAGGTCTCAGCTGAGGAACACAACTACGTGCACCCACCAAGCCATGAATCACGGTGAAATATAATCAAAAGAAGCCTAAACTGGCTGGGTCATCACCTGGGTTAATAAGGACCACAACGGGTGGGTTGATGAACCTGGATATCCATTGATAGATGGGCTACAGTTCATGGATCCCATTGCTGAACAACCAGGGCATGGGCCTGTAGAATTACTGGAAGACGAACAATCTTAGAAGCAGCAGAAATATATTTTACCAGAGAATCGGGCAATCATAAAAAATTAATTATTATTAAATTATCACACAGCAGACTATGCTGGATTTTGTATTACCAATCACTAGTCGAATGTTTCCCAAGCCTTGGTTTTATTATTATTATTATTATTATTATTATTATTATTATTATTATTATTATTATTATTATTATTATTATTATTATTATTATCAGCAGCAGCAGCAGCAGCAGCAGCAGCAGCAGCACAACAGCAGCAACAGCAGCATCCATTCATTACATAGTCTTTGTCAACTGAAGTTCCCCTTGTATAAACATGGAATAATAGTGATTGGGGCTTGATTTGCTCATGCAATTACCTTGCCATTATAGTAAAACTACATGACTAGCAGCTAAATCAACTCTACTGAAAACGATTGCAATTAAGGTGGTGGCAACGAGCAAGAAAATTCTTTCAGTGTTGTTGTTTCTTATAATGAGCCATTCACACATTCAAATAATCAGCTCCCTTGCATTTTAAGAATAAGAAAAATACACTTGTAAACCAGCCCCAACTGAAGTAGGCTATAATAATTATTGTAAACTTCTACAAAGAAGTAATAATATATGTTTGAAAGCTATCTCAAACTACCTGAAAATAATATTTGTTCAATAGTGCTCTGAAGTGAACCAAGTTGAACTCTGGGTTCCTGTGATGATCTTTTACAATGTCCAAGCAATAATTCATAGAAATCTAAAACTAAAGTCATGTCATAGCTACACTGGGTAAAGGTCCAGGCTTTGAGGACCTGCCACTCACTGAGAAGGGGAGAATATTTTGCAAATTGTATGCAGCTCAAGATGTGAAAAATGGCTTTGGATGATGGATTCTGATGTTCAAGTAAGCAATGGGTGGGTCCTCTAGAAATAACTAGTTTTGTGTTTGTTCTCCTAGGTTGAATCACAGCTTTTCTCAGTGAGCACATTCATTAAAATATTACTACCAGCATACCCATTACATACCCTACCCTAGGCCTACCCTAGCACAAAGAAAATATTTGATGATTCTTCGATAGAATGCTGGTTGATTACCATTTAATTATCAAGATTTTATATGTTGACACCAGTGATTTCACTTTTAAAACTCAATTTCATTACACCAATCAGGAGAACACTGATCTACTTATCTGGTTATTTATTCTGCTATATCGATGTGAGTAAGATGTAATTCACTGCACAGAAATATGAGCTTATGAGAAAACATGGGGAAAATAGGGAAAGTAGCAGGGTTTTTTTTCTCTCACTGGTTTTTCATGAGAAAACTATAAGGTTTATACTCCTTATGGTTTCTAAGAACTTTTGGCAATACACAGCAATTTAAAATCAAGAAATGCAAAGCACAAAAATAATACATTAAACCATCACAACTGTTGCACTAAAACCTGCACAGGCCAAGTACCAGAACTCTTTCATGTAGCACTTCCAATAGACAGGAGCTCTGTTGTAGTATCCACCCTGTCAACAGAATTGTGAGACAGTCTCCAGATGAAAGTGGTGAGGTTGTATGTTTAATAACAAGCCTAGAACTGCAGAACTATGGATCATTGAGTTCCCCTCTGTCAAGGAGGCACAGTGGGGAATCGAACTTTCAACCTGTGGTCCCACAGCCAAAGACCTAAACCAATGAGCTATGTAGCAGACATATTCTACTAAATAAATAAAAAATGAATGCATCACAATTTCTACAGATAGAAAATGACCAAGAGAGAGAGAAAGTGGAATGTAATTAAGTTCCTGTTTTGCTGCATGTAAAGAACATTAAAAAATGAGTGACTTGTATTCAGGAAAAGTGGTACAGTAGAGAATAGAGATGGGCACGACTAGGGAAAATGACGTTTTCGAGTTGTCGTGTGTCAGAGGCAGCCCGTTTCGGCTCGTTTCCGTTTTTCGCGAAATTTCGCAAAAATTTGTCGTTTGTTTTTGTTTTTTCATTTTTTTGTTTGTCGTTAGTACTCATTTTGGGGGGGTAGCAGGCTCCTGGAGGCACCTCTCTGTGGTGGGTGCCTCCTATCCTCACCCGCCAGCGCTGCTACAAAAGGGCATGCATAGCCATATGCTATGGATATGCATATTGCAGATGCAGCAGACTGGCAGAGGCACCCCTCTTTGGGGTGCCTTCCCTGCAACAGTCGGTGAGACACAGTCAGGCAGCACTTGCAGGCATGGTTTGCATGGCACACAAATGCTGCTGCAGGAGTCAGCCAGAGCCACAAGTGATGGACTGGCAGACTCTTTGCACCCGCTCCAAGGGAGATGTACTTGCGTGTAGTGCAATGCAAGTAGATCTGGCTTAGGGTTAAGACGGGTTAGCGCAAGGGCTAGGGTTAGGCTAGTTACGGGTGAGGTTAGGGTGAGTATTGGGGTGCACCTCTGGGTGCCTCTCTGACCCACTTAGAAGGACAGTGTACTGGCGTATGGGTTAGGCTTAGGGTTCGGGTTCAGGTTCGGGCTACGGTTAGTGGGCTGTTTATGCCTGATTGGCACATCCCAGAAGTCTCTGTGGTCAACCTGGCCAAGTGGCCATGCGATTGGTGGAAAATTTGCATGGTCCAATCCCATGGGCGAGCCCATCATTGCGAATGTGCAGTTGTAAAAAAATAAAATAAAATAAAATCAACGGAGATGTTTTTTTGCAAGAAAAACCCACTGCTGCCACTGTAAAAATTCAAGCATTTAAAATAGCTAATTTTCGCATGTTTCTGTGGTGCTTTGGTGGGGTTTTGGACCACGATTTAAAAAAAATATTGCGGTCGCCATTTTAGATCCCCCCGCACTGCATGGCAAATGGATGCGCCCTCCCAGCCTGGTACAGTCTCCAAAACCTGGCCATGCGATTGGTGGAATGGCTCCAAAATTTGCATGGTCCACTCCCATGGGCGAGCCCATCATAGCGAATGTGCAGGTGTAAAAAAATAAAATAAAATAAAATAAAATGAACGGAGACGTATTTTGGCAAGACAAACCCACTGCTGCTACTGTAAAAATTCAAGCATTTAAAATAGCTAATTTTCGCATGTTTCTGTGGTGCTTTGGTGGGTTTTTGGACCACGATTTCAAAAAAAAAATATTGCGGTCGCCATTTTGGATCCCCCCCCGCCCGCACACCGCATGGCAAAGGCAGATGAGACGATGCCCGCCCGCCTGGTACCAGCAGCGCAGCAGTAGCACTAGCCAAGGAGAGGGGGCGGGGACCCCCCCAAATAAAACACCCTTCTGGCCTGGTAGGTGCCCTCAGACAGTTTTCGCCTGCTTTTATGGCCGGGAAACGTTTTTTAAAAACTTTTTTTCTGTGCTGCTTGGCATCGCGGGATCGCCGCGATGCCAGGAACGACCACGACAAATCAGACCCAATTATTCTTTAATTGGTTCGAGTTCGAGTTCTAGCGGAGTATAATAATAATAATAATAATAATAATAATAATAATAATAATAATAATAATAATAATAATAATAATAATAATAATAATAATAATAATTTATTGTCATTGTGTGTATATACACAGTATACACATACAACGAAATTCAGACACCCAGAGACCAGATTCAACACACACACACACACACACAAAAATCTCCAAACACTCTCACACACATTAAAAAAAAAACCCTTCAACACACACACATAAAAATCCCTGAACACTCCCCCACCCACCAACCCCCTAAAAACACAAGCATCTACACAACAGGCTAGGTAATCCTGTCCAAGTGGTCACTGCTGGTGGTTCTTGAGTTGCGTAACGGAAACGAGTAACGGAAATAGAAACGGAAATTCCGCTAAGTCGTGCCCATCTCTAGTAGAGAATACAGCCCTCATCCTGTGCATTGTAGACAATGCCTCTGTGTTTCTTAAACTGTGGACAGCAAATTGCTGATTAAAGGGTATTGAAAGTTATTTTGCATAAATATTCTGCACAGAACTTTGGTTTGCAGAAAAACCAAGTGAGTTGCATTTTGCAGGTGCACAAGCTATTCTATGGAACTGAGCTTTATTTTTCAGGCAGGAAAGTCACACGGTCACAGTGTCTAAAATCCAGTAGAATGTCATCACTAGAATCAATGGAACTTACAGTGCACCAGATAGTCACTGATTCCTTTGGTCTACTCTAGTTGCAATTACCACTGAATTTTAGGCAGTGCAACAGCTTTCCTGCCTGCAAAGGAGAGCTCAGTTCCACATGACAGCTTATCCGTCCAGAAAGCACAGCTCAGTTCCATGCAATACACAGTACATTTTCCTGTAATCCACAGTGGTACACACACACACACACACACACACACACACACACACACACACACACACACACACACACACACACACACACACACAAGAGAAAGAGAGGGGGGTGGGTGGGTGGGTTTAGTCCTGAATAGAGAAGACTAGATTTGTGTTGTGCTTTGAATTGTCCAAATTGGGAACAATTTGCATCTAATTTCTCTCGTGTTGCTTTGACCCCTACCAACTCCATTGTTGGTCAAATCCTCAGGAAATCAGAATTCTGCTATTTTCCCCCATTCCCCCCATGTTTCAATATGATCTTGCCTTTCCCATGCTGCAAGAGTTAGTGGCCCATGAATTGTGTAACACGCTACTCTAAATAATCAGATAACTAGGACGATCCCCATATCCTTCTCCCTGCTTGCAGATGGAATGCAGCCCAAATCCCCCCAATAGGATTTGATCCCTGAGCCAAAATCTTTTCCCGTCACCTCCTTTGCAAACAACCATATTTTGGGCTGCCAAGTGATCTATGCACTGCAGTGTAGCCATCCCATACCCCAGCTTCCCAGTCATATAGATCCTTTTTAAGATCAGCTGGTGTTAAGGGAATACTACTGAGATATAGCCCACTCTCCTCTTTTAAAAAAATAAGGAAGGGGCATTTACTTTCCAAAGGAATCCCATTTTCTACATGGTTCTTTAGACTGTCAGATCAGATATCAAAATGAGAAAGTGCACCATGGTGAGAGTTCATATTGTCAACGAATCTGATGGGGAGAACAGTATGTTTGCAAACTGTATGGTACTTGTGTGAAGTGTCATCACATCTGACTGCTTAATCCTGTTATAAAAAGTGGAGGTGAGACAGCCTATGTTGTCCTGGGTTGATGTGATGTTACAGCAGATAATCTCAGCCGTGGCAACCTGCTGGATCCATGACAGGGTGCATCTAGGGGTCATCAGAGTTAGCATACAGTATGCAGTCTACCATCGGGAAAGGGCACTCAGCAAAGAGAGATGGCTTTGCACTTTCACCTTGGATAGCTAGAAGAAAGAGAGAGGCCTTATATTGCAGACGAGTGGCACAGCCCTCTTAATAAAAAGCAAAGTACCTGGGATTTAACACAATGGATTTATACAGTGTATACATGTGCAGCCTGCAGCACCACTCAGCATACATACATAGACATACAGATATCTGCTAAGAGCTGTACCATGCATAGAGAGTGTAGTATTTAAAGTTAGGACAAAACAATGTATAGTTGTTCCATCGCATATATATGTCTAGGTCAATTGCACCTACTCTTGAAGGTGTATGCAGCCCGTATGTGATGTATGTAGTGACTACATGGATGCTCCGTTTCAACATGGGGTTAAGTTCTTTTTTCAGATGACAGCATCCTATTCTTCCTGAACAACAAACGATGAGAATTAGCCCCTTTCTCCAGAAGATGCTGATAGGGGGAATTTTCTGGACTCATCTGTACTCTATGAATGCTTCCCCTGCATGCATACATATCACACTGACATTTCTAATTGAAAGGTGCAATAAAAATAAAATAATAAATAAAAAGCAACTAACCAACCAAGAAGCAGAATCAGCTTCCCTGCTACCGTGTGTAGGATACAGCTTTCCAGATGCCCTGGCCAGCATGCCTGTTTGTAAGGGACAGTGAAAATTGAAGTTCAAAATACGTGGAAAGTCAAAGCTATTTCACCTCTGTTGTTAAGCATGAAGCAACTCTAAGGCATGCCTGTGCATGCACGTGCAGCATTTTTCAATTGTAACATCAAGCAAATGATCTGCACATTTTAAGTTATTTTGTTACTGATTTATTAATAGCATTTTACAGTGCCCGTTAGCACTAAATTCTCTGGGCAAAATTCCCAGAGTTCCATAATGGAAGATGGGCAGTATAAAAATGAAACAAATAAATAAAAATGGCCATTTAGGCTTTTTCTTCCCCCTTGAGCATAATACTGTTTACATGAAGCAGTTTGTACCATAAGACCCATATATTGCCCAAGTGATGACAAGGTATTGGATTATTATGTGCTACGTAAACTAAACATATAAGTAAATACATGTATGGATCAAACCACCAAAGGGAAAGGGAAAAGGGAAATCAGCCTACCAGCCATAGATGGCAACTTGCCAGATGAATCACACTTAATCTTTGCCTGGAAATAATAATAATAATAATAATAATAATAATAATAATAATAATAATAATAATAATAATAATAATAATAATAATAATAATAATAACAACAACAACAACAACAACAACAACAACAACATTGACCATGGAGGCTGGGGACACTGGGAGTTACAGTCCAAAAACATCTGATTTCTAGGCTCTGCACTGAACCAGAAGTCATGGAGAAGCAACAAAGCCAAGAGCTCTAAAACATCCTTTTTGGACTGGCATAAAATGCTACATCCACCTTGGTGGGGTGCAAACTGTGTAGGCCTGATCACTGGTAGAAAATGGCATGAGGATGACATCATTCACAGACTTCTGTTGTTGTGATATGTTTGTTATGTGCACTCAAGCTGGAAATGACGTAGAGCAGCCGTTCTACTCAGCCAGAAAAAAATGCAATGGTTTTCAGTGCTGGATCAATTCCAAGGAGAAAGGCAGGGTAATAAATAAATAAATAAATAAATAAATAAATAAATAAATAAATAAATAAATGAACCACAAATGTGGTAGGTCAGCTTTCCATGGGTGAATTCATATTAATTGGCCACACTGGGAAAGAGGAGGAAATAGTCAAACAGCCTTGATTGCAACTTGTTCACATAGCTCTCTATTAGCCTTCTTGGTTTGCAGGTCGCAGGGCCACACAAGTACTATTTTAATCATCTAAGGCTAAGTTGTTATTTCCTCCTTTCATTTTCCTTCACTCTTTCTGTACACCTTTTTTTTTGACATATTACAGCACTGACACAAAGCCTCTTTTAAGAAAGAAAGAAAGAAAGAAAGAAAGAAAGAAAGAAAGAAAGAAAGAAAGAAAGAAAGAAAGAAAGAAAGAAAGAAAGAAATTGCATCATTTTCAAAGATCCAGCCTTCCTGGTGTCTTAACTTTTTAATACAAGGTTTTGTCCAGATAACAAATAGTGTTAACAAAGCAGTTTCTAGCTCACCCAATTAAAGACTCAGGTCATCATTCCTGTTTGGGAGGGAGGGGCAATCTGTACGCTCACTTGGTGGTGATTTTTTATTTATACATGGTTCAAGCTGAAGTACTAGAAGAGAGAGACAATGGTAATTTTTACTTTTACACTGAGCCATATCAAATTAGGCAGGAGAAAAGAATTTAATTAAGACATCCTGAGAATCATAATGACCATTTTGTGATTTATTACTGAATTTTAAAAAGTTAACTTAGTTTTACTGAGAGTTTTCTAATATTAACATTCAGGACCATTGGTGTGGAATTTCTCTGTGCATATTTCAAACTCTGGGAGAGCTCAGGTTTGAATTAGGGGTGATGTGCAGACATTGTTCATTATTAAGACATGCTGTGTGTGCCCCGAAGAAAGGTCAAGGGATCCTGAAATCCAGGAACATTCTTACTGACAACTAAGCCAGAATAACGATTGGATCCCAAGCCAGTTTATAAAACTGGGAGGAAGGGGTGAAATTTGCAATTGTCCTTATGACCTATAATAATCTAGTGAGCTAGTGGTGTCCCCTGTGTTCTGGTGTAAAAAGAGGCAGTTACCTGGGCCAGTATCCTGTTGGTTTTACATGTTCAAGTTGAGGAAGTGCAGCAGCAACTGGATAGCATGTTAACCATGTTTGGTTCCACTACTGTGCTGCACAAATGGCTACCTGCAAATGGCATCTCAAATATTGGCTACACTGACTTGGAGATCCATGGGTGTAAATAAAACATTTACTAGCCCTTGCTTGCTGGGGCAGTGCTAAATTGTTTTCCTAAGAAGTAACAGGGCACAGTGGTTAAATGCCTGCACTGCAGGTAAAACTGTGCTCACAACCTGGGGTTCAATCCCAGGTAGCAGGCTCATGGTTGACTCAGCCTTCCATCCTTCCGAGGTTGGTAAAATGAATACCCAGATCGCTGTGTAGCCTGCATACTGTAATTAAAAACTGTAAACTGCCCAGAGACTACTTGAAGTGGTATGGGGTGGTATATAAGCAGAACGTTCTGTTGGTATGATTGGGGCTCAAAGGCCCTCAAAATGTTGGGCCAGAATGTGGAAGAAATCAAATCAGCCTAGCAGGGATGCTTGATTACAGTCTGTAATGAGTTTGGTACATGGTGGTTTTCTCTCCACTATGGAAAACCAACCACTAGATAGTCATAGCAGAAAAAAATCAGCCAAGGGCCAGGGACTAGCTCATTCAAAGTGAGAAATTTTGAAAAAGACAACTCTAAGAATAGATTCTGTTTGTTAAGCATATCATGATGTAGGACTCAACTGATATTGCTAGTAATATTTTCCCTCTCCATTTCACGCAGTTTCAAATCTGGAATTAAGTTGTTTTCAAGTCTGTCTACAGAACTAGCAGCCCCTCTGCAGAATTAGAACTTGCTTTTGACCAAGAGTGCTTGGAGTGTGGCCTGTGTGCCCCATGGCCCTGCCACCACAAGGCCTCCAGTGCACTATTAAGCTTTCCTAACACTTCCAGAATCCCCTTCAATCCAAAAGTTACACATTCTAGAAGACTCTGTATTTGCCATGTAAATCACTTTATTTTTTAAAAAAAGGAATTTTAAGTCCTAAACCATTATTGACAGATTATCTGGGAACATGAGGCATAAGTATTTTTAGGATCAAGGGTTAAGCCCCTCAAACCCCAAAGAAATGGCCCACAATGGCCTTTGGAAGTTGTCGTGTCTCACTTTACATACAAGACTATCCTATTCCTGGCTCCATCCCCACAGTCATCATAATCTAATACAATGACATTAATCTCCAACAGAAGTCCAAACATCAAAACGGTGCTGGGCAAAGGCTTTTAGATGCTGTGTTAGAAGGCAAAACCCACCAGGGCCTTGCTTACTTTTCATTGTATAACTAACACATATCAGCAAAAAGAGACAAGTCAGCCCTTGTGAGTTAATGAGACTCATGTATCTATTCTTTGGCCTGGATCTGCAGAACCAGTTCCTTGAGGAACAGGTGAACCATTCATCTTAGGAAATGAGCTGGCATTAGAGATGGGCACGACCAGGAAAAATGACGTTTCAAGTTGTCGTGTGTCGGAGCTGGCCCGTTTCGTCTCGTTTCCATTTGTTGCAAAAAATTTCAAAAATTTCAAACATTTGTCATTTCGTTTGTCATCTGTCGTTAGTACTGGTTTAGGGAGGGTAGGGTAGCGGGCTCCTGGAGGCACCTCTCTGGGGTGTATGCCTCCTCTGTCCCCCTACAAAGGGAAAAGGAAGGGTACCAAGTGGCACTGGCAGAGGCACCTCTCTTTTGGGTGCCTCTAGCTCACTAAGAAGGACAGCATACTGGCGTACAGGTTTGGAGTTTTTTGGAACTTTGGACTGTGAGCGAGGTGAGAGAAGAATGCCTCTGCTGGGCGCCCTCTGACTCACTAAGAAGGACAGTGTACTGGCTTAGGGTTGGGGTTAGGGCAAGGGCTAGGCTTAGGGTTATTACGGGTAAGGTTAGGGTGAGTTAGTGGGCTGCACCTCTGGGTGCCTCTGACCCACTAAGAAGGACAGTGTACTGGCGTATGGGTTAGGGTTAGGGTTAGGGTTAGGGCTAGGGTTATAGTGGGCTTTTTATGCTCGACTGGCACATCCCAGAAGTCTCAGTCAAAACCTGGCCAAGTGGCCATGCGATTGGTGGAATGGCTCCAAAAATTTGCATGGTCCCATCCCATGGCCAGCCCATCATTGCGCAGGTGTAAAAAAATAAAAATAAAAATAAAATAAAATAAAATCAATGGGATTGGAGACAGACGTTTATTGCAAGAAAAACCCACTGCTGCTACTGTAAAAATTCAAGCAGTTAAAATACCTAATTTTGCATGTTTCTGTGTGGTGCTTTGGTGGGTTTTTGGACCACGATTTCAAAAAAAAAAATATTGTGGTCACCATTTTGGATCCCCCCCCGCACCGCATGGCATGGCAAGACGACGAGGATGCCCCCCACCAGAGCAGCCCAGGACAGGAGAGGGGGGGAGGCCGGGGACCCCCCCCCAGCAACCACCCCTCTGGTAGGTGCCCTCACTCAGGCAGGCATATTTTTGCCTGCTTTTTTGGCCGGGAATCGGGTTTTTTTTAAAACTTTTTTTCTGTGCTGCTTGGCATCGCGCGATCGCCGCGATGCCATGAATGACAACGACAAATCAGACCCAATTTTTCTTTTATCGGTTCGAGTTTGAGTTCTGACGGCTTAATTGTCGTTACCGTTTCCGTTGCGTAATGGAAACGAGGAACGGAAACGGAAACGAGAATTTCGCCAAGTTGTGCCCATGTCTAGCTGGCATGTAAATGGACAAAGCTGTGCCTGAAACTCTTTCCCAACTGCAGGTGTCCCTCAGTTCCACGCACAAACATTTTAACTCTGAGGAGAGTTCCTGCAGTTTCAAATGTTCTTTTCTCTCTCCTTTCTTTGGCCAAATTCAAATCAGCTCCATTTCCAGGATACTTGGCTCACATAGAAAGCAAACTAGAAGCACGGTATCGTTTCCCCATGCAGAGGGGTTTGACCTCATCCACCCACATAGAGAAAGGGAACCATGTGGAACTCAGAAGCTGTATTTTGGATGGTGAGATTCTCGGCATCTTTCCTGCCAATAGGGACACTGACCCAATTGAATTCTGGGAGTTGTCCAAAGAAAAGTAACTTTTCTCCACTCTCAAAGTGGTGAAGGTGTGACTCATGGACCACATATGCACTTTGTGTGTTTGAATATGTGGTAATGGTGTTATTTTTATTTTGCACATCCTTTGCTTTAGGTCTTCCCCAGCTTTCTGCAAAAGAATGAATGTAGCTGTGCATACAATACAGCTTTTTGCATGAGGTTCTTGCTAGGCTTCACCTATGATCACAGTGTGGTTGCCTGGTGAGATGAGGACTTGCCCAAGCTCCAGCTTGATAAATCCACCTCATGAAAAAACCTGATCTCACAGGGTAACAGTCTTCCTCTGGAGCCTGAGACCCAGCCAAAACCAGAGGTGTAGCCAGGATTTGGAGCATCTGGGGACAAAGTTCATTTTTGCACCCTCCCTGCCACCACACCCACATTACACCTACCCAGCAACAGGGGGCTGAACCCTGCAGGCGTGGTGTGTGTGTGTGTGTGTGCATGTGGATGGACATATCTGTGTGTGTATGTGTGCACACGTGTGATAGCACGCACATGCCTTACACCTCTCCCTGAAGACCCGCATTTTCCACTGGCCCCTTTGAGAGTTGCTCTCTCTCTCTCTTTCTCGTATCCTCCCCCAACCATCCGCCTCCCCCATCACACTCCGCCCATCTTCTCTCAGTTCGCTCTTGAGCCCCTGAGGTGAATTTGAGCGCTCTCTCCTTCGCCTCCTGTGCAGGGCGGGAGGAGCTGTGCACCGGGGCTGCCACCACCGCTGCCGCCAGTGGCTCCCACCTGCATGCAGTTGATGGGCGAGAGGGGAGCGGCCACAGCCAAGCTAAGAGAGCGCTTCTCCCTCACAGCTCATGAGAGGGAGCAGGCTTGCTGGTCTTCCAGCTCGCTTGCTCCGCTCCACGTTGTTGCCGCTTTCCTCCGCCATGGAGGTGTCCGCAGCCAGGAGCAAGCTGGCTCAGACCCTGGAACCCACCATCATCCAGGCACCCCCAGATTTCTGCCCCTGGGGCAGATGTACCTTTCTCCCACCCCCACCCCCCGATATGGCACTGGCCAAAGCTAGAGCTTTGGTGGATGGATTGGACAGGTCCTTCAAATGTGGAAAACTCTGCAACAAAGTCCAAGCCAGAACAACTACCAAGACCCCCCACCCCACCCCCAAGAACAGGAGCATCTAAACAGGCAGAGCAGAAAACTGGTGCTTGGAAGGAGTGTTAAGTTAAAGAAGACTCCTCAAGAAACATCCTGTGGGAACAGGTCCCTCTGGAAGTCTCTGAGTTGCTGAAGGCGATGACAATTGCTGCATAAAAGAATGTAATTGAGGCTTGAGGTTCTGATGGGAATGCTTTTGCATGGGGCAGTTCCTGGCTTCTGGAATAACTGATTCTCTGGTGTGTTTGGCATGCTGGCATTTGACCTTAGATTGATATGCAACAGTGCCTTTGGCTCCCCGGGCATGTGGCCTATAAAATTATCTGATAGGATTTTATTCATTTGATCTTGGTCTTGTTTTTTATTTGAACTCAGCTATGCACACTCCTTGCAGGACTTGTTTTCTGGAAATCTGTGTGTCTGGCTTTTCCAGACTGACTTTTGACTGCCTTGACCCCACTGCTGCAGCTTGCCCACCGAGAAAAGTGCCAACAGGCAGCAGCAGGTGTAGCCTCCGGTGTGACAAATGAATGTTACCCCTTTCAGTCCTCTCTCCTTTCCTTCTTTTCACTGTGGGTGGAGGGATACAACACATGTTTTGCCTAGACAGAGCTTGTTTCCAAAAACATTTTTAACCAGATGACTTAATCATAGTAATGGTATGGGGCATATAGCTGTGGTGTATAATGCTTTAATCGTCATTAACCAAGCAGAGATAATGATGGCTAGAGGGCTGTACACATGACCCACCCCCAAAAGAGTCCTTTAGAAATAACAGGAAGGATAATGCCAACTGTTTTGCTTCCAAAACACCAGCACGTCTGCTGGTTATACAGTAATTCCAGCTTTGCTGCTTTTAACATAACACAGTTGTAAGTACAAATACACATACGCGGGATCTTAAAGCCATGAACACTGACTGGCACATAGTTTGTGGCAGTTGCATGGCTGTGTTTCTCATGAGCTGTGGAGAAGATGTGGCTAGAGATGGGCACGGAACAAACATTTTTTTGTTTCCGTTACTGTTTGTCGTTTCCGTTACGTAATGAAACGACAAACGAAAATTGTGATGAAAATGAAACGAAACGAACAGAACCGCGAAAATTGTGGTCGTTACGTTTTGTTTCCGTTAATGGCAACGCGCAATGAAATGAGCTGTTTTAAATGTTAAAAAACGCCCTGGACATCCATAAAAACACAGCGATAATTATTTATATTGTCTGATAATACCTACCAGGGGGGTTGGGGTCCTTAAAACGTTTGTTTTTGTCTTCTCCCATCGCGATGTATTTTTCTTTTCTCTTTAAAATGGATATCGCCACCAGCCACAAAATGGAGGCAAGCCATGTGATGTGGGATCATGTTCAACCAATAGCATGCCCAGGTTGCAGACTGGGCAGGCAGGTCTGGCAGCCACAGAGGGCATAAAAAGCTCTGGCAGCCCCCGTCCTCCTTGCAGTCTCTGGTGGGAGTTAGGGTGGGATTGTTGTCTCTGTGACTCTAGCTTCAGTCCTGCAGCCTCCCTGTGTGCATGCGTGCTGCGTACCTCTCAGTGAGTACCCTCCCCTGCCCCGCAGTGCAGTCACTCTGCGGCTGCCTTGCACCCTGGGCAATGCCCGCCGCTGCCTTTGCAGCCTCCCTGCATACCTAGTCTATACTGTGTCTCTGCCAGCATCCTTTTTTTTTAAAGTGTTTTCCCTCTGGTCTGGGGCATTGGGGGATGCCTGTGCATGGAAATGCTTTAAAAATCATGCAAAAAGCAGGTACAAATGAAAAACAAAAAAACAAAAAACGGTAACGAAATTTTTCAAAAAATTCATGACAAACAGAAACGAACCGAAACAGACCTCTCAACGACAAATGAAAAACTGAAATGCCATTTTTTTTTGTTTCGTGCCCATCTCAAGATGTGGCTGATGAACACAACAGAGTTTGATCCAATGGGTGCACTCACCTCACACCTCACAGGGACTGTAAATGGGTTGTGAATGTCTGGAGATATGGCATGTTCGAAGCAAACCATTGTTGAAGCAAAATCTGAATTTGGAAGATCCACTATGGCTGGATCTTGCATTGTACCACCAGCACCAAGCAGAATGTGGACTCAATGATCTACAAGTTCCTTCCAAACCTATGATGCTGGCACATAAAGAATGGTTTCATACATGTAATAAACATAAAATAAATTAAAAATATCTGCTTCACTGGGAAAGACAGTCTGAAAACCTTCATTTCTTCTAGAAATATAACATTCCTAATATTTGTTTCTTATCTGCAGGGCAAGAGCTAAAAGTCAAAAAGCAGAGGAGGACAGTGGAGTTTCCTTCACATCAGCAGTTAGCTGGAAAATAAATGCTCATCAAGAGCTTCTGCATCTGAAAGGGAAAAAAAAAAAAAGAAGATTTCCACCCCCTCTCTTTTTACTGTTTAATTGGTCACCAATCAAAGAAACTCTGCTTTACTTTAATCCCCCAAACAAGGAGAAGAATGTGGGGATCACATTTGATGCTCCTGATGCTCCAGGCATAGGAGTCTTAAATATTTAAAGTCACCGCTTTTTTAAGTTAAACTGGTACATATGCATTTGAAGAACTCTCTTGTGTGGGATAACCATTGCATAACACTACTATCATTCAGGTTCATGGGTCCTAGTCCATAATGGACAGGCTGTGATAATGTGACACTCTCATATGAGAGAAATTTTACATGCCAGGCCCATTGTTTTCTCGGGTTTGGATTACAACAAACCACTTCCTCCTCCTTTGGTATCTTGAGCATTGTTCAAAGCAATGGGAAACTGAAACGTCCTGGCAGGGATTGACCTAGTTCCTGTGTAGGACTTGGAATGTTACTTTTCAGAAAACTGAATACAGTGCTGATAATACAACCTGAGAACCCTGGAAGGGACCCTATGGATGATAAAGTTCAGCCCCTATCAAGGAGGCACAGTCAGGAATCAAACACCCAACCTCCACTGCCAGAGATGTAAATCACTGAGCTATCCAACAGTTCTTGACATAGCAGAGGTATCCAAAGCTAAGGATGGTGCTCTAGGACCAACAGCATCATCTTAATACTGTTCCATTATGGATGGCTTCAGCACCTCAAGTCTTCTGAAAAGCAACTTTCCTCTCAATGATCTCTTATGCACACACAATTAAGAATGAGAAGGGCTGTTGCACTAGTCTAAAAACTGAAATGTGCTCATGAAGTTCAGAAAAGATGAAAGCAACAGCCAAACTCTTATTATCCAAATGAAAATGAGGATAGTAGGCAAATGGTATCATCTCTACATTATAGCCCTCCAGAAATTAACAATATTGGCAATTCTGTTCTCAAATCCGGTGTGTGTGTCATGTGATAGGCTTTGTGGTCAACCAGAGGAAAACCCAGGGAGCTTAAGGAAAGGAGGAGAGCCTTTCAAAAGATACTGGGGTCAATTTCTTCAAACATTCGCCTCCTTCCTTGCTAAAACCAACAAGGGCAGGAGGCGAAGGTCTGAAACCTGAACGGCTGAGTGACGTTCACTAAACTGATGGAAAATCCCATTCAGCATAAGAAAGTCAGCAGGGAAAGAAGGTTACTGAGTTTTATAGTAATAAACCTATCGCTGGCTTTCAGGGAAAGGTATATGGAGGAACTTTATGGCAAGTCACTAAGCAGTTAAATAGTGCCACCACATCTGTATAAACAGCCAGGCAGAAGAAGCAGTTCTTATAATATGAAGCCCTTCCACTGTAAGCTCCATTGATCCTTGGGAAAGGAGGGGAAAAGTAATTCTTCTTCTTTCTCATTTGCATTCACAATCATTAGATTTTTATTATAAGGTCCAATTAAGAAAAGGCTTTTTTCCCTTTTTTTTCACAAGACAAATTTATCAAGAATCCAAATAAATGATTTGATGCATTTTTGCCGCATAAACTGGTCATGAATAAACATCATCCTGTTGCTCCAAGAACAGATGTAGCGCCCTGCCCCCCCCCCCCCGGTCAACAGCACACTCCAATCAGAAAGAAGAGAATTGTTTGGCCAAGTTTACAGAGTGAAACATAAATCATAAACATCCTTGCCAGAACAAACTCATGTTTCTTTTATGAAACAATTGCTCCTAAAAGAGTTTATTTTCATTTTAATAAATTTCCTTTTGGTACGAAGAAGAAACAGTAGAACTCTCCATTCCGAGCCTTAAGAAAGTCATAGTATTCTGCCGTTCCAGTTGTATGCATGGACATTTGCATTTTCAAGTGCCTTTTTTAGAACCATGATAGGTGCTGCTAACTAAATGCAGAAGGAAAGTATCCCATTTTAAAGTCAATGTTTTCCCCCACACCCCTTCAGCCATTGCCTATGTATTTGGAAATGTATGAGTTCTCAAGGATTATGCACAGGAGATACTTAAGATACAAACTAGAAAATGCAAAGTTTTTATAACTGTGAAGGCACAATTTCAAAGTTGCTTGCTGTGCACAAAATGAGACAACTACTTTTGGCCAACAAAGAAATAGGGAGAACTAAAACCAAGAGGAAATAGGCCACACAAATGACCTTGGAAAAGCACTGATAGGATGTCTCATCCATGAGTCTCATTCTTCCTTGCTTCTTTTCTCAGGTAAGTCTTTTTCAGAGCAGTGAGTACAGAGAAGATAGGAGGCAAGCCACTGTTGCCAACTGGGACCTGGCCAAAAAGTTAAGACAGAACACCAGACCCATTAGCCTTACAGTAATGAAGACAATATGAGCCTGATGACCTTTCTACAAGTCAATGTTTGAAAGAACAACAAAATGGCGGAGCTGTGGCTCTTTTGTTGCAGGCAATCTTCAAAACATCCTTCATCATACATTTCAGTTGTCACTCAGATGTTCAAGAAGATCCAGAAAATCCCCCTGCTCCCATGATCCATTGTTGTGAAAATCAATAGTCAAACAGCCATCCTTTTCTTGTGGGGAAGATCCAATCTAGTACAATAAATGATCAGTCTAGAATTGGCCTGTCACCTCTGAAGGCAATTCTGTTCAAGGCCCAGTCAGTCTCTATAGTGGAAAAAAATACTCAGGAAATGGAGAAATCACACCTGAAGGCCTTGTTAGTGGGGTCAGGTTGTCTCCATGGTGGAATCAGGTAACAAAGCAATACAGTTGTTAGAAGGAAGGGGGCAGGAGATCTGCCACAAACTCAGCCAATCATGAGCTACAGGTTATTTTCGGGTCTTATGTTTCTCCCCTCCTTTGTTTCTGTATAGAAATATCCATTGGAGCTCTTCCAGGTGATTGCTTGCATTTCTTCCAGTGTAGATGCTGCAGTTATGTTATGTACCCGGAGCACTATCTTGATCCTTTGTTATGAATTCCTTTCAATTGCGAGTACTGTCTAAAAATGTGGATTCATGACAGGAGTGAAGCAACTCACATGTGTGCTTAACTGTTGTACACCCTAGGTAAGAAAATCTACAAGAGATGGTCTGGTCAAATGGGCATCTGGAGAGGTAATTGCTTCCCAAAGGAAACACTTCAAGTTAGATGACTGGAAATACAGTATATGTGTGCTCAAGTAATAACAAGGATGCCATTTTCTTTCACCTCTGCTAAACAAGCCAGAAACAAAAGGAGAGAGGGGTTACACTGACAGCCCCCAATGGCATAGATATCTTCTCTACTAGGTCAGAAGATTGTCTATCATTAGGAGGAAATTACGGTGCTGTTCTGTCTCATCAACAGCTAGAGCTGCTTTACTAAATTGCAATTGTGGGAGATCTCTACAAAGAGGGTCCATCACTTGGCCTTGGTAGATTGGTGGCTCATAAATTTGGAACTCATTCCTTGCATGCTGGGATGGTCTCCAGTCTGCACACTGTCAAACTCACACTGATGCCAAGAGAATTTAGACAAGCCACCTTTGGTGCTCCAATACTTTCAGAGCATATGGGATGACAAGAAGTTCCTGTCATTTTCCCTTTGATCTGACTATTCACTCTTCTCGGGGGTTTGCTTTTTGCTTTGATTTGACTTTGATGGATTTCAGAAAAGGAAGCTGATAGAATGCAAGTTCTTATTATTATACTTTCCCCTGAATAACAAATGATCTACTAAGATCTACCTAGTTAACAGGGTGGCTACCCCTTTCTTTTTTTGGCTTGCTTTGTAGAAGTGAAGGCAAGTGGCAGCCTTGTTATCACTTGAAGACAAATCCTGAATCTCCAATCATCTAACTTGAAGTGCTCCCCTTGGGAGACAGTTACCAGTACTGATGGCTATTTGGCTGGATCATCCCTTGTATAGTTTCTTACCTAAGCAGTGTAAGCACACTTAGGACTGTCTTCACTCCTCTATCATTTTATGGCAACATTAGAATTTCCTGGGTGTCAAGACCAGTGACTGGAATACAGCTTGGCTCCGGCATATTTACCATAGTGGAATTATTAGGCAAATCCAGGAATGATGTGGTAATGTCTCCACCCAGTCCTTTTCAAATCATTCTGTGGTTACTTTCCCAGTTTGGGGAAAATATTGTGGGTGTCTGTGGAAAAAGATATCATTTTATAACTTTGCTCTGACTTTGTGCCCACCTGGCACTGTTCTTTTTCCCTTTCTCCCTTCCCCCTCTCTGGGTGCTATCTCAGTTGCTGAGGTTGGCAACCATCATGGCATGCCCTTGATATGTGTGTTAGCTGTTTTCTTTTATGTTCCAGGCATTCTCTGATATTAGTCATCCAAGAAATCTGCCTTCTATCTGTCTTTCATGTTTACCCTTGATCAAGGATGGAGTGTTCATTGGGGGCATTGATTTATCACTATTGTTATTAATTAAATGTTGTATTATTATTTATGATATTCATATACGGTACTGTATGTTGTTATAAGAAGTTTGGAGGAGCAAAGGAGTTTGATTCAAGGCAGGGAGAAACTGGGCAGGGAGGTTGATGTCAAGGAAAGAAGGTGACATAGCACAATGCAGATTTATTTTATTTTGAATATTTTTACCCCACTTTTCTCCTTAGAAAAGGACCCAAGGTGGCTATCCACTTAGTGTGTGCAGTTAATGGCATTTTCTAATTGAACCTGCAGCTGGGCTGCAGGGTATCATTCCAGTTTGAAATGGTAGAGAACTTGTCCTGCTCTTGGAGCAGGGATGTGCATATTTTTTTAAAAAAGTATTTATTTATTTTTTGAGGATCAGCTTGACTAGCGTTTTCCTCAGGCATGAGTTAGGCCTGTGCTGTGAACCTCCATGATCACTTTGTTCATCATTATGGATCTGCACCTGGCAAAAACAAATCTGCATAAAAGAAAGAACAGAGGTTTCCTGATCTACGGTAAGTAATTGTGGGCATAGCATGTGATAACAAACCACTCTCATTCTCTAAGTATTGTGGGACTTCAGAAAGAGTTGGCTATGGAAAGCCACTCCCCATAAGTTTATGTTGCTGTTAATTTTTATGTCAGCAGTGAATCAATAGCTTTCAAATGATCCTACTATTAACAGCCCTGTTCAGCTGTTACAAACTCAACTGTTTCCTTTATTGAGCAATCCATTTTACATTCTCTTCCTTCACTTTTAATATCTTCAACTTTTGCTAGAACTATTGTCTTATCCAGTAACTCTTCTCTTATCATAATATGTCTGAAGTAAAGGTGGGGACGAAACAGAAAACCAAGGGTTCGATTCAATCTGTTTTCATTTTGTTTCATACGAAATTTTAAAACAAAAAATTGTATGAACTGAACCAAATTGCAGGCCAGACCTAGTTCTTATTTATTTATTTATTTATTTATTTATTTATTTATTTATGCCAGGGCCAGCCGGCACCATTTTTTTAAAAAAAAACTTTTTAAAAAATTTCCAGTGACTTCCATGCAGCCCCCGGGGCTGGGTTGGCACTGTTTTTTTTTTATTTATTTTTTATTTATTTTATTATGTGAACCATGCGGCTCCCAGCATGGGGTGGTGCTTGTTTGTATTATTTTTATTATTTTATTTTTTTAAAAAATGTCCCCAGTGCCAGGGGCTCCCCCCCCCCTTTTCACACTTGAGAGGCGCTTGCTTCCCAGTGCCGAGGAGTTCCAGCAGAAAAGAAGGGGAACTCCAGGAGGACTCCACTAGGGACTCAAGGTAAGTGTCAGGAATGAAAAATGAAATGAATGATACGGAAATTTCCATTTTGTTTCATTTCATTTTTCTTTGATGGGTTGGTTCATTATCCCTTTCGTTAGCTAACAAAATGAATAACGAATAACAAAATGCATTAAAAATCCATTTTGTGCCCATCTCTAGTCTGAAGTAAAGCAGTTTCAGTTCAGTGATTTTAGTTTCCAACAATAGTTTAGACTTGGGTTGATGTAGCACACATTTTATTTGTATTATTTGAATTATTTATTTGTACCACCTGGTCTATTTTTGTATTTAATTTTTGTGATGTCTACATGGCTCCTGAACTTGTTTTGCTTCAATTGGAAATGCTGAGATACCAAGAATGAGCAGCTCCCCTCCCCCAGCTACCAAGAATGAGGCCAATCAACATCAACGGAGGCACATCAAGACTGCAACCACTAAGTAACTCATTTTTATTTGAAACAATTGGCAAAAATCCGCCTAGTGGATTTTTGTAAATTTTATCTCAGGACCCAAAAGAAATGCATGAATCTTCTGCACCAACCCTCCCCCACCCTCTGATCAGGAAGGGGTTATTGACCTTGAAATTCCACATAGAGGAAAGGGGTGTGGATGTGTAGACCTGATCTGATGCATGCTATTTGAAGGAATGAGACAGAAAACAACCCTCTCCAATCCAAAGGCAGCTTCATTACATCTCAACTCCGGGCTACGTACAAGAAACTACCTGACATGTTTTTCCATCTTGCCAAGAACTTTACTTCTAAGAACTTACTCTTAATATCTCCATCTTTTATCGTGTTTAAGCTTTGGTACAGCTCTGAGGAAGAGAGTGTCACCCTCAAAATATTAGCATTTTTTGTTATTTTAGTGGTAGCCTAAAGGTATCACCTGGTCTATTTTTATATATTTTTTTGTATTCCTGGTAATCCATAGCATTTGTACAATTGCCCACCATTACAGCATTGCTCATGTTTTTTCACTATCCAGCTTCCATATCCACTCACAATAACCAGGAATAATATAGCATGGATAATATTGTTTTTGGCCCCCAGCAACACATAAGAACACAAGAAGAACATAAGAACAGCCTTGCTAGAAAAGGCCACAGCCCATCCAGTCCAGCATTCTGTCTCATACAGTGGCTCACCAGTTGCTTCAGGGTATTCCCAAGCAGATGACTTCACCTGTTTACAATTCCCTGCAAATGGCATTGAGAGATATCCTGCCTATCTCTCCAACCTGAAGGTTGTCCTTTGGCATCCATAATGATAGCCATTGATACCCTTGTTCTCCATGAACTTGTCCAATCCTTTCTTAAAGCTGTCAAAGCTGACAGCTGTCAACACTTCTTCCAGCAGGGAGTTCCATAGACCAATGATCCACTGGGTGAAAAAGTGCTTTCTCTTATTTGTTTGAGATCTAGCACCCAAAAGCTTCATGGAGCGCCCCCTAGTTCTAGTCTTATGTGATAGGGAAACATTTTTTCCTTATCTACTTTGTCCACACCATGTATATGGTTTTATAAACTTCAATCAGGTCACCTCTTAGGCACCGTCGTTCAAGGGTGACGAGGCCCCGCCGTTGCAGCGTCAGATGGTAAGGAAGGTGTTCCAGTTACTGAATCATTCTTATATTCTATACTTTTCCTAATGAGCCTTAGCATTGAGTTTGCTTTTTTCACCCTTGTGGCACACTGGGTTGACACCTTCTGTCCTGGTTTGTCGCAGAGAGTTCAGTCCTCATAAGTTTATAAATGTAATTGGATTTTTATTTTTGCCTCAATGGGCATCACTCCGCACTTACTAATGTTGAAGCTCATTTGCCACTGGTTTGTCCACTCCCCCAGAGTCAAGAGATCTCTCTGGAGCTCCTCAGAATCTCTCTCAGTTTTTACTAACCCTGTAAAATTTAGTGCCATCAACAAATTTGGCTACCTCGCTATATACTCATCCTTCTAGATCATTTATGAAGAGGTTTAAAAGCAGGGGTCCCAGTACAGAAACTTGGGGGGACCCCACTCTTTACCTCCCTCCACTTGTGAAGTGTCCATTTACAGCTACCCTCTATTTTCTGTCCCTTATCCAGTTGCTGATCCAGGACAAGACCTGTCCCTTTATTCCATGACTGGCAAGTTTATTCACGAGTCTTTGGTGTGGGACTTTATCAAAAGCCTTCTGAAAGTCCAGATAAACAATGTCAACTGTGTCTCCCTTATTTATTTTTATTTATTTATTTATTTAAATACTTATATCCCGCTCCATCTTCCCAACGGGAACTCTGGGCGGCTAACAGCGCAAAAAGCTAAAGGCTAAAAAGGCTAAAAAGCTGAAAGTAACCAGGCCACCAAGCAAGGGCAGCAAAGGACAAGATGGCGGCAGACAGTGAGGCAAAGAGAGAGAAAAAAAAAGAGCACTAACTAATAGGGACACCATATGCTTCCTTGAAGAGGAAGGTCTTCAAAGCCCTCTTAAAGGCAGGCAGGGACTCCAGCAGGCGCAGCTCAGGAGGGAGATGGTTCCAGAGCGAGGGCCCAACCACAGAGAAGGCGCGGTTCCGCGTACGCGTTTTCCGCGCCTCTCTGGGTGTGGCCACTCTCAAGGAGCGCGCCTGCGACGATCTCGTGGGTCTGGATCCCGATGCCCTCAGGGAGATGCGCTCCGCCAGGTATCCTGGTCCCAAGCCGTGGAGGGCCTTGAAAACCAAGACCAGGACCTTGAACCTGATCCGGAAGACAACGGGAAGCCAATGCAGGCGGACCAGGACTGGGGTGATGTGCTCGAATCTACGAGCACCCACCACCAGCCTGGCCGCCGCATTTTGCACCCGCTGTAACCTCCGGACCAGGGTCAAGGGCAGCCCCACGTAGAGGGCATTGCAATAGTCGATCCTCGAGATCACACTTTTCACACACTTGTTGACACTCTCAAAAAATTCCAACAGATTAGTGAGGCATGATCTGCCCTTGCAAAAGCCATGTTGGCTCTCCTTCAGCAGCACCTTCTCTTCTATGTGCCTATTAATTTTATCTCTTAGGATGGTTTCCATCACTTTACCTGGGACACAGGTCAAACTGGCCTGTCGGTAATTTCCTGGATCATCTCTGGATCCTTTTCTTAAGATTGGTGTTACATTTGCTACCTTCCAGTCATCAGGCACAATGCTTGATTTGAGGGAAATATTATATATTTTGGCTAGGACCTTAGCAATTTCATCTTTAAGTTCCTTGAGAACTCGTGGGTGGATGCCATCTGGTCCTGGTGATTTGTTAACATTTAATTTAACATGACATGCAAGGACCTCCTCAATGGTTATTTCTACCTGGCTTATATCTTCATTTGCCCTCCTTACAAAGATAGGTTCTATTTTGGGCATGTGGTCTCTGCTTCTACTGAAGCAAAGATTTTGAGTCTCCCTGCAATCTCTGTTTCCTCTTTAATAATCCCTTGCATTCCCTTGTCATCTAATGGTCCACTGACCTTCCTAGTTGGGTTCTTACTTCTAATGTACATTAAAAAAACTCCTTGTTATTACTTTGAGTATTTTTAGCTATATGTTCCTCAAAGTCTTGCTTTGCTTTCTTGATTGTTGCCTTGCATTTGATCAGCCAGAATTTATGTTTCTGCCTGTTGTCCTCGTTTGAACAAGCCTTCCATCTTCTAAATGAGTTTTTCTTGCTCTTTATCAAGTCCCGAAGAGCTCCTGTAAGCCACACCGTCCTTTTGGACCTGGCAAGGCCCTTTTCCCTTTTGGGTATGCATTCCAATTGGGCCTCTGTTATTGCCTCCATGCCTCTTGCAGTGTTTGGACTCTCTCAATTTTCCCTTTCAACTTCTTTTTTACTAGTTTTCTCATTTTTGGGAAATTTCCTTTTTGAAAATTTAAGGTCTCTGTGTTAGATTTTATCAGTGATTGGCAGTATAAGATTAAGTTAAAAGTAATTGTGTTGTGGTCACTAATGGATCAGTCACATTAACATTTTGCACCAGATCCTGTATATTACTCAGGAATCAAGTCAAGGATTCTTGTACCTCTAGTTAGGTCTTTAGTCATCTGTTCCAGGGAACAATCATTTAGCATAGCTAGGAACTTTATCTCTTTATCATGTGCTGAACAACAGTTCAATCAGTCCCTTATTATAACCAGACTTCTCTTCTTGGATGCCTCCTTTACAGCATTCTCCAAATGCTAGTCCCCCTCAGAGGCTTGGGTCGCAGGCCGATAGCATATGCCTACTGTTAGAGCACAGCCTCACACTTTGTCATTTTTAAAAGTTTATCCACAGCTACGTTTCTACATCTCAGTTTTTTTCTGATTTCTTAGCTGCAGTCTCCATTTAGACTGATAATGTTTTAATTATTTCAATTTCTTCCTTGTCAACATTACATTACAGAAGAATTATGTAATTTTGTAGTTCTTCTGTAGCCATTATTTTTGTCTTCTTCGTGTTAAGCTGTAATCCTGCTTTTGCACCTTTCTCATTACCCTTCAGCCTCATTCATTTGAAAACTATATTCTGCCAGTAATATATTGTCATCTGCATATCTTAAATTATTGATCTTTCACCAATTTTCACTTATCTTTCATCTTCATCTAATTCAGTTTCCTACACGACATGTTTTGCATATAGATTGAACAGATACAGAGGGGGAAATGCACTCTGACCAGACACCTTTGTCAAATGGAACCATTCCACCTTGGGTGACTCTGCTATGAGTTATACCTATATGGATATGACGAAACAGGTGAGGTGTGAATATATTTCCATCAAGCTGACTAGGTTAGGGCTCCCTCAAATAAATCTCAGGTACAATGCCTGCAGGTGTCTAGGTTAGTCCTCAAACATTCAACTCTTCTACAGATGATATGTTACATTTATATGCAGGTGGTCCTTTTTTGGTCCAATTTCTTATATGACTATGTGCTTCTTGTGTTTGAAACCAATTTTAAAACCATATATGGGTTCAGGCCCAGATCACTGGTTACTCCCACTTGTCCCTTGTCATCTTGAACACCTTTTAGGAGAATCTCTGGTGGTTGTCTTGTTGGTTCCATCCAAATGAGTCTGGAATGACAGAGAAGGCCTTGGAAGGTGGGAAGCAGTCTTCTCTGTTCCCTTCACAGACTGTGGAGCTCTCTGCCTAAGACAGCTTGCTCTCCCACATGAAATGACAAGACAAGACAGGGTGCTGGGCCACACTTTGTTAACTATTTAACGTCAAACAGAACACAACCTTAAGAGGGGCCTGGCCTCATGCATAGCATTGGGTTGCAACCCTGGGGGGTCTCCCAGGACTCCTCCAAACAGGCAGCTTAGGGCGAGTTATTACCCCCAGGCGGTTCAGTCAGTAGATGGTCCCCCCACGCTGGCCCATCTTTGTACCACTCTCCAGGTCCTGAGGCCTGGCTACTGGTTCCTCCATGCCCAGGGAGGCATCCCTGCACCTCCTCCCTCGACACTGTAATCTCGCGATCCCCAGTGTCATGGGGTTGAACACGCTGGGATGGATGTTCTATTTCAGATTCACCGGCTGCCTTTCACTTGCTTCTGCCGCCAGTGTGACCAACTAAATGAACATTCAACTAAGGCCCAATACCAGCGTGGGATAAGCGAAAAATCCTCACTCTCGGCTGTCCAATTTGAGAGCAGGTCAAAAGTTCCTATCCGGCCCCAAAAGGCAACCAGTTAGACTCACACTAGTACTCCTACACGGTGGGCGGATGGGGAACACTCAATGGAAATGACAGTGGGGAGGAGGGAGGAGTCCCCTTTTATAGGGAGCTCCTTCCCCCTCCCCTTCAGGACGTGGATTCGTGTTGGCCCTCTTGCTCCTTCATGCAAAAGGGCAAACCAGCCCTGCCCACCGGAGGGCCCAGCTGCAGAGCCAACCTTATATTTCCCACTTCATAGCATTATGATCTATCTGTTCAGAAAGGCTTTATACCTATAAAGGCAAGATATGCTGATTTCTGATTTATGGACTACAACAGCCAGGCTCCTCTACCAAGTGGAGTCAGTCAGTTATCATGTCGCCTGACAATTCCTGAGAACCGCAGACCAACACACAGAGTTCATTTCGTGGGTGTTTATTGTGCTGCATTGTTCTTCTAAGTTGCCTTGAGCTATCCAAAGGTAGGAGAGTAATATTGTAAAGCAGTGGTTCCCAACCTTGTGTGCCCAGATGTTCTTGGGCTAAAACCCATCACTAGTTGTGCTGGTCAGGATTTCTGGGAGTGGCAGCTCAAGAACATCTGGAGACCCAAGGTTGCAAACCACTGTTGTAAAAGAATATATAAAGAAGCTGAATTCACTTGACAGTGCAGTGTAGTGGCCAGAGTGTTGGATTGGGATTCAGGAGATCTGGCTTCAAATCCTTATTCATCTATAAAATTAATTAAGTGACTCTGGCTCAATCACATTCCTTCAGCCTGCCCTGCTTCACAGAGCTGTTGTAGGGATCTAACTGGGGAGGCAACCTGAGCTTATTGGAGGAAAGGCTGGATTTGAATGTAAGAAATAAAGGAAGTCATAGTTCTGAAGGTACATTTCCTTGGTATTATTTCAGGGAGGGGGCCATAGTTAATTTGTCTGCAATGTTTATCAGAGTAGCTGCTCACACATTGTACGACAGCTCCTATATCTGGTACTCTCCAGGGTGCCCTTACATGCTACAGCCAATGGCTATACAGACTACAGCCTATAAATATCTGGTATGAAAAATATCTATCTCATATTATACAGTATCGCACCCCTCATTCTGCTGCTATATGTCTGAAGAAGTGCACATGTGCACAAAATGTCACATTAAAATATGAAAGTTAGTCTTTAAGGTGCCACATGTTTGTGTCTTTTGTTTTGTTTTGTTTTGTTTTGTTTTTAATTTTGCCTGAATTTCTTTCCACAGGGTCTCCAGCCTATGGGTCACATCCAACTGTTACGAGGCACAAGGTAATTCGAGCTCTTCCACTCAAGCAGGCAGCCTCCAGCGAAGGATAGCTCCCTACCTTTGTTCCGCTGGTCTGAGGTTGCAGGCTTTAAGAAAAAAGCACACAGCAAATATGTTGGCTCTTCAGGACTATCAGGCAGGAGAGAAGGGGCAATCTATTGCTACAACTATTATGCAAGTGGCTGAACTTGGGCAGGTTCCTTGTTTGGGTTACAGCTCTCAGAATCCCCCAGAAAACATGCCTACGGGCTAGGGGGAATCTGTGAATTCTAGTCCACAAAAGTCATGTGCCCATGCTCTGGCAAGTTGTAAATGTAGGGGTGCATTCAAAGAGCACACCTCTGCCTGAATCAAGTTGTCACAAGCAGAAGTGAAGTGAGCAGAGCCCATATGCAGCTGGTTCTCAATTCTGCCCACCTCCTTTCTGTATCTTACTGTTCCTCCTACCTTCACCATATCTTCCTGCTTGGGCCCTAATGCAAAAGGCTCTATACCTAAAATAGTCAGGGATAGGTCTGTGTCACACCAAGATAGAACCAAGTCACAACAGTGTAAGGAACGGTCAGAACCCTGGACAGCAGACTTGCAGCACCAGCAACCCGAATATTATTTTTTCTTTTAGAAGAGCTATTGCCTTCCCTAATTTTCATTTCTTGTTCTGCAATGCTGATGTCTTCCTCTCCTTTGCCTTTTGTGTTTCATCTGGATTTTGATTACTGCACTCTCGTGTCTCTGCTTGGACCCAGGATCTATTTAACAGTAGTGTATGGTTTCTTTGTGCTAATGTTTTTAGTATTGTGCTTGCAACTGGCCTTCTGGAGAATCCCTCAATTTCTAAACAAGAAGTGAATGTCAAAGATATGAAATCTTCTATTCAGCTCTTGCTTGTTCCCTATGCCCTCAAATTATTGTCAACATATATTAAGCATGTCTACATAAAATGGGGTGCAGAGTAGAAAATCTATGTCTGACACTGCCTGAGAGTGAAGTTACATTATCTTCAGATAAACATGGCATATAATATGTGTCATTCAGGTTATAAATGGTTTCTCCCATTCAGAATCTTCCTCCATTTGATTGTCGTATAAACAATATGCATCTCCTGATTAAATAATTCCAACCCCTATAAATTGCTAACTGTGGGAATGATATGCCATTCAACTGTCCGGAAAAATGGGTTACAAAACAATATCAAAACAACTTTCTTCATCAAACACTGTTCCAGTGACCTTTCTGTCCAACTTTCCTGGCATGTTTGTTTAGTGAACTGCTTTAAAAAAAAACCAACAACACTTTAATGCTATGTTTTCAACCCTGCAAAGTCAAACTCATGGATGACAATCCATCAAAATCAGCACGATAACAGAGAAGCACATTCAGATTCCAGAACTGTTGTCTGATCTTACATGATGGAGTAAGAAACAATACAAGCATCTGATTCGCTGAAACAAAATTGACCTTAGAAAAATGATAAGAGAACAGCGCCCAGGAGAAAGGATGTGAAATTTAAATAGGATAAGAGCATATGCAAGAGGGAAGCTGCATCCTTGGTCATATCAAAATAAGATTTTGAACTATGTGTTTAACAGACGTCCTTAGGATGCATTTATCTAAGTCAATGACATAATTCCCCCTCCCTTTTTTAAAGGTAGAGCAGAAACTGGTTTGGGCCACAGCATGTAAGCTAAATTCAAACCAAGACATTTGATTCTTCAGCTAATTTTTATATCATGTGGCAAGTTCTGTTCTTTACCAGCTTCTTTGGACAGTGTTCTCAATTCCTCAATTCTCAATTCCTCAGATCTGGATAAGCTGGCTAAAGAACTCCTGAAAGCCTCTCACGTTGCTCAGGAGTCATTTGTGTTTGTGTTTATGACTACTTATAACCGTGTTGCTTTAATGCTGTAAGATGTCCCTCAATTCCTTGTTCTCAAATACTTGAACATGTCTTAATTGTACTGGGCTGCATATTATCCCTCATTACTGTAAGCCGCCTTGGGTCCTTTTCCAAGGAGAAAGGCAGGGTAAAAATACTTTAAAATAAAATAAAATAAAATAGAGCCCAATGTTCATTTTGACTTGAATCCTGCATCTGATCATTCATTTTCTAAAAGGAAGTTGAAATACAGCTGTTGCAATTTGTGTCTGTACCAATGTGTTTGTCAGTTTATAAAATGTGCTCTCAAAGTAAAATGTAACCTAGGTGCGAATTCTACACGGCTGGAGTCACATTGGAAGAACTGCCTTGGTTCACCATGTATCTGGTTTCAGTAACAAGGTTTTCAGGAGTTGTTTTTTTGTTTTGTTTTGTTTGTTGGCTTTGGAAAGACCAAACCATGAGAAATTCTCCCATCGTTACCCCATTGGGCCTTTCCCTTTCCTCCCAAATCTCCTCCTGGTAAATGGGAAGCACTTCCCAACCAGTGGAAAGGACAGGTTGGGAGCCAATACTCCCTAGTTTATAAATAAATAAATAAATAAATAAATAAATAAATAAATAAATAAATAAATAAATAAATAAAAATTCCAAGCACCAAAGAAATTGTGTTATTTTGTCTCCTGTCCCTGCTCATTAAGTCAAACAGAAAAGTTTTAATCTTAGGTTATGTCCCCATGGTTGTGGCGGTTGTGGCTGGAGGTATGATGAGATATCGCACTGCCTTTAGCATGTTATGGGAGGTAATAGGAAAGAAGCAGGAAGCAATGGTGCGGGAGGAATATTTGTGTCGGGGAGTAGTGGTGCTACCATGAAGAGTTATGAAATTTGACACCATCCCAGATCTTAAGCTATAGCTGTTGGAGTTAGTAAAAGTCTATCAGCATGCTTGGTACAGTGTCAATCTAGGACTCAGGTTTGGGCTCTTATATACATACAGAGGTGGTGGGTGGGCAGTGACACATCTAAATAAATAAATAACAGCAAAGTACATTTCTTCAGTCTTGAGGTGTATGTGTAATATTTTAGGATTCTACAATAACCAGGAAGGACTCTTGAGAAATTGATTATAAAATTAGACAATTTGTGTTCATAAATGTCTAAATCTCTCCTCTCTTCATTAATTACAGTCTCCATTTGCAATTCCTCACCACAGTTACCTTGTGAATATTTTTTTGTGGAGGCTCCTTCTTATGTGGACTTTGCTGTCAGCATGGTTGCTCTCAAGAATTCCACATCACAGAATTATAAGCTTGTATGTTTGATTGCCTTAAGACAGACAGTCACCTTGGAAATTAGTCTCTCTAAAACCTTTGTTCCCTTTTAATTGGGAAAAATGGACATTGAGTGTGTAATGTTAATTTTTAATTGATTCATTAAAACAGTTCGTCCCTTCTGGTGTTTCTCAGCAGCTGTCATGTAAAAGAGAGGGCAGGAGATCAAATGAGACTACTCATCACTGTTAACAATGCCCAATAATATGGTATTTAGCCAAATAATATTTAGATCATTCCAGTGACCACCTTCTACAATACTACACTACTGGAAAAATATTCTATTTGGAGAACATGCATCAGCTCACTCATGATCACAATATCTGTGGGTGATCTGCATGATTTAGCTAGCCAAAAGGGAAAAACACAGAGAGAGAGGTGATATCTGTGCTGTGTGGGTGTCCAAGCTTATGAAAAGAGCTATAGGACTGTTTGAATTGCCAAAACTAATTGTCAAGGAAAATCGCAGGCCCTGCTTTCATAGATAACAGCAACTACAACAAGCTTCTCCAACTCTCAGAATAATTATTCCCACAGGTTTCTATGTTATCATTAAAATAAACGGGGTCAAGTCCATTCAAACCTACAGCAACTCCTTTTCAAGCTTTTCGAGGCAGAGGATAGTCAGAACTAGTTTAGCCTTCCCTTCTTTTTGAGGGCTCCCTGGGACTATGCAGCTTGCCCACAAGGTCACACAGGCCTGCTTTGCTGGCAGAACACCTAGTGGAGAATTGAATTTTGCATACCTAAACCGCTGAGTAGAGATGGGCACGACTTAGCGGTATTCCCGTTTCCGTTACTCGTATCCGTTACTCTACGGAAATGGAAACGGGAATTACTCCGCCAGAATTTGAGCTCGAACCGACGAACGAACAATTTGGTCTGATTTGTCGTGGTCGTTACTTGCATGCGGCGATCGCGCAATGCCAAGCGGCACAGAAAAAAAGTTTTTAAAAGTTAAAAAAAACCGATTCCCGGCCCTAAAAGCAGGCAAAAACTGTCTGAGGGCACCTACCAGGCCAGAAGGTATTTTGGGGGGGGTTCCCCGCCCCCCTTTCCTTGGCTAGTGCTACTGCTGCGCTGCGCTGGTACCAGGCCCGGGGGGGGCATTGTCTCGTCTGCCTTTGCCATGCGGTGTGCGGGCGGAGGGGGTCCAAAATGGCGACCGCAATATTTTTTTTGAAATCCTTGCCCAAAACCCCACCAAAGCACCACAGAAACATGCAAAAGTTCCCTATTTTAAATGCTTGATTTTTTACAGTAGCAGCAGTGGGTTTGTCTTGCCAAAATACGTCTCCGTTGATTTTATTTTATTTTATTCTTAATTTATTTTTTTACACCTGCGCAACGATGGGCTGGCCATGGGATGGGACCATGCAAATTTTCGGAGCCATTCCACCAATCGCATGGACAGGTTTTGACAGACATTTCTGGATGTGCCAGAGGGCATAAAAAGCCGAGGCAGTTCCAGTCCGTCACAGTCTGGGCTTGGATCTTGTGGAGGGTGGTCAGGGCTGGATTGCTGCGCTCAGTCTAGTTTCGATTTCGCGGTCTCGGTCTCGGTCTCGCTAGGCAGGGAGGGAATTGAATTGATTTTAATTCACAAAACATAATAATTTCTTTTATTCCCTGTGGGGAATAGCAACGCAGTGTTTATTCTTTTTTGTTTTCTGCATTTTTGAGGAAGAGTTCCGTTTTTTTATTTGCTTATATTTGCTTCAAGGGGGAGGGAAGATTTGAGTGGGAGCGGTAGGGGAGGGGAGGTGCTGCGGATTTATTTTGAAAATATATTATTTTATATTACACTACCATACCATTTCTTTTGTATCCCAATTTCTCACCAAGTTCATTTACTTGGCCAAGGTCCTTTTACCCTGCGCCTACAGCTTTTTTGCTGCTGTTGCGATTGGGGTTTTGGAAGGGAATCCAGCAACCCTATCCTACCCTAGTAGCAGCTTATAGTTTTATTCCATTTATTTTCTATTCTACAGTTTATTAGCAAGTGGCAAGCAACAGCCAAGGTCCAGTACTAGTGCTTAGAAGGGGAGGTTGGAGGCTGTGGATTAAATTATTTTAAAAATATTATACAGCGTACAGACTGAGTAGGCAGAGTCTCCTTCGCCAACCAGTGCACTCCAATTTCTCAAACACATTTGTTGGCAACAAGGCTAGGGCACCTTCCTCTATAGAACATTTTACAATTTCATTTTACTTAACACTTATAGATATTCTTTCACTTGTCCAACACCTCATTCATTTTTTTGCAGTCAGGCACTCAAACATTTGTTGAAGGGCAGGCACCCAGCCACCTGTATAGAACTTTTTCTTCAATTACATCTTTGAAGAAGTTACATTTATCTTAGTTACTGTGCATTATTTGTGAAAGTTGGGTGCTGCCAGATTTTGCAAACCCCTTGCTTCTATTAGCTTGGTTTTGTGCAGTTGTAACTTACATCTGTGAAGACAATTACATTTTTACAGTTCTCCTAATTACACTTGCCCTGTGCATTGAGAAACTTGTTTGCCAGTGATTGGCAAACCCCTTGCTTCTACTAGCTTGTTTTTTGTGCTGTTTTTGTGAGGCCATCTCACTCATTTACTCGCCAGTTTGCCACCAGTCTACATACACAATTACATTTTTGAAGAAGTTACATTTCTCTTTGTTACACTTGCCCTGTGCTGTGCATTGAGAAACTTGGGTGCCAGTGATTGGCAAACCCCTTGCTCCTATTACCTTGTTTGTTGTGCTGCTGTTGTGAGTCCATCTCACTCATTTACTTGCCACCACAGTCTACATACACAATCCAATTACAACTGTGAAGAGGTTACAGTTCTCTTTGTTACACTTGCCCTGTGTAGGGCATAGAGAGACTTGGGTGCCAGGATTGGCAAACCCCTTGCTCCTATTACCTTGTTTGTTGTGCTGCTGTTGTGATTCCATCTCACTCATTTACTTGACTCCACAGTCTACATACACAATCCAATTACAACTGTGAAGAAGTTACAGTTCTCTTTGTTACACTTGCCCTGTGTAGGGCATAGAGAGACGTGGGTGCCAGGATTGGCAAACCCCTAGCTCCTATTACCTTGTTTGTTGTGTTGCTGTTGTGAGTCTATCTCACTCATTTACTTGCACAGTTCCTTGGTGCTTTTCTTTACTATCACATTATACATTCCCTTGCCTGAGCCACAAGAAGTGAGAAAAATGAGGAGGGGTTGCACAGCTAGAGGGCAGGGGAGGGGGATCCCTACTAAGATAAATAGGGGCACATTTCTGAGGGAAGGGACAGGAAGTAGTGCAGAAAGTGATACTGGTGCAACTCCCTCCCTGAGTAGCAGTGCCAGTGGCACAAGCAGCACTGTGCCATTGTCTGTCACCGAGGGAAGCATGGATGAGGCGTACCAAATTCCATCTCCGTTACCTGACAGCCCCACCCTTAATCAGCAAGAAGACAAGGGCTCTGATTCTGAACATGCAAGATTCTGAGGACCTGTTGGCAGGGACAGACTTAAGGCAGGCTCCAGGCAGTGATGGAAGGAGCAGCCCTCTTTCCACCCAGAGTACCACCAGTGAGAGCAGTAGTACTACTCTACTTTCCCGGCAGGGCAGAGGCCACACCAGCACCACAGCAGTGGCAGCGGCAGGCAATAACAGAGGGGGCGTTACTTTCAGTAAGCCACGAGGGTGTCTCTGGGAGCATTTTGACAACAGCCCCCAAGACGCAAGGATGGCGGTGTGCAAGATATGCGGGGTGGTCTTGCACAGGGGGAATGACCCCAAACACCTCTCCTCAAGTGGGATGTGCAGCCACCTGATGAGGAAGCACCCTGGGACTCTGCCTGGAACCCTGTCAGGCCCTTGCTCTTCAGGGAGGAAGAGAGGGGAAGAAGGGTTAGAGAAAGAAAAACACAGCTCCGCTAGTGAGAGTGGGAAGAGGCAGGCCACTCTGCAGGAAGTGGGGCTGTTGGGTGGGACTTTTGTCAGCCCGCGAAATAGGGCCAAAGCACAGGAGACCACCACTCAAGTGGTGGGTGAAATGGTGGCCATGAACGGGTTGCCCCTATCCTTTGTGGAGTCATCAGGCTTCAGGCACCTGATGAAGCATGTGGCACCATGGTACGAGACTCCATCCCAGCGTACCTTCAGCAGGCGGGTGATTCCCTCCCTTTATGAGTCTGTCAGGGACAGGATCCGGGCCCTGCTGCAGGCGGCCAGAGGGAGGAAGATCCACTTCACTTCCGACCTCTGGACCGGTGGGCACCACGGATACCTCTCACTGACGGCTCATTGGTGGCAACCCAAGGAGGTCCTGGAGCCCCGGTCAGCCCATGAGCAGCTGCAGGGGGAGGCACAAGGCAGCACCCCAAGAGGGTATAGGGTGGTGCTTCTCCAGGCACAAAGCATGGAGGACAACGCCACAGGGATCAACATTGCTGACGTTCTCAAGACAGCAATGCGAGAGTGGGGATTGGGGACAGAGGGACAGGTCAATCGTGGAGTCATGGTTACAGACACGGGCCGTAACATGACCAACGCGGTTCTTGGGGCAGGGTTCCAGGGCATTGTGTGCGCAGCACACAAACTGCATCTAGTGGTGGGCGATGCCATTGGCCTGGGTGCACCAAAGGACTCCTGGAGTGAGGGGACCAGGGAGACCAGGGCCTTGCTGGACAAGTGTCGGAAGATCGTGGGGCACTTCGCTCGCAGCGTCAAGGCAGCCAGGATGATGGAACTCCACCCACGAAATGGTCAAGCGTCTGGTGGAGCAGAAGGAAGTGGTGGAATACATCATGTCAACCACCCCAGTCCTGCATGAGTGGAGGGAATTGGACCTTGGTGCTACCGAGTGGCTCGCCCTCTCCCAGATGGCGGGTATCCTGCAGCCTTTTGAGGAGACCACCCACGTCCTCAGCAGCTACAACGCCAGCCTGGGCCACGTTCTCCCCCTGCTCAATGCCCATTGCCAATGCCTAGAGCCCACTATCCGGGAAGAAGCCAATCTTCTCCCAAAGAGCAGGGCCTTGGCAGACAGGCTGCTGACCGGCGTGGATACCCGCCTTGGCCCATTAAGAAGGGAAAACGTGTACCAGATGGCCTGCCTGTGCGACTCTCGCGTCAAGGGTTCCCTGGCGGCCAGCACTGCCGAACTGAAATCCTGGAAGACGGAGCTATGCCGTCAAGTCAGGGCTCTCTCCAATGAGGGCCAGGCGTTTCAGAGGGCGCACGGAAGCCAGAGCGATGCTGAGGAGTCCTCGCAAGGATCCACATCCCTCTGTACTCCAGGAGCGTTCACCCAGAGACCAGGTTCCGTTCCAGCAGCCAACTACCTGGCCTCTGCCCTAGCCATGGCAGTTTCCTCCTCAGTGGAGGCAAGGGAGGAAGAAGTAGCAGACCCCACTCAGACCATGGTGAAGGAGTACATGGCCGAGCCCCTCCAACCCCTCAGCTCAGACCCACTGCACTACTGGGCCAGAAAGGCAGACCTCTGGACCGCTCTTTCAACTCTGGCGTTGGACCTCTTGTCTATCCCACCCACCAGTGTCCAGAGTGAGCATGTCTTCTCCCACATGGGAGATGTCCTGAGGCCGCGCCGCTGTCGCCTGGACCCGGAGACGGTGGAAAGGTTGACTTTCATCCGCTTCAACCTTTCCACCTTGGGATTACCCCAACACTCCAAGAACTAAGTTGCTGCCTGTAACCTAACCTCCTGCCTGCAATCCTCCATGCCTGCCTGCAAGCCTGCCTGCCTCCCCTTGGCCCTATGAGCCTGCCTGCCTGCCTGCCTGCCTGGCCCTGTGACTACCTGCCAACTCCAGTGCCTAATGCCTGCAAAACTGCCTGCTTGACTGCCTGCCTGCCTGCCTGCCTGCCTACCTACCTGTATTCTCTCACACACACAATTGAAGGGTACTATTAGTGGCCCAATTTTTCTAGCCCTGGCCTGTCTCCAAACCAGGCAGGGCCACTCAAAGTGTCATTGGAAAGGGTCTGTCTGTATTGGCCCAATGTTTCCCCGTTGGCCATGGCTGGTCTGAGAGAGACCCTAATACCTGCCTTCCTTGGTGCTTCACACTGTTCCCTGGGGTTTAGGCGCCAATCTGCTAACAAAGTGGTGAGGAAGCACTTTACAACAACCTACCTCAAAGACTGAGTATCAGGGGGCAAGCTCCCCTCCTTACAGCCTTAAAGAAATAGACCCACCCAGTTCTCCTGCTTCCACTCTGTCTCCTTGGTTGCCAAAACCCGGTCTCCTGGGGTGGCGATAGAAAGTCTGCCTGCCAAGGCGGAAACAATCCTCCCTACTGGCACTTTGGCTTAGTGCCTTCCCAATCCCTAGCCTTGGAGGATGGTATCCTCTAAGCATGCGCCTAGGCTACACACACATACCTGTAAGCCAGACTAGATGCTTCCCTGCCTGCCCGGCCCTCTGCCAACCTGCCTGCCTGTCAGACTCCACAAGTCCCGGCTTTGAGCATGCCTTCAAGTTGCTTCTCATTCAACCTCCTCCAGTCTGCCCTTCTGGCCTCCCAGTCCCATACTTTGTCGTCTGGGCTGGTCTGTGAACCAATAAGAAGGGCTGTGGAAAGGGAAAGACAGGAGCTCCGCTTCTAGTGGGAAGAGGCAGGCCTCTCTGCAGGAAGTGTTGCTGCTGTGTGGGAGTTTTGTTCGCCTCCGCTACCGCTAATTTTCACTCTGAGCTGCAATGCACTGTGAAGGGAGGGACAAGGAAGCCTCCAGGCTTGGTGCTTGGTGGATACTCTGACGCACACTGACTGTGTGAGTCTGTAATTCACACAGACCTAGCTCTGTCTCCTCCACCACTCTTTCCACTGGGCTGCCAGCTGTGGCTCACAAAGAAGGGAAACGTCCTTGTTGTGTGTGCATACTCCTGTCCGAAAGTCCCCTGTGTGGATCTTGGTGCTGTGCTATGTGACTCATTGTGCGCACACTCAGTGCTTAAACATTTTATAATCATTTCTGCCCTAACCCCGGAACAAAGGCTGCCGGACAAGAAAAGTTACTGGTTGCAAATCTAGGTTGTGATTGATGATGATGATTGAGTTATGGGAACGCTCTTCAGGAACAGCTGGTGGTGGGCTTAGGGTGAGGGTTAGGGGGGATGTTTAGGCCTCCGCTACTCTGGGCTGCACCACACTGTGTCTCACTAAGAAGGGCTGGAGTGGAATGTACTTGAGCGTACCACAGTTCTGCACAATAATCGTTTGCTTCTTAGAAATGGAAGAGCCTTTCAGGAGGAAGTTCCAGGCTTGGCTCTTGGAGTTGTGGAACTGCTGTGATTCACTACGAAGGGCATGGAGATGGAATGCCGGCACGGCAGTTAGGAGCAGTCTACCAGCACACAGCTGGGAAAGAAAGTCAGAAAGCTTGGCTTGCTGTCCTTTTGGAAGCCTGTGTGGTCAAAGACTCAGACTCACTCTAGCTCTGTGTCTTCTCCCTGCCTGCCTGTCAGGCTCCCCCCACTTCCGGCTTAGAGGAGGCCTTCCAGCCGCTTCTCCTTCACTGGTCCAATTAGTGCTCCAAGTTTAGCCCTGTCGCCACTGCCCTCAACTTGTCCATGCAGCAACCACGGCTGTGCCCGCCTCTTGGCGGAAAACCACTTGAACACCAACTGTAATAGTACATTCATTCATCAACTATTTTCTTTAGAAGAACTGGTGGACTCTGTCATCCCACATTGGGGGGGGGGTCTTCACGCAGTCTAGGTTGGGAAATCCCTTGGCTGAGGGAGGGGCGATTCGGTGGTTCTCCTTCAACCCCCTCTAGTCTGGCCTTTTGGCCTCCCCTACCCTTCACTCTGGGTTGCACACACTGTGCTTCACAGAGAAGGGCATTGTGCTTGTGTGCTCGAAAACAGCCGTGGGGTGGGCCCGTGATTAGGCAGAACTCTGCCTTGCTCTCCTCAAGGTGGATGCGCAGCCACCTCATGCGAAAGCACCCTTGGACTCTGCCTGGGACAGTGACAGGACTCTGCAGGAAGGAGTGCCGCAGTGTGGGAGTGTTGTCAGCCTCCGGACCGCCAATTAGTCTTCAGTGGGCTGCCATTGCCATACACTGTGGCTCACAAAGAAGGACAACTTACTGCCATGCTGGTGGCCCTCTGTCACCGTTATAAATAGGACAGTTTATCAGAAAGTTCAAGGCTTGGCTCTTAGAGTTGTGGGGAATGTGATTCACTACGAAGGGCATGCCACTGGGATGCAATGCACTGACTGTGGCTCTCAGTGAATGGAGGGAGCAAGGAAGCCTCCAGGCTTGGTTCTTTGTGGGTACTCTGACTCACACAGACAGTGAGCCTGTGGTTCTCAGGCCTACTGTCTTCCGTGGACTGCAAAGCTATGTCTCACTGAGAAGGGAACATGGCTGTGCTGGCCTGCTAGGAGTTTACGGGGAAAGCAGCACACAGCTGTGTAGGAAGACCCTCTGGCTTGCAGTCCTTTTTTCAGAGTGGTCTCAGGCCTCAGAGTCAGACACCATGTGGACTCTGCTTTTCCACTGGGCTGCCAACTGTGGCTCACGAAGAAGGGAAGCCTGCTTAGGCATACATAACAGATTGTCGGAAAGGTGCAGCCTGGCCCTTGTTGGTGGATGGATACTTGGAGTCACTGACTGTGAGTCTGTGAGGGAAGGGTGACTGTGTTCCATTTGCTGCAACCCACTGTGGCTCACGAAGAAGGGCATTTTCCTGGCGTCCTCCTCAGGCCATTCAGCTACGCTGAGGAACTGGAGCTTCCTGGCAATGATCCTCCCCTACGGAGGCCCTGTGGCCTCAGACTCAGGCTATGTGGCCTCCTCCAGCCACTCTTTCCTCTTGGATGCAAAACACTATGGCTCACTAAGAAGGGAAGAGTAGTTGTGTGCAGCACGCACTCCAGTAGTTTCTCTGACAGTTCCAGGCTTGGTTCTTGGAGTTGTGTTGGAGCTGGGATTCACTACGAAGGGCATGGTAGTAGTTTGCGGGGAGTTTCTAATTCACACAGACCTAGCTCTGTCTCCTCCGCCACTCTTTCCACTGGGCTGCCAGCTGTGGCTCATAAAGAAGGGAAAAATGTACCAGTTGTGTGGTGGTGGCACCACCATTTATAAATAGAACAGTTTTCCGAAAGTTCAAGGCTTGGCTGTTGGAGTTGTAGGAGCTGGGATTCACAACGAAGGCCAAGGTCGTGGATTGCTGGCCAAGCATTCAATTACTCCAGCTTGTGGCCTCCGCCATTCTTTCCTCTGGGATGCAAGACACTGTGGCTCACTAAGAAGGGAAGAGTAGTTGGGTGCCAGCACTCCTGTAGTTTCTCTGACAGTTCCAGGCTTGGCTTTTGGAGTTGTAGGAGCTTGGATTCACAACGAAGGCCATGGTCGTGGATTGCTGGCCCAGCATTCAATTACTCCAGCTTGTGGCCTCCGCCACTCTTTCCTCTGGGATGCAAGACACTGTAGCTCACTAAGAAGGGAAGAGGAGTTGGGTGCCAGCACTCCAGTAGTTTCTCTGACAGTTCCAGGCTTGGCTTTTGGAGTTGTAGGAGCTGGGATTCACAACGAAGGCCATGGTCGTGGATTGCTGGTCCAGCATTCAATTACTCCAGCTTGTGGCCTCCGCCACTCTTTCCTCTGGAATGCAAGACACTGTGGCTCACAAGGAAGGGAAGAGGAGTTGGGTGCCAGCACTCCATTAGTTTATTGCAAAGTTGCAGGCTTGGCTCTTGGAGTTGTGTGGGAACCAACTGTGATTCACAAAGAAGGGCATGGTAGTAGACTGCCGGGCCGGCAGTTAGCAAGTCTACCAGCACATAGCTGGGGACTTGGGGAGGAAGAGTCAGACTCAGAATGTGGCTTGCTGTCCTTTTTGCAGCCTGTGTGGTGCCAGACCAAACTCAAGGTGATTGGCCTCCTCCGCCAGTCTTTCCTCTGGGCTGCAAGACGCCGTGTTTCACACTGAAGGGGGTTCCTGATTTGAACAGCGTTCGTACGTACAGCACCACCAACACTTAGTCAAAAAGTGACATGTGGTGGACGGTGGTGCATCGCAGGCAGTGTGGTGCCAGACCAAACTCAAGGTGATTGGCCTCCTCCCCCAGTCTTTCCTCTGGGCTGCAAGACGCCGTGTTTCACACAGAAGGGGGGTACTGATTTGAACAGCGTTCGTACTACGTACAGCACCACCCAAGAGTTTGTCAGAAAGAGCCATGTGGTGCATCGCAGGCAGTGTGGTGCCAGACCAGACTCAAGGTGATTGGCCTCCTCCGCAACTCAGTCCTCTGGGCTGCAAGACACTGTGACCCAAGGCCAGTGGCCTTTAAATTCCTGTCATGCCATTCAGCTCCATCCTTTTTATACTGGAGCTGGCAATGAGCCTGCCGCACTCTGGCTCTGTGCTGTGGTGCTCTCATACTCTGCCTTGTGGCCTGGCCGGAGTGGCCGCCCTTACTCTGGCCTTATGGATGCGTCGACCAGAGATAGTCCTCCTCCTTGTATAGCCTAGTGGGCTGGGCTGTGGGCTGTAAAACTTAAGTCAGAGGCTCAGAGCAACCCAGAGCCCTATCCCATTCCCATCCCTACCAAAACTATTCCTGGCTGTAGCTACTAGCTAGGTAAGTAGCTTAACCACCTCAGGCTCTAACTGCTAATGTTTTTGTTGACCATGACCAAAAGCAGGGTTGCATTGGCTTTGGCTTTATTGCTTGTCCTTTAAGTGTGTGTGACTTTGACTGTGAATGTGAAGTGAAGGCAGAAGGACCTTGGTGGTGGGGGGCCAATTTGAGAGGAGTAGAGTAGTAGAGCCCTCATCCAGATTTGGGGAGGAACGGAATGTCTGTTTCTCCTGCTGCCTCTGAGAGAGGTGGAGGGGAGATGGGATGGATTCAAAACCAAACAACAAAAAAGTACAACAAACAGGCACGTCAGCCAGACCAAGTAGGGTGGCTAGCTGGTTCAGCATCAGCAGATTCACCACAGCAGACCAAGAGAAAAAAAAAAATGCAAATTTGTTTCTGCCCCACTTTGTTTGCTTAGGATGCACTAGCCTTGTGGTGCAGCAGCAAGTCCATCACCCAGGCAGGTTTAAACTGTATTTCGCCTGCTCATTTGCGGGACCCGCACCCACCCGCCCGCCCGCCCGTGCGCCCGCCCGCCCGCTAGCCACTTCCCCTGCCGCTGCCGCTGCCACCGCCCACGCATGTACCCCCGTGCCACCGCCGCCTGCGCTGCGCCCGCAAGCCGCAAGTCTCGGTCGGACGTCAAAATGCGCGAAATCGTGGCAGAAATGGAAATGAAAAAACAAAAAACGAACCGCCTAATTTTTGTGAATTTTCACGAAAAACGGAGACGACCCGAAACGGAACCGACCCGACTAACGACAACTCGAAAAAAATTTTTTCAAGTCATGCCCATCTCTACCGCTCAGCTAAACAGCCAGCTACTAGATTGCCCTTTGGAATGTATTAAGTAGTAGGCATTGGCCAGATCATAGAAACACTAGGGGAGAAGAGCACTGCCAATAATCTTCCCTGCCCTACATTTGCTTACTGGATTTTATACGCTGGTATCCCACCATTGCTTCCATGAACTCAAAGTGGGGTAGACGGATCTCCTCCTCCACAACTGATCCTCACAACAATCTCATGAGGTAGGTCATGCTAACAGATCATGGCTGATCCAAGGCCACCTGCTGAGCTTCATGGCCAAGTGGAAATTGAGACCCAAACCTCCTAAGTGCCACATTCACGCCATGGCATCAAATAGCTTGTTCAGCCTACATGTTGGCCCATGTATCTTTTTGATGCATGTTCATTTTAATCCATTCAAAGGACTTCACCAGATAACAGTTTGGGATGTTGAAGGACACAGCTGTGCCTGGATAAACAGATCTACAATGACAAGCACCATTTCATGCTGGGGGACCAGCTAACTCCCATCCCCTTCAAAGGTGAGCCCAAGCCAGCATGTGCAACAATGGCTTTTAATTCAGAATACAAATGCCAGTCAACATTCACTGAGATCATACATGGGCCAAAGGCACTCCCCCACCCCCAGTGCTGTCAAGCCAGGTCAAAGTAAAAACAACAACAACAACCCAGTGAATTAGCATTGTATATTTATAATTGTGAGATTTAACTTCTTCCTATTCAGCTGTGAACCTATTTTTGTACTTTCTTCTTACATCTGCATCAGTGATCACTTAAATGATCACATTGCTGCTTTCTGGCATTAATATGTTGTCATGTTGATATCCTTAATTATAGATGTTTCTTCCACCAATCTTCGCTCTTCCGTCCTCTGAATTTCATCCAGCTTTCCATACAATATAATTTTTGCATAAATTGGAGTGACAGAGGAACACAAGATATTCTATTTATTTTGGACGTGACTGGATGCAACTCACTTGAGAGGAGAGGGGACCTCCCGAGATTTTCAAGACTGCCCTTTATCTGCTCTGGCCTTTCTTCAGTCTTAGATAGTTGCTCTTAGGGTTGCTGATATCCCTTCCTTTCTTCTCACACCTCTGTCTCATTCCTCCAAGAAGAAGGCCATATTGCCTTTCTTCTCTAGAGATGAAATGGACACCCACTGCTCCCGACATCTTCAACATAAGGCAGAACTAGGGCAGTGGGGAAAATGCAGGCTGATCTGCTGTGATTCACATCTGTGGAAGTCAGGTTACCCCGGGTGAAATCACTGGCAACAAAGCAAGCAAAAGCAACTTTAATCCAATTTTGACAAATTTCAACTATCCCTGCCTGCTGAAAACAGCACAGGTCCATGCTCAAAAGGAGATGATTCCACAAATGTGTTCCACATTCAGCTTTATGCCATGAAGCCATCATGTTTTAATTTGAATTCATAAGCCCCTGACCCAACATAAATGGTGGAGTTAATGGTCTAGATTGTCACTGTCACTTCATTAGCTAGAACTTGGGCTTTTATTAACTTTCCTATCAAAAGTATATTTATCTAATAAACTTTTTTTCTTATTTTCTTAGAAATGTGGAAGTGATTTCTTTACAAAGGGGAAAGGATGCTCAGGTAATCATTCTGAGTTTCAAAGGGCTGAATGAAGAAGTCAGCAATGCATTGCTCCAGCATTTGTACTCTCTGACAATTAATACTAATCCTTAGCATTAGTGCCTAACAGGCTGGAAGTCTCATCTTCCAGCACTATCTCATGTTTATTTGGATTGACTCCAAATGTTTATTTGGATTTAAAGGTATTAAGCATTCAGAGTGGTTTACCTTTGCCTGCTTCAAAACAGTATCAAGAATTAGCTCAACTATCACTGCCATTGTCATCTGCACCATCTTACATTCCTGCTACTCTTCAGTAGTCATCCTTCAGTGGTTTTCTGCTGCATCGTCTTTGAAACCATGAATTCTCTTTTTCCATTGCAACTCTGAATGCACAAAGAGGACAGGTGCATCTTAGTCTGATGTCTCTGCTTTGATCATTCCCCTTTGAGTTACCCTGCTAGGCTTCGAGACTTGAAATGCAGTCTAGGCCCCTGATGGCATTCTTCTTAGCCTTCCCAATACATTCAGATCCCTTTACCATGTTAAGCACTGCACTCAAGGGGGCATTTGTGCCCTGTCCAAACAGCCTGAATTTTCTGTGGGTCAGAAAACACTTGCAGTACAAGTGGTGCCATTTTATTTTTAATTTTTTTCTTGCTGCGAGCAGGCTTCAGTATAGCAGAATCCAAATTTTCCTTCTTAACTACCTCCTCAAGGCCACATCAAAGGTGCAGATGGCCTTTTTGAAAAAAAAAACCCAATTATCCGTTAATTTAAAGAACAATTTCAAGTTTCTAGAATGCTGTAGAATCCAAATTTCCCACCCATGCTTCCCCCTAGGGCACCTTAAGTATTTCTCCGTCAGCTGCACATTTTCTGTGAAAGTTGGCCGATGAATGAGGATAAATGCCTAAATAATGGCAAGCTTCCTGTGACATCCCAGCAATGTCACAGTTATGGCAATAAAGGCACATCAAAGTCCCAGAGCTTGGCAACACCTTTGGAGTCATATAGCTGTCACAATAGATAATGGCCCATTTGTAGTCGTGGTGCATCACTCACATTTCACATTCATCATGCGCTGCAGTCATTTCCTAAGGAGATCACAGTCAAGCTGGAGTATCGTTACTACTTCCATAGTAAAATGACACTCCTATCATCTTGTTAGGACTGTATTATTTGTATAGTAAACTGGGTGGCTGAGTGACAATCTGCATATTTTACAGCGCCTGTGTACAAGAAGTAGATGTTTTATAAATGAACCTGAATACACTTGTCTATGAGCAAATGAACAAGGAATTCTCTGCTCTCGGGCAAGTTTTCAGAGAAACAGAGGAACGGGAGAAAAATCCACTCTGTATGTCCCAAGTGTAAGAATAAAATGGAGCACAGCTCCCTTATAAATCCACATGTCTGGAAGACTTGTGATGTACTTCAGAGGGGGGAAAGGATGCATGGCTAAAAATGCATACATTTAAAACATGTACAACAAACATGTATGACTCAATGGGGGAAGGGCTACCAGTTGAATACAGCAGAAAGCTGTGTGCTAAAACAGTCTGTGCTTTGGGTGAAATACACATGAAAACAGGAAGGTAACTCAATGCAGAACTTGGGCAGAGTGGGGATTTTGGTGCAGGTTTTTAAAATGCAGTCAGACCAAGGCAGATGGGTTTTTCAGATCTATCATGTCCAAGTGTCAGAAGTTCAAAGCAGTTCCAAGAGTTAAAACTACTTCATAGATACTGATGTGATGTCCTTTTCATGGAGGAATCTTGCATAACCTGGCTATTGTACATTGTTTCTATATTAACTACTTTTTTGTCCTATGCAACATATATTTATAAAAGCCAGAACCCTGCTAGTCCAACTACAGTAGACCCATATGAGTTGATTCACAGTTGATGGGGCATGATGGCTCAATGGACTAAGGCTCCGAAAACTGAAATGGTTGGCTGCAAAGTTGGCAGCTCGGCAGTTCAAATCCCGCTGATAACCCCAGCTCCTGCCAACCTAGCAGTTTGAAAGCATGTAAAAGCAAGTAGATAAATAGGTACTGCTGTAAAAAGCAGAAGGTAAAACAGTGTTTCCTTGCTGCCGTGCCGGCCACGTGGCCATGGCCTTGCACCACACCGGCTGTTCCGCTTGAATATGGAGATGACCACCGCCCCTAGAGTCAGACACGACTAGCACACATGGGCGGGGGGAACCTTTACCTTTTTACCTGATTCACAGTTGAGTTGGTGAAACTACCCTAGTTCCAACTACCAAAAAGATTTAAGCCAGAACAATGTATTAAGATGCCTATAGGTATAGATTAAAGAGACATAAAAGGCTTTTGTTTGTTTTCTGTTCCTCTGCAAATTTCCTGTGGACAAGTTAATGGGGCAGTGTGATTTTGGTAGTTGCACTGTATACATCTAAGACTGCAACTCTCTACACCAAAGGTTCCAAAACATTTTGGACTCATGGATCCCGCTGAATGGCAGCAGCAGTGGCAGAGCAGGAAGAGCGGTGAAGGGTGTGGGTCACGAAGGAGCTGATGCCAGGGCTGGAGCAGCAGCGACGCCAGCAGTGACAAAACAAAAATAAATTTCTGTGTTGCTCCTGAGTATCTTGGTGGTGCACCAGGAATCTGCGGGGTGCCATGAGGGTCATGGGGTACTATGGCACACACTTTGGGAACCCCTACTCTTCCCCGGGCATCCTTGGTGCAGGGGATTGTACCACCAGTTCATTCTTGTAAATGCCACCTTCAGTGCCCATTATTGGCAAGAGTCCTGCAGAGTGGTGTGCTAAGCTTAAACAATAGTGGAGGACCTAGCCTAAGTGTAGATCTCACTTCCCCATCAATCACCATGTCATGTTTCCAAAGACAGTCTACCATCCTGTTGTGATATGTACTATTCTGTTCTCAGCTGCCTTCCAAACATTTTGGGCCACAATCCAACCTCATCCTTGGCCACTGGCCATGTTGACTAGGGTTGATGGAAGTTGCTATACAACACAGCTGGTGGACAGGAAGCCTGGGGGGGGGCTGCTAGACACGATGCCACACTGATGCTTCTTATTAGTTTTCACCCAATGCAGGCTGGTACATGTGGTCTCTGGATTTCGGTTGCCAAACCAGTAAAGGAGAGGAGCAAAACTCTCTATGCTGGAAACTGTAATGAATGGACACCTCTTGGTTATTTAGATGACCTCTTGGCTGCAGATCGATGCACGACCCACTAACATTGTGGAATCTACCTCTCAAGACATCTAGAGGATTGCCCTTAAATTTTTTTTAACAAAGAATCTAAAGCAGGCATGCCCAAACTTCAGCCCTCCAGATGTTTTGGACCACAACTCCCACAGTCCTTTGCCATTGGAAATACAGGCTTGGAATTCTGGGAGTTGTGGTCCAAAACATCAGGAAGGGCCGAAGTTTGGGTATGCCTGATCTAAAGCAACTGCCTATGGGTTTTTCTTTCCTTTTGCAGTCTTATTATTCGGCTTGACAAATTCACCACCACCACCACACACCCCAGTTAAACAATAAAGGATAATAAGCCATCATGAAATTAAAGGAAACCAAAGACCACTGCTGAAGTGGGGGAAAGGCAGATGGAAATATCCGTCAAGGATCTATTTTATTTTTCTATCCCACATCAAAGAAAATATTTGTCATATCTGTTTTACAGTGGTAAAAATCCCATCGACTTAAGACACTATTCAAGACTCACTGGAGGCTAATTTGGACTTCAGCTACACCCAGGCAATCCCAGTGAAGTCAATTATTATAAATGTTAGAAAAATTGGACACAGTCCCCAGGATTATATTATTTTCCTGATCTGCTTCGCTGCTCTTTTCACAAAGCCTACCACCCACCTCCCACTCCTCCCGCTCCTTCCCTTATGCAACTTTTTAGCCAGACATAATATTGTACCCTCTAAAAGTGGGTTGTGTTGATTGTTCTGGTGAAGTGATTTTTCAGTTCAAGCGCTGGGTGATCTATAGTGGGACTGGGTCATGCTCAGCACACCACCCTCTCTGATGCACCCCATTTTTCTGTACACAAGCAAAATTCCACCTTTCACTTCTATATGTGTCCCAGATGGGAGGCGTCAGGTTTCAGCTGATACACACACAATACTATGTGTTGGTTGAACTGATTGCTGATATTTATATCTTGCTTCATCAATGAATTGTCTAAGGTAATCCACAAATAAAAGCATAAAATCATATAAAATCAATGATAGTTACAAAACAATTTAAAAACAGGCAGCGATACACCTAGGGAAATAAGAAACTGCAAGTGAAAGGAATGATCAAATTAAACATCCCAAGTTTAAAAGCAGCTGTGATAAATCAACAGTTAGCATTGACTGAGTTTAAAAGCCTGCGTCTATAAAGGGTTTGACCCATTGAAAATCTCTCAGGAGTGCTCAGCATACAAAAGCTCATAACACCAGGCCTACAGACTGACCCAAGGCATTCCACAAATGTTGGGGGTGCCACCACAGAAAATACCCATCTCCAGAACTTAGGGATATTATATTCCTTGGGGCTATAATCTTAGAAAACAGTTCATTCTGAAAAGGTCAAAAGGCATGTGGATTTGGGTGAACTGGTGGATGTCTACCTTGATTTTCAGAAGGCTTTTGACACAGTCCCTCACCAGAGGCTGCTGAGAAAATTGCACAGTCGGGGGATAAGAAGGCAGGTTGTCTTATGGATTGAGAACTGGTTGAGATCCAGGAAACAAAGAGTAGGTGTCAATGGGAAATTTTCACAATGGAGAGAGGTGAAAAGCAGTGTGCCCGGGGGATCTGTCCTGGGACCGGTGCTTTTCAATCTGTTCGTAAATGACCTGGAGACAGGGATAAGCAGTAAGGTGGCCAGGTTTGTGGATGACACGAAACTCCTCCATGTGGTTAAAAACCAGAGAAGATTGTGAAGAGCTCCAGAAGGATGTCTCCAAACTAGGGGAATGGGCTGCGAAATGGAAGATGTGTTTCAATGTAGGAAAATGTAAAGTAATGCATATTGGGGGGGGATCAAAACTTTATCAAGTCAAGGGCTCTGAACTATCCATGATGGATCAGGAAAGAGATCTTGGTGTGCTGGTGGACAGCTCAATGAAGGTGTCTACCCAGTGTGTGGCAGTGGTGAAGAAGGCCAATTCCATGCTAGGGATTAGACATGGGCACGACTAGGCAAAATTCTCATTTCCGTTTTCGGTTCTCGTTATCGTTGCTTAACGGGTAACGGTAATGAGAATTACTCCGCTCCAGCTCGAACCCGAACCAAAAAAGAAAAATTGGGTCTGATTTTTTGTTGTTGTTCATGGCATCGCGGCGATTACGCGATGCCAAGCACCACAGAAAAAAGTTTAAAATTTTTTTTAAAAAAAGATTCCCGGCCATAAAAGCAGGCGAAAATATGCCTGGCCTGCCTCAGTGAGGGCACCTCCCGAGGGGTGGTTTCTGGGGGGGGTCCCCGGCCTTCCCCCCCCTCTCCTGTCCTGGGCTGCTGCTGGTACCAGGCTGGGGGGGCATCGTCGTCTCCATGTGCCATGCGGTGGGGGGGATCGAAAATGGCGACCGCAATATTTTTTTTTAAAATCGTGGTCCAAAAACCCACCAAAGCACCATAGAAACATTTGAAAATTAGGTATTTTAAATGCCTGATTTTTTTATAGTAGCAGCAGTGGGTTTTTCTTGCAACAAAATGTCTCCATTGATTTTATTTTATTTTATTTTATTTTTATTTTTTTACACCTGCGCACGCGCAATGATGAGCTGGCCATGGGATGGGACCATGCAAATTTTTGGAGCCATTCCACCAATCGCATGGCCAGGTTTTGCTGGATGTGCCAGAGAGGGCATAAAAAACCCACTAACCCTAACCCTAACCCTAACCCTAACCCTAACCCTAACCCTAACCCTAATCCATACGCCAGTACACTGTCTTCTTAGTGAGTCAGAGGCACCCAGAGGTGCAGCCCACTAATCCACCCTAACCTTAACCGTTATCCTAAGCCTAGCCCTTACCCTAACCCCAACCCTAAGCCAGATTTGTACGCAAGTACGCAAGTGTACGGAAGTACACTTCCCTTCTTAGTGTGTCAGAGTGGTGCATCGAAAGGTGCCTCCAACTCCAGACCCACTCCCTCCCTAAGCGTAACCTGTACGCCAGTACGCCAGTATGCTTTCCTTCTTAGTGGGTCAGAGAAGCGCCGACGAGGTGCCTCTGACACACTAACTCCCAACCCTGGCTAATTTGGCTAACATAATGTTCTTAGTGAGACAGCGAAGTGCCGACAAGGTTTCCTGTCACACTAACAACCCAACATAATTGGTACGCAGCAGCTACGCATTACGCTTCCCTTCCCTTCTGGGTCAACTCAGAGGCACCCACAGAGGTGCCTCCCAGGGCCCACCCCTCCCCCTAAACCACTGTACAAATGACAAACGACAAACGGAAACGACAAATTTTTGAAAAATTTCACGACAAATGGAAACGACCCGAAACGGGCCGGCTCCGACACACGACAACTCGAAACGTAATTTTTTCTGGTCGTGCCCATCTCTACTAGGGATTATCAAAAAGGAGATTGGAAATCTCAAAAAAGACATCGTGGATCTGGAAAAGGTGCAAAAGTGAGGGACTAAAATGATTACTGGGCTGGGGGAACCTCCCTTATGTAGAAAGACTAAAACATTTGAGGCTCTTTAGTCAGGAAAAGGGGGGCATGATGGGGAATATGATTCAGACATACAAAATAATGCAGGGAATGAGTAAAGTGGCTAGAGGGGCGCTCTTCTCCTTCTCACAAAATACCAGAACTAGGGACATCCACTCAAATTGAGGGTTGGGAGAGTGAGAACAGCCAAATGAAAATTTATTTTAATCCAGCGTGAAGTTAGTCTGTGGAACTCCCTATTACAGGATGTGGTGGTGGCATCTGATCTGGATGCCTTCAAAAGGGGACTGGACAGATTCCCGCAGGAAACGTCCACCACAGGTTAAACCATGATGGGGATGTGTTATGTCTAGGGCACTTCAAGGGCCAGATGCAGAGTGGTATTAGGAGACAGATATCTAGTCTTGTGCACTCCTGGACACATTTGGTGGGGCCACTGTGCAATACAAGAAGCTGGACTAGATGAGCCTTTTGCCTGATCCAGCAGGGCTCTTCTTGTGTTCTTATGAGAGCTCAGAAATGTTTTCAAAGCTCTTGGAAATGTTACTTATGGACTGCAATTTCTGGACTATTCCAGCCAACATGGTCACCAGCCACATTGGCAAGTGTCAGAGATCTGCAGTCCTTAAAAGTTACACTTCCAAAAGTTACTTTTCAAAGTTACTTTTCTGGTTATAGTACAGATCTTTGCTCTTCTACCTCATTGGCAAGCCATGTATTGATTTATAGCGGAACATCAGCACTGTGAACTGAATCGTCAGCCTACCTGGTTACACTAAAAATGATGGGAAGTCAATGAAGCTGGTATGACATTATCTCCCTCATGCAGGCTAGACCACAGCTTAGTTGCTGTGTTCTGAACCATGCATTTTCCAAGAGGTCTATGAAGGCAAAACTCCAAACAATGCACTGATTCCAGTAGTCATCGTAGTATAGGTAACTGTGGTCATACCACCATTCTGCAGGACAAGCATGTAGTACATAAACATTAACATAAACTAGTGAAAGGCATATTGTGCTGCTGCCACTACTTTGTCATTCAATGTGATGGATGAAGCAAACACACACACACACACACACACACACACACACACACACACACAGAGAGAGAGAGAGAGAGAGAGAGAGAGAGAGAGAGAGAGAGATGCAGAGGAAAAACTTAAATAATTCAGCAAGTGCAAAGCAAGCTACTGTCACAAACAGCAGCTGTAAAGCAAGCTATTTTCACAAAACAGCAGCTGTAAAACAAGCTACTGTCACAAAACAGCCATTTGGGGTTATTTTGGCATTCTCTCTTATCCACGGTTTTCATTAACCATGGGAAGGCCTGGAACCAATCCCCAGCGGGCAGTTGTTCCCAATGTTGTGTAACCCAGGTGTTGTTGAACTGCAAATTGCGGAAGTCTCACCATCGACTATACCGGCTGAAGTTTCCCACAGTTGCAGTCCAAGTATACCTGGGTTACACAAATTTGGGAACCACTGGTTTAGAGTACTGTAATACTATTCAATGCAAGTATCTTAACAGAAGCAGAGAAGAGTAGCCTTTCCTTTTTAACATTAGCAAATCTTCAGGGGCCTCCTCTGATGTATTTTCTATTATTAAAAAGATTATTTTCAAAAGATCTACAACTAAATTAATTGGGGCTGACACTTCAGTAAATCACAAGGTTTTCGTTGCTGAATTTAATGTTTCAAAACTGAGTAAACACTGCAAGTCTGAGGAGGAAGTGTGATGGTGGGATAAGTGGATGGATTGGTGAACGAAGATTTTCATCTATAAAGAATAAAGTGTTTTATTTTGTCTTGTTTTGTCCATTGTGTCTGCATATTGGGGGCAGTCCATTCCAAACTGACTGGATTCTCAGCAAGCAGCAAATCCACAGCACTTGCCATTCTGAGCCTATGAATTTTAGTATAATGACACTTTACCCATAACTGAGATAACAACTCCTTTAAATGTGTTTCATCTTTTATCCAACTTGAGTTTTTATATGAAATGTAAAACATTGATATTCCTATTACATCCCGCAAGGGAAAAGAAACATACCGTTTGTCATAATCAGGAAAAATGTTTTATTCCTTTAGACATGCATTTATCTCCTTCACAAATAGAAGCAATAAAAAAGACCATACAGGAGTTTTAATGTTATGTGGTGTGCCTTCTAACCAAGATAGTCTTTTCTAAGACAAGCAGGATGGGTTGAAGTCCGGGCAAGGGGACAAACAAAGAGGAGAAGAGACACCCAGCCTTTCTCTCCATTACTCTTTGCCTCAGTAACGGCAGTCTAACTGAGGCAAGACACAACACTGTTCACCTCTGCATTGTTCATAATTTTTATGAGCAAAGCAAATGGGATGAACAGCATGAGTTGGATCCAGATTCACTCAGATTTATACTGGACCTGTTGAAATACTGAGAACTCAGTCTTTGTGATTAATTGAACTCCCCCTTGAGACTTAATCATACAGACTATGCTAAGTTGAGGGGCTTCAGAATTTCATTTCAATTTCTGCTTGGTACGAATTCACTTACATTCACCAATTACTTCATTTTCGGGACAAGAGGAGCTTGACATGTAAATAAGGTTGGGGGACGGGCAGGAGAAAAGAAATGTGAGAGAAAGTGGAACTAATTCATCCTCAGGTCTCCATGGGCTCAGCTCCTCAGAGTCTGAATTTACACCACTCTGTACCCATCTATATTAGTGTTGAATTAGGGTCACAGTCTCTCTTTTTCTTTCTTTTCAGTACCTTGGTGACAAACAGGTACAAAAACTGTCCCTGTGGTTTATTTTCAGAAGGTGAGAATGGCAGGAGTAGAAAAATTCACTGGTTTGTGAGACAAGCGGTGGGGAGAGAAGGAATAGGGAGAGATTTCAGTTAGCTTAGGTTCCAGATAATTGAAGACACCACAGAAAGAGTCAATATATATGTGCAAGCCTCTGTTCCTAGGAAATGCCTTTTTTAAAAAAAAGCTTAAAAAATTGATCCCCTGACATCCCACTTAGGAGAAAGAATGCAGTGCTGCATTTTGCTTCCTAGATTTTTGTTTACTTACTAAAACCATTAGCCATTTGGTTAGGGAAACAAAATTAAATAATGTTCTATTCTGATTTCCAAATTACCAAGTAAGAAAACGTCGCTCTCACTCTTATAGCACAGAAACTCTTGTGCCCTACTAGCAACTGACAGCTTTCAAATGCAGTTACATTAAGGTGCTTTTTGAAGTGTTTGAGGCACTTTTTAACTAGCTCCTTGGGGCATTGTTAGATATCATTGCTTACTACCAGTGGGAGCAACTGCGCTGTTAATAGCGCTTCCCGTTTTAACTTCTGATCAGTCGCATACAGGGGCCTTTAAAAGGATTGCTTGAAACATGTGAAACAGCCTCTGCCTTCCTAGATTCACCAGCTAAACTGTCCATTACAACACCCACATCAAAGCTGAGGGCAACTCATTAACAGAGGGAAAAGGTGGGGATTACAGTATCAAATACAATGGCTATATTCTTGTTGAAGAAAATTATGATTCATATCCAATTCATGAGCAGGCTTAAAACATTGCTAGACTCCATCACCCCCCAGTTCCTCCTCCTCCTCCTCCTCCTCCTCCTCCTTATTATTATTATTATTATTATTATTATTATTATTATTATTATTATTATTATTATTATTATTATTATTATTATTATTATTATTATTATTATTATTATTCACCACCAACAGCAGACAAGATAACTACGCTGGATTTTGTATTACAAAATTCAAATCACTAGTTGAATGCTTCCCAAGTGTTTAGGACTACGTGATGGAGCGGCGAATTATGCAAGCAGATCCCAGTAAGGTGGCTTTCTGCAGCTGACTGATGGTGACTTTGCTAACTCCAATTTCTTCTAAATACTTGCTTAGCTCTTTAGGCACCTCACCCAGCGTGCCGATTACTACTGAGACCACCTGTACCGGTTTATGCCAGAGTCTCTGAAGTTCAATTTTCAGCTCCTAATGTTGGATAATTTTTAAAAGGTGTTTCTCTGTGACTCTACTATCACCTGGTATAGCAATATCAATATCAATATCTCTCTCTCTTTGAGGGTTACTCTCCTTGCCATGGATGAGGTACCCAGCCTGGGTGATTTGTTTTGTTTTGTTTTGTTTTTTGGACCCATGTGGCAGCTGTGGTCCATTCTTCCAACTGTGCCAGATCACCCAGCTGCTTGCTTTCTTGGACACCAGGGCTCTCACCACATTGGTCCACACACTTGTAATCTCAAAATTAGACTACTGCACTGGTCTCTGTGTCGGGCTGCCCTTGAGGCTAATGTGGAAAATCAGCCAGTTCAGATCACTGCTGCCAGACTACTAAATGGGGATGATGCACTTTCAGTACATCACTTGGCCTCTGGCTGCTCTTCACTGGCTGCCAATTCGGTTCCACACCAACTTCAAGGTTCTAAGGTTAACATACTAAGCCCTAAATGGTTTAGGACCTTGACATTTGCCAGAACAGCTTCTCCCACAGAGGATACCAACCTCAAGAGACACTAGGTAAACTGTAATGAGGGACCAGGCCTTCTAGATGGTGATCCCCTCTTTGTAGTATTGGCTGCCCCTGGAGATTAGTTCTGCCCCCTCACTAGGAGTTTTCAAACACCAACTAAAAACCTGGCTATTCAAGCAAGCTTTCCCTGGTCTACGATTTCTTTTTCTGCTGCTTTACTTTCTGTACTTTCAAATTAATTCCGCCTCTGCCTCAATATCCGTTCAGTTATAATGTGATTTTTAAAAAAAAAAAACAATGTTCAGTTATTTTTGTGTTTTTAAATTGTTTATTTTGTTGATTCATCTCCTTGGCCTGTAAACCGCCCATAGTAGCAGTTTGCTAGATGGGTGGTATAAAAGCTCGATATAGAAATAAAAAAATAAATAAAGTGCTGGGACTTGCTTAAAGGCCTTCAGTGGCTTGGAAACTCAATGCCACAAGGAAAGCCTTGTTTCGAGGACCATCCTGCATTTCTGTTTTGGCACTGCGACTTCACAACCCCTTCCTCCAGGAAGTTCAACTGGCAGTTATATCACACATTCAGTATGCTGCCTTGTGTGGTATGGGGGGGCTTTTGTCCCAATATGTTACTTAGGCTGCTCCAATCTTCTACTTCTTAGCATTTGTCCCACTTGGTGGTGGGGCTCACTATTCTTATTTTTGTCCTCCATTTGGCAAGTATATGGGGAAGGTCATGGTAAACCTGGGACAACTTCATGTCTTTGTCAAGGGTGTTTCTCCAACACTGTTTTGGACATCCTCCTTGGTTGGGGTCTGCTGACGTCCATGCTGAAACCCTGTTTTGGTCAGAGTTTCCTCAATGGTACACAAGAGGTACAAGATGTACTCAAGCCATGGTATCAGTACCCTCCATGTTGTTATTTAGAAGTCACTGTTATGTATCTTAGGGCCTTTTTACACGACCCCTAAGATCCGCTGGTCCCTTAAATTTGGACCAGAGATCTTGAGGGCTCGTTGCTGTTCTTCCCTCTCCACCCGCTCGGCACTTCTTTGTTCTGTCTGCGGGGGGGGGGGGAAAAAGGCTTAGACAGAGACAAAAGAATAAAAGGCTTACCTCCCGGTGTTGATGGAAGTTGCTCCGATCTCCGTTTACTTCCTGGTTCCTCTTTAAGGGGTGGAGGCAAAAGAAAAACAACAGAAAGAAGCGAGGAGACCTCAGGCAGTCTCCGGATCAAATATTTTTCACCATAAAAAAGCAGGTACAAGAAAACTGCTGTTTGGTCACGCTAAGTGGGCGGAGTCGCACTTAATTGTCTGCAAACTCCGGAGCTGGTGGGTAAGCATTTTTATCGTCCGGAGCTTGCAGCCATTTGCGGCGGAGCTTAGGGGTCGTGTATAAACGCCCTTAGATGCCTCCTGAAAATGTCATTATTGTTTGAATTTTGGTTTTGAATTTGAATTCTATAGAACATATTAGACAAGTTTTCACATGAATAGGCAACATCAAGAGAATTTGGTGCAGCTAAGAGTGAATCTTTCATTAAAATGTTGAGGTGCAGAGAGAACACTGACATACTGGTACGTATGGTGTTGCTCACTCTTCTCCACACTTGCAAAGAACTCTATTGGTATGAAAACATAATTTGGTTCTGCTAACTCCAGTCCATTGCCTATTAAGTGGCTTCCAAGGGAACCCACTTGTTTGTGTGATGAGAGGTTTAACTGGCTGTAGCCATTATGGCTAGTTCAGATAGCACCATTAGTCTGGATCCATCTCCAAAATCTCCAATGCAGGATGCAAAAATATGCTAAAATGGTGGTTGTTATATGAAAGCCAGTATCTAGCAAGAAACCAAATACTTGATTCTGTACACATTCTCATGTGAGAGTCAGTTCCAATGGCCTCATTTAGCTTGCTTCTGAACAGCATGCATAGGAAGGGGCTGGATCTAAACAAGAATCCATAAAACAGACTTTTCACACGTCTACAAACAGCTAAAGTAGCACTAATGTGTATGGAAAGAGAAACATCTTGTTCTGCAGGAAAGATTCGCTATTACTTTTGTGATTAAGTTGTCCATAAAGGTGATATATAACCATCTATTTTCTCCAGTTACCCGTGCAAAGCAACACTTTGCTTTTCAAGAAGTTAAAAGTGGAGCTTCATTGTTTTTACCCAGCAGACCAAAGACGGCAGACAATCCATATGGAACAAAAGAAAATGTGGCCTTGGGTTATACACTGAGCAGTTCTGCAGTAAATCTTATTTATTTCCTCTGAGCTTTCAGTATCTAAAGCTCTTACGTATTCATTATCAGCAACATGTCGAGTAATATGGTAACTTGACAAGGTTCTATTCAAGCAGCTTAGTGGGACATACAATACACAGGCTTTCTCGATAAGAAAACATCCAGAAAGGTCACGTCAGCTCTTGTATTCCATATCTCTTTGAGCAACCGCAACTCAGAGTTCAGAAAACAAAAATTCTGAAAGATCCCCAGAAACCTCAGGGTAAATGCAATGAACTGGACTGCCATGCTGACTAGTAATCATTCTCTCTCTTAGTGACACTTAGGAATGAGTCCCAACCATTTGTAGTCAAAATGGCATCACCCCGTGCACAAGAGGGAAAGTATCAGTACATTCAAAGCAAGCTACAAATGTCAGAAGTACAAAAGAGGCGTGCACGTGAAGGGTTAAAAATTCTCCTCACACCAGGTAAAACAAAGCCAGGTGGGTTAAAAAAAAAATCTCCATTTCAGTGGAGATGGCCCCAGGAGTGCTGGCCCAAAGCCAACGCCAAGCAGCTGATTGGCACTGGCAGGGGAAGGAATCGCGTGGGCAGCTTCTACCGACTCCCCAAGAAGCTGCATGCGTGATTCTAAATACCTTCCAGTCACGGAGGCAGACTTTCCTCTGTGACTAGAAGGGATTTTAAAAGTGACGTGCCACGTTCCCCCCCACACACACACAGGGCTCTGGAAAAGCAGCACAGCACTTTTAAAATCCCTTCCAGGTCACCCTGAAAAGCTGCACACAAGATCTGAAATCCCTGCGGGGGCTCCGGTGAAGTGGTGTGCCACTTTTAAAATCCCTTCCAGTCATGGAGGAAAGTCTGCCTCTGTGACTGAAAGGGATTTTAAAAGTGGTGCACCGCTCATCCCCTGTGTGGGCTCCAGAGAAGTGACGCGCCACTTTTAAAATCCCTTCCAGTCATGGAGGCAAGTCTCCCTCCATGAGTGGAAGGGATTTTAAAAGTGGAGCATTGCTTTCCCCCCTCCCCGGTGGGGACTTCGGAGAAGCAGCATGCTACTTTTTAAATCCCTTCCAGTCACCAAGGCAGTGTTTGCCTCAGTGACTGGAAGGCAATTCAAATCCCGACACCCCATCCACCCACTGCTTGCAAGATGGGGAACCCAAATCGTGCTCGTTAGCAGCTGGGGGGGCAGCACTGAAGAGCGCTCGTAGTCATGATTTTTGTATGTCGGGCACCTTGTAAGCCGGGGTACCACTGTATTTGCATTTTTATTATATATCTTTTATGGCTTTTGAGTTGAGAGCTATGTTGTGAAATTTGGAGAACTCCAAAACTGAATGATGATTGCATTTCAATCCACTGTGGAATCTAGAAAATACAAATCAGGTTGTTTGCTTTAAAATGCAAATTGCATGATCTTCTTGAACATTCCACCTTCCATCCTGAAAATGGGCACATCCTGTTGTGTATCCTGTTTTGCCCAAGGAAGTATGATGTTGCATGTCCCACTCAGCTCCTGCTGTCTTGAAAACAGGAGGACAAATTGGAAGGATTCTGCTTCCCATGACAATCCACACAGAAGAAAAGGGAGGTGGAGAAAATGCACATATATAGGCATACATGTACAAGCTGTTGTTATTTGCCATCAACTTGGGACCAACATACAAAAACTCTAAGTCGTCACTAATTGACTCACCCTCTGTAAATGAAAGATGGGCCTTCTCCTGAAGCCTTCTTTGGCACCAAACCCAGAGGGGAGACTCTAAGATTCATAACTGGGGGGTTATGAAAAGGGCCCAGGACCCAGACCTCCGCTACTTCTTTGCCAATCTTTAATCTGGCCACTTCTTTCATGCCTTTAAGGGATCTGAGGTTATGAGCTGAACTGGGCTGCCTTTCCCCCACCACTGGGATCCTGAAACCCTCCCTAAACCCCTCAAAAGGATTGTGACCACCTCTTTGTTTGGGTAGTCCTCAAGTCACCGGCTGAGGACGGAGACCCTAATTGGGCTGGGTCACCTTTGAAATGGTGGAGGCACCCTGGTTGGTTCTACCAGTGGCCCCCTGGTCCTTGAGATGTCCCTTCTGGGCCCTAGTTCTGTTACAGTTGGCTGCTAATTGGATTGCACAACACTGTGAGCATTAATGCTTGAACTTGCATGACTTCCTACCACACCCGCTCGGACCATTGAAGTCCTAGCAAAGAAGGCAGGATTGAACCACCTGCCCCACATTGCTAATGCATGTGTTGTACAGAGGGGGGCTCTTAATGAGGTGGCCTCTATAGAATTTATCTCCCATTGCCAGGTGCGTAGGTGCCATGGTCTTCAGCCACAGGGAGGAGAGGGGAACATCCCAGCACAGCAAGTGGTCGAGTGTTGCCCTTTTTCAGACCTGCTCATCATATAAAAGCCATGTGTGACACAGGAAGTCCACATAGGCTTTGTATATTAAATCTTGGTATTATATCAGGGCTGGGGCTCATCACGGCTGCGCTCGCATGATGATGGACATATAAATCATGTATGCTGGCAACCAATTTGCCCAAGTTCTTTTAGACTTTCTCTTAAGGCGCCTTTTCTTGTCCTTCTCATCTTCCTTTCCCCCCTCCTTGTTATCCACTTCCGCATTTAAGAGGCTAAAGAGGTCCACGTAGTTGCCTTTGAGAATGTGGTCCCTTGTGGCCAGAGTCAGGTGGCTTCCAAGTGGGAGCACCTGGTCACTGTAAGGGATCACATGCATTGGCACATTGCTAAAATTTGCAAAGGGTGCTTGCATGCTTCGCCAGGTCCCAAATCCCTGACTCACAGGCATCGGGGTCAGTCCTACTCCTTGTTACTGGGTACCACCGCAACCCACCCAAAGCCCGCTGCCTGTTGGATGCTTGGTTGTGGTAGCCGATGACTTTAGTTCTGCTGCTGAATTGTAGGATAGGGAGAGTTATTCCACCCTTGTCCCCACAGTGAGCCGAACTGTTGGAGGGCAAGTGCTGAATAATATGCTGGGGGATAGCTGCATCCCCCAGCAAAGGGCCTCTGATTCTGTGCCTGATGTTGAACTGGGCCTACCGGGTGAGGGTGATCTGTTTTAAGCATGGGAGCTGGGTTAAGTTATCCCAGGGCCAAGTTCCCACCCCTGAGTTGTTCTCCATTGCACTGGATGACTCACCCAGACTGGTGCCAATCCCTGATGTTTCTTGGTTGGGATCATCTTGACCGGGCTGGGTATCCACCCTGTTTGGGGCCACCTGTTGCTGGTGCGTAGTCACAAAGTGTGACTCCGGCCTCTCGGTTGAACTCCCCTACTCTCTCTAAGACCGCTAAACAGGATGAGAGTTCATTAACTATGTCTTTGATTTTTACCTTCTTGTGGGCCCTGGAGTTCCAGCTGAGGGACCTAGTCTTCTCCCTTTGGGGTTCTGTTCTCACGGTGGGGCCCTGCCCCTTCTCAAATGCATATACCCTGGCCCTGAGCTCTTCCAACAGAGCTAGGTTCCCACCCTCAGACTCTGAATCTGGTGGTGAGATATTTGGGGAGGCGTTTGGATGGGCACTTCCCGTTCAGCCTGGCCTGCCGATTGTTTGGTGCCATACCATTCCCGATGACATAGTCCTGCTCGAGCCAGCCCTAATCATCAGGAACCCATGGAAGTTATGCAACAAGAGGAAAAAGAATTTAACTGCCAAAACTCACTGCTGCTGGGATGACTTTACCAGTGGTTGCTATTTTCAGAAATTAAAGACGTCCTCATCCTGTTCTGCAGCTCTCAGAGCTTCTGGATGATGAGAGGGATTATATGAAAGCCATGGAAGCATCAGCACCAAAGTAGGAAATGCTCCCTTTCTGAAAAATTGCCCTGGCTGATGCCCTCGTCAGTCTTATGGGGGCATATGTTACAGAGCAGGAAATCAGCCACAGATTCTAATGTTGTGCTATTAAGAATAAAAGCATATACCTGTATATCCTAACAAGAGCATGCGCAAATCTCCATCTGACAAATCAGCTGGTGTTTCTTTTATAATTGGTCAACTGGGAGATCACAACAGCACAGCTTTGTTTGCATATCTGATTCTTTAGAGACTTACTACTAAAAGATTTACATGCCCAGAGGGGTAATCTATAGAAGAAAAAACACATTTTCCTTAGTGTGTGGCTGTTAGAAGGTGGGAAATACACCAATATTCAGTGGAGTGTTCCTACTGTCCGATGCCATGTCTGCCAGTGGAAAGAGGAAGAGCTGTCTCCCTCCTAGAGTCCTCCTTCTGCACCCTAAATGCTTCCTCTATTAGCTTTGGAGATTTTTTTCAAAAGCTCCAAAGCTAATTTTTGCAACCATGGAAGGAGCAGGGAGAAAGGGAACATCCTGACACTACAGTAAGTAGAACAATGCTAGATTCAGACCTTGGTGTGCCTTGCATAGTCCTCCTGTGTTTCTGTGATAGGAACCTATTCACATGCATTAAGCTAACTCTGTATCAACAACAGCAAAAAATTAAAATTGTTCTGATTATCATCAATGCTAACAGTGGTAAAAATGGCCACTTCAGTTTCAGGATAGCTGAAGAGTTCAACAATCAGCACCTCCTGTTATAAAGAGGTCTGCAGAAACCTGAAATCTCCAGTTTGGGACCATTAGTAAGGGAATCCAATGCACTTCAGCAAAATTTGGTTAACATCAGCTTGGCTTTTATTTTCCACCATTATGGGTTCCTTATTTTTATGCATTTATCATCCCAGCCACGTGATCTTTCAGTCCTCCCCCCAACCCTGTTTAATTTTTTTGTTCATCCTGTTTAATAGCATACTCTCTCCTACCAGCTTGCAGAATCTGGGGTGAAAGAAAAAAACACGAGTATGTCATTATTGAAGTATATTAGATGACATGTTACCTTTTGATGAACTTGATGAAAAACAATGGTTTGATTGTAAATCTGGATCACAGCTGGAAGCCATGAGCTAAATAGCAATGCGAATAATGGGAGAAGGGGGGAGAAATAGCACTATTAGGCAAATCAAAGTCTCATAATTTACATAAACACCTGCTCGTGCTTAAATCTTTTGAAAGACTATTATTCTAAATCCAGGCAAGTGCTGAAACTCAGTTTGTTAATGTCTGGATATGTTTGTTCTTATATACCCTTCGCCCAGGCTGCTGGTGCGATTGAAATCAGCAAATTAAGGAGTTGCTATCTGCTGCTCTGCCTGAGGGAGGATTTTCTTTACGATGAGGCAGGCAACGGATGGCTCTTTGCGAAATTTAAAATGGGCAAACTACTCCTCCCACTTCCCTTGTTAATGACCACTTCCCTAATTTTGATTGGAAATCAACTTGATTATCAATGCTCTCAGGGTTTCCATTAAGACCTTGCTCGCTGGCAGGCATCTAATTATTCAAAGGGTTCTCTATGTTAAGGCTAGCGCTGAGGCTATCAAATGAGCCAACGAATGGCAGGCAATTCAAAGCAAGTGTGCTTTCTTGACAAATGGAGCCGTGCCACCAATTGCCAGAATCTATGCCAGATGTGTCATTTAGTGTGTTCTCTGGTAAATGGACCAATGTTTTGCCTCAATAGCAATTATATCACCAAATCTACCTGAGGGCTAGGCTCTGGCCAATTATGCAGTGGGGTTTAGTTCTTGAAATGAAAGACTTGGTTGGTAATAGGGAATAGTTAATTCTCTATTACCAACCAAGTCTTTGATTTCAAGAGTATTAATTATTCCCTGTTACCAACCAACCTTCTCAAGGGAATGTGTCTGCTTCTCTGTCAACTAATAAAGCTCACAATCCACCCTTTCTGTCATAAACACAAGGTGTTACTCCACAGTACACTTCATAGTAGGTGGGTGGGGTGGGATAGATTAAGCTAAGTAAGTGGCAATTTTTTTCAACATGCATACTATGGCACATACCTACACCTGGTCAGACCATTAAGCAAGAATGTCCTTTATGTGCCTTTAAGATTGAACTTAAGAGTTTAAGTTCTAGCATGTCAAGTGATGTTGAAGATTATACAGGAAGTGCACTAACCAGTAGTAATGGGTGAGCTCTTTAATTTGTCTCACTTTAATTTGTCTTGCTCATTTACTGTTAGATAGGCCATTTACCTACAACCAAAAGGACAACATAAAAGGATGTTTATGACTGTGAAACCACATGTGTTAATTTAGAAGAACAGGTGTAGAAGTATAAGATATCTTTATATATCAAACAGAACCACAGCATATTTAAAACAAGTGAGGAAATCTGTGCCCAAGTGACTTGAGCATCCTCCCTTGCTGTCCAGTTATGAAGTATTGAAGTGGGGGGGGGGCAGCTCTCTGTACAACAGACTTGGTCTGAACAACTCTTCCAATGGAAGACCCTTTCAAAAGGAAGATTGGAATTTTTTCAAAGGGAAAAGAGGATCTGGAGGAAATGTCGTACGAGGAGCGGCTTAGGGAGCTGGGAATGTTTAGCCTTACAAAAAGAAGACTGAAAGGGGATATGATAGCTATGTTTAAATATTTGAAAGGATGTCACATTGAAGAAGGGACTGGTTTGTTTTCCATGGCTTCAGAGACTAGGATGTGGGGCAATTGTTTCAAACTACAGGAAAAGAGATTAGGAAGAATTTCATGACAGTTAGAGTTGTTCGGCAATGGAATATGCTGCCACGGAGGGTGGTGGAGTCTCCTTCTTTGGAGGTTTTTAAGCAGAGGCTGGATGGCCATCTGTCAGGAGTCCTGTGGTGGTGGGGTTCTTGCATGGCAGGGGGTTGGACTAGATGGCCCTTGAGGTCTCTTCCAACTCTATGATTCTATGAATCCTCCCAAAAAGGAATACATGGGCATTTAGCAGTTATGTAGGGATGGTGGGAGAATGCAAAAAGAATTTGATTCTGGCTGTTCAGAGATCCTTCTTCACTAGAGGCTTCTCTAAGGGCTCTCTGGACTGTTGGAAAGGTTACACTAAAATCTCATAATCTCTCACATAACAGTGCAGCTGCTTCTCACTTTACACCAGGCCAAAGCAGCAGTCAGATGGATTTTGGGGAAAGTCCAGACATGAAGAGGCCACCCAAACAGGAACTTTACTAGGTCTATGGCAGTGATGGTGAACCTTTTACAGACTGGGTGCCCAAACTAATTTTTTGCAAAGTGCCAATACAGCAATTCAACCTGAATACAGGTGGCTATGAAGGGGCGGTATCGGGTGCCCACAGAGAGAGTTCCGAGTGCCACCTTTGGTACCCGTGCCATAGTTTGCCAACATTGGTCTATGGGATTCTTTTTCTGGGTATGTTGAATTCACCCATTCCAGCCCTTAATTCAGACAAAAATCATTGTGTATGTTAAAGGTAAGATCCTGATATTCATTAACATTAATATCTAACAATCCTTAGAGTTTAACTGCAGGACTCAGTAGATTTTCTTCACAGCCAAGAGAGTTCTACTTGTAGATTGGGAAAATAAGCACCCAACCTCTCTTATTTCATGATCTGAAGCTGCAGAAAGCAGTGCCATTGGATTGCGACTTAATGTGAAGACAAAATGTATGGTTATCAGTAAAAAAAAGAAAATGGTTCACAAAATTTCTCGGGGTTTAAAATTTCCTGGTCGAGGTGTCTCATCAAGATACCTTAAACAGATGAAAAGGAATAATTCACTGCATATTCTCTCAGTTCTTACTGAAATTCAGGGTAGATTTGTCTCCAAAGTACATTGGCTTAAGATTCTACCCACAATTTTATTATAGTAGTCTTTCTCACATGTGTGAATTAATATAGCACCAGCCTTTTTGCTACCAAAATAATGCCTTATATAAATAAAAATAAAATTATGCTACCTCCAGCCAAGAAAAGGGGGAAATTATTTGGGGATGTCCAGGCAGGTGTAGTATGAAAACCCCTCACAGTCTTTCCCACCTCTGCTCTATCCCACTATTGGAACAAAATTTCTACAGGAAAAGAGCAAAAAAAAATGGCTTCCTTTGTCCTGATTTAGTTCCCTGTGATCTCATTTGGGCAATCACATAAGGCAGGCATGTCCAAACTTCGGCCCTCCAGATGTTTTGGGCCACAACTCCCACAGTCCTTTGCCATTGGAAATACAGGCTTGGAATTCTGGGAATTGTGGTCCAAAACATCTGGAGGGCCAAAGTTTGAACGTGCCTGACATAAGGAAAGTGTTCAAAGTGAGATACTTCACTGGGTTCCACAGTTAAGTTACACAGTTAAACAGGAAGAGTATGGACAGTGTCCTGGAAAGGCTCCTTTGGGATACCTTTTGCCCTCTTTAGATCTCTGCCATTAGAGAAAAGGGAAGTAAATTGCTCCAAAAGATAATTTGAGAAGGCAAGAAGAATCTAGGAGAGACATTGTCCTGAACCACATCTGGCTTCACTCTCCATATTGGGCTTAACTCGTGCAGATGCAAGAGGGAAATGGAGCCTCAAAGTCAGTTTTGTGTGTGTGTTTGTGTTGTATTCTGTATGTTCCAGGGAATATCAAGTATGATGTTTTATGAAAGCATGAATTAAGAACCTCAGGGAGCAGAAGAAATATTGATTTTGCACAGTATGTCGCTCGGCCAAGGAAAGCACTGAAGGTAATCAGCAAAAGTGAGCGGCTTTGGAATGTAACTACAACCCAACCCTGTTTGACTTCCCTGGTTGAAACTTTTTTTTTAAAAAAAAAAAGAGGCATTGAATTGTATGTTTTGTCCGGATACTGTTTCAATTTGCATTTATGTATCAAGGACAGGACAGTGGTAGAGCCTTTCAAGATGTATTTCCACACGGAAAGTTAAACATTGGCCCAAGACCTTTTGCTGCCAGAAACAGGGCAGCTAATGCTGTTCTTTTGCTCCTCAAGTTAATGTAATGTAACCTGAGATCAACCCAGTTATTTGAGCACAGGTTTGGAACCCCCATGCAATGCCTCTCCTCCACCCTGTTAGTCAAAAAATCAGTCACGATCAACTGCATAACTTCAGAATTTGTCTGCCTTGACATGAAAAGGTAACTAGGTCACCTTTGCCTAATGACCAGACTGGCCCTGGTTTCCTTTAGGTTTCTCTAACTTCATGCTTTGTTATAGCTACTTTATCTTATAATCACTCAAAACATGCTAAGTAAATAAGGCAAGATAAATGAATACCTCTACACAGCCATTTCTGGATTTCTGTAGACTGAATATATAAACTCTGCACATGGAAGGTGCCATAGATAAGGCTTTCAGCGGATCTACCTAGTGGGACATTTTTTAAATTCTCCCTTAAAAAACTTTCTTCCCCACCCCCTAGTAGAGAGCATTTTTTAGCATTAAGCTCCTGCTTCTACCCCACCTCTGGCCAACCAGGAACTCTATGCTTCGAAGAGCCAATAGGGAGATGATGGTTGTAAGCAAGAGGGAGGTGCTCATACCATGACACTCTTTGTTTGAACTGGTCTGTAAAGTCCAGCCCCATTGGGCCATGTTGTTCGGTGCCTTCCAAGAAGAAGCCTGGCATCCATCTTGCCAAGTGAACTTTTAAGAACTCTCTCCGGGCAAATTGCATCCCTTGCCATGTGTGGACTTCTATACCTGCTTTAAAAAAGAGTGCTTGCTCTTGAAAGCTTGACAACTTTTTTATTTTTCTACTCACAGCCTATAAAGATATGACCCGTAGTCTAGTTTTGCTTTTGTTTTAATGGCTGCATGGCTCCAAACCTCTTTTTTACTGCAGTAGAACTGACTGGATCAAAGATGGTGTTTCTTCCAGAAAATGAATGGGAACTGGAGGACTTTGTGCATTCCATTCAGGCACTCAAAGCTGCTTAGCTCTTGCATTGACATCTTATTTTGTATTTTCCAGGAGGGGAAACCCATCCTGGAAAAGTTTCTTCTCCAAGCTGAAAAAAATTGCTTTTTGGGATTATTTGATTTTTATTGACAGACTGCAACGGGCTTGTGCTGGGTTGGAAACTCACTTTTGGCTACTTCATGTCACCTCAGTGGAACTCCTACATATGCTTGTACTCTCTTCTACTAATGCTACCACCAAAATGGTATCAACACAGTCCTTTTTCTGAAATGACAATCCTGGTGGTAACATCATCCTCCAGTTTTAAATAGCTGAGGTTGAGGTTTCTCCCACCTTCATGGGAACTTTTTAACACCTGTTACCCTGTCTTGGCTAGCAAAGTGAAGAAAATGACAGGACACAGAGGGCAGAGATTGAAGAGGGATAAATAATCTAAACAGGTGCCTCTTCACTGTGAGAAGTGCATCCACCCTCCATTCATTCCAGCTCTTATTCATTTGAGATGAGGCCCTTGCCTTTTCGAATGTCCCTGTTGTGAATGCTCAGCCCATCTGTAGCTCACATATGTGGCTTGAAAGCATTGCTTTTTCTCTATTTGAGAATGTACCAGAAGCTGGATGACTAGCCAGAGGCAGTGCAAGGCGATCCAGTTGTGGCCCCTCCCATGTGTAGCCACGTTCCTCATCACTATTATCTCCACATCATTATCTTCACTCATCCAGCTTCTGGTACATCACTGGATACAGAAATATCAAGTTTTCAAGCCACGTATGTGAGCAACAGATGGACTGAGTGTTCACACACTTGCCTTGTTTACTTCTTGAGAGGATGAGCTTCTTTCTGTCACAGGCGAGTAACATGAGAGAAAGAAAAGTTATCCATGCATTTAAAACCAAGAGCTGCTGATGACATTAGCTTGACTGCTAAGAAGCTGGGCATGGTGACAGGACAGGCTGAACTTAGAAACTTTTGGGGGTTGCATCCACTGAACTCTGTGAGGGCTGGTTTGGTGTGCAGAGTAAAAATGATGACCTACAAGTGGAGAAACAGCTCCTTTGGTTTCCAGCTTGTTTCCAAGCTTAGTTCAAGATGCTGAGCTATAAAAGCCCAAGCAAAGTGGACCCAAGATGTCTGAAAGCCTGTGTGGACTTCTCTCAAGTTTGAAATCTTGAACAAAGATCCAGTTGCATGTCCCATCATCCCAGAAGATTCGCTTGGGAAATTCACAAAACATGGCTTTCTTCATAGCATCACCCTGATTGCAAAGCTCCCTCCCAGGGGTCAGCAAACTGCAAGGGGTCAAGATTTATTTTGTCAGGCCGTTGCCTCTTAAAAACCATCTGTCGTTGAATAATATATAGGGTCTGACCTGCTTTGTGTCATGATTTTATTGTACATTGCTTTGCAAGCTCCAGCAGGAAGAAAAGCGACCTACCAATAATTTCTCCAAATAAATAATATATTCCAAAACACTGCAAGATATTGTTATCCCCAAAAGAGCAGCTGCAACTACTTTCCCACTCCCTTTAAAACACAATGGCTCATGTTCTGTGGTTGTGACTTACAGTAAAATAGTTGGCACTTCTTCCCACAATGCACAAGTTCTGCATGGTCTTTGCCAAGGTGAAAGGGGAAGGAAGCCGACAAACAACAACACGCAAGCCACTAATCCAAAGTGCTCTAAAAATAATCAGAGCTTTTGTTGCTTAAGTCTGAAGACACTGAGGAAAAACATAATCAAGTTGCATGGCTGACAACAAGACCACAGAATAATAGGCATCGGTTCCAAAATTAGTTTCAGCTTTCTGGGAAATCACATGAAAACTAAGGCTGGATTTAACCAATAATGAAACTTTCAGGACACAAACCCCCTTTTCATTTACCCATTTCATTTATGCCATCTGTTTTTGAAATAGAGCCTTTTCACAATCAGGTTTCTTCTCCTCTTGTCCTAGTTTGCGTGCATTTGCTCTACGCCGGGAGTGCGAGAAGAGGGTCGAATTGGGTACTGTACCTTCAAAAGAGTGGGCTCTCTCGCGGGCACACTCCAGGCACACCATGTCCGAATCCCATTCTTTTTAGTGGGAGAACAAAGCACATACTGAAATGTCTCGAGATGAAATCAATGAGACAAAGGAGTGCTTGATTTTAGTGAGATGGTGCCAAATCTATACTTCCAGAATTAGAGTAGGGAGGGATATAATAAAAATTGGAGGGCAAAGAGAGAGAAAAGAAAGCTTTTGTGTCATCTCGCTTATGAATCAATAGGCTGTTCACAAATCCAGCCCTGTACAATTGCAGAGATCTGAGCAGCCTTCCCTTATTACTGTACCATAGTTCATTTAATGCTGCAACTATAGTTCATTTAATGCTGTGCTGGCTCCTCTTGCATTTTCCTCATATAAAAGTTAAGTATCCACTACAAAAATGAATCATCTAAACTCCAGGTAAAAGCCATCACAGTATGAAAGTAGAGTTCATGCTGTGAAAATGATATCAAATGTTATATAAAAAGAGCTATCCTATTGAAAGCGCTGGTGGTTTGTAGTTTACCTCCTGTTAGCAGTTCTATCTGTATTGATTTCAAGAACCTGTTCAGAAAGCTAAACTCAGAATTTTTATGAAAGCATTTGTAGAATGCAAGCTGTAAGCATCTTTCCATGAGTGCAAAACCAATATCACTCCATCACTCATTCACTTTTCCTTTTCCTGTGTCTCCGCAAAAAATAGCAGCCCCACAAACACACAAGGTACGAGCAAGTGCATAACAAGAACAAAGATTTCAAATGGTTGCAGTTTGGACTTTGTGGAACTTCAGTCAGTCAGTTTGTATAGCACAAAGCAAACAAAGCAAGCAATGAATGACCCCAACATCTTCTCAGCCAAAGAGGTTCTGCTGAACTTCCCAAGATACAGGCATGGGACTGCACGAAAGCCATAGCATCAAAGGCAGGAGGGAGGGAATGACAATAAACAATAACTTTTTCTTTAGATGTGGATGGGTGCAGTCACTTTCCGTTCAGGGAGGAAGAGCTGTGAATTACTGTCTATTCCACTTCAGCCCAGCCAAAGTAAAAGCAATATAGCAACACAAACTTCAAGTCTGGCCACAACACAAACGTGCAAGAAGCTCACTACTGGAATGTAACTATGCATGGAACCACTTGCCTTTTTGAACACAAAATTTAAGCTCTTAGGGTAGAAACAGATGTGACATGTAACACTTCAGAAGAAGAAAACACATTTGAGGTTCAACAATATTCTATGTGGCCAAAAGCCCAATGATTTCAGCGTGAATTGGTCTAGATCAGTGATGGAGATCCTTTTAGAGACTGAGTGCCCAAACTGTGATTCAAAACCCACACATTTTTTGCAAAGTACCAAATACTGCAATTTAATCTGAATAAAGGTGGCTGTGAAAGGGCGATGTCGGGTGCCCACAGAAAGTGCTCTGAGTGCCACCTTTGACACCTGTGTCATAGGTTCACCAACACTGGTCTAGCTTATGATAAACAAAGTTGCTTTGAAGTGCACCATATAATTTGAGTGGATCCTTGCATCCACATGCAAGGATCAACCACACTGCACCTCAAGGAACCCTGATTAGCATGATCAAGACTCATCTTTTTTTCTGACTCCCAGTTTCACATTGTGGTGACACAGCAAGGGCAAATGGGCCTCCATATGCTGGGCTGATTTTTGTCCTGACTGGTACCCCTAAGAAGGAGTTAAACCTCTCTGTAGAGAAGTTGGCAGCAGCCACTCTGCTGGGATTGGATTGGCTTTTATCCTGAAGGGGAAAACAGGACCAGTAATGGCTCCCAATCTAGCTCTCAACAGCTGGACATGGACTTGTTTATAGTACCTGATAGATGTCATGCTACAAATCGTGGGTGAGATGTTTGGAACTTATCTCAGATGCCTGATCCAAATGGGCATTGGGTCTGACCTCTAAAATCCATGGTGATTCCACTAAACAGATGATGATCTCACCTCTACTCTTCATACAGTTCCTATTTAACTTAAACAGCTGTCTCATATGAAGCCATTCATAGTCATTTAAGGAAAGTTACACGTAAGGGAACATAAAGATTTACAATGTCAGTGGTCTCTAGCATTGTTTAAAGACACATTTAATTACACATAGTTAAACAGAAAGAGAAAGAGATTAAAAGGATGAAAATTATACCTAATTATTCTGGGCAAGGTACTTTGTATTGAATTACATTGAACAGGGTTCTCTTTTCTTTACTCATATGCCATTGTTGAATGATTTTATTATGCAACTAATTTCATAGTTTGAGTTCTACCATACACTTGTAAGATCTGTTTGGTTGTATTATTAACACCCTGGACATGCTTTCTTAGTTCTAAATCATACAAGGGTCTTTTATGTGGATTTAAAGATAGCTGGGCATGGTTTCTACTTTTTAATATCCTGACTTCATGGAACTAGAAGGCAAATGGACCATTAGTGAAGGTGGACAAGAAACAAAGGAGAAAAACAAAATCTCCTGCTACCTTTTAATAAAATAAAAAAGTAACCTGCCTCTCTTCCCCACCAACAATGACTATAATTATTTGTATTAGTATTATTCTATATGACACCTTATGTAGTAAACTACTACAAGTCCTTCACTCATCACCCCTGGAATGACATTTTATGGCAGTTTCAAAGGTTAAAGGGATACTGATTATAGAAAATTAAAGAACAGAGCACAAATGGGTCCTATCAGAATACAGGGTCGGGAAGCTATATGGAAGGAGATTTTGGCTCAGGGATGCTTTAGATGCAGGATTTGTTTTTGTTTTTGTTTTTGTTGTTCTTCTTCTTCTTGCTGCTGTTAATTATAGAAATACAGAAGAAAAAACACAGAAAAAGAATTTCTGTACATTTCAAATATACTGGGGACAAGGGACAGTCTATTTACATAGCTTATATAGCCTTCTTATTTAAATATCTACACTGTGCATATTATTCTAAACAATGCCACACTTTAGTTTTCATTTATATTTTAGAATGCAAACTATACCCATTTTAAACTGGTTCTGTATCCCTTCTAATTATTTATAATAGGCAAAATAATTTCCCCACTTTTTTCATATTCTCTAGCTAATTTATTTACATAATTTGTGAGGTTTTCCATTGTGGCATATTCAAGCATTTTAACTTTCTATTATTATTATTTTAAACTGGCCATGTCTCCATGTTCCCCTTTCCTCCCATTACTCCCCTGAGTGTTGTCTTGTAAAGATTTTGCCAAATTTTCCGGTGATATTGCCAAGAGCCTAGTCTCTGATCTTTCAGAATCTTTTGCATTTCGAAATATATATCTTTCCAGGATTTCTTTGTCTTTTTCACAAACCCACCGCATGTGGAAGTAGGATTCCTTAGCTTCTTGGCACCTCTAACAGAGATCCAAATAACTTTTGTCCATGTTTTTAGTGTCCTTTGGGGTTATACACTACAAAGGATACATTTTATACCAGTTTCTTCTTGTGGGATTTCTGTTCTGATCTCTTGGGTTATTTCCAACTGGCCTCTTACAGCTCTACAATCCTGTGATACTGTGTCAGTTTGCTGCTGTATTTTACCTAAAATGGACTATAAAGCAGCATTGGCTGTTCAGCAGGTGAATATACAGCACGTACAGAGTTTACAACTGAGAAGAGTTACTACTTGGAAGCTTCAAGAAGTACCTAGCCAAGATGTTCATTGCTCATGTCTACTGGTAGAGCAAGCAGGGCTTAAAAATGTTCACGCTTGCTGTCCAAATCCAATGTTTGTGCAGGAGTGCTTCCTGTCTTCAGTGTCATGGAGGCCTAGATGGACATTTTTAATACCACCCAAATTGCCCTGTGATGAATATCAGCATTCATGTAATGAAGCTTCATTTGTAGCACCAAGGTACAGAAATGTCCTGGCCTTTGATAACATTTCAAAGCCAGGACAGGAAAAAGGGTTAAATATCTGTGCAAAACAGAGTTCACAACAAAATCCCACCCGGATCTTGGCACCTCTCTAGCAGCATTCCATTGGTGGAAGGAGCTGCTTTGACTGCACCCCCCCCCCCGATTCTTCATGATCTGTATCACAACATTCTGCCTGGCTGGCTTCATCAGAAGCAGCATGAACGATATTTGATGAACGAAAAGCTTAAAGCCACCAGACAAATGTTTTTGGTGGGAAGAGGTGAGAAAGATGGACTGGAAATGAATGAGACAGGGGGCTAGACCTGCCACAAACAGCCACAGATGTCTGCATGCCTTATTAGAAGTTTGCAATACTGGAGAGGGAAGAGCATTGGATAAAGAAGGAGTGGGATGTACTTTTATGAGGTTATCAACATCTGGCAGAATGTGGCCATCCCAACTGAGAGAATCAGAGAGCTATACTCCCAGAACATAACTTCCCAAAACTCTGGCCCAGTAAAGTACCATCTACCATAACACAATTAATACTCATGGGTTAGGATCCAGGTCAGAAGTAGACATGGGCATGGAGCGGCGAAATTCTCATTTCCGTTTTCAGTTATCATTATCGTTACGTAACGGGTAACGGTAATGAGAATTACTCTGCTCCAGCTCGAACCTGACCCGATAAAGATAAATTGGGTCTGATTTTTCATTCTCGTTCATGGCATCGCGGCGATCGCACAATGCCAAACAGCACAGAAAAAAGTTTTTAAAATAAAAAATACCCGATTCCCGGCCATAAAAGCAGGCGAAAATATGCCTGCCTCAGTGAGGGCACCTACCAGAGAGGGGTGGTTTCTGGGGGGGTCCCCGGCCTTCCCCCCCTCTCCTGTCCTGGGCTGCTGGTACCAGGCTGGGGGGGCATCCTCGTCATCTCCATTTGCCATGTGGTGGGGGATCCAAAATGGCGACCGCAATATTTATTTTTAAATCGTGGTCCAAAAACCCACCAAAGCACCACAGAAACATTTGAAAATTGGGTATTTTAAATGCCTGATTTTTAATAGGAGCAGCAGTGGGTTTTTCTTGCAATAAAACGTCTCCATTGATTTTATTTTATTTTATTTTTATTTTTATTTTTTTACACCTGCGCAATGATGGGCTGGTCATGGGATGGGACCATGCAAATTTTTGGACCCATTCCACCAATCGTATGGCCAGGTTTTGACTGAGACTTCTGGATGTGCCAGAGGGCATAAAAAGCCCACTAACCCTAACCCTAACCCTAACCCTAACCCATATGCCAGTACACTGTCCTTCTTAGTGGGTCAGAGGCACCCAGAGGTGCAGCCCACTAACCCACCCTAACCTTAACCGTAACCCTAAGCCTAGCCCTTACCTTAACCCCAACCCTAACCCAGATCCATACGCAAGTACGCTTCCCTTCTTAGTGGGTCAGAGTAGAGGCACCCAGAGAGGTGCTTCCCAGCCAGAGCCCACTACCCCTACCCCTAACCTGTACGCCAGTACACCAGTATGTTTTCCTTCTTACTGAGTCAGAGGCACCCAGAGAGGTGCCTCTGCCACTTACCCCCCAACCCTAACATAATGTAATGTATGGTACGCCGCGGCTACGCGAAACGCTTCCCTTCCATTCTGAGTGGGTCAGATGTCAGAGGCACCCAGAGAGGTGCCTCCCAGAGCCCACTTACCCCAACCCCAACCCCAACACAAACGACAAACAACAAACGGAAACGACAAATTTTTGAAAATTTCGCGACAAACGGAAACGACCCGAAACGGACCTGTCCCGACAAACGACAACTCGAAACGTCATTTTTCCTGGTCGTGCCCATCTCTAGTCAGAAGTGTGCCAGGGAAGAGCCTGCACAACCGTCAGACCACGGGAGGCACCAACGGACCCGTTGAGGGAACGGGAACAGCCGCCCTGGCTCAGGCAGGGCTGTGGATGACCCTGCTATGCGGCTCGAGAAGAAATCTGAAGGTGCCTACGACAACGTGGTCTTCCAAGAGCCAAAACGCAGGAATGCCTCTAGGTGTCAGTAAGACAACTGGCATCGGGAGACAGGCAGGTCTCCCAATGGGCCGGATCTGACCCAGTGCCTGGCCAGAGTACTGCAGAATGTAAGCAAAGTAAAATAAAGCTGTGGCCTTCTGTTTCCCCAACTTAATGAGTCTGTGTGGTTTATGAGGAGGGAAGGGATTGGCGCTAGTCCACAACATAACTACCCAAAACTCTGGCCCAGTAAAGTACCATCTACCATAACACAATTAATACTTGTGAGTTAGGCAGTAGGTTGGTCTTAGAAGCATTACAAACTACATAATTTTCTAAAATCAATTCCCCCATCTTTCTGGCTGAAATTATTCAGCAGCCAGACATGACAAATAGAATACATATCCAACTGTGGAGCTCAGTTCCCAGGAAAGGGAGTCTGGCTCCATCTCTGTTGACAAGCAGCTAACACTACACATTTCAGAAGGACCTCTAGCATATAGGATTTTTAAAGTTCTATATATTTTTCAGTGAAAGAAAGTATATCTCTCTTTTGACTGTCACCAACTGATGCCCCATTGAGGAATCCGAAGGTTATTGACGTCCATCCTTGCTGTTGTTTTGTAAAGTCCTCTTCAGAGACAGAAAATGTTATTATTTTCCTCTTCCATCCGACTGCAAATGGTGCGGTCAAAAACTCTCACCAATTTCCTCAGTTCCAGTTGTGTTATTTCCAGACACACCTCTTGAAATAGTCATTTCTCAATGGAGCTTTGTAAACTTTTCAACTCCTGGAAAGTCACTTACAGAGTTTAGCAAGGTCAGGTTGCAAATGAGAAGCCATTGCTTTATTTGAGATCTGTGGCTCTGAGGGATTAATTGTCCCCATTCGGACTCATCCACGGTCTAAGGCCGAATTGTCAAAATGATCCATGGCTTTCGTCCCCAGGCCCATGGTTTCATTATTAAGGTGCGTTCTAATCAATAGTAGTATTTTTAACATTTTGCCCCCTATGTTTTATCAATCCCTATTATCTAATGACCAATACTGAAGTGATGTAAGGTGTGTGTTTTTTTCAGACACACCACTGACAGATTACATCAGGCACCCTGCATGCATTTGTAATTGGGCTTGATTACCATTATACAAACTGAATGGCAGTAACAAAAAGTGCTGGAGACCAGCTGCAGTCGGCCACACTCTGTGCTCTGTTGCTTTGTAGGCAGCTTGTTAGCCATTGGTTTTTAAATTTTTGAAAGCAAACCCCCAACTTTAGAGACATCCTCTCTTCCATGCAATTCAAAATTTGAATCTTCATTTAAATCCATGGCCTTGAAAGCTGAAAGGAGTTCTGGAAATTACAGGTGAAGGCCATGGAAGTCTACTCCTATTTCATGACAGCCAAGGTTTGCTCAGTGGATTCTTGCTATGGCTCTTGCTTGGTCTATATATGGCATGCAAATAAAACAGCAAATGAGGTGGTGCCGACACAGTGAAAGAGAAATCAGCAATGAGTCATCAAACCTTCCCCTGACTATATTTTTATCCTGAGGGGCCAGTTTTGCTTAACAGACTAAAAGGCCAAATCATTGATGAGTGGTTTAAAATTACAATAAATATATTAAATGATATATAATACACAAGCTCTTTCCATCCCAAATATAATTTGGGGAAATTCTTTGAAATCAACCCTAATCATTGTTGTTGTTATTGTCGTCGTCGTCGTCATCATCACTATACATTAACTGGTTGGTTTCCTGCAAAGTTGTGCTTTCAATATTCTCTATTGCAGAACTTCAGGTTGATGTTGGTTTCCTTACAGTAGTGTTGCAGGTCTCTGGGCGGCTTACAATTAAAATGAACAGTTAAACGGTTAAAACATTAAAATGGCAATGGACAATTAAAAACAATACAAACATTTAAATACAAAACTCTAAAATTGCCATCAGGACCCACAATCTACGTTATGTCGGCTAAAAAACTTCTGGAACAGGAAGGTTTTTACCTGGCACCAAAACTTCATCAATGTTGGCATCAGGCGGATCTCACTCGGGAGGGTGTTCCATAGCCTGGGGGCAGGTGCTAAGAAGGCCCTATGTCTACAAGCAATCCCTCTCATCTCCTTGAGGGACGGCTGTTTCAAAAGGGCCCCTGACTCGATCTTGATTGCCAGATAGGTTCATATGGAAGGAGGCAGACCTTAAGGTATCTATGTCCTAAGCCAGGGTAGGCGCTGATTCTTTTTTATTATTATTTTCTTTATTTTAGAGTGCCAACCCGGCCACCCTTGGGGCCGGGTTGGCCCTCCATGGTTGTTGTTGTTGTTGTTGTTGTTGTTGTTGTTGTTATTGTTGTTGAAGCTCTGGTTTTTTTTTTTACTTTTTGTTTTGTTTTACAGTGCTGACCGCATGGCTCCTAGGGCCGGGTCAGTGCTGTTTTTTGTTGTTGTTGTTTTAAGCACTGACTGTGCGGCCCCTGGGACCAGGTCGGCGCTGATTCTTTCTCCCCCCCCCTTTATTTTAGAACACCGACCCGGCCAGGACCAGGAGGACTGCGGCAACGAGGATAAGGTAGGAGGGTGTAACAAAAAATGTTCCATTTCATTTTGTTTTTCTTTGATGGGTTGGTTCGTTATTCATTTCGTTAGCTAATGAAACAAATAACGAAATGAATTAAAAGTTCATTTCGTGCCCATCTCTAATATCAAGATCTTACTTATTCTCCCCTCTCCCAACAAACTAAGTGGTTTCCTATGATTTTTCAGGCCAATGCTACCTCAGTAACAATGTGAGGAAATTAAAATGTGAATATGTAGCTATGTACTATTGCAGCTAATAGTAATGGGAGAGAACACCAAAGGCCATTTGTCAAAAGATCCTGAAACATAGAGTTGGCCCTGTTTAATCCCCTGATGCAACTGACATATTGGTGAAACTATTCATTCATTCATTCATTCATTCATTCATTCATTCATTCATTCATTCATTTATATGCCATCTTTCCCCCTGTAGAGAACCCAAGGTGGTTCACAAGAGCTAAAACTATACAATTCACCTTTTTAAATATCATATTAAAAACAATTAAACATTTATTTGTTAAAACCAATCTTTTAAAAAATATTAAAATAGTTTACAAACATTTAAGAACATGTACATTTATGAAACAAAGCATCCCTGATACAACTTTTGCCTAAAGGTTTGCCTGAAAATAGATAAGCACTCCATGTGTCTGAGGAAGTGGACTTTGATCCACAGAAATTCACACTGAAACAAATCTATTACTTTTTAAGATGCCTCAACATTTTGCTCTTTTTTTCTCCTATTCTCCAGGAAAGTGGAGTCAGACAATAAGGCAAAACAGACATGAGATGTGGCAGACTGAAAAGATATAGGGCTTTCCTTTCTCATATTACTTGGTGATCTTTGTATCGAAGGGGATTAAATTTCTATCAATAGTCAAGAATATGTCCATGCCATGACAAAGGTAGACATCTTGTATCATAGAATGCATCAGATTTGTCTCCAAACTGTATAATTTTTTTCCCCAGGCCATAATCTACTAGCTGGATTTAGCCTACAGACACTTGTGATCGAGTCCTCTTTGTTACCCAGGAACCATTTGTCTCAGCTGGTGTTCCTATTAATCAGCTTCGAGAAAGCAGTCTAATTATCATAGCTAACACAATATTTTGGGCTTGATCATATAAAGTGGAGATAATAATGCCAGTGACATGTCACCAACAATACTGTTACTAGATATTTCTCCTTAAAAAGACATTTTTAGTCAGGCAGGTGTTTAGTAATTCAGCTTAGCTGCTAGGACAAAACTGACATCTGTATTGGTGCCACCCTTTCTCTTATTAATGTGTCTTGATTCCTTTGAATTATGAAAAATATTGCTTTCAATCTTTTAAATGTTTAACGGTATTCATTTTGTTTTGTTTTGTTTCAATGTTTTTAGCCAACCTGCTTGACATATTCGAGAGCAAAGCAAGGAATAAACCCAGTCTCTGAATATACATAGCTAGAGTCAGAACTGTTAATAGTCCAAAGTAAATAAACTAGCTGTATAAGAGCAACAACTAGGGGTGGCTAGGATCGCAGGAATGGCAAATTACAGTGACAGCAGCATGTACCATACTGCCCTCATTGCTTGTTAAAGGGCAGATTCTACTCAGATGAATAGCCATAATAATAACTTAATAATAACTTTATTTTTATGCCGCCTTTCTCCCCGGAGGGACCCAACAGCCTGCTTGTGACTGAATTGCTTATCTACCGGGATAACTCCAATGGATGATTTAGAAGCCATTCTCTCAAGGGACTACCTAGCTGTATTGGTGCCTTTGCCTCCCTACAGCTAGCAGTATGTATGCTGGGTTCTCTTGAGTTGAAAAGTGCTCTGCCGTTATACTTAATTACGCACAGTGCTAATATTACCATAATGGAAGACATTCCACTGGGGAATTCGATTAAATTAAAAAAGAACAACAAGAAGAAGTCTTGAAGAACAAGTGCATGTTTGTCTTTGCAAGTTGCTACGTTTGGAGCAAAGGAAAGAGGAAAGAAGAACTGGCACACCACCCTCCTTTTCCATGAACGCATTGTGTTACTTTCAGGCCAAAGCCATATGGGGTCTGATCGAAACAAAGAGTGGAAGGTTGGGACAAAGGGGACAGAAGTCAGTCTCTGTGGCATTTCCTGCATCTTGTACCGCTTCTGGTTGTTCTTGTGGCCTGCCAAGCATAGAATGATTAAGAACTGCGTGCTTGAGATCACACAGGTTCAGTCGCTTGTACTGGGGATGTTGTTTTTCCATTACAGATTGATCAGAAATTTCCGTGACATTCACAAAATGGCCTGAACATCTGCCTTTTAAATAAATCGCCCATCTTTCTCTGCCTCCCTTCTGGATATTTCTCCTTCTTTACTTCTTTATCTTCTTTAACGCCTCAGCAAACTTCAAAACTAAAACACTGTCTGTCCTGCCAACTCAAACATACATGAGTAACAGCTTTGTGGAGGCTGCCAGAGCTTGGGCTCATGTTTTCCATAATATACCAAGGGATTTATTTGTGCTCAGAACACAGAAAACATAAGCACCAACTGAGGCAAGCTCACAAAGTTACCTCTCCGCTGGAAAAAAAAAGTTGCTGATGGACTCATTCATCTGCTAATTTTCTCCTGTATTCAAAGTTTGAAAACTGAAGTGAAATTAAATTCTGGGTGGATAAGATATGATATGGAGATCTGTAAATCTGCCGATCTTTGTTTTTTGAACATGTGCTACGATTTTATTGTGGATTTAGTTATGTGTGTTTTTTATTTGTCATGCTATTTTATATTGTACTTTGTTTGTTATAATGTAACTTTGAAAACCACCCAGAGTGGCCTAGTTCAGTGTTGGTGAACCTATGGCATGGGTGCCAAAGGAGGCACTTGGAACCCTTTCTGTGGGCACCCAACATCACCCCTTCACAGCCACCTGTATTCAGGTTAAATGGCTGTATTGGCACTTTGCAAAAAATCAGTGGGTTTTGAATTTCATTTTGTGCACCCAGTCTCTAAAAGGTTTGCCATCACTAGTTTAGTTGCTGGATGGTGCAGTATAAAAATCCTTTTATTATTATTATTATTATTATTATTATTATTATTATTATTATTATTATTATTATTATTATTATTATTATTATTATTATTATTATTATTATTATTATTATTATTATTATTCCCAGCATTATGGAATTTATTTGGGCTGACTATTCATGACTGGCTAATTAAATATTAATCAAGCTTTCTTAAGTAAGATTATGTAAGGATACATAACTAAATGTAAGATTATTTTGTTATGTACTGAAATTTTCCTTCCCACCTAACCAGACCCTTCCTTTCAGAACAAGGTTCAAAGGTAAAACCTGTCATTCTCCATGTTGCTGCATGTTGTTTCTGCTGTTGTTTCCTTTAATCATTGCTGCTGTTTATGGAGCCAGGCCTCAGAATAACTTTATAAAAAACAACGGTCTTAAATTGTTACTAGGTGTGAAATGCAAAAAATACCTCTGTCCCTTTACCTTAATGTCTTCCATGAATGTTTTACCAATCAGTTCTGGTCACAGGTGGTACTATGAATTAAACTGCTGAGCCACTGGGCTTGTCAACTGAAAGGTCAGCAGTTCAAATCCACATGAGACAAGAGCAGTGGTTAATCTGCTGTACTGCAGCCTAACTGTGTGCACTACCCGAGGTTCAATCCCAGCTAGCCAATTCAAGGTTGACTCAGCCTTCCATCCTTCCATGGTCAGTGTTGTGGGTACTCAGCTCTCTCTGGGGGTTGCAATGTGTAGTCTGCATAATTAAATTGTAAACCATCCAAAGAATGCTTTAAGATCAATGGGGTGGTATAGAGCAGTGTTTTTCAACCTTTTTTGGGCAAAGGCACACTTGTTTCATGAAAAAAATCACGAGGCACACCACCATTAGAAAATGTTAAAAAATTTAACTCTGTGCCTATATTGACTATATATAAAGTAATTTTTCAATTTTTCCCCGGCACACCAGGCAACATGCACACTAGTGAATGGAACAGTGGTTGAAAAACACTGGTGCCAATCTGGCAATCTGGCAATCCAAAAGCATGTAAAAATGTGAGTAGATAAATAGGTACCACTTGGGTGAGAAGGAAATGGCATTCCAAGCACTTGCACATGTAGTTATGCTGGCCACATGACTACAGAAATATGTCTACAGACAAATGCTGGCTCTTTGGCTTATGAATGTAGATGAGCATTGGTCCCTATAGCCAGAAATGAATGGACATAATTTTCAAGGGAATTTATACCTTTATCTAACTTGTATGTCTGAAAAAGTGGACAATGTTCCATGAAGTTTACATTAAAATATAGCAGACAGTCTTTAAAGTGGCACTTCTTCTTCTTCTTCTTCTTCTTCTTCTTCTTCTTCTTCTTCTTCTTCTTCTTCTTCTTCTTCTTCTTCTTCTTCTTCTTCTTCTTCTTCTTCTTCTTGTTTTGTTTTGTGATTCTTGTTGAAATTCCTGGCCATGTGGCATTATTAACATGGAGAAACTAAGCAAGTGAGAAACTATTTAACCAGACATTTGCTTGAGCTGTTTCTTCATTAAAAGGTGCTTATTCCAGTGTTACTCATTAGAATGGTTTAGTGGTCTTTATATTTTATTGCATACCAATCAAACCATATCTAGATCAGTCATTCTGGCTTTTCTGGAAGAGACTGAGGGTGGAGGTTGTGATGAATGTAGTACTGAGACTGGTTTGGAATTTGTGAGTACTGAACTAATATTGCTATACTATGATTACTGCTTGTGTTCTTCCTGGCATACCCCTAAAATACCTCCTCAGTGTGTGAATTTGCAAGTAAACAAACTAGAAAAATTGTTTCTGATGTTCTCTCCTCCAAGGAAAATAGATGTGAATAAACCCACATTTGAGGGAAATGGGTGTGGGAAGCAATTAATTTGAGGTCGTTGTTGCATTCCCTCTTAGCTGTAGGAACCCTGACGAATGCAGCAAGACAGACTTAAACAATAAAAAGACAGCACAATAAAACAGACAGGATGAAAGACAAACAAACAAGCAAACTCCATTAAGCAGAGTTGTATTCTCTCTTACACTACAGTCATGTTGCTTCAATCTCTTATCATCAAAGTGAATGTCCACTTCCTAACATCTCTCTTAAAAGTATAAGTGATGTGCCTTCAGTACAGATGTATCAACTATTACTAACACAATTGAAAGGAACATCATTCAGCCCAGTTACAGTCTTACCCAGTCTCAAATAGACTTTCATTTCTTTCAACACTGAAGTCTTGCACACTGCAAAACCCTGCTGTGTTTCTGTGTTTTCCTATAGGAAAAGTGCCAATTATTCACAAGTGTCATTGCTTTTCCTACTCTTAGCTTGATGTTTATCCTCCCTGTGACCTCCCCCACCCCCTCTGGACAATTTGTGCATTATTTGGGGGGGGGGGGACAAATGATCCATTAAGAGCAGTGCCCAACATCAACCATGTATTCAGTGATGTGCTCTGTAGACTAAGGCTAAATTAACCCACTGGTGGTATCTTCTAATCCATGACCCTTTAGCATTTAGCTTATAAGGCAAGACATGTGCTTCCACTGCCCCCCATTAATGCCATCCCATAATTACTGCATTTTCCCCCTTCAGAGTACAGTAGTCTCTAACATCACTATCACCAGGTATGAACTAACAGGTATGCTTCCATTACAAGTTTTATTAACTGTTTCTCTTCTCATCTTATTCTGTAAAATAATTTTCTAGCACAAAACGTCTCATTTCTATAAGGCCAATCCTAATAAATAATTCTGAAGAAAAAAATTTCATGATAATACATCGTACCTCACTCCATATCTGTTAATTTAAATAACATGCACAGTTAATTGATTTTAATTTAGAGGTGAAAAAAACTACAAGGCATTTTAAGATACACAAAGAAACTAAATGTATCTATCCTTCTAGGCAAAGCACAGACTTAATAACATATTATTAGGTTTGTTAAAATATATTCAATTTAAGAGCTACATTTGGATGTCTCACCAGCTACACATTAAGGAATCAGCATTTCCTGGGGTTTACATGTATTTAGCCCTTCTCCATATTCAGGAAGAAATATTTTGAGTTTTCCTTTCAACTATTAAATGCCACAGATTGTCAGTAATACAAACTGGAACTGTGATTACTGATTACTCTTAACTATAATTATTTTAAACAAGTAAGTCATGATTAAATTTGGCTTGTTGGAAACTAAGCATTGTGAAATGAACCATGATTTACTGGGTTCACTTGGCACTGTGGCTGAAATCCCGTTGCATAATTACATACAGTGGTACCTCTTAAGATGAATTTAATTCATTGTACGAGTTGTTTCATTTTACCAAAAATTCATCTTGCGAAACACAGTTTCCTATAGGAATGAATGGGAAACCGATTAATCCATTCTGGAGGTTGGAAAAAAGGCCAAAAAGGCCATTTCCCAAGACCTCTTTATAAAGGCATGCAGAGACAGACCGCCACCCCCAGAATACCCCACCTGCAGTGCAATGCAAACATGGCCAAAATAAGCAGCAAGACAAACCCCAGGTCATTCCTGCCAAAAGGGCAATGAAAGGCAATGCAAAGATGAAGACAAGAAAGCATCAAGACAACCCCCAGTCTGTTCCTGCCAAAAGTGCAATGGAAAACAATGCAAAAACACAAAAGAAAGCAAAGAAACCTCAGCTCCCTGCCCTTCCGAGTTCTAAAAGTCCCAAAACTGCTGCAAAACAATGTCCAGAATGGGTCCAAAACTTGGCCAAAAAAACTCCTCCCACCCCTCCACAAACTATAGGGGCACAATGCATCCCGGGTACTTGTTTCAAAATGCAGAAAGGATTTTCATCTTGCGAAACATCCCATAGGGAATTTTTGTCTTGGGAAGCAACCCTATTCCCAGAAATTTCATTTGCCTTATATATATTTTTGTCTCAAGGGGCATTTGTTTTAAGAGGTCCCACTGTACATGGTGTTAACATTTGGGAGCAAATTGTGATACGTTGCAAAAATTTCATAGGCATTATCCGTTGCACACCAAGTTACACAACTGAACATGTTTTGCTGAACATGCAGGCTTTGCTGAACTTATGGCAATTTGCTTCCTAAAAGTTACATTGTTTGAACAAGGGCTGCTCCATTCCAGAGAACTCCGAGGGAGGGCTTCTTTGCCCGCCCACTCAGATAGAGGCAGAAAAAAGCATTAGCTGCAGGGCAGAACTGGCAGTGGCCAGGCAGCCTATATATAGGCTGCTCAAGAATACTCCAGCCTCTTCTGCAGCGTTGAGCAACCTTCCCACCCATTTTGCAGTGAGAATGAGAGTAGCTAGTCACGCATGGGCCGGATGGGAATTTTTGACTTTTTTGCTTATTGGCTGTTGGGTATCGATGACTTTCCCCCATCCCATTCTCACTCCAGGGTTAGGTTAGCAGTCATGTTTTCCAGGTCACAACAGCAAGAAGTGTAAGAGGATAAAGAAGTCAAGGGAGTTCCATGTTAAGGAATCCAAGGGTTTCAGGGCAGCCCTTATATTGGAAATAAGAAATGAAGGGGAGCTGAGGAAGATACTTAAGGAAGATACAAAGGATGCTGAGCATGGTTAAGTAGGCTGGGCTTGAGGGTGTCCTCGGGGGATTCAGACCACAAGATTTTGAGTGTGTGCTGAACAGGTGGGCAGCATGCTTCTGAAGTTGCTGAAATCAGGCATGGACTGGAGGTCAAGATAGTCTCAAAGTCCACATCTACTTGCACAACAATCAGTCCCCCTTATAATAAGGGAGCTTAAATGGTCAAATAGTCTTTTTAATAAAGTTGTGGGCCAATTTTAAGCCCAAAATGGGTGCCTCGCCTTGTTATTCTGGGCTGGGTGGGCAATGGGATTTCTGACAAAAAAATCCTTATTAATCAAAAGTAGATGTGATGTTTCTCCCGGACTGGATGGGCTGTGACCTGTTCCAGCAAGGCTGTTCTTATGTTCCTCCTCACAGTCCTTGGGAAGTACACAAACCCAGAAGAAGATCAGAATCCTTGCCTCTTGCTAAATCACATTTTAGTATGACCACTGAGCATGGCTATTGTGTTCCTACCATGAATTACTATCCCATGTACTGCAAATGCACCCATTTACATCCCCTGCACTGACCGAAGATTCTCTGATCTAGTAAAGTCTTCCACGAGCAAGAAAAGAGAAGGTGGGGTATTTTTGTTGATTCTGAATTCTTCTGCAGAGGATAAAAATATAACCCATAGCTCCAAAAAGTAATGCAAAAAGAAAGATGCAAAAATATGAAAACAAAAAAAGACAATGAAAACTAACTAACTAGACTGTGCAACCGATTGTTGTCAATGCTATGTAATGCATCCTTGTTTTGAATGTTGAACCAAATCTTGCCAATTTGAAGCAGTTCAACCCAGGTCTGAAGCTGATTGGCTCGATCCATACTGAATCAGAGCTAGATCCAGAATAATCTGCTTCAGCATTTATCTGTTAAATTAAAGATGGACATTAAATGTTGCAAAGCAGCACTGTATAAGTAAAATGCTAAGGGTCATGTGAAAAGCAGGACTGTCTTTTCCTCATTGGAGGTTTTAGCTTGTAGCCTCTGGAAAGAAAACTTTAAACTGCTTTCCAATCACAGCTTTTGCAACAAGGGATTTTGTGATGTCACTAAAGTCATCTATTCAAATATATATTTCATGCATACCTTTGAAAAAAATGAAAAAGATGCAGCTGTTAACATTTCCAAATACAAATGAATGAAAGGTTTGAAGATCTCAAACATTGCTTTCGATTCAAGTCCAGGTCCAGATCTGATAGATCAAATCTCTACTAGTCCAAAGCAAATAAGACAGGGATCTTATTGAGTCCTGAATTGAATTAAGGGACCCTTGCACAGACCTAGTAGAAATTTTAAAAAAGCATAGAAAGCAAACATGTAGGTGAATGAATTACATATAGTAAGGAAGGAATTATTTAAATATCTATAAGAGTTTATACTCCAGTAGCTACATGATCTAAGCTAACAAGAGTATTAGTAGATATGACTAAACAGCAAAAATTAAAAATATAAATTAAAAAACTGAACAAAAGAAGACGCATTAAAGCTGACAGTAAAGAAACAAAAATGAAAAAAACAGAAACAACAAAAGATACAGAGAATTACCTAAAACATGCAAAAACATATATGTGTGTTTTGTATGTTTTTATGTAATTCTCTGTATCTTTATATGTTTTGTACTGAGATCAGGTGAGATGATAGATCTTAAAGAAGGGAGTAAATCTGCCAAAGTTCTTCAGGAATTTGCATTGAAATACTGTACCTGTAATTTTTGCTTTTTAAAAAGAAAGACAAAAAGGTGGAAGTTATTTATGCCCAAAGTAATTTGATCTGCACTCTGGACACAAATCAATTTGCAAATTTACAATATCAATATGTGTATCTTTTTCACATGAAGGGATCTAAATACAGATACAGCCCAGTAAGGACATGATACTGGCCCTTATATGTACCTACAACACCCTCTGCACAGTAGTTTATATCAACATATATGTGGACTGGCCTAGATGACAGCAACTATAAAATCAGCATTGTGTGTATCTATAGGCAAACCCTTTCATACATGATACAATCTACTCTGGCCACAACTGCATATGATGAATTAGCCAATACACACACACACACACACACACACACACACACACACACACACACACACACACACACACACACACACACACACACACACACACAGAGAGAGAGAGAGAGAGAGAGAGAGAGAGAGAGAGAGAGAGAGAGACTACATTTTACTGGGATACGCAAATAGCACACATGTCCATTCATTGACACACACACACAATGTTATCCAGAAGGACATCCCACTGAGTTCAGTGGGGCTTCTCCCCCCCCACCCCAAGAAGTAGATATATGGTTGTTTTGTATAACAATGTTTGCATAATAAGGCGTTGAAATAAATGAGGGGGTGGTTGTGGAGAATGATTCTAAAATGAAGCATTCGATGGGAAGGATCACATAATTTATATTTATATTTGGGGTTTTTGTTGTAGCTGTTATAAAGAGTAAAATGCTACTCTGCCATTATGCTGTAACACTTTTTGCTGCACAATGATACAGTAGCATTTTAAGTACCAACCAAATAATGCATTTTGTAGCTGATTTTTGTGCACTGCCTCTCTACGTGTACATGCATCGGAGGGGTGCAGTAATTTACTCTGTGTGCCGTTTTTCCTATAGCTGTGTGTTTTAAAGCTAATGCAGTGCAGTCGAAGACAACCAGGTTTCTTGCTAAACCAAGCCTGGCACCACAAGAAAGAAAAACAAGTGAAGATCAGTGGCAGATAAAAGCAATCACAATAATATTAGCCGCATACACACAGTTAACTACATTAAATGGCTTTTTCAAGCCACCTACCTGGGTTTGCTTGCAGCCTTGTATACACTAGTGGCTACTTATGCAAAAAAATGGGGGAGAGAACTAATTAAATTTGTTTATGTATGTTATCATGTGGAGCACTCATTTCCAGACATCAAGCTATGAATCATTAAATAACTGCTAAATTGGTCTCTGGAGACAGATCATGCCTCAGAGTTGGGTAAGCCCCCATCCCGCCCTAGCCAGGTGTGCTCTGTGGTGAACAAGCACTCGAACTGCTTTAAAGGCCATGGTTTGGGTAGGCAGCCAGGCTTCACACTGTGAGGGGAGAGGTAGGAAATCATGAAAACACTGACAGCTCTCCCGTCAGAGTTGCTCCTCAGTTTGATTAATGAGGGCATTTGAAAGACAATTAGCAAAAGCAGGTTTGGCTGAAACTGGCTTATCAATCAGACCCCCTCTATTCAAAGCACTGAAACCTTTTCTTTAAGGCTGGAAAAAATGCAGAGCAAAAGAACGGGTATCCGTGGGGCCCAAATAACAGTCCGACGTCTGGACTGCTGCAGTTTCCAGGCGAGCAGCAGAATGTCGCGGGGCCCTCTCCTCGACAGGAAAAAGAACCCTTTTTGTTAAAACTCTCTGCCCTCTTAACAGTCGCCAAATGCTGCTAATAGAACTGCCGGCTTTCAGCCAGGTAGTATGACTTCTCCTTTTGGAAGAATTCTCCACGCCTGGAGGTTTAAATTGAGTGGGAACTCTAGAAAGCTGATCAGGCAAGGTGAGGAGGAGGGCATTGAAGCTTAAATTTCATGGAAGCCACACCAAGGATGTTGATATACTTATAATGACACATAAGGAAGTTGATCTAATTACTGTGTTTACAAGCAAGCAGATAATGTTTAAGATTGCCATGTACTAAAGCTGCTCTCTCAGTCTCCTTCCTACTCTCCCATCTCCAGCCGGCCCTAGAACATCTGAAGGCCATAGGAACAAGTGATTATTCACCTCGGAGATCAAAGACAAAGCTGCAATCTCCACAATAACCTGATCTCATACTATCTCTACAACAGAGATGATTACAAGTCCATCTTCTGTTACAGTATTGGAAAGAGGGAAATAGGAAGTAAGCATGAGTTAGTTGTCATTCTACTGGAACATTCATGCATTTCAGATATTATGAGCCACAGCAATGAACATCCACAAATACTTGTTGGAAAACCTTATCCCTACCTATGGACAGGGATCTGCATCTGGTGGTGTGCAAGGAATATAGTAACTCTATAGTAACTCTAGTTACATTAAAAATAATAATAAGGGTGTCTGGAGGATTCATTGCAATTGTTATGGGTAGGAGAGGAAAGCATTAGAATAGAATAGAATAGAATAGAATAGAATAGAGTTTTATTGTCATTATGCATATGCAAAATATGCACAACAAAATTAGAGTGCTGTTCCACTACACACTCTAAGCATACAAACACATAAAACATATAAAACACCATACAAAATATTAAAAACTCTTAAAATTGCTTACAAAATTTAAAACACTACTTAAAACTGATTAAGATAGTGCTAAAACTGTCGCATTTAGCTTGGATACCGCTCTGTGATAAAAACTGTTCTTTAGTCTATTTGTCCTTGACCTAAGAGTCCTGTATCTCCTGCCAGACGGCAACAGTTCAAAAAATTGGTAGCCAGGATGCGAAGGGTCTCTCAAAATTCTAGATGTCTTCCTTGAGCATCTGGAGTTGTATAATTCTTCCAAAGGAGGAAGAGGACAGCCCACTATCCTCTCAGCAGTGTTTATGACCCTCTGGAGTGCCCTTCTATCTGCCACTGTGCAACTGGAAAACCAGACACAGAGGCAGTAAGTGATAGTGCTTTATATAAAGCCCTGGTAGAAGGTTACCAACAGTTTCTTAGAAAGTTGTTCCCTCCTGAGAAGTCTCAGAAGATATAATCTCTCTTGGGCCTTCTTAACCAGTGCTTCAATGTTGGCACTCCAGATCAAATCCTCCTGTAGAATAACTCCTAAGAACCTACTGTCCATCACCCGCTCTACACAAACTCCATCAATAATCAGGGGCTGAGTGTCTGATTTCCTTTTTCGATAGTCCACTATAAGTTCTTTGGTCTTGTTGATATTTATTATCAGATTGTTGGTTCTGCACCACCGTAGCAGCCGATGCACCTCCTCTCGGTAGGCTGACTCGTCTCCACCAGAGATGAGTCCCACTACTGTTGTGTCATCGGCAAACTTGATGATTTTATTTTCAGGATGAGTATGAGTGCAGTCAGAGGTGTAAATACTAAACAATAGTGGGCTCAACACACAGCCCTGTGGAGTACCCATGTTGAGAGTGAGGGATGACAACATGTAGTCACCTAATCTGACCCTCTGTGAGCGATTTGATAAGAAATCCATGATCCAGGCACAGATGGAATGACAAAAACCAAGGTCCTTAAGTTTAGATATCAGCTTGTGAGGTATAATTGTATTGAAAGCAGAGCTAAAGTCCACAAAGAGCATCCTTACATAGGTCCCCCGCAGCTCCAAATGGGTAAGAGCAGTGTGCAAGGTGATATCTATGTGGACTGTGAGGATAATGCAGTCCACTAGAGATGGACTGTGAGGATAATGCATGTACATAGTGAATGCTGCTACAACACTTGCATGCATTTTGCTGGTTTGTATTCACAAATAATTGGAACCTTGGTATCAGCTTCAGATATTGAAAGGTCTACATACAATGGGAGGGTAAGCCTCAGGACATGGCATTTGACAGCATGCATGTATAACACAAGAGGCCTCAAATACACCAACAAAAGTTTACACACACACACACACGTGAGGGAAGGGGAAAACCCTTAAGAAGGGAAGCCCAGAGGAAACGAATACTTGAAGAATAAATGGGGCATGATATATATATTTGAGCATCATGAGCTGTCTGGAGAGTTCAGTGAGTTAGGTATCTGAAGTTCGATTCCCCATCCTGCATCCCAGAAGAAACAGCTTGTGTGGCCTTAGGCAAAGCTGCAGGACAACCCCCAGAGGAAGAAAATGGTTAAACAACTTATGAATACTCCCTACTTAGATGACCCTGAAAAGGATCGCCACAAGTCAGCATTGACTTGATGACACACAATTATATTGCTGCATCCTTATCATTGCATGGGCAGCTTGGCAAGTCTTATCCGGAAAAGAGTCCTTGAGTTCTAGAATGGCTTTCTTCATCTTGGAGTCATTGATAAACACACTGGTGTGGACAGTATAGTAGAGTCTCTATTTCCAGGTGGGTGGAAGTTCTAGAAGAACCTAGACTGGTCATTTTATTTATTTATTTATTTATTTATTTATTTATTTATTTATTTATTTATTTATTTATTTATTTGCAAAAGCAAAAGCAAAATATTACTTTTCCCACACTGTTATCTTATTTTTTAACACCAACTAACATAAAACAGTTCTTAAATTTTGAACTGTAGCAATATTCTTTTGGAACTGAATGTTTCATGTTTTCAACACTCCCCCATGGACACAGGCCTTGATGAGGAGGAGGAGCTTGGGTGCTGCAGTGAAACTGAGAGCTATGCTGCAATGGCATTGCTACCAGAAGAGTCTCCCAGGCCAGACAGGTCTCAGTGGAGAAACCAGACTAATGGTGTCCACCCCAGAAGCGTCTGGTCCAGAGTGGGTGGCTTCAAATAGTGTCTGATCCATAATGGGCAGCTGACATAATGGCCAGTAATGGCAGTGAAATAGGCAAGAGGGAAACCACTTCACTTAAGCTAACTTCCCCAAGCAAATCTTTACCATGACTGGAAAACCTAAAGCCATGGCTCCCAGTGCCCGGCAGCCCTTCAGTGGGTAGGGGGTGCTAAGAATCTCCGGGCCAGGCATGAAAGGATAGCTACCTGGAATGTTCCCAGCTTATTTCAAAGTGGAAAAACTCACAACACAAATGGAAAGACTTAATATTGATATCCTTGGTATTAGTGAGATGTGTCGGGCTCATTCAGGAAAAGTGTGTAGTAGATGGATTTCATGTACACTATGCTGGTAACAACAAACCTCATCACTTTAACAGAGAGGGATTCATAGTCCATCCAAACATCAGTAAGACTTCAGAAAGTTTGTGCCAGCGTCAGACAGTCATTTCCCTCCCCCCAACTTAATGCACAACCTATCTTGGTAAATCTTTTCCAGGTGCATGCACCGACATTGAAGCTTTTAGATGATGATATAGAGGAATTTTATACTTGAAGAGTGTGTTATCATTTACTAAATCATAGTAATAAGTGATTTCAGTGCAAGGATAGGACAAGGCCAACGGGCTAAAGCAGTAGGTAATTCTGAGTTGGTAATTGGTAATGAGTGAGGTGACCAATTAATTCAGTTATGTCAAGAAGAAGAACTTAAAACAGCAAATACATATTTCCAGATGCAACCATGCCGTCTTTATACGTGGACCTCAAATGATGACAGGAATATCAGGAATCAGATTGATTATGTATTGATTAATAAATGTTTCAGAATTCAATTAAATGTGTGAAAACATACCCTGGTGCAGGTATTAATTCAGATCATAATTTTTTGTTAGCAACAGTGAACCTTAATTTGAAGAAATGTCAGTCCAAGGTGACAAATAGTCAAATTGTAATTTCTGAGCTTCAGGACCAATCATTAAGAACTGAAGTTCAATCAATCCTGAGCACAAAATTTGAAACCATTGAGGAAAAAGCAGATGTAGATGAAGTTGAAAACACCTAGAGCCAAATAAAAGCTGCTGTAAATGAGGTGTGCCAAGATAAATTAAAGATGATTGAGAGAAAGAAGATCAGACCTTGGATGACAGATGATGTTCTGGACCTCATAGATCATAGAAGAGAGATGAAAAATGGAGATTTTATTTAAACAACTGCAGAAAGAAATATGGCAGAAAATAAGAATGGTGAAGGAAATAAAACTTTCAAAGGAATGTAGCGAAATTGGAGAATTGGATACCAAGCATGATTAATTTAACATGTACAAGAAAATAAGGCAAGCAGCTGGTGTGTATAGCAGTAGAGGAAATGAATCTCTTATTGGCAAGAATGGTAGTACAGTAACACCCCCCCATCTATCATGGGGGTTAGGGACCAACCCAACCCGTGATAATTGAAAATCCACAATATGCGGATGCAGATCGGGTTGGTATAAAATGCTTTCAGCACCCCCAGGGCGGGTACGGGTGAGCGGCGTGTGAGGTTTAAAGGGACATTCAGCAAGGGAGGCAAGTGCTTGCCTCCTTTGCTGAAGGCATTTTAAACATTGCGCATCACTTTGCACCACCCCATGGGTGGTGGAAAGTGGCCCATCTTCCCCCCAAGCCCTTTCGGGTACTGCGGTCCGCGATATAGCAGGACCACAGTATATGAACTGTGAAAGGGCAGGGAACACTGTACATTGACAAGCACTGAGTAGAAACTACAGGAGTGGAAGGAATATATAGAACATCTCTTTAAGGATAACAGAAGTATTGACCATGGTGTCAAGTTAGATGATGGTGTAGTTATCATGAGGGAAGAGGTAGAACATGCCACGATGAAATATATATGGAAATTTTGAAATTGCTGACGGAAGAACAATCCCTTTCCCTTCTGGTCAGTCTATACAACAGCAAATATAGAAGTGGAACCATCCCACAGGACTGTCTCAAATCCACTTTTATGCTACTTCCAAAGAAACCTAATGCAAAAACTTGTAATGAATTCCGGACAATCAGCTTGATGAGTCACATCCTGAAGTTATTTTTAAAAGTCTTGCATTTAAGAATATATCGGCAGTGTGAAGAGAGCACTGGAAATACCTAATATGGATTCAGGAATGGATCTGGAACTCGGGAGGCATTATATAGTCTTCAAATACTAGTCCGGTGATGTCTCCACATCAATGTTGATGTTTATGTTTGCTTCACTGATTATGAAAAAGCATTTGACTCAGTCAAAGATGATAAACTTTTTAATATTCTAAAACGAATGGGCCTGGACAAGGATATCCCAAGGATAGCCACAATGAGAGAGAGAGAAAGAGGGGAAGTGAATGAGAATGATCAAGCCCTGAAGAACTTGACTCCAGCCATGGTTGTTTGAATGAAACATTTGCAGTGTACATTTGGCTCAGGCCAGTGGTTTAATTATCATTTAATTGATTTTTATAAATTAATATATAAATATACAAATGTAGTGCTGATCACAAGATGCAGACAAATGGCCTTGCTACCATCTTCAATTTGCAGAGAAAAGACGCACAACCAGCCTACGACAGATGGCTTTCACCTGGCTGAGAGAATGACAGAAGTAGTATCTTGGCTAATGTTCCATTTAATATAATTCAGAAAATCCTCTTAGGCTAACTCAATGCAAGCAAACTTTTCCTTGGCAATTTGCTCACTAAGTAACACATCACAAAGGGAAGAGGAAATTTGCTGATCTCATTCCCTGGCCATGATTATTCTTGTCAATTATTCCGTACTGGGAAGGCAAACAAAGTCGTATATGAAAACTAAATACTCTAGCTGGCATAAATTCAAATTAGCTGTCCCACACACATTTATAGCATGCAAATTAAAATATCCCGAATAAGCATTAATCATCTTAATAGGCTAATTATTGTCATTTAAAATCTAATAATTTAACTACTACATTGCTACCCGGAAACTGAGGAAATCTAAACAGGGTGACCTGAATCACAGCACCAGAGAGATTCTTATTTCTTACTGCTACAGTAATGCAGTTGGTTAATTATAAGATATTCCCACATTTTTGCAGCTTACTGGAAACTTTGCAGGAGGGTGTTTCCTTCTGCATGGCTTCTAAACAATGGAAGGCACATCCCTCAGTCACTGCAATAATTTCCATTCTCAGCAGCTTTCTTGAAAAGGTGTGAAGGCACATCTCTTAAAAGTGGCTTATGATGTTGTTTATTCTATTTTACTTACTTTCAAATATTTTACCCCACCTTTCTCCTTAAAAAAGGACCCAAGGTGACTTATATCATGAGAATATTACAATATTACAATATTTTATTTATTAATTAAATTTATACCCCACCCATCTGGCATATTAAAAGCTAAAAACATTAGATTATTCAATTATGAAAAATAAGTAAACATTATATTATTATTTTTTCTGTAAAATCATTACAAAAACAGATTTAAAAGAAACCAAAGTAAAACCCAATCCAATTTATCACCTCTATTAATAGAGAAACAGTGACGAAGGAAAAGCCTGCTGCAAGAGAAAGGCCTTCTATTTATGGGCACAATTCAAAAGGCTAGTTTTAACCCACCTTCATTTCCTGTTCTGTAATCATCCTTTAACAGTAAGGTGACATTCTAACATGGAGAGCACCCACTAGGTTCTCCATTGTGAACTGGAACCCAGGGTGGCTTATGACCAGTACTTTCTCCTGAAATAGCGGGGTAAGGTGTTCCCTCACCCCAACAATCCATGCTTGGCATGAACTCCCACTTTTTCTAGAGCTCCCGCTTAGAGAGGGATAAACACATATTTGTGTTTATCCAAACACATATTCAGATATTGTTAGACAACGGTGGTGGAAGTGGGAGGTAATTCACACTGTCCCCTTGTGGACTGACAATAACAAACTTTGAAAGGAGAGAAAAGAGACCAACTATCCGGACAACTGGAAATCCTCTTAGACATTATAGTAGAGATTCCTTCTGAAATGCATGATACAGTAACCCCCTGCCTATCGTGGGGGTTAGGGACCCACCCAACCCGCAATGACTGAAAATCCATGATATGCGGCTGCAGGTCAGGTGGGGCCTGGGGGTGGGGGGATCTGACCCCCACCACTGCTTGGCCGCGCTGCCCTGAGACTTCTGGGAGCAGCGTGGGCGAGCGGTGAGTGAGTGGCGTTGGGGGATCTGATCCCCCGCCACCACTCACCCACACTTCCCTGAGACTTCTTGGATCAGCACGGTTGAAGCAGCATTGGGGGATCTGATGACGCCGCTTGCTCGCACTGCTCCGAGAAGTCTTGAGACAGTGCAGGCGAGCGGTGGGCGAGTGGTATTGAGGGATCTGATCCCCCACCGCTGCTCACCCACACTGCCCTGAGACTTCTTGGAGCAGCGTGAGTGACCGGCGTCGCGGGATCTGATCCACCACCTAGCTGGAGCCTGGGGCTTGCGGAAGGGAGAAAAAAGTTTTAAAAGCCCAGGCTTTTAAAGCCTTTTTTTCTCCCCTTCCTCACACCCTGGGCTCCAGCTCATTGGAACTGGGGTGGGGAAATAAAGGTTTTTCTCCTCCACGGCAGTACTGCAGTCCCACAGTACATGAACCGTGAAATGGCGGGGGGTTACTGTACCAGGATACACCAGCCATATTTGGAGATAAAAGCATATGTTTAGAGACATAATGGTAGGTACAGCATATATATATTTTAAAAAAAAAAACTCCCCCTTCAATATGCAGATATTGAAGAAATTGGCATTATGGAGCAAAATCATAGGGAGCAAAAATACATTGGGAAGCAGTGGCTTCAAAGAAATTTTAATTAGTAAAATAAGAAATAAAAAATGGGGGATACATCCACCCCCCATTTTTGTAGTTCCAAACACATATATCCCACAGACTAAAGGTCAAAAATAATAAGAGATACACTTTTTTCTTTTATTTTTATTTTTTTTTTTTTTTCTTTTCTTTTCTTTTCTTTTCTTTTCTTTTCTTTTCTTTTCTTTCTTTCTTTCTTTCTTTCTTTCTTTCTTTCTTTTTCTTTCTTTTCTTCTTTCTTTCTTTCTTTCTTTCTTTCTTTCCTTGGTCAAGTGTGGAATAATACCTTCTTTCTGGTCTGGCCCTGACATAAATTCAGTGGATAGCATTTGGAAAGTTAGGCCTTTCCACGTCCAGCGTTTCTTGCATTACAAGGGCTAATAATCGCTGGCAGCATGCTTTAAAAATAGTTACAGTACCCAACAAATGAATAGTTATCCATAGTTTCAGTTTCGGAAGCAACTATTTAAGGTGCCAAGTGCTATCTATAGCAGGTGCTCGAAAACATGGTAGTAGTCTTGTACAGCTCCCATTTATTTCACCAAGACCCTCCAAGGAGAATTCTTCCAAGTACATTTAGGCCCATTTTTCTTCTTTTACTTTTTTAAAAAGAAGATATTATCACTCCTCAATAACCTACAACTCATATTAAAGTAGCCTATCTATGGCATTTTAAAGATTTAATGAGATTTAAAATATTAATTTTTTTCCTAAATGGCAGTTATTTCTACTTTTCTATGACAGTGGATGAATAGACTGTCACGGTGCTTATGAATATTATGAAGACCCAGATTTATCACTCCATGATCGTAACGTTAAGAGATTATTTGAATAATCCAACTAATTGGCAATCACAGACCTAACACCACCAATATAAACTCTGTGTCCCACCAGACAAAATGCTTTTTCTGGTTTGGTTCACAGGTTCACTGCCAGTCCTTTACCCTAGAGGAGTCACAGGTAACAGAATCAAATTATTCACATGAAGATCACGTGAAGCTTCAGACTTGAAGCACAATGCTTCCTGTGGCAGTGGGCTACTTCAGCCGAGAGCTTGCTTTGTGGCAATATCCAATGAGATAAGAGTGCTACCAAAGTGACAGTTGGCTCAGGCCCTAAATGTGAAAAAAATGTTTAAGGAGTGGGCTCTGTCCTACCCTCAATCTTGTATTTTTATACCATGACAATAAATCCCATTCTATTCTATTCAATGCAAGACACTATGCAAGCCAGCACTTGAACCATGTGATATTCCTCCTCTGCCTTCACTACTGACCTTAAGCAACAGCAGAAAAGTTGTTACCAATGAAATTATCCCTTATTAAGTCACATTCAGAGGGTGGTGGATCATAGCTTCATTAACGAGAAACAATTAATTACAAGTTACTTACAAGCTCTGAATCTATTCTCAGTTTAATTTTTATAAGGGCTCTGGGGTTTTTTTTTTAAAAAAAAGAGTGGAAATCCTTAAATAATTTCTGCTAATGCAACCATTCCGTCTCCCCACTTAGGACTATTTTTGAAATTGGGGGAAAAATCATCTTCAATCACTTGTCAGTCACCGTAAAGTGTCTTTCATATGAAATACAATGTGGATAGCATACAGTATACACAGTAAGGTGTGTAGGAAACGGTATTACTTTTGCTAAAAATGAACAAAAATGAAAGTAGGTGGTACCACCCTGGCTCTATATGGCTGACATTAGATATAGCCAATGATAATCTGTAATGTGTATTATTTCATTTTAGTGCATTTAGATTGCATCCTCTTTAAATCTACTCACAAACTCTTCTGCAAAGTTAGAATTAAACTTCTGCAAACACTTTTAAAAAAAAGTATTACTTGATAGCTTGTAAGAATTATGCACAAGATTGAGCATTATGTGTTCTTTGGAAATAATTCTGAATCGGCCAATGACAATTCTATCCTTGGTCTACAAATGGTGGCTTTCATTTTCTGCAGTAAGGGCAAAACGTCCTTGATGAGAAGATTTTATTAAGCTGTGGCTAAAACTGAGCACTGCTAATTTGTCATCATCCAGTACAATCTTGGAGTATTTTGGGTTCATGAGCTGTAGTTTATGTACAGTTTTATAGACCAAGTCAATCACTTGAGAATGGAACAATAAAAACAAAATAACATTCAGGAAGAAACAATTAAAACACACACACACACACAAAGAGTTAATTGGTTTAATCTCATGGACATATCATTCTACACATTGTGTGCTTTGTACAAAATCAGTGCCCTGTTTTGAAAACTGTTTAAAAAAAAAACAGATTCGTATTTCACCCCTGTGCTCAGGGTTGAGTCAGGTGGCTTTCTCTCAAGATGGCCTTTTCTGTCAAAAATATTTTCTAAAGAAACTTAGTAACTTTTATTTTAAACTAAACTTCAGCATGCTTTATTGCTCCAGACAATTGAACTAAAAGTTGGGTTTAAAAGCTCACAGGGATCACCACCACTGTTCCCACTTTGCTAACAAAGGACTTACCTTAACAGCAGCCTTTCCATCGGATTTAATAGTCTGGATCAAAATTTAAAACACCTGACAACTTGGCAAAAAAAGTGCCGTAGCTGTTCAAAAAACTAAGTTTTCAGGAAAATATCATGAGAGTCTCATCAGACACCCTTTGTTTCCATTTTGAGAAAACATGCCAAAGGCACAAGGATATGGGCACCAATGAATGTGCTCTTTGGATCCAGAGATTCACATATAAACAAGTGATAGGAAATTGCCCTGCATCATTCATTTCCCTTCAACAAAATTAATTGTCCTGCATCAACTGCAGTCTGGATTGGGCCTCTATGCCAGTTTGCACATATCAGAGACGCTTTCAATGTTATTTGCTTAAATGTTTACCTTGTTGCTTTTCTTTTTCCTTAGGTGCTGGAGCATGCTTGGAATACACAGATACGGACTGGTCTGAATTAATGATTTTGTTTCAGTTCTTATAGATCCCTTCCCTAGACTTGGCTGACCATGATGAATGAACACTTTCTGGAGAAGATTTGATGCAAAACTTGACAAATGTTTACGCATGTGCCTTGACAGATACTTTATGTATTTTTAAAAAAATAGCATATATCAATGTCTATCTGAGAACTGTCTCAGAGACATCAATTTAAATGTTCAGAAAAGTATTTTTGTGATGTCTGTGTTGAGATAATCTGCAATCCTCATCTACATTTACAATCCCCTTCTGTGGGGGATCTCTGTGAAATCCAGTATGCCTTAAAAGAGACAATTAATTTGGTATTGCATATAGAGAAATCAATTTTGTTTTCTTTATTAATATCCATCAAATAATTTGGGACGAAGATGGACAATTATGTGGAAGAAAATACAGCACCCTCCCCCACCCCCGACACACACACGGTGTCCTCCAGATGTTTGGATTATAACTCCCACCATCTCTACATGTTCCATGAAAGAGAATAATGGGTACCGTGGTCAAAACTGTCTCAGGAGTATTTGTTAGATTATAGTCATGCACTTGGGAATTCCCTTTGGAGTGGGCATTCAGATCAGACCCTTGCCTGAAATGTCATAAAGTATAAGCTTTTCCACATCCCTGAAGTCTTTCTCAAGTTGTAAGTCATTCACTTTATTCCTTGAAACCATGAGTGAGTACACTAGGTCTAAGTAGCTTTGGCCCGTATTCTATTTCTTAGTCATAACAGGATATTGGAAACTGGCTAGGCTGCTTGTAAGTGAGAACTTGGCATTACTCATAAACTGATAATTTTACAACCTATACAAAAAGGCTCCCGCACAGAAGAATTCTCCAAGTGGTTACAGATACTCCAAACCATTTTATCCATTTTATATGTCTGGAAATTGGTGGTGCAGTCCTTCCTCCTGTACTTTGGAGATGGTGGAAGGGTGCTTTCCCTCTGATGAGATGTAGTAATTACCCTGTCACCAAAGCTTCTGTGTAGAGATGGGCACGAAATGATTTTTTTTAAATCTTGTTTTTCGTTTTTCATTTTGTTTTGGAATGAAACGAAAAACAAAATGATTTTTAAAGAAAAATGAAACGAAATGAACTGGAAAAAATAATAATAATAATAATAATAATAATAATAATAATAATAATAATAATAATAATAATAATAATAATAATAATAATAATAATAACCTTTATTGTCATTGTACAACCTCCCCCCCAACACCATCACACTAAAAAGCCATTCAATCTGATATCACACTGTGTGCTTGCTGCACAACTCGCCAGCCCCACAAGTCTATCACAAGTTGTCCCATCCCGTCCACCCATTCCATTTCGGGTTTTTGTTAGGTTTCCCATAGGAATGCATTGAGCAATGCATTCCTATAGACAACCACTTTAAACAACCCGCGCCTTCCCCTCTCAATTGAGCACATGGGGCGGGGAATATACAGGTCATTCACAATTTCTTGGAGCAACCAATCAGGTGCATGGGGGGAGGTGCGGACACAGTGTTAAAAACAAACAATGAAACAAAAAGAAAAACAAAATTCAAATGAAACTAAACAAAACAAAGCCCAATGAAACAAAAAATGAAATGAAATGCCATGTTTGCTTTTGGTGCCCATCTCTACTCCTGTGCCATCTTTTTAAGCCCCAAGGGCTTCATCCAGTGCTAGATGGGGAACCCGGGACAGGACACATAAATACATGCAAAGACAGAAAGATAGTCTTTCCTACAATCCAATGACTTCCACTAAGAAAATGTCTCTAAATGAGACCCTTTCTAAATGTAAAACTGAAGGGCTTTTGGTGAGAAAACTTTTGGAAACCACAACATCAATGAGGAAATAAGGAAAGCAGTGTAACTGAAATATCGGGGAATTGTATTCTTTGCTCTCATTTATACCAGGTTTACAAGAAACTTTTTTCTTGACATAAACACACCCTTCATGATGAGTGCATTCCACAGTCACCTCTTATAGTGGACATGTGTTGTTGCTGGGAGGTTGCTATCCATCCAGTGTATAATGTATTTAGTTTAATTCATTTTCATACCACCTTTATCCCAGTGAAGGGACCTAACGGCATGATTACACAGAAGTTTGTCCCGAATTCATGGGGATATCTCTCTATTCCACCCTGGCATTTACATAGCTGCTGTGGTTAATTATCCTGAGAAGGTATATTTCAAGCATTCACACATCACAGAGCTGCACTAATGTAATTGGCACCCTTAGTGAGCATTTGAATTAGCATTCTATCTATTAGATACATATGTTAATTGCAACGTTCAATAAAATATATGATGAGTGAAAATAATAGATTTTAAATGGATAATAGATTTTATTGAAAGAAGATGAAAAAGAATATATACATAAATTGTAGTATCAAAATGTAATTGGCATCCATATTGTATTGTTATGGCAATATACTACATTTTGTACTTGCTGGTAATACACAAGGAAGGAGAGATTTTAATCAGATCCTGACAGTCTCAAAAAGAGGGACTCATTAACACTCTAAAATGGTCAAATTCAGTGGCCTTCAACTTCTGAGCTTCCCAGAGGCTAAAAAGTCCAGACTTTGCAAAAGTTTGTCTTGGCCGTGACCCAAATGAGATATAAATACAGGGAGATTACACAATATTTTTGAAGGGAGAATGGTATATGCTTGGTTTTTCATGGGGCAGTGGGGAATCCCTGCCAGGAATGGTAAGAATTATGTTATAAGATGTGACTTCTTTCGAAAGTCACTTATGCTGTGCTATGCCATGCTTTTATAATATTTGAAAATGCTTAACCAAATAGTCTTCAAGTAACTTTTTTCAAGTGACATGTATGAGAGTTCATGTATTTTTCTTTTCAGACTTTAAGAACATATTTTTAAGCCTCATGCCCTTTGAATATTATGTTTAAGTTCTAAACTATCACATAGAAGTTACTGTTTTGGTTAGTTACACAGTTATTCCAAATACTATCTGTATACATAAAATAAAGTTTTCTGTAAGAAGACTGTAGATTGTTAAGTATATACTCATATACCCATTCAGTTTTATATATTTTATACAAATATATGCCCGCAACTTTGAGCTTTATATGTGCTTGCTTGCTGAATCAATTTTAGAAAAGAAGATTTATTTCTGAATGTTCAGTTCATGAAAGATATCAAGGGGATATTCAGGAGGAAGCATTGAGCTAATATTAAAAAAGGGTGCAAGATCTTCTGAGGATACAAATACATTCCTTACCAACTGTATGCAAAAACACAAGCCTATAAGTCTCTTATAGGGATTCTAAACAAAGCTGGGAGCCCTGTGAAGACATTCCAGTATTTTCTCCTGAAATCTAACACCTATTATTAACGGAGAATATTTTAGTTGTGTTTCTTAAAAACTAGAGTTTAGTAATTGCATTGCAATTGTAGCCTTTACCAGCATGAGCAGAAGGCATGCAGAAGAAGCAGGATTCATTCCCCCCACACCATTCCCACACAAATAAGAACATAAGAACATAAGAACAGCCTTGCTGGAACAGGCCACAGCCTATCCAGTCCAACATTCTGTCTCACACAGTGGCTCATCATTTGCTTCAGGGTGCTCCCAAGCAGATGTCTTCACCTGCTTACAATTCCCTGCAAATGGCATCAAGAGATATCCTGCCTATCTCTCCAACCTGGAGGTTGTCTGTAGGCATCCATAATGATAGCCATAGCCATTGATACCCTTGTTATCCTTGTACTTGTCTAATCCTTTCTTAAATATGTCAAGGCTGACAGCTGTCACCACTTCTTCTGGCAGGGAGTTCCATAGACCAGTGATCCTCTGGGTGAAAAAGTACTTCCTCTTATTTGTTTGAGATCTAGCACCCAAAAATTTCATGGAGTGCCCCCTTTCTAGTGTTGAGCGATAGGGAAAACACCTTTTCCATATCTACTTTGTCCACACTGTGTATGATTTTATAAACTTCAGTCAGGTCAACTCTTAGGCTCCGTCATTCAAAAGTGAAGAGACCCAGCCACTGCAGCCTCAGATGGCAAGGAAGATGTTCCACTCCCTCATCATTTTGCTTGCCCTCATCCATTTCCATAATATCCTTCTGGATATTACCCTTCTCTCTCTCTCTCTCTCTCTCTCTCTCTCTCTCTCTCTCTCTCTCTCTCTCTCTCTCTCTCTCTCTCTCTCTCTCTCTCTCTCTCTCTCTCTCTGTGTGTGTGTGTGTGTGTGTGTGTGTGTGTGTGTGTGCTGCTCATGAAACAAAGGGGAAGATGTGTGTACTTCATCCTCCCTTTCTGCAGCAGTTCAAGTGATCACATGCCTCAACTGATTTGAAAGAATTCAAGTTGCTAAAAGTGTAGGGGAGGAAAAGCTACATATTGTAGGTGGGTGAGGACCTCTAGGCTGATTTACATTACTGACTGCATCCTGTGATGGTGGTGATGGGAATTTCAAACCCATAGTATTATGCACATTAGTATTACCCACTATTTAAATTCTGCTTAGGTTTTGGTACAGCTCTGAGGAAGAGGGCATTGCCCTCAAAATATTAGTAACTTTTTTTTATTTTACTAGTAGCCTAAAGGTATCACCTGGTCTAGTTTTGTATTTGGTTTTTGTGATGGCATTGCTTCCCAACTTGCTTTGCTTCAATTGGAAATAATGAGATACCAAAAAAGAAGCCCCCCGCATACGTACCAAGAAAGAGGCAAATGGACCATCAATGGGAGCTTGACAAGACTACAACCACTAGATAATATCTATCCTTTTTATTTGATCGAGTTGGCTGGGGTCTTCTGCACCAAGCAGTGGCCATTAGCCTCAAAGTGCCACATGGAGGGGTGGATGTGAATGTGTGTACGTGATCTATGTCACATTGTTTGGAGAACTGGAACTGTAAATACACAACCCATAACTTCAGATGCAGCTTCACAACATCTCTGTTCCAGGTCTCAACTAAGAAACTACCTGACAACCACCAGGGAATACCAGGTGCTGTAGGTGCCTGGAGTAGGAACTAGCAAACCACTCCAGTATTCCTGCCAAGAAAACTCCATGGACATGGAGTCACGAAGAGTTGGTCATGACTGCAACGGCACCACACACACACACACACACACACACACACACACACACACACACACACACACACACACACACACAATCCAAAAGTGAATGTACGGGGGAATGTTAGGAAAATAAACAGCACCAGCTCCCATCCTTATTCATTTTCCTTTTCCCCACTCCAAGCCAATACTTTGCATTTATTATAGGCTTCTTTTTCTGCTAAGGGTTTATGGCCATGTCTCAAGCCCATGTAAGTGAGAGACTCACATTTACTTCACAAGCCACCATTTTTACTAAATGGCTCTGTGGCCTCAGCTGCAAAATGCTCCATTGCGATCATCATGACAAGACTCTTGAGAGGTAAATCCAAGAGTCCATTCAGCAGGATAAGCAGACCAGCCCAAGAGGCAAAGGGGTGGCCATTTTACTTTTTTACTAAATCAGAGAAGTTTTGCATGCTACCACTGAGAGAAAGGAAAGTATACCTTTCTCTTTCTCACAAAGAGGTTTGTGAGAAGATTGAGACATTCAAAGCTTTATAACGTTCCCTAACCACCCTACTGTTTTAATTGGTTTCTTATATCCTCACTTTAAAATCTCAGACATTAAACAAACAAAACAAAACAAAACCAGTATGTGAAGATCAAAATTTGAATTGTGGTATTGGAGACAACTACTATGCATCCCATAGATAGTGATGGTTAGCAACAAGGAAGTCCTAGATAGAGCCAAACCAAAAAATGTCTCTGGAAGGCAAGTTCACAAAGCCCTTCTACGTGGGGTTGCCCTTGACCCTTGTCCAGAGGTTACAGCGGGTGCAGAATGCCGCGGCCAGGCTGGTGGTGGGTGCTCGTAGATTCGAGCACATCACCCCAGTTCTGGCCCGCCTGCATTGGCTACCCGTTGTCTTCCAGATAAGGTTCAATGTCCTGGTTTTGACTTTCAAAGCCCTCCACGGCTTGGGACCAGAGTACCTGTCGGAGCGTATCTCCCAGAAATCAACTGGGACCAGGCCCACGAGAATGGTGCAGGCGCGCTCACTGAGGGTGGCCACACCCAGAGAGGCACGGAAATACGTGTGACTGTGCCTTCTCTGTGGTGGGCCCCACGCTGTGGAATCACCTCCCCAGTGAGCTGCGCCTTAGAGAGTCCCTGCCAGCCTTTAAAAAGGCTTTGAAAACTCACCTTTTTAAGGAAGCATTTGGTGACCTTTCTACTTAAGTTTAGACCTTTTTTTTTTTTTTGGCTGCTTGCGTTATCAGCGCTGGAGGGTTCTGCCTCCCCTCCTTCTTTGCAATTCGTGGTTTGGTCTTTTATTGTCTAGTTGTATTGTTAGCCGCCCAGAGTTCCGATCCAGAAGATGGGCGGTATACAAGTGTAATAAATAAATAAATAAATAAATAAATAAATAAATAAATAAATAAATAAATAAATAAATAAATAAATAAAAGCAAAAACTGTCATATTTTGCTCATGTTATGCAAGCCAACTTACTGGAGAAGACAATAATTCTGGAACTGGTCAGAGGCAAAAGAAGAAGGGGCCACCCAAAGACTTGTTGGCTTGACACTGTCAAAAGGGACACCGGAATGACTTTGATGGAGCTAAAAGAAGTTGTAAGGTACAGGAAAGCATGGAGAGCATTGATCCACAAAGTGACCCAGCATTAGACATGACTGAATGGATAGAAAAAGAAGATCAAAATAACCAAAGCAGTTGTACTTAAAAGAAGACTGTTGCTAGTTTTGGAACTATGCTCTAATTTCTTGTTCGACCATAAATAGAGGAAATCTGTGTTATATTAATGGTAGATATTTGCACAATTCTCATAGTTTTTCATAAGGGATATCATTTTCTTTTGATTCTGCTATTAGCTAGTACCTTCCCCTACTAAAGGCATTAAAGCATAGTTTTACCCTGATACAGTACAGATATAAAAACACATGAACTATACCCTAATTACATGGCAGATGTATTTTCCTTGCTTATGTCCTCCCTGTCCAAAGCAGAATAGATTAAGAAAATTAGAGGGGGGAGGGCGAAAAGAACATGTACAAATACAGTAGCCCCAAATTGCATTTTCTCCCCCTGAAAATCTACAGGAGAAATGGAACTTGGAATATCTGAAGGTTAAGTGCCTTAACTGCTTTTCAGGGTAGATGGGGGTGTGTGCCAGAGAGATCAAAAAGGCTGGGAAAGAGGTGGGAAAAGAAGACTCCCAAAACACATTCTATCGTGCATGAAAATAAACATCCCCAGCATTTTTCTAGTACTATATCATTAACGTAAGCTTGCCTTGAAATAAAGATAAATGTAGTCCTTAGCCTAATTAAAATAGCATTTGAAATAAAATGCAACTGCCCTTCAGACTTTTAGTAAGGGGGGGGGACTGATACACAAACAGCAATTTTACTGTTCAAAGAACTCAACAAATCTCTTCCAATCCAGATATTTGTTTAACACCCTTTGAGGCAGAGCAAAAATGTGCCTTTATGCAGCAAGCCACAGGACAAGGAGAAGTTACTATTTGGTGGCCAAAGACTTATTCCATAAATTATACCTGTGGAAGGGTGATGTGCAATGTATTCAGTAGAGATGGGTGTGAAATGGAAATATAGTGTTTTATTTTGTCTCATTTTGTTTCTTTAGAAGTTTAGTTTAGTTTCATTAGCAATGAATTTTTAAAGTAGATTCATTATGAAATGAAATGAAACACTATATGCTCCCCTGGGTCTTAAAAGTACCAAAATGGCATTCTAATTGAATCTGAAAACCGCAATAGCCCGCACACAGGCGAGCAATTATGAAACATGGTTGTGATCACTATTATGGAGCACATAAATATGTACTCCAAAATAGGTATCACAGCCATGTATCTTTGGCACCAAAACCACTGAGGAGCTTCCTCACGCTCTTCCAGGTAAGCTCCAGAAATTTGGAGAGATTTGCGGGCCAGGGTGTTGAGTTGTTAAGCTCCAAAGGGGGTGCCCCTAGGAAAAAAATCATTCTAATTGAATCGGGATTTAGAAGCCAAGCCGGTGAAGCCACTAAGCACTTGCCTGTGGGGGGAAGCTATTGAAGGTTTCTGATTCAATTAGAATGATTTTTCCTAGGGGCACCCCCTTTGAAGTTTAATAACTCAGCCCCCTGAGCCCCAAACCTTTCCAAATTTCGGGGGCTTACAGGGATTTCGGGGGGCTGAATTTCCCTCTAGGATGAATCATTCCTAGAGGGGGAACGTGTGTTTCATTTTTGTAACGAAATGCATTCTACCATTTTGTTTTGTAATGAAAATACAAAACAGTGTTTCATTTTTTTGTTTTGTGCCCATATTTATTGTTCAGTAATTAAATACTCTTCCTGTTCTATAACTCCCTTGCCTTCCAGGCAATGAGACAGACTGCTTGTGGGTCACACAAGCCAGAACAGCTCAGCCTTCCAGGGCATTCTGTTATAAATCTCATTGTTTAAATAAAAGGAATAGCAAAGGAAGACCAAAGAGAGAGAAAGCAAGAATTGGTGCTGGTGTACCGCCCACCCTGCTGCGTACCAACAGTCTCCCTGCCTGAGCTGACGGAGGTTGTCTCGGACCTGGTGTTGCGGACCCCCAGGCTGTTGGTACTGGGGGACCTCAACATCCATGCTGAGGCAGCCTTGAATGGGGCAGCTCAGGACCTCATGGCCGCCATGACAACCATGGGGCTGTCTCAATATGTCAACGGCCCAACGCATGAGAAGGGCCATACTTTAGACCTGGTCTTCTCAACGGGATTGGAGGATGGTGGTCTGGATGTGGAGGGGTTGGTTCTAATTCCATTGTCATGGTCAGACCACTTTCTGGTCAAGTTTAGGCTATTAGCTTCTTCTACCCTCTGCAAGGGTGGGGGATCTATTCAGATGATCCGCCCTCGGAGACTAATGGATCCAGATGGTTTCCTGAAAGCTCTGGGGGATTATCCATCTGATATGGTCGGCGCTCCTGTCGAAGCTCAGGTCACCCTGTGGAATAGGGAAATGTCCCAGGCGGTTGACACGATTGCACCTAAGCGCCCTCTCCCCTTACGCAGAGCCCAGAGAGCTCCTTGGTATACATCTGAGCTGCGGGCAATGAAGCAGGAGGGGAGACGGCTGGAGCGCAAGTGGAGAAAATATCACTGTGAGTCCGATCGAACACGGCTTAGAGCCCATTATCGGGCCTATTCCGTGGTGATACAGTTTGCGAAAAGGCAATATTTCACAAACCGTATTGCTTCTTCAGAGTGCCGTCCAGCAGAGCTGTTTCGGGTGGTCCAGGACCTTCTTCAACCGAGAAATACGATGGAGGTTCTGGACCACTCAGCAGCCCGCTGTGACGAGTTTGCTGTCCACTTTGAGGAAAAAATCGCTCAGATTCGCAGGGAATTGGACTCCACTATTGGTGCAGAATCAAGGGATGTGTCCAGTGTGCCGTGCTTAGGTCCAGTATTATTGGATGAGTTTCAATTATTGAGACCCGAGGATGTGGACAGGGTGCTTGGATCTGTCCGTGCTACCACTACGCCACTTGACCCTTGCCCTTCTTGGCTAATTGAAAGATCTGCCAGGGGAGTTCGCACCAGGGTCCAGGAAGCTGTAAACACCTCATTAAGAGAGGGAGTGGTCCCCACCATCTTGAAAGAGGCAGTGATTAGACCACTCCTTAAAAAACCTAACCTGGACCCAGGGCTGGTGGTTAACTACCGTCCAGTAGCGAACCTCCCTTATTTGGGCAAGGTGTTGGAGCGGGTGGTGGCCGGGCAACTCCAGGCACTGCTGGATGAAACAGATTTTCTGGATCCATTTCAATCTGGTTTCAGGCCGGGTTTTGGTACAGAGGCTGCCTTGGTCGCCCTGTATGATGACCTCTGCCGGGAGAGAGACAGGGGGAGTGCAACCCTGTTGATACTCCTGGACCTCTCAGCGGCTTTCGACACCATCGACCATGGTGTCCTTCTGGATAGGCTGGCCAGGTTGGGAGTTGGAGGCACCGCTTTGCGATGGTTCCATTCCTTCCTGGCTGACTGTGTCCAGAAGGTGGTGCTGGGGGACAGTTGCTCTGCCCCGTAGCATTTATGTCATGGGGTTCCTCAGGGCTCTATACTGTCTCCCATGCTGTTCAACATTTACATGGAACCACTGGGAGAGGTCATCAGGAGGTTTGGGCTGAGGACTCAGCAATATGCTGATGATACTCAGCTCTACCTCTCGTTTTCCACCAATCCAGGTGAGGCGGTTTCTGTGCTGAACTCGTGTCTGGGCCAGATAATGGACTGGATGAGGGTTAACAAATTGAAACTCAATCCAGACAAGACGGAAGTGCTGTTAGTGGGTGCTTCGCCAGACAGGTTAGAGGGACACTTCCCTGTTCTGGACGGGGTTGCACTCCCCCTAAGGGACAGGGTCCGCAGCTTAGGGGTGCTCCTGGACCCCAGTCTAACTCTGGAAGCCCAGGTGGACTCGGTGGCCAGGGGTGCCTTTCTCCAGCTGTGGAAAATATATCAGCTACGCCCCTACCTGGATGAACGGAGCCTCATAACAGTTACGCATGCACTGGTAATTCCCGTATTGATTACTGCAATGCGCTCTACATGGGGCTGCCTTTGAAGACGGTTCGGCGATTGCAACTGGTTCAGAATCGTGCGGCGCGGCTAGTAAGTGGTGGGGCCGCTAGGGATCACATCACGCCAATTCTACGTAGCCTACATTGGTTACCAGTTGCTGCCCTAGTCCAATTCAAAGTGCTTGTTTTGACTTATAAAGCCCTAAATGGCTTAGGACCTGGATACCTGAAGGACCGCCTCCTTCCATATGAACCTACCCGGCAATTAAGATCAAGCCAGGGGGCCCTCCTGAAAGAGCCATCCCTCAAGGAGGTGAAAGGGATGGCTTGTAGGAACAGGGCCTTTTCGGCAGCTGCCCCCAAGCTATGGAATGCCCTCCCAAGTGAGATCCGCCTGGCGCCAACACTGATGACATTTCGGCGCCAGGTAAAAACCTTCCTGTTCCAGAAGTTTTTTAATTGATACAATTTAGATTGTGGGTCTTCTGATGGCAATTTTAGTGTGATGTTTTAGTATAAGGTTTTTATTGTTGTTTTAATTATTTATTGTTGTTTGATGTTTTTAACTGTTTTAATTCCTTGATTGTAAGCCGCCCAGAGACCTTTGGGTAGTGGGCGGCATATAAGTTGTAAAAATAAATAAATAAATAAATAAATAAATAAATAAATAAATAAATAAATAAATAAATAAATAAATAAATAAAATAAACAACTGCCTCTGGTCATAAACAACTTCCAGTGCATCTCTGACGGCCTACACAGAGAAAAGGGCTTCTGAGGACATGGTGTGTATTAATAACCAAGTTTTCTGTAAAAACAGAGAGGTGTAACAATAGGAGACAAGATGAGGCAATAATATTTGAGAAGTCCTGGAGAACACGGGAAGTCCCCATAGATTGGAGGAGGGTGAATGTTGTCCCTATCTTCAAAAAGGGGGGGAAAGAGGACCCAAATAATTACCACCCAGTCAGCTTGACTTCAATTCCTGGCAAAATCCTGGAACAAATTATTAAGCAGGCAGTCTATAATTATTTAACTAGTAATGCTGTCATTACGAGAAGTCAACATGGATTTCTTAAAAACAAGTCATGCCAGACCAATTTGGTCTCTTTCTTTGATAAAATTAGAAGCCTCGTGGATGAGGGGAACGCTGTGGATATTGGTTATCTACATTTCAGTAAGGCCTTCAATAAGTTTCCCCATGGTATATTTGCAAAGAAGTTAGAATGTGGGATAGATAGTGCGACTGGATTTGTAATTGGTTGACTGATTGCACCCAAATGATGATCATTAATGGCTTCTCTTCACCTTGGAGAGACATGACCAGTGGGGTGTCCCAGGGTTCTGTTCTGGGTCTGGTGCTATTCAAGATCTTTATTAATGACTTGGAGGAAGGAATAGAGTGTAGGCTGATCAAATTTGCATTTGATACCAAATTGGGTGGGGTTGCTAATTCCCTAGAGGACAGGATAAAAATCCAAAAGGACCTTAACAGATTAGAGTTTTGGGCCAAAGCTAATGGAATGGGTTTCAACAGAGGGTGCTGCATTTAGGTAAAAAGAATGAATTGTATAGATATATGATGGGAGATACCTGGCTGGAAAATAGTACATGTGAAAGGGATCTGGGAGTCTTGATTGACCACAAATTGAACATGAGTCAGCAGTGTGACGCAGCAGCCAAGAAAGCCAATGCGATTCTTGGTTGCATCAACAGAACCATAGTATCTATATCAAGGGAAGTGATAGTAGCACTCTATTATGCTCTGGTCAGAACCCAACTGGAGTACTGTGTCCAGTTCTGTGCACTTCAATTTAAAAAGGATGTTGACAACCTTGAGTGGGTACAAAGAAGGGTGACCAGGATGGTTGAAGGCCCGGAAGAAATGTCTTATGAGGAATGGCTTAGGGAGCTGGGAATGTTTAGCATCTCTAAAAGAAGGCCGAGAGGGGATATGATAGCTATGTTTAAATATTTAAAAGGATGTCATATTTAAGAGGGAACAGGTTTGTTTCCCATGGCTTCAGAGACTAGGACTTGGGGCAATGGTTTCAAACTACACAAAAAAGAGATTCCATTTAAACATTAGGTGGAACTTCCTGACAGTTAGAGCTCCCTGGCTGTTGAATATGCTGCCATGGAGGGAGGGAGATTCTCCTTCTTTGGAGGCTTTTAAGCAGAGACTGGATGGCTATCTGTTGGGAGTCCTGTGATAGGAGTTCCTGCATGGCAGGGGGTTGGACCAGATGGCCCTTGAGGTCTCTTCCAAATCTATGATTCTTTTAAAAATAAACTTTATTTATTTATTTATTTATTTATTTATTTATTTATTTATTTATTTATTAGCTTTTTATACCACCCATCTGTCAGTGAGCCCACTTTTTGTTGTTTCGGTTTTCTCAAATGGACCTCCTAGACTAGAACCATTTGGGGGCTTGATGGGACATTTCCTCAAGTTTTCAAAGGTTCTCCAACATCCCAATTTATTTTTGAAAAAAATTAAACTCAGTGTCAGCCACTGCAGAGTCTTTGCTTTTTAAAAAAAAAAACTTGTTTGAAAAGTTTATTTTTAAAAGAATTTAGCTACACGAAACACGTTGTAGCAACACACAGGGTATCACCACTGCTTTCCAATAAAATTTTAAAAATTTAAACTAAAAGAAGATATATATCAATGCTGCCTGTTTGCCTCTCCTTTTAATTCCTCTCCCTTGGGAGTGCTGCCCTGTAACCGACCCTGACAGCCAATCTAGGATATGTCCCTTTTCTGGACTAAGATCCTCCAGCACATACAGTATTACACATTTAAGGTGAAAACCACAGTTGCAATTTTTCTTTCTTTTCTTTTTTAAATAAAAAGATTGTCTTTGACAAGACTGGAAGCAGTTTTGCCATTTTTGACTGCTTCTAGTGATTTGGGGCCTATGTTTAAAAGAAAATGAAAATATAAGCTCAACCATGATCTGAAAATAAGGCATTGTTTTAGATCCTTTCATACAGTACATGGCAATGAACAATATGTTACACAAAATGATGACAAAGGTGTAGTGCATTTCATTCTCAGAATGATGTCTCCAAAGTGTGAACTTAAGGCTGATACTTCACGCCCCTCTCGCTGCAGTTCGCGGCCCCGCTGGAGACCAGTTCGAAGGAACGTAACCTCATGTCCTTGTGGGGTCAATCCGAGTTCACCCCGACCACGCCCCCTGAACTGCACTCCAAGCGGGGTGAGAGATTCCCATCCTGGAGCTCGGGAATCTTTTCAATCCACTTCTCGATCCGTGTTGAAACCCGATTTCAACACGGAGGCAAGTTCACCTCGGCTCGAAGAAGGACGTGAAGTAACCACCTAAGAGCTTCCTTCATTGAGTTGAGGTGCATTGCCCAACTCTACCCCTTCCTGGACAAGGAATTCCCATATCAACTCCATTTGGGACTTCCCTTGGGTCTCACCCAGAGATTGCAATGAGTCCAGAACCCAGACTGCTGGCTGGTGTTCATGAGTTTGATGTTATTTCTCCAGTCTTGGTTCCTCTACACTGGTTTCTGTTCCATCCTAAGGTCTTTTTTCCTGAAGTCATCCACCCAACCCAGCAGGGCCTTCCAGGCCATGATACTCCAGATAGACGCTCCAAGGGAGGCCAAGAAATCCTCCACTGGATGTAGAGCCTTCTTTGATGTGGCTCCAATGCTTCAGGATCAACTGCTGATGGAGCTGCGCCTGCTCCTCCCTGCCCCTGCTCAATATGTTCCTTGCTGCTCTATGTGTATATATGCCCTGTACTACCTTTTATTTTGATATTTCTGCTTCTTGACATGCTGCTTAACTGTTACTTAGTGTTTCATTTTTATTTACGTGTATTGTTTTTATTGACTGTAAACTGCCCAGAGCAGTGCACTAATGGGGTGGTATACAAATGAAATGAAATGAAATGAATAAATGTTCTTTGATGTACATTTTGGGTCCATCATATTTCTAGCCTTGCATTTAAGGCAGTCATAACAAGCTCTACAAACTGTTACAGCAAATATCAATTTCAGCCACATCATAACCCATAATAGTTTCTCAGCAGTACCCAGCATATATCACATCATATGCTGGCAAAATCCACTCACATCCACTTTGTCTTTCCACTTGACCTTCGTATTTAAATGGAACTTCTCTTTAGGCCAGGTTTCCCCACTAGCTATTGGCCAACCCTAGTTGTCAGCCAAGAAGACTACAGCTTTACAACTCCCTTTTCAGAAAATGTGGAGAACTCTCAAGTGTAGTTTCGTCCTTCCCCTGTGTGTAGATCAATAAAACTGGCCCCATTTCTGGTAATTGTCCTCATACAGGAAGAGAGTTGACAGATCAATGAACAGAACCTGTCTTCAGGCATTCTAATCAACAAAGGAGGAGGAACACTGAGGACAAGGATAAACAGGATCTGGCCTCCATTAAATTTAGAACTCTGATGTTCAACATTTCTATAGCTCGCGATTTTTGGGATCCTACAGAGGTAAAAAGGGTCCATTTTTAAGTTCAGTTTCAGCATTTGAAGGATAAAGAGGATAGCAATAGAGAGGCTGTTTTTCATTTTACAATTCTTTAGTTTTTGCAAAAGTAGAACAGGTGATACCTTTAGGCTACTAGAAAAAATAACAAAAAGTTACTAATATTTTGAGGGCAAAAACCCTCCTATTCAGAGCTGTACCAACAGGTTAAAACATGGCAAAAGATGGAGTTGCAAGGGAGTTATTTCTTAGATGTAAAGTCCTTGGCAAGATGGAAAATATGCCAGGTTGTTAATTAGTTGAGACCCAAAGCTTAGATGTTCTGAGGATGCATCTGAAGTAAAGGGTGGTGTTTTTATTGTCCCAGTCCCTCAAACATGTCAGGGTTCACATACACACTTTCACACACACCCTCCATGTGGCTCTTCGAGGCTAATGGCTCCTTCCTGGCCAGGGAAGGGGGAGGGGTGGTGTAGAAGACCCATGCATTTCATTTGGGGCTTGGGATAAAATTTCAAAAAGTCCACTAGGTGTGGCCAAATGGATCAAATAAAAAGGAAATTACCTAGTGGTTGCAGTCTTGTTCTATCTCCATTGATGGTCCACTTGCCTCCTTCTTAGTACGAGGTGGAGGGGGGTCATTCCTGGTATCCCAGTATTTCCAATTGAAGCAAAACACATTGCGGAGCCATCTAGCCATCACAAAAACCAAATACAGTGGTATCTTGTATAAAGGAATTAACTCATTCCAAATAAAATTATGTTAAGCAAATTTTCTTTTATACAAATTTCCCATAGGAATGCATTGAAAACAGAGTAATCCCTAATCGCGACCATTTTATGTTGTACGGATTCGCCCCATAGACAATTCTGTTAAGCAAATTTCCCCTATCTCCGGAATTTTTTATGTTGTACAGATTTTATGTTATACAAACCGTTTGTTATTCAAGGGTCCACTGTACAAAAGTAGAAAAAGGGATACCTTTAGGCTAATAGAAAAATAAGAAAAGTTGCTAATATTTCGAGGGCAAAAACCCTCTCCTTTGGAGCTGTACCAACAGGTTAAAGCATGGCAAAAGATGGAGTTGCCTGGGATTTTTCATAATTCAGAGGCCTGCTCTCTTTGGCAGTTTGTTTCTGTGGCTTCTAATATGGTTTGGTTAATCTTTTTATGGGGTTTAATGAGCTTTAGTAAGTCATTAATTAGATTTTAATGTTACTTTGTAAAACTCTTCACCCGATGTTTAGATAGAAAGCGGGCGTAAGGGGGGAAGGGGGTGTAATTCTCTGCATTGCAGCACATTTCAAATAAGGGGGTGGAGACCACACAGCCTCCCAGATTTTGCTGGTCTGTGTAACTCTGATCATCCATTACTATCACCATAGTGGCTAAGATTGATGGAAGACACAACCCAACAACATCTGGAAAGCCACATGTTCTCCAATTCTGCTTTAAATGGTAGTTTGCACAGAAGATGGTGTTATTGAGCAGGGGCATGCTAAAACTCATGGCAAAAATGTGGGGAGGGGAGATGGGCTAGTTTATGGTGCACCGCCAAGAAGGTTGTTCAAGGACTGACTAATGTCCGAGGGGGGTGCAATGGCCATTAGCAGCCCCAACAGCCCAGCCATCACTTCAACTAGAGACTGAGTTTCTCTCGTCCTCCCATGTTTTCTTCTCCAAATAGATAAAGTGAACTGGAAGCAAGGCCAGACACAAATCACCAGCATTTTGGCTTCCAGCTGAGTCTGGAGAATTGGAATGTTTCTGTATTAGTGTTTTACTTCCTCAACTGTCATGGGTCCATCCTATGGACCCTGGAAATTGCCATTTGTTTAGTTAGAGTTCTCTGCTAGGATGTCCAGTGATTTGGGATTCTGCTGTATCCTGGCAGCAACCCTTTATGTGAGACTACAAAGCCTGAGCCCCAGGGAATGGACCAAAGGACCTGGGTCTCACAGTCAAACCTCAGGAGCTGAAAACCCAATCTACATAGTGCATAGAGCCTCATGGCAGAGTGGTTAAATGCCTGTACTGCAGGTAAAACTGTGCTCATTACTTAGGGTTCAATCCCAGGTAGCAGGCTCAAGGTTGACTCAGCCTTCCACCCTTCCAAGGTCGGTAAAATGAGTACCCAGCTTGCTGGGGGGGGGGATGAGTAGCCTGCATTACTGTAATTAAAAACTTTAAACCGCCCAGAGACTACTTGGAGTGGTATGGAGCAGTATAGAAGCAGACCCCTTTGCTTTTTGCTTTTGTTCCATTAAAGACATGTCATCATCATTAGAGATTGGCACAAATTGAACTACAAACTGGACAGAAGCACACAACTTGGGTTGGTTTGTGGTTCAGTTTGTGCAAACCATTTTGATAGTGATGGAAACAGCCAAACTTTTTGCTTTGTCAAAACAGCAGCCTTCTCCCCCCCCATCCCCACTGTTCCAATCATCTCCCTACTTGGTCCTTCCATCTCCTCCTCTTTCTCTTCCACCACTCAGTTGCCATCTTCAGAGACAGTGGCCTGGCACTTCCAGGAGCTGGGCCTGCTGTCTCTGCATATGCATCTCCCTATCAGCTGACAGGTATGCACTTGCACAGAAATAGCTGGCCTGGCTCCTGGAAGTGAAGCATCTGAAGATGGCAGCGGAAGAACAGGATGAGGAGGGGAGAGGACCAAGTAGAAAGGAGATGTGGCAGTAGGAAGGGGATAGGTGGCAGTGGAAGCTTGAAAAAACGATGTGCTGGTTCATTTTCCGGGGGATTGGGGATAGTTTGTGATTTGTGGGTAGCCACACATCATGAACCACCTCAATTCATCATTTTTTGGTACCAGAAAAATCAAATCATCATCCTAGAACTGCAAAGTTGGAAGACACCCTATGAATCATCAAGTCAGCCCTCATCAAAGAGAAGAACTGAACCACCTACCTATGGCTCTGCAGCCAGATGCTTAAGTCCAGTCGCCATTTGTGCATGCCTATGTGCACATGTGGAGGCATGTGCATGAATACAACCTGCAGCAACGAAGAATGGGACAAAGCCTCAATGAAGCTAATTGTCTTCAGCGAACCTCTTCCACAACATGGTTTGTTTTCATAACCTCTTGGTTTTTCAGGAGACTCCAGTCATGGCAGTGACAGCCAAAGGAAATTGAACATTTCCACGCCGTTCTAACACAGCCTGCCACTTAGTCCTATTGTTATTAGAATAATTTGCTCCCAAGTTTCCGGAATGAACTCTGTGCCCAGGTAATTAAAGCTCTTAAAGTTTCTAGTCCTTTGTTTAAAGAATTCGTCCTTGTGCTCTCTATGCCCCATCAGCTACCTAATTAGCAGAGGCTTTGCGTGATTAAAAATTCTCACAGAGATTCTGCTGGATATTTGCCTCTCTTAATGAGTGTTTGTGGACAGCTGGGAGCGGGGGCCAGCTCCCTCCTCCCAGGACCTCCAATGAATTCTGCAGACCTCTGTCAGGGCCCAAGAGTGAAAGCTGTCATTTTAGTAATGTGGATGGAAATTGGTCAAAAGCACTGTGGTCCTTGAGGAATGAAAGGCCTTGAAATATAAATGAAGATGAATATTCATATTTGGTTCAATAAGTGCCAACTATTAATATACATGTCTGTCAGTAAGAAAAGTCAAACTTATTCATTGTGCTTGGCATAATTTGGCTCCTAATTCACAATTATCCTGCAATTCTTTCTATTGCTTACCCAGCCCATTCATTGACTTTAACTCTGGCAGGCAAATTCAAAGAACTTCATGGACGGGAAAGTTGTTCCATTCAAACAAATAAGTTACTTTGTCAATACGTGAGTTAATTTACTCTCCCATAGATCTCACCTGTGGCTTCAGCACAAGGGCCTTCTAATGATATTGTTCTATAAGCACACACCTCTGCAAGCACAGAGAGATTTTTATTGTATGTTATTTATCACACAACGCCAGTTGTAAAAATGATCCATCATGTCCCAAACCATGTGCATAGGGAGGGCAGCATTGTAGGGTTTTTTCCTTTTTTTCAATTATCTTGACTCATCACTTGTTTTGCTTTTCCATTTCAACCTTATTTGCACACAACAGCGAAAGTCCGGGAAATGTGTCCATACATCATTTAAATGAAATAGCAAAATACAAATGTTTAACAGAAACAGCAGTTAACGTTTTTGGGTTGCTTCAGGGTGTCATACCGTTTTGCTTCTGCTTGGACATCACTGGGGTTTCTAAATGGAAAAGTTCCCTTTCCATTCTTATTAGCTAACCTAGACTGGCAGAGAATAAGGAAAAAGTAACCGGAACCCTGCAGTGCAGTTACATAAACAGCACAACTTTTTGTAGTATTTTGCCATACATTAAGAAATCTCTGTATGGGGTTATCTATTGCATATTGAGCTGTAATACTTGGCATGCAACAGACAATCCCCACAAAGATCCTCCTACTAACATATGGCAATTTGCTGCTAAAAGTCATGCCTTTCTTGTAACTGTGTATCAAGATTTTGAGCATTTATTTAATTTAATTCAGGACATGATATAAAAATATCTTTCCACATGTGCCATTGAAATATTCATTCTGCATCAATTAGAAGTTCTAAAATTGCTCTCTTCTGCTCTCTGTCCCACATGAATGTGGCCAAACATTCGGGTTCAAAACTATATGATGCATGGAAGTTGTACCGCATATCCCCACCCTATCATGTTCCAGAGCATGCTTAAATAAACTCAGAGATATGCCTTTATCTACATTATGTACATTCTTTAGATAATTAAGAGTGATAAAGCAAAACCCTGTATGGGGTTGAATCCATCACTGTTAGAATGTAAATCCCTCCTCTTCTACTGTCCATCTACTGAACTATTCTGTCTCCTTTGAAGGTTGTGAATATTCCTGGAGTCATGTTAGAGGGTTGGAGGTATGTTGGGGCTAGCGGCAGAGGACAATGCTAGAATTCTCTTCTGCAGGCAGACAAGTTAAAATCTGTTCATATGACCCTATGAAAGCAACAGTTTCCCATGTGAAGAAGTATTACAGTAAACCCCCACCTATCGCAGGGGTTAGGGACCTGACCTGACCCGCAATAATTGAAAATCCACAATATACAGATGCTGGGTCAGGTTGGGACTGGGTGGGCTTTCTGGGGACTCTTGTACTTACCTCAGGCCTGGTGCTGCCCCAAACGGGCCTGCGAGGGGCTTTCCAGTCCCCCAGAGGCCCCAAAAGTGCTTTCTGGAGGTCACTTCTGGTTTACCAGAGGTCACTTCTGGTTTCCAGAGAAGCACTTTTGGGGCCTCTGACGGGCCTGGGAAGGCCCTTCCTCCTTACCCAAGGGGGCCTTTTTTCATATACTGTGGACCCGCGATATGCCGGGACCACAGTATATGAACCATGAAAGGGCGGGGGACAACTGTATTTTAAAAAGTATTGACAGCCAAATCCTTCCATGGCATTGACTGTTTGATAGCTATCTTACAAAAGAAAAACTATCCCACATAGAAACGTTTCTCATCAGCATGGCATACCAGTAGATCAACGCTGAGGCAAGTTTTTAGAGGTTTCTAGAATTATGGGAAAGCTAGAGAAAAGTGGCCATTCTACCCCCCCAAAAAAGGTTCTCCTTCCTCTCTCTTAATGCGAGAGCCTGGTTAGCTGGAGAATGTGAATGCACAAGAGGATGCACTTCAGAGTGCCTCATTAGCGGGCAACAGTTGCCACCATCCCCTGTGGTGCTGATTTCTAGCCTTTTAAGTGCACAAACCCTGGCTGCTTTGCAGAAAGGCAGTTCAGACACTCTTTAAATAAATGAAGAAAAGTGGCTTTAAAAGGTAAAAAGACACACTTATGGAGGATAAGCTCTCACAACAAGCTCTCATGGTGGCATGCCTCTGAACAACACTTGTGTGTGTGTGTTGCATCATTACAGTCGTGACCGACTCTTTGTGACCCCTTGTCCATGGAGTTTTCTTGGCAGGATTACCGGAGTGGTTTGCCAGTTACTACTCCAGGCACCTACAGTACTTGGTATTCCCTGGTGGTCTCCCATCCAAGTACTAACCAGGGCCGACCCTGCTTAGCTTCCAAAATCAGGCGAGATTGGAAGTGCTTAGGGCATCTTGCTGCGGAACAATATTGACGAAGGCATTTTATTTCCATGTCTCACCTGTTTGCTTTGCAGAGGTGCCTGGTTGGCTACTGTGGGGAGCACTGCAGACAAGGCAGCTCTTGGGTCTCACCCAGTTGGGTTCTTCTTGTGTCCTTCATGGGAAGGTTACTCACTTCAGCCATTTCATAGGTAGAGAGTCCTTGGCAGGAGGAAGCATTCAAGCACCTCACTGTGGAGACATACCAAAATGTCAGTGGGATGGTGAATTTGTGCTGGGTTTTAGCCTGCCCCATGGTTAAAGCCGCTATCCAAGGTGCTGAACACATTCCCCAAATAGCATCCCTGCCATGTGGTCCTCCTGGCCCCAAACCTGCATTCTAGAGTGGCATAATTATGAGTGTATTGTGCTTCATGGCTTTTCTTAATGAGAATTTCTAAACTGCAGAAATGGAAGCATTGCAGCATAGTGACACAGGGTTTTGCTACTTGTGCAACACCAAATTTCTTTAGCTCGTTTAGTTTTTAGGTTCCCCATCCCCCACAGCACATGAATTTTAGATTCTCACCCAATGACATGTGTATTCAAACAGGAGGCTGGATTTTCTGATTAGCACATGCAGAGCATTTGGGTCAACATCAAAGATGGAAAAGGTGTCTTCTGGATATTACCTATTTGTCTGCTTCCATTAATCCAAAAGAGTTGGAGTTTGACATAACTATATTCAGATGTCCATTTCTTCTTTCAGTAAACAAAAAAGGACAATAGCACAGTAGCAAGAATGGATGTTGCTTGGGGTATGTTGTGGTGCATGCCAGTTGTACACTGGCAGTTGCATGCACAAAAATCTAAGCAAGAATTCCTTACTTACAAGTGGGATGCTACTAACATTTTTACAATTTGCTTTCTGCAGGGCTAACTACCATATTTTTTGCCCTATAAGACACACTTTTCCCACCATCAAAAGGGGGAAAGTCTGTGTGTCTTACAGAGTGAATAAAAAAGCCCCTGCTACATATATATCACAGATTTTCATTTAGAGATAAGATACCTGCATGGAGCCTGTCCCATCTCATGCTGCAGCTGGGATTCTGCAGTTCCAATCACCTGGTTTGCAAAGAGGCTTCCTCCAGGCAGACTCTCCCCACCCCTCCCCTTTTGCAGCCAAGATTCCCTAGTCACCTTGTTTGAAAAGAGGTCTCCATGGAGCATCTGCCCTCCCCTTCAGAAGCCTGGATTCAACAGCTCCAATTACCTGGTTTGCAAGCCTCCCCTTTTGCAGCTTGGATCCCACAGCTCCAATTACCTGGTTTGCAAGTCTCCCCTTTTGCAGCTTGGATTCCACAGCTCCAATTACCTCATTTGCTAGATAGACTCCCCTTCCCCCACCATAAAACCTTAGGCTAAACGTTTTTTCTTGTTTTTCTCCTCTAAAAACTAGGTGCATCTTATGGCCGGGTGCGTCTTATAGGGCAAATAATACAGCTATGCAGCAGGATTTTAGATGTAATTGATTCTCCTAAATAGCTTGATCACCTCCAAAGATTAAGCAGCATTCTTATGTAAGACAAGAAAGCTGTTCAAGTTTATGTTTGGGTTTTGGTGAAATGTAGCTTTAATTCAGAGTGGAAATGAGATTAGCTGTTATCAATAGCAGGTTGAAAAATTAAGTGGAAAAGCTTGGGACAGGTGTGGGAGCATATTAGTGAGGCAATTAGGTTTGGCAATAATGATTTATCATTTGTGTTAAGGTCACATCTTAGAAATCAGTATGCATAGACTACACATAGAGCAGTGTTAAATCAAAGGGCTTGGATTCACAGAAGCTCTGACAGAACTCTTAGAGGGATCTGGCTCATGCATGTTCTAATATAATCCAAAATGGTTAGAAGTTTATAAAGGGTGTAGTAATGGCAGTAGATATAGCAGTTGGTGTGCAGCATGATTTGAGTATTTAATTATCTGATGTTATTTCAGTTCCCTTTAGCAACACAACAACAAGACCCCCACAAAACTACCACTGAAATTTTGGCAGGAACTTATTTTGTTATCTCTGTAAATGAGTCTGCTTTGGAACTGAGAATGAGTCTGAGGTGAAGAGAAAAAAAGAGAAGAGTGGCCGCCAATGTACTGCAAGCATTGGCCCTACCATTAGGTCAGAGTGGGCCATTTGGGCCTATTGTTGGGACAGCCCACAGCCCAAAGATAGAATTGTAGGAGGACAGTGAAGTATTAGGAGACAATGCCAGTCAGCCTCTCCTAGGCCCTCAAAGCTGATTTGCTGCTTTTCTGTGTGGATATAGTTTTTTTTTTTAAAGAAAATATAAATCATTTGTGATCTGCAATGTTCTCTCTAATTTTTAGCCATGCTGGATGGGGCTCTGGTGATATGGTTTTAATTAGATCTTCAGACTTGACTGTTTTGATGAGGGAAAAGGCCAGGTGAGGATAGAAAAGCAGCACAAAACTGCTAAATTTATGCTAAGTGCCTGTTTTGATTTTAATGACCAAACAATGATTATTATGTAACATCAAACTGATCCTGATCTGAGATCAATCTGTTGCTGTTGTTTTACAAATAATAAGTCATCCACACAGAGATGTATGTAGCAGGGTAGCTGAAAATTTAATCCCAGTATTTTGCTGGGAGGGGTCATAAATTTTCCACCATGTTTCAGTCCCCTCCCCCTTCATTTTTCCCCATCTTGTGGGAAGAACACTGCTTTGCTTATACATCATAGTAATTAGCTGCCCTGTAATACAAAGTTCTTGGAGGAACTTTGGTCAGAACGACACACTCTGGAAAAACTAGGTGGAATCTACAGCAACTTCCATTGCTGTGCATGCTGTGGTTTAAGAATCCATTCATACATCCTTTCCCAACCCATCCAACCAAAAACATCCTTTTCTATTTTTACTTTTACACTCCATGGAAGCAGGGCTGGTGCGTCCATTAAGGTGAACTAGGAAGTTGCCTAGGGTGCCAAAACGGACAGGGGGCACTGGCCAGCCTGCTGCCCCCACCCCACCCCCCGCCTGCCGGCCCCTGCCATCTGTCCCCCCGCCTGCTGCCGCCTGTCCACCTGCTGCCCCTCCACCACCACCACCCCTGCCACCGCCATCACCTGCCCGCCCACCACCCCGCCCCCTGCCCCCCACCAACGCACACCCCCCACCACCTGCCCCCCGCCCTGCCCCCCGCCAATGCTGATGCCCCGCCCCTGCTGACACCGACACCCCCCTGACCCCCCGACCCCGCCCCTTGCCTAGGGTTCAGAAAACCCTAGCACCGGCCCTACATGGAAGCCTCTCCCAAAAAGAAGCTTTGGAGAACTCAGAAACTGAGGAGGGTGAGTTGTGCCGATATATACACTCCAGTCATCAGAATCGTTCAGAGTCCACCAGTTGTTGGGAACTTACTCCTGGGAATTTGGAAGGTGTGCCAGCTTCCAGGGCTCTTCTGCTTGTGGGCATCTCCTATCCAAATCCCCAACTTTCCAGATCCTATCCTCTGTTCCCATCCCTTCTCTCATCACCTTTCAGACACTTGACCTCTGAGACTTGATGCACACATCTTAGACTTCTTATCTTTAGTACAATCTCCTTTATCTCTCACTTGAGTAACCCTTCCATTTACACTGATTTTTTTCCTCCCAGGAAAACAGTTCAGACAAATCTTTGAATTGCTTCACTTTGTCTCCTACCCAATGAATGACTCTCCCCTGCCCACACTCTTCCCAGTTTTTTTCTTAAGCTGTCATCCAGACAGCAATGGCAACTTTTCTTTGTTTTTGTTTTTAGATAAAGTAAGTGACATAGCACAACAGCATCTGCCTTGCATGGTACACATAATACCAGCAAATGTGGTATCAGTAGGAAAATATACTTTAAAAATAAAACAAAACAATAAAGTAGATTAAAATAAAATAAAGGAGGAGAATTCCCTATACAGTTGTCACTTCAGATGACACCACCAGCAGCTCTATTTGGGTGTGAAAGGAATCTTGAAGTCTGGGTGGACCACTAATTGAACATGAGTCAGCATTGTGACATGGCGGCCAAGAAAGCCAATGTGATTCTTGGTTGCATCAACAAAAACTTCAGCCCTCCTGATGTTTTGGACCACAACTCCCAGAATTCTAAGCTTAGATTGCCAGTGACAAAGGACTGTGGGAGTTGTGGTCCAAAACATCTGGAGGGCCAAAGTTTGGACATGTCTGGATCAAGGGAAGTAATAGTGCCACTCTGGTCAGACCCCACCTGGAGTACTGTGCCCATTTCTGCGCACCTCAATTTAAAAAGGATGTTGACAACCTTGAACAGGTCCAGGGGACAGCAACCAGGATTGTTAACGGTCTGGAAGAAATGTTCTACAAGGAGCGGCTTAGGGAGCTGGGAATGTTTAGCCTTTCAAAAAGAAGGCTGAGAAGGGATATGATAGCTATGTTTAAATATTTGAAAGGATGTCACATTGAAGAATGGGCTGGTTGATTTCCATGGCTCCAGGGACTAAGTCTCAGGGCAATGGTTTCAAGCTACAGGAAAAGAGATTCAATTTAAACATTATAAAGAAATTCCTGATGGTTAGAGCTGTTCAGCAGGGAAATATGCTGCCACAAAGGAGGGTGGTGGAGTCTCCTTCTTTGGAGGTTTTAAAGCAGAGGATGGATGGCCATCTGTTGGGAGTACTGTGATGGGGGTTCCTGTATGGCAAAGGGTTGGACTGGATGGCCCTTGAGGTCTCTTCCAACTCTGTGATTCTATGATTGTATGAACTAATCATCCACATGGACTACAGAAAGGGATTATCAATTGTGCTTTAAAATGCCCTATAGCCATAGCATCATGCCATAAAGGAGCATGGTAGCTCTAAAAAGAAGTGAGATGGGTCACTTGAAGTCAAAACACATGTGGACTCAAAACCAACAATGCCAAAAGCAATCCAAATAACAAGCTTCTCTGGATATGCTTCTCTGAATTTCTTTGCACAATCCAGAGATTCTTTGCATGGCCGTGCATTAAAATAAGGCATGTGCTTCAAGAAAATTCGTATCTCTTTGCAGCTGACTCACAGTAAATTCTTTTATTATGGATTATTGTAAAAGTGCCATTCCAGCCTTATGTGTGTGTGTGTTGTGTCGTTACAGTCATGTCCAACTCTACATGACTCCATGTCCATGGAGTTTTCTTGGCAGGAGTACTGGAGTGGCTTGCCAGTTCCTACTCCAGGTGGCTACAGCACCTGGTATTCCCTGGTCGACCATCCAAGTACTAACCAGGGCTGACCCTGCTTAGCTTCCGAAATCAGGCAAGATCGGATGTGCTTAGGGCATCTAGGCAGCATTCCATCTTTATAGTATTGAGAAAATATAAAGCAACAATGGAAAAAGAAATCCAGTTTAAAAATATGAAACATCAAAACAACAAGCATTGAGTTAAGATTAGAAAACCATAGAGCTAATAATGAAACCTAAGATCTAAAATTGATCCGCCCAAAGGATGTTAAATACAAGGTCAGCTTGTCTAGAAGCAATAGTATGGTCCCCTAGTGTCACTACTGAAGCGTCCCTGTGATCCCGACTTAGGGTGTTAGAGTCTGCAGTGAAAAGTCTCAAGCTGTAAAGTAATCTGAAGGCAGGGGCAAGCCTCAGTCCATGGGCACCACTCCGTGTGGGCAGGTAGGAATACACAATTGTTCAAGGAGGTATCTACAGTATGTAGAACTGGAACAAACTTGTGGGATCAAGGATTAAGCATCCCCCTTCTTGGCATGACAGCAGCAATCAAATCCACAACTCCCCAAGCTGGCATGTCTTTATAGTGTTTCATTTGGCCCTAAGACACTTGCTGGGGGAGAGGGAGAGATGCATATATTCTATGTAGCCCTCTCCCCTCCACTAAATGAGGATGTTCCACTGAGTCTACAGGGACAATTTTAAAATGCCATTATGACTAATCTCTCCCATATCAATCTCTTTTAAGGGAAAGGGATTTGAGCAGAGACAGAGATGCCAAAGACAGAGTGGGAATAACAAATGATGTCAAAGTAGCTGAAGTAGAGGGATAGATGCTTTAGAGCTTTTTTTTTGCATCATAAAATGACTGCATGGAGAGCAAGGGGGAAGGGGGTGAGGGAGACACACTCTTAGAGTGGTTACTGGATAAGCATAAACAGAGCACTAAAATTGACCAACATGCCAGTCAATAAACTTCTCTTCATCTTCCTGTAAACAGTTTATTTAAAGAACTTCTGTTGGAACTTCCAGCATCACTGGCAAACACTTGCTTTCATTGTTACATGCAGACTGTCTGGTATGGTCCATGCGGTTTTGTTCCTTTTTTAAAACTCCCTCAGAAAGCATTCAATAAAACATGCTTCTTGCACCAATTTCAGAGCTAGGGAAGGGGATATTTTCAAAGTGCACCAAGTCCTTGAATTCTTCCAGTTCTGTGGGCCATGAACTGGGGCTACAAGTCTCCAGATTCCCACTGGGAGCCTAATGCTGTGTTGCTAATTTAGGTGACATCTCCCACTTCCACTTCTTGCTAGGTAGGTGAGTCATGTCCTCCTAGTCCACTTCCTTATTAAGAAATGGCACTTCCCCAGGTACCTGGTGAGCTTACTGACATGGCCTCCGAGGCCTCTATCTGCCTTCCTCCAAAAGCCTTTGGTCCCTTGACGCTGGGGAGGACAGATAGAAGCAGACTCAAGCTGAGGTCATACAGTTGTCCCCTGCCCTTTTGCAGTTCATCTACTGCAGCCCTGGTATACTGCAGGTTCGCAATATATGAAAAAAAGACCTCCTAGGGTAAGGAGGAAAGGCCTTCCCAGGCCTGTTGGAGGCCCCAAAAGTGCTTCCCCACAAACCGGAAGTGACTTTTGGTAAACCAGAAGTGACCTCTGGATCACTTGAAAGCACTTTGGGGCCCGTTCGGAGCAGCACCAGGCCATGGGTAAGTACAAGAGACCCCCAGTCTTGACCCTCCCCAGCATCCACAGATTGTGGATTTTCAATTATTGCAGGTTGGGGCGGGTCCCTAACCCCCGCGATAGGTGGGGGTTTACTGTACTCATTCAGGGTTGGATGCAGAAAAGTAACTTTCAGGGATTCAAGTGCCAGGACCCTGCCTATCATGGAACCCGAATGTGAAGGGTTAAATGCTGAAGAGCAGCAGGAGGAGCCTTGTAGTTCAACCCAGCAGGCAGCTGAGTCTGAGGATGCAGCTGAGGGCACATCTCCTCCTCCTATAAGGGCTAGGAGCAGGATCCTGCAAAGGAGAACTAACAGGAGAGCTAGGGAAAGGATCTTTAATGATAGGCGTAGAATTAGATCTGAAAGCCCTGAGTTCTAGCAGGAGCCTTGCCAGAGATATGGGTGTGCTCCCTGTTTTAGGATAAAGCTAGCAAGTTTACCCTGAACCCTCTGTGGGAGCAACACGTCACTTACCTTGCCACCACGTTCCTGTGTGTTATCTTGACTTTGTTTCCTGACTTTGGATCGACTTTCTGACTACGGCGTTCTCTGTTTCCTGACCTTGGACCGGCTTCCTGATTATGACATTTCTCTGTTTCCCTTGAACTTGGCATTTGGCTCTGTAAGTTACTCTGGCTTGACTCGGACTGTAGTTTGTACTTTATTTGGATTACAACTAAAGTTCCTGGCAAAGAACTGAACTTGGCTTGCTGTGTGTTCTGTGTGCGGGGCTTGACAGTTTGCTCCCACCCACCAAACTTATTCAAGCAGAATGGAGAAGGAGGGGGCTGTTGGAATGACTCCACTGGAAGCTTTGCAAAACCAAGTACTGTTTTTGTCACAGGCAATTGTTCAGTTGCAGCAAGCTCCAGCATCATTACAGCCTCGTTGCCCTTTGCTGCCTCCTGACTGGTTTGAAGGCAAATTAGAGGAATTCCCTGCATTCTTGGCTCAATGCAAGCTGTTCATTGAGGTACTGGCTCAAGAATTTCCTACTGAGAGGTCTAAGGTCTGTTTTATCATCAGCTTATTGAAGGGACAGGCAGGTAAATGGGCAACTCCTTTACTCCTCAGTGCTTCACCTTTGCTGGATAATTATCAGGCTTTCCTGAACCATATTTCTTCAGCCTTTCAGAAACCCATGCAGGCTGCTACCGCCAACAGGAAACTCAGAGCTTTGAAACAGGGCAAAGACTCAGTGTTTGATTATACCACTGCATTTCGTTTGATAGCTCAGGATTTGCAGTGGAACGAGCCGGCACTGATTTCTCAGTATATGGAAGGTTTGGCAGATGAAGTGCTGGATGAACTCTGCAGGGTAGAACAACCAAACACATTGCAGGAACTCATTACCCTGTGTCTGAGAATAGATGGACGCCTGGAAAGCCGTCGTTTCTCCCGAGGCCAGAACTGCAAACAGCAACCTCTGCCAGCTGTGTCTCATCTGCAATCTCGGGAGGCCAGTGAAGTGGATCCAGAGCCTATGCAACTGGGAGCTGCTCGGCCACGCCTCACCCCAGAGGAAAAGGCAAGATGACGCTCTCATCATCTCTGCCTGTACTGTGGGGGAGGAGGACATTTCGCTTCTAATTGCCCTTTGAAGCGTTCCTCAATAAGTGCTGCTATCTCTCCAGCAGTAAAAGGGCAGCTCCATCCTTGAAGGAACCCCAAGGAATGGAGCATACCGAAGGGTTCCCAGGCAATGCTATCACACCTCAAGGACCTTTTCTGATACCTGTGACTCTAGGGCTCCCTGATGGTCGGGAGATTCCGGTGTATGCTATGGTAGACTCTGGGGCAGCTCACTGTTTTGTGGATGCTGGGTTTGTGCGGTACCATCAGATTCCAGTACAAAATAAGGACACTCCTTTGTTAGTAGAATCCATTGAGGGTCGGTTACTTCGTTCTGGGCTGGTAGCTCAGGAAACCTGTCCCCTTACTCTTCAGGTAATGGATCATAATGAGCAGATTAGCTTTAATGTAACCCGAATGCCCCAGTTTCCTCTTGTTTTGGGACTTTCCTGGTTGCAAGGTCACAATCCACTGGTGGATTGGGTGCAAGAGGAATTCTATTTCAAGGTTCCTTGTTCAAAGCAACATTCCTCTACTGTACTGGCATCTGCCCATGATACATCTGACCCTGTCTTGCCCCAGGCATACCAAGACTTTGCAGATGTATTTGAGGAAAAGGGGGCTGACAAGCTACCTCCACATCGACCCTATGACTGTGCCATTGATTTGATTCCTGGGGCACCTCTTTCTGTGGCGCGAGTTTATCCCATGTCCGAACCAGAATTAGAAGCGTTGAGGGCTTTTCTAGATAAAAATCTTCGACGTGGGTTCATACAGCCTTCCAAACCACCATTGTCCGCACCAGTGATATTTGTCAAGAAAAAGGGAGGGGAGCTTCATCCTTGTAATGATTATAGAGCACTAAACAAGATCACTATTAGGGACCGGTACCCTTTACCCTTAATCTCTGAACTTTTGGACCGGTTGAAAGGGGCTAAGTGTTATACTAAACTGGACCTTCGGGGGGCGTATAATTTGGTATGTATCCGTAAGGGAGACGAGTGGAAAACTGCATTCCGGACCCGGTGCAGTCAATATGAACATTTAGTAATGCCTTTTGGTCTGACCAATGCACCCAGTGTGTTTCAGAGAATGATGAATGACATTTTCCAGGATCTCCTAGATCGTTGTGTGATTGTGTATTTAGATGACATTCTGATTCACTCCGCTGATCCAGATCAACATGTTCAAGATGTTTGTCAGGTCTTACAGCGTCTTCGGGAGAACGGACTCTATGCTAAGCTGGAAAAATGTGAGTTTAACATTGAAGAAGGTGAATTCCTGGGGCATATCATTTCTCCCCAGGGAATCCGCATGGACCCCAAGAAAGTAGAGGCTGTGTTGTCATGGTAGCAACCACAAAATCGTAAGGACTTACAACGGTTCCTTGGCTTCGCTAACTACTACCGTCAGTTTATTCCTGCTTACGCCGATATTGCTGCACCTATAAACCGTCTCCTTCGGCCCAAAGAGCCTTTCTGGTGGACTCCAGAAGCAGAGAAGGCTTTCTCTACCTTGAAAACCCGCTTTACTTCGGAGCCTTTACTTCGCTACCCTGATCCACAACTGCCATTCATAGTAGAGGCTGACGCATCTAGTGTTGCCCTGGGAGCAGTATTATCTCAACAAGAGGATCCCTCCCAAATCCCGCGTCCCTGTGCCTACTATTCTCGGCAATTAAAACCTGCAGAGAAGAATTATACGATCTGGGAGCGTGAACTTTTGGCCATCAAAACAGCTTTTGATGTATGGAGGCATTACCTTGAGGGAGCTCGACACCCTGTGCAAGTGTTAACTGGTCACAGAAACCTGGAACATTTACAAACAGCGACAAATCCGGTGGTCTTTATTCTTTTCTCGGTTCGATTTTCGTATCAAGTATATTCCGGAAGCTCAGAATAAGAAAGCTGATGCATTATCTAGAAAACCTGAATATGCGGCACCAGTGAAAGAGACCTTAGTGGCACCCATCTTGCCTCCCTCTGTGTTCGCAGCCATGAATCCATGTCCCAGCTTGGCAGAGAAAATCCGGGAAGCTCAAGCTCGAGATCCATGGACTCAGCAACGTCTTCAAGAACTTCAGAATGGGGAACATGGAGAGTTTTCTGCACAACAAGGGTTATTACTACATTGAGGGAGGTTATATGTTCCTGCTGGTCCCCTTCGTAACCAGATATTGCATCTATCTCATGATTCTTTACCTACTGGACACTTTGGACTTTACAAAACCCTGCATCTGCTCACAAGAGAGTTCTGGTGGCCACGGGTCCGTGCTGATGTTGCCCGATATGTGGGTTCCTGTGAAGTTTGTCAGCGAGCAAAGGATGTGGTGGCTAAACCCTCAGGTCTGTTGCATCCTTTGCCAACACCCTCTGGTCCCTGGAATGCTGTCTCCCTAGATTTTATCACGGATCTTCCCCGTTCAAAAGGGTTTACCTGCATCCTGGTCTTCGTAGATTTATTCACCAAAATGGCCCACTTCGTTCCTTATCCTAAATCTCCTAACGCAGCAGAAATAGCTCATCATTATTTATAACACCTCTTCAGGCTTCATGGTTTACCTGAACACCTTATTTCGTATCGTGGACCCCAATTCACCTCTCGTTTCTGGCAAGCAATGCACAAGGCACTAGGAACCCAAGTTCACTTGTCATCCGCTTATCACCCACAGTCAGATGGTCAGACTGAGCGCACCAATGCCACTTTAGAACAATATTTACGTTGTTATACATGTTATCAACAGGACAATTGGGCGGATTTGTTGCCTTTAGCTGAGTTTGCATACAACAATGCTATACATTCATCCACTCGTCAAACCCCATTCATGGCCAACTATGGGTATCATCCTCGGTACTTTCCAACCACCCTTCCTTCCACCTTTGTGCCAGCTACCGATGCTTATATCCAAGAACTTCATGGCATTCAAGAATTATTGAAAGAACAACTCAATCATGCCAGGAAGCATATAAAAAAGCAGCGGATCGGAAAAGACAAGAAGGTCCACAGTTGAATCCAGGTATGAAAGTTTGGCTCTCTACCCGATATTTGAGACATCCTGGGCGATCCTGGAAACTAGATCCTCGATTCATCGGCCCTTACCCCATCCTAGAAAAAATCAACCCAGTGGCGTTCCGTCTACAATTACCTGCATCCCTCCATATTCATCCCGTGTTCCATCATTCCCTCTTGGTCCCAGCCAAAAATCCTGACCCCAACCAACCACCAAATCCTGAACCTCCTCCACCGATCTTAGTAGAAGGAGAAGAGGAGTATGAGGTCCGTCAAATTTTGGATTCCTGGATACATCGGGGGTTGCAATACTTAGTAGACTGGGAAGGGTATGGACCAGAAGATCGATCTTGGGAACAGGTGTCTAACTTACATGCGCCGGAGTTGATTCAGCAATTTCATGATAACTATCCAGATAAACCTGGCCCATCGGAAGAGGGGGACCATGGGGAGGGGGATAGTGCCAGGACCCTGCCTGTCATGAAACCCGAATGTGAAGGGTTAAATGCTGAAGAGCAGCAGGAGGAGCCTTGTAGTTCAACCCAGCAGGCAGCTGAGTCTGAGGACGCAGCTGAGGGCACATCTCCTCCTCCTATAAGGGCGAGGAGCAGGATCCTGCAAAGGAGAACTAACAGGAGAGCTAGGGAAAGGATCTTTAATGATAGGCGTAGAATTAGATCTGAAAGCCCTGAGTTCTAGCAGGAGCCTTGCCAGAGATATGGGTGTGCTCCCTGTTTTAGGATAAAGCTAGCAAGTTTACCCTGAACCCTCTGTGGGAGCAACACGTCACTTACCTTGCCACCACGTTCCTGTGTGTTATCTTGACTTTGTTTCCTGACTTTGGATCGGCTTTCTGACTACGGCGTTCTCTGTTTCCTGACCTTGGACCGGCTTCCTGATTACGACGTTTCTCTGTTTCCCTTGAACTTGGCATTTGGCTCTGTAAGTTACTCTGGCTTGACTCGGACTGTAGTTTGTACTTTATTTGGATTACAACTAAAGTTCCTGGCAAAGAACTGAACTTGGCTTGCTGTGTGTTCTGTGTGTGGGGCTTGACATCAAGTATGATGGTCATGTTAGCTGGAGTCTTTGGGGAGTTGCAGTCAATCAGTTAGCTTTCCTCAACTCAGAGCCGAATATACTGTATATGCCATACAGAAAGCTGTCAGTGATATTTTTCTCCTATAATTTATCACAGGATATCTAGTCTGGGAATATGAAGAAGCAAAAGGTTATGTCCCTCTCTCTAACGTCAGGGTTCCATTCTTTCTTGCACCTCACCTGGAACTGGTATTGAGTGGCTTCCGGTTTAATGGCCAACTGGACAAGACGCTAGGGGAGCTCCTCCGTGGAATCCCCAGAGCGCACAGGAGGTTTAAAGAGGTTCGCGAAGACTACGCGGCCTCCATTAACCTCGGGGGGCCCTGAGGGATTGGGTATCAGCTGTTGCCTCTTGCGACTCTTCTTTCACCCCGATCTGGAGGGGTTGGGGGGAAAGGATCGAGTTGCGGCACTTTACAATCGCTACTCCTGTGTCTGCGAAGTCTCAAAATCTTGGCAGAAGAGCCATTAGCCTCCAAGGACTTTACAAATCATTTCTATCGGAGGGAGAATCAACAGGCTGTTAAACGGCTAATTAGAAGATAAAGATCACACCCGAAAGAAACGTGAGTCTGCTTGTTTGTATCGGAATCTGTTCGGAGCGTGGTGGAAAGCAGCCGTAACTCCCCTTCGTGAATGCAAATTGAAACCAAGCGGTGGGGGCGGAGGAGACATCCCTTCATTTGCAAAGTGAGTTTAATTTAATATTTAAATTGAAGTGGAAGAATAATGGGACCTGGAGAAGCCTGATCGTGAAGTCTGTAGTTCAAGACTGGCGTTTTGAAGTCAACCCCCGCTCTTTTTTGTGAAGAGACGGAGTGAATAGTGAATAGAGGAGAGCGTGGGGGGTGGAAGGGGGATATTTAAAAAAAAACTCTGGTGTTTGAAGTTACTCCCCCCCTTACCTGATTCTACACTTCCCAAGACTTTTGATTAACAATTGAATTCCCCCTCCCCTTTTTTTTTCTTGCGGAGGACTGGATATTTAGAGGGATTTGAGTGGCAGACAAGGTGGTGTGATTTTACATTTCAAAGGATTCCACCAGAGCCAGCTGGAAAGCCATCTCCCCTCTTTTGAGGGGAATGTTTTGGAGTTGTTTTTTGGGAACAGTTTAGGAGTTACTGCAAACTGGAGCTATTGTTATCTACTTTTTCCTAACTGGATTAGACCTTCTGAAGCGGTTGAAGATTTATATATCTTTTGGATGGGCAAAAACTTTGTTAAACAACTCTTTGTTACAGAGAAGCAAAACATGTGGATTAGGCTGTGAAGAAGCCGAAGAATTGCTTCAATTTTTCTCTCAACTCTTAATTTTTAAAGGTTTCTTTGTGGGTCTCATTTTGTTTATTCGATTGCAGTAGAAACGAACTTAAGTTGCTGCGTGTCTTCCTTTGAGGCTTCCTCTGGTTTCAAGGACATAAGAGAGACACAACAAGATAAGGTCTGTGCTGTGAGCTGGACTGAGAATCTCATTCCTTAGGTTGGAGCGCCATCTGGTGGATTTTAAAAATTATCGTATTGGACACCGGTTAGAAAATTCATTTCTTATGTTAGAGCGCCATCTGGTGGATTTGGAAAATTATTGCATATAAAATTCAATTTGAATGTTACATTGAATGGGAAAGTGTCTGACTATATAGAAAATTTGATAAAATTTGATAAATTGTTATAAATTTGATATTTGGATAATTTAAAGTTAGAGAGGTTAAAATGAAGTTAGAATAAGTAAACTTAACATCATTGATGGTAATTGGGTGAATATTAATCAATATCAATTAATGGAGTATTAATAGATTAACTCGATTGGTTGAAGGTTATTGTGGTTTATTGAATGAATTAACTTTAATACGTGGTTAAATTGTGTCCTATTGGAATAGAAGTTAATAAAAATTGTGATGGCAGAGAAGAAGAAGACGACACCTTTAACACAGAGAAGAGATTCCAGACAAGAGGAGGGCAAAGAATGGGAAGGATTAATGATACATATAAGGAGAGAATTTGAAAAAGTGAACAAAGTATGGATCAGAAGTTGTCAGAACTAAAGGAAGACATGCAGAAACAAATTAAAGAGGCAGTTGGGGAGCTCTCAGCTCAAGTGAAGGACTTAACGGTGAAAACAAAGAATATAGAAGCTAAAGTGAAGAAAGTGCAGACAGAGGTTAAACAATGCAGAGAAGAAACAGAGAGGAATAGAACAGGAGTGTCAGAAGTAGAGATTACGCAAAGGAAAATGGCTGAGGAGCTTGCTTTTCTTGAAATGAGACAAAGGCAACAGAATCTTCGTTTCCGTTTGATTCCATGGGAGGAAGGAGAAGATATTAAGGCCAAAGTAATAACGGAACTGGCGAAGTGGCTTGGATGGCAAGAACAGGAAGTAGCTGATGCAATCTCCCAAGTGTTCAGAATTGCAGTTAGATCAAAGAAACTGAGAGCGAAGAAGACACCAGGCGACGTTATTGTGTCATTGTCATCTATGGCCGTGCGAGATAGAATTCTGAAACATAGCTATGACAATCGGTTTGTGATTGATGGACAACAGATTCTGATATACAAGGAGATTCCTCTCCATTTCTTGAGAAGAAGAGGAAGTTATAAATCTCTGGCAGAAACGCTGAGAAGAAATGGTTTGAGATTTCGCTGGGAGTTCCCAGAAGGTCTATCCTTCATTTACAAGATGAAAAGATTTAAAATAATATCTGAGTCGGAAATAGGTAAATTTCTGAGAAAATATGGAGAAGAGCTTGGGTACAGGAAACCATCGAAAGAGGGTGATAAATCACCTGAAGAAGAAGAAGAGGAAGAAGAGGAGGAGTTAGAACTCTCTGAGGAGGAAGAAGGTAAAGCGGATTTTGCTATGGCCAATATTTGAATAGAGATTGATAAAAATATATTTAATTTGAAATTCACAATGGCGCTGAGAGTATTGACTTGGAATGTTAATGGTCTGAATGAAAAGACCAAGAGAAACAGAATTACGCACTTATTGAAGAAAGAAAATCTGGACTTGATTTGCCTGCAAGAAACACATGTTGCAATGAAACATACAAAGATTCTAAAAATCAAAATTTTGGGACAAGAATTTGTATTGTCTGATAAATTGAAGAAAAGAGGAGTGGTGATATATGCAAAACATAAATTGGAACCTAAGTTGATTATGAAAGATGAAGAGGGAAGATTTCTGATGGTACAAATCACTTGGCAATCTGAAAAAATTTTTATTGTAGGCATTTACGCGCCAAATGAAAGGAAATCAGAATTTTACAGAGAGGTAGAACAAAAACTGTTAGATTATATGGATGAAAAACTCTTTCTGATGGGAGACTGTAATGGTGTAATGATGCCAGATTTGGATAGATCTCAGAAAAAGAAAGGTTCAGAAGGGAAATTACCAAAATCTTTTTATGACTTAGTTGAAAATTTTGGATGGACCAATATTTGGAGACTGAGACATCCAATGGAAAAACAGTTTACTTTTTTTTCTGAACCGAACCAGAGTTGGGGGAGAATTGATTATATATTTGTCCCTAATGATATCTCACATAGAGTGACAAAAGTGGAAATTTTACCTAAAACGATCTCAGATCATAATGCAATGGTGATGGAAATTAAAACAAAAATGCAAGGATTATACCGTTGGAGGTTGAATGAAAGTTTACTGGATGAGACTGAGACTTTGCAGATAGCGAAAAAAAACCTTCAGAGACTAATTGAAAAATAACTGAAGAAGAGAAACACCAACAAATGTGGTATGGGATGCTAGTAAGGCTGTTATGCGAGGCCTCTTTATTCAAAGAAATGCGTATCAGAAGAAACAGAAAGAAAAGAAGCAAAATGAGATTTTAAAAGAACTGGTAGAGACAGAGAAGAAACTGGTGGAGAAGCCAAAGGAACAGAAATGGATTCAAAAATTAAAGATGCTTCAAACTCAGTTGTCGATGATTATCAATCAAGAAATTGAGTGGAAGGTAAAGATGATGAGACAAAGAAATTTTGAATCGGCAAATAAAGTAGGGAAATTGCTGGCTTGGCAGCTGAAATGGAAGCAAAAACAAAAGGTTGTGAACAAATTAGTAGTAGACCAAAAATTAGTGGAAGATCCAAGAGAAATTGTAAAGGTGTTTCGGAATTTCTACAGAAATTTATATACGAAGAAAAAAGAGAATCCGGAACAGATTGACAGATATTTAAAAAAAGAACGGATTGAAAAAAATCTCAACAAACCAAGTGTCGATATTGAGTGAGAAAATTACCCCACATGAAGTACAAAGTGCAATAGAGAGGGCGAAAATTGGAAAATCACCGGGCCCAGACGGTCTGACTGCAAAATATTATAAAAAATTGTCAGAAGAAATGTTACCAATAATGGTGGAGGTTATGAATGAAGTTCTAGAAAAAGGAGTCATACCTAACACCTGGAAGGAGGCGTATATAACACTGATTCCAAAGGAGAACTCAGATACAACAGATGTTAAAAATTATAGGCCCATTTCCCTTTTGAATGGAGACTACAAATTATTTGCCAATGTTTTGGCTAATAGATTAAAAAGGGTTTTAAATGAGTTATTACACAAAGATCAAGCGGGGTTTCTTCCTGGCAGACAGATGAAAGATAACATGAGAAATATAATTGATATAATAGAGTATCTAGAAGTCAGGAAAGAGAAACAAGCTGCTTTGATATTTATTGATGCTGAAAAAGCCTTTGATAATGTCTCTTGGCAATTTATGAAGAAGAATTTGGAAAATATGGGAGTGGGAACAAAGTTTTGGAACGGTGTTAATGCAATATATAAGGAACAGAAAGCAAGTTTATTGATTAATAATGTGATAACAGAAAGTTTCCCGATTGGGAAAGGTACGAGACAAGGGTGCCCATTGTCCCCATTGTTATTTATTACTGTATTGGAAGTATTGTTAGTCAAACTGAGGGACATGGGGACAATTAAAGGTATATGTGTGGGGGATAAGGAATATAAATTAAAAGCGTTTGCTGATGATTTAGTTCTGACGTTAGAGAATCCAAAAGAAAGTATTACTGAGGTGATGAAAACAATTGAGGAATTTGGTAATCTAGCCGGTTTTAAACTAAATAAGAATAAGACGAAGGTCTTATTGAAAAATGTAACAAAGAAAGATTGCGAAGAATTTGAAAAATTGTCCGCCCTCTCAGTGGTGAAAAAAGTTAAATATCTGGGAATTAACTTATCTCTTACGAACTTAAATCTCTTTGAGGATAATTATAATATGGTATGGAACTCGATTAAGAGAGATCTGGAAACATGGAATAGATTGAACTTGTCGTTGATGGGAAGAATTTCGGTGATAAAGATGAACGTGCTACCAAGGTTGTTATTCCTATTTCAAATGATCCCAATACTTAGAGGAATAGGCCACTTTAAGGAATGGCAGAAGACATTGTCCAAATTTGTCTGGCAAGGTAAAAGACCCAGAATAAGATTTAAATTACTAACAGATGCCAAGGAAAGGGGAGGATTTGCCATGCCAGACCTGAGATTGTACTACGAAGTGGCCTGCCTCGGTTGGATAAAAGATTGGATTACTTTAGTTGATGAGGATCTATTGGATTTAGAAGGTCATGATAACAGATTTGGTTGGCACGCTTATCTTTGGTATGACAAAGTGAAAGTACATAAAAGCTTTATGAATCATGTAATTAGAAAGTCACTACTTCAGGTCTGGGAACGGTTGAAACCCCTCTTAGAGAGACATACACCGAGATGGTTATCCCCGATTGAGGCATTGGTGATCAAGATGAAAGATAAAGAAGGAGTGGGGATCACCTATGGTGATGTGTTATTCTTTTCAGAAAAAGGTCCTAGACTGAAGTCTTATGATATGTTGAAAGAGAAGTTAACAGGCTGGTTTCAGTACCATCAACTAAATGACATTTTTCAGAAAGATAGAAAGGTGTCTGGGTTTGGAGAGAAGGAATCTAAGTTCCAAACCATAATCACGGGCCCAAAAAAGAAATTGTTGATTAGATTATATAATTTTTTGTTGGAGTTGAATCTAAAAGATGAACAAGTTAAAGAATGTATGGTAAAATGGGCTATGGATCTGGGTCATAATATTGGGTTAGATGTGTGGGAAAGACTGTGGAAAAAGAATATGAAGTTTACCGCATGTACTTTGATAAAAGAAAATCTGTTGAAAATGATGTATAGGTGGTATATTACCCCAACGAAGTTAGCAAAGATGTATAGGATGAAAGATGACCACTGCTGGAAATGTAAAGAGAAACAAGGTGATTTTTATCATATGTGGTGGACTTGCGAGAAAGTGAAAGAGCATTGGGCATTGATATATGATGAACTCAAAAAGATGTTAAAGTGTACATTCCCAAAACGACCTGAATTTTTTCTGTTAGGGTTGGTGGATAATGAAACGGATTAATCCATTTTCCCATTACTTTCCATGGGAAAAGTTCACTTGACTTAAGTCATGTTTGACTTAAGTCTAGACCTCTGGAATGGATTAATGACGTAAGTCAAGGTTCCACTGTATAAGCTTTCTTGGACTAGAAGTAATCCAAAGCACCAGACTTTTATGCTGAGTTAACAAGTAGGTGCCCTAAATGCCCTGGCTCCAAGCTATCTGAAAAACCTCATCTCCCTCTATGAGGTTGCTTAGGTGTTAAGATAATCTGGGGAGGCCTTTGTCTCTGTCCCATCACCCTCCCAGGTGCACTTGGTGGGGACACAGAAGTGGGCCTTCTCTGCCACTGCTCCCAGACTCTGCAATTCCCTCCCACAGGAAGCCCAGCTAACCCCATCTTTGCTGTCCTTCCGCAAGCAGGCAAAAACCTTTCTCTTCAGGCAGGCTTAGAGTGTCTAGAAGAGCTTTTTAAATGAAATGGTTTGCATTTTGTTGCTTCTAGGTCTGTTTTAGTAATTTTTTTAAATTAGGTAAGCCACTTTGGATCCTGTCTTAGGAAGATGGTGGGGTGAAAATATATTAAGTAAATAAGCAAGCAAGCAAGCAAGCAAGCAAGCAAGCAAGCAAGCAAGCAAGCAAAAGAAAGAAAGAAAGAAAGAAAGAAAGAAAGAAAGAAAGAAAGAAAGAAAGAAAGAAAAAGAAAGAAAGAAAGGTTTGATTTTAGAGCGTGGGGAACCAAACATGCACACATTTTATTCAGAATTGATATAGTTCTTAGTAGACAGAATGTATGTTCAGGGCAGCAGATTTTGCCTGACTGCACTTCCAGAGTAAGTGTCTAGCTTCCTACCATCCTGCCTTCACCTCATGTCTAGTGGGAAAATGCCCGTGCCTCATTCCCAGCTGCTCACTAACTGTGGTTATGCAATGGAGCAACCAGGTAACTATCCCTCTATGTTTTCCGCTGTTACCCAACACTCCTCCCCAACTTCCCCTATCAACAGGTTAGTCAGGTGGTGTTAGCCCTTCTCCCTTCTCTACCACTTGTGTTTGCTTTTAAATCTGCGATAAAACAGGAGTGAAAAGGGTAAGCATTGAATGAAAGCTGAGTCTTGGCAGTCCTCTTTTCTCTTTCTCTTTCTTTTTTTTTAAGAACAAGGTCACATTTCAGCAACTGGAAAGCAGTAGAGCTCCCTTCATCAAGTTTTTAACTAGAAAAATAGTATGCCTATTTCTTTGTAATACACCTCTGGGCTTTTTATTATGACTTCATTTCCCCTTGTAATATTGGAACGTCTCTATAATTGTAAAAGTGTAATAGAATCTAATAGAATTTCATTTGGAACTCTGAATGGTCTATGCCATCTCTGCTCATTCTGAGTAAAATAATGATTTTTAATGTCCACACATGGCTTCCCGTGACCTTATTCAATCTTTGGGTTGATCAGGAAATATATTGATTCAATTACATACTGATGACAAATGAACTAAAAGAAAGAGGGGGAAAAGGTCAGCATATATTTGAACATGTAAATCTTAGCAATGTCTTTTGGGTTTGCCCAAAAAAAAAGTAAGTCATTTCAAAATGCCATTTGAGGCTAATAGCACGGAGTTTCAGTTCTATCTGTGAGGAGCAAAGAAATCATTAAAGTGCACAGAGCGTATTCTGCTCTGCTTTTGTCATTATAAAACCCTCTTTCTTTCTGAGGGTTAGAGGGAATGACCTCCACTGACAAAAAAAAAGACCCTTTCTCTTCATCACTTTACTAAGATTCGGTCCATAAATGTGCCAGGAGTTTCACTAATGCCGCCTTTCCATCTGTCCTTCCTTCTTTCCCCTTGTGCTTTTCTTTTTGTTTTCTTCACACCACTTTGGGTGACTTATCCCCGTCATAACCCTGCCCTGGGTGCTTCCCATTGCCTGAATAGGGTAGTCTTACCTCAGTGGAGTTATTTCCAGTTTAGCCAGCTATAGGTGCCTGCCGATAGGGTTGTAGTATCTGATGGCATCTCTTGCTTAAAACTGCTCGATGCTGATTAAAATGTCACCTCTGCTCTGTGAAACTGGGTTATGAATGTTAGATGCAAAACAATTAATTGCTCACGAGGAGAAATAGAAATAAAGGTGTCATCACTGAAACGGGACAGCATCTTCTGAATAATGGAGACTAGAGATGGGCACGACTTAGCGGTATTCCCATTTCCGTTACTCGTATCCGTTACTCTACGGAAACAGTAACGGGAATTACTCCGCCAGACTTCGAGCTCGAACCGATGAACGAACAATTTTGGTCTGATTTGTCGTGCTCGTTCCTTGCATCGCGCGATCGCGCGATGCCACGCGGCACAGAAAAAAAGTTTTTAAAAGTTAAAAAAACCCGGTTCCCGGCCGAAAAGCAGGCGGAAAAATGCCTGCCGTGCCTCAGGGCACCTACCAGAGGGGTTGTTTCTGGAGGTCCCCGGCCTCCCCCCCCATCCCCCATCCTGGGCTGCTCTGGTGGGACTCGCCGCAGATTCGCAGCCAGCAAAAAGCCCAGTCTCGCCGCCGGCCGCCGCAATTAAAGCGCAAGCAAGCGGCACGGACGGCACAGGAAAAAACTTTTAAACTCTCCCCCCACCCATTCCCGGGCCAAAAAAGCAGGCGGAAAAATGCCTGCTTGACTAAGGGCACAGGGCACCTACCGGAGGGGTGGTTTCTGGAGGGGGAGTCCCGCCTCCCCCCCGTCCTGGGCAGCCGGACTCGCCATGCCATGCAGTGCGGGCGGGGGATCCAAAATGGGGCAGCGAAGGCAATATTGTTTTTGAAATCGTGGTCCAAAAACGCAAAAGCACAACAGAAACACGCGAAAATTTTTAAACTGCCAGATTTTTCACAGTAGCAGTGGGTTTTTTCTTGCAACAAAATGTCTCTCCTCTCCTCCTCTGTCCTCCATTGATTTTATTTTATTTTATTTTATTTACACCTGTGCAATGATGGGCTGGCCGAGTGGCCAGCCATGTGGGAGTGGACGACCATGCAAATTTTTGGAGCCATCCCACCAATCGCATGGCCACTTGGCCATGGAGACTTCTGGGATAGGCCAAAAAGCCCCCTAAAACCTGCCCTAGCCCCCTAACCCTAACCCTAATCCTTGACTCCTTCCTTACCCATACGTCACAGACTGTCTTCTTAGTGGGTCAGAGAGGCACCCAGAGGTGCAACCCACTAGTCCACCGTAACCTTACCCGTCACTAGCCTAACCCTAGCCCTTGCACTAACCCACCTTAACCCTAAGCCAGATCTACTTGCATTGCACTACACGCAAGTACAATTCCCTTCTTTGTGAGACATGGTGGTGCAAGAGCCTTAGGCATCACCCTATGGCTCTGGGTTCACTGCCATCACTAGTCTCATTGTCTGCAACTGGTATGCATATCCATATGGCTATGCATGCATTTTGCAGCAGCAGGTGAGGAGGGGAGACCCCCATGTTGAGGGGTCTCTTGGAGCCTGCTTCCCCTTCCTAGTGGGTGAGGATAGGAGGCACCCACGGGTGCCTCCAGGAGCCCGCTTTCCCTTTATAGCGGGCCAGAGGAGGCACCCACCCCACAGAGGTGCCTCCAGGAGCCCGCTCCCCCAAAAAACCAGTACTAACGAAAACGAAAAAACGAACCGACTAATTTTTGTGAATTTTCGCGAAAAAGGAAACGGCCCGAAACGGAACCGGCCCGACTAACGACAACTCGAAAAAAAATTTTTTCAAGTCGTGCCCATCTCTAATGGAGACCTTTCCCAGTGTTTTCTAGGTACAAAGTACTAAGTGTTTTACCATTCCCTTCTTTTGGGGGCACCCTTGAATTCTGCAGCTTCCCAAAGTCCACACAGGCTGGTTCTTTCCCTAGAAGGCATAGTAGGGAATTTTTATATCTGTTAACCGCCTTTATGGGAAAATCTGGTGAGATATAAATATAAATATAAAATAAATAAATAGTACTCTCCACCCCTGGCTCTGCAGCCAAATACCTCAACCCATGAGCTATGCCCAGCCAGCTGGTCACTGTGTTGCGTAGCTTCACTTGAAAGAGATGCAGATTTTAGGAGCGACTGTATTTTTCCATATATAAGACTATATTTTTGCTAAAACTGTTAAACTAAACATTTAGTGCTATGTTATACATGGAAGTAAGCCAATGAGAGAACCACACAGTAGAGAAACTGTTATTTTCAGCTGGAAATTTGGGGTCATCTTATACACGAGGGTGTCTTATAGATGAAAAAAATACAGTACTTAAACTATTCTGGTTTGGTTCTGTCTGTCTGTCTGTCTGGGATGACATGCATATTTCTCTTTGAAACAAGCACTTCACATTGGCATTTGAGACATGGTGAGATTATTCACAGCACAGAAAGGATCTGTCTACCTACCCGGAAAAGAATGTATCTGTTTTTTTGTCCCATGGGTCAAGGGCAAAGCACAAGGCTTCTTTTATATGAAAAGGTTTATTTTATAGGAAAACATCAAAACATAATCACATCATTGCCCAACATAAAACTCAATTTTTACTATGTTACAATAAATTGATGGTGCTATGCTGGCCAGGATTTCTCAGAGTTGTAATCCACAAATATCTGGGGACCCAAGGTCAGGAACCACCATTTAGGGTACCCAAATGGATTCATAGTCCTCCCATTCTTCCAGAAAGATTCTTCCATTTTTATTAGATGAGATAAGAATATTTATGCTTAAAATTACAGCCCATGATCCTACTGGTGTTTCTGTAAGATCAGCATACTTGGCTACAGGTAGCAGAGGCTATCCAACAAATGTCTCAGTTACATTTTTGGTAATGCACTAATTGTGAAACAAAGATATGCCCTTGTATCACATCAGTTAGTGAGAATTAGCTACAATACATTGCACATGAACACTATTAAAATTGCAGTTACAGTGTTAGATAATATAACACTTTACTACAGACATTCTAGAATTGGGCTTTGGCTTATTGTTGCATTGTATGGCAACACCAATATTCAAATGAGACTACCTCTAACTCTCTTGAACCCTCATCCTGCATGTTAATTATATCCTGTACGAATGCAATAGTTTATATGTCTGTGCTTCCAAATGTGATTCTCTTTTTATTAATCCAATGGCGGTGGGGGTAGGAATTGAGTGTCTACAGATTTCTGTGAAAATTGTTAATTGTGTGTAGTCTTAGAGGTCTAGGTTGGTTGGGTTTTGAAGGAAGTTCTTCAAGAAGAGGAGGGGCAGAGGAATTAAGGAAAGATATTTCTATATGGACTTGCCTTAAAAGGAAAAGGAAATACCATTGGACACTTGACTGCTGCAATGTGAAGAAGTTAACCTGTTTTACCCAGTTGCTAAGCAGCCCATTGCTTGAGGGGCAGAGGTGTGCCGCATAATCTCACTCTTGGACCACTTCAATGCCAGATTCTTATGAAGATATTCATAGAAACTAAGTCAAGTGCTTTTGTACTACTACTACTACTACTACTACTACTACTACTACTAGTAGTAGTAGTAGTAGTAGTAGTAGTAGTAGTAGTAGTAGTAGTAGTAGTAGTAGTAGTAGTAGTAGTAGTAGTAGTAATCTGATATGATAATACACTGCTTAGAAGAGTTCTTTCTTTAATCCCATTTTTAAGTAGAGAAAGCCTCCAGATACTCACTATTAGGTAGAATTAATATAACTCTGCAGGTAGATAAATTAAGATTGGGGACAGGGAAGAAGCCCAAATATTTAAGTCACTACATATCCAATATGAGTGAAAATTACTTTTGTCATTCTATATATACTGACTGAACGTGACTTATTTCTGAGTAAAACTTCCATAGGATTGTGCTGTGAGGGACCAATTCACATCATGACATAGAATAAGATTTTTTATTTCCTGATAACGGCAACCCATAGCTCTAGCTCTATTTAATCAACATAAGTAGTTGGCAGCTCATTAGCAGCTAATTAACAACTCCATGGGAGATGGGACAGAAGAGCATGTGACATAACAAATCCAATCCAAGAGAAGCAACTGTATTAAAAACCCAATCAAATTCTTTAAGCAAGAACTGTAGTAGATGTAAAAAGAAAGGGGATTTTTTTATTTTTTATTTTTTTATTTTTTTGCTTTTGGTAATACTATGCCTGATCTTTTTAATAATAATATCTTTATTTTTATGCCGCCTTTCTCCCTGGAGGGACCCAAGGCGGCAGTTTGTCTCTGAAGAGGTTCATTGGATTTTTCTACTCAACCCTTCCTGAAAGGATCACCTGAACGGTTCATTTTTATTCATTTCCCCCCCAAATGCTGAATCCAATGATGATTTGAGATATTGAATGTGAAAAATATACAAATTCTACATTAAATAAACTAACAATACCTGTTTCCATTTGGGTTTAGACTGTGATTTAATATGAAGAAAAATTTGGTCGCTCAATGGATGTCTACTGTTGACAAAGAAATAGGAAATGCCATTCTGTTGTTTCAGTAGCTTTTTCAGTAGTATTTTGGGGGGAAGGGGGGCACCAGAAAAATTAGACTGCCTGCCATTTGTTATTAATGTGTGTTTTTCTTATGTTTATTGTTGTTTGCACTCTTTTTATTGTATTATTGTAAACTGTCCAGAGTTCTGGTTAGAAGATGGGTGGTAAATAAATAAATAGATAGATAGATAGATAGACATTTCATTGCACTTATGCTACAGGATGTGCCTTCCATCTCATTAGACTGGAAAGAAAGAGGTACAGGTGGTGCTTATGCCCCAGTGTGGTAACACAGAGAGAGACAGGAAACAGGATGGAGGTGATCAGCAACAGGCAGCAATGACACAGTATAGCCACTTCTTTTCCAATTATCTGAACAAGGGGAGAATTGTTATGCCTCCCCTTGCTTAGAATTGTAAAATCATAGAAGAGTGAAGTTGGAAAAGGCCTATAAGGCCATTAAGTGCACCCCCTGCTCCCGGCAGGAATAAAAATCAAAGGAGATCTCTCAGGTGGGGGGATGCCTCTGTTGCATTCTTGGGGATGCCTATACCTCCAAGGCCATTGTTGTCGGACACATCAGACTCCTTCACCCCTAAAACTGTTTCTACTCATCTAACAAGTCCTCACTGATTGCCTTTCCCGGGCGCCAGGAAAAGTGACTCACGTAGCATAGTTTCCTTAAAAGCCTCAAAATATTTTTGCAAGACCAGGAGTTGATTTTTACTAGTTTCCATTGTGTGTGTGTGTGTGTGTGTGTGTTTCTATTTTTCCCTCCCAGTTTTGGTAGTCCAAATGGACCCTTTCTCCTGGATTTGCTGAAGTTGCTCCTCTCTGTGCTGAGTTATTACCAATTTAATTCCTGATCCAAAGAAAGTGCTTATGTGCCTTTGATACAAATCAGGTCAGCTACTAGTGATGTCAGTGAAGCACATTTATTGACTCTAGTTTGGGACCATTAGACTGTAGAATCTCCAACCCACAGCCTACCATTTACAAGCGAACATCTGCTGATGCAACAAAACTTCCATGTCTTCCCGTGTTCCACCCCCGCAGTCTTCCTTGCACCCCCCCCCCAAATCTCAGCCAGAGAGTCCACCAACCTCCCACTAAGGAGGTGGCCTGAAGACAAGGTGGAGCTCCCTCTGTGGGAAGAGGCACTGACAGAATGGACACAGCCATGTTGCTGTTCTTGCTGAAAACAGTAAGTGGCACACAGATTACTTAAAACCTGGATTAGATCCAAAGATGGTAGGATACCGTTGCAACAGCAGAGCCTGTCGATGTTTGTTGTTAATCCTTATTAACAATCGTGCCAGCTATGCTAATCATAATTGGAAAACTGCAACAAGAACACAGTGAGTCAACAGGAATCTAAGCTTGAAGAATTAATTTCCCATACATTTTGAAACCATTTTAAAACTTAACCTTCTTCATATGCTTTAGAGGAATAATGTAACAAGATTGACTATACAATTTGTTAACTTTCTGCCAAGCGTGGCTGATCTTAATGAGAGCAAAACTTAACCGCAGAGTTATAAACACCTTGGGAAAGGAGGCTGACTCTTCATTATGTAATCAATGTTCATTAACTTGCAGCTGGGGTGGGGGTTAGGGTTTGTACATTTGGATCTCTGCTTGCCACTGGATGTTTCCGTAGCAGCAGCGGCTGGCAGTGGGAGAATCTTTTATGTGCATAGGCTGCTATGCCATCTGCAGCCTTTCCTAGAGAAGACGGCCCTGGCATTCATACTTGAGTAACATCCATATCGGATTCCTGTATTGCCTTCTACACAGAGTTAAATGGGAAAAGTAATCAGAAATATTGGTTGGTTCAAAATGCAGCCATCCAAATATTAACCATCTGTACTCATTACTAATGTGTTTGCGGCACAATGCAAAGTGCTGAAATTTTTAGACTATTAGTATTGCTATGATTTGTTATGCATCCTCCTGTCAACTTTCTTCACTGTCCTGATTTTCATCTCATACATAGTAATTTGGAATTCAAGAGTGTGGATGATCTTGGTCTTGGTCTCCACTGGCACATCCTTGAACTTGATGACCTTTTCTAATCCGTTCATTGCTGGCCCTTCCAAGTCTTGGTCTTCTTCAGTCCTCTTGACAGCCCTCTCCATTTGGATTGATGATTTAACCAAGCTTCAGCAGGACGCCATATCCATGGAGGACTGTGGATGCTAAAAACTACACATAAAAGGAAGCACTATACACAGCATGGTAAAAGAAAAAAAATGCAGAGCAAATGTATTCCCAGAACTGCCGATAAAGGGAGACACAGTCCATGCTATGTATTCTTCAACAACAAGAATGCATAGCATGGTTGTATCCTCCCTTTAGTGGCCAATTCTGATAAATACATCATGAAAATACACATTTCTAATTCTGGTGTTTTTGTTTTAAGATTTTTAAGATTTTCAGACCGTGGATAAGTGAAACCTGTGATACTGATCCTGTAAGTACAGGGGATCCAGCTGTATAAAAAGTCTCTAACATGTTCAGTTGTTTCACTGTCAGCATTAACGTTATGTAATCGGTTTTGTCTTCTTCATATTCAACTGCAGTCCTGCTTTAGCACTTTCTTCTTTCACTTTCACTAAAAGCGATTTTCAAGTTGTTGCTGCTTTCTGCCAGTAAGATGGTGTCATCTGCATTTCTTTAATCTTTTATTTTTGTTTCACTAGTTTTCACTCCACCTTCATCTGACACTAATCCAGCTCTCTCTATGATATGAAGGAAAATAAAATTTATCCTCCTCTGGCACCTTTGCCCATGAGAATACATTCTGTTTCTTCATATTCTGTCTAAACATGAGGGTCATGTTTACAATACAGATTATTTATCCATTTATTTCTGAAGAATTTACAGTTTCTAGTGACCCACACTTTTGCTGTAATCTAGAAAGCATAGACTGATCTTCTTCTGAAATTCTTTGATTAGCCAGCATATATTTGCAATGCAATAGTCACCAAATATCTGTGTGTAAGAAGGTGAGCATGACATATATCCATACTTCTTAGGAATGGCTGTCATTCCTGGTGGATTTGATCCAAATTAAGGAAAAGATCCAGAGCACCATTGTGGGGCAAAAGGAAACTATTCACTTTTCTCGTCCCTTCACAATAATAATCACATGATGGGAGAAAACATGAACTGGCCTTGTTTTTGCCATCATATTTGATTTAACAGTCTTCAATAGACATGGGCACGACTCAGCGAAATTGTGGTTTCCATTTTCAGTTATCGTTTCCGTTACGTAACGGAAACGGTAACGATAATTAAGCTGTCAGAACTCGAACTCGAACCAAAAAAAGAAAAATTTGGTCAGGTTTTTCGTTTCCGTTTGTGGCATTGCGGCGATCGTGCAATGCAAAGCACAGAAAAAGTTTGTAAAAGTTTTTTTAAAAAATCCCGACTCCCGGCCAAAAAAGCAGGCAAAAATATGCCTGCCTGAGGCTTTGCCACCTACCAGAGGGGTGGTTTCTGGGGGGTCCCCGGCCTTTCCCCCCCTCTTCTCCTGTCCTGGGCTGTTTGCACCAGGCTGGGGGGGTCATCCTCGTGGTCTCGCCATGCCATGTGGTGGGGGGGGATCCAAAATAGTGACCTCAATTTTTCTTTTGAAATCATGGTCAAAAAACACACCAAATCACCACAGAAACATGTGAAATTTATTTATTTTAAATGCCTGAATTTTAATAGTAGCAGCAGTGGGGTTTTATAGCAATAAAACGTTGTATTGATTTTATTTTATTTTATTTTTTATTTTTTTAGACCTGCCCATTTGGGCTGGGCATGGGATGGGACCATGCAAATTGTTTGAACCATTCCACCAATGGCATTGCCAGGTTTTTGACTGACACTTCTGGATGTCTCGGAGGGCATAAAAAGCCGAGGCACCTTCCAGAAATCACAGTTGGGTGTATGGATGTGGTTGAGGGAGGAGGGCTGGCTGCTGGTGCTGGTGTGATCCGATCGAGATTGAGGAGAGAGGCTGGAGGCTTTAGGATTTAGGTTAGGCAGCCAGGGAGGGAATTGAATTTAGAAAATAATTTCTTTGATTCCCTGCAGCTTTGTCTGCTGAAGGGAATAGCAGTTTATTCTTTATTTCTTCTCTGGCAGTTTGTGAGGATTTTTTTCTGATATTGGATAAAGGGGGAGGTTCGACTGGGAGTGGGAGGTGTGGATTTATTTTAAAAATACATTATATACTACCATTTATTTTCTATTTTCCCAACTTCAATTTGCTTGCACACACACACATTTAGGGTGCAAGCCAAGAACAGAACCTCTATCCTAAGTGATATCCTAACTGCCCACTCGCCCGTCCGCCCGCGACGCCGCCCGCCCACTCACACGCCCGCAGCCGTCGCCTGCCCATGCCCCCCGCCACCGCTGCCCACCCGCACCTCCCCCTGCCACCCGCCACCCGCCCCGCCCACCACCTAGGGTACAAAAACACCTAGTGCCGGCCCTGATTGTGGGACGCCGCTATGCTCTGGGAAGTCAAATCGCGCTAAATCGTGGGTGGAAATGACAAATGACAAACAACAAACAAAATGACACATTTTTGAAAAATTTGCGACAAACGGAAACAACCCGAAATGGACCCGTTCCGACAAATGAAAACTCGAAACGTCATTTTTTCTGGTCGTGCCCATGTCTAGTCTTCAACCAAGCAGCAAGGGTTGTGTAAAGCACAATGTAATTTGTTCCTAAGCAATGGACTTGTTAAAAAAACACACCCAAACACATACACAAGCATATGACAAGCTCACACTGCTAGCACATGAATTCTCATGTCACTGTAACATGTAAAATAAGTCTGTTGAAAACGAAATGATATGTCCATTATTGTCTAGGCTCCTGTCCAGAATGTGAGGTGTATGTCAGTGATAGTGTATACTGTATATCAGAACAAATCCACATGAATGCTTTTTCTTTACTGCTCAAGGTCCACTCCTTACACCTGTTGCAAAGGTGCCAGTAATCCTAAAAACCTAATGGTATCTAAGTGAAACTGCTCTTTAATGAGTTCCCAGAGGATCACACCCCAGACTTTTACACAACTCCTCTACTCATTTGATGTTCTAATCTCTGTCAAACGATCAATTTTTTTTCCTTTACAAAAATTGACTAACAGTCACAATAATTCCACCCAGGCCTCATACCAAACACATAACAGTGGTTTTTCTTGTTTATGGCAATCCTCTCTCTCTCTCTCTTTCTCTCTCTCTCTCTCCTTTTCTCTCTCTGTGTGTGCATGAATGTTTAGGTGTGTGCATGCATGCTGCTGTCTAGGAGAAAATAATTTTATCATCTCACAGTAATTTTAACATCTCACAACACTAATAGCTTTGCCAGGATGTTTTGCAGGACACATACACAGGGACAAAATTTCTGGAATATTCTAGTTCAAATCTTACTTAGAGGAGTTTCCCTATCAGAACAGGAAATTCAATGACAACAATCTTTATTTGCAGCCACAGGCTCAACCAATAAGGTAAAAATACATACATGAAGTTTTAAAAGGATAAAAGAGTAAAACCATTACAAAATTTTAAGATAATTAAAACAGTTTAGGTAGTAAAAGTGAATTATACAAACATTGTGCAAGAAATCTCCCATGCCAGATTCTACACTAGGCAGATTCCGATGTGTCCAGATCCAGGGTTTGTGTGTTTAACCTGGAAAGCCTGGTTTGAATCCATGCGTATTCGACTATAATAGCACTGAATCAGCCGCTCTGAGTCTCAGTTTACCTGAAATCTGCAAACAAGTTGGCATCTCATCTTTAACACCTACATCTGGGCAAATTCAGTACATTTCTTTCTGTGCTGAGAAGAGCTGTACCTGTTCAGTACCTGGGTCAGTATAGAGCAGTGATGGTGAACCTTTTAAGAGACCGAGTGCCCAAATTGTGATTCAAAACCCACTAATTATTTTTCAAAGTGCCAATACAGCCATTTAACATGAATACAGGTGGCTGCAAAGGGGCAATGTCGGGTGCCCATAGAAAGGGCTCTGAGTGCCACCTTTGGCACCCGTGCCATAGGTTCGCCAACACTGGCATAGAGGGACAACAACCTTGATTTTAGTTCATTTTTAAAAAAATTGTCAGAATTCATGAGTTTGGCATTACTCGTTTCCCTGACCTTGTTGTGGCAGATTTTGTTTCATCAGATCATACCATGTGCATTAGCACACAGTGGATTCAGAGCCCCACTGATGTTAGAGCCAGTAGCCTCCAATGTCTAGGAGCACTTAGATATAAAACCTGTGTTATAGGCTCAGTGTAACAGCAAGCATTCCTGCTTCTGTTCCTCATATAGGACAGAATGCCTCTTTGAAGATTAGTTCTGTTTTGACCAATGTGTGTGTCACTTAAGAACATAAGAACATAAGAAGAGCCATGCTGGATCAGACCAACGGCCCATCTAGTCCAGCTTCGTGTATCTCACAGTGGCCCCACCAGATCCGTCTGGGAGCACACAAGACTGGATATCTGTCTCCTGATACCACTCCCCTGCATCTGGTCCTTGAAGTGCCCTGGTTTTAAACCTGGAGATTACACATCTCCCTCATGGTTTGTAACTTGTGATGGACTTTTCCTCCAGGAATCTGTCCAATCCCCTTTTGAAGGCATCCATGCCAGATGCCATCACCGCATCCTGTGGCAAGGAGTTCCACAATAAAAGTCTGCCCTTTTATCCTATAAAGCTGCCCCATTCATATGGCACTATGTGGTGATATAATTTGGTTAGTTGGCATTGCAACCTCAGGATTACCTAGATAAGGGATGGTGGATCTCCTTAGGTCTCAGAACAGCACATACCTATTGATGGATGCTGAAGAGCTGTACCTTTTCTTGGAATCACCACGTACCCCTAAAGGTGCAAAGTTTTTAGTGACCTTAGTACCTACAGGTGCCCTCTAAAGGCTAAAGAAAAAAATAAATGAAATATATTTTGGTTTTTGTCCGAGTTGATCTACAACAATTCCATGATCCTTATCACTTGTACTACAACAATTCCATGGTCCTTATCACTGTTACTGAATCAAGTATCCCCCACATTTTAACTGTAGGTTTGGGGAGTTTTTTCCCTACTAGGTATACAACTTTGCACTTAGCCCTGTTAAATTTAAGTCTGTTGTTTTCGGCCCAGTGCTTGAGCCTTTCAAGATATGTATCAACTGTTTCAGTCCACCCAGTTTCCTATCATCTGCAGACTTGATATGCATTCCCTGCAGCCCCACATCCAAATCATTAAGAAGACTGAAGAGTCATGGGCTCAGGATTGAGTTTTCTGGTATTTCACTTTTTATCTCCTCCAACTTTGAGAAGGGATAATTAATACAGAGGGGCATGAAATGCAAAAATGGTGTTTCATTTTGTTTTTTGTTTTGCTTTTTCCATTTGGTTTTTGTTTTGTTGTTTTTTGTTTTGTATTTATTTTTCTTTTTGTCAACAAGTTTGGACCCTGCCAGCCAATCCATGCTTTTTTTTTTTACAAGCACCTATCAGCTGGCACATGGGGCCCAGCCAGCGATTGGCACTTTTTTTTACAAGCGCTGATCAGTTGGTGCACAGGGCCCTGCCAGCTAATCAGTGCTTATTTTTATTATTTATTTTGACAAGCGCCGAGATCAGTGCTTGTCAAAATAAATAATAAAAATTTAAAAATTTAAAAACGAAACGGATTGGAACAAAAATTTCCATTTCATTTCATTTTGTTTTTAAAGGACCTTCGTTTAGTTTCATTAAGAAATGAAACTAAAAACTAAAAACTTAACAAAAATAGTTTTGTACCCATCACTTAATTAATAAGCAGTCTCTGAGAACAATTCCATAACCAACTGTATATCTTCCTGATAGTTGTTTTATCTAGCCAACATCTAGTTAGCTTGCTGAGCCACAATTTTGTTTCTCTGTCGTTTGCTATGCATATAACGGAGAATACTTTTTTCATTGCTCATAGTGTTTCTTTTTAACCTCAGCTCTTTCTCACCTTTTGCCTTCCTAATGTTGTCCCTGCAATTCTTTGCTAAATGTCTGTACACTTCCTTTGTCACACCAAACTCATAACAGTGACCTTCTTTCCACTTCTTATGTATGTCCTTTTGTTTTCAGCTCCTGTCTGAACATTTTCATGCCAAATCACTGTTTCCGATAGGAGTTGCGCGTTTAGAATTTCTTTTTTAACAAATTCCCACCCAGGCTCTCCTGCCATCATTGCTCTGAGTTTATCAAAATTAGTATTTGTGTGGCTGCACATTGCTTTTGCTTTCTTTGAAATAAAGAACTCAAGTTGAAGATTATCATTTCCACCCCCAGAATTCCCCTTACTGCCACTTCTTCGACCATGTCAACTCTGTTGGTTAGAATTAGAATTAGAACCAATTCAAGGATAGCTATGAGGATAGACAATAGCTTCTTCTCTACTTTTTGAAGGAGAAAAAAAGCCGATGTTACCTGATCCCTTTGCCCTCACATGGCAAGATGTAAAACAGCAGCCTTTCCATTTTGATGCTTCGTCTTCTATTTCCTCTGACTAATTAGGTATTGTTAGGCCCTCAAGTTTAAACGTAGACCATTCTGTGGCCTAACAAATGATAAGTTAGGCTTGAGGTATGAAATAGGTGAAAGGTGCATGCCAGCTGCGTAAGTTTGTTCTGCTTCCCTGCTACATATTTGGCAGGGCTGTTTTATTACTTTTTAATTCGTCTTATTAAGCACAAACTTGGCCACGTCCAATCACTTCATTAATTAAAAGGGATTGGAAAGGTCCTTAACTCCCAGATTCTGCAAATGCCCAAAAGCTCAGGCCTGTTTACCAGAGGTCATAATTCATTTACTGCTTGTGTCAAACTGCTACCCATCAGGCCTTTGCTAGGCCCCTGAGACAAGCCAATCAATGCCTGCTTGCTAAAGCCTCTCGCATGAATCCACTTAAGCAATGTGGATGCTTCCTGTCTAAAAAAGAAATGGTCTCTTGGTACCTCTGATAGAAATTATCCATGAATTAGAAGAGAAGCACAGTTGTTTTGGAGGAAAGCCAGAACTAGAATTAATAGGCCATCCGAGCCTCTTGAGTGTTAAATCCCATTTGTTGGCAATTCTTTATGAAAGGTTTCCTCTACCTATACCAGCTTTGGCCTAGGACTAACCACTTCTTCAGAGATTATATTGTTTAATAAAACTTCTGCCAACTGAAAAAACAGAAGAAACACTCCCCTTCACCATTTGACATTTTACAAATCTTCTGTAGAATATTTGTCCTTTTTAATTTCCCAGACTCCAAAGCAATCTCTCCTCTTACTCTACTATCCCATCTCTTCCTGGCCTATCATGTTCAAATAGTCCCATTCAGGCATAATTGGTCCACTCACATTAAAGCACTTATATGACAGACAAATTTGGGTCACCACTAGAGATGGGCACGAAATGAGCAATTTTTCGTTTTCATTTTCGTTTTTTCATTTCGTTACGTAACGAAACAAAAAACAAATTTTGTCTCCAAAATGAAACGAAATGAACCGAAACAACAGAAATTTTGTCGTGTGTTTCATTTTCGTTGCGGCAAATACATTGAACTGTAATGAATGCTAACGAAACAGCAATTTTTTGTTTTCATTTTTGTTTTTTCATTTTGTTACATAACGAAATGAAAACGAATTTTTTTGCAAAAAATTCACGAAAAATGAAAACAAACCGAAACGGACCCCCTAAACGACAAACGACAAACGAAACACCATTTTTTTGTCATGCCCATCTCTAGTCACCACATCTTGAAAACTGCATTTCTAGAGTCTTGTCAATGTGGCTACCATGAATTTGTTTAAGTTATTATGTGTGAGTTCTCTTTGCAGGTAATACAGCATGTGCAGCTATTTCCTTTTTTCATATTTTTGAAAAAAAAAATCCAAAGCTACCACTGAAAACAGCTACAGATAGAGGCTTATTCATGAATGATATGTGCTGAGGTGGCATACTGCTTCCAAATTCTCCTTGAATTACTCCCACCAGAAAAGCTCAGAAAAGTAAAATTTGGGGATTGGAAGATTAAGAATGATACACCCACCATGGATGTAACCACATTGGCCAGAGGATTCCGAAAGTTATTTCTCAAAAATGCTACTTTTTTGAGTTCTGCTCATGGAAGTACTATTGGTCTGCTGGTGGCAGTCTATCTACCACTTGAAGAGGAAGTATGTTTTCTATTAAACACAAAATGAAATAAAAACCATCAGCCACCAACCTCATGAAAGTTAAATCAATCTTTCAGGGCATGTTCACCTCACTCATCCTGAAGTGGTTTGTTTGGTGGTGGGTTTTTTCAGCTCCAAACTCTAGCATTATAAGATGCTGTACTGAATGCTGGTGCTAAACAGGTAACATGGAGAGAGGCACATGTACTCAAACTCTTGACTTGGTGAACCAGCCAAGAGTTTCATTGGTATTTAGTGTTCCACCATCCTGGCTACAGCATCAGTTCAGAAAAGCTGTTGATGCAAAACAGGTTGCCCAAGGGTGAGTCAGTACACAATGAGAAGAGGAAATAAATACTTCTTGGGATTTATGCTGACATCTCTGATCTATGCAAAATAAACATTCTTCACTCCTGCTTCATTAATGCTGCACAATATCGCTTATGAAAATGCAAAATAATCTACATATATAGGCACAAGTTAACACATGAAATGTTCCAGCTGGACAGTAAGTATGTGGAATCTTCTGCAGATTCCATAGTTTTGGAATCTTCCCCAGATCTTCCTGAGACCTGAGGAAGAAAGAGACAATAACCAGGGATCCTGACAAGTCCTGAGTTAGTCTTTATTACCAAGTCCCAATTCTGAGTCTAAGTCTTTACTACCAAGTTCTGAGACCCAAGACCTAAGTCAGAGTCCCTATTAAAACAAGTATTTTTCCTCAAAAGAAAGGGAGGGGTGGGTTCTGAGTAAGGAGTCAAGCCCAAGTCATTGGAGCAGGGAGAGGGAGCCCAAATCAAGTCCAAGTTGAGTCACTAGTATGACTTAAGTCCAACTTGGCTGCAAGACCTGAGACTTGAACCCCCAACACTGAAAATAACATTCAGAAGTAGTAGTGTGTCAGGTGACATGGGGAGAGGTGGATTTTAGCTCATGATTAGAGATGGGCACAAAACTCCAAAATGGCATTTCGTTTCATTATTCATTGCCCCGGCCCCCATTTCATTTCGTTTAATACGAAATGATTTTTTTAAAAAAATAATAATATTTATTTTGTACTTTGTTTCTTTCGTTTCTTTTAAAACCTTTTTGTTTCATTTTTTCTGGCCAGGTGCGCCCAAGGGACACGTTTATTTGGGGGGGGGTATTTTAAATAGTCCCCATTGTGGGTTTTTTTCCCTTTTTTTTTTTTACAGCTGAAAAGCGCTAGTGCCTCTGTTTTTTGTCCTGTTTCCCTGGCCAGGGAAACTGGCTGGCCCATTCAGGAGGGCCAGAAAGGAAGTGAGCAGGTGAGGGAAAGGGGAAGGGAAGGGAAGGGGGCTGAACCACCCAGCCAGCAAAACAGTGAACGGAGCGGAAGCCGGCCCGCCACCGCACTCTCCTTACCAGGGGTGCACGTCTTCCTCCTCACCCCCACCACCAGAGAGACAGAGATCCCCCCTCACACACACACACACTTCCAGGCAGGGCAGGGCACGGCTGGGACCGAGCATGGGTGGCGACCGGCGGCACTTCCCCAGAGCCTGACTCTTTCACTCTCGCTCCTCCCTCGCCGGGGTGGTGGCAGTGGTGGTGGTGGTGGGAGCAGCAGCAGCAGCAGCACGAGGAGCAGCGGGCGCCGCAGGGGGCAGATGGGCTCCAGGCACCAGCGAGGGAGCCTGCGCTGTGGGAAGTGCGAGAGAGGAGGGAACGCGCTGCTGCCGCACACAGAACGAGCGAGAGCAAGAGGGATGTGTGTGGAGGGAGCCAGGGGAGGCCAAGGGGCATTGGGGCGGCGAGCAAGGAAGAAGTTTCCAGCTGACCCAAGTGGGTGCCCCATCCGCTTTCTCCTCCACCTCCGTGCCTCCCATGCCAACAGGATGCCAAGGGCCAACTGAGGAACCCCCCCATGGAGCAAGTTGGGGGGCCCAGAGCTGCCGTCTGTCTGCCTGGTCCTGGCTCAGGCGGGGGTCTCCACGGGGGACACAGGTTTTTAATTTTGTTTTATTATTATTATTATTATTATTATTATTATTATTATTATTATTATTATTATTATTATTATTATTATTAGCACCTGAGAGGCACTAGTGCTTCTGTTGTTGTTTTTATTTCCCCCCTGGCCTGGCCCAGGAGGACAAGTTAAGTGACCGGAACAAAAACCGAAGCAAACGAAATGGAAATTTCCATTTTGTTTTGTTTCATTTTTCTTTGATGGGTCCTTCATTATTTGTTTTGTTCCCTAATGAAACAAATCACGAATAATGAAACTAATTAAAAATTCATTTCATGCCCATCTCTACTCATGATGAATCATGAGCCATAAGTCCTCCAATTCCAGTCTTAGTTAAGCCATCAACTCATTGAGTGATCTTACTAACAGTGTTTGCCAGCCTTAGTCTTCTTCTTGTATTTTTAATGACTAAACCATTCCAAAACAAAATGTGATCTATTTTCATGTGTGATCACTCCCACAGTGTGTTGCAACTAGAGTAGGACCACTGGAGATTTAGGAATTTAGATCCTCTGTCCATCCCACTGATTCAGTGGCTCCACTCCACTTGTGACTTACTATGCTATTCAAAAAGATTTCAGGCACTGTTTGTAGAAGACCTAAGAAAAATTAAAAACTGTACCACAAGGTTGATAAATTGTTATAATTTATATAAATCTAATTGTTATATTTCCACTTCTTATCCCATGGTTGTTTCTCTTGAGGCTCCTTATATTTTTAACTCCTCATTAGAAAATGTGTAGTAATCTCATACATAAAGAACAAGCACACAAAATGTAACTATATTATGCATGTGTATATATTGTGCCACCTCACAAACAATGGACCATTTTTAGTTCTAAATGGAGTGTTCCAATCCCATGCTGTACAATGAAAGCATTTTGTTCTGTTTTGTACGTTCTCTAAGTGTTGCAGTGTATATTCTTATGTGACTGCTGGCATTCATGTCAAGTTTGTTCTCAAACACTTCAGACTTATTTATCCCAGCTAATTTAGAGCTGAATGAGATCTTCCCCCAGCCCTGCTGTCCCCTGCTGAGAAAATGCAAAGGACTATTTGATTGTAATGAATATATATATGCAATAGGAAGGCCTTGAAGAACAATGACAGCCATTGAGGTATAAGCAAAGTATTGTGGGTTAAAAAAAAAACAGCCATCAAAATGTTTCAAGTTAACCTAGCTTTGACTACATTTCAGCTCACTTCTCAGGAGTTATGAGATACATTTTACAGCCTTCATGTGCCCCAGTGCAAATGAAATGAAATAAAACAACCCCCTTAAGGGCCTGATACATTAGAACAGCCTATTTAAATCTGTCACCTTCCAATGTGTCTGTTCAACCAGGGCTGTAATAATCCATTGCTGGGATCCTCATCTTTCAGGTATTTGGGGGACCATCTAACACCTCAGTCATTTGCTCCACCAGAGCTGACAGACTAACCCCGATACAGGGGGGTACTAGATTGTAGTGCATTGCTCTTTATCCACTTTGAGGGTCTCCTGAAGAATTCTATTCACAAATGATTTTATATTTTTATTGCATGAGTAAAACTTTTCAAGATAGCCCATTTAGGAGGTATAATTGTTCAGTAGTGTCATATTTTGAACAGACTAAATTATTTATTATTTATTAAAAATATATAATTTATGGAGAATTGTTTGAATATGAGAGCCAATTTGTTTCATTGCAATAAGGAAGCAGTCTATTATCATATTAATAGGGGTTATATAAGAAAATCAATTAATTGTAATTTATTTGGTGGTGCTAATATGAAAAAATGAAAAGGAAATAGGAGGTGAAACAAAATCCTTATGTATTTGTTCTATTAGGACCATGTAGAAGTCCTACATCAATTATACAAAATGAAATTTATAAATCAATGGATATTGAACGACAAGACTTAATATTGTACTTATATTTAATTAATACAACAAATTATCAAATACAAAATTTAACAATATAGAGTAAAAGGATATTTGCTGATTATTATTTATCGACAAATTACTGTATAGTCAATTTTAATATTCATGGTAAAGTCACAAGGATGATTAACCAGTGGGCTTTTGGTTTTGACCACTGGTTCTGGTTCATGAACATCGTCCTTGTGTAAAGAACATTTGTCCGTTGGAGCAGTGTCCATCTACATGTCACATTCACAGACAGATATTTGAGAAGCAAAGCTTATGCCATCATTTACATTTCCAGTACCCTCTCAGACACCAGTACAGTCAGAACCTTGACTCTTGACTGATGAAGCTGTTTGGATGAGCAGTGAAATGTTTCAGTCTCTCAAAAAAAAAAAGTCCAGTTGCCATGACTCAGCTTCCAGATAAACTCACTTGGATGACTGAGAATCTTCACAGACAACCTTGGCACTAGTGCATTATTGGTCTACTGTCCTCCCTCCACCACTTGCCTTTTTTTTCAAAATAAGAATATTTTGAAAAATATTTAAATAAATAAATAAATAAATAAATAAATAAATAAATAAATAAATAAATAAATAAAAGCCTTCTGTTAGGAAATTAGATGGTTTTGCTAAACAGGGAATAATTCAAGTGCAGTGGTGGGTTATATACCACTAATTATTTTTTATTCATTTAATTTTATATTTATTTATTCATCCATTCATTCATTCATTTGCCAAAATATCCAAACCATCATGGCTGCAAGTTATGCTGGTTGGGGAATTTAGAAGCTGTCATTCGAAGAAATGCATCTAAACTCTAGGCCCTCCATAACCAAGAAGACACATCTTTCTCCATGGTCATCTATACATTCTGGGAGTTACAGACTACAAATAAAACTCAGCCTCTGAAAGTGTCCACATTTTGTTGTGTATAGAAAATGCTGGGATTTCCCTAATAACTTTATTTCTGCTACTAAATAAGAAGATAAGATAGCAGGGCTCCTCCTACTCATAACCGGTGACTGTGGCTATGCTCTCACCTTTCATAATCATGGTGGAAGGGACTGGAAACAGAAAAATGCATGGAAAGCATTTCTCTATTCAATGCCAATGAAGAAATGGACACGAAGCAGCACCATTTGTGATCTTCATGCACTGAATACAGCTTGCAAAACTGCTCCTTAAAATTAATTACTGTATATACAGTACTTTGCATCATTATATGGTAAACTACCTAGGGAGTGCTTTAGCAGTATGGGGTGGTATGTAAGTCAAAACAACAAAACATTTATATTCTTTGGCTGCTATCTCACCTGGGGGGAAATCTGGATATTGTGAAAGTCCGGGTTTTCTTCTTTCTTGGTCACATGACTGAAGACGTGGGATCTCCGTTCTCAAGTACAAGGATTTAAAAAAATAAGTGCCAACCAGCCCCAGGGCCAGCAGGTGGCACAAGGAACAAATGTTTTTTAAAAAAGCGCTGACAGCCTGAAGGGTAGCTGGCCAGCGCTGGTGGGGGGGATTAAAAATATATATAAATTTAAAAAAAATTAAAAGCGCTAACCAGCCCCAGGATGAGCTGATCAGAACTAGGGAAATAATAATAATAAAAAACAGCGCTGAAAGCCGAAGTCCATCCGCTCAACGCTGGGGGTGGGGGATTATATATATATATAAAGATTGCCAACAAGCTCCAAAATGAGCTGGTCGGTGCTACGAAAAAAATGAAAAACATTTTTTAAAAAGGAGTGCTGATAGCCCAAAGACCAGCTGCTCAGTGCTGGGGGGGAGGGGAAATTTTAAAAAAATTAAAAGTGCTGACCAGCCTCAGGATGAGCAGGTTGGTGCTAGGAAAAAAAATTAAAAAATTAAAAAACAACAGTGCTGACAGCCCCAAGGACACCTGCTCAGCACTGGGGGGAGGGAAAAAAGCACCGACTAGCCCCAGGATGAGCTGGTTGATGCTGGGGGGGAGAGGAGAAAACCAAATCATATGCAAGCTCCCACGGACTTCTGGCTCGCATTTTTTACCAGAGCAAAAAATTCCCAACTTCTCTGGTAGGTCTTGGAAAACTTGCTAAAGAGGGCATAACTGGGTTTTTTTGTTTTTAAAGCCTGGTGGCCGTGGGGACAAGATTTTTTTGGAAACGCTTTACCTTGAAATTTAATCAGCATTTCAAAGGATATGTGATAGAGCCCATAGTCCCAAGAATAAAAGTGCAGTAGTTAGTATTATTTGTATAGTGGCTGCAAATTCTGTGTCTTTGTCCAAGAAGTAGCAACTGCAGTAGACTCATATCAGTCAATAGAACTTACTAAGAAGGTGACTCTTTCAATACCCACTGATTCAATGGGTGTACTCTAGTGTGATTTACTAAACTATGCAACAAGATTTCAGCTGATGTTTCCCAGTTCTCAAAGGTAACCAAAATTGTCACCTTTAGTTATTTAGTATTTTTTTTAAAAAAATCTGAGTTCTGCAAGCTGCTGGTCTATAACAAAACCCTCAATATTTTTCCCAGCCATCACCTCAACATTCACAAGACAGCCCATGCCAGCCACTTCTTCCTGTCTTTGGCAGGTTCACCCTTATCACTGTAAAATAACTTTTAAAGAATGAGTGCTATTATAGTTCTAACATAGTATAGTTGCACAATGATTAACAAGGAAAATAATTAGTTACATGTTGTTTTTCTTATGTGTAACTGTTAAACTAAAATTGTGATAGCCAGGAAATGGCTGGCGAAGAAGCAGGCTAAGATCTGCACATCCTGACCAGTCTGTGACTGTATTCAGTTACAGTGGCACCTTGTATAAAGGAATTAATTTGTTCCAAATGATATTATGTTAAGCAGATTTTCCTTTATACAAATTTCCCATAGGAATGCATTGAAAACAGTGATCCCATTTTATGTTGTACAGATTTGCCCCATAGGCGATTATGTTAAGCAAATTTCCCCTATCTCTGGAATTTTTTATGTTGTACAAATTTTATGTTATACAAATTGTTTGTTATACAAGGATCCACTGTAGTAACATTTGCAGTAACTGAGATGTGAACGGTTTCTGGCTCACTGCTATCATTAGAAGTTTTATGTTGTATTTGGAAAGCATATACTAACTGCTTCCCAGGCCACCAAGACAGAGTGAAATTTTAAAGATTAAACAGTAGCAGAGACTGGCATGTTTATAAGTCTAAAGGACTCATTTTATAACCTGCCTGAGAACTGGCACAGAGATAAAATGGAAACAATCCAGAGAGAGAAATAAAGCAAGACAGAACATGGCCATACATGCTTTGGTATCTTCTTGACATCAGGTCACATATCCTGCCAAAATTCTAGAGCAGGGGAAGACAACCACATTTATGCAGAGAAATACATTTCCTTGGGGACTGTTCAGAGCAGCATGCAGGTAGAAGTGAGATGGTAGTCACTGGTAGATGGGACAATAGAGAAATGTCGGCAGGGTCATACCTACAATCTCTCTGTCTGCCTGTCCATCCACATTCCCACTTTGCTTTCACTCTGATATTCCTGTCTCTGACTGTGCCTTCTTTTCCACTTAGCAGGCCTCTGCAGAGGAACTGGGTCATTCTTGGAGTTATTGTGTGTAGAGAAATGTTGGTTTTAGGCTGAGGGCATTGTGAGGTCAGGCTGAAGGCTGACCACCTGTGTTCTGGACAGAGGCGTAGCCGGGATTTAGAGTGTCTGGGGACAAAGTCTGGTTTTGCGCCCTTCCTGCTGCCCCCATATCACACCCACCTAGCAAGGGGGGCGAACCCTGCAGGTGTGGGGTGGGTGTGGGGTGCGTGTGTGCACAGGCGGATAGGCAGACAGGTGTGTGTGTGTGTGTGTGTGTGTGTGTGTGTGTGCACGCACATGCACATGCACATGCACACGTGCGGTAACACACATGCACCTCCCACCTCTCCCACCAAGGCAAGGAAGAGAAGGAGGAGGAGGGCGCTGTGGCCACTGTGCTCCTATCTGCCTGCCTGCTTCGCCACTTGTCTGGTGCACGGCGGCAGAGGGGGTGGACGGGGTGCAGCCAAGCCTTAGGGGGAAGGAGGACTGCTGGGCAGCGGGAGGGTGCACGGCTTCCTCCTGCTGCTCCCCCTCCAGGCGCCCCCAGATTGCTGTGCCCAGGGCAGATGTACCCTTCTGCCCCTCTAGATATGCCCCTGGTTCTGGAATATGGTTATTTAAAAAAAAAAATAAACATCATACAGTAACGATGGGGCAACAATGTGACTAAGTGTTTTGACTCTACCCCACAAGGGATTCATTCACCAGTGCTTACCTGGGGTCTGCATTAAAAATGAGAGGACCTATGAATTGAGAGGGGCAGCCAACCAAATGAAAAGCATGAGAGGCAACCATCATAACCTCTTCAAAATCAAGATGATACTTGGGTCATTCTACTAGAGCAAGGGGCATGAACTGTTCCTATTGAAAGACAAGGTGCAAAATGGGGGGGTCCATTCATATGACTGTTCAGTGCAATGTGGCCATGGAGCAAAAATTAATTCATGAATCAACCCCAATGCACTGAATACCATGGATAAATGATAAGATGCAATGTACTGGTTAGATGTTAGATAGGAACTTAGGAAGTCAATGCTCAATTTTTCCACTGAACTGAAATCCACTTAGGACCAACTTACCCACAAGGTTGCCTTTTGCTCACTGGATGCAAGAAAAGTAAGATGTAGCACTCAGAACAAAAAAAAAAGCAAATAAAAATTATAAATTGCTATGATTAAGATCTTCAGGGCCATCTTAAAAGTTTAGCTGCCTGAGCCAAACATGGTGTGAAATCCCTCATCAAATACAGAGGGCTTGCAATGTGACCTGTTTACTCACTTCCTTATTTTATGTAGAGAATAATAAAAGAATGATGGTACTATGGGAAACCTGCTGATGCTGGCATCTTGTATCTCTTTTAAACTTTAAACCTCTGACTTAGAGAGCAATGTAAACTGATTGCAGGTGCTGTTACCAAAATAGAAGTTTTATTGTTAGCACACTTGGTGTGGTGTATAGGTTAGTTGTTATTCTGTTTAAAGGCACAGTACTAATTTAACAGTGGAAGTGAAAGGCGTGCTACATCATCTCCCAGACAATACAAACTCCATTGCTGCAACAACAGGTTTTCAACCTAGTAGGGCTGCTCCAGGCTTTTCTCAGATGCACTATGTGGTGTCCAAACTTTGGCCCTCCAGATGTTTTGGACCTCAACTCCCACAGTCCTTTGTCATTGGCAAGACAGGCTTGGAATTCTGGGAATTGTGGTCCAAAACATCTGGAGGGCTGAAGTTTGGACACCCCTATGGGCATTTATTGCATTTCTTAAAGCAATGCTTTTCTTCTTCTAGTATCCCCCGCTCAACCCAGAGAATAACCCTGTCCAAGCTCAGACAATAACCCTGTCCAACTGATTCCCCACACCTTGTGGTTAGATAATGCTTTTAGATTTATATACTTAACATAAGTCAAGTAACAATATTTCATATATTTTTCACAGTTTGTTTTTTACACTATGACTTGTTACTTTTGCATCAGGCTCTTGAACATTTGAAATAGGTAGCACTTTAACAAGACAGAAAGGCATTAATTAGGCTTGGCTGGTATCCTTTTCACTTTGTAAGGTCATACAAAGATCTTTTTACCTTGAAAAAGACATTGTCAGGATTTTAACTGAGTTGAATGACTTGCATTCCATTAGAGACTGAAACTTTTTAAAGGTTGTGTGTGTGTGTGTGTGTGTGTGTGTGTGTGTGTGTGTGTGTGTGTGTGTGTGTGTGTGTGTGTGTGTGTAATAACACCAAACACAACTAAAAGCTTTTGTTCAACACATCAATACAGACATTTGCATAAGGTATTGATTAAAAGTCATTATAATCACAACATGTTAATTGCACCAATTAATTCCCAATCTGTCTGTACCCTACCTTGTTTGCCTTAGCTCAGAAGGTTAAAACCAGAATGACTCTTTTGTGAATTCAGTGGTGATAGCTTTTCTTCTGTTGAAATGGACACTAGAAACAACTCTTTTAATTTTATATATTTGTATCTTTTCTCCCAATCAAAGTTACTATACCTTATAATGATCCTGTGGTTGCATTTCTTTTGCTGATTATAAATATATTTAACAAAGGTCAAACAGTGACTCTTGAAACTGTAGTGTTAAGATGGAAACAGTGAAATAAATGCCTTAGGTTGCTGAACTGGTGCTGTTTTGTTCAGATTGGATTACAAGATAAATCCATTGCTACATTTTTCCATTGTGGTGTGTAAAGTTTGGGATTGCTGGATATGAGAAACACATTTGTGTCCTTCTTCTTCCACTGATTGTTTTACTATCCTTTTCCATCCTGCCTTTTTAAAATCTACCTGAACAGCATATGTGTAATCCCCGATTTTGTGATTTCTCTGTCTTTTGTTGTTGATTGCACAGGCAAGACCTAGTCTAAGACCAAGGGAAAAGGATGCCTCCCCACATCTGTCAAGATCTGAGATTTTATAAGTATAAAGTGTTAAAATAATTAAGGTGGGTGTAGGAAAAGTAGGCCTGAAAATGAAATAGCTTTTGAAAATGAGACTTGAACAGCAGTTTACTAAAATAGCTGCAAAACAATTAGCTAGTTCTCCAGCCAAGCAAAGCATAGTGTCATACAATTTCTGACAGGCAATGTGTTTTACAGATGATAACAAACATAAACAACAACTTTGAGTTACAGCAGATGCAACAACAACAGAAATTCATATTTTTCCCAATTTTTTAAAAGATGATCCTTCTTCCCCAAATAATTACAGACCAATTAGTCTGCTCTCTACAATAGGGAAACTTTATGCCAGGCACCTATTAAAACGTCTAACAGCGGGCCTTTTTACATGACCCCTAAGATCCGCTGGCCACTTAAATTCGGACCAGAGATTTTAGGGGTTCCTCACTCTTCCTCTGTCCCCACCCCCCTCCACACTTCCTGGTTGCTGGCTGCCTGAGGGACAGAGAAAAAAGAAAGAAAAGAATGCCTTCTTACCTCCGTTTTGTTCCGGGCAGCATTCAGATCTCTTAAAGGGGCGGGGCGCAAAAAAAGAACAAACGGAAGCCAGGAGAGCCCCGCACTCACTATCCTTACACCGGATCAAATATTTGTCACCTCCAAAAAGCAAGTACAAGAAAACTGCTGTTTGGTCTTGCTAAAGTGGGCAGGGTCGCACTTAATTGTCTGCAAAGTCCAGAGCTGGTGGGTAAACATTTTTAAGGTCCGGACCTTGCAGCCATTTGCGGCGGAGCTTAGGGGTCGTGTATAAACGCCCAGAGTTGGCCCAGGAAAAGCATCTTCCTGGTAATGAACAAACTGGCTTCCGTCTGAGATCCTCAACCTTAGATCATGCACTCGTATTATCCTTTCTTGCTGAAAAATACTCAGTCCACTTTAAGGGCAAACTCTATGTAGCCTTCATTGATTTGCAGGGTGCCTTTGACTCAAACAACAGAGAACTTTTATGGAACAAATTAGCTTCCCAGGGAATTGATCCTCCTTTGCTCTTTTTAATTATAAAATTTCACTCTTCTAATTCTTGCCCGGTATGGACTAGTCGTAGTGACACCCTTTCAGACAGGATTCCAATAGCTATTATTTAATCTTTTTCTAGCTGACTTACGTCCTCAGTTATCCCATTACGAAAAGTTTGGCCCTCGCCTGAATAACTCTCCACTACCCATACTGCTCTATGCTGATGACTCAGTTCTTCTTTGTATTTTCAGAACCGGGCTGTGACACCTCTTGACAGCATTTCAAGCCTACTGTGCATCCAATGATTTGATAATCAATTCAGAGAAAACTAAAATATTGGTCTTTTCAAAATCCTGGAACTCGGTACCTTGGAGTATCAATAATAGCCCTATTGAACAAGTTAAATCATTTAAATATCTAGGGATAATTTTCCACTATCGTCTTGATTAGACTTTACATAGAAATTCAGCAATATCATTAACAACACTTCACCTTCATGCAGTCACCCACTTCCATTATAATAGCGGCAACCAGTATATCCCTGCAGCTCTTAAAATTTTACAGACAAAGAACATGAGCCAATTTCTGTATGGTGTCCCACTTTAGATCAAAGTGGCCAATGAGAAAGTAGACCTAGTTATGGCCTCCTTTTAAAGACATATTTAAGGTGTCCCTAATATGAGTAGACTATCAAATATGACCCTTGAGTTGGGTATCCACCAACCTTCAGCCATGGCATGGTCCTTGGCTTTTAAATACTAGTTAGGCCTTCACTATAACACTCCTCCTGGTTCCTTACTGTATGATCATTTAAAAGACCCTTTTACTTCCATTTGGGATAGTCTTTTTGTAATTAAACTTCAACACTTAGATTTTACTTTTGGCTCTTTTGCAGATATTGAACTTAACAGAGCTCATTTGATCATAAAGACAATATTACTGGAAGTAGAAACCAGTCACTTACCTATAATCTTAATTCAGTCTGCTCCCCATGTTAATTTAATTTACCCCCCTCTTTTGGACAAGACTCATGTTATTTTCACAAGTTAGTAAACCCAAATAAGAAGTGTGCCTTTATGTTAGCTAGACTTAACATCTTTCCTTCTTCAGTTTTGCCTGGAAGATACCACAATATCCCTCTTGCTCAGAGGATTTGTAACTTTTGTCACTTAGAACCCAACACAGTCTCCCACATCTTGTGTCATTATCCGGCACACAATAAGCTACGCAAACTCATCTTGGAGCAAATCCTCCTTGATTTCCCAGGCCCTCCTGAAGGATATACAGGCTTTCTCATTCAGGACAATTCTGAACTAGTCACTGCTCGGGTGGCTGAATTTCTAACAGATATATATATATATATATATATATATATATATATATATATATATATATATATATATATATATATATATATATATATATATATATATATATATATATATATATATATATATATATATATATATATATATATATATGCATGTTAGGTGGATTCGGGTTTCTTCCCGTGTCGAAATCTGGTTGTTTTGGCGACGTTTGACGAGGTCTCACTCGTCATCTTCAGGCTGGTGTTCTGGCTTCTTTCTTCTTGAAGCAAAGCGTGGTCTCAGTTGAAGTCCTTCTATAAATACTGCTGGGGGTGTGTGGTTTGCTTGCTCTGTTGCTACAACCTCTGATTGCAGGTTCCTTTGTTCCTTTGTTCTTTTGTGATCTGCTGTGTGGCTGAGGCGATCGTTAAGGGATTAACTGCTGATGGCTGTTTAGATGGCTGTTTACATGCTGGTGGGTTAGATGGCTGGTAGGTTCTGGCAGTATCCTGGGCTTTGGTGGAGTGGGGTCCTGTGTCTTGTGAATTCATTTTGGTCTGGCTACGTGTCTGTGGTCTCCCAATGTTTTTTTGGGGTGTGTGAGTGTGCTCCATGTGGTGACTGGAGTGGGGTGCCGCAGTAGATGGTGCAGTCGTGGTTTTGTTATTGGATGGTGGTTTCGTTTCATCTGTGGGAAGGGTCTGGGTTTGTGTTTGGTGTGGATGGAAGGTGGTGGCATCTTGTGTCCTTTTGGACCTGGTGTCAGTCTTTGTGACAGAGGCTCGTCTGTTGACCAGGGCTAGTTTCAGATGTCAGGCAAGCGGGAGGTGTCATCACGTTTATTCATGTTGTTTGGGTGTTTCTCTATTTCAATGGCTTCCATGATTATTCGACTGTTGAAGTGTTCAGTTTTGGAGATGAGTTTGGTTCTTTCAAAGTCAATTTCATGACCTGTTGTTTTTATGTGCTGGAAGAGAGAGGAAGATTTTTCTTCTTTTTTGACTGCGTTCTTGTGTTCTGCGATGCGTGCGCTTATTCTCCTGTTTGTCTGTCCGATGTATGTGGCTGGACAGACTTTGCATGGTATTTCGTAGACTCCTTGGTTTTCTAGCTCAATCTTGTCTTTGGGGTTTCTTAAAATGTTGGCTATTTTTTGGTCGGTGCAAAAGGCTGTCTTGATATTGTGTTTGTGGAGAATTTTGCTGATTTTGTCTGTGGTGCCTTTGATGTAAGGGAGGAGGGCGGTGCATCATCCCCAGAAAGAAATCATCCAGATGCCCCAAGCTCTACGGCCTCCCCAAGATTCACAAAGAAGGAACACCTCTCAGACCCATAGTCAGCTCCATAGGCTCACCTCTACAAAACCTCGCCAAATTTCTTGCCAAACAACTCCAGCCCTATGCAGAATCCATCACTTCATACGTACAAAACTCCTTCCACTTCATAGAAATTATAAAGAAAGAAGACCTACAACCCAATGACCTACTCGTGAGCTTCGATGTTGTTTCGCTCTTCACACAAGTGCCCATTCAAGAAGCCTTGACAGCTATCCACAACAAATACAACCCCCCCAAGCACATCCTAGATCTGACCAACCACTGCCTAACCAACACATACTTCATCCACAATGGACAAAGATACAAACAGATAGAAGGAGCACCCATGGGATCACCCCTCTCACCGGTCATCGCAAACCTATATATGGAACACTTTGAAACCAACGCGTTACAGAAGTCCGAACATAAACCCAAACTCTGGCTCAGATATGTTGACGACACCTTTGTTATCTGGCCACACGGGAAAGATAAACTGAACACCTTCCTCACACATCTCAACAGCCTACACCCCAAAATACAATTCACTATGGAAATAGAAGCCAACAACCAACTTCCCTTCCTGGACGTCCTAATCTACAAAAAACCCGACGGCTCCTTAGGACATACCATCTACCAGAAAAAAACACATACAAACCGCTACTTAAATGCACAATCACACCACCCCCCTGCACAGATCAACTCCGTAGCAAAAACCCTCATCTCCAGAACCAAACGCCTCGCTGACAAAGACCACCTAAAAACTGAATTACACACTCTCTCGAATGTTTTAATTGCGAACGGATTCCAAAAAACACCATCATCAAACTAATCCAAAAGGAAACACCCCCAAGAACCAAGAAACAGAAGAGAACAACGGCACCGCCCTCCTCCCTTACATCAAAGGCACCACAGACAAAATCAGCAAAATTCTCCACAAACACAATATCAAGACAGCCTTTTGCACCGACCAAAAAATAGCCAACATTTTAAGAAACCCCAAAGACAAGATTGAGCTAGAAAACCAAGGAGTCTACGAAATACCATGCAAAGTCTGTCCAGCCACATACATCGGACAGACAAACAGGAGAATAAGCGCACGCATCGCAGAACACAAGAACGCAGTCAAAAAGAAGAAAAATCTTCCTCTCTCTTCCAGCACATAAAAACAACAGGTCATGAAATTGACTTTGAAAGAACCAAACTCATCTCCAAAACTGAACACTTCAACAGTCGAATAATCATGGAAGCCATTGAAATAGAGAAACACCCAAACAACATGAATAAACGTGATGACACCTCCCGCTTGCCTGACATCTGGAAACTAGCCCTGGTCAACAGACGAGCCTCTGTCACAAAGACTGACACCAGGTCCAAAAGGACACAAGATGCCACCACCTTCCATCCACACCAAACACAAACCCAGACCCTTCCCACAGATGAAACGAAACCACCATCCAATAACAAAACCACGACTGCACCATCTACTGCGGCACCCCACTCCAGTCACCACATGGAGCACACTCACACACCCCAAAAAAACATTGGGAGACCACAGACACGTAGCCAGACCAAAATGAATTCACAAGACACAGGACCCCACTCCACCAAAGCCCAGGATACTGCCAGAACCTACCAGCCATCTAACCCACCAGCATGTAAACAGCCATCTAAACAGCCATCAGCAGTTAATCCCTTAACGATCGCCTCAGCCACACAGCAGATCACAAAAGAACAAAGGAACAAAGGAACCTACAATCAGCAACAGAGCAAGCAAACCACACACCCCCAGCAGTATTTATAGAAGGACTTCAACTGAGACCACACTTTGCTTCAAGAAGAAAGAAGCCAGAACACCGGCCTGAAGATGACGAGTGAGACCTCGTCGAAACGTCGCCAAAACAACCAGATTTCTACACGGGAAGAAACCCGAATCCACCCTAACATGCATACCTATACCCGTGAAAATCTACGAAAACAAATATCCGACCTCTACGGGAGGAAACCTTCCAGCTGACCAGAACCTACGAGAAACTAGAAGTCCGAAGAGCCACCATCTTATGTGACATTGCATTCCTACGCAACTGCCGAGACAAAAATGTGATCCCCACAAGCTTCCAACTGAAATTCCACTCAAAAACCCCATCCAGCGAAAGGATCCAGAAAAGAACAGAACTAGCCCTAATCAGAAGCGAACTACACAGGAAAAGATACCTACTAGATCAAACCAACAGAGATCTACTCACTCTCCACCTCAAACTCAGCAACAAAATCCACCCAACACTCTGGAACAAATCCAAGCAACTCGCCGCCTGGAGAGCTGAAACAGAGACCTCCCACAAGACAGACACACACACCAACAAACTCCACAAACTGGAAAACGCCAGAAGCCCAACCCCCACACAACAACCCATGAAACAAACAGTTCACAACATATCAGACAGGACACTCACCATCGCAGAGACCAAAGTCCTTTCCAAAGGATTCAACTTTGCAGTCGCCCCCAGACACATCCCCACCGAAAACATCATATGCGGAGTGGAAGCCAGCCTAACCAAAATCAACCCAGATGAAGCCAACAAAATCAGACTCGAAGTCACCAATGTCCTCTGCTCCAGCAAACCACCCAGAAGCAATTTACACAAAGAAGAACAAAAGCCCTCACCAACCTGAGGAAAGACCACAACATAATCATTCTCCCAGCAGACAAAGGCAATGCCACAGTGGTGATGAACACATCCGACTACCAAGCCAAATTATCCAACCTACTACAAGACCCTGCTTACATACCTTTGAACACAGACCCCACCACCTACCTGGAAAAAACCACCAAAGCCAAAATAAAAGCCTCTCCCTTAAGTGAAGAAATCAAGCCAAGCATCATCCCCAGAGAGAAATCATCCAGATGCCCCAAGCTCTACGGCCTCCCCAAGATTCACAAAGAAGGAACACCTCTCAGACCCATAGTCAGCTCCATAGGCTCACCTCTACAAAACCTCGCCAAATTTCTTGCCAAACAACTCCAGCCCTATGCAGAATCCATCACTTCATACGTACAAAACTCGTTCCACTTCATAGAAATTATAAAGAAACAAGACCTACAACCCAATGACCTACTCGTGAGCTTCGATGTTGTTTCGCTCTTCACACAAGTGCCCATTCAAGAAGCCTTGACAGCTATCCACAACAAATACAACCCCCCCAAGCACATCCTAGATCTGACCAACCACTGCCTAACCAACACATACTTCATCCACAATGGACAAAGATACAAACAGATAGAAGGAGCACCCATGGGATCACCCCGCTCACCGGTCATCGCAAACCTATATATGGAACACTTTGAAACCAACGCGTTACAGAAGTCCGAACATAAACCCAAACTCTGGCTCAGATATGTTGACGACACCTTTGTTATCTGGCCACACGGGAAAGATAAACTGAACAACTTCCTCACACATCTCAACAGCCTACACCCCAAAATACAATTCACTATGGAAATAGAAGCCAACAACCAACTTCCCTTCCTGGACGTCCTAATCTACAAAAAACCCGGCGGCTCCTTAGGACATACCATCTACCAGAAAAAAACACATACAAACCGCTACTTAAATGCACAATCACACCACCACCCTGCACAGATCAACTCCGTAGCAAAAACCCTCATCTCCAGAACCAAATGCCTCGCTGACAAAGACCACCTAAAAACTGAATTACACACTCTCTCGAATGTTTTAATTGCGAACGGATTCCAAAAAACACCATCACCAAACTAATCCAAAAGGAAACACCCCCAAGAACCAAGAAACAGAAGAGAACAACGGCACCGCCCTCCTCCCTTACATCAAAGGCACCACAGACAAAATCAGCAAAATTCTCCACAAACACAATATCAAGACAGCCTTTTGCACCGACCAAAAAATAGCCAACATTTTAAGAAACCCCAAAGACAAGATTGAGCTAGAAAACCAAGGAGTCTACGAAATACCATGCAAAGTCTGCCCAGCCACATACATCGGACAGACAAACAGGAGAATAAGCGCACGCATCGCAGAACATAAGAACGCAGTCAAAAAGAAGAAAAATCTTCCTCTCTCTTCCAGCACATAAAAACAACAGGTCATGAAATTGATTTTGAAAGAACCAAACTCATCTCCAAAACTGAACACTTCAACAGTCGAATAATCATGGAAGCCATTGAAATAGAGAAACACCCAAACAACATGAATAAACGTGATGACACCTCCCGCTTGCCTGACATCTGAAACTAGCCCTGGTCAACAGACGAGCCTCTGTCACAAAGACTGACACCAGGTCCAAAAGGACACAAGATGCCACCACCTTCCATCCACACCAAACACAAACCCAGACCCTTCCCACAGATGAAACGAAACCACCATCCAATAACAAAACCACGACTGCACCATCTACTGCGACACCCCACTCCAGTCACCACATGGAGCACACTTACACACGCCAAAAAAACATTGGGAGACCACAGACACGTAGCCAGACCAAAATGAATTCACAAGACACAGGACCCCACTCCACCAAAGCCCAGGATACTGCCAGAACCAACCAGCCATCTAACCCACCAGCATCTAAACAGCCATCTAAACAGCCACCAGCAGTTAATCCCTTAACGATCACCTCAGCCACACAGCAGATCACAAAAGAACAAAGGAACAAATGAACCTGCAATCAGCAACAAAGCAAGCAAACCACACACCCCCAGCAGTATTTATAGAAGGACTTCAACTGAGACCACGCTTTGCTTCAAGAAGAAAGAAGCCAGAACACCAGCCTGAAGATGACGAGTGAGACCTCGTCGAAACGTCGCCAAAACAGCCAGATTTCTACACGGGAAGAAACCCGAATCCACCCTAACATGCATACCTATACCCGTGAAAATCTACGAAAACAAATATCCGACCTCTACGGGGAGGAAACCTTCCAGCTGACCAGAACCTACGAGAAACTAGAAGTCCGAAGAGCCACCATCTTATGTGACATTGCATTCCTACGCAACTGCCGAGACAAAAATGTGATCCACCTAACATGCATATATATATATATATATATATATATATATATATATATATATATATATATATATATATATATATATATATATATATATATATATATATATATATATATATATATATATATGTTTTCGTAGATTTTCACGGGTATAGGTATGCATGTTAGGGTGGATTCGGGTTTCTTCCCGTGTAGAAATCTGGCTGTTTTGGCGACGTTTCGACGAGGTCTCACTCGTCATCTTCAGGCTGGTGTTCTGGCTTCTTTCTTCTTGAAGCAAAGTGTGGTCTCAGTTGAAGTCCTTCTATAAATACTGCTGGGGGTGTGTGGTTTGCTTGCTTTGTTGCTGATTGCAGGTTCCTTTGTTCCTTTGTTCTTTTGTGATCTGCTGTGTGGCTGAGGCGATCGTTAAGGGATTAACTGCTGGTGGCTGTTTAGATGGCTGTTTAGATGCTGGTGGGTTCTGGCAGTATCCTGGGCTTTGGTGGAGTGGGGTCCTGTGTCTTGTGAATTCATTTTGGTCTGGCTACGTGTCTGTGGTCTCCCAATGTTTTTGGGGTGTGTGAGTGTGCTCCATGTGGTGACTGGAGTGGGGTGCCGCAGTAGATGGTGCAGTCGTGGTTTTGTTATTGGATGGTGGTTTCGTTTCATCTGTGGGAAGGGTCTGGGTTTGTGTTTGGTGTGGATGGAAGGTGGTGGCATCTTGTGTCCTTTTGGACCTGGTGTCAGTCTTTGTGACAGAGGCTCGTCTGTTGACCAGGGCTAGTTTCAGATGTCAGGCAAGCGGGAGGTGTCATCACGTTTATTCATGTTGTTTGGGTGTTTCTCTATTTCAATGGCTTCCATGATTATTCGACTGTTGAAGTGTTCAGTTTTGGAGATGAGTTTGGTTCTTTCAAAATCAATTTCATGACCTGTTGTTTTTATGTGCTGGAAGAGAGAGGAAGATTTTTCTTCTTTTTTGACTGCGTTCTTGTGTTCTGCGATGCGTGCGCTTATTCTCCTGTTTGTTTGTCCGATGTATGTGGCTGGGCAGACTTTGCATGGTATTTCGTAGACTCCTTGGTTTTCTAGCTCAATCTTGTCTTTGGGGTTTCTTAAAATGTTGGCTATTTTTTGGTCGGTGCAAAAGGCTGTCTTGATATTGTGTTTGTGGAGAATTTTGCTGATTTTGTCTGTGGTTCCTTTGATGTAAGGGAGGAGGGCGGTGCCGTTGTTCTCTTCTGTTTCTTGGTTCTTGGGGGGTGTTTCCTTTTGGATTAGTTTGGTGATGGTGTTTTTTTGGAATCCGTTCGCAATTAAAACATTCGAGAGAGTGTGTAATTCAGTTTTTAGGTGGTCTTTGTCAGCGAGGCGTTTGGTTCTGGAGATGAGGGTTTTGCTACGGAGTTGATCTGTGCAGGGTGGTGGTGTGATTGTGCATTTAAGTAGCGGTTTGTATGTGTTTTTTCTGGTAGATGGTATGTCCTAAGGAGCCGTCGGGTTTTTTGTAGATTAGGACGTCCAGGAAGGGAAGTTGGTTGTTGGCTTCTATTTCCATAGTGAATTGTATTTTGGGGTGTAGGCTGTTGAGATGTGTGAGGAAGTTGTTCAGTTTATCTTTCCCGTGTGGCCAGATAACAAAGGTGTCGTCAACATATCTGAGCCAGAGTTTGGGTTTATGTTCGGACTTCTGTAACGCGTTGGTTTCAAAGTGTTCCATATATAGGTTTGCGATGACCGGTGAGAGGGGTGATCCCATGGGTGCTCCTTCTATCTGTTTGTATCTTTGTCCATTGTGAATGAAGTATGTGTTGGTTAGGCAGTGGTTGGTCAGATCTAGGATGTGTTTGGGGGGGTTGTATTTGTTGTGGATAGCTGTCAAGGCTTCTTGAATGGGCACTTGTGTGAAGAGCGAAACAACATCGAAGCTCACGAGTAGGTCATTGGGTTGTAGGTCTTGTTTCTTTATAATTTCTATGAAGTGGAACGAGTTTTGTACGTATGAAGTGATGGATTCTGCATAGGGCTGGAGTTGTTTGGCAAGAAATTTGACGAGGTTTTGTAGAGGTGAGCCTATGGAGCTGACTATGGGTCTGAGAGGTGTTCCTTCTTTGTGAATCTTGGGGAGGCCGTAGAGCTTGGGGCATCTGGATGATTTCTCTCTGGGGATGATGCTTGGCTTGATTTCTTCACTTAAGGGAGAGGCTTTTATTTTGGCTTTGGTGATTTTTTTCCAGGTAGGTGGTGGGGTCTGTGTTCAAAGGTATGTAAGCAGGGTCTTGTAGTAGGTTGGATAGTTTGGCTTGGTAGTCGGATGTGTTCATCACCACTGTGGCATTGCCTTTGTCTGCTGGGAGAATGATTATGTTGTTGTCTTTCCTCAGGTTGGAGAGGGCTTTTGTTCTTCTTTGTGTAAATTGCTTCTGGGTGGTTTGCTGGAGCAGAGGACATTGGTGACTTTGAGTCTGATTTTGTTGGCTTCATCTGGGTTGATTTTGGTTAGGCTGGCTTCCACTCCGCATATGAGGTTTTCGGTGGGGATGTGTCTGGGGGCGACTGCAAAGTTGAATCCTTTGGAAAGGACTTTGGTCTCTGCGATGGTGAGTGTCCTGTCTGATATGTTGTGAACTGTTTGTTTCATGGGCTGTTGTGGGGGTTGGGCTTCTGGCGTTTTTCCAGTTTGTGGAGTTTGTTGGTGTGTGTGTCTGTCTTGTGGGAGATCTCTGTTTCAGCTCTCCAGGCGGCAAGTTGCTTGGATTTGTTCCAGAGTGTTGGGTGGATTTTGTTGCTGAGTTTGAGGTGGAGAGTGAGTAGGTCTCTGTTGGTTTGATCTAGTAGGTATCTTTTCCTGTGTAGTTCGCTTCTGATTAGGGCTAGTTCTGTTCTTTTCAGGATCCTTTCGCTGGATGGGGTTTTTGAGTGGAATTTCAGTTGGAAGCTTGTGGGGATCACATTTTTGTCTCGGCAGTTGCGTAGGAATGCAATGTCACATAAGATGGTGGCTCTTCGGACTTCTAGTTTCTCGTAGGTTCTGGTCAGCTGGAAGGTTTCCTCCCGTAGAGGTCGGATATTTGTTTTCGTAGATTTTCACGGGTATAGGTATGCATGTTAGGGTGGATTCGGTTTCTTCCCGTGTAGAAATCTGGCTGTTTTGGCGACGTTTCGACGAGGTCTCACTCGTCATCTTCAGGCTGGTGTTCTGGCTTCTTTCTTCTTGAAGCAAAGCGTGGTCTCAGTTGAAGTCCTTCTATAAATACTGCTGGGGGTGTGTGGTTTGCTTGCTTTGTTGCTGATTGCAGGTTCATTTGTTCCTTTGTTCTTTTGTGATCTGCTGTGTGGCTGAGGTGATCGTTAAGGGATTAACTGCTGGTGGCTGTTTAGATGGCTGTTTAGATGCTGGTGGGTTAGATGGCTGGTTGGTTCTGGCAGTATCCTGGGCTTTGGTGGAGTGGGGTCCTGTGTCTTGTGAATTCATTTTGGTCTGGCTACGTGTCTGTGGTCTCCCAAAGTTTTTTTGGCGTGTGTAAGTGTGCTCCATGTGGTGACTGGAGTGGGGTGTCGCAGTAGATGGTGCAGTCGTGGTTTTGTTATTGGATGGTGGTTTCGTTTCATCTGTGGGAAGGGTCTGGGTTTGTGTTTGGTGTGGATGGAAGGTGGTGGCATCTTGTGTCCTTTTGGACCTGGTGTCAGTCTTTGTGACAGAGGCTCGTCTGTTGACCAGGGCTAGTTTCCAGATGTCAGGCAAGCGGGAGGTGTCATCACGTTTATTCATGTTGTTTGGGTGTTTCTCTATTTCAATGGCTTCCATGATTATTCGACTGTTGAAGTGTTCAGTTTTGGAGATGAGTTTGGTTCTTTCAAAATCAATTTCATGACCTGTTGTTTTTATGTGCTGGAAGAGAGAGGAAGATTTTTCTTCTTTTTGACTGCGTTCTTATGTTCTGCGATGCGTGCGCTTATTCTCCTGTTTGTCTGTCCGATGTATGTGGCTGGGCAGACTTTGCATGGTATTTCGTAGACTCCTTGGTTTTCTAGCTCAATCTTGTCTTTGGGGTTTCTTAAAATGTTGGCTATTTTTTGGTCGGTGCAAAAGGCTGTCTTGATATTGTGTTTGTGGAGAATTTTGCTGATTTTGTCTGTGGTGCCTTTGATGTAAGGGAGGAGGGCGGTGCCGTTGTTCTCTTCTGTTTCTTGGTTCTTGGGGGTGTTTCCTTTTGGATTAGTTTGGTGATGGTGTTTTTTGGAATCCGTTCGCAATTAAAACATTCGAGAGAGTGTGTAATTCAGTTTTTAGGTGGTCTTTGTCAGCGAGGCATTTGGTTCTGGAGATGAGGGTTTTGCTACGGAGTTGATCTGTGCAGGGTGGTGGTGTGATTGTGCATTTAAGTAGCGGTTTGTATGTGTTTTTTTCTGGTAGATGGTATGTCCTAAGGAGCCGTCGGGTTTTTGTAGATTAGGACGTCCAGGAAGGGAAGTTGGTTGTTGGCTTCTATTTCCATAGTGAATTGTATTTTTGGGGTGTAGGCTGTTGAGATGTGTGAGGAAGTTGTTCAGTTTATCTTTCCCGTGTGGCCAGATAACAAAGGTGTGTCAACATATCTGAGCCAGAGTTTGGGTTTATGTTCGGACTTCTGTAACGCGTTGGTTTCAAAGTGTTCCATATATAGGTTTGCGATGACCGGTGAGCGGGGTGATCCCATGGGTGCTCCTTCTATCTGTTTGTATCTTTGTCCATTGTGGATGAAGTATGTGTTGGTTAGGCAGTGGTTGGTCAGATCTAGGATGTGCTTGGGGGTTGTATTTGTTGTGGATAGCTGTCAAGGCTTCTTGAATGGGCACTTGTGTGAAGAGCGAAACAACATCGAAGCTCACGAGTAGGTCATTGGGTTGTAGGTCTTGTTTCTTTATAATTTCTATGAAGTGGAACGAGTTTTGTACGTATGAAGTGATGGATTCTGCATAGGGCTGGAGTTGTTTGGCAAGAAATTTGGCGAGGTTTTGTAGAGGTGAGCCTATGGAGCTGACTATGGGTCTGAGAGGTGTTCCTTCTTTGTGAATCTTGGGGAGGCCGTAGAGCTTGGGGCATCTGGATGATTTCTCTCTGGGGATGATGCTTGGCTTGATTTCTTCACTTAAGGGAGAGGCTTTTATTTTGGCTTTGGTGGTTTTTTCCAGGTAGGTGGTGGGGTCTGTGTTCAAAGGTATGTAAGCAGGGTCTTGTAGTAGTTTGGATAGTTTGGCTTGGTAGTCGGATGTGTTCATCACCACTGTGGCATTGCCTTTGTCTGCTGGGAACTAATCCAAAAGGAAACACCCCCCAAGAACCAAGAAACAGAAGAGAACAACGGCACCGCCCTCCTCCCTTACATCAAAGGCACCACAGACAAAATCAGCAAAATTCTCCACAAACACAATATCAAGACAGCCTTTTGCACCGACCAAAAAATAGCCAACATTTTAAGAAACCCCAAAGACAAGATTGAGCTAGAAAACCAAGGAGTCTACGAAATACCATGCAAAGTCTGTCCAGCCACATACATCGGACAAACAAACAGGAGAATAAGCGCACGCATCGCAGAACACAAGAACGCAGTCAAAAAAGAAGAAAAATCTTCCTCTCTCTTCCAGCACATAAAAACAACAGGTCATGAAATTGACTTTGAAAGAACCAAACTCATCTCCAAAACTGAACACTTCAACAGTCGAATAATCATGGAAGCCATTGAAATAGAGAAACACCCAAACAACATGAATAAACGTGATGACACCTCCCGCTTGCCTGACATCTGGAAACTAGCCCTGGTCAACAGACGAGCCTCTGTCACAAAGACTGACACCAGGTCCAAAAGGACACAAGATGCCACCACCTTCCATCCACACCAAACACAAACCCAGACCCTTCCCACAGATGAAACGAAACCACCATCCAATAACAAAACCACGACTGCACCATCTACTGCGACACCCCACTCCAGTCACCACATGGAGCACACTTACACACGCCAAAAAAACTTTGGGAGACCACAGACACGTAGCCAGACCAAAATGAATTCACAAGACACAGGACCCCACTCCACCAAAGCCCAGGATACTGCCAGAACCTACCAGCCATCTAACCCACCAGCATGTAAACAGCCATCTAAACAGCCATCAGCAGTTAATCCCTTAACGATCGCCTCAGCCACACAGCAGATCACAAAAGAACAAAGGAACAAAGGAACCTACAATCAGCAACAGAGCAAGCAAACCACACACCCCCAGCAGTATTTATAGAAGGACTTCAACTGAGACCACACTTTGCTTCAAGAAGAAAGAAGCCAGAACACCAGCCTGAAGATGACGAGTGAGACCTCGTCGAAACGTCGCCAAAACAACCAGATTTCTACACGGGAAGAAACCCGAATCCACCCTAACATGCATACCTATACCCGTGAAAATCTACGAAAACATATATATATATATATATATATATATAAACCCTGTATGAACTTTAGTTACACCATTGGTGAGATTTATTTTATAATGTTCTGTGTAACTGTTTAGTCTTTATTTGTGTACTTCCTTTGTTTTAATGCCATTAAATGTTTATGGCATGGAATGGAATGATTTACTGCATACTTTTCATGGTACCTTTTTGGACTACAAGTGCCTTTGATTTTGGATTCAAATGTGATTTGATTTTTTTATCTGTAACTTTTATAGATAAAGGCTTAGAATTGAAATGTATTTTTCTGATTTAATTTCTGCTGATAACTTAAGATTTGTTTTTGAATGTATTTTTGTTTGCAGCTTCTCATAGTTGTAAGAATTTCAGATGGCAATCACATATGCATCTTTTCACAATTTTCAAGGTGGATTCCTGTTTAAGTATTTGTGTATATAGTTTTTCCATGGGCGAAAGAAAGACCTTTGAATTTTTAAAAATATTTGGCATTGTATTTTATGATTATGGAACATAGAAGCAATGTAGATAAACAAATCTTGTAGAATTAGACATGTTGATGTTGCTTAGAATTAATGCAGCAATGAAAAAACTCATACCTTGGTATGAGGATGATTTTTTATATGATTGCAAATAATTTCATTCTGAAAGTAACTCTTTTGAGGGGGGAGGGATAAATGCCAGCAGTGACAAACAAAGGGTTCTGATTTTTTTTCTAGGGGGTCTATAATGAGTATATAGGACTCTTAGGAAGAGTTTCAGGGCCAAACTCCCTGACCTGACGCATCCACTTAAGATGAAATGTTGGCTCCTTTCTAAATTAGCAAGGTGCTCAGAATTAACAGAATGATTATTGTATGTTATTTTATTGTACTGTATACTAATACTGATTATTTATTCATTGTTTTCACAGGACCTTGTGGGCTGAAAAGCCATATTCAATAATAGTAGCATCAGTTCATTAAATATTGTGGTCAGCCTCACAGTGGTTAGTTACATTCACACAACAACGAGAACAAAACATTGTCACACTGAATTGCAGCTAGTTAACAAATTGGCAATTTATCGACTCATTATGCACAAGTTGCATGAGTTGATGCGTGACAAGTGATACAGGTGGCAATGCATTATGGAGTGGCAATTCAGTTTACACCACTGCTCTGATGCCAGCGTAGCTAACAAGCACAATTTTCGTGAGTACTGCATTTATTAAATACAGGAATTTTATTTTCTAGAACAACTACAACAATGTACACAAGTATTAAAATGGTCTTCCTTAAATTTGACAGGTTTTCATTTATACTGTTTCTGTATTGTTAGCAATAGCTGGATATATCAAAACTGAAGAAGTTTAAGACTCTCTGATCACTTATCTTTAAGTAAGTGAAAAAATAGGGTGGGTTTTGTTCATGCACAAGTAATGTGTCTGGAATTCCTCTCATAATATGCTTAGAAAACAATTACTCTAATTGCTAATACCATAGTAGTTTCTTAAATGTATGGCGACACTAGTCTCTATTCTGTTCCGGAATTGTTTACCTAACCGTCTATCAATATCCTTTTTGTGTGTTGTAATTTGGCATATTCTTAATGTTAACTCCCAACAACTATCTATATATCATTGAAATTATTCCTTTAGAGATATTAATTGAGCAATGGAACCTGAAATGTATTATTATTAATATTATTATTTTGTTTGAATTAATCCTCCACTCCCTGTTCAGCTCAAGCAACAGCTCCATGAAATCCAAAGAAAAGAAAAATATTTATGGGCAATGTGCTTCATCTTTAACAGACAAGATGAGAAATCACCAGGAGGCAATGCTGCTGTGGAACCTGCCTATAGTGGTTTGTGTTAATTTGCATAACATTACCCAGAATACTTTGCAGTTTCACTTCAGTGGGAAGAATGCTCTCTTTTCCTTTCATTTAGGGAGCAGATGGTAGCACAGAGGGGCTGGTTGGTAGGCTGGTTGATTCAAAGGTTTGTCTGTAATGAAAAAGGAGAGTCAATGTGGCTACTGTATGAATATGAAGTGTTAGAAAGGGGAACGTACGTGGTAGCTGTACATGTCAATCAAGAAGTAATTGGAATCTTTCTCATCAACTTGTTGTAAATCCCAATCTCACAACAAGTGGGTGTACTCTTACAATATGCAGGGCAATATAACTTACATAAGAACATAAGAACATAAAACCTAAGAACAGCCTTGCTGGAAGAGGCCACAGCCCATCCACTCCAGCATTCTGTCTCACACAGTGGCTCTCCATTTGCTTCAGGGTATTCCCAAGCAGATGTCTTCAACTGCTAAATATTCTCTGCAAATGTTATTGAGAGATATCCTGCCTATCTCTCCAACCCAGAGGTTGTCCTTAGGCATCTATAATGATAGCCACTGATACCCTTGTTCTCCATGAACTTGTCCAATCCTTTCTTAAAGCTGTCAAGGCTGACAGCTGTTACCACTTCTTCTGGCAGGGAGTTCCATAGACCAGTGATTCTCTGGGTGAAAAAGTACTTTCTCTTATTTGTTTGAGATCTACCACCCAAACATTTCATGGAGTCCCCCACTAGTTCTAGTGTTGTGGGATAGGGAAAACAGTTTTTCCCTATCTACTTTATCCATACAGTGTATGATTTTATAAATTTCAATCAGGTCAGCTCTTAGACCCGTCATTCAAGAGTGAAGAGACCCACCCATTGCAGCTGCAGATGGTAAGGAAGGTGTTCCAGTCCCCTAATCATTCTGGTTGCCCTCCTGTGCACTTTTTCCATTCCCAAAATCTCCTTCTGGAGGAATGGTGACCAGAACTGTATACAATACTCCAGATGAGGCCTCACCATAGATTTATAAAGAGGCAAAATGACACTTGCTGACTTATTTTTTATACCCTTCCTAATGATCCCTAGCATTGTGTTGGCTTTTTTCACTGGTGCAGCACACTGGGTTGACACCTTCATTGAGCTGTCCACCATGACACCAAGGTCCTTTTCCTGGTTTGTTGCAGAGAGTTCTGACCCCATCAGTTTTTTTGACCCAGCATGCACTTGCTAATGGTGAAGTTCATTTGCCACTGGATTGCCCACTCCCCCAGTGTCAAGAGATCCCTCTGGAGCTCCTCACAATCTTTTACTACCCTGTATAATTTAGTGTTGTTGGCAAATTTAGCTACCTCGCTATTTACTCCTACTTCTAGATCATTTATGAAGAGGCTGAAAAGCAGGGGTCCAAGTACTGAGCCTTGTGGGGACTTCTGCATGTGGAATATGTTAGCTGTATAAGAAGCTCTATAGAGAGAGAAAGCCTCGTGGTGCAGTGGTTAAACTTTTGTACTGCAGCCAAACTTGTGCTCATGACTTGGGGTTCGATCCCAGGTAGCTGGCTCATGGTTGACTTAGCTTTCTATCCTTCTGTAGTTGGTGAAATGATTGTCCACCTCATGGGGGAAGGGCAAGGCTGCATAATTAAATTGTAAACCCCTCTCTCCAGATAATGTTTTAAGTACTATGGGGTGGTATATAAGCTGCACACTTAGCTTTTGGCTGTAAATAGAATAATTGTACCAGAGTTGTACCAGAGTGGAAACCAATGTAATTCTCACATGCACACAAGCTCATGATAATACAATTTTTTATTCAAGAGTTTTATTTAATAGCCTAAATCTTCTGTTACCTCCATATAACACTTTGGCATTAATTAATGTTTTGATTACATATAATACAAACAACTGGGGAAAGTGAAAATACTTCTCTTGGAGGGCCCCAACCAAAATATTATTTCCAGTCCAAAACAAATATCAACTAACGTCTCACATACTCAGGCTGATCTTTTTTGGGTATATGAATTAACAACATCCGATAGCTGTTGTGAGTTTTTCAGACTGTTTGGCTGTGTTCTGGACGTTTTTCTTCCTGACGTTTTGCTTGTCTCTGTGGCCGACATCTTCAGAGGTCAAGAAGCTCAGGGAACTATGAGTTCTCTCTATGCTCTGGGGTATAGAATGAGTGAGATTGTGATTTTTTTAAGTTGTGGGAAAGGGGAATAGGTGTTAGTCTTTGTATTGTGATGTGGAGGGATTAAGAAGTTTCACTGCAATCAGAGAGGGTGCAATCTTTCGCTGTGGCTGATTAGAGATGGGCATGAAATGAATTTTTTTCTTTTTGTTATTTGTTATTCATTTCATTACAGAATGAAATAAATAACAAATAGACCCATCAAAGAAAAATGAAATGAAATGAAATGAAACGGAAATTTCCATTTCGTTTGCTTCATTTTTCATTTTCCCATAGGAATGAATTGAAGCAATGGATTCCGATGGGAAAAACACGGCAGTTCCCCCCCGCCCAACCACCCAGATGGGGAAACTGTGGGGTTTGTTTTTTCCCACAGAAGCCACCACCGATCAGCTGTTGTAGCGCAGGGCTTTGGTGGGAAAAAAGTTTTAAAAGCCTGCCCTTTCCCCCACCCAACTGTGTGCCACAGAGTGGGGAGGAAATGCACCAACCCACTCTGCGAGCCAGCTGGTCAGCACAAGTAAAATAAAAATAAAAAAATTATTTTAATGTGCCAACCCAGCTCATAGACCAGCAGGTCGGCATGAGTAAAAATAATAATAATAATTTAAAAATTTAAAAATGCACTGACTCGGCCTGCAGGCCAGCTGGTTGGTGCAAGTTAAAAAAAATAATAATAAACCTGCCGACCCGGCCTGTGGGCTAGCTGGTCAGTGCAAGTAAAAAAAAAAAAAATAAAAAATAAAAAATGCTCAGACCTGGCCCATGGGCTAGCTGGTTGGCATGAGTAAAAAAACTAAAACCAAAACAGATGAACAACGAAATGATTTTTTAAAAAAAATCATTTCATTCTAAATGAAACAAAACAATAACAAATAAAATGAAAAACATTTTACCCATCTCTATGGCTAACTGATGTTGTTCGCTGTTCTATTGTATGAACTGATCACTGGTGCTTGTGGCTGGGTGGGAATTATTGAACTCTGATCTTTTGCAAGCTGTAGTTTTCAGTACAGGAAACCAGGCTTTGTTGATTTTTAGACTTTTTTCTTTTCTGCCGAAGGTGTGTTTGTACTTGTGGATTTCAGTGGCTTCCCTGTGTAGTTTGACATAGTGATTGGTAGTGTTTCCCAGTACCCTCTATGTCCTGGAAGAGGATTTCATGTCCAGTTTGGTTCAAGATGTGTTCAGCTGATTTTTCTGACTATTTTAGTCTGCAGTGTCTTTCACGTTCTTTGAAATATGTGTTCTTCGCCACAAGGCCCAGATACTACAGGTATTTCCCTATCATTCAAGCTCCATTTGAAGTTACTGCTGCCGCCTTCCATCTCCTGTGCTTCCCCCTCCTCCCACTGCCCACAGTACTCCCTGTCCAAAATAACTCCTGGGAGGAGGGGTTGGCAGGGGAGAAAGGAGCAGTCATTCAGTGAATTTACTGCTTCTTGCCTGCTCTGTTCTCCCTAGCCACCTGCCTTCCAGCTGGGATTTTTTGACAGCTTGATCTGTCAAAACCAGCTGGGAAATGGTGGTGTGGTGGACAAGAACCAAGCAGGGAAACAGCCAGCAGATATCATTGCTGAAGTGAGATCTGGTGACGTCTCCCCAGTTCAGTTCCTCCCGAACCGGAAACATCATTTCATTTTGGTTTGGGGTGACACGTTGTTTGCTGTTGTTTCATTTCAAAACTGTTTGAAATGTGACAAAACGATGAAACAGAATGTCTTTTTTGTAAAGTGCCCATCCCTAGTAAGGAGGATAGGTTATAAGATCCAAAGGGGGTGCCCCTAGGAAATTATTTATTATTATTATTCTTATTATTATTATTCTTATTATTATTCTTATTATTATTATTATTATTATTATTATTATTATTATTATTATTATTATTATTGTTGTTATTATTATTATTATTATTAATAATAATAATAATAATAATAATAATAATAATAATAATAATAATAATAATAATAATAATAATAATAATAATAAACTTTATTTTTATGCCGCCTTTCTCCCTGAACGGACCCAAGGTGGCTTAAATTAAGGGAAGCACCTGAGGAGTCCCCCCCCCCATGACTGATGCTTGGAGAAGCAGAGACAAGACTGGGATTGCCTGGAAGATTGTGTCATTTCTGTGTTGTGTTTCACACATGTGGCAGCTTTCCTGTCACTTTCTGCCTATAGTGTGAAATGGTGCAGACAAGAAAGGACTATGCTTAGCTCTCTCTTCTTTCTCCAAGCATCAGTCGGCTGCTAGTGAGCTGAAATAGAAACCATGCATCATTCTGAAATACTTCTTAATCATTCTGAGCCTTGTCTTCCAAGAACAACTCTTAGGCGAGCACTATTGAGAAGAATGAGGGTTGTGCTGTATTAAAACTTGCCCACAGCACCCATTCTTTTAAAACCAGGATTAATCGGGAAAGGTCTCCAGTGGAAAATATTGGCCGAGAAAAGCTTGGTGGGCCCACACTATAGGAGAATTCTACCCAACCCTGCATATGCCAGGCGCACTGGACAGTGTCTCCCATCATCCCCAGACTTCTGCCTCCCTAATTATTATATGTGAGGTTTCACTAACATCCATGCAGTTTCCATTCTTTTGACTTGTAAGAGTTCCTTTTTCTTAAGCAAAACCTACTACAAGTCTTGCCTTGTCTTAACTGCAATCAATATACAAAGACAACAAAACCTTTCAAGGATTTCCTACAGACTCTCTAAATTCTTTTCACAGCCAGCATGCTACATGGCTGTTTCATTAAACACTGTGTGTGCGTGCGCGCGCGCACACACACAATTTTTGTTTATTGCTCCCATCCTCCCTCTCCTTTAAAAGTTTTCATTCAATGTCATTTTTCATTGTCATCACTTACATGGCCTCCCAAATCGATCTCCTTGTACTCTTCAGCATTTGCTGGTATTACAGTTTGGATTCTATTGTCAAACTCCTTACTGCTGGTGTAAAACAGTGATCATATCCAGGAGTGCATTGGAGGGCTAGCCATTCAAATAAAGAGACTTCATTTACAGAGGCGGTTACTTCACGTCCTTCTTTGTTCTGCGACTAGTTTTGTACCATGACAGCACTGGTCACGATCACGTGGTTTTGTCCTGTTTCAGTGTTCCCATGGTCATGATAACTTGTCTCGTGATAAGTGTTTCCTCACGGTCTTGTACCATGACAAACACTGAATTTGTATAGCTTCCTTTTTTCCTTTTTGGGGGGCTTAAAAATTCTTTTTCGATATTTCGCTTCTGAAAAGTCAAAATCTTCACAGGCAGGAAAGAAGTCTGTGACTTGTCTGGCTAGCTTTCACTTTCTCCACGTGGCCGCATTGGAATGCTCCGCGTGATAGCCTTCGGGCTTTCTTTGTTCTTTATTCCTTTTGCCAGAAAATTAATTGTATGTCTGGTGTCCCTCTTGCCTGGCTTTGAAGTTTGGTTTGTTTTATTGGTATTTAACAGAGGAGGGCAAGGGGGTGGTGATCATCTGGGGTGGGTGGGCACTTTTAACACCCAACCCAGTACCAGGAACACAGTTTTTAAAAGGAAACTAATGTTTCATTGCATGAAAATTGTTACCTCATGGTGTCTTGTCTCGGAACAGAAACCGGGAACAAACCATGACAAGGAAATACCTCAGTGCCAGGTACAGATTTGTCTCACTTAGCACCCGTTCCAGGTGGGGTGGGGGTTGAGACAAATTTCAGTTATTGCACGACGGACGTGGAGTAAGATTTTTTTTGTACCACTCTGAAGTGCAACACTTAGAGAGACAAAACGGACGTGAAGTAACCTTGTTCTTTGCCTGGTTCAATTTTCGCATCCATTATATACTCCAAAGTCACAATTGGAAAGCGGACTCGTTGTCTCGAAAGCCAGAATATGCAGCACCTCTGGAGGAGGTCCTAGATGCACCCATCCTGGCACCTTCTGTATTTGCAGCTGCTAACCTGTGTTCCACTCTGGCATAAGAGATCCGGTATAGTCAGAGCCAAGATCCATGGACCCAGCAGTGTCTCCGGGACCTTCAAAATGGACCACTGGAAGAGTACACCATCCATCAGTGTCTATTGCTGCATCGGGGACACTTATACAACCCAACTGGTTCCCTACGTGCCCAAGTTCTATGTTTAGCACATGACTCTCCTCCGGCGGGTCACTTTGGCTAGTATAAAACCCTCCATCTGCTCACAAGGGAGTTTTGGTGGCCCCAAGTCCGCGCTGATGTTGCCTGGTACATCAACTCCTGTGATACCTGTCATCAGGCTAAGGATTTTTGGACCAAGCCAACTGGTCTGTTGCACCCCTTACCCACACCTACTGGTCCCTGGGATACCATTTCAATGGACTTTATCACAGATCTGCCCCAATCCTAAGGGCACACCTGCATATTAGTATTTGTGGACCTCTTTATGAAGATGGCTTACTTCGTCCCCTGTCCAAAAACCCCTACTGCACCCTAAACCGCCCAGTACTACCTTCAACACATTTTCTGGCTCCATGGTCTCCCCACTCACCTAGTTTCAGATCGCAGACCCCAGTTCACCTCATTATTTTGGTAAGCCTTCAGGATTCAGGTCCACCTATCCTCTGCGTATCACCCACAAACTGATGGACAAACAGAATGTGTCAATGAGACTCTGGAGCAGTACCTGCGATGTTATACCTGTTACCAACAAAACAATTGGGCTACCTTGCTGCCATTGGCAGAGTTTGCATATAATAATGCGATGCACGCCTCAACCAGATAGATACCCTTCATGGCCAACTTTGGGTATCACCCTCGGCATTTCCCCGCAGTCCTGCCAGCTACACCGGTGCCAGCTGTGGATAATTACATTCAGGAACTGCGGGAAATCCAGGAGTTGCTTCGGGAACAGCTGAAGCAGGCCAAAGCAACATACAAGCAAGTTGCTAACCGGCACGGGCAAGAAGGGCCACCCCTCACCCTGGGTACCCGTGTCTGGCTATCCACCGGTATCTCCGTTGACCCAGCCATTCTTGAAAACTAGATCCCTGCTTTATTGGTCTCTATCCAGTGTTGGAGCAGGTAAACCCAGTTGCATTCCTGTTACAGCTGCCAGCTACCCTCAAGATCCACCCCATCTTCCACTGGTCCCTCCTGGTTCCAGGTGCTGAATTTGATCCAAATCGACTTCCCAATCCTGAGCCTCCCCCACCTATATTAGTGAATGGGGAAGAGGAATATGAAGTATGGCAGATCTTGGACTCTCGAGTGCATCGGGGCGGATTGCAGTATTTAGTAGATTGGGAGGGCTATGGACCGGAAGACCGATCATGGGAACTGGCTTCCAATCCACATGCACCCAATTTGATCCAATAGTTCCATGTAGAGCTTCCTGTCCTCCCGAGCCCATCGGAGGAGGGGGGTTCTGAGGGGGGGATAGTGTCAGGCCCCTGCCAGAACTTATTCCAGAGACTAAAGAGTTAATGCCTGAAGAAGCCCCAGATGGGGTTTCTGAGCTGTCAGTTCCTCCAGCAGCTGCACAGGAGAGTGACTCAGCATCTTCAGGGGATTCTCCACCCCCACAGAGGGCTGCTTGTTGAAGGCAGCAAAGACTTACAACCAGGAGAAGCAGAGACAAGCTTTATCTGAGCCACCAGCGTCTACATTTAGGGAGTCCTGGGTTTTGACAGGGTTAGTTTTTGGGAAAGTTATGTTGCTCTCTGGAGACATAAATTAAGCATTCAGGACTGAGGCAAATTGTGGGAGCAATGCGTTGATATGACAACTTGCTACTGCTTGATCCTTGTTCCTGCTTGGCGTAACTCTGGACCTCATCTCTCTTGGCTCTGGACTTTCTCAGTGGACCTGAAGTAAGCTACCATTGGCATTCTGGCTTTGACCTCTGGACTGTTTATCTTGGACTCTGCTCTCTGAATAGGCGTGAACTTGCTATAGTTTTCCTGGACTCTGATTTACTTCTGATTTGCTGTATTGGGGTTTGGCTCTGAGTTTCCAGTAAAAGCCTGAACTTACCTGTGTGTGTGAGTCTGTGGGTCATGGCACATATCTTATGGGGAGTTGCTGCAGGATTTTGATCATTTTGGTCATGCCTTCTCCCGTCCTACAATGTTTTATTTTCCAACAAGTACACTACTACGAAGGAGGTCTCTTTCATTTTGATAGAAATTCCAAGCATCTGTACTTATTAGGTGCCCAATGTGGTGTAATGGACAGAATAATGGATTAGATCTCTGGAAAACAGGGTTTGATCCACCAGTCGACCATGGAAATTCACTGGAGGAGTGGAACTGGTAAATCCACTCCTTAAATGCCATACTTACCTTTAGGAACTCATCAGGGTATAAGTTGATTTCAACTTGATAGCCCATACCAACAATACTTATTAGGAATCTGTATGAATTCTTCTTTCAAATACCTTTGGTCTAAAAAATTTCAAAATAGGCATCTGGGAGAAAGCAAAACCTGATACATTTGCACATCTCCATGAAGGGTGATACTTCCATTTCAGTTTGGAGAGCTTTATAGTTTTAGGTTTAACAGTTTACACATTTTTTAAAATTAGCAGAGAATCGTGGTTCTAATTTCTACAGCTTAGATGGGCCAGGTGGCTCAATGGTGGTAATAGGATTCAGTTTTTTAATGTTGTACAGTTTTATCCAAATTTATATGATTCTATACAAACACTGTATTTTGTACATGCTGGTCAATGACCATAAATAAAATGTTGGCTTTGATTTTGCTAAACTTACCGATAAATGAATACTGTATAGGCATGTGGAATTTAAAGGTCAGAAATTAACCAAGATAAGTCATGTTTAAATATATGTGATCATTGTGCCAGCTTAGATTTAAATCAATCTGTAAAAGAACTAAAGTCAAGGAAGAAAGTATTTTGCCGCTTCTTCTAAGAAGACTCTATGAGTTGAAACCGTAGCATCTAATCTATACTCAGACTTAGAGTAGGCCACAGAAATCAGTGGGACTTGGCTACTTCAATTTCATTTATTTCTTACTTAGTTTAAGTATGAATAAGTCTGAATCCAACCAAAAGTCACACCTTGGCATTTATTTCGTAAATAGTAGGAAGTTAAATGGATCCCTTCCTCCAAAACCTTCTTGAAGCTATCCCCAGTATATAGACAGAAGTACACTATTTTGCTTCACTTGAGGTTTGCAATGTTAAATTTATGCACTGTGCCATGATCACAGCTTCCATAATATACCCCTTGTTATGGCGTGGAATTTTAACCCGGTGATTTCAGCTCTTGGACAAGCAGGCAGGAGGCAGCTTCTTCAAGTAACATTCTTTATTCAAGGCAGAGCAGAACTGGAGACTGAAGGGAGGGAAGCTACATTTATAGGGACAGAGAACTGGCTAGAGCAGGATACATTTTGGAGGGAACAATTTCCAGCAATCACAAAGCTGACTTTTGGCAGGAACCAATAAAACTAAGGATCCAAATGCTGCAACTTAAATGAACCAATAGTAACTGTTCCTTCTAGACAGGAAGGCAGTTACTTTACACTAGTGGATTCATATAATCATAATAATGATATGATTCCACTCAGAGTGAACTGAATCAATGCACAACACCCCATTCCCCCCCCCGCCCCCAGTCCACAACCTGCCAAGCACTACCCTCTGCACTGCACCATAATGTAATTGTAGAATTGGGTCTATGCACGACCTCTAACAATGTGCAGTACATGCGAGCAATTAAAATGTCTCTTAGATCACAAAGGAACTGTGCTTTAAAAAAAATAAAAGCAGCATGACCCTTTGACTTCATCAGAGATTATTTCTCTGCAACAATGTCCGTGTCAGAAATTCTCAGATCACAAGATATAAGAAAATAAGGTGAAAATTCATCAGGGCACATAAACAACAGTTTGATCATGCTGTGTTTTTCATTGACACCTCCCCCTCCAAACACTAACAAGCAGGCTCTGGAATAAATTCTTGATATAATAGGCATCTTTTAGTAGATACATAGAGGCATTTTAGTAGATACATAGAGGAAGAGAGCTACTTACTTGAAGGGAGTTCTTGCTTACCAGTCAATTGACCTACAGTTAGAGGGGATGTTGCCAAGGAGAACCCGCCTAAAACTGAATAAGTTCTTTGGTCCATCTACCCAATGTTGTCAGCTCAGTCTGGCAAGAGCAATGGTCTAAGGCCGTGGTGGTGAGCCTTTAGAGACTGAGTGCCCAAACTGCAATTCAGAACCCACTAATTTTTCACAAAGTGCCAATACAGCCATTTAACCTGTATACAGGTGGCTGTGAAGGGGCAATGTCGGGTGCCCACAGAAAGGTCCCCGAGTGCCACCTTTGGCACCCGTGCCATAGGTTCACCAACACTGGTCTAGGGCTTCAGAGACTAGTCCTGCTTGGTGGTCCTTGGGATTCGCTTGTACAAAGGAAGTATAAATGAGGTTCCAGCTTGTTTAATTTAAATGAGATTCTGGGGTTCAAGGTGGTGATCAATATATTTGCTTCAGTCTTCATAAGAAACTCTGTAGCCTATCTTTTGTTCATAAAAACAATTCTAAATTGGTCTTTTCAAGACACGCACACACACCCCGTGAAGCTAAGTCATGTTTAGGACCGCTGATGAATGAAACGTATGTGCTTGTGACAAGTTCACATCTGGAGTTTTGCTGTGGTAATATTTATTTTGTCTGAAGTAGTTTATTGGGAAGTATGGCTCTTTCTCACCTCAGGAAAAAAAAGGATGACACAATGGAACAAATCATTTTTACAGATTTGTGACAAAACATACACAGGACGTTAGGACAGCAAATGTTGCATACATAAATGAATGTAGGCCTAGGTGTTGCCTGCAGCAGATGGGAGAGTAAAAGCTTCTCCCTACAGCATCACACCATAGAGACACAACATAAAATACAATAAGAGAAGAGGAGATGTGCAATGCAGCATAGAATGCCTAAGCTTAATAGGTAGGGCTTTGGCATGAAATGAGAGAGAAAATGACAAAATATACAGGTTTGAACATTGTTGTAGACTGTTTTGACTCTTGATGGGTTCAAGAGAAATAAATATTTTTTTTTCTTTCGTGCAAAAATACAGGACAGGGAGGTCACTCCACTAGTTTTCACCACTAGGGATGCTAGGCATTATTTGCTTGGGGTGAAATGGGGCTTACTCCTTAGAAGAGAAAAGCAATGATATAGTGTGGCACAAAGGGGAGACATAACAGGCTTCATGTTGTTCATAGCAAGCAAATGGGATCAGATGTGTACCTTTCCTCAACAACAACAAAACACTGATGCAGCGGAGATATGTAACATGATGTTACTCTAATGTTTCATTCTAGGAATAGTTGTCACTATTTCTAGAATAGGAATAGAGATGAGCATGAATTGCAGTTAAGCGGTTCAGACCATTTCAGTGGTGTGCCCACCCAGAGGTGTGTGTGTGTGTCTCTGTGTGTGTGTGTCTGTGTGTCTGTGTGTCTGTGTGTCTGTGTGTCTGTGTGTCTCTGTGTGTGTCTCTGTGTGTCTCTGTGTGTGTCTCTGTGTGTGTCTCTGTGTGTGAGTGAGGGAGTGAGTGAATGATTCTTGTCCAACTGAATCTACATTCTGGCAGAGCAGCAGAGAGGAAGGAGCTGGTCAGAGGAGCACAGAACAAAGGGCAGAGCTAACTTCTTCTTTTGGGCGGAGTTTTAGCTTTAAATAGCTGCAGCTACGCACCTTACGGCGCGTGCAAACAAAAAAAAAAAAAAAACAATTCTGGGTTTAATTGAGTTCCCAAGCCAAGCAACTCCTCAGGAGATCCTACACTTCCTGACGTGCTTGTAGTTGGAGAAGAGGTGCTTTAGCGGCCCCTACACTGTTAGATTTTGACTAAACAATAAAAGAAGTAAACAGTCTTACTAGATTAAAAAAAAAGTGCAAGTTTACATTTTTGAGACCTTGAATACATTTTATTGTAATAGTAAAAATGGAGTTGCAGGGAGCAGCTGTAGTTACCTGCAGTACTTGTGCCATGTTTGTTATCTTGACAGAGCGGGTGCAGAACTACATCTGCTGCAAGTGCAAGCTGGTAGCGCTATTGGAAGAGAAGGTCCAGCAGCTAGAGGCTCGCATAGTGGACCAGCAACATATTAAGGAGCTTGAGCAGTTCCTGGACAGAGCGGAAGAGACTATCCAGGTCCAAGAAGAGACAGGGCACACTTCAGAGGAGGAAGTCACTCCCCCAACTCAGGAGGTGGATGGGTGGAGGAATGTGACTCAAAGGAGTAGAAGGCCAAGGCATCGCTCAGAGAGTCTCATCTTGCACAATCAATTTGAAGCTCTTTCCCTCAGCACACCTCATGAGGCACACATAGAGGAAGAAGTGGTTCCGCCGGAGGATCTCTCCCTCATCACTATTGATGAGATACAATATCAGGTACATGTTGATGAGCAGGCTGCAGGAGAGAAGCTCATTGTGCTAGGGGATTCTATCATTAGAAATACGGAGGGATGGATTTGTGAGGAGCATGATAACCAGATGGTCACTTGCCTGCCGGGTGCAAAGGTTGCAGACATCACCAGAAATATAGATAGCTTGTTAGAGAGAACTGGGAAGGAGCCAGTGGTCATGGTACACGTCGGTACCAATGATGTTGGGAAGGCCAAGCGGTCAGTCTTGGAAGCCAAATTCAGGTTGCTAGGGAGAAGATTGAAGTCCCGGGCTTCCAAGGTAGCATTTTCAGAATTGCTACCTGTTCCTCGTGCAGGTCCCGCCAGGCAGGCAGAACTCAGAAGCCTCAATGCGTGGATGAGGCGATGGTGTCGAGAGGAGGGCTTTAGATTTGTCAGGAACTGAGAACATTTTGGGACAAGCCAAACCTCTTCAGGAGGGATGGGTTGCACTTGAATCATGATGGGACCAGATTGCTGGCACTCAACCTCAAAAAGGCAGCAGAGCAGCTTTTAAACTGATAACTGGGGAAAGCCGACAGGAGCTGTGTGGCATCCGGTTGAACACCTCATCCTCGGGAATGAGGTTGGAGAGGGTAGAGAATCACATAGAGATGACATAGCAAGTATTAATACTGGCAGAATAGTGGAATGTGACAGTTCGTCTACTGAAAATAAAAGCTGTGGGGGAGAAGAACAAGGCAGCAGCTGTTGCGGGACCCACTGTACAAGTGCTTCTACGCCAATGCTCGAAGCCTCCGAGCAAAGATGGGAGAACTTGAACATCTGGCAGCTAGGGATAACATTGATATAATAGCCATAACAGAAACCTGGTGGAATGTGGAGAACCAGTGGGACACAGCAATCCCAGGCTATAAACTCTATAGAAGGGATAGAGAGGGGCGGGTTGGAGGAGGAGTGGCCATCTATGTCAAAGAAGGCATAAAATCCAGCAGAATGGAGATTGACAGAGGGTCTGACTCCGCCATAGAATCACTGTGGGTTAAACTACCAGGTCCAAAGAGTGATATGATAGTTGGAGTATTCTATCGTCCACCAGATCAAAAACTTGAGGGGGACCTTGAAATGAGGAGAGAAATCATGGAGGTGGCTAAGAGGGATAGGATAGTAATCATGGGGGACTTTAATTATCCCCACATTGACTGGGCCAATGCGAGCTCCGGGCAAGAAAGAGAAACTGGGTTTCTCGACTTGCTGAATGACTGTGCCTTAGAGCAACTTGTCATGGAGCCCACCCGAGAACAGGCAACTCTAGATCTAATATTGTGTGATACTCAGGACCTCGTCAGGGATGTGAATGTCACTGAGCCTCTGGGGAACAGTGACCATGCTGCAATTACCTTTGCCATGCATGTCGGAGGAAGAGTGTCAACCAAATCAGACATAAAAACCCTTGATTTTGAAGGGCAAACTTCCCTCAGATGAGGAAACTAGTTAGAGAGAAACTGAAGGGGAGGGTTAGAAGAATCCAATCTCTTCAGAGTGCATGGAGCCTGTTTAAAACAACAATAATAGAGGCCCAGCACAAGTGCATACCACAAAGAAAGAAGAGCTCATTTAAGTCCAAGAGGACACCGGCATGGTTAACGAGTGGAGTTAGAGAGGCTCTAAAGCACAAGGAGAGGTCCTTCTGTAAATGGAAATCCTCCCCAAATGAGGAAAATAAAAAGGAACACAAACTCTGGCAAAAGAAATGTAAAAAGATGATAAGGGAGGCAAAGAAAGACTTTGAGGAACGCATGGCTAGCAATATAAAGGGTAATAATAAAAGCTTCTTTAAATATGTTAGAAGTAGAAAACCTGCCAGAGAACCAATTGGGCCTCTGGATGGTGAGAGAGGAAAAGGGAGGTTAAGGAGGACTTGGACATTGCAGAGAAATTGAACGAGTTCTTTGCGTCTGTCTTCACGACAGAGGACCTTGAGCGGATTCCGCTGCCTGAGCCGCCTCTTGACTAAAGAATTAAATCAAATACAGGTTAAAAGAGAGGAGGTTTTAGGACTAATCAATAAATTGAGGATTAACAAGTCACCGGGCCCAGATGGCATCCACCCAAGGGTTATTAGGGAACTGAGAAATGAAATTGCAGATCTCTTAACGGTAATATGCAACTTGTCTCTTCAAACGGCCACAGTGCCGGAGGACTGGAGGATAGCGGATGTCACACCAATTTTTAAAAAAGGAAGGCGGGGGGACCCAGGAAACTACAGGCCAGTTAGCCTTACATCTGTCCCAAGGAAGATGGTGGAAAGCCTCATCCAAGAGAAAATCTTAAAACACATAAAAGAACAAACCTTGCTGAGAGAAAATCAGCATGGCTTCTGTAAGGGTAAATCTTGTCTTACAAACCTTTTAGAATTTTTTGAAAAGGTCAACAGGCACGTGGATTTGGGTGAACCGGTGGATATAGTCTATCTGGATTTTCAAAAGGCTTTTGACACAGTCCCTCACCAAAGGCTGCTGAAAAAATTGCATAGTCAGGGGATAAGAGGGCAGGTCCTCTTATGGATTGAGAACTGGTTGAGATCCCGGAAACAAAGAGTAGGTGTCAATGGGAAATTTTCACAATGGAGAGAAGTGAAAAGCGGTGTGCTCCCAGGGCTCGGTCCTGGGACCGGTGCTTTTCAATCTGTTCATAAATGACCTGGAGACAGGGATAAACAGTGTGGTGGCCAAGTTTGCAGATGACACAAAACTTTTCCATGTGGTAAAAACCAGAGAAGATTGTGAAGAGCTCCAGAAGGATCTCTCCAAACTGGGAGAGTGGGCTGAGAAATGGCAAATGCGTTTTAATGTAACCAAATGTAAAGTAATGCATATTGGGGCAAAAATCCAAACTTCATCTATCAACTCATGGGCTCTGAGTTATCCGTGACGGATCAGGAAAGAGATCTTGGTGTGTTGGTGGACAGCTCCATGAAGGTGTCTCCCAATGTGTGGCAGCAGTGAAGAAGGCCAATTCCATGCTAGGGATTATCAAAAAGGGGATTGAAAATAAAACAGCCAACATTATAATGCCGTTATACAAAACAATAGTAAGGCCCCACCTGGAGTATTGTGTACAATTCTGGTCACCGCATCTCAAGAAAGACATAGTGGAACTGGAAAAGGTGCAGAAGAGAGCGACTAAGATGATTACTGGGCTGGGGCACCTCCCTTATGAAGAAAGGCTAAAACAATTGGGCCTCTTCAGTCTGGAAAAAAGGCGCTTGAGGGGGGATATGATTGAGACATACAAAATAATGCAGGGTATGAGTAAAGTGGATAGAGGGAAGCTCTTCTCCCTCTCTCAAAATACCAGAACTAGGGGACATACACTCAAATTGAGTGCTGGGAGAGTAAGAACTGACAAAAGAAAATATTTTTTTCACCCAGCGTTGTAAGTCTATGGAACTCCCTGCCACAGGATGTGGTGATGGCATCTGGCCTGGATGCCTTCAAAAGGGGATTGGACAGATTCCTAGAGGAAAAGTCCATCACGGGTTACAAACCATGATGGAGATGTGTAATCTCTAGGCTTTAAACCAGGGTACTTCAAGGGCCAGATGCAGGGGAGTGGTATCAGGAGACAGATATCTAGTCTCATGCGCTCCCAAACGCATCTGGTGGGGCCGCTGTGAGATACAGGAAGCTGGACTAGATGGGCCTTTGGCCTGATCCAGCATGGCTCTTCTTATGTTCTTATGTTCTTATGTACATATATGATATAAAATAGGCACTAATACAGGAGTGAGATACCCAGTGTGGTGCAGTGGACAGAGTGATCTAATAGGATTCAGGAGGCCTAGATTCAAATGCCTCCTCAGCCATGGAAACTCAACAGGAGAGAGGAACTAGTAAAACCACATCTTAAATATCTCACTTGTCTTGAAAAACCTATTAGGTTTGCTATACATCAGTTCCAACTTGACAGCACAGAAATACCACAAAATATAGGGCCAGCCCAATATCTCTGAAGTTAAGTAGCAAAAAGCTCTCTCTCTCTCTCTCTCTCTCTCTCTCTCTCTCTCTCTCTCTCTCTCTCTCTCATTCATACACATCATTCAAGGTGTAAATTACCCCCCCAAAAAAAACCCTCCCACAAATAAAACAAAATGCTTCTTCCCTGTCATTGCTTCAACATTCAAGATAATCTAGCGAGCTAAGGTTGGGAGTTGAATTCCAATTGTACTTTCCAGGAGAATAGCCTGCCTGTATGACCCTGGACAAGCTACATAGTCCCAGAGCACCTCAGAAGAAGGAAAGGGTAAATCACTTCTGGGTATTCGCTATCTAGAATATTCTGGAAAAAGTTGACATGAAGTGAATTCTACAGGAAAAGAGATTCCATTTGAACATTAGGAAGAACTCCATGACAGAGCTGTTCGGCAGTGGAATATGCTGCCACGGAGGGTGGTGGAGTCTCCTTCTTTGGAGGTTTTTAAGCAGAGGCTGGATGGCCATCTGTCAGAAATATTGTGATGGGGTTCCTGCATGGAAGGGGTTGGACTAGGTGGCCCTTGAGGTATCTTCCAATTCTATGATTCTATGATTCTATGAAATCAATTTGTTATTTTGTGTCCTCAAGTTGCTTCCGACCTATAGCGACCCCCATGAATGAGAGATCTCCAGAGTATCCCGTTTTTAACTTCCCTGCACTGCTCTTGTAAACTCAAGCCTGTGTGTCCCTTTATTGAGTGAATCTATCTCATATTTTGTCTTTCCTTTTTTCCTGCTGCCTTCCACATTCCAAGCATCATTCTCTTTTGCAGGGAATCTTGTCTTCTCAAAATGTGTCCAAAGTAGGAAGGCTTCAGGTTCAACCTTTTGCCTCCATGGATCATTCAGGATTTATTTGATCTATTCTAGGACCTACTTGTTTGTCTTTCTAGCAGTCCATGGTATCCACAAAGCTCTCCTCCAGCACCAAATTTCAGACAAACCATTTTCTCCTGTCACCTTTCTTCACTGTTCAGCTTTCACACCCATACATACAGATCTGAAATACAAGAATGTGGATTGTCCTGGTCCTGGTCTTCAATGACATATCCTTACACTTGCTGATTTCATTCATTGCTGCCCTTCTAAATCACAGTCTTTTTCAGATTATTATTATTATTTTGTGCTATAAACTCCATTTGAATTAATAACTGAAACAAGGTATACAAAATCTTTATTTCAGTTTCTTCATTGTCAACACTAAAGTTTTGTTGATCTTCTGTAGTCATGATTTTTGTCTTAACATTCATGTACAGTCCTGCTTTGGCCCTCTTTGCAGTTTTCCTTCATCTTAATCTAATATGGATTTCTATATGATATGTTCGGCACACAAACATATCAGATAAGGGGATAAAATGCACTTTTGTCTGACACCTTTGCCTATAGAAAACCATTCTCTCTCTGAAATCTGCCATAAAGTAGCTTCTTGTTTATGATACAGGTTATGCATCAAGAATATCAATTTCTGAGCAAACCAATTTCTTTCAGAATAACCCATAGTTACTTATGATCCATGCTGTCAAAGGCTTTGCTGCAGTCTATAAAGCATAGACTGAGCTTCTCAAATTGTTTGGTGTGCTCCAGTATCCAGCAGATATTTCCATTGGAATTCATTTAATGACACATAAGTACTTAATTATTTAATAACAAATTATTTCTGAAAATTTCCAAAGTCTGCTGCCTGAGGCCAGAAACAGAGGTTAAAAATAGCCCATCATCAAATCTGAATGTATTTTAATGTTGCAGAGGCATGATCGAGGCAATCTCTATGTTTGTGAAATCTGGCTTAGAAGGAATCTTGCATACAACTTCTGAAGATCAATTGGCAAGTTATGCTGATTTGCATAATCCTGGAGTTACCATGGCTCTCAAATGCTCACATTAGATGAGATTTTCTTCAAATCACAGGCTTCAATCAACTGCCTTGCTTTTTCTTATGGGCCCATATCTATAGGGTCACCACTACTGGAAAAGGGATTTGGTATGATTGCAAAGCTCATGGTTTGTTTTGAAAGATTAGATGTTCTTATGATGATAAAAGTTCTTCAGGCATACTTTTTGTCATTTCTGTTTGGCAACCTGTGGCCAGAAATGCTGCTAGAAAGGTAGCCTTCACTTGGACCCAGTCATGTTTTAAAAGATTATTACGTTTTCTGCATTGCATGAAAACAATGTATGCTCACTAGCCAACAAAATGGATGAAATACTCCTTTTGAATAGATATAACAAAGATTTCTCGAATGCAGCACTGATTTGTTTTACAGAATCATGGCTGAGTGACTTAATCCCTGAAAACTTTGTACATATTCCAGGGTTTCAAATTCAAAGAGCGGATAGAATTGTTGATACATCTGGGAAACAGAAGGGCAGAGGATTGTGCTTATATATCAATAATCGTTGGTCTAAAGAAATAACCACCTTAAAGAAATTTTGCAATGTGGACTTAGAAACATTAATCATTATCTGCAACCCCTTTTATTCCCCATGGGAATTTTATACATTTTTGGTGGTTGCAGTATATATCCCTCCTGATGCTTCTGTGACAAATGCATTAAGTATTTTAACTAGTCAAATTATATGGGCCAAAAATGCATATCCTGATGCTTTTAAAATTATTTTAGGTGATTTTAATCAAGCTGATTTAAGGAAGGAGTTACCAAAGTTCTTCCAGCATGTTAAATGCCCTACTAGAGGGGAAAATATTTTGGATCATTGTTATACAACTTTAAAGGATGCTTATCACTCTTTATCATGCTCAGCTGTGGGACATTCTGATCACTGCATGGTTCACCTTGTACCTGTTTACAAACAAAAGCTTAAAACTCTAAAACCAACAATTAAAACAGTGAAAACTTGGACTGAGGAAGCAAAGTTAAAGTTGCAAGCATGTTTTGACTGCACTGATTGGGACCTATTTAAAAACACTTCTGCTGATTTGGATGAGCTCACAGACACTATAACATCATATGTCAGCTTTTGTGAGGACTTATGTGTGCCATCTAGGAATGTGAAAATTTACAGTAATAACAAACCGTGGTTTACAACTAAACTCAAACAGCTACGTCATGCCAAAGAAGAAGCCTATAAAAATGGTGATAGAACATTGTATAATCAGGCTAGGAATATACTGAACAGAGAAATTAGAGCAGCAAAAAGGAACTACACTGAAAAGTTAAAGAACCAGTTTTCAACAAACGAATCAGCAAATATGTGGAAAACTCTTAAAACCATTACTGGTAATAGTAAGACCCCTCTCCGTGTTGAAGGAAATCATCAACTGGTGAATGACTTGAATATGTTTTACTGCAGGTTTGAGAGGAAACTGCAGCCATCTATTCCTGAAATTTCCATCTCAGATTTAACAACAACAACTGAGCCTGTGGAAATTTATCCCATGTTATCGGGTCCTCCATCTTTGGTGATCACAGAGAAGGAGGTGCAAAGTCTGTTTCACAATCAGAAGTTAAGAAAAGCACCAGGTCCAGATAAAATCTCTTCTTGTTGTTTAAGAGTCTGTGCTGAACAACTGGCTCCTATTTTTACCTGCATCTTTAATAGATCAGTGGAGATGTGTTATGTTCCTTCTTGCTTCAAACATTCATTGATTATTCCAGTACAAAAAAATCTTCTGTCAAGGAATTGAATGATTATAGACCAGTTGCTTTAGCTTCTGTGGTCATGAAAACTTGACTAGTGTTGGCTCACCTGAAATCTATCACGGATTTGTCATTAGATCCATTGCAATTTGCTTATCGTGCAAATAGATCAATAGATGATGCTATTAATATGTCCTTACACTATATATCACAACATCTTGAATCTCCAAAATCTTATGCAAGGGTTCTTTTTGTTGATTTTAGTTCTGCATTTAACACTATTATTCCAGGTATTCTTATGACTAAATTAAAACAGCTGGCTGTACCTGATCACATTTGTAAATGGATTGTAAGCTTCCTAACAGACAGAAAGCAGCAGGTGAAGTTAGGTAAAATTATATCAGATATTAGCAAGTTTAGCATAGGAGCCCCTCAGGGCTGTGTGCTTTCTCCATTTCTGTTTTCCTTATATACTAATGATTGTACCTCAAAGGATTCCTCTGTTAAAATAGTGAAGTTTGCAGATGACACTACGGTGATTGGTCTCATTCGAGACAATGATGAATCTGCCTATAGGCAAGAGATTGAACAACTAGTTTTATGGTGTACTCAAAATAATCTTGAATTAAATACATGCAAAACTGTTGAAATGGTGGTGGATTTTAGGAGGACTCGTTCTATACAGCCACCTCTTATGATATCAAATAACTTAGTGTCAATAGTGGAGTCCTTTAAATTTTTAGGTACTATTATATCTCAAGATTAAAATGGTCATCTAATATTGAAAGCATTATTAAGAAAGCACAACAAAGAATGTTTTTTCTGCGTCAACTTAGGAAGTTTAGACTGCCAAAAGAACTATTGATTCAATTCTATAGAGGTGTTATTGAATCTATTACCTGTTCCTCTATAACTGTCTGGTTTAGCTTTGCGACTAAGCATGACAGATATAGACTTCAAAGGATAATTGGAACTGCAGAAAAAATTATTGCTACTAATTTGCCATCTATTGTGGAATTGTATACCACACGAGCTAAAAAGAGGGTGATGAAAATATATACAGATTCCACACATCCTGGACATAATCTGTTTCAATTGTTACCCTCAGGGTGACGTTTTAGGGCATTGCATACTAGAACAACTAGATATAGAGATAGTTTCTTTCCAAGTGCTATCAAACTGTTGAATAATTAATTTTTACATTTCTTCTTCCTTTTTAAATAATAGGTTATATTGTAGTATTGTACTGTGTTTTTATTGTTGACTATATGATTCTTATATTTCCTTTTATATAGAGAGAGCATTTTTACCAAAACAAATTCTGGGTGTGTCTAACCACACTTGGCCAATAAAAAGTATTCTTCAATTCAATCGGTCCTCTTTCCTAGCAGATAAGAGGTTGTTCTGTCATATTAATTCTCAGTTCATACATGAAGTTTACCCATATATTCATGAAGGACTACAATCCTTTATGGAGTATGCAGGAATCAGAACAAAGGAAAGTATGAAGCTGGAGGACTGAAAAACCATGGCAGAAGAAGAGGCTTAGGAGAGTTGAATTTGGGGGGTAAAATATTTACAGAAAATTCTTTACATGCCAGATTTCCCAGGAGGTTCTGTGGGTTGTGCAATCTAAATGGCAAAACTGTCATTGGACGTCAATATTTGCACTTGGTGAGGGTCCAGCTTTCTAAATTTTGCTTGCTCTGGTTTATAGGAAATCAATGAAAGGGAAAGACTGCAGCCCAGTTGAAAACCAAATCAACATTTCAAGACTCAGTGGCATTTTCTAGTTGGGATGATGTTCTGTATGCACTTTGGGTTTTTGTCTTTTTCCTATCCAAACTAATGTGCTAGAAACGAGTGGAAGGTGGTTGACATCTGGTTCTTTTTTCCTGTTAGATTACGTTACTGCTTTCCTTTTCCCCTCTGGCTAACTCAATATTTGTCAAAGTTACTTTTTTGTACTCTGGTCTCAGTATCCTCCAACCAGCATGGACAACGGATTCTGGGATCTCACAATGAAAAATCTCACTGCAAGCAGAAAACGTATTTTTCTTGATTCTCTCTGAAAAGGAGCAGTTTTGAGACTCATATCCCTTTTGTTAAAATGTTGCTTGAGTTCTATTCACAAAAAGGAATTCAAGCAACATTTTAACAGAAGGGATGAACTTGACCATATGTTGCTTTACCAAGTTTCAGTTAGATATCCTATAGTCTAGATGTACTTCTATTTTGAGAAAATGTAACACAAGCCCCTCAAATATTATGTCAACACTGTAGGTACTAGAGATGGGCATGAAACAGAAAAATGGCATTTCAGTTTTTCGTTTGTCTTTGAGAGGTCTGTTTCTGATTCGTTTCCGTTTGTCGGGAATTTTTTGGAAACTGTTTTTGTTTTTTACTGTCATTTTTGCTTTTCGCAATTTTTTAAAGCATTTCCATGCGCAGGCATCCTCCAACGCCCAGACCAGAGGGAAAACACTAAAAAAATGGATGCTGGCAGAGACACAGTATAGACTAGGTATGCAGGGAGGCTGCAAAGGCAGCGGCGGGCATTGCCCAGGGGCAAGGCAGCTGGAGGGTGCACTCACCAAGGGGAGGTACTCACCAAGAGGTATGCACGCACGCACACAGGGAGGCTGCAGGACTGAAGCTAGAGTCGCAGAGACAGCAATCCCACCCTAACTCCCACCAGAGACTGCAAGGAGGCCGGGGGCTACCAGAGCTTTTTATGCCCTCTGTGGCTGCCAGACCTGCTCGCCCAGTCTGCAACCTGGGCATGCTATTGGTTGAACATGATCCCATCACATGGCTTGCCTCCATTTTGTGGCTGGTGGTGACATCCATTTTAAAGGGAAAATAAAAATACATTGTGATGGGAGAAGACAAAAACAAACGTTTTAAGGACCCCAACCCCCCTGGTAGGTATTATCAGACAATACAAATAATTATCGCTGTGTTTTTACGGATGTCCAGGGCGTTTTTTAACATTTAAAACAGCTCATTTCATTGCGCGTCGCCATTAATGGAAATGAAACGTAACAACCACAATATTTGTGGTTCTGTTCGTTTTGTTGCATTTTCATCACAATTTTTGTTTGTAGTTTCGTTACATAACGGAAACGACAAACGGTAAAAGAAACGAAAAAATGTTCGTTTCATGCCCATCTCTAGTAGGTACACCAGAGAGACTGACTGACTGACTGACTGACTGATGGGATGCAGAATTCACCTTTGGCCATGTTACTGTTTATTCTAGGGCCAGCCCTGTCTGCCAAGTGATGCCAGTATTGTTTACCTTTGAAGCTGTCATAGCATCACTGTTTAAACTCGCAAACCATTTGCTCTCTGTTAACAGTGCTCTCCCCTTTCTTTCTTGACTTCTTCTCTCTTTATGATGCAAAATTTATTGACTGTCTATATTGCATGGGCACAAGCTGAACAAGTTTAACAAGGGCAAATGCTAATGGTCAAATTGATGTGGTATGGATAGAGATGTTAGTGACAGTAATTACATCAATACTGTTATTGCCTTTTCAATTGATGCAAAACTTTATGACCTTATGAATTATGGAGAGGTGGGAGTAGACAGTGGGGTTCAATAAAAGCAGTGATGAACTAGGAGGGGAGTATAGTTATTGACAGGGGGAGTTTGAATGGGAGATAGACAACCCATCCATCCAATCCACACAGCTCCATAGTCATCCTTTCAGCTATTTTTCTTTCATCTGATTGTCCCCTGGTTATACTATGCCCCCAGAAGTAGATGGAGATCTGAAAAACAGAAAGGTATCTATGGCACATGGTCTTGATACACCTACCATGTCTACTTTCTGAGCTTCAGGTCTTATATACCAAACTATAAGATGCTGTCATCCAGATACAAATCTATACAAAAACTGTATAATATGCTAGACACCAAGTCCATGCCTGTGCTCAAATTTAAATACAGTGGTACCCCAACTTAAGAGCAGCTTGACTTAAGAGCAGAAAACTGTTAGTGATTTAACTGCTGCCTTACAAATTTTAGATATGGTCTGCTCAACTTACAATTTTTTTTTTCATTTTTTAATTTATTTTTCAATTTTTTAGATAGGTACCCCAACTTAAGAGTAGTTCTACTTAAGAGCATGCACTCAGATTGGATTAAATTCATAAATTGAGGTACCACTGTATGTCTTTCATATTGTAATTTGATTTCAGTGTGATTAAGGCAAGGAGAGTGCACTGGGCAAGTTTTCAGAGGAGTGAGATCGTGTCTCAGCCAACATGTTTACAAGCAGGAAAAAAATCAATCATCTGAATGTTTAGTGGCCCTCTAATATGAATGCCCACAGAAAACACATATACACACAGTGATCATAGACATCAATTTCTGCTGGTGGGGAGGACCTTATCATTGGACTGAATCAAAAGTTTCTCCTCAGTACAAATTGTACATTTACTAAAACATCACTATCCTGACGGATAAACAGAGGTTTTGCAAGATTTTTTAAATACTGTAAATACAACATTAATTAGACAGAGGACAAAGCACTGCTGATGCACCCCAAAAATCCAGTTGGCAAAAGAAATCCAAAGGACTAAATATTGCAGCACCTTAAGACTATCAAATTAGTTCCAGCGTGAACTTTTGTGGATCAAAATCCACTTCTTTGGGTACATGTTTATACATATTCCCATGAAAGGAATACAGAGGCAATAGATGAAATCACAGTGCATGGATGGCATAGGAATGGAACTATCAATGTGTAAGTTAGTTTAAATGGTCTCTCTCTCTCTCTCTCTCTCTCTCTCTCTCTCTCTCTCTCTCTCTCTCTCTCTCTCTCTCTCTCTCTCTCTCTCTCTCTCACACACACACACACACACACACACACACACACACACACACACACACACACACACACACACCTAAATGTGTGTCTTTTCACGGGTCACAATCAGCCCCGTTAAAGGTACATATAAGCGTACAGTTATCTATTCAACTTCGTATAAAATTTAATCAAGCAACATGAAGTTCATGCTCATAGAACTTGAAATATTTATGGCCTGTGTTAAATCTTTACTATCTAATATTATAAGTAAAAGTAATATCAGTTCAAAAGCCAGTATGAAAGAAATACAACAACTTCATCCTCATACTCTTTTTGAAATTGGTAGCATTTCCTTTCCCCCACTAGATCATATGGGAAGAGTATTTAGTGATACCAACAGAAGCCTTGCAAAAATTATGAAACAGTGGCCCAAGTCCTGTTGCTTCATCTGGTAAATGACAGTACAGTAGGCCCACTGAATCAACGGATCTGTTATTGATGAGGCAACTCCTACATGACTTCATTTGATTCATTTGGGCCTACACTAGTTGCAACTTACTATGCTAAGCCACAAGATTTTAGTCATTGGGTCTAACACAACATATGTTCAGAACACATCACTCTTATTGTTCTTCATGATGAAGAACAACAGAATGGAGAGTGCACATGGCTTTCCTCCTCCCCAGTTTATCTTACCTCTGTGAGGTTTGACAGGATGCGACAGAGCGGTTGGCCCAAGTTCTACAAGGGAGCTTTACGGACAAGTGACAATTTAAAAGCCATTCATATCCTAGTTGAGCACTCTTAACCACTACTGCATGCTAGCATTTGTACATGGAACACACATGGGATGCAAGGTTTACAGATGCAGAGCAGCATGAGGCTCAAGTGCAATACAGCTATTGGTATGTGCAAATAAGCTAAATGAAGCATGTTTGGAATGGTCTGTTCTTGAGAAGTTGGGATCCTAAATGTCTGTGAAGATTCTCAGTCATCCAGGTGACTTTATCTGGAAACTGAGTCATGCCCACATGACTTCTCTTCTTGTGAGATCGAAATGTTTCACTACTCATCCACTACTACATGGATGAGTAGTGAAACGTTTTGATGTCACAAGAAAAGAAGTCCAGTTGCCATGATTCAACTTCTGGATTGCGATCCTAGAGCATGTTCATAAATTGCCTTTCAAAGGGAAAGACCAGTCCTAGTCAGAATGTAGCAGCCACTTCAGAAGGTAACTCCTCTGAAATAGAGCTGACAGAAATATATTCTTCATTTAAGAGCAGTAACTCTCTGAAGTGTAAGCTTGTCACCCCAACCAGATCCCTATAATATTGCACTTCTGTGATGGGGAAGAAAAAATGGCTGATTTTCTCAGATGTGTAGCCCCTTGATAGATTCCCCAGACTTATTACTGTGCTGGGCAGCAGAGGAGGCAGAAGCAGCATGCCAAGGGGACTGGGAGGAGGGGTAGGTGGGCAAGCTAGCTGGCCAGCCAACCCTGAGTGTGGGGGTGCTTTAAAGGCTCTGGCAAATATATTTAGCCAGCCTGTCAGCATAGGTCAAACATAGTTCAAGCATAGTTCATGATGTGTAGCTTTAGCTAGTTTTACCCGGTTTAGACCAGCCACGACACCTACGCTCTGCACCTGCCTGTACCTGGTTAATGATAAAATACAGTGTCAGCAGATAAGCAGCGATAAGGCTAGCACAGGCACAATAATGATTGTTCCGCATAGTAATACGCAAGCGCACAACGCAAAAGGAATCAGAGATTGACAAGTGTAAACAGATGATTAGCTTAGCTTAGTACATGTGCAGAATAAGAGTCACGTAGGAGTTATGTAGGAATGTATGCTTGTAATAAATAAAGCACTGGTGGTGCCAAGATTCAGATCAGATCTCCTGACTGCATCAGAGCTCTCCCAGTTTATACCGCAACGGCCGTTCTCGTGTCTTCTTGGGTGATGCCTGCTGGCAGGCGTCATCCAGACTGCAACATGTGGTGACCCCGACGTGATCCTTGTGGAGCACCGCAGAACCTCACCCGCCCATCTGGTCCCCTCGCTGCATCTCACCAGGTGAGTCTTCTCCCTACTCTGCTTCAAGCCCTGCTAATCAACTAATTATGGGCTCTAAGCTTTCGGCACCTCAGCAGCGCTATGCTGATGAACTCTATGAACTGGTGACAAAGGAGGGGCATTCCATTTCCAAAAATGATGTCATCGAATTGGTGCTAGCGATCGACACTGTTTGCCCCTGGGTCCCAGAACAGGGTACCTTTTCTTTGCAAGACTGGGCGAAAATTGGAACATGTTTTCAAGGCCATCCGAAAGTCACCCTGTCCACTCTTTATGCATGGTGCAAGGTTCGTGCCGCATTGGTGGGACTCACCCCAGCTAATATTTTGTTTGCCCAGCAAGCTCCTCAGGTTCCCTTGCCACAAATTCTGCCTCCGCCTGCCCCGGTGATCTATCCACCGCTGCCCGTCACAGCACCGCCGTCATATGAGCAGGAAAAAGGGCCGCCTTTAAACAAAGCAGAGGAGCCCGAAGCGGAGGCATCCGAAAATTCGCCCTCAGCACCACCATGTCCTGCAGGAGCTGCTCCTGCGGTCGCAAGCCCGCACCCCATGGGTCCGCCTCTTGATGGGGAGACAACACGCCACTATTGCTCCCGTTTCAGAAGCGACAACATCAGACCCTGATTTGTGTGTTACTCCACCTGTTATGGCATTTCCTGTGGTACGTGTGGCGGGAGCTCGGTCAAAATATCAGCCTGTGGATATGAAAATAGTGAAGCAGTTAATGGAAAGTGTAAAGCTGAATGGGTTGCATGCTCCTTATACAAGAACTCTTTTACAAACTGTTGTAGAAGTGGGTTTACTCCCTTATGATTGGCGGTTGATGTGTCAGGCAGTGCTTACTCCATCGGAGTATCAAATCTGGGCTCAGAATTTCCAAGACTTGGCTGCCCAGTTGAGCGCCCGTAATAAACAATCTCATGCGACCGCTCTCAGCACCCTTGCTGACGGTGCAGAGAGACCTCCAGAGCCTATCTCTACAGAGCAGTATGCTGGCACGGGTGACTACCAGACCCTTGATAAACAGCTGACCCTGAGTGATGCAGTTTTAAGAGAAGTTGGAAATCTGGCTTACAAGGCTCTGATTCGGGTACCCAGCCGATACGATCAGGATGGAGCATTTTCAGCTGTCAGACAGGGAGCTAAGGAAGATTATGGAACCTTTGTCAGCCGTCTTCTTACGGCGGCTGAACGGCAAATTGAGAACCTGGAAGCGCGTGCTCTTATAGTGGGGCAACTGGCTTATGAAAATGCCAATGCAGATTGTAAAAGGGCTCTGACGCCCACTTATAAAAGGGACAAGACACCCCTTCCTGAAATGCTCCGCATTTGCCAGAATGTCGGCACCCTTGAGCATAAGCTTCAGGTGATGTCAGTGGCAACGTTGGAACCTAGCGTGATTAATTCAATTCGCTCCCACGGTTTCCGTTGCTTTCGCTGTGATTCTCCCAAAAGGACCTACAGGCGCTCTACACTCCTCTCACACGGGACCAACTAGAGCACATCCATGCCACCTCTTTGGATTTTCAAGTGGCACTGGAGGGCTTTTCTGGTGAATACATCCTTAATCCACCGAAAGATCCACACCTTACTCTTCTTGCGACTATTCCTTTGGCAACCATCGTTCCAACTCGACGTCCTCGCCCCCTTCAAGATGCTCTCACTATTTTCACAGATGGCACCAAAACTAAAGGAGTTCTCACGTATCAGGATCCACAAGGCGATTGGCATCCAGTTTTTACTGCCGATCAACGCTCTGCTCAACGTTCGGAACTTGCTGCAGTGATTTTGGCCTTTCAACATTTCCCTGACACTCCCTTTAATCTCATTGTTGATACACAATATGTGTATCGCCTTTTGCTTTAGTTTCCCGATGTATATATCACACCTTCAATTGATGAAGATTTAATGTCTCTTTTCCTTCAGTTGCAGGAAGCTCTTCAGACCCGAACAGTACCTTATTTTGTTGCCCATATTCGCTCCCATATTCGCTCCCATATTCGCTCTTAGCGAAGGCAATGCAGCTGCGGATGCAGCACTCAAACCCCCTCAAAGGGCTCCCTTTTTGGGGTCGGTTCTGTCCTCAGCCGTGGAAGCCCACTCTATGTTTCACCTCTCCTCTTCTTCTTTGCGCAAGCGCTTTGGTCTATCTACTCGGGAGGCTAGAGAGATTGTGGCTTCTTGTCCTGTTTGTTCTGTCGCTCCTGTGTCAATACCCTTTGATGCGGTTAATCCGAGGGGCATGTCTCCTAATCAGATTTGGCAAATGGATGTTACTCAGGTCCCTGCTCTTTCTCCTCTGTCTCGACGCACCTGCTTACATTTCTGCTACCTTTAACACTTTCTGTGATACTTGGGGTATCAAGCTCGTCCATGGCCTGCCGTACAAACAGTACAGGCCAGGCCATCGTCAAGCGCGCTCATCTTACTTTCAAACAACTGCTTGCTAAACAAACGGAAGGGAGGGGGGTCTCTCCAGCAGATACACCAATTGTCATTTCTAAGGTTTTATTCACTATTAATCATTTAAGTTATCTCAAAGATTCCTCATACACTCCTGTTGAGTTTCATTTCAGATCTCAAGAGCAGTTGGATCGCCCATTGGTTTCTTATTGTTGCCCGCCGAATCCTCAGTGGTTTGGTCCAGTACCACTGATAACTTGGGGACGAGGCTACGCTGCAGTGCAGACTGATTCGGGAGCCTGCTGGATTCCAGCCCGCTGTGTCAGACCTTGGCGCAAGACACCAACGCCACCTGAATCTGCACCTGCTGACTATTCAAATTCAGCATGCTGGGTTTCCTCCTTTTTCTCTTGGGCACAGTAATAGCATTGGCAGATCATAATATCACAGATGCAGGCATAATAGAGACTATGCAGGAATTTTCACTGCCTAACACATGGCTTAAACATGCTCAATACATGTTTGACTTTCATGGGAAGCAAGTTTCTCTCATCTATGAGCCTCCCATATCAGTAGCTTCTATGTCGTTTTTGCCCACGCCTTTCAGTGTTCCTGATTTGGTAGTAGCTCAGTTACAAAACATACACCAATCTACCTTTTTTGAGGGTCTTAACACAACTAGCCCCGAAGCTATTCCTTTTCGGAAAATGAGATACCGTTCGTTCATTACCAGGGCTTTGTTTTTGTTGTTATGCAAAAATAGTAATTTTAAATCCTTTTGGCCACCTTATGAGATGGCCCAACAGCAATGGGGCAGTGCTGCTAAAAATTATACCACCTGCGATGATTATTTCTTTCTTTATGGTAATAGGAACTCAACCTACTCTTTTAGTAATGCTTTTGTAAATTCTACCTATTATGACATATATCATACATTACCCATATTCAGTCCTGATTATACATCCTTAACTGGGTCTATCTGTAGTAAATGGGTCATTAAGGATCCAGAACTGTGGTTTTTTTGGGGACACGGTTGGGCCATTAATTATCATCCAGGGAACTACCAGTGTTCCGCCCTTGGTTATTTCACACTCCCAGTACAGGTAAAAGAACCCCGAAAGCATAATAAATTCCGAAGAGCAGCTGACGGCCCTGGACCCATGGGACCCCTTTGCAAGGATGACGTCATCATAGATCGTCAGAGTAGTGATGGGAAACCATGGGGGCGAGCCGTGGCTGGCAGTCTGACAGGGGTCTTGACTCTGGGAGCTTATCCTGGTATCACAGCTCAAGAGAATCACCACTCTATCATTGGTTTAACTTGTCGGTTGGAAAAAACAGTCAGTGCCACTGCGCGCCTTATTAGACATGTCCAATATGAAATCATGGAACTGAGTCAGATTCAATTACAACATCGATTTGTGTTGGATTTTTTACTCGCTCGCCAGAGTGGCTTTTGTAAAATTGTAGGCAAAGCAGGTTGCATGGTAAAATATAAAGATCTCAACAAAAGTATAGAAGACAAATTGGCCCAACTTCAAATTTTAGAAACAATGTGTTCCTCTTCGGAGGGCGAATTCGATTTGGGTTCAGCTTTAACTTCATGGCTACCCGATTGGGGTTGTTTAAAAAATATTTTCCGGTATGGAATTCCCTTGCTGGCATTTTGTGTTAGCTTGTGTTGTTGTATTCAATGCATCCCCTCCCTCATCGCCACATTGAGATCCTGTGGGTCAAGAGTAGAGTCAAACCGCAGTGCCCTTGCAGTCTCCGTGTCAACACGATACCTTCCCGTCAGCCGTATAGATCTTGATGAAGTTTCTCTGGACCTACATCCTAACGACCCTAATTTTTATGCTGTTTATCGACCTACTACTTGTGTCCTGCCTTCTGTTAACTCCGTACCAAATCAAAATCAAAAAAATTTAGAAAGGGGACATGTGGGGTGCTTTAAAGGCTCTGGCAAATATATTTAGCCAGCCTGTCAGCATAGGTCAAACATAGTTCAAGCATAGTTCATGATGTGTAGTTTTAGCTAGTTTTACCCGGTTTAGACCAGCCACGACACCTACGCTCTGCACCTGCCTGTACCTGGTTAATGATAAAATACAGCGTCAGCAGATAAGCAGCGATAAGGCTAGCACAGGCACAATAATGATTGTTCCGCATAGTAATACGCAAGCGCACAACGCAAAAGGAATCAGAGATTGACAAGTGTAAACAGATGATTAGCTTAGCTTAGTACAGTGTTTTTCAACCTTTTTTGGGCAAAGGCACACTTGTTTCATGAAAAAAATCACGAGGCACACCACCATTAGAAAATGTTAAAAAAATTAACTCTGTGCCTATATTGACTATATATAAAGTAATTCTCTTGAATAGAAATCAAATAGCAACATTAACTGGCTGCAAAACATTAACAGTTTTTTAGGGCACTGTAGGCGAACCTATAGCATGGGTGCTAAAGGTGGCACTCGGAGCCCTTTCTGTGGACACCCGACATCATCCCTTCACAGCCACCTGTATTCAGGTTAAATTGCTGTATTGCCACTTTACGAAAAAAATAGTGGGTTCTGATGGAGGCCTCCTCCATCCCCTCCTCCTCGCAGCCCTGCCGCAGTGCTCGTGGGGCAGCCGGGCGCCCCTCCTCCCCTTCCCCTCACCTGGTGGTTTGTTCTGGGCTGGGGCTCCCGGGCCGGCTCGTGTTGGCGGGCGGGCTGTCGGGCGGCTCAGTCCATTGGTAGCTCCCAGGAAAGGGGTGGTGGTGGTCCAGGGTAAAAAAAGGAGGGGGGAGAGGGAAGCGAGCGAGTCGCGGTGGCGGCGGCGGCAGGCACAGGGCAAACACTAAGAGAATGAGCGGGGCCAGGTCCGGCTGGGGAGGAAGTGATGCCAGTGCCATGGGCCTCGGGGGGGAAGAGCCAAGCTGGCCCTTGGACGCTATTTATAGCGCCTCTCAGCTGTGGGCCGCCCGCTGGCCCTGGGTTGAATTTCTTTAGAATTTTTCATTTTTTCCCATGGCACACCAGGCAACATCTCGCGGCACACTAGTGTGCCGCGGAACAGTGGTTGAAAAAACGCTGGCTTAGTACATGCGCAGAATAAGAGTCATGTAGGAGTTATGTAGGAATGTATGCTTGTAATAAATAAAGTGCTGGTGGTGCCAAGCTTCAGATCAGATCTCCTGACTGCATCAGAGCTCTCCCAGTTTATACCGCAACGGCCATTCTCGTGTCTTCTTGGGTGATGCCTGCTGGCAGGCTTTGTCCGGACTGCAACACCTGAGCCTTCAACAGCTGGGGAAGCGCATCATGCTGCCCTCTCCTGCCCGGTCCACTTGGATTGCACGTTGGCTTAGCTCTGTGTTCACGGGCAGCTCACACCGCCGCACCCGGCTAAAGGTCTGGGAGGAGAAGAGGGGGTTAGTTTGTAGCCCCCAGATGCTGCGCCCAGGGACAGATGTTCCCCCTTTCCCCCTAGCTATGCCACTGCATTTCCCCCTTTCTCTCCTTGTGAAACTTCCTACTTTCTGAGAGGCTTAAACGGTACTACAGAGCAAGGCTGGGAACCTTCAGTCCTCCAGATGTTTCAGACCATAACTCCCAGAATCCTTTATTATTGGCAATATAGGCTCAGAACTCTGGGAGTTGCAGTCTAAGATATTTGGAGGGCTGAAGATTCTCCATTCATGCTATAAGCTTCTGAACCTTGGACAGGGGGACTTCTACTGAGCTGAGGAAACCTTCCAATTTTTGAACACAACTCTTCTCTTCCAACGAGGCATGATACACAGAAAATGTTTTTAAGCAGGAAACAAAATCTTCAAGTAATTACAAAGATGCTCTTCTCATTGCCCCCTCCCCCATGAAGTCCTTTTCTAAGGGATGACTAGATTTGAAGGCTGAACTTATCACAGCATCAGTTTCACCATGGCAGCACCTAGGAGAGTAATGATCACATGTCTGCCTGTGACATGTGTTTCCATTTGCAGCTAATCATCTTGTCAGATATTGCTGATATGAAACGTGACTCCTCATAGTCCTTCTGATTAAGCCTTAATGATAATAATTCACAAACTGAATAACAATGCTCCCATCTGAAGAGGTTAGTGTCCAAACTGTTTCAAGGAAATGAATAGTGAGACCAGACATACCTGGCTGCTTCTTCACTGCTTCCCAGAACAGTTGTGCAGGCATGATCTCAAGGATTGCCCAGGGAGGCCTTGTCCAGAAATCAACAGGTAGTAACCCAAAACTGGCACCTTCAGATCTCCAGTTCTGGATCATCTGCACTGGTTGCCTGTTGTACTCTGATGGCACCCTCCACGGCTTAGAACCTGAATACCTGTCAGAGCGTATCTTCCAAAGATCAACTGAGGCCCGGCCCGCTAGAATGTCACATTCACTCAGAACCATCTTTAACCCAAAACTGCACCTTCTCTGTGGCTGGCCCCTCACATTGGAACCATCTTTCGAGTGAGCTGCGCCTTGCACAGTCCCTGCCCACCTTTAAAAAGCACTCAAAACCTTGTTTTTTAGGGAGGCATTTGGCGGCCTTTATTAGTTTTTTTTCTTCCAGAGTCGCCATCCTGACGATGATCTTCTCAACTATCTTGTCATTTTGCTTTTTCTCCTTCTTTCTAACTCTTACCTTATTTTGTGTTGATTGTTGTACTGGGTTTTATATGGTTTGTGTTACCCTTATTGTTAACCGCCCGGAGTTCCTCTGGGAAGACGGGTGGTATAAAAATAAATAAAATAAATAATAAATAACATAATACCCTCTCTACATCCAGGAAGCTCAAAAGATGTAACAGGGCTGAGCAACCTGTGACCCAAGGGGTTGCCTGTATCACGATGCTATTTTTATGCCCCCCATAGTACCCCCCAAAACTACCTAACTGGTTTTTGGTGGCAAATTACTGTGATACCACCCATTTTAATGCAAGCATATCTCACACAATTTAAAGCAAGCATATCTCACATTTTGAAGGGGAAATAGTGTGGTTATACATTTAATAAATAAGCAAACAAATGTTTGTGTTTAGCTGCCTCCAGAGATACTGAATGGTGATTATGTTACTAAATATCCTCCTGAAGTCCTTTTTTTTGAATTAGTACTACTGACTGCAGGAGAATGGACTGCAGAGTGGATCCACGGAGTGATTGGTTTTAACTCTATACATTTTACTCAATAATGTGTGCTTCAATTTTGATTTGAAGATTTGAGGTCTCTAAGATAAAAAACAAAAACCATGAAAAACACATACTAAAAAGAGGAATAAGTCAACAGACAGGATGCTAAAGGGTCTATTCAGCTTTCCTGAGCTATTGAGTGCTAATTCCCCATCTTCCTTATTTCCTTTGTCCCATAATTCAGGATGAATGCATTTGTATGAAGAAAAAAAATGGTTAACACCCAGGAAATGGATTTCAGATGTAATACCAAAAAGGGGTGAAGAAACTAGAACAGCTGCTGCACCCACCAAAAGAAAGTGTTAATGAACCATTTATGGGAGCAATTGAGCATAAGGAAAGAATGAAGCTTTTGTCTGAAGCCAAGAGGGGGGCAAACTATTAAGATGAATTCAATCTGTTCAATTAATAATGGCACAATGTCGGCGATCACACAATGACAAAGCCATGCCATTGGATGCAGCCAGGTTTGAGTGTGCTGAGGGCCAATTGAACTGTTGCAGAAATGCACAACAGTCCTGATTTACTCCAGAGTAAAGGTTTTGAACAACGCAATGACAGAAAGCTGTTGTGATGAGCTTCTGTTTTTCTTCTGATAGGCATTGCCTGACGCTGCAGATTAATGTTTGCTAGTAAATTACCAAAAACATTTCACTAGATTATTTAAAACACACAAACACACATATGTACAAGGAAAGATTTTTAGACTTGGAGCAGGGAGTTGGACTCAATGACTTTATTGGCCCCTTCCAGCTCCATTATTCTATTCTATGATTTTATTATTATAGCTCTATGGCAGGGGTCCTCAACCTAAGGCCCCGGGGCCGAATGCAGCCCCCGAAGGTCCTGAATCCAGCCCCCGGGACACATTCCAACCCCCCACCTACCCCCTGCTTTGCAAGCAAGCCACCCTCCGCAGCTGCTTCTATTGCTGAGGCAGTTCAAAGCAGTGGGCTATGTCACTTCTCCCACTCCCCCCAACTACCACCCAGATGATCAGCATACTGGCTAGTGGGGCATTCAAAGTGGGAGGGCTACGGCAGGGTCCCCCAGTCCCCACCCACCCACCGCCCAGATGGTCAGGGCGCCGGGTGCAGCTGACCGGGGCAATTTAAAACAGGAGGGCTGTGGCAAAGTCTCCCACTCCCACCATGGCCCTGAGGCCCCACCCCTGCTCCTCCTCCCCCCTGCCCACCTGCCTTCCTTGTGTGGCTGCCGCCTGTGTTATTGTAGTGGTGACGAATGAAGGGGGCAGGCAGAGGCAGTGCCAGCCAGCTTTCCGAGCCAGAGCAGCCATGGCAGTGGACCACTGGACGGATGGATGGTAGGGGACCAAGGGGGAAACGGAGCTACTTCCCACCCACCCAGCCCCCTCCGAGCTGCTGCCTTGCTCCATTGAGCAAGGGAGGGGAGGAGGGAGCACAGCCATGGCCAGAGGCTGAAGCTGCCACCACCATCACCGGGTTAGAGACCAGCAAAGAGGAGGTGGTGGATAAAGAAGAGAAGGGAAAAGAAGGCCAAACGGTGGCCCAGGCCTGGTTCCTGGGAGGCTGGCGGGGCTGCATTTGTTCCCAGTTGGTGATAGGCGGGCTGGAAAGTCAAGAGAGCACCACAGCCTGGCTGGACTCGGCCAGTGAGCGGGCTGCAGGTGGCTTTGGGCATGCCTTTCTGCCTCCCCTCCCTCCTTCCCAGCCCTTGCTCCCTCCCCTTCCTCCCTCACTTGTAGCGCACCAAGTCAGGTCAGGCCAAGAGAGGAGGCAGATTTCCCTCCAGGGACAGTGAGGACGTGATGGCCAGGGGACACGGCTGGACCTGTGTGCAGTGGCATCAGCCTTGCTGCGGCTGCTGCTCCTCATCCTGAGTGGCTGCCCAGAAGGTGATGAGGGGCCTGAGATTGCCTGGGCTGCCACCTCCTTCCCGATGCAATGAAGGAAGGAAGGAAGGAAGGAAGGAAGGAAGGAAGGAAGGAAGGAAGGAAGGAAGGAAGGAAGGAAGGAAGGAAGGAAGGAAGGAGAGCTGCTCCAGCCGCTGCCACTGGAGGAGGAGGAGGAGGAGGTGGAGGAGGAGGTGCAGCAGAGGGATCCCAGCAGTGTCACCTCAGGGTGGTGATCTGGAGCAGGAGACATTGCTGGGGCCCTGGAGACACAATGATCATGGGCCAATCGTGGGGGGTTCCGCCCACTTGCCCCTCCTCCCCTTTTCCATGTCGGCCTTTTCTGGGTTTTTTTGGACTGTGGTCTGGCCCCCAGTGGTGTCTGGGGTGTGGTGGACCGGCCCGCTGTTTGAAAACGTTGAGGACCCCTGCTCTATGGCATTAATTATTTCTTTAGTGCTGTTTTCACCACCACCAAGCTCAGAGTGTTTGACCCAAAGCCATCTTGTGAATTTGTTGACTTAGCAGGGACTTACACCTGGCTCTGTCGAATCTCGGTCCTTAGTTTGAAGCTGAGACTGAACTACCAAATGGTAGTTCTTGTCTAAGGACTTGCCTCTTCCCATTATGGATGAAGGGAGACCTGTAGAGAAGGTTTTGTGTTGTTCATGCCCACCCCAACCCCCGCACACCAAATCACAGGACCCAACAATGTAACATACAGTATCAAAGGCAACTTCACCTGCTCATCAACCAATGTGATCCATGACATCTTTTGCAAACAATACCCATCTGCACTCTACATTAGACAAACGCATCAATGGCCACAGGATTGACATAAGAAACCACAATACACAGAAACCTGTCTCAAGCCATTTCAGTTTACCTGCTCACTCCTTTAAGGACTTAAAGATCGCCATTTTGGAAGAGAATCATTACAGATCAAGAATACAAAGAGATACAACAGAGATAAAATTCATATGCATGATGGACACACACAAGAACATAAGCAAAGATTTCTTGAGTCATTATCAAATGGAATATTACTATATTGCCACTGGATTTTTTTTCATGGAAATTCATCTCCCACCAAAAGGTAAAAACTTTGTCACCACCACCACCCCTTCAACCCCCAGCCTCACCCTGCTCTGAACTGGAGTCTGTTTTTTGTCTCCTGGGGAATTTTTACCACATGGCCATAAAACAACAACCTACATATCAACAAACTGCCTTCAAAACCAACTCTCCTCTTCCTCTCTCCCCTCCCCAATCCACCCTCACCCCAGCTCTATCTCGATAGGAATTTACAACCAGGCTGGCATGCAAATTACATATTTTATTGCACACCTCATTCTGCTGCTATATGTCTGAAGAAGTGGACATGTCCAGGCTACATTACATTAAAATACAAAAGTTAGTTCTTAAGGCGCCACATGTTTTGTGTCTTTTGTATCTTTTCTTTTGTTTTATTTTTCTCTGATTTTTGCCTGGAATTCTTGAAAATACTAACACAGCCACCCTCTTTGAAACTTCTTCAGTAGATTATGTGAATGAGGCATGAAAAACACTGGAAGTCTGCATTTATGCTTGGGATCTCAGACTAGCTGGGTTAAACCAATGGGCAGCTGAAGAAATGGGGAATCAGTCGATTGCCACATAGGTCTTTGTATTAACCCAGGAAATGGAAAGACAGAAATTGTATCCTTATGTACAAAGGGCTGGAGAACTTTATAGCTTCCCAGCCAGAACATGAGAAAAAACATCCTGGCAGTAACAGGTACTTGATAGACTCTCTGTCACTGGAGGTTTTTAAATCAGGATTAGATAGTTAAAGACACTTGGGTTCTAGATTTCCTACTGCGGCAGAAGGATGGACTTAATGAGCCTTGGCATCCCTTTCCAAGTAAGTATTTTTCCAATTCTCAGATTCTAGGTTGTCAAATTCTAGCTCCTACGAGCTCCACTCAGCATAAAAGTGATAATGAGAATGTAATGTCATCAAAAGGAGTAAAGGCTGGGTGAACTCAAGCCACTATTGAAGATCCAGTTCTTTTCTAGATGTCGCTCTGAGAGGCCCCACAGTCCACATTCCTCGAAAATAGATCTGGGAACTTTAGAAGTCTAGTAATAGCTCAGTGGGCTAGAGCACTGAAAATGTCAGCTGCAAAGTCGGCAGCTCAGCTGTTCAAATCCCGGGTGCCACACAGTGGAGCAAGCTCCCGCTGTTAACCCCAGCCCCTGCCCACCTAGCAGTTCAAAAGCAAGTAAATGCAAGTAGATAAACTGGTAAAAGAGATGAGTAAAAAGCTGGAAGGTAAAACAGCCATGCCAGCCACATGGCCACGGACTTGCACAACACTGGCTCTTCGGCTTAAATACAGAGATGAGCACCGCCCCTAGAGTCAGACACGACTAGCACGCATGTGCGGGGGGAACCTTCACCATTACCTTTACATTCTGACTACTCAGTGGGAAAAGACCCTGGTCATCAATGGACAAATGTGCTCTCTCCTTCATGGGTATGTTCTGTGAATATGCCTTAGTGCAAAACTCATTTGCTGCTGCCTTAATTCTTTTCCTAACAATGTTTCATTTTATTGACGGTTTTCAAAGAGATTGATTGAGTTGATTGGGATTGCCATTGTCTGTTAAAAATGATTGATTGATTGATTGATTGATTGATTGATTGATTGATTGATTGATATACTGCCCCTTTAGTGCAAACAATACTCTGGGTGATTTACAAATTAAAATTTAAAACCTCACATAACAATACATTCAATAATATGACAATTCAAAGATAGAGATCTAAAGTTCATACAAAAAGTAAATGAAAGAAGAAGAGGAGTTAAATTAAAAAAAATAATATTAAAGGCATCCAGGGGATCAGAATTACACAGCTCTGTATAATTCTGTTTTCATTGATTTCCTGAACATCTGAAGGGAAAACGTTGGTTGCATCTCAGTTGGTCTTCTGCCCATGTCATCTTTCACGGTTGCTGCTGCCCAGTAGCTGCCCTCCATGTGTTTCTCTGCCCCCATCACCCCTGGAATGATCTATCCGTTCTCCTCGGGTAACATGGATGCATAGAAAGCTGAACAAATACCCTGTGTCAAAGCACCCTTAATCAAGGTAAAATAAGAACAGCCTTGCTGCATTCTGCTAAATGTGGTTCATTTTTTTTGGTTGAAAATTCTGCACCAAGGCCATTCACAAGACCTCCGTTTTCACCCAATTAATTCTCATTTACTTCTGTGTCACTTCTTTCCTCTGTATCTTGGCACTGCCTGTTAGAAATCCAAAATCTCCTTCATTGTAACAGTTGTGAGGTTTGTGGGGTTTTTTTTCTCCTGCCGTGTATGTTTGGTCCACCCCATGTAAAAGATGGCAGCTTATAATATAATGGGTAGTAGCAGAAGAAATGCTGACAGACATTGTGTTACTTTGCTTCAATTAGGCTCTAATTACTTCTTCTCTTCAATTAGAAAATCACATGAACCAATTATACCAGATAATGTGTGCTTATCCTATTCAAGCTGCACAATGGGTAAGGTCTATTCACATTGATTATCTCCAATTTATGCTTTTAGCATCCCCCACCCATCCTTTTGCCTGCATAGCCCACTGCAGTTTTAAAGTGGAAGCTCTTAAGCAGCTCACAGTATTGTGATATCATTCATAACAATTGTTATGTTTTGATGAAAGAATAATTTCAATGCATGAAATAAGGAGGAAAAATATTTGATTTACTGTATTCTAAATTCTGCTTTTTTGGTTACTAGTTTCTTGGTAAAATGGCACAAAATAAATCCATTTCAAATGTGGACAGCTAATTCTGATGATCAACTACAGAGGACAGAAAAACAGAATTCATAATTAAGTGTTGTAGTCCTGAAGAACATTTCAGTGATAGGGGAGATTCATGGCAGAGATGAGACATGCTACTGAATACATTTTCTGTTTCCAGTTGAAGAGCAAAAGAGAAGGGGGGAGACAGAGAAGAGGACAATACAGTCACCCCCCGCCATTTCGCGGTTCAGGTACTGCGGTCCCACTACATCACGGGATCACAGTATCTGCACCTTGGAGCCGCGTGGGGGTGGGGGTGATTGGGTTGCTCCGCGCCGCCCCCGCGCTCCTCCGAGAAGCCTCGGAACCGCGTGGTGGGGGCGTGGGGGCAATCAGGTCGCTCTGCGCCACTCCCGCACTCCTCCAAGAAGCCTCAGAGCCGCGTGGTGGGGGCACAGGGGGTGATAGGGTCACTCTGTGCTGCCCCCGCGTTCCTCCGAGAAGCCTCGGGCGATGGGGTTGCTCCGTGCCGCCGCCCCCGCTCCTCTGAGAAGCCTCTGACAGGCGTGTGATCACCCCCCCGCCTCCAGGCCCCACCCCACCCGGTTCCACATATTGCAGGTTTTCATGCATCATGGGTGGGTTGGGTCCCTAACCCCCGCGATCGGTGTGGGGGGTGACTGTATACAATATATGCCAGGAAAAGCTTTCAAAGGCAAAGCAATTGTGGAAGAGAGATGTTCTAAATCCACAGAAATGGAAGGGCTGCCTGTCTCTGCAATTACCTGCTCAGTTTTGCATAGGTATGACAAGGATAAAGGTTTCTGTTCTGGCTTCATTAGCTGATAGGATTCCTTAGTGCAGGGGAGGAGAACATCCACTCTATGGGCTTAATCTGACCTGCCATGGAACAAAATTTGTCTCATGGGGCCTCCAAACCACCCAGTGACATCAACCATTCACTCTTCTCCTCTGTCTTTGAAGGTTTCTGCAGTGCCTCAATCTCTTTGATTAGCAGATGACGAGACAGACCCATTCCTGACATGTGGAAGACCTGAGGCCTGCCAAAGTACAGTAGGTAACCTTACTCCGTAAGAAAGAGTCTGGCCTAATGTAAGTCTGTGTCTTAAAGTCTTGAATTCTCTCACTTCATATCATCAGCTGGTCTTTTGAAAGACCAAGAATGACCTGAAACATGAGCAACTAAAGATCAGTTTTGATCAAAGAGTTATGCCAGATGACCTATGCCTCCTCTTTTAAAATGATTCTAGCATTTTAAAGGTCTAATACTCCAGCTTGCCCCAATACTCAGAGGAAGGCAATGAATTAGTAAAAAGGGATGTGCAGCAACTAGAAGGGGTGTCTCTGATCTTTGTATTTGCAGATAACAAAGCCAACAGGGAGGAAAGGGGAGTTGAAATGCAAAGGGGTTTCTTTCCAGTCCTTTGACAGGCCTAGAAAGAGTGCAAATGACTGCTTAAGCAATATCTAGTAAGCAATAAATAAATAAATAAATAAATAAATAAATAACAAATATGGTCAAATATACAGATGCATAATTTACTACTAGAAGGTCTTCTGTGTCTTAGAATGTAAAATGAGCTTCTCTACACACATGCTCACCGTTCTGGCTTATCAGGGAATTTTTGTTCACTTCTAACATATTTGAGATTTTTGTTCTTCTAAAATTAATCCTTATTCTAAATTAGGGATGTAAAGGATACTCACTAATCTTTTTTGTTTTGATGGAGACTTCACAAGCCCTACAAGATCCCTCAGTGAAGTATATGAAGTATTATTATTATTATTATTATTATTATTATTATTATTATTATTATTATTATTATTATTATTATTATTATTATTATTATTGAAGGGACCCAAGGCAGCTTACAACAATAAATTCAACAAAAACAATATTAAAATACCAAAGGCAATATTTTAAAACAATAATAAATACACAATAAAAGCAATACTAAAAACGGCAGTAGCAGGAGAATTTAAAAGGCCCCTAGCCAATGAAACTGAGCATTAAGATGTTAAAAATAAAGAATTTATAAAAGGCTGGAGGCTCAGAAGAAATAAAAAAGTCTTGAGGCCTTGCTTAAATGTTTCAAAGGAGGAGACAGTTCTTAGCTCAAAGGGGAGGGAATTCCATAATATGCCACTACTGTGAAGGCCTTGTTTCTTGCCACCACCCCACACACCTCCCTGGGAGGTGGCAGTCATAGAAGGGCCTTCTTTGATGACCTAAGGAGATGGACTGGATTATATGGAAGTAGGCGGTTTCTCAGATATCCTGGTTCCGAGGTGTAATAAACCAGTAATAAAGTAGTACTGACTGTTATCCTCCTCTGTTTTTCTCTATGTTGTGCAGACTGTGTCTGCAAAAAAACCTTCCCTTTGAGTGCTGTCCACATCACCTGTTTCCAGGGTTTGATCCCACTCTAGCTAATTGAAGTTCATCCTATAGTACCCTGGGCTTTGAAGGTTGATAATGTTACAGCAAAGCATCCTAAGTATTAGAGATGGGCACGAACCGAAAAAAATGGCAATTTGTTTCATTTCATTTCGTTTAAGGCTTTGGTTCATTTCGTTTCATTTTTAATGTGGTTTTTTTTTTGAAAAAAAATCATTTTGTTGGTTTGTTAATTCATTATTCATTTTTATCCACTTTGCATGATTTAAAGCATTTGACTGCACGGGGGCATCCCAACGCCCCAGACCCGACAGAAAACATTAAAAAAATGAAAAAATAAAAAAGTTGATAACTGCACAAACTGGACTGGCAGCATCCTCATCTTCATCATCATCATCATCATCATCATCATCATCATCATCATCATCATCATCATCATCATCATCATCATCCTTGTGTTGTTGTTGTCATGTGTCATGTTGTGTGTGTGTTGTGTAAGTGAAGTGTTTTCTCGTGTGCATATGACATGTGACATGACATGACATGACATGAATGAGAGTCTCTCATCCATCCATCCAATCCCATTACCACACAGATGGATCCCTGTCCAAGTCCATCACTTTGTTTTGTTTGGAATGGGAGGAAACAGTTTATATTTATTTAAATTTTATCTCTTCTTTCTTTCCTACCCCCATAGCATCAAGTCAGCACCTCCTGATGCTGGCAAAGAGAGAGTATAGTGTGTGTGTGTGTGTGTGTGTGTGTAGAGAGAGAGAGTATTGGGCTTTTAAGGCAGTGGAGTGAGGTGGAGTGGAGTGAGTGGGAAGGGTGTTAGATAGGTGCACTGGCTGTGCTCATTCACAAAATTATGCTGCAACTTCTAAATCAAATGTTTTTGGGCAAAGTAATGCATCATTCCCATCTGGTCCTGTCACTCATAGTCTCAACAGAGATTAGACTACTGCCTTTTCCAGGCGCAAAGCATGGAGGACTCGGCGACAGGCACCCACATTGCCAAGGTCAGAAGGCAGGGCTCCAGGGCATTGTGTGTACTGCCCACAAACTCAGGCTACGCTGTCAGGCTGGAGAGGCTCTCTTAGGCTAGGGGTGGTTCCTGTGTCTTGGGAGAGAAAGCCACGGGGTTGCGTGTGGCCTTCCAGACTCATACCAAAGTCCCAACCTGCTGAGACATTGGTGGTGATGTTGGCATCCCCCCCCCAAAAAAAAACCACCTGGCTCCCTGGTATGAGCCTCCATCCCGTCATACCCTCAGCAGGCGGGTAATGCCCTCCCTTTATGAGTCGGTCAGGGTTAAGGGGGAAAAAATCAACAAGCCCAGTGCCCTTATTGAAGTTAATTGAATCTTTTTTGTCCTTTTGAGCATCTCTATTATGTGACCCTCTATAGATAAAATGGCATCAAGCCCTCAACTTTGACTCCCTTTACGGGTTGCAGGCACATTGGCAGCGGAGTGGCTCTAAGGCCCATAGATGGCAGCACCCATTGAGGCAGGGAGAGAGTAAAATAAAAATAAATAATAAAATAATAAATCCAACAACGCTATAAATCAACTCAAAAAGAGGGGGGGCAAAGTAAGCCTAATCCTGCATGTATACACACATGCATAACCCCTTTCCCCCCTTGCACATTAAAAAATATTTTTAAAAATAAAATGAAAATTAAAAAAAGAAAAGTACACTCAAATCAACCCTAATAAAATATGAAAAAGGTTAGGGAACATGTGCCACTTTAAGCCCCCAAAAAAAGTGATCTGAGAAAACACAGAAATAGATGTTTTAAGCACTCCTCATCCCCCTGCTAGGTATTACCAGGCAGAAAAAAATAATTTTTGCTGGGCTTTTAAGTATATTCAGGATGTTTTAATACCTTTAAAATGCCATTCTGCACAGATTCACCGCCATTAACAAAAGTATGTGGCAGCCATTTTGTCCCCTTAAAAAAACCCGATCTCTTTAAAAACACATTTTTAGATGTTTTAAATCACTGGCATCAACCGAATAGCTATAACCAGGCATAAAAAATTACAATATTTTTGAAGTGTTTCTCATCCGTTTAAAGCGTTTAAAAACAGCTCATTTCTTCGCGCGCCACCATTAACAAAAACAAAATGTAACAAACCAGTTTTTCCCGGTTTGTTTCATTTTGTTTGGATTTTACTCCTAGGTTCGTTATTTGTTTCATTATGTAACAAAATGAATAATGAATAACAAAACAAATAAAAATTCATTTCGTGCCCATCTCTACTATGTACCTCAACAAACTCAAGAGCCAAAGATAGGATGGTGCCATGACAGTGCAAATGAGACAGAAAAACAGAATCATTTATTTATTTATTTATTTATCTTGTATCCTGCCCATCTTTCCACTGGGAACTCTGGGCTGCTTACAACAATAAAACAGGTAATAAAAACACTAAGCAGAAAGGCAAGACCCAAGCATAATTAGTGCTATTAAATTAAATTAATGATATTAAAGAGCTAAAAGAGATCCCAGGAATCACTCAATCCAACCTTTTTCCAAAGCAGGAAATCCATTTCTGAACATCCATTACAAGTAGCTATTTAAACAGCCACCAAGTAGATCATACTGCTGTAATTGTGTAATAAAAGTACACCCACATAGAACAAACATAGAATGACTGCACTGTTGTTTAAAATGATGAAAACAACCTTTCCAGGAGATGTAATCTTGGAAAGTTCATTGCACTATTTGCTGTACTGGATTGTTATCTGAATTATTTGCACCATTTTGCTTAAATTACACAAAACATTCTTCTCTTCTTCCTTTTCCACTGAGAATGTCATAAAATAAATGTCCATATTTTGATAGCTTCGTTGGGTCTTGCAAATTCATGTAGCATTTACTTATTGCTCCTAATAACGGGGATGTGTACATACATCAAACCTCTCTCTATTCATGGGCTGTTTCTGTTAATACCACCCACATCTGATCCTTACTTTGTTCCGTCAGGTCTTCTTTTCTTTACATTTTTTTTTAAACAGGGAAAATTTCACCTATTTTACATTTTTCTACATTTCCAAATTTAATCATTTATTATTATTATTATTATTATTATTATTATTATTATTATTATTATTATTATTATTATTATTATTATTATTATTATTATTATTATTATCCACACAGCTAACTACGCTGGATTTTTGTAATACAAATCATTAGTCGAACGCTTCCCAAGCATTAGGACTATGTGATGTATCAGTGAAATATGTGAGCAGATCCCAGTAAGGCGGCTTTCTGCAGCTGACTAATGGTGACTTTGTCAACTCCAATTTCTTCTAAATACTTGCTTAGCTATTTAGTTACCGCACCCAGCGTGCTGATTACCACTGGGACCACCTATACCAGTTTATCCCAGAGTCTCTGAAGTTCAATTTTTAGATCCGGATATCGGGTAATTTTTTCAAGTTGTTTGTCGGTGACTCTACTATCACCTGGTATAGCAACATCAATGATCCACACTTTTTTCTTCTCCACAATCACAATATCTGGGGTAATATGCTCCGAAACCCTGTCTGTCTGTATTCGGAAGTCGCAAAGTAATTTTCATCATCATCATCATCATCATCATCATCATCATCATCATCATCATTTATTATACACAGTTTCCCCATTGAATAAGCTGTAATTTAGTAGGGTTTTGTGCACATTTTCAATACAGATTTTTATTTTTATATTATTTCATTTTACGTGATATGCGATTTTAAATTGTGCACCTTTTTTGCAATGCATCTACAGGCCTCTGTCAATGTAAGGATTCACATTGTAACCAATCCTCAGGCAAGCCAAACACTGCAGAGCAAGACAATCCCATCAGACCACAAAATGAAATCAGAGTATTGCTGTATCCCTAACCAGCATGTTTTTGTTCACCAGCTGAGAGGCTTGCATGAATCAACTGAGCCAGAGGTTAAGAGTTTGATTCCCCACTATGCTTTCTTGACAGGGGCTGGACCCATTGCGTCCTTTCATGTCTTCAATTCTAAGACAATCTTTATTGGCAGACACAGATTCGGTCTCCATACAAGTTCTTTCTCAAATGGCAAAATGGCTCTCCCTGTTTCACTGTGCATAATAAAACTACTGTTTTCACAGCTTCTTATTCTAGGCAGCTAAAATTATACCACTTTCGCAAAGGTATGATAAATGATACGGCAGCACTTTTTTCCCCATTTACAAAAGATGTTAAAAATGACTTTAGTGACAGACAAATGATGAGGAGTTATACTTGTCTCCCCCTCAAAACTCTTGGAGCGTACATTGGCTGGATGTCAGTTTAGATGATGCAGAGTACCAGTTAGAGGGATTAAACCTAGAACTTGGGAAACTGATTTTAAGATAAACAAATACTGTAACTGAGCACTAGTAGTGTAATGTTCTGGCAACTTGAAGGAGGATAACATTCTGGATAAGATTCAGCATCATCCTACCATCCCTCTGTTCTGGATGGCTTCAGCACATTGCTTTATTCGGTCTCTTGAAAATAATAATTTCTCATGGTCAAGTTTTTCAATATATTTCAGGCTTGCCTTCTAATTTTTTTAAATTACTGCTGCAAATAATATTTTGCAAAACTACAAGGCCATCAGCAGTAGTGGCTGAATTTGATGCAAAATGGCAGGTTGAAAGGCGCTCTCATGATGTATGTTGTTGTTGTATCATACAGTTGTGACCGACTCTTCATGACCCCATGTCCATGGAGTTTTCTTGGCAAGAATACTGGAGTGGTTTTGCCAGTTCCTACTCCAGGCACCTACAGCACCTGGTATTCCCTGGTGGCCCCCCATCCAAGTACTAGCCAGGGCCGACCCTGCTTAGCTTCTGAGATCAGACGAGATCGATGTGCTCAGGGCATCTAGGCTTCCCTCTAATGATGTACAGCACTCCATTATTCACAATTAGAGATGGGCACGACTAGGGAAAATGACGTTTTCGAGTTGTCGTGTGTCGGAGGCGGCCTGTGTCGGCTCGTTTCCGTTTTTCGCGAAACGTCACAAAAAATTGTCATTTCATTTTTCGTTTTTTTGTCTGTTGTTAAACTGGTTTGGGGGGTAGCGGGCTCCTGGAGGCACCTCTTTTTTTGGGGGTGGGTGCCTCCTATCCTCACCCGCTAGGGAAAGCAGGCTCCACCTGCTGCAAAAGGGCATGCATAGCCATATGGATATGCATACCAAGTTGCACGCAGAGACACAGCAGACTGGCAGAGGCACCCCTCTTTTGGGGGTGCCTTCCCTGCATCAGTCAGGCGGCCTCGGGGGCATGGTTTGCATGTCACACATGCTGCCGGCCGAGCCAAGCCTGCAGGAGTCACTCAGAGCCACAAGTGGTGGACTGGCAGACTCTCTGCATGCACCCACTGTGTCTCACTAAGAAGGGAATTGTACTTACGTTGCGTGTAGTGCAATGCAAGTACAGATCTGGCTTAGGGTTAGGTTTAGCGCAAGGCTAGGGTTAGGCTAGTTACGGGTGAGGTTAGGGTGAGTATTGGGGTGCACCTCTGGGGGCCTCTCTGACCCACTTAGAAGGACAGTGTACTGGCGTATGGGTTAGGCTTAGGGTTCGGGTTCGGGTTCGGGCTACGGTTAGTGGGCTTTTTATGCCCGGTTGGCACATCCCAGAAGTCTCTGTGGTCAACCTGGCCAAGTGGCCATGCGATTGGTGGAATGGCTCCAAAAATTTTCATGGTCACTCCCATGGCCAGCCCATCATTGCGCAGGTGTAAAAAAATAAAATAAAATAAAATAAAATAAAATAAAATAAAATCAATGGAGAGAGGAAAGAGGAGACATTTTGTTGCAAGAAAAACCCACTGCTACTGTAAAAATTCTGGCAGTTTTAAAATAGCAATTTTCGCATGTTTCTGTGTGGTGCTTGTGTGTTTTTGGACCACGATTTCAAAAAAAAATTGTGGTCGCCGCCCCATTTTGGATCCCCCGCCCGCACCGCATGGCATGGTGACTCGAGTCCGGCTGCCCAGGACAGGAGAGGGGGGGAGGCCGGGACTCCCCCCCAGAAACCACCCCTCTGGTAGGTGCACTCTGCACTGCAGGCATATTTTCGCCTCCCTTTTGGCCCGGGAATGGGGGGGAGTTTAAAACTTTTTTTCTGTGCCGCTTCCGCTTGAATTGCGGCGGCCGGCGGCGAGTCCGGTGCTTGTTGCGAGCGACTATGACGAGGATTTCCCCCACCACCAGAGCAGCCCAGGACAGGAGAGGGGGGGTCAACCACCCCTCTGGTAGGTGCCCTGAGCCCTCACTCAGGCAGGCATATTTCCGCCTGCTTTTTGGCCGGGAATTGGGGGTTTTTTTTAACTTTTAAAAACTTTTTTTCTGTGCCGCTTGGCATCGCGGGATCGCCGCGATGCCAGGAATGACCACAACAAATCAGACCCAATTATTCTTTAGTCAGTTCGAGTTCGAGTTCTGGCGGAGTAATTCCCGTTACCGTTTCCGTTCCGTAACAGAAACGAGGAACGGAAACGGAAACGGGAATTCCGCCAAGTCGTGCCCATCTCTATTCACAATATGACCTGTGTATATAAATACAAATCTACATCCAAGTTATTAGAGAGCAAGGACTCTTAACAGCCCAATTTAAAGCTATGGGAAATACTGTCTCTTATGATTGCTAAACTGACAATCAGAACCTCAAGCCAACCTACCATAAGCCATTAGGCATTCCATCCAACAGATCTTGTCCACCCCAGGGTTGAATGTTATTTCCCATAGTGCAGTTTCCCCAGCTGTCAAAGTAGATGGTGAAAACTCCTGTTTAATCTTTGAGGGAGATCCTGACTTTATTTTCCCTTCCCACTCCCACCTACCCCAGCATCATATCTAATTTGTCTGTGGCACACACAAAAGTTTGAAAGATGATCCAAGATTCTCTCAAACAACAAATCCACTTTCTAATTTCTAAAGCCTTTTCAAGAAAAAAAAAGTTAAACTTTATCGCAAACTAACTTTACCTGTTTTCCGTTGAAAACACTTTTTAATTCCTAAGTATTGCCATTTTCAAAGACCCTAAAAAGCTTTCTAATATCTAACTACAGACGTGCTATTGCAAACCTGCAATAAAACAAATGGCAAGTGTACATTATTCAGGACAGTGGGGTTAAAATTGAAGGAACATATGCAATTACCATAATTACACTTTTAGCCATTGCCACCTACAATCAGGCAACCTTGCACCCAAATTAGGCGCAAAATGGTACTTGCATTTCTTCACCCACGTCTATACGGCTCACATTATTTCCCTCGTATCTATATTCTAGAATAAAAATGGAAACAATGAGGCTGGAAGAGAAAGCTGGAGGAGTCACTTTGTGTAAAGGTATAAACAGACGTATCTGGACGGCAACTCATAGCTGTTGGAGTGAATTAGAGGCCAATAAAATTGCAAACCTTTAAGGGGCTGCCTTGCACACTGCTTGATTCCTCATCACTTGGTTAATCTGCACTTGCCAATTGAATATCTTGGGGGAAAGCATTGCATTTACAGGAGTACACCTGGCAACACCGGCCCAGCATCTCATTCATGTGTGCAGCTTGGTTTTGCTTTTCTTCAGTGATGAGATTGTGATGTGTGTGAGGCATCCATTTCTATACAGTATCTGGAAATTAATCACACTCTTGCCACCAGATGGGTTATTGTCATGAATAGGCTGCTCTGCCTGAAGTACAGGTGGGTAAATGGGTCAAGCCCAGCTCAGGCCTTAGAAAAGAACACTGATTAAGGATGTAAGAGCAGAAACACACCAGCTTCACCTTCTATGTCTTTGTGTCGGCCAAACTCTCTGCATGTCCATATTTCCAATGTTTCCTCAGTGGTTGTAACTGCTCCAAAGGGCCCCCATGTGCAGCCATCAACCCTCCTTCCTGTATTCTTTCTATAGCACAGAAATCAAGGTGTCATAACAAATGGGCTTTATTAAACTTTGATCAACCTGGGTACAAACAAAGAGCTTAACTTTGCACACAGGTTCTGCTAACTGATGCAACTGGCCTCTGGGCTCTGCTACTCAAGGAGGCTCTTAACACTTCACATTCTACTAGGACAGTGGTGGCAAACCTTTGGCACTCCAGATGTTTTGGACCACAACTCCCAGAATTCCAAGCCTATGCTGCCAATGACAAAGGGTGGTGGAAGTTGTGGTCCAAAACATCTGGAGTGCCGAAGGTTCACCACCACTGTACTAGGACTTGCAGAACACTCTGAAAGTGAGCCAGGCAGGGGGTCTGGGAACAGGGGTGGTTGATAGCCAAGGTGACCCGCCTTTGATGGTTGTGTCCCTGTCTTTATACTCCTCTTTCAGACTCTTCCTTTTCAGACTCCCCCCATTGCATCATTAACCCCTTCCCAGTCCAGTTGTGAGTTGTTGATGGGGAAGTCTTTGATTACCATGAAGAGGTAACTTGTCCCACTGGTGCCTGCTGGGGCATCTCCATCCTCACAGTGATTCAAGAGATTCTTCCTTTCAACAATGGAATTGCCTGCTAAATTAGATAATATTGTGATCGTACATCTGTGAGGTTGTATTAACTTTGTGCCACAGTGGAGATGGACGGCAATGTACAATGTTATCGGTGGTGGCAGCTGTAACTTACAAAATGTTTAGAGCTCTAGAGCACAACGTCTCAATTAATAAGGCTACATCCTTACCAACACTAAAGTAAATCTAAGAATCACTAGAGGGGCCAATGGAAGCTTCTTTTCCATTTGCAGTAGGGTCTAAAAAGTCAGGAGGGAGACAATGATCAAGAAGCTGCTAAGGGAGGAAAGGTTTGACCATTCTCCTCTTGCCCTGATATCTCAGGGTGTTGGTGGAGGGAGTAGCAGTTGGTATTGAGACTCTGTTCAAGGGATGTGGAACTCCTAGTGAAACCTTTACAGCATCATTTGTATTTCATCTGAAAAGTGTTTCATCCTGATAAAATATATGCCTAGCAAAAACTTGAATTGTTTTAAAGGGGGAGGCATACTGAGTATCTACAACTTGTAAAGTCCTTTATTCAGTGAACTATAAACCCACAGTGTTCTTGGTGGGCTACCCCTTTTTGGAGTTCTCATAGCTACATTCAGATGACTTTGACAGCCCAGAGACACTTGACCAACATCTAGGCCGCAAGTGGGCAAAGTATAGCCCTTGGGGTGCATGTACCCCCAAGGCTGTTTTTTCCCCTGCTCCCCATTTTTTGGCCATGTACTGAATGGAGAAAAGGTGCATTCTCTCTTAAAACTTTACATCTGCGTTTTTTTGAAATCCATATTCTATGCAAATATCTTGTTGCATTGGTTCAGAAATCAGCAGCTTAGAAAAGCACAAGAAATCTTAAGTATTCAAAAAGAACAAGATCCCTGTTCTTGGCCAACTGCTCAAGAAGAGAGAGAGGTTTACAGCACTCTATACTGAGGAAGCCAGCTTAAGCCAGAGAGGCCTCAAATGTATCAGACTTCAACCTGTCACAATGGACTGTCCTGCCCCATAAAGTTCTCATCCACTGGGTATTGTTTGCACCTGAGAAGACTAGAAGAACAACGGTTTCAGATTTTGAATTGTGAATGTGATAAAATGCTCTAAAACTTTAAACATGCTTTTTACACTCGTATATAAAACCCAACAGAATGCCTTCTGAACATTGCAGAGTTTGATCTCTCAGTGGCTCACACCTTTTCTTCATTTGAAGAAGATTAAAGATGGCAGAGCTTAACTGCTGGGACTGTTGCACAGGTATTTCACTGAACGCAGTAGCAGGACCTCAGAATCTCATGCCAAAGACGATGCGGAAGCAAATTATGTTCACTTTTAGTTCAATGATTTTCCATCAAATGTACTTAGGATTGGATACCTGGAACAGTTGGTATGCTCTGAAGTGTTTGCACACTAAAAGTCTTTGGGAGGGAATGTTTTAATAGCTATGACAGATCCCTATGAGAATTAACAACAACAACAACAACGACAATGACAACGACAACAACACTCATACAAATAATGCCAATAGAGCAACGGTTTATTTAATGGTTTGCTTTCACTCAGAAACATAAAGATTTATTTCCATACTTTAAAAATGAAATCACCGAGTGAATTGCTATTACTTGTCAAGTAGAAAAAGATGCAACAAAGTATGTAATTGCCTAATGTTCTCAAGAGCTTCACCTTTTTATATTGCCAAAACACAGCCCAGCTCTATCAAGACTTGAATTAGCATTACTATATACACTGCACATCACATTATGTGGTTGCTATACTAACTTTTTAAAATATCGATAGAATAGAGAACACTACAGGACTGGTGGTGTTACTGACTTAGCAGCCTGGCTGGCTGGCTTCTGAAAACAGAACTGAAAGACTCATTCTCTATGCTGGATATACTATGCCTGTTCAGACAGGGGAAGCTGGCACACTCTAGTTCTTACCTTGAGTGAGATCTATTTTAACTCTCACTTGAGTAATCCTTCCCTTCAAAATGACCAATTATTTTCTTCAATGAGAAGAATCCAGACTGGTCTTTAGATCAGCAGAGTTTGTCCCCCTTTCTATTCATGACATTCTCCTTCCCCTCCTTTTCCCCTGGTCCCATCCTTCAGTGGACCAGAGCAACCTTCTTCTTGTTTGTTAAATAAGGGAGGGAAAGATTAGTCCTATCCCTGTGGCTCAGTTTGTGAATCAGCTGCAATAGCCTTTAGACAAAATTTTATCATGTCAATAGTTTAAAACCATATGAGAGAAGGATGACATACTGGGTGTGTAACCAGAAAGTATAACAGATGTGTGACAGGACTCTCTTTTTTTAGAGACTGAGTGCCCAAACTGTGATTCAAAACCCACTAATTTTTCCTCAAAGTGCCAATACAGCAATTTGACCTGAATACAGGTGGCTGTGAAGGGGCGATGTCGGGTGCCCACAGAAAGGGCTTGGAGTGCCACCTTTGGCACCCGTACCACAGGTTCGCCAACACTGCTCTAGGGAATCATTCTAAGGCAGGGGTGCCCAAACTTTTTGTAAGGAGGGCCAGATTTGGCAGCTGAGAATGTGTCAGGGGCCGGTTGCTGCCCGACCCTGCCACCCCACTGCAAGCCCCACCCACTGACCCATAAGCCCCACCCACTGACCCCTTGCAACCCCACCCACAGGAAGGAAGGTGGGGACCAAGGGAGGGAGGGAAGAAGGTGGAAACCAAGAGAGGAAGGAATGAAGGTGGGGAACAAGGGAGGGAGAGAGGGAGGGAGGTGGGGACCAAGAGAGGAAGTAAGTAAGTTGGGGAACAAGGGAGGGAGGGAGGGAGGGAGGTGGGAACCAAGGAAGGAAGGAAGGAAGGAAGGAAGGAAGGAAGGAAGGAAGGAAGGAAGGAAGGAAGGAAGGAAGGAAGGCGGGGACCAAGGGAGGGGGGAGGGAGGAAGGAAGGTGGGGAACCAAAGGAATCACAGGGAGCTGTGGCCACAGGTCACCCCTTGGAAGAGGCGATCTGTTCGACCTTGCACCCCCCAAGCTCCCCAGCGGTGGTGACTTAGAATCTAAGGTATGTATTAGGATATATTTTGCAAAATTACTTCAAAAATTAATGTATGTACTCTTAGACACTTAAGTGTCTTTCAGTGTTATTTTTCTCTAGAAATGTTTTTGATAAATGTTGCAGTCTGGAGCTTTAAATGTTAATTTGAGTCATTATGGATTGCATTGTCTCAAAACAGTTGTCATCTGTGTAAGAACCATGTCAGCTTTATATGTTTGATATGATATTTATTTATATATATTTAACTATTTATATTTATGATTTATATGTTATTTATATGTACTTGTATGTTTGATATGGTATTTATATGTTTTATATGTTTTATATGATAGCACGTTGCTATCGAAAGCTTACATTTTTTGTTTTAGTAGTGACCAATACAGGTATCACCTAGCCTACTTTTGAATTTGTTCTTCTGGTCACACGGCTCAACCCACTTTTTTAACTTCTATGGATTGATGAAGATACCAAGAAAAGAGCTGCCCTCCCTATGTACCATGAATAAAGAGGCACGTTCTTGACACCAGAGGCCTGGACTGCAGCCACTAGGTAAAATTGCTTCTTTTTAATCTGGCCCTGATTTTTCCCAGTGAGTTTTGCTAAATTTTAGGATAAAGCCAAAGAAAACCAGGCACATCCAAGACTCATATCAGTAAGAAGCATGGCTCCAATTGTCTCTAGATTGCATTTATTTTGCCTTTGGCAATACAGTAAACCCCCCCGCCGATTGCGGGGGTTAGGGACCCACCCCACCCGCGATCCATAAAAACCCGCGATATGCAGAAGCAGGGGGTGCTGGGGGTGGGGAGGATTGCGCGACTGTCCGAGAATTCTTGGGGTGGCGTGCGCCGGTGGCGGCAGGGGGGCCTGACCTCCTGCTGCCACCCACCCGCACTGCCCGAGACTTGTTCGGGGCCGTCTCCATTGAAATGCATTGCCAATGCATTTCAAAGGAGAAAATTTTCCCATTGGAAACCATTGGCTCAATGCTTTCCAATGGGGAAAAATTCCCCATTGAAATCCATTGACAATGCATTTCAATGGAGGTTGCGTCCCCCCCCTGTCGCCGCCGCCCCCCGCACGGCCCCAAGACTTCTCGGAGGGGCCCGGGGGCAGCGCGGAGCGACTCGATCACCCCCTGGCACCCCTGCGCAGCTCCGAGGCTTCTCAGAGGGGCCCAGAGAGGTGGCGGGGAGGGATCGCATGGCTCCCCGGCACCCCCCGGGTGGCTCCGAGGCTTCCCGAAGGGGCCCAGGGGGGTGGCGGGGAGCAACCCGATTGACCCCTGCCACCCCCCTGCATGGCTCCGAGGCTCCCCCCACCGCTGCCCCCCGCACGGCCTCGAGACTTCTCGGAGGGACCCGGGGCGGCGTGGAGCAACATGATCATCCCCCGGCACCCCTGCGCAGCTCCGAGGCTTCTCGAAGGGGCCCAGAGAGGTGGCGGGGAGGGATCGCATGGCTCCCCGACCCCCCCAGGTGGCTCCAAGGCATCTCGGAGGGGTGGGGTGGGGAGTGATCGCATGGCTCCCCAGCACCCCCTGCATGCTTCCCAGGCTTTCTTGAAGGGGCCCAGGGGGTGGGGAATGATTGCCTTGCTTCCCGGCACACACACCCGGCGGCTCCAAGGCATCTCGGAGGGGCAGGGGGATGGCAGGGAGCGATGTGATTGCTCCCTGCCACCACCCCTCCGAGAAGCCCCTTTGCCATCGTGCGCAGACCTCCTGGGAGGTCCTGGCAAGCAGCGTGTGATGGCCAAAGGGACTTTGGCCACGGAGCCCAGCGCTGGGGCTCTGCAGTCGAAAGCCCCTTTGCCATCGTGCGCTGCTTGCCCGGACCTCCTGGGAGGTGCAGGTGGGCGGCGCACATCCCCCCCGTCCTCAAGCCCTTTCCGGTTAGTGCAGTCCCACGATATAGCGGGACCGCGGTATGTGAACCACGAAAGGGCAGTGGATCACTGTAGTTGTATAATCCAGGTTTTAATTTGTAAACAAGCCATGCATTCACCACAAGGAATGAAGAGACTCGAGTGATATCTCAGGGCCAAATTATTCAAGACAGTAGCATACATTCCTTCAAAGTTGCCACGTCCGTCTAATCCATTTGCAAAGGAACCCCTGTATTAGTTCACAAAAACAAAAGCATACTAATTGGTGAATCACAAAGCTGTCCAAATTCTGAGGGCTCTGAAGTATCCCGGAGGGGGCGGGGGGATGGCGGGGAGTGATGCGATCACTCCCCAGCACCCCCCTGGCCCCTCCGAGAAGCCTGGGAGGTGTGTGCAGGGTGGCAGGAAGTGATGCGATCGCTCCCTGGCACCCCCCCTCCGAGGAGCCCTTTGCCATCACACACAGACCTCCTGGGAGGTCCTGGCAAGCAGCGTGTGATGGCCAAAGGGACTTTGGCCACGGAGCCCAGCGCTGGGGCTCCGCAGTCAAAAGCCCCTTTGCCATCGTGTGCTGCTTGCCCAGACCTCCTGGGAGGCAGGGGTGGGCAGCGCACATCCCCCCCAACCCCCCCGTCCTCAAGCCCTTTCCAGTTAGTGCAGTCCCACAATATAGCGGGACCGCGGTATGTGAACCGCGAAAGGGCAGTGGAACACTGTAGTTGTATAATCCAGGTTTTAATTTGTAAACAAGCCATGCATTCACCACAAGGAATGAAGAGACTCGAGTGATATCTCAGGGCCAAATTATTCAAGACAGTAGCATACATTCCTTCAAAGTTGCCAAGTCAGTCTAATCCATTTGCAAAGGAACCCCTGTGTAAGTTCACAAAAAGAAAAGCATACTAATTGGTGACTCGCAAAGCTGTCCAAATCTCAGGCAGGGCAAACAAACTCTGTAGCTGCCTAAAGCAGCTCTTCCAGTTGCAAAGCTACCATCTCATATAGTATGGCCCTCAAATGCTCAAGTTGAACTAATCTTGTAGTTTGTCCTACAATCGCATACTGTCTGTATAAAGCCAAAAATGAGATCTGGAACTGAAGCCCATGAGATTCCAATCTTTTCCTCTGATGCTCATGGAAAGCTCACACTGATCATCTTCTATTTACACTGATAGAAGTCAAATTGCACATTATATTGAAGATCCAGCTTGTGTCAGACTTCCTCCCCCACTCCCAATAGGGTCAGGGGTGGGGCTGAGAAGTATTGAATATCCACTCCCTATATGCACAGTGGACTCATAATAAATTTTGCAAGCTCATCAGTTATAAGTTGAGAAATGATGTTCCTGATAGAGATGGGCATGAATTGAAAAAATGACATTTCAGTTTTTCATTTTTGTTGTGGGTCCATTTTGGTTTGTTTTTGTTTTTTGTGAATTTTTTGAAAAAAATTGTTTCATTTTTTCATTTTTTGTTTTTCGTTTTTACCCACTTTTTGCGTGACTTAAAGCATTTCTGCGCGCGGACGTCCCCCAATGCCCCAGAACAGAGGGAAAACACTTAAAAATGATGCTGGCAGAGACACAGTATAGACTAGGTACGCAGGGAGGCTGCAAAGGCAGCAGCGGGCATTGCCCAGGGCATAAGGCAGACACAGAGTGACTGCACTGTGGGGCAGGGGAGGGTACTTATCAAGAGGTACGCACGCACACAGGGAGACAGCAAGAGAAATCTCTTCTTTCTCTCCCCTAAGAGCCAGGCTGCAGCCAGCAGGAACACAGAGACACACACCTGCCTGCCTGGCCTAAAGTAACGAGTTGCAGAGACAGCAATCCCACCCTAACTCCCACCACAGAATGCAAAGAGGACGGGGGATGCCAGAGCTTTTTATGCCCTCTGTGGCTGACACACCTACCCAGTCTGCAACCTGGGCATGCTATTGGTTGAAATTGTCCAAGAATTTAAATGATCCCATCACATGGCTTGCATCCATCTTGTGGCTGGAATCCATTTTGTGTCATCCTTAAAGGGAAAATTTATTTATTTATTTATTTATTTATTTAAGTACATATATCCCGCTCCATCTTCCCAACAGGAACTCTGGGCGACTGACAACATTAAAAAAAACATAAAAAGCTAGAAGCTAAAAATAGCCGAGCCACCAGGCAAGGGCAGCGGGGGGCAAGATGGCGGCAAACAATAGGGCCAGGGAAATAAGAAGAGGGACTAAGTAACAAGGTCACCGTATGCGTCTTTAAAGAGGAAGGTCTTTAGAGCCCTCTTAAAGGCAGGCAGGGACTCCAGCAGGCGCAGCTCAGGAGGCAGATGGTTCCAGAGCGAGGGCTCCACCACAGAGAAGGTGCGGTTCCGCGTACGCGTTTTCCGCGCCTCCCTGGGTGTGGCCACTCTCAATGAGCGCGCCTGCGATGATCTCGTGGGTCTGGATCCGGATGCCCTCTGGGAGATGCGCTCCGCCAGGTATCCTGGTCCCAAGCCGTGGAGGGCCTTGAAAACCAAGACCAGGACCTTGAACCTGATCCGGAAGGCAACGGGGAGCCAATGCAGGCGGACCAGGACTGGGTGATGTGCTCGTATCTACGAGCACCCACCACCAGCCTGGCTGCCGCATTTTGCACCCGTTGTAACCTCCGGACCAGGGTCAAGGGCAACCCCACGTAGAGGGCATTGCAATAGTCGATCCTCGAGACCACCAGGGCCTGCACGACTGTCCTCAGGGAGGACTCATCAAGGTACTGACGGATCTGGGCGATCCTGCGGAGATGGAAAAAAGCGGCCCTGGAGACGGCCATCACCAGATTCCTGGCCCTGTCTGTAGGCTGGAGGGAAATACCCCCCAGACTAGGGAGGGGGGCATTGTACCGAGATGAGGGCGCCCCGAAGAACAGAACCTCCGTCTTCTCCAGATTAAGCTTGAGCCGGTTATCTCTGGTCCATTCCAGTATGGCCACCAGGCACAGATCAAGGGAGTGAACCGCCTCCTCTGCAGACGTAGAAAAGGAGATATAGAGCTGTGTGTCATCAGCGTACTGATGACAGCGAACTCCATATCTCCTGATGACCTCCCCCAGCGGCCTCATATAAACATTGAACAGCACGGGGGAGATTGCCGGACCCCTGGGGCACCCCACAAGGGAGAGTCCAAGGAGCCGACAAAACATCCCCCAGCTGAACCCGCTGAGTCCGGCCGCGGAGGAAGGAACGGAGCCAGGCCAAGGCCTGACCACCAATTCCCACCTCAGCGAGCCGGGCCAGAAGGTTACCGTGGTCAACGGTATCAAAGGCTGCTGAGAGATCAAGGAGGACGAGCAGGGAGGAACACCCCCTGTCGGCCTCCCTGAGGAGGTCATCCTGGAGAGCGACCAGGGCGGTCTCGGTCCCGCGAAGAGGCCTGAATCCAGACTGGAAGGGATCCAGGATATGGTTTATCTCCAGGTATGACTGGAGCCGGACAGCAGCCACCCCCTCGACAACCTTGCCCAGGAAGGGAACAATGGCGATCGGGCGAAAGTTGGAAAGATCGTCCGACGCCAAGCCAGGTTTCTTAAGTGTGGGTTTTACCACAGTCTCCTTCAAGTGGGAAGGGAAACAGCCCTCCCAAAAGGAGGCCGTGGCGATGGAGGAGACCCACTCTGGCATGTTCCCTTTGGCAGATTTGATAAGCCAGGCTGGGCAAGGGTCAAAGGGAGTTGCCGCCGGCCGGCACCGAGCCATAGCTCTGGAGGCCTCCGCAGAAGAAACCAGCCCGAACTCATCCAGGAGTGGAGAACGGAGGGGTGAGGCACCAGAGGACCCAAAGGATGGACTAGAGCAACTGGGGGGCAAGTCGGAGCGGATGGCCTCAATTTTTGATCTAAAATGGGCTGCAAATTGCTCACTAGTGAAATCACTAGGAGGAGGCCTCAGCTGACTGGGATTGGAGAAATCCCGAACCACCCGGAATAACTCCGCCTGGCGGTTCGAGGCCTCGCCAATTCTCAGGGAGGCATAAGATCTTCTAGCATCCCTGATCGCGCGAAGATAGCGGCCAGTCAGCTGTTTAAGAGCAGCCCTATTTACTTCCGTCCGGTTTGCCCTCCATATGACCTCCAGTCTCCTACGTTCTTGCTTCATCGACCGCAGCTCCTCCGTAAACCACGGGGAGGAGCGGCCTCGACATCGTAGGAGACGCTTAGGGGCGATCCAGTCTATTGCCCCGGCGGAACCCACATACCACCTTTCCACCAGGGCGTCAACCGGATCGTCTGCCAGGCCGCCAGAAAGCTCCCCGAAGGCCTCCATAAACCTTGCAGGGTCCAGGAGCCAACGGGGGCGAGCCCAGATGTAAGAAGGGCGCTCCCCGTGGGGTGGGGGGGCGATCGACAGGGAAAATTTTAGCAGGTAATGGTCTGACCATGACACGGGCAGGGGCAAAATGCCCCCAACCTCCAGACACGAATCCGGCGACATGGAGGAAAAGACCAGGTCTAGGGTGTGGCCAGCTCTATGGGTGGGGCATAAAACATGCTGAGATAAGTTCATGGAAGTAATGGATTCCATGAATTCCAGAGCCGCACCAGAGAGTTCCCCCTCGGCGTGCAAGTTGAGGTCCCCAACCACCAAAAGCCGGGGGGGGATCTCAACAAAGCAGCCGAGATGAACTCAGCGATCTCTAGTAGGGATTGCGCTGGGTTGCGGGGAGCACGGTACACCAGCACAATGCCAAACTTATCTCGCTGACCCACAGATAGATGGAGGCATTCCACCCCAGAACACACCATCGTCGCGGACCTGCTAACGCAAAGGGATTCCCTGAAAACGATGGCCACCCCACCCCAAAAGGAAAATGACATCGCGATGGGAGAAAGACAAAAACAAACATTTTAAGGCCCACAACCCCCTGGTAGGTAATAATTTCAAATAATTATCACTGCGTTGTTACGGATGTCCAGGGCGTTTTAATACCCAAGAAATCAATATTAGGCATCTAGGAGCCATTTTGGGTTGATGTCCCCTAACTCCCCTTAAAGGAAAAAAATACAGCGATCTGAGAAAAGACATAAATGCACGTTTTAAGGACCCCAACCCCCCTGGTAGGTATTATCAGGCAGAATAAATAATTATTGCTGGGTTTTTACGGATAATCAGGATGTTTTTTAACATTTTAAACAGCTCATTTCATTGCGCGTCGCCATTAACGAAAATGAAATGTAACAAACCTAATTTTCGTGGTTCTGTTTGATTTGTTCCAATTTCATCAGAATTTTCGTTATTCGTTTCATTATGTAATAAAACGACTAACAAATAACGGAACAAAAAAAATTGTTTCATGCCCATCTCTAGTTCCTGATATATCTGTAAATAAATACATACTTTTCCCATAATGTTTCCTCGGTGTCTGCTGAGGGCGCCCAGAAGGAATATCCCAACCATTATCCTGTATTCTGTATAGATCCTGCTTCTATGAGTTAGGCCTAGGAATACAAGCCCTGCCATATGAGGTAGAATAATTTGCAAGGGAAGATGATTATTCAGCAACTTACTACAACTGAAATGTAATTAAAAAGAAAAAAATATTCATTGAAACTATTTTTAGTCACACACATATTTCTATCTTCTCCCAACATATGTGATTTATATGTATGTATGTGCTTTCACTTAAAGGGCCGGAATTAGAGATGGGCATGAAGCTCAATTCATCCCTGCACTTGCACAGGTATTGTGTAGGCATGGTGCCCTCCCCCTTCTCATCTCCCATGCACACTTACCTGTTCTTCAGGTGAGACGTGCTTCCCTCCCCACCTCTCCAGCATAACTGGACATTTCATTTCAGAAGGTGGCCAGTTCTGAAACAAAACACAGCAGCACAACTGCTCTTTGGAACCCGGACCCAACCCCCAGATCAAAATCAACCACTGACTTGCCTTCCTTTGGGTCAAATGGAGTGAAACTCCAACAAGGAAGCAGCCTCGGTCGCATCGTCTTTCCTTCACCCTGGCGCTGGCCAATCAGACAGGGAGGCGGGATGATGCACATCCTTGCACAGCTCCTGATTGGCCAGTATCAGTGAGAAGGAAAGATGACATGTCAGAGTGTGCACTATGTTGCCCACTGTTTGTTGCCAACCCAGTTTTGCCCTGACTACACAACTGGTGATACCAGATACCACACACACAACAGATAGACAACAAGCAGCAAAAACCATTTGTTTGATTGCCATTACACACATAGTTCTTCTGTACATGATGTTATGGTTCTTGTCAGGTACTGTGGCTTCATCTCTTTTTTCATCTCTTTTTTCCTGGACATTTCTGAAGGAAATCACAAGTGATATATTTTATGTATCTCTGAAAACAGCTCTGGTATGATTATTTCTGTTATTTTTAATAGGAAAGAGGGCTTTTCATAGACTCATAGAATCATAGAGTTGGAAGAGACCTCAAGGGCCATCCAGTCCAACCCCCTGCCATGCAGGAACCCCTTCACACTATTTCCGACAGATGGCCATCCAGCCTCTGCTTAAAAACCACCAAAGAAGGAGACTCCATAAGTATTCATCTAATAATGGGGGAACCAAACAACTTGGCAAAAGAAGAGAAACCCAACAAAAGCATATGAGAAGAAATCCTGGCTGCATCATGAATACCCTCACATTTGAATTTCTTTAAAAAATTAAAAAAATTCATACAAAGAGCCAATAGAGTTTCAAATGCAATTCCTTAGTGTAAACCTTAGTTCTGAATAGATAGAGATAATATATAGGAAAGAACTAAGTTTGAAATAGTTTTAGTCCTGAAAGGAAAAAGATTGAAGCAACTCAGCAGGAGAAACATGGATTTCTTTTCTCTTTCTTTTTTTGGTAGAGAAGGAGCAGTGGCCACTGAGATAATAAAGAAATACGGTTTGGTTTGGGGGAATTATGTTTTAACAATTATAATTATGGAGCTGTATCTGTGATGAATCCTCTACGCTGGGAATACAATGGCATTGCAATTTTTAAATTACTGTATAATTCCTGGGCATGCTTTGATGGTTCCCACCCCAGTTGGCAATTTGTCTATCTGTTTTATAAATCAGCAGGGGATTTGACAGAATGAGAGAGAAAAAGGTTTCCTCCGTCCTCGATTTATATATTCTTAGCTATATTCATTGTTAGCCCTGCTCTGAACAACTTAGTCATTGATTTGTGGCATGTGCTCCTTAGAACCTTTTAAATGTTTTTATGTGTCCTGAATGAACCTTTTACTCTAAAACTTGAGGCATCGCAGCTTCATACATGAGTTACAGTAAAATAAATGGCTCCTTATTTCATTTCTTTCCATACATTGGAACTGACAGTACGTCCTTTATTTCTTCCCTCAGACAGAATGTGGAAATGTCAAACCCTTACATCATGGAACCAAAAATAAAATTCCCAAAATTCAGATTGAACATCAAATGACTCATTTTCTGGGCAGGCTAAGATGATTTCTGTGACCTTATGGGTCACTTTAATCTTCATAAAGGAAAAATGCTTTGCTCTTTGCCACAGTCATCCAGTCAATGTTAGGCTCCTCGTTCTCAGGGCTTGGAAAGGGTCCCATTTTAATTTCAACTCCCAGAATCCCTCAGCCAGGAAGTGTTCCTTCAGAAAACCACCTTTTCCCAGCATTCTCCATTCAAGCATATAAGAATACTGCAAAACAGAAAAAGCAATAGATGCTCACACAGCTGGCTGTTTATGTCTACACAGTGATGTTCACTTGAATCCCTCTGAATGAATCCAGTTACTCCTTTATTTAATCCATTAGTTGGTTCGTTAAAAGATTTCGCACCTCTCTTTAAGGACCATCTATTCCCATAGCATGCCTTAAGTGATTAAAAAGCATGATAAAATAAAGTTCAACACAAAAGAAAAAACCCTAGTAGCTAATGAATGAAATGCAGAATAAATCTGCAAGGAAGTTACTTTTTTCTGAAGAAAATTTGCCACAGCCAATTTAACAGCACCTGGTCTACCAAGAAGTGAATGCAACTTTGTGCCCATAGGGCTCATTCTAGAGCATGGATGGATTCTAGCCTGAAAAATAAAATTAACTCAGAAAGAGACTCCTTAATGTTTTGAAATGAACAGAAAGGGTATTTATTGCAAAGAAAGATATAGAACTCCAGGTCCATGCCATAGTTGTGCATAGTCCCAGTATTAACTTCAGTGGGTTTCCTCCTACTATTATCAGTCTAAAAGGTTCTGAAAAATTTGATCCAAACTGTCAGTGGCTTCACTAATTGGTTAGGTACACTTCAAAGCGATAGCAGGCCGGATCCTCAAAACATGACACTGGACCTAATACTGGACTCAGTATTGCCTTGTCTCAGGTTTTCAAGGAATTGTTTGGTAATATGAGGTCAAGTCACTTCCAATTTAAGACAATCCTGTGAATTAGCAACCCCAAAAGCCCTACTTGGCTCTTGCAAACTCAGGTCCGTGGGTTCCTTATATAAAGTCAATCCATTTCATACTGGACCTTCATTTTTCACAGCATTCCACTTTTCCAGTGTTTTTGCCTTTCCTGGTGAGTCTTGCATTTTCGCAATGACAAGAGAAGACCCAAAATGCAACTTTAGTTTTGTCATTTCGGAGGCATGCTGGGCCACCTGATGTAGTCAATGGGCACTGAGTGCTATGCTTAGAATCCTGGTAAAGCTCAGGCAACTGGACAATGTAACAACCCAGCACTAACTGGCATCATGTAACAACCAAACCCCTAAACCCCTATTGACATGTGTTCATACCTACTATAGTCCAATTTGACCTATGGTACAGATGAAGCACAGAGCTACACCCAAGTTCAACAAAACAGTCACTTATGGGGAGGCAAGAAGAGTTTTGAGTCCCAAAATAAATCTTGCTGGTTTGGTACATGAATCTCACATTCTGTTGCCTGCACAGGAAAAGTGTGAACCTTTGTGCCACCATGCCTTGAGGATGTTAATTATTATCTCCTCCAGCTACTCCTCTTGAGGTAGAAGGAAACCAACAAACAAGTGGACACAGTGTGGGATCAATCTATTTTATTTCTTGTTCAGACCAGGCTTTCCTCCCCATTCCTATCTCCTCTCCCCGTGTATGTCTATCTTATGTGAATCAAGCTTAGTCAATAGGAGACTTTAAGGACTAGCTTTTATAATGTAATGTGGACTTTTTAGATAGATCTGCTTCTTCAGACAGAATAAATGGATGGCTCTACAAAAGCTTCCACTGAAAAACAACAGCTAGTCTTTAAGGAGTTAAACATTTTTGGGTTTTGGTTTTCATTAGACATGGGCACGACTCGGCAAAATTGTCATTTCCGTTTTCGGTTATCGTTTCTGTTACGTAATGGAAACGGTAACGATAATTAAGCCGTCAGAACTCGAACTCGAACCGAAAAAAGAAAAATTTGGCCGGGTTTTTCATTTCCGTTTGTGGCATTGCGGCGATCACGCAATGTGAAGCACAGAAAAAGTTTTTAAAAGTTTTTTTTAAAAACCCCAACTCCCGGCCAAAAAAGCAGGTGAAAATATGCCTGCCTGAGGCTTTGTCACCTACCAGAGGGATGGTTTCTGGGGGCTCTCCAGCCTTCCCCCCCTCTTCTCCTGTCCTGGGCTGCTTGCACCAGGGGGGGTCATCCTCATCGTCTCGCCATGCCATGTGGTGGGGGGGATACAAAATGGCGACCACAATTTTTCTTTTGAAATTGTGGTAAAAAAACACACCAAATCACCACAGAAACATGTGAAATTTATTTATTTTAAATGCCTGAATTTTAATAGTAGCAGCAGTGGGTTTTTTTATAGCAATAAAACGTTATATTTATTTTATTTTATTTTATTTTTTATTTTTTTAGACCTGCCCATTTGGGCTGGGCATGGGATGGGACCATGCAAATTGTTTGAACCATTCCACCAATGGCATCGCCAGGTTTTTGACTGACACTTCTGGATGTCTTGGAGGGCATAAAAAGCCGAGGCACCTTCCAGAAATCGCAGTCGGGTGTATGGATGTGGTTGAGGGAGAAGGGCTGGCTGCTGGTGCTGGTGTGATCCGATCGAGATTGAGGAGGGAGGCTGGAGGCTTCAGGATTTAAGTTAGGCAGGCAGGGAGAGAATTGAATTTAGAAAATAATTTCTTTGATTCCCTGCAGCTTTGTCTGCTGAACGGAATAGCAGTTTATTCTTTATTTCTTCTCTGGCAGTTTGTGAGAATTTTTTTTTATTGGATAAAGGGGGAGGTTCGACTGGGAGTGGGAGGTGTGATTTATTTTAAAAATATATTATATACTAACATTTATTTTCTATTTTCCCAACTTCAATTTGCTTGCACACACACACATTTGGGGTGCAAACCAAAAACAGAACCTCTATCCTAAGTGATATCCTAACTGCCCACTTGCCCGTCCACCCGCGCCACCACCCGCCTGCGGCCCGCGCTGCCACCCGCCCACTCGCCCGCCCCCCCGCCCCGCCTGCCACCTAGGGCGCAAAAACACCTAGCGACGGCCCTGATTGCGGGACACCCCTATGTTCTGGGAAGTCAAATCGCGCTAAATCATGGTGGAAATGACAAATGACAAACAGAAATGAAAATTTTTTTGAAAAATTTCACGACAAACAGAAACGACCCGAAACAGACCCGTTCTGACAAACGAAAACTCAAAACGTCATTTTTTCTGGTCGTGCCCATGTCTAGTTTTCATTGATGTTTCATTTTTGTCTGGCTGCACCTAAAATGGCTACTTCTTTGAATTTCTTTGAAAAGGACAATGACACAGTGAGTCTTAAAACTGCTAGCTACAGCACTGGGGCTGAATGAACATGTGAATAATAATATGTGAGTTGGTGAAGACCTTTCCATTTTAAGCATCCATAGAACATATAACCACTTACCTAATACCTGGAGAACATCCCTTTTTGTTTCCTAAGAGATCTATAGGGTAGCTTGTCAGTTTTTTGTGAGGCTCTGGTGTGATGGAGTGGATAATCTAAGAGAGGACTGGGGAGGCCATAGTGGGAGTATGTGTGTTTGTATGTGAGTGAATTGAAAATATCAACACAAGGCTGAGGAAAGAACCCAAGCCCTTCCTGTGGCATTCATCCCATAGCACTTTGAGGCTGAGACCTAGTACCTGAGAGATGAGACTAATGCTATATTTGTTAGATTCTGTCTCCTCCTCTTTCCACCTCTTTTCTTGGGGGGGGGGTAGCTTTAGAGATCTGTATTGCACTATATATTTATCCAAATTGTTCAAATTATTTTGTCCATTTTCTCGCTCTCTTTATTAAATGAATTCTGGTCAGCAAAATAGTTTTGACTTTCATTGACGTTATTATTTCATTATGGAGGTGTTTTGGGTGAGCAGATAAAACCAACAAAATAATGCACAACTGGATTTTTATTTCTTACATTTATAATGTTGTATGTAAAATTATTCAGTTTTCATGGGAACACAATCCTATGCAATATCAACCAAACACGCTAGGATTTATTGCTCCCTGGAGAAGGAACAATAGTTTTCTAAGCAATTACTTACATTAAAATGCTATCCATTTACTTGGGAGTCCAAATTTCCCACTTTCTCCTAGTTAACCTTGAATACACCAACAGCACTGTAAGAGTTACTGTATTCTGTAGCCAAGTTCTTCAGATGAAGGAATGCCCTTCAGGGGCCTCTTCACCAGAAACCAGAAGTGATAAATATATGTATGTTCCATTATATGTCAGCCTTGTCCTGTGAAGACATTCAGTTGCTCATGTGCAGACTTTAGAATTGGGAAGGAGGTGTAAAAATGCATACAAGCACTATTGTGAATGGCTCCACATGGCCAAGAGCATTGTAGATCTTTTCATGTTACTCACAAGAATCTTCAGAGTCCTCTATGAACAATATTATACTGAACATGGATTCACAATTTGGAACTCATGCTGTATCAGGGTCCCCAGCCATGGAAGCTCTGCAGCCATATTTAGCTGAACAGAGCTTTATAGAGCACTGAACACAGAGAGAAGATCTGGATTGCTAGCATGTGCAAATGGAGTTCCATGAATAGGGCTAACTTGCATCTCCTTGTCCACACTTCAGACTTACACATGAGGAGGCAACGTCTTCCATAAGGCTGGAATGTACATGCATACAAGCTGAGTGCCACACATGAATTACTGTGTAAGTTTACAGGTCAGAAATTTAGGCTCAAATATACACAGACAGTAAATGCATTGAACAAAAGGTGTACACACAGTGTTTCTTATTTGCCAGGCAATTTGGTGGTGCTGTTAGAGAGACGGCGAATAAATGTTTTGAATGTGTAAAGTGATGACCTACAGTTGAGCCCCGTGCTTGTTCCACTAATCTTCTCTGTTACCTTTTTGTACATTTTATGCAATCAAGAAACTCATCACCACCAGGTATTTTGAAAAACAGCTTAATGGAAGCTACCAAGGGATCTGAATCAGACTTTATAACACGGAGACAAGTACCAATTTAAAGTGGAAGCCAATTCCCAGAATGGCATTATCTGTGTTGTGTTAATTCTTTATTATTCAAAAGATTGCTAACTGTTCATATCTGCACAAATGTGTTCATGCTTCATTCATTCCAAGTCAATAATAATGGATTCTTACTATTGATTATACATGAGCCTTTTTGTCCCATCATAATGAAATTTTAATGTTGATGGTCCCTAAACTATTATTTCAGCCTAATAACAGTGAGGACTTGACAATTACCTTGGTCTGTGAATTGCAGATAGAACTAATAAGGTCATCCTTAATAACTTTTTTGTTTACCTGACATTTGGTAATTTAATAGTTATTATGTATGATTTTTAAAGTCAGGAGATTGTTTTGCAGAGGGATGTTGCCTCCCCATGGAATAAAAAAATACGATGCCAGCAAGAGGATGACTCTTTGAATGCCTGCTCTCTTGACCTACTATGTGATGCTCACTTCCATTAAGAGATCCCTTCAGTCCACAGGCAAGAGAGGAAGAGAGAGCCAGGAGCTCCAGTAATTATCATTCAAAAGGGCTGACCCAAAGAAAACCGAGAAGGCGTCTTTAAATCTTCTGAAACAATTTAGAGGGGGGGGACTTAATTTCAGAATCAATAAGGGCAGAGGAGTTGCCAAAGCACTCTTTGCTCTTTTCAATGAGCTAAACAAATATGTTTTATTCCTACTATAAATTACATGCGAACATGAGGCTATTTGTACAGAGTTTATTTGGTCCTCATCGGTTCAGTGTCAGCAGAAGCTGCTTCCCACTCCCCACTCCCACCCTTCACGCCCCCATTTTGGCCTCATCTAACCCTCATCACACAAGAAAATTCATTTTATGTCACTGAATAAGGGGCTGGAGGAGAAGTTATACATACAAATGTTGCCTAGGTAGTGGAGGCAGAGTCAGACGTATGTCACTGGCAACTGTGCAGTTTGCCTCCAGCCCCTGTGTGAATAATAGCTGGGCCATGGACAGAGTCTGGGTACCAAATCGCACATAACCATAAAGGATGGAGTGATTGTAGCCCTTCCATGCTATGACGAAGATAATACCAGACTTAATGGGTGGTTCCTCACTCTCATCCAACTGTAACAAGGCCAGCCCTACCGTTAGGCAGAGAGAGGTGATGGTCTCACAAAAACAGATGTTTAAAGAGGGGTTAGATGTGACCATTGTGCTACCCAGCCTAGTCTGCATAATCATTGACAAAATTGGTCCTAGCAACCTTTTCAGTGAGTGATCCAATTCCCTATCGTTGCAGCCCCAAGTTTCACGTTTTATTTTGTTTTTGGTTTTTTGTGTTTTGTGTTTTGTGTTTTTGTGTTGTTCTGTTTTTTGCTTAACGAGTTTAATGTCTGGGGAGCTGAAATACAGGTGGTAACGAAAGGCAGAATTCTGTTGGTTCAGCTGCTCAGCAAAATATTCTGAAACCATGTATTTCAAGCTGGCCTGGGCACAGTCCAGCCTTCCAGGTGTTGTTGGGCCTTGCAAATCTCATCAGCTCTGGCCAACCTGGCCAGTAGGAAAGGATGCTGGAAGCTGAAACATTTGGAGGGCTTTAAGATGCTCAGAAGGGCATCTCAGATAATTCAGATATGTTATCTGAAACAATCCTACAATTTCTTATCTTCTAAGCTAAAAAAAAAAACGATAAATGTCCAAATAGTAATTTGTTCTCTCCAGACCACCCCAAGTCAAGATATACTCATTGGAACATTAGTGCTAGCATTCATCTTACATCACAATGCACAAATGGATGCCTGTATGAACACATATGTATACATTTCTTGATGTGTGTAGTCTCTGTGTTGGTAAAATGGTGCATATGAGCAATAGCAGGACATTGTGAGTCTCAAAGCTGAAAGAAGCTACATGGACATCACATATAATTTTACTCTAAACCCCTCAGAGATCTATCTGCATACTCTAGGCCAGTGTTGGTGAACTTATGGCACAGGTGCCAAAGGTGGCACTCGGAGCCCTTTCTGTGGGCACCCAACATCGCCCCTTCACAGCCACCTGCATTCAGGTTAAATGGCTGTATTGACACTTTGTGAAAAAATAGTGGGTTTTGAATCACATTTGGGGCACTGGGGTTCTAAAAGGTTCACCATCACTGGTCTAGGCTACAGCAGAGAAAATAAACAAAGCATGCTAAAGGGTCTTGAATACCTTCAGGGAGGAGAGAGGTAGCCAGTCTTTCAATAAGTCATTATCATTAGATTCCTAACTAGAGATGGGCACGACTTGAAAAAAAAAATTTCGAGTTGTCGTTAGTCGGGCCAGTCCCATTTGGTTCGGTTTTTATGAAAATTCAAAAAATTAGTCGGTTTGTTTTTTCGTTTTTTCGTTGTCGTTAGTACAGCGGGCTCCTGGAGGCACCTCTGTGGGGTGGGTGCCTCCTCTGGCCCACTATAAAGGGAAAGTGGGCTCCTGGAGGCACCCATGGGTGCCTCCTGCCACTAGGAAGGGGAAGCAGGCTCCAAGAGAGACCCCTCTACATGGGGGTCTCCCTTCCTCACCTGCTGCTGCTGCAAAATGCTATGCAATAGCCATATGGATATTGCATAACATAATGTGCAGACGTGAGACCAGTGTGAGAGTCATAGGGTCATACCTTCCCTGCACAGGGCTCCCGCACCACCATGTCTCACACAGAAGGGAATTGTACTTGCTGCGTGTAGTGCAATGCAAGCAAGTAGATCTGGCTTTAAGGTGGCTTAGTGCAAGAGCTAGGGTTAGGCTAGTGACGGGTAAGGTTACGGTGGGCTACTGGGTTGCACCTCTGGGTGCCTCTCTGACCCACTAAGAAGACAGTCTGTGACGTATGGGTACAGAGTCAAGGGTTAGGGTTAGGGCTAGGGCAGGTTTTAGGGGGCTTTTTGGCACATCCCAGAAGTCTCCATGGCCAAGTGGCCATGCGACTGGTGGGATGGCTCCAAAAATTTGCATGGTTGTCCACTCCCACATGGCTGGCCACTTGGCCAGCCCATCATTGCCCAAGTGTAAATAAAATAAAATAAAATAAAATCAATGGAGGACAGGGGAGGAGAGGAGAGACATTTTGTTGCAAGAAAAAACCCACTGCTACTGTGAAAAATCTGGCAGTTTATATATTTTCGCGTGTTTCTTTCTGTTGTGCTTGTGTGTTTTTGGACCACGAATTCAAAAACAATATTGCGGCCGCCCCATTTTGATCCCCGCCCGCACCGCATGGCATGGCGATGGCGACTCGCGAGTCCGGCTGCCCAGGATGGGGGAGGCGGGACCCCCTCCAGAAACCAAGGTGCCCTGCGCCCTTAGTCAAGCAGGCATTTTTCCGCCTGCTTTTTGGCCCAGGAATGGGTGGGGGAAAGTTTAAAAGTTTTTCCTGTGCCGTCCGTGCCGCTTGCTTGCGCTTTAGAGGCTAGACTGGGCTTTTTGCTGGCTGCTTCAGGGGCTGGCTTTTGCTGCTAAAGTCCCACCAGAGCAGCCCAGGACGGGGATGAGGGGGAGGCCGGGACCTCCAGAAACAACCCCTCTGGTAGGTGCCCTGAGGCACGGCAGGCATTTTCCCGCCTGCTTTTTGGCCGGGAACCGGGTTTTTTTAACTTTTAAAAACTTTTTTCTGTGCCGCGTGTGGCACCGATAAGGACCTTGACAAATCAGACCAAAATTGTTGCAGAAGTCTGGGAGTAATTCCCGTTTAGAGAGTAACGGAAGAACGAAACGGAAACGGGAAGCCCATCTCTATTCCTAACCATTCTTAAACAGCAGACCAATAGTCCTTGTAGAATACAAGATTGCAGGCTGCAAAATTCCTGCATAGAATGCCAAGCACATCCTATGACAGAGAGCTGAAAGGTGGAGCCAAAGCTGGACTTCAGTGATAGAGGAAAGACAGCAGGCACCTAGACTTTCAGGCAAGATTCTCCTATTAACATACTAACTGGACCTTGCTGCTGTTTTCTGCATTTAGAGGAGATGGGAGCCATGAAAGAAGAAACATCACAACACTGCTCAGTGACTCCCTCACATTTCAATTAAAGTTCAGCATGAAACGGAAAAATAGTGTTTCATTTCGTTTCTGTAGTGGTTTCATTTCTTTTCATTTGTATTGAATTTTAAAAGTAGTTTTGTTACAAAACAAAATGAAATGAAACAAAATGCTATGCTCCCCTGGGTCCTAAAGGACCAAAAATGGCAGTGGAGCTTCATCAAGCGATTCTAGGTCACCACCTCCTAATATTTGGAAAGGTTTGAGGGTCAGGTAGCTGAGTTATGAAGCTCTAAATTATACTAGGCTTCTGAAGTTCCAATTCCAATTAGAAAGATTTTTTTCCCCTTTGGAGCTTCGTAACTCAGCCCCATGAACCGCAAACATTTCCAAATTGCGGGAGGTTTCAGAGAAGAGCTTGAGCTCCCCTGCCATTAGACATGGGCACGACTCGGCGAAATTGTCGTTTCCGTTTTCAGTTATCGTTTCCATTATGTAATGGAAACGGTAACTATAATTAAGCCATCAGAACTCGAACTCGAACCAAAAAAAGAAAAATTTGGTTGGGTTTTTCATTTCTGTTTGTGGTATCGCGGCGATCGCGCAATGCGAAGCATAGAAAAGTTTTTTTTTAAAAACCCCGACTCCCGGCCAAAAAAGCAGGCAAAAATATGCCTGCCTGAGGCTTTGCCACCTACCAGAGGGGTGGTTTCTGGGGGGCTCTCCAGCTTCCCCCCCTCTTCTCCTGTCCTGGGCTGCTTGCACCAGGCTGGGGCGGGTCATCCTCATAGTCTCGTCATGCCATGCGGTGGGGGGGATCCAAAATGGCGACCACAATTTTTCTTTTGAAATCGTGGTCAAAAAACACACCAAATCACCACAGAAACATGTGAAATTTATTTATTTTAAATGCCTGAATTTTAATAGTAGCAGCAGTGGGTTTTTTTATAGCAATAAAACGTCATATTGAATTTATTTTATTTTATTTTATTTTATATTTTTTTAGACCTGCCCATTTGGGCTGGGCATGGGATGGGACCATGCAAATTGTTTGAACCATTCCACCAATGGCATCGCCAGGTTTTTGACTGACACTTCTGGATGTCTTAGAGGGCATAAAAAGCCAAGGCACCTTCCAGAAATCGCAGTCGGGTGTATGGATGTGGTTGAGGGAGGAGGGCTGGCTGCTGGTGCTGGTGTGATCCAATCGAGATTGAGGAGGGAGGCTGGAGGCTTTAGGATTTAAGTTAGGCAGCCAGGGAGGGAATTGAATTTAGAAAATAATTTCTTTCATTCCCTGCAGCTTTGTCTGCTGAAGGGAATAGCAGTTTATTCTTTATTTCTTCTCTGCCAGTTTGTGAGGATTTTTTTCTGGTATTGGATAAAGGGGAAGGTTCGACTGGGAGTGGGAGGTGTGATTTATTTTAAAAATATATTATATACTACCATTTATTTTCTATTTTCCCAACTTCAATTTGCTTGCACACACACACATTTGGGGTGCAAGCCAAGAACAGAACCTCGCCCGCCCCGCCCCCGCCCCGCCTGCCGCCTAGGGCGCAAAAACACGTAGTGCCGGCCCTGATTGCGGGACGCCCCTATGCTCTGGGAAGTCAAATCGCGTTAAATCACGGTGGAAACGACAAACAACAAACGACAAATGGAAACGACAATTTTTTGAAAAATTTCGCGACAAACGAAAACGACCCGAAACGGACCCGTTCCGACAAACGAAAACTCGAAATGTCATTTTTTCTGGTCGTGCCCATGTCTACCTGCCATTGATTTCTCTAGGATGAATGGTTTCATTCTAGAGAGGGAAATGATGAGACAAGACGAAATGAGTCCTACCATTTTATTAGGCAGCAAAGTAATTCATTACCCAACAAAACAACGAAACAGCGTCCCATCTCTAATTTCAATCAACCCTGACCCTGCCATTGTTCTTTCCTTTAAGGTGTATATAAGGATATGACCTGCTTTATGAGATGTTATGCTGGGGGGGGGGTTGGAGGTGGTCATGAAACCCATGAGGAACAAAATACTTGTCCTTTTGCTTTATGTAGCAAATTGCACTAGAGCAGGCCCACTGAAATAATGAAGTTTTAGTCGGTCAACTCTTCAGTAAGAGCCATTGATTCAACTGGGCCTACTCAAACTATGACTTAGTTTGCCATAGTAAGATACAGTTAGAGGAGCCCCATTTAAATCAATGGAACTAACGGATGAATTGACTCACCCAATCCCCACTGAGCCCATTCTAGTATAATTTATTATGTTTAGCAACAGGTTTTGGACCATAATAATCTCCTTTAGCTATCTGGCCAGATGGGCACGATATAAATGCAATAAATAATTAAATAAATCTTAGATGGAAACTAGAGAAGAAATTCCATTTTCCTTTTCCGTCTCCCCCCCCCATCCTACAGATCTTTTATTCTGGGTCCTTCCTGGAAGGTCAAATGTGTGTTTATGAGGCTGTTCCTGGAAATGAAAAAATATTCCCAAGGCCACCAACAAGAACTAAGAACCATTGTCATCGGATGGCACCTCCTGCACCGAAGAGAAAACAGGCCAAGGAAGGAGAAATGTGCACCGAAGATTGATTTTAATTAACCAGTACCGCTGGCACTTTCTTGTTACCATGCAGATGGGAGAAATCCCTAAAAGTGGGTGGAAATATCCCCTTCACAATGCCTAGGATTGTGCATAAGGGAGCTGTGATGGTCCGTTATCACTCATTTGTTTATATTAATTAATTAAAAACAATATGACACCAAGCTTTTTCCAAAGCTGAAATACAGCTAAAGCACAAATCAGCCATATGGCAAATACTACTCATAGAGTAGCAATGGGTATCTTCCATTTCTGGATAAGCAATACAGGGAGTCTGAAGCCAGGCAATGGATTTGTTCTGCAGTTCACTAATCAGTGCGCAGAGATAAAAGGTTATTGTATTTCTTTAAAATACAGTCACATGTGGCTGCAGTACTCTGGGGCCCATGATCCAGAACAATAACATTTCAAAATTAGGGGCAAAGCTGTTGCAACAAACTGAATTGTACTTTGCAGGGAAAAAGTTGTTACATGGGCTGAGTTGACATACACAGAAGTGGGTCAGGCCTTATACCCCTGGCAAGAAATACCAAATTGATAAATACTGCAAGAGCCACCTGTTTTGCTCCAGCCCTTTATTCTCTGTCCTTAGCTGCACCCCATGCCTTCACCCTCTCCTACTACTAGGATTTTTGGCTCAAGGTCAGTGTTTAGCATCAGTAATGGACAGTATAAGGGTGAATAAATGGAAGCTTAACCCAGGCAAGACAGAGATGTTCCTAGTCCGTTGAGAGGCAGATAAAAGAATAGGGATGCTGCCTGTGCTGGATGAGGTTATGCTCTCTCTGGAAATATAGGAGCATAGATCCTGGATTCCTTTGTGAGTCTGGACACCCAGGTTTTGGCAGTAGCCAGAAGTGCAGTTCCACAATTAAGACTAGTGCATCAGCTGCATCTTTTTCTGGAGAGGTCTCTTCTAGCTGTGATGACACATAACGTTGTAACCTTCCAGCTGGATTACTGTAACATGCTCCATGTGGAGGCTGCCACTGGAAATGTTGAAGTCCAAAACACAGCATTCAGATTGCTAACTAGGGCTGCTCACAGGGATCACATGCCCTCCCTGTTACAGTAGTTCCACTGGCTGATTATCCATTTCCAAGAATATGTCTGTGAAGATTTTCAGACATCCAGGTGAGGTTATCTGGAAGCTGAGTCAGAGCAACTGGACTTCTTTTCTTGAGAGATCAAAACATTTCGCTACTCAACCAAGAAATTTATTAGACACTCTCTCAAGAAAAGAAGTCCAGTTGCCATGACTCTACTTCCAGACATTTCAGGAACAGTTCAAAGTGCTGGTTCTAACCTATAAATGACTTGGGTTAAGCTCATATCTCAAGGACCATGTCTTCCTTTATGAGTCTGTAAAAAAAATTGGACAGCCACCTGTCCAGGATGGTATGAGGTCTCCTGCCTTGGGCGGTGGGGGGGGGGGATAGAAGACCTGCAAGGTCCCTTCCAACCCTACAATGATTCTATGAGTCTGTTTGGGTATTAAGATCATTCTGTTTTGGGCTCAGAGCTTCTCAGAACCTTGATGGATTGAGGACATCTTGGGCAGCCCAATCAGCGTCCCCCTGGGATAAGAAGCAGCCATTCAGAAGATGTTGGATAACAGGGGCCACAGCATATTGACTGCTTTGGTGATAGAAATGGGGGCAGTCTTCAATCTGGTCTGGCAAGCACATAGTTAAGTGGCTCAGCAGGCTCCTTCCAGGCAGTGATTATTGAGTCTTCCCTGATGAAGGACCTGGGATCTTCTGCAGCTAGGAGCAGTAACAGCCAAAGAATATAGAAAATATATCTCAAGAATACATCAGTATAAAGTAAAAGCATTATGAAACTAAGTACTCTTTAGTTGTAAATTAAAAGAATATTAAAAATAACAAAGATATTAAAAATCGAGAGACCTCTGGGTAGTGGGCAGCATATAAATTGTATAAATAAATATAAATAAAATAAAAATATTCAGCCTGTTAGCATATTTAGACACATACACAAAATTGCTCCTTCCTGTTCTTCTGGGTTAGAAACTAAATTGTTATACGTTTAAATTTTGTCTATTTTAGTAATAATGCATGAAATACTGAAAGATGAATTCCTGACAAATGTTTTCTATAGTTCATATAGTCACTTTTTCTAAAAGTTGTGGTATTGGCTTGCCATTGCCTTTTTCATTTTTAAACCATACATTACACCATTGCTTCTTTGTTTACAACAATCTCATATCTATGTTTACACATTCTGACCACAACATTCATTCAGCTGCCTTTGCATTTCATTGACTTTCCTCTGCCACAGCAAGCTCATAGTTTTGGGGAAAGGAGATGGTTTTGAAAACAACAAAATTTCACTTTTAAAATATTTTTCTTGCACCCCCATAGTCATTAAACTAAAGTATTTTTCTAGATCTCATAACTATACAAATGTATCAGGAACTCAGAAGCCTCACCAATGAATATGTATCATTTAGAGGAACATAAAGAACTGGTATTTACATAGCCAATAGCTTGGGGTGTAGCCTGGATGTTTATATACCTTTGAAAGTGCCTGTACATGACAGTTAAGTTATGTCCAGATAGGGAACTGCAAATGTAGGGATAGAGATATGTAGATATGGCGATAACATGATACATGTACTGGATTGAATATTGCCCCTGATTACTGTAAGCCACCTTGGGTCCTTTTCCAAGGAGAAAGGCAGGGTAAAAATCCTCATAAATAAAATAAAAATAAAAAATTGAATAATTAAATATATAGATAATTAGCTGACTTGTATAGCTGTATAAATAAGGAGCTGGTAGTATATAGAGTTATTATGGAATGTATTTAATTCTGTTGTTTCAATAAATTTCTTTTGTTTATATTAAAAAGTATGTCACCTGTGAGACGCCAATGAGTTCAGTTGTAGAAACAAATTTTAAAAGTGGCAGGGTTAAATCTTGAACACATCACAAGTGATAGAGGCACTATATAAATAAATAAATAAATAAATAAATAAATAAATAAATAAATAAATAAATAAATAAATAAGGGTTGATGAGCACATGGCAGCCATCATCTTGGCTATGGGGCTGGTTGCCAATTTTGGGTTTGGTTGCAGTTTTGCAGCAGCCCTGCAGAGGGCATGATAGTCACTCAACCACCTTTTATATTAAAAATACCATTGTTTTGTTGTGGTAGGGCAGGTCACTCAGTCAGCCAGCTTATGTTTCTTTTGGCATCGCAACCACCTGTTAAGACAGTGAAAGAGAGTTGGGGCAACTCTCTTGGTGCCCCATAAGCACTGCTGTTGGGAGGATCCACTCAGTCCTGGACCAGAATGGAGCAGTCTTCAATCCAGTCCACCAAAGAGGTATTTATGTGGTTCCACAGGTTACATCCAGGGAGATGTCACTGGTTCTTTGTCTCTCTTCATGTGTATAAGCGGCTGCAATATATCTGAAGGGGGTTGTGATGTGTAACCAGTGAGTGATATAGGGAGAATATCCATCACAAGCATTGCTGTTTGCAACAAGGGGGGAGGTTTGTTGCGCATGGTAGTCGATAATCGGTGAGGAAGATGGACAGTGGGCCTATCTCAAGTTAGAGATTCCCAGATGGGAACATTGAGTTGGGGGGCTGGAATGGGCATGTCCTGCTCAGGAATGTTGCCACCCACTCCTAGGTCACCTGGTGCAGATATCCACTCCATGCTGTGTCAGTACTATTCTGCAGCAACCAAGCCAAGCCTTGGCTTGTGAGTTATACATAATTTGTTCATTAAAATGTTAAACTCAACATTCATGTGTTTCTTGGGGGTGGAGAGAACGAGCTGGACTCTTGCCTAAATTTGCAGTGCCTCAGACCTATGGTTGCAATTATTTAGCAAGATCAGTTGTGTGAAGTGCTCTGGGATGTTCTAATTAGAGATGGGCACGAATAAAAAAATGGTGTTTCGTTTGTCGTTTGTCATTTAGAGGGTCCATTTCGGTTTGTTTCCGTTTTTGTGAATTTTTGCAAAAAAATCATTTTCATTTTCGTTCATTTTGTTACCATTTTGTTACCATTTATTTTAATTTTTTGTGATTTTTTTTTAGCATTTAAAGCAGTTCACTGTATTGCCGTAACGAAAACGAAATGCACGACAAATTTTCTGGTGTTTCTGTTTGTTTCGTTTTATTTTAGAAACAAAATTTGTTTGTCGTTTCATTGCGTAATGAAACGAAAAAATGAAAACGAAAACAAAAAATTGTTCATTTCGTGCCCATCTCTAGTTCTAATGGACTGGGTTACCTGAAGGCTAACTGTTATTGTGGTTTTCTTTTTCAACATTTGACTCATGCATGCCAATTATCTGCTACCCACAACAATGGGTGTTGATTAGAAGATGTGAATGAAGAGATCCACGACAAGTAAGTACAGAATTTCATATCACAGCCTTTTTTCAATGATGTTATTTCAATGAATGGGTCACCTCTCTCTCTCTCTCTCTCTCTCTCTCTCTCTCTCTCTCTCTCTCTCTCTCTCTCTCTCACACACACACACACACACACACACACACACACACACACACACACACACACACACACACACACACACACACACAAATGTTTGAGACTCACAGATGCAGGAAGGCTTGTGTAAACTGGTTCTTAAACATCATTAGCAACTGGTTCCTTGGGATTATACAGCTAGGTATTAACATCAAATATGAACACATTTCCAATAGTAGTGGCTATGCTGATGGAAATGTGTTCATAGAAATATACATGATTACAACAATAACTTAGGTGAGCAATCACCTGCTACATTTCACAAAGATGAGTATATGTAATGCAGAATACAGCAACTCCAAAGGACTGCTGGAATGTTCAGATGCTCCTATTTAAGATAATAATCAGGTCTCATTTAAGACAGGAAACCTTTCCTTTGAAGAAGTGGCTAGAAAGACAGGAATCCTCTGCACAAAATGCAGCATTTTATTATAAAACTAAAGCACACTCCACCAAATCTTTTCTGCCTTGGAAACATTTATAATCAATGGCTCTGCTTTAGCGGCATACACACTTATAAAGTTGACAGATTCCTTTGTAATAAATAGAGGCTTAATACACTGCATTAAGAGTAAATACAACCACCTTAATAAACGTACTCATTCCCTCTTTAAAAAAGATAAAATGCAGTCATAAAAAGTGTGCAGGTCTAAAATGTACAAGAACAATTTTCCATCACAGCAAACATGCTGGGAGCAGCCAGCTCCTGCTCTTACAAGAGTGTGTCTAATTAAAGGCCTGTATATCCTTGCACCAGGCTAATTAGGCACAGTTTACCTCTTCTTGAAGTTGCCCAGGTGTGCTATACTAACCATCTGAGTCCATGAGCTACTTCAGTGGAGGATAGGGTGCAACTGCTGCTCTGCCCGCATATCACTATTTATGAGTCACTGGCACTATACAAGTCAATCAAAGATACAAAAATTAGTGCCTCCTGGACAATAACAAGCTCCATCAACAAGAACACATTGATGCATTGTGGAGGGCTGTGGGATAGGAAAGAACTACAGTAAACAATTGCTGATAGTCTCTGGAGGAAAAAAAAAACCATTTGAACCTACATGAATGAACAGTGTTGTTCCAACACTATGAGCCAAACCACATAGTCCTCAATCCCCAGTTAAAATAGCAGCAGGGCTAGTTTAATACCCAAGTGGCAAGATGCAATTTTGCAAGTGCAAAACCATGAGGTTGGCCCTACCATTAGCTAGAATGAGGCAGTGGCCTCAGACAGAAGATGCAGGGAGTTAAATGCTGGAAGAGAGTTGTGTGCTATGTGGCTGCCCTGTGTCCCAAAAGCTATCTTTCTGCCTTCAATTATTTTCCCATCCCAGTGATGAAACAAGATTAAACTCTACATGGACCAGCAATAATATTAAACCACCTGTCTAACATCCCCGTAGGCCCTCCTCGTACTGCCAGAATGCCTTAGGTGCGTCAAAGGCATAAGCTCCACAAGAGCTCTGAAGATGTCCTGTTCTATCTGGCATCAAGGCATTAGAACTTGTATGGCACACTGAGCTTCCTACATCTTCCTCTTGACTCATCCGATTTGACAAATCCCTACCAACCTCTTGACAAAAGGTTCGTCAGATTTCTCCATCTTCCAATTAAGAGATAAAGCATCCAATTAAAGATTTTGCCACTTTCCTAAAGAGCACAGCCAAGGGTGTTTTCTGGCCACTTTTTGGATAGGTCTGATCCTTTAGAAACTTTGAGGACAGACTGTACTGCCCAGTGAATGAAGAACATTGTTTTGCCTATGTCACTGGATAAATCGGTAGACCATAAACTTGCATTCTCAAGCTAACAAATCTGTTCCCAAAAAATTGCTCAGTTTCAATTTCTAAAACAGAACAAGGGCATTAAAACCTCTAAATAATTCTTGAAAATTCTTACTACACCCCCTCACCCAGAAGAAGACAAGCAAACAGCTGGGGGCCTCCCAACATGAGCTGCTTGACTGGAGCCACTTATCATAACTAACATTGTAAATGAGTTTGCCCTTTTCTGAACATCCAAGCTCACTTTTCAGCAAGAAAAAGTCATTTCTGAGCACTGAATAATCTCATGGGGGGGGGGAGTTTCAAAGCATGTTTCATAAGCTTCTAATATCTCCACACATCGTTGGTATAGGCCAGTGATGGTGAACCTTTTAGAGACCAAGTGCCCAAACTGCGATTCAAAACCCACTAATTTTTCACAAAGTGACAATACAGCAATTTAACCTGAATACAGGTGGCTGTAAAGGGGTGATGTCAGGTGCCCACAGAAAGGGCTCTGAGTGCCACCTTTGGCACCCATGCCATAGGTTCGCCAACACTGGTATAGGCCTTGCAAACTCGAGAAGAGGCCTATTGGATCAGAATAGAAAACCTTCTAGTCTATCAGGCTGCTTGCCATAACAGGGAAATCCTAATTACAGAATATGAAGAGAATATGAAGTCGAGTCTCTTCTGAAAACTGATAGTAGCTTTAGCCCTCAAGAGTTCTGACTCCATTGGAACTCCGTTGCACTGAAGATCAGAATAGGGTTAGTGGAATGATAAAGGGCATGGTTAGAGTTAGCAGAAGATACAAATCTGTGCACCTGTTGTTGGTTTTCAGTCTTTTGAAAATTGCAGTGTGGCCCTAAGACACACATACTGGGAACAACCTATCAACAACCAGATTTGAGCTTCTCAGTATTATGTATCACTGGGGGAGGGGGTAGTCACAGACACTGCATTACCCTGGGACACTCAAGTGCCCAGCTAATACAGTGCACTTTTTAAGCGGCAAGATGCAATAAATCTTTGAGAGCAAAACTGCTAGAGTATTTTTGTCACAATCCAAACCTTCTCCAAAATGAATTATATGTGGCAAGTGGCTGAAACTTGCAAACGCTTCTCATAACTCTTCAGATCTCCATATCACAGATCTAGTTCCATGTGAATTCTACTACAAAGAAGTGATTCTAGAGGACCTTGAAACATACTGAACACCACCACCACCCCAGCTGCATAATTATTTCTATTCTAATACTTTTTACCATTGCGCCAGAGTGGTTTCCTCCCCTTGGTCAGCACACAAGGGAAACACACTGCTGGTTCATATTGTCACATTTCTCTGAGACACTTACATGGATTCACAGCTACACAACAGTTGATCAATGTAAATAATGTGGTTTGCGCAAATACAACCACGTTACCAGAATTACCATTGCGTTTTTATAGTCATGTATCTGTCAGACTTCAGCAATGAAATACCGAAGATTATGCATGTTTAATTCAAAGAAAATCCCATCCAGACCACTGAAAACATCAGGAATTATCATGTGAATGATAATGAACACAAGAGGCCATCCCGTAGAGTCTAAGCCTAGAGGGCATGTCCAGACTTCGGCCCTCCAGATGTTTTGGACTACATCTCCCACAGTCCTTTGTCACTGGCAATCTAAGCTTAGAATTCTGGGAGTTGTGGCCCAAAACATCAGGAGGGCCAAAGTTTGGACATGATTGAGTCTGGTGTTGTCAACATTTGAACTGTCTTTTCCTATATAAACTTGGCATCCTTTGAACCAAATTAATTGAATTAATAATTAAGCCAATTCTTGATGAAGCATGCTTCACTGAAGGTTATTCAGATCAGATGACTACTTGAAATAAAAGGTAGTTACCCTAAGCATTATAACAGGGATTATAAGTAAGAGAAGCATAGACTTCGTCAGCAACTACCACCATGATGGGGCCATGAGTGTATCACTGCATAAGCCCTCAAGGATTTCTTCTTCTTCTTACAGGTACCCCATCTATTGAAACACAAATCAACTTCCTTGCTACTTTGCCATCTAAAGATCACACCTGTCTTAGTACATTTGTGAAAGGGGGTTAATTCTCTTTCTCTCTCTCTTTTTAAGTGTCTCCCCCATGCTTTCGTTAATGGGGTCCAAGATCATGCCATCTTTTAACTTGTTTACATTACTTGACAAGCTGAATTTCTTGGTGTATGGATGCACATCTACCATTTTAAGCACTCCATTTCCTTTCTCCCTTCAGCCTCACTCCCATTAGGGATAGCCCAGATTCTTTAAATGACAAGAGACTGCCCACAGCTTGACACTTTTATGTTAAAGTAACAGCCACATTACTTTTTCATCTTTAAAAGGTACTATTCTTGATCAGCGCCAACACACATATTATTGAGTGCCTCTCAAAGCTGGCATTTAAATATTGCTAATGGAATTTCTTTGTAATAAATCCCAGAGAGCTTAACTCTGTATCACACAGCAAAACCATCTTAGCATCTCCCGTCAACTCAGACTGTAACAGAATTATTCACAGCTAAATCTCACGTTTGCTTTTTGTAAACATGATGAAACAAGAAAGTGACTTTTTAAAAAAAAAGATCATGCTGGAAGATTCATGAAAAGGAAGCTCTATTCTAAACGGACTATAGGAACTCTCATCCTAAAAACAGGATTCCAAGCTGAGGGTCCTAAAGCAATCCTGGGCAGGATCAAGTAAGCAATCCAATAATGTCAGAAAAAAATAAAAGGACCAAGTGACATAGATCTCCAGGACACCTCAGCCTTAAGCACACAGAGCTGTGTGTTTAAGTAAAAGAAAATCCCATCAAAGCCATTGACAACAGCAGGAACTAACTTCCAACAACGTATAGTCAGGATCCAACCTCATCTTTGTAGAATCCTAGAAAACCATTCACACTTGTCAAAAACAGAGCTGACAATTGCTTTGTGATTGTGAGAGAAGTAATTACCTGATTTAAAAAAAAGAGCCTGGTGGGATCTTCTCTTGTGTGGTGTCACTTTGTGAATGGTAGTGAGCAGAAGAGATCGTATAGATTGTCAGCATTCAGGGAGCCCTTGGCTATGCGAAATTTGGCATCCTTTTTCCTGCTGGCAACACGGACATGATAATGTGCAACAATATCAGGTCATTTCCTGGCTTTCTATATCATGCACATGTAGAAGGCCAACATTTCTCATTTATAAGCAAGGTTTTTTGAAGAACTGAATACTCATTTATCATATACAGTTCAATGAGTATAGGTGTTAGGTGTGACTAGAGTTTCAATTTTACTGAAAGCTAGTTGACACCAGTGACAAAATGTTCGACTTCCACGTAAGTATCCTCACTGTTGAAAGCCATAGAAATGTGCAAGTTTCCAAACATTTATGTTATTGAGACATGTAGATATCTAAGCATTCTGAAAATTGAATATTAGAATAACAGAATTCCATTTACAGAGGATCTTTGCCTAGACAGCCTAGGCGATTGGAGGGAATTTGGAAAAGTTGAGACATTGTGGAATCAAAGGTTAGGGCACAACGAAATTTCAGTGGAAATATCTTATTTGAAAACTACTCCACATTTGAGTTCAGTTATAGATCACTGACTTTTTTCTTGATAGTTCATTACACACCTTTATAATATAAACTGGAAAATAAAATGTTCAGAATTCAGCAAACCTTTTTGTTTCTTTTTTCTGTTTCTGTGTCCTTGCAAACCAATAATTCATTCTTTTTCTTAAATGCTTCTCTAAACCAAGCATCTCTGTATAATACAATATTGCTCTGCTGGTTTGATTTTTCTGTACCTTAACTGATACCTATAGTACATACTGGTGGTAATTAAAAGTAAGCCCTTCTCTTAAATCTAAGCTGTAATGTACTCTATCTGATCAACAGTGGTGCCTGTGTGATGCTACTACAATGATCACCCTTCCTTTGTGGAAACAGATGCATCTCACTGGTTTCAATATTGTCCCTCATCCATCGTAGGGGATTCTGCAGGCATGCTTTTAAAAGATAACATGACCCAATAAAACACATGGCCTATAATCCTCTGAGAAGTTCTTTATCAACTCATAGACCTGGATAACGGAACAGGTCAACCTCTACAGTACTCCGGGACAAAGTAATTCAAACAGCCGGTGGACACACATCACTTGATTTCACAAAAGCTCTTTTACGTTTGTATCAGTTTTGTGAAGTTGTCGCAGTCTGGTGCTCTGGTGCCACTGACTGCCAACTGTAGGACTTATTTCACTGTCTACAAATCCCAGAGACTCACACTTCCTAAGTATAGCCTTCTAATCAATCTTTTCCTTCAGACTATAGCTCCTATACACAGAAGGGCAGTTGTATTTAGGTTCAAAATTAGGAAGAGAACCACAACTAATGAAAGTCTACTAATTTCAATAACACTTAAACACAAGGGATGGGCGGGAGAATGAGAGCTATGTGTGCTATGCCGCAATGCCTGAACAAGGAAAATTGAGGCTAGGTAAATCGTCCTTGAGGCCATGATGGAAACATACATCCTTGGGTTTATGTCTCTCTTGTTCAGAGCTTACGAGATTTGCTGCGGTGGTAAAACTCAACAAGCATTCTGAACAGGATGCTGATTGCAAGGGTTGCCTGGTTAGTAGCAACAGTCCTTTCCCAAAAATGTCAGGGCCAACACCTGAGGACAATGTCAAATCTGTATGAGGTCACAGACTAAGGCAAGCAAGGCTGGGAAGAAGGGCAAATGGCTTCTAGACTAGGGAAATGAGCATGAGGGGGATGTGGCTATATGAAGATAGAGTCTGATTAAAACCAAGCTAACTAGGCAATAATATGACAACCCAGTGCTCACAGTGGCAGGACAGTGGCAGGAGGGTTAAAATGTGCTTGGCATCTACAATGTTTTCTCCCATTTGCATCCCTCGTGGCCTTACCTGAACCACATGGGAGCCTCATGGCGTAGTGGTTAAACTGCTACACTGCAACTAAAACTGCACTCACAACCTGGGGTTCAATCCCCAGTAGGAGGCCCAAGTTTCACTAAGCCTTCCATCCTTCTGGGGTCAGCAAAATGAGTCCCTAGCTTGCTGAGGGGAGGGGGGATGTGTAGCCTGCATAATTAAACTGTAAACCACCCAGAGAGTGCTTTAAGCGTTATGGGGTGGTATGTAAGCGGAACACTTTCTTTTCCTACACCTTATACTGGTGCTGGGGTCATGTGGAAGGGCCAGTTTTCCTCACTGGACTTTTTCCCCCTCCAGATCCTGCATGTGCTACTACAGGCATGTCCAAACTTCAGAGCCACAGTCCTTTGCCATTGGGAATACAGATGTTTTGGTCCAAAACATCAACTCATGCCTGTGCTACTACCATCTTTTGCAAATCATAATAATCTGGACAGTCTTATCTATGATGGCCCTTTTTCAGGAGTTCCCATGTAGAGAGTACAGAAGAATGGTTTAGTATTCCTTTCTTCCAGGGGTCTCCCTGGGACTGTGAAACTTGCCCAATGCCATGCAGGCTGTCTCTGCTCACAGGAGATACCATGTGGAATAACTAGCAATTTGTGATTCTGGCACTCATCCTGATATATGTTCCCTGAACCTTCAGCCAATATCCTGAAACTTGGCAGCCTTATTAGTAGCATTTATATATCATAATATATGGAAATAAGGAGACAAATTAATAATAATAATAATAATAATAATAAATTTATTGTCATTGTGTGTATATACACAGTATACACATATAAGAAATTCAGACACCCAGAGACCAGATTACACACACACACACACACACACACACACACACACACACACACAAATCAGACACTCTCACACAAAATCTTCAACACACATAATAAAAACCCCGAACACCAACATGTTGTAATCCTGTCCAATCATCTGGTGGTCCTTGAAATTAAGTACAATTATAGCTCTGGGATAAAAACTTCAGAAGACGTGTTGAGTTTTAATTGTTCTGTATCTTCTGCCAGAAGGCAACAGTTCAAGAAATTGTGAGCAGGATGAGTAGAGTCTCTCAGAATGTTGTGTGACTTCCTCAAACAGTGAGATGTGAAGATGTCATCCAGGGTTGGTAGTTGGAGCCCGATAACATTCTGGGCAATTTTAATTATTCTCTGTAGAGCTTTTTGTCCGCTACAGAGCTGCTCCCATACCATGATAGGTTCAATGGTGCTGTGATAGTAAGACTGAAGTAGATGCTGAGATAAATTCATCTTCCTGAGCATTCTCAGGAAATACAGCCTCTTTGCCTTCTTCACAACCATATTGGTGTTTGCAGTCCATGAGAGGTCCTCTGAGAAAGGCCATATTTATCGGCGTATAACACGAGAAAATAGGGGGCAAATTTAAGGTGTTATAAGGATGCAGTCTGGGACCTAGGGAGGGAGGGAGGCAGGCAGGCAGAACCAACCCCCAATTCCCGGTGTGGGGTGAGGGGCGGGGAGAAGTCCAAGCGGCAGAGGCGGCGCTGGTGCTGAGGTGGCGCGGGTGGGGGGGGAAGTGCTGAGGGAGGCAGGCAGGCAGGAAGGGCGGCGGCGCCTTCCCTTTCTTAACCACCTCAACTCCCGCTTCCCCCTCAGCGGCCGCCGAGAACGAGGGGAAGGCAGGCCTCTCTGCCAGACCCAAAAGGACACCCTTTTCCTTTCTCCCCCCCGCCCTTCCCGGTCGGGGTGGGGGGTCTCTCTCCCTCCCTCTCTCTCCCCCTCCCTCCCTCTTGAGCCCCGCGTGCCTTCCCGGCCCAGGCCATGCTTCTACTACCTGAGGAGGAGGTGGTGGGTGGGGGGAGGCTCCCCGGCGGCTCCTTTCCCGATCCTGTGACGGGGCCCAAAACTCCGGCGGTGGGGCGGGTCTTAGAAGGAGGCACGTCCACGCTTCCCTTTCCTCCCCCACCTCCGCTCCCTTATGCACCTCCCCCTCCGCGCGCCCCGCAATCTATTTGCGAACAGGGTGAAAACTTTCTCTTGGGCGTCGGCCCAGGGCGTGGGCAGGCAGGCAGGCAGGCATGGGACCGGAGGCACGGGAGGCACCGGGGCCAGTCGCTTGCCACCTGTCGCCTAGCTGTACTTTTAGAGGCCCCTTCCTTCCGGTTTTTTTTCCCGTGGGAGAGGCACCCGCCACGGGGTTGCCTTCAAAGGCACAAAGGAATCTGTGAGGAGGACTCGGCGGCGAGGTGGAGGAGGTGTTTAAAAACGAGTTTAAAAAAATCGGATGCATCGCAGGTAGATGCAGGTTGGGTTGGGTTGGGTGGGGAGGGGAAGGGAGGGGTGGGGTGGGGTGGGGTGGAGAGTCGGGGGGAAAATATACAATATTTGTGCAGTATCCTCAGGAAACCTCCCGGTTAAACAATCAAAGGAAATGCAGTCTGTCCGGTGAAAAGAATGAGACATTAATAAAAAAAAGTTCTGAGCTACCCTTATTTTGCTTCAAAGTTCTTTATTTGAAATTTAATTTTTTTCCCTGAAATTTCCCTCTTAAAATGAAGGTGCGTGTTGTACGCCTGTGCGTGTTATATGCTGATAAATACGGTAAGTGCCCAGATCTTTAAAGCTACCAACCCTCTCCACCTCCTCACCATTTATGTACAATGGTAAATATACATATTTCTTCCTCCTAAAATCAATTATAAGTTCTTTAGTTTTTTTGGTGTTAAGTATAAGATTATTTTCTTTACACCACTGAGTCAACCCTTGTACTTCTTTCCTATAAGCAGACTCATCGTTCTTACTAATGAACCCCACCACTGTTGTATCATCTGCAAATTTGATGATTGTGTTGGTGTTATACAGTGGGGTGCAATCATGTGTGTAGCCCTGTGACCTCAGAGCCATTCACAAGGAAGGCTTTCTCTCGTTTCACCAACCAACAAGCCTCTTTGAGGTAGTCGGTCAAAAAGAAAGGCCCTTTCCTGGAGATTTTAAGGCTCAAGGAAGTTCACAGTAGGCCTAACAGACAGGTGCAGAAAGGAGCAACCAAATTATTGAGAGATTGGAACAATTCATATGTTCTGAAAAAATGCATTTGTTTTATAAAAGAAATGTAGGAATTATGATGGAATTATGTAAAAATATGTGTGAGGTGGAGAATGAATATCTATCTATCTATCTATCTATCTATCTATCTATCTATCTATCTATCTATCTATCTATCTATCTATCAGACATGGGCACTCCTTCGTTTTCCGTTATGGGCTGATAATTAAGCCATCAGCGAACCAGGCGAAAAAAGGGTCGGGTTTTTGTTTCATCGCCAATGCGAAGCACAGAAAAAGTTTTTAAAGTTTTTTTAAAAACCCGACTCGCAAAAAAAAGCAGGCGAAAATATGCCTGCCATGCCACCTACCAGAGGGGTGGTTTCTGGGGGTCCCTGGCCTTTCCCACCCTCTTCTCCTGTCCTGGGCTGCTTGCACCAGGTTGGGGGGGGAGGTCATCCTCGTCGTCTGTCTCGCTGCATGCCGGCCGCAATTTTTCTTTTGAAATCATGGTCAAAAAACACACCAAATCACCACAGAAACATGTGAGATTTATTTATTTTAAATGCCTGAATTTTTATAGTAGCAGCAGTGGGTTTTTTATAGCAATAAAACGTCGTATTGATTTGATTTGATTTGATTTTTTATTTTTTTAGACCTGCCCATTTGGGCTGGGCATGGGATGGGACCATGCAAATTGTTTGAACCATTCCACCAATGGCATCACCAGGTTTTTGACTGACACTTCTGGATGTCTCGGATGGCATAAAAAGCCGAGGCACCTTCCAGAAATCACAGTCGGGTGTATGGATGTGGTTGAGGGAGGAGGGCTGGCTGCTGGTGCTGGTGTGATCCGATCGAGATTGAGGAGGCTCTAGGATTTAAGTTAGGCAGGGAGGGAGGGAATTGAATTTAGAAAATAATTTCTTTGATTCCCTGCAGCTTTGTCTGCTGAAGGGAATAGCAGTTTATTCTTTATTTCTTCTCTGGCAGTTTGAGGATTTTTTTCTGATATTGGATAAAGGGGGAGGTTCGACTGGGAGTGGGAGGTGTGGATTTATTTTAAATATATATTATATACTACCATTTATTTTCTATTTTCCCAACTTCAATTTGCTTGCACACACACACATTTGGGGTGCAAGCCAAGAACAGAACCTCTATCCTAAGTGATATCCTAACTGCCCACTCGCCCGTCCGCCCGTGCCGCCGCCTGCCCACTCACCCGCCCGCGGCTGCCGCCCGCCCATGGCCCCCCGTCACTGCTGCCCGCCCGCAACTCCCCCCTGACGCCCACCCCCCGCCCCACCCGTCGCCTAGGGTGCAAAAACACCTAGCGCCAGCCCTGATTGCGGGACGCCCCTATGCTCTGGGAAGTCAAATCGCGCTAAATCGCGGTGGAAACAACAAATGACAAACAACAAACGGAAATGACAAATTTTTGAAAATTTTCACAACAAACAGAAACGACCCGAAACAGACCCATTCTGACAAACGAAAACTCGAAACGTCATTTTTTCTGGTCGTGCCCATGTCTGTCTGTCTGTCTGTCTGTCTGTCTGTCTGTCTGTCTATCTATCTATCTATCTATCTATCTATCTATCTATCTATCTATCTATCTATCTCCTTTATAGGAAACACTATTCTGGGCAGTTTATAAATTAAAATTTCCCCACCCACCCCCACATAATGATACATTCAATATGGTGACTCACCAATCTTGGTCCAAAATGTATGCAATTGGAAAAGAAAGAAAAGATGAAAATGCAATTAAGAATTAATATTAACAATAGCAGAACTTTGGGTGACTGCAAGAAAGAGAATGATGGGAGAGCTGAGACAAATGAAAGAAAGAGCTTCTTCATGCAGCATATAGATCATGGATAAATAGCTATGGACTATAGCTCCCATCATCCATCACCATATGCCATGCTGGTTGGGGCTGGTGGGGAAATGGTGTCAAACACATCTGGACAGCCCAGTATGTCTGATTTGTGACATATGTGGAGCTTCCATATAGAGCAAATGTATGTGATTGCAGACCTGTACAGTGGAACCTTGACTTACATACTGCTTGACTTGCAGCATATTTGACTTGCAGCAAGTAGGGGCCTGTTTGACTTGAGTCACAGGCTTTGACTTACATCTTGGAGCCCCGGCACAAGGTACCGGAATCGGGCGGCAGCCACAACCCAGCATCGCAGCTGCCGCCTCCAAACTGCTCCTGCCTTCTTCCCCTCCTCCGGCAGCGGTGGCTTCGGCGATGCCAGCTCAGAGCACTTCTGTGGCTGCAGAAGTCTGGTCCACAATGGAAGCATTTTAGTTGGGGAGCTGTACAGTTGTGGGACTCTAATGGTAAGCATAGAGTTGTTCAGAACTTGGAACGTCAGGTTAAAAATCAGTAAAACTTAAATGTTAGACATTGTTGCTATGAACATTAAAAAGTGGAGGCATATAACTTGTGGACTATAATTCCATTGCCTCCTCCTCTCTTTGAGGAGACATTTCATTTACATCCCCAGAAGGAATCTCCTATCCCAGTCCAATTTGTGTTAAATCGCTGTTTTCGGGGGTCTTTTTCATCATCTGGAACGGATTAATCCGCTTTCCCATTACTTTCTATGGGAAACGTTCGTTTGACTTAAGTCATGTTTGACTTAAGTCTAGACCACTGGAATGGATTAATGACATAAGTCAAGGTTCCACTGTATAGCGTTTACCAGTTCCTGGAGAACACCAGCAAGAGAATGGTATTGCGCTCAATGTTATGCTCATGCACTTTCCAAAGGTATTAGTCTGGTTCTAATGGGAGAACATTGTTGGTCTAGATGAGCGTTTGATTTCATACGGGTTCTCTTATGTTCTGCACCGTCTTCAAGAGCTGCCAGGCAATGCTTTGTGCCTTAAGAAGAGTACAAACTGGTTCAAATGAGAAGAAATGACTGTAGCCAGATGCCTCTTTTTCACTTTCCTTTTAAATGAGGAGGAGCAGGGAGTACTATACTATTTTCAGTAAAAGAAATGACCTCTCTAATCTAATTGATTCTACCCTTTGTGAACAAAAAATGTTGAACTATTTAAGTTGTCCCTATATTCTTCTTCAACTTGAAGATAAGGTCCAAGATTCAAAGAAATATGCAAATAATTCTACATGCCCAGAGAAATGTAGAGGTTGTGTTTCCCAAACAGCCACCCCTCATGCTGTACAGCAAATTAGTTTTGAAACAGAGGAGTTTCAAAAGCAATTTGTGCTATGACTTAGCAGTCAGCTTTGAAAGAAAAGGAGTCAAAATTCCCACTGAGAGTGCAGGAAGCCTTAGGTGCACTTAAAATAGTTCTTTGGAACCCAATCATTCACACTTAAAACAAAACTATTATAGCATCCCTGGCATGATACTAAAAATTGCTGATAGAAATCTATGATAAAACCATCAAGCCACAGGTTCTCCTCAGACATCTGAGGAGAAATTAAAAATGGCCACCAGTGAGACTGGCATTAAAATTGCTCAGATAAGAGGAAATGACTTCTTGCATCTATGATAGTCATGAATTAGAAAGCCTTGTGTTCAGCAAGAGACTAGCTGTCCCTGTCAGGGCTTCAGTTCATGCTTCCATATACTGTACATCGCTGAAGCTTTAAATGTGTAACTAGATGTACAACCTAACAAAATGGGGGCATGTTGGGAAGTCACAACAAGCCAGAAGTCCAAATAACATGCAGACATCCTGGTATGTGCTGGTCAGTTGCTAAACAAACCGCGGAGACCTCCATCCATGGATTGTTGACCAAAGGAGTAGTAAACTCCAGGACAACACAGGGTAATTTTCAACCCCTTAAAACCATCACAGGCAGGGCCGGCGCATCCATTAAGGTGAACTAGGCAGTTGCCTAGGGCGCCAAAATGGAGAGAGGGCGCTGGCCAGCCTGCTGCCCCCACCCCCACCTCCGCTGCCGCTGGCCACTGCTGTCTGTCCCCCCGCTGCCCATCGCCATCCGCCCGCCACCCCCCACGCCCATCGCCGCCCACCCCCTGTGCCCGTTGCCGCCCCTGCCATCTGCCGCCCCCTGCCACCCCACCCACCACCACCGCCCCACCGCCACCCCGCCACCCCACCACCTGCCCTCCCACCTCGCTGCCCCCTGCCCCACCCCACCCTGCCCCTCGCCTAGGACGCAAAAAAACCTAGCGCCAGCCCTGATCACAGGATACAACAACCTGTTCTCCTAATTAAACTAAAAATGCAATTCCAGTTTGAGTTTCATAATGCCCCTTTTAGGATTGGAGAAGGAGCAAAATATAAGTCCAGTAGGCAGGGCCTCATTTGATAGAATTGCCACTCCTAGAACTTGGCTGATAACTGAACCCAGTAAGAACCTTCACTCAGGCAAGTCTCTTGCCCCCTCCCCCTGCAACTCATAAATACAAGATTCCCCAAATGTTGGATGGTCAACATGTGTGTTTCTAGATGTTGCTGACCTGCAACTACATTCAATCCTAGCCGGCTTGGGAGGTGGTGAGAATGATGGGAGTTGTAGCCCCACAATTGTAAGGTGACATAATGCCCATTATTTTCCTGGGGTGGATGACATCCTAAGTTTCCACTTGTGGCACAGTGGTTAAACTGCTGTCCTGAAGCCAAAACTGTATTCATGACCCAGGGTTCAATCCCATGTTGTGAGCTCAAGGTTTCCATCCTTCTGAGGTAGGTAAAATGAGTACGCAATGCGCTGGGGGAACAATGTGTAACTTGCACAGTTGCTTGTAAAGTGCCTGGGAGTGCTTTAAGAGTTTTTTTGATTTGCTTTCCTCTCCAGTTTGCTGCGGAAGATGCAAGACAGAGTCTGTAGGTCTGGGTTTCACATGTCACACTTCCAATCCCTAGCCAGAAGAATCATGGTTGTTGCAGCCCTGCTGTAGGTTGTAGGAGGAGGTGCTGGGCAAGATGCACAAGCAATGCATGCTGGTCATGATTCTGAATAAAACATGTTGCCATGTTTTGATGCTTGTGTCAGGTGGCTCCATTCAGAGGAAAGGGCCCGAGTCCAGCCAGATGTTTGAGAAGTAACTTGTTTGGACAGCAGTTCCCTGAATCCTCCAGACAGCATGACCAAAGGCAACTTAGGCACTTGCCTTACTAAAAGTGTTCTGCTTATACAGCGGTCCCCCGCCCTTTCACAGTTCATATACTGCGGTCCCACTATATTGCAGGACCACAGTATATGATAAAAGGCCCTCTGGGGTGAGGGGGGAAAGTCTCTCAGAGGCCTCATAAATGATTTTTCGTGATCCGGAAGTCATGTCCAGTTTTCTGGAAGTCACTTCCGGTTCGCAGGGAAGCCCTTTTGGGGCTTCCAGAAGGCCCAGGAAAGCCCTCGGAGACCCATTCAGGGCAGCGCCAGGCTGGGGGTAAGTACAAGAGCCCCCAGCTAGGCCCCCCAGGACTGACCCGACCTGCATCCGCATATCGTGGATTTTCAATTATCGTGGGTTGGCTCGGGTCCCTAACACCCGCGATAGGTGGGGGGCACTGTATACCATCCCATACACAAGCCATGGTAGTAGCACATGCAGGATCTGGAGGGGGAAAGTCCAGTGAGGAAAACTGGCCCTTCCACATGATCCCAGCACCAGTATAAGGCGTAGGAAAAGAAAGTGTTCTGCTTACATACCACCCCATAACGCTTAAAGCACTCTCTGGGTGGTTTACAATTTAATTATGCAGGCTACACATTGCCCCCACCCCCACCCCTACCCCAGCAAGCTGGGGACTCATTTTACTGACCTCAGAAGGATGGAAGACTGAGTCAACCATGAGCCTGATACCTGGGATTGAACCCCAGGTCATGAGCATTGATGTTCATGTTTACTTCTTCAAAATCCCAGAAAACAGATCAAATTCTTGGCATTCTTGAAGAAGGAAAAATTGTGGCCACTGGATGGAACAAACAAACAGTAGAATTGCATAAAAACAAAAGTACACTCCGTGTCAAAGTCCATATATACAACACCATAGCAGGTGGAAAAGAAATCAGGCATAAATATATAAACAGAGGAAGGCAAAAAGCCCACCTTTTTTCATGGACATGGGAACACTGCACTTCTGAGGCCTAGTGCTCCATTTCATTTCATCTGGCCCTCTTGGTTGAGTAAGAAAACCGCCCCACACAATAATAGAAAATGACGTCCACACTTGCTTTACGCTGAACTCGAGACAGAACTTATTATGTGTAAAGTGGAGCAAGGCTTCTTGATGTAACCATTTAATTATTATTAATACTTCTTTATCGATTTCTTTTGCCAGGATTATCTGTCAAGCCAGGAACTGCACTGCATGAAAGAAGGAAAAGAACAAAGTAATGGGGAGAGGATAAGTAACAGCCAGGCAAGCAGGCAGGCATGTGCCGACATTAGATTTTTTAATTAAAAGCCAAGCAATCTTGTGGTCAAAGAACCTAGTCAAAACTGTAACCTCATGGGTAACTAATATGTTTCTTGATTTCAGGAAAGATACAAGAGTCACCAAATACAGCAGTCAGTGATATATATATATATTGGCATTTGAAACAGGGAACCGGTATAATGAAAGCAATCATGGCTGAAAAGTAGAGAAGCAGCTGTTTTACTTAATTTCAAAAAGAGAACAGAGCTGCTGCTAAAGTATTTGTTTGACCCTTTTGTATTTATATACTCACCATTGTTATCATGAAATGCTGTCTTTAAAAGGACCTTGGGTCCTTTTAAAAAAGAAAGGGGTAAAAATATCTTAAATAAATAGTAAACACTAACAAATTCAAGATGTGCTGGATACAATAAAATTAACCTAAGCTCCCCTGGTTATGAACAGTTACCACCAATGAAGCATTTACCTGTTCATTTCCTACATTTCTATTATTAGCACCTGTTCTTTTGAGCAAGGACAGTTTCTTCTTTCTCTCACTGGTCACATGCCTAAGACCATTATGCCATGTCTTTTGCACACAAAGCCTGTCCTCCACCGCTCTCTACCAAAAAATAAAAAATAAAAAACTATGGGGCTTCACCTCTGAACCAGTTAAAATACATTTCCAGCCCTTCACAAAGACTGCCACATTCTCTGACAGAGGGTGCAACTACACAGCAGAAAAAATCCACTTAAATCCACCGGGATTCACAGTTTTTCAAAGTGCATCTCTGTTGGTTTATTTATTTATTTATTTATTTATTTATTTATTTATTTATTTATTTATTTATTTATTTATTTATTGGATTTATATAACTCTCATCTAGCCATTTGGCTACTCTGAGTGGTGTTCAACAAAAATACAACATATCTTACATAAATGTTAGTACATAAATAAAATAATATGAAGTAAATGCTAAAACATAATGAAATAACATAATTATTTATAAGCAATCGACAAAATCCGCACCATCATTAAAAAATAAAAAGTAATATAAAACTAAAAAAAAGTGGCTGGCAGCAGAAGTGGATTAAATATGGTGATATGAGGAATCCCAGTTGTGGTAGTCAGGATTCTGGGAAAGCTTGTTTAAAAAGGCAGGTTTACAATAGATATTTAAATACTCCCATTGAGGGAACCAGGCAGATAGATGTCTGGGGGGCAAATGATTTCATAGCCAAGGGGTGACCACCGAGAACGCCTGATTTTTAGCTGTTAATTTTTGGACCTCCCTCGGGTTTGGAATACCTCAGGTACTCAGCCTGGGATAAACCAGTGACTCAGGCAGTTCTCTGTGGAAGAAGCTGCTCTGACAGATATCAAGGTTTAGTTAGGACTTTTTATGTTATCATCAAAACCTTGATGTCAATGCAGAAGCAAATCAGTAGCCAGTGCAGAAGGGCCAGTGTGGGGCTAATATGATGGTATCATCTCACCCTAATTTGTAACCTGGCCCCTGTATTCTGCACCAGCTAAAGTTCCCGCATTAAATTCATAAGCAGCCCCATGTAGAAAGCACATGCTGTAGTCTAATCTAAAGTTTATGGGTGCATGGACCAGCATGGTGATGGTCCTGGTGTCCAGGTAGACACTTAACTGGGCGCAGTTGGAAATGGGTGGAATGGACCACAGATGCTTAGTGGGATTCAATGGTGAGTGCTAGGTCCTGGAGAATACCTGAGCTGCATACCTCAGCCTTAGCTAGATGAGTCACACATGCACACGCACACCAAAAACAGTCAGTTTCCCAACCCACAGACATTGGAGGACCCCACCTGGATGACTTCCATCTTGTCCATGTTCAAACTCAGTCTGTTTGTTCTCATTTAGTCCAGCCGAGCCCCCAGGCAGCACTCAAAGGATGGAATAGCAACATCTAAAGATAGAGGGAAGGAGATATAGAGCTAGGGTGTCACCAGTGTACTGATGGCACATAGCTCTAAATCCCCTGATAACCCCTCCCAGGGGTCTCATCTGGTTTGTGTAGGTGAAATTGCTGTCATCTTTCAGATGACTCCAATCACCCCAGCTGTGGACTAACCACCAGCATCCTTGATGTGACAAGATATTAATTGGCAATCCCTGTATTTTTTTTTTTCTTTCTTTCTTTCTTTCTTTCTTTCTTTCTTTCTTTCTTTCTTTCTTTCTTTCTTTCTTTTTCTTTCTTTCTTTCTTTCTTTCTTTCTTTCTTTCTTTCTTTCTTTCTTTCTTTCTTTCCCCCAAAGTGGCTTAGTAATAATTTGCTTCAGTGCTGAATGCCTTTTTAAAAAATTATTGGAAACAACAGCCATCCTTTTGTATCGTATCAGACAACCACACATGGCAGAAAGCAGAGATACGTGATGTCAGAGCACCCTGCTGGCTGAATTGCAGGATCAGTGGCCAGGGCAGTTGCCCCCTCGGGCAAAGTACAGCACCTACTGGTTGTAGGCTTCTGTTCCACTAAAGTTCGGCGAGGTCGCTTACCACTTTCAGGATTCTCTTGGTTATGGACACCATGGAGAATGTTACTCCTTTGTATGAAAACCCACAGAATCTCAGAGCTTGGAAAAGTAACTTGTGTGGATGAAAATCCACAGACTTCTAAACTGGCCAGGAGGTTCTTAGAGTGATAGTCCAAAAAGGGAATAAAAGTAACTTTTCATCCTCTGTTGTTGCTATGTGCTGTTAAACCATGTCCATCTTAGAGCAGCCTTCACACGTACATGGTGCGGTTTACCAATAGTACCCACCAGTGGGTATTTCCATGGCCAGGTGAAGATGATTTATTTATTCATTTAAAATAGTTCTATCCTGACTTTCTTCCCAGAAGGACCAAAGGTCTCTGAGCCATAGTTCAACCACACCACATTAGTTTTCACTGAGCTTTTATCATAACAGACATTAAATACATTGTAAAAGGAAGTAGGCTCATATCAACCCAAATAAAAAGCCCAAACTACAAGTATGTAAACTCCAGAATAGCTAAGCTTCCCACTGATGTCCAGTACCATCCAGCTGTTAGAAATAAATTGAAGGGGAAGGTTGGAAGAATCCAATCTCTTCAGAGTGCATGGAACCTGTTTAAAACAATGGTAACAGAGGCCCAGCCCAAGTGCATACCACAAAAAAGAAGAGCTCATTTAAGTCCAAGAGGGCACCAGCATGGTTAACGAGTGGAGTTAGAGAGGCTCTAAAGCGCAAGGAGAGGTCTTTCTGTAAATGGAAATCCTCCCCAAATGAGGAAAATAAAAAGGAACACAAACTCTGGCAAAAGAAATGTAAGAAGATGATAAGAGAGGCAAAGAAAGATTTTGAGGAACGCATGGCTAGCTTCTGCCATCGCCACCGCCTCCTTCGGCGAGGGGGTTTTTCCCTCCCGCCTGAAGGAGACGGTGGTTAAGCCCATTCTTAAGAAGCCGGGCCTTGCAACGGACATGGGAAACTAATCGCTAATGTCCCGTTTATGGGCAAGGTCAAAGGGTGGCGGCGGTCCGGCTGCAGTCATATGAGGATCGGCAGTGCCTCGATCCATGCCAGTTGGGGTTCAGGCCCCGTCGGGGGACCGAAACTGCTTTGGTCGCCCTTTAAGATGACCTCCTCCGGGCGGCCGACAGGGGTTGCTCTACCCTGTTGGTCCTCCTGGATCTGTCAGTGGCCTTCGATACCGTCGACCACGGTATCCTACTGGATCGGCTCTCTGAGGTTGGAATCGGGGCAATGCTCGCAGTTGGCTCCGAAAATGTTCAGCAAGGGGAGTTGTCGGCCCCGTGGGTTCTAGCCGCTCCGCCGTTGCTGTTTAACATCTATGTAAGGCCGTTGGCTGGGGTCATTAGGAGTTTTGGAGTGTGCAGTCATCAGTACGCTGATGACACGCAACTCTATCTCTTCTTTTCCACCTCTGCAGTGGAAGCTGTGAGGATCCTTGATGGGTGCCTGGACGCCGTGCTGGCCTGGACCGGGGCGAACAGGCTTAGGCTCAACCCCGAGAAGACGGAGGTCATGTTCTTTGGGGGTTCGCCATCTGGGTACGGTGGCCTTTTCCCTCTCTGGGGGGAGTTTCCCTCCGGCCTGTGGAGAGGGCGCGGAATCTGGGCGTGGTCCTGGACCCGGCGCTGTCCATGGAGGCCCAGGTGGCGTCGGTTACCAGGGCCGCGTATTATCATCTTCGCCAAATCGCCCAGATCCGCCCGTACCTGGATGGTGACTCTCTGAGAGCAGTGGTCCAGGCGCTGGTGATCTCGAGGCTGGACTACTGCAACGCCCTCTACATGGGGTTGCCCTTGACTCTTCTCCGGCGTCTGCAGCGGGTTCAGAACGCGGCGGCCAGGCTGGTGGCTGATGTGCGTCGTCATGATCACATCAAGTCCTGGCCCGCTAGCAATTCAAGGTCTTGGTTTTAGTTTATAAAACCCTCCATGGCTTGGGACCAGAACCTGGCAGAATCGCTCAGCGATCCATCTCGGCCCGACCAGTTCGGGCAAACTGCTCGGGTTGCCACCCCGTGAGAAGCCCGGAAGTCGGTCACCCAGAACCGGGCTTTCTTGGAATGGAACTCCATCCCTAGCGAAGTGCGCTCTGCAGAGTCCCTGCTGGCCTTTCGGAAAGCTGTAAAAACTTATCTATTTCGAGAGGCCTTTGGCGAACCCTGATTTTTTTTTGTCCCGCCATCTTTAATGTCCAAGTGGCTATGTTTATGTGCATTACGTTTGCGTGCGCTTGGCTCATAGCTATTGCACTACTGGTGTTTTTTTTTTTTTTTTGGATGTAATTGGTTTTACTGTTTTTTACTGTTTTATTACTTGCTGTGTTATATATTATTGTTCTGTGTTTATTGGTGTTTGCCCGCCCATGTAAGCCGCTTAGAGTTTCGAACGAAAGATAAGCGGGATATAAATATAAAAATAAATAAATAATAAATAAATAAATAAATAAAGGGTAATAATAAAAGCTTCTTTAAATGTGTTAGAAGTAGAAAACCTTCCAGAGAACCAGTTGGCCCTCTGGATGGTGAGGGAGGAAAGTGGGAGATTAAGGAGGACTTGGAAATTGCAGAGAAATTAAATGAGTTCTTTGCATCTGTCTTCACGACAGAAGACATTGAGCAGATTCTGCTGCCTGAACGGCCCCTCTTATAAAGAATTAAATCAAATACAGGTTAAAAGAGATGATGTTTTAGGACTAATTGATAAATTGAAGATTAACAAGTCCCTGGGCCCAGATGGCATCCACCCAAGGGTTATTAGGGAACTGAGAAATGAAATTGCAGATCTCTTAACGGTAATATGCAACTTGTCTCTTAAAACGGCCACAGTGCCAGGGGACTGGAGGATAGCAGATGTCACACCAATTTTAAAAAAAGGAAGGAGGGGGGACCCGGGAAACTACAGGTCAGTTAGCCTTACATCTGTCCCAGGGAAGATGGTGGAAAGCCTCATCCAAGAGAAAATCTTAAAACACATAGAAGAACAAACCTTGCTGAGAGAAAATCAGCATGGCTTCTGCAAGGGTGTCTTGTCTGACAAATCTTTTAGAATTTTTTGAAAAGGTCAACAGGCATGTAGATTTGGGTGAACCGGTGGATATAGTCTATCTTGATTTTCAAAAGGCTTTTGACACAGTCCCTCACCAGAGGCTGCTGAGAAAATTGTACAGTCAGGGGATAAGAGGGCAGGTCCTCTTATGGATTGAGAACTGGTTGAGATCCAGGAAACAAAGAGTAGGTGTCAATGGGAAATTTTCACAATGGAGAGAGGTGAAAAGCGGTGTGCCCCAGGGATCTGTCCTGGGACTGGTGCTTTTCAATCTGTTCATAAATGACCTGGAGACAGGGATAAACAGTGAGGTGGCCAAGTTTGCAGATGACACAAAACTTTTCCGTGTGGTAAAACCAGAGAAGATTGTGAAGAGCTCCAGAAGGATCTCTCCAAACTGGGGGAATGGGCTACGAAATGGCAAATGCGTTTTAATGTAGCCAAATGTAAAGTAATGCATATTGGGGCAAAAAATCAAAACTTTATCTATCAACTCATGGGCTCTGAGTTATCCATGAGAGATCAGGAAAGAGATCTTGGTGTGCTGGTGGACAGCTCCATGAAGGTGTCTCCCAATGTGTGGCAGCGGTGAAGAAGGCCAATTCCATGCTAGGGATTATCAAAAAGGGGATTGAAAATAAAACAGCCAACATTATAATGCCATTATACAAAACAATAGTAAGGCCGCACCTGGAGTATTGTGTACAATTCTGGTCACCGCATCTCAAGAAAGACATAGTGGAACTGGAAAAGGTGCAGAAGAGAGCGACTAAAATGATTACTGGGCTGGGGCACCTCCCTTATGAGGAAAGGCTAAAACATTTGGGGCTCTTTAGTCTGGAAAAAGGCGCCTGAGAGGGGATATGATTGAGACGTACAAAATAATGCAGGGCATGAGTAAAGTGGATAGAGGGACACTCTTCTTTCTCTCACAAAATACCAGAACTAGGGGACATACACTCAAATTGAGGGCGGGGAGAGTAAGAACAGACAAAAGAAAATATTTTTTCACCCAGTGCGTTGTTAGTCTATGGAACTCCCTGCCACAGGATGTGGTGATGGCATCTGGCCTGGATGCCTTCAAAAGGGGATTGGACAGATTCCTGGAGGAAAAGTCCATCACAGGTTACAAACCATGATGGAGATGTGTAATCTCCAGGCTTAAAACCAGGGTACTTCAAGGGCCAGATGCGGCGGAGGGGTATCAGGAGACAGATATCTAGTCTCATGTGCTCCCAAACGCATCTGGTGGGGCCACTGTGAGATACAGGAAGCTGGACTAGATGGGCCTTTGGCCTGATGCAGCATGGCTCTTCTTATGTTCTTATGTACCTATAGAGGAGGCCTAAGAACGAGGAATCCTATGAAACCTATGAGTTTATACACTTAGTGTCAGTCTGTGTAGAAGGAAAGCAGCAAAGTCAGTAGGATGAGGTTGCACTGACTCCAGAAAAGATTTTGCTCACACATAAAGCTTGAGTTTCTCCCCTTTAATCGATATTATGCTTTGTGTATTACTAGAGAGCTCTTCCTTGTTTCTTCCACAGTTAACTGGCAGACACTACAGATTTTTCAATTAATATGATTTTCGTTCACTTTGTAATTTATTTCATGTAGGTTAAAGATATATCAATGAAATTCCATTTCCAGGCATTCTCAAGATCTCAATAGTTACAATTGTCTTTGCAGAGGCATCAATCTTAATTATAGCATCACTTCCCATTACAAGTGGTAGGGCTATGTCAGCGGCTGCCACTGTAAATAACTTTTCATGGATTTATTGCATAGCAATAAAACTTACACCACTTGGGCTTTCAAGATCCAGGACTCAATGCAAATATTTTCTTACAGGAGGAGAAATCTGAGCAACATTTTAATTGAAAAAAGTTAATCTCTCTCTCTCTCTCTCTCTCTCTCTCTCTCTCTCTCTCTCTCTCTCTCTCTCTCTCTCTCTCTCTCTCTCTCTCTCTCTCTCTCTCTGTGTGTGTGTGTGTGTGTGTGTGTGTGTGTGTGTGTGTGTGTGTGTGTGTGAGAGAGAGAGAGAGAGAGAGAGAGAGAGAGAGAGAGAGTTTCAGTTAAAATTAGATAGATGTATAAATATAGACGAAACTGGGACTGTTTGTGCAGTTCTGTGGTGGCCACAGGAAGGAGCCAGTAGCCCCTAGTTACCCATGGGGTGGAGAGGTACCCTGCATTTGATCCCTTGCATTCAATTTGGCATTGTTGGGATTAAAATCAGCCCAGAGTACCCGTCCCATTTGCAGTTTTTCCACAATGTCTTCCATTTTAAAAAATACATGAATCCTTTCAGATCTGTTCAGGCATGTGATCACTTGAACTGATGCTAAAAGGGAGGACAGGTCAAGTGTAAAGCACACACTCTCTCACACACACAAACTGATGTGTTTGACAAAGTACCTTCTCCCTTACCTCCTGTCTCATGACACATGCACAAACAGTGCCAGGAAAAACTCACAAGGAGCCTCTTTCCCAATGCACTTTTAAAACAGCTCTCCTCCATGGGTGGCATTCCTAGGTTTAAGTGTTATGGGGCAATCTATAAGCTTCTTCTTCTTCTTCTTCTTCTTCTTCTTCTTCTTCTTCTTCTTCTTCTTCTTCTTCTTCTTCTTCTTCTTCTTCTTCTTCTTCTTCTAACATGATTACTGTGTGAGGAAATTTACTAGGAAGCCTTTTTACTGTTTATTAGGCAGTTCTTTGTAACAGCACCACCTGCAGGCCTTTAAACAGAACTGCAAAGAATATGACCCTCCCCAAAAGGTTTTAAAAGTTTGTGCTCTCAAAAAAAGGAAAGTGAATGGGGCCAGTGGGTGTTGCTATTTTGTTTTCCCAATGTACGGCAATAGATTCATCTCTGTATATTGACCCTCTCTTAGGCTCCCTGAAAAAAGGCCCCAATTCCCTTGCCCCACTTCCTGCTCTACCCATTCAACTTCATGGCCAAGTGGAGATTGGAACCTGGCTCTCTTTAGTTCTAGTCTGTTACTTTAACCACTGAGCCATACTAGTTGTAACTAAGGAAGCAGATGGGTGAAGGCCTATATGTGCTAATACATGCTCTATGCACAGTTCCAGCCCAAGGGCTGGGTGTGACTGTGTGTAGCTCTGCCCAGAAAAACAGGACTCTCATCTAACCAATGGGGGCAATTGGGGCAATGAGAAAATGGCAAATATGTATTCCTTTCTCCTCACCATATCTGACTTGACACAATGGCTGATTTTTCTGACATGGCTAATGCTCATGGAGTTAAACAAGAGCCACACTCTTTTGAGCATAGCTTCCTCCAGTAGTTACGATCGCTGTTATTATTTAGGTTTGCCTGTTTGTTTTCCAGCTGTTTTTAAAAACAACAAAAATGTGCTTCTAAGTCAAAGCCCCTCACTTAACAGTAGCCAGATACAGATACATATACTTCTGATTTTTCTCCCCACTTGGCTTTCATTCCTCATTCTTCTTTTTCGGTTGCACCTGCAATTCCATACTAGCCCTTGTTCATAGTGTGTACAGTGTATCTAGATAGGGCCTTGGTTCTGATTAAGTAATTCTAAAGAGACATCTGCTGGACAAAGGGGAAACTGACTTTGCCCCAAAACCTAAAGGACAAGAAAAAGGCAGGAGGGAATGAAACCTTGTTTTAATTTAAGCTTAACAATATAGGTGCTATTTGTTAATGGCTAATTGAAGAACCAGATTTTGGAAAGAGAAAGCACAGTTCAGTAAACTAAATTCTAATGATATATTTTCCATTCTCTCTGTTGTCTTGAAGCTTTCTTGCCTGATACTGAAACTTTGGGAAATTAATCTGAAAACGTCTCAATGTAACTGCATGGGCAGGGGACAGTTTGTCCCAAAGGGCAGGAGGTAAATTATGCTTATATCACAGGTGAGGAACCAGTTGAACTCCTAGCAACCATCATGAGTACAGATAAAGGTGAGGGACAGTAGAAGTTGCAGCATAAGATAAAGAGGGGCACAAATGCCATAACTCTGCCTTGTATCAAGAGATTTTTCTAAGATAGTACTGCTCAACCAACTGTTAGAAATGGGAGGGGCAGAGATTAAACCTTTTTAGATATACCACTCGCACATTGACGCAGGAATGCACAACTGGAGAGCTGAACCAAGCCACCTAGACATGCCTCTGGTGCAAGCACAGCTGTTGGGCTCCCAGTCACATTAAAACTCCCCCACATTTACAGCAGTCTGTGAGCAAATGGCCTACTAGAGTTCTAGTCAAATCTGCACAAACAGCAGGAGGCAAGGCCATAGGGAGTTGCCAGTGCGGAGAGCAGAGATGGCCAAGACAGTGCCACTCTCTCACACACACACATTCACTGGACTCACCAGCCATTTCCCCCAATGGGCCATATGCTTTAAAACCCAAAGTTTGCTTCTGGTTCATTCTACTGCAAGGTGACAAATGGTGAAGCAAAGAAAGCCTGACATTAAGGCCTGTGTGCCATCCATGGAAGGCACAAGCAGGCAGGTTGATCAGCTGACCAGTTGGCCAGCCAGTCATCAAAGCATGCCCTGTATTTAATCAAAGGGTCTTTTGTGCTTACGTAGACATACAGAGAGGTGGGTTGGACAGGGTTTGTTATGATGACTGTTTTCTTTTGTGTATATGTTATTTTGTTTTTGTATTATAATAAAATAAGATATTTTTTGAAAGAAATATATCCAACATCAAAACCAATTTGTTGTAAAAACAAAGAGCCTTAAAAGATAACTTTAGAAAAATCATCACCAAAAGAATATGTAGAACAATGCAAATGAAGTACAATCTGTGGGCAGAGGGGACTGAAGATCAACCAGCCTCTTGGTGAGAAATTATCGTCTCATTGCCCCCAATGCTGGCCCCAAAGAAAAAATGGAGAAGACCAACTGTATCTTCCCCCACAGGGAAGAGGGCATTGATTTATTCTCAGTTGTACCTGGGGTGTGTGAAAAGAACCAATGGGTGGAAACTCATCAAGGGGAGAGCCAACCTGGAAATAAGGAGAAATTTCCTGATGGTGACAGCCATTAAGCAGTGGGACAGCTTGTGTTCCAATGTTGTGGGTGTCCCATCGCTGGAGGTTTTCAAGAAAAGATTGGACAGCCACTTGTCTGGGATGGTATGAGTTCTCTTGCCGTGGGCAGGGGGATGGACTTGAAAACCTCCAAAGTCCTTTCCAACCCTACAATGATTCTATGATTCTATGATCTCCTTAGAGTAGGAGTGCCACAGAAAAATGGACTTGGTGATGTGTCTCAGCCATCCATCCTCCAGGTGGTAAGGAACTGCAAATCAAGGCATTGGGTTATGGGCGAGGGCAGGGGTCCTCAAACTAAGGCCTGGGGGCTGGATGCGCCTCCCCCCAGGGTCCTGAACCCGGCCCCCTGGACCAATTGCAGACCCCGCCCCGCCTACCCCCTGCTTCATGAGCAAGCCAGCCTCTGCAGCTGCTTCTATTGCTGAGGCAGTTCAAAGCGGTGGGTTATGTCACTTCCCCCACTCCCCCCATCCACCGCCCAGATGATGAACACGATGGCTAGTGGGGCAGTTCAAAGTGGGAGGGCGATGGTAAGGTCCCCCACTCCCCTCACCTGCCGCCCAGATGGTCGGGGCACCAGCTGCAGCCGAGCGGGGCAATTTAAAATGGGAGGGCTGCGGCAAGGTTTCCCATTCCCTCCATAGCCCCAAGGCCCTGCCCCTGCTCCTCCTCCACCCTGCCCACCTGCCCTCCTTGTGTGGCCACCTCGTGTGTTATTGTAGTTGTGAAGAAGGAAGGGAGCAGGTGGAGGCAACGCCAGCCAGCCTTCCAGGCCAGAGCCACCTCTGCAGTGGACCAACGGAAGGATAGACAGTGGACGACCAAGGGAGAAACAGAGCTACTTCCCACCCAGCCAGCCACCTCTGAGCTACTGCCTCGCTCCGTGGAATGAGGGAGGGGAGGAGGGAGCCCAGCTATGACTGGAGGCTGAGGCTGCCGCCACCACCACTAGGTTAGAGACCAGCGAGGAGGAGGTGGCGGAAAAAGAAGAGAAGGGAAGGGAAGGCCAATGGTGGCCCGGGCCTGGTTCCTGGGAGGCTGGCGAGGTTGCATTTTTCCCCAGTTGGGGATGAGCGGACTGGAGAGCCAATAGAACACCGCAGCGTGGCTGGGCTTGGCCAGTGAGCAGGCTGTGGGTGGCTTTGGGCAGGCCTTCCTGACTCCCCTCTCTCCTTCCCAGCCTTGCTCCCACCCTCCCTCCCTTGCAGCTCACCAAGTCGGTCCAGGCTGGGCCGGGCCAGGCCAAGAGAGGAGGCAACTTTCCCTCTGGGTCACAGTGAGGGCGCGATGGCCAGGGTGCATGGCTGGATCCACGTGCAGTGGTGCCTGCCTTGCTGCCCTTGCCGTGGCTGCTGCTCCTCATCCTGAGTGGCTCCCTTGAAGGTGATGAGGGGCCTGAGTTTGCCTGGGCTGCCACCTCCTTCCCGACGCAATGAAGGAAGGAAGGAAGGAAGTGGAGCCACTCCAGCTGCTGCCACTGGAGGAGGAGGAGGAGGAGGAGGAGGAGGAGGAAGAAGAAGAAGAAGAAGAGGCACAGCAGAGAGATCCCAGCAGCGGCACCTCAGGGGGGCAATCCGGAGCAGGAGGCATTGCTGGGGTCCCGGAGATGCACTGATCATGGGCCAATTGTGGGGGCGCTCTGCCATTTTGTCCTTCCCTCCCCCTTTTTTTCTATGTCAGCCCTTTTTTTATTTTATTTTTTTACTGTGGTCTGGCCCCCAGTAGTGTATGGGTGGTGGTGAACCGGCCTGCTGTTTGAAAACTATGAGGACCCCTGAGCTAGGGGCATGTAGGACTGTGTCCTACAGCAAGCCTGGGCCAGAGAGTAGTCCCACTAAATCAACTGGTGAATGGTAGGTCACCAGTTACCTAAATCCCACTGAGTCAATGAGTCTACATTCAGTGGGACTAGCAATAGATTACTGACCATAGTGTTTAACAGTGTGATCCTGTGCATGTTTACTCAGAAATAAACTTCATTGAGTTCATCAGAACTTACTCCCTGGTAGGAGAGTGTTGGATTTCAGCATTAAGAGTGACTAAAGCTTGTCACATTATCTAAAAAAAACCTTGATACTCTTGGAAAGCACTTCATAATTTCTACAAAGGACCAAGTACTCGTTGTTGAACTGTCAGTAAGGGTGCAACTGCAGTGGAAAGCTGAATCATTCTGTATCTTTGCTGTATCACAGCCTATAGTACATTACATAAGTTGCATTCCAGCCCACACATACCCTTCTTTCCTTCCTTCCTCTGATCCCGTTTCTGTTCATCCTTTTATGATTCACTGTGAAGCTGTTTTTCATTTAAAGCTTCAAACTACAGTAGGACCCTGTACCCATTGATTCATTAACCACTGATTCAATTATCTATGGTTGAGAGATAACTGCAGATGTAAAGCAAGCTGCTGTCACAAAACTGCAGTTTGGGGTGGCAGCATTCTCTCTTATCCATGGTTTTTGTTATCCACAGGAAAGCCTCCTGGAACCAATCCTGAGCGGATACTGGGGTCCTACTGTACTACATTTCTCAAAATCTTTTCTATACAAAAATAACCTAGAAAGGTGCTTAACAGTCTAAAAGTACAGAACATAAAATATTTGAACAGTAATTCTGCAAAGTAAATCATAATTCATACATCAAAACATTCCATAACCGGGACCACAACCTCCCCCTTCCAATTCATTAATCTTTTCCTTTACTTTCAAGGAACTACTTCTCTGGCCATAGTTTATGATGCCAATAGTTCAAAACTAGCAGCCTTGCAAATCAGCAGATTGAGATAGGGCCTATCCAGGTGGAGGAATTTGGAATGGCCTGGATCATGCTTAAAAAGTCCTTATCTTCAGTGTGATCTATCTTAAGGCATACTTGCATGACCCTTCCATTCACACTGTTGATGCTTATTCCCCCATGAGAAAAGTCCAGTTGGACTACCTGTTTACTCATGAGTAATGTGTACCTGGTTTATACTCAAGCAAGGAGGTAACAGTGGCAGCAGTAATGACACAAGGGGAAAACATTGCACTGAAAGTTAAGGAGACAGAAAGGAAGCAACCCCACCCACCCACTCATCTTTCCCCTCAGCCAGGGAATTTGTTTAGGCTGTGCGGCCTTGTGGGACCAGACCCTGACCAGGTGACCCAAGGATAGGTTCCTTATTCTTCAGATGTGTGAGGATGGGGTGGGTGGAGGAAAGCCAGTCTCCAATCCTATATAATGGGATAATTAGAAATAGAGATGGGCATGAAACAGAAATAGACTATTTCATTTTGTTTCAGTATTTATTTTGATTTGTTTCATTAATACAGGTGTCCCCCGCCCTTTTGCGGTTCATATACTGTGGTCCCGGTATATCTCGGGTCCACAGTATATGAAAAACGGCCCCCTGGGGTAAGGAGGAAAGGACTTCCTGGGCCCGTAGGAGGCCCCAAAAGTGCTTCCCCGCAAACCGGAAGTGACTTCTGGTAAACCAGAAGTGACCTCCGGATCACTAGAAAGCACTTTTGGGGCCCCTGAGGGTCCAGAAAACCCCTTGCAGGCCCATTTGGGGCAGCGCCAGGTCTGGGGTAAGTACAAGAGCTCCCAGAGAGCCCCCCCCGGTCCCAACCTGACCCAGCATCCTCATATTGCGGATTTCCAATTATTGCGGGTTGGTTGGGTCCCTAACCCCAGCAATAGGCGGGGGTTTACTGTAACAGATTTTATAAAAGAATTTTTGTCATGAAACGAAATGCTTCATTAATAATGGGGAGCTTTCCTTTTTTTATTTAATAGCCCTAAATCAAAGATCCTCAAACCTTCCAATCAATTTGATTTCAAGCAAAGAACCCTCTGTAAACAAGTTAGAAACCTAACAGCTAACTGCTGCAGGGAGAGATCAGGGAGATAAACTCAATAGCTGATCAGCAGCAAGAGAAGGAAAGAACATATTTTAAAAAATAACCTCCACAGTCATACTTAAAAGGAAAAGGAAAACAATCAGTTTAAATCAACTTGCAGACACAGCCAGAGAAGGGAACACCTCAGCTGTCAGCTCCTGGGCTGGCTAGTTTCAGGCAGATCAAGATTAGAGATAAGCTATCTCAACAGCTAAGGTACATGAAGAAAGGAAAACAAATTAATCAGTTAAAAAAACCCTCCTGTTCTCAAGACAGCTGGATCAAGAGGCTAGTATGAATAGTTTCCAAAACAAAAAATGCTGTTTCGTTTCATTTCTTGACAACACGCTATTTGCTGTTTCATTTCAGTTTGTAGGGTTTCATAAGCATACAAAACAACAAAACAGTGTGTCATTGTTGTAAGGTGCCCATCCCTAATTAGGAACATGGCAAATTGTGCCAAAAAAACCCAGAAGCCCTAGTGCTGTGCCAGAAGTGAGCAGACAGCTCTAAAAAGGGTGGGTGGGTGGAGCACTCTAATTACAGCATTAGAGGATAGAGCACTCTAGCACCATACTGTGATTGGAACCTAACTATATCAAAAGTGCTCCAAACAGCAAGCTATATGCCTGTCCAGGTAGGTGCATAGTCCACCTCAATCTGAGAGGTGGCAGCAGGTTAATATTTATGACCTAGTCCAGTGGTGGAGAACTTTTGCTACTTCAGATGTTTTGGTCCACAACTCCCAGAATTCCAAGCCTGTATTGCCAATGACAAAGGACTGTGGGAGTTGTGGTCCAAAATATCTGGAGTGCCAAATATTCACCACCACTGGCCTAGCCTTCTATGCTCATGCACTTAAGCAAGAATCACACAGATCCCCTGTGCAAGGGAGTGTTTTTCATGTGGCATCACATGCATGTAAGAGGCCATATTTTCCCCCACTGGAGGTCTCACTTTTTAAAATAAATAAATAAGTGCACACTATGATTTGTGGTGACCCTTTGCAGGGTTTTCTAGGCATCCACTACTCAGAAGCATTTTACCGTTACCTTCTTCTAGGCGTCCTCAGTGTGCCCAAGACTACACAGCTGGGCTTTTCTTCTGGGAGGCTCAAGGGGGAACTGAACTCCCAGACTTGGACTCTGCAGTTTGGACTGACCAAAGGGTATGTCAATTTCAGGAATCCACTCTGTGTTGTCTTGATTTCTCCAGAGCAGGAGGTAGAATGAGGGAGTGGGCTGAGATGCTGAAGAGTGAGGCCAGCAAGGCATTGGAGAAGAGGACTGTATCATCCCCTACCCACCTTGTCTACCTTCTTGGGCGTGCTCACATTGTTTAGACCACAACTCCCAGGTTTCTCCCGTCAGTGTGGTTAGCCCACTGCATGAGGAGAACTCAGTGCCATCCACATGGTTGAATGAGTCCAAGAAGCTCCTGCAGCAAAATGTCCTGGTCGGAAAATCCTGCCTTCCAAGAGACAGACAAAAGTACAGAAGTTTCATCTCATACAAGCTGGATCCCCAGCTCATCTTATCAACAAGGAGAAGGGAATCATCTCTAATGGAACAACCATACAGGCACAATGGAAGTTGGCAGGGCACTTCTTTGGTGGCTTCCCACAAGACTTGAGGCGCAGGGGCAGCACCCCCATCCGCTCCCATCCCTTCTGGGGCACAAAAAGTACCCATCCAGAAGGAAAGCTGAGAATATGCCACTTGTATCAGCTCCAGTGTTTTGAAATCATTAGTATTGTCAAGCAATGGACAATTTAATATGTGCATATATGCAAATGAATCAATACACACAGAGGATGTTTTTCTTCCCCCTTTATTCTGGAAGAAGTGCCAGTCCTATTGCCTGCCTTCCCTTAGGCATTTATGTGTTGTGCCACCTTCTTACCTCTTGGCCACGGAAGCCTAGTAAGTTAGCCATTGGAGAGACAATGTGCTGGCAAACAAGTCCAATGGCACGACTGACGATAATATTAACAAGCAGCCATCAGGAGATTTGGGCACGCATCTCGCCTAGTTTGCAACTACCACGCACACATCCATTGCATATAAATTTCCCTCTCAATGTCGGCAGCCTGCAATAGTCCGGATCTTTGAGAACCAAACCCCTTATCTGTATGCAGCCTGCTTTTGTTCCAAGTCTTTCTTCATGTTCTCCCTCTCTTCTTAATTAACAGAAAGCAGTTATGAATATTAAAGAAGAAATTAACAACAGTGTAAATAATTTCTGGGTGTTTGTAGATTCCATATTTAGCTTTTAATTAACCCCCACTGGTTTCAAAAGAAAGTTTGAGAGACAGATATCCTTTTAAAATTCTCTTTGTTCATACGTGTTGGGTCCCCTCCCCACTCCCATCGCTTATTTCCTTCCTTCTTTCTTTCTCCTTAAGCTAACATTTTAAAAAAGCATTTTGGAACTGTAGGCACCAATATTATTTGGGGACAACAATCATATGTTGCTTAGAGTGCACATTGGGACAGAGGTGATGTCCATTGTGCAACCTCTGTTCTAGTTGACATCATTTTAATTTTATAGGAATTTTAATGTTTTAATTATTTGAATTGTTTATTTTAATCGTAAGCCACCCAGAGACCTTTGGGTAGTGGACAGGATATAAGCTATACAAACAGACAGGGAGGCAGGCAGGGAGGCAGGCAGGCAGGCAGATAGATAGATAGATCAAAACACATATACACAAAAGATACCTGTCATTTATTTTATTTAAATAAGGTAAAATGGCCCATTCTTTCAAAACATCAGGTGAAAAGCAGACACACACTAGACCAGCCAACATATGATTTCAGATGACAGCATATTAAGAACACATTCCATTCAGGCTAGCGTAACTCTTGTTAGCGTTCTCAAAAGAACCTGGTTATTTTTACTTTTATTTTAATTTTATTTTAATTTATTGTTGTTGATTTATTTTGTTATATTTTATTTATATTATGTTGTTTGTATTTTAGTTATTTAAATGTGTTACTTTGCTACATTGCGATTTTATGTTGTAAACTCCCCGAAGTAGCCCTAGGGCTAGATGGGTGGTGTAAAAGTCAAAATAAATAAATAAATAAATAAATAATTCCCAAGCAAGATATGCTCTTCCCAGAATTTCCATGACCTTTGCCTTGGCTTTCCTCATACCCTCCCAAGTTTCCAAAGAGCAATAAGCAGGACAGATAGAATGATTGCTCCATCAGACATTCATTGGCTTTAAATACTTTCCTGGATTTTGTCACTTTTTGCCATTGGTCACTCCCTAAAGAAAGAAAATGAATCAATATGCCCACCAAGAAATTATGGGATGACCAAAAGTTCCTGCAAATGGTGCACTTGCCACAATCATATAATATACAGTATGACCCCCATATCCGCTGATTCGCCATCCAGCGGTGGGCCTGCAAAATCAGGGTCAGAGGAAGAGGAGGCTGCACAGCTGGGGAACACCTGCCTACCCACCTGCCTGCAACAGCGGTGGCGGCTGTGGTGGAGGAAGAAGCCGTGTGGCCCTGGAGTACCTGCTCGTCTGTCTACCTGCAACAGCAGTGGTGGTGGTGGGTGGAGGGGGGGGGAGAGAAGGACTTCACGTGGCCCTGGAGCACCCGCTTGCCTGTTTGCCTGCAACACTGATGGCGGCGGAAGAGGAGGAAGCCACATAGCCCTAGAGCACACACTCACCCATCTGCTTGCAACAGCGGCAGTGGCAGTGGCAGTGACAGCAGAAGAGGAGGAGGCCGCATGGCCCTGGAGTTCCCGCTCACCCACCCGCCTGCAGCAGCGGCAGCGGTAGTGGCAGTGGAGGAGGCAGTGTGGCTCTGGAGAGCCTGCTTGCAAGCCCAGAGTTCCTATTGGATGATGGGTGGTATAAAAATGCAACAAATAAATAAATAAATAAATAAATAAATAAATAAATAAATAAATAAATAAATAAATAAATAAATAAATAAATAAATAAGAAGGAAGAGTCAGCCTGGCTGGCATGAAGAACGGGCAGCCTGTAGCTCTGGCACCCTGGCACCGCTGTAACCCTTGGGTGAGGGCATTCACTCTTATCTGTGGATTTCGGTATCCATGGGGGTCCCAGAACCCATCTCCCGTGGATACCGTGGTCGTACTATGGTCTCATACTGCCATGGGAAGTCTTGTGTTATAGGCCCACAGGAATGGGACTAATACAGAATTACTTCTTGTGTGGATGTTACTTAGAAGGAGGAGGTTTCGATGGAAAGCGATAACAGCACTGTGGTTCCTTTTTATATACCAAAAGTAGGCAGATATTCATAAAATACAACTCTGAGCATTTTTCACCCTTATGTATGCTTGCTTTGGTTGATGGGTTCAAGTTCCTCAAATTTCTGGGAGGCCATGCTTGTTCCACCATTGTTATACAAAAGGTATGTGTTGGGAAGTGGCTCTTCCAGGAGGAACTATGGGCTTCAAAAACAAACATGGTGTCAAAAGTTCTCAGAGCCAAATCACATGTAAAAAAAATGTAATTTTTTAAAAAGGCTTAAAGCATTTTACAGGTTTACAAACAGGGCACTGCAGCTTGAATGATAATCCCCTCACACTTGGAAAGAAGGTCAAGACTTTTTGTTCTCTGAGTTACTGTTTTTTTTTTCCCTCCGCCATCGTAAACTATTTTATCTATCATTGTCAGTCACTGAGGTGCCATTAGGTTTTAACTTTGCTTAGTGTTATTTTTATTGGTTTTATTATTGGTTTTTTGTAATTTATGGCTATTGAGGCCCGATGTTTTGTAAACCGCTTAGAGTATATATTGTAGATAAGCGGGGTATAAATGCAATAAATAAATAAATAAATAAATAACACTTTGTCACCTTTCCATATGAAAAGCTAAGCCCCACGGTGCAGTGGTTAAATGCCTGTACTGCAGGTAAAACTGAGCTCACGACCTGGGGTTCAATCCCAGGTAGCAGGCTCAAGGTTCACTCAGCCTTCCGTCCTTCCGAGGTCTGTAAAATGAGTACCCAGCTTGCGGGGGGGGGCAATGTGTAGCCTGCATACTGTAATTAAAACTGTAAACCGCCCAGAGACTACTTGAAGTGGTGGGGGGCAGTATATAAGGAGAACATTTTGCTTTGCTTTGCTTTGACGAGTCAAGCAATTGAATCCTACTCCACAATTCCTGACACGACTCCTTCCTCCTCGGCTGGTGAAGGCTGGTCAGCAGGCTGATTTAGGAATACAACAGGTAGGTGGCACTCTTTTGATCTGATTGTTGTGAAAAAAATACTGACTGGCCTGTCACCATGGTCTATGTTTAGCTCAGCACCATCCTGGATAGGCGCAATTTCCAGGAATGGCCTATCACATTCCTTCAAGAGACCAGATGAAAGGGCCAGAAATCTGAGAACAGTGGAGAGAGTTACAGCAAGCTTATTCATCAAGACACATCCCCAACAATGGTGTTGCCATTGTGATGAGCAAGGACCTATGCACCCACATAGCTGAGGTCCAGAGGGCACTCTGACCACCTCATGTCTGTCACCATTGACACTCCATCTGCCAACTCCAGGTGTTTTCTGCTTATGCCCCACAAACAGGATTTGATGAATACACCAAGGATCAATTCTGGAATGAACTGCAGGCTAAAATCTCTGCCAGTCCTAAAAAAGACCTCCTCCTCCTCCTCTGTGAATACTTGAATGGCCATGTGGGAAGCAACAAGGATGGACGCCAGTGCCATGGGAACCAAGGTTATAGAAACCACAGTGAAAATGGATTACAAATCTTGATTTTGCTGAAGCAACTGATCTTGTAATTTGCAACACATTTTTCAAGAAATGTATAAACATCACCTACACCAGTGGCAGAAATAGTATCCTTCTGACAGGATGTGGTTATCCCATTGTATCCAACACAAAGGTTATCCCCTCTGACCTCCTCACCCCATAACACAGGTCACTAAGTAAGGGATCTAAAGATGCCACAAGCAAATGGGTAGCACTACAGGTCCAGTGAAGATCAAATGGTGGAAGCTATAGAACCATAAAGAAGCAATGATCAGAAAAATCATATTCCTACCCATCAATACTGCCTCTCATGTGACATCACCTGGAATACATTTTGTGACTCTGTTACCACCATGGCAAGGGAAATCCTCAGCATCACAAAAGTGGGCCTTCATTACATTGACAACAAGCATGGTTGTGGCTCAAACAAGTGCACAACAAAGTGCAAGAGAAGAAGAGAGCCTTTAAGAAGCAGGAAGGAGATAAGACAGATGAATATTGACAGAACAATGTAGCTGCTGATACAGCAACCAAGTAGGCTGTTGCCAAAACCAAGGTGGAACACTACCAAGATCTATAGAGTTTCCTGGAAATGTGAGAAGGAGAGAAGGACATTTAGCAGTTGGCCAAGGCACAAAAGATGGCCACCCAAGTCACTGAGCACTATAGGTAAGTAAAAAAAAATAAGGATGGCAAAAGACTCCAAGTCAAACAGGAAATGCTGCAACAATGGCGAGATCATTTCAGCAAGATCTTCAACATTGAATTTCCACACTCACCAACCTAAAGGCACATCAACTTATGGACCAATTCTGCCCATTATTACCACAGACGTCACCAGTGCAAAAGAACATCAAGACCTCTGGACTCGATGATCTGCCCACTGATTTCTGGAAACAACAGAAATGCCAAGACATGGTGATACCTTGGCTGACAGAGTTCTTCAATGCCATAATGAATGGCAGCTGTGTACCTGATTTTTAGAGGTGTGGTGGCTCAGTGGGCTGGAACGCTGAAACTGTTGGCTACAAAGTCGGCAGCTCAGCGGTTCGAATCTTGGGTGCCACACAGCGGAGTGAGTTCTCACTGTTAACCCCAGTTCCTGCCAACCTATCAGTTCGAAAGCATGTAAATGCAAGTAGATAAATAGGTATCGCTGTAAAAACTGGGAAGGTAAAACAGTGTTTCCTTGCAGCCATGCTGGCCACATGGCCACGGATTTAAACAACATGGGCTGTTTGACTTGAAAACAGAGACAAGCACTGCCCCTAAAGTCAGACACAATTAGCATGCATGTGCAGGGGAAACCTTTACCTTTACACCAATTGATTTGTGTAACAGTCTCCATATTCAAGAACAAAAGTGACCCAGCCTGCTGCACCAACTATTGCACAAACTGCCTCCTGTTTTACACTATGAGGATTTTTGAGAAAATTCTTGCCCATTGCATTTGCAACATTGTCCAACTTACCATCAAATAATGTGACTTTGTCAAAGGATGTGGAATGACTGATGCCATCTTTGCAGCTCATCAGCTCATAGAGAAACACCAAGAGAAGACCCAACCACTGCATGTGGCAGGCCTAGACCTGGAGAAGGGATTTGACCATGTCCCAAAACAATTCATCTGGTGTGCTCTCCATAACCATAGGGTACCAGGACCACTCATCGACTGGGTCAAAATGCTATACAAGAACACCACCAGCCATATACTTTGCTCAGCCAGCCTCTCTAACAGCTTTCTGGTTATGGTTTGGAGTGCACCAAATAGCTGCTCCTGTTTATATTATTCATGAATATCATCACACAAGCCCTGCAGCAAAATGCTCCCTGGACGATGCACTATGCTGACAATGTTGTGCTTGCTACTACCACTAGACACAAATTGCAGTAGCAGGTTCAGACATGGAATGACCTCTTCCAACTACTTTGGACTCTGCCTAAACATCAAGAAAACTGAGCACCTAGATATTGTTATCATTCATGGGACACTCCAAATAAATGGAGAAAACTTAAAGAAGGTGGGTATCTTCCAGTATCTTGGCCCCCATCTCCAAAGCAATGGTGAATCAGTGGCAATGTGCAAGCAAGGGTGAATGTGGCCTGTTTGGAATGGCAAGAACTCACTGTTGTGCTTTATGACAGATGAATGCAAATCCATATCAAACCTAAGATTTACAAGATGATCATCTGCCCTGTTGCACTATGTGGCACAGAGTGCTGGGCTGCAACAACATACGTAGAAGGTCATCTCCATGCCACAGAAATGCATATGCTCTGTTGGACGTTGGGTATATCCCTACTTGACCACATCACAAATGATACTACCCAACAGCAACTAGATGTGATAGCAGTAACAGAGGATATGAGAGAACACGTCTCTGCTAATTTGGACATGTCCTGAGAGTGACACCTTCCACCACAATAAACTGCTTACCACCTGAAAACTGATGGCCAGTGGCCACAGGGGCAGTCAAAACAGAGCTAGCAGGACACTGTCATAAGTGCATGGGATTTGTCTTCCTGCACCTCAAAGATATGGTTGATTGGGCAAAGTGGTACTTCAGGATCTGAAAAGCAGACCCGTCCCCACCTGCATGAAAACCCTAGGAAGAAGAAAAAGAAGAAAGCAGGTGGCATTCCACTTACAGTTTTGCTCATTCTCAGTTCCTCGGTTCTTGTCTGCCTTCAGCTGCCTAATGGCAGAGTCAGCTTTGTTTGTGAAGGCAGTTCTGAGTGAATAGTCAGTGTGAGAAATATGTGGGACAAGAGTTGCTGTATTATTTCTGACTCTGGAAAATGAGGGCAGTCCTGGGGCAAAAAAGTGAATTTCTACCCATGTGATACTTTTGCAAGACAGATCAGTGCCTGCAGAGATTTTGCCTCACATCAGTAAAAAAAATATTAAAAAATCAGTGCATGGAGTAAGAAAAGGGTTGGGAAATTCTTTGGAATCTGGTCTTTAAATACTTCCGAAATGCTTCTTTCAGGTTGCACTTTCCCAAGCACACAAAGGGTTATGTTGCCCCCTCCCCTGTGCTTAACACCCATTAGCGTTAATTTGAGTTCTACTTGTTCACAGAGAGGAGAACATAGCCTCAAGCGGCTAGCTTACCTTCCTGCCTTAACGCTAATACAAAGTATTCCCTCTGCATTCCCATGCAACCATTGCAAATGCATGTTCTGGGGAAACATACTGTGTACCGCAGCTGCGCTCATTCTTGTTAATGCAACACCTCTTTCCCCCTACCACCTCTTTGCCTCTCCCCACCACCACCACCACCACCACTCCCACCCATCATTTGAACAAATGTGACTGGGAGAGAAAACCTTTTGCATTTGCAATTCTGATGATACGAATTGTTTTCGGAGAGGCCTACTGATACACAATGGGCTTACGTTAATCATCAGTTCTTACAGTACCACTATTAAAGTTAAGCAATCATAATGTTCAATAACCATGTTCTGGAAAATACAGGCTCATGTTTCTACTACTAAATTAAGTCCTGTTTATTAAGATCATGGTTTCATAAAAAGCCAAGAGACCTCCATTTTTGCACAAAAATGGAGACAAGCTGTTCTAGTTCCCTTTCTCTGACCTTTTCCAGTGAATTAAATACTGATTGATAAGAGAAAATCCATAGTTAATCCAGAAAGGCAATCAAATAACTGCAACTGAACTGGTCCTGCTGACCCAATCACATGGACCAATGATGCTCCACTGATACCATAGATTTTTCCCCCTTTCTTTTTTTAATCTGGAAGTTTTGGTTGGCTACACTGAGCATACAATAAAGGCATTACAATAAAGCCCACAAGATATCTGTTTTTAAATGGGCCTTGAAGACCTTTTCATTCCAATTTACTTTTTAGTTAAAGCTGCCAGGGTGGATTTTAAATTGCTGATGGTCTCTTGTTTTTAATTTGTTGAAATTGTTTCATTTAGATTAGCTGGTTTGTTTTATATGGCTGATAAATCCTATTTTTTATTATGAGGAGATAGTACGTATGGATTTTGAAGGAATGAAACATTCATCTTTTTTTCTTCAAGCCTATATTATTTTCTTTTCTTTTCTTTAAATGCTTTTCTCTAAGGCTTATTGCTGATCCAATCCCAGAGGGGAGTAAAGAACCTCAAATGAGTTCTTATTCAACACAGTTAAGAACATTCTAATTTACTTCCATTACCTCAAGTATTCCTCAACCTGCTCCATCCTGGGACATCTGCAAGACTGCCTATGATCCTATGAGGGTGCAAGTGAGGCTTCAGATCCTGCACAAGTGTCAGATGCATCTGTGCCTTTGACGGTTACTTCATGTCCTACTTCGGTCTGTGATTATGTTCATTCCGTGACAGTGTTGTTTGTGGTCATGTGGTTTTGTCCCTGCTCAATCCGTTTTCATTTACCCACGGGCATGATTACTTGTCTCGTAACAACTGTTACTTCATGTCCTTGTTTTGTGACAACTACTGGATTTCCCTGGCTTTGTTTAGACTTTTTGTAATTGTCAGGCTTCCATTTTTCGATATTTTGAATCCCCGCTGCGGGTGCGTGGGCTGTCTTGGGAAGCCTGGCAGGAGGAGCCGGGCGAGTCCTCACCACTTGTCTCAGGCGAGTGGCGATGGCGGCGGTGGCGGCAGTGGACAAGACACCTTCTCCCTGAACTCAGCAGTCTGTGGGCTGACAGGCGAGCAGGCAAGGAGAGCTCAGCCCGGCCTCCAGGACCCAAGGAGGATGGACCTATGCCTGACAGTAGCTTTCTGCCTGTTCCTTCAAGAGCCTCCTTCTCCTGCAGGGACAGGTGGGCAGCTGAGCCTGGCCTGGCGCAGGAGTTCCAGTCGGCTTTCTCGGTTGTTGGAGTATTGCTAGAGTGAAAGGGGGAAACAGCCATTGCCGTTACTTCACATCCCTTGTCTTGGACCAGGAACCGGGAACAAAGCATGACAACAGAATTCCCCAGCCCAGGGGCAGGTACGACTCATCACACTCTATTCCCAGTTCAGGGGGCATGGTCGGGACGAGATTCTGCTGTCATGCTATGGACGTGAAGTAAGCTTTTTTTGTACCGGTCCCAAGCGGGACAGCAAAGAGGGACAAGAGGGACGCAAAGTAATGGCCTTTGTAAAATAGGCAAGACCACAGAATTTTGTAGCATGGGAGGCCTCTTGAAATTCCCCAGTTTTTTTAAATAGGCAAACCATTTTATCAAATTTCTGCAAAGAGTAGATTTAATTATTTCTTATTTATTGTATATGCATCCCTCCCATCTGGCTGACAGGCCAGGTAGATAACTCCTTCAATTATGTTTTGGGGTAAAGGAGGGACTCAGTAGTAGGTGTACTGTAGCAGCATAGCTTCTTTCATTTTCCTTTTGAAAACCCACATGTTTGGGAAGATGGGTGGTTCATGATGTGAGCAGGGAAACACCCTCTGCTCAGGTCAAAAGCCAACTATTGAAAGCCACTGCAATTCATAATGGCACCTATTGTGCTGGGAGACTGGTCATTATTTTTGTGTATTCCACAATTACACACATCTGCCATCATTCTGGGGCATTCTCAGAAATTTCAGCCATAGGTGGAATCACATAACCATGTTTTACACAGAATAGTATTGTTCTCAAAGCTTTTGTCATGATAAGCATTTCAACCTGCGATGGCAGCAGGCCTCTGTGGGAGCATGGCTGGCTCATGTTAAGAGGCCATAAAAGCATTAATGGGACATTTTAATTCTTCCTTTAAAAGGTGCTTATTCCATTATTAGTACTCCTAGGATTTTCTCCAACAACCGTATGATAAGAATTGTTTTCAATCTTGCTTTATAAGGTTTTCATGTTAACTAGTCCATTAGCAATTTGCTGTGCCTACGCATTACAACTTAATCTTGCCTCAGGCAACATTAATTTAGCTTTGCTTTTTAATGGCACCTCCTCAAGGTTAAATATAGATTATGCTGTACAAATATTTTCATCTGCAACTCCATACCCCACCCTGGGCAGGTTCCTATGAATCATTCATGTTTTTGCATTCATTTCTATAGAAAACTCCTAAACATGCATGAACATGTAATTTGGATACATGAGGCAGTATCCCTTAAACCCAGATGCACCAATACATGGTGTGAGGGAAAGAGGAATCCACAGGATCTTATTTGTCTTATTAATGATTTGTTTCATTAATGTTGCGAAGTGTTGCTTCTTAAATTTCAACTTAATTGTTATTTTGAAAAATTAAAGTTATAATAGTTGCATCTGGAAAACTATGTCAGCGACAGGAAGTGCAAATAATACTAGGACAATGATGTTGCATGATAGAACACATTTTAATTATAGATACATCCACTGCTGAGGTAAATCTGGGCATTTTCTTCCCTCTTAAAAATAAATAATTCCTCACATTCATATAATGCTCACAGAGTTTTCAAAACACTTCACATGTATTATATGATATGATGTTTGCATTATTATTTACAGGCTACTGCTGGAGCCAAGAAACAGGAGGTTATCTAAGGCTTCTTAATGAGCTCATGGCAGCTGGGGTGGAGGGAATTTGATGTGCTGACTAGTTTACAATTGTTTCTTGACCACTTTTTGGCACTTGCTCATAGGCGAGTATCATTACACTTCAGTCTCCTCACCTAGGTTCATCCCTCAGCAGCCAAACTCTTTCACCTCTGTTGTTGCTTGGGTCATATGATAACCTTTGCCCTCCCTTAAATACCTGCATTGGTCTTGTCTGGTCCCAGATGCTGCAAAAGCATACTTTTCCAACTCTAGCACCTTCCACCATCCCAAAACCATGAGCTCTCACAAATTCTGGCCTATCTCCCTTGTTGTCCCTTTTAAAAAGATCCACCTCCCAGTAGGCTGCCACAACAACGTACTTACTTGAGACTGCATATGAAAAATCCATATAATATGGCATACATTTTAGAAAATTTTATAAAATACAAGGAGGTACAAATGGGTGGAGATCACAATTTAATATGGATCCAAATCAGAATGAGCTTGGGTTCAGAAAAACAGTAAGTTCAAACAGATCAAAATCAATCTATTTGCACATTTCCACAAAATTAATTCCACTTCCTTCTCCTTCCTCTAGCTTCTCCCAAAGGCAATTTTAGCTTATAACTTCCATGGGGGAAAAGCCCATCCTCTCTGGTACCACAAAGCATTGTTGACACAGCAGCAACAAAAACAGTAGTCCTCATAGTAGTGATAGCCTACATCCCATTGGTATTACCAAGCAGAGCAGGCCCACAGAAACAAGGGTACTCACTAAGGCAACACTTGTGCAAATTTTGTTGATTCAACACATCAGCCATAGGTGACTCTAACAACTGGATATAGCCCTCTGATTCCACACATGTGTTTATCATCTTTATCACCACCAGCAGCACCACCACCACCATCATGTACCAGTAATGGTCAGGGCATGCACTGTAACTAGGATATTTGCAAGGTGTTTGCAGAAGTCAAGAGTGTGGTCAGCCAATCTGAGGTCAGGAGTTACAGAGAGGGTTGTCAGCCAGTCCAAGGTCAAATGTCACACACAAGCACAGTCTGACAGAGAGGGGGATGCCAAACAGGCAGACGTACAGGGTAGCAGAGTTCCAAGAAGGATCAAGGTAACAGGTCCAAAGCCTCCAGAGTCCAAGGTCTCAGTTGTTGAGGCAAGGAAGAGGGAGTGCTGGCTGCTAGCTTTATGCTAGTAGCAAACCCAACAATTATACTCTCTGATTGCCTCAGCCTGAGTGGGACCTGATTCTGCAAAGAAGCAGTCAAGCAGCCCCGATCCTGGCAGTGCCAATAAGTCAATTCTTATTAATGATGACCCTTTCCAATATTTTTAGGTAGAGACTACTCAAATGTAGTTTATTATTTCCTTCTTCTAGGGGCAGCCTGGGGCTACGCAGCTTGCCCAAAGACACACAGTTTGGCTGTACTTACAGGAGGCACAGTGGAGAATCAAACAGCCAACTAGACATGGGCACGACTTGGCGAAATTCTCGTTTCCGTTTCTGTTCCTCGTTTCCGTTATGCAACGGAAACGGTAATGACAATTAAGCCGTCAGAACTTGAACTCGAACCGATAAAAGAAAAATTGGGTCTGATTTGTCATTGTCGTTCATGGCATCACGCGGCGATCGCGCGATGCCAAGCGGCAAAGAAAAAAGTTTTAAAAATAAAAAAATCCCGATTCCCGGCCAAAAAAGCAGGAGAAAATATGCCTGCCTGAGTGAGGGCACCTACCAGAGGGGTGGGGTCCCCTGCCCCCTCCTGGTGCTCTGGTGGGGGTCCCCTGTCATCCCCTCCTGTCCTGGGCTGCAATATTTATTCTGGTGGGGGCAAAAACCCACCAAAGTCATCGAAAATTAGGTATTTTAACTGCCATGCCATGGGGTTTTTCTTGCAATAAACGTCTGTCTCCAATCCCATTGATTTTATTTTATTTTATTTTTATTTTTTTTTTTTTACACCTGCACAATGATGGGCTGGCCATGGGATGGGACCATGCAAATTTTGGAGCCATTCCACCAATCGCATGGCCACTTGGCCAGGTTTGACAGAGACTTCTGGGATGTGCCAGTCAGGCATAAAAGCCCACCACTATAACCCTAACCCTAACCCTAACCCTAACCCATACGCCAGTACACTGTCCTTCTTAGTGGGTCAGAGGCACCCAGAGGTGCAGCCCACTAACTCACCCAAAACTTACCCATAATAACCCTAAGCCTAGCCCTTGCCCTAACCCCAACCCTAAGCCAGATCTGTACTCGCATTGCACTACATGCAAGTACATTTCCTTTCTTAGTGAGCCAGAGTGCGCCCACCAGAGGCATTCTTCTTTCACCTCGCTCACCAGTCCAAAGTTCCAAAAAACTCTGTACACCAGTATGCTGTCCTTCTTAGTGAGCTAGAGGCACCCAAAAGAGAGGTGCCTCTGCCAGTGCCACTTGGTACGCAATGGCTACACAGTCATGTACCCTTCCTTTTCCCTTTGTAGGGGGCCAGAGGAGGCATCCACCCCAGAGAGGTGCCTCCAGGAGCCTGCTAAATGCCTTCCCTTCGTAGTGGGCCAGAGGAGGCACCCACCCCAGAGAGGTGCCTCCAGGAGCCCACTACCCTACCCCCCAAAACCAGTACTAACGACAGACGACAAACGAAATGACAAATTTTTGAAAACTTTCATGACAAACGGAAACGAGCCGAAATGGGCGGCTCCGACACACGACAACTCGAAACGTCATTTTTCCTGGTCGTGCCCATCTCTACTGCCAACCTCTGGCTCCACAGTAAGATTCAGATACTTAAATCACAGAAACATCCTCAAGTATATTTACCAGACAGAGGCAGATAAAGTTATTATATCAACCTGTCTCATGATGTTGGCTACAGTTTTTAATTTTCAGGTGTTTTGGTTGCTGTGCCAAGCCAAGGTCCCTGTCACTTTTAATTCTCATGATGTAGAGAGATACAACCTTGATCTAGGATGATACTGCTTCACCAAGATTCAAAAGTGTAAAGAGCCCCCTTCACTCCCCATTTTTAGAATAGCCTTATAGAATATTGATAAGTTCTTCTTACCATCAGAAAAATCACTGCTGCACTCTCGTGCAGCAACAATGACTGCCCAACTCTGCATCACATGTACCCTTTAAAAATGCATCTCAAACCACCACAATTTGGACAGCAGGTTATGAGCAGCACCCTTGACTTTCATTTTGGCTGTTTTAGATCACAAACCGATCAGATAGTATGCTTGCTGAATATAATGTAAACCTTCTGAGCCACACCACACAGTCTAATGTAAACTCTGGATCAGAACGGTTCTGTAAGAATATCTCACAAATGCTGGAAAAACGAATTCTTGGTTCTTACCCTTGAAGGTGGATAACAGATGTGGAGGTATTCAGGCTCAGGTCCATGTGGCTCTTGGTCAAATCCCAACAAGGACTACATTTCCCTCTCAACTGTTTCATTCAAGATCCAAGCTTAGGCCTACTCTTACCTCAGCTTAAGCCTAGAATTGCTTATTCTATATGTGAAATAGGCCATTTCTATAAATCAAAGTGCTAAGCGTTGCTCACACCTGCACACCCACACATGTTCCAACCCAATAATTGGAAATAAGCTTCTGGACACACTGTACCGGAGCCTCTCTAATGAAACCTTTGGAGAGTAGAATCTTTAGTTCAACCATTCAACTTTAGGGGGATTCTTTCTCTCCCCCCCCCCCGCTCTTTTCAGATGTTTCCCCCAAGGTGTCTTTGCTCAGAGAATACCTTTATGCTTAGACAAGTTCAAACACAACTTAAAGAAAATGTATTTCATGTAATTTTTACAAGCTGAGGTTGGCACCTTACTGTTCTACAATGTCCCTGACAGGTAAAGGGGAAAAAGTGAGTGGCAGATGCAAAGAGAAATATTTAAGCTAAGCACTAACGTAGTAATTCACTGGAAGGTTTAATTATTTTTCAAGCATCTTTTGCCCTGATACTCTCATATATTGAACTACGCATTTCCACTTTTTAATTTCTTGGACATGTTATTTAATGATCTACATCCCTTGTCATGCTTAGTACTCTCTTTCTTAACATACTGATTGGAATTCTGGCTTCAGCCTTTCCCCCTTTCCCCCATGAGACATTTGTGTTGTTTTAAAACAGATTAGAGTAGCATCCAACTAATTATATACAAAGCATGCGCTGGTAGGTAACACACATGACTCATCCCTGTGTGAAACTTCTTCTATGCATAGCCATTATTTTATCATCGCCTTACCAAAAACAGCAAATCGGTTTAAAATAGTTGACAATGGCAGGAATGTTAATGCATGGATACTCGAACCTACATTGTGGCAAAGAAAGGATAACACTGGGAACAGAAAGTATTCTTGCTAGCTGTACCTGTAGTCCCTTTTCCTGTATCTCATTCTCTTCCAGAGAGATCCCAAATCAGCAGGAACAGCTTTTCAAAAGACTGGAATGACTTGTCTTGTTTTGGGCATTTTTCAGTATCAAAAACTGAGGGCTCACACACCGAACAATAGGGTGAGTAGCAACAATGCAAAGCCAGAGTTTGTTGGTAACCAGTTACAAACATCTAGTTGCCTGTTAGTAGCAGGGATGTTGACAAGTCTTCGGGTCTGAGTCCCAAATCCCAAGTCTCAAGTCCAAGCTGCAGGTCCCTACCTGGTGAAATCTGGGAGTTGTGATGACACAAGAGCTCTGAATCAGGTAAGGTGACTGTAAGAGTATGTCCTTCCATATCCTCTCCACTACCTCCCCAACAGGTGTTACTTATTGATCGCCAAGGAGGGAAAGGCAGGATGTATGGGCTAGGGACTCAACAATGTGACTCATATGAAGACTTAATAGCAAATCTGATTGGTGCAGCAAGAGCTGAAATTGCAAAAAACTGGAGAAATGCTCAAGATCTCTCACTACAAAAATTTCTGAACAGAATCTGGCAAATGGCTCTTATGGAAAAGTTGACCTATCAAATTAAAATATATAGAGGGGATATAAAACATGATATATTTATGAAAACCTGGAAGCCCTTATTAACGTATGGAATTAACACAAAAAATGAGGAATGTGTTATGGGGAATAATTTTGACTGCTGGAATGTAAAATTTTAAAAGAATTAATTTATTTGTGTGTGTCACAATTAACTGTGTTGGAAGATGAATTAGTGGGTGGATTTTGAAAAGGATATTGGTCCTATAGAATGTATAAATAATGAGACGCTATTGTACTGTTATCTTAACTTGTCTTGTAAAATAAAATAAAATTTAAAATTAAAAAAAAAACCAATGTGACTCTGAAAAATGGGTTCAAGTGGTAAGTCAAATCTAAGTCTTTTCCAAAAAGGAAGGAAGGAAGGGAAAAAAGGCTTGAGTTGAGTCCAAAACAAGTTGCAGATGCAACTTAAGTTGACCGTGACTGGTTCCTTTTTCACAATAACGTGACTTTTTCCTTTTTCACAATAATGGAGACATAAATAGTTATTATTATTCCAACTTAACATGAGCTCTCTTTAGTGCTTTTTTATAGTTAGGTGTGTGTCCTCACTAACTGTATCACATGGACTCACAAGCTGGCATGTGTGCAAAGTGCCGCTACTGCCTTATGCTCTGTTGTGGGTGTTGAAGGGAAAACGGGTTACAGGGAGGGAGAGGGTGCTGTCTACAACAGGCCTGCAGTTTGTAGCAGTCAGATTTTTAAGTAACTAGAAGCAATTGTTTTAGTTGCTTCTAGTTTTAGAGTGTTATTAGTTTTGTATTTTGTAACATCAAATTAATTTGGGTTTTTGTTTTGTTTTATGTTCTTTATGTTCAGCTATTGTTTTCTAATAATTTGTTATCTTATAATTGTTCATAAATCACCCTGAGTAGCCTTCGGGCTAGATGGCACAGTATACAAATTCAATAAATAAATAAATAAATAAGAAGTGGAAAGGTTTGGATTAATAAAACACAATGAGCAGCCAGAAGATGTCTGCACAGAGAATGTACAAACCTTTGATATGCAACTATGTGTCACTGGGGAGCAAATTTTAGTCCATCTCTAAACCCCAGAGAATGGCTTCCAGACCCAGAAAGGCCTTGGCTTCTAGTCGGTCTCTCCTGTAGTCTCCTTTGGGACAAATGAGACACATCCTGAGGTGATTTTGGGTGACCACTGGCCTTTACAACATTTCTGGTTAAGTAAAAGCATGTAACCATATTGTTAACTGCCCAGAGTTCCCTGGGGAAGACGGGCGGTATAAAAATAAAATAAAAAATAAATAAATAAAATCCTGAAAAATGAAAAATTGTGTTTCTTTGCAGAAAAGGCCTAGCCTAGAGGGCACCTCTTTCCAGTTCAGTCTTTATTTCAAAAAAGATTTTATGAACACCTTCTTCCCCTTTGAACTTTTAAAAATTAAGTGGAGCTATGCCAGTAAATATGCTGCTTCCCTCTGTAAGCTTGTGATTTGATCTATATGGGAAATATCTCCATACAATCCCATTCCCTTGACTAAATTGTAAGTATATTTAAACACCCAGATTTCTTAGGCTCCTTTGAAAAGCCCAGCCTCTAATTCCTGCAACTTTATTTCTCCCCTGTGGAGACTGCACTGAACTGTAATAAGGCAGCTCTAGTCTTTCCATTGCACTGAATACTCATCTCTCCATTATCACATCTAACACCTTTTATCCTTTGAAATGGAGGAATGCCCTGAGTGTTGGTGCCTTTGAAATTGATGGAATCTCTGCTCATTAAGAGCAATAAAAGAGCCACTTCTTATCCATGAAATTATATTAAGTGACAGAAATACCCACTCTTACTGATGCAAGCATATGGACAGCTGCATTCTTTCCCATGCAGTTAGCATCACCCATCAAGTGCATTAATATTAAATTAGAGGCCATAAATCACGTTCCCATTCTTAATGAGTACTTAAATTTTCCTCTAATGAGAGAACTAATTGATATGATATTAAAATGTTTTTTTTTTTCACTGCACTTTCAAGTGTTCTGAAAGCAGTGTAGCCAATGATGTGCTTTTTAAAAATGAGTCAACACCATGGACAAGAGGTCCCGATCTTGCATGGTGAGTCACAACACATCTGTATTGATGGAGGGGGGAAATATAAGGCACCGATAACTCCAAAATCACATTTTTTAAAAAGCCAGTCATCAGCTGGAGCTTTAATATGAGGAAGATGTGTGATGACATCTTTTAGGCCATACATAAGAACATAAGAACATAAGAAGAGAGCCATGCTGCATCAGGCCAAAGGCCCATCTAGTCCAGCTTCCTGTATCTCACAGTGTCCCCACCAGATGCATTTGGGAGCGCATGAGACTAGATATCTGTCTCCTGATACCACTCCCCTGTATCTGGCCCTTGAAGTACCCTGGTTTAAAGCCTGGAGATTACACATCTCCATCATGGTTTGTAACCCGTGATGGACTTTTCCTCCAGGAATCTGTCCAATCCCCTTTTGAAGGCATCCAGGCCAGATGCCATCACCACACCCTGTGGCAGGGAGTTCCATAGACTAACAACGCGCTGGGTGAAAAAATATTTTCTTTTGTCTGTTCTTACTCTCCCAGCCCTTTAAGGTTTTTTTGTTTTTACAAAAAAACCAACAAAGGAAAACTGGACAATATTCACAGAATAGAAATATAAGAATATCTTAGAAAAGAAAGGAGAGAAAGAAATAATAAAAGATAGTTGTGAGTTTTTCAGGCTGTTTGGCCGTGTTCTGGAAGTTTTTCTTTCTGACGTTTCTGAGCACCTTGCCCTCTGAAGATGCCATCCACAGAGTCTGGTGAAACGTCAGAAAGAAAAACTTCCAGAACACGGCCAAACAGCCTGAAAAGCTCACAACAACTATCAGATCCCGGCCGTGAAAACCTCTGAGAAAACAATATAAGATTATGAAATTGCATTGTACAATATTATTGCAATAACTGAGCAAGTAATGAATAAGACTGTCAGGCCATCACCAAGGCCAGTTTAAATTACCATTCAGTAATCCTTCACTGTTTCTAATTCCAACTGAATCTCCAGATAAAATAAGGTAACTTTAAGTACATTGCCCAGAACTCTGTATATTATATATTCTCAAACCTGAACATATCTTAATTGTAATGGACTTTATATTGCCCCATATTACTGTAAGCTACCTTGGGTCCTCTCCAAGGAAAAAGGTGGTGGCAGGGGTGGATACTCAAAAATAAATATATATATTAGGGTAAACAACCTCTGGTCCCCCATATATTGTTAGACCACAATTTCTATTGTCCTTCTGCTTTCCAATAGCATATGGGGGGGGTTAAAATTGCCTATTCAACTACAGACCTATAAAACCCCATAGAAAGGTAGGCACAGTTGTGGTGTGTGTTTGCATGTGAATGAAATTACTTGAGCACCAAATGTTCCTATCCGTTTCCTTTCCATGTACAAAACTGAACCCTTCACTGGACTTCTACTGAGAAATACCATTGATATCCATCCAAACTGCCCAGCTCTCTAGGATTTGTTACAAACATCTTGTTGACGATGTTTGTTCTTAAGTTAAAAAGTGTCTGAGGTCGTAAGACTTACAAACATCTTGCTAAAGATGTTTGTAAGTCTTACGACCTCAAATACTTTTTAACTTAAGAATCAGGTACTGTGTGATGCTCCACCCCACTGAATTATTGCCTATCCCCCAATTATCACCTATCCCCCTGAGGGACTGCCAACACCGCCGCTGAGGCCGCCGACGGGGGACTAATAGTTGCTCAAGAAAAACGACTGGCAATGTATTACATAGCATGCTTATACATAATCAAGCTTACAGTTTGCTCCCAGGTACTCATGCACAGAATGGGAGTCTAAATTACACTGTTTGTTTATATAGTGCACATTGTGAACAAACTCGAATATAAAATGTAATATTGGTTTCATTTTTCCCTTTTGTTCATGGGAAGGGCCACAACTCCTGAAAGGACATGAGTGTAGTTAAGAATGTTGTGGAGCAGGTTCCATGAAAATTGCTTGCATATTAGAAGATGAAATGTGCAATTTGCTCCTTTCTTTCTTTTAGTCTTAAAATACTCTTTCCTAGCTAGAATTTAGTCAGTTAATATTCCCTGCCAGGTTTTTAGCTTCTGACCACTTCCTGTGACTATACTGGTTGCACTACTAGAAGAGAAGGTCCAGCAGCTAGAGCCCCACATATCTAACCAGCAACAAATTAAGGAGCTTGAGATGTTCTTAGACAGAGTGCAGTAGACTATCCTGGACAAAGAAGAGACAGGGCACAGTTCTGAAGAAAAAGTCAGTTCGCTAACTCAGGAGGTAGATGCATGGAGGAATGTGACTCGAAGAAGTAGAAGGGCAAGGAATCGTTCTGAGAGTCTGAAATTGCAGAATCAATTTGACACTCTTTCCCTTATCACACCTGAGGAGGAATGCACAGAAGAACAACTGGTTCCACCTGAGGAACTCTCCATCACCACACCCAATGAGCCACAGGAAGACAAACAACAGGAACAAACTGAAGACTTCTCCCTTAATGTAGCTGATGATATGATTGCAGGAGAGAGGCTCCTTGTACTAGGGGATTCAATTATTAGAAATACAGTTGACCCTTGTATAACAAAGGGTTTGTATAACATAACATTTGTACAACATAAAAAATTCCGGAGTTAGGGGAAATTTGCTTAACAGAATGTGACAGGGAGACGACAACTGCGTGTGTGGGCTCGTCCGCATCAGAGATACAAAAGCAGGAGGAAGACAGGGAGATACATAAAGAAATAAAACAAAACAGCGAGATAATGATGACAGGAAATAGAACTGAAGATATGACAGAAAAGAGATGGAATCCTGTTAAAATGACTGATGGGTTTTTGGCTGTTATTAATAAGGTGATAAAGTGGGAAATGGTAGAGGAAGAGATGAGGGATTTCTGTATAAATACCAAAGAGAAAGAGGTTCAAACTGAAGAAAGAGAGATAGTTAATAAAATAGTGAGAGAAAGAGAAGTACAGACAGATAGTTGGAAAATACTGAGGAAGGAGAAAAAGGTACAAGTTGGAGGCAGATGGGGAGATGTAAAGATAAGAACTCATTGGGACACTGCCGTTCAGGTTAATAGAGATATGGAAAAAGAGATACGAGGTATAGCAGTTCAGACTGAAGATAGAGTCAGCCGAGTGTTCTTTAAAGAAGCAAGCAGCCAAACAGAGGGGCACGAGACAGAGAAGGGAGGGGGAAAAGAAGGAGGATTGGCGCGAGGAAGGACAGTTAGGGACGTTAAGGAAGGGGTCCCGAGGAGGACAGATGTATGGCGAAAGGAGGATACAGGATTACCTCTGCATACTCCTGATTATATACCTAGATTTCCTATCAATAATATTTCTTCGGAAAGCAAAAGACGAGGTTTAACCTCCGATCCGAACCCCATCGGGTGGATACCAGGTTGGGGATGGAGTTTGCCACAAGGAAATCCTCACCAGTGTTGCGGGAACCATTGTCAAAGTCTCCCAATGACTTATCAGAAAACACCTCCCAAGTAGAGAAAAGAGATGTGTTAAGTAAGAATATTTTGTTCAACCATTCTTTTGATCCCAGTTTCGGGATACCCATTTTAACCCCTGTTGGAACAGTTTGTAACCAAGAAGAAAGAGACAACAATAGAACAAAAATGTTAAATAAAGATTCGTTTATTTTGCAAGAACATCTGAAATCCGTGTTTGATTACAATCCTAACAACCAAGAAACAGAGAGTGTGCACAGCGAACCCTTACAAATTGGCGCCCAACGGGTAAATCCAGATCCGTCTACGCTAGCAACAGAAAATAACTGGCTAAAACAGACGTTAGACAGACAAGATAAAATTATGATGATGTTATCAGAACAGACAAGATACTTGATGCAACAAGTTGAACACCGGGACAAAGAATTACTAGAAAGATGACAGCCAGTGACACCAACGGACGCACAAAACACGAAGAATAACAACACGATCTTTCAAACAAAGATACAGAAAGTGGGAGACAATGACGACGTGGAAACATATATGCACATGTTTGAAAGAATAGCAACGGCAGCAAAATGGCCCAAATAACAATGGGCACTGATAGTTACACCGGGACTAACAGGAGAGCTGCAAACAATAGTAGACTCCTTAGGACCACAAGATGCCTGTGACTATGATAAAGTAAAAACAACGATCTTGCTAACATGCAACATTACAGATGAAGCATACAGGAAAAGATTCAGAGAATTAAAATTACAAACTGGTATACATCCCCTACCATTGGCTCAACGAATAAGAGCCAATGTAGTAAAATGGCTGCAACCGGAGAAGAAAACCTTTGATGAAGCTATAGATAAAATAGTAATAGAACAACTGTTAAATACCGCAAGCACGTCTGTAACAAACTGGGTGGGTAGAAATAATCCAAAAACACTTGAAGAAGTAATACAACTCCTGGAAAATTATACAGTAAACAACGACCGCCCATACCAACCACGTGAAGGAAACGGGCAAGAAAAAGCGCGCGACAGGTATCTGACGTCATATCCGAGAGACAGGCAGAGAGGACAGAACATGGCGGAGAATAAAGAAAATCATCAAAAAGCGGACGCAATGGCCCAAAGGAACGGCGCCGCAGGAACAACAGGAAAAAATCAGGCAACTAACTTAATAATGGATAAGAAAGCTTCTTGTTTCGTGTGTGGGGACAAAACACATTTCCGTCGGGAATGCCCGTATTGAGACTGCGCTTGGGTCGCGTCAGAACAAGAAAAAGAGACTCAAACAACAGAAGGGAGAAATAAGTGGGAAGTGCAGGCAATTGTGAATGGGGAAAGGAAATTGGCTTTAATTGATACGGGTTGTGGACAGACCCTTGTACGAGACTTAAAAGGTGTACCAACAAATGAATTGATTATGGTGAAATGCATACATGGAGATGTTAAACAATATCACCCAGTATGGGCAAATGTGACGGCGCTAGGCCACACCAACAGGTTAAAAGTTGGAATAGTGCCATCATTGGCAAAACAAATGTTACTAGGTAGAGATTGGCAAACTGCTAATGACTTCGTCTCCATACAGGACAAACCCTGCTATTTAACAGACACAACGGATGACAAGAGGTGGCAAGAAATGATAGAAGCACGGCGAGACCGGGTGAGGCTTTGGCAACAAGAAGATGAGACTTTAATAAACGCTATAAAGATGGCACAGCCAGAGGGCGCTGTAATACAAGGACAAGAGGGTTTTGAAATGAGACAGGGTTTATTATATCACATTGATAAACAAGGAATAGAAACATTAGTAGTACCCAAAGGATGGAGACAGAATATTATGGCACTATCACATGATATACCAATTGCAGGACATTTGGTGATGGAAAAAATGCTTGCTAGGATCACAACAAGATTCTGGTGGCCAACAATGAGACAGGACATTATTCATTACTGTAAAACTTGCAAGATCTGCCAGTTGACACAAACTAAACCCAAAAAGGGTGCAAACATGATACCAATGCCTATCATTGATAAACCTTTTCAGAGATTAGCCTTAGACATAGTAGGTCCCTTATGTAAATCTTCAGGGGGACATACACACATTCTGGTTCTAATAGATTACGCCACTAGATATCCAGAAGCTATAGCATTGAGGTCAACGTCGGCGAAAGTGCTCGCCAGAGAGCTATTACAATTCTTTTCTAGAATGGGATTCCCCCAAGAAATATTAACAGATCAAGGGGCGAATTTTATGAGCTGGACAATGAGAGAATTATGGAAAATATTAGATGTTAAACCACTACGAACCACTGTTTATCATCCACAAACGAATGGCCTTGTAGAAAGGTTTAACAAGACATTGAAAACTATGTTAAGGAAGGTGGTAGGAGAAAATCCACGACGCTGGCACCTAATGCACGCGCCATTAATGTTTGCCATTCGAGAGGTACCTCAGTCATCGACTGGGTATTCGCCATTTGAATTGCTATATGGGAGAAATCCAAGAAATGTCTTAGACTTAATCAAGGAAAAGTGGGAGGAAGGAAATGAATTAATTCCTTTATACAAGGTATCACTGTACAGAAAGATGGATTCGTGATGTGCATGATATCCTGACAGGTGCAAAGGTTGCAGACATCATGGGAAATCTAGATAGTTTGTTACATATAACTGCGAAGGAGTCAGTGGTCACAGTACATGTTAGTACCAATGATGGTGGGAAGGCAAAGAGGTCAATCTTTGAAGCCAAATTCAGGCTGTTAGGAAGAAGATTGAAGTCCCGGACTTCCAAGGTAACATTTTCAGAAGTGCTACTTGTTCTTCGTGCAGGACCTAGCAGGCAGGTAGAGCTCAGAAACTCAATGCATGGATGAGGTAATGGTGTTGAGAGAAGGGCTTCAGATTTGTCAGGAACTGGAGAGCATTCATTTTAGGACAAGCCAAATCTGTTCAGGAGGGATGGGTTGCAGTTGAACCATGATTGCTGGCACTCAATATCAAAAAGGCTGCAGAGCAGCTTTTAAACTGATAACTAGGGGAAAGCCAACAGGAGCTGGGCAGCATCCGGCTCGGGAAAGAATCTACTTGAGTAGTGAAGAGGATGCAAAAATTACTGAGTAGAGTGAGGAGTCTGTCACCAGCACTCCCGCAGAAATATACAAGAGGCAGTCTAATGATGCTATTGGAATCAAAAGACTGCATCAGAAAAGCATATATAAATGTTTGTATGCAAATGCCAGAAGCCTCCAGAACAAAATAGGGGGGCGCAATAGATAAAAATAATGATATTATTAGTATCACTGAAACCTGGTGGACAGATGATAACCAATGGGATACAGTTATCCTAGGCTACAAAGTGTACAGGAAGAACAGGAAGGGGCAAACAGGAGGTGCTGTGGCCTTGTATGTCAAAGAAGTGATAAAATTGTACAAATTGGAATATCTAGGTATTTTACATGAACATCTCTTGAAACAAAAAATAATTTTTTCTTAAATATTGTAAATCTAATAACCAATTAATATTGGAGAAATGGTATAAGGATTTATGGATTCTGGCTATTAATGATAATGTGAAATTAAAATTAGGAAAGGCTCAAGTAAGTCTAATGACTTTAATGGAATATGGGATAAATTGTTGGTATATGTATTTCAGAAAGGTAAAGGGTATACCCCCGGAGAAGATTTAATGTATTTCTGGAGGGAAATCGGCTAGTCAATACCATGAGAGTTGTAATTTTGTTAAAGTCCCGATGGGGGTGGGTTGCACGGGGTTTATTTTTATTATATTTGTTATTTTTTGTCATATTGGTGTATGCTTTTATTAATATTTTCCTTTCCTTTACTGTATTTTGTTGTTCTATGTGTTTTTTGGATTGTAGTTTTATAATACATAATAAAAAACTAATATGTATATATATATAAATGATACAAAAACCTCATTTGCCAATAATTCCATCAGTTGGACCTGATGAATTTTGTAAAGACTTATGCATGGTCAATAAAGCATGTCTACATATCAACCATGTAATGTAATGACATGTAGTTTCTCCTCAGGAAACTGTGCAAAATTTTAGTGGTCTAATAAAGGTATCACTTGTTCCCACATTTGTAGCTAAGATAGTGTTTCTCTGGTTCCAAAACCTCTTCTGACTCCAAACTGCACAACTCTTTTGTCTTGTTCATACAAAAAGGAGTATGATAGGATTTGTACATTTATTTATTATTTATTTATTAGATTTATTAGATTTATATACCACTCACCTATCAACAAAGACCACTCTGGGCTGTTTACAAGGTTTAACATTACTTTTCAGTTTATACACCAAGAATGCTTTTGAAGAAACATTTGGTGATTAATCATTGCCAATCCATATGATACAATATTTCAGACAATATGCAGAGGGTACAATGTACAGAAAATAGTTGGCAATTATACATGTGCACAGCTTATTCAAAAAAGCCACAGAACTAACTAGAGAGTCTAAAATGAATGTTAAAGAAATTAATTTCAGGGTGGTCCGTAAAAATAAGCATAATGACCTAAGAACAAATATAACAAACTTGTAATTTGATGGGTCAGCCATGCAGTAAAAATAAGAACAGAGATGGCTCAGAGTAGCATCTTTAAGATGGAGAACAAGAAGAAAAATTGTTTTGTGAATCATAATTGTATTATGTTATTTATTCTCAGTTCTACTCTGTGGGATCAGCTTTAAAGCAGGCTAGTGTAAAAATAATGGAAACATTAATGTTGACTTATCATGTGATACATTGCTGGATTTTTTGGATCAAGATTGAGAATAGGGGAAATGCACCCAGTCAAATATAGACAGAACAAAGAAAATCATAACATGCAAAATATAGAAAAAGACAAGTATGGTGTGCTGGAGCTGGTCATACAAGTTAAAATAAATGGGGAAAGAAATGAACAAAACATATTGACTGGAAAACTTGGAGGCTGGCTTGGATGCAACACAATATTACTGTATTTAGAGTTGCCATATACCAAGTCAGAATAGAAAAGCCATGATGAAGTTCAGCTTTAAGAAGGCATGTGAAGAAGTCTACATCTCTGAAAGGGACATATTAAATTCTTCTACCGCCTGGATTAAAATGCCCTCTACACACTCACTGCATATTTATAGGTGAGTTGAGATATCAATGCAAACTTGCCAGCCAAGGAAGTTTGACATTCAGCAACATCTCAACAGCTAACCTAACACTTGTGCTGTGAGTGCCAGCGGAAGATTACAGTGCATGGTTTAAAACAGATTGGCCAAACTGGAGCTTCTACCATGTATCATCAGGAGCTTCATAAGCCTCTTATTTTTGCTGCTCACTAGTGCCGTAGAAACAGGAGAGCTGTCTGGGACCATGCAAACCACAATGCGTGATCAATGAATTGAGTTGAGCTTAGCACACCTGATATCTTATAGTTCTTCTGTCTTCTTGCCTTGGCCTACATGACCACCTATGACATTCTCCCAGGACCAAGGACCCAGGAATTATCATATCACTTGAAAGCATCCTTGTCTTCTTGTACTCCGGGTTTATAGATTGCTCCTCCAAAAGTTCTCATTTTAAAAAGAAAATTCTGTATAAATAGGACACTTATTCTTCCTAGGATACTTTCAACATATTTAAACTTCAAATATAATCAGTCCTCGGTAGAGAAAGGCTTATTCCCCACAAAATTAGATTTTCAAATTAAATGTGTTCCCAGACAATACGAAATTTCTCATCTTTCTTTGGAATATTTTAAATCAAGACAATTCCTGGGATGTCAGCATCTTGATTTATACTGGACACACTCATTATTATTGTAATGAAGTTGTGATAAACATTGAATATGGCAAGATCTGAAAGGGACTGAAACTGAAATGAAAAATAAATACAAAATGATGGTGTCAAACAAATATGTTACAATAATATGCCAGCATCTAGTGGCAAAGACAACTTGACATTTCCGAGACTGAGCTCTGGTGTACACAATTCTATAAGAAGGCTTTTCTCGTAGAACATTCCTCCTACAGTTTTTCTAAAGAGACAAATAACCAGCTGCATGACCACTAATCAGCTATATCAACTGCATTATCAGCTGTAGCAATTTGTAATAACACAATCATTTCAGCCAAATTTAATTCCTAGCAAGGCAAATAGTGAGGCAAGCTTAAGAAAGTGGAACATAAGCCACAGGAAATACCTTGAATTTCTTCCAGAAATCTTTCCTGCTTCCCAGCTAGCTTTGGAAACCAATGACGAAAGCTGAGCAAAGGTGTTCTGGTTCTGGGTTAAAGTTAGCCCAACACAAGGCACATTACAGAAGTCTAATCTAGAGGTTACACTAACAAATAAAGGATTTCTGGAACCAGAGACATCAATTAGGCACCTTTAAGATGTACCAACATTCACTAAAAAGACAAGAAAGGGAAAGATTAAAGTCCTTTTGTCGCTTTGAAAAGGCTCATCCTAACCTTTCTTTACTCTAGCTACATGGAAGCCCATTTTCCCCCATCGATCATATCAAAGAAATGCAACCTTCTGCTACTGGGTTTGCTTTCTGTCCCTCACCTGCACATCGTCTCTTTATTCTTTGATTGTGAAGTGCTGTATTCCGTCTTCTTTTTTCTTCAAAACAGCTTCATGTTTAAATGCCATGAACCCTCAGCTACATCCCTGGTTTATTCCCTGCATTTGTGGGATATAACTATTATTTAGTTTGGGACAAATTTTTCAATATCACTTTATTCAGAGTAATTAGAAAAGCAGATATAGCAAGAAACAGAGTGGTTTTGATCTTAAAAAAAAACCTTTAATGTATCTACCGTCTCCAAGCTGAGGAGGTCTAGTTTTTGTACTGAGTCTTTCTAGTCCTTTAAGAAATGAGAAGCATACAGATAAGCTGTGCTATGTGATAGCATCAAAATATAAGAGAAATGCTTTCCCAGCGGATATTTTAATTTTTTTGTTCAATTGCATAGTCTATAATAGTTATTCAAATATACTTTGTACCAGTATGTCACATGTTCTAATGGAATTTTGCTAGTGAAGGAGAGAAGTTGATATGAATAAATTTGCAGAAGGGCATCTCTTTATCACAGACCTTCAAAAACAAAAACCCTCCATAAAGGATAAGGTACCATTTTGGGAAGAATTAGAGTCACAGGGCCTTTGTTGGATCTTCACCGTAAGATTTGTAACTGGGTTATCTTGCTTCGCAGCACCAACCAAACTGCCTGGTCAATGCCAGTGATGGGTCAAATCCACCCTCCTCTGTTTGTAAGTTGGCTGGGTCTTTCCAAACCCTTTCAGCCCAATTCACTCATATGACAAGTTCTGAAAATGTTGGAAAGACACAGACAGAGGGATTTCTTCACCATAGCCAACCCTCTTCTTGTTCCCCTGATCACCCCGAGTTAGGAGACTACTGCAAGGAGAATGGTGGACAGGAGATAAGTGCGGCAAAAGTCAAATGCTCCCTCCACAGTCCTCTCAGCAGTGTGCCACTTCCATTGCTGATGTGAACTGTAGGGGTTGTTTTGGGGATGTTTATGGTGTTCCTCCTTTTTGGTAAGAAAGGATGATTTTAGAGCACGCCAGTCCCAAGGGTGACTGTCGGCTAGAGAGTAGAGACTATAAACATGCTTAAAAGACCCAGTTTTGGGAACCTGAATGCCTTCCATTGTCTTCCTTTCAGCATTCTTCTCCACTGTGGCTTAGTGAGCTTGGGAGAATGGGAGGAAGAGGAGGATGGCACTGAGAGATGTGTGGCTCCAGAAGTTATCTAAACATTGGACATTTCCTTCCAACCCTCCCAATCATTCCAGAATGTGCTGCCATTGCTCTGTACCAGATCATATCCAAGTTGGATGATGAAAATCAAGATCTTACTGGGGAAAGGCAAGACATGGGGAGCAACTTACTCTTTGTGTGCTTTCACCTTGAACCTGGAGCAGAGGGAACTACTCACAATGATCCCATTAAAATATACCTCAAATGTGACTTTAAACTCAGGAATCCATTAACTTTTAACATAACTCACCAAGCTCCCTACTTCTTTGCAGTTGAATTTGCCATGCTGGATATGAAGGACATTCTGATATCACTCTGGGTGTCACTGAATCTATGGAAGGCTTTGGTTGTTTAGGAAAAACTCTTTGATGGAGGAATCAGTAAGAAATGTATGTTCATTTTCCAGGCCTTTATAATGTAACCCTTCCAGCTGTCAGATGTTGCTTGCCTTGAACGTTGTGACTTGTCTTTAAAGTGTGTGGTAAAAGAATAGCCTTTGTATATCAGATGTTTGTAGTATGCTGGGAAGCTAACAGCACCCAATATCCATAGCACCAGTCACTATTTTATTTTGTTTTTGGCAAGATAACTAGATTCAACACTTCCAGTCCAAACTAGTTGTGAAAATCGATTTCCTAAAACTAGCTGAGAGACCCAGGACGGGACTAGACAGCGTAGGCAATGTAAAGAGCAAGGATAATAGAAATTGGGTTATTATGCCCTTCTGGCTAAACAGGAAATTGAAATAATTCATTCATGATGGAAAAGTCCAAATCTGGTTGTTACAAAACAGAACTCTTATTTGTTAGATTGAAGTCAAGAGCTGAGAAATTTCACAATGAGCTATAGGCTGTTCTGCTACTGAAAGAGCTGTTTCCTGGTTTTTCCTATTATGTGTGACAATTTCTATCTTATCTTAAATAGGTCATATGTTTATGGGAGGAACAGAAAGGAACCCACTGTGGTCACATGTAATGATAAATAAGAGTTTGCTGAGTACACAAATGTTTCTGCACATGTAATGACAGATTAATTTTGCGAGTGCACATTGGGCAGCTAAGATGGCACATAGCTTCTCTATACATATAGTGATGACATGTGATGTAGTTTGCTGGATAATAATATATATGGTTTGCTTAGCAGTGACACAGAATAAGGAGAAACCTGATGCCCTTACCTGAGAGCATTATGAGGCAGCAGTAAAGACATGGAGGCCTCTTAATCAGTGCTGTAGAGATACATGTATAGTGTTGCAGAGGCCACTGACTTGATGACCTATAGCAGTGATGGCTAACCTTTTAGAGACCGAGCGCCCAAACTGCGATTCAAAACTCACCAATTTTTCACTAAGTGCCAATACAGCAATTTAACCTGAATACGGGTGGCTGTGAAGGGATGATGTCAGGTACCCACAGAAAGGCGTCCAAGTGCCACCTTTGGCACCCATGCCATAGGTTCGATAACACTGGCCTATACAGTAAGTGAAAAATCTATTGCTATGCCTCCATTTCCCCCTTACAATTCTCTTGTAAAGGTGTCTTCTCCCAAATCAGCATTCAGCAGCAAAAGCCTATTACACAGTGAAGCACCACGCAAACTGTTTTATGTGCAAGTAACAAAATGCATCTGTCTGTCAAGTAAACAAGATGACAATGTGCAGCTCAAGTAAACAAACATGATGAAGGAGTTGTTTAACTATATTTAAAATTGACACTGAAACTACAGTACTTTTATGCATTGATGGAGGAAGCCATCAATGGTTCTAGGTGTATCTTGGACAGACTGTTGCTTTTGATGAAACAAACTAACCCAGCTACCCCCTCAAAATATTCACATGTATTTTTGCAGCTGTTCAGAAAAAACAATGCACCCATTTATATCATTAACATATCTTAATGAGGCACAGGTTCAACAGCTACTAATGTGTTGTGCTACTCCAAAAGCAGAATATAATATTCCATGTTCAGTTCTGGTAATTTCCCATTGACTTTGTGGGCAATGAAGAGCAAGGAAGAAGTCATCACCCTAGTTTAGCATAGTGATGCATTTCATTTTTTTTCTTTTTAGCCTTGAGGCTAGGCAAGCAATATTCCAGTGGCCTGTTCTGAACAAGAATAGCAAACTTTTTAGAAGTCAGCTGTGATTGTTCTGTTAACTAATAGCCATTAGTAACATTCTGGTATAATACAAAGCTAATGCTTGTGCAAACTACTTGCTCTGTTCTTGGGCTCAATTTTGCATAAGTAGAAAGGTTCTCTGTTGTGTCTCTACATAACATTAATATTTGAGACATTCTTCAAGGTGATTGTATCTATCAAATTTTCATGTAGATAGGCTGAGCAAATGAAACAGTATTGCATTTTTAAAGGATGAGACTGCTGTTGATTAAGGCCTTGTCAGATCACACATTTTCTTTCAGTTTTCCCAGTGGTGCCTTGACTGGTAATGATACAACCATTAGCATAGGCACGTTGGCATTATGATGTGAAAGTGCCCTAAGATTTAGGTACTTTTTAGAGGACAAAAGTTCTGGGAAATGTGGTGTTCCTTTTTAAACTTTTAACTACCATTGTTCTTCCTACAGTTCCCCCCATGAGCCACCTGAGGATGAGATATAGTGACATCTGCTTCACAGTTCAGTGGGAATTTCATCCTGCACTTCCTAACTTCAGAATTAAGACTGTAGTCACTATGAAGAAAAGCCATTAGAAAGCTGTAAAGGAGATGCTGGAGCAGCATGTTGAACAGGATGTTGCAAGCTTCATTATACCAAAGTCAGCATGATGTATTTACAGTATGCAAATAAGTCTTCTTCCTTATGCAGATAATTTACAGATGTATCCCATTTATATAAAACCTTTACATATTTGTAGGCCTGAGATACAAAAGAATGAAGGGCATTGCATTTGCCAGCTTAGCTCCTTAAAAATTCCATTAACAATAGCCAAGGACTTACTGGAACACAAAACACAATCACCCTTAGCACAATGAAGTCAGCTTGCAGCTAAGGAAGTACTGTGATCAGGTAGGACTGACCCGAGGTTGGTTAATGATGCCTCTGCTGCTCTAATAGAGCAAGTCCTGACATACCCTTCAAGCAACTGCCACGCTAAAGGGAAAGAACTAGCGCTGAGAGTTCATAGCTGACTAGATCTGGTGATTTAGGACAAAAGGGGCCTATTGTGCTTCTGTCTGGAGAATCAGAAAGCTCAATGGACTTTCTCTCTGCCCATTTTATATCAAACTAGAGAGACTGTCAAATCCAGTATCCAGAAAATGGCTTTGTTAGAAATAGTATCAAATGGGAGTTAGGGTGAGGTGGGAATCTGTAGGCTCAAGAGCAGTACCTCTGGACATAAACGGTTATAAAATTAGGACTCTTACTAAACTCACATAATTTTTTTCCAATGGCTGAATGAAAACATTAGACTCTTGAATTTAAAAAATTAAATTGGGACTTAATTTAATAGCTAAAATCCTGTTCACAGTTATACAAATATGTCTGTGAAGATTCTCAGTCATCCAGGTGAGGTTACCTGGAAGTTGACTCATGGCAACTGGACTTCTTTTTCGGTGAGAACAAAACGTTTTGCTACTCATCCAAGTAGCTTCGTCAGTTATGCAAATAGTTCATTTAGACTCAAATTGCCACTAGTTAAGAAATGTTTGTAAATATTTGTTGTGTTCCAAGTTGTGTGACTCTGTATGTAACAGATATCTACAGAGATTTCTTAGCTCATGGCAATTTGTGTCTAAAAGTTCTGCCATCTTTGTAAATGTACAACAGAATTTCAGCTCATATTTTCTATAGAACACAAAATGAGCATCTATTGATTGCATACAGAGAGGGACATGTTCCTATCACTCATCCCAACTTGGTTAATACTGTAGCTCAGGTGTATAGGATTATATAACTGGACATACCAAACCACTTATCATAGCATCCAAACTGAATCCCAAATAGTGCTTTGATTATTTGAAATACCATCACCAGCATACAGAGCCTCAAGATGTTTTTTTTTTTTTTTTTTTACAAACATCTCTGAAGGACAGTATATAATGACTGTCACATTGGTAAGCAGCAGGCCTTGATACTTCTCTGGTGCTTGCAAGACTGTGCTCTCGTTACAGACACCTATGTTTCACAGGATCATTTCAGAAGACAGAGGGAGTAAATATGCATCAGGCAGGTCCCAGGTTCACCAAACCAGTGGATAATTCTGCAGATGCACAGTGAGACTCTGCACTGCTTACAAAATGGGGTGAATTATATTCCATGATGCTAGCTTGTTTGAACCAAATGTTACGAAAACGTCTGGATCAAGCCAATATAGAAACATGCAGCATAGCAGCTTGAATCGTTCACCATGGAAAACATATTGCATATATGCCTTCAAACATAAAGTAATGAAAAAAAATAAACAAAGGGCATTACATCTATATGAATATTTTATAAACATTTAATGTTTATTTCAGAGCAAAACCCATTGGTTTTCGAAACAAAGATTAACTAGCATGTGATAAGTATGTCTCTTAGTGAGACCACTTTTATTTAAATAAGTGAATTTTAGCAGCAAAATGAACCTCAGCAATTTTCATAATACCTACAAATGTTCAAAATGAGTTTTCTAAACAGACAGTAGTACAATAAACTATCCAAAACAAATTTTCACTGACATTGGGAGACAAGTTATAATGCCGACAAGTTGACAAGCAAAATCTTAGCAAATTCTATCACGTGCAAAATGCAGAGTTAATAAAACAAATCCACACAAACATACACATCATTTAGCCATTTCAGATTCAGCTTCCTACATCCCCCCTTATAAATCTCTGTGACAATACTAGACAATCTTCAGCAAAACACAGCAAAAGAAGCTAGTTGCTTGCTGGAATGATGCCTGAAAGTCTACAATCATTAAAGCCTTTTTTTTTACACACAGTTCTGTGCTCTGAAAGTAAAACTATCAGTGGATGCCCTCATCTAGGTTAGGAATTCACACTGCTTTAGAATTTTTATCAGCACTACTGTGAAACTGGAGCTCTTGATGATTATAGGTCTCAGAACAACAAAGAAAGCATAAGAGTTCAGGCTACATTGGTCCTTTTTTATACAGCTGCCACATTTTGGCACCGGCAATAGTCACTTTATAAGAACTCAATACTGAAAATATGGGTCTCCCCTAAGATTTCTTTTTTGTTTTGTGTAGGCTACTTAGGGCAGCTGATTTTTGTGTACTTTTGTTTGACGATCCTTGGCTTGAAGAAAAAGAGCATTTTTCTATTTCAGCTTTCTTCTCCTGATTATCCAGACTCCGCTTTGTGATTGCTCCTGGAGACACTGAACCTGAGGCACTACTCTGAAACAACAAAACCAATTAAAACCATTTAATATTGACTATACCAGTTAGGAAAGAGTTGAGGACAGTTACATAGTAGTGCACATCCTAAATGAGCACAAACTGGGAGTATATGTATGCAGTAGGTTATACATCATTTTCTGTGCGACTGTAGTCTCACGTAGCATGGTACCCACAAGGTATGCAGACAGAAGATTTTGGAAGGGGTGAGAACTTGATGAAATGTATATGCCATAAACAGCTGCTCAAAACAGGGAATTCATTACCTGTCAAAATGAATGCAGATTGCACAAACTGATATATGCAAGAACTCAACTAAACTGTACAACCAAAATACAATGCCGTGAATGATTCAGAGTACTTTCTGCTGTCTGTTAAAAGCAAAGGTGATCAAGATAGAGCGAGTGCCTCCCTCCATAATTTTGGATCAAGGCACAAGCTGTTCCTGATTAAAACATTGACATCCTGCCCCATAGTGCTCTGAAAATAAATACAATTGAGCTCACAGTTAGGCCTAGTTAACCTGAACATGTTATTTGTGTAAACTAGAATCCATTCATGGGTACTAACATGCAGACGCCTTGACAAGGCAATGATAATTGCACTTTTTCTTCGAGAGGATCAAGGCATTCTCATACAGTCCATCGATGTAGACAGTCAATGCTGAATTGAGGTAATGAGAGTTATAACCCACTATATACTAGGTTGAGGAAGGCTGATCAAATGGCACTGGCTCACATTTTAAAAATGGATAAAATCCTGTTAAAGTAAGTCACAACTAGAGTAGGCCCAACAGAATCAATGGAACTTCTGCAGGATCCTTAATCCACTGATTCAATGGCCTATTCTAGTGTCACTTAATATGCTAATCATGGTATTTCAGCCATTGGTTCCATATTGTCCCACACTGGTGCAAGCTGAATGCCAAGGTCAGAAACTCTCAAGGTTCTTAGTTGTTGAGTAAGAAAAAAAGTGAAGGGATGCTCACATGAGAAGTTAATTTGACAGAAGACGTTTTCTTTTTAAGTGTCCCATTTGGTAAAGCACTGGAATGACTTTTTTTCTTTTTAATCTGAAAAAAACAACAGACGTTTGTTTTTAAACAGAATTCAAAGAGGAAAAATGCCCAAAATTTAATCTTAACACAAATCATGTCTTGACCAACATAATTCTATGGTCTAATTCAATATACTGCATCTAATGAGTATCAAAGTTAATGTTTACTTGTTTTGTTGGTGTTGGGGGTTTGCTGTTCCCACTTTCTGTTTCTGTTTCTATACTAGGATCAGAGTTGCCATTGCTAACAGGACTCTCTTGATTTTCATGAATTTCCTCCGACTGTGTAGCATCATCTTCAAGAATGCCTGCTTCTCCACCCTCAGCACTAGAGTTGTTATTCCACTTCTTCATCAACTCAAGGACATTAAATGACCTCTGAACAATCCGTGTTTCACCCTAAATGGTAAAAATAAAGTTTACTTTTAACTGATGGGTTTATTATGAACCATAAAACAGAAAAGCAGTTTGCTTTTATGCTGCAGGATTTTGTTTCACAAATCTAAGTATTTATGTTTGTTGTTACGCTGTTAATCACTAAGAGTGACTCCGCTGTCAGATTAGTGGTATATAAGCCAAGTAAATAAATAAATAAATAAATAAATAAATAAATTTTTAATTCATTTCAAAACAGATTTGTATCAAATGAGGCATCAAGGACTCCAAGACAAAAAGGCTGATCTCCCCTTAACAAGAACAGAACTCATATATAATGTAAACTTGAGAAAAAACTTTACAACTGAAGCCAGTTCTTTCAATGACTAGGATTGAGTCTGCCCAACACCTTTTTGTATCTCTCCTCTTTTTTCTGGTCAGAACTTACCAGAAGCAACTGTTGTTATCACGTATTGAGGATGTATCCTCGTGAAAACATTTACTTTATTTAAGGAAATAACAGCTCTTCCATGGTTTGTGTGTTCAGGGACATAGAGCACATTGAGACAGGTATGAAATTGTTCTCCATACTCACAAAGGACTGTATTGGTGCCAACACCAACATATCCATATCTCTTCCATTTAAACGAATGAAAGAATTCATTGCTTATCTGTAGCAGTAGTTCTTCAACTAGCATTCTGTTTCACACATAAGGGTTCTGTCCCTCCTCCTGAGACCTGGTCTAGAGCATTTTAGAGTTAAACAGCATTTCGGCTCAAGCCTCCTGCTTATCAACTCTGCTAGCATTTCTAAAGCACCAATATATCATGGTCTTTCCTCAGTTGACCACTGTGCATGGCCATAGGTCATGCTGAAGTGAGCTCCCCAGCCTTCCAGAAGAGAATCTACTGTAAGTCTGCAAGAGAAACAAGGGACATTCTTTGTCAAGTTGAGCATACCAGGCCATCACAGTACTTGCTGGCATGTGTTGTAGTGGAAGCAAAGAGATTAACCAGTCATCCAGCTCAGGGGGAAAGGCACATCTATGAGGTGTGACAAAGGCTGCCATTAAACCAGGGGTGCCCAAACTTTTTGTAAGGAGGGCCAGGTTTAGTGGCTAAGAATGTGTCAGGGGCTGGTTGTTCCCCACCCCTGCCACCCCACTGCAGGCCCCACCCACTGACCCATAAGCCCCACCCACTGACCCTTCCAGGACTGTGCAACTTGCCCAAGGCCACACAGGCAGGCTCTTTTTGCAGGAGACCCAGTGGAGAATTGAACCCCCAACCTCTATAGCTCTGCAGCCAGAAGGAAGGTGGGGACCAAGGGAGGGAGGGAGGGAGGTGGAAACCAAGAGAGGAAGGAAGGAAGGTGGGGACCAAGGGAGGGAGGAAAGAAGGAAGGTGGTGACCAAAGGAAGCACAGGGAGCCGTGGCCACAGGTCGCCCTTTGGAAGAGGCGATCTGTGCTCCCCAGCGGTGGTGATGGCTCTCCTGCCAGCCCACCCCAAAGCTCCTTGGTGGTGGCAGAGGCCCGCTGGCCTGCCCACCCCCACACATTCCCCTGTGGTGCCGGTGGCAGAAGACTGCCCGTCTGCCCAAGCTTCCCAGCGGTGTCAGTGTTGGCGGAAAATATTAAAAAAAAACATGGGGCGAAGGAGGGGGAGGGGCAGGCCAGCCAGCCTCGGGCCACTCAGAATGGCCTGACGGGCCGGATTTGGCCTCCAGGCCGGACTTTGGGCAGGCCTGCATTAAACCATGTGGCTGTTATACCTAACAAGCTGAGATAACAGGCGTGTGATATGGTTGCTAGAGTGGGATAGCCATATTCACTCAGCCGGAAACGTGAGTCAAGTCTCACATTTTGTTAAGGATTGTAGTTTTGACAGAATGTCTGTAGTATATATTTAACAGATTACAAAATGGATTCTGTAAACTGTATCATGTCATTAGCTAGCCTAAGATGTGCATTAGGTCTAGGACATAGGTGCAAGGAATAATGAGCCTGAACGGTCAAGACGATTAGTGCCAGGTGGAATAGCTTGATCACCTCACTTCATCAAGGATCTGATTTGGCTACAGTAGGTAGCTGTATGTATAAAAGTAGCAGGTAAACCAATGTAAAATTAGGACTGCCTAAGGTGAGAGGCAGCTTTCCCCATTTTCTGTTGTATTTTCTCTATATGCTGTGCTTTGTATATTGTTATTGTATATTACTCTTTGTCATGTGTACATATGTAATATAAGCTCTATTGCCTTATTCATTTGTCTCCTAGCTCCATAATCATTAAGTATATTTATTGTTCCACAATGCTGCTAATCTCTGCTAGTAGTTCATATTTCCTTGAACATAACAAATACCTATCTGCATAACAGGGTTATATACTTTCCCTTTCAACACTTGGTGGCATAGAACAATAGAATCCACCATATACTTTGGCACAATGCATCATATTTCTAGCAGCCCTGCCCTGTGAACTAGCACAGAACAGCATATTCAACAACACATTTTAATTTATTTTATCTTTAAACTAGTATTGTAGTGGAAGAAAACATTCTCCACAAAACTTGCTTAGCTTTCTCTCTTTGCCATCAGTCAGAATAGAGTGGGGTTGCTGCCTGAGTCTGCATTGCAAGGTCCCCACAAAGAAAAGACCTAGAAGAGCCCTTCCCTCTCAATTTCCCCTGGCTGCTGCTGCAGGATCCCCAGAATAAGCAGGGTGACAATCTGCAGGGAGGAGGGTGGGCTGGGTTGCTTCCAACTGAGAGGGCAGGTTGTAGGGCTTTTGCACACCAATACATGCACACTGGAGAGGAAGGAGATTAATAGTCTGTTGTTAAACTCTACAATATTCCAAAGCTCTGCACATGTGTGCTACACAACCCTGTGTGTGACTCACAGAGGCCATGAAGAACAACCTCAAATACTCTTGGAGCCTGTACTAGGAGAACAGCAGGATGTCAAATATATAAATAAATAAAATGTCCAGAATGCTGTTGCTGATGTGTACTGACATAATTATAACTGTAGATCATAACAGCAGATTGTCATGAGTTAAGGATTCACTGGTTGTGTTCCTTGTTGTGGATCCATTGTATGGTTTGGCATGTGATTTATACACATGACGCCTTTGTCAACATTTGAAATTTTGACTTCATAAGATGTAAAAAATGACACCTTTTGCCACGAAAATAAAAGTATGTTTTAAAGTACAGCTTGGAACAATAGTTCCAATAGCCCACCTTCAAAAAGGCCGCTGGCTGAGGTCATCAGGAGATTTAGAGTTCGCTGATGATACGCAGTTCTATCTCTCCTTTTCTACCTCTGCAGTGGAGGCAGTACACTCCCTTGATCTGTGCCTGGAGGTGGTCTTGGAATGGACCAGGACCAACAGGCTCAAACTGAACCCAGAGAAGATCGAGGTTCTGTTCTTCGGGGTGCCCTTGTCCAGGTACAATGCCCCCCTCCTTAGTCTGGGGGGAGTTTCCCTCCAGCCTACGGACAGAGCCAAGAATCTGGGTGTGGTCTTGGACCCAGCCCTCTCCCTAGAAGCCCAGGTGATGGGTGTCTCCAGGGCTGCTTTTTTCCACCTCCACAGGATCACCTAGATCCATCCGTACCTCGATAAGTCCTCCCTGAGGACAGTAGTGCAGGCCCTCGTGATCTCGAGGATTGATTACTGCAACGCATTTTACATGGGGTTGCCTTTGACCCTTACCCGGAGACTCCAACAGCGGCAGCCAGACTGGTGGTGGGTGCTCATAGATACGATCACATCATCCCAGTTCTGGCACGCCTGCATTGGCTGCCCGATAAGGTTCAAGGTCCTGGTTTTGGTTTTCAAAACCCTCCACAGCTTGGGTCTTGAATACCTGTCGGAGCATATCTCCCAGAGGTCAACTGAGGTCAGGCCCACTTGAATATCGCAGTCGCACTCACTCAGGGTGGCCACTCCTAGGGCGGCACAGAGGTCAGTTACGCGCAACCACGTCTTCTCTGTTGTGGGCCCCTCGTTGTGGAACCATCTTCTGAGTGAGCTGCGCCTTGCACAGTCCCTGCCCACCTTCAAAAAGTCTTTGAAAACTTTGCTTTTTAGGGAGGCACATGGCACCCTTTAATTTTATTTAATTCTACTTATTTAATTTGAACTTTTTTTTTGCTCCTGATGCATCTTGCTGAGGGCTCCCCCTCTCTTCTTTGTTTATACTGTTGTTTTTACTTATTTAACTTTTAACTTGTTGTAAACCGCCCAGAGTTCCTGTAGGAAGATGGGCGGTATAGAAATGAAACAAATAAATAATAATAAATAATATTACATTCCTAAACAATGAGCTGCTTTTCAAAATAACTGAGTTTTTTTCCAGCTTTGAGAACAAGGTCAATGATATGAGAACAATTTTTAGAATTTCATTCATATCAGCCAGTTTAGGCATTGAAATAAACCAAAGATTGCAATGATGTAAGAAGCTGAATGCTGCTGTTCATATGTTGTTCATATGAAAATTGGTTTGTAGGTCCAATAATATACCTTATTGGTAATCACAATAGTATAATCTTGCACACTGCAGACCCCTAGAGGCACAAAGACTATGGGTATAAAATAATTTTCCATGAAAAACATTCTGCTGGACCTCTAGGTTCCTAGAACATGCAGACCCTGCAGATAAGGTTTGTTTATAGACAGTGGGTTAGTAATAACAATTTAAAGGGTTATAAATACATGAAGATAGAATGTGCAAAGGGCATTCACCTAATCATCACAAGATGACTTTATACTGCTTTAGTCAAGCCCGATATAAATGACAAATCATGTAGCAAAGCAGCTGGACACATAGGCAATCAACAAACATAATGGATTTTCCTCCATATACTTTAATAGGTTTGGCTGGAGTGAGCACTTAAAAGTGTTTTTCTGTCGGTGTCTAATTATATGCTTTGAGGTTAAGGAAGATGTTTTCTTTAATATATTATTACTTTTAAGATCTTTGGTATTTTTAATATTCTTTTTAAGTACAACTAAAGATTACCTCAAGTTATAAAGCTTTTACTTGTCACTTCTCTGTTCTTGAGATGTGTTCTCTGCCTCATTGAGATGTGTTCTCTGCCTCATTAGGTTAGAAGTTCTTATATTTTAGAATGTAAGTTAAAATATTCTTTTTTTATTTTGTTTTGCTCTCTTGCTCCCTTATTTTGGATTTAAATATGATTTAGGTTCTACCTATAACTCAAGTTTTAACACCTGCACCTTTACAAAAGATGCAAGAAAGAATTTTTAAGTACAGTATTTGTGACTTCAGCTTTCCTCGTAGCTGTAAAATTATCTTTCAAACATTTCTACATGCTACTTTTTAAGTACTTTATGCATATGGAGTGTGCAATGTAGAAAAAGCTTGTAGAATTAAATAAATACTGCCTGAAATTATTGAAACAATGAAAAAACTTATATTGTGACAATCAGATGAATGTTGATATGATTATTTATGATTGCTTAGTTTCATTATGGAGTTAACCCTTTAATTGGGAAAAGTGTCAGCTGTCACAAACATAGGCTTCTAATATTTTCCATTGAGATCTATAAAGCTCTGTAAAACTCCTTGGGGTGGGTCAAGCATCAGTTGTATAATCTGACATCTTCACTAGCATAAACTCCTTCCATGATTTATACTATGTCATTTGCCATCATATAATACAGTTATTGATACTCAATATAAAACCTAGTACAAAAATTCAGCTGGCTAGCTAGGTCAGTGAGGGAGGTATCTGACTGCAAAGCCAGAGGTCAGGGGTTCAATTCCCTACTGGTGCATTCCAGAAGAACCAGCCTGTGTGGTCTTAGGCAAAGGGTACAGTTCCAGGGAATCCCCAGAAGAAGATAAAACATTTCTGAGTAATTTCTACCTAGAAAGCTTTGAAAATGGCTCACACGAGTCCGAATTGACTTGAGAGAACACAATTATTTTCATTATCAAAGCAGAGTCTCTTCATCTGATAAAAGTTGATTGGTGACAAGATCTATTGCAGAACACATGCACACAGCATCATGCATATCCATAGTTATTAAAGACCTGGATGAAGCCAGTCTCAGATCAGGAACAGCAAAGTGATCTGAAGAGGCTAATTACTAATTCTGAGCTATGAAACTACAGTACAGGCTTTCAGGGATGGTTCCCACAGTAGAGTGTGAAAGAATGGTAGCCCCGTTATGTTGGGTCTGTATTAAAGTGTCCTGGCAATGTGACAAGAATCAATAGGATGCAACTCAACCAAGGAGAGGGACTGTGACCCCATAGCCACATTGGTTGGAGAGGTTTTACTCCCACAGATAATATATTTTGAAACCTTCATGGTCATAACCCCCTGGGTCACACAGAAAGCATCTGAGGATAGCACAAGAACAGTAAAAAAATGCAAATCCAGTTATTTGATTTATTTACAGAAGAAAAGAAAGAATGAAGAAGTGTTGAGTTGCAGTTTGGCAAATGAAAGAAAACCTCTATGAACATTCCAAGTACTTTTGTAGCAGACAAAAAAAACTAGAGGGGGTCACAGGAGGCTTACCCTATCAGCATGCACTGCAACAGAAAGGAACAGATATCCACCAAAATTTGCTTAGCTCTATACTATTCCAACCCATGCTACATAAGACATAGAATCCACATGTGTAATCACAGAACAGCAAAGGATGTGACCCCACACACACACACCTCACCCCCATAATGTGGATCCATCCATGGCAGCAAGCATTTGGGGAATGTAACTGAATTTGTGTTTTATTTTCTAGCAACTAGATTACACTACTTCTAAGAGTATATTTCAGTTTCTGTCCTCCTACAGCTTTAGTACAAGGAGTGGGTGTGTGGGTGTTTTTGAATGCAGGGGCTGGGATAAAATAGGCAGGCACCTAGATAATTAGTTCTACATGAATCAAGGTAATGTATTCCCAGTCCTTCTGAATTTATAGAATGATTTTCAGATGTGGACTCCAATTTTGCAGGTGCACATTTACATCTGTAATTAACTGTAGACAAATTGATGCTGCGGACATCCAAATAACTACCTTATTTGCAAGCACATTCAGATAATTAAATTTCTAAGTGCACCAAATCACACCTACAAAATAAGAGGCTGAGTTGTGGCCTCAGGAAAAAAACCTTTGCTTTAAAGCACTGCAAATACTTAAATAGCACACGAAATGGAAGGGTGGTTGTGTTCTGACAGTTTTTAAGAAAGTGGAACCACTTAAGTTAATTGTCTGTATTGCCTCATTTCAACACCTGTTGAGTCTAATTGGCTAGCATCTGGTACTAATTGTGGGGAAAGTGGAGAATTACTAATTGGTTGCCTTTTAGATTGTTTCATTTTCTTTTGTCTTTCCTTCACGCTTTTTTAGTTCAGATTTGAAGGGAGTGCATGTTAGTGAGATTCAAAGCAGAGAATAAAACAGTATGCTGCTCCATCCTATGGCACCTAGCATTATGTCAGGAATATATTTTCCACTTTGTGATCTCCAGTAGATGCTGTTCTGAATTGCACTACTCCCACACCGCAACATGATGAGCAGAACAAAGTTGTTTTTACCCTGAAAATGGAAAGGGGAATTGATCCAGGTGTCTAAGAACTTGGCAGAAAAGCACCTCAATCCCTATTGTCCTTCACATTGTTCCTATTGGGATGGACACAAGAGGGGACAGCATAGCTGCCAAGCCTGGGAGGGAGCTCCCAAAGAATCTACACCAGCCTTGCTATGACAGAGGTCGAGGAAATGGCAGCAAACTTGCCAGGGTCAGGAAGTGGTGACCTAAGGGAGAGAAAGAACCAGAGGCTGGTATCACTGCCCTCAAGGTGGATACGTAAGCCCTCCCTATTTGGGAACCCATCTGGTAGCACAACGGAGGTGACCCTGTTAAGGAGGACTGCAGAAAAACCTGGAATTGGGAGGCTTGAGACCTGACACCCAGGCAATGCCTGAAACTAGTCCAGGACAGATTCAAAAGTTACTGTCATTGATTTTCCTTTTGTTTTAATAAACTCTGTTTTGTCACAAGCAGCTATGACCTCTTTTATGGAGCAGGGAGGGCTTGGCAACTCAGCAAGGGCTGGCAGGGCTCACAGTGGACTAATAAACTGGCTAATAGTACAGTAAACAATTTGTGACAGATGGAGCATACAAAAAAGAAGTTGCTAGAGAACACATTTTTGTACTCAGCAAGAAAAAAAAGTTTGGTTGAGGTGGAGGAAGAAGGAAAACAAAGGCGTAAAGACACTTCAGTAGTTGAATATGAAAATGCAACACTCAAATAAATGCTCACAGCACAAACTAGTTACTAGGCTCCGCTCCGCGGTGCGCATGCGCGGCGGGGCGTGTTTGCCCCCTCCATGCCGGAAACACCGAGAGGTGTGAGCTGCCCACTCTCGCAAGGCCGGGAGGGCGTGTGAGATCGCCCCGCCTATAAAGCGGGGTGGCGCCATTCTCCCGGCCTCATTTGCTTTCCGGCGCGGCGGCGAGAGGAGCTCCGAAGAGCCATCGAGCAGCGGCGAGCAAGGAAGCAGCGAGGAAGCGGTGAGCGAAGAAGCGGCGACTGGGCAAAGAGCCGGTGAGGAGGAGGTCGAGCGGAGAGCGGCGGAAGACTGGCCGAAGAGCAGCTGAGGAGTGGCGGTTGAGCAGTGGCCGGGGGAAGGGCCGGTAGAGTGGCAGCACAGTGGCAAGGCGAGGCGGCGAAGGGTGCCTGAAGAAGCCGAACCCGGCGGGAGCTCTAGAACCAGCCAGGCTGAAGGCGGAAGCGTGCGGCGGCAGCAGCCTTTAGCAGCGGCGAGCGGCAGAGCTCAGGCAGAAGGCCCGGTGAACACTAGGGACAGAGGAGACAAGCCCCTAAAAGCCCTAAACTCCCAGTGGGGCCGCCGCAAGCAAGCCACGTGGTGGGGGAGCGGACGGAAGGCAACGGGCGGGGCTTTAAAACCCCGTGGAGGTTTGGAGCGGAACCGGGCCCAGTGAGGGGGCAAGGGGGTGTCACGGGGAGGAGAGCCCAAGCAGAGCAGGCACAGGGGAGGCAGGGAGGTGGCTACAGTTCCAGTGCCCCCCACACATGACAAGAGCAAGCAAACAAGGGGAGCTTGGCAGCGGCAAACATGCCACCCAAAAGCCAAAAAGGAAAGGGCAAGCGCCCAGCTAAGAGGGTGCAGATGCAAGCAGGGGAAATGGACCCTGAGGGGGCAGAGCTGGCCCTGCTAGAGAACTGCATGGCCAGGCTGGAGGCCCTGGAGAGGCGGCAGGGGCCCTGGGGGAGCAAGGGCCACCACCCCAACAGGAACCCACCAACCCATCGCAGGAGGAGAGGGCACGCAAGTGTGCCAGTATTATGGAAGTATTGAATGAGATGTCCTCTAGGCTGACTGCCCTGGAGAAGAATGGGACTCTTGGCGAACCGGGCAATGGGCAGGTACCGCCCATGGGTGAGGAGCAGCAACAAGCTGAGGAGGCGGAGGGGGAGCGCAGACCACCAGAACCCACAGCCTGTGTGGAGCCAGAGCGGAGAGCCCGTGAGGAGCTGGAGGCGAGCAGCACCCCGGATGAGTCACCTGGGGCCGGGGATAACAATGTGATGACGGCAGGGACTAGCGAGCAGGCAGTAGCAGCGGGGGGGCACAGGGTTGATATCGGCCCATGGCCATGGGACAACATTCACTAGCGAGGACATCAGGTCTCGTGGCCTACGAGCTCGCTGCCCCCGACAACCCCCATGCCAACAGGACAACCCCAGCCATGCAGCCCATGGCCGACGCCGGGAGGCCTGGTGGTGCAACAGTTAATGGTGGGCTGCTCAGGTGGGGCACCGCAAGTACAGGGGTGACCAGGACAGGGGGGCAGTAACACTCCCCAGCAGCCCCCAGCGAGCTACTGGCAGCACCCATGGGGCATGGGGGGATGGGCGGTCCCCCAGCAGCCGGGGGGGTTAGCACCAGGGATGGGGTTAACTGTGCCAGGGACCTGGGTAAACCCAGTGGTAGGAGGCGCATACCTGGCCAACTTACCTGCACATGCTATCCCATACGGAGATCAGGCCCTACCGCTTGGGGGGCACTTAACCGCGGCAACAAGGGACAAGATAATCAGGGGCGAATTTGTAGACCTGTTTAGCCTTTTAAATACGGAAGTAGATTGTAAGGAGGGGGACAAGGAGGATGAAAAAGATAAGGAGAGACGCCTCAGGAGAAAGCCCGATAGGAACTGGAAAAACTGGCTGCCAGCCTACTCCATATACATGTCCGTAATAATCAAGGCGCAGCCCTGGCGTGCACAATCATTGATACAGTATCAGGATTTAATATACAATGCGTATACGGATTTTCCAGGGTGTACCTGGCTTCAGTATGATGAGCAGTTCCGCAAACGGGCGGCGTTAGACCATACCCTGAGGTGGGATGAACCCCTGGCATCATTGTGGCTCCAGATCGTGACACCCGCACGGCCGGCAGCCAGAGATAGATTTGATAGCGGGCACCTTATTAGTAAACCAGCGCAAACCAACACAGCCAGGGGTAACGCGGGGCAGGCGGTTCAACCCCACCTGCTTTGCTGGGACTTTAACGGCCAAGGGGGTTGTGCTAGGAAAATGTGTAAATTCAAGCATGAATGCACACACTGTGGGGGGGACACACGCAGCAGTCCATTGCAACCGAGGCAGGTCCCAGAAAGGAGGCAATCGGGAACCTGGGAATTATGGCAGACCCAATTAGGCAGGGACGGGGGTTTCCAAAGGGTCCCAGCCCAATCAGAATACCAGTTCTTAGCTGTTGGCTTGAGGACTACCCCGACAGGGAAGCGGCTGCCATACTTCTGGAGGGTTTCAAGGAGGGTTTCAGAATCCCAATCGAGGGTGAGAGGCGGCCGAGCTCAGCAAGAAATCTGAAATCACTCAAGGGACTGGAGGGAATAGCAAGGGACAAGATACAAAAAGAGTTGAAGGAAGGTAGGCTGATAGGCCCCTTTAGCAAACCACCAGTGCCGAATTTGAGGGTGTCACCAATAGGCCTAGTTCCTAAAAAGACCCCGGGCGAGTTCAGGTTAATCCACCACCTGTCATACCCTGAAGGCCTGTCCATTAATGATGCGATTCCACATGAGTTGTGTACAGTACGATACACCTCCTTCGACTCAGCAGTCCACATGATCAGGGCTTGTGGGGTGGCCGCCGAGCTAGCTAAATCGGATATAAAGTCGGCCTTTAGATTGCTCCCTGTCCACCCAGAAGACTTTGAATTACTGGGTTTTCAGTTTGAAGGGTCCTTTTACATGGACAGGGCACTCCCCTCTGGCTGTTCAGTGTCCTGTGCAGCCTTTGAGCGATTTAGCACATTTGTAGAATGGAAGCTGAGGCACGTAACGGGGATCAAAACAACTGCCCACTACCTTGATGATTTTATTTTCTGTGGGAAGACGGGATCTGGGAGGTGCCAGCTGCTGCTGCACGCATTCCAGAGTTTGGCGGCCGCGTTGGGAATGCCCCTAGCCGAGGAGAAAACGGAGGGCCCGGCCACTAGATTAACATTTTTGGGCATTGAACTCGATACATGGCAGCAGTCATCTAAATTACCCGAGGATAAGCTGCAAAGCCTCAGGCAGCACCTGGAGGCCCTACTAGGTAGGAAAAAGGTGACACTCAGGGAACTACAGGAGATTGTGGGACATCTAAACTTCGCTTGTAAGGTAGCGGCAGCAGGCAGAGCATTTACCAGGCGACTGTGCACAGCCATGCAGGGACTCACAAAGCCCTTTCATAGGGTGCGGGTAACCCAGGGTATGTGCAAGGATATCAAGGTGTGGCTCCAGTTCCTACGCGATTTTAATGGCATATCATTTTGCCATACGGAATTAAGCCTGCAAGCAGAATTCCAGGTGCAGACAGATGCAGTAGGGTCCCTGGGATACGGCATCTACTTTAAGGGCCGATGGTGTTATGGGACATGGCTGGGGAAGTGGCATGAAGAGGGAATTCCCAGAGATGTAACATTCCTAGAATTTTTCCCAGTAGTGGGAGCCCTCTGGCTCTGGGCGGAAGAGTGGGCAAACTCCACGGTCCACTGCTGGTGCGATAACATGGCCGTGGTGCACGTAATTAACAGCTTGTCAGCCAAATCGGAGAGGGTAATGAGATTAGTGAGGGCCTTTGTCCTCCGGACCTTGCACTTCAACATACTAATCACCGCAAAGCATGTGCCGGGCCTGGATAACAACTTAGCCGATGCCCTTTCCCGCCAGCAGATCAATAGGTTCATGGACCTGGCACCGGGATGCCACCCACAACCCGTGGAGCTGCCGGACGAGGTATGGGCGATTGGCGAGGGGAGGCACAGCGCGTCATCGGGTTGGCCTTAGCACCAAGGACGCGCCAAGCATATGGGGTGGCAGTAAAGGATTTCGAGAATTTTAGGTCACAGCAGGGGTTGGAGTTAGACTGGCCAGCCCTGGTTGAGCACATCCAGCACTACGTGGTTTGCATGTATAGGAGGGGCTTGGCACCCGGGTCTATGCAAGGTAAGCTAGCTGGGCTCGCATACCACGCCAAGTCCTTGGGGTGCACAGACAACACCGGGGACTTTAGGGTGAGAAAGATGATGGAGGGGTATGGCAGGGAGAGGGGGCATCAATGGGACAGCCGGTCCCCACTCACCCAAGAAATCTTGTCACGGATGATGGATCAACTGCACAGCGTATGCACGGACGGCTATGAATTGGCATTATTCAGGGCAGCAAGAGCGGTGGCCTTCTTCGCTGCGCTTATGGTCGGGGAACTGGTAGCTTCGGGCAAGAGTGATAAATCTGGGGTGGCACTCCAAGTGACCAACGCCACCATCATGGATAGCAAGCTGAAACTCCAGATTAGGAAATCTAAGACGGACCAAGCGGGGAGGGGGGAGGAGGTCTTATTAGGGGTGTGCGCGCAGAAGGCCATATGCCCGGTTGTCTTAACTAAGCAATTTTTACAGCTGCGGGGAGGAGGAGAAGGGGTATCTCTTTTGTCACAGGGATGGGGTGCCGCTGACGAGATACCAGTTCTGGAAGGTCAGGGCCGAAGCACTGGAACAAGCGGGGGTGAAGGGCATCAGGTTTGCTATGCATTCGTTCCGCATAGGCGCCTCCTCCATGGCGGCGGTGCTGGGCTACAGCCCGGACGGCATCAAGAAGATCGGCCGGTGGAGGTCCCAGCGCTATAGAACATATGTGCGCCTGTTACCTGTGCTGTAACTATGCATCTCACATGACTATCTTTCGTTACAGGTAGCAGGCAAGAAGGGGGAAGGCTGAGGGTACTGATCCTGGGACACAGTTTTGTATTTTGGGTGGCGATGCATGCACGCAGGTCACCTTGGGGAGGCCACCTGGGCCTAGGCGCAACAGCACTAATAGAATGGCACGGAAGGCGGGGCATGCGGTGGGCGGAGGTCCTCCCCGAAGCATACAGGCTAGCAGAAGGAAAACCACCAGACATATTAGTGATACACGCGGGGGGAAACGACATTGGCAATCAAACCGGTAAGTGTCTCATTTTGGAAATCATCAGGGATCTTTCCCAGCTGAGGAGCGCCTTCCCTGCCACTAAGCTAGTATGGTCAACGATCATCCCAAGGCTGACCTGGGAGCCGGTCGGTGCATGTGGGGGCTTGAACCGGGCCAGGAGAAGCGTGAACTGCGAGGTGGCGCATTATGTGATGCAGAACGGTGGAGCGGTAATCGGTCACCTGGGTATTGGCTTGAAGAACGAGGCGCTATTCAGGCAAGATGGCGTACACCTCAACGAGGAGGGGCTGGATATCTTCATTGGTGAGCTCAGGAGGGGGCTGCAAGCTGAGGTAGGCAGCTTGTTGGGTGGGCACGGTGCATAGTAAGCTTGCACCGGCCATGGCAGGTAGTGTGGATTGCGTAAGCAGGAGGTGAGCAAGTAATCATAATAACAAGCTATTAACTCCAAACCCGGTCGTGGCGGACCAGGAGGTTGCATCGGTTGGGGGAGGGGTTCTTGATACAACTGCGGGGCGGGGGACAGGTCATGTGGTGGCACCCCGCGGCCCCGCGGGGGTAATATGGTGAGCAACTGCCTAGGGGGCGCCACGGAGCACGGGGCAACCCCTAGGTGGGGGCTTAAGACTCACCCTAACCTGTGAAAAGCTTTCCACTTCATATACACACTACGCTAGCCCCCTCCTTGTGGTGACGTATATGGAAATGTGCTACGCTGTTGTTTTGTGTTTCTGGTTGCATTAAACCTGGCCCGATGCTGATCCCAATCTGGTGTCTCGCGTGTTCATTCCGGCTCTGGGAGGGCAAAATAGTTCATGAACTCCAAGTACGGGTCGACTTGATGAAGTAGAATTATGAGGACAGCTCAGGGGAACAAAGAAGCTGTATCTAAATCTTTTTCCAATCTACTCATGAAATATCTCATCTTTAGCTTTAACTGCCAACAGGGAGGCAGGAACTGTTTAAATTTCTGTAGCAGGCAAGACAGAGTATGCAAGGTTCTCCCTCTCCCTTTGAGGCCAGGTTTATCCTTCCTGCCTTTAAAGGAAAAGATCCAAAACATCCCATAGCCTCTAGAACACAATTCCCCTCTATGAACCACCAGAATGCAGCTTAAAAGATCCAGAATAAAAAAACTGCAAAGTCTTGAAAAGAACTCGAAAACCTACTTGGGTAAATTGTTATAATATTTCCCTTGCTATCAGTGAATCTTTGCAGTCACTAAAACTTTGATTCTACTGAACTAAGACATGCATGTGCTGTAGGATATATCTAATGAAAAGCCACTCTTTCCTTAAGGAATAATCCTACATACACTTACCTGGGAATAAATCCTACTGAATGTAACGGGATTTATCCTGAGCAGGCATGTATAGGACAGCCCTGTCAATATGAGTATCACTTTGGAGAACAATCCTCAATGAATTTCATTTCAGCAAAGTTTGCTGAAGTTCCCAATGGACTGTGCACTTGATTGTTTATTTAGAATGTGCAGTACCTGGTTTTTTTTTTTTAAAAAAATGTCAAATCCTATTATGCAGAAAGATGTCTTGTGCCTTACAATTCTTTGGTGTAGGTACCTACAATCTCCTGATGGGACTAGTTGGTACTAAATGCATCAACTCTTAAGAGCATCATATGACATTACGCACCATGGGGTTAATTTTTTTCACAGGAGAAACCTCTACATGATAAACCACTTTCAGTGGTATGCATGTGAACACTGGGAAATCACCTAGGCTGTCAAGACAGAAGTTTAAAGTCTGCTTTGGCTTTCAATGGGAAGGAACACCACAATCACACTGTGTGGTAGGAATAGAGAACTTTTGTTGTTGTTGGAAGGCTGTACCCCCTTTCTTCTCCACCATCCACTGGACCGCGAGGACTGAGACAGCTCACTGACATGAGATATTTGAACAGATTTCTTGATGGTCATCATGATGACGATGACAATGTGTGCCAAATCAATTCTGACATAGCGATCCTTTTTAGGGTTTTCTAGGCAGAGACTACTCAGAAATGCTTATTATTCCCTTTTTCTGGAGGTGCCCTGGGACTGTGTAGCTTTGTCCAAGGCCATATAGACTGGTTCTACTTGGAGCAAAGACAGTGAACAATCAAACTGAACTTTGGGCTCCTCAGCCAGATACCTAAAACACCGAGCAATTCAGCCAGCCAATAGTTTGCCAAGGGCTTCTGAAATTAGGCCAAGAATAATTGATTGTGAATCCTAATCTCTGAAAGCTAAAATTTTAAAAAGGTATCTGCGTCCCGTGGCGCAGTGGTTAAATGCCTGTACTGCAGATAAAACTGTGCTCACGACCTGGGGTTCAATCCCAGATAGCCGGCTCATGGTTGACTCAGCCTTCCATCCTTCCGAGGTTGGTAAAATGAGTACCCAGCTTGCTGGGGGGGGCAATGTGTAGCCTGCATACTGTAATTAAAAAATGTAAACCGCCCAGAGACTACTTGAAGTGGTATGGGGCGGTATATAAGCAGAACACTTTGCTTTTAAATACTGACAGCGTGCAATGAAAGTCTCAATAAAGTCAGAATTTTCTCTTTTGGCATTCCCCTCATTAATTATTTCTTCTTAAAGTACAATATGTTTTGGAGTCTTATACTATCACAATCTATGGTATTCCATGCCAGCTACTATTACTTGTTTTAAAAAAGTTCTCTACTGAAACCTACTGCTTTTATGTGGTTTTACAAAGGCGTTATTAGTATCTGTATGAAATGTCATTGGTATAATCTGTATTCATGCAAGAAAAATGGCAAGTGACATCTGTCCTGTCACATTCACACTGTTCCAAGCTTTATACAGAAACTGCTATAAACAACTATAAAGAAAATTAATTGAACAATTTTAAAAAAAGAACTTTAAAGAAGCTAAAAGGAAAACTTACTGTTATCCACTGGCAATCAAGCAGTTCATTTGCAGTAATTCTGTGAGCAGGGTCTACTTTCAGAAGTAGCTGCAACACATTTCTGGCTATAAAGAGAGACATTCATAAACCTCTTCTGTTAGCTATAACAAATGCAAATCTGTTCCTTCTGAGTGCTTTAACCCAGCAAAATATGTCACTTCTCATGTTGAGAGGCTAACTGGAGGCAAAGAGTCTGCTAACTTTCTTTAACATCAACTTTACATTCACAAGAAGACATATTACTTAAAGGTACTAAAATGTTCAAAATATGTGTTGGGTACTTTGGGGGGGGGGAGAAAGGCAGTATAAAATTGTAAATACAAAATAAAATAAAGATTTCAGTCAATTGCTGAACTGCATGCTGATACTGTTATTGTATTTGATTTTTTTCCTATTTACCAACTTACTTGTCTACTTACCAGCCTCACTGACTGATTCCCAGACTGAATGTCTAAACTGAAGATCTCCTTTCTTTATAATTTCAAAAAGTTTTTCTTCAGAGCTTCCTATAAAAGGTGGCTCACCACATAATCTGTATTGGGAAAGGAAAAAAAGAAAAGCTGAATGTGTATTTTGATTCTCTAAAAACAATTTTATTAGTTTTCTATTAATAAAATCAATCTGTGCTTATTAAATATTGTTTTACATGGGTTCCGCTTATATTCATTTATTAATACAAGTTAGGGCCTTAATCTCTACTTCTCTTTTCTGACCATTGATATAACATAATTCCATGTTTGAAAATATTCTGAATCTTCCTTCTCTTTAATCTTCAAAGTAAGTCTGTCCATTTTCAAGCAGTCCAAAATCTTAATTATTTCATATGTAGGTCTTCCTTCATTTTCCCAGTGTTGTGCCAGTACAATCCTAGCTGCTATCAAAATATGCAATGTTAAGTATATGTTTTGTTTATCAAACTCTTCTGGTAGCCATTTTGTTAAGCTTTATTGCAAGTCCTCCATACATGATAATAGATATCCACTTTTTGGTCACTTTTCCAACATTTACTAGACATATTAGGAAACTTGTTGGCTAAGGTAGCAGATTGTAAATGCCATCTATATAACATCTTATAATAAATTCTCTTTATAAGATGTCGCCATTGTCATTTTACAGTTTCTATTCCATAGCTTTTGCCATTTCTGTATTTCAAGTAACTGTTCTAAGATAAACAATTTGCCACCACCCTCCATAAAAGGTGTCTTCCAGGTTATCTCATAAAGTTAATTTAGCATGTGAAAATGGGTTAAATTTGATCACTTTGACAATACAGTAGCATCCCCGTATCTGCTGATTCGCCATCCATGCATGGCAAGTGGCAATGTGAGGCATAGGGACAGCAGTGGTGCGCCAGCCCGGGTGGTGCAGCGGTGGTAGCTGCAGAGGTGGCACAGCCCAGGGGAGCCCACCCGGGACACCAATGGTGGAAGCAGAGGCTGCATGGCCTGCAAGTGCCTGCCCACAGTGGAGGTGGCATGGCCTGTGAGTGCTCACCCGCATCATTGGTGGCAGAGGAGGAAGAGGCGCCTACTTGGAACTTCGGTGTTGGTGGCGGAAGAGGCGCCTGCACCACCAGCCCACAACATTGGTGGTGGTGGTAGAAGAGGCACCCGCCCCCAATATTGGTGGTGGCAGTGTAAGAGGCACCCTGCACAGCCCACAGGTGCCCACCTGCAACATCAGTGGCAGCAGCAGAAGTGGCATGCATATGGCCTGCAGGTGCCCACCCATAACAATAGAGGTAGCAGCAGAAGAGGTGCCTGCCTGCAACATTACTGGCGGTGACAGAAGAGGTGCCCGTGAGGCCCACAGGCGCCAACCTGCAACATTGGGGTGGCGGCAGAAGAGGCACCCATGCGGCCCGCAGGCATCTGCAGGTTCACACAGGCACCTCTGCTGCTACCAATGTTGCAGACAGATATCTGCAGACAATGCTGGTGACTCTTCTGCCACCACCACCATGACAATTGTTGAGGAAACAGTCAATGCTGGCCTGGCTGTAAGGGCAGGGGCGGAAAGGGGTTGCAGGGCAGGGGAAATGGTTCTTTGCTTCTCTTTCACCTTCTGTCATCACCAACACTGCCACCCCGGATAAGAGCATTAGCTCTTATCCGCAGATTTCTGTATTTGTGGGGGTTCCTAGAACCAATCTCCCATGGATACAGGGATCCTACTGTATCTGCCATAGTTCCCTTATTGAAAAGATTCTTGGGGGAATGCAGTCTCTTCTGGCATATTTAGCTTGCAAAACTGTCCACTTGGAGAAGGGCCCCAGACAGGAGGTTTCAAAAAGAACCCCAAATGAATAATTTGTGGAACACAGTTTTAATAATTAGTACAGCTTAGCAAATATGCCTAATGATGTAAACTAAGATCAAGAAAACCAAATCCACCTTCAGTAAATGCAAGCTCAATTCTGTTCAGAGAAATTCAAGATGATGCGGAAACTTTTAAATTTCCGAAAGAGAGTATTAATTTTATGTAAGTATCTGCTGGATATATTAGAGGGAATTGCTTGAAGAATAAGTGTAATTCAATGTACAATATTCATTTTTATTGTATTTTATCTTGTTCCAGAATTTAAATATGTCTATCTATCTCAACCCAAAGACATTTACAAAGTCAATTTAGGTAGATTTAATGTGATTATCTGTGAAATAAACCTGGGAACTATTAGAACTGCAAATCAGAAAAAAAATGTGATGGATTGTCTCCCATTGGCAACAACTCAAATTTTGTCCAGTTAATCAAATAGATAACTAAATACACCTCCAAACATATTAATTACTTTCATTAATTCTGGAAGAGTTAGGTTCAGAAATAAACAATTAAAGAGGGTCTGCATTAAGAGTAATTTATAATTAATGAGCAAATCCATGAATATTAAGATTTTCTTTAATGGCACACGCAAGTGATTCCAAACAGAAATCTAATACAACTGGAAAAATTAGTCAGCCTTGTCTGGTACCCTTTTCCAGAAGAAATGTTGCAGATAACAAAATCAGTAGTTAATACTCTGGATCTTGGAAATGAATAAAATTATAATCCATAATCAGAAGTAACACCAAATTTAGTAAATACAGGAAAAGTAAACTGCTAGTATATTTTGTTAAAGGCTTTTCCTGTATCAACTTAAAAAATGCTGGTTCAAATCTCTCATCATTCAAGCAATCAAATTTATACTATTCTCAAATTATCAGTGCCCTGCCAATTTTGTATTAGCCCTATCTGGTCTGAATGTGCCAAAGTTTTAATTACCTTTTGAAGTCTAATACAACAATTAATAATTTATCACCAACATTCATTAATTAAATAGGTCCAAAGTTTGCACACTGAATGTGGTCTTTGACAGGATTGGGAATCACCGTGATACAGCCATCGTACAATAAGGAGTTTAAGGGTCCATTTTCAAATTTCTCATTGCAAAATTGATGCAATTTTGGAACTAAAAACTGAAAAAGTTTTATAACATTCAACAGGAAAGTCATCTTATCCTGGAAATTTACCAGTATATATATTCATGTTCTCTGTCTTTATTTCATCTATAAAAGACCAAACAATATGCTTGTAGCAAATCAAGGCAGGCTAGATCTAGATGAGAAAGAAAATCTGTCTTCTGCTCATTGGGATCTCTGCCTTTACTATGTAATTAAATTGTTGATTTATTTCCACATGGGGTGTATATCCCATCTGTGGGGAAGAGGCTCTGGCCTGCCCCAAAAGAGTGATGGATCCTACTGATTTCTGAAATGTCCTAGTTTTTCAGCTTATGTGATTGAGTACATGTTTGTTGTCTGTTGTCTTTGACTTTTTCCTGTATTATTATTATTATTATTATTATTATTATTATTATTATTATTATTATTATTATTATTATTATCATCATCATCATCATCATCATCATCATCATCATCACTCTTTTTTGGTTGTTTCTTATGTTACCTAATGTAAACCGCCCAGAGTTCTCGCTTGAGGAAATTGGTGCGGTATACAAATATCAAAATAAATAATAAATAAATAAATTGATGTTCCTGTTGATACTCTGGTCATTCAATGCTGTTCAGAGGTTAATAAAGTTTTAGACATAATCACCCCTAAACACCCTCTTTGTTGCACAGCCTGGTCTTCTTTGTAGTTCACAGGGTGACAAAACAACAACAAAGAAGGTTAGAAAGCAGATGGGGAAAGTCTTCTTTTGAATTTAACTTGGTAGTTGTCAGGAAGCATCCAGGAGACACTATAATAAACCTAAGACCATTAAAGTAGCTGCAGTATTCAACTAACTGAGGCTGCTTCCAACCAAGAAGCAGAACTTTTTCATGTAGTCTATGATCTTATTACTTCCAGAAAAAAATAATTACATCCAAATAAGGTCAAACTGCAGCTGACCAGCAGCCCATTTTAGATCAAACATTGAAAGCATCCATTAGGATTTCACCTGCTTGTTGCTACCAGCATATCTGAATATGTCCAGTGCACTGTCTAGTTATGTTAAAGTACATCTGTTTCTGCTAGTAGACTTGCACACTGCACAGCCATGGCTTTCTTTAGATCCTTGCCTATTGCGGCTCTTAAAATCAGTAAAGGAGTTGACCATGGAATGGCCTATGGACATCATTAATGCATTTCTACAGGAGAGCCATTTACCTTCCTGTTTAAAGGAAATGATTATAGCACCCATTTCAAAGAAACCAATTATGCAATGGATGGTTTTAATAAAAATTTAGATATGTCGGTTCCTATTTTCAGATTCATTCCTGAAGAACTGCTGCTCAATCTATTTATAGATATTTTTCACAAAACCATGACCAATCCTGTATTTTAGTAATTTCCTCCTCTTCTTCAATTTAATATTCATTTATCGTGTGTCCATTTTGTGATTTCTCTACATCTCTTCTCTTGTCTTCAGCCCTCAACTCCTGTGCTTCTATCCTGATTTATTAAACCAGTTTCCCATTATATCCTTATATTGGAACTGTAAAATGATGGCTTAAAGAATACATACTGAACAGGATAAGAAGCCATGGTTCATGTTTGATTTTGCAAAATATGGTTGGTTGCTATGAGACTGTAATGTCTCTTTATAGCAAAGATTAGCCACAATGAAGACATTCCAATTAGCTGTGTTGTTCCAGGCTCTTAAAAAATTAGTATTGACCATGAGAACAACATCAAAGGAAAAGATAATGACACAAGGGGATATTTGTTCTGGCAACAAATGCCAATTTTCAACCTCCTCCAGACAAGTTTTAGAAAAGGCTGGGGAATATAAGAACTCGTACAACAAAATAGGCAAGCACAATGATATATAAATCCTATTACTGTACTGATGTTTAGAGTGTGGGTTCAAAGCATTCCCTTTGGTAATTTCAAAGACATTTGGACAAAGGAACAACAGGGAACTACACAACATGAAGTGAAACACCAATGACAAGTAGGTTGAAATATCTGAATATTAGACCCCAATATGCACTTTGTTGACATTTGATATACATTTCATATTCGGAATGATTTTAAAATCATTCAGATGCAAGTGAAAAGGATTTGCAACCCACCTGTCTCTCAGTCTAAGTTTGTGCCTATCCTGAATTACTTCAAGCCCATTCTCTGAGATGCTAAGCCAAAATTCCACTGCAATGAGATCTACCTGAGTCTTCAGTATACTACGGGTAATGATGGCAGGCAATGAAGACTTCTACTGTGATTGCTGCTTATGTCTCCTGATTAGTCCTCCCTGATCTTGTTAAGCATTGCCTCGTGGTATTCTAAAACCTTTGATTGATTCCTATGTGGCTGACATGTCAGTGGCAAAAAACCCACAGCTTAGCACTAGAGTGGACACACTTAAACAATTAGGATTTAGTGAGTCTACTCCTCCCCACATTCCATGGATTCAAACAGGTTCACTCTAACTGCAACTCATTAAGCTAAAATAAGTAACAGTTAGAGAAGGGTCATTTGCATCTATGGGATTCATCAAATCCAGTGGTCCTGAATATTTTATCTTGAGTCCATCTTGTGATTTCTCTACATCTTTACATCCCATAGTAGCCTTGTCGCTAGATGGTGCAGTATATAAGTCCAATTAAATAAATAAATAAATAAATAAATACTCTAGTGGAAGTTATTACAATAAGCAACAGGGTGAGTTTCTCACACAACTGGACTTCATTGGTTAATATGAGTGGCTACATACACAGCAAACTCCTAGATTTCCAAAATTAAGGGACTACTGTAATTCACAATCACTAGTTCTTAACAATACATATTATTTCAGCATGATACTACCAAAATGTGAACTGATCATAAGCAAGCAAATAGAAAAATGAGATCAGACTCAGTAAATAAATTATTTGATATGGATTTTATTTTAATTCTACTCTCAAAGCACACAAGCAGCTTTTGAAAAAGTTACTACTTGTGATTGATAGATGGCTGCCAGTTTAAATCAGAACACACAATCATTAGTGTCAGATTTACTTTTGTTCTTAAAGAAGGCCAACAGAAAATATATTTGCAACTTATGATCAAGTCACCTTACTTTATTATACATTTTAAAGACTTTCTGGTTCTCAAATATCCTTTTTTCAAGTTCTCTATCACAGGAAATTCAAATTCATACCAAGTACCTTGGAATTACGGCTATACTGAATATTGTCCCATTTAAATTTTCAGGGGTATACCACCAAGGCAGCTTCCTTTTCCTCCAGTGAACTAGGCCCAGTGTTAGGATTGGGACCACATGATTCAGCAAATGTGGAGCTTCTTTGCAAAGTCAGACCCCTCTCAGGCTGAGGAATTCAGAGAGTGCAGCTGGTGAGCCTGCTACCAGCATAAGGGGGCTCTGACCAGGCATGTACTGGGAGGGGCTACTTTGTCTACATGCCTGATCAAGACATGCTGGCTAAGTTAAGTTTCATAAACCGTCAAAGTACTGCTCACAACATTTCATTGCTGGGGGTCACTACCCCATGTGTTAACACCCTAATTATGTAATGGATAAATACCTGAGCGCCACTTGCCCTTTCAGGTCCCCCTTTTAGGACTCAACAGTAGGATAAACAGTCCGATAAAACATTAGTAAAAGTGTGGCCCATTATTAATCCCAAAATGTATTTCATCTCTTTATTTTGGGCTGAGTGGACAAAGCTAGCTGCTGGCACTCCCCGTTCCTTGCCTCAGCAACATGAGACCTCTGGATTCCTGAAACTTTGGTCTGGTTGCCTTGAACTTTCCTAGAACTCTATTGCTCTGTAAGTTTTACTGTTTGGCACCCCCTCCCTGTCAGACTGTTTTTGTGTGGATCTTGAACTTTGACTAGCTGACTACCATCTATATGAATCCTGAACCTTGGAGTAGCTGACCACACTCTTGCCTCAACTCCATCTGGCTTCTATGAACACCCTGGTCCTGACCTCCTTCCAAATATCCTAGTTGCCGCTCGTGCCCCGACCATTACACAGAGGCTTGGCCTACCCTGGGCAATGAGATTTTCTAGCCCAGTCTTCCTCCACATGAGTACAATGTAGGTCTTAATCCAGCAGGTGAAACTCACGGAATGGAGAATCATGTAGGTTTAAAGTCCAAATGAAAAACCTATGCACATGCAATGGCCAAATCTTATTGCCCAGCACAGTAAATTGCACTACAGTAAGCTCACTCAATCAACAGAAATTTTGTGAATCAAACCCTCTGTAAATTCCTCCACAAACAGATTGCATTTACAGTAGGCCTATTTGAATTACTGGTACTGACAGAGGATTTCACTCACTAAATTCATATTGATTCAGTGAGCCTACTCTAGCATGATATACTATATTAAGCAACAGCATTTGGGTCATTATTCCTTAGCTACATCAATCAGGCTGATCAATAGGGCAACTACTGCTGCAATTGGATCACACACACACACACACACACACACACACACACACACACACACACACACACACACACACACACACACACTAGTAAATGATATTTTGTTAGAATCATATAAAACTATTCAAGAAATATATTGGGCATTAATTTTGTCACCAACTACTGGTGACAAAATTCATCACATGGCTCTTCCCTCCCTCTTTGGAACAGCTGGGTGAATTACCAGTCTTCATACATCAAGGTCCTTCTTCTCTGACAGCACACCAATCCATGCAGGAGCTTAGCCAGCCCATGCGTGCTTGTGCTGACAGCCAACACCATCCTGCCTCCTTGACAGAGTGGTCAGCTACTAGTGGAGGCCGGCCCAGCCAGGCTCCTGTCCAGATTGGTGCACCACTGGAACAGAAGAACCCTGGTAACATGTGAAGACCCAGCTAGCCCAGAGGGTGGGGAGAATGGCCACACAACACATTTTGTAACGGGGTGATAAACTTTATACCCATCGATAATTGCAAGCTGTGTTTTTTGTGATTGCCAGGATATCTCTTGCTACTACAAATATCTATGACATGATTTGATTTTTTTTTTCCTTGTATCTCTCTTATTTACTGTTTTATTGTCTGAATATTTATTGTATAGTTGGTTTCTATATAGTGGCCTTTTGAGTCATAGCATTTCTATAACTGCATTTTCAACCATAAATTATTCTATCATATTTTAAAGAATATCCGATCATAAACAATAAATGTGTCGTTAATGGACTAGTTTAGTGGCTACTTAGCAAGTTGGATTTGGCTATGTGATTATGTCAGCATTATTAAAAGAAATCAACAGAAAGTGAGGACAATGTTCCCTGAAGAGTCACACAGATGAGCCCAAGCAACCAGAGATCACACTGTGAACTGGGATGGCATAATTATACTACATACCCAATGAAATTTAGCTATGGTATCATGTGGGAGCAGACAAAGAGGATAAGAAAGAGAAAGAGAGAATTATGTAGAAAATAAAACATTTTAATAGACATTAAGGGAAAATCATTGAAAGTTAGAACTATTATTTCAACATTTCCAAAAATGATTATTTTCTGTTCAGTCCTGTTTGCAAACATAACTAACGAGCACTATCTCTTTGTCACAAACAGAAACAGTGATTTGGGATCATATAATGTGATTGCCCCAAACTGAACAAAAGTAGCGTACTAAGAGCATTGTAAAAACATGACTGTTTTATTGGCCTCAATTAAACAAATGGAATACAAATTGCTTCTTCATTCCACAAAAAATCACTGTAATGATATTATGTAAAAACATCCCCTGATATTCAGTAAGGATGGGCTGTTCGTTTCGGAAGCAGCAAGTTCCAAAATGACCCACATGAGCCCAGGTGCTGTTTGGAAGCCTCCAAAAAGCAAGCAGCCAATCACTTACCTTCCTGCACATGCGTATTGAGCTAAACCCCAACCAGGAAGAAGTCTCCTGGTGTCATCTGTCCTTGTATTGTTTATGGATTTGATTTCTGATCAGTTTTGTAAACCGCCCAGAGTAGCCGTGTAGCTAGATGGAGCGGTAAATAAATTTAATAAATAATAAATAAATTGTCCTTCTCCCTGGTGCTGGCCAATCAGACAGGGAGGCAGGATGATGCATTTCCCTGCACAGCTCCTGATTGGCCACGCAAGAGAGGAGGACAAATGACGTCAGGAGCATTCTTCCTGGTTGGAGTTTAGCCCAATATGACCGTGCAGGAAGGTAAGTGATTGGCTGCTTGCGTTTCGGAGGTTTCTGAACAGCACCTGCGCTCTCATGGGCTGTTTCGAACGTGCTGCTTCCAAAATGAACAACCCATCCCTAATATTCAACAGACATAAAAATGAATTCACATTGAATCTTAAAACTTGCATTTTTAAGAGAAAGGTCAAACTCAAGCCAACTGTGCTAAATATACACTTGAGAAGAAAAGGCATGCCATATACTATCCACTGCTTTGGCAGTTGGAAGGCTAATGGAAAGACACTGATAACTACTAGGAACGCCAGCTGACAATAGCTACATTCAATATACACTTAGAAAAAATGGTTCAAAAGTCTAACATTGGCAGGATGGGCTGCTTATGAAAACTGTATGGAAATTAAAGAAATATCTTATACATCTCTAGGATATCATTTCCAAATTTAATAAAAAGGGGTGTGAACTGTATTCTATCAACTCTTTGCATGTTTGATTTTTTTCCTAATGTCAACTGAGTGAGGCACAATATAATGTAACTTTCTTATAATGCAATTCTAGTTAGAAAATGGTAATTTAAAATATTTATATGTTAATTAAAGCATAATGTCAAGAATCCTGAGCTGTGGCTACAATTGGCGCTATTCGCTACTCCCTGTTTTACAAGGCCTGTGAATTGTGCCTACTGCAGAAGCAGCATGGAATTCTTATTGGCCAATCAAGGCCTTCAGTTACCACAGCCAAATTTATAATACATTCAACTGTGCAAATATGACTTCTTCAGTGGCAACATTAATACTGTAAAGTACAACCATAAAACTGGTACTGCCGAAGCATTAAAAAGTTTGCAGAACACAGCGTGTGCCACAAATTTTCAAAAAGAAACGAAGCAATAAAACTGTAGTGCATACATTATGGAATGCATTAAAATTACAGTGAATGAGTTAGAGGAACATTGGTTTGGGGAGTAGATGGGATGGCACTTGTTCCAACAGTGCATGTTCTTCCGCTGTTTCCACTTGACCATTGCAGAAATGACCTGCTGTTTTTACCATCTCATGTGTTATCAAAGCCCAGCATAGCTGAGAGAAACTTAAGCATACAGCAGTCAGAGAGGATCTTGATTCTCCTTACTTCTCATATTCAGGTAGCATTCAAAAAAACAAAAACATTAGGTGGAAAGAAAAGGTATGGCAATGGGAATTGAGTTATGTCCTGTCAATAAATGAGTGTTGTCCAAAGGTAAAATCAGGAGAAATGTGAGATGTTCAGTTGTTTCATCATAATCCTCTCTTGGAAAATGCTTTGTCAATTTAAAGCAGTTATACACCACTTTTCAGGTAAAGTGGTTGTCAACAAAGCCACCTTGCCTTTTAACTTATTGTCTGAAAGATACAACACAAGTGGGAAAAGAGATGGCAAGGGAAAGGAAAACAAGAAATTTGGGCACTAACTGGGTCTGTTACATCTTCCAGCAACCAGGTGTAAAATATAAAAGTGTGATTGTACTGCTGCCAGAAGTCTGTGACATTCTTCCCATGAGCAGCTGCAATAGGAACAAATAAAAAATGGGAATACTGACTTGATCATTTTCATACTTTTTAATTTTTAATGTTGTCTTTTTAAAGTTCAACTTCTGTCCTGCTTTGGCTCTTCCTTCTTTCACTTTCACTAAAAATAATTTAAAGTCACTACTGCTTTCTGCTAGTAATAGTTGCATCTTCTGGGAGAGATACCTTATTTTTCCACTTTTGTTCCCTTATTTTTCTTCCTCTGTTTCTTTACACTAATTATTGTAATATTTCTCTTGAAAAAGAAAGTTTTTCAGTGACTGTCTATATGACAGTCACTGAAAAACTGCATTCAATTCAGAGTTCCAACACTATTTCTGTCATCTTTTACATTTGCCTCTCACCTATCCTTTAAATGTTTCTTCTGTCATCCATTTAAGTTTTTATTTCCTTTTTACTACAAGAATTGTACTTTTGCACTCTTCCCTAATAATACCGCTGGTTTCGATCCACAGTCTTTTCAGCTTACTTTTAAGGTTGGAAATTAACAGCTCATTATCAGTACTGCAATCTTCTCTTTATCTTGTTTTGGCTCTCTGACAATTTAGAAATGATCAGACTAAGTCTATTTCGTTTTTAATAAGTATATTTGGATGCAACCAAACATATGAGTGTACAAAGCACAGCAATAACTATTATAATAATAACAGTACAATAAGCAGAACAGACAATAAAAGCAAATACTATAAGCAAATGGCTTATATTGCTGTCAAACCGAAGCATACTTGAATGGAAAAAATAAAATATACTTCCACAATATTTTATTTTCTATCAAGAAAATGTTGTCAAAGATCCTGTCTGATTCACTGGCCCATTTAGACATATATACATTCAAAGTATGTAGTCCTGAAAACACTTAACTTGAATGTGTCTAGAGTTGAGGTGTTTTTGAACAGATTACCGGTAATCATTATCTTAAAGAATTGAGAAAGACAATGAAAAATGCTAGCTGCTATGTAGGTGAGCCAAGCAATAACTTTCAATTTATAAAATACTTTAGAATAAAGTTCCCTTCTTTTAGAGGGGCATTTTCATTTTGTATAAATGTTACAGGCTACTTACAGCATATACATAATGACACCAATGCTCCAAACATCACACTGTTGGCTATAGTCGTGTGCACTTATCACTTCTGGGGCTGCCAATGAAGCAGAAACAATAATATTAATAATAGAAAAATACTTTTAAATGCTTAAAACAAAGCATGTGCTGATGAGAGCTTCTTTATTCCTCCCTGAAGCAAAAAGAAAAGCAGCAGATGTTAAGATTAATAATGTACAGCCCTTAACAATTCATGCTGATGCATCCTCACTTTGATCATTTAGGAATGATGACACTGTGACTAACTATATTGGTGGTTTTCTTTTTAGCTGTAAATTGTAAAAACATTAGTTACAAAATTCTGATTGCAAATCTTTAATGATACCACATAAACCTCCATTCCATTTGGAAAGCAAATATAATGCATAAGGTTACAGATTAGATTTAGACAGAGTTTGTAGAAATACCCATCAAGAACAAATCCTAACAAATACAGCATCCACTTAAACCTTTTTTTGGGGGGGGAGACAGTTTGCCTTTTAAAATATGTTTACATAAACACTGTATACATTACACTTAATTCACTGTTGGCTCAGATGAAATTATCATAGTTTATTAAGCCAAGATATATGTGCACTTTCCCCCCACTTGTAAAGCTGCTTCACTCCTCCCTTGACCTGAGCCATAATTCAAATAAGAAGTCTTTAGTTACCTATCATAATAAAAGACATAATAAAAATACCATTAAAAGTAAAAGAGGTGTGTTCTCTAAATGCAGGAATAGGACAAGAGGCATAAGGTCAGGCATGATTTCATAGAAAAGCTTCTCAATAAAGAAAGATGGAGATCTCAGGAGTAAGTTCCTGGATGTAAAGTTCTTGGCAAGATGGGGGGGAAAGTCAGGTAGTTACTTATATGCGGCCCAGAGCTGAGATGTAATGAAGCTGCCTTTGGATTGGGGGTGACTGATATCCCCTCCTCCTCCTTTCCCCTTGCCAGCCACCTGGGTTGGCCCCATTGGGATTTTTGGCTGTGTTTTGCGCTCCAGCTTTCATCTCTCCCTGTGGCTGACTGAGGCAGAAAAGGCGTGATCTGGGCCGAGGGTTTTTTTTGGGGGGGGGTTGGCTGTTGTTCTCTTGCTGTTTTTGCTGGTGGGGTTCGAGGGTCTGGCAATCACTCGTGGGGGAGGAAGAAGATGAGGGGATCATCGGTGCACAAAAACTTTATGGCTCCTCTTCCACATGGCCCATGGTGGGACCTCTTCTGAGGAGCCCAAGTGGAGCAGGTGGGAGTCGAAAGAGGAGTCCAGAGAGGGGGAGCTGGCAGAGAGCTGTGTGGCGGGTGGACCCTCACACAGGCTCTGGCAGGGAGCACCAGAAAGCCAGCCCAGAAGAAGTGCGGAGAGCCAGCATGGCGTGGGAGCTGCTCCTGCTCCTGCTGCTAATGTTAATGGTTCAAGAAATGTCATGCTGAATGATCAGCCCCTACAGATTTTCACCTCACCAACTCTGGCCTTCCTTGCAAAAAGTTTGGCCACCCCTGCCCTAAATGGTCTCATTGGAAACACATGGGAAGCAGAGGCACCACTTGCCTGATCAGGACCTGCCTTCCGCCGCCCTCCACATGCCATCCAAGCACCTAATTTTACCCCCCCCCAAAAAAAAACTGGGAAACTTATTGACTCAAGTATAAGTCAAGGGCATTGTTTTTTTTTCAGCCAAAAATAAGGGCTGAAAAACTCAGCTTATACTAGAGCAGGGGTGCCCAAACTTTTTGTAAGGAGGGCCAGATTTGGTGGCTGAGAATGTGTCAGGGGCCAGTTGCTCCCCGACCCTGCCACCCCACTGCAAGCCCCAACCACTGACCCATAAGCGCCACCCACTAACCCTTTGCAACCCCGCCTGCAGGAAGGAAGGCGTGGACCAAGGGAGGGAGGGAGGGAGGTGGAAACCAAGAGAGGAAGGAAGGAAGGTGGGGAACAAGGGAGGGAGGGAGGGAGGTGGGAACCAAGGGAGGGAGGGAGGGAGGAAGGTGGGGACCAAGGGAGGGAGGAAAGAAGGAAGGTGGGGACCAAAGGAAGCACAAGGAGCCGTGGCCACAGGTTGCCCCTTGGAAGAGGCGATCTGTGTGACCTTGCACCCTCCCCCAAGCTCCCCAGCAGTGGTGACGGCTCGCCCGCTACCCCACCCCAAAGCTCCTTGGCTTTGGCAGAGGCCCGCTGGCCTGCCCACCCCCACACATTCCCCTGCAGTGCCGGTGGCGGCAGACCACCCGTCCGCCCAAGCTTCCCAGCGGTATCAGTGTTGGTGGAAGATTAAAAAAAAAAAATGGGGTGAAGGAGGGGGAGGGAGAGGCGGGCCGGCCAGCCGCGGGACACTCAGAATGGCCTGACGGGCCGGATTTGGCCCCTGGGCCGGACTTTGGGCAGGCCTGTACTAGAGTATATATGGTGTGTGTTAATTGTACTGGACTGTATATTGTCCCTCGTTACTGTAAGCCGCCTTGGGTCCTTTTCCAAGGAGAAAGGTAGGGTAAAATACTCTAAAATAAATAAATAAATAAATAAATAAATAATGTTAGTAGGGAGGGGGACAGGCAGTATGTTCCATCCTCAGTCACTCAATTTGGTTGCAAAGAACATTTTACCTCCAAGAGAAATTAAAGAGAATTGTTTCACTCATCAAAATTTCATCCTATGGGGCAGAGGAGCAAATTAACATTGGTTGTCTTTGCACCTGCTATATACCTTGACTGCCAATACTTCACCTGAGGGAGTATTCGCATTAAGAGAACCACAGAACTGCAACAAACTCTAAAGGCTGTTGAATCCAACCCTAGAGTACTCACTTGTAACAGTGGTTCTTCGAGTGGTCATCTATGTATTCACACAAATAAGCTATGTAACTTTACACCCATCATCATGGAAACTTTCATAGCTTTCAGCCTCAAGATGCCTATCTTCAGCCTATCTTGTTCATGCTCCACACACTTTCCACCCTCTGTCTGCCACTAGGCCAATATAATGAATTGGCAAGACAGTGGAGGAGAGATGGCTGGGTTATGTGAAGATGACCACTCAAGGAACGACAGTTACAGATGATAAACCAGTCCTTCTTTGTCATGGTCTCTTTGTTGCACATAAATGGGTGATTTAAAAACTTACAGTTTGGAGATGGGATGTCATGACAAAATGGAGGATAATAATGCTCTACCAAAAGTGACATCTCTATTGTGGCTAGCAAATATTAAAGGCTGGAACCATGCTGACACCCTCTTGGATGTCAACTCCATTCCTAATGAAGATGATACAGTCTTTATGAAGTGACTTTTTATATTTATTGGCAAGGCTTTCTTCATTAGCTGATAAGTTAATCTAATTATCTCCACAATTCATTTGGAGAAATGGTGAGATGAAACTGGAGGCCCTTTATGAGGAACTTGATAGCAAAGAAAGAGATTTTCCCCCTAAAATCTTTAGTTCTATCTAGATAAAAATCCAACACTCCTTTGACGTATAATGTATTCTTTTCCAGGTCAGTGGTGGATAAGATGCCAGACATATCAAAGATTCCGACATATGGAAGGAGGAAACCACATTTGGTAAGAATGCTAGTTCTGAATGAAGCATCACTTTATAGATACTAAACTGGATATATGTACGGGAGGACTTATCCAAATGAGGGGAAAAATCCAAAATGCTTGATCTTGTAACTTCTTTCACTTTCTTGAAGATGACGTTGTCTGCAAGGCAACTAAGGTATTTGTTGAACCTTCCAATGTTGGTAGAACACAGAATACAGGGGAAATTTGAAATATTAGAATATTGTGCAAATGTCGACTCATTACATGCTAAGCGAGATACTGTATGTCAAGCCATACTTTGGTATAATTGTGATGATTATGATGTACACCTTATGAAAACCCCAAATTCACAATCTAAGAAAATTAGAATAATGTGAAAAGGTTCCCTATTCACAATAGTGCATCAAGAGCCACCACACACAGAGGGATCCTGGACATAGGCTTCAAATGTCCTATTCCTCTTGTCAAGCTGCTCCTGAACAACAAACAATGTCAGAAGTGTCTTACCTGGGCTACGGGGGGAAAACTGGTCTATTGCTCAGTGGTCCAAAGTCCTCTTTACTGATGAGAGCAACTTTTGCATCTCATTTGGAAACCAAGGGCCCAGAGTCTGGAGAAAGAATGGAGAGGCACACAACGCACAATGCTTGAAGTCCAGTGTGAAGTTTCCACAGTCTGTGTTGGTTTGGGGAGCCATGTCATCTGCTGGTGTTGGTCCACTGTGCTTCATTAACTCCAGGGTCAACATAGGCATCTACCAGGAGATTTTGGAGCACTTCATGATTCTTTCCACCGACGAGCTATCTGGGGATGCTGAATACATATGTATGCTTAGACTTTTCAGAGATCTGCTATTGTTCTTTTTCCAATCTTTGTGTTATTGATGTCATGTAATATTCTAATTTTCCGAGATTGTGAATTTGGGGTTTTATAAGCTGTACACCATAATCATCACAATTATACCAAAGGAAGTCTTGACATAGCTCACTTAGCATGTAATGAGTCTATCTCATATATTAGTTTCACCTTTTGAGTTGAATTACTGAAATAAATGAACATTTGCACAATATTCTAATGTTTTGAGTTTTACCTGTAGATAATAAATGTTCTGTTATCTATGTAGCAGAAGTTGAGGGTATGTTTCTTTATGTGACACTTTAATATATCTGCCTTCAAGCAGCACAGAAAACATGGTTTAGAAACAAAGTTGTTTAAAAGATCAGCACAACTTATATTTTGGTACATCGGAGAACTAACCTTTCACTCCAATATTTACACTGATGATGGTGACTAAAAGATGGAGCAATGAGCAATTTTCTAAGAAACAGAGCCCTAGATATTTGAAGTACATTGTCCACAACTTCAAATATACTAATATTTAGTATATTATGAGACTTGTGGTGTGGTGACGTAACTGCTATACTGCAGCTAAAACTATGCTTATGATCTAGGGTTCAATCCCAGGTAGCAGGTTCAAGGTCCACTCAGCTTTTCATCCTTCCGAGGTCAGTAAAACGAGTAACCAGCTCACTAATGAGGGGAGCAATGTGTAGCCTGCATAATTAAATTGTAAACTACCCAGAGAGTGTTTTAAGTCCTATGGGATGGTATAAGAACACTTTTTTAGTATTACCCGTATATACTTGAGTATAAGTCAACCCGCATATAAACCGAGACCCCTAGTTTTACCCCCCAAAACTGGAAAAATGTATTGACCCAAGAATAAGCTGAAGGTGGGAAATGCAGCTGCTACAGTAAATTTCAAAAATGAAAATAGATACCAAGAAAATTACATTAATTGAGGCATCAGTAGGTTAAACATTTTTGAATATTTATTTCAAAGAAAAACAGCAAACTAGCCACTAAGAAACCTGATTTGGGGTGGTGGTGGAATTGGTTCGTTTGAAATGTACTGCTGGAGGGGAGCCTTGTGGGTACCATGGACTGACAGAAATATGAACAAGTGAGTCTTAGATCAAGTCTTTACTTAGACACAGTGGAACTAAAATAAGGTGCAAAAGAGAGGGACTAAAATGATTACTGGCCCGGGGGACCTCCCTTATGAAGCAAGGCTAAGACATTGGGGCTCTTTAGTCTGGAAAAAGGCGCCTGAGGGGGGATATGATTGAGACGTACAAAATAATGGAGGGCATGAGTAAAGTGGATAGAGGGACGCTCTTCTCCCTCTCACAAAATACCAGAACTAGGGGACATCCCCTCAAACTGAGGGTTGGGAGAGTGAAAACAGACAGAAGAAAATACAGGAAGCTTGTTTAAAAGAGATACAGAATCTCTACCTTGCCTTGAGTCCGGATGATTTTAGCTGTGTCGGAAGAGCAGAGGGACCCTGCCGGAGGGCGTGTTCTGATGTTTTGACCACAGCTCCCAGAATCCCAACCCTGTATTGCCAGTGGCAAAGGACTGTGGGAGTCATAGTCCAAAACATCAGTCTTCCTTCACGTGTTGACTGTGAGCTGTTTCAATAGGCTGCAAGAGCTACCATTCCTGCCTACATAATCTGCATATGGGAGACCTCCCATGATTCCATGAGCACTAGTATTTTGATACTATGCCTATTTTTAGCTAATTTAGATAAATTTTATCAAGCAGTATCAGTCAGAAGACTTTTATACACTCGGATCAACTGCTTGAAAAGCAGAGAAAAATTGCTCATCCTAAACTCAATGTACACTAGTCTAGAAGCCTTATCGGGAAATACCTGCTTTTAGCTGTATCTTGGTTAATTTGCTTTTTCCCTTTTCACATGCAAAGCAAGTTGGCAACCTTGTCTTTCTATCTCTATGGCAACCCTAAGTAATTCAGCCCTTTTTTTAGCCCAAAATTAGGTCTAAAAAACTTGGCTTATATGCGAGTATATACGGTAAGTCTCAGTGAGATCAGTGACTCTTATTTCTGAATAAACATGGATAAAAGCAGTTTATTAGTCTGCTTTGGTTATCATGAGGTCACTTGCAATGCAAGTATTTGTACTACAATATGCCAAATCTTTTCCCTACAATTCGATGATGTCTGCACAATATCAGTACTAAAATTTTATGGTAACAAAAGAATGTAAGAAGAGTCATGAACTTCACTGTTAGGTAGAGACAGTTGTCCATACAGGGAATGCATAAAAGGCATACTTGCTGACAGTTTTGACAACTTTTTTGCTCAGCTGGAATAGAATTTGTCATCGTAATCTTCCAAATCCATTTTTACCCTTATATTGTACCTATGTACAGTGTTTTAGCAAGTAAAAATGATGTCTATCCATACTAATACAGCTTAACTTTGAGAACTAAAAATGTTGACTAACTAAACTGAGCACTGCAGAGAGGTGTATGAAAATAGCATGTAAATATTTAGGGGACAGTATCCCATGCTCTTTGAGCAAAAGTTCAGATGTGACAGGAGCCTTTCCTCTCCTCTCCATCACACATCTAAAGTGCAGAAAAGGTGAGGGCACAACAACAGTTTGCTAACATTAATAATTGGAAACTTGCTCCTCCCTTCCCCAGCAGCTCCACATACCACGTCTGAGGTCTTTTGTGAAGTTTGTGTTAACCTCTTAAGAGGCTTTCCAGAAGAAGCAGGAGTACAAAGACAAAGATAGGAATCAGAAGGCTGTCTTATGCACTTCACATTCAGTTGTTCATTATAAATCAAATTGTCCTCTAATATTGCATGATGCTTATTCTCCAGCCAATAATTCACTTTATTAAAACCACCATCTAACCATAAAAACAATGCTAGACCTATTTTTCCTGATAAGTGGAAGGATGGGATTCGATACGATAGCCGACTCCTTTGAGAAAAGTGGCAAATAAATAAATAAATAAATAAATAAATAAATAAATAAATAAATAAATAAATAAATAAATGGCTGACTCAGCCTGTGATAACATGATCTAATACTGTGGGATCTGCTGTAGGTATAAAACATGAATTTGCTGTTTTGATTGACTATGCCAAAGGCCAATTCAAATAACCCCAGCCCTTTTTGTTCCCGACACAGTTATTTTTGTTTGCCATTAGGGGCTTGTATATTTTTCAAGCCAGTACAATTTGAACTGACTGTTCCCCAAGTGATCAGTTGTTTCATTGTCCATAAGTAGGGGTGCACTGTCGTAGTGACATAGTAAGCTGGGCATGATGCTTTGCACAGTGTGAATACCCACTCTCGCAATCTCTCTCCCTAGTTGCCTCAAAGTATTTTTTTAATACTCTTGAGTTTAGTGATAGAGCACATGATCACTGCATTGATATACTGTACTTTAGTTTAGTACTAGATCCCATCTGTACAGACAAAAAAAGAGATAAAATTTATATGAAATGAAAATAACTCCAATGAACTACAGGAGACTACTATGTTTCTGTGATATGTATGTATGTGGTTGTACATTACGGAGAACTTTCCCTTTTCTCCAGCACAATGCGATATGTTAATAGTCCACTAGCTTTACAATGAACCATAAAAGGAGAGTCAGAAAGCAGCAGAGGGTGGATCAAAGGAAGCAGGGCTGTGGTGCAGATCAAAATGAGTAAGACTGAGAAGCCAGTGTAGACACAGGCACTGAAACCATCCACAGAATGATCACTGAATGGAAGAGTAAAATATGCTGCAAATCAAGCCATGGCAAAGCCACCTCACTCCAATTGGACTTTACAGTGTACAGTAGTTGCAGTTAAGAAGCTTCCCATTGGGAAGGACACTTTAAAACTGTAAAAAGTTGCAATTCTTGTAAATCTAAAAGCAAAGATGCATCTGTAAGCAATGTGTAAGGCTAGGAAATATTAGCATACATGTAAAGAAATGATACCTTCAGTACACTAAATATAAGCTCCAGAAGAAAACTGAATTCATTCAAATGCCATTTCTTCATGAGATGAGAATGAATAGGAATGCTATCATATGAAGCACTGAACTTACCCATGTAGGTAGGAGTCCCACAGGTAGACTGGAACATGCTTTCACTTCCTCCCATCTTTTGTACAGCTAAACCAAAATCAGTCACCTACAAGAAACAGAACTCATCTGTCTTCAAAATTCCCTACTGACATGTAGTTGCAGCTCTTTCATTTCTCTTAGGAGTTAATTCTTCACTACAAAACCACTTTAGTAGGAGCTAAAAGGATTTGACTAGATCTCTCAAATGATCTCATATAACAGTGCACCTTAAGCAGAGAAAGCTCTATACCATTCCTCTTATAAATATTCAGAACCTAGTTTTAAACAGCTTTAACCCTTACTTTGCAAACTGTGCCAGAACCTGAGCACACATAAAATTAACATGATTATTGATGAGATACAATCTAAGCATATGCTATTATATGGACTGTATCAAAATCATTATATTTAAAAGGTAGTTATTTTGTAGTGGGCATAGCTGCATGAGATGAGATGCTGGGTGGCTTCTGCCTCTTCATTTTATTTTCCTTTTTTATTAGTTAACATTTATTTTACTTTATTTTCTGCACTTCTATGTCACCTTTCTCCTGGCAAACACTGTAGACTCAAACTGGCTTACAGATAATTAAGAGAGGCAGGAATTAAAACAACACACCAGAAATATTAAAAATTATTAAACATTGAAATATTAAATATTATATAAAAACAAGTATAAGTATAAATGCTTATTTTTAAAACAGTTAAAGAACATATTGGCAGCAAATGTCTACTAGTTATGTTACAATTAGATGTTAACACTAAAAGCCTGTTGGGACAAAGGTATTTTCGATTTCTACTTAAAAATGAGGAAATAGCAAGCCAGCCCAGCTTCACTTGGGAAGGTATTTCAACAGTTCTTGGGTCCTTGTCAAATGTACCTATAAAGGTGATAGCACCAAGTGAAGGACTTCTTTTAAGAGTTGCTATGCTCAGTTGGTGTCCTGTTATGCTTTGATGAAAAGGATGTATTTTGTGTGTGCATAATACTCTGAGACTATGCTAATGCTATGCTATTGTGAAAGTACTACAGAGGTTTCTTAATTTCTGATGTGTATTCTATGAATTAATTCAGCCATAGACCTTATTTGGTTGTTTGCTCCAAATACTTTTGGTGTTTTTTGAATATTTTTGAAACCTTTTGGAACTTCTCCCTTTTTGTCTTTTTCAGTATCTTTAATAAAATATTTCTCCATCCAATTGTCCAGATTTTTGGCTAAATCAAGAGGATTTGTGGTAATTAAAATCAGGTTGTGCCTTGACCACCAATTAGGAATTGACCATTTTTGCATTTGTGATGGTAGTTGCAGGGCCAACATGAGAGTTTTAAACACTTAATCTTGTGGATTTTTGGAATTCCCAGAAAACACCACTTAATCCAGTCAGATTAGATGGGTGAGAGATACCAGGACAAAGCAAGCTGCCTAGCTATCACATTTAAGACTTCTAACCTCACCCACTCCAGGATCAACAGGGTAGTGTGGCTCAGTGGTTACAGTAGGACTCTCTAAACCCAGTGTTTCATCACATATGCTCTGGATGCAGGATACTGTGTACCACACCAGGAGGCATGATGTCTCTTGGGTTGCTACACTTTGTCTTGCCACTTTGCTGCATAGCTGGGACACAGAGAACAGGACTGTTGCAACAAAACTACACAACTAAAAAAATTAATAACTGGGTAACAAAAACCAATACTGAGAGCATATTTTGAAAGCTTCTGATTCAGTAAGAACATTTAGAATTGCTTTACATTGTTTCCTGCATTGTGCATACCACCCTTACTTCTGAAACAGTCTTTGCAACTACTAAACCACTACCATCTTTCATCATAGACAGGCTTCTGTCTTTTTCAAACATTCTACATGCTGTTTGTCTCTTCATGCTACAAGCAGGGTGGTTAAGCAAACCACAGATCTTTGGCGCATGGTTTGCTTAGCCTGACCAGCAAACAAAGAATATTGGCTTGTTTCTCCCGGCAAGCCAGAATCATAAGCTAAAACGTATCTCAGCTTCCAACTCTGGCTTTTCAAGGGGAAAAGGAAATCAGCACTCCTATTCATGTATCACATTGTCTGAATCATAGACAGAATGTTCACTGTTGCTTTGGCTACTCCTATTTACAGGAAAAGGGAAAGCTATAAAGTAGCACACACAAGCAAGCACAGCTAGAATTCTTCAGAATGTTAAGAAAGTTAATAATGATGACAGACAGAAGATAAATACAGGTAGATCATAGTGACTGCTTTCTATTGATGGTGAGCAAGATATGGAAGAGGAGAAAGTAGTTGAGAAGGGGTGAAAGGGGAAGGAAAGGAGAATGTTATAGAACTCTCTTTTATATTCTCAAGGTAAACCACATAATATTATGACTCCCATCTGGTCTGACCCAAAAAAACCCAGCACCTGACACCATCCTACTGACATGAACAAAGGGGGTACAAGAAGGCCTACAGTCTCAGCTGCTGAGATAAAATACCTTTTATTGTTGCATGCTCTCCTATTTATCACAGACTGTACCTTAGCATTTCAGTTCTCAATGTCAGCATGTACATTTTAGAAAATACTCACAGCCTTTTTACAACAGCTATAAAAATGGTAAGTAAGGATGCTGTAATATATAATTTAGCAACCACCAAGGGACAATTATTTCCATACAAATAAATGAATGTAAGTTCTGGATACATTTAATGTGTTTAGGTATAAATACTTATAATATCCAAAGCCCACAAAGCAGAAAGTAGTGATATGTAAAACATCATGTGTTTTTCAAAATTATAAAATGTTTAAATGAAATTGCAAGTGTACATAATTCATGCTAATTATGGCTCCCCTGGCTTATGGCTAATAGGTTGGAACCATATCTAAAAGATGGAAGAAAAAGAAGAAAGTATACCATTGAAAACATTTCTTTTAAAATGACCCTAAGTATATTATTATTCATAGAACATGAAGTTTCTCCAATGCACTTGACTCCTACATTCTTGTCAATTTTCCTAAGTCAGACCCTTTCTTTCTGGTTTGATTACACCTTAGCTTAAAAGCTACTAATAGGCATTTACTAGGAAACTTCACTTTTGATACCTGTGTCTTTTTTTTAAAAAGCACACTCAGCCAATGATACTGCTTGAAATAAAGTGTTGCCATTTCTGGGCTTACCTTTATATTTAATTTCATTTCATTTTCTTCATCAATGTCACTGCTTTTAACTAAAATGTTTTCCAATTTCAAATCTCTATGAACAATATCTGTCAAGATGGAGAAGAAAAAGCAAAAGTGTTATTTATCAATTGTGTTAAAAATATTCTGACATAAATGTTTTAAACCCTTTTGATTGAGTACTTTATAAGCTTCTTTTTAGTACATTTCATCCTACTTTAAAGTTCATGAGCAGACACAGAATTCTTTCTTTTATATAAAAAGTATTGTCTGTACAATGCAAATCTGGATCAAACCTAGGTCCATTCTTGTAATATAGTTGGGGGGGGGAGCCTGCACAGATTTCATGACCTTAAATAATATGGTTTTGACATGATTTACCTTAAAAGCATCAATGTATAAAATTATTATATCAAATGAAAAAAATTAACTTGTTTTCTGTATGGGGGAGAGCACAAGGACTGAGAGAAAAAGAGATGAAAAACTATTTCTCATTCTTTCCCATGTCAATACTTCTGTTCCCATTCACAGCTATATCCCCTAAGTCCCACTGTACTCTCTTCCATCCTCAATACGTGTTTTCCAATTCTAAAAATAAATTAACTTTCAAAAATCTACTTAATCGTGTTCATATATTTATCTCTCTGAACAGAATGGGGTTGAGGACTAGATTTGATAGCGCTTCCTCCTCTGGCATTCCATCCTGCCCCTCCCTCTCTTTCAGGAGAAACTTGTAGTAAGGATTAATCTGTGACACCCCCACCATTGTGTTTTGAGGAAGACAGTGTGCATGCAGTAGTTCACTCAATAGATCTCTTCCTCTGGAAGACAGCAAGAAAGTGCGAGTTCTCCAAATCCTAATCCTTTGTGCTACATCAAACATAGCTCACACTTGTCCTTGCTGGTGACACTGCTAAGGCTAATTCTCTGTACGACCATTCAGAGGGGGGCAAGGAGACAGAGCAAGTAGAGAGGGTGACTGCTCCTATAAGCAGCCATGATTTACTCTCGCTTACTCACTCTGGACAGCCATGCTGGAAACTATGTACAAAATACAAGGATCCCCTTTAAACCCAACTTAGCCATTCCCTGTGCTTATTTGTAATGTTTCTTTCCTTGCTTGTTACAAAGAAGTTTGACCTGGAAGAATGTATAGAAGGACAGGAAAGCTTCAGAAAAAAACAAAACAAAACAAAAAAGGCTCAGAGGCCTACTCTGTGTGCAAATCTTATTCAGTACCCTTATGGATCAAGGCTTATGTTTAGAGCAAAAGCTAGAGATCTCCCAAAACCTTAGGTGGAAGAACACAAGCCATGGTCATTCCAACTGCAGACACACACACACACACCCCAAAGATCAGTAAACACAGATACCCAGCAGCAACATAGGCAAAATCCCTAGACACCTTGGCCACAATGTCTACAGAAGTGTTTGTTTGTTTGTTTGTTTGTTTGTTTGTTTGTTTGTTTTAATACTTATATACCACCCATCTTCCAGAGGAACTCCGGGCGGTTTACAACAAGGATACAAACAATAAGAACAATAAAAACAATAACGATAATTTTAAAAACTAAGTAAAACATCATTATAAACTACAGAAAAAAAATAATTGGCATGATGGCAGGGCAAGAAGAAAAGAGAGAGGGAGAAAACAAATTAATTAACTGTCGCCAAATGCCTCACAAAAAAGCCAGGTCTTTAAGGCTTTTTTGAAGGCAGGTGGGGACTGTGCAAGGCGCAACTCACTCGGGAGATGGTTCCAAAGCACAGGGCCAGCCACAGAGAAGGCTCGGTTATGTGTCACAGTTTTCCGAGCCTCTCTGGGCATAGCCACCCGGCCATTCTGGTAGGTCGGGACATTCTGGTGGGTCGGACCTCAGTTGACCTTTTGGAGATTCGCTCTGCCAGGTATTCCGGTCCCAAGCCGTGGAGGGTTTTATAAATTAAAACCAAGACCTTGAATCTTATTCGGGATACAACTGGTAACCAATGCAAGTGGGTCAGCACTGGGGTGATGTGGTCATATCGACGCACACCCGCCACCAGTCTGGCTGCTGCATTTTGCACCACTGAAGTCGCCAAATAAGAGTCAAGGGCAACCCCGCGTAGAGAGCGTTGCAATAGTCTATCCTCAAAATCACAAGCGCTTGCACTACAGTTTTCAGGGAGTCCTCATCCAAATAGGACGAATCTGGGCAATCTGCCGGAGATGAAAAAAAGGCGGTCCTGGAAATGGTGGGCAACTGAGCCTCCATGGAAAGAGCCAAATCCAGGGCCATGCCCAGATTCCAGACACTGTCCACCGGCTGGAGGGAAACACCCTCCAGACTGGGGAGAGGGCCTCCGCATCCGGAAGAAGGAGCCCCAAAGAACATAACCTCAGTCTTCTCTGGGTTGCGTTTGACTCTGTTGGTCCTGGTCCATTCCATGACCACATCCAGGCACAAATCGAGGGTCTGTACAGCCTCAACTGCAGAGGTGGAAAAGGAGAGATACAGCTGTGTGTCATCAGCGTACTGATGACAGCAGACTCCAAATCTCCTAATGACCTCAGCCAACAGCCTCATATAGATGTTAAACAGCATGGGGGAGAGAACCGACCCCTGTGGAACCCCACATAGGAGCATCCAAGGAGCCGACAACTTCCCCCAAAGCTGTATGTCTCAGAGCTGCATGGGCTTGGTCTGTGAAACAGGCATGGTGACCACTTTCTGTTCTTGGCACAGCTCTTCAATAAGCCTTCTGTGCTGAAACTGCCATTTACCCTCTGATGTGCTTCAAGGGGTGGGGTGGGGGACACAACAAAGGAAAGACAGCTGCTTCAGAGCAACTGCCATCATCCACTTTCCTCTGAGGATCTCTTCAATGTAAACCAAAGAGTGGGTGGCTACTTTAGCAATTCCCTGGGATGCTGTACTAGTGGGGTTATCCACAGCACCCTACATGGTGCTGCCTCAGTCTAGTGTGATGTTCCTATTCAACTCTCCCAGCAAAGAAACATAATGCCACTTCCAAGACGGTGGGCGGTAGCAGCAGCCGTCCGTGGCGGTATTGTTGCTGTTGCTTTTTCTTTGTTTTTTTTTTAACTGTCTCCTAGCCCCTGCCAGTGCTGCCAGCCTTGCGGGGTGGGGTGTGAAGTTATTAGGGGGGTCCGTTGGAGTGCTAAGGGGCTGCGGTTTCCGTGAGCCTTGCTCCCCCTCTCTCCCCCCACCTCCTCTGCCTGCACCCCAGCCCTCCCTTAACATGGTGCCTGGAGCTCGCGGGTTCAGGACTTCGCAGCGGACCTCGGAGGGGGTGTCTGGTTGGCTTTCAACTTCTGGCTTGTGCTGACCCCCCCTGTGGCGCCTGCCGACCTCTGCTGAACCCGACCGACCCCTCGCCATGGATTCATCTTCTTCTGCGCCCGGCGGCTCCCGGCGCCTCCCTCCGGGGCGGCGGCCCTACCGGCGTTGTTGGCGGCAGTTGTGGAGATTTTCGCCGCAGCTTCGTGTGGGTAAGCCTGTTGCCATGGACTGCTGGCTCTGCTTTGACCCCCCCATGGGGGATCCCTGACATGCAGCGGTCCCTGGTTCACCCCCAGCCGTGGACTTTCCATCATCCCCAACCGCTCCCTGTTGGGACGGCGGGATGGCCCGGCAATGGTGGTGGCGGCGGTTTCTTTCACCGCAGATTCGTTTTGCTGCCCGGACCTCACTATGGACCCCCCCGGTTCCCCTGTTGTGCCCTACTATGGGTCTCAATGGCATTGGCAACGACGGTGGTGGCTGCAGTGCCTGTTCCCAATGGACTGTGGGCTCCCAACGGACTGCTGGACCCTACAACTCGGTGGCGGTTTGTTTGCAATCTCATGTGGGGGGATTTTCGACCCTGGGTTGCCGATTTAGGTGGACCTGTAGATTTTCTGCTGACTCCCCCCCCCGCTTGGCGGTGGTAGTGGCGGGTCTGAGACCCTGTTTGGAGCTGCTAGCAGCATTCCGGCCCTGCCCTGCCAGTGTAGAACGATGGCAGCGGCCTCTGTCGGAAGCAATGACCGGGCAACAGAGTCCCTCCTAGAAGATCTTTGTCTATCGGAGGGAAGCGACTTTGGGTGGACAAGGGTGGTAGGGGAGGTGGACTGTGGACTGTGGCTCCGGCGGGGAGGCTGTTATTGGCAATACCTGGACGACGACGACTTGGTGACCTGATGGTAGCTGTCTCTCCTTCACTGGAACTGGCTTACAACATCTTGGATTACAACATTATGGACGATGGATGCGCCCTATTTCTCCTCTTGTTCCAGTGTGATGCCAGCTGTCCCTTCCCTCCATCTGGGACCGTTTATTTCCCCCTATTGGTGCTCCAGAGAAGACCTGCCCCCTTTCCCTCCCCCCCACCTTTTCCATTGGCGGCACCTGGCCCTTGGGGCTTTATTATACATTCTTTTCCTTTGTTCGTTTTTTTCCATCCTTTTCCGTTAGCTGTATTTTACTTACTTTTTAAATTGCTTATTGTTGTTTTGTTTAGTTGATTATTGCTTATTTTGTATTGTTTTATTTTTGTTTATTTGTACTTGCTTTGTTCCTTTGGTGTCTTTTGTTGTATTTGTTATAATTTGTCTTTTTTTTTGTCACCATGCCGGCAGGGACTCCTATTTCGGTGGTGTCTGGCCGTGAGAGATACGCTAGGAGCGGGGTGATTGGTCAGTTAAGAAGAATGTGGGTTAGGCAGTTGGTGCCCCTCCCCCGTTCTGATCACTCCGCTCACCGTCACGTATCAGGGAGTCACTCCACCAGTGCCTCTGACCTGTCTTGCCTCCTGGTTAATGCCAGGTCAGTTCATGCCAAAACACCTATCATCCACAATGTAATCGTGGATGAGCGAGCCGACCTGGCGTGTATCACTGAGACCTGGGGGGGCGCGGAGGGAGGGGCCTCCCTCTCCCTGTTGTGCCCCCCCGGGTTTCAGGTCCAGTGGGCTGGCAGGTCAGAGGGTAGGGGGGTGGGGTGGCCATCATTTACAGGGAATCCCTTTTCGTTAGCAGATCTGCGACTTTGGTGCGTCCTGGGTTTGAATGCCTCACTTATCGGTGGGTCAGCGGGATAGGTTTGGTATTGTGCTGGTGTACCGTGCTCCCCGCAACCCAGCCCAATCCTTTCCAGAGATCACCGAGTTCGTCTCAGCTGCCCTGTTGAGGTCCCCCCCCCCGCCTTTTGGCCGTTGGGGACTTCAATGTGCATGACGAGGGGGCTCTGTCTGGTGCTGCTCTGGACTTCATGGAGTCCATGACCTCCATGAACCTTTCCCAGCATGTTGTATGCCCCAGCCATAGTGCTGGCTACACCCTGGACCTGGTGTTTTCCTCCATGTCATCAGACTCTTTTCTGAGGGTTGGGAATCTCATTTCTCAACCCGTGTCATGGCCAGATCACTATCTGCTAAAAAATTTCCTTGGCGATCTCTGCCCCACCCCCGCGGGAGCATTTTAGAGGCTCCTGGACCCTGGTCAGATTGAGGCCATGGCGGACTGCCTGATGACCCAGTTGAAGCCCTGGTGGAGAAGTGGTATGAGGGTGCTGCCGGGGCTGTTGACCGGATCACCCCCAAGTGCCTCCTCCGCTGTGGAGCCCGCTCCTCACCGTGGTTCATGGAAGAGTTGCGGGCGATCAAACATGAACGTAGGAGGCTTGAGTGCATATAGAGAAAGGATCAGACGGAAGAAAAGAAGGCTGCGGTTAAACAGCTGACCAGCCGTTATGCTCACGCGATCAGGGACGCTAGAACAGCTCAAGCCTCCCTGAAAATTGGTGAGGCCTCGAACCGCCAGGTGGAGTTGTTCTGGGTGGTTCGAGACCTCTCCAATCCTGGTCAGCCAGAGCCTCCTCCTAGTGATTTCACTAGTGAGCAATTCGCAGCCTATTTTAGATCCAAGATTGAGGCCATCCGTTCGGACCTGGACTCCAGCTGCAGTAGTCTTTCCCCCACTATCCAGGGGGCCTCACCCCCTTGGTCACCTCGCCTGGTCGAGTTTGGGCCCATGTCACTAGCAGAGGCCTCCAGAGCTATGGCCTGCTGCCGGCCGGCGGCCTCCCCTTTCGACTCATGCCCAGGCTGGCTTATTAAATCTGCCGAAGGGAACTTGCCGGAGTGGGCTTCCACCATTGCAACCACCTCCTTCGGGGAGGGAATTTTTCCCTCCCATCTGAAGGAGACGGTGGTGAAGCCTACTTTGAAGAAACCCAGCTTGGCCTCGGATGATCTTGCCTAACTATCATCCGATCGCAATTGTTCCCTTCCTGGGCAAGGTAGTTGAGAGGGTGGCCGCTGTCCAGATTCAGACCTACCTGGAGGACAATCATATCCTTGATCCCTTCCAGTCCGGGTTCAGGCCATTTCGTGGGATCGAAACTGCTCTGGTCGCTCTGCAGGATGACCTCCTCAGGGAGGCTGACAGGGGGTGTTCCACCCTGTTGGTCCTCCTTGATCTGTCATCAGCCTTTGATACCATCAACCATGGTAACCTGTTGGTCCGGCTTGCCGAGGTGGGGGTTGGGGGCTCAGCATTTGCTTGTCTTTGCTCCTTCCTTGGCGGTCGGACTTAGCGGGTTCAGCTGGGTGAGGATTTGTCGGCTCCTTGGACCCTCCCATGTGGGGTGCCCCAGGGGTCGGCAATCTCTCCTATGCTGTTCAACGTTTACATGAGGCCGCTGGCGGAGGTCATCAGGAGATTTAGAGTTCACTGTCATCAGTACGCTGATGATACGTAGCTCTATCTCTCCTTTTCTTCTTCTGCAGTGGAAGCAGTTCGCTCCCTTGATCTGTGCCTGGAGGCGGTCTTGGAATGGACAAGGATGAACAGGCTCAAGCTTAACCCGGAGAAGACCGAGGTACTGTTCTTTGGGGCGTCCCCGTCCGGGTACAATGCCCCCCTCCCAAGCCTGGGGGGTGTTTCCCTCCAACCTATGGACAGGGTCAGGAATCTGGGTGTGGTCCTGGATTCAGCCCTCTCCCTGGAAGCCCAGGTGATGGCTGTATCCAGGGCCGCTTTCTTCCAACTCCACAGGATCGCCCAGATCCGCCCGTACCTTGATGGGTCCTCCCTGAGAACAGTTGTGCAGGCCCTCGTGATATCGAGGATTGACTACTGCAACGCACTCTACGTGGGGCTGCCCTTGACCCTTGTCCGGAGATTGCAGCGGGTGCAAAATGCGGTGGCCAGACTGGTGGTGGGTCCTCGCAAATACGACCATATCACCCCACTTCTGGTACTGTTGCACTGGTTGCCCATTGCCCTCCGGATAAGGTTCAAGGTCCTGATTTTGATTTTCAAAACCTTCCACGGCTTAGGACCTGAATACCTGGTGGAGCGGATCCCCCAGAGATCAACTGAGGCCAGACCCACTTGATCTGTGCGGGCACGCTCACTCAGGGTGGCCACTCCAAGAGAGGCGCGGAAGTCGGCCACCCGTAACCGTGCCTTCTCAATTGTAGGCCCCTCTCTCTGGAATCAGCTCCTGAGTGAGCTGTGCCTTGCAGAGTCCCTGCCCGCCTTCAAAAGGGCACTGAAAATGTTGCTCTTTAAGGAGGCATATGGTGACCTCATTTCTGTTTAATATTTTTTCCCATCTGCTGCTCCCGCCATAGGTTCCCTCCTTTCCATCTTTATCCTGTTCTATTTTATTCCTACTTTTTTTTCTCTTGTATCTTTCTATTTTGCTATTTTAACTATTTTAACTGTGTTTGTACTGGTTTTATCTTTTTATTGTGAACCACCCTGAGTTCCGGTACGGAAAAAGGCCACAGTATATAAATGCGTCAAATAAATAAATAAATAAATATAACTTGAGGCACAGGAATTCACCAGGGCTACAGCAAATAATGGATGATAAGTATTCTCAAAGGCTTTCATGGCCGAGATCTGGTAGCTGTTGTGACTTTTGGGGGCTGTTTGGTCATGTTCTGGAAGTTTTTCTTCCTGATGTTTTGCCTTTGGCCAGCATCTTCAGAGGGCAAGGAGCTCAGGAAACTAGGAGTAGTCTCTGTACTCTGGGGTATAGGGTGAGAAAGATTGTGGGTTTTTTAAATTGTGGGAAAGGGGAAACTTGTCCTATTCAGGAGAATAGGTGTTAGTCATTGTATTGTGATGTGGAGGGATTAAGAAGTTGCACTGCAAAAAGGGAGGGTGGCGATAATTCCTGTGGTTGATGGGTGACGTTAGCTGTTCTATTGTGTGAACTGATCAGTGGTGCTTGTGGCTTGGTGGGAATCGTTGAACTTTAATCCTTTGCAGGCTCTAGTTTTCAGTACAGGAAGCCAGGCTTTGTTTATTTTTATACTTTCTTCTTTTGTGTTGAAGCTGTGCTTGTGTTTTTGGATTTCAAAGGCTTCACTGTGTAGTCTGAAACAGTGATTGCTAGTGTTGTCTGGTACCTCTGTATCCTGGAAGAGGATTTCATGTCCAGTTTGTTTCAGGGTGTGTTCAGCTACTGCTGAGTTTTCTGGTTGTTTTAGTCTGCAGTGTCTTTCATGTTCTTTGATTCTGGTCTGGATGCTGTGCTTTGTGGTCCCAATATATACCTGGCCACAACTGCAAGGTATCCGGTATACTCCTGCAGTAGTGAGTGGGTTCCTTTTGTCCTTTGCTGACCGTAGTATCTGTTGTATTTTTGGTGGGTCTAAATACTGTTTGTAGGATAATAAATTATTCTCCTGAATAGGAGAAGTTTCCCCTTTCCCACAACATTAAAAATGGCAATCTCACTCACTCTATACCCCCAGAGCACAGAGAGTTCTCCTAGTTAGGGATGGGTACTTTGCAAAAAATGACACACTGTTTTGTCATTTTGTACGCTTAAGAAACCTGACGAAACCTTACGAAACAGCAAACAGTGTGTCGTCAAGAAATTAAATGAAACACCATTTTTGTTTCAGAAATGAAACAATTCATTCTAGCCTCTTGATCCAGCCATCTTCAGAACAGGTGGTTTGTTTCCCTTTCTTCTCGTACCTCAGCTATTGAGATAGCTTATCTCCGATCTTGATCTGCCTGAAACTAGCCAGGAGCTGAGCGGTTCCCTTTGCTGGATGTGTCTGCAAGTTGATTTAAACTGATTGTTTTCCTTTCCTTTTTAAGTAGGACTGTGGAGGGTGTTTAAAAATATTTTATTTCCTTCAGTCGCTGCGCCGCAGATCAGCTGTGTTTATCTCCCTGATCTCTCCATGCAGCTACTAACTATTAGATTTCTAGCTTGTTTACAGAGGGTTCTTTGCTTGAAATAAAAACGATTAGAAGGTTTGAGGGGCTTTGATTTGGGGAAGTGGGCTCCCTGTTAAATAAAAAAAGCTCCCCATTATTTATAGCCTTACAAAGTGTTTTGTTTCATGACAAAAAATCTTTTAAAAATGCATTATTAATGAAACAAAACAAAATGAAGAATGAAACAAAATGAAACGAAACACTGTATTTCCATTTCATGGCCATCTCTACTCCTAGTTTCCTGAGCTTCTTGCCCTCTGAAGATGCCAACCACAGAGACTGGCAAAACGTTGGGAAGAAAAACATGCAGAACACAGAAAAACAGCCCAAAAACTCACAACAGCTAATGGATTATAAGAAATCAAGCATTCTGCTTCTGCCTCGTGGCGCAGTGGTTAAATGCCTGTACTGCAGGTAAAACTGTGCTCACGACCTGGGGTTCAATCCCAGGTAGCAGACTCAAGGTTCACTCAGCCTTCCATCCTTCCGAGGTTGGTAAAATGAGCACCCAGCTTGCTGGGGGGGCAATGTGTAGCCTGCACACTGTAATTAAATTTGTAAACTGCCCAGAAACTACTTAAAGTGGTATGGGGTGGTATATAAGCAGAACACTTTGCTTTGCTTTGCTTTGCTTCCTCCCTGTATGGTTGTGTGTGTGTGTGTGTGTGTGTGTGTGTGTGTGTGTGTGAAACAAATGGCTGCTGCAATGAACTAGGAAAAAGTTAGGAAAACATAGAAGAAAAACATAATTTTTTGTTAAATGGTAACACTTTTCTAAAGAATGGTGGTTTTCAGTTAACAAGATCACAGACATAATTTGAAATACATAATGCTGCAGAAATGGGTAATACAATAGAGAAAGAACAGTCTTACCTTTTCTATGAAGATATGCTATTGCCGAAGCAAGGCTTTGAATTATGTGCCGCGTCTCATTCTCTGTAAATTGACCCCTTTTTTGAAGAATCTCTTTAAGTTCACCATCCTCGCATAACTCCATTACAAGATACACACGCTAACATTAAGCAGGAAAACAGAAATTATTACTATGTGGAATATTGAAGGTAATGTTATTTTAACTTTAAATGTTTCGGCTACGAATTTCAAATATAAAATTGTACAAATTGCTGTTTACCAAGACTAAATGATAAATTAATCATAATTTTGTGTTTTTGACTGGGCAACTGTTATACACCTTAATGGAAATATTGCAACAATGTCAACAATGAAGTGCAGTTTAGATCAATTTTATGTGTTTTAAAAAGCAAAGACTCATTTCACATTAGGAAACAAGATGTCATTTAAAGACATTCACCCAACCTCAAAAGACTCTCATTACCATGTCAACTTCAAACTGCAGTTACTTCAACTATAATACATTCCTTATTCATGCCCATTCATTTGGCAGAACAAATCAGTTATGATGATTTGTTCAAGCTCTGTTTCCTCCACTTCCCAGGTAGAAGTGAGAAAGAGGACCTCTTCTCATTTTTCCACCATTAGGTTGCTTCCTATTTTTGTGCTTAATTGCAGTCCATTTTTACCCCTGCAAAGAAAGTCATATGAATTTGTGTGATTTTTTTTGCCCCATATATACATATGGGGCAAAAAAAATCACTCAAATTCGTATTTAGACAGACAGACAGACAGATAGATAGACAGACAGATAGATAGATAGATAGATAGATAGATAGATAGATAGATAGATAGACAGACAGACACACACACACACACATACACTGATTAAAGCACATTGTGGCACATTTGGCATGCATAAAATGTTTATGCATGCATTTTTAAAAATATACACATACTTTCAAATGAATTTGTGTATGTTTTGCCATCGGTCACAGAAACCCAGAAATATATAGATTTCAAATCACAAGATTTGCTTGGGCCTTTGGTTCCAGGAGATGCAAATCTGATTACTTTGTAATAAATTCCAAACCCCATTAATTTCTCATTCATGACTAGGCTGAGTCCTTCACTTTACTGAATGTAAATTCCTACACAAATACAATTTCCATTTTGACATCAGTTTGGAAAGCTAATGTGGAACTTATACCACTGGATGATTGGAGTGCAGCATTGTAGTAATGATGGGATTTCAGCTCTTTTGTAACATTCTGTCCCCACTTTGGAGGAATTCAGCAGTAACTCAGTTCTATCTTTGCACCATTGCATCTCAGTTCTTTAGTGAATTGCACTGTGAGAATTATATTTTAAAATATTACCTTTGGTGTTTCAAATACTTCTTCAAGATGTATTATATGCTCATGGTTTACTGTTTTTAAGATGCTTACTTCCCGTTCAAGTAGTTTTACAGCAGAACTCCCAGCCTTCATTAGTAAGAAAAATATTTTGTAAAAATAAGGATATTAATCACACAGTTCTTTGTTAAACTTGTTTCCCAAAATATGCACAATGCTGCTTTAAAATCACATCCCACTATTTCAGGTAGCACAAGGGTTCAAACTAAGTAAGCGTTTCCACATGAAGCACAACACAAAATCCTTCTGCTGTTGGGAAGTTATGATCCCATGGCACTGCATTCTGTAAAGCTTCCTGATTTGTTAACCGTCATGGAATCCACAAGGCCATCGTTCTGCATTTCCAAACCATGTAGCCACCTGCACATTATACATTAGAAGTGGAGATCATATAGCTGATGGATTGTGTATTATCCCAGGAGCAATTTTTTTTATCCTATCCTCCCCAAAAAAGGATTTGCTGCTTCCCCATAAACATATTTCTTGAAAATAGTGAAACTGCACTGCCAGGGATTCTTATCAAAATGAAGTTACAGTGGTACTTTGTATAAAGGAATTAATTCGTTCCAAATGAAATTATGTTAAGCAAATTTTCCTTTATACAAATTTCCCATAGGAATGCATTGAAAACAGAGTAATCCCTAATTATGTTGTACGGATTCGCTCCATAGGTGATTCTGTTAAGCAAATTTTCCCTATCTCCGGAATTTTTTATGTTGTACAGATTTTATGTTATACAAACCATTTGTTATACGAAGGTCTACTATATATGCCTACCATACCTTGTTAGGTAGGAAAAGGAAAGCAAAACATGTTGGTGTGGACTCAGAATTGCATATTTCTAAAGTCTTGGGCAGCCATGGAAATAAAAAGAATGCCACCTCTAATCCCAATAACAGCCAGCACATTGTAAATACATTGTGCAAATATGTTGGTCTTTTCTAGACTCCTTCATGTGGTATATGCTAAACTGTCTATTCTGTCCAAATCCTGCCCTCTTACAAACCTGGCAGCTTGTCATTTAAAAGTTTTAACATCATGTATCTAAATTCTTCCTACTCCCTTGAAAGTTCTTGATTCCTTTTTTTTAAATCGATTAAGGTGCCCATAGCCATTGATGTTCAATGACACAATATTTAGAAGTGTTTTATAAATGTTCAAGTCAAACAGGTGAAAATGCATTCATATATCAACCATTACATGTGGCAACTTGCCATATCAAGCAGGTTCACAGAATAAAAAGATTATACATGCCTTCCATATCCTCATATAGAATACTAGGCCCTCAGCTCCATCAAAATTGCTGGCAAATTGTGTGAGGATATTGGATAGCAATGTTGAAGGTTTCCTATAACAGCCTAGTGGGAAGTGAGCATGAACTTGCCAAGAGAAAAGGGAGAAGAAAAGAGATCTCTTTTGCACCCTGTATTTCTTTGTGTATGTCTTTCATCTGACTAGAAAATAATCATGTAAAATGTAATTTCATAACTAAAAATTCCTTCCTTCCTTCCTTCCTTCCTTCCTTCCTTCCTTCCTTCCTTCCTTCCTTCCTTCCTTCCTTCCTTCCTTCCTTCTTAAAAGTATGCTCAAATTTGATTTTATCAAAACAGGAAGCCTGGAATATAATTTTTAGAACATAGTACTAGGCTGCAATCTGAAATAATTTACTTCATTTTAAGTATTCAAATTTAAGATGATAGCCAAATACATTATTATACTTGTAAGGAAAGAAGAGCCTACAGAAACAATAAGATAGCAATCAATAAGATGCAGTCATGCAGATGAAAAATAAAACAAGCTTACCCTTATCTATGAGCCAAAAACTCTTAAACAATTGCAGATATTACCTACCTTTTCTCTGTTCACTTTCTTGATTGCCCACTTTACTCCTGTTTCCTTGTGTGTTACTTCAATCACCACACCAAAGCTGCCTTGTCCCAATTTTCTTCCAAAAGAATAAATTTGCTAAGAAATAAACACAGACAGATATGGGTTGAACTTGATTACACTTAGACCTGTCCTAGGTCTACAATTCTATAATAGAAAAAGAGGAGGTAGAAATAATCAAAACGACAATAATGAAAGTTCCAGACTTTGTCACATTTTGCTTAGTCTTTTAAAAGATGTTACACAAAGGTAGATTTTCCTCCCAACAGAACAACATACATCATTAAATCTTCTGCTTAAACGTTACACCAAAAGTTCAGATATTCATTCATTCATTCATTCATTCATTCATTCATTCATTCATTCATTCAACTTTTATACTGCCCATCTAACCCTAGGGCTACTCTAGCCCTAGAGATACACTATTACCAACCTGAATCGCTGTGCCATCATCTATTCGTGTGTGAGGAACTTTGCATTCTGCATTACTGCCACGGATGCCTGAGATTATGAGCATTTTTCTGTAGGAGTCTGTTAGGTCTGACTTTGACATCTAATAGGAATATGAAAAAGAAGCATGAAATTAAAACCTCAACACATTGCTTTGCATACCTTCCAGAACATGAAGTTATATGTACATTATCCTGTTTCCCTGAAAATAAGACATCCCCTGAAAATAAGACCTACTTACAGTTTTGCCCCACACTGAAATATAAGCCATCCCCTGAAAATAAGGCCTCCCCATAATAAGATAACAATAAATGTGTACCGTATTCTTCTTCATGGAAAAATAAGACATCCCCTGAAAATGAGACTGAGCGCATCTTTGGGAGCAAAAAGTAATATAAGACACTGTCTTATTTTCAGGGAAACACAGTATTATAGGAAAAACAAGAAAATATGTAAGTGGGATGGAAACCAGAAAAGCTGAATTTGAGAGAAACAAAAATAGCAGCATAATTACACATTAGAAGGTGAAAAGGAAGAAAAAACTTATAGAAGCACTATAAAATTCTAGAGTTCCCCACCCAATCTGACATGTTGATCACTTCCAGTGAAGAAGTCCACATTCACTGAAACTCTGCTGTCTTCGGCTTTAGCAACATGGCCCAAAGTTCTACCACCATAACAAAATATGGATCATACTGAGTATCTGCCAAAAAAACCCCAACCCTCCCTGCCCTGTATTCTGTAAGCAGTTATATGTCTCTATTGCAAGAAAGCAGTGACTCCACTGTAGTAGAATATAAAATATGAAAGTCGAGAAATGTCAAAGCGCCATCCCAAACAGCACAAATATTCTGCATTGCAAGTCTGCATGGCATAATTCTGAAACCAGCTGTAACAAAATTGTAGGATACATGATTTGCATGATGAAGGACCCAAATTCACCTCAAGTGGGCTGAGAAAGATCTCATGCAGAGACCCTGAACGAACTGCTGCAAATCATAGCAGGCAGTACTGGACTATAAACTAATGATCTGATTCACTATAAAATGTGTTCACATATTTATATGAACCGTTTCAAATAAATCAGTGCAAATGACTCTTGCAGCACTTACATTGATCTACTAAGCATCAGAGACTAACAGCTGGTTTTTAAATTGCTTTCTAAACTGAAGCTGAACTATAGTGGTCAGAAAGAAGGCATGTGAAAAACTATAGTGACAAGTGTATGTACAATTGAGCTTGTGATTATATTACTGAGTTGGAATAAGAAAAAACTGGTTAGAATAGGGTCAATAGGATTCATGGGGCAGGTATGTTAGTTTGTCACAGCAAAGAGTTGTGTGGCATTTTTAGAGAGCTAATGGATTTGAGTAGGAAAATAACCTTCAGAGGCATAACCTGGTAGAGAAGAGGACAACGTTTCTACCAATTTATGTTGACCGGGAGGGATCTGTAGCAGACTGAATGGCAATAAAGCCAATATATAATTTTAAAAACCAAATTTGCAATTATATTAATCAGTTAAATATTAATGTGATATCAAATATCCGAGAAATAGAGAAAATACATGTTTGAAGGGGACAAGGAGGAGACTGCTAAAACTGTTTGTACTTAACATGTGATTTTTACATTAATAACTGTAATCCTATGGACTCGGAAATGGCATTCCAGGAAGCACAGGATGTTTTACATTTCTCCTTCTGAGGAAGGATAGAAAGAGGGAACCATTCTCACAGGGGGAGATGCAACCTTGCAGATCATCTTCTAATAATGGAAGAAATTTCCACAGCTTTTGCCTCTCCAGTGTTGCTTGAGGGAGAAAGAGGTTTTAAAAGAAAATTCCATGCATATGTACACACAGGATCCATCATTTTTCCCATTTCCTTAAGAGGGCACTGGAACTAGGGAAAGCATTTATTATTTATTTATTAAAATATTTTACTCTACCTTTCTCCTTGGAAAGACCACATCAAAGATCAATATACTAAGTTGGAGACAATGAGTATACAGCAGTTACCAAGAAATGCTGAAGACAGTATTCAGAGCTAAGAACTATGAATGTGAGGAGGCATCTTGTATCATTAAAAAGCACTGTTAAAGCTAAGAACAATAAATGAACGAATACTGTAAAAAGAAGGGGGGGAGCCAATCTGACAGAAAACTAAAAATGAAAAAACACAAGCAGTACTACAAATTCAGTCCAAGCAATAATGCATAACAACCCATTTAAAAATCAAATAATAGGTAGTCAGTTAGTCAGGAAAGCTTTCCTGAGGAGAAAGGCATTTGCCCACTTGCAGAAGGACAGCAAAGATGGGATGAGTCTGGCCTCCAGTGGAAGGGAGTTTCAAAGTCTGGGAGTAGCAATAGAGAAGGCCCTCTCTTGTGTTCTCATGAGAAGGCACCTATGAAGGTGGTGGGACTGAAAAAAAAGCCTCTTCTGGTGACCCTAGCACCTGAGCTGGCTCATAATGGGAGATACAGTATTTGAAGTCATTTGGAACCATTCGACTTACCAGAAGCACCTCTGTCTCATCAGGATTAAGTTTCAGTTTGTTTATCCTCATCCACTTCATTACTGATACATGTTTCATGTAGATGTTAAATAACATAGGAAACAAAACAAGACCCAGAGAAACGCCACAGGTCTTCAGCTGGGGTGTCAAACATGATTCCCCTAGCACCATCTTCTGAATTCTATCCTCCAGTAAGAACTTGAGCCACCATAAAACAGTGCCAAGTCCCATTCCAGAGAGAAAATCAAGAGGATACTATAGTCGATAGTAACAAAAGCTGCTGAGAGGTCCAATAAAACCAGCAGGGACACAGATCTCCTATCCATTTCCCTGCATAGATCATCTACCAAGGCAATCAAAGCTGCTTCTGTCCCATAACCAAGCCTGAGGCCAGAATGAAATGGATCTAGGTAATCTGCCTCATCCAGAAATCTCTGGAGCTGAGAGGACAAAACCTGCTCCAGCACCTTCCTCAAGAATGAGATACAGTATTAGAAACTGTTCAGTAATTAATCGGTATTGTGGGATCTAAAGTGGGATTTTTAAACAATGGTCTTACTATTGCCTTCTTTAAGCATACTTCTGTTGCAAGGAAGTATTCACCACTTCTACCAAATCGGCCAGTCCCTCTCTGACAGATTTTATGCACCAGGAAGGTCAAAGATTCAGCAGGTCCTCACCTCCCCAATTGTCCTGACTACTGTTAAGATTTTCATATTATGTATGTATGTATATATGTGTTAAAATTTAATATTGTCAAAAGCTGAAAAGTGCTTAGTAATGCCCTGAGTCAAGGACGAGATGGTTGCTGAATCAAACAATGTAATTCAGTACAGTATAACTGCAGTATCCACGGGGTATTGGTTCCGGGAACCCCGCGGATAGTGAAATCAGCGGATAAGAGCGAACGTTTATCCGACAGTGGCAGCAGTCGTAGGGGTGCCAGCAGGGGTTCTGTGCCACCAGTCCTCTGCACCATTCGGGCTGCCTCTTCCTCCTCCTCATTGTGCTTGCGGGTGGGCCCTCTGGAGCAGCGCGGCCAGCTTCCCTGACCATGCCGGACAGTTTTTCAGAAACTAAACATTTTCTATGTTTTCTTCAGCATGGGAGCAGCAGGATAAGAGGAGGAAGCCTTTTGTTCCTGAAAATCAGCACTTTCTGCAGAATTATTCAAGCAGGAGGAATTTTTGATAAAGACTTCATCCTCTCCTTCTGTGGCTTCCCTGCAGTTAAGGTGATTGGAGCCTTGAGACAGAAGCAGGAAATATTCAAGTTAAAAAAAATCTGCTGATCACCAGCCTTATAAGGGCATAGTAAATTTGTGAACAGAATTGCGGGTCATGTCTGATGGAAGACAGTCATGGTGTGTTTCAAACTTTGTTTTCTCAGACAATATGTTTGTGTCCCTCTTTGTAAGAAAGTTACTTTTAAAGAAATCTATTTATACTAATGTACCAAATTATAGATTATCCTCTGAAGTTTGTTTTAAGTGCTTTCCCATTAGATAAATTTCAAATATATATTTATTTGAGATTTTTGAAACAAAAGCTTTTAAAGATTCATTTCTACAAGTTTTGAATGTAACATACTAAAGAATATGTAACTGATGATATAAGATAAATATGTTCCTAAATAAATACACTTGAAAACGCTGAGAAAACGCTGAATTGAAAATACCGGTAGAAGAGAAGGCCTCTCTAAAACTCTTCTGGAAAGACAAAAGTCACCAGTAAAGTTATTTATTTAGGTATGTTTTATTTAAACTATTTGCATATCAGATTTCCTTCAATACATTCCAGGGCAATGAACAGCAAATATAAATATAAATTATTTATCTCACTTGCAGACACAGGCAGCTTTGCATGACTTAGAAACCTCTGACTGCCCCACCTGAGTGGTTCCCCCCCCACTCTCAATCAACTAGGTGCTACTTCTTTCTCTTCCAGTTGTTTTTTCTTTCACATGGAAGAAAGTGTTCTTTCTGTCTCCCTATTCACCTACCCCCGAAAGCTGATCTTCCTCCCACTATCATCTTTGTGCTCTTTCTCTTTGCCTTTTGAAGGTGGGTAGATAAAAACTTTATTTCTCTTTTTCTTGGTCTCTAGCCTTTCTGCTCATTATCTTGCCTGGCGCCACTTGCCAGACTGGTGGACCTTCCTCCTCTGTCGTTACCATTTACCCAAGCTTTGTGCCTGAAAGACTTCACCTGATTTAGAAACTGCATAGTTGCTTCTTCAAGCCACAGCAACTGAAATGAATTCCATGTCACCGAACCCGACAATCATCTAGGGGTACTTTCTGGTCAACTGTTCCAAGAGTAGTGCAAGGATCAGAGTGAACATGAGCAGTTTCTCCCAAAAGTGTATTGCAAGATTGTCACAGCAAGTCTCCAAGGATTCTAATATATTTCATCAGTAGTACTGCAACAAAATGGATTCAGTAATGACCCTTCATTTGCCTCCAGTCATTGTCACTAAAACACTTGAGCTAACACCTAATGTTTAGTTTTATTAGTAGTCTATTTTTATTTTACTTGACTTGGTGGTTATTGAGTACATAGTACATTTTTATTTGTATTGATTTGGGAATTGTATATATGAATCTTTTATTATTAGTTTGGAGTGTATTCTTTGAGTACTTTGTTAGCAGGTTTTTTCTTTTTTTGAGTTGCTTATATTGTTTTTTTAGATAGAGGTTTAAACTTACTCATTGTTTCATTAATTTATGTAATGCATCAGTGCTAGGGATCTTTTTCATCTGTTTTGTTGCAAATCTGAAGCGTTCTTTCTCTGGGGCTTACTTGTCTATTGGGGTTGATAGAAAGAACACTAGATCCAAGACAGATATGGAAGCTGATAGATGAAAATTATAAAAGTCAATGAGATCAAGCCAAAGATGTAGGGAGGTGGGGAAGAAATGAGCTGAAGATGTATAGAGCTCAACTTGTTGGTGAAGAACAGCTGCTGAAAGGACAAGAATGAATGGCTGGAGCAGAAAGGCACTGAAGCACAAGAAGCAGCTGATAAAATGATTCCAAAACCCTTTACTTCATTGCTAAAAAAAAAACTGACTGGAATGAGGAACAGCTCTAGTGCCCAAATTTGGCACCAGAAGCTTCCAGTTACCGAAAAATAATTAAATAGAAGATAGGTTGAATATTTTCAAGGAACCCTCAACCAGCCAGACCCGATCAATACATAGAACTTTAATGAAGAGAACACTCAACAAGAACCTCAGGTGAACACCGATGAGATCACTATTGAAGAAGTTAAGATTGCTACCTAAGCCTTAAAAACAACAAGGCAGCTGCCTTAGACATGATATCTGCAGAGATTTTCAAGCAAGGTGGCCAGGCCATGGCAGAACAGTTTTGGCAACGTAATTTTGTTCTGGAGGATTGGCGAAAATGGACCATTGTCAAAGTACCCAAGAAATGTAACATCTCAGAATACATCATCTGGCAGGTATCACCCTTCTGTCAGTGAAAGGGAAGGCATTTTGTGCAGTCCTCCTTAGAAAGCTGCAAAGTGCCCTTGATCAACGCCTGAGAGAAGAATAAGCTCAATTCTTCCAGGAAGGTCCTGCAGTGAGCTAATTTTTTCCTTAAGAAACATCATAGAACAGTGCATTAAGTATCAGCACCTGTTAGTCATCAATAGGGATGGGCACCAAATGAAAACCCAAATGCTAATTCATCGGTTCATTACATAACAAAACAAAACAAAACAGGGAAGCAGCATTTCATTAGTAATGAAACAAAACGGTGGTTTTTTCATTTAAAATGAACTAATTCGTTTTTCTGTAAAACAGCTCTCCTGGATCCTAGAGGCACCAAATTTGGTGTGAACCTTCCTTTGACTCTCCCCTTTAAGTCCTCCAAATTTGGGTTTCAGTGGGGCAAGTTATTCAACTTCAAAGGGGGTGTCCCACAGAAACAACATTTCTAATTGCAATATTATGTGCTTGAAAATAGTGATCCCAGGCAGCTAGCAGATATATGGCTGGGATCAGTATCTTCTACAGCATAGAAAAGTACTGATCCCAGCCATGTATCTCCCCCAAAGTGTCAAGGCTAGCTTCCTCAAGCAATTTTAGAGAACCCTTTGAAATTTGGAAAAGTTAGGGTTTCTGGGGGCAGAATTATTAAACTCCAAAGGAAGTGGGGGTACTTGATTGAATGAGTGTCTTTGGTATGCTTTACCATAGAGAGGGGAAGCTGTAAATTAACCCTATAATTGGTAAAGCATACCGAAGACACTCATTCAATTAAGTACCCCCCCATCTCCCAGAGGTCAGCTTCGTCCTGTCCTACCAGAGCTTCGCTTGCCCTTTTGCTCTGGGTGGCCACATCGCGGGAGGCCAGAAGGGTCTCTACCTGTAATCAGGCCTTCTCGGTGGTTGGCCCAGCACTCTGGAACAAACTGCCCATGGAGATCAGGCTGGTGGAATCCCTGCCGGCTTTTAGGAGAGTGTTAAAGACCTGGCTCTTCAGGCAATGTTTTGGACATTCCTGATTATATGTTTGTGTGGTCGTTGTTTGTTTGTGTGTCTGTATCACCTTTTTTTCCCTTGCCAGACTCTGCATTTTGCTTTGTTGTTGTTTTATTGTTGGTGTTTTGTGGTTTTTAATCTTTTATGGTGGTTGTGTTTGAGCAAGTTGTTGTTGCAATCTGTTGTACACCACCCAGAGTTCCCGAGGGAAAATCAGGTGGTCAATAAGCATTTATTTATTTATTTATTTATTTATTTATTTATTTATTTATTTATATTTCTATACCACCCCCTTAGGGAGAACTGCACTACCCAGGGTGGTTTACAAAATGGGAAAAGGCTGTAATATTAAAAAGCTACAATTAAAATACAATTAAAATCAAAATTAAAAGGTCTTATAACTGTGTCTTTTTATGAATCTATCATACATGGCTACACAGATTTTATGTTTATAACCACTTATAACTTTGTGTTTATATCTGTCCTTGCGTGATTGCATTGACACTATGTTATCAATTGTTAGTTTTAATGTTGCCTTCTAATGCTGTAAGATACCCCTCAATTCCTTGTTTCTCAAACTGAATGTGTCTTAATTATAATTGACTCTATATTGTCTCTCCTTTCTGTAAGCCACCTTGGGTCCTTTTCCAAGGAGAAAGGTGGGGTAAAATACTCAAAAATAAATAAATAAATAAAAACCTTTAAAACAGACTTCAACAGAGCCTGTTAGGTAGCAAACATCTCATTCTGCCCATGAGAATTAAAAAGTGAAATTTATAAATGAAATATCCCCAGATTTCTTTGGGGGCAAAATAAAAAATATAATAAAAGTGTCCCCATTTACAGCATAAAATAATAGTTCAATCTATGTCCTGTTTTCAGGGAAATATTTGCTTCTATTTAACTTCCTTTGTATTAATTTTCATTTTTTTCTTTGCTCATATAATAATGCTTAGTATTTTTTTAACATTCCTAATATTTACAATTCTTTTTAATAAAAAGAATAAATCACTATAGTATATCATACTGTATACAGTACATAACTCAGAGAAATTCTTATGCTTATTATAATAACATTCTATAACATTCTATTGATTCCAGTTATTAATTTCTTTTCCCCATCTTAGTTCTAAGTACTTCTTTATATCACCCCTCTGATTTTCAAATCCTGTTGCAGACTCTCCCTTTAATGATTTTGTCAGTTTGTTGACTTTTTTAAAAAAATGTATTAATAAACTTAAAAAGTGGATCATCAGTCAGCCCGTTATTTGTCTGTTGGAAGGAGGAAGGTGTTTAGTTTGACTCTGATGGATGAGAAAACTACTAGTATCTCAGTGGTTTTGGGTAGGGGAGATTAAGCAGTGCACAGGATGGCTTACAATTACAGGAGATTTCAGACTAGACAATTGGTGCCTATTCCAAGATCTGGCTATCCCTCTCCCCAACTTGACCCTCCTCCTGCTGAATGCTGGACTGGTTCAAAATAAGTATCATCTGATCTCTGACCTTATTGTTGATAGGAGATCTGATCTAGCATGCATAACTGAGGTGCCTTTGATGAGGATATAGGAGAGAGCCTTCTCTGTTGCTTCTCCCAGATTCTGGAACTCCCTCCCACAGGAAGTCAGTCTGGCCCTTTCTCTCTTGCCCTTTCAAAAGCAGGCGAAAAACTTTCTCTTCAGGCAAGCCTTAATGACTGCCTGTCTGAATGGAGTTTATAAATGGATGGTTGTACTGTACTTGGCTACTTTGAATGTATTGTAGTGTCCCCCTTTTTACCATGTTGTTAGTATGATATTTGTTTGATCTTTTTAGTGCTGGAAACTTACTGATTCTAGCTTCTTGTCTTTTAATGTTGAGTTCTTAAGATGGGGTAAAAAAAGAAAGAAAGAAAGAAAGAAAAAGAAAGAAAGAAAGAAAGAAAGCAAAGCAAAGCAAAGCAAAGCAAAACAAAGTGTTCTGCTTATATACCGCCCCACACCACTTTAAGTAGTCTCTGGGCGGCTTACAATTTTAATTACAGTGTGCAGGCTACACATTGCCCCCCCCCAGCAAGCTGGGTACTCATTTTACCAACCTCGGAAGGATGGAACGCTGAGTGAACCGTGAGCCTGCTACCTGGGATTGAACCCCAGGTCGTGAGCATAGTTTCACCTGCAGTAAAGGCATTTAACCACTGCGCCACGAGTAAGAAAGAAAGAAAGAAAGAAAGAAAGAAAGAAAGAAAGAAAGAAAGAAAGAAAGAAAGAAAGAAAGAAAGAAAGAAAGAAAGAAAGAAAGAAAGAAAGAAATTTAAGTATAACTTTCCCACTGTGCTTAATGGAACACAAAACAGCCCATTGCCAACAAACACAGTGTTCTGATTAACTCTTCAACAAATAAACAGACATCTCTAGCACTATACAAAACCCTGACTAAAGAACCAGGGATAGATAGGCAATCGGATAGACACAATGGTGCTGTATGTTTCTGGCTTCACATCATGCAGGAGAATTTTGTTAGATTTACACAACAAAGGAACATTTTTCACTAATAGGCTTGCCTTACTACAAAGCAATTTTAGAATTTTTGCCTTTACAGAATTCTTAGCAGCCCCAAGGCACAAGCATCCAACAGAAACTCAACACAGAGACACAGACAGACAGACAGACAGACAGACAGACAGACAGACAGACAGACAGACAGACAGACACACACACACACACACACACACACACACACACACGGCAAGGGAACAAACTTCATGAATTTAGTTTGCTTACGTCTCCTACAAGAGATGTTTGTTTCTTTGCTATGCCTTCTTCAGAGTTTGAACACTTCTTCACTAAAGCCGAATCAAGTGATGAATCTGAAGTCTCTAGTAGACCTTCTCCAGAGCATGTGGGGTCCATTTCACAATGGGAACAAAGAAATACTCCATTGCTTGATTCACGAGATGCAGTGCACTGGGTGCATTTTACAGTCTTCTTTTCCTGACTGAGATCTGCCATCTGTTTGCTCATGTAACTTTTTGCTGTGCAAATTAAAGATTGGCACCACTGTGTCCACTGTTGAAGGAAACAGAATAAAAACCTGAGAGAAGGAATTGGAAGGTAACATTGAGGGAAATGGTGGATAAAAAAAATGTGTTCTGACTGTCAATCATTTTTAAGCAACAGCAATGTTGAAATTTCATTAATTTATATGTATATCAAATTTATAGAATCAAAGTTAAAACGCAGTTGTAGAAATGTGTTATGCACAAAGGAAACCAGCACAAAAAGGAATTTGCTGAAACACTTCCACCTGTAAAAAATATAAGCATTCAAAACAAGCTTGCTTTAAAAAACACACAACTATAAACTAGCCTAATTTAAAATTAGATCTACTTCAGCAAGCTAAAGCAAAGAAGCAATAAAATATTTTAACCTTGATTATATAAAAAGTTACTAGTAGAATTGATTCAAAATAGACACCGATTTACCAATAATCAGTGACAAGGAGTGTTTTTGCTCTCTATTTTTTATATTTACCCTTAAAATATATTATATGAAGTCATTATGATGGCTCATATCACTAAGTAGTAGAAATACAGGGGAGTGTACAACATAACATTCTCTCTCTCTCTCTCTCTCTCTCTCTCTCTCTCTCTCTCTGTGTGTGTGTGTGTGTGTGTGTGTGTGTGTGTGTGTGTGTGTGTCTGTCTGTGTCTGTGTGTCTGTGTGTTCTGTTTGCATACATTTGTACATGAGATTAGTTAGCAACTGTTGATGCCAATGCAAAGCCATACTATCTACAACCAATCATGCATTTATTCAGATAGTTTCTGTGCTGTTTCTTTATTCAATGAGGCCACATGCTGTTTTTCTTCAGAGCCAATATTACACATGTCTATGAAAGAAGAAGAAAATTTCTTGTTACATAGCAACACTGGTTACCACTCTGTTTTGAAGCACAAGTTGGGGTTAAGAACTATAAAACCTATAAAGCTTGAGAATGAGCTGTCTGGAAAACTGCATCTTCCTGTATAAGCCTCCTCAGGTTTAAAATCTTTGGAGGCTCTTCTCTTAGTTCCCTATGCAGATTTAGTTTATATATTCTAGCTTTAGTATGGCCTGATTTTTAAACAATCCACAGAACTTTAAATGAATAGAAGATCAAGAAGCAAAGAGGCTTGCAATTTCATCCTTCCTGCTTTCTTAGACTTTGTAGGCAGTACTCCCTCATTGAAATTTAACCAGATTTAATTAATAAGTTGGTGTATGGGACTCTGTGAGGTAATTTACAATTTCCAGTTGCATGGGAAATGCTGAATTTTTGTTTACTACAACAGTAGTAAACTATCTGAATGTACAACACTACAGCAAACATGCAGAAAACCTAAAAAGCTACTAGAGTCAAACTGGATGTTATAAAAGACAAGGTGCCACATGTGATAAATTTGTATTGGGGTTTTTTTTTTTTTGGGTGGGTAGTTTATTTTGTTTTTTGTTTTTTCTATTCTTTGTAAGTTCTGTATCAAAGGATTAGGTCTTTCATTGCAATGGGAGAAAACCATGTAGATATTTTGCTTCCCTAAATCAAAGGAAGCAGAGGGCATTATTTATCTTGAAGTCTACAAGTTTACAAAAAGGGAACGTCTTGAAGTTTACAAAAGGGAAAAGTAGTGCTGCATTGTTATGATCTGGTATTGGTTTTTTGCTAAGTGCAAGTCCACAAAACATCTTACCACCTATGGAGAAGGCCATAATGGAGTGAGCAATACCATCATGGTATGAGCAACTCTAGATACAGAGGAATCACTGTACTTCAAAATACAGACTACATTCCATTTTCCTACTCTTCATTGAATATTAAACAAACAAACAAACAAACAAACAAAAGAGATTAAAAACAATGTTGGAGAAGTAAATATGTATTTTATGACATGGAATACTGTACATGAGGTGAAAGGACATTTCGGGGGGCTTTGATGGTCGATACCATTTGTACTCTGTACAGTATTATGGCATGGTTATTTACAGTAGAGTAATTCATTTACACTAGCATTTGATTCTGTTCAGAATACTGAACAGAATCAGCAGTTCTGCCTGGGACTCTGCAGGACTATTGTGCAACATTGGGATAAACCTGTGAAAAACATTGGGAAACTCATTTTCTAGCTTATCAGAGATACAAATACCTTTGTACAGTAGATCTTTTTGACTGCATCAAACACAGCAAACACCAAACAAGTACAGTATATTATATCTAGAATTGAAATACACAAGACATAGCTGCCCCTCACCCCAAGAAACAATAGAACAACATGTCTACCACAGAATAGCAATCTGGATGGAGGTAACTTTGGTAGACTCTGGCTGTACTGCTGAAGATATTTCACACATAATTGTTATCTGAAGGATGCTTCAACCTTAGCAAAAAACAACATATTGCTACTCTTTCAATGATTGAAGCCTTTAAAAAAATCAGGTCAAACTATTTTGCATAGGGTACAAAATTCTATACAAGAAATCAACTTATACTTGTATTCATGCAAGACATTATGTTATTTTAAAAGGGGCTTGAATTCTACACATGCATTCATTCCCTGTGCCTAAAATGCCTCCAAATCATGATACATTGTTTTAAGATATCTCACACTATTTTTGCTCCAAGCAGAAAATATCATTTTTTCCCTCATCACAGGGAAAAGAAGCTGCAAGATTCCCATCTCTCCCCCTGACCTTCTTTAGAGAATGAAGGTCACAGACTGGTTGTCTTCAAGAAGGATGAAGGACGAAGAAACCTGGGATTGAACAGAGTGATGTGATTCCTTTTACCTTGTTAATACTTTTGAGCTCTCCTCCATATTAACAAAAACTAGAGATGAGATGTTTTCAAAGCATCTGAGCATCATAAAACTAAAGGCGCATCTTATTCCAGGTTTTATTTGCTTCCAGTGTTCCCTTTGCTCACCTGCTACTTTCATGCCCTCCTAATCTGTAAGAAGACCTCCTGTCTTCCTTTTTCTATGAAGGCAGATGCAATGGCCAATACAATTAAGAGTCAAACGAGATGTGAAAGCAGCTTGCCATTCAAAACATATTGTATTGCATTGCTCTTGAGACATTTTCCCAGGGCCATATGTATGGCCAATAAGATTTGCAAATGAAGCCCATGGCCACCTCTTGTTGACTAATCACAAAATAAACAAAAAAACTAATTTTCAAAATATAGGTGGTGAGAAAAGCTTTGGGTCCTTACACCCTGGTCTTTTTTTTAACACTTCTCACACTTTGTCCAAGCTTCAGACAGCATTGCAGGGGACTCTGGGCACACATTCTGGGGCTGTGATGAAAATGTGGCTATGCTGCACTTTCCCAGCCCGTCACAGGGGGACACATTGTCCACCTATCTGTTATGCAACAGCAACTTTTCTGTGACAGTGACATAAGCTCTGGTAACTAGACCCTTGAACACTGCAGTCTTGGTATCTTAAGTATATTAGTGTCCTTCCAGTGTACATGTATATGGGCAGTCCAAGGTAATAGAGATGCCAGGTCTCATGACTCTAAGTGTATGTCTGAAAGCCCCAGTTAGCACAACCTCCCTTAAACCTTGCTGTCTTACCACAGACTTGGGATTCAATGGCTACAATAGTCACAGTGATTATTAGGAGTAGAGATGGGCAGGAAACGGGGAAAATTGTTCCGTTATTCATTATTCGTTTTGTTACGTAACAAAACGAATAACGAAAATTGTGATGAAATTGGAACGAACCGAACAGGACCATGAAAATTAGGTTTGTTACCTTTCGTTTTCGTTAATGGTGGCACGCAATGAAATGAGCTGTTTTTAAATGTTTAAAAACGTCCTGAATATCCGTAAAAACCCAGCGATAATTATTTATTCTGCCTGATAATACCTACCAGGGGAGTTGGGGTCCTTAAAACACGCATTTATGTCTTTTCTCAGATTGCTGTATTTTTTTCCTTTAAGGGGAGTTAGGGGACATCGACCCAAAATGGCTCCCAGACACCCAATATTGATTTCTTGGGTATTATAATGCCCTGGACATCCATAAAAACGCAGTGATAATTATTTAAAATTATTACCAACAGGGGGTTGGGGTCCTTAAAACGTTTGTTTTTGTCTTTCTCCCATCACAATGTATTTTTTCTTTTCCCTTTAAGGATGACACAAAATGGATCCCAGCCACAAGATGGATGCAAGACATGTGATGGCATCATTTATTTATTTATTTATTTATTTATTTATTATTGAATTTATACCCCGCCCATCTTCCCAAGGGAACTCTGGGTGGCTTAAAATAGGCTGGTCAAATCAGCAAAATATCATACAATAAAGGAACAAATAAAACAACATTAAGATAAAAACAGTGGCACCCTTGGCAGAAAGCAAATGTGGCTCAATTAAGAGAGCACCTCATTAATTAAGCAACTAGCATATGGCGGGGGGGATAAAGAATTAAACCTGGTCACCAAAGGCCTCGCAGAACAAGATGGTTTTCAGCGCTCTGCAGAAGGCCAGCAGGGACTCTGCAGAGCGCACATCGCTGGGGAGGCTATTCCACAGTGAAGGGGCAGCCACCGAGAAGGCCTGGTTGCGGGTAGAGGTTCTTCGGGCCTCTCGGGGGGTGACAACCCAAAGCGAGTGCGCTCACGACTGCCAAACAGGTCGGGCCAAAGTTGATCGCTGGGCAATCCGCTCTGCCAGGTAGTCCGGGCCCAAGCCATGGAGGGTTTTATAAACTAAAACCAAGACCTTGAATCTGATCTGGGACACAACGGGCAACCAATGCAGGCGGGCCAAGACTTGGGTGATGTGGTCATGACAACGCGCACCCACCACCAGTCTGGCCGCCGCATTTTGTACCCACTGCAGACGCCGGAGGAGAGTCAAGGGCAACCCCATGTAGAGGGCGTTGCAGTAGTCCAACCTCGAGATCACCAGCGCTTGCACCACTGTTCTCAGAGAGTTGCCGTCTAGGTACGGGCGGATCTGGGCTATTTGGCACAGATGGTAAAAGGCGGTTCGGGTCACAGCAGCCACCTGGGCGTCCAAGGATAGTGCCGGATCCAGAACCATGCCCAGATTCCGAACACTGTCCACCAGTTGGAGGTAAACACCCTCCAAACTGGGGAGAGGGCATCTGTATCCAGATGGAGAACTCCCGAACAACATCTCCTCGGTCTTCTCGGGATTGAGCTTGAGCCTGTTGGCCCTGGTCCAAGCCATGACCGCCTCCAGGCACTGGTCGAGAGTCCGGACAGGTTCCACTACAGAGGTGGAAAAGGAGAGATAGAGCTGGGTGTCATCAGCGTACTGGTGATAGAAGACTCCAAATCTCTGAATGACCCCAGCCAGTGGTCTTACATAGATGTTGAACAGCATGGGGGAGAGAGACGAGCCCTGTGGAACCCCACATGGGAGTGTCCACGGGGCCGACAACTCTCCACCATGCTGCACATACTGGAGCTGACCCTCCAAGAAGGACTGGAGCCAACTGTGAACAGTGCCTCTGATACCTACCTCAGAGAGCCAGTCCAGTAGGATACCATGGTCGACAGTATCAAAGGCCGCTGACAAATCCAGGAGAACCAACAGGGTAGAGCAACCCCTGTCGACCGCCCAGATTAGGTCATCTTGCAGCGCGACCAGAGCTGTCTCGGTCCCCCGGCCAGGCCTGAACCCGGACTGGCATGGATCAAGGCACCGCTGTTCCTCCAAGAAAGACTGAATCTGAATCGCAGCCACCCTCTCGATGACTTTGCCCATGAAGGGCACGTTGGCAATCAGACGATAGTTCACCAATTGGTCCGATGCCATGCCCGTTTTTTAAAGGATGGGCTTTACCACCGTCTCCTTCAAGCGGGAGGGAAAAAAACCCCTCGCTGAAGGAGGCGGTGGCGATGGCATGATGGGCAAGGATCGAAGGGGGTGGACGCGGGTCGGCAGGGGGCAATAGCCCTAGAGGCCTCCGAAGAGGAGACAGGCCCAAACTCAACCAATCGAGGAGAGTGAGGGGGTGCAGCGACAGGGGATGGCGAGGAGGGCTAGTGCAACTGGATTTGAAGCTGGCCCGGATGGCCACTATTTTTGATCTAAAAAGACTGCAAAATTCTTGCTACTGAAATCAGTAGGAGGCCTCGCCAGACTAGGATTGGTGAGGTCTTGGACCACCCGGAAAAGTTTTGCCTGATGGTTCAAGGCCTCACTAATTCTCAGGGAGTAATAAGATGTTTTAGCCTCCCTGATCGCATGAGAGTAGCGCCTAGTCTGGATAATGACTGCAGTCTTATTAATAGCCGTCCGGCTTCGTCTCCAGCTGCTCTCCAGCCTCCTCCGCTCCTGCTTCATCGCTCTCAACTCTGTCATAAACCACGGCGAAGGTCAAACTCTGCCGCGGAGGAGGCGCTTGGGGGCAATTCGGTCAACAGCACGGGAAGCTGTTTCAAACCATTGGTCAGCCACAGCCTCGGCTGAATCATCAGCCAAGCCACCAGGAAACTCCCGAAGGCTTCACGGAACCGAGCAGGGTCCAGAAGCCTCCGGGGCAGGCCCATACAAGGGGCCGATGGTCCCCGGGGGGGGTGCGATTGACATGGAAAAGGACAACAGGTGATGATCTGACCATGACACAGATAGGGAAACAATGTCCCCCACCTCCAGACTAGAATCCCCCGACATGGAGGTCAATACCAGGTCAAGGGTATGCCCGGACCTGTGGGTAGGGCAAGAAATATGCTGGGATAGACTCATGGAGGTCATGGACTCCATGAATTCCAGGGCTGCACCAGGCAGCTCACCGCCAGCGTGCACATTGAAGTCCCTGATGACCAAAAGCTGGGGGGACTTCAACAGAGCCGCCGCGATGAACTCCAAGAGCTCTAGGAGGGATTGTGCTGGGTTGGGGGAGCACGGTAGCCCAGCACAATGCCAAATCTATCCCGCTGTCCTACCAACAGGTGGAGGCATTCTAACCCCGGACTGACCAATGTCGAGGCCCTAGTCACATGAAGTGACTCCCTGTACACAATGGCAACCCCCCTCTTCTGACCCTCCAACCTACCCACTCCCTGAACCAGAAACCCAGGCGGGCACAGCTGGGTGAGGGAAGCTCCCCCCTCTGCGCCCACCCAGGTCTCCATGATACAGGCCAGGTCGGCCCTCCCATCACTGATGGCGTCATAAATGATGGGGGTTTTGTTTTGAACCGACCTGGCATTCATGAGGAGACAGGATACGTTGGAGGCGCTGGTGGGATGGCTCCAGGACACGTGGCAGTGAGTCGAAGGGTCAGAACGTGGGACAGGCGCAAGATGCCTGACCTGAGTTCTTCTTATCTGACTAACCCTCCGATTCCGGGCGTACTGTCCACGGCCCGACACAATCGGAATAGGAGCCCCTGCTAACATGGTGGCCTATTTTAAAAACCCTACAAATCAAGACAAGTTATAACAAGTACAAACAACAAAGAATATAACAAAGCATATAACAATAATAGATGAAAGTAAATCTAAGTGAAATAAGATAAAATACAAACTAAAATATAAACTAAGCAATTTCAACCAATAGCATGCCCAGGTTGCAGACTGGGTAGGTGTGGCAGCCACAGACAGCATAAAAAGCTCTGGCAGCCCCTGTCGTCCTTGCAGTCTGCGGTGAGCGTTAGGGTGGGATTGCTGTCTCTGCGACTCATTACTTTAGGCCAGCCAGGCAGGTGTGTGTCTCTGTGTGCCTGCTGGCTGCAGCCTGGCTCTTAGGGGAGAGAAAGAAGAGATTTCTCTTGCAGCCTCTCTGTGTGCGTGCGTACCTCTCGGGGAGTACCCTCCCCTGCCCTGCAGTGCAGTCACTCTGCGGCTGCCTTACACCCTGGGCAACACCCACCGCTGCCTTTGCAGCCTCCCTGCATACCTAGTCTATACTGTGTCTCTGCCAGCATTATTTTTTTAGTGTTTTCTGGGATGTTGGGGGACGCCAGCGCACAGAAATGCTTTAAATCGCACAAAAAGCGGGTAAAAATGAAAAACGAAAAATGAAACAAATTTTTTTCAAAAATTTCACAAAGAAACAAAAACGAACCGAAACGGACCCACAATGAAAAATGAAAAACCGAAACATCATTTTTTCTATTCATGCCCATCTCTAATTAGGAGGATGTACCAACACATTTCATATTGGGTTCCTTCAGATATGCATCTTTCATTTTTGTGTTTCCCACGCACTGGTCTTTTCATGTTACATGAAAGGGACTGCCTCTTTTGGGAAATTTCATTTTGTATTTCCCCTTCACGTTTTCTGGCATTAATCCAAAAGCCCTAAGAAACTTCTCCAAAAAGCAAAGGCAATGCAACAAAAACCAAAGGAGGAGGGGCTCTAAAGAAATGAACAGTAATTAAAAAAATAAAATACCACAGTGGTACAAGCAGGCTACCTGATGGTAACTGCAAAAATAATCAAAATAAATGGGGTGGAAAAATTCCCTAAAACACACAATGAAACCTCTTTTTTTTGGGGGGGGGTAAGAATTTCAAAGAAACATGATGTAATAGTAATGGTAATTTAAATTATCCTGATATCTGATGGGAGACAAATTATGCCAAGCATGGCACTTCCAAGAAATTCCTGGCTTACATGGCTAATAATTTTCTTCTACAAAAAGTGGAGGAAGAACTACAGGAGAAGCTATCCTTGGTTCTAACCAAAAGAGATGACAGCAATAGAAACTCTGGGGGAAAGCAAATATGTTCTACTTGAGTTATTGATATCAAAGGAAGCAAAAGCACTAGTAGTCATACGTACTTGTGATTTTAAAAAAGCCAACTTTAGTAAATAGAGAACAATGAAAGGTAAGCTCCCATGGCAGATGATACTAACAGGAAAAGTATCCAAGATGGGTGGGAGTTTCTGAAAAGGGAAATTCTAAAGGCAAAATACAATTTCAACAAGAAAAGGTGGAAAACAATATTAAAGACCAATGTGGCTCCACAAAAAGCTCAGGGAGACGCTGAAAACAGGAAAGGATCCACACCAAGAAATGGAAGGTTGGCATAGTTTCCAGGTATTGAAGCTAACAATAGAGAGTTTACAACACTTAAAAGGATCAAATGAAAACAATAATACAAAATATAAGCAACACAAAACACATTCAATGCAGTAAGGTACAATCATCATTTAAAAAACTCCACTTGGCAAGCCAGTCACTTGTGGGAAATTTGCCTGAAGAGAAAAGTCTTTGCCTCCTTGCAGAAGGACATTAAATATGAGGCCAACCTAGCCTCCTGTGGGAGAGAGTTCTAGCATCTAGAAGCAACAATAGAGAAGGCCCTCTCCCATGTCCCCACAAAACACACCTGTGAAAGTGGCAAGAATGAGAGGACGGTCTATCTAAGCTGAAGTACATTTGCCTCTTATGCATGTACTTCCTATTAGGATGTCCCAATACATGTGAGGGTTGGTTTCCTATTCCACACATACTTGTCGCATAAAGATAACTGAAAAATGAAATCCCCCATAATGATTCAGAAATTGGCTATCCCTGACATATGGTACATCAATGAGTTTAATGATCAACCATGCAAAATGGAAGCCTAGTTCACCTACCACAGGGAATACTACAGAATTATTAACCAAGAGATTCTTTCATATACATTTTGTGCTAGTCAACCATATCAAATATGCAAACCTTTACTCCTCTTTTTATGCATGAAGAACCAGCCTACATTTGAAAGCATTCCGAAAATACCAAAGAAGAACAAGACAATACAACCAAGCACAGAAATGATAATACAAACTAATGAAGGTGTATTTAGCTTATCTGTTCCTGACATTCCAAATCCTTTTAGCAACCAAAGTAAAAAGATTGAAATGTTATTACTTTTGGTGTCATGTTATTCCTTTCTAGCACCCACAGAAACACAAATACTAAAATAATTCAAAACAACAGTACATTGTCACAGCCAAGACTTGTATCTCTGCCAAAAAAAAGTTAACTTATTGGTTGCACATGAGCAAAATTTGATTTCTAAGAACACACTCGTGTGAAATAGATACAATTAGCGCTGCAATTTTACATACCTACATCTTAATGTACCAAATTCAAATTCAGCTCAAATTCTCTGTGTAAAAATATTTGGAACATATTATTATAATGTACATACCTTGTATAAAGGAATTAATTCGTTCCAAATGAAATTATGTTAAGCAAATTTTCCTTTATACAAATTCCCATAGGAATGCATTTAAAATGGAGTAATCCCATTTTATGTTGTACGGATTTTCCCCATAGGCGATTATGTTAAGCAAATTTCCCCTATCTCCGGAATATTTTATGTTGTACAAATTTTATGTTATACAAGCTGTTTGTTATACAAGAGTCCATTGTACTACAAACTGTGTGCATTTGCTTAAATCAGGGGTGCCCAAACTTTTTATAAGGAGGGCCAGATTTGGTGGCTGAGAATATGTCAGGGGCCGGTTGCTCCCCGACCCTGCCACCCCATTGCAAGTGTCAGTGTTGGCGGAAGATTTTTAAAAAAAAAACATGGGGAAAGGAGGGGGAGGGAGGGGCAGGCAAGCCAGCTGCAGGCCACTCAGAATGGCCTGAAGGGCCGGATTTGGCCCCCGGGCCGGACTTTGGGCAGGCCTGGCTTAAATGAACAACATAATCCTAACACTTCAGGGCAGTTCCTTCCCTGTTCTGACCTGCCTTGTTGAGTGGGAAATGATAATGGGCTTTATTGGCAGGGGAGGGAGAGAGATAATGCCTCTTGCGGGGACCTTGCAGCAGCCACCCTGGAGGCTCCAGGCTAGGCTGGGGAAGAACAGCCCTGGAAGAAGGAAGCAAAAGCAGCTACCCTCTTAAGTGTGGCAGTTGTCCCTGAATCTATTACTTGACCAGCCAGCGCATGGAGCCATGATTGCTCCGGCTGCCACTGGGCTGTAGAGAGCGGTGTGCAGCCAAGGTGACATGTGCATGTGCACACATGAGGCAGTGTGTGTGTGTCGTCACCATGGGTCTGGTAGCCGCAGCGGCTGTCAAGCCCCGCACACAGAACACACAGCAAACCAAGTTCAGTTCTTTGCCAGGAACTTTAGTTGTAATCCAAATAAAGTACAAAGTACAGTCCGAGTCAATCCAGGATAACTTACAGAGCCAAATGCCAAGTTCAAGGGAAACAGAGAAACGTCATAGTCAGGAAGCCAGTCCAAGGTCAGGAAACAGAGAACGCCGTAGTCAGAAAGCCGGTCCAAGGTCAGGAAACAAAGTCAGGATAACACACAGGAACGTGGTGGCAAGGTAAGTGACACATTGCTCCCACAGAGGGTTCAGGGTAAACTTGCTAGCTTTATTCTAAAACAGGGAGCACACCCATATCTCTGGCAAGGCTCCTGCTAGAACTCAGAGCTTTCAGATATAATTCTACGCCTATCATTAAAGATCCTTTCCCTAGCTCTCCTGTTAGTTCTCCTTTGCAGGATCCTGCTCCTAGCCCTTATAGGAGGAGGAGATGTGCCCTCAGCTGCGTCCTCAGACTCAGCTGCCTGCTGAGTTGAACTACAAGGCTCCTCCTGCTGCTCTCCAGCATTTAGCCCTTCACATTCGGGTTCCATGACAGGCAGGGTCCTGGCTGCGGCCATGGAGGGAGGAGAAAGAGAGGCTGCTGCTGTGGGTAGCGGCGGTCACAGAGGAACCCTCCCTGCCTCGACTGGAGCCACCACCTCCTCCTCCATGTCTGCCTCCTCTCCTCCCTCCCTCCACCTCCCACAGCCACCTTAGCTCACAGACTGACAGGCTGCCCCCAGGCTCCACCCCTTTCTCCACACCCTCTCCCCTGATTGTCCATTCCGCCCTGGGCGCCTCAGCACTCGAAACCCGCTTACCCAGCCAATTCCTCCAAATGGGAACGAGGTTTGACAAAAGCAGCAGATTCCCTTCACCTTCTGCCACCACTGCTACTCCTCCATCGCACTTAGAAAGACAGGAGATCCGAGACCCCCGCCTTTTCATGCATGAGTCCATACATTGTACCATTAAATCTCTGGCATCTGGAGCTAACATGACATGTTCTCCCTTTGCCACTTTACAGGAGGTGGAGGCAGTGTGTGTGTGGTGGTGGGGGGTGCAGCTGTCCAGCTATTAGCCAAATTGTGGGCTGGGAAGGAAGACTGGGGGCCCTTTCCATCACCTAGGGAGGACGGGAGCCCAAATCCTCATCTCCCAGCAGCCAACCAGCCTCCATTGACTCCCTGCCCCCCTGGTGCCTTTCACTCTCACCAGGCTTGAGAGTTCCTCATGCCACTGCCACCATCACCACAATGCCAGATCCGGGCGTGTTCACAGAGAGAGGTATCCTCTCTTTCTCACTTGTCGGGAGCTGTGGGCAGCCACAGAGATCTCTGGACCTGGCAGCCACCACCCAGCACTTCCAGGGGCCACCACCAGGTCTGGAGGGCTGTATTCACTCTATAAGATGCATAGACATTTCCCCTTACTTTGGGGGGGGGTTCCGTCTTATAGAGTGAAAATTATGGTATAGCATGGCAAAAAGTTGATAGTGCAGTGGTGAGGTAGAAAATATAATGGAAAAATATGAAAAAGCATTAAGTAAAGCAAGTCTATTCATTTGAGTACTGCAATGGCATTGCATACTCATTGCCAATATGGAGGCAAATATCTGACAATTTTAGCAGCTGGTCAAAGGAAAACACGATTACAATAAATTGTTTCCATGAAAAGAAGTTTCAACAATGTACTTTCTATGATGTTCCAAAGCCTTATAGCAGATCATATTTTTCTGATGTGAACAGAATTCTGATTTTATACAAAAGACATTCTGAAGGAATTTCACTGAAACCAGTACTTTAACTCTAAGTTTAAGAGATCTGACTCAGTGTGATTAAAATCAATAGAGCGCACTATTTGATGATACTATTTCTCAAGAAAAGGCAATAAGCCTCAGGCACGCTATTATTTGATTACACAATTTCATTGACAGGTTGAAAGGCTTAAAAGGCAATTGAGAAATGTGGAGGATTTCATTTTCAGAGGGAAAGGATTCATTTCTTCATTTGAAAGGACATCACCATGTCATTTCCTCAAAGCTAAAAAAAAGAGAATAAAATCTGCCTTTTGTCACAAGATACTTGACATGAAAATTTCTTTTCAATATCTTCTAATCTTAAAAAGCAGATTTCCTGCAACTTCACTTTTTTTCAACAATACATAGTATCATTTGAAAATATTAATGGTTATTCTAACTCTGATAATAATTGTGTGCATGTATGATCTCTGTGTATATTTTTGGAAATTGAAAATCCATCTGTTCGTCCATTATGCTTTATATACAGGAAGCCCATGTCTATCATGGGGTTTAGGGACCCAACCCAACCCGCGATCATTGAAAATTTGCGATCTGCAGATGCAGGTAGGATCGGGCCTCGGGTGGTGGCGTGCGATGTTTAAAATGTCTTTAAGCAATGGAGCCATCGTGTGCCACTTCTCCTGACCCCCCCCCCAGGCACGGGGGAGCGACGCGCGATGCCTCCATGGAGGCAAGCCCCAGGCTCCAGCTGATTGGTGCTGGGATGTGGAGAAAAACCTTTATTTCCCCACCCCAGCACCAATCAGCTGGAGCCCAGGGCTTGGGGGGGAGGTCTAAAAAGCCAGGGCTTTTTAAACCATTTCCCCCCTTTCCCCAAGCCCCTGGCTCCAGCTCACTGGCACTGGGGTGGGGGAGAATAACATTTTATTTCCCCACCCCATCACCAATCAGCTGGAGCCTGGGGCTTGGGGAAGGGGGGGAAAGGTTTTAAAAGCCCGGAAAAAGGTTTTAAAAGTGATATAGCGGGACCGCAGTATATGAACCGCGAAAGGGTGGGGGACCACTGTATTTAGAAATCATAAGCTAGATCCAAGTTTCATCTTCCATTTACAGATGGGTTCCTTCCATGCACAAAGGCATGTGAGCTTTTCTAAAGGAAACATTTAAAGGATATAACAACTGCAAAAGGAGGAGAAGTTGGTAAACGTCTCCTCCCTCCTTGCACAAGCAGGTCTACCAGCATCCTAGCAGAACAAGAAATGCTCACCATAGTTGGAGAAGAGACCAGATTCAATCTACTATTTCTATTGCGAGTCCCCCAAGCATCCTGGGTTCATCAATGTTATTCAATATTTATCACAGGTAGATCCTACAAAATCTACTTTTGAGATAAGTTGCTATCGTTTATTTTAAAGACATTCTACCAATATCAGAGACAATCCTGTCACACAATGTGATTTCCCATCAAGGCCTCTCTCTAGATGTTCACCTTTATCATGCATTAATAATAACAGCTGCCACCACCTTTGAACTGGAGAGCTGGAAGGGACCCTATCAATCATTGAGTCCAGCTCCTATCAAAGCGTCTCAGTGGGGGAACTGAACTCCCAACCTCAGGGTCAGTACCCAGATACCTAAGCCCATTGATCTATCCAGCAGTTCATTCAGGGGGCCACATCCCCTGGCCCATATAAATCACCCTCCAGTCCAGCAAATCACTATTCCCATAACAATAAAGGAAGCTTGCTTTAAAGAGTTAATGTAGAGTTTGACAGCAGAGTACAGAGTTGGGAAGGCACTTCTTCCTCACTGAGAAGGAATGGTCTGCAGCATGAGCCGAGCTCTGAGGACATGCCGCGCCAAAGTCTCCTTGTCTATGTACTGCCCTAGCACAAACACAGATCGTCCTGACTTCCTACACTTTATATTCATCCCAGATCCTGTTCCACAGTCCATTCTGAACATCTAGTTCCTGCTCCCTTAACCTGACTAATTCTGACTTCCTTATTTGTTTGGACCATTTATATTCCATCCTATATTTTAAAAAAATCTCAGAGTGGCACCTTCAGATTGTAAACTACTGGTAAGTAATTAATAACTCATCCAATTTATGATAGAAACATTATATTAAGTGTACTATGTTACATCAAAATAGGCTGTGTATTGTGCAGGTGTTTTAATATGGCATTGATTATCTTTTATCCCTGTAGTAGATACCACAAGTACAGTACTGGCTTTATACTACATGCTGCAGCATTGAGCTGCATCTTACAACTATGATGGCCTGTAGTACTACATGTGAGACAGAGTTGTCCAGTTTCAAGTACAGTAATACCTTGATTTACAATCATAATCCATTCAGTAACATCCTTGTAAACCAAAGTGCTTGTATAAAAGCAAATTTCCCCATAAGAAAGAGTGGAAACTCAGATGATTCATACTGGGGCCCCATAGACCACATAATGTACACACAAAATGCCAAAACTGACAAAAGAAGTTGGATAGAAAGGAAAGTGTTCTGCTTATATACCACCCCACAGCACTTCAAGTACTCACTGGGCGGTTTACAGTTTAATTATGCGGGCTACACATTGCCCCACCACCACCAGCAAGCTAGGTACTCATTTGACCGACCTTGGAAGGATGGAAGGCTGAATCAGCCATGAGCCTGCTACCTAGGATTGAACCCCAGGTCGTGAACACAGTTTTAGGCATTTAACCACTTCACCACGAGGCTCCTACACAAGTCCACATCTACACCATGGTTTAAGTATCTGGCTGCGGAATCTGCTCGGCTTGGGTCTGATAACTGGATTGTACTTGGTGTTTTTAATATTATTATAATAAAATGCAATTTATAGCCCTATACAGACTTGACTAGCTGCCTCCTAACTAGAAATGGTTGGAAAAATAAGAAAGGATGTTGAAAACAAATTAAAGAAAAATATTTAGAAAAATAAAACAAACCTCTAATCTGCACTCTCCTTTGAAAATCTTTGAGGCTGGTGCAAGGGAGACATTCCTTCCTCTCTTCTCCCTCTGCTTTTGAGGCTTACCTAATATGGAACATTCCAGAAAATCACCCACAACAACCCAGCAGGGGGAGAGAAAGAGAGCCACTATCAGCTCACTTGCGATCATGTAACCTGCTCCAGTGCTTGTATTGCAAGACATAGCTTGTTGATCAAGGCAAAATTTAGATGATATGTTTGCTTGTCTTGCAAAACACTCTTAGACCAAGGTACTTATAAACCAAGGTATTACAGTATTGGTAATGTGGGATATGCAATAGAGTATGTTAAAATGGATGGCCGTCTGAATGATAGATTGTATAATGAGCAGCTAGAGAAAATTTATAAAGATTCCATAGCATCACAGCAGTTCATTCTACTTATACAGATTGTTTTAACACCACCACAACACTGCAGTACTATAAAATACATTATCACAAAGATGTCTATATACTAAATCATAGTTTCCCTAAGTATCACTATAGTGATTCTGACATTCCTATTTAATTTGCCTGCAGCAATGAAGAAATTTTCAGGAGGGTGGCATGAGTGCAAACTACAGAGAGGTAGAACATGACAGTGTACAATGGAAGCAAGACCACATGACCAAGCTTTATACTAGGTACCTCCCCACTGCATACTTTGATTCCAAACCTCAACCATGACAATCTGTTGCAGGACAAACTGAACCTGAAATGCCATATGGCAGGCCTGCACAACAGATGGCTCACGGGCTACCAGTAGCCCACAAAGGCTTCAAACGTAGCTCACCAGCCATCAATAAAAAAGTGAGGGGATAAGTTCTCCACCCCGCCCTCCCCCATCCCGAGGACCACCACTACCTCAGCAAAGTTCTGCTTCTGCCAGCCTACTGTCTAAGCTGAGCGGGGCAGTTCAAGGGCCATGGTGCATTGAAATCTGTTCCCTTCAGAACAGATTAATTGGTTTTCAATGCATTCCTATAGGAAACTGCTGCTGTACTTACAAAAGTTTTTTCTTATTTGCATGTGCTCGGAACGGATAAAATTAGTAAGAAGAAGCCCTCAGGCACTTTGGGCCAGAAAAAAGTAGACCTCCACCTGTTCAAAGTTGAACAGCCCTGCCATATGGTAGCCTCTCAATCAGAAGATTTAAAAAGGCTCTGTAGTGTTTTTGTCTGTCTACCCACCTGCCTGCCTGTTTTCCCCGTCTGTTTCTAAGATGGGAAATGTTGCCTTTTCAAAGATCTTCCCTACACAAGCAAATTACCTACTGGCAATGAAAGGAAAGCAACTGGAATGAAGTACCTTCCACAACTGTATTAATATGTGCCAAACTCTGTAGCTTTTGTTTTTATATTTGTTTGTTTTATTGTTGTTGTTTCTGTTTAGGCATGGTAGAGTAAATGAGTATCAAAAGCCAATTATGTCTCTTTGTAAAGATCTTAACAGTTAAATAAACTTTGTGCACAGATATTTGTGGGCAAATTCTACAGAGATGTAATTATCCTTGAATCTCCATTCAAATCTCAAGCATGCATGCAACATCTAGGAACCCCATCTCCAGAAACAATTTTGCCAGTTATCTAATTCCATTTAAACCTGGAGTGGGAAAACTGTGATCCTCCAAATATTGTTAGGCAGCTTCTTCAATTATTTCTTTTATAAGGAGTGAGGAAACAGCAGTCTAACAACAACCATAGTATCACAACCTGCCCACCACTGCTGTAAAGAAACTATATTTGAAAGGCACAGTAGTGTGCAGACTGGGGAAATACACCAGCAATGCCCCCGCATCGCGACCAACTGTATTAAGGCGGGGTGTTCAAAATGCTGCCAAACTTCTGTAGTTCCTCCCGCAGGGTTTTATTTTGCGGTGAAGGGTGCTCCAGAAGCTGCTTTAAAGGTTCTTGTTTGTTTACCGAACCCCCTTCCCTCCCCCGCCTCGCACACTCGCTGTTTGCCTCCCGGGGTGGCGCGCAGCGCCCTGCCGAGCCAGGTAGGAGCACGTGTGCGCACCCCTCTTTAAGGGTGGGGAGCGGGCGGCCGTTGACAATGGTCATTTTTGTGGGGGTAAATAAAGGGGAGGACGTGGGAGGCTGAGGAGGGGAAGGACCTAGGGAGGAGACGGGGATGGGGGTCCCTTCCGGGCTCTGTGGCTGCCTGGCTGGAAGGAGGCGGGGGAAGAGAAGGGAGGCTTATACTGGAAGGAGTAAAAGAGGTCTTGAAGAGCCTCCCCCAGCCCCACCTTCCTGGGTTTGCAAGTTCCTCTGAAAAAAAGTAAAGGTGAGGGCAGGCGGACATTTTGATAGGGATGCCTTGGGAGGGCCTGGGCTGGAGGATGGATTTGTTGTTGTTGCAAAGTGTTTTTGTGTGTGTGTGATAGGCACAGAGTTAATTTTTTTAACATTTTCTAATGGTGGTGTGCCTCGTGATTTTTTTCATGAAACAAATGTGCCTTTGCCCAAAAAAGGTTGAAAAACACTGATTTAGAGGATAAATATTGCTCTGGACCTTAGTTGTGTTTGGTGCAAAATCTGGCACTGAATCTTACAGTTCTATGCATAAGGTTGAAAATGTATGAAATGTTTCCTTTTTGGTACTATAGATCCTAGCATCTCCTGACCAGCAAATAATTCTGAGAAGCTATTTTCACAAATGGATGGTTTTCAAGCTCTTTCCAATCTCTGCCCATCTCTGAGTAAATAGGCCTGAGATGTCAATTTATATTACATCCTTGCATGTTTAGGATTGTCATCTTAACATACAATACCAGGCTGTACCAGTCAAATGATATTGGCAGGTGCCAAATGTGGTACAATACCACCAACCCTGAAGCTTTTAATTAGCCTATTTTGGTGTAGGTAAAAACAGAGAACACAGTAGCTGCCAGATTAGCCTGCATTGAAAAGATAACAAATTCTTATACCAAGCAGAAGAGTTACATACATGCCAAGATTTGTTTAATTTATTATTTTCCAGTTTACCTTGCATGCAGATTAAAGGATGAGGAATGATGAACCGTTGGGATCAAAATAGATGAGATGTGATTACTGTAATTAGCAAATATTTGGATGGCATTTTAAAAATAAACTGTAGGCATAAATTGGACATGAGATATTTGATTCGGATTGTGAAGGGAAGGATTTAATAATTTGACCTTTTCAGTGGTCCTGATCCAGAGTGAATATACAGGATCTGTTACTTGCATGGAACAAAAAAGCCTACAGTGGACCCTTGTATAACAAACAGTTTGTATAACATAAACTTTGTACAACATAAAATATTCCGGAGATAGGGGAAATTTGCTAAACAGAATTGCCTATGGGCCAAATCCGTACCACATAAAAATGGGATTACTCCATTTTCAATGCATTCCTATGGGAAATTTGTATAAAGGAAAATTTGCTTAACATAATTTCATTTGGAACGAATTAATTCCTTTATACAAGGTACCACTGTACATGCTTCTTAGTTCCTAAACTCTTCCTTATATCCACAAAAGCAAAGCATGCTGCTTATATACTGTCCCATATAGCTTAAAGCATTCTCTGGGCAGTTTATGGGCTACACATTGCCCACCTCACCCCAATTAGCTCACTACTGTACTCATTTTAATGACCTTGCAAGGCTAGAAGGCTGAGTAAACATCAAGCCAACTACCTGGGATTAAACATGGATTGTGAGCGGAGTTTTGGCTGCAGTACTGTGCCACAAGGCTCCATATATCTGCAACTCACTTTACAATAAATAAATATTTAGAACTTACTTTACTTGATTTTCACTTTTTATAAAATACAACAAACTTGTTTTTGTTCCTTTTTTGTTCTCTTTTTAGGAAGCAAAATATGAAATGCAATATTTGAAATGCTATCCCTGGGATCCCCCTGTGAGAAGTGCCTATGAACATCCTTCTATCTAGGGGAAGGTACTTGTCATTGGTCTAAATAGAAATTAAATTTCAAAACTGAATAAAAAGTAGTGTCCACTTTATTACAAGCAATGGTCCTCACATAAAAAGGTACATACAGGGAAAAGCCTTTGGAGACAAATTGTCCCAAATTAAGAAATTACTGTGTACTTTGACAGTTACATACTTAGACATACAACTCAGTATGGCAGCAAACAATTTGTATGGTGATTTCTTAGTTTGCCTATAAAAGTTGTGCTGTTTCTGTTATCCCAGCATAACCAGGCAAGAGGATTTGGACCATTTTGTTTTCGATGGATTGCAAAACCGAGACAAGAATAAACTTGAATAGATCTAAATTTTATGAAATTGATTAAAAGTTCAAATTCTTACCTGATTCATTTACATTTGATTGGCTGAAAAAATGCAGCAATATTTTCGACCATTGCCTATATTTTAAGGGATGAATGAATATGCTATTTTCTTCTTGTTCTTATACCTCAAAATACTGTAGTGAGCAAATCTAAAGCAGGATCACACTTTGGAAGAAATATCTGACATCTACAACAAAGCACAAAAACATTACAAATCTCACCAGATTTTCAGTTAGAGGAAACTGAAGCTTTATCATCAGGAAGGAGGGAAATCTGAAAGCAGGGACCCCCAAGCAAAGTTGGGCCAAATGGATACTTGATTACACATGAAAGCACACCACTGCCAAGGACAAGGGCCAAGTCTATACAAGTAAAAGTAATTAAATGTCATTATTTAACTAGTTAATTAATGGTTAACAAATGGCCCAGAAAATTGAAAGCACCACCTGAAGTCTGACCAATATTAACTATCCACCTATGAGCAAAAATCAAGTAAATAAGGCAATTTCTCATCTTGAGGTGCCATCAGGTGCAAATAACAGGCTAACATTTAGAATTTCATTGCATTTTTCATGGGGAAAAGTGTACTGTATTCTAACATTTCTTACAAAATATTCTATTTTATCCATTTGGCAATCACTCTTCAGCGAAAATGTGTCTATCATTATGCACAAATATCAGATGAAGTTGCTACAAAATGCTATATAGTTATTACATGGCATCTGCCCTTTTAAATTGTATGAAAAGTAATATACATGATTATTGTTACAGATGTTTCCTGTCCAATGCCCTTTCCACATGTTATGGACTTAAAAAAAAAGTGCTTTCCTGAATGAAGATCTTCTACATTATTGAATAGATTGTTGGATAATTGACACAGCTCCAATCAAAGTATTCCAAACTAGAACTGAAACAGCTATAACATTAATCAAGTTTTAAGTAGAGCAAAGAGATCCAAGATGGATCATAGGACTCGCAAATCTCACCCTCAACCTTTTCTCGTACAAATCCCTTGCTGCCTCCATTATCATAATCTTTGCCTCATTTCAATGTGTGTTTAAGAATCTACCTGGCTTTGGGCTAAGCATCTCTACCACATAGATTTTCTTCTAACATTTCAAAAATATGAAAGCTTATTGCATACAAATAAAAAAATCCACATATACTCTAGATCAGGGGTGCCCAAACTTTTTGTAAGGAGGGCCAGATTTGGTGGCTGAGAATGTGTCAGGGGCCAGTTGCTCCCTGACCCTGCCACCCCACTGCAAGTCCCACCCGCTGACCCATAAGCCCCACCCACTGACCCCTTGCAACTCCACCTGCAGGAAGGAAGGCAGGGACCAAGGGAGGGAGGAAGGAAGGTGGAAACCAAGAGAGGAAGGAAGGAAGGTGGGGAACAAGGGAGGGAGGGAGAGAGCTGGGGACCAAAGGAAGCACAGGGAGCCGTGGCCACTGCAGGGGAATGTGTGGGTGAAGGAGGGGGAGGAGGGGCGGGCCAGCCAGCCGCAGGCCACTCAGAATGGCCTGAAGGGCCGGATTTGGCCCCCGGGCCGGACTTTGGGCAGGCCTGCTCTAGATCATGCACCAACTCTATTACCAAAGATGGAACCAGAACATTCATAAAGTGAGTCATCATCCAAAAGTGGCACTTAATTTGTCCACTTGGTTTCATATTTTACCCTAACTATCTCCTCCAGACAAACCACTTATAGCATTTTACATGCACTGATGATATTGATATTATTCCTGCTGCCCAGATGACACAAGGTTTTAACTAGTACCAAAAGAGAGAAGTATAGAAAGATATCTGCTTGCCCTCGCTTTATAAGGCAACTTTAGGAAGAGGAGAAATTGTTTCATTTCACTTTGTACCACTGGCCGAGTTCAGAAAGCAAGAGTTTTTCCAGTCAGAATTTTTCAATTCAATGGTACCTCCCTAAAACAAAAGACTTTTTTAAAGTACAACAATCCAGCACAAAAATCAAGCAGAAGAGTATTTATATGGTTTCCATATTTTTAAAACAGTGTTTAAGGTAGCTAATTTTCAAGCTGGATCACCAACAGATTTTCACTGTGTTGGAACCTTTTGCTCTATGGCTAATCTTCTAGCAAAGGAGGAAAAAAACAGCAAACAAAAATATTTTAAAGGCTTTTAGAAGATTATAAACTGGGTTTTTAAAAAAAAAAATCCAGCTTTTAAAAGATGATGACCAACCAAGAGGAAGAGAAGTGGAGCAGGTTGGACAGAAATTCAGGTAACATCTGCACCTAAGATGCTCTAAGTCAGTGGCCTCGTGGCACAGTGGTTAAATGCCTGTACTGCAGGTAAAACTGTGTTCACGACCTGGGTTCAATCCCAGGTAGCAGGCTCAAGGTTCACTCAGCCTTCTATCCTCCGAGGTCGGTAAAATGAGTACCCAGCTTGCTGGGGGGGCAATGTGTAGCCTGCACACTGTAATTAAAAAATTGTAAACCGCCCAGAGACTACTTGTAGTGGTATGGGGCAGTATATAGGGCAGAACACTTTGCTTTGCTTTGCTTTGCTTTCTCAACCTTCCTAATGCCCTGACCCTTTAATACAGTTCCTCATGTTGTGGTGGGCAGAATTCTGTGGGTGACATGTCTGCATCTGTTTCCTTGCTATGAATTGATACTAACAATGCATGAAGTGCATTACAAGTTTCCAAAAGAGGGAGTATGGAATACAAGCACACAAAACTGAAACAAATTTAATATGTTAAATCATACACTGTGTAAAATAGCTTATAACAAATTATAAATAGCCTTTGAAAACAGCCTTTTCTTTTCAGTTATAATACATGCATTTAAGTTTGGTCAATGCTTTTTAAACTATATCTAGTTTAATGTGAAACAGAAGCTACATTTGTACATATTGTGTACTTGTTGACACATGCCGTCATACCGCTTCCAACTTATGATGATCCTTAGAGGGCTTTCAAGGTATGTGAGATATTCAAGGAGTGGATTACTGTTGCTACCCCCTACTGAGTTTGCACAGTTGATTGGGAATTTGAACCAAGGTCACCTTAGACCTAGTAATATAGTACACTCTATGTACTATATTAACCTGATTTTCATGCTGTGCTTCCTTTCGTCTAACATTCAATCAAAAATCACAAAATTATTTAAATAAATGACTGTCATCTTCTGAGGGCCATCTACTGTCATCTCCTATGCAGTAAAACTTTGGATAACAAGCATAATTCATTCCAGAATTTGCTTGTAAACCAAAGCTCTTGTACATCAAAGCGTATTTACGCATAAGAAATAATGGAAGCTCAAATGAATCGTTCTACAGCCCAAAAATATTCATATAAAATGGTTACAATACCGTAATATAGCATAAAATAACAAGGAAAGCACAAAATATAAGAAAAATAAAATAAAATAAAATAAAATAAAATAAATGTAAATGTCAAGGAAATAAAACAAAACCCTAGCTTCCACTCACCTTTGAAAACCTTCGTGGCTGGTGTGAGGGAAACAAGAGAGGGATGGTAGGGGGCAGAGGCTAGAGCTCCTGCACTGCCAAGGCGAAAGACTCTCCCCCCCATGCCCAGCCCAGTTGCCGGCCATGCGGTTGCACCACTTGCCGGCTCCCACCAACTGGCTGTCCTTCCTTTCTTCCCGAAGGGAGCGAGCTGGCCGATGGCCTCATTTTCCTCCCTTCCTCTCCCCATCCCTCTGCTTTTGAGGCCTGCCCCTGAGACCAAGCATTCTAGACAATCACACACAATCCAGCAGGGGGAGATGGAAAGGAGATCCATTGGCTTACTACTGATCATGTAACATACTAAAGGACTCGTATTGCAAGACACTGCTCGTTAATCAAATTAAAATTTATAAGAAATGTTTGTTCATCCTGGGGAACAAATTCAAATAGTATATATAGCTGGCCACTCAATGCATCATAAGACTTTTAGAAGGGTAACCATATTTCTTCAACTAACAACACAGGCAAACTTTAAGATAAGATTTATTAATCCTGCTTCACCATGTAATAAAAGTTTTGTCTAAAAGCAAAATGTATGAATAAAGGTATATAATCTACAATCTACATACATATGCTGTATATTATACATTTGAAAGATATGCCAACATATGCTTAATACAATATACAATACATTCTCATACAAATGATTTACCTGTTCACATTTCTTACACATTACTGCAGTGTAATGTTGCACAACTTTATTTTTTTCAAGAAATAACTACAGTATATAAAAAAGATTGTCAGAAATTAAAATTAAAATTATAGTTTAGTGGGCTTTTTCAGCATCAGTTTTTGCTTATGTTTGTTCACTTTACATTGTACTGGATATTAACTCAAAGAAGGAATAACATACTGTACTAATGAAAGGACAAATGCTTCTTATCTACTGTTCTCTCTACAGGACTGTTCATACCATCTTTTGTATCTCACCTTAGTAATATAATGCTATTTTATGCTGTTTGCTTTATCTTTTAAAGTAAGATAACAGCACAGCTATTGTCCAGATAGATTTTCATTTCATCTGGCACCCAGCATAAGATGCAGATCCCCACCTTCACATATCTTGGACCTGCTGCTCTTAAATCACAGGTATAGTCATGAAGCACTCCAGTGCACAGGGAGATATTAATGTGAGAAAATTTTGTTCACTATCAAAACAAGCATATTACTGCTACAAGATTCACAAAAATAATTTCTTTCTAACTCTAACACATTACTGTTTGAAAATGAAACACATAGACTGAACAGACATTTCATAGCTTTAAACTATGCTGTTATAAGCTCTGGATAGACCAAATATCTGAAGATGAAATATCTGGAAGGTTAGATAGAACAGCTAAAATTCAATTACTTACTTGTGACAGCATAGGCCCAACACCATAAATTTCAGGGGCAAATTATCCCCTATACTTGCATTCCTTGTTATGTACCAAGGAATATGACTGATTTACAACAAGAAATACATGTACAAACAGTGACTTCTTAACTGGGAGCACTTTATCAGATTGAAAGCAGTGGGAATAAGCAAACAGGATTTTGGCCACCATATTACAGTCACTCTGATGAAGTGGATAGTATTAGAACTTGGGAAGCGTGGTTCAAACTGTTACTCAAACCACTGAGATGTAGCAATGGTGGAGCACTCTTGGAACATCTACTGCCCTTCTTTTGTGGTTCAGGATAGCAAGGTGGATAAAAATCAATGATTTTTAAAAAAAAATCAAAACAATCAGCAAGAAGGAGCCCTCTGAATATGCCAGCCACAGAGTCTGGTAAAACATCAGGAAGAAAAACTTTCAGAACACAGCCAAACAGTCTGAAAAACTCACAACTATCAAACACTTCTTATTGTTTCTCGTTATAATAGCATTCCCATAAGCACTATTTTCATTGGAAATAATGCATTCAGAACATGCATGATACGTTTAACAGTAGTTTTACGGAGTATGATTAGAGTGACAGCTCAGTGGTTTAGGTATCTGGCTGCAGACCCAGAGGTTTGCAGTTTGATTCCTCATTGGGCAGGATCAGCCTGTGTGGCCTTGGGCAAGCTGCACAGTCCCAGAGCATTCCCAGATTGGGATGGTAAACTACTTCTGAGGAGGAGAAGGTTGCAACTATATTAACAAATAACAAAAAATGTTCTGGGATTGAGATGGTATAATGCATTTTATTTTCCATTAACTGCATGACAAACAAGTCAACATAAATCACCGCAGAGTCTTCACATCCCATCCGAACTTCCCCCACCCACCCACCCCTGCAGCGTCTATCTACTTTTCTTCAGAACTGAATGCATATACAGTAGTTCAGATGAAGTGATCACTTCAGCCAAGGCAGTCTGTGACAAGAAGCTGTCTCTCGCAGTTTTCTCATTTAAAGTGGGAAGAGAGGAAGCAAAGGGACATTTGATTGGCTGTTAGTTCCTCTCAACCAAATACCATCTTATCTCCAAATCATTTTTCCAAAGACTTGGTGCTTGCCTTGGTGTACTATACATGCTAGAGAGCAAATTTGGAGTAGGGGTGGAGAATGTGAAGGGGAAATCAGCAGAAAAGAAGAAATTGACAGCCAGCTCTTGTTTACAACTTGTTAAAGAAGCTCAGTGGTATCTGTGCTTCTTGAAAATTTGGGCAGCTGCCATAGAGCACCTTAATCAGGTGCTAACCAATTCAGATTGGCAGTTTCCTATGCTATCTGTGCCAATTCCTGTGCAATCTGATAAAGCAAATTCAAAAACCAAACTTCTCAGATGCAACTTCACAGCAGACCACTTCACGTCTTTCCTGGGTAATCATGCCCTTACACAAGGCAAAAAATTATACATATTGCATGTGTCTTTCCTTGAAAGAAACAGAAGAAAGGAAATATTAGGTTATGCCATCTAGACAACGAGTTCAGTAATGAGGAAGTTGAGGTCACTTGAGATGGCTGGAGTGGGTCTCACAAGAAGGGCTACAATTTTGCCCACTTCTTACTTATGTTCTTACCTGTGTTTGCAAAACTGTTAAAGGTAAAGGTTCCCTCCGCACATGTGTGCTAGTCATGTCCGACTCTAGGGGCAGTGCTCATCTCCATATTCAAGCTGAAGAGCCAGTGTTGTTCAAGTCCGTGGCCATGTGGCGGGCATGGCTGCAAGGAAACACTATTTTACCTTCCTGCTTTTTACGGCAATACCTGTTTATCTACTTTCATTTACATGCATTTGAACTGCTAGGTTGGCAGGAGCTGGGGTTAACAGCGGGAGCTCACTCCACTGTGTGGCACCCAGGATTCGAACCACTGAGCTTCCAATTATGCCAACTGTCACATGTGAAAAGATCTTACATGAGTGCTTAAAGTGACTGCCATTCAAAACAATGCCCACAGAAGTCCTTTGGCAAATTTAGCTTTTGCATCAAGTAATCATTGCTTGGACATTTTAGCTGGACTCATCACAAAGACAAAAACTGACAAGACACCTGTGCATTGCCAACATTACATGCTGAATAATTAGTCTCCCTTTACACAAAATAAGAAAGACCACCCTCTCAGCTGAGTAATTCTGCAATGTCCAGCTGTAGGCAGGTTTTATGTATAAAGTGGAACCAAAAGAAATTTGAAAGAAAAAACAACCTCTAAAAATTAGCTAGTTTTCTGTTTATCTGTTTAGATAATGAGGTGCTGCTCTCTGTACAAGAACATAGAAAAAATCTATATAGCCAGTGTAGGAAATTATTTATATCCCACTCTGTTATTCTCTTCTAAATCAAAGCTGTTATCCATGTAGTATTATCTCAAATACAAACACTAAAAAAGCAGACTGGTTATCTTTATCACCCAAACTTTAAAAAAATTGTTTAACTTGTGTAAGGATTTTGTTCGATAAGACAACCTTCTATGAAATCCACTCAAAGAACACTACTTAAAAGGAGGAAATGTTGGAAAGTGCTCACTTGATAAGGAACAGGGGTTACCTTAACCTGAAAGCCTGTTTTTAAAAAGGAGGTGTGCATATTATAAATAATTATTACTGAAGCAGAAAGCATTGTTGATTGGATTTGCTTATCAAAAACTCTCAGAACAAAACTGGTACTAAAACATAAGGTACTACATTTAAATATAATTTTAAAAATACCTTAAAACATTCTCATTCAAACTACTTTTCTGTATTTTACAAAATAAAATCAGACATATGAATCTATGTTCAAGCAAATCCTGTTGTTATTTATTATTTCCACAAGGTGGCAGATTAGTACCACACTTGGTTGGCACAGTAATATTTAACCTTCATTTCTTCCACATATATTAGAAGAAGAGGAAAAATATTCTGGTGACTTGAGAGCCATGATAGAATTTCATTTTAAAATTGTTTGAAATAAACATTTCTGTTTTATAAATACCCTCGGTGCATAATATAGATATGCCTATGTTTTAAAGTTTTCCCACTCCAGATACTTGATTTAGTGGAAGCCGCAGGATACACATTGCAAGGCAGATGTGTAGGACCAACGACAATCAAAGCTATATTTTACTCTTTTGCTTGTTGTTTTGAATGAACTGAAATAAAATACTGCACAGCTGTTCTTTTCTGCAGGCACCAGGCTCTTCCCTCCCTGCCTCTTCCAGGTGATGGTTCACTCACCAGCATCCACACATTTCCCTCCTCCACCTCCTTGGGCAATCACCCACTCCAAGGCAGCACCATGGGCTTCCTTGTCCTGCCTCCTTATCTATGTGGGCTGCACCACACTGGGCCAAACCGCTGAACTGCTGTTGGTACCTGTCTCTACTTCCAAACCTAAATCCCTGCCACCACTGCATTGATTCCATTGACTCTATGTTTTCAATGTTAGTTTCCCTCACTCATAACTTTTACATGGAATTTTTTACTATTTTCTTGTAGCTTTAATGTAATGTTGTTTTTAATGCTGCAAGATGTCCCTCAATTCCCGGTTCTCAATACTTGAATATTTCTTAATTGTACTGGACTGTATATTGTCCCTCGTTACGGTAAGCCGCCTTGGGTCCTTTTCCAAGGAGGAAGGTGGGATAAAAATACTCTAAAATAAAAAAATAAATACCCTACCGGAGACACAGAGTTCCACACCTAGTAAGTGCACTGTTGTTCTCAAACAGCCAATTTCGATCCTTATTTATGTAGGTTAACACTGAAATATCTGGCAGCGTGTTGAATCAAAAACATTTTTTAAAACAGTCTTCTCCTAGTCCATTAATATTCTCCAGATCCATATCTACTTTGGATACTAGGGCTGTAACAAATCAGATCATGGTAATTATTACCCATTTATTGATATTAATCCATGCTGCCTAACTGCACCATCATTTGTTACATTTTGGTTGTTATAGTGCATCTGTATTACCATCATATGCCAGTCTGGGTCTTCAGAAAGTTATGAGAACCTAAATAACCTCAACCACACACAGTAAGCGTGGAGAACATTTGGTCCTCCATGTTTTGGACCAGATCTTAGCAACTTTTAAGTTTGGCTATGCTGACTGTAGTTTCCATGACCTGAAGTCCAAAACACCTAGAGGCTACAATAAACTTGACCCTGATATATAGTGCACACATTGCTCTACTTAAAGGTAGTCAATCAGTGTATAACATAATTATTGGGATGAAATTGTAGAAGACACAGTCTAAAAATGCAAAAGGACACATCAGTAAATAATATTCTTATCCCTAGAGAAAACACTCTTGAGCATAAAGCTGTGTTAGACAATTGTTGTAATAACACTGATATCAAGGAGGCTTTATTAAGAATTTTTATCCACCAGTACTATCACCAAGTAGAATTTCCCTCAGAACACTTCTTTGGGCAGAAATGACAGGTGTGATCTCCTCTGGTTTCCTCTTTGGTAGCTGTTCCCAGTGCTATATCACCACTATTTCAGGGGGAGGGGGGCAATCCCCTAGAGGACATTTTCTGGGGATATTTGGTACTGGAGGAAGAAAAAGAATCAAAGAAGATCACCTCCTCCCAAAGTCAGTGATGTTGGATTAAAATTGTCCTGCTGTTTGAAGCCCTTCTATCCATGGAATTATTTGGCTAGACTGAAGCCCTAAATATTATTATTTTATTCAATTATTTTAATTGAATATAGCTAATCTAGCATCATTATTGAAGCAAACATACAATCAGTATTCAACCTCTTTTAATACTGACAAAGCATTCATTCCCACCTATTCCATTTTGAATTCAGAAATTCTACTAAATTGAGAAACTAAACACTGCAGTGAGCAGTACTGGTGAATAAAGTAAATAATAAGCCATAAGTATAAACTTTGTCTTGCTGTCATATGCAAAGAATGCTTATGCAGACGAAGACCACTAGAGGGACCATGGAAATAAAAATGAAAAAGTAGTTGGGAAACAATACTGTACACTTGTACAGTAAACCCATGTCGATTAAAATATTCAAAGTGAGCATGGGGAAGAGAAACTTCTGCATCTAAGACTGAACAAGGATCTTATTCCAATAATTTTGTAATACAAGTCTAAAATCTAAATTTAGAAATAAGAGATATAGAAAAATCCCTGAATCTTGGAAAACCGAAAGTTTAATCACTGAATTCTGTGACACAGGAATCTCAGTTCTTACCTCTCATCTCTGAAAGACAAGATATTCATGTGACAATAGGACTCTGGAAACCACAAGGTAACTTTCTAGCCAATTACCAAAAGAACAAGGCCACACAGGAAAAAAAACCCAAGATACCAAGGATGAGGTACTGCTATAGCTCTAACTCATAACTTCAAGACTACAACACTATAAGATTGACTGAATATCACAGTGACAAAACCAAACTTTTGATGAAGCCTGGTAGGTGTCATTCAGCTGAAAGTGTAGAACTATAGTAACTTGCCGTGAGAAAGACAAAAAATAAAACAAAACTAAGCCCTAGAACCAATAGCCTCAGTTAGAGTAATCCATGAAAATGATTTTTTAAAAGAGATTACACTTCTCATTATGTAGCATTAGGATTTGGATAGAAATACTGTAACCACATTCTACATATTTAGGAATGTCAACAGTTTTCTGGCAAGATTTCACACAGATGTATTTAACACCTCTGTGGGAGAAAAACAAATCTAACACTGAAAGTTTCCCAACAACTCCAAAGATTCCCCCTGTGTTTCTGCTACGTACATGTGTAACTGATTAAGGGCAAGTACTTACAGTAAGAAATCAGTTGGCAACATTGCACACAGCTAAAATTAGGGAGTAAACATGTATTCAATCTCGACATGCCACTTTTAACAAGAATTAAACCAGAAATACAGTGATCCTATAGCTTCCGTATAAGACAATGGTATACAGTGGTACCTCAACTTACAAATTTAATCCGTTCCGAATGCACGTTCTTAAGTCGAACTACTCTTAAGTAGGGGTACCTATCTTAAAAAATGAAAAAATAGCTTTAAAAAAGAAAAATGAAAAAAAAATGTAAGTCAAGCAGGCCATATCTAAAATTTGTAAGGCGGCAGTTAAAACGCCAACAGTTTTCTGCTCTTAAGTCGAATTGCTCTTAAGTCAAGCTGCTGTTAAGTTGGGGTACCACTGTACTAATACATTATCAAGGAGAAATTACTAGGTATGTATCTTTTATAAAAATAGCAATATTCAGAAGTCAATTCAAGAATACCTCAGACTTTATTGATTATCTTCTTGCTCAAAACACTGCAAAATGGAATTCTTAATCACATGGTGGTTATGACCCATAAAGCCTTTAACAATTTACGACCTTGATTACTTTGTCTGAACATCTGTCTTTTAAAAAAACACAGCTACCAGTTTCACCCACTCCTCAAAATCCAAATTGCTAAAAGTGGCCACACTGAGGAAAATCAAAAGGTGACAACAAAGAACCAGGCCCCCAGTCTGTGGAATAGTTCCCAATTAAGTCACACCAGGCTCTTCCCTCCTGACATTCAAGACATTACTATACAAAGCTGCCTTGAGTAAGATATCACCCAGATATGTTAATATTAATTTACTTTCTCTTCATTCAATTTAATTCATTCTCTTCATTGATTTGTCATTCCATATCAAATCAACCAAAGAAAAATCCATTTTGGAACTTGATGTCATTGGTTTGGTTCATTTTTGATACATTTGTATCTTATCATGAGATGTTTAAAAATATTTTTTCAGATTTTTTGGTCCACCCGTTTCTGAGATATTGCATTTTCAATATTGCAAAAAAATGACTGAGTAGATTGAGCCGAGATATCCAGCACAATGCCTTGCCCGGCATTGCTCTCCAGCTTTCAACCAGTGACACCAACAGAAGTGGACATAGCCCTTGATCGCTGTCAGGCCTCCTCCTCCTCCTCGGATCCTTGCCCAGCCTGGTTAATAAAAGCAGCCAGGCCGACTACTAATGAATGGGCCACAGCAATAATTAATGGGTCTCTCCTTGAGGGCAGGGTTCCCCTGGGCCTCAAGGAGACACTCATTAGGCCCATTCAAAAGAATCTAAAGTGGTGGCAGACCAAATTGATAACTATAGGCCTGTTGCCAATATTTCCTATACGAGCAAGGTCCTGGAGAAGGTGGTGGCAGACCAGTTCCAGGGTCTTCTGGATGACACAAATACCCTCAACCCTTTTCAGTCAGGCTTCAGGCTGCGCCACAGTACAGAAATGGCATTGGTCGCCCTGCACAATGACCTTTTGAGGGAGGCCAACAGGGGCAAAACGTCTCTGTTGGCCCTCCTTGATCACCCAGAGGCCTTTGATACTGTCAAACACGGTATCCTCCTAGGGAGGCTCTCAGAGTTGGGGGTCAGAGGCACTGCTTTGCAGTGGTTCCATTCCTTCTTCGAGGACAGCGAGTGCAGCTGGGTGAGATGACCTCTGTCTCTTGGTCCCTCAATTGTGGGGTGCCACAAGGATCGGTCATCTCTCCCATGCTCTTCAACATTTATATGAGGCTGCTGGGAAGGTTCATAAGGGGGTATGGAGCTTCGTGTCACCAATATGCAGATGACACCCAGCTCTATATCTCCTTTCCATCTTCTGCAGTGGATGCTATTCCATCCTTTGAGTGCTGCTTGTTAGCCGTCTTGGATTGGATGGGGGCTAATAGGCTGAGGTTGAACCCGGGCAAGACGGAGATCCTCCATGGGGGGGGGGCTGGCCTCTGCAAGTTGGGGAATTCCCTCAGTTTTTGGGGGGGTGACTCTCTCTGTAAAGGATGGGGTTCACAGTTTGGGTGTCCTGCTGGACCCAGCCCTTATCATGGAAAACCAGGTGATGCCTGTGGTCCATACCGCTTGCTGTAAACTGTGAGGATTGCCCAGCTGCAGGCCCTACTTGACATCAGGGCGTTAACCTCGGTGGTTCATGCACTTGTAATCTCGAGAATAGACTACTATAGTGCTCTCTATATGGGGCTGCCCTTGGGGTTAATGAGGAGATTTCAGCTAGTACAGCATAAAGCTGCCAGATGTTTAACAAGTCAAAAAAGGAACCAACATATTACCCCTGTGCTGGCAGCTTTGCACTGGTTGCCAGTACACTACTGCACTGACATAAAGGTTTTGATATTAATATACAGAGCCCTAAACGGTTTGGTACCTCAGTATCTGAGAGAGTGTCTCCCCCCAAGAAGAACTGCCCAGATCACCCGTGCTAGTCAGGCAGGACATCTGGGAGTTCCAACCCCAAGGGAGGCCTGGAAAGTAGTAACAAGGAGTAGGGCCTTCTCAGTGGTTGCTCCCCAGTGGAATCATCTAGCTCCAGAAATTCACCTGGCATTCTCACTTCAAACTTTGTAAAAGCTATTGAAAACTAGGTTATATAGAATGGCCTTTCCTGCTTTTTCAAACATCTAGCAAGACACTCTTCTTATTCTTTTTCCGCTTATCTCTCCCACCCCCATTTTAGCAATCCCCTGTCTATTTCTATTTTCATCTTAGCTTAATTTTAGTTTATTGTTGTTGATTTATTTATATTTTGTTAAAGGAACCCCGTGGACACAGTGGTTAAATGCCTGTACTGTAGCTAAAACTGTGCTCATGACCTGGGGTTTGATCCCAGGTAGCCAGCTCATGTTGACTCAGCTTTCTATCCTTCCGAGGTTGGTAAAATGAGAACCCAGCTTGATGGGGGTGGGGGGCAATGTGTACCCTGCATAGCATAATTTAAAAACTGTAAACCGTCCAGAGACTACTTTTATTATGCTGTTTGTGCTTGAGTTTTTTAATATATTCTTTTGTTATCTTATCATGTTATCCTATGTTGTAAATCGCCCAGAGTAGCCCTAGGACTAGATGAGTGGTATAAAATTCAAATAAATAAATAAATAAATAAATAAATAAATAAATAAATAAATAAATTCATATTTTGCTGTAAAAAGAACAGTTATATGACATCGTAAATTAATTTAATGAAATAGGCTGCAGTTCTCCAAAACACACACAAAATAAAAATGAAGAGGGGCTTTAGGGTGTCACAAGGCTTTATATTGTGTTGCCACAATGAATGCTTGGGAATGCTGAAATTTACTAACTGCATCCCACATATATGTTGCAAAGGTGAGAAGGGATATTGCCTGGGATTTACTTTTGATTAAACCTACAGTATTTACGATTTCAATGTTCAGTGTCAACAGACCTTAGTAGTCTACTTTTTGCAATTACTTCCCATCTGACATCCCTAGCAAGACGTGCAACTGAGGAAATAGACCACGGTACATAAAAAGTTACGATATGAAACTTGTTTCCCCGCTGCAACCTATTAATACCGGCATTCCTTCGGACATGGCTCATCTTACAAGAATATCTAAATAAGTGGCCCAAGCCGCAGGTCCATGAAGAGAAATGGGGACCCAGTCACAAAGGAGCACCAGCCGCCGCTGGGGACGGAGGATGAACCCTAACCTGTCCAGTCAGGTCCTCCCGCAAAAAGGGGCTCCGGTCAGGAGGAGCAGGAGCAAGTGGCGGAGGCGTTGCATGTTAGCATCTCCCTTCGCGGGAGCCGAGCCGCCCTCTTCGAGCGCCTCCAGCGCCCGGCATCCTCGCCGTCGCCATGGCAACCGGTCAACTAGCAGCCGGCCGGCCTCCCTCCCTCCCGGCGGCGGCGGCGGCGGCGGCGGCTCGCGAGCTCCAAAGCCACGGAGTTCGTCACCTCACGTGCCCCCTCACACACACCCGAAAACGGCTGCAACTCACCCCCTCCCCTCCCGCTGTCCTCGTCGTCTTGTGGCGGCGGCTTCTTCTGGCGCCCTTCAGCACCTTCGCACTTGCAGAAACTTTTTTCCGCCAGCCTGGGCACCACCGCTGGTACAGGGGCCGCGCGGGGACAAAATAAAGCAGCGCGCAGAGACCTTCTCCTGGCCCTCACCCTCCTTCCTCTGGGGTGGGGCGGGGCCAGGAGGAGGAGGAGGAGGAGGAGGAGGAGGAGGGAGGAGGAGGGACTCACTGCCTTCCCCCACCCATTAAATGACACACTTTCCTGGAGGCTGAAGTAGTTGACATTACCTCAGCCGACCTGCAGTTTTGGGTATCAAGAGTTGTGATGAATTGCTCTTTTCAAACACTTGCTGTAACTGGAACCCGTTCCATTCCCCTCAGTGATAACCTCTCCTGCCTTGGGTCCCCTTCCCTCACCAGGCAGAAAGCAGCTTACAAATCAAATAAAAGAAAGAAAGAAAGAAAGAAAGAAAGAAAGAAAGAAAGAAAGAAAGAAAGAAAGAAAGAAAGAAAGAAAGAAAGAAAGAATAAAGGAATTTATTCTCCCTTTCAAAACTTGTCCGTCTGATTATTGTCATCATTCTAAAAACTTGGAGTGGAAGATAACATCAAAGTCAACTATAAAATGACATTTCAATCTCTCAAGAAAAGAAGTCCAGTTGCCATGACTCACCTTCCGAATAAACTCCCTTGGATGACTGAGAATCTTCATAGACAAAATGACAAAATAACATCTCATTCCTACTATGTTTTTCTTGTACTGAAGAAGGTGAAAGAATCTGGTATGCAATAGCTAGAGTGAATTCCAAAGAAAACTTGGACATCCAGAGTCACAATGTGTCTGTAATACAGCCTATGAATAAAAAGCTAGAAATTCTCAATACCATAAAGAGAAGAAAATTACAATATTTGGGTCACGTAATGCACAATAACAAAACCATCTGCTGCAGGTTATCCTTCAAGGAAAAATAGATGGGAAGTGTGGCCCGGGACATAGAAGAACATTCTGGCTTAAGAATTTAAAGACAATGGTCCACAGTGAGCACAGGTGCTTTGTTTAGAATAGCTTTGGATAAAATCCAGATCATGCTACTGATGGCCAACATTCAGTGAGGACACACTTGAAGAATAGCTAAACACACCCAACATTCCCGTAAGATCAGTTGTAAATAATAAGTGTTAATTCTGGTGTTTTCTGCTCCCCAAAGGTCTCAAAGGCCTGCTAGGCAGCTTGGTCCAGTTAGCAGGGAGAGTGAGACTACTGCCTCAAATGGCAGAGGCTGGGAGGAGGGCTGCAGTAACAATTCTGCCTCAGCCCTTCTTTTCCCTTGGGAGAACAAAGCTGTACGCTCGGAAAAGTCTCTCCTGCCTCCCCAACCCATGCCAGAGCAGTGTACTGTACTGCTTTTAGGTGTGGTGGAGGATCCTATCCCATTTACCTTACTGAGGTAAGATCCACCTACATGTGCAGTAAAATTTTGTCCATGGAGGGAGGGAACACTGCCTTTGCCTTAAACAGCAAAATATCTAGCTGCACCCATGCTTACAAAGTCTTGCTTGTTGACATCTGTAGGGACTCTGCAGGTTCCACCTTTGCATGGATGCTTATAGTAGTGGCCAGTGCAACACAGTTTTGGTTCTTATTGCAGAATTCTGCTAGCTTCAATTTATTTTAACTGCAGCCATAAAAGTCCACAGGGGAGTTAGCTTGGCCTTCCAATTTCTCACTTCCAGTCTGCCTGTTCCAGCTGAAGACTTTATCAAGTATTGGGGAAGCTACTCCTGGTGTTTTCAAACACATTGGTCCAAATCCTGTTGCTTGGGGTAGTCAATTACACTGGATTAGACCCATTGACCTAATGTGGATTTTGAGAATCAGCTGCTCAAGTTCTTCTGATTCAAATCTGCCTACTCTAATTATGAATTACTTTAGCATAGCAAGTTGCAGTTGGAGTGGGTCCATTTGAATCAATGGAACTTGTGCAGGAGTTGATTCACAAAATCTCCACTGATTTAATGAGCCTGCTGTAGAGCAATGTACAGTATTGTACTAAGCAATAGTCTTTTTGGCCATTATTACTGTAAGTTTGCCTGGCTACATGTTTGCGTAAGCAGGATGCTTTTGGAAGGAGTCTGTGATCCAACTGTAGCAGGCCATATGACATTTAGGTAATGTGGAAAGGATGGAGTCCCATTGACATAATAGCAGTGAAACTGGATTAAATATTATTAGAACAGTTATGCATGCTTTGGTTTTGTCTAATCCTAACTACATTAATACCTTGGTTTAAGAGTAACTTGGTTTAAGAGTGTTTTGCAAGACACGCAAACATTTCTTCTAAATTTTGCCTTGATCAACAATCAATGTCTTGATATAGAAGCATTGGAGCATGTCACATGATCATAAGTGAGCCAAAGGTGGCTCTCTCTTTCCCCTCCCTGCAGGATTGTGGGTGATGAGGCAGCCTCCAAAGCAGAGGGAGAAAAGGAGGTCTCCCTAGCACCAGCCAGGAACGTGCAGGTTAGGGTTTTTTATTTCTTTATATTTATATTTTTCTTTAATTTGTTTCAACATTTTTTATCTTTTCAAACCATTTCTAGTCATGGAACAGCTAGTCAAGTGTGTATAGGACTACAAATTGCACTTTATTACTATCACATTAAGAACACAGAGTAAAACCCAGTTAGTCCCAAGCAGAGAAGATTCTGCATGGTGTAGACATGGATTGCTAGCCAACTTCTTTTTGTGAGTTTTGGCATTTTGTATGTACAGTATGTGGTCTATGGGACCCCAGAACAAATAATCTGAGTTTCCATTATATTCCATGGGGGAATTTGCTTTGATATAAGAGTATTTTGGTTTACAAGCAGGTGTCAAGAATGAATTATGCATGTAAAACAAGATATTATTGTAACATCAAACAGAACTATAATGTGGTTGAAGAGTCTTGTGCTAGACTGACATTTGTGGAAATGGAACATAAAAAAACCATTTCAGGCTATATCAGGGACCACATATTTGAATCCTATGAAACTATGTTATTTTGCTTATATGTGATTACATCAGGGAGATACCTCATCATCTTGTACTTCTGTGTATACAAACTGAAACCTTAAGGTACAACATCTGAAGTCATTTCCCAGGTGCAAGAAATTACTAAATTAAAATATATATATATAAAACTTGCATAGGAATCTATGGATGTGTTCATGCATTGCGCTACATTTAAACATTTAATCTGTGCCACCCATGCTACTCCTGTTCATTCTAATCTGTTATTTGAACTAATGGATTTGAAATGTCTGTGTGTGACAGACTAATGCCAGGAATGCTGAATCATTATTATGCTTAGTAATTGGGGGAAATCCACATGTCCAGGGCAACCAGGAATGTATCTATTTGCACAATGCAAACTTTATTTATTAACATGGAATGACATTGCTGTTAAGCATTGAACAATTGATTGTTCTATTAGGACCTTTCTGAATGTCCAAACTATTGTGAGCCATTCTTACAGGGTAAACAATCTACATTTACCTTAGATTAATGGCATGTTTGCAATAATATGACAAGAATTTGCAGACACTAAAATATTGTGTTCAGTACTGCTAACTAGAATAACAGCTGTGAATACTTTGTTACCTTTAATTATTTAGGATGTGGTCATACATAAACTTGGGAATAATTTTCCATTTTCTCCAATTACACATGTTTGGGATTTCTTCGACATTATCAATTTTTTCCAATATAATTGGGGGGAAAGCAGATGTAACTTTCTTCTTTGTTGTCTATTTAAATAATATACAATGGACCCTCATATAACAAACGGTTTGTATAACATAAAATCTGTACAACATAAAAATTCCAGAGATAGGGGAAATTTGCTTAACAGAATTGTCTATGGGGTGAATCTGTACAACATAAAAATGGTCACAATTAGGGATTACTCCGTTTTCAATGCATTCCTATGGAAAATTTGCATAAAGGAAAATTTGCTTAACATAATTTCATTTGGAACAAATTAATTCCCTTATAAAAGGTACCACTGTATAGTGCATTTGGAATATTTTTGAAACATTCTAGGTTTTTTGCCCCATCCCAATTTTTAATGGAATTGAAATATAGTGGTACCTTGTATAAAGGAATTAATTCGTTCCAAATGAAATTATGTTATGCAAATTTTCATTTATACAAATCCCCATAGGAATGCATTGAAAATGGAGTAATCCCATTTTTATGTTGTACGGATTCTCCCCATAGGTGATTATGTTAAGCAAATTTCCCCTATCTCCAGAATTTTTATATTGTACAGATTTTATGTTATGCAAGCTGTTTGTTACACAAGGGTCCACTGTATGCATTTTTTCCCTTTGGGATGCAAATATATTTAAAGGTAACGACTGTATATCATTTAGAACTAACTGCATTTTCTAACATTTCTGGGGCTTAGTTATTGTTCATTTGTGGCAGTAAAAAGACAGTCTTGTGGCACCTTAAAAATGAACAAGTTTTACTTGGCATAAACTTTTCTTGGATTTTTGTCCACTTGATCTGATGTATCCTTCAAAGAAGTTAAGACAGTCTAGGATTGTAAGAAACATTCTCTCACATCTGTATGTCATATGCATGACTGTAAAGAGTGATTTTTGCACTGTTTTTCAACTATCGTATTCCAGAATGCATGACTGTGAAGAGTGATTTCTGTTAGAGGTTATCTAGCCTTCAGAATTTACATTTTTGAGGATGTGTGGCCTGCATGGGATCCCCAGCCCCAGTAGGATGCTGTGTCTCTTCCAGGGTTAATTACCTGCTTAAGTCATTAGTACTGTACTGTGTGTGTGTGTGTTGTGTCGTTACAGTCATGATCGACTCTTCGTGACCCCATGTCCATGGAGTTTTCTTGGCAGGAATACTGGAGTGGTTTGCCAGTACTCTCTGCTAAATTATAAATTGCTGTGGCTACCTCCAGCCCTGTTGGTTTGCTTTGAGTTTATATAGCTTTGTGCACTGATTAATGTTATCTGAACCACTACCATTTGTTTTCGTAAATATGAATCTACATTTGAGAAGTGATAAAACCACTTGGTACACCATCTCATAGCAACACTTATTCCTGTTTACTCTTGGCATAAGAAAATAAATGCCATCGAAACCCAGGGCTTTCATAATGCAACTAAAATGGCAAGCTTTCATTTTTAGACATCTAATAACACTTCCTCTGAGAGAAGAAATATCCTGCAAATTTGGACAAAATGTTCATTATCATTTCAAACAAAATATATCTAATACATGCAGTTACTATGGTAAAATTCTAGAGCATTAATTAAATTTATTTCAATAATGATTCCACTTGTATACAACAAAATCTGACTCAGTGCAGTAATAAATGAAATATAGGTCAGGCAAAATTAAAAACAATATCCTAACAATATATTTAAAGCAGTCAGCAAACTAAAACATCTTTGGGGCTCTAATTATGAAATGTCCAGCCAAATAAAATAAGATTTTTTTTCAAAAGCAGAAAGGAGGCTAGATAAAGCTAATTTATTGCATAATGTAGGTGTCAGAACTAAAAGACTTTCTACAGTGTTCTGACTAGCTTTGCTTCTCTTGTTGAAGAGAAAGAGGGTCTTAATCTGACTTATGTTTTACACTATGAACAAATGTAAATTACTATCATTTATCAAAATAAAAGAGGTAATATATGTTTAGTCACTTATATCTATCATGTTGCATGTTTCCATTCTCCAGTCAGGAACTGTCATTCACAGCCAGGCATCTCTTACTCACCCTGTTTGTCGAATTATCCATGTGTCTGCCAATGATGTTAGTAGCTAAACATGGACAGCCATTTTCCTAAATCTATCTTCTCCCATTGCTCTAACCTACCATCATCCTCATCCTATTTATCATTTGATGGGTAAATGATAAATGATAAACAGAATAACATGATATCTTTAAGCACATCTTTCCTGGGAGAAGCAGAAGTATTCTCTGTTAGAGATCAGTAATCCTATATGCATACACACCCACACACCTACAAATCTATGGGAGCAGAAATGGTCATTACACTAGTCTAAGTTTGTCATGCTACCACCTATCTAACAGACAAATTATTGTTAACTTCAAACTCTGGCCAAAGAGCATACAGTATTATACAGTCAAGCAAGTTTGTTGTTCTTATGTGCCATCTAGTTGCCTCAGACTCCTGGTGACCCTATGGCCTTAACATTATTTCACAGTTGTTGATAAATTCTTAGCGAGTTAGAAACCAGACAATGGGGCCAGAATTTAGGAGTATAATTTTTGACAGTTTCTCTTGAGAGAACATCAGTCTACAAAGGCCTTGGGCAAGCTACACTGTGCCACTTCATTGGAAATATTTGGGATTGTCCTAAAATAACCCAGCTTGATTTAGGCACTGCATAACTTGACATAAATGAGTAGGGGACTGTTGTGTGATATGTTGCCTCAAGCAACGAAATGACATGAGGCTGCTCTGCTATTTCTTGGCCTTTAAGGGGCTTAACAGATTCAATATTTTTCTTTCTTCAGTACCCAAACTGAAGCAAATATATGAAAATAAGAATAATACCTCTGTCTTATTAAGTACATCTAGAAATAAATATTGTTGTAGATTCTGATAGTTGAATTTCAAAACAAATATTTGACTTTGTTTGCAAGGAACAGCATCTATGACCCCACACGATCCAGCATGCCCTCCAGGACAACTTGGAAGCTCCACTTTCTACAGAATACAAACATGTGGCTCATGAAAAGAAAAGGTTGGAACAAGTAAGTTGCCAGAGGCACATTTCACCAGTGATCTAATCCTTACACTGGACTGTTATATTTTGTGCATAGATCCACGTATTGGTTGGTCCTGGCTTTAAAATCTCTTAAGGCTCAATTCCCAACCCTATGTATACTTATCAGCAGGGCCGGCGCTAGGTTTTTTTGCACCCTAGGTGAGGGGCGGGGGTGGGGCGGGCAGGCGGCGGGGCGGTGGGGGGCGGCAGTGGCGGCGGGGGCGGGCGGCGGGCGGCGGGGGGATGGCAACAGGCATGGGGGGTGGGCTGCGATGGGCGCAGGGGGCGGCGGGCAGACGGCGACGGGCGGCAGGGGGACAGATGGCGGGAGCCAGCTGCGGGGGGGGGGCGGCGGGGGGCAGCAGGCTGGCCAGCGCCCCCTCTCCATTTTGGCACCCTAGGCAACTGCCTAGTTTGCCTTAATGGACGCGCCGGCCCTGCTTATCAGAAATAAGTCCTGTTGAACTGAATTGAGCTTACTTTTCATGACACATACAGTACTGTATTTTAGAGCTTCCACTTATATATACTGTATTTACCTGGAAGTAAATCCCATTGAATATGGAGAACAAATGCCACAAGGCACTAATCTCTAGTTTAAATTCAGGAAAAATGATTCCATGTTTTCTATTTTAATTCTGCTTTATGAAGCAGAAATGTTGTTTGTTTAGTTAAAATCAATCTAAAATCTAATAATAAATAAAATAAATAAATAAAACATCTGGGCAAATATGGCACCCAAAAGATTCCATGTTCCTAGAATACTAGTTGCGGAGCAACCACAAGAAAGCTTTTCTACAGACATTACATCATGACATTTGCTTTTATTTGATTGTAATCATCCAATGAATAAAAGTTTTATTTCATTGTGTTAGAAGTAAGCCACCATGAGTGTTAGCAAGTAATGGACAGGCTGGGTAGAAGTGTAACAACAATAACATCACTATCAATATCTACTTGAGAATAGCCTCATATGAAGATCTCAGTTTAATACTTCAGGCAGAATGACATGAAGGAGGTGTGCCTTTGGGCATTTGGGTCTAAATCCATTTAACGTTTTAAAAATAAACACCAGCACCTTAAATCAGACTGAAAAATCAGGAGATGCAATTCTTTATTAATGTGTTTAATTCATGTAGAATTCATGTAGGCAAGTTCAGAACTAGCTGAAGCTTCCAGGTCTTCTTAATGGTCAACGTCACATATAGTGCATAACAACAGTCCAGCTGAGAGATGGATCATGGATCATTGTAGCCAAACATAGTTTGCCTCACTCTTTCCATGGCTAAGTGATCACATGATCAAGCACATTCCCTTTCAGATCAGTGAGAATTCTTGTGATCATGTTCTGAAATAACCTCTCTCACTAGGTACGTAGGTGCATTCTGGATCTGGCCCCATCACAGTAATTTTCAGGTTAAAAATGCAGGATCATTTTTATTTACTTAGCAAGTAAGTATGTTGCTGGAGGACCAGGATTCTGTTTCATGCCCCCAAGCTCAGCAGATAAGTGAATACTTGGGACGTGTGTCTGAATTCTGTCTCTGCATGGCCCAATCTTGGGCACTTCTGCTTCCTCCATGGCTGACATCTTCACATCACCCACATATGTGGGAGCTACCTACTCTTAATCCAATGGTTGCAGTCTCTTCCTCTGTGCCTGTCTGCTCAGCTCTTGTTAATGACCTCTCCCTTAGCTCTCCCATCATTGGGAAGTCTGGTGCACTGGCTGCCTGGCCTCCAAATGTAATTTTTCCTTCACCTCTATATGGGGCTGGCCTGTCAGCTGCTTGATCCAACATGTCAGACATTAACATGGCAGACACTAAAATGGCTTTTATTAAGGCCATTTGCCTCTACCCTGTTGGCTATCCTCTCCCAAGGCAATGCCACATGGCCAGAAAATCACTATGCTCATTGTGCCCAACTTCCATGTCAACATAGGTTACTGCTGTGACTGATTACCAGATCACAGCTAGAAGGTCAGGGTGGCTTCAGTGAGTGAGCCTTGTCCTTCTGTCAAACCAAATTGTCCTTGTTCAAGACGAACCGCCATGGGTGAACTACTGGAACTTAGTGGAAGTTTTTGGTGACCTTACTAGTTAGCTTCCCCCCCCCTCCTTACTTCCTCTCCCCTAGTCCATTTGCCGCCATCTTGCCCTCTGTTGCTTTACTGGTCAGAGGTTTCTTTTCTTTTTTCTTTTTTTTACTTATTTTTATGTGTTTTTAACATTGTTAGCCGGCCAGAGTTCCCTGCCGGGAAGATGGGTGGGATATAAGTTTATAAATAAATTAAATAATAAAATAAATAAGTTACTCTTTCCCACAGAGAATATCTGGACCTTTAATAATCATGCATTTGATAATTCTTTTGAGTTTTTTGGGCTGTTTGGCTGTGTTCTGGAAGTTTTTCTTCCTGACATGTTGCCATACTCGGTGGCTGGCATCTTCAGATATTAAGGAGCTCAGGGAACCCCTTGCCCTCTGAAGATGCCAGCCACAGAGTCTGGCGAAACATCAGGAAGAAAAACTTCCAGAACATGGCTAAACAGCCCAAAAAACTCACAACCAGATCCCAGCCATGAAAGCCTTAGAGAATACAATCATGCATTTATCTTTTCTTTCTAAAGCAGTATTTAATGTCCAGAACCATGACCATACCCAGTAGCTTCATATAGGTAATTGTTATATATTACATAGGGTATAGGCAAGGAGATGAAAATGGAAACACCACAATTGCCCATTTTTAAGAAGAAATTTCCTTTTATGTTTTTCTGTAGCAAGCCTATTTGTACAATCAGTACTACCATCTCTCCTAATGCCAATTTCTCCAACCTTGATTAATGGTATCCAAAGTTACTACAAGATTAGGAAGGCAACCAGAAGAGTCAATAGAACTGCATTCCTGTTGCCTCTCTTTTGTTGTCCATTAGGACAACAAAGACTCTTTGAGTGGCAAGCCTATCATGAAGCCAAAATGAAATGAGTCCCAATAATCCCTTTCAACCACAATCATAGAGGTGAATCATCACCACCTTCTAAAATGCCTTTCCCAAAAATGAAATATTTGTGATGGAAGTAACCACCAACGCTCTCCAAGTACATTGTCCAAATTCTTAGGCCACATAAATTTATCTCATAATAGATTACACTCTGGTCAGCATCATACAAGCTGTATGAGACCAAATGGCATAATGAGCAAATTAATCTTACATAAGAACATAAGAACAGCCTTGCTGGAACAGGCCACAGCCCATCCAGTCCAGCATTGTCTCACACAGTGACTCACCCTTTGCTTCAGGGTATTCCCAAGCAGATGTCTTTACCTGCTTACAATTCCCTGCAAATGGCATTGAGATATCCTGTCTCTCTCTCCAACCTGGAGGTTGTCTGTAAGCATCCATAATGATAGCCACTGATATCCTTTTTCTCCATGAACTGATACTTGAGAATGTGATGGTGACAGAAAAGAGGAAATGCTCAGCTACCACTGCCATAATGTAACCATGGTATTGTGTTGCTGCTTGAGTCTATACAGAAGCACTGCCAGATCTATGCTATCTGCCTTCTTGTCATTGCCCTACCCTCTTCATTGCCCCCAGCTTCCTGTTGAAATAGAGAACTGACTGGGTGATGTGGCACTGGGAACAATGGTGTCAGCAACCACCCTCTTCCCCTTCAAGAATGGGACAAGGACTTTGACAGAAGTGCCAGTCATGTTGACTGGAGTGCCAACAGTGTGTGTCAATCTGCACTCAAAGTGCATAATTTGGTAAGCCCTTATTGTTAACAGCTATACTGTATAACTGTGATACTAGCAAGAGGTGTGGGTGGCAATTTTTGGAATTAAGTTTGCTTGTGACCCTTTTGCTATCTGGGTAAAAGCTTGCAAAATCCTGGATGAGAACAGAGTCCCTGAAATTATCAAGGACAGTCTGCAAGAGAAAACAAGAACACAAGATTTGACATTATTCAAAGATTTGCACATGAATGGCTTGTTCATTAGGCATGATATGCTCACTAAGAACATTGACAAGGAAATAACTTAGCTTAACATTTTAATTTTTTTCATTGACTAGTTTATTGTACAATAGGAAGAGAAATAACATGTTCCTACAGCATTAATGTTGAACAATATTAACATTGGCATCGGGAGAAAAATAGGTCCTCCTAACATTTCTATAAACTATCAATTTAAGTATTCTCTATTATAACATCCATCAATACCCTATTCCATAAATTCATATTGACTGTGTAAAAAAATTGCTAAATTTACATTAAACCTAGAATAACTGGTATGTCACTACCCTTTGGTGGCCTTAAAATGACTCTCATTTTAAAGAATCACATGACGTAAGAAGACTGTAACAGTATACCTGTAATCACACTCAGTCTCCACTAATATTGTGTTTTAAATATTTAATTTACTAAGATTGGGTTAAAATGCTGGAGAAGATAATGGGATAGATCAGAGCACTGTATGATCAATATAAGATGTGAGGAATGCTTTTGAAACATTATATAGACTGAAACAACTACACTTGAAATTATGAACAATATCGCTTCAAGTCTGAAAGTGTTCCATTCAAATGGGAGGGTGAAAAAAAGGCCAAAGAAATGCAAGAACGACGTGTCTCAGAAATCAGCATAACAATTGATGCCATGCAGCCTTGCTCCATAATCACACAGAGACAGCACTGTACAAGTCAGTTACGGGACTAAAATAAACTGAACACTGGTTATCATGTGAACTCCTAGTGACAGACGGCCATCCAAACAATATCCCCACCCCAAAGCGTGTAGCAAAGGGTTCACTTCTAGCACATAGCTGCTCTTCTTGAATATTCTTGAACAGGAAGTTACTGTACCAGATTTCTCCCTCAAATGAAAGGATATAACTTCTGTGTGCAGCTCTCTTGGGACAGAAACAAACCATTATGTATAGCCTATGATGAGAAGGAGGAATAATTTAATTGGTGGACATACAGCACCTGTATGCACAGCAGAAACATGTTTCACCTCAACTTAATTTGCAAATCAGTTTATTTAGTGACTGGTCTTCAGAGCATATGAACAGGATCCTCTGAAGTCTAATTTTTTCAAATGCAAAAGTTTGTCTGAGGGCCAAAATAGACGATACAGTCAACGTGGCATTAGAAACAACACTCTCTTAGGTGGAAAGCTGTCTTTTTCTTCAAACAGCATGCCTCCTTCTCTTTTAGCAAATTAGCCTCATTCTGTTTTGTAATCAGCCAGCTGGGAGACAGCACAGCTTTGTTTGCACCTCTGACATTTCAGAGAAGAATCTTGAAAAACAGCCCGAAAAACTGACAACAACTATCTTGAAAAGACTTGCACCCCTGGAGTGACAATATAGCCAGAGGAAGAACTACACATTTTTCTCAAGATGTTATTTAACCCCAAATCACTTTGCTAACATGTTTTCAATTACAGGTTATCTATAATGCATATATTTCTGCCCTCAAATTTCAGCACATGCTGGTTTTTCTATGAACAGAGAGCCAAGACAATTTATTTAAACACAACCTCCTAAGTCAATGACAGTCACTGCTTCAACTGAAGTGTTGGGAGTAGGGTTACTATTGTACACCATATCTTACAAGAAAACATATGGCTAGAAGCTACATTAGAAAGTGCATTATCCATACCAGATAAATGTGGAATTTATTTTGTTCAGTATAGGAGAGGACGGACTGTGATTTCCATAGTAAAATGGCTCCTAATTTTACTCAAAATATGCGTGGAATGTTTTGTGCCCTCTGATGTTAAGAGTCCCAGGAAACTATGTTAGCTACAATCTATCAAGTGAAGATAATTTGCAAAATATTTTTAAAAGAGCATAGCAAATACCCTATTTTTATTAATAACTGACATTGTATATAACCAAAACATTCATGTAAATACAACTTGTTAAATAAAACAGAGAACTGAGCAATGACCCAATAAAATTACATTTTGCTGAATATGTAATTTCCCTATAGAACACATACGTGAAGTTGGTCAACCATTAGTGTGAAGTTCAGGTGAAATATGTAAACAACATTTGTCTCTCTCCTCTCACGCCATCAATTATTTTTCTTCTTCATCATTCACTGCATACCAAGTAGCAGTCCAGAAGTCACACCTGAGAAAGACCTTTAGCTGGCCAGAAGATTGGTTTTTTAGTCTTTTCACTGTCCTGTGTTGAAAAGATACCAAATAAAATTTTATTTAACACTGTATTTTACTTAGCAAAATAAGACCATTTGACAGACCTCCACTCACTCACTCACTCATTTGTCCCTCCAGATTTATTCATGTGACGAGAAATAAATCTCATCTTACTACTGTAATCAGTTTACCAGACACCTCACCCATATCTGCTTGCAACACATTTCATTCCCAAATATACTATCAAATCATCAATACACATCACAAAATTAGTTTTGTCATGTGGCCTCTTAAGTATCAAGTGTTTCAACTTGGTTTTCTTACTGCATTCCGTCGCCTTCTTTTCGGCTGAATGCACTCTTGTCTGTAGGAGGGCCACTGGAATCCTTTGGGGGCTGCTTTGTTTTGCTCGTGATCCACCTCTTCAGAATCAGAATCATCTTCCTTTACTCTGGAATAGAACTGCTTTTCTGGGTAAACATCCTTCAGCTTACTCTCAAAGAATATTTCCAGGCATCGTCCAGCCTCAGCCACCTCTGAATCAGGCTACAAGAGAAGGTGTCATAATTTGTTACAACCACAAGCTGCTCAACTTTGTTGGAGCTACTTTCTCTGTTGCTGTCATCCTCCTATTTTTTCCTCATATTAGTGCAGGAAATAGTTAGAAAGAATGCACTGAGAAATACAAGAAGATTTGGTACTTATACTAGCAGGGTACAGCAAATGGGTGTTGTGTTCATAGTTATCCATTAAGCATGGAGGGGAAACTACTTCAGAAGCTTCTAATTAGGTACGTTACCATTTATAAATTACACACTTGTTGCTTTAGAATATGCATTTGGACATAATGCAAGTAGTGAAATCCATGAACTTGACATCTGGTTTCTATGTAGGGAGGCATACTGAAGGCTACTGTGAAAAAGATCCCTGCATAAGAGTCTCTAATAAAAAGCTATACTGAGTTTTCCAGAAGAACAGAGAAGTGAAGCTGGAGCACCAATCTGCGTATTGCAACAAGTGAATACTTAGAAAAGACATCTTGAATCTAGACATGGGCATGACCAGAAAAAATGACGTTTTGAGTTTTCGTTTGTCAGAACAGGTCTGTTTTGGGTCGTTTCTGTTTGTCGCGAAATTTTTCAAAAATTTGTCATTTCCGTTTGTCGTTTGTCATTTCCACCGCGATTTAGCGCGATTTGACTTCCCAGAGCATAGTGGCGTCCCGCAATCAGGGCCGGCGCTAGGTGTTTTTGTGCCCTAGGCGGCGGGCGGGGTGGGGGCGGGCGAGCGGGTGGGCGGCGGCCGCGGGCAGGCGAGTGGGCAGGCGGTGGTGCGGGCTGCAGGCGGGTAGCGGCGCGGGCGAACGGGCGAGTGGGCAGTTAGGATATCACTTATGATAGAGGTTCTGTTCTTGGCTTGCCTGGAAGCCCAGCGTGTGCCCACCACGTGGCCTGGAGGCCCATTCCAGGCAGCATAGGTCCTGCGATAAGGTAATTTTTATTACTAAAAATTTTGGTTGGTTTGCAAAATACTAATAATCCATGGATACTGCTGTTTGGTGTTTCGGCATGATTTACATTAAGGCTGCAGTCTTACCTGCGTTTTCTGCGAAAGGAAGTAAATCAGTGTCCCAGTCTACCATGCCCCCAGAACCGCACTTTCACAGAAGTTTCTTAAACTACTGCTAGGGGCTGGTTTAAAAAAACTTCCCTTAAAAATGCTCAGTTATTTGCTTCTCTAACGAGGTGCGACCCCAGAAAATATGCAGTAATTAGCTTTGTACCCCTTTTCCTGCCACTTCCTGCAACGGAGACTTAGAAAATCAACCCAGAAAAAGGGAAAAGATGTTCAGTAGGCAAGTAGAGAAGGGCACAGAGCAGTAAAATACTACCCTGGTGAAAGGACACTAACTGCACATCAAACACCATGTGACTGCCCCCAAAAACTATGCATAAAATTAAGATGCACAGAAAACTTTAGTGAGACCGTGGCCTAAGCTGCTGTATCATGGTTTATTTAGTCAATGTAGCACTGTCTCCAGTGAACTTATGGTTAAAATGCATTTGAAAGGTCATATATCTTTCCCTCCAAAAATTGAATATGATAGTGTGGAATTGACATGGGCACAACCAGAAAAAATGACGTTTCGAGTTTTCGTTTGTCGGAATGGGTCCATTTCAGGTCGTTTCCATTTGTTGTGAAATTTTTCAAAAATTTGTCGTTTCCGTTTGTCGTTTGTCGTTTCCACCGCGATTTAGCGCGATTTGACTTCCCAGAGCATAGGGGCATCCCACAATCAGGGCCAGCACTAGGTGTTTTTGTGCCCTAGGTGGTGGGCGGGGCGGGGGGGTGGGTGAGTGGGGGGTGGCGGCCGCAGGCGGGCGAGTGGGCGGGTGGTGGCACGGGCAGATGGGCGAGTGGACAGTTAGGATATCACTTAGGATAGAGGTTCTGTTCTTGGCTTGCACCCCAAATGTGTGTGTGTGTGCAAGCAAATTGAAGTTGGGAAAATAGAAAATAAATGGTAGTATATAATATATTTTTAAAATAAATCCACACCTCCCACTCCCAGTCGAACCTCCCCCTTTATCCAATATCAGAAAAAAATCCTCACAAACTGCCAGAGAAGAAATAAAGAATAAACTGCTATTCCCTTCAGCAGATAAAGCTGCAGGGAATCAAAGAAATTATTTTCTAAATTCAATTCCCTCCCTGCCTGCCTAACTTAAATCCTAAAGCCTCCAGCCTCCCTCCTCGATCTCGATCAGATCACACCAGCACCAGCAGCCAGCCCTCCTCCCTCAACCACATCCATACACCTGACTGCGATTTCTGGAAGGTGCCTCGGCTTTTTATGCCCTCTGAGACATCCAGAAGTGTCAGTCAAAAACCTGGCGATGCCATTGGTGGAATGGTTCAAAAAATTGCATGGTCCCATTCCATGTCCAGTCCAAATGGGCAGGTCTAAAAAAATAAAAAATAAAATAAAATAAAATAAAATCAATACGATGTTTTATTGCTATAAAAAACCCACTGCTGCTACTATTAAAATTCAGGCATTTAAAATAAATAAATTTCACATGTTTCTGTGGTGATTTGGTGTGTTTTTTTACCACAATTTCAAAAGAAAAATTGTGGTCGCCATTTTGGATCCCCCCACCGCATGGCATGGCGAGATGACGAGGATGACCCCCCCAGCCTGGTGCAAGCAGCCCAGGACAGGAAAAGAGGGGGGGAAGGCCGGGGACCCCCCAGAAACCACCCCTCTGGTAGGTGGCAAAGCCTCAGGCAGGCATATTTTCGCCTGCTTTTTTGGCCGGGAGTTGGGATTTTTTTAAAAAAAAAAAATAAAAACCTTTTCTGTGCTTCGCATTGCGTGATCACCGCGATGCCACAAACGGAAACGAAAAACCCGACCAAATTTTTCTTTTTTCAGTTTGAGTTCGAGTTCTGATGGCTTAATTATCGTTACCGTCTCCGTTACGTAACGGAAATGATAACCAAAAACGGAAATGACAATTTTGCTGAGTCGTGCCCATGTCTACTTGAATCAGTCCACACAAAAATTTGTTCAACTTTCCTTACATCCAAGATACCAGTACTGCATCCCTGTGTCTGCACCAATGCAAAATTGAAACGAGTGTTAAAAGAATCAGAGCAGAACAGGGATCTGGAGGGATTTCACACCACCATTGGATGATGGCATATGTTTTTCTACACTGACTTCCTATAGTGAAGGATTTTCTCATGGCAACCAAAGTACTGCATTATTTCATGCTGATAGAAATACTTCACGAATGGGTGTCATTTGATGGCATTTCCTTACAGGTGTTCTTCAACTAGTGTCTACAGACCCTAATGATGTGTAAAAACCAGAGGAGTGTATGAAGCAGATGAGGGGGGAAACAATCTGTTTTGGGAGTGAGATGTTGGGGAGTACTTAGGGCAATACATCCAGCAACAAATACTCTCTTTTATGTGGATGGAAACTCCAAGGTGACATATACAAATCTGAAGCAAAAATAACAACAGAACAATTGTAGACAACACCACTAGGTGGACAAGCCCTAACTCAGACTCAAGATGCCTAAATCTACCTGTCTATCATATCCCACTGATTCAGTTTACAGTATGGACAAACACCTCTAGAACGGAGAGGCAATAAATACTACAGAATTTTTCTCATAGACAGCAACGATCAAACAATAAACAAAATTATCCTCCTAAACCCTATGTTTTCCAACTATGATATCAGTTCTGACTCAAGACGTATAGAGAAATATAGGACAGGGATAAATCAGTTTGGTCAATAATTGATAGCCACAATGGAGAAAGGAGAAAGACAAATATTTGTGATGGGGGAGGGGAATCTGGCCCAAATTCATTCCATGGGTAATTCTGAAGGCTGCTTTCTTGATTACAAGTATTCATTTTATTGTACAGTATTTAATATATTTTAACTTGCTTTTCTCCTTTAATAGGACCCAAAGCAGCTTACAACAATTAAAAGATAATATTTAAGTCAGCAACAGTGCGTGCACATTACTAAAATGTTCAATGAATAAAATATCACACTAGTTTTAACTGTGCCCAGGCCACAACCAAAACCTGGGCATCCAGAACCAGAGACAAAAGCAGGTGTACCTGGTTTTCATTGGGAATTTAACATCCTTGTTCCCTGATCTGCCTTTCAACTGACCAGGAGCACCTCTGTCTTGTCTGGATTAAGTTTCAGTTTATTCATCCTCATCCAGTTCATTACTGACGCCAGACACCGATTCCTAGCTGAAACAGCTTCCTCGGATTTAGATGGCAAGGAGATATAGAGTTCAGTGTCATCCGCATGTGGGTGGCAGAAAACCCCCAAATTCTGGATAATCTCTCCCAGTCATTTTCAAATAGATGTTAAATAATTTAGGAGACAAGACAAAACCCCAAGGGACCCTGCAGGCCAGGGCATCAAATAGGATTCTTCCAGCACCATCTTCTGAATTATCTCCTCTGAGCTATTGTAAAATAGTGCCTCCAAGTTGCATCCCAGAGAGACATGCCAGGAGAACACTATGGTCTATTATGGTATTGAAAGCTGCTAAGAAGTTGAACAGAGCCAACAGGGATATACACCCCTTGCCCACAGGTGATCCACCAAGGCAACCAGAGCAGTCTCAGTCCCATAACCAGGCCTGAAGCCAGATTTAAACATACATAGATAATCAGTCTCTCCCAGGGACTCCTGGAGCTGAGAAGTACTTACATAGTTAAATGTTGCACAGTTCCAGAACATAAGGCGTACATCTGCAACCAGCTCCTCCGAAGTGGAGTAATGGAATTTGTTCTTTTTCAGAAGTTTTTTCCTTATAGTGGACAAATCCATAGGCCTTTTAATTATTTGATAATAATGGCGCGCCTGTAAAGAAAACTCATTGGTATTTTTGATAAATCATTTATTCTATAAGTGGCAAGCATTTTCACCCGCTTATACACAATGAATTGAATTTTGAAGGGTAATGATAAGACTCTTGAGGGAATCAGATGAAGAACAATATTCCTCCACTCCTTATAGGAGAAAATAGAAAGAGCTCACATTCTTTAGCTGGGGGGGGGAATATGATTGTGTGCTACAAATATACTAAACAGGCTTCTCCATAGTCTTATGACTATAATTGCAAAATATGAGATGCATACTGGGAAAGAACAGCATGAAGCTGTGGCTAATCATCTGAGTAAAGATTGTAAATATCTTGATAACTCTAAGCATTTATTTGAAATAGGCATAGACAGCGTAAAGTGCAAGGCACTCTTTGCTAATAGTCAACAGGGCTGTTGAGTAGGAGTCCAGCAGGGAAGGCACACAGAAAGAGCTAAGCAAAACCACAGCTTTGAATGTTACTTCTGAAAATTAATTAACCTGTGTTAAACACCAGAAATGTTGGAGATTGTGTGAAAATAATTAGTTCTGTGAAGAAGAAATGGGGATAAACCTGCATAGTATAAGTAACTTCTAACACATAGGCTGAAATCTAGCTGCTTAGCATAAGAAATCTCAACCATACATCCACTTGATCACTAATAGAACTGCTCTAGTTGCAACTTGCTACTCTAAGCAACAGGATTTCTGTCACTAAAACAATGTTAATGTTACATCTGAAGGTTTAATTTCTAAAGCATTAGATGTTTTCCTTCTGTTTCATACAGTTGTAAATGTAACATTAATGTGTTGGTTTTTAATATATTATTTCCCAGCTCAGAGAGAAGGATATGATGGTAGCAAAAATAATTCTCATAAGATTGCTGCAGTTTGTGTAATACTTACCAAGGGGCTGACTGGTTCATGGAAAGGAAGACTCAAGTTACTGCAAAACAGGGAAAGCACCAGTTTCTCACATTTCTGTAAAGTGTAAAGTTTACAGTTAATGTTGATTTATAAACAAGCTGCATTGCAACTCAATATTTCCACCTTTGCCCCCAGTACTAAATCAGGCTGCTCTACAGATGGGCCAAAACAGGGCATGCATCACCTCAAAATCTGGGGGACAACCAGTCAGAAGCTGCCGGAATATACAAGCTCCTGGCTAATTTATTTTCAGCATATCATAATAAAAAGCATGGATTTTTGTTTTACTTTGTTTTGTTGATAACATGATTTCCACAAAACTAAATTCAATCACATGCTGCAGGGGGTCCATGAGTTGAATCCTAGCAAGTGGACTTCTTTTCGTGTAGGATCAAAATGTTTCACTACTCATCCAAGTACCTTCTTCATGCCTCCACAGAGATGCTGCAGGGGAAGCAGGGGCTTGATTCCAGAATTGTCACAAATTGATAAAACCAGGAAAACTCTCAGGTCTAACCTCAGCTACTAGTCCCAACTAGAGTAAACCCATTGAATCAGTTATTGAATGGTGAGTCAACACTTAAATAAATAACTGAGTGGCCCTATTTTATTTGATATAAACATTGACTTTGGGCCACAGTTACCTAAAAACTGCTTAACTCATCCAACTGAAATTCACCTCTTTTAAGTCCTATTGAAATACAGTGTAGAAGTCTGTAACAGCACTGCATTGTGCTCATTGCCTTGTTTCTAAAGTACATTTTAGGAGGTAAGAAAAAGGTCTGGGAATTTTGGAAGTCACAAATTATGGCCTCTAGATGTCTGGAAGACTCCGCCAAGACCAGATTTCTGAGGGCTTCAGCAAAGCAGCAAAACAAACAAACAAAAACAAAAAAACTCAAAACCATCCAGTTCATTCAGGTGTCTGTAATCGCTTTCAGCTGAAAAATAATGGCTTCTCTCAGACGATTAACATGGATGCAGGGCTAGGTTCTCTGGGAACTCCATGCCCAGTAGATCTTGTATAATCTTAAGGGGCACCATCTATGGAGCATTAACAGGTAGAAAGACCACCAGATCCATAATGCCTTGCAGTTACCATAGAAAATATCCTTGCCTGGCTACTTTCTCTATTTTCATCATGTCTGAGACAAGTCAATATTTCTCAGATGAAAGGGGTATATGGAGGGAGCATTAGCTAAATCCCCAGAAGCCTGCCTTTGTAATGTCCTACAAACTTCTGGGAGTGCAGTTTATGAATTCTGAAAAATCTCATGCCATGTAGGACATTATCTCAGGCAATTTACATTATGAAAGAAAAAGAGACTTGGGCATTTCTTCTTTATGTTCTTCTATTAGCCCTTACCTTCTGGTCACAGCTGTTAAGGCCATAAAGTGCTCTTTCTGGGATGAGTTTGTTACCGTAGCTGAAACGTGTATTTTCACAGTCATAGTCCACTTCTGGGTTTTCTACATTGCGGCAAAGTGTGCACACCCACTCACCTCTGATTAACAGAAAGCACATCATCAGATTAGTGCTTTAGGCTTCTTGTCTCTGTTATGAAACGTCAACATCAATTGTCTTGATAAATATGTTGGGTAAGAAAAACCTGACAAGAAAAGGCCTTGACAAAGATTGTGGCTGAAATCCTGTGGCCTAGTATGGTAAATCACACTAAAGTCGGCTCATTGAATCAATTAGGATTTGAGGTGTCAACGGCTCCATAAACTCCATTGATTAAAATGGGCTTACGCTGAGAGTTAGTGTGCTAAATAAGTCACAATTAGAGTAGACCCATTAGGACCCATGGAATTTATGGAGGAGGTGACTTACCTAATGTTTAATGGGCCTACTCTAGGGTTATTTGCTACACTAAGCAACCGGATTTAGGTCCATCGTGGGGAAGAATTCTCATTTACTAGTTGCCATAGGCAGTCAAGGCCATGGTAATAGATCTTCCATAAGTCCACTTGGACCTTGTCCATCAGGAATTAACATACTCTTTAGGAATTAATATGCTAAGTAATGTGCTTAAATACAGAATTATTTACAAAAGCAAGACTTGTAAATTATTACAGTGTTTGAAAAGCATCAACAACCATCATATTAAAACTCATAAGGACAATATTAAAAAAAAGTGAAATAGAAAATAAAAACTCCTCTTTAAAAAAATCCCCATGGCCCACTGATCACTCTGATAATCTGGTAACAGGATTAATCCTACAGATAAGCATCCAGCCTGAAAACAACAGCCGAGGACCACATTTCATGACCTTGAGGAGGTGGCCAGGACAAAATGGAACCGATTATCCCAGATACAGTACATATGGACTCACACAGGGAAGCTGAGCAAAGCTGGAATGTGGCAAGACAGATGAAACACCTTTGGGCAGTAGTCACAGCACAAGAGCTCTCCTCCATTCAGACACACAGCACAGAAGTCCTCGTTCTCAATAGGCTGTTTTTCCTTCTGGGTGAGCCCTGATTTTTTCATCCCACTACTAGTGAGCCTCTGATCTACAGAAGGAACCGACACTTGCTCAGTTACTTGATTTGTGGGGATTCTTTTTTCCTCCAGGTTCTCAGAGCTGGGATTCAGATTCATTCTGTCAGGTGGATTTCCTTGATTGACCTTGGAATAAAAATGAAATCTAAATTAAGAAACCTTTAATTTCCATAACACCTGAAATACAGCAAAAGCCAAAATGCAATGAATAAAAGCCACGTGGCAAGCAGCTGTATCGCATCCTGGACCAGAGAGTTCTATCCATGATAATTCCCTCATATGATATAGTACTGGGGTGGGAGAGCATACAAATGTTCCAGATTTATTCACACTGTCCCCAGTTACAGTCATTAAAAATTACGCCTGAAGCTTTAATTGGTTTAATTGATAGATTAACCAACTAATTAGTGAAGCTAAGATTTTGAAGCCTGAATGGCAGCATGCCCTTCAGAACATCAGAGCGCTCCTCCCCATACCATATATAAAGTATATGAGAGAGCTTTTTAAAATGGCCTCTCCTTCCATTTTTAATCCACAGCTAAATGAATTTTGGCTACCTCTGGAAACACAATTAACTAGCTTTAAGAACCCCAAACAATAGATCCTGTGGGATCAGAAGGGCTCCTTCCATTTCCAGAAGAACCTAGAATCCCGTGGAGACTTCAGCCTGGTGAAACGGGGTGTAATGGCAAGTTCTTCCATCTCTGAACACCATCTTAGCCCAAAGCCTCTAGAACAGATATTAAAGGAACAGGGGACAGATGGGTGGATGGGATTAGCACTGTCTCCTCCACCACCCACAGGAGCATGCAGTGCCTGGAGTTCTGCTCTCTGGATCCAACCCATGGATGCTGTTCATACTTCTTTTAAAGCAACTTTCACCTGGCCAGGATGGAACATCTTTGCCAAGTCTGTGAGCCAGATGTTTGCCTTCAGCAAAGCCACACAGGCCACATCACTTAAGGCCAGGAATACTCATCAGCTTTGACAGACATACACGCACACACACATTCCCCTAGAATGAAAATGGCTGCTCCCGACAGTAAAAATAGCCCTGTATTTTTGAATGAGATGGTTGCATGAGCCCTCAGTGGCTTACAAAATGTCTCAAAGGGACAGCATTCAGTCTCTGTGCTATACTTTGCAACTGAGAAATCCAGATGTTCTGTTCATTTTGTGTATTTGTTTGCTAGCTACAGATCTCATCTTTCTTCCACTGAATTTAACACCCTGTGATAGAGGTCAGGTAACTGGTGCAGATCCATCAGAGACGACTAAAACAGATCTCCCAAGTCCCACCAGCTCATGGGACCAAAATAATTTGCTGCCTATCTATTGAAACTTCAAGAGAACCAACTTTTCCCAAACAATGGATCTTGCAGCCACATGTTGTTTGTCCTGAGAACTGTGAGGTCCACTGATCAAGGTCATCAGCTAGCCTGAGTATATATATTTGAGTACAGAATAAAAAAGAATAACACACCATAATCAACCCAAATGAGATCACCTTAATGCACATGCTTGAGGACTGACTCCCACATTCAATTATCAAAAGGAAAGTCCCGTCATGCTGATTCTTCTGTGGCTGCAGTTTAAATACTGGAAACTCTCCTGATTCTGATGTGCATATCTTGAGTCTTTCCAGTCGTACATATGGGATTTTCACCTCTTTGGCATGAACTCTAAAGTGAACATTGAAAGTCAGGTGGGCTTGATCTGTGCTGTTCAAAATTACCTCTCCATTTTGCTTTTGTCACCAGCATATCCATGTATTTTGACAAGCTAGCTCGACTTTTCACATGGCTAATCAAAATGCTTTCATAGGGTGTTGTTAATTGTCCTGACATTTCAGGAACAGAATTTCATCTTGCATAATTTAGAACCAACAAAACTGTCACGCATAGCTGGAAATGGCAGACACATTCCTGCCTGGAAGGCTGTTCCTGTGCTTACCTGCTGTTCACTGCTTCTAGTGGCCTTGCAGGCTGGATGATTCTAGAAACTAGTCCAAAAAAGTCAACTTTCCAAGCTCTAAATATTAGTTATAATGTGAATGCCCTTGATGCCATTAAAGTTACACATTTTTAAAATAAAGCTCTTTACTTTCCCTTATTTCAAACCTAATACAAGGCAAAACCTTCTAGCCACTTTAAAAAGCTTTTGAAAGCTACTGGGCAGTCACACAGACACACTTTTGTCCCGCCTCCTTTGTTGCCCCAACATCCAGGACAAAGCATGGAGCAGCAACATGGTGCCTCATTTGAACTATGATATAGTTCGCCTCTACCTATTAATGAGACTGCATTCCCGGAGCTCTAAATGTAACTATTATGCTAAAACAGAAACAAACATGTTTCTCATTAATCTAAAATCATATAACTCATTTGTAGCTGCATTACTGAAAAAAAAGAAATGAATTACAAATGAATAAATAATTATTTGTAATTACTGTACTCAATTCCAGTTTCTAACTTCTTACTAAACGTGCTAAAAAGCTGAAAACTTGCATCAAGTGCATTATTTGTTTGTTTGTTTGTTTGTTTGTTTGTTTTCAAATATTTATCTGCTGCTTTTCTCATAAAGGATCCAGGGTGGCTTACACTATTAAAAGAAAAGTTAAGAGCTAAATAATAAATGATTACAATATTTAAAAAGTATTAAACAGATATATTACAACTTATAAAAAGAGCAAACACAAGAAAAACAATAGAATCAAAGAATCCCTTTTAAAAATGCCTTGGATCAATTAGTCATTTCAAGCCTGAGAGTCAAATGGGGCCAGACTGGCTTCTCATTGGAGAGAGTTCCAGAGTCAGAGAAGAACAGCAGAGCATGCCCAGTCACGTGTCCTCACCAAACATCTCTGTGAGGGTGGCAGAATCAGAAATTGACTTAACACCTAGGTAGGCTCATAAAGGGAGACATGGTCTTTTAGACAGCTTGAACCTAAGCCCTTTAGGGCTTTATAGGTTAAAACCAGAACCTTGAATTATATCCAGAAACAGATCAGTAGCCAGGAGAGCGACTGTAATCGTTTCCTATGTGTGTACTGTATAAGTACTTAAAATTACCACAGATGGCAACTGTCAGTTTTCTGAAGAAAAAATGAAGAGTCTTACACCAACAACCCGATTAAGTGAACTATACGTAATATTTTCTCTTTACATTTTACTTTAAAATTAGATGTACTAAAATCCTGATATCAACCTTATTTCATAAAACATGGTACTAATTCAGGATCACATGCTGGTGTTTAAACTGGGGAGAAACCTGCAATCTTACAGCCCACAAATGCATTAAGAACTGTAATCTAAAACAAATTTTATGCCTGTTAATTGTTCTCAATACTTATTTGATTTAAGATTACTTCAGTTTGTTTGAGTGATTTTACCAATATATACACATCTGTTCCTTTCTATGCATGAAAGAAAATGATTTGTTTCCACAGACTGTGCCTTAAGTTTAATTACCTGTTGTTCTGATTACTTTTAATTTCCACTTCAACATGCTCCTCTTCACAATTATGGTGATCTACAAGAGAAAAATAATAATAAAACACCAGCAAACTTAATCTGAGTAACAGGGTTTTATGTTATGGCATTCATGGTCTCCTTCATAGTTGGAAGTAGATTGGTAGGGATGAAGTGTAACCCTGTATTATTAACCTTTGATAAGAATTAATAAATATGAGAATAAAGCCAAAAATTATTATAAACAATATCCAAGTGTTAAACCCAACAGTGGGTGTTAGGTTCATCTCTCTAAAGGTCTCATTGACACAGCCAAGAGGCTGGCATAAACACAAAAAAAGATAAAATACGAAGATGCCAGCATGTAGAGTGTAACAAATATTTGTGGTTAACTAAAATAGAGCCAACGGGGAAGTGAAGACAACACAAGGTCACATGACATACGTGAGCACCATCTTGTGGCGCCACAAGTGCCGTTTTGTTAACAGCAACACACGGCAGTTAGCCAAGCAATGGGAAAACAACCTCAAACTAAGAAATAAACAAAAGCCATTTCTAAGAATCATGACAATTTGCCAGGTGTGATCTAAGAAAACATTATGCATGATATACGTAAGCTGTGGTTACAGAAAGGTATAAAAAGAGACCACTCTGGGAGAGCCGCAGCAGCAGAGTCTTGTGTCTGTGGCCCAGATTATGCTGTGATGGAGCTCCCACTAATATCTTGGTTGTGTGTTGCTTGTCTTGTGTGTGTGTGATACTTGTCTTCTATAACTATATATTGCCTATAACTCTGTACTCCTATACCTGTTCTTATGTCTGTCTAATAAACTGAATAAACTAATCCCTTTCGTGGCAGTTTCCTGAGAACCACCAAAATCTATCACCTTAAACATGTCCTCCATAAATGAGTTAAAAAAGGAAGGCTCACCATGAAATCATGAGTTAAAGCATGCACTTACTCAGTCTATGAGCTGCCTGTAGTTCAAGTCCAATGTTCAAAGCGGAGGCTTTGAAGGACAAAATATCTCTGACATTAATTACACAGTGGTGGCTCCCATATTTTCCATCCTCAATACCAGTCAGGGCCTTAATAAAGTGGAAGTGGTGCCTGTTTTGCAAACAGGTTTGTGTCTCTGGACTGTTTTTCAAAAAATTGAAATAAATAGCTATCTATTGTAAAGGTAAAGGTAAGAGTAAAGGTTCTCCTGACAATTAAGTTTCTGACTCAGTGGGCCAGCACTCATCACTATTTGTAAGCCAAAGAGACGGCATTTGTCCATAAATATATTTCCGTGGTTACGTGGCCAGCATGACTAAATGTGCAAGTGCACGGAATGCCATTACCTTACCACCAAAGTGGCACCCATTTATCTACTTGCTTTTGAAGTGCTAGGTTGGCAGGACCTGGGACAATCAACAGGAACTCACCCCATAGAACTGTCGGCCTTTCAGCTGACAAGCCCAGCAGCTTTGCAGTTCCACCACCCGCATCCCTTGCTGTCTGTGGAGAAGGGTTTCAAGGTGGGCAGTGTCAACCCAACCTACCTAGCTAGAATAAAAAAAGACATGGGGAACATGTGGCCCACCAGAGGTTCCTGAATTGCAACTCTAAGTATTCCTCAACCATGGTTGAGAACTGGTGGAAATGCAAGCCACATTTGGCCCACCCTTACCTTAATTAACAGCAATCTGATATGGTTGTATGGGAGTCCACTGTGGGGGGGGGAGGCCACTTCCTGTGCTATTGGGAGCTAATGTTAGCTCGAAAGTAGGAAGGGGGGGTCCCAAATGGTTTGCCTTTTTAAATATAATTATAGTAATTTGTCATTTGGGCGGCGGGGACATATCCAAGGAAGATGGGAATATATCTCATCCAAAGCTTACAGTTTATCAACTGCCCACATGGCTTTGGGTCAACTCCCTTTTGTCTAACAAATGTTGAAACAGCAGTGTCAGTCCTAGTTTGAGGATTTCTGCCATGGAAGTCCCTCTGTGCCCGTGGAAGGGGACATTTGCTGAAATGTAGTGGACACTTAGGCAGGGTTTATAGGATTTCACCCAAGAGCACCCCAACTAAACTAGACATATCAAACCAATGGGATACACATAAGTGCTGGATCACCATACAGCAATTGAATCAGTGGTTCTACTTGTGCTGCAACTACCAATTAATTTTAGCCCAATATATTTTAATCCATTTGAACCAACATGGGGTGTTTCTGAGGGTGGGTTCTGGGAAACATCAGTTTTGAATCCCCTGGTATGGCAGAATATTAGAATTGTATGCAGATAAAATTGTAATATTGTATTTACGCATAAAACCACACATTGTTCATCATCTTTCTTTCACATAACTTGACAACCACACAGCTGATTCAAAACTGATACAAATCTATACTTTTGAAGCCAGTATGCATGCTAGGCAAATTGTGCAAATTTGAATAGAATTTTTGCCCTTCCAGTTCCTAATATAAATTCAGATTGGCTCATAGTGCTGAATGAGCTTGCAAACAGCTGTGCTTGCATTTACTAGCCTACAAATTTTCTATCTGATGAGGTTCAGAGCAGTTTACAAGAGAAATAAATATATTATCTTATGAAAACCAACGAGGAGACATCTTGTACACACTGGCTGAAATCTTCTTGCTTAGCATTAGATTGCATTAGAGTAGGCCCATTGAATTAGATGGGATTTGACAAGTCCATTGATTCAAGTGGGTCTACTCCACCTGAACTTATTATTCTACACAACAGGATTTCAGCCACAGTTTCAGATTAACCAACCTAAGTCCCAAAATGCTCATACTTCATATATTAATAAGATGCAAGTGTCTGTCTTTTTAAAAAAATAACATAGGTAATTATGTTTGGTGATTGTACATCACGCTTGGTGATAGTAATTATTGTGTTCCATCATAGTTCAATGCAATTATTCCTTTAGTATGTTTATTTTACAGGAAATTGTGTTTGTAGTAAGAATTGTTTTAAACATTTAAAACACATTTCTCAAAAATATATTCTAAAGTTGCATTTAACTTGCCATCTTCTCACTCCTCATTGAAAGACAAGGAACAATGAATGCCTGGCACTTTGAGAAGGATGTTCCCATCCAATTTCAGTGCAACAACTGAAAAACCACTGTCACTTGGGCCCTTCATTGGTGGAACATGGGACAGGACCTCCAATAATAAAAGAGAGTCTTAGGACACCTTGAAGACTAACAAGCTCTGTTTGGCATAGGTCTTCATGAACTGTAGTATATTTCTTCATTTGTGGATGCATGTGAAGAGGTAGGCAACTGCCCACAAAGGTTTAGACCAGTGGTTCTCAACCTGTGGGTTCCCAGATGTTGCTGGATTGCAACTCCCAGAAGTCTTCATGACTAGCTGAGCTGGCCAGGATTTCTGGAGTTGCAGTTCAGGAACATCTGGGGACCAACAGGTTGAGAACCACTGGTTTAGACTGACAAAACGTGTTTCACGTTGAATCTGCCACAAGATTCCTGGTTATTTCTGCTGCCATAGACTAACACAGCTATCCAATGGCAACCACAATGGGTAATGTTAGCGTATTTTAAAAGCCCAAGTAAGATCAAGAAAAAAAAAGATACCTTCAATGTGTCTTGATTCTGGATAAACTGACTGCAGGGAGGCAGTGTTGCTGATAAGTATGGGAGGAGACACACATGGTTGAGTCTTCTTCACTGAAAGATTAATAGGTTCTTCCAGAATATTGTGCATAGGAAAAGGTAATTCACTCGTGCTTTTGGACTTAGTACCAGTAGAATCACTTCCAAGAGAGTATCTTGTAGAGCCAAACTCTTCGCTTTCCAGCTGGTGGTTTTAAACGAGATATTGAAATGTACATATGTAGGTTTTTAAAAAAATCAATAGCAAAATAATCATAACAGAAGAGAACGACATTGTTTGTTGAAATAGGGTGGTGTTGGAAACCTTTACAAATACTGTAGTACAGACTGACAGAAAGATAACCTTAGTCTGAATGCTCTTTAGAAGCAAACATGATGAAACTGAGGGTGCAATCGGGCGAAGTTTTAGATCACATGCTGGGGTGCTGGTTGGCTGTACTTGCCAGCAACCTGATGATCTACTGCAGATCGTCTGGATTAGAGATGGGCACGACCAGGAAAAATGACGTTTCGAGTTGTCGTGTGTCGGAGCCGGCCCATTTCGGCTCATTTCCGTTTGTGGTGAAATTTTTCAAAAAATTGTCGTTTCGTTTGTCGTCTGTCGTTAGTACGGGTTTAGGGGGGGTAGGGTAGCGGGCTCCTGGAGGCACCTCTCTGGGGTGGGTGCCTCCTCTGGCCCCCTACAAAGGGAAAAGGAAGGGTACATGACCGTGTAGCCATTGCGTACCAAGTGGCACTGGCAGAGGCACCTCTCTTTTGGGTGCCTCTAGCTCACTAAGAAGGACAGCATACTGGCGTACAGAGTTTTTTGGAACTTTGGACTGGTGAGCGAGGTGAGAGAAGAATGCCTCTGCTGGCCACCCTCTGGCTCACTAGGAAGGGAAGTGTACTTGCATGTAGTGCAATGCGAGTACAGATCTGGCTTAGGGTTGGGGTTAGGGCAAGGGCTAGGCTTAGGGTCATTACGGGTAAGGTTAGGGTGAGTTAGTGGGCTGCACCTCTGGGTGCCTCTGACCCACTAAGAAGGACAGTGTACTGGCGTATGGGTTAGGGTTAGGGGTGTAAAAAAATAAAAATAAAAATAAAATAAAATAAAATCAATGGGATTGGAGACAGACGTTTATTGCAAGAAAAACCCACTGCTGCTACTGTAAAAATTCAGGCAGTTAAAATACCTAATTTTCGCATGTTTCTGTGTGGTGCTTTGGTGGGTTTTTGGACCACGATTTCAAAAAAAATATTGCAGTCGCCATTTTGGATCCCCCCGCACCGCATGGCATGGCGAGACGACGAGGATGCCCCCCACCAGAGCAGCCCAGGACAGGAGAGGGGGGGAGGTTGGGGACCCCCCCCAGAAACCACCCCTCCGGTAGGTGCCCTCACTCAGGCAGGCATATTTTCGCCTGCTTTTTTGGCCGGGAATCAGGGTTTTTTTAAAAACTTTTTTCTGTGCCCCTTGGCATCGCGCGATCGCCGCGATGCCATGAACGACAACGACAAATCAGACCCAATTTTTCTTTTATCGGTTCGAGTTCGAGTTCTGACAGCTTAATTGTCGTTACCATTTCTGTTGCGTAACGGAAACGAGGAATGGAAACGGAAACAAGAATTTCGCCAAGTCGTGCCCATGTCTAGTCTGGATATTTTTGGTCAAGGGACTGGATTGCTCTTTTTGTGGAGTGGGCTGGTGCAATACAAGACTGGATATAAAGGTCACTTTAAACGGTCCCTATTAAGATCACACCTTGGAAGTGATCCATTCTTGTGCTGTAAAGTGCAATCTTTGTGTCCTCATCTGTTTGCACCCTATGACTGTCATACAAGGCTTTCTGGAAAAGATAATAATGCTAGAAAAAGTTGAAAGTAGCAGGAAAGGCAGAAGACCAAACAGGAAATGAATAGATACATAATTAATTAGTGCTGAAGCCTTGAGTTTGCAAGAATGAAGCAGGGCTGTTGATGATTATATCTATCGGATGTCATTCATTCAGAGTCTCCTTGAGTTAGAGGCAAGTTGATCGAATGTAACAGCAGAACAGAATAACATTATTCAAAATTGTTCTGCTTCAGAGCCCTCCTTGTATTCTGACACACACAAAGGCTGTGATTCCAAAATATATTTCAATACTCTTAAGTGAGTCTTTTTGAAACTCTGACCAACATGCCATATCCAAAACAATTTTTTAAAACTCATTCATACATGCATATACACTCACACGATTTCACCAGAGGTTGCAAATGATATGGAAAAACAGAGAAACATAGATCCTTAAATTGTTCACTCCCCAGGAATGTGATTACATTTGATATGCCTAATTTTTGATTTAGACATGCAGAAGAAGCCATTTCTTGCATCAAAAGGCATGTGTGTGTGTGTGTGTGTGTGTGTGTGTGTGTGTGTGTGTGTGTGTGTGAGAGAGAGAGAGAGAGAGAGAGAGAGAGAGAGTGAGTGAGTGAGTGAGTGAGTGTGAGTGTATACACATATACATAAGTTCAAAATTATCACTTTATATTTCTCACCTTGCACACTGACGTCACCAGAGGCAAGCTGCTAGTTGTCACATGGTCAGTTGGATCAGGACTTATGCCATTTATAGTTCTATCCAAACTCAGGCTGCAACCAGGCACATCTTCAAGAGTCCCATCAGTAGTCTTGGGCATGCTCTGGAATGGTTCGGAAGTCACACTGGAGATTTCTTTTGCCTGTACCTCAGCTGACTTGGATACCCTTGTCAAAGACAAATCCATTTCTACAGCATTTGAAAAGCCCACAATGTTCAGTGATGCTGACCGCTGAAAACAAAGATGATATAAAGCTTACTATACATTCATTCATAATGTATGCATTCAGTGGACAGGGAGGTTCTCATAGTTTGGTTGTGTTATTCTATCATCTCATTTTCATGCTCTTGTGGTCTTTTATGTGGTCATCTTTGATGTTTGTAAGAGCAGTGAGGCTATAAATTTGGTGAGGGTATTTAATGTTAAAGTAGTTAAATTTAAATGAGCAGATTGTGTTAAAAATGAATACAAGTATTTCTAAAACCTATAGCTGACAAATGTGATTGTAGAAGTGGTATTCTCTGTCACAGGGGAAAATGCGTCTTCTGACTTCAATAAACAAATATATCATTTAAAACTAGCAAAGTATTGTATACCTTTTTATTTATTATAGGCAAATTAAACCAAATTTAAAGCATTAATATAATTGATTATATTGCACAATATAATCCACAGTGATTTGCTTAATTAAGCAATAACTCTGCCTTTTAAATGATCAAAATAAATAAAGAATATAATTTATTACCAGTTACAACTTAACATAAGCAATATTTTTTCTCGTGATATGGACCAGTCATTCATGTATAGCAATCATGTGCCTAATTCTCAAGCACCCAATGCTCATGTATGTATCTGACACCCCCACCACCTCTTGCATTGAGGCTAAAGGGCAGTTATTCCCAGCATGTTATCCAGTGACCCTTAACCTTGTCCCCCTCCTCTTTACTGGGTTCAATGGGCTCAATCCTGAGATCTGTCAAGGGAATGGAAGGGATAAAGACCCAGCCTCTTAGGCAAATAGCAGGGCTACTATGATACTATGATACTATGATACTGTCACCATACAAAGAGCATCAGGGGTGCGTGGGTGTGTGGGTGGGTGTGCGAACCTCATAGAGAAGATTTCGGAGAATTACGAAATTGGTAGAATATTATTCTGAAAGATCTTGAGAGTACAGTGTTTTTGCACCCAAAGCAAGGTGCCCACTTCTCAGTGTTACAGTGCTTTCCAGCGTTGGGTCCCAAAGAACAACTAAGGTTACTTCACATCCTACTTCGTTCCGCGATTATGTTCATTCCGTGACAACGCTGTTCGCGGTCACGTGGTTTTGTCCCTGTTCAATCCCTGTTTTTGTTTACCCACGGGCGTGATTACTTGTCTTGTGACGACTGTTACTTCATGTCCTTGTTTCATGACAACTACTGGATTTCCCTGGTTTTGTTTAGCCTTTTTTTTTGTCAGGCTTCCGTTTTTCAATATTCCGAATCCCCGCTGCGGGCGTGCGGGCTGTCTCAGGAAACCCGGCAGGAGGAGCCAGGTGAGTGCTCACCACTTGCCGCAGGTGGGCGGCGACGGCGTGAGCGGTGGGTAAGACACCCTCACCCTGAACTCAGCAGTCTGCGGGGTGGCAGGCAAGCAGGCAAGGAGTGCTCAGCCCGGCCTCCGGGACCCGGGGAGGATGGACCTACGCCTGACAGTGGCTCTCCGCCTGTCCCTTCAAGAGCTGCCTTCTCCTGCAGGGACAGGCAGGCAGCCGAGCTTGGCCTGGTGCAGGAGTTCCAGTCAGCTTTCTTGGTTGTTGGAGTTTTCCTAGAGCAAAAGGGGGAAACAGCCATTGCCATTACTTCACGTCCCTTGTCTCGGAACAGGAACCAGGAACAAAGGGCATTTATACACGACCGCTAAGCTCCGCCGCAAATGGCTGCAAACTCCGGACCTTAAAAATGTTTCCCCACCAGCTCTGGAGTTTGCAGACAATTAAGTGCGACCCCACCCACTTTAGCGCGACCCAGCGCACTTTTCTTGTACCTGATTTTTGATGGTGAAAAATATTTGATGCGGAGAGTGCCTGAGCTCTTCTCGCTTCTTTCTGTTGTTTTTCTTTTGCCTCTGCCCCTTAAAGAGGAACCAGGAAGTAAACGGAGGTCGGAGCAACCTCCACCAGCACCGGAGGGAAGAATGCATTCTTTTGTCTCTGTCTAAGGCTTTTTTTCCCTCCCTCCCCTCACGCAGACAGAACAAAGAAGTGCAGAGCAGGTGGGGACGGAGGAACAGCAACGAACCCTCAAGATCTCTGGTCCGAATTTAAGGGACCAGCGGATCTTAGGGGTCGTGTAAAAAGGCCTATAGTGTGACAACAGAATTCCCCAGCCCAAGGGCAGGTACGGTTCGTCACGCTCTGCTCCCAGTTCAGGGGACATGGTCGGGACGAAATTCTGCTGTCACACTATAGACATGAAGTAACCTTTTTTCATACCAGTCCCAAGCAGGACAGCAGAGAGGGACGAGAGGGACATGACGTAACGGCCTAAGTGCCAGCAATGATAACACTTTGAACCATATCTAGAGCTCTCCTTCCAGTTCCCAAGGCATTAGAATCTTTCATGACCAAATTAGACTTGTTTGATCAAGCTGCAAAAGACTCAACAGAAAAACAGCAGGCAACTTCAGCATTACAAAGCACAGGGCTTGGCAGGAACACTTGATGTATCTGAAGCAACTAATACCTTTCAAGAGATTAAGGCTGACACAGAAGCAGGTTTCTGTTTTCCCTTATTACTGCTCCAGTTACAGGATAGTATGAAGAATGCATAATAGACTGCCTCCATCAGTACAGAACATTAATCTTACTGAAAAGGAAAGAAAGGAAAAATGAGGCCATCAAACTGCCATCTGCTTCTCCCTGGAGGGAAAAGTTAATTCTGTGGTTATTTTAATAATGAGAAAACATTATGATCTTTCAGATTTTTTTTTTTTTAAAAATGTGTCTGTAATATTAAAACCCCTGCTAGGAGTTGACTCATTCTACACTCTGATCCACAAAGCTGCTGTCAAGTGTGAAACGAACAATGCACTGGGAGTAAGGCTCATTAAGATCCTATTAATTCTCCCCCTAAAATCATCATTCCTTTTGTCATTAGTGGAGGTGGGGGAGAGACATTAAAAATTGAAGAATTTATCCTAGTAGTTTTCTGTTGTGTTTGTATAATACACAGTAATTATTGTCTTTCCTTCACATTCAAATTTTTCTCAGCAGTTGAAAATGTCAGCCTTGGAGAACATTAAACCTCAATTCTACAACCTGTCACTGTACAGTTGCTAATCCTGGGAATCCTTAATATTTTGACATTTTAACATCTAACATTACAAACATGCCCGCTTCTGCCATTATGCATCTTGGCAGCCCGTTTGCTCTCCTCCTCCTAAACTCCTTCTTCTACTTTTTTAATATAACAAGTCCTTGTCTTCTTCACTTCTGCTTCTACTGCACTAATAGCTGCCAAAGTGCCACCAGTCTTGCGGTAACAATGATCTTGATGACAAAAACGAGTTTTCCCACTAAGGAGACATGTTTTAGCCGTGCAGTTGCTACGTATTTGCCACTATTTGCCCTTGGTAGCCAGTCCCTGTAAGAAAAGTCTGCTTGTCCTGCAGACACTTAGGAGGTGATGCTGTTCCTAGCTGAGGATCAAGTGGTGTGATAAACTTCATCCCCCCAGCCTCCTCGACATCAGGCTATTGTTATAGGCACAAGAACAAGGCCGGATGGAGAGAAAGGGGGAAGCTCTAGCAACAACAATAAAGAAGAAAAGACAGTAGACACTCTGCCCAAAAAATCAAAGTGAAAAAAATGAGGTGCTCCATGCAAACATGCATTATAAACAACAGAGGAAGTCAGAGATGGAAATGCCTACCTTTAGCAAAGTCTTGGCTTGGGATTTGTTAAGACTACACAGATTCTTTGTAATTGCAGAGAAATTACAGAGCGCAAATGGCTGCAAAGTAATGAAGGCGGCTGTGAAGTGGAGCAATCCCCTTGGCAGCTCATTATGCTGCAAGGTTAAACAAATTCACTAATTCAAATCCAGTTAACATACGTTTAACTCAGAAAGTGCCAAAAGCCTTACACATGTGTTCCAAGGCTCTTGTTTGATTTTTCCCGACAAGAGTACACCTGACCCAAAGGAAAAATGCAATCCATGCTCAGGAAAATGGAGCTGGTTTTACACTGCATGGGGCAGTAAGAGCCAGCTGAATGAGCAGTGCCGTGCATTATTTATCTCTTTTCAGGTCAAAAAAATAAGCGTTGCTGATTTGAAAGATGCTAAGAAGTGGTAATATTTGCTAATATCAGTGTACATAAAACAAGCAGATACACACACCCCACCTTCATGGCTTAGCTGAGTTTATCCATTGCATCAGGATTTCTGCAGCTGTCAGGATCTGCTGTAACCATTTAATCTTCCTCCTTGCATATAATCTGCTTGGCGCACTGCAGGCACAATGCCATTGGCCCTGACATTTTTGTCAAGTAATTAAAAAAAAGTTAGGCAACTTGATTTTGCAAACCGAGGGCCATCTGCCAAGTGCTAGTAGTGAGACTGCACTATAAACACTAGTTAATAGTGCATGAGGCTGCAGAGTTGAATTCTGTGACCTTGAAGCACTGTTTTTGCAGAGCTTATCTTTTGGAGACAAGGGTGATCCCAGACATTTTCATCTTCAACAGAGAAACCCTGAAAGCATCCTCTTATTTACACTAATGTATTTCTAATCAATTACGGTACTTTTGGCACCACCACCACTACCCCCAAGAAGGTGGGCCATTTTCATTTGGCATAAATGGATCACACATGAAATGACGTTACAGAGATGCAGTAATCAGGATGTCTCCATCTTAAGCATGTCCTCAGCAAGGCAGCTAATGGGAGGTTTAGGCCATGAAGCACTCTTATAACCAACAATGGAAATCCTATTGCCCTGTTGCGCAGTTACGCAAAAGGCATAGATAGCATTTAGTGGCAAGTTGCCATTGGTTAAGACATCTATGTAGGCATTATCTTTTGCAAGATGAGTTGTGCAACATACACTGTTTACAAAGACTTCTCAACTCATGTCATGAAAATTGGCCACTAAAATGTACACCTTTTGTGTTACTTCACAACAGGATTTCAGCCACTGGATTTAGAATCTGGATGTTTAGGAGTGTGGTACAAAAATCTTTGTGTTTTAGAATGTAAAACCACAGCTCATATTTCTAGTACTCATTAACAGTGACTGTTATGTGATTCACATTTTGGCTTGGCTTGTTTATTTATTGTTTCTTTTACTTATATGCCACCTTTCTCCCCACAAGGGACCCAAGGCAGTTCACAACAATTAAAATCATACAATAATAACCTGTTTAAAATGACATACAAATCTCTCTCTCTCTCTCTCTCTCTCTTTCTCTCTCTCAGAATTAAACCTTGGTCAGGATTTTCAGCAATGAAGTGATAAGTGATCTTTAATGTTTTGTTTGGCCCTCACAAAGTCTATGGGTGATACCAATTTCTTAATGGGAAGGATGTCCTTATTCTTATCGTGGAGGACTGGAGGATAGCGGATGTCACACCAATTTTTAAAAAAGGAAGGAGGGGGGACCCAGGAAACTACAGGTCGGTTAGCCTTACATCTGTCCCAGGGAAGATGGTGGAAGGCCTCATCCAAGAGAAAATCTTAAAACACATAAAAGAACAAACCTTTGCATGGTTTTAGGGTAAATCTTGTCTTACAAACCTTTTAGAATTTTTTGAAAAGGTCAACAGGCACGTGGATTTGGGTGAACGGTGGATATAGCTATCATTTTCAAAAGGCTTTTTCACCAAAGGCTCTCAGGGGATACTTATGGATTGAGAACATGAGATCCCGGAAACAAAGAAGGTGTCAATGGGAAATTTTCACAATGGAGAGAAGTGAGCGGTGTGCCCCAGGGCTCGGTCCTGGGACCGGTGCTTTTCAATCTGTTCATAAATGACCTGGAGACAGGGATTTTGGCCAAGTTTGCAGATGTTTACAAAACTTTTCCTTTTGGTAAAAACCAGAGAAGATTGTGAAGAGCTCCAGAAGGATCTCTCCAAACTGGGGGAGTGGGCTGAGAAATGGCAAAGTTTTAATGTAACCAAATGTAAAGTAATGCATATTGGGGCAAAAATCAAAACTTTATCTATCAACTCATAACCTGTTTCAGGAAAAGATGACAGCTCCATGAAGGTGTCTCCCCAATGTGTGGCAGCAGTGAAGAAGGCCAATTCCATGCTAGGGATTATCAAAAAGGGGATTGAAAATAAAACAGCCAAAATTATAATGCCATTATACAAAACAATAGTAAGGCCGCACCTCTTCTCAAGAAAGACATAGTCTCAGAAGAGAGCGACTAAAATGATTACTGGGCTGGGGCACCTCCTTATGAAGAAAAACTAAAACAATTGGGCCTCTTCAGTCTGGAAAAAGGCGCATTGGATTTTAATGCAGGGTATGAGTAAAGTGGATAGAGGGAAGCTCTTCTCCCTCTCTCAAAATACCAGAACTAGGGGACATACACTCAAATTGAGTGCTGGGATAAGAACTGATCTTTAATGTTTTGTTTGGCCTTCAAAAGGGGATTGGACAGACAAAGTCTGATGGAGATGTGTAATAGGCTTTAAACAATTTCTTAATGGTATCAGGAGACAGAAGGATGTCCTTATTCTTAGATGGGCCTTTGGCCTGATCCAGCATGGCTCTTCTTATGTTCTTATGTTCTTATGTTCTTATGTTATCATTCATGTGCGCATGCACACACAGACACACACACACTTGCACATAAGACATAATGCTATTTTGTTGCTATTGCTACTTTCTTTTCTAAATGTGATTTCCTATTAATACACTTCTAAAGTTTCTCTTTTTTTTTAAAAAAATATTTGTAAATATTTAATATTTTAATTATTTCTGTATATCACAGTAGTTTCTGTCCTATGTGGTTCCTCTGCAACAACTGCCTGTTTGATCCCTTTATATATTGCAGGGAGTCCAAATACAGTATCTCACCCACATTGTAAGAAAATTGCTCCATTACTGGATAACTGCTGCTATTCCAACCTCTGCAAACATTACCTACTGTACCTGGTTAAATGTGGTGCTTCTCCACAATCATACATTCACTGCTACAGTATCACTGACAACCTCCTATAATGTTTACAAAACATAAATCCTCCTCTGCTTACAGTTGCTGTACAGTCTTCTGCTATATATTTTGTATGCAAGATCATCATACTTGGGGGTTAAAAAGAACCTTGGGAGAAAAAAAATGGAAGGCACATTGACTCAGTAAAGGAAGCCACACTTTTTAGCTTACAAGATGCTGAGCAGAACATTTCATGACAAGACCTTGTGGAGGTCACTGCCGTAGTTGGAAGTGGTTTAGCAGCACAGAACAACAAACCAGCAATGCAACAGCGGTAGCTCCATCTGTTGGATGAGGATGAAAGAGTTCAGCATTGCCATGAAAATCAGGAGCATGCTTTTTGTGTGTGTTAGTCCAAACACATTTGTGGCACTATTAGAAAAAGGTGTCTGAGTCGAAACAAACTTATTTCCATTAACTTATTTCCACCAATCTCATGCTTTTTCTATCTATCACAGCTTTCCCAATGTGACTTTTTTTTCCCCAAACAAGCATAAGAGACCAATGCTGCAGCATCAAGAACTGACACTATACAAAAGCAAAAACAGGAATACTGTGGAAACTTTAAGACTTACCAATTTATTCCAACCCGAGTTTCAGGAGATTACAAACTGTTTCCTCAGGCACAACATACTAATATAGATTTTTATACATACATGCATACATTTACACACACACACACACACACACACACACACACACACACACACACACACACACACACACACACACACACACTAACTACATCTTTAGAACTACTGCACATATTTCTAGAATTTTTCCTTTTAATTTTTTTATATTTTCAGAAATATAAAGGGAATCAGTAGATATTGTGGGTGAGATACTGTATTTGGACTCCCTGCAATATATAAAGGGATCAAACAGGCAGTTGTTGCAGAGGAACCACATAGGACAGAAACTACTGTGATATACAGAAATAATTAAAATACTAAATATTTACAAATTTTTTTTTAAAAAGAGAAACTTTAGAAGTGTATTAATAGGAAATCACATGCTTATGAACATGCTTCTGTAATGGATTATGCTTGTAACCCAAGGTACCACTGTAGCTATATCATGGAAGTTGCTAAAATACATATTACTTGAATAACTGGTTACCTAATGTAGGCAACCAAGCTGTGAAAAGGTACTAACAACATTTTTAAAAAAGATATTGGAATGCCATCTAATCAAAACAGAACTGTTTATCTAATTATTGTGCTTATAGCACAATATTGGTATATCCTGTCCTTCCATTGAGTTCAAATGCTATACAGGAGAAGCTGAAGAGTTCTTTGCTTAGAAGCTAACCACGCCAAAGCAGTAAGTGGATTTCAGCAGGTAATCTTATTCTACTATAAGGTGCTAAATATCTAGTTTCCAGACAAAAAAACCCCAGATATTTTAACTTCCACATCAGTTAAATGGCCTGAGGTATACATCCACAACAACACTAGCTGATTACTAGCTCTATGCCTACACAGATCTATGTTAGTCCTCTATTCCCTAGAATAAGAGCTGAAGCTTCCTTGTAGCTGTTAGATATTTCTTCCTGATTGTAGTCTTACAGGGTAGACATAAGCTCCTCATGGAAAGATGAACAAATCAGGTAGGAGCCAGAGGTCTGGAAAGAGCTGATGAGACAACTGACAAATGTGGAGCTTTTGCTACCATTCCAGTCATAGCAGCAAGGGAAGTCATCATAATGGATTCTGGAGCTATGATCAGGCTTTACACACCACCTTGCTTAGTCACTAGTGCACTGTAACACTGAGAATAAGAATTGCTTTTGAATTGGGTTTTGCACAATTAAAATCTATTAGAAAAATCCATGCTCCACGATGCATGGTGAACCCCACTATTGTTTGGTCACAAATCATGGTGGTTTGTTGTTAGAGTTGTTTTGAAGAGGCTAGCTGGTTTTCTTTGTTGGTTTTAATTTAATATGCTTCTAAAATCAATTCTTTATTAATCCTTTTTACAAGACGGTCTTGAGAACATGATCCAGATAGCCTTGAACACTGGGCTGAAAACAACAGCATGAAATTCAACAGGGAGGAGTGCAAGGTACTACACCTAGAAAAAAGAAACCAAACACACAGTAACAAGATGGGTGAATACCTGTCTCAGCAACGCTACAAGCGAGAAGGATCTTGGAATCATCACAGATCAACAAGCTGAATATGAGCCAACAGTGTGATGTGGCTACCATAAAGGCAAAGGCTATTTTAGGCTGCATTGACAGAAGTATAGCCTCCAAATCCCACAAGGTACTAGTCCCCCTCTATTCAGCACTGCTTAGGCCTCATCTTGAGTACTGTGTCCAGTTAAGGACACCGTTTTGGTTCCACCACACTGGAACAAGTTTAGAAGAAGGCAACAAGGTTGAGTAGGGGACTGGAAACCAAGCCCTAGCTAGGAGGAAAGACTCTAAGAACTTGGCATGTTTAGCCTTGAGAAAAGGAAATTGAAGGGAGATATGATAGTACTATACTTTGCAAATACTGTACTTGAAAGGAGGGGGCAGGATTAGTTCTCAATCATCCCAGAATGCAGGACACGCAACACTGAGCTCAAGTTACAGATTTCGGTTCTTAACTGTTAGAGCAGTGCAGCAATGTAACCCATTACCTCAAGAGGTGGTGAGTGCTTCGAGAGAAATTTGGGCAACCACCTGGCAGATATCCTTTGGTTTGTATTCCTTCTTTGAGCACAGAATTTGGACTTGATGGCCTTATAAGCTCCTTCCAACTTCACTATTACACAGTGGTACCTTGTATAAAGGAATTAATTTGTTCCAAATGAATTTGTGTTAAGCAAATTTTCCTTTATACAAATTTTCCATAGGAATGCATTGAAAACAGAGTAATCCCTAATCGTGACCATTTTTATGTTGTACGGATTCGCCCCATAGGCGATTATGTTAAGCAAATTTCCCCTATCTCCAGAATTTTTTATGTTGTACAAAATTTTACGTTATACAAACTGTTTGTTATACAAGGATCCACTGTATATGATTCTTTGTGACTGCCTTTGTCACATTAAATATGCCTTTGTGGGCAGTTATGGGTCTCTAAAGTACTGTAATGTCTCAATGTTACTATATCACTTAATTTTCTTTAGAGACCAAGAAATGCACACATTTTAAATGATACACCAAAACCAAAGAAACACTGCAGAGTAATAATTTTCAAAATGAACATGCACAGCAATACAAAAGACACTTGACTGGAAATCAATTTAAAACACATTGGAGTGGAAACAAACACAGCATTCTTACACAGGCTATTTGGTACCAGGGAAGATGCTGATTTAGAAAGCCCTAACGTGCACAGAATTCCATTATATTCTAACACTACAAAACAGGTAAAGGGCTGTTCCATACATTACCTTCTTCTTACCTGCTGCCACCACTTTGCAAAAAAACCTTGACAACTCGCATATCATATGACCACAAAGACAAACATTACATTAGGAGTGAAGATAATGGATTAGAGATGTTTATTTTATCTAGAAATTATGTCTGAAGATTCTCAGTCATCCAGGTAAGATTATCTGGAAGTTGAGACATGGCAACTGGAATTCTTTTCTTGCAAAATCCAAACGTTTCACTATAGGCTTCCTTCCAACTGCTTTATTCTATCATTTGAATTATTTCCTGGTCCTACATCAAGATCCAATGTATTTTCTAGTGGTTTCCTATCCAAATAATACTAACCAGACCCAGCTGGGCTTTAAAATGAATTGTGTGCAGGGTGGGATGATAGACGGGGCAGGCATCAGAGCAACTCACTAAGACAGCTTGTATAAGCAAAGTTATTGCCTCTATTGCTGGCCTTCAGCTCCTTCCCTTATGTGCCACCTCCCATTCCAACAATACCAACACCTTCTCCCAGGGAAAGCCTCATAAGAATTCCAAGCCCTGTGGCAACGCAGGAGAACATATCCCTCACTGGAATCAATTGGCTTTACACACATCCTCCTCCTTGCATTTCTCATTTCCTGGGCAACCTGCTGCCAGGATCACTCTCCCTGGTTGGCTGTTAGCTGATGTTCTTCCTGAGGACACCTGCCATATTTGCCAGCACTGCTACAGCTGTCAACATTGCTTGATCGCTCCTCTTTGTGCACAAGGAAAAGTTGAATAATTTCACATATAAATAAGCAGATATTGAGGGGAAAGTGTCATGTATGAAACCTGCATCATTGGCTAGAATCCAACTGCTTATGTATTCTGGCTTAACGGCAATGGCATAAATATAGTGATGAATTTCTACTACGTAAGGGGTCCCCACTTGTATTCTTTACTGCACACAAGTCATGAAACCTGGTGTGTCATGAGAAATGCAAGCAGTAATCCAGAATTAGTGAAAACACACAGCTGTGATTTACACCATTGCACTTAACACCAGTATATGTAAGTAATGAATTCTGCTCTGTGCCTGGAAGTCAACAAAACAAGTCAGGAAAGATGGCAGCAGAGCAAACAGACTGACAAAAATGGCTTTAAATTGTTCTTCAATGGGTTCGTAATATAATGGAGATGAAAAACACTTGCCAGAAAACGTATTTGCATTAAAAACAGAGGATGTGCACATACTAGCAACAACCAAGCATGCATAACAAATAACATGAGAAACTCAAATGCTGTTCAGTTACACTTGTGGACACACACTGGCTGCAATCCTGCTGTGCCACTTGACACAAGAACAAGAATGGTATTATCAGTTGTGATCATGCCATGGTTACTTCAAGACAACAAAAAACTTCCTAGAGTCAGTCTCCTCCAGGTTGAAGGAATCCCTGTGGATTTCTTTCATCCTGAGGAACCTTCGGGAACCTCAGAACAGAAGGGGAGGGAGTGATTTAGAGTCAGAAAATTGCCCCCCACCAGTTCCAATGCAAATGATTCCCAGGACCACGGGGACTGAAGTAACGGCCTAAGAAGCTCTTTGCTACCCCAAAATGGCCTGGGCACAGCTGTGGCTGATGACATCAACTTCATTGTGCAGTGCAGCCAACAAGATTTCGGCAACTACATTCCAAACATATGGGTTTCTTTTCTCTAGAGGGGAGCCTCTGCTGCAAAGATAAGATTTTACCAGCCGCAACCTTGATCTTATTTCTTGTGAAATGAAGAAGGGGACAAGCCATCTTCAAAGTGGCTATGTAGAAACATTTCCTTTTATTAAGAAGAAAAAAGAAGCTTTATGTACCTTTCTGACAGGATTCAAGTCGCTCTCTGGAGAGTGAATATTGACAATAGCTTCTTCTAATGGCTGTGCCATGGGTGGTATCGGGTTTCTATCAAGGGGAAGTGCTGGTTTTTGACCCTCTGCTTCAACAGAATCATCACCAACCTATGAGAAAAGAATGAGCAGCAGAGATTCATTAGTGGAAACCAAATTCCTTCCTTATAACTTGTGTGCACACACACACACAGGTTAGAAGCTTCAGGCCATTTATTTAAAAGCACCAGGAACAAAAAGCTCTTTAAAGCTATAATATATTAACCTATTTATACGGTATAAACCAAACTTGATTCAATGTGCTGGTTATGACCTTGGAGTTTTTAAAGAAACTTAGGGCCTTTTTACACAACCCCTAAACTCTGCTGCAAATGGCTCCCAGCTCTGGAGTTTAAAATTGTTTACCCACCAGCTCCGGAGTTTACTGAAAATTAAGTGTGACCATGCCCACCTAAGCGCGTCCCAGCGCACTTTTCATGTACCTGCTCTCCGAGGGTGAAAAATCTTGATGCGGATGTGCCGGGCTCTCCTCGCTTCTTTTTGTTGTTGTTTTTTGCCTCCCGCCCCTTTAAGAGAAGGAATCACAATGACGGGGTGGCGTCCACCGGCACCGGAGGTAAGCCTGCATTCTTTTGTCCCTTTTTTTCTCCCTCCCCTCACGCAGCCAGCAGCCAGGAAGTGCGGAGGGGTGGGGACGCAGGAAGAGCGACAAACCCCTAAGATCTCTGGTCTGAATTTAAGGGACCAGCGGATCTTAGGGGTCATGTAAAAGCACCCTTGGCCAGGCATACCTGTGGACACATCTCTACTAATAAGTGAACTTGGGATGATCTTTCTCCAGATCTACGTGTCAGCCAAGGATTCGTCCCTCCTGATTAAATGCCCAACTTTCTAGTGAAATGTGTAGATTCTCCTTATTTGCCCTGAAAGAAAACATTGCTTGGGCTATATCTCACGGCCGGAAGAACCAGCTTTTAATAAAAGGCACTTTCACTTTGGCAATGGTCACGTGATTAAAGAAATGCTTCCTGTGTCCGCACAAACTGTGTTTCATTAATCGCCTTTATTTTGTCCTCACAACAGGAAGCCATATCAAAGACTTCGTTTAGCCGGTATTACAATGCTCCAGAAATGACAGACCCTTTCCGCCTAATCGGTATACCAACCAGAAAGTTTTTTTAAAAAACACACGAAAAAACAGTAAATTGGATCTAAAAGAAAAAAAAGTGGATTTTAGCATCCCCACTGACATTTGCTTTGGCTAAAAAAGGTACATCCAAATTGAGACAAAAAATTACTACCTCTGGAGCAGGTATAGAGAAAACCTGCTGGGTTCCACTTAAGTGGGCGTGGGTTGTTGTTTTTTTAAATCCGGCTGCTTGTGGGAGCACAATTTTGAGGCGATTTTTCCTGAAGGAAGAACCGGATTATAGTGGTTGTGGGATAGCGCCTTTTCTGTCTTGGTCTAATGCCCTCCTTGCAGTGGGGATTTTTAAAACATTTTTAAACAGAAAACATTCAAGTTCTCTCCACCCACAGCATGGAATGTAAAGGCTTCAATGGCTCTCATTGTTTGATAAATGCAAACCACACATTTAATAGGGTTTGACCGTGAGGGAATTAGATACATATTGGCTGTTTTCCTTATCTGTCAGTTGACAGGCCATATGGCGCAGATAGGCCATAGTTAGAAGACTGAGATCCTTAAGGGCTGAGAGTGTCTGATAGCATCAACAACAGCTTTCTGCACATCCCATGAGCCGAAAATGAGCTGTCTTTTCTTTGTGATTGGTTTTTTTGGGGTTAAATAGGCTTCATGTACAAGCATGATAGTTCAGTTACACAGGTTTGCAAGAATGCACTCTGTGGACACTAAGAGTTTTCAGCTTCCATGACAGGTTTTTCTTGCACAGAAATTAAAGGAGCAGGGATCAAATTTTTATGTTTAACAAAAAAAAACTATGAAGCATCTAGGATACTAAAAAAGAAGAACCCTGCTTGCCTCTCTTTGATTTAAAGATTAAAAGAGGAGCCCTTTCTTAATATTGGCAAATGTGCAACGGCCTTCTCCCCCATCTCCCAACAGGTCTCGCTAACGACCTCGTTTCTGCTGCTTCTTAGAGGCTAAGAAAGAAAAGAAATCCAGCAAGCTCACTTGTTGAATTTTCTTCCTGGCTTTGCTGGGGAGCTGCGGCAGGCTGCCTCACGATGTAGTTTATCTGGCCCACAATTGTTTGCTGTACGTGCTGAGGGGGTTTGGCCTGGTTCGGTTGCAAGCAGGGTTGCTGAGCCTGGAGGAGGAGTTCCAAGTCTTTCTTCATCTCTTCCAGCTCAAACTGGTGGTGCATGAGGTCCAAACTCTGTTGGATCACTTGGCCATGAGCCTTCTCATTGGGACCTGCCATAGTAGGCAACGGCTGCGGTGATGGTGGCAGGGGCAGTTGCTGTTCCTGCTGCTGCAGTGGTTGTTGCAAGGGATTCGGCTTCGGCTTCTGGAGAGGACTTGGCTGAACTTGCACTGTGGGACTGGGCGCAGCAGATGGCACAGGCGACTGCCGGGAGTGGCCAGCGTGTCCTTGCTGACCTTCCTGGAGTAGAGGAAGATAGATGGGATGGGATCCCAGGGGTGCAGGTTGCTCTTGGGAATGCTTTCCCATCCCGGCCGAGAGGATGTCGTGCTCCTGGTGAGATTTCTGCTCAGCACAAGTCTGCAATGTTTTCATTGGTCGGAGGCAGCTCCTCTGCTCCCTTTCCGGATGCGGTAGACTGTAATGCAGAGGGAAAGGATGTTGCGGAGGATGCATTTCAGAAAGCTGTCGAAAAGGCAGAGGGTGGCTCATGGCCTGAGGCGGGAACTGTCCTTTGTTTGTGTGGGGGATATTAAGGCAGTGGGTGCAGCACGCCGATGTTGGACAATGGACAGGAGGCTGAAATTGGCGTGACTGGTTATTGGGAGGCTCGTGTTGTGGTGCTGGTGAATTATGTCCGTGGTTATGATGATACAAAGAGGGCTGCAGTCCTTGCATGTTTCCATAGGCTAGAGCCTCTGAGTGATGGATGGGCCCCCCATCAATTGACAAGTGACCTGCAAAAAGCAAGTGAGGTGTCTTTAATAATAATAATAATAATAATAATAATAATAATAATAATAATAATAATAATAATAATAATAATAATAATAATAATAATAATAAATCCAGCGTAGTTAGCTGTGTGGTTAGTAATAATAATAATAAATGGAGAACCATATGAACAAACAAGGATTCTGGAAATTACAAGGCACCTAAAGGAGACAATGTCAATGCATACTAGAAAATACTTTGACAAAACACCAGTGTAGATCTGTAATCCATGTTTTCTCCAGGCTATCTCTCAAGAGAACTACTTACACCCAAGCAATGCTTCCTGGCCTATCTCCTAGACCAGTGTTGGCGAACCTGTGGCACAGATGCCAAAGGTGGCACTCGGAGCCCTTTCTGTGGGCACCTGACATCGCCCCTTCACAGCCACCTGTATTCAGGTGAAGTTGCTGTATTGGCACTTTGTGAAAAATTGGTGGGTTTTGAATCACAGTTTGGGCACTCAGTCTCTAAAAGGTTTGCCATCATTGTCCTAGACCAAAAGTTGGTCCATTGGCCACGTATGTCATTCTATGCTCCCTCTCCATTATGCTGCCAAACTTTGGTATAAAATCAAGGTCAGATGAAATAGTTTTTTTAATGTAAGCATTTCCTGCTTGCTTTAAGGGTTTTTCCTGATTCAGTGTCATATTTCACGGATGGAGCAGGCAAGTGCAGTGGGTCTGAGAAAACTCTCATTCTGCAGTTGATAGCTTTTCAACAGCTCCATAGATTAAAGCAGAGCTGAAAAATTTCTGCAGCTATATATTTCACTGAATGTTTGGGTGAATAATAATGAGGGATGAACCCCTGGCATTTTTAAAGACAGGGAGAATAAAAGTCACCAATATCACTTGAGGTCCTCTTAGCACTCATTGCTGCCAGTTGGCACCACTCCATCCCACCACAAAGCAAACGGCTTGATGATGGCATCAGTCAAGAAGACTTCAAGTGGGGACATATTTGGGAGGGATTCAAAATGTTGCCAACGCCTTAAAAAGATGCCTGGAAGTGCCCTCTGTTTCACTGCCCAGGAATGACACAATGAGGTGGGAGAACATTTTGCTCAACACTGGAAAGGTGGATCTATACCCAATTCAGCATTGTTGCAGCACTTGAAAGCTTGGTTCAGCATGTAGCTAGAGATTGTCTTCTAATTTTGGTAAGGGCAATATGGTTATTATTCATTTGCAGCTCCAGACCATGTTGTGTCACAGAGGAGATAATTATCTGGGAGTGGTAGAGTGATGAGGAGGGTCCAAATCAATATTGTTTCCTGTTCTCCCTAGAGAGAGTGCTCTAAGCGTTGTGAGGCAATATATAAGCAGCACACTTTGCCTTATCTGGCTCCTGTTCTTGCCATGGTTCTTCATGGGATCTCATTTTCATTCCATGTGTGTTTTAGACTCCCATGCCACTAGAACAGTAGGGGCTTATTTATTTATTTATTTATTTATTTATTTATTTATTTATTTATTTATTTATTTATTTATTATGGGACTTCTATACCGTCCATCTTCCCGAAGGAACTCTGGGTGGTTCACAGTAAACTGAATCAAATTCAGCCATGTTTTCTGTGCTATTATAGATCTGTGGTCATATCATACGCCTAGTGCAAGTAGCCATGTATACAATAAGACTCATGCTATAAGTCAACCATTCATTATATTTATCATGCACACATTCTGTCAACTTTCAAGGGGTACAGTAAATGAGGTTTATGAAGAGTTATCTCAATAGCAATAGCAAGAAATATACCTTTGTAAGATTCTCTCTCTCTCTCTCTCTCTCTCTCTCTCTCTCTCTCTCTCTCTCTCTCTCTCTCTCCATGTACAAATGTATGGAAACAGAACACACACACACACACACATGGAAACAGAACACACACACACAGAGGGGGGGAGGGAGAGAGAGAGTATCAAAGAGAATCCCAAACAAATTGTCAAAGTATCATAAAATAGTGAGGTTAGAAAAGGCCTATAAGGTCATCAAGCCCAACCCTTTACTCCATACAGGAATACAAATCAAATGATATCTGCCAGGTGGTTGTCCAAATTTCTCTTGAATTATATATAATACTATTTTTCTACCTAAATTGGAGACTTGTTTAGTCCAGAAAGAGGGGTCCCATGTGAATCTGACCTTCCAAGGAGAGCCTAGATCTGCATTGCAGTTTGTCTCCAGCAAACGCTGAATCTGAAAAACAATCTGGAAACAAGGAAAGAATAACTGATCACTTCAATAAATAGACTTGATAGTTCAATTCTGACTATAACTTGCTGCTTGATATGCGTTGTCTGCCTTATATTTAGCATTATTGCTGGTATTGACATTCAGTTATTCTGGCATAATAGCCTGCTAATTCATCTGAAAATTGAATCATGGCAACTGGGCTCATGGACAACAGGATTCAACTTTTGATAAACTTACCTGGATGACTGAGAATCTTCACAGACCCTTTAATTCATGTTGGCTTCTGATTCCCTTACATATCCAAATTAATGAATGCTGACATTAAAGCCTCCTGAGCCAGCTGTACTTCACTATGGGAGAAATACATTTCTATGTAGACAACAGCAGGCGTATTCCATCTCTTATGTAAACTTAGCCCTTTTCTACATTTGTGGAGTGGGGTTGGGGGAACCCACAATATGTAGCATATCTATTTTAGTTGAGTTAAGTTGCATGGTTTTTGAGTCATTTCCTGCATTCCTACTGAGTAATTGAAATGCATATCTTCTTCTTTTTACCGCTTATCTCCTTTTTGTTTATTTCTTAGTTGATCAATCACCTGGTTATTTTTACTTTTATTTTAGTTTATTGTTGTTGATTTATGTAGTTATATTATATTTATATTATGTTTGTATTTTGCTTATTTAAATGGGTTACTTTTCTATACTGCGATTTTATGTTGTAAACCGCCCAGAATAGCCCTAGGGCTAGATTGGCAGGATAAAAGTCAAATAAATAAATAAAAATTAATTAATTTTGTTAACATACCAATGTTGAAGGCTGCACATTTTTAGTTTCTGTTCTTAAATTAGTTACAAATGGTGTGGCTCCCTTTTAAAAGTGGTTATAAGGTTCTCAATGGGCTTAAGTCCATTAAGAAGACATTGTGCTAACAATAACTTGCCTTCTGGTGGCTGCTTATTTTACCTTGGGCCGTTATTTCACGTCCATTTTGTACTGCAACAAATTATAATGCGTAATATAATTTGTTATGGTCACGTGGTTTTGTTGCTGTTCCTGTGTCCCCAAGGTCGCACTTTATTGTTACAAAACTTAATGTGACCTCACGGGGTAATGCCACATTAAAGTGCTTTCTTTCATACGAGTATGAGGTTTCTCTTTCATTTTCTTTCACTGAAGGCTGATAAGGAATAGTGGAATCCTTTCCATATCTAGTTAGAAACTAAGCCCATGGGCCCAGTATGACTTACAAGTAATTGTTAATCAGATTATTCATAACAGTGCAGAGAATGACATTCATTATCTTAGGAAATAAAATGATTTATTAAGGACATTTGCTGTCTGCAATCTATGTTTGGTTTGGTTACTGTAGCTTCCCTGGGGAGAAATGAGAATTTTCATCTCTGGAAATCAAGGTGTGGGATTCAGGCCTCAAATAAGGTGTTTTCCTCAGAGCTCACAAACATTATTCTCTGTTTTTGGACTGTAGCTCCTATAATTCCCTGCCACTGAACAACCTTCCCTGAACCATCTTCCATGGTTAGCCAACAGAAGACTGGCTAAGCAAATGTACCTTTAAATCCCAAAACTTGTGATGACATTTCCTTTGTTAATCCCCCTCAGATTAATGGAATCCATATGAGTGACATGGTAAATCATTATTCCAAAATATTAATCAGGGCTCCTGCACCTTTATATATTAGTTACTATATTGCTAAAACACATGTCCACCTCATCTTGGTTTGGCTTCTGTGAACAAGTATTCTAGAAGGTCCACATGGCTAGTAGATAAGAAAGTAGAGTCCTTTCTACTCATTTCTTAAGGGGTTTGCTTTTCCTATTTTCCTTCCATGTTAATCTCTCACTATTGTGAGCATTTATTCTTACCAGTTCCTTACTGAAGAGGAACGGAACACTGTTTTTACTGCAAACGGCCCAACTGAGGAAGTTCTGGACGTGTTCAAACTGCCTGTTTAGCACCATGATGCCTTGAAGCTGTTGTTCCAGTTTCTGCTTTCTTTCACTGGAGATCCTCTGTCAATAATCACACATGAGACGTGAAGAGGCATACTCGAGATGTGCATTTAACTGGTAAATGATATTATCACAATATCATGCAGGCAGTGAGAGTCAACCTCTGATGCCTACCACCCCCTAGAACTCACTCTAGTCCTGAGTTTATTTCATCTCAGATATTGGGGTCTGGTGTGATTGGCTCTAATCTAATAGGTTGCTGAGCAGAAGAAACATGGAAGCTTTCCATCCATTCCTCCTGCACAGTAAATAAAAAGTCCCTGTCGCAACTCTTGGGGGGTGAAAATTCATGTGCCACTGTGTATGCCCTTAAGATCATAGTAGTGGCTTTTCATTTGCCAGACAGTGGAAAACTGAAAGTCATGTTTTTTCCTTAGGTGAAACAACAGATTTTGTCCACTGAAACATAGCTTTCTGCCCATTGTTTTCATCGGTTGAATTCTTTAAATTGTTTATCTAATTTTATTGACTGTGCTGCATCTGCTAGACCATAGAGTGTGATATAAATGCTAAAAGAAACAAATAACTTTCAATTTCCCTTTCTCCAAATCTGAAGTTCTTTCAGCTTTGAACTTGACTGGGTGCTTTTCAGGTGCCCCTTTAACTGGCGCCCTGCACTAATGCAGACAATACGTAGACATGCTTCTGCTTTTATGCATAAAGCCACTTTTCCTCTTTGGTCCATCTCAGACCCTTCCATGGCCATGCCACCCTGGGAATCAATTTCTCCATCTATGTTTCCTCACTCCCAGCAATTCTTAGCTAGAATATGCACCACAAAAGAATTAATATTCTGGTCAATGAATTGTGCTGTGGCAAATTGATTATGTTTTTTTTTTTTTTACCAATCTATGGCATTATCTTCCACGGTATCATCCTAATTCCCAATGTTCCCTGTAAACTGAGTGCACATGCACAGGGCTTTATCAACGCCACTCAGCAGCAGCCGGAATCAATGCCCAGTGACTTTCGGCCAAAACCCACCCTCTCCTGCACAGATGGACAAGGCTCCCGTTCAGCAGTAAACAATTTAGAAGGCGCGTTGCTACTTACCTCTAGCTGTTCTAGGAGAACATTAGCTCGCTTATTTATTTCACTGATCAGCATCATCTTGGCCATTTTGATCTGATTTTCCACTTTTTTTTGCAGGTGTTGTACTTCAAACAGCCTGTCGAGAATTATTTATTAACAACTTCACTATACATACTCATGAATAAATACATTATTATTGAATGCTAAGAAAGACAAACATGCCTGTATTTCACTGACAGCATATCAGCTGCACCAGAAATACAGCCTGGTACAACCTGCAGTAGCTTCTAAAAATGTAGGCACTGCAGCCAGCAAGGCCAATATTTAATGTAAATCTGGCTGCCATAGTTGAAAAAAGCAGTTTCTCCATTAAAGTACATTCTTCCTATCCATGTCTTAGGCTAATTGTGATGTTTAATTGTAAATATGATGTCAGGGTCAATCTGATATTTAATTATAAGTGATACTCCTCTCTGTGGACCAAACTAATATTTAATTGTTTGTGTTGTTGTTTCAACTTGCGTACCCTGCCATAGTGCTAAAGCCCTCTCTGAATGGTTTACAACATAATTATGGAAACAATAGTCGACACTCCCCCCAGAGAGCTGTATACTAATTTTAATGACCTCAGAAGGATAAAAGGCTGAGTCAACCTTGAGCCAGCTACCTGAATCCACGGGATCAAACTCAGGTCATGAGTAGAAGCTTGACTGCAGTACTGCAGTTTAACTATTACACCACGGGGCACTTAAATGCGATGGTTCTGTACTTCCATTAACTTAAAAGAGTTATCTGGCAGGCTTATAAACTTAAAGAGTGTTTCTGAGACCTTGTTTTAGTTCGTTTGCTAGATTTCTTGAAGAAGCACTTGCTACATTTACCTAGACCAGGGGTCCTCAACCTAAGGCCCCGGGGCCAAGGTCCTGAATCCGGCCCCCGGGACCAATCGCAACCCCCCTAGCCCCTGCTTTGCGAGCAAGCAAGCCTCCACAGCTGCTTCTATTGCTAAGGCAGTTCAAAGCAGTGGGCTATGTCGCTTCTCCCACTCACCCCAACTACCGCCCAGATGATCAGCATGTTGGCTAGTGGGGCATTCAAAGTAGAAGGGCTACGGCAAGGTCCCCCACTCCCGCCACCCACCGCCCAGATGGTCGGGGCACCAGCTGCAGCTGAGCGGGTCAGTTTAAAACAGGAGGGCTGCCACAAGGTCTCCCACTCCCTCCATGGCCCTGAGGCCCCACCCCTGCTCCACCTCCACGCTGCCCACCTTCCTTCCTTGTGTGGCTGCCGCCTGTGCTATTGTAGTTGTGAGGAATGAAGGGGGCAGACCAACCTTCCAAGCCAGAGCAGCCATGGCAGTGGACTGCTGGAGGGATGGACAGCAGGTGACCAAAGGGGAAACGGAGCTACTTCCCGCCCACCCAGCCCCCTCTGAACTGCTGCCTTGCTCCGTGGAGCGAGGGAGGGGAGGAGGGAGCACAGCCATGGGCGGAGGCTGAAGCTGCCACCACCATCACCGGGTTAGAGACCAGCAAGGAGGAGGTGGTGGAGAAAGAAGAGAAGGGAAGAGAAGGTCAACAGTGGCCTGGGCCTGGTTCCTGGGAGGCTGGAAGGGCTGCATTTCCCCCCTCCGCCCCCGGTTGGTGATGGGCAGGCTGGACTCGGCCAGTAAGCAGGCTGCAGGTGGCTTTGGGCATGCCTTCCTGCCTCCCCTCCCTCCTTCCCAGTCCTTGCTCCCTCCCTCCCTCACGTGCAGCGCACCAAGTCGGGCCAGGCCAGGCTGGGCCCAGAGAGGAGGCAGCTTTCCCTCCAGGGCACAGTGATGGCCAGGGAACATGGCTGGATCTGTACACAGTGGCACCAGCCTTGCTGCCCTTGCTGCGGCTGCTGCTCTTCATCCTGAGTGGCTGCCCAGAAGGTGATGAGGGGCCTGAGTTTGCCTGGGCTGCCACCTCCTTCCCGACGCAATGAAGGAAGGAAGGAAGGAGAGACGCTCCAGCAGCTGCCACTGTAGGAGGAGGAGGAGGAGGAGGAGGAGGAAGAGTCACAGCAGAGGGATCCCAGCAGTGTCACCTCAGGGTGGTGATCTGGAGCAGGAGACATTGCTGGGGCCCTGGAGACGCAATGATCATGGACCAATCGTGGGGGCTCCCCCTTTTTCCATGTCAGCCTTTTTTTTTTTTTTTTGGGGGACTGTGGTCCATCCCCCAGTGGTATCTGGGGCATGATGGACCGGCCCACTGTTTGAAAACTTTGAGGACCCCTGACCTAGATCATTATTAATAGATTATAGGAAAAGCTTTATACAGTACTTTGTTGTCAAATTGTAGTGCTGAATATTTCATAGTAATCGGCGTTTTATCTTTAGACATTATCTATGTGTCATTTTCTTCACTGTATCTATTTCTATCCATTAAAAGAAAGAAAAAAGGTTTTTCAACTGTTGTGGCACTACATATAGCACTTTGTTAGGAAATATTTATTACCGTATTTTCTGTACCCGCCAAGGTGCTCAGAACATTTTAACTTCATAATAAACCTTTGAAACATGTAGGCAGAAGCTTCATCTGGTTCAAAATGCTACAGACAGACTGCTGAACAAGGCTTATAGGGAGTACATAAGCCCCGTCTTGCCACGGCTTCATCGATTGGCTGATCTGTTTTTGAGCCCCAAGTACTATAAGCTTGAGTCCAGGATATCTGAAGAACATTGGCCCTTTGTACACGACCCCTAAACTCCGCCACAAATGGCTGCCAGCTCCGGAGCTTAAAATTGTTTCCCCACCAGCTCCGGAGTTTACAGATAATTAAGTGCGACCACGCCCACCTAAGCGTCCCAGCGCACTTTTCAGGTACCTGTTCTCGAAGCGTGAAAAATCTCAGATCCGGATATAACCTAGAGTGCCGGGCTCTCCTGGCTTCTGTTTGTTGTTTTTTTGCCCCCCGCCCCTTTAAGAGATCTGAATGCTGCCGGGAACAGAGCGAGACCAGCAGAACGGAGGTAAGCCGGCATTCTTTTCTTCCTTTTTTTTCTCCCTCCCCTCACGCAGCCAGCAGCCAGGGGTGCAGAGGGGGTTGGGAACGCAGGAACAGCGACAAAACCCTAAGATCTCTGGTCTGAATTTAAGTGGCCAGCGGATCTTAGGGGTCGTGTGAAAAGGCCCATTGTCTCCTTATGTGAGTCTGGCGGGTTTCATAGGATCCTCGTGGGGAAGCCCCTACTTTGGCCTCACCACCTTCACAGGCATCTTTGGTGAGGACATGAGAGCAAGTCTTTTCAGTGGCTACTCCAATGTTGTGGGGCATTTTCACTCGGAAGATTAGGTTGCCCTTCCCCTTCCTATCGTTCTGGAGATAGCTAAAACTTTATTCCTTAGGCCGCTTTCTTTTGCCAAGTGGACACTTTTGGTTTCATACAAGAGTGCTTTTTATTGGGTCAGGTGTTTTTCAGCAGTAGTGCTCAGTTACCAGTCTCCTGCATCCTTGGGTGCTGAGTTTCCTGTTCAGTACTGGTTTCAGTTCCCATCATGGATGCCAGTGATGTCTTAGTGATAAAGCGCCAGCCTGGGCCTGGAGGCTTTTAATGAGGGCCAGTAGAAGCAGCTGATGTGTTTGGGCTGTCCTCTTGTTCCTGGAGGAGCCTCCTCCACCTCTTACACTTGTGTTTGCACCACCAGCCCCTTATCTGGATGGTGGCAGGTGCCCCAGGATTTGCTAGCTATCTCAGGTGCCAGAGAGCTGGTCAGGCTGGATCCTTCTCTGCAACTGAGATGTTCCAAATCCCTCTTGTCCTGGTCTCTGCCCTTAGCCAGCAGGAAGCTGCTTGCTGACTCTTGACTGGGGTCATTGTCCTGCTCCAAGACCAACTCTTCTGAAGATGAGGATGAGCTCTAACTCTTCCACCTCTCACTCACTCACACACACACACACGTTTCCATATCAGCTGATTATTCACTAAAGACTCTGAGCCATCATCCCCACCCTCCTTTAAACCTGGCAACAGGCTCTCTTCATGACCTGCTAGATGTTCCTCATCTCCCAGCTACTCACAGGTACTTGGGTGTCCCTCTTCCAAGCCATAACTAGAGCCCAAAGCAGCTGCTCCACCAAGGGCTCTTGGGGTGGGGTGGGGTGGGTGGGGGGGGGGTGGGGTGATGGTGTGAGGTGAAGGCAGACAGCCCACCAGGGCCACCAGGAGCGACCCCTCTCACACAATGCTTTGAAACTTCTTTTGAATTTCTGATCTTTTCAATGTTAATATGTATTGAATCTCTCTTTAATGGTTGTGATATATTATTGTTGTATTTGCACATAAGTTTAAATCCATTTACAAGCCGTTTTCGGTCCACATGAAGGTTCTGTTCGTAACACCACTGAGGGTGTGAAAGTTTTTAAAAAATCACAGTTTGCAGATTGCTCATGGTGATAATTACATGAGAACTGAATATTAATTTAGACCTCATGAAAAGGTTTGTCTGACTGCTGGCCCATGTGATCTGGCTCTACTGTAAAGGACTTTCTCCAACTCCCCTAAGATTTACCTCTGTCCATTGCACACAACATCTGTCAGTCTATCTGCAGAGTGGCCCTTTGTGCCTTCATTAATGATGTGACTGGGAAGTCACGACTAAAAAGAAGCATTTCAGTGAGCTGGTCTCGCCAGAATTACTATTGCATGTGTTTTCCGAGTTACCTGTCTTCAATCTGCTTGGCTGAGACCTGTGCTCCATTTTTCTTTTCTTCCACCTTAGTTGTGACATTTTCCAGGATGACCCTCTGGTTTTGCAAAGCTTCCTGAAGGTGACGGAATCTACAAAAAGATGAGAAACCTTCATGATTTTGTTTATTCATGTAAGGTGTAGCCTAACCCATGAATGTTTATTGCTTAGAAAGGTGTAAAGATCTGGCATTTGCAAACCCAACAGAGGAGCTTGTGAGTGGAGCCATGTGTGTTTATATACATTTGTACAAGCCTGCATATACAGTAGATAGATAGGGAGTTGACATGGGATAGTGGTAGTAAGCTAGGATCTGAGTGATGTATACAGATAGGAATAGGGTTAGATAGAGTATTGATTGATGTTAGAATAGGCTTATATATGTCAGGTCTAATAGGGAGAAATTTAAATGGTGGCAGTGTAAACACCCAGGCACATGACAATTCTCTTCAGCATGCACACTCTTGAGTCCAAGAACTGGTCACATCCTTGTATCAGAATTGTCGATCTAAGTCATGTGTGAGCCTTACTAATTGGCCAACCAGACTCTCATCCAACATTCTGCCCCTCCTTCATTCCCTTCTCCTCTTTGTTCACCTGCTGCCTGCCATTTAGCTGCCTAGTAAGATCACAGGGAAAGTGAAGTCTATCCTCTCTTCCCCTTGATCTCCCTGGGCCTCCCTCGCTGCTATCCAGGGGTTTGGTGGAAACCGCAGAAAAAACAAGATGGAGGGAATTTGGCTGCAGATACTGCTGTCCAGCAACTCTGTAGCCCCCTTTCCTTCACTGCTCAGTTGCTTTTTCTCAGTCAGTGGAGCAAGCTGTGTGTGTATGTGGGTGGGTGCAGGAAGTGAGGGAGTGCAAGGCAAGTCTTAAACAACCCCTTCATGCAATCCTCTTTTTTCTCTTAATGTTGTTTAGCTAATTGCTGGGAATAACTGAGCACAGTAAATAATTGTGGGTGGTGGTGGTATATATATGCATGCATGTAAAGGAAATGCACATGCTTGCATGTCTAGGAGGATGGCTGTATGGGTGGCTGTGTGTTTAAGTTAATGGCATGTGTGCAGAGGTGGAGAGAAGAAAAAGGGGAGCAGTCGGGGATGTTAGCAAGTCTTTGGGACACAGTCCCAAGTCTAAGTCCAAGACTTTGGCATCAAGTCCTGAGTCTCAAGCCCCTGAATCCCTATTAAAACCAAGTTTTTCCCTGGGAAAAAAGGGAGTGGTGAGTGACACAAGGTGAGTCCAAATCATTCATTTAAACAAGAAAACAAAACCAGACAAAAAGCAAACAAACCCCACTCTGAGTCTGAGTTAAGTCACCAGTTTGACTTAAGTCCAACTTGACAGCAAGCCCATGACTTGAATCCCAATCCCTAGGAACAGTTAGGTAATCCCACCCATTTTTAACATGGTTCCACCCACCTGAGCCTTCACACTTCTGACCACCAGTGTTTTCAGGTTATGTAGCCTTCAACCAATTTGCCCCAAAGGAATGTGGTGCCCGGCCATGCTTACAATCCTGAAAACGCTGTGTAAGAGAGAACGTGGCAAGTCCAAGAAAAGAACAAGGCTTGGGAAGAGCAACAGATTCTGCCAGGTTGGTGGACAAAAGAAAATGGCACACACAGAGAGAAAGAATGTTCTACATTTTTCCTAGCTGAGTCCCATTCAGATAGAGATTATATTGCAGGATTTGTGATTTAGCAGCAGGAATTGGTCTGAATTCCTTGTTTATTGTTTAACCCTGGAAACCAAGCACCACAGAAGAGAAGGCATCTTTAATAGCTCAGTAGCCAAGGGAACTTTAGCAGTTACAGGAAAAAAGCCCAAGCTGTTAGAATTCCTTCCACTGCACAAGTATTCACAATGCATGGGTCTTGCCTTCTTTTTTTGCCTGGATATTTCTATGCAGAACTCAGTTCATGGAAAACGGCAACTCATATTTGGTACCTGTGCTCCTTGTGCTCTGTCAGGAGGCAGCAGCGGCAAGTAAGGACATCACAGGTCTCGCAAAACAACTTGAGTGTCTCTTGACTGTGCAGGGGGCAAAATAAAGGAAATTGACTTGACTCCCCTTCAACTCCTGGAAACAGGATAAGCCCAAAATTACTCCAGAAAATACTCCATCAAATCCACTGCATTCGTCTCTCAGAGCCAATATATCCTTTATGGGTAGCACCATTCTGCTGTTGGATTTCCTTGATTTGGTTAGTAAGTCTATGGCTGAACAGTGCGGACCCTGCCCTGCCTCCTCGTCTGAGTTGCTGGCTGCCAGACGATGCAGAGAAGAGAAGCCTGAGCTCCTACATTGAAGCGCTTCATGCCCATGTAACAGCCAGAATCCTATTGCAGTTCCTACAAGGTTTGCATAACTTGTCGTGGCTAATTGCAGTTAATTGATGAGGTGCCAGAGCACATCTCAATTGTGCAATCAGGTGCATGGCCAGGCATGTGACCAATATACAGCCAGCATGTTGTCAATTAGCAGCAATTAGCTTTCAGAAGTTATGTGTTCCTTGCACAAACATGTTGCATTGAAAAGTCTCATGTCTCTCCTCGATATTTCTCTCCAATCCTCCTATTAGGGAATCAATACTCTAAAATTTCTAGGCCACCCTTTGGTTGCACAAAATGGTACCCAAAGCCAAGATGGAGGCCACTGTCATTTTGTAAGCTCACTTGTCATTGTTTCAGGGGACAGAGTTTCTGTGTACCTCTCGGGTGACACCATCCTCCCCATGGCTTTCATACATGCTTTCCTACACATATAACCACAATATCCCATAGATTGTTTTCCAGAATGGCAGAGCTCCATGATACACTTATATAGAGCATGCTCCACTACTACAGTACTTGAAATCAGAGTAGGCCCATAGAATCAGTGGACTTTACATAGTTGTAGACTCACCAAATCCCTACTGATTCCACGGGCAACCTGTGTCTTTGTTGCTGTACTTTAAAATAATAAATTAATTTAGGATTCCAAGAAGGAGGAGAACACCCCCTTGCTCCCTCCCTGTACATTCATGCACATATAGTCCCTGTAACTACTGTTCGTTCTTAATTTTCTTCATCCTTCCCTTGCACTGCTGGCTATGCAACAGAGTAAATGGAATGGTCTTATGTGAAATTAACAATTTTACATATATGGTATAGTTAATTTCCATAAGCTATTCTAAATGCATCTTCAGAATTTTCTTGGCACAGAATGAATATATTTTTCATCAAAGCAAAAATAACATGACCCTCCCTAAGCAGAATTTGAATTTTCTTAATTCATCCACTAAATAATTTGGCTTTCAAACCTCTATATGAAACTATTCCACTACTCATTCCCAGACTAGAATGCACAGACTCAACTTTTCCCAAATCTGTAGGTATATGGAATGCTGCTTTCCAATTACTATGTCCAATAAATATTAATATCTACGCGGATCAGCGGCCTTAGTCCTTGTTACTTTGTTCCTATTCAGTCACTTACAACTAGCTTCAAAGAAGGGAAAACTAGAAGATACTAATGGAGAATGGATATAAAAAGGGGCTGTTCCTTCAGCTTGTTAATGGCCTGCTTGCTTCCCTGGACAGTTAAATGAAAAGACATGTACATTCCTTAAGCAAGTTTCCAACCAAAATCTTATATCAAATATTTGTTCTAGCATGTCCTCAATTTCTAGTCTTTCACCCTGTTCAGTTGTCATATGTAATCAAGGAAGTTATATGTGGCATTAAAGTGCCACATGTATCTAACAGTGCTGCATATTTTATTGGGGCATTCATTATTCAAATTAGTGCCATGTTTTATCCTTGGTTAGTTGGTGGACATGTCATTATCTGACATCTTTATTCTGCATTTATTGTTAAATTTTTAAATAAACAGAATTAACAAATCCTGGAAAAGCTTAACTCTCTCAGTGGAATGTATATTCTAAAGACAGGAGCTTTGAGCTTTGATTCCACAAAACATGGCCATTCAAATGGACAGAAACCCCTGGAGCTTAGGGCCTTCTTTCAAAAATAAGGACAGGAAATACAATACACACGCACCCTCTTCACACCGCCCCATTTGCTTGTGTGAGAGGAGGATATCCCACAATCCTATGTGTTACAAATGTCCTCCTGTCTTGGCGGGTGAGTACATGGGCATTTGATGCGCTGTTGAGTCCACTGCGGGGACAGGCTGGATCACTCTTTTTGATAGCTAGCAATCAGATGACATCTTTGCACGAGTGAACCAACCCGCCCGCACAGTATTCCTCCACACACCTTTCTGGGCCCTTGTCAGAGACTTCGTTCTATGTAGCTGTTCCTGAACAAGGAAGAGAGAGGACAATTTCTACCTGAACATCCTTTCAGTGGAATAGGCAGGAAATGGTCTCCAGTTTCCTCACTGTGTCCATGTTCCTCTGTACACAAGCTGCACAGCCACTTGTTGCAGTTTGTGCACAAACTGTGTGCGGGCCTCTTCTCTTTGCATCCTGAACAAGTCTAGAACCACAAAAGCAAGTGGAAAAATTACATGAATAAAAATGTCATGCAACGTAGGGTGCCAACCGGTAACTAATAGAGATGCTTAAGTTAAAACAGACTTAAAAGCCAGCCTTCTCGAGGATAGTATTTCTTAACACTATTTTGCAAGTTTATGGCACTTTGAGGTGTATATAAATCAGCAATGGTGGCTGGGCAATTCTTGAAGCTATAGTCCAAAGAAAAATAAAAATAAAGTAGGAACTTTTCCAAGCCCTGTACTTGGAAGATGGAGATGGAAGTGGGGTGAACTTGGAAGTGGAGATGGGCCTGCCCTTCCCCGCCCCATCAGGCAGCTGACCCCTCCAGCAAGGAGGCAAGATGTGGAGTCTCATTTCTTGAAACTCAAACTCCCTCCTATTTTCCTTCCAGGATTGTATTCTCTCACTTAGGAACTGTTTGTTTGTTTGTCTTTTTTGCTTTGTTCTTGTCGTTGTTGTTTATAGCCTGAGACCTTCCAGAGCTGCTATCCCCACCTATTCGCCTATCTGGATCAACCTTGGTTCCTACAGAGGTACTGTATATGCAACTAGCATTCCTCTGATACTGTGATGTCAGCAGTGGGGATCTTTTTCCCAGCAGCCATGACAGCTTGTTCCTTGAAGCAAGGTCTTGTTGGTTTCCCCCCCCCCTGCCTGTTCTGAAAGCCTGGCTGGGGCCCACATGAAACTGAGAAATCATGTCAATTACACACAGGTAAGTTGATTAAGAGTCATGAAGGCTTGTAAGGGGTTAGTTATGGGCCTGTGGAGGAATAGCACCATGATTCCAAGCCACATCAATCTGAGCCACCTTCCTCCTCAGGCAGGTGATTCTTGAGTATAACATAAAATTACACAAGATATTACAAGTATTTTCAAGAAGACATCATGTTACTCTGCTGTAGCAACAGACAAAGGAGAGTGTTGCAGCAACTTAAAGACTATTGTGTTTTATTTGGCATTCGCTTTCACAGACTATATACCATGTAAGTTCTTTACAAAAGTTTGCTTCCACAAGAGTTTTTCTGGCAAAAATCAAATAAAAACAAAACAAAACAAAAGACACAAAACATGTGGCACTTTAAAGACTAACTTTCATATTTTAGGGTTTTGAAATGTGGATGGATTCTCAAAATCTTCTTTTTCTAATTATCACATTATGGAATTATGTGAAACTGCCACTCATATAGATCACAACTTTTAAAACAAATGAGCTACCATTACAGTCAACTAGGGCTCATTGACACAGAGCATATACAGTATTTCTGCTCTCCTTGGTGCAGCTTGGTGCTGAAAAAGTACAGAGCATGTTGGCATTTCTATCCAAACCTTTAAAAAAACCCACGTCTCTTCTCTTTAAGAAATGAACATCCATTTAAGCATTGGTTCAAAAATATTTCCAAGTGCTTGAAGAAACTCCCTTAAAATAATCTGCTCTGCTAGATTTGTTTGTTTGTTTTGGGGGTGGATTAAAGCTACAACTGAAAGCTTCCCAGCAGAGTCTTTGGCAACAGACACCTTCTGTTAATTCACTTCAGAAATCAGCTGGCGTTAAAACACCTTTGAAAATTATCTAGGCTGAATTGTTTTCTCTGATGATAATTTAGCACTAAAATTGGAAGCTTTCAACCCAAGGAACACTTGCTGCCCAAAAACAAATAGAATTAACAAAAAACATTGGAAGTTGGGAAAATGTTTTCTCTTTGTTATTGTCAGTAAGAAGATAGGTCTCATGTTATCTGGATGGCAAGAAACATTGCATTGTAACCAGCACACAATCAGGTACTTACTGTAAAATAAATGGTCCACCAAGAAGACCTCTCAATTTTGCTGCATGTTGTCAGATTGACTTAAAGCAACCCCAAAAGGGCTTTCAAGATGATATATTTAAGGAGTGCTTTCACTAGGTCAAATCCCCCCACCTCACCCCCAAGTGAGCTGACATGGTAGAACAGGAATTCAAACCCAGGCCTCCAGAGTCCCAACCCATCAATGTATCCACTGGGCATCCTCAACACAGATACAACTTTGTTAATGGGGCAGAACTTTGTTAATGGGGAAAAAATGACCCAAACACAAGCAATTTGCTTTTTTGTCATTAGTTACTTCCAACATATGTTTGGAACTGTAATAATAATTAATCAGAAAGTAACCTTTAGGCTTTGGAGTAGGAACTGGCAAGCCACTCCAGTATTCCTGCCAAGAAAACTCCATGGAAATGGAGTCACGAAGAGTTGGTCATGACTGTAATGACACAACACATACACACACAACCTTTAATCTTTGTACATGGAGCATGTAGAGGTGAAGATGAAACTGCCTCTGTTGAAAACAAAATCAGGAGAAATGAAGGGCTGTGCCGTGTCTTCTCTATGATACTGTGAGAATGAGACAGACTTTAAACTTAAGCAAATTTCAATTCTCTGGAGAACATAGAGAAGACAGAAATTCTGAGGATACTGGATTTTATTTGGAATACAGTGAAGATGAAAGACCTAATGTACTAAAGTTTTTGTTTAAGAACAAAGTTGCTACTAATCCAGTTTCTTCTGTTTAATTTATTAAATGCAGAGTCCTAGGCTGCAGTCTATATTCATTCATTGGGGAGTAAGGCCTATTAAACTGAGTGGATCTTATATACATAGGCTTGCACTGCTGCAATATAATCACAAGCATCTTTGCTCAAACTATCCCCCACTTGCTTATGTACTCCCTAATATAAGTGGAGTGCAGTCAAGAACCATGTTCTAGCCATGCTGATGAATGTGCTGGACAAAAGAAGGGGAAAGTCTGGGAGTTCTTATTGTTAAGCTTAACCACTTAATGATATTGTGAAGTTAAAAAAAAACTTCCTCTGCTCCTCCACAGAGGAACCAAGGAAGTTTTCCATTTCCCAATATCATAAAGAGTCCTCTGAGACTCCAGCGGGCACCTTGAGAACAGGGAAGCTAGGCTGCACTGGCAAACTAGAGTAAAGGAGAGCAAAGGGGATGTGCACAGGAAATAGGGAGGTGGAGGATTGAGGAGATGAAGGCAACGCATGGCCTTTCTGGTTTTACTGGATTGCAGCTCACATTAGCCCTAGTCACTCAGCATAGCCTATAGCAGTGATGACGAACCTTTGGCACTCCAGATGTTTTGGACCACAACTTCCACAGTCCTTTGTCATTGGCAATCTAGGCTTGGAATCCTGGGAGTTGCGGTCCCAAACATCTGCAATCCTGAACATTCACCACCACTGGCCTATAGTGAGGAGTCATGGGACCTGCAGTCAAATATGATTGGCAGGGCCACATGCTTCCCATCCTTGAAACACATAACGTATCACTCTTCCCAGGTAAGGAATGATCAGGCTGCAGAGGACAACGTTCTACTTTCATAAAACTTTTCAACAGGGGAATGTGAATTGTAGTTATTAAAGACCCCTGTTCCCCTGAAGAAATTCTTAGGGCTTGTAGAAGATGCTGGAGGTTGCCATACATGCCATTGTCAAGGGGGGAGAGGCACCTGGACTAGCCCCAGATGTTTCCACTTGTCCCTTACCCTCTTAAAATGAAACACCAGAAGAGGGCTTTCATGGGAATATAATCAACTGAAACCTAAATCCCTTTTCCCTGTTTTAATGCTGGCAATCTAAACATGCATGCCACATCAGCCTACACATCAGCCTAAAACTTGTGTCCTATTTTTGCTGTGAAGAGATTAACAGAAAACAGACACATTTGCAACTCACAATAGAAAAGGTTCCAACTAAACCAGTGGTTCTCAACCTTCCTATTGCCGTGACCTTTTAATACAGTTCCTCATGCTGTGGTGACCCCTTGCCCTGCTTGGAAGAGGCCATAAGCCCCCTTTGGCAGGCCACTGCCACAGGTGCCATAGAGAACTTCCCTCTACAGGCACCCTCAGCCAATCGCAGCCTCCAGTGCCATTGACTGATATTCCCTCCAACCTCCGCCTCCTCCTCCAGACCCAAGCCGTTTGTGCCTTTTTCTTCATTGGCTCATGGCGACCCCTGTGAAATGGTCATTCGACCCCCAAAAGGGTCCTGACCCCCAGGTTGGGAACCACTGAACTAAATGTCTTTGTGAACTGCTCATTATGCTTTTTCACACCAGTGATCAAATCTCTCTCTCTCTCTCTCTCTCTCTCTCTCTCTCTCTCTCTCTCATTCTTTCTTCCCTTTTGTTCCCAGGCAACACTGTTGGGGCAATGAACCAGCTAGAGGGCCATTTTTTGAAAGAACTACAGGCTATTTCCTGGAAATGTTATTTTTAAGTAGACACACCTTCAAAGCTCTTTAGAAACAAGAATCTCTGTCACTAGTCTTTTCTGGGAACTGATGCCCCAGTTTTAATGCTTCCTCTTGATTTCCTGGTTTCATTTTTGGAAAGCAGTAACAAAAGGTGGTGGGGAACTTCCAATGTGACCCATAAATCTGTAAAAGCAAGTGTCAAAAGCAGAATAAGGGATGTAAGTTTCAGTTCTATTGCTAGTCTCAACTAGAGCAGGCCCAGTAAATCTACTGCTGAATTGCAGGTCAGCACTTAAGTGAATCCCATTGATTCAATAAAACTACTTGAGTTGGGACTGCCATTTAGATTCAGGCCATATAAATCAGGAATGAACTGACTTGCAAATTCAGACTGTGAATTCTCATTTCCTAAGTAGACCAGCACTTCCTGAGTAATATGCATCTCAGAACTTTGTTATACTGTATTTCAGATTGTATAGTTCTCTGAATTTTGCAGGATCTCTCTTGGCTCAACAAGTATACAGGTACTTTATAAGGACTTCAGAGAAGTCTTTGGGCGTTTATACACGACCCCTAAACTCCGGGGCAAATGGCTCCCAGCTCCGGAGATTAAAAATGTTTACCCACCAGCTCCGGAGTTAACAGGAAATTAAGTGCAACCCCGTCCACTTTAGCGCATCCCAGCACAGCTTTCAGGTACCTGCTTTTTGGATGTGACAAATATTTGATCCGGTGTAAGGATAGTGAGTGCGGGGCTCTCCTGGCTTCTGTTTATTCTTTTTTTGCGCCCCGCCCCTTTAAGAGATCTGAATGCTGCTGGGAACAAAACGGAGGTAAACCGGCATTCTTTTCTTTCTTTTTTCTCCCTCCCTCACGCAGCCAGCAACCAGGAAGTGCGGAGGGGGGTGGGGACAGAGGAAGAGCGACGAACCCCTAAGATCTCTGGTCCGAATTTAAGTGGCCAGCGGATCTTAGGGGTCGTGTAAAAAGGCCCTTTGTTACATTGTCTGTGCATGCACATAAAATAAAGAAACAAATTGGGGAAGTGGGGCAGACAAAAGCCTTAAAGACAAAATGTTGTATTTTAACATGAGCATCCGTGGGTCAAGTCCACAGACATAAGAGTGAAAGTACATGACAGCTATATTTAGACCAGCTGGAGACACAGGTACCATAATGGACAAAGTGGCAATAGTAAAGGAAGAGGACTATCAGGCTATGATGAATTTTCAGTCTACAAAGTAACAATAGCATTGTTGACACAAGTGGCAGATTGTGGGAATGCAGAGGCAGACTGTAAGAATCAATGTCGGATTTCACCGTAATGATTTAGGACCTCTTGATTGATATTCAGCCATTTTAAGACAGTTTCTAGCATCTATATTCAGTACACCTCATTTCAGCGGCTTCTCTAGTATTGCATGAGGGAGGCAGGGTTGCAGGTAGGGTGACCAATAGGGACTCTTCAGATAAACTGAAATGTTCAGAAATATATTTTTCTGTATTGCAGCTTCTGATGTCAGATACGAGATATGGCCATTAATTCTCCTACACAGTGATTAGTCTGTTGTGTGTCAATAGTAGTTTGAGATTGAGTGTTTATCTGTAAGCAGCTACAGACCTGACACCAAGAGCTTGGTTGGGAGTGTTCTGAGGTAAAATATGTTTTAAGTTCCCAATGTTGTGGGGGAGGGGTGTTAATTTTTTGAAATTGTAGAGTAATAAAAAAGGAACAAAATCACATATGAATGAACACATGACAAGTTAATCTACATTTTCTCTGACTAGAAAAAATATGGAAAGGTTCTGAACTAGAGCTTTTCTACACAGTTACTAAAGAGCAGGTTAAATAGAGTCACTAGAAGGTCTGGTATGAGATCTGGTATGATCCTCACACCCAGTTGTCATATAGGGTCACATCAAGTGATCCTATTTGGTTAACACCAGCCTACTACCAGTTTGCCAATACTGTGGCTTTTAAAAAGAGCTGCTTTGGGATATTGGTAAACTAAAAACTTCATCAGCTCAGTGGAATTGCAGAGGAAGTGCAAAACTCTTGCAATTTTTTGTTTTGTTATTTTATTAGTGGCCTATAAAGGTATCACCTAATCTTGCATTAGATGTCATGCAGTCACTTAGAAAATAATTTGAACCTGACTGTGCCAAAAGCAGTCCAAAATGCAAGGTAGATTGCCACCAGCCACACCCTCATTTCCCAAATGCGGACTGAGACAAGCTTGCATTAGAATCAACAATCTTTTCTTCTTAAGGGAATTGAGCTTCTAACAATGGATTAACTGTGATTTCATGTCTGGCCTTGTGGTATATTCCTCTGAGACACATTGGTATGGAACAGAAAGATTTCACTTGACACCTGTTGGATTGGTGCATGCATGCAACCCCAAGGAATTGGGGAGGGTTTTTTAATTTACCAATAACCAATAGATGGAAACATACAACTTAACATAGTTATCCAATAAGGTTTTGGGCATAAAGAAGCTAATCACACTCAGAGTTCTGTGACAACTTCCTCTACCACCTTGCATGTTAAATGTTAAACGTATCTGACCATCAAAGGAAAAATAGCCTGCAACTGGAGGGAAGTAAACAAATAAAGGATGTGAACCACTTCCCTAGAGTTGCTGGGTGATTGGCATACAGTATATAGATAAGAGACCATGAAATATGCCAGACTGATGTCCACTTCCCTGTCACACTCACACACACACACACACACACACACACACACACACACACACACACACACACACACACACACACTTATTTTCCCTCACTGTGTTTGTTTATTATGTTCTATTTGTTAAATAAATAACACAAATAAATAACATTTGAACTGCAGAGCAGGAAGGAACCCTATATAGCTCATGAAGTCCAGCCCCTCTCGAGGAAGTCCAGTGGAGAATCAAACTCCTAACCTCTGGCATCACAGCCAGAGACCTAAGCAATCCAGCAGTTGTATGCTTGTAAGCTTGCATGATCTATATGATTAAAAATTTGTAGGTATATCTACTGGGTTACCTAGAAGACTGGGGAAGAGAGATACCGAGAACAGTTGGACGAGGGTCAAGCTTTGTGTATTAATATAGTGTAATAAGAATGCCTCTCCATCTATGACTCATATGGATCTCAGGAAATATCTGTTCATCTGATTATAATGTACTCTTAATTCAGCCCTAGTAGACTCTCGTGTTATCCTGTTCCATTGCATTGAATTGCTCATTCATTTTGGAGCTTGTTTTGCATTCTAATGTTTTGTCCTTCAACAGCCAAGCAGAGCTGTTAACAATAGGACTTTTTGAAGTTCATTAATTCAGAATTTCTGTTGTTTAGTCATGCATTTCTGAGACTGTGATTTTATTTGCACATGGTGGATGTTGTGTTTTTTGTTTGTTTGTTTAATTTTGGATTGTGATTTATTTATATGTCATAGTTTATGTTTGTTTGTTTGTTTGTTTGTTTGTTTGTTTGTTTGTTTGTTTGTTTGTTTAAGAGTATTTTTACCCTGCCTTTATCCTTGGAAAGCACCCAAGGCGGCTTTCAGTAATGATGGATAATAAACAGTTCAGTACAATTAATACATGTTCAAGTACTGAGAACAGAGAATTGAGTGACATCTTAACAGCATTAAAAGACAACATTACAATAAAGCTACAAGAGAACATGGGCAGTTAAAAGGAGAGTAAAATTCTATGTAAAGTTATAAGTGGTTATAAACACAAAGTCTGTGTGATCCTATAGATTCATATGAAAGGCACATAATAAAAAAAAACTCGTAATCGGGCTTTCTCGGTGGTTGGCCCGTCTGTTTGGAATGCCTTGCCGGTCGAGTTGCGGCAAGCTCCATCGCTGGCATCCTTCAAGAGAGCCTTAAAAACATGGCTATTTAAGGACGCCTTTGGTAACTTCCAGGGGTAAACTCCCCCCCCCTTCGCTGCCCTTCCTACATTGGCTTGCCGTCCTGGACACCGCTGTTTGATTGTTTTATTGTTTTTATCTGTTTTATTTGCTATGGTATTGTGTAAACCGCCCTGAGTCCCCTTTGGGGAAATAGGTGCGGTATATAAGTTTGAAAATAAATAAATAAAATAAAATAATAGGTAGTCCATCATTCAGGGAAAGCTTGCCTGAAGAAAAAGGTCTTTGCCTGTTTCCGGAAAGACATCAGAGATGGGGCAGTCCTGGTCTCTAGTGGAAGGGAGTTCCAGAGTTTGGGCACCACAACTGAGAAGTCCGTTTCATGTGTTCATAACATGACGTACCTGTGAGGGTGGTGGGATGGAGAGAAAGGCCTCTGCTGATGACCTTAACACCCAAGGACGGTTCATACTGTGAGATTCTATCTTTGTAGTAGCTTGGACCCAGGTCGTACAGCGCTTTATAGGTTAAGGACTTGAATTGTGTTTTGTGTTTTTTAAAATTTATTCACACTGTATCGTTTTGTATTTTATAAGTTGTAAATCTCCAAGAGTGTCCTTTGGGCTACATGGTTCTATGTGGTAAATAAATAAATAAATAAATAAATAAATAAATAAATAAATAAATAAATAAATAAATAATAACCATGACCAGAGAGACCTGATTTGGCTACAGTGACACATGTCTTAATTCTATCACACTTTGATTACTCTCTGTAACTACTCTACATGGGGCTGCCTGTGAAGACTGCCTGGAAGGTTCTCCTGGCCCAAAATGCTATTGATCAGGGTCAATAAGTGGGAGCCCATAACTCCCCTGTTACATCAGCTTCACTAGCTGCAGGTCTGTTTCCAGATACAATCCACAGTACTGATGATTACTTGTACAGCAAACCATAGCTAAAGCAAGGTGTACTGTTTATATACCACCCTGCAGTGGATAAGCACTTTCTGGGTACTTTTCAAATTAATTATGCAGGCTACACACTCCCCCTCCCCAGCAAGCTGGGTACCCGATTTACTGACTTTGGAAGGGTAGAGCACTGAGTCAACCATGAGCTAGCTACCTGAGTCCATCAGGATCAAACTCAGGTGTTTTCTTTTTTTGTTTTGTTTTGATTTTGGTTTTTTTGATCACAGTGCTACAAGGCTCCCAATACAGAGTGGGTATCTGCTATTGGCAGGACCATTCTCCGTATACTGTATATGAACCTACCCAGGTTGTAGGACTAAGCGAGGCCTACTGCCCTCACTGGTGAGGATGCAAGAGAAATCCTCCTCAGTTGCTGGTGGTGGGTTGTGGAATGCCCTTCCTTCGGAGGCTAGGTTAACTCCCTCCTTCCTACCTTTCTGGAAACAAGTAAAGGCCTTTCTTTTTAAGCAGGTGTCTAACAAATGAATTACACAATGAAGAGTTTTTGACTTTGGAAGGTGCACATTATTCATGTTGTCACTTTAAACTAGTTGTTTCAATATTATTGCAAGTTTAATTGTTTTTCATGTATTAATCTAAAGTGTTTTCTATTGGCTTGCCTTTTAATAGTGATCCATCATCAAGAAGTCAGCATAGAAGTTACACACACACACACACACACACACACACACACACACACACACACACACACACACACACACACACACACACACACACAAACAAGCAGACAAGTTCACAGGACCACCCTAAGTAGGAAGCAATATGGTGGTACACAACAGGTAAAAAACAACACAAAATGATTGTTGAATAATATTTTCCACTTACCCTTGCCATAGCTGGGTTTCTGGCCAAAAAAAATTCCAAGAAAGAAACATTCAGCTACATTCCTTGGTAAATGGAAGTTTTTACAAAATAGGGTGTAAGGAGTACCTAAACATGGTAGGGGAAAAACACAGTTTTTAGAGAATAAAATCAACTACACTTGGAGACATATAGTATAGAACACTGCCATGGCACCTTGACAAATAGGTGCACCTTACCTGCAGAGGTTAGGATAGTTTAACAGCAAGCTCCTAAATTTAATCTCTGGCATCTCCAGGAAGAGTTGAGAAAGACCCAGCTCAGAAATCCTGGAGATCTTCCACATGGACAAACTTAATGGCTCAGTGTAAAGCAGCTTCCAATACAAGAAAAACATCTTAACAGTATTGTGTCTTGGGAAATGTCACTTTCATATCTAACTATGGGCCTTTTCACACGTCCCCTAAGATCTGCTGGCCACTTAAATTTGGACCAGAGATCTTAGGGGTTTGTCGCTGTTCCTGCGTTCCCACCCCCTCCGCACTCCTGGCTGCTGGCTGCGTGAGGGAAGGGAGAAAAAAAAGGAAGAAAAGAATGCCGCTCACCTCCGTTCTGCCGTCCCGGCACTGCATTCAGATCTCTTAAAGGGGCGGGGGGCAAAAAAAGAACAAACAGAAGCAAGGAGAGCCGGGCAGTCACTACGTTATATCCGCATCAGGAATTTTCACCTCCAGAGAGCAGGTACCTGAAAAGTGCGCTGGAACGCGCTTAGGTGGGTGTGGTCGCACTTAATTATCTGTAAACTCTGGAGCTGGTGGGGAAACAATTTTAAGCTCCGGAGCTGGGAGCCATTTGCGGTGGAGTTTAGGGGTCGTGTACAAAGGGCCTATATAGATTTTGTAAAAAAAAAATCTATCTAAAGAGAAAGAATTCCTAGTACCAATGTCTCCCCATCTGTGACCTACTGTGTTCATTTCAAACCCCTGATTATTTCCCTACAAAACTTAAGGAGAATAAATATATAGTGATACTGGCAATGGCTCTCCAGAGTTAATAAGCCAGATAGAAACAGCTAGAACTCATAGTCAGGTGCTCACTTTTCTTTTCTTTTTCTTTTTTTTGGGGGTGGGGTGGGGGGTGGGGGTGGGGGTTCCTGACAAACCTGCCATATCAAAATGCTGCAACACAGAAGCAGAAATATAGAAACAGGCACTCAGGAGATATGTGGCTAGCATTTGTTCCACTGTATATGAGACGCACAGGGCCATTGAAACACAACTTGGAAACAGAGGCTGGACATTTAGGGTTTTTTACCCTTTTGAACTACAACTCATGGCCAGTGGCCATGCTGGTTGAAAAAAACTTAATTTCTATAGCTTGGAATATCAAATTTCCCAAGCTATAGAAATAGACAAGAAAATATATTTGCCTCTTTCTGCTTTTTCTGGTTCCTCTGTTTCAACATTTAGGAGGTTGTGATCCATTATGAAGTCTTCAGTATAATGAGCTTAGAATTCCAAATATACTAGAGATGGGCACGACCAGGAAAAATTACGTTTTGAGTTGTCGTGTGTCGGAGCCGGCCCGTTTCGGCTCGTTTCCGTTTGTCGCAAAATTTTTCAAAAATTTGTCATTTTGTTTGTTGTTTTTTCATCTGTCGTTAGTACTGGTTTTGGGGTAGGGTAACGGGCTCCTGGAGGCACCTCTCTGGGGTGGGTGCCTCCTCTGGCCCGCTATGAAGGGAAAGCGGGCTCCTGGAGGCACCTCTCTGGGGTGGGTGCCTCCTCTGGCCCGCTACGAAGGGAAAGCGGGCTCCTGGAGGCACCTCTCTGGGGTGGGTGCCTCCTCTGGCCCGCCATGAAGGGAAAGCGGGCTCCTGGAGGCACCTCTCTGGGGTGGGTGCCTCCTCTGGCCCGCCATGAAGGGAAAGCGGGCTCCTGGAGGCACCTCTCTGGGGTGGGTGCCTCCTCTGGCCCGCTACAAAATGGCATGCATAGCCAATTGGATATGTATACCAAGTTGCAGTGGCAGGCAGAGGCACCTCTCTTTCAGGTGCCTCTGTGACTCACTGCCTGGCATACGGTGCACTTGGGCTGGGGCTGGGGAACAAAGTGAGAGAGGACCCCTATGGGCGCCCTCTGGCTCACTAAGAAGGGAAGTGTACTTGCTGTAGTGCAATGCGAGTACACAGATCTGGCTTACTGGTTAGGGGTTAGCGCAAGGGCTAGGCTTAGGGTTACGGGTAAGGTTAGGGTGAGTTACTGGGGTGCACCTCTGGGTGCCTCTCTGACCCACTAAGAAGGACAGTGTACAGGCGTATGGGTTTGGTTAGGGTTAGGGTTCGGGTTCGGGCTAGGGTTAGTGGGCTTTTTATGCCCGACTGGCACATCCCAGAAGTCTCGGTCAAAACCTGGCCAAGTGGCCATGCAATTGGTGGAATGGCTCCAAAAATTTGCATAGTCCACTCCCATGGCCAGCCCATCATTGCGCAGGTGTAAAAAAAAAAATTAATATAAAAATAAAATAAAATCAATGGAGACATTTTGTTGCAAGAAAAACCCACTGCTGCTACTGTAAAAATTCAGGCAGTTTTAAAATAGCTATTTTCACATGTTTATGTGGTGCTTTGGTGTGTTTTTGGACCACGATTTCAAAATAAATATTGCGGTCGCCCCATTTTGGATCCCCCGCCCGCACCGCATCGCATGGCGAGCGAGTTGGCGAGACGACGAGGATGCCCCCCACCAGAGCAGCCCAGAACAGGAGAGGGGGGAGGCCGCCCCCCCAGAAAACCACCCCTCTGGTAGGTGCCCTCACTCAGGCAGGCATATTTTCGCCTGCTTTTTTGGCTGGGACTCGGGGGGGGTATTTTTAAAACTTTTTTTCTGTGCCGCACCGCTTGGCGAGTTGGCCAGACGACGAGGATGTGCAGCCCAGGAGAGGAGGGGGGGAGGCCGGGGACACCCCCCCCCAGAAACCACCCCTCTGGTAGGTGCCCTCAGGCAGGCATATTTTCGCCTGCTTTTCTGGCCGGGAATCGGGTTTTTTTTTTTTTGAACTTTTTTTCTGTGCCGCGCCGCTTGGCGAGTTGGCGAGATGACGAGGATGTGCAGCCCAGGAGAGGAGGGGGGGAGGCCGGGGACACCCCCCCCCCAGAAACCACCCCTCTGGTAGGTGCCCTCAGGCAGGCATATTTTCGCCTGCTTTTCTGGCCGGGAATCGGGTTTTTTTTTTTGAACTTTTTTTCTGTGCCGCGCCGCTTGGCGAGTTGGCGAGATGACGAGGATGTGCAGCCCAGGAGAGGAGGGGGGGAGGCCGGGGACCCCCCCCCAGAAACCACCCCTCTGGTAGGTGCCCTCAGGCAGGCATTTTTTCGCCTGCTTTTTTGGCCGGGAATTGGTTTTTTTAAAAAAAAAAACTTTTTTCCTGTGCCGCTTGGCATCGCACGATCGCTGCGATGCCGCCAGGAACGACCACGACAAATCAGACCCAATTTTTCTTTAGTCGGTTCGAGTTCGAGTTCTGGCGGAGTAATTGTCGTTCTTCGTTTCGTTACGTAACGGAAACGAGGAACGGAAACGGAAACGAGGATTTCGCCGAGTTGTGCCCATGTCTATTTTATACCCTATCCTCAAACATTGCTATATAAATTGCATTGCTATATAAAGCACACATATCTATAATTTGCAAACAAGGAGTTGCCATCTGTTAATCCACTTTTATCTCAGTACAGGAGAGAAATAGAATTATGTTTGTAGACCTCATTCTAATTTTCAACTTCATAAAGAATATACTCCAAGTCCTGCTGAATCAGATCCAAGGCCTGCCTGACGCACATTTTCCCCCACAGTGGTCAGCCAGATGCTTATGGGAAGTCCACCTGTACAATCTGAGCATGATAACATCTGTATGCCTGAGTCCTCATCAAAGCCCGATTGCTCCCTCTGATATAAAATGTAACATGCCCTTATCATGACCACCAATTGTTGAGGACACATGGTTAGCTATGTCCCAGAAGCATTGTGGTGGCCATGGCTGGAGATAACTGGTGACTTATGCAGATGTTTAGTCCAATTCAGCAAGGCAGTTTTTATATTCTTAAAATTATACTCACAGATATGCTCACTACATTGATCTAGTTATTCAAAGATCAAAGGAGTGTATCACTAAAAACATCTATTTTAAGCTTCTCCATAGCTTCTCCATAGTGTTTCATGTGACAGCCAAACTGCAGATCTGTGTACCCACCATTCTGTATTTTGTGTTGTTTGTGATTAGTTTGTGTTATTATTAGGCAACCTGTTTTCACATCAAATTAAGTAATCTTGTTTAAAATTATGTGCCCAGAAAGATAGCTATGAATCATGCCAGTTGAGGCCCAAGCAATTTCTAAAGTTCCATTCATGCTCATCTTGTTCATTGCTCTTACAATTAGTAATTAGACTTTGCCCATGATTCCCTGAGGTTTGGCTGCTTTCCATTTACTCTGCATTCATTGTCCTTGGATGCAGAGTCCCTAAAGGCCCAAGCCAGAAAAGGAGGTGGCACCTGCCTGCACAAGCTTTTGTTGATGCTGTAAGTGACACAGTTTCCCTCTTAGATCACCATTCACATTAATTAGGCTAATCCTTTACATTACTCATTTTTGGTCAGGTTTATAAAACCTTTCAAGACACACAGCCCTTACGTGTATCCTGCCCTTCTAACGAGCGAGTTTAGGACACCTGACAACAATTCCTTTAATTTTCATAACTACCACGTGACAGAAGCGGAAGGCTTCTGCAAGCCCGCCTTGGTGTATAGATCTTTGGGTCTCGTTTTGCTACCCTTGGAGGCATGTTTGGTGGATGCTTTGAGGGGCATCTTTCTCAGTGCCTGCTATTAGGCTAGGAAACTCCCCCAAAGGGGTGGGACTTTTTTATTTAGGGAAGCTTTTCATGAGTAGCATTTCATTCCCTGTTAATATTTCGTGTGGATACCAGATAGTCAGATACAGAGGCAAACTAAAAGTTTACAAAGATATTTCTAAAGTCCCATCAATGCATCTGAATTAGAAGACACAAATTTTATATCATTTCTCATCATTTTTCTCCCCCTAGTGATGCATTTCCTTTTTTAAATTGTGATAAGAAGCTCCCATTCTGCTGAAAACAATCGCTTCTTGATGCCTATTTTCACTAAGTTAAGTAAACACTGGGATATAAATACAAGTGCCCACATATAATATTGGTTGAAAATTCTTATGAGTGGCCTATACAATTTGTGCATGTGTAATTAAAGGAAAATGGCAACATGCTTTTTAAAACAGAAGTTGGCTTGTAAGAGGGGGGTGTTGGCAAAAGCCTACTTTTTCTTCACACAGATATTTTCCTCAGCAGTCTCCAAGGAGTTTTGTTCCTCTTTGTTTGTGACAGGATTATTAATTTTTCTTGGCAATTGGGCATGCCTAAAATATTATATTATATTTATTTATTTATTTGTTCAATTTATATACCACCCATCGGGCAGAAAGCCACAAATATAACTGACTTGTGTTATTATTGTATGGCCACCATTATGATGGAAGTAGAAAACAAGCCACAAAAACATTTTGCAATTACACGACAGTACTTTTTAATTGGTTTGTTCTTGCATTTTAATCTCATGTTTCTAAATGAAACACGCTCTTTCCCCTTTCGATGAAACTTGTCTTTCATTTTAACTGTAATTCCGAATTATGTCCCTGGACACTGTCATGTGCCAAAACTGGGCAAGTGTGCCTTTTGCCACAGGGACATGTATTTGGAGGCCCACACAAGCTTGGACAGGCAGGTGCCCTTTCTTCCACTTCTCCTCAAAACCCTATGTGTGAAGAAACCCTCTGAGGCAAATTTATTTCAAGGCTGTAAATAGGCCACATGTCTCTATCACTCCATCTATGTGGATAACAGAAAACTCAGGTGACCTTCAGGCCTTGTAGTGAGTAAGCAGGCAGACTCTTCCAAAGAGCAAAATATCAGAAGCAAAAGGGTAACTGTTAATAACACAGATATATCAGATCCTAGATGTATGCAGTTACTGCATTAGGCAGATTCCTCCCCTCCCCCCAATCCCTCTGCCGCACGTGTAGATTTAGCTAAATCATGATAATAATTTGCGTTTGATCTCCAACAAATATGTTTGCCTTTTGCTTTCTGAATTCTGTCAACCCACAGGATATAATCGACCTTGAGTTACCCCTGGCTGATTAATCAAGCTCCATGGGCAATACTTGGTAATTTTAAACCTGCATATTGAAGAAGTGCACACATTAACCCTTCCATCCCATCCCTGGTCCTGCCTCTTCCAAAATCCCAATGATCATCTGCACATTTGCCTTTGGCATGGCTATTTAAACTTAATCAGCATAATATGAAGCACACAGCAGAAAAATACCCGCTCTCTGCCTGTTTACAGACTGAATCGCAACTGACAGACAGCTGTTTCCAGTGAGAGCAACGGGAAGTGCTTATGCCAACCTCCTTGAAAACTGCTGCTAGGCTATTTTATTTATTCAGGAAAAAACAGAATGATACTTTTCATGTTTTGCTTACCTGTTCTCTCTAGAAAGCAGCCACTTAAGAGTGAGGTTCACAAATAAGTGTCCCTTGGCTGAGGAAATGGGTTGTTACTAAGCAGAAGAACGGGCAGAGCGTAATCCCTGGAAACAGCTTTTACTGTATAGCGTCAGGAGTGCTGATGAGAGAAAAACGGCTAGGTCTTCCGGCGTTGAGCATCGGGGGAGCTCTTTTCCTTTTTTAAAAAAGCCCACTTGGAAAACTAGGATCAGAACCAAGACATGCCGAGATCACTAAACATCCCTTGTTTTCCTCTCTTAGCCTTCTGCACGCTTGCTGGGCTATCTTTTTTTTCCTGATAAAAACAACAATCCCACCCTGAGATGGGAATTAGTGCAATCGCTCTCTTTTCAACCAGATCTTCTTTAAAAAGAAACTCTCCGCCTGCTTTAGAAGAGATGCTGCCAAAGACAAAAATGAGAGCATCAGAACTGTGAGGAGGGGGAAAAAGGAACGAGAAACAACAGTGCTCAACCAGGCACCCCTTGCCAGCCTCCTTAGATCAGATCTGCCGGACTTCAATGCCATCCGAACCCACTATACCCAAAACAGTATACTTCTGTTTGGAGACAGCACTTTGCAGCCAACTCCTTTAAAGATATCGTGATTATAAACCTCAGCTGCTAGAGGAAACATGTCCTCAACATCGCCCTAGAGAGATTCAGTGTTTGTATGTATGGAGAATGATGCAACCAGTGAAACTAAAAAGCAATCCAACCAGGAATTATACATCTCAGACAACAATGTCTGAAGATCAGTGGGCCAGGGAATCTACAAAAAACACCTCACCTCTCTTAAAAAAAAAACCACTATTCCTCCATATGTTATTTGATTGTTACATTCAACTGAAAGACACAAGGAAGCACACACACACACACACACACACACACACACACACACACACACACACACACACACACACACACACACATTTATAGACAGGACCTGCTTCATTAAGATTTGCTGACTATTTTTTTTAGCTTGGTAGGTTTCAATCTATATAAGAAATGATAACAAGATACTGTAATGGTGGGAGGAATGCATCACATCATGTGAACTTTTTCAGCTTTTCAGATCTTCTGGGGAGACTCTTTTCTCAGTTCCACTAACTTTTCAAGCTCAGTTGGTGGCGACACTGGAGAGGGCCTTCTCAGTGGCTGCTCCCAGTACAGACGGGCACGAAACGAGAAAAAAATTTGTTCCGTTATTCGTTATTTGTTTCGTTACGTAACAAAATGAATAACGAAAATTGTGATGAAATTGGAACAAACCAAACAGAACCATGAAAATTAGGTGTGTTACATTTCGTTTTCGTTAATGGTGATGCACAATGAAATGAGCTGTTTTTAAATGTTAAAAAACGTCCTGAATGTCCATAAAAACCCAGCAATAATTATTTATTCTGCCTGATAATACCTACCAGGGAGGTTGGGGTCATTAAAACGTGCATAAATGCCCCAGCACCAGTCAGCTGGCATGCAGGGCTTGGGGGGGGGCTTTTAAAAAGCCTGGGGCTTAAAAAAAACTTTTTCCCTCCCCAAGCCCTGCACACCAGTTGATCATCTCTGGGGTGGGAAAATACCCCCCCAGCCAAGTGCCCATCAGCTGGAAGGCAGTGCTTGGGGGAGGGGAAAAAGTTTTTAAAGCCCTGGGCTTTAAAAAAAACTTTTTCCCTCCTCCAAGCCCCACATGCCAGCTGATTGGTGCTGGGGTGGAAAAAGCCCCCCCCACCCCAGCACTGATCAGCTGGCACACAGGGCTTGGGAGATGGGGAAAAGCTTTTTTTAAAAGCTTCAGGCTTTTTAAAAAAACTTTTCCCCCTCCCTCAGCCCCACCTGCCAGCTGATCAGTGCTAGGGTGGGGGAAATGGTTTCCTCACCTCACCCCAGCACAGATCAGCTGGTGGGTGGGGCTTGGGGAGGAAAATGTTTTTTTTAAAAAGCCTGGGGCTTTTAAAACTCCCCAAGCCCTGTGCTGCTGCTGTCGCCGCTGAAGAGCACAGGTGGAAGAGGGCAGGTGAGCGCACGTGGCAAGAGGGCCTGCCGCTGCCACCAAAGAACCCGGGCTGAGAAAGGGCGAGTGCGCATGGTGAGAGGCCCTTGATTTCAGACTTGATTTGTAGTCATGTGGATGAGATCATCTGCTTCATAGCTTTATGCATATTTTGATTCACCATGAGTCTGCCCTCTTGTAGAACACTGTACAACTCTGGATTCTCATGAGTTGAGAGTTTTGGCTGCTTTTTCACCATGAGCCTGCCTTCTTAACGTTAGAATCGCAACAGTGCTTATTCTTCATTTATGTATTCCTTTTGCACTGTATAGATTCATATGCTGGGGGGGGCATAGATACTGTACACTTTGACTATTTGTTACCATGTGTCATGCTAACCAATGAAACAGTGCAAGACAGTCGATGGAATATAAGATTTGGACAAGAGGGGTGTGTGTTAAATTTCTTTTGTGAAGCCTGAATGAACAGTCTGGACTCTCGGCTGTCTAGCTGAAATACTGGCAATGTCCTCTGTCTCACGATTATAGCAGTCTGTTCCATAAAACTAAACTCAAAAAAGTTACTCTTTAATTGTATCCACCATTATCCATATTAAGTGAGGAAGTGGTGGCGGACCTTCGGCAATCCAGATGTTTTGGATAACTCTCAGAATTCCAAGTCTATATTGCCAATGACAAAGGACTGTGGGAGTTGTGGTCCAAACCATCTGGAGTGCCAAAGGGGTGACACCACTACCAGTCCTTCTCTCCTCTACATCAGGTTTGGTTAATAACTCTCAAAAGAGTATTAGTCAAGTGCACAGAACTCTTGGTGTTATTTATATTTTCTCTAAGGCCCAATTAGGCAATATAAAGCAATGTTTTAAAAGACAAAACATTGTATCTTGTGCTTTCAGATTTACCTAACCAAGCCGAATTGGTCCGCTTACCCTTTTTGAGAGGATAACAGGGGAAAGTGACAGAAATGGCTCTGAAGTAATCCCCATCCCAACAGGCTTTCTACACTTACGCAAACAACTTGCAATATACTATTTACTCTTCAATCACATTTCTTATTGGCTCAGTTAATAACATTATGCTATCCATACCTCAGGGTGAACATTTAATTAAAACTAAAGGGTATTCATTTTCAGACAGTAGTGGATGTAATACATTGCATCACTGGCTTCTGAGAGGCTTCAACAAAGCAATTTTACTTAATATCCCTATAATCTACAGCCTGTAACATAAAGCAACCCAACAGAACATATATAATTATAATTATGCTCTGGGAGTGGGAGGAGCACTATGGTGGTGAAAGCTGCCGTCATTTAAAATGCCTGCATTAACTGGATTTCTACTACCACACTCTCTGTCTGGAAAACTCCTAGTCTAGTTTTGTTTTGTGGGCAGTAAGTAGACAGTATTGGACATCATAAGTCCAAACAATTTCCCCAGTGAAGGGCAGGAGGAGCTGCCACCATGGCACCCTTCTATAATTGGTTAACCCTTGATCTACTGCAAACTTCTACTCTCCTCACAAGGTCCTCACCAGAGCTGGTTGGAGAGAGGTGGAGAACAGGCAAAATTTCCACTTCCCAAACTTCTTTGTTAAACTCATTCAGCTGAAGCAAAATGGCTCTGTTTGATGGATCTTCTGCTTTCATTTGAGAGCATCAGAGCCTACGTCACACAATTTTTCCAGGTCAGTTCCTTCCTGTAAGCATGTCTGCACCTTTCCCCTCCACCCCACTCACTGGCCTCGTTATTGCTCCATGTGACTCTTAATGCTTCCCGAAGAAAATAACTGATTGTGTTCCCTCTAAAACAAAGAAAATAAGTATTTAAATATTCTGAAGTGTTTGAATTCTTTTTTACAAGCCTGGTCTTTCATCCTCCTGTTGAATATTTGAGGCTACAGCTGCAGTTGGGAGGGGCACCTTTGTCAATCTCCAAGGATTTTACTCTAATCTTTAAAGTTACTTCCAGAGTTATGAAGGTGTGGCTTTGCTAAATGTGGCACAATATCACATGGTTTGAGTGCTGATTTGTGGTGCTGCCTTGTGTCGTGTTGTAGCTGGAAAAACAGTACTTTCTGGAAAAATAAGAAATTGTAGTTACATTACATGTAGGGTGGTGAATACATCACATTTTTGGAACTATACTGGCATCTAGTTACATTTTGAAAGCAACTTTCTAAGCTCTGCTCTTTTATTAGCAAGGATAATTATGTTTTATACCAGTGGTGGCAAACCTTTAGCACTCCAGATGTTTTGGCCCACAACTCCCACAGTCCTTTGTCACTGGCAATACAGGCTTGGAATGCTGGGATTTATGGTCCAAAACATCTGGAGTGCTGAAGGTTTGCCACCACTGTTTTATACCGTCCTCTTTTGGCTCCCCTGTCCTTTTTGCCATGCTTACAGTAGCTGAAGGAGGTACAGTAATGGATTTTTCCAGCAGTAATATCTTGTTACAAGCTATCCCTGCTATGAAGTACAGTATTTTTGGCATCTTCTTCAGAAAGAGGAATACATATCTTTTAGCTTTAGAAAAGAATTGTTCCCATTGAAAATAAAAACTGCTGAAAGAGGTTTGTTGACAACAATCAAAACAGCTGTGTACATTTCAGAATTCCCATTGAACCTGTGGCTCTGAAGACTGCCATGACGATGGCCTGACAATTCAAAATTTATCACTACACTGATGCTTACATGGAGCTTTTCCTGAAAAACAAGGAGTACCCCAATAACCTTTGAATGTACTGTGACAGAAGTGTAACAGCAACTCACTGTAGGCCTAGCGCATCTGGAAAAATGAGAAATAAGTGTCAAAAGATCCACACTTTGCTAGCACTTCCAATCAGTTGCTTCCTGAGTTTTAAACAAAGCAGCAATTCCCCAGCAAAAGCAGATACTGTACAATGATGTCACCCGGAAGATTCAACAGCGACCAGGCAACCCCCTGGGGTAAAACAAAGCCTCTCAAAAGATGATGCAGCAGCAGGGTGTAGCAGATGGAACTCAGCTGCCTGATAAGCAGGCAGTTCTGTTTCTTTAGCACCCACAGTGGAAATGAGCTCCCCCTGCCATCAGCCCAGAACAGTTCTATGGACAAACACAAATTGGCAGTAGAATCAAATACAACATAAGGACAACCACATCTAGTGAATTTCACTTGCCTCAGGAGAGCAAAGTGCATGTGCCATGAGAGATTGCTTTCATACTCAGGAAACTAATGTTTGGTTCTCCTAATAACAGTATGTTCAAAAATGATCTTACACGGCATGAAAGTGGTAAAGGGAAATATTGGAGGCTTTTTTTTCCAAACTGCATGTATTGATTCTTAGGGTCAGGCATGTGCATTGGGCACCTCTGCTCTCTCTAAAGCCCCAAATCAGCAGTTTACCAATCTTTCTAACCAGTAGACATGGGCAGGAGCAGTGCCAAAGGTCTTCAAAGCCACCTGTACCATTAGGCAGATTGATACAGCTGCCTCTGGTGCCAAGGATATTGACCATTATGAAGACCATACAATCATAGAATCATAGAGTTGGAAGAGACCTCAAGGGCCATCCAGTCCATTCCCCTGTCATGCAGGAACCCCCATCAAGTACCCCTGACAGATGGCCACCCAATCTCTGCTTCAAAACCTCCAAAGAAGGAGACTCCACCACCCTCCATGGCAGCATATTCTACTGCCGGACAGTTCTAAAGCCATGAAGCCTACCTTGCGTCCTCTGTGAAAGCTTACTGCCACTATGGGCCTTTTTACACGACCCCTAAGATCCGCTGGCCACTTAAATTCGGACCAGAGATCTTAGGGGCTTGTCGCTCTTCCTGCTTCCCCACCCCTCCGCACTTCCTGGCTGCTGGCTGCGTGAGGGGAGGGAGAAAAAAAGGAAGAAAAGATCGTGCCTCACCTCCGTTCTGGCTCTCGTTCTGGCTCTCGCTCTTGCCGACAAGATTCCTGTGTCTGTAAAGTAGCTCTTAAAGGGGCGGGAGCCAAAACAACAACAAACAGAAGCGAGGAGAGCCCCGCACTCACTATCGTTACACTGGATCAAATAATTTTCACCTCCAAAGAGCAGGTACTTGAAAGGTGCGCTGGAACGCGCTAAAGTGGGCGTGGTCGCACCTAATTTCCTGTAAACTCCAGAGCTGGTGGGTAAACATTTTTAAGCTCCGGAGCTGGGAGCCATTTGCCCTGGAGTTTAGGGGTCGTGTATAAACGCCTTAGGCCACTGTGGCATTGCCAATGTCCAAATAAGGTCCAACAACCAAACAGATTAACTTTTGCACAATTAATGTTGTGTGTTTGTGTGTGTGTGTTGAGGGGTTGTTGCCTTTGCTTATTGCTTCAGAGGACAAAATGTTTCAGATCTATCTTGGTAGTATGCCATAGCATGGCATCTTGGAATTCACCACTGCAAAATGTACCCATTCCACAAAATTGAGTGGTTTTAAAATGGAACTGAATAAGTTCATAGAAAATGGGACTCATAGAATCATAGAATTATAGAGTTGGAAGAGACCTCAAGAGCCATCCAGACCAACCCCCTGCCATGCAGGAACCCCCATCACAGTACTCCCAACAGATGGCCATCCAGCCTCTACTTAAAACCTTCAAAGGAGACTCCACTAGTCTCCATTGCAGCATATTCCACTGACTAACAGCTCTGATTGCTAGGAGTTCTTCCTAATGTTCAGATGGAATCTCTTTTCCTGTAATTTGAAACCATTGCTCGGAGTCCTAGTCTCTGAAGCCGTGGAAAACAAACCTGTCCCCTCTTCAATATGACATCCTGTCAGATATTTAAACATGGCTATCCCATCCCCTATCCATCTTCTTTTTATAAGGCTAAACATTCCCAGCTCTCTAAGTTGCTCCTTGTAAGACACTGCTTCCAGACCATCTTGGTCTACATCATCTGGACCTGCTCAAGTTTGTCAACATCCTTTTTAAACTGAGGAGTGTAGAACAAGTATTAACACTCGCAGAATAGCGGAATGTGACAGTTCGTCTACTGAAAATAAAAGCTGTGGGGGGAGAAGAACAAGGCAGCAGCTGTTGTGGGACCCACTGTACAAGTGCTTCTACGCCAATGCTCGAAGCCCCCGAGCAAAGATGGGAGAACTTGAACATCTGGCAGCTAGGGATAACATTGATATAATAGCCATAACAGAAACCTGGTGGAATGTGGAGAACCAGTGGGACACAGCAATCCCAGGCTATAAACTCTATAGAAGGGATAGAGAGGGGCGGGTTGGAGGAGGAGTGGCCATCTATGTCAAAGAAGGGGTAAAATCCAGCAGAATGGAGATTGACAGAGGGTCTGGCTCCACCATAGAATCACTGTGGGTTAAACTACCAGGTCCAAAGAGTGATGTGATAGTTGGAGTATTCTATCGTCCACCAGATCAAAAACTTGAGGGGGACCTTGAAATGAGGAGAGAAATCATGGAGGTGGCTAAGAGGGATAGGATAGTAATCATGGGGGACTTTAATTATCCCCACATTGACTGGGCCAATGCGAGCTCTGGGCAAGAAAGAGAAACTGGGTTTCTCGACTTGCTGAATGACTGTGCCTTAGAGCAACTTGTCATGGAGCCCACCCAAGAAAAGGCAACTCTAGATCTAATATTGTGTGATACTCAGGACCTCGTCAGGGATGTGAATGTCACTGAGCCTCTGGGGAACAGTGACCATGCTGCAATTACCTTTGCCATGCATGTCGGAGGAAGAGTGTCAACCAAATTAGACATAAAAACCCTTGATTTTGGAAGGGCAAACTTCCCTCAGATGAGGAAACTAGTTAGAGAGAAACTGAAGGGGAGGGTTAGAAGAATCCAATCTCTTCAGAGTGCATGAGGCCTGTTTAAAACAACAATAATAGAGGCCCAGCACAAGTGCATACCACAAAGAAAGAAGAGCTCATTTAAGTCCAAGAGGACACCGGCATGGTTAACGAGTGGAGTTAGAGAGGCTCTAAAGCACAAGGAGAGGTCCTTCTGTAAATGGAAATCCTCCCCAAATGAGGAAAATAAAAAGGAACACAAACTCTGGCAAAAGAAATGTAAAAAGATGATAAGGGAGGCAAAGGAAGACTTTGAGGAACGCATGGCTAGCAATATAAAGGGTAATAATAAAAGCTTCTTTAAATATGTTAGAAGTAGAAAACCTGCCAGAGAACCAATTGGGCCTCTGGATGGTGAGGGAGGAAAAGGGGAGGTTAAGGAGGACTTGGACATTGCAGAGAAATTGAACGAGTTCTTTGCGTCTGTCTTCACGACAGAGGACCTTGAGCGGATTCCGCTGCCTGAGCCGCCCCTCGTGACTAAAGAATTAAATCAAATACAGGAAACTACAGGCCGGTTAGCCTTACATCTGTCCCAGGGAAGATGGTGGAAGGCCTCATCCAAGAGAAAATCTTAAAACACATAAAAGAACAAACCTTGCTGAGAGAAAATCAGCATGGCTTCTGTAAGGGTAAATCTTGTCTTACAAACCTTTTAGAATTTTTTGAAAAGGTCAACAGGCACGTGGATTTGGGTGAACTGGTGGATATAGTCTATCTGGATTTTCAAAAGGCTTTTGACACAGTCCCTCACCAAAGGCTGCTGAGAAAATTGCATAGTCAGGGGATAAGAGGGCAGGTCCTCTTATGGATTGAGAACTGGTTGAGATCCCGGAAACAAAGAGTAGGTGTCAATGGGAAATTTTCACAATGGAGAGAAGTGAAAAGCGGTGTGCCCCAGGGCTCGGTCCTGGGACCGGTGCTTTTCAATCTGTTCATAAATGACCTGGAGACAGGGATAAACAGTGAGGTGGCCAAGTTTGCAGATGACACAAAACTTTTCCGTGTGGTAAAAACCAGAGAAGATTGTGAAGAGCTCCAGAAGGATCTCCAAACTGGGGGAGTGGGCTGAGAAATGGCAAATGCGTTTTAATATAACCAAATGTAAAGTAATGCATATTGGGGCAAAAAAATCCAAACTTCATCTATCAACTCATGGGCTCTGAGTTATCCGTGACGGATCAGGAAAGAGATCTTGGTGTGTTGGTGGACAGCTCCATGAAGGTGTCTCCCCAATGTGTGGCAGCAGTGAAGAAGGCCAATTCCATGCTAGGGATTATCAAAAAGGGGATTGAAAATAAAACAGCCAACATTATAATGCCGTTATACAAAACAATAGTAAGGCCCCACCTGGAGTATTGTGTACAATTCTGGTCACCGCATCTCAAGAAAGACATAGTGGAACTGGAAAAGGTGCAGAAGAGAGCGACTAAAATGATTACTGGGCTGGGGCACCTCCCTTATGAAGAAAGGCTAAAACAATTGGGCCTCTTTAGTCTGGAAAAAAGGCGCTTGAGGGGGGATATGATTGAGACATACAAAATAATGCAGGGTATGAGTAAAGTGGATAGAGGGAAGCTCTTCTCCCTCTCTCAAAATACCACAACTAGGGGACATACACTCAAATTGAGTGCTGGGAGAGTAAGAACTGATAAAAGAAAATATTTTTTCACCCAGCGCGTTGTAAGTCTATGGAACTCCCTGCCACAGGATGTGGTGATGGCATTTGGCCTGGATGCCTTCAAAAGGGGATTGGACAGATTCCTGGAGGAAAAGTCCATCACGGGTTACAAACCATGATGGAGATGTGTAATCTCTAGGCTTTAAACCAGGGTACTTCAAGGGCCAGATGCAGGGGAGTGGTATCAGGAGACAGATATCTAGTCTCATGCGCTCCCAAACGCATCTGGTGGGGCCGCTGTGAGATACAGGAAGCTGGACTAGATGGGCCTTTGGCCTGATCCAGCATGGCTCTTCTTATGTTCTTATGTTCTTAACTGTACACAGTACTCCAGGTGGGGTCTGACCAGAGCAGAATAGAGTGTTACTCTCACCTCCCTTGCTCTAGAAACTATGCTTCTGTTGATGCAACCAAGAATCTCATTGGCTTTCTTGGCCATCGCATCACACTGTTGACTCATGTTCAATTTGTGGTCCACCAAGACTCCCAGATCCCTTTCACATGTGCTATTCTTCAGCCAGATGTCTTCCATCCTATATCTACGCAATTCATTTTTTCTGCCTAGATGCAGGACCCTACATTTCTCCCTGTTGAAATTCATTCCGTTAGCTTTGGCCCAGCACTCTAATCTGTCAGTCTTTTGGATTTTTATCCTATCCTCTAGAGTAGTGTTGGCTAACCTATGGCACGGGTGCCAAAGGTGGCACTCGGAGGGAGCCCTTTCTGTGGGCACCCGACATCGCCCCTTCACAGCCATCTATATTCAGGTTAAATTGCTGTATTGGTACTTTGCAAAAAATTATTGGGTTTTGTATCACAGTTTGGGCACTCGGTCTCTAAAAGGTTTGCCATCAGTGCTCTAGAGTATTGGCACCCCTTCCAATTTGGTATCATCTGCATATTTAATACGTGAACTCTCTATTCCTTCATCCAAGTAATTAATTAGGATATTAAATAGCACAAGACCCATGGGCACACCACTAGTCACTTCTCTCCAGGATGAAAAGAAGCCATTTATGATCACTCTTTGGGTAGGATCAATCAACCAACTACAAAATCCCCTAACTATCTATTAGTATTTCTCCCAATGCTATTAGTATTTCTCCCAGCACTGGAGCAGGAGGGTGCTATTGAGGAGCACTGTGGCGCAGTGATTAAATGTCTGTGCTGCAGGTAAAACTGTGCTCACAACCTGGGGTTCAATCCCAGGTAGCAAGGCTCATTGTTGACTCAGCCTTCTATCCTTCCAAGATCGGTAAAATGAGTACCCAGCTTGCTGGGGGACAATGTAGCTTGCAGCTGTAATTAAAAACTATAAACTGCCCAGAGACTAGTGGTATGGGGCAGTATATAAGCAGAACACTTTGCTTTTCTTTTTGTAGGCTTCCAGATAGACCTTTGGCGTAATCCAATGGTACTATTCTTATATCCTAAGAATACTTGAGAGAATAATTATCCATCTCAACAAGTAGTTACAGGTAGCCTTATCCTGCATGAATTTGTCTCCTTCCCCTTTCATGCTGGCCGAGCTACATAACATCTTGTGACAGTGAACTCCAATTTATTTATTCTACTTTGCTTCATTAGATTTTATCCCCATCCCGCCTCTCCCCATCTCTCTCTTAATACAGGGGAACAATGATTAAAAACAGCTAAAAAGCATGATAGGATATAGTATTGAAACTGGATTATTTTGTTTCCTACAGCCCTAATGGAATTCAGACATTTAAAAAAAAATCCCTGTCCTCAGTAGCCCAGGCAATTGCCAAAAGCCTGTCTCAAGACTCCCAGCAGAAGCCAACCAGAATGGACTCAGCCTTGAAGGGAAGTTCCATAGAAAGACCCTCTTTTGCGTTCTCCCCAGGCACACTTGCAAAGTTGGTGGGATCATGAGAGGAATTCCCAGAAAAATCTCCCCAAATCCCCTTATCTCCCCCAGAGATAAGGATATTGACAATAATGGCAGTTTGAGTTTTAATTCCTTTCCTGATTTACCTTTCTCATGGTAAATCAGGCCACCAGCTTGACAGTGTATGTCGACATAATAAAGCAATTTGAGTTCCACATCAGAAAACAACAGAAGACTTCCTCCCACTGGAGAGCTACAGTCCTGCCTAGATTTTGCATAACATGCCACTAACCCTCTTCCTCCAGGGACACTGACTCCTTCCTTCCACATCCTGTGTCTTACAGAATGGCTGTGGTTTGCTCAGCGTTTGTTCCTGAAAATGTCATGGTCAACTTCTCTGTCCTATGAACGTGTCAGCGCAGAATTCACCATGGATTGCTTTTGCATGGGAAACATAAGGATTTTAATCTACAATCATGTCTAAATTTGTCATGCAGAGGGACCAAATGTGACAAGTATAACACCCAATGCTTATTGGACTGTCTACTAGGATTGCATCAATTAAGCATGCATTTAAAAGGGTGCATCACTGTTCAACATTGTCAGCACTCAGTGGCTTTTCACTGATGTTCAGCACACGAAACGCAGCATCGTTTAGATAGAAATCAGAAGTGTTATGTTTCCCCCTTGCTTTGCTGACATATTAATTAGAGATTTGCACCTGGTGCCTAGCAGCGGCCTAGGAGAATACCTCTGTTGGCTGAATCTTTCCCTGCTCTTTCTCCTGACTTCAGCACACATGTCCTTTTTAGCTTTATATATTCCTGGTTTACACCAAAAGATGTGAGCCACAGGATTAACAACAGGTATCCGCTGTTGTACTAGTCTGAAAAATCTTTTTGGAACAAATGGACTGGCATCCTCTGGGGTGACTCTAAGGCACACTCTGTAATGTCATTGTCCTTTCTGCTGATCAGCTTTCTGAGAGTCCCTGGCCAACTCTGGAAAGGCCAGCCACAAGGTGAAATGTGTATACTAGGATCCATGCTGACATTTACAGCCTCCCCACTTTGCTGTGGCTATAGCAGCTTACAGCACTCAACCACCCAAGTGGCTCTTGTTTTTTTTTAAATGCTACCTTAGCATTTAGGGATATACAATCCCAAGTATACATGTAACAACAGTATAGGAACACTGCACTATCCTAGACCACGGCAACCTCTCTTCAGGTTAAAACCACCGTCTGGAGAATTGACTGCCACAAGATCCTTTCTGGTGGCAAACTCTGCTACTCAGCAGATTTTACACTGGCACAGTGTTATAGTTGTAGCAACATTGCACAATATTAACATAGCTGATACAATGGCAGCTCACACTAATACAAAGTGCCAAAACGGGACCAAGTTGGGGGGCTGAGGAGAAAGGAGAGCAGAGTTTAATCAGAAGGCAGTAATGCATCTGCAGATTTAAGGTGTCAGGATCCTATCAACAAAAGAAAAAGTATGGTAGGCACCTCATATCTGAAGATTCCATTCCACTTAGGGCCTTTTCACACGACCCCTAAGATCCGCTGGCCACTTAAATTTGGACCAAAGATCTTAGGGGTTTGTCGCTGTTCCTGCGTTCTCACCCCTTCTGCACTCCTGGCTGCTGGCTGCGTGAGGGGAGGGAGAAAAAAAGAAAAGAATGCCGCTCACCTCCGTTCTGCCGTCCCCGCACTGCATTCAGATCTCTTAAAGGGGTGGGGGGACAAAAAAAGAACAAACAGAAGCAAGGAGAGCCGGGCAGTCACTACGTTATATCCGCATCAGGAATTTCACCTCTGGAGAGCAGGTACCTGAAAAGTGCGCTGGGATGCGCTTAGGTGGGCGTGGTCGCACTTAATTATCTGTAAACTCCGGAGCTGGTGGGGAAACAATTTTAAGCTCCGGAGCTGGGAGCCATTTGCGGCAGAGTTTAAGGGTCGTGTGAAAAGGCCCTCACTTATCTGCGGTCTGAATATAGTATACATAATGTGGTACCTCTAGAGGACAAATCTGGTAATGGCTATTGCATTTTTTCTAGGATTTCCCTCCTATATAGTTAGCATTCGGTATTATCCACCGATTTCAGTATCAGGGTGTCAAAATCAATCCCCCATGAATACAGATACCCTACTGTATGCACAAAAATGCTCCTATTGGACTCAGTGAAGAGAGCAACTTTTTGTCATGCAGTGAGCACTACCATTCTACTGTGACAATGCCATGCTTTAGCTGAAAAATGTCCAAATAAGTAGCATAGCTGATATATAAAATGGCAAAGCACGGAGTTGTGTTATTCAGCCTTATAGCAGAAGAACTAGGATTTCACAAGCAGGAACACTAATGAAAAAGCACACTTTTGCAGGAACAACAGAGGAAAGAAAGGCAGCTCACTATCTTCTGTCTTCTTCTAAACGAACAGGGCTTTGCCACAAGATTCCCAAGAAAAACCACCATGAAAGAACACCCATTCTACTGCTGTAAGAGGGGATGCAGGGACATCCGATCTTTCCTAGTGTAGTGCCTTTCGTTGTTTTGATTACACATTCCATCGGGCCCAGCATGCTTTGTCCACTGTTGGCTATGTTCTAGCCCAAACCATCATATGGGGAAGGGCATCACATTGGGAAACTAAAAGGAAGCATAGCTAAGAGGTCCATGAGCAAAATCCACAATCAAGTTGTGGGAATGCCTTCACTGAAAAATTGAAATAGTATTTCTAAGAAGCCTTTTAACTATACTTAGTAGCCTCAGGTTGGGCAGTATAAAGCCATCTTTAGTTATGTCACAGGTGAAATATTCCACTGAGCAGCCCCTCAATCAGACACTTGCCTTGGAATACTTTGTGTGGCCTGAGATCATTCCTATATTTTGAGAAGGTTCTGCTCATCAAATGCTATTTGGAGAAAAGTATACTTGGCATTGGATAGCAACAGCTGCTTCTGAATGCACAATCTTCAGTTTATGGGTCTTAAATGCTACTGCTGATATCACGTTATTTAAATTAAATAATAATTCAGTAGTGTGATATCACAACATAAGATCTACAGTGGAAATAGTTCTTTTTCAACAATGGGACGATAAAATGTCAACATTCTCTCTTGTGAAAACAATGATCTAGAATCATCCCACATAGGGATAAATAATATAGTCAAGATGAAATACAACGAAATCACATTAGACTTCATAGCTCTGAGAAGTCAACTTCCCAAGTTTTGGGGCCCAGATAGTCTTCTCGTCCATCCTACCACCAGTCCTCAGAAGATGAATAGAAAGGGAAAGGGAAACACTCTGGATGAATGATGGACTACAGAAGTGGTACTGATGTAAACAGTTTGGATTTTGAGACTACTCTCTGCTCTTCATAGAAGATGGACTGCTGACAAGGGATGAATTATATCTCACAAAGACTGAAGAGAATATGTTTGGTCACAGAGCAAAGAACTTTATCAGGAGGGCTTTAGACTGAATTGGAACGGGAAGGGAGACAGGCTCTGAGGTGAAGATTGATGAAGGCTTATGCACAGTAAGAACAACAGACCAAGTACCTTTAATGGAGCCCAATAATAATCTTCATAAAAATATAGAAACCAAAGGAGGTCACAAATCACACAGTTTCAAGTACCAGGAGTATGAGAAACGAGGAAGAACTGGAATTCCTAGTTCAGGATGGTAAATATAACAATAAAGGGAGGTCAAATTCAGGAGGATGAGCTTGTTTGTCTCATTAAGAATATTGAGATTACTGTAACTGAGCAAAAATCAAAAGGGAAATGGTAATTAGAGTCTACTACCAACTGCCCAATCAGATACAGACAAAACCTTTGAAAAACCTTTGCAAAAATTTTCAAAGAGACACAATGTAGTAATAATGGGGTTTTTTTAACCATCCTGATACTGGTTGGGAGACAAATTCCTGGCTTGTGTGGCTGATGTTTTCTCCTACAAAACGTGGAGGAAGAAACTAGAGGAGTTGCTATCTTGGACTTGATTCTAGCCAATAAAAATGGTTAGGTGGAAGAAGTGGCACTAAGGAGAATTCTGGGGGGAAATGATCATGTTCTATTTGAGTTCTTTATTTCAAAGGAAGCAAAAGTGGCAAGTAGCTGTACATGTATACTGAATTTTAGGAAAGCCAATTTTAAAAAATCTCAGAACAACGGTACATAACCCAGGAACCAGATGTTTAGGGTCATTTAAAGCACAGCTCCAGTGAGGGCAGGGGAGCATTTGACTTTCTGAAATGGTGGGTAAAATGGTTAATATCATCAGCCACCTTTTAGAAATAATGCACCAATTTGAAAATAAGCATACGGTGTGATAAGTAACCATAGCTCAGTGGTAGGAGAGGTGCTTCACCTGCAATTTGCGGGTTCAGTTCATGACATCTCCAACAGAAATAGGTCAGGTATCAAGGAATGGGGAGATGCTTAACAGAAACCCTGGGCACCCACTGCCAGTCAAAACAGCAGTGAATGGACCAAGCATCAGACATGGTATTAGTGCAGTTGCACGTGCCTATTCCCCTTCCAGATTAGGCTCTCAAAGAACCTCTGGGTCACCCAGAGGTTTTGGATTACAACTCCAAACAGCCCCACCGACCGCAGCCAATATTTAAGGTCTCTGGGATTTGAAAGTTCAAAATATCCAGAGGGCCAGTTGTTCTGCTCTTAACAATAGTTCCCACTGCAAATATTAGTATTTGCAAAATATTGGATTAGAATTCTGTATGGGGCATTTTATATTTCATATCCTGTATATGAAGAAAGCAAAGAAAAGCAGAGAGGGAACCCGTGCAATGTATCAGAATGCTGCAGTTGGTCTCAAGAGTTTAGGTTCCAAGTGTCCACTTGGCCATGGAAACTTGCTGGGGGTGGAGTGGATAGGTGAACGGTCAACTAACTCTCAAATATCTCACTTGCTTGAAAACCTTATTAAGGTCGTTTTTTGCCACTATACTGACTTGTAAAGTTCTTTTCCTGCCTCTGATATTTGAGGCAAGTCCTCAGCTCCGTTCCTTTTTCGTTTTTTGCTCCCATTGTTTTGTTCTTCTTCCTCTGACCATCCTCCAAGCAGGAAGTATCCTAGGGATTCCTGAATGCAGGAGACTCCATTCTCTCCGTTTTCCCCTTTGACTGTCTGTGAAGATCCTCACTCATCCAGGTGAGCTTATTATCTGGAAGTTGAGTCATGGCAACTGGACATGCCATGACTCAACTTCCAGATTTTCCTCCGATTGTAACTAGAGATGGTTATTCCAAGTAAAAATGTTTTTCCTACTTTCAAATGTTTAAAGAGTGATTTTTTTTACCATACAAACTTGTGTGCAAATCAAGGAGGGCGTTTGATATCCTTTAAACTGGGCAGCAGACTGAGGGTGATTTCGTTGTTCTTTATATGAACAAAGCCTGGAGGTTCTCCGGGCTTTACAGGACATTGACTGGAACCCTCTGCAGTGAAAACCACGTGCTCGGAAATTCAGCAGATTTCTGAACGTTCAGTCAAGGGCCAACGTCAATTCGTTTAACACGTTTTATCCGGCTGGCCAAGCGGGCATATCCTCGGGACGGCCTAAAATAAAGGAAAAGTGGGGACCCCCTCCTCCAAGGCAGATGCCGTGGCTGGCCCGTCCCAGCCGGCCCGTCGCCCTGGCTCTGTCGCCGCCTCTGCCACCTTCAAAATCGCCGCCCTTCAGCCTGCTTCCCCTTGGGCGGACCGGACTCACCACCAATTCTAGAGCGGAGGGCAAGAGAGGCCCCATGCTAGTCGCCCGAACGGAAGTTGCGGGAAAGGAGGCGGGGCTTCGCGGTTATCAATCGCAGCCCTTGTGCCAGAGTAGATTCTCGCTCCAACCCCCACCCCCACCCCCACCCCCGGTGAGACGCTTCACCATAGAGTTGCAAAGGGCTGGAGCGACCCTGCCCGTCCTCGCGCCACTTCCTTCCATCTTGGGGTGGCGGCGTGGTTGCAGTCTCGCTTGCAAAGGAAGCCTGCGCGGTGGTGTCGGTTGGGTTTTTTGTTTGCTATTTTTAGGAAGCCTCCTGCTGCTCGTCCCGGAGAGCCTGCCTGGCCTCCGTAACGGCGTCGAGAGGGCTCTTCCATGTACAGTGGACTCTCGTGTAACGAAAGGTATGTATAACATAAAATCTGTGCAACATAAAAAATTCCGGAGATAGGGGAAATTTGCTTAACAGAATCGTCTATGGGGCAAATCCGTACAACCTAAAAGTGGCCGTGATTAGGGATTGCTCTGTTTTCAATGCATTCCTATGGGTAATTTGTATAAACGAAAATTTGCTTAACAGGGTTTCATTTGGAACGAATTAATTCATTTATACAAAGTACCACTTACTGTTCTTCCAAGAATCTCCAGAGAGAATTTAAAAACCTGACCGAGGACAAACAAAGCAGGCGCTCCCCTTTTAATTAGACCCCAGGCGAAGATGTCCTGCTTTTATTGCGGGCTTGGAACTTCCACTCGTCGATGCCACTCGCAAGGCGTCCTTGGGCCAAGCCACCTTTTTGAGCCCGGCCTCCCTCTCCGGGTGAGGGGTGGGGTGGGTTCGGGGAGGACTTCGGTGCCCTGGAGGCAAGGCCAAATGCAAATGTCACACACTAATAAGTTATCTCTTTCTCCCCGTATTTTCCAGGGTTTCTGGATGTAGAAGACTAGGACGGACCCCACCCGTGGCCCTGGCATGGTGGAAAGAGGTGGAAGTGAAAATTGTGCAGCTCCAGGAGAGGAACAAGCTGTACCTTGGCTGACGGCGGCACTGGCACGAATCTTAGGTTTTCACCTGCCATGCCAAAACAAGAAGCGCCTTTTAATGTCTGCCAGTGGCTGCTGAAGCCTACAGAGGTAATTTAAGACTTTAGGTTCAGGGCAGTGAATCTCTTTATGGTGACGTGTACAGTACAAGTGGCCTGTTATGCTGGTCCCTGGTGGGCATCTTTGGTTCCTCTTAACAAGCTTTATATACCTCTTTCTGCCTCAGGTAAATGCTGTTGTCTTGCTTTTATGACAACAAGCACCTGATACTGCAGGCCATCTGATAGATGAAGCAAAATATACACAGTGTAGCCTACTTTACTATTGAGAAGAAACTTCTTATGTTGAAGTAGCATATCTGCAGATAACAGACTAGAGTCACATCTGAACATTGTCAGGCTCCTTGGAAAGCATTACCTGATACCATCTTCCTGTGAGAACTCACCAACATTTGTCCACCTGGACAGGACACATTTACTGCTGGCAGCCACTCTGATTGTGCAGTGAAATAAGCCATGCACAGACACATTAGGTAAGCTAGAAGAATCGTGGGCCTCATGCATGAGGATCTCTCTTCAAGACTTACTGCTATATTTTAATGCGAGCTTTCATAGATAGGCCCACTTAAAATACATTATAGCAGTTAGTCTTTAGGTTGCCACATATCTGTCTTATTTTTTTATTTTTATTTTGCTTGATTCTGATAGCAGACATGGCTAGAATGCTAAGTGAAATTAATCTGATTCTGATGGTCTTGAATTAATAACTGACAAGTTACCGAGACTAGAGTCACACATAGATGTCTTCAGTCACCATGGTGTGCTATAGTCCTCGAAGAGAAACAACTAACCTTTATTCACTGACTGTGTTGCTCAGTAGCACAGCCAGTCACCAGGTTAGTTACATTCTGGTATAATTCCATTGTGAACTTTGCATGGCTTGAGCGACCAGATTGGACCTGTTCCCATGTCTTTACGCTATTAAATATAAAAAGGCATAGTGAAGTCAGGATTTTTATAAAAATTGGTCACAAAGACACTTAACAGTTCATTTTTGCTTCTTTTGAGACAATTCCATTTTTTTAAAAGTTGTTACAAGATTTTACTGCTTAACAACATGAATGTAACTTTGATGCTTTGTAATTAATTTTCCAGGCTTTTCTAGACCACAGATTAGTTTTATTTAACTCTTCTGGCTGATGCTGTACTTTTTGGTATGGGAGCAGCAAAATGAACTCACAATTGCAATAATATATGTGATAACAAAATGTTTTCTGGTGCTCCAAACACTTCCTTTGTTTTTTCAAACTTGGCTGCAGGCACTGTGTATCACTCAACCGAGAGTGTAAGGTAGGGATGGTACTGTTGAAGTTCTGTAGCTTTGGCAGGCTTTCTCTGGGCAACTGGGAACAGGCCTCTCCATTTGAGCCAGCATGGTTTGTCTTGGGCTCTTGTGAAGACATTTGGAAGGCAAAATATAAGCATGGTATTTTCCTTTTTAAACCACTTGATATAATTTTTAACACTGCCTCATATATTTCAGTCCTTGTTCACATTGCAAACTCATTGGTGAGGCTGATTTGTAAAGCATTGCTTGAAAAAAAAATCTCACATTGAAAACCATTGCTGGTCTTAAAGGAGGCAGGTTTTCTTACGCCATGTCATTGTTTTCAGAATCTTGAGAGCTTAATCCATATTCTTTTTTTGTAGTTACGTGATGGGGCTAGGATGGGGCAGAGTTTTCAAACTCACTAAAGGATTACTTAAGATGGGATTGCACACCACTGACCTCCATCATACCATTCCCCCCCCCCGCCTCTGCTTCAATAGGTGTAACCTAGATGTAGAGGAGGAAAAGAAGATCCAGGCACCTGCAGTTGCTATGGCAGCATTGAGTCCTGCGGCTGGTTCGCCATCAACTGCACTGATAGCAGCCGCCTTGCCTCTTGGACCAGGGGCAGGGGCTACAGCAGCTCGTGGCAAAAAGCGACCTGCCAGCCCTGGCAATGGTAGCTGTGGTAAGAAAAAGCGCTTGGCAGCCCCAGGGGGTAACAGCAGTGGGAGTTCTTCTCAGAGTACCAACACAGATACAGGAATTGAAAATAAAATGCTGGCTACTGATTCCAGCACAGGAACTCCAGAACATTCTGTCAAACCACTCCCGTTTAAAGATACAAGTTTCATTCATTCTGGGATTGGTGGAGCAGCAGCTGGCAAAAAGAACAGAACCTGGAAAAACCTAAAGCAAATCCTCGCATCAGAGAGGACACTGCCGTGGCAGGTGAATGATCCCAACTACTTCAGTATCGATGCTCCTCCTTCCTTTAAACCCGCCAAGAAATACTCTGATATTTCTGGTCTGCCTGCCAACTATACTGATCCACAGAGCAAACTGAGATTTAGTACCATTGAGGAGTTTGCATACATTCGGATGCTTCCTTCAGACATTGTTACAGGTTATCTGACTCTAAGGAAAGCGGCAAGTGTTGTTCCCTGACAAGTACATCAAGGGTTAATTTGAAAAGGAATCATTGGAGGACACAGACTTTGTGTAAACTTCAAATATATTACTGTAATAAATGAACTAAGAAACAACCTTGCTTGCTATAAAAAATTCAAAGAGGCTGCCTTTTCTGTTTTTTCTTTCTCTAACTATAGCTTTTTGTGGCATTGTAAGGTTCTTCAGGGAAACAGCAGTCAATGCCTACACAGAAAACTGCCCTGATGCAATTTTTTCTGTTACTGTACTATCCAACTGAGTCCTAGCCTGAATTTTGATTGATATATTATAAGGGAAATTAAGCAAAACCAATCACAGTCCCATTGTACATTGGCCATCTTTTTGAAATGCTTGGATCCCATGTTTGCCTCTGTAAATGTTTACATGGATAACAACATTCACTGTAGTAATGACAAGGTAACACATCTGGTGCGGGTGAACAGAATGGTCTTTGGTCACTACCTGGGGGGCGTCTCTGGGCCTGGTATCTGGGTGGTACCTGTCCCCCCCCCCCGGCCACTGCCGGAGTCATGCTTGCTGGAACCTGATCTGGCCTGTGCTCGAGGTCCTGTAGAGAGTTCACTTACGCAGGGCTTGGCTTCCACGCTGGGTCCTGGCCTTTCTGTGCCGTCCTTCTACGCCTGGAGTCTAATGGCCTTGCTCAGCGCTGCCAGGTCCCTTGGGGTTGTGTGTGCCCCCAATCTCCTGCAATTCACAAGGATGTTCTTGCAGCTGCCCCAAATCTTCCGTACTCTCATTAGAAGTTCTAATTGTAGTATTAAAAGGACATGGTTGAACGCTACATTAATTCCTCTGCTACCATTCATATAAAATTGTAAAAACTGCAGCTGCACAAAAAGGAATCTGTACTGACTACAAGAAAAGTCCAAAATCCATTATTGTTATGCCTTTTTAGGCTAACTCATTAAATCAGATTCTTTGTCATTTTGCTATAATGCATCAAGTACATGAGAAATTCAATTCCCACTTAATTTCATGCATGACATCCCTAAAATGTTTTGAAATGCAATTCAGCTCTTTGGGCATTAGTTTGTAAACTCATGAGTAGACATGGGCACGACTTGGCGAAATTCTCGTTTCCGTTACGCAACGGAAACGGTAACGACAATTAAGCCGTCAGAACTCAAACTCGAACCAATAAAAGAAAAATTGGGTCTGATTTGTCGTTGTCGTTCATGGCATCGCGGCGATCGCGCGATGCCAAGTGGCACAGAAAAAAAGTTAAAAAAACCTGATTCCCGGCCAAAAAAGTAGGCAAAAATATGCCTGCCTGAGTGAGGGCACCTACCACAGGGGTGGTTTCTGGGGGGGGGGTTCCCCGGCCTCCCCTCCCTCCTGTCCTGGGCTGCTCTGGTGGGGGGCATCCTCGTCGTCTCACCATGCCATGCGGTGCGGGGGGATCCAAAATGGCGACCGCAATATTTTTTTTGAAATCTGGTCCAAAAACCCACCAAAGCACCACACAGAAACATGCGAAAATTAGGTATTTTAACTGCCTGAATTTTTACAGTAGCAGCAGTGGGTTTTTCTTGCAATAAATGTCTGTCTCCAATCCCATTTATTTTATTTTATTTTATTTTTTTACACCTGCGCAATGATGGGCTGGCCATGGGATGGGACCATGCAAATTTTTGGAGCCATTCCACCTTGGCCAGGTTTTGACTGAGACTTCTGGGATGTGCCAGTCGGGCATAAAAAGCCCACTATAACCCTAGCCCTAACCCTAACCCATACGCCAGTACACTGTCCTTCTTAGTGGGTCAGAGGCACCCAGAGGTGCAGCCCACTAACTCACCCTAACCTTACCCGTAATAACCCTAAGCCTAGCCCTTGCCCTAACCCCAACCCTAAGCCAGATCTGTACTCGCATTGCACTACACGCAAGTACATTTCCCTTCTTAGTGAGCCAGAGGGCGCCCAGCAGAGGCATTCTTCTCTCACCTCGCTCACCAGTCCAAAGTTCCAAAAAACTCTGTACGCCAGTATGCTGTCCTTCTTAGTGAGCTAGAGGCACCCAAAAGAGGGGTGCCTCTGCCAGTGCCACTTGGTACACAATGGCTACACGGTCATGTACCCTTCCTTTTCCCTTTGTAGGGGGGCAGAGGAGGCATCCACCCCAGAGAGGTGCCTCCAGGAGCCCGCTACCCTACCCCCCTAAACCAGTACTAACGACAGACGACAAATGAAACGACAAATTTTTGAAAAATTTCGCGACAAACGGAAACGAGCCGAAACGGGCCAGCTCTGACACAGGACAACTCGAAACGGTCATTTTTCCTGGTCGTGCCCATCTCTACTCATGATGGTTTCCTGGCAAGGTTCCCTCTAAGGTGGATGCCTATGACTCCACTTCCCTCTGCACAGTGATCCTTCTCCAAGCAACTGTTTTCAGCTCCTTTGGTTCTGGTTGCAAGGGAGTAGTGCACACAAGGGCAGAGACCCACTCAGCAGGACTGAATGTTAGCAGGGCACTTATTTCCTGCTCTTGGGCCTGCAATGATGTCTGCATTTCAATAACATCTGTCAGAATGGGCTCTAGTTACTGAGAGAGATTCCTACAAGATGGCAAGTACGATGCTCACACATGCTACAGATAAACACATTTTTAAAGTTTAAGCATGTTTAATTTAGAGATGAAATGGCTTCATTTTTGTCCCTTATTAATCTACAAAAACCCACACACTGCTGGTGGAAATATTCAGCTCAAGGAGGTCCTGCTGTGGAATGGAATTTGTAGCCCCCAGGCCCTAGCACTGATTCCAGACTGGGGTATCTGTGCCAGTCAACAGGGATCTGCTGTTACGTTGTTGGATGTTAACTCCCTCTGCAGCACCTTTCCAAACCCCACCCACAAGGTAGTCTTGCCAGCTAAACCCTTTTTCCTACTGTTTGCTTTAAGTACAGATGTTTTTTGTAAACACTACCCAGACATGTGAGAGGCAGAGATGCAAGATTCAAAATAAACACCCACACTTCTGCCAAGTTTAAATTATGTTAGGCAGAATGTTTAACTTGGATTTCTGCATTAAGGTAGGCAGTTGGACTCAAAATCCTTTCAACTCCATTTTATGATTCTCTGAAGTCAAGAACCCCAATTAATGCAAATAAGTTGACATAATTCACAGCCAATTACACTTCCAGTAAATGCATATAAATTAGAATACATGTTCTTCAGAACTACTCATACTTAGAAAAATCATCTTTAAAGGAAGCTTTTTAACAAACAAAATGAAACAGAAATATGTCTTCTGTACCAAACAGGTATTAGAAATGGCAAGAAAAATTACTTTGTCAGCTTGTCAAAATCCAGAATTTTATTCATGCCTGTTTACTTAGGTCTGAATACATAAAAAACATTTATGCCACCAGCACACAGGCCCCACCAACTTCTTTGATTTTCTCTTCTGCTTTTCTGCTGAAAAATTTTGCTTTCACAATTACAGGCTGTTTGGGCAGCTTCCCCTTGCCCAAGACTTTGTAATAACCCTGGAAGATAAAAGAAATAGGCAATTTGTTACAAGGTAAGAAAAATATAGCTTCCAGAAGCCATTGCCATTTGGACATTTTTAGAGAGGTCTCTCTCTCGGTCTCTTTCAGCAAGAGAACAAAAACTGTGAGGCCTTTAAGATTAACAAATTTCAGTGTCAGCTTTAGTGGGTCCAGTCTCCCTCTTCAAATATACTGGAATCATTTCAGTGCTATTCACAGACAAACAAGTCGACTCATAACTACAACTTACTGAGTGTTGCACAAAGAGGTCTTTAAGCATTGGTCAGTATTCAGATTCTGTATTCTTTGCTTAGGCAGGCAAAACGAAGCACCTGTCCATGAAAGCCAAGTAATAAAATCAGGAGTGGTATATTGTCTATGATATGTATGATGTCCTCTTGTTCATATAGCCTGACTACATAAGTAGTGACTTGGATCCTATGGTTGCCATTGCTTATGTCTACTTAGGATTTCCTTAAAACGTGCTCCTGCTTCAGAAAGGAGGTGGTCTTCTCTGGTCAACTCCTTCCCTCCATTCTGGGAAAACAAATACACTGAAGAGCTGTTGACTATATAGAAAAAAGCTCTTCCTTACTAGTCAGCTGGAATCTATCATCCACTTATAACTAGGACTGGACAGGATATGATGTGTGCTGCAGTCCATGAAAGATTACGCCACATACAGCTTTAGTCTCTAATAATAAAATGACCCCAACAATTAGGAGCTTGAAATATGCTCATTTTGTTGTTGTTGATTATTTATCCAATGTGTATACTGTCCATCTGGAAGAAAGCCACATTTTTATTTCTTAAATTTTAAGCATCTTAAGATCCTCTGAAGAAGAAGACCACTTGAGGAAGCAAGGATTAATAACACTTACTGAGCGGACAACATCAATCACTGGAGCCAATCCTGCCTCATTTTTGGCATAGTTCAACCTTGTCTGCTCACTAACAAGCGTCCAGAGTTTATCCAGATTCACTGTGGGGCAGAAATGCTGATTTTTCTTCAAGTGGTAATGTCTCATACCAACTTTCCCGAAATAACCAGGATGGCTGAGAAGAAATAAAAAGCATACTAAAATCAGTTTCAGATTGAAATAAATATGAATCTGTAGAATATTACAAGAATGGCACTAATTTTACAGCTGACAAGTTATTTTTTTGTGTTTCTATGCAAACCTGGAAACTCTGGCTCATTCAAAATGAGAGCAGCAAGATTGCTTAGTGAGGCCAGTTATAGAACTACACACCCCTGCGAAAATAACTGCACTGACTATCTGTCCATTTCTGGGCCCAGTTCAAAGTGTCAAGAAATTACCCTGTACAGCTTGGAACTAAGATATCTGAATGAGTGTATCTCTTTACATAAGCCTCCTCAGTTCTTAAGATTCTCAGAGGAGACCCTTCTCTTGATCCTACTGTATAGCCATTGCAGGCACGCTCAATGGGGACAAAGGTGATGGCCTTTTCTGTGGCAGATCCCAGATTGTAAAATGTTCTCCCTTAGGAACCTAGGGGTGGCTGCCTCCGTTTTATCTTCTGCCAACAGCAGAAGATCCACCTTTCAGAGACCAAGTTTTAGCTTTAATATATAACATATAAAATGAATCTCTGGATTCTGGTTTTTAGCTTTTCAGCTTGTGTTTGTTTTTCAAGTAAATGCTTTTAATTACTTTAAATGTTTTTAATTATTTGCACTTAATGTTACTTGTTTTAACTTTGTGAGCTGCCTTGATTCCTTTTATGTGGAAAGAAGCAGCTTATGAATGTGTCTCAATAAATAAACAATACAACTTTTAGTCAGACATTTTAGTATCTAATCAAAGGCATTCGCCTTCAAAACAATAAGCAAAAAATAAAGAAAAGAGAGGGGAAATACTTATTTATTTATTTATTATTTACACTTGTATACCGCCCCATTCCCACAATGGGGACTCTGGGCGGTTCACAGCATCACAATTAAAACAGCAAAAAGAATCAATTACAAACAGCAATAACAAAACTACAATGAACAAAAATAATTAGGCGGGGTTATAAAATCCAAAAATATATATATAGGCGGGGGGGAAAAAAAACAGAGTGGGACCTTAAACATCGCCGTAAGCTTCACTTGTTTTATAAAGCCTAACCCTATGTGCGACTGAGAGAATATGCTTCCCTCTATCTTGACACTCAATAACCAGCTCAAAGTCTTCCCATCTACCAGACCTATTTTAGGAGATACAAGCAAGCTGGGGGTATGGGTGTCTCCCTCCCAATTTTGCCCGGCCATTAGCAACAGTCCCCAACCTTGGCTAATCCAGGTGTTCTTGTACCGCAACTCCCAGAAGCCTGGACTAAGGGAGAAGACATCTGGTAACTGTAAGCCAACAACGTCTGGATTACCTAAAGTTGGAAACCACTAATCTAACACAAACATTTATGAGATAAATTCTTCACATGGATTCAGACAGCTAACTTAGTATTTTAGTATTCAATGTCTGAAACTCAAAAGTTATTACAAACAGATATACAGTGGTACCTTGTATAAAGGAATTAATTCGTTTCAAATGAAATTATGTTAAGCAATTTTTCCTTTATACAAATTCCCATAGGAATGCATTGAAAATGGAGTTATCCCATTTTTATGTTGTACAGATTCTCTCCATAGACTATTATGTTAAGCAAATTTCCCATCTCCAGAATTTTTATGTTGTACAAATTTTATGTTAAACAAGCTGTTTGTTATACAAGGGTCCACTGTATACAGACTAAGTCCTAAGGCAAACTTCCCCTGAGTTACTGATTGCTTGGGGGGGGGGGGGCGTAACTGTATTAGTAAATTAGTAATTGTATACGCTCTGTTAGCTTTTATATTGTCTTTTACTGATTTAATCAGCCTTGGGATTTTTTTAAGGAGAATGGTGAGGTAAAATTATTATATATATGTAACATATCTATATATATTAGAAAGGGTTTCTACATTACACCTATAATCTACTTAGTGTATCCTTTGTTAAAGACATGGTACCAACAATACGTATTTTCACAAAAGGAAACTGTAATTTAACTCTAATTCTCTCAGAACTGACAAGTTATACGACTGAGTTAATGATTTCTATAAAGCGCATATATGAACACATATACACGGTGGATAGTTTTTCAATTTTCTTGATATAACCGATTCAATCCTTGATCCTCCCTTGTACATTTTGAACAACCATCTATCTTTATTCCATCAATTAACAGTAACAGGAGGTCACAACACACTGTGGGAAACTTTATTACTGACATACAAAAATTATCACTTCTTTGATGATACACATCTCAGGGTCTGTAATATTGTTACTAACCTGGTGGCTGACTGCACTATGGGAAGGACAGCCAGTGAATAAAGGTCAGTGGTTACTATCCGAGTACTATAGCACACCACAATAACTGATGGTATTGAGATGTGACTCTAGTCTCGGTGTATGATTACAACTGCAAGTCCAAACACACTCTGTTGCACCAAACTTAAGTCTCGCTAAGACTGCGTACTCATTCATATTCTGACCTGCACAATTATTAGCCTCTCAATTAAACATTAATTTAATTAATATAAGCATCTATGGCAGGATTAGGCAACAAACACTTCTCTGGATGCTGCTGGACTGTTAACTCTCATCTCTCTAACACAACAAACTGAGGAATGCTTAGAGCTGTAATGCAGCATAAGAGTAGCACTTTTGAGTGCCTCAATCTAGGGTGCAAAACTCAATGTGATATACAGTATATCTGTAATACATATTAGTTTACAAAGCATATTAAGTCTCAAACAGGTTTACATAATAAAAAGAGCCAGCTTACTATTTGTCAAAATTAATCCTGTGGTGGTGCATACCCCCAGCATTACCACGGCCTCCAGGATGTTTCCTGTGCTTGCCTGTGACAGACAGTAACAAAATGTTAAAATTGCAATTCAATTTAGAAAGAAACTCAGAATCAAGAGGCTATTTACCCATATTTGCCTTAAAGCCCTCCGAATACATACAGTTGCCAACATCGAGCAACACTGAACAAGACAATTCTCAACTTTAAAAGTTTCACGACATCACGGCAGGAAATTCTAGCTGGTAAAATCTGAAGGGCCCAAAGTCCAAAAAACAATAAACACTGGCACTGGAGCAAGGACGTCCATAAATATGTCTTTTATCAGTAAGGCAATACTGTACTTTTATGTCAAGGTTTACTAAAGATGTGCAGGATAGTATGTTTGCTTAAAATATTACAGTGTTCCCCCACCCTTTCGCGGTTCATATACTGCAGTCCCAGTATATCGCAGGATCGCAGTATATGAAAGGCAACCCCCCCCCCCGGGGGTAAGCTGGATGGGCCTGTTTCAGGCCTCCTCTAGTTACCCTAGGCCTGGCGCTGCTCAGAATGGGCCTCTGATGGCCTTCCCAGGCCTGCCAGAGCCCCCAAAAGTGCTTTCCGGTTAACCAGAAGTGAACCAGAAGTGCTTTCCGGAGATCCAGAAGTCGCTTCCGGTTTTCTGGAAGTGACTTCCAGTTCACTGGACAGCACTTCCGGGGCTTGCGACAGGCCCGGGAAGGCCATTGGAGGCCTGCTTGGGGCAGCGCCAGGCCTCAGGTAAGTGCAGTTGGGCCCATATAGGCCCCCTGGTCCCGACCCAACCCAGCATCCACGTATCATGGATTTTCAACTATTGTGGGTCTGGTTGGGTCCCTATCCCCCACAATAGGCAGGGGGTTACTGTATTTAGTATTAGATCGGGGTGAAGAACTTTGGCCCTTCAAAAGTTTTGGAGATCCTAATAGTCTCCTTTTCTGTCACTCTTAGTTTTTCAGTGATTCCTCCAGTCTTCAACCACCACCTCCTTCCTGTTCATCTTGGCCCATGTCTGGTCTGTTTTGTGTCTCCCAAGGAATTTATGGCACTAAACTAAAACATAGCCAAATCACTGCAAGCAAAGGCACCACACACCCAAGAACCAATTAATATTTTGTATAATTTTCCCTGGAATGCCAGCACAGATTAGCAGGACTACCTCTTCCAAAACAACAAAGCCCTGATGTCACTTATACTGCAGTCCGTATGAGACTCTGTGGATTATAGTTGAAAAGATTTTGCCAAGTGTTTTTCACTTACAAAGCAAACATATAACAACACTCAATAGATGAATATATGCACGCTGGAAACTTCTAAACTATTTAACTACTTTAAGGTATGTTTGGTCTCCTTCACTTCTCTCCCAAAGCATTTCATTTCTCTCCTAGGGGCTCTGTGATCCAAATGAGAAGTCTATACATGACTTGAGCTTCCTTGCAACACATTGCTTGTCTTCTTCTGGCCTCTAGTTTGGAGAGTCTCAAAATAAATACCTGACATCTGCATGGTATTTTCCTTCAACACATTCAAGATTACAATCCTGTATGTAAGCACCTAGCAGTGAGCTCACTAAACAGTGTATCTTACTTTTGGTAAATATGATGTGAACACTTTAACACCACTTAGAATAATTCTATTTTCAAGCAAAAATATACATGTACTTTATATTTCCAAACACCTAAAATAAAATTAAGCTTGTTCAGTTTTACCACAACTTCCCTTCCTGCATGCAGGTAAAACTGGTACAAGAGATTAACACATCTTTAACACATCTGGTACTTACCAATACGGCCATGGCCGTGGCTTACATGACCCCTGAGCTTCCTGGTTTTCCTCAACCTGGAAGGCTTAAGAGAAAATGTGTAAGAAACACATATCAGAAAATAAAAACTCTCTCTCTCTCTCTATATATATATATATATATACACACACAGTGGTACCTTGTATAAGGCAAATTTTCCTTTATACAAATTTCTCATAGGAATGCATTGAGAACAGAGTAATCCCTAATTGCGACCATTTTTATGTTGTATGGATTCGCCCCACAGGCGATACTGTTAAGCAAATTTCCCGTCTCCGGGATTATATATATATATATATATATGTGTGTGTGTGTGTACAATTTTGCATCGCTTGGCTTTCTGCTGTGTGGCACTCCTGGAGAAGGTGCCAAGCACTTTAACCACACGTTATTTCTCGTTTTTAAAAGAACTCCGCCCTTGAACCCCTTTAATTCAGACAACGAGCTAGCGAAGTCTCTTCCTCTCGAAAAAAACCAGGCTACCCAAGCAGGGACCCGCCCGGTTCAGAGCCAGGCTCGATCCGCCGCGAGATGGGGAGGCGCGGGCGGAGAGTCCGTCCCAAGAGGGAGCAAGCAAGCCGGGGCCTCCTGGACACCCGTCCTCCTCCGCCCGCCCACGGGAGCCTCCGGGGACCAGCGAGCCAAACCCGCGCCCGAAGAGACCGAGCCAGGCACGCGGCTACCGGGCGCTTCCTCCCGAAAGGAGCCGCCGCCGCCGCCGCCGCCACCACCACGACCTACCATCTTGCCGGGCCACGGTGAAAGGAAGGGAGGACGCACTTCTCGCGAGAAGGCGGGAAAGGCCCGGAAGGAGGGCTTCTCTCGCGGGATATCTCAGTTCACGGGGGAGAGAAGAAGAGAAAGAGGGGGAAGGAATGGAAAGGGAATGCGCAGGCGGTCCACTCTTCTCAACTCTTTACTTCCGGATCCTGTTCGGTTCCGCCACGTGCGGGAGAACTGTCGTAGCCGGAAAGAAGAGGGATTCTCCATGGAGGCGTGCGAGTCCGAGGGACCTCCGGGGCATGGCTTGCAAAAGGCTCCATGTCGGAATCCTCAAGGAATCGCGCTGGCATCCAACTCGGAGGCATTTTTAAGGGTGGGAAGGGCGGCGATTAGAAATCCATAAAATTTCTCTGCATTTCGTACATTCATAAAATAGGAAATAGGAGTTTGAGTTGCCTCGATTATAAGCACAAATGACACAGAAGCCGCCCCTGAATATCCCCGACCCGATATTCTGCCGGGTAAAACAAAAAACAAAAACGAGCAGGAGCAGCCACGAAACGGCCATCAACTTGGGAGTAAACGAAGAGGGGAACGGCTGAAAATGCGTTTCCCGTCTGCGAACCTGTCAAAATTGGGTATTTTATGCGAGTGCACGCAGGGCCCTGCTGAGAGTTTTGACTGGACTTCTTCCCGCACGCACCCAACAAGCGTTAAAACGCTGCACGGAGCTGCTGGATTTCATTCTGCCCGCTACCGTTTTCTAAAGCAAGTCTTTGTTGCCCGCTCTTGTCAGACCACAATTAGAAAATCTGTTTTTCAAACTAAAGTGCTTTTAAACAAATCCTAACCCTGGGAATGTAACTTACATTCCTTTTGTATATTGATTGTACATTTCATTCTGCTGCTGTTATGTCTGTAGAAGTGGAGGTGTCCACGAAAGCTTACATTAAAATGTAATAGTCCTTATGATGCCCCGTATTTTTGTCTTTTCTTTTTTTCCTGGAATACTTCTAGTTCTAACCCTGTTCGCTTATATCATTTTCCACCTGATTCAATCCTCGACTGCCCCTGAAGGTTGACTAGCTGGGTTATTCAGTCCTCTGAGATGGGATCCCATGACTAGCTGCCCCATGACTAGAAATGGTTTGAAAAATATGAAAAGTTGTTGAAAACAAATTAAATAAAAATAAAACTCTAATCTGCACTTCCCTTTGAAAACCTTCATGGCTGATGGAAGGGAAACCTCCATTCCTCTCTTCTCCCCCTGCTTTTGAGGCTTACCTGAGACAGAATGTTCCAGGCAATTCCCCCACAATCCAGCAAGGGAGAGAGAGCCACCAATGGCTTACTTGCGACCATGTGACCTGCTCCAGTGCTTGTATTGCAAGGCATTACTTGTTGGTCAAGGCAACATTTAGAAGAAATGTTTGCTTGTCTTTAAAAATGCTCTTAAACCCAAGGTACACTTAAACTACTAATATATTACTGTATCTTAATGGCACTGTTCTCTCTTTTCAAGAGATTCTTACGGCTTATTGTACCAGAGTTTATAGTTAGGAGGTACTATATATTGCACTATCCGTGAGAGATGAGATTTCATTTAAACTAGATTTCAAACAATAATGTACATGCATACTTACTGTGAGTAATTCAATGTGGGTTTCTTGCAGAAAAGTGTATTTAGGACTGCAGGTATAAGTGTTTGCTCTTTATGGGAGTTATTTAAATAACTGGCATCACACGCCTCCAAGTGTGATGCCAGCCATCCTTGAGGATCCCAACATGGAGCCTTGCCAGTCTATTGCTATGGCCAGTATTCCTACTGTACACCTCCAGCTCCACAATGGGTGTAGCATCAGCACCAGTGGCAGACCGTTACCTGTTTATAAAGACTTTTTTATTATTTTAGGGTTGCATATGACTTTGTCTCATTGTGTGTGTATTATTAAAAAGTGGAACTCTTTCAATAGCTGCAATCTGACATTGATGACAATGTCATTTCTGTTGAGGAGGCATAGTGTTGCAATGGGGTACAGAACTATGAATTTACTGAAAATAAGTATCATGGAATTTAAGTAAAGTTTCATAGGACTGCAGCAGAATATATCAAAATGATTTGAAAGGAAATGAATTGCTTAGTTAATTGCTCTCACACTGGCCAACCTCACAGGACTGTTGTAACAAAATATTGTAACACTGGCTTGTGTGTTAAGATCGTCAGGACAGGGTCTTCTCTGTTGCTGCTCCCAGACTTGGAAACTTCCTCCCACAACATGCTAGTGGTCTCATCTTTGCTGTCTTTCCACAAGCAAGCAAAGACCTTTCTCTTCAGGAAATCTTTCCTGCCGTGAATGGCTACCTGAGTGGGATTTTTAATTGGAATGTTATGTCTTACTGGTATGAATGTGTTTTTAGTTTTCCTTTTTTAAAAACCATTTCTCAGAGTGGTAGTTGTCTTTTCCTTTTTGATATTTGTATAATTGCTTTTAGCTTTAATATTGCCTTTTAATTATGTAAGTTGCCTCTTTATACCTATGCTTGGCTTTAAATATTGTCTTTTAATGACATAAAACAATCATTGTATACTTGCTTTTTCCAGGTTTAAGTATTGTCTTTCAGTACTGTAAGCCACCATAGGCCCTTTTTAAGTAGTCAGGCAGGGTAGAAGTATTTTAAATAAATAAATAAATAAAAAATAAATAAATAAATAAATAAATAAATAAATAAAGCGGGAAAGGAAGCCACATATGCCAGTGTGTGTGTGTGTGTGTGTGTGTGTGTGTGTGTGTGTGTGTGTGTGTGTGTGTGTGTGTGAGAGAGAGAGAGAGAGAGAGAGAGAGAGAGAGCACGTGCATTAAGTATATATATAAGGCAGATCCAATGAATATGGACACATGATGCAAAGTATTTACAAAATTTATTAGAAATCATACATACATTAGGAAAAGATGAATTGTACCTAATCATCTGCAAGACTGTGTCAAAAGGTCAGAGATTTCTCTGTTTTTTGCAATCATAGTGCAGAATGCATTACAAGTTACTGACCATCATTTAAAACAAGGCAGAATAATCTGTGATTGTGAATCAAGTACCTGATTGCAGAGTAGTTGGTTATTCGTTCCTCTGAAAAATGAATTAAAAGAAAATCTAAAGAAAAATAGAAACTCTTGTCATATAAAAAAACAACTCAGTCCTCTTTCATCAAACCTGCCCACCCACCCATTCCCAGACTGGAGTTCATTCACTTCCACAGTACACCGCAGGGCTCTTGCAAACACCCATTGAAGGCTGTGGCTCTGCTGAGACAGTCAGCTGCACATCATTGGCCATTTAGTTCTGCACCAAGCACAACTCAGTTCAGGCTAAAGAAAGAAGCACCTGTTATTTTCAGGAATATACAAATATTGCCACAGTTGTCTGTGCTCATGACAGAAAGAGAGAGAGAAATGTTAGGGATGCTTACAGAACATTATTTACAGACAACTATTCATATACATTATAACTTTTTTTTGCTGGCACACAGTCAAACAGCATTTGCAGTCACTTAAGCCTGTGACCAGCTCCTTTTGTCTCTTCCAGCAGCAGCACTGGAAAAACTGCAGATGGCATGCTGTGCCCAGTGTCATAAATAGTCTTTGGATTTCTTATTTCAGTAGAATGGAATTAATTTTTCTTGTGAAGGAACTTCATTTTATTTCCTGTAACAACCAAAAACAAGACACCTTCAGTTACAAATATAGATCTAAAAGCCAATAATGCTATTCCTATTTTAAAAAAGCAATATAGAATATGCCGATATTATACAACTAATTATTCAGAAAAAAAACTGTGCAGTAGCAATGTTGAACATGCTCCCCCAAACCACTAGCCAGTATACCCAGCAGTGATGGATGATAAGTGTTGCAATTCTAATAACACAATCCATCCATCCATCCATCCATCCACCCACCCCTCCACCAGCACTGATATCCTACACCATAATACACAATACAGACTGGGTTTATGAGTGCCCCAGTCTGCCAGCCTTTTTGCAAGATGAGCAAAATTTTTGGAACATTTTTGTTCCGGCAAATGAGCTCGCCTTGCAAAACACTTACTGCTCATGTCTGTGAAGATTCTCATGCTCATATTTTCAACTTGAAACTGATAATACAATGATTTTAGGAAACTTTCGGGAGTTTCAAGGTGCTCCAGGCACCTTTGGCAAATAATTTCTTCCCTTTACATTCCTGGTGGGTTGTTTCTTTGTCAGTTGTCCTTGCCCGATTTTCACCACTTCAAGGTTGCTGTTCTCCTTGCACTGTGCAATGCAAGAGAGACAGCGAAGAAAGCCATCCACGTTTAATAACTACACTTCCAGTGTGGTTCCCTATACTACCTCTGTCTCTCCCACTGACACTGCAACAAGAGGAGCAACTGACGGGTTCTGAAGCAGAGAGAAACAACTGAACTAATGCCAAACAAGCAAGGGAGCAGCTCTCAAGTAAAGCACCTTAAATGTCTCCAATTTACTTAAGGAAAATAATCTGGAGGAAAAGCTGAGAATTTGGAATAGCAGTCATTCCAGATGTTCTGCCTTACTGGAGTTTGTGGTGGTTTTAGACTGGAGGCAGTGCCTGCAGAATGACAGAGAGAAATGGAGGGTGGAGGGCAGCAGCTAGCAAGAAGAACCAAAAGACTCCAAATGAGGCAAAGGATGAGAAATCTGAGTGATCTGCTATTTAAAAGGAACAGGAGAGGGCTTTCCAAGTTTAGGATCAAAGTAGGGTATGGACTGAAATATAATAGCACCCTCTTTTGATCTTCTAATATGAAACAAGAACTTTAGAGAAGGGTAGATCTCTCATGCCTTGGAGCCAAAGCAGTGTTGCTATGAGTTAAGAGACTCCCTGGAAATTTGGGTATATGGACACAGCATTTACAAACAGCAAGGTACTGGATTCAATCTTCAACTGAAGGCTTTTAACCATGAAATATACCAGGCGACCAGCACTAGTAAATAGCAACTTATTGGGAAGGTAAGTTCTTCTCTTACTTGCCACCCCCCCCCTTTAACCTACCAAATGCTACAGGAAGGTGCTTCCCAGAAGCAAATTTGTGTTGCACAGCTTGATCTGCCCCACCTCCGATGAGTTTCTCAATATGCAGTCAAGAGTAGACCCAGAGTATGTCAAAGTTCAGTTCCTTACCAAGACCTCGCAGGAACTTATTTACTCCACTTTGTTCCGTGTCTGGAAGCTCTTCCAAATACTGTTCCACTCTCTGTTCAAAGAGACCTATTGGACACAGATGAAAGAGAAATTACTGGTCTTTTCCCCAAAAGGAAATTAGGGTCACCTCCAACTGCTTTTGTTTTCTTGTGTCCAAAGAGCCCCTTTCCCCAATATTGCTGTCAAGACCTGAGTCTGATCAAATCCGGTGGTTTCCTCATTCCAGCCTACTCCTCTTCTCTCACACACTTTGTTTACTCAACACCATTAATGCAGATTCAGGTAACTTCTTAGCAAATTCTTCTTACTGAATTTAGGATAATTAATATCCAAAATGGAAATAGCAGTTTTGTTAGCTGCAGAACTATGGCTAATAAATGAAAACCATGCAGATGGTGTGATTTCATAATAATACTTCACATAAAAACAATGGATACCAATTGCAAACCCCAGAAATCGTTAATAGCTTTTTCCTGAGCTGAAGATCTATTGATCTGTTCATTATGAAGCACTGCCAAGTAATCTGCTCCATGTAAACAATCTCCTCTGTTTTCCTCCTTTCTGATAAGTGAAGCAGACTGTTTTGATTCAGAAGAGGAACTAACAACTATATTTCCATGCCTCCCTTCGGCACCATCTGACAGCTTTTTATTATATTTCTTCTTGGAAAAGAGAACAGAGCTATTCACATCAGAATTCCAGCAGATGGGGTACTGCTGTGTATGAAACAATAAGCCACTAGAGACAATTTCCAGATCATTCAGTTCTTCTTGACATTTATCAGGATGTAAAGACAAAGCACTGCAACCCAGCAAGTTTCTAAAAGTAAGTAGAACTGCACCCTGACAACTCTGAAAAGCTGATCAATATACATCTTGCATCTGTACCTGGTTAGTTAGTAAAGTTTCTGTTTTTGCTCAGTTTTTTAAAAAGTTATTAAGCCTAGTGGAGCTTTCCCAGATATCAAAAGCTGTCTGCCAATTGTACCTCTTTGACAGCCTCACTTCCTTGATTTCTCCACAATAAACAGCTGTAGATTTTAAATTGGAAGGCAGAACCTCAGAAGGTTAGGATCTGCATGCCCAAATTCGTGGACCTTGGAAGGTAGCATCTGCTCCCAGAAATGTATTTCCCATGCACAATTTTTCTTATGAAAATGGTTCTTTCTTTTTCATCAAAAAGCCCACCTTGTGTTCTCTGGTGGCTGTAAAATTTAACTTTTAAAAAGGGGGGATGGGGGGGCACTTCAGGTATATCTGGGTGTTCCAGGGCACCCCCAAAGCATGACTATCTTGCTCCCACCCTTCTTGGAGGACACCAACTATATTTATAGAGTAAAGGTTTTTAATTTTTTTCAGGTGCTAGGACCTGCATCTGTGACTAGGAGGGCTGCATGGGGTCCATCAATTTTACATTAAAATCTACTGTCAAATAGTGGGAAGTAAAATATAGTACACAACACCAACCTTTCCAGGAATTTTGTAAATATGGTTTCAAATCAGAGACTATATTTTGCAGCAGTGTCCAGCAGTCCTGCCTCCACACACTCACAAAGAGAGTTCTTACTGCAGGTAGGAAAATACCATAACTACCACTAAATAATAATATTTGGTATTTATATAATGTGTTTGGTGTAAGTCCTAAATCTTGCACTATAACAGTATCATACAGAGCAGGGAAGGCAGGTGTTTGAAAGCCATCAAAGGAGCCCACAAGCGAAGACAAAATATGTACCAAATATTTCTTCTCCTCTGTCATTAAAGTTTTATTCAGAGTTATCAGTTAAGGGGAAAGCTTTCCTGAAGTAGAGAGAACACTCCTTACCTTTTGCCCTACATTTTCTGAGCTCTCTATCTTGGATAAATCCAGCGAACATCTGAGATTCCATGAAGACCTCCAGAAAACGCCGGATGCTCTTTGAAGCTACAGATTTGCGAAAACCCTCCCTCTGGAAGACCGCTCCGCCTTTTCATTCTGAGTTAGAAAAAGGGAATAGTGTCCGATGGTCTCCACAAAGAAGCGGATGAATACTTCTGATACTAACCCATTCAAGGTATTACATTCTGCAAAAAAGGGGGAAATCATAGCTGAATAATAGATGACAAAACTGAGGTCAAACTAGGTGATACATTTAATTACATTAGAAATTTTCCCAAAAGCTTTCCCCCAAATGGTGAAAGGTATCTGTTTGCCATAGGATGTGATTTCCCTGACCTACAGATCCTGCATTTAGTGTATTTAGTGTATTAGATGTAAATTATTTTGGAAGGCAAACATGGACTTACTAATTCTGATTGTTGAAGAATATATCGGCTGTGGGAGGGAAACCAGGTAAATAAATTGGAGAGAACAGGCATTTCCATTAATGTCTAATTTTACCCACTGATATGTACTACCAGATCCTGAAAATGAATGTGCATTTACCATTGGAATCCTATGTAACCATTACTTACTTTCATCCCTAGGACATAAGTCACTTATGAATGATACTTATGAATGATAAAATGAATGATACTTCATTCTTATTAAGCTGACATATGTTCTGATGCCTATGCCCACACTCTCTGTCCTCCTACCTTCTTGGTCTTCCGTAACTGAAGACCTTCTGGGTTAATAAATCATTATTGTTAGCAGTTGTGAAGGAGCGAACCAAAAAGATGTAAATTATACCCTTGACTTCTCATAAAATCTTAAATAAATTGAGCTCAGCCTACTGAAAGAGAATGCCCATACTGTATAATTAGAGCGACATCACACATGCCAGAGCTTTATCTGGGACCTTGACACTATCTTTGTAGAAACTGAGAGTACTTGGGTTCTCATGGTAGGGTGATTAAGCACACTTGCTGAGATAAGAAATTACTCTTGCAGACACAACCAGTTAATTGGCTTCATCTGATTGGTGGAAAAACTTGGGCCAGCTCATGAAGGGATCATGGGATACAAATTCCATTGGAACAATGGGTCTAGCAGCAACTTGAAGTCTCTTTATGGTTGCCTCAACATACAATCATTGTTGCTATTATGTTGAACTCTGCTTGTGTCTTAGAACCATGCTACTTTGTAAGTATAGCTTAGGATCAAATAACATTGTTTTCAACAGGAGTGATTCCTAGTTGCCTAAATCTCTAATGTGCTTTTGTTCGCCAGTGTTATGGAATTGCCTCATATCACCATTATTCAGTTAGAGTCACTAAACTTGCTTTTGGATTGGTATGTTTTGCTAAAATATCCAGATGAACTAAATAGCTCAGTGGCTTAAGTATTTGGCTGTGGAAACAGAGGTTGAGGGTTTGATTCCTCATTGTGCCTCACAGCCAGGGCTAGACTTGATTTTTCATAAGGTCCCTTCCAACATTGCAGGTCTAAGATGATGATGATGATGATGATGATGATGATGATGATGATGATGATGATGATGATGATGATGATGATGATGATGATGATTCAATAAAAATAATAACAATTTATAACTGTGTTGTGGGTACTAAACCCAGTGTCTTATACACTCAGATGTCTTTTGAACTTTTTGTGGGTTTTATGTTTTCTACCTTGCAAAGTTACCATAGTTTACAACTAGGAACAACAACCTTCTTATTTTGGTTTCCCTGGAACACCAAGGAGCTCATGTGGTGGTGACTGCCTTTGAAAATCAGCAGTACCTACAGCTGTTTTCCAGGGGTGCCAGAAGGCCTTCACATGCTTTCTACTCAAGGGAAATTTTATAGGTGCAGACAGATATATTAGCTGTCTGGGTAAGGAAGCTGCAATGAGGCAGATCAGAATGACAAAATGTCAAATGCATTTTTAAAAATCTCTTTGGGATTAGCATAAATTCCTACAGACAAACAAAATACATGGGCCAAAAATATCATTATGGAAGTGACTCTCCAGAAGATCTGACCTAGAATTCACAGTTAATCAAACAATTAGCACCGCAGTGACAATGTTTTGAAAAACAGTGTGTGTCATCATTAAATACTCCTATGAACCATTTGCTGCTGTGAAATACATTTTTAATGTTTAAAGATACACTTTTGCCATATGGTGATCAGGGTACTATATATAAAACTTTAGCTTGCAAGGACACGCCATTCTCCTTCCCTTTCTCTTATAAACAGGAATTGTTCCCAGCCTCTCTTACCCTCATCTGATTCACTGTCTGAATCCTGATTTATTAAATCATTCTTCCTCTCTAGAGCCTGCTCTAGAGCCGCTTGTAATTTCCGGGGCAAAAGTGTATCTTCATCATCCATCTGAAAGAAGGAAATAAAAACATGATGTCATTCTTCCTTATGGTTTCCAGAGGCACACATTGCAATGCCTATACACTGTAGTGACAATAATGAGACTCCTTACCTCATACTTAGCCACTGTATGGAGTTGAATACAGATGGAGTAAGTAATATGCAAAAGACTATGCTCACATGTTGGCACCAGATTCTCCGAACACCCTCTAGCATGAATTTGCTTAGCATCCCACCAATTATCTTGCACATCTGCTGTGAATATTGACTACTTATGCAGTTGAACCCCATCTCCAGGTGCTCTCTTTCTCATCTATAGCTGATAGGATGACCTCACAACTCAACCCTGCACTTCTGTTTTTCTTTCCATAACAAGCAGCTAAGCCACTGTGCACATGTCAAAGTACACATTAAAGACCCACATCACTACCTGTCTGATGAAACGATCCGATCCAAGATTCACCATCAAAGCCTAAAGAGAAATAACACAGAAAGCACCTTTTATTTTTGAATTTTTGAAAAAGGGAAGCTGTAAACACCACTTTGCCTAACAAGAAATCCTACCCTCTGGCTCCAAAAGAACTTGATTTTGTGTGTGTGTGAGTAATTTGCAAAGAAAGAGCTCAATCCAGTATGTGTGGAGTGTCCTGTTTATTCGCTTCCAGGGGCTCTGAGCAGATCAAAGTGTTCTAACAGAAGTGAAAGTTTAACACTGCAATCCCAATGACAATGTTTAGCTACCCCTCAAGGTTTACACCCTAACAGATATTGCCAGAGGTTTGAACCAGAGACTCGTTTCTTTGATAACTAATGAAACTGCCCTTGCATATGTAACTAAGTCTTGCCAATAGCACATAATAATTTAAAAAGCAAAAGACTGACAGACATAAAGACCTTGTGATAATTGTCATGAATTGGAATGGAAGCAGCCCGCCCCTCTCCCACATGTCTTTATGACACTTGAAACAACACGGCCAGGTGTGTAGCTGTGTTTTTACCCTGGTGTTCCAGATCACTGTCTGTAACCTTTGTCACCTAATCTCATGTTTACCCCTTTGATACACAAATACATCAGTTTTCATATATGAGCTGTTTTCATGGCAAGAGGAAATGCCTCAAAGGCAAGGGATCAACTTAATCGCTTAGCCTGAAACTAATAGCATTTAATAGCATTGCTCTTTGTAATAAGTAACCTAAGAAGTCCAGTTCCTGTCATCACGTGCAGCCCTTTGCAAGGAGGCACAGTGGGGGAATCCATAGCCAGATACTTAAACCACTGAGCTATCCAGCAGTTCTATAATACCATGGCAATGTTATCATTATCGTATGGATTGTGTATTATATGAAAGCAATGCCATTTCATCCCCCAAACTGTGGTAGTAAAGTTCATTGCCAGGAGCCTCACTTCCCCTTCCCCATGCATGCTTATAGTTTATTACTATTTGTCATTTCTTTATATAATGCTTTGCACTCTATATCAAGCTACATTATTTCTTACAAAGTGATCTGTACTCTACTGAAGTCAAATTCTGAGGGCATTACAGATGGTGGGAGTGGTGGGAAGGGACACCCTGTCACTACATCTGCTTTATAAATAAATCTCATTCCCATTTTAGCCAAGCCAGTAAGTATACAGAAAGCCAAGGAGCTCAACTTAAAATCTTCACCTTCAGCCTCATTGCTCTTCTTTTCCACTGAAATCAGCATTTCAGTATGCTATCTATTACATGAAGAACAGCGCATGGGGAGAACGTTCTCTACAGGAAGCCAACACCAGCATTTTTGTCCATTTGTTACTAGGAAGGATGTAGGTACAAAGATATATGGTCGGAGTCAACGCTGACAGTTACTTCTAGGACACATTAGCGGTTCCAATCTTACCTCTTCTACTGGCAGCTCCTTTAGTTTGGGCAGGGAGCTGGACAGCAATCCAACCAGAAACGGAGTAGGGCAGCAGACAATGTCAATCATGGAAGAAGGGAGGACAGGGATGAAGGTGTGTTGCCAGGAGAAGGGGTACAGCAAAGCCACCACAGCATGAGAGCAGCTGGAAAGAGTGCTGGGAAGGAAAGAACGAACCTTAGTACACGGTCTGCAAGGACACCTTGCTGGCTTTCATAATTATACCCTGGGAAGAGGGCTTCCGGAGAAGAAGAATGGCCTGTCCTTCAGCACACAGTTGGGTGTTTAGTGACTCAAAATGTAATGACAACTCAGATGGCTTGGAAAGGAGGCAACACAGTTTTATGGAGGATACCTGTGAGCAGTGGCTGTGTGTCATGCTGGCCATCTGCTGCTCTCAGTATTACAGGCTACATGCCTCTGAATCCTTGTTCCAGGGGACCTGCGCTGGAGGGTGCTGGTAATGTCATGTCCTGCTTAGGGTTTTCTCACTGGCATCTGGCCACTGTAAGAAACGCATGCTGGTCTCCACAGGCCTTTAGCTTGTTTTTTAAGCCTTCTTTCGGCCTACACATTCCCCAGATCCAGAAAGCTAGGTGTAAAGAAGCATGACTTGCCATTCCAGCACAGTGTGAACACTCACACATCTTTTCCATACCAGGATGTTTTGATACACGAATGCCCTGTCATTCTTTAAAAAACAAATAGAAAAGTGTATCATCTTCACACATATTCTTATGACCTGCAAGGTCATTTTGGCCGCTGGCTTGTTGAGAAGAGTTGCTGCTAGGAGCACGAGTAGAGGAGGATGACAGCCAAGTGCCTCCGCCACGCCTTCAGCAGCAGCTTCCCGACAGACAGCTTTGCCCAGCCTGAACCACACAATGAAATAGCAGATTGGGCCTGTTGCCTTTCTCCGAGCTACTCAGGAATCCTGTTGAGGCAAGGGATCAAGGCAGGTCTTCATTGGGTTCACTGGGTTTCAGAAACGCGACAGTGGCTGTCTGTATAGCCCCTTTCAAGCAAGTTCTTTGTCACACATCTCTGCTTACATTTTTCACACCCTGCCTAAGCACAGAAAGAAGAGCATCCGTCCCTCGACCTGGCTCAAGCCCACAGTGTGTTGGCCTTTATTCTCAAGTCCTTCTGCTTGCAGAATGTAGTTAGGACGGTTATGTTGTCCTTCATTGACAGAGGACTTCCCAAAGAAAATCAGGCTAAAAGGGCTTCATACTGTCAAAATACGTGTGTGTGTGTGTCTTCCTTGGGAAATATCCTCCTGCTACAGTGCTTTTAACTGGAGTCTACATTTTCGTTTGTAAGGCTAAAATAGAATGGCTTCTTTAGAAAACTGGTTTCAAAGAACAAAGTTAAGCAAAGGGCTTTTATTGTAAGTCTTGTTGCTTTAACTTTTGATGCTGGGCATTTTTTCCTCTCTTTTGAAACATCAGATGACAAATCCTGTGGAATTTAATCCAGGTCAGTACAAAAACCAAAAAAACAAATCAAACTTGCTGAAGCCAGCTTTTTTCTTTGGGTTCCAAGCACTTATTCACATTGGAGAGTTTTTCTTTCTAACAATATAAAAACAGCAGCTTTCAGGTACATGGCAAAGCATTTCAGAAACCCTAGGTGGCAACAAAAGTCTGTCTGGCATCTTGGCATCTATCAGCAACAGCATTCCGAAGTCACACGTGACAAGGTGTAAGGCTACTGTACTTCCTAAGCAGCTCCAGCTTGAGATGTTTGCATGTGTCCTGTGCCATCAAGTCATAACCGACTTACAGTGATCCTAATAGGTAAGTGAGATAGTTAAGGAGTGTTTTTTCCAGTTCCGCTCCTCCAGTGAGTTTCCATGGCTGAGTGGAGATTCAAGCCCTGTTCTCCAGGGTCCTAGTCTATTACTCCATCCCCTACACCACACTGGGAACCCTAGCTCAAGATGAAAAGAGATGAGTTTAAAAAAAACAGGGCTAGTCTGGAAGATCTCCATTATCAAAGTGGCACGCCTAAGGCTTTTCAATACTTCCAGTTCCTCTCCTGGTCACAGGGTGTTTGGCGACCACCTAGACATCATTATGCCAACGTGTCAGGCACCCACAGACCTGAAGTTAACAGGATCAGTTCCTATGCTCATTCAGTATATTTAGCAAAACCAATGGGCCAATTCAGGATTAGTGGAAGGAAGGTATTATTGCTAGGAAATAGCTCAGCAGCTCAGCACAAAATCTAGCAACTCCACCCACGCATGATGTTTTCAATTAACCTAAACAATTGCAAAAAATAGCCCACAACAACATAACAGAAGAAACCCCCACAATTCTCTGTCCTATTAAATATAGACATAGAACTACTGATCCCTTTTGGTAACATACCTACACTTTTCAAAAACCGTTGGATAAGGAATGCTTTAATTAAAATATGGTTGCCCATAAAAAAAAAACAGTTTTATGTCAAAGCACCAATGTGGCTATCCCCATTAGAGTGATAACTGGTCCTCATACAAGTGCAACTCTCACATCCTTAACTTATAGACAACTTTTGAATGTTGACCGTTCCTTGAAGCCACTTACACAATTAGTATCTGAAGGCTCTAAAATAGATTGGTGGAATTACCAACAAATATATTCACATTTTAAAAATCTCATTAAAGAGGGTGAATTTATGACTAACGATACTTCACTTGACAAAATACTATCCTCTGGTGACATAAAGCTTCTTAGTAAATTCTATAATATTTTGTTAAATGAGAAATCGAATGATATATTGGTAAAAGATACTATGATAAGATGGGCAGAGAATTTTGGCTAATCTCTTCACCTGAACAAATGGGACTCCTTGTGGAGCACAGTAAAACTCTTTAAGTCTATAGCCTTTAAGGAAAATTGTTATAAGATGTTTTATAGATGGCATCTCTCGCCTCACCGTTTATCCAAGATGTATAACTGCTCATCTAGATGTTGGAAATGTAAACATGATAGTAGCACTTTCTACCATATGTGGTGGACGTGTAAAGAGGCCAATGCATATTGGAGAATGGTAAAACTATTTATAGAGAGATCTTTGAAGATTAAGTTAGAGCTTAGACCAGAACTTTTCTTATTGAATATAGTGGACATAAATATCTCTTATGATCAAAAATATGTACTCCATCATGTAATAGTTACAGCAAGGATACTGTATGCGAAATTTTGGAAATAACCTGAATTGCCTACAGAGAGAAACCTCTATGAAAAGAGAATGTATCAAAATTGACAGACTCTCCAGATTCCTGAAAGGAGATTATGAAGAGATCTCCAAAAAAAAAAAGGCAAGAAGTAGTAAATTTACTAGTACTCTGATATGTTTATCTGATTTCGACATGTATAATCGCTATTTTTGACTTGATATGTTCAATGTAACCTCTTATATTGTATTCCCCATCCCTTTCCCCCTCTTCCCCCTTCCTTCTTCCCTCAAAATCAATAAAATTCTTTAATTAAAAAAAAAGAACTACTGATCCCTTTTTAGCATAACATAGCTATGCTGGGATATTCTATTTATTTATTTAAAATCTTTTTACCTTTCTCCTTAAAAGATCCAAGGTGGCTTACATCATTAAAAAACAATATTTAAAAGCTAAAAACAGTAAGTGCAGTAATACCTTGGTTTAAGACTAACTTGGTTTAAAAGTGTTTTGCAAGACAAGCAAACATTTCTTCTACATTTTGCAATGTCTTGCAATACTCAGAAACTGAAAATGTGAGCCAGGCACATAGGGCTCGTGGTCAGGAGAACTCCTGACTTAGTTGTAAAGGTATTCTTAATAGGAGGTCCTACTCTGTAGATGGAACTCCCTCAGGGCCACTGACTTGCTTGATCTTCCCCCAGCCTAAGAATTAATTTTGCCTTCTTCTCACCAGACATCTCTATTCTAATAGTGTTAGCCAACACACTGTGCTGGCTTCAACTTTCATCCTGCTGAACAAAATGTATTTTTGTTTTGTTTTTTAGAGAAACAAACAATGATCTGATTCAGAAAAAGAAAAATGTGGGGCATGTTTCAGGCTTCCAAGCATAATTCTTTAACTCTTCTTAATAACTGTGGAAATCTCAAGTGTAACTGATAAACTGGAGCTAAACTTAGAGAACTGTGTTAATCTAAAAGCAGCAACACAAACATTCCTTTAGTATTCAGCACACAATCTTTGCTTTCCATAGAATGCCCTTTTGTAACTTGCCCTCCTCTTGAAGGAAGGGCCGTGATGTAAATCAGCACCAACATCCTCTCCCATGAGCATTTCCCACGCTTTGGGGAGCTTTTCGCTTTAGGTCCTCTCTCGCTAGCTTTCCACTGCAGATTATCCACTGTGCTGGAAGATGATGACGGTAGTCACATGTTCATGACCATCATCTGCAGTCTGAGCTTTTAGAGCAGTGGATATTAGGTAACTGCAAGAAAACCAGGAAAAACCAGCATCTTAAACAATTTTACTGTGGTATCAGCTTTTAACAATGAGGAAACTGGCTCTAATCCATGGAGGATTATAGCACAGTAGATCCTACAAACCCCTCTGATGCTTTCTTTGGTTTCAGCATGATAGGGAACACAGGTTAATGAAATTCTAATGGTCCGAGTAGCCTTGCAGCAGTCTTGCCACAAACCTAGTATATTTAACCTTTGGGCATATCAACATTGGAGCCTTCCAAAGGGTTAGAGCTGAGAAAAGTCACCTTCTTGGACTACTACTTGTAGAATTTCTCACCCAACCGTTCTGGCTGACAGATCCCAAGAGCTGTATTCTAGAAGAGTGATTATCTTTTTAAAATATTCATTTTGTGTGTGTGTGTGTGTGTGTGTGTGTGTGTGTGTGTGTGTGTGTGTGTGTGTGTGTGTGTGTGTGTGTGTGTGCGCTTGGGGGAGAGGGATGTGTATGTGTAAGTCAAGATATTTGGCCCTCCATAAGTCTGAACTAGCTTACCCTACAGTCACAGTTGTTTGGATTATATTTTTGATGATGCACAGCAGATAAAGACTAAGTATTACAGATGCTTCACATGGGAGCAGTATGTGAGAATAAAATCTCTACCTCAAGGTAAGTCCCACTTCATATTTAGAGACTAAAATGTGATTAACAATCCAAAATGCCTGTTTGCATCACAAGCATGTTTCATGGTCGGACCATATTTTTCAGTCTGAAACTATGTCAAATGGTGAATTGGTCATTTTAGCATGTCACCATAACAAACAGCTATTCTGCAAACCACCAAAACCCTTCTGCAAGGTTTGGAGCAATGGGATATAAAAGCATGGTCTCTGTTTGACTCTGCCACAAAGACACTTTGGACTGCCATTGAAAATAATTATGAGTAGGGGTTTGTTTAAGATGACAGTCCAAAGAGAATGCCATCTGAGATTATCTATAACCCACAAGCCACATGAACCATCGTAACTATCCTGAGGGCAGCATAAATTCAAATATGTTCATGATTTGAAGACAGAAAGATGTATTGTTGAACTAACTTGCCGTTCTGGTCCAAAGGGACACTCAAGATAAAAAGGCATGGAATCCATTATTATCCTTTAGAAAGTGGAGAAAAATCATGAGATGCATATTTTGTTACATTTTATTCTCCTTGAAAACATCAAAATAAGAGTATGAGACATTCTTAGCCATTAAAATAAAACTTCCAGTTAAAAAATGCTGAGTGAATAGCTGTGACTGTGAGAAAAGTCCCGAAGTTACAGACTATGCTGGCATATGCATTCATAGGCAATAGTTATTCAAAGCTGAAGAGCTGAGTGGTCAGGTTAGGAGCAAAACCTCCAGCAATTAACAGGAAATCCAGATCCTAAGAAGTGTTAAAGGTTAATGTTTCAAACACTGAAGATAAATGCCATAGAAAGGCGTCTTAAAGCTAAGCAAGAGCTGTGGCATTTCCTAATACTAGAGATTTTTTACAAGGTGGCATTCGTGTAGCCAAACAAGAAAATGCAAGGCCAATGACAAACTGCTAAAACCAGAAATGCCTCACAAAGATACAGATTTGCATGAAACTGCATATTCTAATTAATATGTAGGTCCTTAATTTAAACAGAAAAACAATACTGTATATCTCACTGTCATGGGGAAGACCAGACAGCGATCTCTGTGCTTGCTCATCTGTTTCCCAGGTGTCCATGGCTGCCGATAGGCTGCTCTCCCTCCACCAGGTAGTCCTTTGACATTAAATTGGACTTTTTAAAATAGGCCATCCTTCCATGCCTTTTTTGAACAGACCGAGGGCTGTTCTCTGTAAATTAGGACAGTTGGCTGCTCTAATGCCATGCTTCTATTACTGTAGTTACATTTATATGCTACCTTTCCTTCAGTGAACTCAAGATGGCATATATGGCTTTCTTCCACCTCACAACTCTGTGAGGTAAGTTATGCTGAGAGAGATAAGAGAGAGTAGTTTGGACATAGTCACCTGGCAAATGTTATTGGTAAGGGTGGACGTGACCTCCCTAATCCTAGTCCAGTGCTTCACCCACCCTTGCCTGATGCTACTGATTAGGATTCCACCACAGAGTTTTGCTGCAGTGAAATCTATTAATATTCACCATATCCAGACAGACACTGAGAAGACATGTATGTTCTCTCTTCATCAGGTATGTGGGCAGTCTAGTAAGTCACAAGTTGTAGAGCTGAGGACCTTTTTTCTTTAACCTACCAACTCTTAGGTATGCTTCCATGGGAGTCTTTTTTTTTTTTTTAAAGAAAGAAGAAGGATAATGAAAGAAGCAATTTTCTGTTCAGACAGTGAAGACACTGGAGCCACTGCCATCATGTGTACGGACACAGCCATTGGTTCACAGTCCGGAAGATTCTGGTAACATGGCACTGGAAGTGATACATTCTCCATCCATGAGGTTTCAACAGAAATTCTTAGGACAGTTACTTGTGAGTAAATTGCACTGAACTCTGTGAGGCTTACTTCTGAGTATAGGTGCATATAACTGCACATTCAAAGACTAACCAAGACATGCAGTAAAGTTATTTTTCTTTCAGAAATTAATCCCCCTCATCTATTTAACATATAGAGTATTTTGCCCTATCTTTCTCCTTAAAAGGACCCAAGGTGGGTCACATAGCAATAAGTGGCTATATGATCAGCACTCTTGCTTTAATTTGTATGCTGGTTTGATTTCTGGAAGTGAGCCTTGTAACAAAGCACAGAACACAATCAAAGTTTAAATGCTAATGCTGGGAGGGTGGGGCACAAAGTTAGAAGGAAAAGCATAATTTTAGGTCACATCAGCTAATTATTTACTATCTCCCCTACCAAAAGCTGTTTTAACTATGGTTACAATGTAAAGAATAAGTCTTAACTCCTTCATCCTTCAACCAAGTAATTTTTCCCATGAATTCAAGCCAACATAAACCTCATGTTGAAAACACATGAGTCATGTTTGAGGATTTATCTTGTTGGGCATTTTACATGGAAGATTTAACTAAACCAAACATGCCAAGATGCTTATGTTTGGGAATTGTTGCATTTGTAATACAATAAGAAAGATATCTGAACTTGTGGTTTCTGACCACCACAGAGATGTTCTCTAGCAGGTTTCATAGGCGATTAAAGATGACTTGCCTAGGTTTCCAACACTGGCCTGCAAATGCGCCAACAATTCTGAAGTTGTCTGGCAAGGGAGAGCCTTTCCAAAAGCAGTTTTTGGCTCTTATCATTCCGTTTATTGTCAGGCGTATCAGTAAGGAACCCTGGGGCATAGCAATGAAGTCACAACCCAAAAGTACAGGTGGACACCTTTCCCATCCTGGATGCAGCTATGTGGCAACAAAGGAAGGGAGCCGAGTCCAATTGCAGTGATCCCCCAGTTGTGACCTAGTGATGTCATCGGCCAGCCTAGGTGGCCAACCGTGTATATGCGGATAAACCACTCCGCTGCTGAATTTACTGGAATACAGGCCTTGTGACAAATCACAAATCATCGGTCCATCTAGCTAAATGATACATACACAATACATAGATACTAGCCAGAAGGGTTAATTTTTTTGTCTTCCTCCTCTGAGGTTTCAGGCAGAAGACCTTCCCAACCTGATCTGGAGAGGCCAAATCTCCTTGAGCATCTCCCTAAACTGTTTCATATCACCAGACATGGTATTCTCATACGTATTAATCTTTCATTCATGAAGTTTGGGCCTCGCTCACCTGAGTTTATCTGCTATGAAAATCACTCGTCGTTCCAACAGGAGGGACGCAAAGATTCTGATTATCTGTCGTATACTCAGACATCTGAAAAGACACTCAAAGTCCACATGTTCCAGCCGGGAGTCCATCGGTCGCCGAAGCTCTATCACCTAAATGCATACCACAAACATGTCATAAGCCAGCTGGACTGTCTTTCATGGGGATTTTAGCCTGCTCTTAGGTTGACTGCCATGCAGTATTAAAACAACAAAATATTCCCCAGAGAATTTCCAATGATTCCGGTGGCTGGGGAATTCATTTCACCTTTTGTGGAACCTGTTACTTCCTGCAACATGCACATTAATAAATCCATGTACACAATAAAGTGTGTGTGAAAGTGTAGACTTTGCCTTAAGTATCTCTGGCATGAAGTTGGCATAGGAATGGCTCATAAAACTGTATATACAGGGGAAACAGACAATCATCCCATAGTATGTATATTGTGAATGAGCTCATACATTTTACTAATCCAGGTATTATCTCTTGCCCAGCCGGCCCTGGTTTCTATGACAAAAGTAAAACTACACAATCTATAATAGACATGTGGTTTGGAGTCCCTGTAGCTTTTTAATGACCAAATATAGGCAAAAGCATGAAATATTTATTTCAAAGTACCAAACCATCACAAAGTGGTGATGATAGCTTGTAATTCTACCTGCCTGTCTGAACAATGAGGGAATTAGCCGTTATGGAAAATACCTTGAGCCTGACTCCAGGCCCACTGACCTTCTGACAAAGCCTGTCAACGTCATAACTTTTGCAGATAAAACCAAGAAGCCTTGAAGTATATGATAAGTTGTTCAGCAAATATGAATTAGAATTTCACTACCTTTTCTTTTCTGCCCACTCCCAACCTTATCCAAGGGTAAACTGCCTCATATAACAGTAGACAAATAGAAATTATTACTTTTTTTAAAAAAAATGGGCACAATAGCATTAGCCCATGATAGGGCTCTGTAATCTCCTTTCTTTCGCCACATATATGCTGTTTCAGGCAGTTGGCTGTGCTTGGTATAATTGTCCTTTTGGGGTTGAACTTTCTTTTTACCTCATTCCCAGATCCAGGCAGGAAAGTTTTGACTCTGATTGTCTTTCCAGGTGCAGGAAAAGGAGATTCCATCAGACTTCGCATAAATGGATAAACCAGGGCAGCAGATATTCCACGCCTTCTTTCAACCTCATCCAGTATCTGACCCATCCCAGTCAAATATGAAAGAGAAGGTACAATATAATAGCAGCAAATGCACTACTACATTGTGTTGCAAAATCAGGAGTCTGTATCCTGCCAAGGGCAACTTGAGGGGTAAGATACTAGAAGCCACATGCTGGTAGTTATAAACCCTGATGGAGATGTGTAATCTCCAGGCTTAAAACGGGGGTACTTCAAGGGCCAGATGCAGGGGAGTGGTATCAGGAGACAGATATCTAGTCTTGTGCACTCCCAGACACATCTGGTGGGGCCATTGTGAGATACAGGAAGCTGAACTAGATGGGCCTTTGTCCTGATCCAGCATGGCTCTTCTTATGTTCTTACAGGGCCAAGCCCACCATGGATGAGGCCAAAGCCAAAGTGGCAAGGGTCATTACTGTCCCTCCTTCTGCCATACATTTCTCTGTTTTCCTATCTACCTCTTTCTGCCTTCCCCATGCAATATGGGCACGAGAGAAGAAACTGCAAGAGCTACTTGCAGGCCTGAACCCATAGAAACCTGACTTCATATTCTTAAACTTCTAGAACAACTTTCTACCAAGGCACACAACTTGCCAAAATACAACAGACACACAACTTTTAACTATCCAATGTAAAGCATTAACCTTACATGCATGTTAATACCAGAAATCTTGATTCATTCATGCAAGCAGGATAATAGGTCTTCTGTTATATAAATTGCATTTTAAAAACTAACATTTAACCTCTGTTGTCTCATATTTGTTTCATGTCATTGAATGGCCTTGATTTATTTCCGGAGTTTAAGTACTTAATGCCAAAATGCAATATTATTTTATAACTGGTTTATTGTCTCTTTCAACTTATCACAACTTGAAAACATTTCCCAATACCCCACCTGGGGACTTGCAGTGTAGTAATGATAACATGATGTTGTGTGATTCTTCCAAAGAGTGTTCATGCTTATGGGAAGTAGTATAGAAGTTGAAACAATAATACCAATAACTTTTTGTCTTGATACCCAGGTAGCTATGCAAAATAATACACTGTCCATGCCAAACAGCAACATTAAAGAGAAAGAGGTATAAGTTTGCTTTTAAGGTTTACATCCTATGTTTTCCACCACTGACATGTTGTCTTTTTGTTTCCATTAATAGTTGTTTAAAAATATAACTTTGGGGTTATTACAAAAAACAGTTATTTTGCTTCAGAACTTTCAGAAAAAGAAAGGAACAGAACAGGAAAGCACAATAACAAATCCCCCTGTATGTGGTTTTGTTCACCTTCCAATTTAAATACTGTACATCACTTATTTCTGTCTCCTCCTTGTCAATGTGTAGCCTAAATGTAAACAACACTTTCAGCACTTGGCTTCTATCCATTGCACCTTTTGTGAAGGTCACAAATCAGATTTGACATTCCTTGGTATGCAATTGTAAAATGCACTCATTTTCTTTCTTCAGTACATCCAGAGAGAGTAGATCCAGTGAGATCCCTGCTACTGATTTGCCAGGAACCAATCTCAAGGATAGGTTGGTGGGTCTTAAAAGTGGCCAATGTGGCAATACGTACATAGCAGTTTTCTGTGCAGTAAGTCTAGAGCCACATCCTGTTTATCTCTATAAGACCTCCCACATTATTGATGGAAGAATGAGAACAATGGTTATAGCCCAAAATTCCATTTGGCCTCCTTAATTGAATGACAGTACTATCAAAATAAGGTGTTACTACTACCTAGGGACTGTTGGTTGTTCATGTGAACTATTTTTATTTGGCACAATCATTGGGAAGACCTCAGGGGCTTTTAAAAATGTTTTGCCTGGTTTTTTTAAAGGGGGAAATAACACTGATATAGTATTTCCATTGACTGTAAGAGAGTTCCAGGTACAGTATTTGGAAATTTCCATATGTTTAAAATTCCAAATTCTGAATCTGATTTGTGAATCTGAATGTTAGTGCATAATGTACATCCCTATCCTTAAACTTTGTGATGTGTGACAGGAAACAGCCTAGACCAGTGTTGGTGAACCTATGGTATGGATGCCAAAGGTGGCACTCGGAGACCTTTCTGTGGGAACCCAGCATTGCCCCTTCACAGCCACGTGTATTCAGGTTAAATTGCTGTGCTGGCACTTTGCAAAAAAAAAAAAGTGGGTTTTGAATCACAGTTTGGGCACTTGGTCTCTAAAAGGTTCACCTTCACTGGCCTAGACTAACAGCTCTCACATGTGCAATAAACTTGATATGGAATTATTGTTCCTCTACAAATCTACGTACAGTACATAATGAGCTTTCCAAAATATAATTTCAGAATTTTTGCTCTATATTATAAACACAAGGAACTCATAACTTTTACATGGAATTTTTACCCTCTCTTTAACTGCTCACAATCTCTTGTAGCTTTAATGTAATGTTGTCTTTTAATGCTGTAAGATGTCCCTCAATTCCCTGTTCTCAATACTTGAGTATGTCTTAATTGTACTGGACTGTATATTGTCCCTCATTAATGTAAGCTGCCTTGGGTCCTTTTCCAAGGAGAAAGATGGGGGTAAAAACACTCTAAAATAAACAAATAAATAAGGAACAGTCACTGGAAGAAAATGTGAAAATATGGGGTAGAATAATTCCAAGTTTGGCATCATTCTTCAGATGCTCCGTCTTGCACTGGCTGCCGAATGACCCTTCCAGGGGGGTTTAATAGTGACTAAACTTAGAGAAGGACAGTGAGAATTTAACATACACTGGATGTATATCCCACAGTGGGAGGAAAGGAAGTCCTCTATAGGCATTCCCTATAGCTGGCAAAGAAACAGACAGTGGGTTAGTGTTATACTGACCCCATCGTCTCAAATGTGTGCCAAGAAGCTCAGCCAAACGTAGTTTTGGAAAACAACTGAGAACTTGGAGGAGGGGAGAGAGCAGAGAGAGAAAGGTGGAGGAGAGGGGAAAGAATACTGGCAGGCACAGATGTTTTTCCTATCTAGATGTATTTCAGACACAGAAGTAATAAAACACACTTTGATTAAAAAAAAACCAACAACAGAGATGAGCTGTCCAGCACAGTAATTCTAAAATGCTGTTATCACCCATCAAGCAAAGAATTCTTCTTCTTGATTCATTAAGTGTAAAGCTTTTCTGTAAGCAGCTAACAAAAAGGCAGTGCAAAAAGTACAGCTTACCTTTGAAAACAAGTCAAAGCAACCCAGGCGGCTGATGACACAATATACTTCAGGTAGGCGTGGACCTTTTCCACTTGGCTGACAACAATAGGAAAAAAAGGGGGGTCTGAATTGCATTTTAATGTTAAGCCATTTATTGACACAATGATGTTTTTGGATAGGATTTTAATCATACATCTTTCTTCACCAAACAAGCCACTCTTGGGGAAGCATTTTCTTCTTTTTCGCAAGATAAGAAACATAAATGAACAAGGGTTATATGGTCTGGAAATCACTCTGCAATCTCCATCATCAATCCAAGGTCATTCAGTTACACACTCACTCACACACACAAACACACACACCACCACCACTACCACCACCACAACAATAACCATGTGCATTTATTTAATTTTAATTATTCCATTCCCATATGGTTTATTTATGGTAGATGAAACGAAGCCACCAAGGACATTTATGAGAAATGTAAAGAATAAGAGCTCAGCTGTGTTGAATAGCCTGTGACTGCAGATCAGATTGTGGTTGATATTCCTGCCATAAATCTTTCTTAAATGAACTTGTATGCTGTGCCTAGTTTTTGTTATGTTTCTTGGTCCATAATACTGAAAGCTCTTTGTGCTAATAATGGCCATGATCCAAAAAGGGTGGTTTTACCAACAGAACGGGTTCCATCAGAAGAAATGGGAGTCCTAGTGATCCACACCTCCCACCTCAGCCTTATGTGAACCCCCAAAACTGGATCTGGGGAGCAATCCAGAGCCAGTCTGGGAGATGCACAGGATGCCAGGGAGGAGGACAAGCAAGTTCTATTGCAGTAGCATAACACTGGATGTAGGCCAACATAAGCAAAGATTCCCTATCAAGAGCAAACCCCGTCCCTGAAATAACAAGTCTGTGTACTTGTGATGAGGAGTACTTCCCAATTTCTATTTAAATTAAAAGAGATGTGCCTTTTAAAAAAGCCCTACAGGTTAATAACCCCGCTGAATCAATGTTTCAAAATGTTTTTTTAAATCAGAGAATACAATGATGATCAAACTGCTCAGCAGTTTGCACACAGTTCAAGGGAAACAGGCGGTTAATGTTATAATGGGAGGATGAGTGGAATTGGTCAGCAGGTGCGCGTGCTGCTGCAGTAAAAACCATGAATAAACCCTGCAGTTAAGTGGACCCAGATGGATCTATTTCTGGATCAAGACCTGCTGCTCGGCAGACGTCACGTTTCTGAAAAAACAGAATCTTTCTTTGTCCATATTAGGTATAAAAACGCCTTCTAAAAGAATCAAGTGATTATATCTAGCATGTGGGATTTGGGTTAAAATCATTGTGTCAAATCTCCAGGAATGCTGTAGCCATGCCAGGCGTCCTGGACAGCTACCAGCTAAGAGCTGTCTCGCGGAGTGCCAGTAAAAACACTGCATTCCTAGGTCATATATAATCGCAGGAACAATAACTGCTCACAGTTTAGTCAAAGGCTCTGGCCTTGTGAAATATTACTCTTGGTACTTTTCAAAAAGCCTACAATGTCACTAAGTTTAAAAATAACAATGAGCATTTTGATTTCCCAAATGTCTTGCTTCATGACCTCTCTTTCAAATTTGTCCATTTCCCAAAAACAGTCACTCCATTTTGCATTTAACAAACCACAGTGATAATGAATGGAACACCTCAAATCTGGCAAAGGGTTGGTTTAGCTGAACTCTTCTTTCTATGAACTCTGCTACTTTAGGTACTGAACAACCTGGTCTCTCAGTTCACTTCTAAGCCTGAGAATCTGCAGAAGTCCCATTCCATTCACAAATGAGCACATAGACAGTAGTTAAAATAAAAGAAACAAATAAAAATAAACCATTTTGTTTCTCTGTAAAATGCCCCCCCCGAGTCCTAGAGGTACCAAATTTGGTGTGAACCTTCCTTTGACTGTCCCCTTTAAGTCCTCCAAATTTGGAGAGTTTTGGGGTTCAGGGGGCTGAGTTATTCAACTTCAAAGGGGGTGCCCCTGGAAAAAAAAAATTCAGATTTGCAATGTTATGTGCTTGAAAATAGTGATCCCAAGTAGCTACCAACATGGAAATTACAGTGGGAACTTCCTCAAGCTTTCCCCTTGAAGTACCCCCAATTTTGAGAGATTTGGGGTGCTGAAATCGCTTGGGTACGAGAAGCCTGCCATTCACATGCATGGAATCAGTAATTTTTCACTGAATATTTTTAAAAATATTATTTTTACCAATTATAGGGTTAATTGACAGCTTCCTCTCAGTGTGTCGTTCCACACTCCTTCAATTAAGTTTTCCCCACAGCCTCTTTAGTGCTCAATAACTTCGTCTCCTGTACCCCAAGGGGTATCCCCCATATTTGGTGCCTCTAGGACCCAGGGGACCCATTTAGTAGAGTACAGTAACCCCCCATCTACTGTGGGGGTTAGGGACCGACCCGACCCACGATAATTGAAAATCCACAATATGCGGATGCAGGTTGGGTCGGGACTGGGGGGGGGGCAGCCCACAATGTTTAAAATGTCTTTAAGCAACGGAGCCAGGCTGGGATCCCTTGAAATTCAGAAAAGTTAGGGTTTCTGGGGACTGAGATATTAAGCTCCAAAGGAGGTGGGGGTGCTTAATGGAACGAGTGTGTCTGGCACACTTTACCAATTATAAGGCTAATTGACAGCTTTTCCTCAGCGTGCCGATCCACACTCCTTCAATTAAGTTCTCCCCGCAGCCCCTTTGGAGCTCAATAACTCCATCCCCTATACCCCTTGTCTCTGTTGCTTAAAGACATTTTAAACGATGGGGAGTTGAGAGAAGCGGCACAATGTTTAAAATGTGTTTAGGGCAACAGAGCCAACAAAATCTTTTGTTTCCACACCCCAGCGCCAATCAGCTGGAGGCTGGGGCGTGGGGAAAGGGGGGGGGGAGATTTAAAAAGCCCAGGCATTTAAAACCTTTCCCCCCCTCTGTCAAGCCCTTTCAGTGCGTTCTGTGGTCCCACGATATAGCCGAACCACAGTATATGAACCACAAAAGGACGGGGGACCACTGTAACAAATTGGTTCATTGCTGGTTCATTTCATACAATTTTTTTAAAAAAATAATTTCTACAAAACAAAACAACTCACGGGGGACAAAATGAAATGAAACAAATCTCAATTTTCCGTTTCATGCCCATCCCTACTGTGGAGCTTTATCAGCAAAGTGCCATGCAAACTCCTTACGGGCGGCCATCAAGTAGTCATCCCCCCTCTCTTATGGTCCTCTGAATAACCGGTCCTTGACCACCCTAAAAAGCTTCAAAGGTGGGCTCTGTGCAGCTGCAGTGGTGGCAGAGAATAGTTGTTTCTTCACTGCCACAGAGGCTTTCCAGTGAGCTCTAGCCTGTGTTTGATCAGATTTGCTTCTGGTTTTCCACCATTGTCGCTGCAGTCTCTGAATAAGAAGTGGTGAATCGTTTCCTAGCAATGTCTGAAGTAAGTATGTAACGAGGAATCCTGCCAAAAATTTAAGACCAGAACCGCTGACTTCATAAACCTAAGTACTGTACTGTACTTGAATGTACTTTCTAGCAAGGATATGAGACACATCCCCAATTTATGGCTGGATTTATTCAGATATTAATGCCAGTCATCATAATACACTTATAACGTAACCCTTAGTTAAGTGAATCCAGTCTGAGGATGTAGTAATGTAAAATGCAATGGATATATTTTTTCGGAAGCCTGTCAACTATTCTTGTCTGCGTACAGCACTTTTATGTTTCCAAATGTGAAATCACCATAATATGTAAGCCCAATTTAGACTGGAAACAGAACTAGACACGATTAACAATTCTGTCCTGCACAACTGCCATTATTATCCTGCATGATCATCAATATTTTTGATTGCAACTTTTGAATACATACATCTCTACACACTGGTTTGCAAAATAAGAACAGCAGCAACAGCAAATGTAGCTAAATGGCATTCTGTCAGTCCCACAAGCTTTGTTTAAAACATATGACTCAGGCAGGCAGTGAGAATTCATAGCAGTGGGTTCAATCTGTTTCTCCTGCTTGAGGCAGCTTTTTCATCCAGGAGGGAATTCAAGAAATAGAAAGGGGACAGTATGATGTCAACGGATTTCCTTTTCATTCCGAAGTCTCTTGTGTCCTCTTTAAAAATCTGCCCCAGAATGTCTGTGAAGATTCTCAGTCATCCAGGTGAGTTTATCTGGAAGTTGAGTCATGGCTACTGGACTTCTTTTTTGAGAGCTAGAAACGTTTCGCTGTTCATCCAAACAGCTTCATCGGTCTGAATACAGCTAGTGCAAGTACACAGATGGAGTACTTGCACTAGCTGTATTCAGACCGATGAAGCTGTTTGGATGAACAGTGAAACGTTTCTATCTCTCAAAAAAGAAGTCCAGTAGCCATGCCCCAGAATGTTAACAGAACTCTTGAAAGAGTGTTCCTCAGCAGGGACTGCATTAAAAAGCCAAAAGGTTACTGCTTCTGTCTTTGTTGATCCAGAGCCTTCTGCCAGGGAGTGAGAGAGATGGATAGTACTGCTTAGAATCCGAAAGCTGCCATTCACCATCTTTCCGAAACTGAGTAGGCTCCTTTAAAATGATCTGTACACCATTCTGTAAATGCACTCGCCATCTGTAATCCAGAGTCAACTACAGCCCTGTTTGGATGTTTTCAGCCTACTGTATCCATGTAAGACAGGGAAGCCCTGAATAGACCTATGCTGGTCATATAAACTACTCCCACTCATTCAAAAGTGCTGATGGGATCATCAAGGATGCAGAGCATCAAGTTAACTCTGCAACTTTTCTGTAAGGTGCTTCCAGTTTCCTTTTTTGAAAAGCTACCAAGAAATACACAAAATTGTGATGGATGTGTGTGGGGGGGGAGAGAAAGTGGACCAAGCAAGATTTTAGAGGATCTTAGTGAAAAAGGAAAACCAACATTTTCTTCTCACAAACAGGGAAACATATAATACAGAAGTGTAGGAACTTCACTTCCCCTGTATACTGGAAATATATTTGACTTTTACAATACTAAAAGTGCAGTTTATCCACAGAAAAAGTCATGTCCCCTTAAGATAGGCAAGTGTCATTTTCTCTACCCCTGTAGTACAAAGAGGACACACATGCTCATGGCTAACAATAAGCTATTTTAAACCACTGAATCTTAGAACTGGAAGAGATCATGGAGACCCTCTAGTCCAACTCATCACTTGATCCAGAATCTGAAAGGCAGGAAGACATTGCACGATCCAATTTCTGCTTATGTCCTTCCAGTGAAGGAAAGACCACCACCTCTCAAAGCCAAGCCTGTTTAAACAATTCTTAACACTAGAACTTTTATCCTGAAGTTTACCTGGAAAGAGCTGCCTAGATATGCCCTAAGCACATCTGATCTCACTTGATTTCGGAAGCTAAGCAGGGTCGGCCCTGGTTAGAACTTGGATGGGAGACCACCAGGGAATACCAGGTGCTGTAGGCAGCGGGAGTAGGAACTGGCAAGCCACTCCATTATTCCTGCCAGGAAAACTCCATGGACGTGGAGTCACGTAGAGTCGGTCACGACTGTAACGACACAACACACACACATTACCTGGAAAATGCTTCCTTTAAACCTGTGCCCACTGACCAGCACCCAAATATTAAACCCAACTAGAGCACAGACACTGAACCAATTGTTGAATGGCGAGTCAACAATTAAATAAATCTTAACGATTCAAAGGCTATACTCTATCTGGGATTATCAAATCAGGTGAGATTCAGACCACTGGTTCTAATTCTGTGCTTTGATCAACTGAGAATTAGTCTGTTTTGTCTCCTGCATCATAGACCTTCAGATCTGAAGACTGCTATCATGTCTCCACTTAATCTTCTCTTCTTTAGGCTCTTTCTTGGCACATTGTAATTTACTACCTTGACAGGAAGGTTAATGTACTTACTAGTAGTCTTCGGCAGTACCCAAACCTTCTGCTGCCATCGTCTCCAGTCAGCATGAAAGAGAAGGTCTCACTGTAACAGAGATTACCACAGATTTCAGTGCATTACTTGAATGCAGGCATTAAGATTCACCCGGCTTTCCTTTTAATGAATCAGATTTTTGGACATGCCTTGAGATATCTTCCAGACGGATAAAAGCCATGGTTTTATTCCACAGATTTGTGACACTAACCGCAGGATTTGTATTCATTCCGTCCATGTGTAAATGATTACTGAAAATCACAGGCAACAAGGAGGTAAGGCTTAAATGCCTTATTTTGAAAGCTATTTCAAAATCAATTCATTAATTTTTTTCATGGCTACTACTGATAAAATATATAAAAGGAAAGAGATGGTTTTTTTAGGGAGAGGAAAATGAGCTGGGAGGACTGGAAGGGCAGATATGTACCATTTCCTGAATTTGAGACTAACTCAGGAAATGAACCAGGTATTTCCTGAATTCTGGAAACAATCTGGATCATTTCTGGATACATGCACAGGCAAATATCCCAAAATGGCCATCAATCACAGTTACATAGATAATAACATGGGTGACCTTCCTCAATACTGAGCATATGACATTTGCAGGAACTGTGACCAGCGACAGAAGCTAGATGTGACATAGCAAAACCTTATGAAATTATGAAGATAAAAATCATCTCTCTCTCTCTCTCTCTCTCTCGCATAAGAACATAAGAACAGCCTTGCTGGAACAGGCCACAACCCATCCAAGTCCAGCATGCTGTTGCTGTCTCACACAGTGGCTCACCATTTGTTTCACGGTATTCCCAAGCAGATGTCTTCACCTGCTTAAGATTCCCTGCAAATGGAATTGAGAGTTATCCAGCCTATAAGTTCTCTCTGTCTGTATGTCTGTACACACACACACACACACACACACACACACACACACACACACACACACACACACACACACACACACACACACACACACACACACACACACACAAATACCCCGTAAAATGAATTTAATTCATTATACAAGGTCATTTGTCTTACAAAGTGCGGTTTCCCATAGGAATGCATTGAAAACTAATTAATCCGTTCTGGAGGGAACGGATTAATAGGTTTTCAATGCATTCCTATGGGAAGGCTGTCCCAACCCCCCTCTATCAAGGGCAGCCAAAGGCTGCTTTCTGCAACCCTGACAAACAGCTGTCTTTGATAGGTCCAACCTGTCAGAATGGGCTGGGGGGGGGGTTGCAGAGAGCAGTCTTTAGCTGCTGGTGATTGAGGGGGCAGCCAGCTCCTCTTTTCCCGGGTCTCTGCAGGTGAAAAGGAGGAGGAAGAGACAGTGTCTATCCTGTCTTTCCTTCCCTGTAGCATCTGATCTGTGTGTGCTACAGGGAAGGGGGGGCAGCACAGAAACCTCCATCACCTCCTCTTCCCCGGGACCAAGGTAAGCAGCAGCAGTGGATCATTGCTACCGCTGCTTACCTCCAGGCTGGGTCGATCCCTGCTCTGCCCAACATACAGTTGGGAAGATGGGGGACTGATGGATGTCTGCCCAGCTTGCCATGTGGGGCAAGTGGCAGTGGATATGTGCCTGAAGGGGAAGAAGAGGAACTTGTGGGTGGCAGACTTCAGAGGATCAGGAGTTTGCCTTCTTCCTCCCCAAGAGCCCGTGCCGGAGGTGGGTTGTGGGGACGCAAGTGCCAGCTGCTTGTCCTTCTCTCCCCTTCTCCTCCCCTCCTCCCTTCATGTGCCCAACATGAATCCTCTTGCTGCTTAAGGAGACAAGCAGTGGCGGGGATTGTGAGAACGGCCATAAGAGACCTCCAGTGGAGGGTGGGGTGGGTGGGAAGGAGAAGAGAGAGAGGGAAGTCCCACGACGGCCACTGCTGTTGCAGGCAAAGCCTAGTGGGGGATCCTGGAAGCCAGCAGCACGAGAAGGAAACCGGGCTTGCCCCTTCCTGTCCAGCTTCTTGCCTCTCTCTCTCTCTCTCTCACTCACTCACTCACTCACTCACACACACACACACACACACACACACACCACAAAGCCCCCCCCTCCCCAGAGCCAGAGAAAGCTGCCGGGCTGGGGGAAGAAACAAGAGTGCTGGGAGAGCCCATCCAAGGAGGGAGGGCGCTTTTGGTCCGCCTGTCCATCCATCCCACCAGCCTCTTCCTCCCTCCCTCGCTGTCCCCTTCCCCTCATGCATGTTGCTGTCCCTCCTGCCCTGGCTTTGGCTTCTCCGTTGTTCTGGAGAAGCAATGGGGGCCAGAGCGCTGTGGCGGGACATTTGAAAGAGGCTGTAGTCATTCCATTACAGACTCTTTCAAATGCCAAGCCCCTGAGCACTGTGGCACATCCCTTATCCAGCCAGGCACCACCGCCTTGGGTCCCGGGTGAAGTTGGAAGGTGAAGGCAGCGAGTGCCAGCTCCTCGCCCATGCCTGCCCACGCTGCCTCTTTCCGAGTCCCACTGTCGCCTCTTCCTCCACAAAGCCAGCGAGGAGGAGGAGGAAGAGGCAGGTTCTATCCTGCCTTTCCTTCCCTGTAGCATCAGGGAAAGGCCGGATAGAAATCTCCACCACCTCCTCTTTCCTGGGACTGACGTAAGCAGCTGTGGCAGCGGGCGGGCAGGCGATTTTCAAAGGGCTGGAGCCAATGGCAGCTCAGTTCCAGCCCTTTGAAAATTGCACGCCTGCCACAGCGAGCAGATCGCCACTGCTGCTTCTCTTTCGAGCCTCCCATGGTGGGCCAACCTCAATGGGATCTTAGTCAGCCCACCAATTTGGTGGGCTGAGCAGGATCCCATTGACATTTGCCCACCCCAAGAGGCTCAAAAGGGAAGCGCGCTTCCCATTTTCAAATGTCCCACCACATCCGCTCTGGCTTCTGGAACGCTCTGGAACGACTACAGCCTCTTTCAAATGTCTGACACGAGTGCTGTGGGGGCCGGAGCATTCATGGCAGGACATTTGAAAATGGATCTTCTCCCACTCCGGGTGGGTGAGTATATATAACAGACGAAACATTATGTCGGTTTTATCCCCCAACACTATGGCTACCACCAGTAAGATCTTTCACCTGTTGTACTCTGACACTGCATTCCAATCTTTTGCATCTGGGAAGCAAAACTGGGGGATGGCCTTGAGCCGCTCTTCTGCTTCGCGGACTTGTTTTGTGGGTCTTTCCAGCTGTGGTTGAAAAAAAATCAACATCAGGGGAATATAGCAAAGGACCAAATCAAATTTATTTTGAAATCAAATTTATACTTTATCTTGAAATCCTGTTGCACAACCGTTTGAGTAAAAGCAAAACAGAAGTCTTTAATAAGACGCAATGTGCTCTTGATAATGGCTACATAATTGCGACAGTGTACACCAAGCTGTACAACAGGATTTCTGCCACTGTTTGATGCAGAGAACAAACTTTGGAATGTTTGTGGAGTAAAAAAAAAGTATACATCTTAAAGTAGTGACAGAAAGATCTGTCAGCTTCATTTTTACAACATTTGCATTTTTCAAGCAAATTCTGTTTCCACAATGAGTTTTAAGTTAAAAGTCAAACCTTACATAAACATTCATATTCATTTTTATGCCCACAAGAATTTGCACAAATGTTTATTTTATAATGGCATCACAAAAATAAGCTTGGTTTGGATTAAAATGCCAAATTTAAAACAAAATTCACCCACATCCACCTTCTACCTTCAACTCAACTAATTTAAGAAAGGCAACAGAGACAATTGGTTGTCAATAGTAGAGGTAGGTGCAAATTTGCTCAAATTCCACAAAATATCTTATCTGCATGTCCAGAATGGCTCTAAAACCTGATGGAAAAAACTCCTCCCTCTCCTCCACAAACTATGGGGGTGCAGTGCATACTGAGTTACTTGTTTTTAAATGTGGAACGGATTTTCCTCTTGTGAAGCATCCCATAGGAAATTTCATCTTGTGAAGCAACCTTATTCCCAGAAATTTCATTTGTCTTATGAATTTTTTGTCTTGAGGGGCATTTATTTTAAGAGGTATTACTGTATCTTGTTTAAAATAGTAATCACTATTCTAATGTGATATTTGATTGACTCAGCCTTATATGGGTTCAAGTTTTGAAATTACAGTTACCCTCACTAAGGGGTTGTTATCAAATAATGGTTTGAGCTGAAGGAATATCTTCAGTAGGAAATATCATGTACCATATTTTCCGTCTATAAGACACTTCCATATATAAGACAAGCCAAAGTTACAGTTTTTGCAACCACACAGTTCTCTCCTCAGCTTACCTCCTTGTATATGGCAACCCTCAATTTTTGATCTATTTTAGATAAAAATATACACGGGAAAATACTGTAATTTTCTGCACCATCCTTAAACCATCACCTAAGACACACAGTGAAGGCCTGTCATGTGGACAGCAGAGAATAAGAATATGTGAAACTGCTCAGACTTCTACTGCCATCTTCCATAAAGTCTTCCCTCTCATGGACAGTGGCCTCACTGTACATATCTGCAGGGGACTGGTTCACTGTCCCTCAGACACTATTGGGAGCCGGACTATAGTTTGAAAAAAAATCTTGCCTTCCTTCCTCCCCTTTGGGGTCCTCTAGGTACCCTCCTTTTCTTCCTTCCTCTTCCCCCTTCAAGCCAAACACACACAACTGCCCAGCCCCAGACAGCCCTCCGCTGCTCATCCGCTGCTGCTGCCACCTGAGGAGGCTCTTGGGGGGAAGGAAAAAGAGGTTGCACACACAGAGAGAGAGAGAGAGAATGGAGGCAGTGCTCTTTGAGAGAGGTTCTCTAGGAATGACGCTGCCTCTCTATCACCACTTGCCCGCTTTTTGTCCTAGCCCCTCCTCTCTCCCTCCTCTGCAGGAGGACTCTCTAAGAATGACACTGCCTCTTGCTCATCTCCCATCCATCCATCCATCCATCCATCCAAGTGGGGAGGGGGGTCTGCAATGGCCGGTGGGCCAGATTCAGGACCTTGGCAGGCTGCATCCAGCCCGTGGGCAGTAGTTTGATGACCCTTTCTCTAGCCCATTAAGACATGTGGGCAAGAGTTACAAATGGCAGGATAATCAAAGGTGCAAAAAGCTGACTCAGTGACACACAGACACTACCTTGACTAAGGCATATACAGGTCTCTAAATGAGATGGGCAGCATTATCCCATATCACATGCCATCAAGTCAGTTCTGACTTCTAATAATCCCCAGAGGATTTCTAAAGTACCTGTATATATGATAATTAAGAGTAGTTTTACCAGAGCCACACACCAGTGAGTTTCCATGGCTGAATGGTGATTTGAACTCAGGTCTTCTGAATCCCAGTCTGACTCTCTATCCACAACACTGAACTGTGTTATCCTAATCGTATGCAGGTTCAATTACAAATTAGTCAGTATAAATTAAGTTGCACTTCTTTCAATTTTGTGCATAGAATTACTTTCTTAAAACAAACTATTTCAAAGTGATATGATGCTACATTGCAAACATTTTTAAGGAAGGAGAAGTGGGAACATTTTAAAATGTGGTTTCATCTCTCTCTTTTCATCAAGCTTTCATTTGTTGAAAGAGAATCAAACTACATATTCTGTTTCCCGACTTCAATTTTTACAATGGTCGTTGTTTGTAAGGTATCACAGTGCATGTCGTGAGATGTCCACCCCTTATGTCTCAGTCACACTCCCCATACAGCTACAAGAAAAAAAATTCACCAATTCCAATATTTTTGTGGGATCATCTAATAACAGTGCTTGGCAGAAAACCACATGTAATGATCCATCTTAAGTTATGCACATCTAATATACTTATATCTAGCTAGCTATCCATCCATCTCAAAAACTTGTCTATCATCAGATTAGTGCTAGGCACTACTCTGGGCAGTTTAAATCAAAGAGACAATCAATGAAATATAATATAACAAACAAGACATTAAATCATCACATAGAAACAAAATGAAATCAAATTGATTTTATCATAGGTATCACCACAATATACATAAATAATAACAATAATAATGTTATTATTTCTAATATTTCTAATAAACTGAAAGACCAAACAATAAAATTCTTACCTTTGGAAACTGATACGTGACTTCAGGAACAAATGTGTTTTTGGAGGGCTTCTTCTTAAGGGAAACCACCACAAAATACTCAAACAGTTCACGTTCCTGCCATTCAATCAGCTCCAGTTCTAAGGTTCGGTAGCTAGGAGCTCTTTTTAGCATTGACTGGATGTGGACAAGGCGTTGAGTGTGAGCTAGTATTAGAAAAAGAAGGAAGGAAGGAAGGAAGGAAGGAAGGAAGGAACATTATTTAAAAGTTTGCCAAGAGGTACACTCTTAGTTCAAAGCTTGTGCTCTCTGAATCCTTTGCTAACAGAAATTATAGTCTCTTCCAACAGCGGAATGACAGATGTCATTCAAAAAGATACCATATTAAGAGTTATGTTCTCAGCTCACAATATAAAAACAAATGCAATAGACTTGTCATGCCTACTATGATCTAAATGCTATGTTAATCAGCAATTATATACATAACTAATTTACAACCAATATAGAATCAGCTCCATCCTGCCTATCTGTTTCAACTTGGATGACAGAGTAACACAAAGGAGCATATTCAGTTGCAGAATTTTGCATTTTTTAAAACGTCCGTGTTTATGAAGGCAAGGTCTCTCTCCTTGAATATGATCCCATCAAACCAAGCAAGGAATGCACACTGGTGGCCGAGAATTATGACAAAACCCTGTGCCACATTTCGAAATAACCATATGTGATTTTTTTCCAGATATTTCAGTTCTCCACATGCCACATGATACCAGACTTTTGTCCTCTACCCATCAAGAAACAAGCATAACATTCTGCAACACTACAAAGAACTCACCACTGATATTTTTCCCCCTTGGATTTTTTTTTCCTGTGCTTTTAGTTTAACATTAAATTGGGAAAATTAGAAACTCCCATTTCTGCCCATCAGGACATGTGTTGTTGTTGCTGTTTCTATAAGGCTGTTGAGATGAAATCATTTTTAGTAACTGCTTATCACTGGAGGTGTACACTTGAGCATTCTATGATTGTAATAGTTTCCGGTTTAATAATCATCTCAGAACTGCAGAACTGGAAGGGGCGCTATGGATCATCAAGCGCAGGCCCTGTCAGGACGGACAGAGTAGGGCATTGAGCTCCCCATCTCTGACTCCAGATACTGAAACCACCAGGTTATCTCTATTGCTTTGAGGGCAATACTTCATGGTTGTTTTCTGTATACCATGAACCCACTGAATTATTCACCAGGGTATTATTTCTGAGAAAAAATAAAAATATGATAGCAAACACATAATACTAATACTATGCCTCGTAAAACTAGCAGCAACGCATTGCAGTTTTATCTATCTGTTTCTGCTGTACCTCAAATTACAAATACCACAGCAATCTGCCTCAAGCCAGGAAATTCATTGGAATCAAAGCAGAATCTGACACTGGTTGGGAAATTAGTCCATAAAAACAGATTTACTGGCTAGACAATGAAGAGTTAGATGGACCAGACTGCTAGACAGCAGCAAAGACAGATGAATAAAAGAGGAACCATTTTCAGTAATTTCACAATCTTTTTCTTTTTTTTATCCTTAAGGGATTTTTCAAATGCATGCTGTATTAGCCAATGTGAAATATATGTTTCTAAAATATACACTGCTACAAAGCCAAGCTTAGCTGTCAAAGTATCTTGCTTAAATTGCTGTACAGACTACAGAAATACGACTTGCACAGTATAGTAGTTAAGAGCTCTGCTGTGAAGTTTGAAGCTTAGCCTAGCCAGGAGCTTATTGGGTAGCTCTTACCATAATCACCCTTCCCTTCCAATTTGCAGCAAGGGGGTGATAAAAGTGACAAACAGACCTTGATGGCGCATAGCCAAAGAGTTCTGCACTTCCTTTATAAACCTACGGTGATTATTGTTGATGTAGATCTACATCCATGGGTGCCCAGGCTTTCCTTGAATCCCACACTTGTGTCTTCTGATGTACATCCCTGTAGGCCTCCTCTCTTAATTTATTCATGGCTTTTCCCCCATCCATCAAAAAGAAGAATTTCCAAAACAATATTCATTTCATTCCAAATGCAAGAGATGCAATTCTTTTGTTAACAGATGATAAAACGTGAGAAGAATGCAATGAACAGTGAAGGTTCCTAAAGAAACTGAGGTTGATCCGTGCCTAACTATGAACAACATTATCTTGTCTTCTTCCTAGAAACCAATGTCCACTCCACTTCCCATAGAGTACACAAACAAATATGCAGGTATTGAGCACCATAACTTCAAACATCTCCTCTTTCTTCCCATTTAAACTGCAGATTCCAGTCAATTTGTCCTGTGTTTATTTTCCTTCATATGTACATACAATAGAAAACCAAGGGCAGCATTCTGGTTGTCCAAAATGGACCTGTGTGGAACAAGGCACGAGAGAAAGCTCTAGATGGAAAATCCAGAAGATGCCTTCTATGCTTTAGCAAAAGTACTTTCAACCTGAACAAGCAGACCTTGCAATTGTCTTAATAGAGGCTCTAAACATTTAAAAACTGAAGAAATAAACAGTCTTTCCACCTTCAAAGAGCACGTCAATCAGTTTACATCAGTGGTGGGCAGATGATAATGGAGCTGCAACTCTCATGAGAGCAAGCAAACAAAGCTAACTGTGAGAGATTCTGGGAGCTGTGGCCCAACAACATCTTAGAAGACCAGCTTTGAGCCAGCTACATAGCACTACCATTATGAATGTCAGTAAGGCAGGCTGCTGTCTTTTACAGAACTCACTTCACAATAAGTCAGCAAAAAAATTTCAACATGCCTTCTATTTAAATGCCACTAGGGATGGTCACGAAACAGAAAACTTGAGTTTTGTTTTGTTCCATTTTGTCCGCCCCCCTGTGTTTTGTTTTGTATCGTAATGAAATTTCTCAAAAGAATTTCGTTACTTATGAATGAAACAAAATGAGGTAAGGGGATCCCCCGGCGGGGGCTGAGAGGGCAGCGCTAACGTCAGCTCTCTGCGCAGTGGACAGAGAAGAGTCCCCCAGGAGAATTCGCTGCCGCTGCGCCCACCTCCAAAGCCTCGCGGAGGCAGGCAAAGGGGCTGAGCTAGGAGGAGAGTCCTCCTTTGACACTCTTCTCTGCTGCCGCTGCCATTTTAAACAGACTCCAGCCTAGCTGTCAGAGGCTGGAACCTGTTTAAAATGGCGGCAGCAGCAGAAAAGAGTGTCAGAGAGGACTGGCCACCTAGTTTGGTTTGCCTGCCTCCGGAAGGCTCCACAACAGCAGAGGCGGGCACAGTGGTGATGAGTCCTGCTCACACACTCTGCCTGCTGCCACCTCCCAGCTGGGAGGTGGTGGGAAATCCCCCAGCAAGGGGCTGAGAGGGGAGCGCTGACGTCAGCGCTCCCCTCTCAGCCCCCTCTGGGGGGGGGTTCCCAGTAGCAGGCAGAGGAGAGTGTCCCAGGAGGACTCGCTGCCACTGAGCCCACCTCTACTGCTGTGGAGCTTCATGGATGCAGGCAAGGTGAGCGAGGAGGTGAGTCCTCTCCAACACTCTTCTCCGCTGCTGCTGCCATTTTAAACAGTCTCCAGCCTCTGACAGCTAGGCTGGAGCATGTTTTAAAATGGGAGTGGTGGCGAGTTCTCCTCCGGCACACCCTCTTCCCCAGAGGCTCAGTGACATTCACATCCCTGACCAGGTCCTGAGTATCACACAGTATTAGATCCAGAGTTGCCTGTTCTTGGGTGGGCTCCATGACAAGTTGCTCTAAGGCACAGTCATTCAGCATGTCAAGAAACCTGGTTTCTCTTTCTTGCCCCAAGCTCGCATTGGCCCAGTCAATGCAGGGATAATTGAAGTCCCCATGATTACTATCCTGTCCCTCTTAGACACCTTCATGATTTGTCTCCTCATTTCAAGGTCCCCCTCAAGTTTTTGATCTGGTGGACGATAGCACACCCCAACTATCACATTGCTCCTTGGACCTGGTAGTCTATGGTGGAGTCAGACCCACTGTCAATCTCCATTCTGCTGGATTTTACCCCTTCTTTGACATAGATGGCCACTCCACCTATAACCTGCCCCTCTCTATTCCTTCTATAGAGTTTATAGCCTGTGATTGTGGTATCCCACTGGTTCTCCGCATTCCACTAGATTTCTGTTATGGCTATTATATCAATGTTATCCCTAGCTACCAAATGTTCAAGTTCTCCCATCTTTGCTCGGAGGCTTTGAGCATTGGCGTAGAAAACACAAAACACAGCAGTTAAGCTGGTAGGGATTTCCAGATACAGCCATATCTCCCCAATTTTGGCTCATCTGCACTAGTTGCCTATATGCTTCAATGCCAAATTCAAGATACTAATAGTGATCAGAGATGGGAATGAATTAAAAAAACCAAATCAGGATATTCCACAAATATAACCATTTGTTAATGTGCATTCCTTCAATGGCTGTCTTAAAAAACACACACACACACACACACACACACACACACACACACACCATGCCCACTGCTCCTTCGCTATCTTGTTGGTAGCTGCTTCAGTGTGTGTGGGAATTCAGCTGCTATGCTTTGGCAGCCTAGCTTTGAGGAATCTCAGACAAACTCTATGTGTATTACATCACATTATAAACAGTCTCTTATTGGGTAATAAGCTGGCCAATACGAGCTGTCAACAGGCCTCTGTTAAAGATGGCCCCTGGAAAAGTGGGGGAGTTTGCATTCCAAAGAATATCAGACAATGCTATTCTACAGAGCATGCTCAGAAGATACAAGCTGTATGTTTATTGGAGGGGTCTCTGCTGACGTGTCTGTGATTTGTGAGAACTAATAAAAGTGTCTAGCTCAGGAGGAGGGGAAGCTTTTAAGATCTACAAGCCTCCCGGGTCGCTCTCTCTGATGCTAAGCACCAAAAGATCTCTGTGTTGTTCGAGTACTCATCATTCCTTCACTATTAATCTCTCAGCTGGTTAAGGGAGATTAATCATATCTCAGGATATCCCAGAGAAGGAATCCCTACAAGTGTGCACTCTTGATGTTTCCTTGGATGAGAAATAAATAAATGAACCCCTCCATTTTGCTTTGCCAGCCTTGGGGCCAGCCAGGGACATCTGTGCATGTCCCCACCAGCAGCTGGTAGGCGGAGACATGTGAAAATATCTCCTGGCCAGCCCCAGGCCTGGCAAAGCAAAATGGAGGGGTTCATTTATTTATTCATTTTTTTTAAAAAAAATTACTTTGCTGGCCTTGGGGTGGTAGCGGCAGCGGCAGCCATGGAGTTGCTTTGATCTTATTGAGGGTTAGGTGTTGAGGCGAGTTGCTGTAAATTGCCCACAGTAAAAGCATAGCACTAGTTAGTTACAGTGGTACCTTGTATAAAGTAATTAATCCGTTCCAACTGAAATTATGTTAAGTAAATTTTCCTTTATACAAATTTCCCATAGGAATGCATTGAAAATGGAGTAATCCCATTTTTATGTTGTACAGATTTTCCCCATAGGCAATTATGTTAAGCAAATTTCCCTAACTCCGGAATTTTTTATGCGGTACAGATTTTATGTTATACAAACTGTTTATTATACAAGGGTCCACTGCAGTTAGTTAGTTAGTTAGTGTGTGTGTGTGTGTGTGTGTGTGTGTGTGTGTGTGTGTGTGTGTGTGAGAGAGAGAGAGAGAGAGAGAGAGATTGTACTCTGAATTTTTCATGAAAAGATCCGACTCACTACAAAAAACAACAGTGGAAGAAAAAGTGGAAGTGCAGTAGAAAAGCAAAAGACTTAGCATGAGATGCATTGACTCATTAAAAGAAGTCATAGGCTTGAGTTTGCAAGACCTGGGGAGGGCTCTAATTTATAGAGTGGTCATAAGGAAAAGGCAGCTTGATGCTGTACAGCAGTGCTCCCCAACCTTTTTATCACCGGGGACTGGGAAATGTTTGATAATTTTTCCCTGGCCCACTTGCGGGGGGAGGGGTTCAAAAACAACAGTCGCAGCAGCGGCGGCGGCGATGATGGTGGCGGGCAGGGTGGGCGCAATGGCGGGGTGGGGGCGGGAGGTGGGCGCAGCGGCGGGGGCGGCGGCGGGCTGCGATGGCGGGGTGGGGGCGATGGCGGGGGTCGCGGCAGTGGTGGAAGAAAAAGCTGCGATGGCGGGGCGGGGCGATGGCGGGGGCGCGGCAGCGCAGCAGCGGCGGCGATGGCGGGCAGGGTGAGCGCGATGGCGGGGGAGGTCACGGCGGCGGCGGCGCGCGATTGCTGTGGGGCCTGAGACGCCCCCTCCCCCTGCACACACACACAGCCAAAGCCCGGCCCGGCCTGAGACTCCCCCTCCCCTCCCCCAAAAAGAGGCACGCGGCGCCGGCCGGCCAAAGCCCGGCCCGGCCTGAGACTCCCCCTCCCCTCCCCCAAAAAGAGGCACGCGCGGCAGCCAAAGCCCGGCCCGGCCTGAGAGCCCGGCCCGGCCTGAGACTCCCCCCCCCCTCCCCCAAAAAGAGGCACACGCGGCACCGGCCGGCCAAAGCCCGTCCCGGCCTGAGACGCCCCCTCCCCCAAAAAGAGGACTCATTAAAAAAGTCAAAGCCCGGCCCGGCCTGAGACTCCCCCTCCCCTCCCCCCCTCCCCTCACCTCAAAACAGGCGCGGCCTGCCTGCCTCGCCGCCGCCAGCCAAAGGGAAAAAGCGGCCCTCCTTCACCAAGGAGGAGGGCACCAGCCTTGGGATAAAAGCAGTGCGCGTGCCTCGGCTACCTCCCGCCCGTCCTCCCAGCGCATGCGCTCAGCTTAAGCAGGTGAAGAAGGGGGGGCTGCATGTGTGTGCCTCTCTCTCTCTCTCTCTCTCTCTCTCTCTCTCTCATTTCCGGGAGCCGGGCCGCCGCCACAGGGGAATGATTGGAAGTTCCTCGGGAATTGCTCCACGGACCGGCACCGGTCCGCGGCCCGGGGGTTGAGGACCACTGCTGTACAGCATCAAAAAAGTAGAAGAAAATAAGAGGGTTTGACACAGGCAAAACTTTGAAAAACTATCCCTAGGAATCCTGCTTCCCACTATATTCACGGAACCCTCTTTTGCAACACCCCCCCCACAGGAGGGTTAGATACATTTTGCAGAATTTTGAAATACAGAAAATACAGATCCCTGTTTACCAAAATTGAATGATGTTATCTATGACAATGACCCTCTTTTCAACTCCTTTTCTCTTTCTAAAGAAAAATAATATCTCTGATCTTATTTCACTTAAAGTGACTAAACTGTAATGTATATTATGTGAGGCTCTCACCTTTAAATCTGTCATCTGAATCACTTTCACTCTCACTGTTTTCATCTGAAAGAGAGAGGAATTTAAGCATTAGAATACTTCATGTTTGCTCTTCTATAACTTTGAAAAAAATGTAATACAAAGAACACATATATAATGGAAGTTGCAAAACACCAGATAAGTTCTGGGAAATTGTTTATACATTAAGCTTAAGTAAACGGAAAGCTACATGAAAAAATACCACTTGGCCATGTGAGAATGCCCATTTGCAGAAGGACACAATTGTGGCCAAAATGACTCTTTCACAAGCTGTTCAAAACAGTATTGTGTATCTTTGGCAAATATTCTTCGCTAGGCAAAGGGATAATAACCATTTGCCTGCTAATGGCAGCCACATACAAGAAAACAGCACCAGGTAGCCCTCCATGCTATTTTCCCAGCGTTTTCCTGCCCAAAGTGCAAAGGGGGGGGGGAATCAAAACAGAGAAAGAAGCAGCAAGTAAAATGCAACCCGTTTTTGCCTCCAAAGCAATGGAAAACGCTTGCAAACATGGAGAAATGAAACCACCAAGCTTAGCTCAACCTTTCCCACCCAAAGTGCAAAGGGGGAAAAATCCAAATAGACAAACATGAGCATAAAACCAGAAAGCCTAGCCCAGCCTTTTCCAGCCCAAACTGCAAAGAAAAGCAGTGCAAAGATTAATAAAAGCTAATTCTCTACCTTTCCAAGTCCAAATCCCTCAGCAAAACATGTTCAGAATGGCTCCAAAACACCATGAAAAAAAAAAGTTCTAACTCCTCCCTCCCCTCCTCAAACTACAGGGGCTGCAGTGCATCCTGGGTATACTTTTCCCCCAAGGCATTTTGAAACATTTGTTATCTGAGGCAGCCCATAGGGAACATTTGTCATCTGAGGCAACCCTATTCCCGGAAATTTCCATTTGTTATCGGGAAAATTCGTTATCAGGGGCATTCGTTATCCAAGGTATTACTGCATTTCTTTATCAGCTAAGAAACTAGTTGATAAATTCCAGGAAACAATGAAGGCCAGCTACCTAACAAATGATGCAGTGATAGTGCCTGCAGCAGTTACACTGACATTACCCAATGTCTCCTGTGGTCAATATGCCAAATGTGAAAGGCAGATTCAGTAGGAGCGTCTAAGTACTCAGAAGGGGACACAAGCCAGCTCCTAAATGTCAAGGGCCTTCACATCTACGAAAGGGAGTTTTGAGTTCCTAAATGCTTCAGGACACACATATGAATCAAACTTGAATTGGGTGTAGTTCCCTGGTGGGTACTCATAGCATTCTTTGAAACAAACATCTGCACCTTGCAACTCTATGCCCTGTCTCCTATTGCTAGTCTCAACTAGAGCAGACTTAGTGAATTAGTTGTTGAATGGTGAGTCAGTTCTTACATACATCCCATTGATTCAATAGATCTACTCAGGACTGGTGACAGTATTTTAGTCTGTAACGTATACTGCTGGTCAATGAAAACCATTTGTAAATTAAAATTAATTGTTAAAAGGGCAGAAGACAAAAAACTCCACAAGTAAACAACATCTTAATATAGATAACTAAAATTCCATAAGAGTGTGCAAGCTTTCCAGTTTCACAGAACTCTACATCAGGCTAGGTCACATGAAAACTGCTATGTGACATTGTTAGGTGTTATTGGGGTCATGAACATTCACCCATGACTTTGCAGTCTCTACATTGCTACTGAGCTTAACTGTACACTTCAAGGCTACAACATCCAGTCAAACTTCGGCACTTCCATGCAGCTGTTCACCACCCCACATCTTTTCCATATCACCCTGAAAAGAGCTCTAGGAACTCCAAAGCTTGCACATTTTAGTTACTGCTCATAAAAGCTCTGCCCTGTGGATTTAGTTATCAAAAACCAAGTTTCTTTTTGCATTTGCTATAGTCAATATTTTAGTAGTTCAAAATGTTTTCACAGAGTACCTCTCAATGATGCTGTTTCAATATTGGACATTGAGAGCTTCTTTAATCTTTTCTTCCCTCTTTTTGCACTGTAGATGGAATTTATCCTTTGTACAAGCTGCAAAAGAAGAGGATGGACACACATCAGATTCATAAAGGAGAACATAGACCAAACATAAAATCTATTTTCCAAATTGGTTTCCAATAAATATATGATCTATTTAGGCTGCACCCTAAACCAGGGATGGTGAACCTTTTAGAGGCCGAGTGCCCAAACTGTAATTCAAAACCCACTAATTTTTCACAAGGTGCCAATACAGCAATTTAACCTGAATACAGGTAGCTGTGAAGGGGGCGATGTTGGGTGCCCACAGAAAGGGCTCCGAGTGCCACCTGTGGCACCCATGCCATAGGTTCGCCAACACTGCCCTAAACCTACTTACCTGGGAGTAAACACAGGCAACCTTCTGAGTAGCAATGTGTAGTATCTGTGATATTATGGATTTTTTTTATCTTACATGTAATTTAACTATCACCATTCCTATACACAGAACGTTCACCCCAGACAGGTTCTAAAGTCTGGATATTCCAAGCTTCCACAGTAGGTGGTGTATATAGAGGGACACGAAGAACCTGCTTCCGGGCCAAGATGGAACACAACAAAGGTTGGCCAGTATGGAGGGTTCCAGACTTCAAGGGCCTAATCTACTAGCAACTCTATTCTCTAAATATTTGTACAAGGCAAAGGTTCCTCCTGAGAATTAAGTCCAGTCATTCCAACGCTAGGGGCTGGTGCTCATCTCCATTTATAAGCCAAAGAGCCAGCATTTGTCCATAGACATATTTCTGTGGGGATGTAGCTGGCCTGACCAAACAGACAACCACATGGAATGCCATGGCCTTCCCACCAAAGTGGCCCCTATTTACCTACTTGCAGTTTACGAACTTTTGAACTACTAGGTTGGCAGGAGGTGGGACGAGCAACAGGAGCTCACCCCCTTTAAAAATAAAATAAATATTCTACAACATGAAATCCATCTGCTGGAACCACCGACTTTTCAGTCAACAACCCCAGTGGCTCAGCAGTTTAACCCACAGACATGTGGACCTTAAAAATATTTGTAAATTAATATTAATTGCTTGTGTTTATATTTGCTTCTTTATCAAACAATATAAGACTAACAATACAATACCAACGATGTTTAATGAGAAGTAACTCCTTCTATGTTCCCCCAAGTAAATGTAAATTCTACTGAGACAGGCATTTGTCAAGAATAGCTAGCAACCTAAATCTTTATATAAACATTTTCAAGTTTTGTTCCTATTATCTTCTTAGCAACGTAAATTTTAAGCAATTCATTGTACATAGGAAGTAGCTGAACTACAAGAAAATCCAACTTTTGCAATCTGCAGATAAAAATTGTTTATTCTGATTTGATATGATCCTCTAAGCTGCCATGGCTCAAATTTAATTTATGCTTGTTTCATATCTGTAACAAAACAGCTATCTGTCTTGCACGGTTTGCGCATAAATGAAATCCACATTGGTTTAATGGCAATTTCCTTGGGAACCATCATTGCAAACAAAAACAAAGCAGAAAAAATAATTTAAGGCACATACTGCAGATTATAAATAGCAACAGAACAACTACTAGTTATATTATAATTGAGCTAGTAAGCAAAGCTTAACTGGTTTTAAGAGAAGTAGGCCACTGTTTAATCAAGAAAAAGCCCAGACCACTGCCCCTCTTTGAACACACACCCTAGACAGGCTTTCTGCTAGATGTGACTGTGAAAGATAAAGCTTGTGAATATCTACTACACACAACACTTGATACAACTATCTTCGTATGGGCAAAAACAAAACAAAGACAAAAATGATGTAGCACATGAAAGACTAACTGCTATATTTTAATGTGAGCTTTTGTGGACCAATCCACTTCTTCAGACCCTTGTTCATGGAGGCTCACATTAAAATATGGCAGTTTGTCTTTAAGGTGATGCAATGTTTTTATCTTCTCTGCTATTTTTGTTTTATTTTTTTCCTGACATGCTAGCACACGCTAACATGGCTACCTCTTTTAATTTATTTATTTATTTATTTATTTATTTATTTATTTATTTGGAGCATTTTTATATACCGCAAATACCTTTTTCCAAAGAGGAACTCAGGGCGGTTCACAATAAAATGACTAAAAACCACTACAGGCACGGTGAAGCGATAAAGGTGAAGAAGAAGAAGAAGAAGAAGAAGAAGAAGAAGAAGAAGAAGAAGAAGAAGAAGAAGAAGAAGAAGAAGAAGAAGAAGAAGAAGAAGAAGAAGAAGAAGAAGAAACAAGGCAAGATAAAAGAAAGCATTGGCTAGGAAGGAAACCCTCAGGCGGGGGACAGCAAAGAGTTTATGGGGGGGGGAATTAAACAGAAATAAGGTCACCAAATGCCTCCTTATAAAGCAACGTTTTCAGTGCCTTTTTGAAGGCGGGCAGGGACTCTGCAAGGTGCAGCTCACTCGGGAGTTGGTTCCATAGAGAGGGGCCTACAACCGAGAAGGCGCGGTTCTGGGTTGCCGACTTCCGCACCTCTCTCGGAGTGGCCACCCTGAGTGAGCGCGCCCGCGAATGTTGAGTGGGTCTGGCCTCAGTTGGTCTCTGAGGGATCCGCTCCGCCAGGTATTCAGGTCCCAAGCCGTGGAGGGTTTTGAAAACCAAAACCAAGACCTTGAACCTTATCCGGAGAGCAACAGGCAACCAGTGTAGGCGCGCCAGAACTGGGGTGATATGATTGTATATACGAGCACCCACCACCAGTCTGGCTGCTGCATTTTGCACCCGCTGCAATCTCCAGAAAAGGGTCAAGGGCAGCCCCACGTAGAGTGTGTTGCAATAGTCAATCCTCAATATCAAGAGGGCCTGCACAACCGTTCTGAGGGAGGACTCATCAAGGTACAGGCGGATCTGGGCGATCCTGCCGAGTTGGAAGAAAGCAGCCCTGGATACCGCCGTCACCTGGGCTTCTAGGGAGAGGGCTGAATCCAGGACCACGCCCAGATTCCTGGCCCTGTCCGTAGGCTGGAGGGAAACACCCCCCAGGCTAGGGAGGGGGCCATTGTACCTGGACGAGGGCGCCCCAAAGAACTGTACCTTCATATGATTTCTCACATTCAGCATTCCTCTTGGAGGAAGCCAGGAGCACATACGGCCACACTCTAAACACTGTGCAGAAGACCTACCTACAACAGGCTGTGAAATATTGTGTTCCCTACCAGTTGTTAGAATAATACATCACAACTTTGTACTTCATGGTCTAGAAATTCAGCATTATAGGTTTTATTACAGGATCCAAGAATAGAGTGCTATTCTCTCCATGATGTGTTTTTATTGCATGGTCTGAAGAGTGGGCATTATAACACTCAAAGTGCCCCAGGTTCCCACCACCATCCTTCATCTCTGAGTATGGCTGACCCTTTGGTTAAAGGGAGGAAAGGTTCTAAAAGTCATACATGAGAAAGCTGTCATGGAACCCAATCAGTAGCCCCACTGTAAGGTGGCTAAGAGTAGGGGAAATGTATTCATACTTTTTCACTCCAGACAATAGCCTGGCTGTCACATTCTGGACTTCTTGAGGCTTCCGACCAGTCTTGCGGGCAGCCCCACATAGAGACCACTGTAGTAATCTAATCTCGAGACTACCAGTGCATGAACCAATGCACAAATTAGAACACTGCTTAGGAACCTTTATTTTGCTGCTGGCCATTGGAAGTACAGAAATGAAGTACTGTTACTAATATACCACTGTCTATATCTTTAGCCCCAAAACACTAGCACAGAACCATCAATGTCCCTGAAGTCTGGACTCCCCCATGCTTCTCTCAGCTAACGTCTAACTCTTCAGGACTGGCTTACAAGACAATATGATTGCCATTACCTTCGGGACTCGCCTGGCCCTGCGTGTGGACAGAAGTTCGCTCGTAGTACTCAAACTGTCCTCATTCAGGCTGGAGGGCGAGGAAGGGATGCCAAGCTGGGCCAGCAGCAGCATATCGTCATGGCTGTGCCTCTTGGGTAATCGCAGCAAGCGATGGCTTTTCCTTTCTGACCAGTTTCCAACTCTTAGGGACTGGCTGCTTGGCTTTGAAGGTAGCTGAGAGAGAGAGAGAGAGAGAGAGAGAGAGAGAGAGAGAGAGAGAGAGAGAGAGAGAGAGAGAGAGAGGTTGGTAGTCAGAGAAATACAGCTGGTCTGGGAAAGACCAATCATTCAGGGTATGATGAGGTATGCCAAGGCTTCGTTATACTCTTAATCATAGGAGAAAACATCTCAGTTGAGCTTCAGTGAACACTGAATAAAGAGTGTTTGTCAGCCAGAGACAAAATGGCCTTTTCCTCAGCAACTGCATTCTGTCTTTAGTATAAGCAGCTTCTTTATACCCATTCACAAGGAGTCCATCTAACACAGCACTTCCTTACCTTTCCCTGTCTGCCTCAGACAGAGGCTCTTCTCTCTAAGAGTCTTCAAAGGAAGAATGGTCATGAATGGGATATGGGGACCTATCACAGTTCGGGTTGGATTACCTCTTCCAGAATCCTTCAGGAAGCACAGCTATAGGGGATTCTGAGAGGCATAGTCTAACAAAAGCACCATTTCTATACATTGCATATGTCAGACGTATGCTCTACTGCTAGGACTCCTCTCTACGAATAACATTCTATATACCGCGAGGCTTACCTCTGAATTGTCCGGGATACAACTGTACAGCTAGAACACACTTTCATTCATTGCTCTGCAGATACAATACCACAGCATCTTTCATGAATCCCGCTAAAGACCTCCACAACTATTAATACAATCTAGTTGGAAATAGAAATTTTGCTCATTTTCATATGAAGATATCATGGTACTTTCTGTGGTTGTGATCCAGCAAAAGTAGGAAAGAACTGTGAGACCACCAACTTTCTTGGTGTGTGCATTACTGGGAAGCTAATTACAGTGGTACCTTGTATAAAAAGGAATTCATTCCAAATGAAATTATGTTAAGCAAATTTTCCTTTATACAAATTCCCATAGGAATGCATTGAAAACGGAGTGGTCCCATTTTTATGTTGTACGGATTCTCCCCATAGGCGATTATGTTAAGTAAATTTCCCCTATCTCTGGAATTTTTTATGTTGTACAAATTTTATGTTATACAAGCTGTTTGTTATACAAGGGTCCACTGTACATACAGTGTCAGGGTGCTTTGTAATGTGAAGGGTATGATGAACCGAGTATGTGCATGTGATAAAAGTGTGTTGGGGAACTTATGCAAAATATGACCAAAGGAAATTATTATTTTATTTAATCATTTTATTTTTACCCCGCCTTTCTCCTTGGAAAAGGACCCAAGGCGGCTTTCAGTTATGAGGAATAATATACAGTCCAGTACAATTAAGACATGTTCAAGTATTGAGAACAGGGAATTGAGGAACATCTTACAGCATTAAAAGACAACATTACATTAAAGCTACAAGAGAACGCGAGCAGTTAAAAGAGAGTAAAATTCCATGTAAAGTTATGAGTGAGGGACACTAACATTGAAAACATAGTGTCAATTGTTTTAAATGGTTATAAACACAAAGTCCATGTGATCATATAGATTCATATGAAAGACATGTAATAGGTAGTCCCTCATTCAGGGAAAGCTTGCCTGAAGAGAAAGGTCTTTGCCTGTTTCTGGAAGGACAACAGAGATGAGGCAGTCCTGGCCTCTAGTGGAAGGAAGTTCCAGAGTCTAGGTGCCACACCCAAGAAGGCCCTTTCATGTGTTCTCACATGACGTACCTGTGAGGGTGGTGGGATGGATAGAAAGGCCTCTCCTGATGACCTTAACACCGGTTCATAATGTGAGATTCGATCTTTGAGGTAGCTTGGACCTAGGTCGTACAGTGCTTTGTAGGTCAGGGTCAGCAACTTGAATTTTGCCCGATAACTGACTGGCAGCCAGTGGAGCTGCTTTAATAGAGGTGTAATGTGATCTCTGTATCCCGCACAAGTCAGCAATCTGGCTGCTGCATTTTGGACCCATTGAAGTTTCCTGAGACTTTTCTTCGGGAGCCCCACATAGAGTGCATTACAGTAGTCTAGCCGGGACGTCACTAGGGCATGTGTCACCGTGACTGTGACGACACCTCCCTTTTACACATGTAATTGTGTTGGAAATGGTAATGCTGCCACCTTTCATTCACTTGGTAATGCTGCCACCTTTTAAAAACGTTGCCTTATGAATTGGGACAGACTCAGATGTATAATATAAAAATAATAACAAAGTTTATTGAGAAAATAAATAAATATAACAATGACTGAAGTTGGTATGTGTTGCCTTTAACATAGAATAGATTTAATCAACTCTTCAAGCCTCCCTGTCTTTAATAACTAGTAAACAGTAAAGCCCTCACTGCCTGACAGAACTCTAACAGAGCTGTGCTCTCTCTCTCAGCACTCACTCAACCTAACTGCCTCAACTGACTAGGCTCCACCCTTTTTATATCATACCATCCCCTGCCCTCCTGCTGGGATTGGCTGATGATTTGCATATGCATTACTCCTGTTTCCAGGGTGTTGTCACAGTGACCTGAGGTGGTTTCTCAAGAAAGGGGCATAACTTGTGTTACAAATGCACTCCTGGCCACAGCTGTGACCTGGGCATCCAAGGTCAAGGATGAATCCAAGAGCACCCCCAAGCTGTGTACCTGATTTTTCGATTTTACAGGTTGTATCCCTATCACTTGTTCTTCCTTTCAACTGACCAGAATAACTTCTGTCTTGTCTGGGTTTAGTTTCATTTTGGTCATTCTCATCCAGTTCATTAATGCAGCTAAATACTCATGTAAAGTTGAGATAGTAGGTCCTTAGAATCCAGAGGTGATGAGAGGTAGAGCTGGGTATTATTGGCATACTGGCAGCACTTAACCTCCAAAATCCTGATAATCTCCCCCAGTGGTTGCATATAGATGTTAAATAACATAGGAGACAGAACAGAACCCTGGGGACTCCACCGGTCAGCGGCCATATGGTGTCAAACATGAATCACCTAATACCACTTCTGCGTTCTTTCCTGCAGGAAGGACCAGAGCCATTTTAATGCAGTACCCCCAATTCCCATTTCAGAGAGACGAGTCAGGAGGATGCCATGGTCTACAGTGTCAAAAGTAGCCGAGAGGTCTAGTAAAACCAAAAGGAACACTGATCCCCTATCCATTTCCCTGCGTAAGTCACCTACCAATGCAACCAGTGCTGTCTCAGTCCCACAGCCAGGCCTGAAGCCAGACTGAAATGGATCCAGGTAGTTTATCTCATCCAGAATCCTCTGGAACTACAAGGACACAACCCGCTCTAGGACTTTCCCCAAGAATGGGATATTCAATACTGGTTGGTAATTGTTCAGTATAATTGGGTCTAAGGAGGGCTTTTTAAACAGTGGTTTTACTATAGCCTCCTTTAAGCATGCCGGAATCCTGTCCTGATGTAATGAGGTGTTTCCTTACAACAGGGTTGTATATATTTATAGGAGACATTATCATCAGAGATAAAAATATTACAAGAGACATTCAAAGCTTCCAAAAGCTGGGAGGAATGGCCACCTTTAAAAGACAAAGCATACAGGAGGACCCCTGTATCCACTGATTCATTAACTACTGATTTAGTGATCCACAGTTGGCAGAGGGAAAAAATAAATAAATAATTCAGCAGCCACAAAGCAAGCTACTGTCACAAACCAGCAGCCGTAAAGCAAGCTACTGTCACAAAACAGCAGTTGGGGGGGGAGTTAGTGTTCTCCTTTATCCATGGTTTTTGTTATCTATGGGAAGGCCTGGAACCAATCCCCAGCGGATACTGGGGTCCTACTGTATGTGTTTACTTATTTATGTATATAACAAGTTTTATCCTGCCTTTATAACCCTATTGAGTCTCCAGTTTAGCAAATCTTCAAATTACATAATACTTTAATAATACATTGGCCATTCTTGCCCTAAAACCAAACAATCGAAATAGTTAACTTATTTCAAAACAGGGAACAAAACTGACACACTATCGCTGTCCCCTGTATCCAGTACATCTGAGTTGTGTCTTCTCAGTTCCAGATTCCCTTATGTTAATTGTTATGATGAGCTGGAAGTTAAGTCATGGCAACTGGACTTCTTTTCTTGAGAGATTGAAATATTTCGCTTGGATGTGTAGCAAAACATTTGGATCTCTCAAGAAAATTAGTCCAGTTGCCATGACTCAACTTCCAGATAACCCAACCTGTATGACTGAAAATCTTCACAGATATATTATGATGAGCCTTGTTGCACCTGAAAAAGGCTATACAAACTCTCAAGGAGAATATTTTCACATAGATAATCATGATTCCTGAGACACCTGTTTAACCTGGGAGTTGTGGGGGAGTAAAATGAGTTATTCTGAAATGAAAACTTAAAGCAGTCATGGTTTATTAACCAGGAAAAATAATTCATCCATTCAAAACTAAATTGACATTACTCCTAGTGCAATGTTTTGGCAGCAGATTATTAAATTACAAATATTTTAGACCTGGTAGAAATGAATCCCTTTGATTTCAGTGATGTTTACTCAGAAATTTTTAGAGGAACACTTTCCCCTAAAATAAACTTACAACCAGAATGGCTATCAGACAAGTAGCAAAATGAATTGCTGTTTCAAAAAGATGAACAATAAAGAATCTGTTTCTTGTAGGAGCTTGTGTTCTCTTCATTTTCTCAGGTAATAATAAATGTGATTTGATACTATTTTAACTTCCTCGCAGAATAAATATGAATACTATGTAGGTGTTATGTGATCTGTTGATCATAGGGAAGATTTCTCTCAGCTAGGCAGATTTATCAGTAATAATAAGCAAATAAAGAATGAAAGAGAAACAAACTGGCTAGTAAAGAGTGACACGAAATTGTGATGGATTCTGATACTTACAAGATACAACAAAGAATAACAGCTTCAAGAAATACAGATATATCCCCAAATGTAATGCAGTTTATGAAAGACTCTGCTTTTAAAGCTAATGAAACATCCAAAGTATACAAATTAATGCTGCTATGAGCTCCTAAGGAAACAGTCAAAGGATTCTGCTTCTTTCTTTGTAGCGTTTCCTTTACAGCCAAAAATATACTTAGTTTACAACTATTTTCTCTGTGCTCCTCTGGATGCCCCTTTTTGCAAACAAATAACATGCTTTCACATCAAAACAAAAGGCTGAAAAATAACCCAGTCTTGCGAAGACATGCTATATTTACCTGTGGAGGTGTTGTGTACTTCCTGTCCTGCGGAGTCCACATCCTGTGCAAAGAATCTAGGGAACTTTCAGAAAGTTGCTGCGATTTTCGGCCTGCATTACGGGCTTTCAGCTCCACATCCTCATATGGGTTTTCCTTGGGTGAATCTCCTTTACAGTTTTTTTTTAAGAAAAGAAAAACAGATAGGAATGTCTAAAAAAAAATCCATGTGAACGGAGTAAAAGGCTTATAGAAAACCTCCTTAGCTCCCAGTGTGACTCATCCTTCCAAATGCAGCTGGAAGTACTTGGAATAGATTTCAGCTATGAAAGCCAATATGTGTGTGCGCGTGCGTATGTGTGTGCTTTAGCAGAGATTTCACAAGACTGCCTTCTAGTCCCCACAATTCAGCTTTATTCATGACGTTTAAAAAAGAAGCACTAAACATAAAACTATTTTAAGGAGAAACGGGCAACTTGCACTCTACTGTTTACTCTGAAGTACTGTTGTAAGCGAGCTTCCTAGATGCCCTAAGCACATCCAATCTCGCCTGATTTCCGAAGCTAAGCAGAGTCGGCCCTGGTTAGTACTTGGATGGGAGACCACCAGGGAATACCAGGTGCTGTAGGCGCCTGGAGTAGGAACTGACAAACCACTCCAGTATTCCTGCCAAGAAAACTCCATGGACATGGGGTCACGAAGAGTCGGGATGCAACCCACCCCCACTGTTGTAAGCATGCATAGAATTGTAAATCATTTTTCTCTCCCAAAATAAAAGGAATGCAACTTGTTCTACTTTCTTTTGCAGCTCCCACCAGTATTCTCAGGTGGAACACCAATAGTAGTAGTAGTAGTAGTAGTAGTAGTAGTAGTAGTAGTAGTAGTAGTAGTAGTAGTAGTAGTAGTAGTAGAAGAAGAAGAAGAAGAAGAAGAAGAAGAAGAAGAAGAAGAAGAAGAAGAAGAAGAAGAAGAATGCCTGTATCCTGTCATTCCATGATTACTGTATCTGGCACAATCCATTCATATTATACTACATTAAAATAATGTGTGATGATGTGATAAACTACCATTACATTACATCCCACAGGTGTCTCTGCTGGCTACTGTTAAAGGGAAGGAGTGTGATAAGGAGAAATACTCAACTTTCCAGGCTTGAAATGCCCTAGGCCAGTGGTGGTGAACCTTTAGCACTCCAGATGTTTTGGACCACAACTCCCAGAAATCTGAGCCTAGATTGCCAATGACAAAGGACTGTGGCAGTTGTGGTCCAAAACATATGGCGTGCTGAATGTTCACCACCACCATTGGCATAGGCAATGGTTCCTAACCTTGGCTTCCCAGATGTTCTTGATCTACAACTCCCCAAAATCCTGGTCAGTATAGCTAATGGTGAAATTTTCCAATATCTACAAACATCTGGTGAACCACCACCAAGCATGTCTTGTAGAGCACTAGTGTTTTCCTGGCAGAATACCCTAAAATGGAACATTCTGATGATGAATCAGAAAGGATTTGGTTTTAACTTTTTTGCAGATAAAACTACCTCATTCCCTCCCTGAAAAGGTCCTACTTCTGCTCTGAAACTCTCACCCCCATCCCTTTGCTGTGAGAGGGTTGGGGGTGGGGTAGAATTTGTGAATTATTTTATCCTTGTCATCCTCTAGCTCAGAGGGTACAAAGAAGGGAAAAATTTCATCCAGAATAGGAAAAAATACAAATGTATATCTATGATAAAGTTGACAAAAGATTAATAAGCAAAAGCATTAATAGAAATAACAAGTAAAATAGACAAAAATATGTTGCATTTGAAATACTAACTGTTTTTTTAATGTGAGACTTCAATGACAAGTCTTCCACAGACTAAAAACTTGACAAAAGCTGTGAATGGCTTCTGACATTTTAAACAAACTTGCCATATGACTTTCACTCTTTAATATTTGCAAACATTTGCAATACCCTAAAGAATATGTTACTCTTATATAACTTTTCAAAATAAAATTTGAGCAGTTGATGTCACTGAACTAAGTAATATTATGCAAAGGCTTGCATGATCAGTTAAAAAGAGAAAAAACAAAGAACAGCAGACATTGCAGCCTGATTATAGATATGCAGAGCTTTAATATATCTAAATAACATAACTGGAGCATTAATAATACTTCCTCTAAAATCTTCAGATAAAATGGAACATCTGAGGGTTGGGAATCTGGGTTCCCAGCCTGTGTCATGGTCAGACCACAATTTGCTGACCGTTTCCCTGGCAATCGCCACCCCACCCCGTGGGGAGCTTGGCCCTACTGTTTCGGTCCACCCTTGGAGGCTCTTGGACCCGGTTCAGTTCTCAGAGGCCTTCAGGGATCTTCCAGATTATCCTGTCGACACCTTGGTGGATAGGTGGTATGTGGATGCCGCCCAGGCTGTTGACTGGATGACCCAACAAGCGCCTCATCCGATGCCAAGCCCGCGCCTTGCTGTGGTTTACGGCAGAGCTGCGGGTGATGAAGCAAGAACAGAGGAGGCTTGAGAGCAGATGGAGAACAGACCAAATGGAAAATAATTGGGCTGCAGTTAAAATGCTGACCAGGCGCTATGTACGAGCGATCAGGGACGCAAAAAGATCTTTTGCCTCCCTGAGAATTTGTGAGGCCTCAAATTGCCAGGCGGAATTTTTCTGGGTGGTTCGAGACCTCACCAACCCTAGTCAGCAGTGGCCTCCTCCTAGTGATTTAATGAGTGAGTCTTTTCCAGCCTTTTTAACATCCAAGATTGAAGCCATCTGTAGTGGTCTGGATTCTGGTTCCACTAGTCTGTCTCCGAGTATCATTTGTGCTGCACCCCCTCGGTTTCCTCAGTTTGTTGAGTTTGGGCCTGTGACTCCAGCTGAGGCCTCCAGGGCGCTGGCACATTGCCAGCCGGCAGCGTCTCCGTGCAATCCCGGCCTGCCCTGGCTGATTAAGATCGCCAGGGGAAGCATGCTGGAATGGGCTTCTACGATTGCGACTGCCTCCTTCAGAGATGGGACTTTTCCCGATCGTCTGAAGGAAATTGTGGTCAAGCCCATGCTTAAAGGACCAGGCTTGGCTGCAGACTATCAGTCTAACTATCATCCGATAGCCAATGTTCCCTTTTTGGGCAAGGTGGTTGAGCGGGTTGCTGTTGAGCGTTTCCAGTCATTCCTGGATGAAGATCGTATCCTGGATCTTTTCCAGTCCAGGTTCAGGCCACGGCTTGGGACCAAGACGACCCTGGTTGCATTGTTTGATGACCTCCTGAAGGGGGCTGAAGGGGGTGTTCTTCCTTGTTGGTTTTCCTAAATTGGCCTGCGGCCTTTGATACTGCTGACCACAGTATCCTCCTGGGCCAGCTTGCCGAGGCCTTGCTTTGAGCTGGCTCTGCTCCTTCCTTGGTGGCTGTGCCCAGTGAGTATAGCTGGGTAGGAATTTATCACCCCCATGGACACTCTCTTGTGGGATACCCCAAGGGTCCATGCTCTCCCCCATGCTCTTTGACATCTATATGAGGCCGCTGGCAGAGGTAATCTGGAATTACGGAGTATGCTGTCATCAGCATGCTGACATGCAGCTCTATGTCTCCTTTTCCACCTCTTCAATGGAGGCTGTGTGGACCCTTGATCTCTGCCTGGCTGTGGTCCTGGAATGGACTACGACTAACAGGCTCAGACTCAACCTGGAAAATACTGAGGTTCTGTTCCTTGAGGAGTTCCCCGAATGGGTACAGTGGCCCTCTTCCTAGCTTGGTGGGTACTGCCCTCCAGCTGGTTGACAGAGTGAGGAGTCTGGGTGTCATATTGGATCCAGCATTGTCGCTGGAGGTCCAGGTGGTAGCTGTTTCCAGGGTGGCCTTTTACCAACTTGGGCTTATCGCCCAGATTCACTTGTACCATGATGAGGACTCCCTACGGACAGTTGTGCAAGCCCTGGTGATCTCGAGGACAGGTTTCTGTAAAGCTCTCTACATGGGGCTTCCCTTGACCCTTTTTCAGCTATTGCAGCGGCCAGGTTGATGGTTGGTGCAGGCAGGTATGACCATATCACTCCTATCCTGGCTCATCTGCATTGGCTGCCCGTTGCCTCCCGAATAAGGTTCAAGGTATTGGTTTTGGTTTATGAAACCCTCCATGGTGTGGGCCCTGAGTATCTGGTGGAGTGTATATCCCAAAGGTCAGCTTCATCCCATCCCACCAGAGCATCGCTAGCCCTCTCACTCCAGATGGCCACCCCCAGGGAAGCCTACAGGGTTTTCAACCATAGTTGGGCTTTCTCGATGGCCAGCCCAGTGACTTGGAACAAACTGCGTAGCAAGATCCAGCTAGCGGAGTCCTTGCTAGCTTTCAGGAAAGCCTTAAAAACATGGCTGTTTAAATACCATTTTGGTGATCGCTAATTGCTTGATTGTGTGCCCAGCTTTTTACCTGCCCTCTTGCTTGCCAAATGCATTTATTCTTGTTTGCATTCAGTTTTATTAGTTTTATTTTTATCTCTTTACTGGTTTGTATCTTTATATTTCCTTATCTTGGGTTTGTTCACCGCCCAGAGTTCCGTTTGGGAAAGTCGGTGCTGTTAATAAGTGCAAAAATAAATAAATAAATAAATAAATAAATAAATAAATAAATAAATAAATAAATCTGACTTAACGTGGAGGCAGATCAGAGACATCTGGTTTTTAACAACAATTAGTTCACATTCAGCCTAGACAGGAGATGTGTGGGGTGTTTGCCATTTCCCATCACTTCTTTCTACCAACATATAAATGAGAAAAATGTGTGACCCGACATCATAATAAGAATTGTTCCAGTTCCCACCCACCCTGAAATCTAGGGAATACTGCTCCTGTTGAAGCCTACTATCCACCTGCAAATCAGATTATTATCATTCCAGCCCTAGATTAACATATTTCAATCCTCGGGGATCTAACTTGCTGATCACTAAATTAACTGATTATTGCTGTAATTGAAAGGTTCCCAACCTTTGGTAACATCTTATTTTTAACTTCTGTGTATTGACCAGCAGATGCATTGAATTTTTTTTTAATTTGAAGAAGTCATTAAAGGACTATCATAAACGAAAAGAACCACCCTGTTAAATCAAACAGGAGTCCAGAAGATGGAGGGAACTGTCTCCCATCTACAGCCAGAGATTACTGCCTCTGAAACTCAAGCTTTTCTTTGCTATTAATTCCTCTAATTCTCCATTAAACCCCTAAGTATCACCCCATGTTTGAGTAGTAAATTTCAATTATACATTGCTGGGGGGAAGTAGTTGGTTTTATTTACCCTAAAAACTATCGTCAATCGGCTTCAAGACAGAAAGACAGAAATGTAAAAGAAGCATTATTTGGAGTATACCACTTACTATGCCGAATTTTATTTGCCACTGACCAGCCTGTTCCAGTCTAGACTGGAGAAATCATTTTGCAGTTCTTCATAGTCTGAGTTCCAACCATACTGAATGATTTGGTCACTGGCAAACCTGACAGCCTCCCTGCTGATTCCAGTAATCTACACATATTAAACAGCACACCTCCAAATCAACCAATATTTTAGGATAGTTTTAATTACAAGCCTTGACGGCGGCAACAGCTGCTGTACTAGAAAATGTTTCTACTGGCAGTCCTTGATGATTATCTCAGAAGCATGGAATGCAATTGTATAGACTGTCCTGGAACTTGTTAGACACCAAAGACAGGCTACTTCTCGGCTCAGATAAAATAATTTAAAAAAAAAATCTGCTCATTCAGCAAATAGGTTTTAATGGGAGGAAAACACCAAAATTTACAAAAGATAAATTTACAGCTAGAAATTCTACCATAATACTTTAAAGTGTGTCTCTGCAGAAAAAGAAAATAATGAAGCAAGGTTGCATGATCAATTTCCCAGGACAAGTCCAGAATGAAGCAGTTGCCAACACCCCTAGTTAAAACACAATTATGGGTGATTCCTAATGTGGTAAAATTGTGGGTGAAACTGAGCATTATACAAATGGGCTGCTGCTCATAAAGTCAAAGTACCACCCTTCTTCTGTCCATACATGTCCCTCATTTGGCTCAAGAATTGGTTTGGGGTGGGTCTGCCCTCTTTGGCTGCAGAGCTGTTCCTTCTCCATTCCATTGACAGAAGCTCTCCCTTCATTAGAAAATGCAACTAGCTGCTCTCAGTGATCATACACATTTTAGCCTGCAAAGAGGAAGGCCAAACTAGGCCTGGGGTTTCATGCAGCTCCTTATTTAACATAACTGATTTTGAAGAGTGAAAATAGTACCAGTGAAAAGTGAAAATAGTTCTCCCTTTCACAAAATACAGGAACTAGGGGACATGCACTCAAATTGATGGCTGGAAAAGTGAGAACAGACAAAAGAAAATATTTTTTACCCAGCATGTTGTTAGTCTGTGGAACTCCCTGCCATAGAATGTGGTGATGGCATCTGCCCTGGATGCCTTCAAAAGTGGATTGGACAGATTCCTGGAGGAAAAGTCCATCACAGGTTACAAACCATGAGGGAGATGTGTAATCTCCCATCTTAAAACAGGGTACTTTAAGGGCCAGATGTAGGGGAGTGGTATCAGGAGAGAGATATCTAGTCTTTTGGTGGGGGCACTGTGAGATACAGGAAGTGGGACTAGATGGGCCTTTGGCCTGATCCAGCATGGCTCTTCTTATGTTCTTATGTACCAGCTATGGTGAACGCTGGTAATCATTTGGATAACAAATAGTGAGGGGGGGGAAGAAATCAATATTTTCCTTCTTTGCTAGATTCTTAGAAAACATCTGTAGCTGACCTTGCCATTTGCATTGGGAAGAAATTCCCCACTTGCTCCAAGGTACATTTTTAAAGCACAGATGACTAAATAAGAATATATTTTTAAAAAAAATGCACCAACATGTTTTAATTGAGGGAGTAACTTATTCTATGCATATGGAAAAATGCATACCAAAATACAGTACTTGTGAACTGGGAAGGAAGTGGAAACTAAAACAAGACCTCACAACTTGATAAGAAACATGGATGGGATGAAAATGATATATATTAAACTAGACTATTTTTAAAGTACAAAAATAACACCTTGTATTTTGCCCTAATTTCTGCAATTTCTGCAATTTGCTCTCAGTTTCTGTGATGTTTCCCCCTGCAAATCAGAGGACAATATGTTTCATTTATGGGGATTTCTGAGGCATTGGCATGTTTATTTAGAGGCCTTTTGTCATTAATGTATACTAAAGTGGCAAAAACCAATAGCAGTCTCATGAGAATATCCTCAGAAGCCCAAGTAGCTGGCAAAAATGTCATCCTTTCTTTATGTACATGTCTCACAACGTATATTGCTGCTTTACATGGCTCTCCTCTCTCCCATTTTAGCAGTCAGAGCTTGCCATCATGAGGTTCTAGAGGCAAATCAGACATCACTCAGCTCTTCCCAAACTTCTCAACATTTCCCACACAACGTGGCTGCCAAAAACAGCCTTGCAAAATGACTGAGATGACTGGGCAAGAAACTAGTTCCAGGGAGATCAAGTAACCTGAGTTTTGAATGTGGGTCTGCTTGTTCCAAGTCTAACGCTAACCATTATGTCTAGGATTAGAGTTTACTATATGATCCAAAGGATGAAACATAATAGTTGAAAAACAATGCAACAATTAATATGCTTAATTTGCATTATACTAAAATAATCCATACTATTCTGCATAATATGCAAATGTGAATATTATGCAAATAAGCTTGCTTGCTTGCAAATTAAAGAACCGCCACTGAAATGTAGCATTCAGTCTTCAATGGCTTACTTTGCAGGACCTTCCCACTATCACATGCCCCTGTTGTCTGTCATACCTGGGGACTGTTGGGAACCCTTTCTTTGCCTTGAAGGCAAGAGAAAAACCTGGGGGTGCTGCAGACATTCACAAAGATGTTCTCCTATTTATGATAATAAACAATGCTTAGGTTCATGGCTTCAGTCACTCACCCACAAATACTAAGAGAAAAGGCAAATTTGTTTTAAGGTTTTCTCTTGGATGAGGCTTTCCACCATCTTCCCTGGGACAGACAAATGGTGAACCAGCCTGCAGTTTCCTCGGTCCCCCCTCCTTCCTTTTTTAAAAATTGGTGTGACATCCACTATCCTCCAGTCCTCTTGCACTGTGGCTGTTTTAAGAGACAAGTTGCATACAGTGGTACCTAGATGTACAAAATTACTTTGTTTCTCAGGAAGCTTCATATCATTAAAATTGTAACTTGAAGCACAATTTCCCATAGGAATGCATGGGAAATCAATTAATCTGTTCTGGAGGTCCGGAAAAAGTAACAACAGTGGGAAATCAACTAACACCACCACCACCACCACGCGCACACTCACAGTGCAAAAAGCAAAATAAAAGCCATGGAAATGACAAAGCTCAGCTTCCTACCTTTCGATCGCTTGAGAAATGCACCAAAAAGTCCCAAAAAGTCCTTAAAATGGTGCAAATTTCCAGAATGGCTCCACAGTGGTGGGTGGCACTTCATGCACGAAAGCTAATCATTGCAAACTAAAGCACTGTTTCTGGAAACGCAAAGCAGAGCATGCATGGGGGGGGCTCATCGTGCACAAGAGCTAATCATTGCAAAAGGAAGGGTTTCATTTGCAATGATTAGCTTTCATGCAGCTAATCATTAGAAAAGGAAGCACCAGTTCTGGAAATGCACGACAGAGGATGCATGGGGGCAGTGCTTCATGCATGAAAGCTTATCATTGCAAAAGGAAGCAGTGGTGTAGGGTTTTTTCGGAACTCCTTACAGTAAAAAAACCCGTAATCCAGGGCATCCCATTTAAAGTTTTCTTAAAGCGGTTCATCCCCATTTCTAATAATTTCCTTTCGTAACTCATTTTTTTCATTACTCGAGGCAATCATATCATAAGGTACCACTGTATTTCCATTAAGAGATACAAAATTTCATTTCTCATACCAAATTCCTTAATTCAACACTTTATGATGTGGACAACATTCTAATCTCAAAGGCCCTCCTCTGTAGAGGTCAACTCTTTTCTAAACAAAGAGGCTTTTTTAATTTCTAAGACTCCTGAATAAAACACAACTACATTAATGAATGGTACATCTTCCAGCACATTCTTCTGCAGAATGGTTTTGTTGGCCACATGGTGCAGTAGTCTGTCCAAAGTAAAATGAAACTATGGTAAAATAATCAGCATGCTCAGGGAGGGGGGACATGAAAAATATGCTGCAAAGGAGGTCAAGCATTGATTAATAGTTCCTGATGGCTGCACTCCTTTAGTATCCAGTGTTTTTTTAAAAAAATGCAGCTAGACCCTCAGTGCCATGAGGCAGCACAGAACATCCCATCACAGTGGCATAGGGAACAGGAAGCCAAGTCTAGGAAAAGCTAAGCAGACCAACCATAGAGTGAGTTAGGAGTGAAAATGTGACTGAGAACAAGGAAAAAACTGCCTTTTTCATATACAGTATTTATACAGAATAGCAGTTTCTTTTCCTTTCTGGCAGCAGGAATTTGTCCAAAGGAATTTTATGGAGTAGTGAAAGAATTTATGGTTTGTTTGTTCATTCAGTCACTATTCCATTAGTGTTTGTGTTAGTCATGTAGTCAGTACACAGCTATGAGTCAGTTCATGTAACCAATCACTATTTTTCTACAATATGGTATTTTTTGATCTGATCAGAACTGTGAGTAAAATGAAACCTTTTATTCTTTCTCTTACCAATGTATCAGACTGAATTATTGAGATGCAAGTGCCAGCTGATGAGAACCAAAAAAGGGGTGATCACTCAGCTCTGGGGAGACTTGAAGCTAATTTAGTTCTCTAGGTCTCTCTGCACTTTCTGCTGCTCAGCTAGAGGCTCTTACCCTAAATTCAACATTCTGCCAAGAGAGAATACTCAGAAGTGGTTTACCATTCCCTTCTTCTAGGAGCCCTCTGGAACTGTGAAGCTTGCCCATGACTCTACAAGCTTGTTCCTCTCCCAAGAGGTACAGTGAAGAATGGAGTTCGTAATTTCTGGTTGTGCAGAAATTAGGTTATCTTGTGAGCCAAACCTAGATAAATCTCAATAGGATCCAAGCCTCTACAGTGGAAGCCGTCCGGACTCTCGACCAGTGCCTGGAGGCGGTCATGGCTTGGACCAGGGCGAACAGGCTCAGGCTCAATCCCGAGAAGACCGAGGTGATGTTCTTTGGGAGTTCCCCATCTGGTTATGGAGGCCCTCTCCCTAGCTTGGAGGGTGTTTCTCTCCAGCTTTCGGAGAGGGTTCGGAATCTGGACATGATCCTGGACCCGGCATTGTCCCTGGACGCCCAGGTGGCTGCCGTGGCCAGGACTGCATTTTACCATCTTCGTCAGATCGCCCAGATCTGTCCCTACCTAGACGGTGACTCCCTAAGAACAGTTGTGCAGGCACTGGTGATCTCGAGGTTGGACTACTGCAATGCTCTCTACATGGGATTGCCCTTGACTCTCCTTCGGCGACTGCAGCGGGTGCAAAGTGTGGCGGCCAGGCTGGTGGTGGTTGTGCGTCGCTATGACCACATCACCCCAGTCCTGGCCAAGCTGCACTGGCTACCCATTGCATCCCGGATCAGATTCAAGGTCTTGGTTTTAGTTTATAAAACCCTCCATGGCTTGGGCCCAGACTACCTGGCAGAGCAGATCGCCCAGTGGCCAACTTCGACCTGACCGGTTCGGCAGTCGCAGGCACACTCGCTTCGGGTCCCCACCCCCCGAGAGGCCAGGCGATCTCTAACCCGGAACCGGGCCTTCTCGGCTGCTGCTCCACGCCTATGGAACAGCCTCCCCAGTGATGTGCGCTCTGCAGAGTCCCTGCTGGCCTTCCGCAGAGTGGTAAAAACCATCTTATTCCGTGAGGCCTTTGGTGACCTAGCTTATTAGTTATTAGTTGTTGTTTTTTCTCTCCTCCACCTCCCACCATCGCTTGCTCATCCCTGTTTTAGCCAGTGTTTTTAGCAGCAATGTTGAGACCTATATGGGTGCTTTACTGCTGCTGGATTTTATGGATGTTTTACTATGTTGTTTTATTCTATTGTAAATTGTGCTGTATTGAACAGCTCTGTAAGCCGTCCAGAGTTCCCTTGGAAAGATGGGCGGGGTATAAATCTAATAATAAATAAATAAATAAATAAATAAATAAATAAATAAATAAATAAATAGAAAATAAATAAATAAATAAAGTTAACTGAACTGTTAGTGCCACAAAACTTGGTATATCTGATGAGGCAATTTATCCACGGTTCACTAAGTCAGTGCTCCCCAACCTTTTTGTCCCCACGGACTGGTAAATGTTTGATGATTTTTCCGTGCCCGGGGCTGGGAGGGGGAGATGGGGTGTGGGGGGTCGGGCGGGGGCAGGGGAGGGTGTGGGGGGCCGGGGGATGGGGGAGGGAGGAGGGGGAGCGGGGGGTTGGCGTGTGTGCCTTGCGGGGGCCAGGAGCGGCGGCGCGCGCGCCGCCGGCTGGGGACGTCGGGTGTGCCCTCCCCCCCCCGCACGCACGGGCGGGGTGGGGAGCCCGGGCTCCTGGGCGGGCGGGCCCCCGCCTCCTCCTCCTGTTAACCGAACTTGGTGGGGCGCCTCTGCGCCGCCGCCAGCGGCGCGGCTCGGCGGTCCCGGTGGTGCTCTCGGGCCGGAGCCTTGTATATCTTGCCTCCGGCTGCGGCCTTCAGGCAGGCGGCGGGAAGGAGGGGAGGCCGGTGGGGGTGGTGGCGTCTTAGCCAGCCGGCCAGTGCACGCACACTCCCGGTTGGGGGGGCTCGGGGCCCCGGCCTCTCTCTCTTAGCGGCCGCTCCTTCCTTCCTTCTCCCTCTCCCAGGGGAGAATGGCAAGCGGGCCAAACGGGGTTCCCTGCCGCTTCTTCCTACCCTTTGAGGGCGTCGTGCCCGGCGGCGGCGACTCCTCCTCCGGCTTGCCCTTGGCGCCCGGCGTGCCTGGCGCGGCTGCCGGCCTCCTTGGCGGGCGAGCCCGGCCCAGGCCCGACAACAACAACGACGCCTCCAGCGCTCCCGGCGGCGGCGGCAGCAGCACCGACCTCGACTGGGACGACGGGGACAAGGAGGAGGAGGAGGTGGCAGCGCTGAGCAGCACCGTAAGGCGGCGGAGGCGCCTGGGGCAGCATGACCGCGCTCTCTGTTAGCTCCTCCTGTGCTCCTCCAGCCTTCTTCTTCCATTGGCTGCCCGTGGGAGAGAAGAGGAGGAGGAGGAGGGCGGAGGAGGAGGAGGAGGAGGATGCGCCGCCGCCGCCGTGGCTGCTGCTGCTGCTGCTGGTGGTGGAGGGCGAGGAGGAGGAGGGCGGAGGACGAGGAGGATGTGCCGCTGCTGCTGGCGGTGGGCAGAGGGGGGAGGCAAAGGCAAAGGCAAAGGCGGCGGCGGTGGCTCCTCCTGCGCTCCTCCAGCCTTCCTCCTCCACCGGCCGCCCGCGAGAGAGAAGAGGAGGAGGAGGAGGGCGGCGGAGGAAAAGGGGAGGAGCCTCCCCGGCCTCCCCAGGCGGCCCGGTGCCGACCGGTCCACGGACCGGCACCGGTCCGCGGCCCGGGGGTTGGGGACCACCGCACTAAGTATGTGTTAGGGGAAAATGATACTACAGTATAAGTAATGACCCAAGTTACTAGTATTTGTATTTAAAAAATAGATCAGAGTGCTTAAGTCCCTCAATTTAGCAGCAGATCAGCATGTGTTTTGTCAATAGGTCACAAGAGTTCAGAGACAACAGCATTTCCTGAAATCTCCCGAACCAATCATAAAGAGAGGACTGCAAAAGAGACATTCTCTTCCCATTTCCCTTCATCTAGATCTGTTTGAGGATTTACTTGCAGTTGTTATACACTTTGGGGGCAAAGGGAGGCACACAGGCAGGCAAAGGACAAGCAGAGGTTGGGAGTTCAATTCCCGACTGTGTCTCTTTGAGAGGGACTGGATTCAATAATGATCCCAAGGGTCCCTTCCAGCTCTCCATTTCAAAGGGTATCGATATCTAAGTTTTGGCTGACCAATCAATTCATTTAGCAGGCATAGATCTGTATAAATCAGTGCTTCTGAAGGAAAACTTTCTTATTCTTTTTTTTTAAGATTTCCTTTAAGCAACCAGCTAAATTATAAACACTTTTCTTTATGCTGTTTCTTTCTTCTATTCAGTATGCCCGGTTTCTGAGAAAATTATTTTACTTATCACCTCTTCTTTCAAACCTGTTTTCAAAGCAATGCAAAATATACAGTTGCTTAGCTTATCATTTCGACTTCTAGCACAAACCTCTGGTGAACCTCATAAATTATTTTTGTCTCCCACTCGTTTTTAAAGTGGATCTAAACCAATCTGAACATTCATGAACTTTGACAAATATTGGACTCAGATTGTGCATTTGTGATTGCCTCTGGTATGCAGAATGAGGTCAATCAGAAACTGAAAATGCAAAGGAGTTTGGGAAGAAGGGGGGTGGGGGGAGAGAGAGATGTCTAATCTGCCTCTAAAGCCACCTCACAGCAAACTCAGAATGCTAAAATGGTCGAGGAAGCCCAAATGAAAATGCCAGCAACTCCTAGTAGGTGTTTTCCAGATCAGACTATTAGCCTTAACTGTTAAAGTCTGAATGTATAACAAAGCAATTTTCTGTAATATACCTACTATACAGTACATACATATGTTTCCACTGGTAAAATTGTTTTCCTAATGAATTTTGCTTCTTTGCAAAACAACTGGGATCCAACTGGGTGAAGGAATGAAGGAATACAGAGTACGCTAATTAAATTTGTGGACGATACCAAATTGCAAGGGGTTGCCAATTGCCGAGATAGGACAAAAATCCAAAATGACCTTGACAGATTAGGGTGCTGGGCCAAAGATAACGGAATGAAGATCAGCAGGGAGAAATGTAAGGTCCTGCATCTAGGCAGAAAAAATGAATCGCATAGATATACTGTAGGATGGGAGACATGTGGCTGGAGAATAGTATATGTGAAAGGGATCTGGGAGTCTGGGCGGACCACAAATTGAACATGAGTCACAAATGTGACACAACAGCCAATGCGATTCTTGGTTGCATCATCAGAAGCATAGTGCCTAGATCAAGGGAAGTGACAGTACCACTCTATTCTGCTCTGGTCAGGCCCCATCTGACCAGAACTGTGTCCAGTTGTGCGCTCCTCAATTTAAAAAGGATGCTTACAATCTTGAACAGGTCCAGAGGAGGGCAACCAGGATGGTTGAAGGTCTGGAAGAAATGTCTTATGAGGAGCAGCTTAGGGATCTGGGAATGTTTAGACTTATAAAAAGAAGGTTGAGAGGGGATATTATAGTCATGTCTAAATATTTGAAAGGAAGTCATATCAAAGAGAGGACAGATTTGTTTTCCATGGCTTCAGAGACTAGGACTCAGAGCAATGGTTTCAAACTACAGGAAAAGAGATTCCACTTGAACATTCAGAAGAACTTCTGGACAATTAGAGCTGTTCGGCAGTGGAATATGCTGCCATGGAGGGTGGTGGTGTCTCCTTTGGAGGTTTTTAAGCAGAGACTGGATGGCCATCTGTTGGGAGTACTTTGATGGGGGTTCCTGCATGGCAGGGGGTTGAACTGGATGGCCCTTGAGATCTCTTCCAACTTTATGAGTCTATGATCCTATGAACTACAAGCTCTCTTAGATTTTTGTTTTTCAGCTGAATTTTCTTAGGGCAAATTAGACAGAAAGAAGAGGATAAAGTACACAGAAAATGCATGTTAAATACATTCAAGACTGTATCTTAAACTAGTGAATTGTCAGTGCCATCAAACTGCTCTTGTATAGCAAAGTCAAGCTGTTTGCTCCGAACTCAACCTGTTGGTCACGCATCTATTCCAGCTTAGCACCCGCTAAGATATTCACCATTTCTTTCATTTTAAAACCCTCATAATTGCATTTGTTCCTTTTCTGACACCACACTACTTATCACAAGATGTTTTACCATAGAGATCTATGATGCAATTGACATCTATGGTGTCTCCAAACAAACAGCCTCAAATAGCTTTTACGAATGTTTTGGTCTGTAGCACAGAGAGAACCCCTAGTTCCCTGAGCTCCTTGCCCTCCTAAGATGCTGGCCATAGAGTCTGGCAAAACGTCATGAAGAAAAACTTCCAGAACACGGCCAAACAGACTGAAAAACTCACAACAGCTATCAGATCCTGGCCGTGAAAGCCTTCAAGAATACATTAAAACAGCTTCAAGCATTGTCAATCAAAAACCAGTGAGTAGTTTATTCCTTTTATCCCATCATTTGAAAGGTTTTTTTAAAAAAATAAGCCCTTTCAAAGCATTACTGATTTGTTAGCAAGAGTTAAAAAAGAAATGGAAACATTCCTCTCCCTTCCCCTCTACAGATGGAAAGCAAGAAAGCTTTCCATTTCTCAAGGTATTTTGGTTGCTTGAGTAAAAGGACAGCTGAAGCCAGCTGCTTTGGTTCAACCCCTGCAATCACACACCCTGGAACCGGGACAAAACAAAGCAATCCTTCCCACACAAAAAACCACACACACAAAAGTATAGCCCCAACAAGCACCCAAAAAGTGTGGGTAAGTGTTGATCAGGGTGAGCTGGTTCATGATGGCACACATATTGTGTGGTTGCCAGGAAAAGGAGCAATCCAGGCAGAAGGAAACCATATGACCAACCCCCATCTGATAATATCCACCGTTAACTTTCCAGCCTCATTTCAACAGGACTTAAGTGTAGTTAATTCAGCCCCATTCCAATCCAGGATGATTACAAGTGAAAGCTAGTGCTGAGAAGATCGTAGGCAAATAATATTCTTTATTGATTTGAAACAAAGCCGTTGGTTACACATCCCTTGCAAACTATGATTAGTCAGATGATCTTTATAATAGTCGAGGCTTCAGTTTATTTGTTCAATATCTTTAGTCTGTTTTACTTGTCTGAAAAAAATTGCTTCAGAAAAGGGATGAAAACAATGAATACAGCAACAGAAAATTAAGCAAGCAGACCTTGCTAATTTTAAGAGATTAAAATTCTAAAACCATTTAACTATTTGCTCTTAATATTTTTATTCTTAGCCTATATTTAGTATGGCCATGATCAATAACAATCCTCTCCTTTTCTTAAAAAGTATCCAATTTGAAGGTATTATGATCTCCAATTAATCAGGAAATTATAATACCTTCAAACTGAAAACTTTCAAAGAAAAGGAGAGAATTGTTATTGATCTCCAATTAAACAGGAAATCATATCATGGCAAACAGACACAGGGGAAGGTAGATGTCGTGCAACGGTTTACACAAACATTTCCTAATCATAAGCCTTCAATGCAGTTCCAATGACAGCTACCCTCCTGTTGACTGTTCTGCAGTTTCTGCATTAACTTTTTTCTTCTGTATTCTATATTCCATCGTGGGTCATCAGCCAAACCCTTTAAACATAGTACATAATTGAGTCCATGAAAAACATAGTTATGGCTGACCAAGCAATCTGCCTCTATTAAGCCTACTTAGTGAGATTTTTAAAGGAATTAAGACCTCCTGCTTGCAGCCTCTGTACTATGTGTTTGTTCAGATGCATTAGTAAATTTACTCTGCACTTAACTCCTTTCTGGCAGCTGCAGCAAGAGCTCTTATACAACAAATCAATACTCAGCAAGCTCTTTGCTCCCTGCCCAACCTGTTGCTTGAGCAACTATTCTGTGTGCCAAGAGGTACTCACCGACAATGTCTTCATAGGCGTTCTCTTCTAAAGTGCTCTTAGACCCAAGCTTGTGCTGGGGGGTCTCAGTACCATTCTCACTTGGGGAGGGAGGATACAAAGTCTGGAGGCTTGACGCATCTTCAAACTCAAAGGATTTTCTAGAATGGAGAAAAGGCAACAGAACAATGTTGGTATTGCCTCTACAGTCACTCCAAAGCTTATACACAAGCTAAGTGACCTGCAGCTTAGGAGCTCCATCCACAAGGCACCTCTAAATACAAAGCAAAATGAAACACACCACTACCACCACCCCAGATGACTATACTATCCCAAATTCAAGGTAATTCATTTTTGGAGCAATCAGACCTCTTAAACCTGACAGAGCGTAGGAAACCAACATATCTTAATACTAACCTACCCAGTGCACACTATGTTTAAGATCCAACAGTGCACATGCAACTTTATCCATGTTTAAGTTATCAGAAAGAAAAGATGACTGTACATCCTCTGCTTTCTTATTTTGCAATGGATCAGGATGCCCAGAACCTGACCTATATAGTTGATTCCATGATAAACATGCTTTCCCAAATATATCACAAGCTGATGTTTAGGAGACCTCAAATCTAAAGATGTATATATATTCACAGTGGCCAAAATTCTATCGCATGGTGTAGCAAGTAATACTAGAATGAGCCCACTGAATTAATGGGAATTTGGTGGGTCAACTCCTTTATAAATTTCATGGATTCAAATGGGCCCACTCTAATTGCAATGTACTGTTTGAAGTTAAGTGACAAATACAGCAGGCCCATTTGAAGCAGTAGAATATAACAGAGGAATTCACTGCCCAGATCTGCCTGATTCAAAGGAACTATTCTAGTTGGAACTTACTGCACTACACAGCAGGATTTTGGCCATGATTTCACATTTAATTGATATTGTACACAAAACAACAACACATGCAAATGTACCATACATCCAACAGCCAATGAATATTTGATATGAAACTTCAATGGGTCCAAAATGCAGCAGCCAGACTGCTGACTGAAGCAGAGTACAGAGATCACATTACATCCCTATTAAAACAGCTCCACTGGCTGCCAATCAGCTATCAACACAATTCAAGGTGCTGACCTTGACCTACAAAGCACTATACAACCTGGGTCCTAGCTACCTCAAAGATCAACTCTCAAAGTATGAACTAACTTGGGTGTTAAGGTCATCAGGAGAGGCCTTTCTATCCATCCCACCACCCTCACAGGTACGTCTCGTGGGAACCCATGAGAGGGCCGTCTTGACTGCTGCACCCAGACTCTGCAACTCCCTCCCACTAGAGGCCAGGACTGCCTCATCTCTGCTGTCCTTCGAGAAACAGGCAAAGACCCTTCTCTTCAGGCAAGCTTTCCCTGAATGATGGACTATCATGTGTATTTTATATGAATCTATGGGTTCACATAGACTTTGTGTTTATGACTACTTATAACCATGTTGCTTTAATGTAATGTTGTCTATTAATGCTGTAAGATGTCCCTCAATTCCTTGTTCTCAAATACTTGAACATATCTTAATTGTACTGGACTGTATATTATCCCTCATTACTGTAAGATGCCTTGGATCCTTTCCCATTGAGAAAGACAGGGTAAAAATACTCTAAAATAATAAATAATAATAATTATACAGTATTATACAACTCATTGTGCTGCTGTATGTCCAGAGAAGTGGATGTGTCCACAAAAGCATACATTAAAATATAACAGTCTTAAAGGTGCCACTTTTTGTCTTTTGTTTTGTTTTGTTTATTTTTGCCTAGAGTTCTTGCACAGACTAACACAGTTACCTCTTCCAAAACAAAACACCAAAATAACCATATATCAAATTGCTAAGTAGGGATGGATGAAAATTTCATTATTTTCCATTGAGAATTTGTCAAAATTACAAACATACTTTATAAACAGTACAGAAATACTAATAGAAAGAACTTGAAATTTTAAAAAAAATGAAATATGGGCAAAAGCTTTCCTATAAAACTGTATACTCAGCCATATCTGAGATGTTGAATTAGGCTTGCCACCTCTTCCAAGAAGCTCCTCATCTTTAGCAGCTAAACCTTTTTCAAATACCATGGACAATTCCATGCTGGGAGTAACAATACTTATAGAATCTGAACTGTTTTGATTGTCGTAAATATCATTTGTTTATTATAAAATTTACAAATGTATTCATACAAGATATGGAAAAATGGAATTCTTAAAAATCAAATATGGGAGGTTATCAGAGAGGCCTTTCTCTCCATACTGCCGCCTTCACAGGTGTGCCTTAAGAACACATGAAAGGGCCTTCTCTGTTGCTGCTCCCAGATTTTGGAACTCCCTCCCGCTGGAGGCCAGGACTACCCCGTCTCTGTTGTCTTTCTGGAAGCGGGCAAAGACCTTCCTCTTCAGGCAAGCTTTCCTTGAATGAAGGTCTACCTACCATGTGACTTTATAAGGATTACCATACATGATTGCATTGAATCATTTCATAAGAACACTAGTGTTTTCCATGTTGCTTTTCACCTTTCATAATGAAAGGGGTTTTTTGCATGCTCTTTGTAGCTATAATGTTACCTTTTAATGTTTTAAGATGTCTCTTCTAATTCCCTGTTCCTAACTTGAATATGTCTTAAATGTTCTGGGCCGTATATTGTCCCTCATTATTGTAAGCCACCTTGGGTCCTTTTCCAAGGAGAAAGATGGGGTAAAAATATTACTGTTTGATGATTTATTGATATTTTATTTCTAACTATTTTAAATTGTTTTAATTCTTTGATTGTAAGCCGCCCAGAGACCTTTGGGTAGTGGGCGGCATATAAGTTGAATAAATAAATAAATAAATAAATAAATAAAAATATTCAAAATAAATAAATAATATTGAGGTTCTCTTCTATCACCATGGTGACATTTTGTGGACATATAATTGTGAGTGTTATTTAGCCCCAACATAAAGAGAATCAAAGAGAGTCATTTATAAAAATAGTTAAACACAACTTTATTACAAGATCCTCCACCACAATCCTGATGAGATGTTTAAGCCATAGAGATTTTACATCAGCCTTCTTGGTTTTTTGTTTTGTTTTGCAGAATTTATGCTAGCCTATGACCTGAACTTGCACTGAGTCAACTGCAGCAGCATCATACCCATGAATATTCCCCACAAGTTACCCCACAAAGGAAGTTGTAACCGGGGGGGGGGGGTATGCTTACACTAAGACACTTCAGGTTTCTAAAGTGCTTGGATAAACCATACAGATAACCTAATTGTGTTTTTCCTTTCTTTCAGAATGCAGTACATTTTGCTTCAGCTATGTCTGTAGGACAGCTTGATCCTCAGATGTTGATGAGCTTCACCTCTCCAGAAGCTTTGAGCTTTGGCCATGCTGCCTGTGACAACCGAGAGCTACCTGCAAGAAGAGGCATCTGAAGGATGTGAGAGGAAGCCAAGACACACTTAGCACTCTTCTCTCTTTCAGAGCAATGTATGTGGTTTCTTGACGCTCTTCTGAGTTGCACAGTTCCTGCCGCCTTGCTGGTTGTCAGCTACCTCTCATTTTCAGCTGACTGCTAAATGCTTCTTGCTCTCAGCATCATCCATAGAAGTATGAGATATTACTTGCCATTCCCCTTGTCACATCTGTGGCACTGAATGATACAATAACGTCTTGACTCATTGTAACTTTTAATGCAAGGGCATAAACGGATAATACTGAAATATTTCACCATTTAAATTAGTGGTTTCCTAAATTTCTGTGCTTGGCATTTTATGGTCAAGCATTCATTTCCAAAATAAAGATTAATCCCACCACCAAGGTACTTAAAATTTCCACTCTGGCTGAGATTATGGCCAACGGTATAAGAATACATGCAGTTACACATACTGTACATCTGAACCACACACCAATTATTTTCCTGTTTACAATGCTGCTGCTGCTGCTGCTGCTGCTGCTACTACTACTACTACTGCTGCTGCTACTACTACTACTACTACTACTACTACTACTACTACTACTACTACTACTAATAATAATAATAATAATAATAATAATAATAATAATAATAATAATAATAATAATAATAATACTTCAAACAATTCCAGAAACAGGTGCTTCTTAGAACTCTATTATGAATCTATAAAAGATGGCTTCTCTTCAATGTCTCTGCCTACCATAAGATTTTATCCAGTCAAGCTGTTATACCGGTAGTATACTTGTAAAAAGGAATACAGTACCCATTAAAATTCAACTTACAAAACATACTCACAAAATGTTATTCAGTCACTCTTCCATTTCAAAACTATTCATAAACTATTAATAAGAACTCAATGCAGACAACCAAATACATTTCATACCCAGTGGCTTTCATCCAAATAATTGTAGGCAAGGTTCCGCAATTGCTCTAAGTATTTGCACACAGCCCAAAAGCCATTCCTGAGGTTCAAGGGACACATAAGTTCTGATATGTGGTGTGGAACTCATTCAATTTCTTTCCTTTCCCAGCTGTATTATGCCCCCATGTGACAGTTAGTAAAAGTAAACAAATAAACATTACATAGCACAGAGGGGCTACAGCAAATTTTTGGAGATGGGCAACTGGTCAACTTGGAAGACATCCCTTATACAAGCAAAAAAACTTTTCCCTAACAAACTGTTTGGGTCAAAGCTACTGCCATGAAGGGTACTGTAGTAAAAACAAATAAGTACTACATGTGAATGGGATATAGTATTGGAATTACGTGCCTCCTTGTGTATGGTGCACACAAACCACCCAGAGATGGCTGGTAGGAGAACTGAAGATACAAGCAGAGACAGCCTGTAGCCAGAGTCGCAGTGCCACCCACAATGAGATTCTAGGAAAGAATATGTCTGTGAAGATTCTCAGTCATCCAGGTGACTTTATCTGGAAGTTGAGTCATGGCTACTGGACTTCTTTATTGATGAAGCTGTTTGGATGACCAGCAGAACGTTTCTATCTCTCAAGAAAAAAGAAGTCCAGTAGCCATGACTCACCTTCCAGATTCTAGGAAAGAACGCGTCCCTATTTTGCCCATGAGCTGCACTGTCTTAGAAGGTTTCAGTCATGTTCCATAATACATCAGCTTTGCTTTTGGTCATAAGGACTGGGGTAAATCTATCCTTTTTTGAAGCTAAAGAAAATCATACCAAATCAGATGTGACAAGGATATTCTATTTCAATAAACCTTTTGTGCTCTTTAGTAGAAAAGTATGTTTAAAAATCATAAACAAACCGATAATAACTTATGCAACATCAGCACAGGAACGTTTGTATAGTGATTGCAATTTGGAAAATACATTGTCATAGAGAATCTGTGATCTCAGTAGTATTCCAGTGTGAATTTGGGGGGGAAAGTCTCAAAACATAATACCAAGCAGATTTCTACACTGTCTGTTCACAAGGATAGATGTATCAGCCAAGTCCCCCCATCATAAACTGTGAAAAAGATTAGGCTATAGGTGATATATAGGCTACTAATAAAGGTAACACCTATGGACTACTCTTGCATTTGTATTTTGTAACGGCCACACACTCCCTCCTTTTTTACTTCAATGATAAAAAGATGGCTTACACCACCACAGACCTGTGTTGTAGCGTAGGTGTCGGTGTGTGACAGGACAGCTGTCCCAGGCAAGAGTAGGACACAAATTTTGCCACTCTTCATGTTCTCTCCCCCACTACCTCTGCTTCTCTCTCCTCCCGCCCCTGGCTGTAGCCCTTGAGGAGAACAGAGAAGGACTGGCAAAAGGGAGCCCTTGCACTCAATCCCCCGCCTCTGTGCCTACAGTTTGCATCCTCAGCAGGGAAGCAAAAGAAAAACTCCCACAGCTCCACCTTCCTTGTCTGCCAGCCCAGCACGCAAAGAAAGAGCAAAACACAGTGTCTGCTGACATACAGTGGCCACTGCCACAGACAGAGGTAAGCGAATCCATAGGAAATTGAAGGATAAGAATGACAAATGTCTCTTTCTTTAAGGCAGAGGAGGGGAACCTGTTACTTTCCAAGGATTGTCAGACCACAGTTCCCATTATTCCTCATCATTGGTCATGCTACCTGCTGCTGAAGGAGGGCACAATCCACCTAGAGGGCCACAGATGCCACATTCCTACTTTACAAGAGAACTTTAATGTTGGAAACTCACATATATCACATCACCAAGAGTTTCTCTTTTGGTTTTTCTATAAGACAGCCAATGGACAATAGAGTTTTTATCAGCCAAATCCCTACAACCACCTAACTCACTAGAAACACTTGGGCCGGCCTACTTTATTTATTTATTTATTTATTTATTTATTTATTTATTTATTTATTTATTTATTTATTTACCAAAAATTAGCTACCTCACTACCAAGTGGTCTCTGGGCAGCATACAACAGTATATTAAAACTATAAAACAACAATAAATTATTAAAACCATAAAATACAAAACAATTCAAAACAATCAATATATAATACAAATAATAAAATCCTTCTGCTTATGAGCCCAGATAAAAAGCACTATCTAATTAAAATGCTGGCTGAACAGGAAGGTCTTTGCCTGGTGCTGAAAAGTCCAAAGTGTTGGCGCCAGGCAGTTCTCTGTTGGGAGGACATTCCAAAGTTGGGGGGCAACTGCCAAGTAGTCCCTGTTTTGACATGCCATCCCCCTTACCCCTTTGAGGGGTGGCACCTTCAACAGGGCCTCCTGGCCAGACCTTAAGGTACGGGCAGGCTCATATGGAAGAAGACAGTAATTACCTTTAGGTAATCAGGTCCTAAGCCATTTAGGGCTTTATATGTAAACATAAGCACTTTGAATTGGGCCCAGGCAGCAACTGGCAGCCAGTGTCAATTCTTTAGAACCAGCATAATATGAGCCTGTGCGCCGGCACCACTCACTAGCCATGCAACCTGACTCTGTACCCGTTGCAGTTGTCAGACCATCTTCAAAGGCAGCTCCATGTAAAGCGCATTACAATACAGTGGTACCTCTATTTACAGGTTTAATCAGTTCCAAATACATGTTCATAAGTCAAACAACTCGTAAGTAGAGCAGCTGTATCTAAATAAATAAATAAATAAATAAATAAATAAATAAATAAATAAATAAATAAATAAATAAATAAATAATGTAAGTAGAGCAGACCACATCTAAAATTGGTAAGGCAGCAGTTAAAATGGCAACGGTTTTCCACTCTTAAGTCAAATTGCTCATAAGTAGAGCCGCTTGTAAGCAGAGGTACCACTGTAGTCCAATCTGGTTGTTACCAGTGCATGCGTGACTGTTACCAGGCTCCTGTCATTCAGGTGAGGGTGAAGTTGATATATGGTAAGAAGATACCTCTGGTCACTGAGTCCACCTGGGCTTCCAGGGATAAGACCTGGGTCCAAAAGTATCCCCATAGCTGCAGACCTGTCCCTTGGGGTGGGATGGGGGGAACTACTGCAAAGGAAATTAAAGGAATAAGGCTTTATGTATCTGGCTGCAGAGGAAGAGGATTTGACTGTGCAACATGCCACTGTGCCTCCTTGAGAGGAGCTGGACTCAGTGATCCAGAGGGGGCCCATTCTAGCTCTGCAGCTTTAAGATTACAGATTATCTAAAGAAAGATGGTAATTAACATAAATACTCCTTATTAAGAACTCTCAAGTGAGTCAAAGCATAGGCTACCATTCTTGTCTCTCTCTTTGGTGGTGTTACTGTGAAAAAAATAAATGTTTCTCTTGCAGCTGTGGTTGCATCCTTTTAGGGCAGCATCCTACACCAAACCTTGATCCGCAGGATATGGAGGCCTCAGTTCTACAAACGCTATAGCCTAACTGAGCTTTCTATCATTGTTATCTGAGAAGTACTCCCTTAAAAGAAGAAGTAAGAATTTTTTTTTGAAGTATGCTTTCAAAGGCTCTTCTAGCAGTTTTGAATGGACAGTTTTTATAGTGTTGCAAATGTACATTTATTGTCCTTCTAACTTTAAACAATGGTGAGCTGCCTTTCTCCCTTATGGGAGAAAGAGAGAAGAAGAAGAAGAAGAAGAAGAAGAAGAAGAAGAAGAAGAAGAAGAAGAAGAAGAAGAAGAAGAAGAAAGAAAGAAAGAAAGAAAGAAAGAAAGAAAGAAAGAAAGAAAGAAAGAAAGAAAGAAAGAAAATCTGGTGATGCAAAAACACTTTCACAAGAGCACAGTATATGACAATAGTTTTCCCCCGCCTTTACCTATTTTGGGATTTTCTGTGAAAGCGTGACTCTTTTTTCTGCCTCCGGGTGACAGGGGGAGCAGGAGTCGATGGCAGAGGGGGAGGGACAGCAGCCAGAGGAGAAGGAGGTAGGCCATTGCTTGGTTTACTTTTATGGTTCTTGTCAGCTTCATACTCGAAGGTGCGCTTGGGCTTGGGCACCGGGTTTACTACTGTGTCCCCCAGGTTCTCTGGAAGCAGCTGAGGACCAACAGAATCATCTGCCGTATGAAGCCCATCTAGTGCTTTGCTAGTTTTCTCGCTGGGCGTCTCTGGACTGTTCCCACGTGTGACCCCCTTCCCTACTTTGCTCTCGTTCACGTTCTCAGTTAAGGCCTCCAAAATACCCAACGTCACAGGCTTTTTCTTCCCACTCTCCACACTATAGCAACTACTTGGCAACTGGGGAAGACCCCTTCCCGGCTGTTCTTTTAAAACCTGTTCAATTTTCTGTATTCTGTTTAGCACAGCCGAGCTCTCTTTTCTCGCATTCCCCTTGAGGAAAGCATTGGAAGGCTGGCTCCTGCTGGGCCTCTTTTCAAGCCTGTGGCAGGAATCTCGGTCCAGGAATTCCTCCTCTTCCGTTTCTGGATAGGAGCATTCAGAAAAAGTCCTGCTCATCCTCTGGAATCCTTTGTATTCGAAGGTCTTCTCACTGCAGGGAGAAGGCAACATACTAGGGCAGCTCTCACTGCCCGACCAATCCCCCGCATCCCTCTTGTCCAAGCATACATTCATTCTAGGGGGAGCCTCTCTGCGGCACTCCCATTCTGATATCTTCTGCCTGATGCCAAGGGCTTGGGAGTGGACACTGACCCTGCTGAGGGAGAGGTTCCTTAGATTCGCGGAGGTCCCCAAAGAGAGAGTGCTCTGAGTGAGCTGGCGGCCACCTACTGCTTCACCATCTTGAGCCTCCTTGGTCACCTCTTTTGGTTCTTCAGCCCAGACAAAAGAGAGCCTTTTATCCAAGCAGCCAATGCTAACTGCTTTGAGGAGGTGATTTGGAGATTCAGTGTCTGAGGAGGAAGTGGAGGTGCTTCTTAAAGTAATTCCCCAGTTAGTCCGATCCTTGAGGAGGGGCCTGGCATTGGAAACTTGGGTGAAACTACTAGAGTGGCAGGAGTCCTCGCTATCACTGAGGGGATGTGATGTTGGGCTTCTTGGTTGGTACAGAAGAGGTGGTGGAGAGACTGATTGACACCTGAAAGTGAGAGGAGAAACATGAATCAACCATCTGGCTCCCTAAGCATGATTCCCTTGATGCTGTTTTCTTAAATCAGACTTATGGACTGGACCGACCTGATCAAGTTTGCTAAAATGGCATCCAAAGTTGTACAGATTTGTTAGTAGAAAAATGCTCTGTCTTTTTTGCTTTTAATACAGAAGCGATGATCTTCAAATATTTTAAAGAACATTAGAACAGCACTATTTACAGGGAGAATGATTGGGTAGAAGTTAAACAAAACAAAACAGACAGCTACCTTGCTAATTCAGATTATTTTTCTCCAACACTCTCTTTCCTAACATAAATTTAGGAAGCTCATCATTGTAGATATTCACATTCCTGATCTTAAGCATCATATGTTTTCTTCAGAGTATGGCCATTCAATAGTTTTGGTATGTGTTAAAACAATTTTGTATATTGTTTGTTCTCCTTTGTTGTAAACCGCACGGAGTTCCACCTGGAAGACGGGCGGTATATAAGCTCAAATAATAATAATAAATAAATAAATAAATTATATACGTCTTCCCCAAATTTATATTCTCCAGCCTTGTAAACATGTCTCCCAAATTTACTAGTCTATCAAAAACAAAACAAAGTGAAGCAAAACACAGTGAATCAAATTGGTACAAAATACACCTTTACTCCAGTGTTACTACTTTAGGGGTTTTCGTTTAACCTAACACAAGTATTAGCTACTGTACCTTTGACAGAAGGCTCTCCAAATTTTATGACTTTTTTATTTGGAAAATACCAAATCCAACCTTGCAAGGATAAAACTCTAAATATGGAAGAAGCCGTCCCTGCTATTTAACGCTAGAATTTAAAGATGCATACATTCCAGCTCCTTTGTAATGCTACCAAACTCGGCTTTCACTGACTCCGCGTAATACAATACATACCTAAAATTAGCTTCCAATTTGAACAAGGGTGTGTGTGTGTGTGTTTGTTCTTTAACCTCCTTGCTTTATGTCATAAGGGACATTATAAGTAACTACCAAGTAAGTACCATTGGATAACATTATGGATGTGAAAAATTTTGCTAATTAAAGAATACAGTCACCCCCCGCCATTTTGCGGTTCAGGTACTGTGGTCGGAGACGCGCAGGGGGGGCGGGGAGCGATCGCATTGCTTCCCGCCGCCCACCCAGACCCGTCCGGGAGCCCTCAGAGCCGCGCGGGGATGGGCGATCACTCCCCGCCGCCCCCATCTGCCCCTCTGATCGCCCCCGCCCCCAGCCGACACGCTTCCGCATATTGCAGATTTTCATGTATCACGGGTCAGGTGGGTCCCTAACCCCTGCAATCGGCGGGGGGTTGCTGTACCTCTTCTGTCCAAGGGCTCCCCCAGCTCACATGCAGGGACTGGTTACACACAAGCCGGACAAGGTACAAGGCAGATCACAACCAACCATCTTCCCTGTTTCCTGGCTGGAAACTTACACAAAAGGATTTTATTCATCTTTCCAAAAAGTAAGAACAGTTGTAATATTTCTTTGTCCCAATAACTTTGCTAGAACCAGGAATTTGTTAAGGTAGTCTTCAGGGCTTTTGCATAATGCTCAGCTCCTATTCCATCCTCTTACTCTAAATTAGCATAGAGACTCATTACAAAATCTTTAGTGGATGTAATTGTGTAATGTTTTATTATCTAGTATTTAGATCTCATTTGTGAATGGGGATTTCCTCATCACTTAGGCCAGGTATTTACAGTAAAGGAAGCTGAGCAGTGACTCAGGCACTGTTCACCATTTTCTTTTAGATCAGGGAGCTTTTCTTCCTCTTTACTGGGTTAAGCAATTGCTTGGATTTCTTTATTAGGTTTCATCTCACTTTATTTTCTGCTTTAGACCTGCTGCTATGTAATTTAAACCATATGGGTATATGCTGATTCTTGATTTTGCTACATCTGTATTGCAATGTATGCTTTGACAGGTACATTGCTTCAGAACTGGCCCATGTGGTACAAAAAGGTTGAATAAAAGTATTTAAGGGGATTTTTATGTGACTTTAAAAATATCCTGTTCTCAACTGTAATTAGTGTACCCTGAACCTGAGGAGGAGCACAGGAGTGGGCACTTTGTAATGTCACCAAGATGGGGTGACAGGGAAGAACAGCTTCTTGGTCAGATAACTAGAAACTGGCATAAGGGAAATCCAGATTAATGGACTCAAAATCCAGGAAAGATCCTGCTGGTCAAGTAGCCCAATGCTAGAGATTTGTTGGCAGCTAAGCAGGCAGCAAAATGTGCCTAACATCTGCTGCTGTTTCTTCCATTTCCACCATGACTCACATCTCACACTATCTTATCTAGTGCACATATCACCAATTCATAAAAATGCAGAGAGAGAAGAATCATAGAATCATAGAGTTGGAAGAGACCTCAAGGGCCATCCAGTCCAACCCCCTGCCATGCAGGAACCCCCATCAAAGTACTCCCGACATATGGCCATCCTGCTTTAAAAAAACCCCAAAAAGGAGACTCCATCACCCTCCGTGGCAGCATATTCCACTGCCGAACAGCTCTAAGTTGTCAGGAAGTTCTTCCTAATGTTTAGATTGAATCTCTTTTACTGATGTTTAAAACCACTGCCCCGCATCTTAGTCTCTGAAGCCATGGAAAACAAACCAGTCCCTTCTTCAATGTGATGTCCTTTCAAATATTTAAACATGGTTATCCTATCCCCTCAGGATCGCTGAGTCCAGTCACCTGATGAAGCTGGAAATCCACACTGAAAGCATCCCTACAGGGCCATCAATTTCCTATCAAACAGCTCTTACAGTTAAGAATTCCCTCCTAATGTTTCAGTTGAAAACGCCTCTCTTGTAACATGAATCCATTGCTTCAGGTCCTGCTCTCTGGAACCACACACAGCTTGCTTCGTGTTCCACAGCCCTGCAAATATTAGAAGGCAGCTATTCTTTCCCATCTGTGCTAAACAGACCTACTCCCTCAACCTCTCTGCACTGGGATAGGGTTTTTCAATATTTTATCATCTTGGTTGCACTCCTCCAGTCATATTCCAGATGGTCAATTTCTTTTCTGAAACTGGAGTGTGCAGAACTGGATGAAGAATGCCTCGTGAGGTCTGCCCAAATCAGAGCCGAGTTGCTATTATATCTGTTCACTTAAGGTGTCATACTTCTGTAGATGCAGCTTAGTGTTAACATTTCTTTTTCTTTTTTTCTTTTTTTGCTGCCACATCACAATGACAACTTACTTAAAATGTTCTGCTTATATTTACTGCCCCATACCACTTCAAGTAGTCTCTGGGCAGTTTACAGTTTCATTACAGTATGCAGGCTACACGTTGCCCCCCCCCAGCAATCTGGGTACTCATTTTACCGACCTCGGAAGGGTGGAAGGCTGAGTCAACCATGAGCCTGCTACCTGGGATTGAACCCCATGTCGTGAGCACAGTTTTACCTGCAGTACAGGCATTTAACCACTGCACCACGAGTTCAACGTAAGTTGAAAGAAATAAGCGACATTATGTCTTATAAAAAGCTGGTTTCAAGACGAAGAGGATCTTGGCATCACTGCCTATCTTCCCCTATGCACTGCCTATCTTCTGACACATTGGCCCAAGTTCATGGGCCCAACAGCTCCCTTCTGAATTCACTCCCTTGCATCTATCTTTCTGGTGCATAAATATTGTTCCTGTGCAACTCAGCCTTCCATCTTTCTGAGGTTGATAAAATAAGAACCCAGCTCGCTGGGGTGGGGTGGGCAACATGTAGCTGCATAATTAACTTGTAAATCACTGAGAGAGGCCTTTAAGTGCAATGGGGCAGTATTTGCTTGATTTGTGTAACTAACAATGCAATCTTATGCAGGGCTTCCTAGAAGTTAGTCCAATGGTGTACAATGGGCCTTACTCTCAGGAATACAGAGAAATTATGTACCTGGCCAGCCTTCAAGGAGTGCTAGAAAACCAATTTTAAAATATCTCTAGGATTTAAAAGATTATAGAAAAACTAGACTATTTCAAATAAAGACTTTTAGTCCATACTTAGGTATAGGAAGGTTTCAGTTAACTTGTCCATATTCCTCTTCATTTGCCATGAGCATCTGTATAGAGATAACACTCCAGTTACCTAGTTGTGTACACAGTTGTTAAGGGAATGTGATTTACTGATAAAAGGATTTGGTCACAATGCTACAGGAAGACCTCACCCTCTTTCCTGCATGGAGCAAAACAAGGTTCTAGCCAAGCATGTTTTTAGGTTCAATATGCTACAAATGTTTGGTCCTAATTTCTAGGTAAACAGGTTATCAAAATAATAAAATAAATCCTAAAAATCTAGTTCTCTTCACCTTACTGACAAGTAATTACAGCCAGTGTTTTAAATATTAAATCATATAGCAGGGAAGAATTAAACCAAGGATGCATATTTAATGTTCTGTATCATCACAAAGTATCCTCATTTGCAAATAATCCACTGCCAGTGCAGTCACTTGCTTGTTTTCTTTCCTGGCATCCTCTAGAAGAGTTTGGCTGTGATGCCCATCATCTCCAGCCATCACCAGATATGATGAGCATTGTAGTATAAAAATATAGAGGATGCTCGCTCAGGACACTGATTCAAACCGTGCAAGTGCAAACCACATCCAGCCATCTGGGTCAAATTCTACACTTGAATGATGATTCTGTTTCCTCTAGTTACTAGGTAAAATTATCAACTTGATTGCAATTCACTTTCCAGCCTAGTATGATGTTTAAACTTCATATTCTGCTCTGGTACTTAAAGACTGGTGCTCCATTATTTCAGTTCTAAGCTGACAATGCAATCTGTGAGCGTCATCGAAGGAAACAGACAGCTCTGTCGCTGTCTGAGCCAGGCATTTGTCTGCAGAAAAAGAAAAGCCTAATAACCTGGCACAAACACACACACCCCACTTCTAACGTGGCATCTGCAAACTGCACTGAAAGTTCTTCTGATCTGCAACTTCTTAGTCATCCAATAAAAGCTATTACCCAACCCATATATGTTCTTCCTCTTGCCTCCTAGGTATCCCTCTCGGTGTTAAATTGGGGTGGAGGGCAGTTTACAGGGACCTCTAGGCAGGGTTCTTGTTTCCTAGACACATTGGAGCAAGCCTCTCACACTCATTTTAATCCTACTACAGTTATCCACTGTTGACAGAGGGAAAAATTAAATAAATAATTCAGGAGCCACAAAGCAAGCTACTGTCATAAACAGCAGCTGTAAAGCAAGTTACTGTCATAAAACAGTGACCATAAAAGAAGTTGCTGTCACAAAACAGAAGTTTGGGCGTTTTGGGGGTGTTTTCTCTTATCCACACTTTTCATTATCCACAGGAGGGCCTGGAACCAATCCCCAGTGGATACCAGGATCCTACTGTACATCCTTCAAGACAGTTATACTCCTCTCCTTCCTGGTGCTGTCCATTCTACTAACAAATAGCCACTGTGAGAACGAGAAGCTGGAAAAACTATTTTAATTCCAGAATCCAGAAAAGTAACTTTTCCAAGCATTTCAACTCAGTGACATCAGGACTACTTCCCTTTTTCCTGATTGGAAAACAACCACAGAAGCGTAGTAGTGGCTCTTTTGTGCTTTCTTTAGTACCATCACTGCCAGTAGTTTTTTTTTTTTTTAAAAACCTTAGAAAGTTTCTTTATAATATCTGGGAGAAATGCAACAGTGAAGAAACAAAGAAATCTCAATGTGGGGTAGAAGGAAACAGGAATAATGGGGAAGAAAACTGAAGTCTAGGTTGCAAAATCTAAGTATTTCATGGTGCCCTTCCTAATGCCAAAGGACAAGTCTTGACAGTGAAATATTGCCACAGAATCAACCACAAAATGCAATCTGCGCAATTAGCATATGAGATTGTTTCCTTCCCACTGCAAGCACTGGTAGAGTTTTTTGAGCTAACAACTACAACCCACTTAAATAGTGCAAAGGAACAGCAAACTGGGGTTGGGGTAAATTTCCTACCTGGATTCTGCATATCCAGACCTTTCACTCACTGTACACTACCGAGTTATTGGCTGAAGTGTCGGATACCACTACTGTAATTTTATCAAGACAATTTATAGTGCCTTGGAAGAGTGAAATAGCAAGGTGACTTTTAATCTTTCCTTTCACTGTAACTAGATGGAGATAGCCATAGTCTGACTGCATGCCCAGATCACTTTTTCTGCAAATGGAGGTGAAAGAGAACAGCTCAGGTTGGCTATGTTTACCTTGACTCTGTTTCAAAGAACTCTGAAACAATGGTGCACTGAAAACGTGCTTTCTTATCAGCAGAGTGAAGCAAGAAACATGTAGAACAACCTTTTGTTAAGTCTAGTTGTATTAGTAAAAGCTACACGCTTCAAGAAAAGTTGATCCTACGAAATAACATTTTGCTTGCCTCGTGAAGCACAAAGACTAGCATGGTGTTACCATGGATTACAGTGCTTCGCTGTACCCACTTTTGTGACTGGGGGAAGGGATAAAGGCTTTCCAGCTTGCTCTTGATTCTTTTTCAACATTCCATCTATTCTTTCATCGCAAAGTGCAGAACATTTGGCTTCTTCTATACTGCTTACTCTTGAGCTAAAAACTGTCCCTTACAATTCCCTTTCATCACCACCTTCTGAATTCCCAGGACCAGAAAGAACCCTTGTAGCGCATTCTTGGCAAACAAAGTTGTCTAGTAAAGTGAAAAATTGAGTGCTTAATTTAATCAGAGGAAATAATATTCTTTTTATCAACAAACCAAATAAATAAAAGCAAGAGCCAATTATTTTAAGCAACTGAAAAACAGGTGGGGGGGGAGTTCATTTTTTTTAAAAAAAAAGATCTATGCAAGAATTGTGTAGGATTCAAGACTGTATGGAAGAATGCAGATACAGAGGGGGAGGATGAAGGGAATGTACTGAAAACACAATGTCAGGAATCTACAGCAGGGTGTTGTGTCCTCCCATCTGTGAACAAAAAAGAGAAGAGCTGTCCACATGCTTCCTACTCCCAGACAAAGACAGCATACAGCAGCCTTCCACAACCTGGTGCCCTCCAGCTGTTTTACACTACAACTTATATATGTCCCTGTCTGCATAGCCAACCTGGGAGTTCTAGTTCAAAAATCTGGAAATTCACTATGTTGGGGTAAGTCAGTAAAAAGAGACTCCAGACATATTTGCTACTCAATCAATGGTATTGGATTGGTATCGGTCACCAAGCCAGATTTGTTTTCTGTGAAGTAAGGGCAGAGGAGAGAGACCATACTAAAGTCAAATGAGTGACAACAACTGCATTCCATTGCTTCTAGTCTTGCTTTCTGTGAAATTGATAACCTACAGAAGAAAGAGCGAGGGGCACATAGAGACACTGCAGAAGTCAGCAGGGTGATGAAGGAGACAAGGTGAATCCTCACTGCCATCCATCCAACACTGAAGCAAGCAAGCCTCATAGCCCGTACCTGCTCAGGAGATCCCGTCTAAGTGACTGAAGTCACCCTAGACACAGAGAGAGGTTGAACATTATTGTGCAATTCTAGCATTACCACAAGGGAGAGTAGAAGATATCTCTTCAGCTTCCTGGGTCAAGATAATGGATAGGGAATCACTAGGTCATAGAGATGCAATGAATACATGTGGTACATAATCTAAGGCAGTAGGGACCACTCCCTCTCTTAAAGAGGCATTCTCGGCCTCCAGGACCATAGTGTAAATTCCCCTGGCGGAACTTTCAATTAACCAAGAAGGGCAAGAGTTGAGCAGCATGGTGGTAGCACGGACCAATCCAAGCACCCTGTCCACATCCTCGGGTCTCAACAACTGAAACTCATCCAATAACACTGGACCTAAGCACGGTGCACTGGACACATCCCTTGATTCTGCACCAATGGTGGAGTCCAATTCACTGTGAATCTGAGCAATTTCCCCCTCAAAATGGACATCAAGCTCATCACAATGAGCCAACAAGTGGTCCAGGACCTCCACCATATCTCCCGGTTGAAGAAGATCCTGGACCACCTGAAACAAATCCACTGGAAAGCACTCTGAGGAAGCAATATGGTTGGTGAAATATTGCCTTTTTCAAACATATTGCCATGAAATAGGCCTGATAATGGGTTCTAAGCCGAGTTTGATCAGACTCACAGTGATATTTTCTCCACCTGCACTCCAGAATTTATGCAGTTGTTTTGAATGTTATAATAGCACCTGCATACATCTGATGATTTTTCTTTCTCATGCTTTTGGAATAAATTGATTCCCTGTTGCATAACATCTGCTATTTGGAGACATTTTAAAGAGTTGTTTAGGAGTCTTTAAGTGCTGGAAAAGAAGGAGAAACATGAAAGAGCCGTTTCCTTTCATGTAAAACAAAAGTTATATCAGCATTTAAAAATCTATGGAAACAAAAGAGGTATGTCCCAAAAGACCTCAAAACAAAAGAAATATGAAAGTTTTCACCATGCACATCACTAAATTCAACTGCTTGAGCATATAGAGTATAGAGACGCAAAAAACATACCATCTGACACTAGCAAAAACTTTCCATCATTTATTAAAGCAGCAATGCAGATATGTGTCCTTTTTTAAACTAGGAGAGCTTCCTAACCTAGGAAAACAGACTGCTTTTCATCCTATACAATTAAGGATTCAAACTGAATGAGGACTCTGTAATGCACATTGGTCATCCCTCTTTTATTGCAAAGTAACTCTTGCAATAAAAGAGGGAGGGAGAGAGAGAGAGAGAGAGAGAGAGAGAGAGAGAGAGAGAGAGAGAGAATATGACTGATCATTATTTGATAAACACAGAAGGCAATAAATGCTATAAGATACTAACAAGTTGATAAAGAACTGCCAGGGCATATCTGACTTAACCTGATGTTTTGGTAACTGAGAGTATAGTTCCAAGAACTACTACAGAAAATATGGCTGGAAGTTAAGACATGCCCTGGCAGTTCTTCCTCAACATCATGTTGGTAGTATCTTATAGCATTTATTGTCTTCTATGTCAAACAAATAATGATCACGAATGGAGAATAGCATCTTTATGAAAAGCAGAAGCAAGCGCTGCAATGATCTGGACTTAGAGCTGGAAGCTGAAGAACCAGTGGAGGCAACACCTCACCAGATTCTACCCCAAAGGCAGTCAGGCTGGATATCCTGGAACAGGCTAAACCAGCCATCCTTGAATCTGAATTCTCCTTGTTTGTAACAATCAGGACACGTTGGCCTCCTGCAGGAGCTCTGCAGCCCCAAGAGCCAGTGCACCAATGTCTAACAGGAACTCTAACTCCTAAAGAAGTAATTAAGACTCATGCCAAGGAACTGCTCTTTGAAAGCAGGGGCTAAAGCTTGGGGAGAGATGCCCAGGACCTACAGTGTAACAGTTCCACAGAAGCCATATTGGAGCCTACTAGTGCTTACTGGGAGCTATCCTAGGTGCTGCGCTTGATGGCTGCCTTGATGCCCTGTGGGCCTTCTGGAATAGCCGGTAGGACTACTTCTCCATCTAACTCCACTTCATTGGCTACCACCAATTATAAAGGCAAGAAGGTGTGGAATGGTGTCATTACATCAGATGTTTATGTTTATAGCTGCTGTGAATAAATCCAATACAGAACTGCTGGCAAAGTTTTTTGTCTCTACACAAAGAATACACATTGTCTGTGCTTCTGTTTTATAATATGTGCTTCTGATTTATAATATGTGTTTTTCATTATGCCCATGCTAGTTTAAATTGTTTTAATGCATTTTATCAGGTCTGCAACCGTATGTTAAAGATTGATCAATTTATTTCTCCAGGCTGGAAGAACGAGGAAAAACTTTTGCAACTAAGGGCAGCTGCAGAGCTGCCATGAGATATGTTTCCATCCTAAAACAATGCTGTTACTTTGCCAGGTTTTGGGAATTACCAACAAAAGAGCTTTTGCTTTAAAAAATAGGCTCCTTCATTTTTATTTGTTGCCTTCATAGCAACAGCAACAAAATCCATACCATCTAGCAATTAATTGAAACAGAAATAATAAACTATTCTTGTTGTTTTGGCTAAGACCACTCACAAAGGATAAAAGCTGGGAGTCTCCACCAGTTTCCATCATCATCTTTACCACAGAGCAGCTGTTTCTTCAGTAAAGGTCTTCTGTATTTATGAGTCAATCCTGCGCGGACCAAATTGTGACAGAACACAACCACATAAAATAATGATTTGTGCAATTACTATTTCCTGTGCCTTCCTTCTCATGTTTTGACCCATGTGGAACATGACCAGACTCTCCTTACAAATCTGTTTTTGTTTCCCGAAAAGAAATGGCTCAGAAAAGTGCTAGAAAAGGGAGGCAAGCAGACACAGTTGAACAGGTTTATCTTGAGTCATCTGCCTCCTCCCATGTACATCCAAGCTAGTCAGCGTCTCAGACGTCATTCGTCTAGGCAAGAGATGGCAATGACACAGCACCGGCAAAAGTGGTGTACATAACCTTACCAGAACAGGACAAAGGGTAAACTGCTGAATTTTTATTCAGTCTTTTTGCATTGCAAGTAATGACTTTTGATAGTATGTGTGCCTTACACAGAATGACCCTTCACATTCTTGTTAAGGTGTGTATTCCACCACAAGCATTACAAACAATATACAAAGGGAGATAGGGAAAACTGATCGGATATTTCAACTGTTCGGATATATGATGAGAGGGAGATTCGGCCAAAGAAATTCCTAGCTTTTGTGGCTGAAAATTTTCTCCTACAAAAAGTGGAGAAAGAAACTAGTGGACTAGCTATCCTCAACTTGATTCTAACCAACAGAGATGAATTAGTGGAGGAAATGGCAGAAAGGGGAACTCAGGGTGAGAGTGACCATGTTCTGCTATTAGAATTCTTTGATTTCGACGGAAACCAAAGCAGAGTGTAGCCACACACTTATGCTGGGTTTTCAAAAAGCCAGTTTTAATAACCTCACAACAGATGTGTCAGGTCCCATGGCAGGAGATACTAACAAGAAGAGTGGGAGTATCTAAAATAGAAATTCTACAAGCATGACTACAATCTATTCCAATAAGAAAGAAAAGTTGGAAAGCAGCAAAAAAAAAAGTTCATTTTGGGAATGATTATCAGATTCATACGTGACACAAAATTGGGTGGAATAGCTAATACCCTGGAAGATAGAAACAAATTTCAATATGATCCTGATAGGCAGGAACACTGAGCAAAAACCATCAAAATGAAATTTAACATGGAAAAGTGCAAATGTACTGAACCTAGGAGGAAGAAACCAAATGCACAGGTATAAGATGGGGGGCACGTGGCTCAGCAATACTACTGTATAAGCAAGAAGGATCTTTGGATTTTTGTAGATCACAAGTTGAATATGAGCCAACAGTATGGTACGGCCACAATAAAGGCTAACGGTATTTTAGGCTGCATTAACAGAAGCATAATTTCCAAATCCCCTGAGGTGCTCATCTCTCTCTATTCAGGTCTTGTTAGGCCTCACCCTGAGCACTGTGTGCAGTTCTGGACACCACACATCCAAGAAGGATGCTTCCTGAAATCATTGGAACAAGTTCAGAGGATGATGACAAGGGTGATCAGGGGGCTAGAAACCAAGCCCTATGAGGAAAGACAGAAAGAACTGGGCATGTTTTGCCTGGAGAAAAGGAGTACCCAGAAGTACACACCACTGATTGGCTAGGCTTCATAGCAGCACCAAAAAGAACATAGTTTTAAATTATTTTAAAAAAACAGCTGCCCTATAATTGTTCATAGAATCATAGAGTTGGAAGAGACCTCAAGGGCCATCCAGTTCAACCCACTGCCATGCAGGAATCCCCCTCAACGTACCCCTGACAGATGGCCATCCAGCCCCTGCTTAAAAACCTCCAAAGAAGGAGACTCCACCACCCTCCATGGGAGTATACTCCACTTCTGAACAACTCTACCGATCACGAAGTTCTTCCTACTGTTCAAATGAAATCTCTTTTCCTGTAGTTTGAAACTATCGCTCTGAGTCCTAATCTCTGAAGCCATGAAAAACAAGCCAGCCCCCTCTTCGATATGACATCCATTCAAATATTTAAACATGACTATCATATCCCCTTTCAACCTTCTCTTTGTAAGACTAAACATTCCAAGATCCCTAAGCTTCTCCTCCTGAGACATGTGTTCCAGACCTTTAACCATCCTGGTTGCCATCTTCTGGACCTGTTCGATGTTGTCAATATCCTTTTTACAATGAGGAGCGCAGAACTGGACACAGTAGTCCAGTTGGGGTCTGACCAGAGCAGAATAGAGTGGTACTATCACCTCCCTTTCTCTAGAAACTATGCCTCTGTTGATGCAACCAAGAATTGCATTGGCTTTCTCGCCTGCCGTGTCACACTGCTGACTCATGTACAATTCGTGGTCCACCCTGGCTCCCAGATTCTTTTCACAGGTATTATTCTCCAGCCATGTTATCTCCCATCCTATATCTATGCAATTCATTTTTTTCTGCCTAGATGCAGGACCCTACATTTCTCTCTGTTGAAACTTATTCTATTTGCTTTGGCCCAGTACTCTAATCTGTCAGGGTTATTTTGAATTTTTATCATGTCCTCTAACCCACTTAAGCAGTTCCAAAAAGTGATCTACTTCGGAAGGTGGTATCAATCATCCTGCTCTCTCCTGATCACAGTTGCTATAAATATATCTTCAAGAATTTCTTTATCCAGGTTCCTCCCTATTAAAACCAATCTACTGTATTTGTTCTTTCATCCTCCTCTTTCCATCGGACAGCAGTTTCCTCTAGATCAAACAACTCATGAACACCCTGAACTATCATGTGGTGAGGTTTGTCTGTGATGGACAGAAGCCTCTTGAGTATTATGACTTCCATGGGGTTACCTCTCTTGTCTTTGATGTTCTTCTCCCATAGCAGATTTTGAACAAACACATTTAGGTTGTACTTTCTAGTACTTCAAATGTTGATGTAACTATGCTCTTATTGAGGTGTGGATGAGATACTTCCTCAAGCTGAAGATTCCTCTGCAAACTTTCTCCTGACATGCGGTCAAAAGCATGGAGATCTAAGACATCAGACAGATCAACTCTTGCTCGCTGAGTGTTTCTGAAATCTTGACGAGTCCATTAATGGACCTGACAACATTTTTTAGTTTCATCAACACTTCTTGTGAAACTAAATCAGTCTTCTTGAGGATGACAAGATCTGCTAGTGTAATCTGTCTAGCTGCTTCACTGATGAAACCACTGGGTTTTTCTTCTTGCAGTTGCTGTAGTCCATAGTTTGCATTAACAATCGATACAATATCATCAAGATAAATATCACTTCCTAATTTAACATCAACCCAAAACATGGAGGCAACTACACCTGGGTCTGCCAATCCTTTTGCCTCTAGCAAGATGTAATCAAATTTGCCTTTCTTCTGCATTAGATTATCAATAGCCTTCAGCCCATTGTCCTTTACAGAACAGCATAGACAACCATTTCTAAGCTCCAGCCATTCCTCATAGAGTTCTCCACCTTGACTCACAGGCAAGGATTCATCCAAGGCACTTCCTTCACCAAATTCATTTAGAATAATTGCTGTTCTCTTATTGTGCTGCTCGTTTAAAATATAATTTTATATGAAGAGATGGGTAGGAAGCTGAAGGACCTGGGTGGACAGGTGGTAATCTCATCTCTCCTCCCTGTAGAAGGACATGGTCCACGAAGGGAAAGAACAATAGTGGAGGTCAACAATTGGCTTCGGAGATGGTGCCGTCAGGAACGATTCGGATTCTTGGACCATGGTTTGCTTTTTCATTCAGACAGGATATTGGGCCAGGATGGGGTGCACCTCACCACTGCTGGTAGGAATCTTTTTGCCAAGAGGATTGCAGATCTAATAAGGAGAGCTTTAAACTGAGTTTGCAGGGGGAGGGAGACAATTCTCTTAACGGTAGAGATCCAGAAGGGGTTGTGGAGACTAACCCAAATGTTGAAATAGGAGCAGGACAAAAAGTAGTGCAGACCATCAGTGCAAGGAAAACCAGGTTAAGCAAAGGACATGTAAGAAGTGCACGCAGCCTAAAATGTCTCTACACCAATGCACAGAGCATGGGGAACAAACAAGAAGAGCTGGAACTCCTAATACAGCAAAATAAATATGACCTAATTGGCATCACTGAAACATGGTGGGATGAGACGTATGATTGGAATGTAGTCATTGGTGGGTATAACTTGTTTCAAAGGAACAGGCTGAGTAAGAAAGGAGGAGGTGTAGCTTTATATATTAAGGACATTTACACTGCTGATGTAATACAAGATAAACAGCAGGGGAAGCATGTTGAGAGTATTTGGGTTAAAATCAGGGGTGAAAAAACCAGGAGGGATGTCAGTGTAGGAGTATATTATAGACCCCCAAGCCAGCCGGAGGAGTTGGATGATGCCTTCTGTGAGCAGATGGCCACACAGTCAAAAGGGAGAGATGTAGTAGTAATGGGGGATTTTAACTATCCTGATATATGCTGGCAGTCCTACTCAGCTAGGAATGCAAGGTCTAACAAATTCCTTACTGCCCTTGCAGACAATTTCATGGTCCAGAAGGTAGAGGAGGCAACCAGAGGCAAAACCATTTTAGATCTGGTCTTAACCAATAAGGAGGACCTTGTAAATGGGGTCGAAGTAGTGGGATCATTAGGTAAAAGTGACCATGCCCTCTTGGAATTTGTTATATAGTTGGAAGGTGAAGCTAAGCATAGTCAGACAAGAATCCTGGACTTTAAGAAAGCCAATTTTTGTAAACTTAGGGAATTATTGGCTATGATTCCATGGACTGAAACACTGAAAGAGAAGGGAGTCCAAGATGGATGGGAGTTCCTGAAAAGCGAGATTTCAATTCCCAGAAAGATCCTAGAGCAGATTATTAAGCAGTCAGTCTGCAATTATTTAACAAACAATGCTGTCATTACAAGAAGTCAACACGGGTTTCTTAAAAACAAGTCATGCCAGACTAATTTGATCTCTTTCTTTGATAGAATTACAGGCCTGGTGGATGAGGGGAATGCAGTGGATATTGCTTATCTGGACTTCAGTAAGGCCTTCAATAAGGTTCCCCATGGTATTCTTGCAAAGAAGTTAGTAGGAAGTGGGATAGATAGTGCTACTGTTAGGTGGATTTGTAAGTGGTTGACTGATCGCACGCAAAGAGTGATCATAAATGGCCTCTCATCAGTTTGGAGAGACGTGACCAGTGGGGTGCCCCAGGGTTCTGTTCTGGGTCCAGTGCTGTTCAATATCTTTATTAATGACTTGGAGGAAGGAATAGAGAGTATGCTAATTAAATTTGCAGATGATACCAAATTGGGAGGGGTTGCTAATTCCCCAGAGGATCGGATGAAAATCCAAAAGGACCTTGACAGATTAGAATGCTGGGCCAAAGCTAATGGAATGGATTTCAACAGAGGGAAATGTAGGGTGCTACATCTAGGAAAAAAGAATGAATTGCACAGATATAGGATGGGGGACACTTGGCTAGAGAATAGTACCTGTGAAAGGGATCTGGGAGTTTTGGTGGACCACAAACTGAACATGAGTCAGCAGTGTGATGCGGCGGCCAGGAAAGCCAATGCGATTCTTGGTTGCATCAACAGAACCATAGTGTCTAGATCAAGGGAAGTGATAGTGCCACTCTATTCTGCTCTGGTCAGACCCCCACCTGGAGTACTGTGTCCAGTTCTGTGCGCCTCAGTTTAAAAAGGATGTTGACAACCTCGAGCGGGTGCAGAGGAGGGCGACCAGGATGGTTGAGGGTCTGGAGGAAATGTCTTATGAGGAACGGCTTAGGGAACTGGGAATGTTTAGCCTTTCAAAAAGAAGACTGAGAGGGGATATGATAGCTATGTTTAAATATTTGAAAGGATGTCATATTGAAGAGGGAACAGGTTTGTTTTCCATGGCTTCAGAGACTAGGACTCGGGGCAATGGTTTCAAACTACAGGAAAAGAGATTCCATTTGAACATTAGGAAGAACTTCATGACAGAGCTGTTCGGCAGTGGAATATGCTGCCACGGAGATTGGTGGAGTCTCCTTCTTTGGTAGTTTTTAAGCAGAGGCTGGATGACCATCTGTCGGAAATATTGTGAAGGGGTTCCTGCATGGCAGGGGGTTGGACTAGATGGCCCTTGAGGTCTCTTCCAACTCTATTATTCTATGATTCTATTATTCTATTATTCTAATTAAGAAGAGTAGTTTTCCCAGCATCTAAATATCCTGTGATAATAGTACTGTAACCGGAATCTTAGGTGTCTTGCTAGACTGAACATCACTGTCTTTTATTCTGGTTCTCTTATTGGAATCAACTCTGGGCAATCCTCTTCTTCCTCAACTAAAGCATCTTCCATCTTCCAGCCACTACAATCACCCCACCTCTCCTGCAATCTCGTAATGCAACGCGGAGGCACGCCTCAGCTTTTTTTTTTTTTTGCCAGGACAAAGATTGCACCTCCTTCCTCCCTGCAACCCATAGCACTTCGTCCTCGGCTTTGTTGGCAGAGAGATATATTTGCACGAAAGATGAGAATATAATAATTTGTGGTGGGAAATGGTATGTGCGTGATTCAAAGAAGAAAACCAAATGTAGGCCAGGTTCACCACCTTCTGTCTTCCCATATGCATCTTCCCTTAACTTCCTAGCTGATGCTAACTGAAACCGGATTGTTGTTATCAAAGTATCAGCTCCTTACAACAACTAATGTGAAGCAGAGACTCCCCATTTACTGACATAATGTTTACTGAAATGATATATTTCTAAAATATACTCCTTTCCCCAGCTATGAAGCTGGTTTTTATTTATTACAATCTCTGCAACAATAATAAACTTGTTTTGTCACTCATCCCAAAAATAAGACAATCCGCATTTTCTTTTCTTATTAGTTTTGTATCACAATATCTTCTGAATAAAATAGACATTCTAATTCCAGAAGATTGTGTTTAGTACAATGGTGAGTAAGAACTGGCACACGACAACAGAATGTCATTTTTTACACTTGAATCCAGCCAATTTGCATATGCATTATCAAAATAATTTGGTTATGTTGCCACTGTTTTTCAAGAAGCACTGTAACCATATTGGCATAATGATACAATAATATGAAAGGTTGACCTCTTGATATAACCAGTGAAGAAAATGACAAACCATAGTTCTTGGTTAGTGGCCAACTGGAAAAAAAATGTTGTGAGCAATTGCCAAAATTTAAGCAACAAATTCCTTCCTTCCTGGCTGATATTTCCATGTATCTATTGTAAATGAAACACCATGACACTAGTTGCCCCCCCACAAAAAAAACCAGTATCTGCTCATCAGAACAGGAATAACCTGGTAGCTTCATAGCAGGTTTACCCCACAGCCAAAGAAATGAAGATGTGGTAGCTCTTCATTACATGTCTTATGAGTTTATGTTTGTAACAGACTCATGTCTAGACAGCTAAGTCCAATGACTTTCCTGGTACAAAGAAGGTGTCAATCTTATGTGGTTTTATGCAGAACAAACCATCTTTGGGCACAAGTAAGGAATTATCACCTTCCCTTCTTTAGCTGAATTACTCATAAGAACATAAGAACATAAGAAGAGCCATGCTTCCTGTATCTCGCAGTGGCCCCACCAGATGCATCTGGGAGCACATGAGGCTAGATATCTGTCTCCTGATACCACTCCCCTGCATCTGGCCCTTGAAGTACCCCGGTTTTAAGCCTGGAGATTACACATCTCCATCATGGTTTATAACCTGTGATGGACTTCTCCCCCAGAAATCTGTCCAATCCCCTTTTGAAGGCATCCAGGTCATATGCCATCACCACATCCTGTGGCAGGGAGTTCCATAGGCTAACAATACGCTAGGTAAAAAAATATTTTCTTTTGTCTGTTCTCATTCTCCCAACCATCAATTTGAGTGGATGCCCCTAATTCTGGTATTTTGTGAGAGGGAGAAGAGTGTCCCTCTATCCACTTTACTCATGCCCTGCATTATTTTGTACGTCACAATCATATCCCCCCTCAGGTGCCTTTTTTCCAGACTAAAGAGCCCCAAATGTTTTATCCTTTCCTCATACTGCAGCCCAGTAAACATTTTAGTCACTCTCCTTTACCCCTTTTCTAGTTCCACTATGTTTTTTTAGAGATACGGTGACCAGAATTGTACACAATACTCCAGGTGCGGCCTTATTATCATTTTGTACAATGGTAATATAATGTTGGCTGTTTTATTTTCAATCCCCTTTTTGATAATCCCTAGCATGGAATTGGCCTTCTTCACCGATGCCACACACTGGGTAGACACCTTCATGGAGCTGTCCGCCAGCACACCAAGATCTCTTTCCTGATCCGTCATGGATAACTCAGAGCCCATGAATTGATAGATAAACCTTGGATTTTTTTTTGCCCCCATATGCATTATTTTACATTTTCCTACATTGAAACACATTTGCCATTTGGCAGCTCCAGAGCTTTGGTTCCCCACTTGGGTAACTGAGGTGTTCTTGGACTACAATCCCCAGAAACTTGAGCCAGCACAAACTAGTGGTGAAGGTGTCTGCTGCTGAGCTTTAAATGCTTTTATGACGTCTATTGTTTTAATATTGTTGATCCTGCTTTGTTATAGTGTCAGCTGATTTGCTCAGCTCTGTAAGCCGCCCAGAGTTCCCCTAGGAAGATGGGCGGGGTATAAATTCAATAAATAAATAAATAAACAAACAAACAAACACCAGTGGCCTTCCTTTGTCAAGGAAACAAGTATGGCTATAGAGCATTTATGGATACTGCTGCTCTTCTACCTGATGGGCAGGCTAGTCCTCACTAGTGCTCAAGGAAGAGTCTAACAACTAGCATCAACAATATATCAAAAGTTTGAACAATCACATTTTAGGCAAGAAATGTTAGGCAAGAATAACAACTTTGTGACCTGACTTGGGGTTGAGGGGAGGAAGTAATGGACTGGAATAAGGAAGCCATAAATAGCTGCCAGGAAGAAACAAGGGCAGGAACGTCCAGAACTCACCCACAGCTCTTTAATCTTCTTGCTGAAAAGAAAAAGAACTATCAAAAGGTAAACAACAAATCTAGAACTAAGGTGATATATGACTTCAGTATCCGCTCACAGAAGAAGTGTGATTGGAGAGCCCTGGGAAAATCAATGCCTGTGATCAGAAGGCAGTCCTACTCACCACGGATTCCAAATCCTCTCTTCTTCACCCTCCCATTTTTCTTAAACTGAGAAGAAGGAAGAATATTGCAAATCGTTCTGGTGATATAAGGTCTGTATCGCTATTTCATTTTGTTGGGAGGGATTTGGAATTCTTCTGAATCTCATCACATTCTTAGATGCTTTACAGACTAGCTAGACACAGGCTATTAAATCATGAAGCATGCATATAATGACAGTCCAAGAGTTCTTAGAGCCTAGAAGCTACACTGCTGCTACAGTAAGCCTGTGATTACTGTGTATGATTAAGATTTTTGTTTTACGGCTTGGAATTAAACAGCAGGCACCATTGGTTCATCATGAACAATGTCCACCAAGCCTTTTTAGTGTGATAATCATTAACACAGTAACATAAGCCTAAATCCAACTGCTAGTCCCAATAGTTAGACCCATTGAATAGTTAAGTTCTGTACTTAGTGTACAAAGGATCTGCTCTAGCTAAGGCTAGAAACTGGATGGAGCCCCATATAAACATCTACAGGACAAATTGAAGCTCCTTTGAAAAAGCCTTTTTTCGCAATGGAAAGAGCCAACGGTATTCATATTTCTTCCTCTCTAAACACTTCAGTTTTGGCTTTCAAACAAATGAGATCATGTTTGGAATACCATTACAAAATAGAATCAGTGTTGATGGCAGAAAGCCTGATGTCCTTTTAAAGAATTTGTTTTTCTTGCCTTTGGCCTCTTTGGAAGAGGGACACTGGTATCCATTAATACTCAGATTTTCTTCAGAAATATCCTTGAACCTTAGGGCTGCATCTTTACTTTCACTCCATCCCTAAGGAACAGCACAATATAAGCGATGGCTACTCAGACACTAAATCCATACAAGAATAGGATACCGGGCAAGATTATGCAGAAGAACTATGGATTGAAACCAAGAATATTGTAGATTGTCCCTGATCTTGAGCAACTACACTGGCTGCCACTCTATTTCAAATCCAAAATTCTGGCTGTAATCCTTAATCTATACAGTTTGGAACCTGGCTTATCAAAACAGCATTCCCTACACAAAGAGGTTGAAATTCTGCAGTCTTCTTTAGATGCCCTTTTCCAAGTGCCCCTACTTTCTCTGATGAGGAAGGTAATGATCAGTGGTACGGTCCTGTTCAGGGGTGTACCCCAATTATGCAACTGGCTGTAAACCACAATAGGCATGTGTCTACCTAGCACTGACAAAAGAAAGATTCATTGTCTCGTATAGGGTAGAACCAGTTGCACAAATGGGGAAAAGAGAAAAACAAAACACACAATGACTGAACCCCTAACAGAAGCAACAATCTTGGGTTTGCAAGGCTTGAGCAAGGCTGTGGAGAACCGGACATTTTTGAAGGCCTGTCATTCATTGGGTTGCCAAACATCAGAGCCAAACTGACAGCATATGCCATATGGCAACAACAAATTTACATCAGGAGGGACTGGGCAGTGTATACACAAGCGCAGGCCTGCCCAACAGGTAGACCGGGGGCTACCAGTAGCCCACAAAGGGTTCAAAAGTAGCCCACCAGCCATCAATTAAAAATGTGAGGGGATGAGTTCTCCACCTCTACCTCCCCCACCCCAAGGACCACCACTGCCCCAGCAAAGCTCTGGGTCTGCCAGCCCACTGTCTCAGCCGGGCAGGACAGTTCAAGGGCCATGGCACAGTCCCCTGCTCTCCCTACCAGCCAGATGATCGGCCTGCCACTGCCTCGTGCCCAATTGAGTTGTTGGTGCAGAGCGGAGGAAGGGGAGTGGAGGGGGACAGCGAGGGGCAGGGGTCATGGGCGTGCCCATCTCCTTTGCGTGGTGACGTCTCCCTCTTCTCCCCCCCCCAGAGAATTCCTTCCTTCCATCCTCCTCCTCCTCCTCCTGAGTGAGAGCTATGGACGGCAGCAGCAGTGACAGCGAGGGGGCTGGAATGGAGAAGGGGGAAAACAGGAGGAGAAGTCAAGTCAGGCCCCGGGCAGGTTGGAAGGGAAAGTGCACCTTTTAAAAAAAGTTTTCCAGCAGCCCGGACAAGTGAAATGGGAGCTCTGCACAAGCATGCACGTGCCTCCCTTGCACCCATCCACACCGGCTCGAGAGGGTGTAAGGGAAGCATGTGCATGGTCAGCCTTGCCATAGGAATGCATTGAAATGTGTTCCCTCCAGAAAGGATTAATTTATTTTCAATGCATTCCTATGGGAAACTGCTGCTCTACTTTACAATTTTTTTTTTACTTATGAGCATATGCTCGGAACAGATAAGATTCATAAGTAGAGGTATTAGTGTAGTAGCCCTCCGGCACTTTTGTCTGGAAAAAAGTAGACCTCAGCCGGTTCAAAGTTGGACAGCCCTGCACTAGCGCATTCCTACTAAATGGTTAGCCAGAGTTACATTCATCTGCTGCTTTGACTTAAATCATAATATTAAGTGATTCTTCCCCTTGCCATCATACTAGCTGTTTCTTGGTTCTCTTACTAAAGGATAAGGAACATTTTCAGCTATCGTCTGTCATGTCATATTACACTTACAAAATCCTCAGAGCTTTAATATGAATATTAATTTCTTTCGGTAAACTCCCTATTTCTGGATCCTATAATTTACTTATGGTTATTACTTGGGGCATTAATAAGCTCAAAGCCAACTTTTAGTGAGGTTTACTCATATAACCACCAACTATAGATGCAGAGTTTTGATGTCTGACTTTTTAAACAGGTTTTGCCTCCATTTCCGCTGACTGTGGGCAGGAAAATACCAGTATTTGCTCAGGTGATTTAGTTTCTCCAACTGCAAAATTTCTCTCTCTAAAGTCAGGGCACAGATCAAGTATCTGCCACAGCTACAGTATTTCTTTGTTTCTTTGCCCTTTTGGGTATGTGCAAATCTAGAAGGGGAATCTGGTTATCTGGCTACCTGCTAGGAAATTACCTTTGTTGCATGTGAGTCACATCTGTAGTTGAACCAATCACAACTGTCTTCAGATCCATCCTATCAAATAATAGTTCACCCCAAAAAATTATTTTTGGGAGGGGGAACCAGTAGTATTGGTGGGAGTACAGGTTACCACCAGACCATAAGTGTGGTATCATATTGATTACAAAACCACCAAAAGAAACTGGATAGAATCACACTGACTGTTTGGAGAACTTGTGGTTGAAGTCCATGTTAAAAGAGTAACAAGATTTCTTGTTGTAGTCTTCTGTAGGGATTTGGATTCTTTTGCAACTAAAGAGTTGATTACAAATTTGTTGAATGCGGCTAGATTAATAATTGCTAGAAATTGGAAATCTAAATATGAACTATGTTTAGATGAATGGTACAATGAAATATAGAATATTGCTTTAAATGATAAATTGACATGTACTTTAAAGATTAGAAAAGGAGAGTTAAAAAGGGATATTTTCTATGATATATGGGGTAGATTTATTGAATATGTGCTTGTACGAGATAAGGGTAAGGCTTCCGCGCAAAAATCAATTTTGTTCTGGAGGGGAGGATAATGACTGTAAATAAGAAGATTGATCCTGTTGGTGAAGGGGTGCACTGTTGTTGATGTTTTGTCTTTTTTGTAATTTGCATTGTGTAATAAAAAGGTTTAAAATTAAATAAAAAGCAAACTGTGTTTAAAATCCATAATTCCAAGCTTCCAGAACTCTATTTAGACAGCTTGCTTAGTTATGTTTTATAAAAAGGGAAGGAACTTCTCAATGACTCAGGTAACACTCTTTTGCATGACCTCCCAAAAAGAAGTCAGCCAAGTAGTTTACATGAAATGAATGATGAGCGTAAGCATGACATGTGAAAAGGCTTCTCTCCCTCTTTAATTGCGTGTCTGGAATTCAAGAGTACAGCTACATTCATGCCCACGCTTGCCCCAATTATTATCCCATGCTCCAATAAAGCATTCAAAATTAATTTGTGAGAAGCAAATAGCTGTGGGGCTTACCATTGTAGATAAAGGATTTACACATACATTTTAAGGAACAAAATTATTGTTAAGTTTAGCACACATATTCTGTAAGATCATTTAAAAAAAGAAGAAGCACATCCTTTACACACAGAAGAGGTGGGAGACCTGTATCAATGGTATATCTTAAAAACATTTTGGGTAATATTAATTCAAATTAATGAAACTATATTGCAACAGTTAAGTGCAAAATTATTATTAATCACAAATTTATACACTTACTAAAGCAAAGCAAAGCAAAGTGTTCTGCTTATATACTGCCCCATACCACTTTAAGTAGTCTCTGGGTGGCTTACAATTTTAATTACAGTATGCAGGCTACACATTGTCCCCCCCCAGCAAGCTGGGTACTCATTTTACCGACCTCGGAAGGATGGAAGGCTGAGTGAACCTTGAGCCTGCTACCTGGGATTGAACCCCAGGTTGTGAGCACAGTTTCACCTGCAGTACAGGCATTTAACCACTGCACCACAAGGCTAAAGGTGAAACACAAAAAAGTTGCTGTTGCATCGACATACTGATTACACCTTGAGATTGGCGCACATCAGTTAGATCATCAATACAGTGGTACCTTGTATAAAGGAATTAATTCATTCCAAATGAAATTATGTTAAGCAAATTTTCCCATATACAAATTCCCATAGGAATGCATTGAAAATGGAGTAATCCCATTTTTATGTTGTACGGATTCTCCCCATAGGTGATTATGTTAAGCAAATTTTCCCTATCTTCGGAATTTTTTATGTTGCACAGATTTTATATTATACAAGCTGTTTGTTATACAAGGGTCCACTGTACATCTAAACCAACCAAAGCAGAAAATATTCTCAAGTATGAAACCTATTTCTCATGAAAAGCAGCATCTTCTCGCCTCTTCTTTATCTTCCATAACATTCGTTATCTGCAGTGATTCCTGAAGATCTTAACAACAACAAAAACCCCATCTACACAAGGTACCTCTCCCTGCTGAGAAGTTTCAGCATAAAGATGACAAAAATGTTTCAGTGAAGCTTCTAACATAGTGACCCCTGTTCTAACATCCCCTGAAGGGGTAGGTTCTTTTTATTCCCAATTGAGTACTAAGGTGCCTCCAACAGCTGGTAGCTAACTGAATGTGCAAATTCGCTCAGCTTATCTATTATATTAAATACAACATGTTTTTAAATTGTATTTAATACATGATTTAATTATGTTTGCTTTTTCTCTTTATAGTTTGCTTTGTTATTGTTTCTGTTTATTTATACTGTATTTTGTTATAAACTGCCCAGAGTCGCCCTGTGGCCAGATGGGCAGTAAAAAGTACCATCCATCCATCCATCCATAAACATGACCAGGAGGTGCAAATGAAAAGTCCTGCTGAGGCATATAAAAGATATTTCTTTTATATACCATCAGCAATGTCAGCCAAGTGTTCGATACCAACCACATGCTTCAAACTCAGTGGTATACTGCTTTTCAACAGATCTATTTTGCTATTGTGGCCAATAGCACTAGACAGGCAAAATTATTTTTCTTTTGAAAACCATATAAATTGTATCTTTTAACATAAAATGATACCGTTGATTCTGCAAGAAATTTTTGGGAGCAGGAAACACAGACATGCCTTACTTTGAGAAAATGGCTCAACTGAATATATATTTCTGTCGCTTAACCATATTTAAAAATGGCCAAAGGGAATAGTCTGAAAACACCACTTGCTGCTTCACTGCTGAGCTTAGCAAGCATCAGCCTACGCAGTAAGTGGGCGAGAACTCATTGGGAGCCACATCAAAGCAGGATGTACATATATGTAACTTTTTAATTTAAAAAAACATGGATAAGAGACCAGGAATTCATCTCAGTCTCTTCCTTTGAGTTCATGGACTCCTCAAAACAAACATTCAATTCCCTGACTTCTCTTTTCATCAATAACTGTGGTCAGTCATAGTTATAAATTAGAAGCTAACCAAAGTTAAACCCTCTGCAGCTGTTACTTACACGGTATTATCATGCTGACAGGACAGCCCCTAACCAACTCCTTTGTAACTGTTTTCTCCACATGGAAAGCAATGCATATGCAAAAGAGATATTCTAGCTTCCATATAGAATCTCAACATGAAAGACCCTAGAAAACTGAGTGTCCACCACGGATCCCTCTAATTTTCTGTCTCACTGTCCAAGAGCCTCTCTCTCTATGCAAGTGAGGGTGGGTGGGGCTTCATTCAAAATGAGAAGTAAACAATCTGGATGCCGGCTGCCTGTGCACAGCCCCGATGGAGTTCTAGCCAAATGTGAACGTGAGCACAACTTAGAGGAAACCTTGGCGTCTACCACAGAAGACTGGAGTTCTTGCCTGTGTGGAGAGCCTACACACAGGAGTGCTTCTCCTGCAGAGTTACATGTGGAGAGAGAAGGGGCCATGGATTTTCCTGTTAGGAGAGTCATTCTATCCATACAAGGAATTACAGTAATCCCCCACTTATCGTGGGGGTTAGGCACCTGACCCGACCCGACCCACGATAAAGGAAAATCCATTGCATGCAGATGCTGGGTCGGGTTGAGACTGGGAGGGCTATCAGGGGGCCTCCTACACTTACCTGAGGCCTGGCAATGCCCCAAATGGGCATCCAAAGGGCCTCCTGGGCCTGTTAGAGGGCCCAGAAGTGATTTTGGGGAATCCAGAAGGCACTTCCAGTTCACCAGAAACCACTTCTGGGACCTCCAACAGGCCCGGGAAGCCCACTGGAGGCCTGCTCAGGGCAGCACCAGACCTGCAGTAAGTGCAGGAAGCCCCAAACAGGCCCACACAGCTTGCCCCAGGAGCCCTTGCCTTCAAATACTGCAGTCCTGCAATATACCGGGACCACAGTATTTGAACCGAGGAATGGCGGGGGGTGACTGTACTAAAGAGGGCTATAGCATACAGCACTGTTGCAAATGGAAACTCCTTTTCCAAAATCACTATCAATTTCTAAAGGAGGCGGGATGGCATTGTCAAGATTATGCCATGGAGGTCACATAAGCAGAAAGTGTTATCAAATAACCTACTTCCTAAACCAAACCAAGAAATAGGCTCCTCTAGAGCAGGAGGAGTTCCAGATTGACTGCACCAGTGTGTTCTTTTGCCAACTACAGTACACCAAAATCAAGCGCTGAAAGTATGCCCAGCACATCTTCATATAATGATTAAGGATCTTATGGAGTGAAATAAACAATTCCTTGTCACAATGAAGCTTACTTGGGGAGCTTCCAAAGCCCACGTAAGCTACCCCTGAAGCCTGACGTAGGCCTCATTTTAAAATATAATAAAATAAAGCTTATTTATTTGCAAGGGGAGGGAAGACAGAGAAAGAGTATTCTAGCACTAAACTACTTTGTCCATCATCTTGGATACTACCACAAAATCATCTTGGATACTACCACAAAATCATCTTGGATACTACCACAAAATGCTATACATGTTAAATAACTGAGACATGGTAAAGTGTGGCCATCAACATGAACTGAGGAGAAATGTGAGTGCAATGTGGCTTTAGAGTTGCCATTTTTTCCAACATAAAAACAAGAACCACATGACACTAGAAAACCAGAAGAGGTGCATTTCCCCCTTTAGAATACAGCACTGTTCACAGGTGGAAGGGAGCTCATATATAGCAGGTGCACCATTCCCCCCCCCGGTCCTAGTCACTGCATTATGGATGCAAGGCTTGAAACAACCCCACTTGAATGACACAGATGTCTCAGTGGTGGCATTATGTGTTCCTTCACTCCATTCCCACCAACTGCCACAATCTGAACCATCTGGCATTTCCAGACAGCATTCAGAGGATATGCAAGTAGAGAGGGTCACAACAATAATTCAAGCAGGAGGTTTCCAAACTACATACTGTATGTGTGTGATGAAATCACTTTTTCCCAGCAAAAGACAAAATTGAAGCTGATAAAAACATTCTTGGCCACAAACACCAGTTGTTTCATAGGGTAGCGCTCGTGGATTCGTGTCAATGTCTTAAAGGGCGTCAGAGCAGCTTCTTGCTGTTTCCAGTATTAGTAAGTCAATGCACAGCAGTTCTGTGAATACAATGTATGGCCGAAGACATGGTTAATGAAGTGGCTTAGTTAGTTAGCTGCAGATCCACCAAGAGTTTCCTATTGGAGTACAGAGTACAGATACCCAACCTTGCTAATCATGGGTTGTCTGGATTGTTCTTAACATCTCACATTATAAATTATTTAATCCATAATCTTAATTGCACACAATGGCAGAACCTGACTACAAGATGACTCCATTCTTTTTTAAAAAATATTTTTTCATTCATATACACATTGTTATTGCAATAGAAATAGCATTTATCAACACTATATATTAATTGTTAATACTGCTACTAGTTTGTTGCTGTTACTTTTTATTTGTTTGATTTGTACTTATTTAATGTTTTCCTGTTTATTTGCACCGATGTAAACCTCCTAGAGTGGTCCTTTTGTCAGATGAGAATTATAAAAATCCAAGAAACAAACCAAAAAACATTGGCATGCAATAATAATAATAATAATAATAATAATATAAAGCTTACAATTTTCTAAACCATCCGGTTTATACACGGCCAGTCCTTGTTTTCTCCTATTGAGTGACTACAACATGCTTGTAGTTTAAGTAGACTTTAGCACGGCATCAAATACAAGACAAGAAAATAATGAAATGTTTTATGTGCTGTACTTACCGGTCTAGAGTATCCCGAGGCACCTTATTTCCTCCAGGTCTCCTGGTGGCACTGGCATTCTTGTTGGCAGTCATGGTCATTTCTGCTGTTTCTAAATCTGGAAACCTAAGGTTCAAACAATAAAACCACACCAGAGCCATTGAATGTTTGTGTAAATGGACCAGAGATGTATTTTATATATTTTATATTTTGTATTTTGTCTGGTCAGTGACCGAAATAAAGACGACGACGACGACGACTACTACTACTACTACTACTACTACTACTACTACTACTACTACTACTACTACTACTACTACTACTACTACTATGTGTGGTTAAAATATATTTAACACAAGAAAAGCCACTTTTTTCCAGGTGTGTGAAAGTCAAACAACAGTTCTGATAAGATTCATATTTGGCTTATCTGTTGAAATTAAAAAACCAGGAACCGTAAACAAGGGACAAACCCTCATTTATTATTTTGGCTTGGAAGGGTGTGATGGTGTTGGCACTCCTAGTGGGCTGATGGACCTCAACCCGTATACCCAAATAGGGTCCTCAAACCCAGCTATGGCTGGAATCAAGGCTCATGTGGGGAAGGAACTACCAGCCCGGGAAGGGGAAGAGGCAGCCTCAGATGAAAGTCTCCTGGGGGAAGATGAACGTTATCTTGAAGATTAGTGCTTGACAATATTTTCTGGTCACTTCAAAGAGCACTCCGGAATAGCAATTACTGTCTGTCTGATTGTTTTAATCTGCAGGAGCCAGATTATGAACTTAGGTTTCCCACAATAAACATAAATCAAATAGACTGTTTAATTCAACTTTCACTGGCAGATTTATACATATTTTCTAAAAATTGCAATATTCTTTAAATAAAGCTGAGTCCAGATGTTTATCACACATCCCATTTTGTTTCTCTTTCTTGAAGAATGTCAAACAATCCAGCACTAATTGCCATCTATAAATCATGTAAAGCCAGAGTTTAAAGGCCATAAATGAAAAGCCATCAGTATACATAAAATCACAAGATTGATTATGGAGAGGGTAGCCATGTTAGTCTTTTCAAGAATTCCAGGCAAAAATCAAAGAAAAACAAAGCAAAACAAAGCAAAACAAAACACACAAAATATGTGGCACCTTAAATACTAATTTTCTAATGTAACATTTTGTGGACAAGTCCACTTCTTCAGACATATAACAACAGAATGAGGTGTGCAAGACAATATGTAATGGAAAATATATTTCATACCAAATATTCATTGGCTGTTGTATGTAAGCGTATTGGCATGCAAGCCCGGTTGTAACTTCCTACAGAGACAGAGTTGGGGTGCAAATGATGTGTATCTGAACCACTGGAATCTAGAAGGAGCACAGATACCTGATGGTAGTTTCTCAAATTGGCTATTTCCATTTGAAAGATGGACCTAATTGCTTATAAATATCCTGAACACTTACTGTTAGGATAGGCACCTTGCTCTATGTCCTTTTCTGAATCATCAAATTAAATTTGCATTTTTTGCAACTTATTGTATATTTCTGTGAAGATTCTGTTATCTGGATGAGGTTATCTGGAAGTTGAGCCATGGCAACTGGGCTTCTTTTTTGTGAGATTGAAGCATTTCACTACTCATCCAAGCAGCTTGGTTAGTCTGAGGAAAGTTATTGGCAAGGCCTCCTATTTATAGTTCACCTCCTGGACTTCGGCTGACTTCGATCTCACAGGAAAAGAAGCCCACTTGCCATGACTCAACTTCCAGACTCAATGTATATTATAGAACAAATACAGTGGACCCTTGTATAACAAAAGGTTTGTATAACATAAAATTTGTACAACATAAAAATTCTGGAGATAGGGGAAATTTGCTTAAGATAATCGCCTATGGGGCGAATCAGTATAACATAAAAATGGGATCACTCTGTTTTCAATGCATTCCTATGGGAAATTTGTATAAAGGAAAATTTGCTTAACATTATTTCATTTGGAACAAATTAATTTCTTTATACAAGGTACCACTGTACAGTTAGGATAATTTAGGAACAGGAGATTCGTCGATTGATACATTATAAACCTATTGGGAAATATTAGGCCTCTTTCAGGCAGAATAAGATTTTATTATATAGGGACCAATTTATTAAGTTAATAGGTTTTGTGTCTGTGTTTGTGTTGGTGTGATCTTCACTGGAAGAACTGTGTTCTGACAGAGCAGAGCCATATACAGTACTACTGATCATCTTTGGGTGGAGTCTGCAGACAATATGAAGTGGGGGTGGGGGGGGTCAGGAGGAAGAAGTAGTCCCTTGGGGAAGGTCACAGGAAGGTGGCCTGGACTCACTGCAGCAGCTTTTACTAAGAGCAGTGGGAGAGGGAAAGAAAAAGAAAACTGCTATTCTAAGTCCCACAAACCAAATCTGTCACCCAGCTGCCCTGCTCAGCACCACCGCTATGAAAGAACAGCAGGCCAGGGCCTACCTCTGCAGTCTGCGTGATTTCACTTATGCATGGCCTAGATCCCAAACCATTTTTCAGCACAGCCCAGAATGAATGAAGCCTGTGCAACTGACTTGGCAGCTTAAAACCAGAACAACATACAAGCCTAAATCAGAAATAATGAAATGCCCACATGAGATGAGTGACTGAAACTAGCAGTAAGATAGTTGGAGAAGAGGCAAAATATCTTTGAAGTGAATTCTGCCTGGAAAGCATTAAGAGCTGAGAAGAAAAGAACATGACAAGCAATTGCTAAAGCTGCCAAACAAGTGTTTCATGGGATTTATTCTTTTGTAGCACAATTTATACTTGGCGAAGAGCTAACACATTACTGTATTTCACTAAACAACAAATTAGTTGCTGCCAAACAAGTGTTTCACAGGGATTTATTCAGATATTTGTGGGCTGCCAATTTTATACTTGGAGAAGACCACTCAAAATAATCTCTTACAAAAATGTTTTTGTTTAAAAAAAAAACCTTAGGGACAATTTGAAAACAACAAATTAGTTGCTGTTTCAAAACTAGGGCTACACGTCCATAGCTAGAAAAAAAATCATAAAGATATCTCACACAGTGTACAGATATATCACACAGAAACAAGGTTCTTTGTGGTGCAGTGGTTAAATGCCTGTACTGCAGGCAAAACTGAGCTCACGATCTGGAGTTCAATCCCAGGTAGCAGGCTCGTGGTTGACTTATCCTTCCATCCTTCCGAGGTTGGTAAATTGAGTACCCAGCTTGTTGGGGGGGGCAATATGTAGCCTGGATAATTAAACTGTAAACCGCCCAGAAACTACTTGAAGTGGTATGGGGTGGTATATAAGCAGAACACTTTGCTTTTGCTTTGGACACACACAAGAACGGATTAAACACCAGTCAAGGTTTCTTGTGAGTGTCTGTGTTGTGTTGTTACAGTCATGACCAACTTTTTGTGACCCCATGTCCATGGAGTTTTCTTGGCAGGAATACTGGGGTGGTTTGCCAGTTCCTACTCCAGGCGCCTACAGCACCTGGTATTCCCTGCTGGTCTCCCATCCAAGTACTAACGAGGGCTGACCCTGCTTAGCTTCTGAAATCAGTCGAGATTGGATGTGCTTAGGGCATCTTGAGTCATTATCAAATGTAATATTACTATATTGCCACTGGTTTTTCTAAGGTAAAAAAAAACATTTCCCATTCTCTCTCCCCTCCCTTCCACCCCCTTACCCTGCTCTTAGTCTGTTTTTTGTCTACTGAGGGATTTTTACCACATGCCATACAATGAGTACCCAGCTTGCTGGGGGGGGAGGGATGTGTAGCCTGAATACTGTATTTAAACTGTAAACCACCCAGAGACTACTTGAAGTGGTAAGGGGAGGTACATAAGCAGAACACTTTGCTTTGCTTTCTTGGACTCCAGCATTGCTCATGCTGAGCTATGTCTTCCACCTGCTGACCCAGAGGAATAGAACAGTACCCTTCAGGCAGTGAATACTGATAACGTCCCTTTTGCTAGGGTGCATGCAGGCAGAAATGGAGCATGCAAGTTATAGGAATAGGAATAGGAATCTTTATTGTCATTGCCCCCTTGCAGGAACAATGAAATTTCATGGTTGCTATATTCAACTCATTTAAAACGTTCCACACAGATTTAAAAACAGCTACAACACATACAATATGGCATATAAAATGACTAAAATACGACATATAAAATAAGCTGACTTCAAAGTCCAGATTTTCCGTTTAAGGCCAATATTGCTCTAAAATAGAAGCTATTTTTGAGACAGTTTGTTCTTGCCCTCTGTACTCTATATCTCCATCCCGATGGCAGCAACTCAAAGAGGCGATGACCAGGATGTGATGGATCTCTTAATATATCTAATGCTTTACAGTGGCACCTGGTAGTTCTGGAATGAAAGTATGCTGTGTATCAGCAATACTCAATACTCAATTATCAGTACTCAAGTACTGTACATGAAGAGCTCTCTGAACCAATACAGCCAATATTATTATTCACTGGTAATGGTATCTGCCTAAAATGTGAGATTTAGAAAGTCACTTTAAAATGTTATAGTATTCTCAATATAATTCTAAGACACAAATGTAATTACTAGATACAATGAAAAGTAACTACTTATGTTCATACAAAAGCAAAGACAGGTGGTATTTTATTAGTCCACTAAGACCAATGCCAAAAGCTAGCAATTTTTGTATCTTTTGTTTTTAGTGGTCTAATAAACGTATCACCTGCCTTTGCTTACTGTGTAAGGACCACACAGCTTTACATGTTCAATATTTACTTTTCTGTAATTAATGTTTTTAGATTTCAGTTGCATAAACATACATTGGAGCATTTATGAAAACACCAATTCTAATAGAAAGCAGGTGCTCTTTAGCCCTTTGACCCTGCCTCAGAGCAAAGGTGAAAGGAAATAGAAGGTCACTTTCTTCCAGATATGCCACACTGGCAGCCAGGAGAGCGTGCACTCATTGAAACTTTCTCCAAAAAACATACCTGCAAAGAAATGTTCCCAACAGTCCACCCTGAAAATAAACCCATGTATCTTTACAGGCAGCTCTCAACAACTATCTTGTAACAACACTAAAACGGATTTACCCTTGGTGACTGTTCAGAGTGAACATTCAGAAGGGCTCAGACTCTTGGCAAATTGTCAGCTCTTGTTTAACACTCACCCAGCCTTGGCAAGTACTCTTGACTCCAGCCATAATGAACCAAGAAGTGCTAATACTAGATATAGAGCCCAGTTATTAGTTACCTTGATTCTGTTTGCAAGCACTCACAAAATGTACCCACTTGTGTTAATGATGGCAATAAACCTAGCCCTAGCCCATCCTCCACCCACTAAGGTAGCCTTTGTCAACCTGGAGCCTTTCAGGTGTAGTGGGTTAGGATTTGCATCAACCCCAACCAATATAAGGATGGTGGTAGTTGTAGTCCAGTTCTTCTGGAGAGTATTAATTTGGAGAAGGTTGCACCATGACATTTGGCTATGTGGAACAGTTTTTGTTACATCTAAAGGTGAAGAAATTAAATCATTCAATTGCAATCCCAATTTTCAAATGTCAAGGTCTAAAAGTATGACACTCAAAATAAAACCTTATAGCACTCATCAGTAGCTTGAGTCTGTGGAGCTCAAAACAGCTGACATTTACCCCTGGAGGAATTAATTTCAGTGTGAATTAAGATAAAGCTCCAGTCATATCAGCATTCATTGGATACCAATGTCTGATTGTTCAAATGCTCCTTCCTTCTTTAGAGAATGAGAATAAACCATTGTGAAATAGGTTTTCTCTAGAATCCACACCCACAACATTACCTTGCATAATTCTACAAGTTGCATTTATCTAATTGCTTCTAGGTATCAAAATCTAAAATGTAACAATTCAAATGTTATTTTAAAAATGTAACTTTTTAGAAGTAACAGACATGTTATGCCATCTCACAAAAATCCTTTTTATAGCCATAATAAGAAGTTGTGTTTCCTTGCCTCGTGGCACAGTGGTTAAATGCCTGTACTGCAGGTAAAACTGTGCTCACGACCTGGGTTCAATCCCTGGTAGCAGGCTCAAGGTTCACTCAGCCTTCCATCCTTCCGAGGTCGGTAAAATGAGTACCCAGCTTGCTGGGGGGGGGGCAATGTGTAGCCTGCACACTGTAATTAAAATTGTAAACCGCCCAGAGACGACTTGTAGTGGTATGGGGCGGTATATAAGCAGAACACTTTTGCAGCCATGCCGGCTACATGGCCATGGACTTGCACAGCACTGGCTCTTTCAGCTTGAATACGGAGATGAGCACCGCCCCCAGAGTCGGACACGACTAGCATGCATATGCGGGGGGAACCTTTACCTTTACCTTAAGAAGCTGTAGGTACAAATGTGAAAAGAGAAATTCTTTCTTGCAACTTGTGAAACACTGCAGGTATAACATCAAAAATTTCCACAACTATGCATAGTTGCAAACAGAAGTAGATTCCAGAGCAAAATCTTTGTACATAGTGGTTAAAAGCTATTTATACACATCTGGAAACAGTATTCTACTAAGTCTTGATAAAAAAAACTTGAGAGCAAGATAATCAGACCATTTCCACCAGTGGTAGCTACCATACACAAAACTTTGTGAAGATGTATTTTTTTCCGACTACAGTTCTATGAAATTCTAGAAATTGTCATCCAAAAAAGTAATTTTTCAAAGCTCAGGGAAAACAAATTCTTATTGGGACTGTTTGTTTCATAAAGCCTGGAAATTAAGAGGCAGTGTGAGTTGCTCCAGGCGATAGCATACTGCCAATAGGAGATCAGCCCACATACAATCTCAAATCACAGAGGTAATTTTAAACTACATATACAGAGGAAAAGCATCAGACCACTAGTAGTATAAAAATGGTGCAAGAAATATACTAAGTTATTCCAAATCAAGGTGTATATTAATAGGCATCATCTCAGCAAACACAGTGGGATTCAAACCCTGAGAGTATGTCGGCCTTTTCATAAATTATCTTGAAATGCATTATTCTCTATTGAAGCTTCTTCAACTTGCAGGTAGTCTGAAAAAAATGTGTTTGATATATTTTGTTTCTTCTTTTATATATGTTTTCCTTTTAGTTTAGTCCCCCCCCACACACACACAACTTTAAAATTGTCCTGGTTAATGAACACCATGGCAAAATGCCATACAAATGATAAAACGTTGTACTTCACCTTTTGTCTATGGTTTATTCCATTTTTTTTAAAAAAAGAGGCAACTCGACAGGGTCATAAGGCGGCATAAAACACAAGAGACAACAACCTCAATCAAGAAATCTGCAGCTTCAAGAATGTTTTCAATATCCCAATTTCACAATCTTGACAAAGTTACTGTTTTCACACTAAAGTGTAATTGTTTCTCAGTGCCTCAGCAAATTCTCAGGTGGCCAATTTTTATTTTATCGGCTGGTTTTCAATAAAAAGTAGGAAGGCAGGTTTTCGAGAAATGTGTAAGAAAATGTTGCTGGCAAGTATTCCCAGTTGAAATGGCAATGCCCAATGTTACAGCTGCACTGGACTTTGAATAACGTGCACAGCCCTAGCCCAAAGCGTGGAATGCACAGCTGCATTAAACCTCATGATTTGGGGGCTCAGAGAAGCATTATCACAGGGCCATCCCCATGAGCTGGCTTTTGCACCAGATCAAATAAATTCCAAGAAGTCCAGCTACAGCCTCCGTTTCTGCTTGGTTTCCGCATTTTGCTCTTCGTGTAACAAATGAGTCGAACCGCACCAAAGTCACTCCGGCTCAATCAAAGGAGAGCTGAAAATCAGGGAAAAAATGTGCCTGGAATTTTCATTTGGTCTCCAAGCCAAAGCTTAAGTAAAGCATTCTTCCAGACTTAAGATTTTATTTTAATTTAATTTTTGGTACTGCATAGTTTTTAACACCTCCTGCTTTTCTTTCATTTTCAAGGAGTACTGTAAAGCAGTTTGAGTTTCTCTGCCAGAAAAGAACAAGGAAAAGAGTTTCTGTTTCTTCGCCAGAAAAGAACAGGGAAAGCAGTCTTGGAAGTTTTGAGTGAAGCAGCTTCTTTATCGGTTTACATCCTGGTGCCACTAAAAAAGCACCAAGGTGCATTATTTCATTAACTTCATTTACAGTCACATTTTGGTTTTGTTCTGTGCTCTCAAATTACTGCTGACTTACCACAACCATTTTCAGCACGAACCTTACTCGGTTCTTGCAAACTCAAGGCCAAAGGGTCTTCTTCTTTTCATGCTCCTTTCAATTTTTCTGGAACTATATTTTCCAGCAAGCCTAGTCTTCTTATACTGCAAAAGCAAATGTGAAGTGTTCTGCTTATATACCGCCCCATTGCGCTTAAAGCATTCTCTGGGTGGTTTACAATTTACGGTAATTATGCAGGCTACACATTGGTCCCCTAGCAAGCTGGATACTAATTTTACCAACCTCGAAAGGATGGAAGGCTGAGTCAACCATAAGCTGGCTACCTGGGATTGAACCTCAGGTCGTGAGCACAGTCGTAGCTGCAGTACAGGCATTTAACCACTGTGCCACAAGGATCAAAGTATGATCATTTCAACTTTGTCATTTTTTGCTACAACAGAGACTTCAGGCTTGATTTTATCTAGCATCCACCTGTTTATCTTTGTGGAGGCCCCTATCTGCAAACCTTTATTCCAGCACTACATACTGTATAATATACATAAATTATTTTCCTATTGGCTTTCTTCACTGTTCAGCTCTCACATCAATGTTTAGTAAATGATACATTTTTTTCTCATCTTCAGCTCTCCTTTGATTGAGGCTGAGTTGCTTTGGTATAGTTGCTGTTCCCTTGATCTCCAATAACACATCCTTGAAGAGCTTTTGTAATACCTTCTTTTGATTTTTTTGGCTATAATCTTCATTTGGATTCATGTGAGAAATAAGTAAAGAAAATATTTTAAAATTTTTAGTTTCTTCATTGTCAGCATTAAAGTTGCAACATTTTTTCACTCAACATGATTTTTCTCTTTTTAACATTCAACTCCAGTCCCACTTTTGCACTTTCTTCTTCTACCATCATCTGACTCCAAACCATTTCCCCATATGTTATATTCTTCACACAGACTGAACAGACAGGAAAATGAAATATATTTTCTCTATGGAAAACCATTTTATTTTTCTATTTATTTATTTATTTACAAAAAATTTAAACCACCCCACTACCAAGTGGTCTCTGGGTAGCAACAATAACATCTTTCAACAATATTCCAGCAATAACACCTTGTCCACATAATAAATTATGCATCAGGACAAGCAAACATGCCCATTCCTTTTAGAACAATCCATAGCTTCTCTGGGTACACAAAAATTTAGCTTCAATTTTTTTTTAAAAAAGTGATTTTGTTCTGAAATTCATTGGTTACTTCATGTAACATATTGTATACAGTATTTGCAGTATGATTTCTAGTATCTCTCCCTTTTCCAAATCCAGCTTGAATATGAGGTGTTTCTTCTTCCAGATATGGTAAAAAATCATTTGTTGCCAAACCTTGAACATCACTTGGCTTAAACTAAAATTAATTCAATGGTCTTATAAATAAATACCTTCCCTGGAAAATAGGAAAAATATTGAATATTTCCACTCAGTCCAGATTCCTTGTGGGATGCAGCAGACAAGGTGCTGGACTAGGACTTGGGAAACCTGGGTTCATCTCTCCTCAGCCATGGAAGCTTATGGAGAGGATAGTAGAACTGGTAAAATCAATCTTTAAATATCTCATTTTCCTTGAAAGCTGTATTTGAGTTGCTGTTAAGTGATCATACACACACACACACACACACACACACACACACACACAGAGAGAGAGAGAGAGAGAGAGAGAGAGAGAGAGAGAGAGAGAGAGAGAGAGAGAGAGAGATTTGTGTACATGAACAACATAGTCCTGCTCACTGTTTCCATCTGCTCTGAGATATATGTAGCAAGTTCCTTAAACTTTCAAGTAGATTCAATAAACATGCCACAACATTTCAGGTGCTAAACCAACAATTAAGTCAACTTAACCCAACACCTATGAAGGTTCCAATCACCACCACTTACATTTATCAAGAGATTTCATTAAGTTTATCCATTTCCACACGTGCATATGCACAGTAGAAACAAACTACAGTACTTTGTTTCTAATTGGTCTATTCTATGCGTAACCACAATTAATGCCCTGTCACATTATTGAAAGCTCTGGCTTTCCTTTTGCAAATAGGTGCACAGATACAATAATAAACAGATGAGGCTATATTGTAAAGACTACATCCTTTTTAAAAAAAAAAACAGAAAGCTGTTGCTCCTGCTCCAAGGAAAGTGGGCTAGTTGCTCTGATGAATAATAGTCATGATGAGGAAAGGGGCCTGCATTCCTCATGTCAACTATTTCCTGAAAACATTCAGCAGCAAGTGTACCTTTTCACCAGTGCTATAGCAGAGATGGGGACTGCCTTTCCAATTTGCCATATGTAAGGTCACTTTATTTTACAGCCCAACAGAAAACCCCCCAACCAAAGTGGTTGGCCTTATTGCCTGAAAAGTGACTAAGCCTGAATTAAAGATGGCTAACACTATTAGTAGGTAATATCACTTCACTTCCGTCTGGTCCCAATTGGCAAACCTAGTAGCCTCACTAAATTTTACCCCATTCCTAAAATGAAGCACATGAGTCCTCTACCTCCATCCTTTCCTCCCCACTCTCTGGCCAACAGGGACTTGTATGTCTCGAAGAGCCAAATGGAGATGAGGGGTGTGTGGGGGTTGTATGACCCATGTTCCTTTGTTTGGAGAGCTGGGATATGAAACCCAATGCTTATGCAGTTTTTACAACAGCACTTCCACTTCCTGCCTCATCTGAGAAAGACCGCTTGCCAGGCACATATCATCTTGCCAAGAACTTTAAGAATGACCTCCTGGTGAAGCACATCTTTTGCCATGTTAGGACTTCTGGTACATGCTTTGAAAGAGTGTGTTGCACTCGGAAGCTTGCAATGTTTTTTTTTAATTAGTGGCCTATAAAGGTATCACCTATAGTCTAGTTTTGTATTTGTGTTTTGTGACGGCCATGTGGCTCAGCCCCCCTTTTTAATTCAATAAAACTGGAATGTCTGTCATGCTACAAAATTAACACAAACTCAAAGATGGTAATCTCCATTAGCAAAAACACAAGTCTATTGTAATATCCAAGTCTATTATAATATCTGAGCTAGTTATCTCTTGGACAAAATAATTGATTCAGTAATTAGAGCTGTTCTTTAGAATCAAGAATTCTTTGGACTGAGGAAGATTTTGCTTTTTCATCTTATTTTCCTAGGAAAAGCCTAGAAAAATATATTTGACAATTGATTGTTCTGATACAATTTACAGTATAGCCAAAGGGAAAGGATTCCTGGGCAACTCCAAGTTGTATGACTTAGGAGGAGGAGGCTACCACCATCTGAAGGCTGATCTTGCTAGAGGGAGACTAGCAAATAACAATTTCAGTGAACTACAAGTTGGCCACATCTAGTTTGAGGCCAAACTAAATGTCCCATTAAATCCTGTTAGAACCCGAAACACGTACAGCTTTAGGTCTGGTGGGAACTGAGGTGGACATATAAGCCATGTGTTCAGCACTGCCCCCTGCCCATGTTAATCCTTCAGACCTTTGCACATTCAAATGTGAAGCTTGTCATAAAGATGAGAAGTGTTAGCAGACAAAGCAGCAGCTAAGTTACACAGCACACTTCTGATTTTGGAAATAAATAGATTTTCTAGAATACTTCTTTTTCATGAAAACAAACAAATTTGTGTTTAAGAGAAATGCACTTAGATAATACAGATAAAAGAACTGCTAGTCCCAGCCACCTAAAGAGCAGAATCATGGTTCTCCCTCCCTTAAGAACAAAGGAGAGACGTCACTGTTGTCCTTTCCTAAACAGAATAAGAAGGAAAGGGGAGAAGGGAAGAAAAGGACATCAGCAAAACCAATCGATCATGAAGGAAATTCAGAATGGTCTAACAAACCCAATGTGATTGGTTTGCACTTATTCATCCTCATGCAAAGACATACATCGTATTCAGTGTAAAGTGTAAACTGAGCTGCACCCAGTCACCTTCAATGGGGGAGGGATATTGAAGGTCAAAACAGGACTTGTGTGTACACCCACCCTCACGCCCTGTAGAGTTTCAACTTCAAGCTTTAATGTCAGAATAGGGCTTCAGGTTGACTAAAAATAGTTCTCATGCTCGAATTTTATATGTCTACCACAGGGAATGGCAATTATAATCTGCCGTTATGTACAAATGCAAACTTTATATTCTGTTTCTATTATCTGTCTCATTCCTCTGGAAGAACAGCTAGCCAAAAGCCTTGAGCCACATTTTATAATTTATTAATAATAATATATCATTATTAAATATGATATATAAATCATTATTATATACCAGTGGTGGTGAACCTTTGGCAATCCAGATGTTTTGGACCATAACTCCCACAGTCATTGGCAATACAGGCTTGGAATTCTCTGAGTTGTGGTCCAAAACATCTGGAGTATTGAAGGTTCGCCACCACTGTTTACTATATTGTCAATAAGTTTACTTATTTTTATATTTAATGCATATAATTCCCATCTAACAAATTGCTACTCTGGGTGGTGTACAACAGAAATGAACATAATTGACATAAAATATACTGTAATACAGTAGACCCCTGTTTATTGTGGGGAATTAGGTTTTCAACCTACCCGCAATAAAGAAAAATCCACGATATGCAGATGCCTTTATCTGTAGGTCAGGCCGGGACCGGCGGGCCTCTGTGGGGCTTCTTGAACTCACCTTAAGCCTGGCGCTGCCCAGATTGGGCCTCCAGAGGGGCTCTTGAGCCTGTACAGGGACCAGAGGTGGCTTCCAGCAAACTGGAAGTGAATTGCCGGCCTGTGCTGGGCCTCTGAAACTTGCCCTGAGCCCAGTGCCAACTGGTTGCTTTCCAGCCGCCTGCCCGCACATGTGGTCCCGGTAAATCCATGATATACCAGGACCGCAATATATGATGTGGCAGGGCACTACTGTGCCTTGGTTTAAGAGTAACTTGTAAATTCAATAATATATTCAAGCAACTCCCTTAAGAGCATTTTGCAAGAAAAGCAAACATTTCTTCTAAATTTTGCCTTGACCAACAAGCAGTGTCTTGGAGCAGGTCACATGACCACAAGTGAGCCAATGGTAGCTCTCTCTCGCTCTCCCCCTCTGCTGGATTGTAGGGGATTGCCTAGAATAGTGGTGGTGAACCTTCAGCACTCCAGAAGTTTTGGACCACAACTCTATTGTCCCACAATCCTTTCTCATTGGCAATTTAGGCCTGGAATTCTGGGAGTTGTGGTCCAAAACATCTGGAGTGCCAAAGAATGTTCCTTCTCAAGCAAGCCTCGAAAGCAGAGGGAAGAGAGAGGAATGGAGGTTTCCCTTGTACCAGTCAGGAATGTTTTCAAAGGAGAGTGCAGGTTAGGGTTTTATTTTTCTTTATATTTATAGTTTTAATTAATTTGTTTTCAACATTCTTTCCTATATTTCAAACAATTTCTAGTCCTGGGCTAGCTAGTCAAGTGTGCACATGGTTGCAAATTGTGTTTTACTACTGACATAATAAAAACACAAGAGTAAAATCCAGTTGTTAGTCCCAAGCAGAGCAAATTCTGTGGCCCGGTACCTAAACCATGGTGTGGATGTGGACTTCTAGCCAGCTTCTTTTGTGAGTTTTGTCATTTTTGTGTGCAGTATATGGGACCTCAGAGCGAATCATCTAAGTTTCCATTATTTTCTTTGGGAAAATTTGCTTTGATATAAGAGCATTTTGGTTTACAAGCTTGTTCCCAGAACAAATAGTGCTTTTAAACCAGGGTATTACTTTAATTACAACAAAGCTAACTACAGTACAACATACTAACTCCCCCATTGTAAATAACAAGATTGGTGGCAGAATAAATCCATTATGTATTTTCAACTATGTATATTTTATTAAATCATTGTGGGGTTTTTTTTTTCTTTGATTAACTTTCAAAGAATTCATCCGGCTCTTATTGCTCACGACTTTCTGGAGCCAAAATCCTCTGACTGTGATACAAAAAACATTACAGACAATATTCTATTGTTTGTGATATCATAAACCTCAGATTATGATTTCAAGGAAGGACTGAACAATAGGAGTAGCTGAGCCCTTGAAGAGCTATGAAAAGAGTCTGTTTTCATTCAGATTTCTTGAGTAATAAATATGAAGAGGAAACTCTTGGCTTTCTGCCAGATGGGTGGTATAATAATAATAATAATAATAATAATAATAATAATAATAATAATAATAATAATAATAATAATAATAATAATAATAATAATAATACACAGCAAGAAAGATAACTATTCTGGATTTTTTATTACCAATCACTAGTCGAATGCTTCCCAAGCGTTTAGGACTACATGATGTATCGTTAACTTATGTGAGCAGCCTTATGGTGGCATTATTATTATTATTATTATTATTATTATTATTATTATTATTATTATTATTATTATTATTATTATTATTATTATTATTATTTACTATACATACAATTGAATTGACATTTTATAACAGATTTCTCTTCCAAGTCTTGGGAAGTTGTGAGTAGTCAAACACTGGAAGTATTCAAGAGAAAGTCAGACAGCCATCTGTCAAACTTTGACTTGGAGCAGGTAGTTGGACTCTATGGCCTTATAGACCCTTCCAACTCTATTGTTCTATGATTCTATGAAAAAAGCACAGACCATGAAAATGTATAGGCTTTGTGCATTCTACCATTCATGCATTTTCTCATTGTACTTATGTTACTTAGCAGAGACAAAGAAACGAACTAAGCTGACCTTCTGGAAATGTTGAACGCAGGTTCCAAATTGTTTAGTACTATATAGGTCAAAGCCAGATTTCTTTCCGCCCCAGAAAATAATGAGTGGACGGAGAACTAAATTGGGGACTAGGCCTTCTCCCAAAGTGCTTCACTCCTTGTAAATGCAGATTAAAGAGAAACCAAAGAGTTCGAGACAACAACTTTGATTTCCCGGTCCACCCCACCCCACCCCACCCTGGTCTAAGCCAATATCAATATATTTCACACAAGGAAAATAAGAAATGGGAATGTGAAACCCCTTGTTACTTAGCAGCAGCCCACAAGCCCTGAGTAATCCAATCTACAACATGACACATTGCCCGTCCTGTCATACAAGGAGTGTGGGCCCTTCAGCAGCACGTTTCAGAGGAAACTCAAATAACGGTCTGGAACTGAGGGGGAAATGAAAAGGCTTCAATGATCTGCTTGGCTAGGCAGGATGTATTATAAACCAGAATATTTGCCTCTGTGCTCTGGGATGCCTTTGGCTAATGCCTACAACCACAGACAGAAAGTGAGAGCCAGTGAGAAATTCCTGGCAGTATTTCTACAGCTTCACCACAGATCTGGAAGGGATATCTATCCGTTGTTTTCACCTTCTGCCTTTCAGGTTCTTAGAAATATCAATGAAAAATACAGTCCTAGGAAGCATTTCACCACGCTTTGCCCTCCTGCCGATGCAGCAGGACTTCAAAAATGGCTCTACAGGTAATAAATTATAGCTCTAAACGAGGTCCTTGCTTCCCTCTGTCTTCTGAAGTTCCTGTCACAATCCTGCTAAACCCCTCTTGGAGGCTTACTCTGAAGATACTCATGAGCCTCTATTGGAAACCTCTCATAAATCTTAGGAAGACATTCAGTGTTTAAAGTCTGTCTGTTTCACCAAATTATGCATTAAATCAAAGTGAATTCCAACATTTTAATTTACAGTATTTGAAATTCAAGCAAGAATGCAGTGGTATGGATACATGACTAGCTCTGCACCAGTTCTCCATAAATCACATGTTTTAGCAAAGTAAAATTAAAAATGATTTTTACCTCTCATTTCTGCCTAAAAGAAGCTTACACAGTGTCTGAGAGGAACAACAATATTGCAATGTTTAAATTAACCAGGCCTGGTCTATGCCTGATAAAGGCACACAGACTGGTGCCCAACCTACTATGTGCCTTTTTAGAGTCCTAGTAGTGTAAAAATACCAAACACTGCAAAATTGTATTATGTGGATGTACACGCACATGTGCACATGCATGCACAAATATCTATCTATCTATCTATCTATCTATCTATCTATCTATCTATCTATCTATCTATCTATCTATCTATCATCACAATGTCCATTTTCTATAATCCCTTAATGAACCACAGCTCAGGGTGGAAATACTGTACAAAGACTTGTTGATTACCAAGAGCAGTTGCAATATCTGCCACACCTTTTCCCAGGTTTCCTTGTTCCCTCTTAGCTTATCTTAACCGTCCTACTTGCAGTGTGGGTGTGTTTTGGACAACTTTAATTCATTGGATAGCAGCTGTTACTATCGTAATGCAAAGTACTTTGGAGTGGCTTGAACTTGAATGGACAATGAAGGTTTATTATTAGCCATACAACAGATACACTCCTGGGAGATGTTATATAGAACTGGAATTACTTTATTGAGCTTGATATTGGGTTTTGGTTTAAGGCATGTCCATGGTAATTGTCATTGACACCTCTAACCTTTTTTTTTTACCATTACTCTCTTGTTCTTATTCCAAACAGCTCTTTCCCAGAGAATCTTTCTCCTTGCAAGATGGATGAGAGAGCACAAATCTTCCTCAGAATATTGAATTCTTAACCACATTCCTATGCATTTTTTCATCCTAACTTTGATTATCTCTGCAAGTCTTACTAAAAACAGACTTTAAAAAAAGAAAACCACCCTTTATATTCCCTTGTTCTCTGACACTTCTCTGCTAACTCCTTGGGAACTTTACCAGGGTGTTAGAACAATTATTTTTGCTTCTAATTCAAATAATTAGGGGGAAATAGAGGAGTGGAGAAGGTATCATGTAACAGCTTCTCTTTCAGTAATATTAATACAATTCTCACTGAGTAAGTGGTGCTGGAATTTTGCTTTCCAGTGCCAAGAAGTAAAAAGAAAATGTGTGAACCCACACAGAAAACCTGTTAGCTACAAATAGAAGGAATATTGACACTGCTTGATTCGAAAGAAAAGCTTAGGAAAGCCATATTGCTATATCTAAGGCACACACCATGTTCCTATGAATAGCACTGTAGCACAGGACCAAAATCACAGAGAATATTCTTGGAACAGACAGATAATGTGAAACTAGGCAGAATATTAGCATTTAAAAAGGTGTTTCTGAGCCCCATGGCACAGCAGTTAAACTGCAGTACTGCACTCAAGCCTCTGCTCACAACCTGAGTTCGTTCCTGACAAGCTCTGGAAGCCAACTCATGGTTCACTCAACTTTCCATCCTTAAGAAGTTGAAATGGAAGGTAAAAAGAATCCAATATCTCCAGAGTGCATGGAACCTGTTTAAAACAATGGTAGTAGATACCCAGTGGAAGTGAATACCTTACAGAAAGAAGGGCTCAACCAAGTCAAAGAGGATGCCTACATTTTTAACTAGAGGAGTTAGAGACGCTTTAAACCGCAAAGAGGGGTCATTCTGCATATGGAAATCCTTTCAAAGTGAGGAAAATAAAAAGGAACACAACAAACTCTGGCAAAAGAAATGTAATATGAAATGCAAAGAAATGCTTTGAGGAATGTATTGCCAGCAATATAATGGGGAATAATAAAAGCCTCTTTATATATGTCAGAGGCAGGAAAACTGCCAGAGAAGCAGTTGGCCCTCTGGATGGTGAGGAGGGAAAGGGGGACTTGGAGACTGTAGAGAAATTAAATAAGTTCATGGCATCTGTCTTTACAACAGAAGACCTTGGGCAGATTCTGCTGCCAGAATGGCCCTTCCTGACTAAAGAATTAAATCAAATGCAGTTTAAATGAGAGGCTGTATTAGACCTAATTGATAAACTGAAAATCAATAAGTCACAAGGCCCAGATGGAATCCATCCAAGAGTTATTAAGGAACTGAGAAATGAAGTTGCTGATCTGTTAACTAAAATATGCAACTTGTCCCTAAAAATGGCCACAATACCAGAGGTCTGGAGGATAGCAGATGTCACACAAATCTTTAAAAATGGAGGGAGGGGGACCTAGGAAACAACAAGCCAATTAACCTAACATCTGTTCTTGGGGAAATGTTGGAAAGCCTCATCCAAGAGAAAATCTTAAAACACATAGAAGAACAAGCCTTGCTGAGGGAAAATCAGCATGATTTCTGTAGGGGTAAGTCTTGCCTCACAAACCTTTTAGGATTCTTTGAAAATGCCAACAGGCATGTTGATGTGGGGCAACCAGTGGATATTGTCTATCTGGATTTTCAGAAGTTGTTTGACACAGTCCCTTACCAAAGGCTGCTGAGAAAATTGCACAGTCAGGGAATAAGAGGGCAGGTCCTCTTATGGACTGAGAATAGGTTGAGATCCAGGAAAGAGAAAGTAGAGGTCAATGGGCAATTTTCACAATGGAGAGAGATGGAAAATGGTGTGCTCCAAGGAAATGTCCTGGGACAGGCACTTTTCAATCTGTTCATAAATGATCTGGAGACAGGGATAAGCAGTGAGGTGGCCACGTTTGCAGATGAGATGCAACTTTTCTGGGCAGTGAACACCAGAAGGGAATGTAAAGAGTTCCAAAAGGAACTCTCCAAATGTGGAGAATGGGCTGTAAAATGGCAAATGTGTTCCAATGTAAGAAAATGTCAAGTAATGCACATTGGGGTAAAAATAAATAAATAAATCAAAATGTTATTTATCAGCTAATGGATTCTGAGCTATCCATGAGATCTTGGTGTGTTGCTGGAGAGTTCAATGAAAGTGAAAATCCAGTGTGTGGTGATGGTGAAGAAGGCCAACTCTATGCAAGGGATCATTAAAAAGGGGATTGAAAATAAAACAACCAATATTACAATGTCATTGTCAAAACAATGGTAACACTGCACTTGGAATATTGTATACAGTTGGATGCCACATCTAAAAAAAATAATGAAACTGGAAAAGAGTGTGACTAAAATATTAACAGGGCTGGGGCACCTCCCTTATGAGGAAAGGCTACAGCATCTGGGGCTCTTTAGTCTGGAAAAAAAGGTGCCTAAGTTGAGGGACATGATTGGCATGCACAAAATTATGCAGGTGACGGATAAAGTGGATAGAGGGAAGCTGTTTTCCCTCTCACGCAATATCAGAACCAGGGGTCTTCCATTCAAATTGGGAGTTGGGAGAGTGAGACCAGACAAAAGAAAATACTTCTTTACCCAGCATGTTGTTAGTCTGTGGAACTCCTTGCTGCAGGATGTGGTGATGGCATCTGGCCAAGGTGCCTATAAAAGAGGATTGTACAGATTTCTGGAGGAAACGTCCATCCAAGGTTACAAGTCCTGATGGGGATACTGCATGTGCTATCTACAGGCTTAAAGGGGGTTACCTCAAAATGCCAGATGCAAAGGATTGGTATCAGGAGCCAGGTATCTAGTTGTGTCATGTGCTTCAAGAGGCATCTGGTGGTGCCACTCTGAGATACAGGAAGCTGGCCTAGATGGGTCATTGGCCTGATTCAGAAAGGCTCTTCTTATGCTCTTATGTTCCTCCAAAGTTGGTAAAATGAATAACCAGTTCACTGGGGTAAAAGTTGTTGATTGCATAATTATGCTCTAAACTGCCCAGAGAGTAATTTAGTGCTAACAAGCAGTATATAATTTGAAACAAGTAGAAACAAAAACAACAGAATAAGCTACTTAATACTAAATCAAGAGTCTTACTACCACTCTGTCTCACTACAATTACAAGGTAAAAACATAACAAAATAGTTTGCTGAAACCAGAATGCTAATGGTAAACTGAGTCTTCAGCCTCTTTAGAACAGAACATGTTAACAAATCTGGCTGTTTCTATTTATTTCTTCTAATTCTTTGCCATTTCCATTTCTAGGATTTGAAGCATAACAACAAACACTATACAGTACTAAGGTCAGTTTAAAACACATATGAAAACTCATATCCTATATCAGTGGTGGCAAACCACTGTAACAAACTTCTCTAGTAATTTTGTCACATCGGTTAACTATACTTCAGAAACTGTAATTATATTCACACAATGTAGGTAGAGCATCTTACTGAAATCAGCAGGAGAACAGTTTCTGTATATGCTTTGTGGTGCAGTGATTGCTTTTTATTACGTACCAATTTATAAAAATGTCTGCTAAGTGCAAGGCGTGTTATAGTACAGTAAGTTGAACAAGGAAACCCTGCTTCCAAAATTCTGTCAACAACAAATGTCAAGAAACAGAATGAATGAAATATGCATAAAGGGAAGGAAAACAAAGCATCTTGTATATATCTCCATAACACTTAAAGCATTTTCTGGGAAGTTTACAGTTTAATTCTGCAGGCTACACATTTTCCCACTCCTCTCAAGCTGGGTACTCATGGCACAGTGGTTAAATGCCTGTACTGCAGCTAAAACTGTGCTCACAACCTGAGGTTCAATCCCAGGCTCATGGTTGACTCAGCCTTCCATCTTTCAGAAGTTGGTAAAATGAGTACCCAGCTTGCTGGGGGGTGTCAATGTGTAGCCTGCATAATTAATATGTCATATAGAAGAGGGGACAGGTTTGTTTTCTATGGCTTCAGAGACTAGGACTCGGAGCATGGTTTCAAACTACTGTACAGGAAAAGATGTTCCAATTGAACATTAGGAAGAACTTCCTGATGGTTAGAGCTGTTCAGCAGTGGAATATGCTGCCACGTAGGGTGGTGGAGTCTCTTTCTTTGGAGGTTTTTAAGCAGAGGCTGGATGGCCATCTGTCGGGGGTACTTTGATGGGGGTCCTGCATGGCAAGGGGTTGGACTGGATTACATTCTTCTTCCAACTCTATGATTCTTTGATTCTATACTCAGCAATCAAATATTGATTTGATTAGCTACGTTTCTGTTCATACACTGTTCTAGGGAAAGATCAATGTCTGTGAAGAGTGTGAACACTGTCTTCAACTAGAGACCACATTTTCTTAAAACAATGTCCAGTTAAGTTTTGGAACAAATATTTTGGTTTGGCAATTATCAGCATTTCCTTAACTGGAATTGTTTGTGAAGAGAAATCCAAATGACTATGGACAAAAAGCAAACAAACCTAGTTATATGACAGAGTCAGCTGTAATTAGATAATTGACAGGGACACTGATCCTAAACATTTGTTCTACAGGACCTTCTTGTGGGTCAAGTACATGGCATTTTTCTAAATGCAACCAGTTGTTGAGTCTGAAGATTGATCTCATTTAGCTCCAATTTCTTTAAAACCAATAGGAATAACTTCATTTTCTATTAATTTGTTGAGATTAATTAAATAAGGTTTTTAATCAACTTGGTGGTCCTACTGTGTCCTTTTTTTTTGTGCCTTTGACTATTTGTAGTGGTCTTCCATTGTACCATGACTTCCACCAAATAACTTGTAGAAGCTGACAACATAGCAGTAAATACATATTTTGTAATATAATGCTGGATAGCTCAGTAGGCGGAGCCGAGTGTTCCATTCCCTGCTTTGCTTCCTTGACAGGCGCTGAAATCAATGATCCAGAGGGTCTCTTCCCTGCCATTCTAAGATGGTGATGATGATGATTATAATTCTTAGCTGTACAAGCATGCTGGATATTCCATTCTGAACATGTATTTTTCTTAGCAAATACAATGGCTATAAAAACTGGTAAGAATTTTACATTTAATAATTGAAAATGAATATCTATAATGGCTATTTTTAGAATATTCTGGTCGTATTTGTAACCTATTAAGAATGTATGGATGTTTGATTAAAATTAATGGAGAATATATATTCAATAGTTTTTATATTTATCTGATATTAATTGTCTTCTATGTCTCGTAATTTTCCCACATGATTCTTAAAAGGCTACTAGTGATTGTGGATGGAAAGTCCAAACAGATCATGAAAAATCATTAAATGACTCACAAATCTAACAATATAACAAGTGGGTATACTTAAATTTCAAACCATAAAGAACCCCCCATTATGAAATAAAATATTTCAGAATCAATTGGTATGCAGGATACCAAATTAAAGAAAATCTAGAATCTTATCCATAGGCTTTACATAAAACTTGCCTTTTGCCCTTGTTGGTACAGTATGTTAATGTGCATGAAAGAGAGACATGTCTAATTCCACTACAATAATTAATCATTTTGATGATTTCAATGCCACAAATCTTTTCCTAAACAAATACCAACAAAAAAAATAGCATGACAAACAAATTCAGATGTCATTCTGTTCTGGACTACCCACTTTTCCTCCAGTAACTAACAGAAGCACTAATTTATCCTGCCACCTCTCAGTACACTCTAATCAGCAAATAGTGTGGCATATCTGTTTGAGTAAGGCAGTGCAGTGCCTCATAAAATATCAACCACTGTGTCAATTTGTGCTGTTTTTTAAAAGGGATTCTGCCATTCAGAGAAAGCAATAATAGTTATTACCACCTGAGACCATTACCACCTCAGACCCCTGCTCAGACACAGAAGCTCTCTAGGGCTATGGAAGTGGTGAAACAACTCCTTAAATATCTCACTTACCTTGAAAGCCTTGTAGGAATTGCTATAAGTAGGTCCTGACTTGACAGCACATAACAACAATTGTCAGTAAACATGCTGCAAGGTTGTGAGATGAATATGTAATTTCTGCCTCCAAAACAAATAGTCAATGTACATTCAAATCTTTCCTGCTAGACGGGAATCTGTTTCCCTCCCTGGGAATGAAAACAGAAAAACAACAGAATATCCCCAACTGGATCTCCCAGTGTTTCACAAGAGAGCAGCTGCTACAGTACTCCTGCTGGAGACCCTGATTCTGAAACCATCCATGAAACCATCAGTTCTGACACAAACTGCAGTTACAGAGAGAAGATGCTTTCTACACCTCGTGGCATTAAAGGCAAAGGGGTAGTTCTCTTCCCCTGATCACCACCATCTCAATCTTTATCGTGCTTTACATCAGAAACTATCAGCTAGAATCAATACCTATATGGGGTATCCCCTCAGCAAAATGGGGAGTTAGATGCTGTTTGCTGGGTTAAAGTAAAAATAAAACCAGTCTATTTTAAATACAAACCATTCACTGAATCACTGCAAGCTTAAGAAGTTTGGTTATATGGTTATGCCCTCTCAGACTTCCACATCAGTCTACAAAGAGTTCTCAGCAAGATGAACAACACATTGATTAATCAGACGAAATGAGGTGTCTGGAAGTGACATGATGAGAAGAACTATTATCAGTCTGAACTGCACATAGCCCACTCAAGGCATTCAGCATTTTAAAAGATTGGGCATTCACATCTCACAACTTAAATAACAACATTGTAGTTGCTAGCCTCAAGCTTTGTGTGAGGACAATGGTTTGGGTTGTGTAGTTCTGGAGGAAGGGCCCTCTGACTCCGTAACAGCTGGGCACCGTCAGCCATGTGGGAACTAAGAGCTGTGAGAGCATAGAACAAGGGCACACCGAGACACGTAACCTCCCAATGCCAAGGGTCCACCTACAAATAATGGCAGTGGTTTGCATTTCTAATGCTTTCAAAACCACAACAGTAAACTTTAGACCATAACAGGTAGTAGAGCTAAAAAGCAGCAGGAGAAGACAAAATGCTACCACTTCAGATTCCTTACACCTGAAAAAAATGGATTTGAATCCAGAAAAGCTCGTGCCATACATAATCTGTGTATTCGGCATCAGGGTTCCATCAGACTTTGTCACTGTTTTCATAGGCTAATACTGTGATTGCAAAATTGTTTTTTAAAAAATGAGAAAACTTTTACTAATGCTTGCTGTTATTGTTCTAAAATCCTTATATTCCTATTTATTCACAAGCAAAAATTAGAACTTCTCCCATTCTGGACACTTGACATCTTTACAGGCAAATAATCACAAAATTTTATGCCTTCACCATTTATCCTCTAAGTTCCTGTTGTCCCTCTCTATGCTCATGTGTGATAGGGAGTATATATAAAGATTCTGCTGTAACTAAAAGGTTTCAAGAGAAGGTATGGAGAACCCTATATGTTCTCACTCTTAATATATACACATGCGGAATACTTCAAAGTTGACCTTAAGACTACAGCCAAGATGAGAACCAAAGGAGATTTTCAAAGTTTGCCTTAAGATTAGCCAGTTGAGTTCCCTGGAAAGTCCTTTGTTTGAGATAGAGTGTTTTCCAATTATATTCTGTTGAGTTCATCACCCTTCTGATGCAATAACGGAGAGAGGCAGCTGTGTGTATAAACTGGACAAAATGTAACTGCTTTCTCCAATCTTGTTATCCCCGCATTTAGTATAGTTTAGTTTTTAGTTACATTTTCCAGCACACCCAACATGCCCATGCTGCCTAGAGCTACCAGAAGATACTGTATAATACAAAACACACAATCTGCCCCAGATAGGGGAAGGTTGAACTATCAAATTGCAGAATTATGCACAGACTAATATGTGGAGTAATTGTTTGAACTGATAATCTGAGCAAGCTTTTGGATCGGACCACAAAGAACAATGCTCCTTTTGCATTGTGGACAGCAGTAACCCTTTGAGAACTACCACTGTGGAATCCTGATTGTCATTGACTTCAGCTTTGCAAATCAAATTCCACCAAATATTTATATTCCCAAGTAAATATGAATTTTCTAACAGCCACTACTCACACAATATAAAAACATAACATTAGTTATCTGCTGTCTATTCTGGCCAGCATGCAGTAAACAAAACAGAGCAAATCCCCTAGTACTGAATCACCATGTCTTTTCCTTTTTAAAAAAATTCTGTTTGTTTAAAAGAGTCAAACAATTACAGTCCATAGATGCTTGTGAAATCCTCTGTGTTCTGACAGAAACAATTTGTGGATCATTTTCTTACATACCAAAACAATCACAAGACCATCTTACCTAACATGGCAAGTTCAAGATCTACTGAGGCTCTTAAGGTCTCTTGTACCTTTATTTAATACTATAATCTCTATTTAATTGCTTTATGTTGAATGTACCTGGGAAATTGGTAAAACAATTGAATCTTGATTCCCCCATTCACTAATCTTTCCTAACTGTTGCAATGTCAGTTTTCCTTCTCTGCATGTGGGTTGATCTGATCCCTCATTAGCACAGAACGATCATAAAATTAATAATTAAGCACTAAATGTCTCTCTTCTTCCCCTCAAACCCATTACAGAGTACAAACTGACTTTGAGACAATTCAGAGATCCTAATCAAGATACAACTCAAATTCAATTCATCAGTGATCCCCAACCATACTTACAGCCTGATGTAGTAATAAACACAATCAGTGTAAGTAGTATAGGACAATGGGGAAGAACAAGCCAGTCTTTGAGCATTCGTAGCTCAACATGCGGTCAGACTAGAAGTGAGAGAAGTTATCTGCACAATCTCATTTGAACATTACCTACTGTACTGAAGGATTGTGCATTTCTGTCACTGGTAAACATCCTAATCTGTCTCTGTAGATGAAAATATGGAAGTACCAGGTATCATAATTAAATACTTCCAGTTGGTCTTTTTCTTATTGTCAATTGTTGTAGCCCAAGTTAGAAAATGGTAAGATCTGAAAAGAATCCTCTGCCTGAAAGTCACTGCACCAAAGTACAATGTCTTTATCCACTTTAGTTTCGGGCAAAGTTCTTATTCTCAAAAATAGATGGTTTGCTGAAACAAAACAGGGACAGCTCCTGTAACAGACTGTGGGGAAACATCCACAGCTGCATTCTGTCTGGATGTCTTTCAGGGCCTGTTTTAACAGAGCTAGAGACACTGGAGCTGCACATGAAAAAGCCTATACCGTACGCTGGTTCTGCATCAGCGGGATGGAACCCCTCCTTCTGCAATCTACACTGCAACACAAGTGAAACATTTCATGCTTTACTGTTACTTAACCTGTTTATCCCAACTTTTCTTCGGAGTGTGCAAGCTACTGTACATACTCACTTGTTCCCTACTTTCTTCTCACAACGATACTGTGCAGTAGTCCAGACTGAAAGAACCTGATTAGCAAGACCACTGAGGTGTAAAGTGTCCACATGAAACGGGAGATGGGCTCCCATAATTTTTAATAGTTGTGTGGAAAAGGGAGTTCCAGGACATGTAATTCGTAACTGTGGGCACTGAATACAAATCATGGTGCCAGTGAAGCATTTGATAACTTAATCAGAGATACTTTCCAAACTGTGGTACATCTCTGTGCCTAGACCATAGGGTTAGATCACAAGTGTCATGGGTAAAAATATGCACTTTACTTATTCCTTATTCTGTTTCAGAAATGAGGCTACTCTTTCACCTGAGCTCGGAACATACAATAATTGCAATTTAATTTGATCTCCATGTAGAAGCACTCGAGGGAACAGCTGTTTGTACATGCCTTATGTGTTTCTTTTGCTGTAGTGCTCTAGTTCTCAAGAACAAAAGTGGCCTTTAAGCCACTTCACTATATGCAGTGGATCAATTTCTGATATATAGTTTTTCTCATCTAGCTCACTCAGTTGTTTGTGAGAGGATTCAAACAAATGTGCTATAAAAATGGTGCAGCATGGAAAATAAACAGATGAACTTTAAGAAGGCATAACATGGCTCTGTTGGAGGTCCCACTTGAATCATCCAATTGTTTATTTCCTCTTATGAACACGAACAAAGGAACCTTTGCTGCTTACACTAAGCAGGACATTATAATTATCAGGGAAATTAATAATGCTCAAGTTCAAAGAAACTGAACTCCTTACTATTTCACAAGGCACAGAATGCAGTTGTGCAAGAGAAGCTTTTTCTCAAATAGAAGTGATATCAACCAATAAGCAACCTCACCTATACATCAGCTCTTAATAACATATTCAAGGGACTTGAAGGACTCCAATATTCCTTTGGTTTCATGAAAATTCACGTGTTAGAATCATAGAATTATGAAGTTGGACAGAGCCAACAAGGCCACTTTAGTCTAGAGAGAAATTTAGCAACCAGCTGACAGATATCCAATGATTTGTATTCTTGCCTCAAGAATACAAATCATAGGATATCTGTCAGCTGGTTGCCTAAATTTCTCTTGAATGCCTCCAGTGCTGGAGCAATCACTACCTCTGGAGGTCATGGGTTCCATTGCCATACTGCCCTAACAGTTAGGAAGTTTTACATTATATTCACTCTCACTCACTCTTTATTTCAGTCACTGACCAGATAAAATACAAAATACATTCCACATAAAACCAAAATAAAAGTGTATAAAACAATAAAAGCATGCACACAAGACAAGCATAATACAATGGCATACTCTTTGTATAAAAGGCAGAACAGGTAAAATCTTGGAAGCCCAGTAGGCCCAATAACAGGGTAATCAACTCAATAGGACTAGAATTGTCTCCAGCCAGGGACCATGGCCGTGCTCTAGACCACCTCCAACCCACATCATGAGAAGAGGAAAGGATAAATACACAATGGATATTGCCAATCATCTGACCTCGCCACCTGAAGTGGGCAGGGATGAGCGATGCCTCATTGCTGCGGTACAGAATTTGGCCACCAACCCAACCCTGGCTTCCTGTAACTTCAGCCCATTGTTGCATGTCCTGCATTCTGGGCTGATCCAAAACAGATCCTGGCCCTCTTTGTATGACATCCTTTCAAGTATTTGAAATGTACTGTCATTTCTCCCCTCAAGGATGCACGCATGCCCAATTCTTTCAGTCTTTCCTGATAAGACTTCATTTCCAGACCCCAAATCACTCTTGTTGCCCTCCTCTGATTTTATCAGTCATTGCCCTACAATTAGGCAAAATGGGGCCACTGCCTCAAGTAACCTCTTGGCTGTTCTTCTACATCTGAAGATAAAGCGATGTATATTACACAACCTGTTCTGTGTCTCATGGAATACTATCCCAGTGAGAGTTCAAATAAATTTGAGGTCTGCTTTTTAGCCAGATTCTGTTTCTAAGGAGCACATAGGTACCACCTATTTCTTCATCTTAAACAGAAGCATTTACTGGGTTGTCATGCTGCTAATTGTAACATCTTGTGTTCTTGATGCCATTAGAAGATGCCATAAAAAGTTGAACTCTGTGTCTGCCCCACTCTTATGGCCAAAACACAATACACTAGTCTGATTATTGGTCTGTAACAGGGTGGGGGGCATTACAACTACCAGAGCAGCTCTCAAGCAGAGGCTTCTCCTTCAGCTTTCTCAAATCATTCTTACATTCCCATAGCTTCTGTTAGTGGGTGCTTTGCCAGACAGGTTAGAAGGCCATCTCCCTGTGCTGGAAACAGTTGCACTTCCCCTAAGGGATAGGGTCTGCTGCTCCTTGACCCCGGTCTAACTCAGGAAGCCCAGGTGGACTCAGTGGCCAGGGGTGCCTTTCTTCACCTGCAAAAATATATACCAGCTGCACCCCTACCTGGATGAGTGGAGCCTCATGACAATTACACATGCACTCCCAGTTTGGAGAGATGCAGAAGGATCTCTTCAAACTGGGGGAATGGGCTGCCAAAAGGCAAATGTGTTTCAATGAAGGAAAATGTAAAGTAATGCATATTGGGGCAAAAAAATTCCAAACTTTATCTATCAACACATGGGCTTGGAGCTATCCGTGACAGATCAGGAAAGAGATCTTGGTGTGCTGGTAGACAGCTCCAATGAAGGTGTCTACCCACTGTGTGGCAGCGGTGAAGAAGGCCAGTTCCATGCTAGGGATTATCAAAAAGGGGATTGAAAATAAAACAGCCAACATTATAATGCCTTTATACAAAACAATAGTAAGGCCCCACCTGGAGCATTGTGTACAATTCAGGTCACCGCATCTCAAGAAAGACATAGTGGAACTGGAAAAGGTGCAGAAGAGAGTGAATAAAATGATTTCTGGGCTGGGGGCACCTCCGTTATGAGGAAAGGCTAAAACATTAGGGGCACTTTAGTCTGGATAAGAGGCGCCTGAGGGGGGGATATGATTGAGACATACAAAATAATGCAGGGCATGAGTAAAGTGGAGAGAGGGACACTCTTCTCCCTCTCACAAAATACCAGAACTAGGAGACATACACTCAAATTTAGGGCTGGGAGAGTGAGAACAGACAAAAGCAAATTTTTTTACCCAGCGTGTTGTTAGTCTGTGGAACTCCCTGCCACAGGATGTGGTGATGGCATCTGGCCTGGATGCCTTCAAAATGGGATTGGACAGATTCCTGGAGGAAAGTCCATCACAGGTTACAAACCATGATCGAGATGTGTAATCTCCAGGCTTAAAACCAGGGTACTTCAGAGGCCAAATGCAGGAGAGTGGTATCAGGAGACAGATATCTAATTTTGTGTGCTCCCAGAGACATTTGGCGGGGCCACTGTGAGATACAAGCAGCTGGACTAGATGGGCCTTTGGCCTGATCCAGCATGGCTCTTCTTATGTTCTTATGTTCTTATATACTGGTAACATCCCGCATCGATTACTGCAATGTGCTTTACGTGGGGCAGCCTTTAAAGACAGTCCGGCGATTGCAACTGGTTCAGAATTGTGTGGCACACAGCTGGTAAGTGGCAGGGCCACCAGGGACCACATCGTGCTGATTCTGTATAACCTGCATTGGTTACCAGTTGCTGCTTGAACCCAATTCAAAGTGCTTCTTTTGACATATAAAGCCCTAAGCAGCTTAGGACCTAGATACCTGAAGGACCACCTTCTTCCATATGAACCTACCTGGCAATGAAGATCCAGCCAGGAGACCCTCCTGAAAGAGCCATTCCTCAAGGAGGTTAAAGGGGTATAGGGCCTTTTCAGCAGCTGCTTGCAAGCTATGAAATGCCCTCCTAAGTGAGATCCACCTGGTGCCAACATTTCCGTGCCAGGTAAAAACTTTCCTGTTCCAGAAGGTTTTTTAACTGACATAACATAGATTGTGAGTCCTGGTATCAATTTTAGTGTTTTGTATTTAAATGTTTTATTGTTTTTTAATTGTTTATTGATATTTTAATTTGTAATTGTCCATTTTAATTGTAGGCTGCACAGAGACCTTTGGGCATTGGGCGGCATATAAGTTGTATAAATAAATAAATAAATAAATAAATAAATAAATAAATAAATAAATAAATAAATAAATATTCTCCCACCCTTCAGAATTTCAGAAAATGTGTTTCCCACAGTATCAACGACTGGTCATCAGAGAACACTAGTGCTGTGGTTTCACTTTGGAGAATCATTACAAACTTGCTGAGGGCCAGAACTGTGTCATTTTGTTTCAACAAAACTGGGTGTCACAACTGTGCCATTCAGCATGGCATTTTAAACAGTAAATCATGAAGTCTCTGCAGTGACTCTGCTTAAAATGTATTTTCTTGGCTTCAGCCATGTGGAGAGATGGACAGCTTGTGCTGCTCTAGATGCTGTTGGATAACTCCGGGCACCTCTTCCAATAGGCAATGTTGGCTAAGACTGATGGCACTTCTTTTCCATCAGTTCTTTGCACAAGGCCTGCAAACATTCACATTTTACTTTACTTTTAACATAATGGTTTTCTGTTATACCATTTAACATTTTTATTGCTAATGGTGGCTATAAAAGTGTTTTGACGTTCTCAATTACTCCCTGGCATGTCTATACCCAAAAATGTAAATTACATTTGGTACACACTTACTTAAGCATGAGTATATGAAAGTTATATTGAAGTTGTGCTGCGTGATATTTTCCCACAACAATGAACTTTACGGAAAATACTATTCAGTCAAAGGCAACGTCATATGACTAGAAATGATGTCCCATGCAAACCACTGGACTGAAGAAGGATTTCCCATGTCTAAACATTTCTAAAAGGCTGCTCTGTGGACCACAAGAGCACAACTAGTGATTATCCAAATGACACAGGAAGGCGAATTATGCCAGAGCTTCGGAGAAGGGAAAAAAATTTAAGCATGGTCATTCCTAACAAATAATAGAAGGTGTACTGCTTCAATATGATGTCCCATATCTCTACTATTCAGAATCGGGGGAGCCTCAACATATTATTTCACTGAATCTAGCTTTACCTAATTAAACATAGGACCATATTCTCATGGCTGTTCAAGATGGGACATTTGTACCCCTGTAAGTTCCCCATTATATCCTGATTTTAATGGGAGACCATGCATCTTATGTTTGATCTTTCTTTTTTCCTGTTGTCTTTTATTTTTCCTAGCTTTATTGTCTTTCTCACTGAAATATACAACTGTCCTTTTTAAAAATTAATATAATCACATATATAACACTAGTCATCCAAACTTAAAAAATTAAAACTTAGAAAAAAACAATCTGAAAAAAACAATAAAACTCAATTTTATACAAAAGACTCCAAAATTATAACACTGTGCCACACTCCCCGGGACTGCTGGAGGCAAAATCAATTCTTTCTTCTTCAAGAATTCCCATTCCCCCCTCCAAAATTGTAGCATTTCTTGCAATAGTGCACATCCCCTTAATATATGATCAATAAAATCTCCCCAAATAACTGCAAAAGTATACCTCTATAACAGTCCTTTCTTTACTTTGATACTGCATATTAATTTTTCATTAATAGTTATGTTCCATATTTCTTTATGCAATTTAATTGAAAATCATATTTTATTTTCCAGTACTTAGCTATTATGCTAAGAAGTTATTAGATTGCAGGTTAGTTATTTAGTTACCCAGTCATATTATTCCTTATCAATTACTGATCAAAGAGCTACTTTAGGGCATCCTTTTACATTATGCTTAGTCCTTTATTTATTTCCATAAATACTATTTGCCAAAATTTCATTACCATCTAATATTCCCATCACATATGAATATGTTCCATTTTTTTTGCATTCTCTTCAATACAACATAGAATGATTCTTCCTTTTTAGATTTAAATTCATGATTCATTTGTTTGATTTAAATTGCCACACAGTTTTATAAACATCCGCTTTGATCCTTATAGACATAGATATCAATATTCTTAGATCCCGTATATTCTCCAAGCTCTCAGTATTTACATCTTCCCTCATATCATATTCCCATAAAACTTTCAGTGGGTCCTGTTGATCCTCTACTTGAATTAATATTTTATAAATTTTATTTATTATGCCTCGCAGTGTTTCATTTTCTTAACCTTGACTTGTCCTGCAGACAATATGTGCATATACATATTATGCTGTATCACTAAAAAGCCAAAAGCTGAGGTTAGCAATTTCAAAATGGTGCCATGCAGACAAAGCGTAAACAGAAGGCAGTATCCTGTCATCATCATCATCAAGAGCAAAAAAGGTTAGGACAGGAACAGAGGTAGGAGCAGGCAAGAATTATGGCCAGATCTAAAATAGGAACAACCTTTGTCAAGCTTTCTTCCAGTGCTCATAATAGTAGGCTGCAACTCAATGGCCATGTTGACTAGGGGATTCTGGGATATGTAGTCTGAAAAAAAATCCCAAAGAAGAACAAAGATGTATGAACCCATTCAAAAAAAAGGAAATGTGCTACTTATATATCGCCCCACAGTACTTAAAGCACTCTCTGGGTGGTTTACAAGTTAATTATGCAGATTCCACATTGCCCCACCCCCACAGCAAGCTGGGTACTCAAAGTAAAGGGTGTTAGAAATAGACAACAAAATCCACAAGGGTTTTTCCCTGATCTGGTCCCTTCACTATTAGGAAAGAATGGTGGCTCTGACATTGCCAAAAGCATAAGCTAGATGACAGTGTAGATACAGTACTAAATCAATGCTATATTTCCAGGCTTAGATTTAAAAGGGAGTCATGGAATGAGTCTGCCACATTTATTTTCACTCATACAAGGAAGTCCTCCTTGTTTTTCTCTTCATGCACTGACTCGTCTTAAATTACACTCGCAGAAGTACATTTCTGTGGCCAGAATTCAAAGGAAGAAAAGGTAGCATGGATAGGATTGCACAACCTAAGTTTTGTTTCCTTGTTTTTCCATAAGTATTCTTGTACATGAACAGAGGAACCGCTGTATTATTTGAAATGCAAAATGGGCCTTCATCCATGAGAACAAGCCCCATCCAAATCAGGATGGATTACTCCATATACATACTTGCACAGGTCTCCTCTATGTAAGCACACATTTTCTTTGGTAGTGAAGAGTTGTGTAAAGAAAAAAGAGGTTGTGAACAGGAGCTGGCAAGAAACCTGACTTGGCCCAGTTGCTCTTAAGAGACCCCAACACACCCAAAGGAACCTCTACTCAGAGTACCCCTTTTCTCGCCTCCGCTACTCAGCTGCATGGCCAATGAAGAAAAGCAGGCAGCATCTATAGCAAAGTCAGTTGCTGCCATGGCAGTTTGCATCAGTCAGGAGATGGCAGGGGAGGAAGCCCAAATCTCATTCTGCAGATACACAGGCAGCAAGGTGCATGATGACATTAAAGCAGAAATTGGTCCAGCCTTCTCCAAATACATTGATCCCAGGTGCCACCACCCCCTCCCCCATCTCCATGGATATACTGTACATAATTTGGTATAGAATTTCACCTCCCATATACCTTGGGCTAACTCACGTTTCCACCTGCATACTTCAGGAAGACACCAGCTCAAATTGAGTTGGTCTACTGTGCCTAAGGTACCATATTTTTCTATCTGCAAGATGCCTCCATGTATAAGATGACCCTCATTTTTCCAGGCCTGTCATGGTCCCATTTCTTCTTCTTTTTTACTGACTGTTTCCAGAAACAGTCAGTAAAAGAAATCAGCAAGAAGGTTGATGGGACCATAACAGGAGATGTAAAGGACAAATGGGTGAAGAACCCCTCAAACAGGGAACTCACCCTGTTGCAATAACCAGGGCAACTGGGGCAGCTGGGTGCTGGAGTAGCCCTGATACTGGAGTAAAGGGAAAGTGCTTTGAAGAACACACACACACACACACACACACACACACACACACACACACACACACACACACACACACACACACACACACACACACACACACATCCGAACCAGCGGAGCCTCCTCCCACCCAAAGAGGTTCCTTCTTATTGACTACTCTAACATAACTGATTAGCATAGCTGATTACATCATTTCTCTGTGGCACAGCAAGAAATTCCCCAAATATAGTTAAAAAGGCATTGCATAGAAAGGCTACATTAATATGCATTTCTATGTGTATAGGTATGACTATGTCTCTTACTTTAATTTGTAAGCTTTAGCTTTGTGATAAGAGATAGTGCTCTAATTGGCTTTGTGCTCTAATTAGCTTTGGTAAACTTAACTGGTAATAGGGGAAGACAAAGAGATCTCTTATTGGCAAGCTTAACTAAGGAAAAAGAGGGGAGGGCTAGTGTGCTGACATACTCATAATCTTGTCTGCTGTTGCAGAGAACTCAGGCCTTTGCCATCAGAAGCTGTTGCTTCTGAAATAGCAAAAATGGCTCCAGTTATGTCAACCCAGAAGCTTAATCCCACATCACCCAGACAGAGAGAGAGGTCCCATCCAAAGGCCTAAATTTTGCCATTATACCCAAGCAGGTTCCCGTTGTGGTTTTCATCACAGCTACAGAATCAGCCATCCACAGCAACAATCTGCCAGCAGCAGAAGCTGAACTACTCAGGATAAAATTCTCTGCCACACTCAGTGCTCAACTACTACCATCCAAACTCACCAGCCAAGAGAGAAGTGCTCTGACATCCCTCAGCAGGGATGAGAATGTCACCATTCTGCCTGCGGACAAAGGAAGATGTACTGTCGTCCTCAATACTGTACAGTACCATGAGAAGGTAATCACACACACACATGAAAAACTAAAATGAGACCCCACCAGCAATTACAAGAAAAAAGTAATAGAATGCTTAAAACTCTTGGAGAAGGATAACAGAATTGACAGGGTGATTATCACCAGTTATATCCTGGAGAGACCACCTCCTGCTTTTACGGACGATCATCAGTGGTATAAATTCAGTGACTTACAACACTGGAAAATACCTGACCACTATCCTAGACCCACTGGTTGGACTCCCAGACCACGAAACCATGTTAACCTTTGATGTTACATCTCTCTTTACCAGCATTCCCACCACCGATGCCCTAACAACTGTAAAGAGAGGACTAAGAGAAGACAGCACCCTCCACCTCCAGAAGCAGCCTCACCCCAGACCAGATATGCCTGCTCCTGGACCTGTGTCTGAACACCACATATTTCATGTATAGATGGGACTTCTACAGACAGAAGCATGGTTGTGCCATGGGTTCCCCAGTGTCACCAATTGTTCCTAACCTATGGATGAAAGAAGTGGAGAAGGCACTCAAGACCTTCCCAGGTACAACACTATCCCACTGGTTCAGGTATGCAGATGATACCTGGGTGAAAATCAAGACTTAGGAAGTAAAGGCCTTTATAGACCACATCAATGTGGTGGACCCTAATATTAAGGTTCACTAGGGAAGACACCCAAGACAACAGGCTGGTTTTCCTGGATTGTGCAGTCATCATCAGACCTGACCGTGGCCTGAGAGTATAAGTTTACAGGAAACCCACCCACACACTTCAGTACTTACTGTTTGACTCCCACCATCCATTACAGCACAAATTAGGAGTCATCAGGACCCTAAACCACAGAGCAGAGAGCATCCCCATCTCCACAGAAGCCAAGAAAAAGGAAGACAGGCACCTGAAGACAGCACTTCAGGCCTGTGGATATCCAAAGCACTGTGCTGACCCAGAAGAACAGTGGATCAGTCTAAGACCCAGATGCGATAGAAAAAACTGGTCATTCCCTACATGGCTGGAGTTTCTGAGAAGCTTAAAAGGATTTTCGGCAAATACCACATCCCTGTTTATTTCAAACCCACAAACACACTACGAGCCTTTTCACACGACCCCTAAACTCCACGGCAAATGGCTCCCAGTTCCGGAGCTTAAAATTGTTTCCCCACCAGCTCCAGAGTTTACAGAAAATTAAGTGCGACCATGCCCACCTAAGCGCGTCCCAGCGCACTTTTCAGGTACCTGCTCTCCGGGGTGAAAAATCCCAGATGCGGATCTAACATAGTGGGTGCCGGGCTCTCCTCGCTTCTGTTTGTTGTTGTTTTGCCCCCCACCCCTTTAAGAGATCTGAATGCTGCCGGGAACAGAGCGGAGGTAAGCCGGCATTCTTTTCTTTCTTTTCTTCTCCCTCCCCTCACGCAGCCAGCAGCCAGGAGTGCAGAGAAGGTAGGAACACAGGAACAGCGACAAACCCCCAAGATCTCTGGTCTGAATTTAAGTGGGCAGCGGATCTTAGGGGTGTGAAAAGGCTCTTAGGCAGAGACTTGTCCACCCAAAGGACCCAATACCAAAACAAAGAAGGGGGAATATAGTACATGTGGTCCAATGGAGAAACTAAATAGCCATTAAACGAAAGGATAGCCCAACATAGGAGGGGGGACAGCTCAGGACCAGAATCAGCAGTGCACCTCCACTTGAAGGACAAAGGGCACTCATTCAAAGATGAGGATGAACACATATTAGACAGAGAAGATAGGTGGTTTGAGAGAGGCATCAGGGAAGCCATTCATGTAAGCATTGAAAAAAAAAACCTCTCTCAACTGAGGTGGGGGCCTCAGGCACAGTCTATCTGCTACTTATCAGGCTGTGCTTTCAACAATACCCAGACAAATGAAAAGCCTTCACCACCAAGGCCATAGCTAATGACCCATACTTTACGTGTTTCAGCACCTTAGACCATTGTTCACCTTAAGGCTATTGATACCGTTTGTCTACCTATCAAGCCTACTCAGGCCATTGTTCATCTTATGAGCCTATTTCAGACCAGGGTGACAAGAGATCAAAGTGGACTATAAGATGGAGGACTCGCAGCTAGCTTTCTTCAGATTGATGAAGCTGTTTGGATGAGCAGCAAAATGTTTCTATCTCTCAAAAAAAAGACGTCCAGTTGCCATGACTCAGCTTCCAGACAAACTCAACTGGATGACTGAGAATCTTCACAGACAAGACATGCAAATGCATGGCAAGTAATAGCTATCGTATTTAATATTTTTCTTATTCATGCTTTAGGCATTTTAATTCTTAATTAATGTACTGTATATAATTGCTTTTATGCTTTGTTGATTATGTTTTACATGTTTTACATGTTTTACCAAGCAAGAAAACAAAGGCAAAATAAGTCAACCATTCCCAGCAAACCAAAACTACTAGATGTGGGAAATTTCTCTTCCCACTATCATCTGGCCCTTTTTCTCTTCAGAGAATCAGGCTAGGCAGAAGCAAAATTTAAACCAAAGAGGCTGGAAATGCATAAAGAAATGGGGAGGGGGAGCACACTGCCACAGGCAGGCAGGCTGGCTGACAGCAGCCAAAGTAATTCAAAACAAAAAATAAGGAGTGGAATTCCACCAAAAAAAAAACACAGTGAAAAGGGCAACAAAGGTTTCAAAATGGAGGCACAATAGGGGCACAAGAATCCAGGACAGAGGGCACTAGGAGTTCAGCACAGAGTAATCCAGTAAAAAATGTCTGACCCCTCCTAGCTGGGTTCCAGGAGCTTTTACAGATTCAGAATTTCACACAGAAACCCTTTGGAATGTTCTGACAAGCTGCTGATAGTCCTCACAACATTACTGGGTGAAAAACATTCAGCTGATTTGAGATGACTGAAAAAAGGTGAAAAGGCCCAAAATGAATATACATAAGAGGGAAGTTATTATGAACCACGAAACCAATCAATGAACAATTGATGCTTAAGAGGCTCTCTTTCAGCACTTGCAAAAGAAAAATGAATTACACGGAAGAGCCTCTTTCATGTTTGGGATCTTTCATTTATATATGAAAGGACCTTCTTTAGCTATCTGATTTGGTTGCCACTCACCTCTTTCTCCCTGCTGCTACCTGCCCAGCCATTTTAAAAAGTGCCTTGGTATCACAGAAGGGTCACAGAGGTAAGCATTAGTCACAGAGACTGCCCATGAGCAGGTGGGGTAAGTGGGCAGGCAGCTGCAGTAGAGACAAAAATACCCGTGCCAGCCAAGTCAGGTACCAAAAAAGAGGGAGAAACTCCTCTTCTCCTCCCACTCCTCCATGCGAGTGTCATAGTGCATGGTAGTGGTGTTTCCCTTTCTGCTTCATATTGCAGGAAAGCTGGCATAAACCCTGAGTGTGAGCTGAAACAGAACTCAAATACATTGCCTCTACTCTAAATGGGCCATCAAGACTAAAATTCTGTTTACGCTATGGGCAAATGTATATCTGGGGTCAACAGAAAACACACAAGTGCAACAGAAAAAAGACACCTGAGAATGAATTCATTGTAACAGACCTGATGTGCAAAACTATATGGAAGTGTAACCCAGCACTTAGCTTTCTTCTGAAAGTTCAGTGGCTGTATTGGGGAACTAATTTTTTAATATAGTGAAGAGTGTATGTGTGTCATTGTCTTCCCCACCCCTTAACTATATCTAGGAAAGCCAATCTTTGTAAATCTTTCAGTGGTTTCAAGTTTCATAGCTACTGTTAAAACCATTGTCTTCTGAAGAGTAACTGTACTGTACAGTGGAACCTTGACTTACATACTGCTTGACTTGCATCATATTTGACTTGCATCAAGAAGGGGTCTGTTTGACTTGAGTCGCAGGCTTTGACTTACATCTCGGAACCCCGGCACAAGGCACCGGAATTGGGCGGCAGCCACAACCCAGCATCGCGGCTGCCGCCTCCAAACTGCTCCTGCCTTCTTCCCCTCCTCCGGCAGCGGCGGCTTCGGCGAGGCCAGCTCAGAGCACCTGGAGCTGGCCCTCGGCCTCACAGAAGCCGCCGCTGCTGCCGGAGGAGAAGAAGGGCCGGGAGCTCGGGGCTGGCCTCGCCAGTTAGACAGTCGGCTCAGTCTTGTAAAAAATCTGGCTGCAGAAGTCTGGTCCGCAATGGAAGCGTTTTAGCTGGGGAGCTGTAAAGTTGTGGGACTCTAATGGTAAGCATAGAGTTGTTCAGAACTTGGAACGTCAGGTTAAAAATCAGTAAAACTTAAATGTTATACATTGTTTCTATGAACATTAAAAAGTGGAGGCGTATAATTTGTGGACTATAATTCCACTGCCTCCTCCTCTCTTTGAAGAGACATTTCATTTACATCCCCAGAAGGAATCTCCTATCCCAGTCAAATTTGTGTTAAATTGCTGTTTTCGAGGGTCTTTTTCATCATCTGGAACGGATTAATCCGCTTTCCCATTACTTTCTATGGGAAATGTTCGTTTGAACCACTGGAACGGATTAATGACGTAAGTCAAGGTTCCACTGTATACCCATACATGTCAGCTACATTTCTTGGTCTTTAGTAAAACCTCTAGAATACCAAGTAAGGCAGGTATAATACCTAAATCTAAATAAAATACTTTATTTTTATTTGTTGGGATTCATTATCATATAATGGATTTATGGGGTTAATAATTCAGAAGTAACAAATCCAGGGAGATGCTTGCCGATATCTTTTAAAATGTTCACCCCCTCTCTCAATAAGAGGACCATGTCTATTATATAATTATATTGTGGCTAAATGCTAGCATAGTTCAGTGAGTTCGAATACCTGCTTACAGAGTTGAGGGCTAGCAGCTCAAATCCATCTTTTGCCTCCCACAACAGGGGCCAGCTGAGATCAGCTGGGGCATTTGTGGCTGGTGGGGTTTGGTGTCTTGCCAGCTGTGGGGCACCTTCTGCAACTTGAACAGTCCCACAGCACCACCAGATAGAGGGACTGGCACACTACCTCTAAGCATTCTATACCAAGAAAACATTTGGAGGGCTGCCATAAGGCAGAATCGGATTGATGGCACATCATCATCTTGGTAGATGGCAGTGATGGGTGAGGTGGCTAGAAAATGAAAGGGAAAAGCCAATAGTATTTCTGGAATTCTTCTTTTAACCGCTTCCCAATAAGGTTAATAGCTTTTAATTCACATTCTTCACAACCTAGAGAAAATTATATCATGTTCTATCTGCATGAATGAGACATAAAGATATCATGTTTCTTTGCCTACCTTTCCTGGAGAACTCCTTTCTTTCTTTCTTTCTTTCTTTCTTTCTTTCTTTCTTTCTTTCTTTCTTTCTTTCTTTCTTTCTTTCTTTCTTTCTTTCTTTCTCTCTCTCTCACACACACACACTTGCATTTATATACCACCTATCTGACAGCAAGGCCACTCTAGACAGCCTTGTTATCCATCCTACCACATTGTGCCCCAAATCCTTCAACTTCCTCTCCAATAAACCTGCATCTTTCTCTAGACCCTTCTGCGCTACCTAGAATCACCAACCAATGAGAACTAAGAAAAGCAGTCTATGGAAAATCACAGTAGTATCACATATGAGAGTGGTGTTTCACAACTGCTCTTAAAGCTTTGGGGGCACATCAAACAGATATAGGTCAGTATTATTATCAAGCAAAAATTATGTGGTTAGCTTGGGCAGCAGATGATGGAGAAAGGCAGGCAGTTCCAAGGAACCAAAGGACACATCATAGTGTACATCACACAGCTTGCTGTAGCCACAAAGCAAGTCACTTTCCTATATCTTGGAAACATATTTTGAAGGGTAACTAAGCCATGCCTTCTCCATCACTGCTTTCTCCACAGCTAAAGCTACACAAGGAACAGTTAGGTGGGCATTTGTTCCAGTTTTCCATAGTTTTATGATATTCATTCGGTCAAATGTGTGTGTGTGTGTGTGTGTGTGTGTGTGTGTGTGTGTGTGTGTGTGTGTGTGTGTGTGTGTGTGTCTTTTCCAGTTGTGCTCTTTCGGCTTGCTTTTATCTTGTGATTGTACATACAGGTCTTTTGGGGCACACTTGCCAGGTGTATCCAGATGACACTATTGGCAATGTTCAGAGTGGAGCATGGGTATGGGAATGCCTTCTGTTTACACTGGTGAAGACCACAACTTCAATACAATTTGAAACGTATTCTAAATAATATTTTGTCCTCATTAAGCACTGGTTCAAATGCTTACAGTGTCTTGTCAGTTCCTCACTATTTCACTTGGGAGCATCATCACAATGCAGGCAAAAGAGAATTGGTGATGATGGCAGAAGACTGGAGAGGGGCCCTGCTCATATTTAGCCTCCCACTTTTTCAGGTTCTTGCTCACATGGAGGCTGCATACAAGCAGATGTAGGGCTCATGTGTCTCTCCTCTTCTCACTATTTGCTGCTTGTGAGGAATTGTCCCCTTTCCCCCCTACATACATATCCCTTTCCATGCAGAAAAAGCTTTGACAGAGAGGGGAGGACTAGTGGCTGCTCTTTAGGTCTATTGCCATGACCTAAATAAATAAGGACTTTAAAAGGGTTATATGGCAGCATCCAGATTTGGGAACACACACATACCCACACCTCTTTATTAGCTATCAGATTATGTTAGACTAAGAGATGGACAATAGAAGCATGTTGATCAGAGGCATTGTGTTTCACGGTGACCAGCTTAAAACAGTGGGACAGCCTCTCTCAGCCTCTCACCAGAAATGTATGAATGGAGGACTTAAACCTGAAAACCCTCAATGAAATCAAACTTTTAAATTTGAGGGAGCAGGAGATTAACTAGAAGGAAGTGTTCAGGTCCTATACTCACAGAAGGAAACAAAACCTCTTCTCTATGGCTCAGTTCATTTTTGCTGCCAGAGAAGGACAAACTGCTCCACCTTCAGCTCCTTGCAGAAAAATGATCATGTCAGGAAATTGTGAAATCTGTGAAATTGTATCTCTCTAAGCTGTTCTTGTTGATGATGCTGCAGCATCCTCTACACCACCTTAAGGCAACAGGTCAGCCTAGCGGATGCAGCACAGCCAACATGGCATTCCGCTCTACCCTTCAGCACTTTCTTACTGTCCTGCATTTGCCACCTGAAGCAACAGTCTCACTCTGCATAACCTGAAGAAGGACATGTAGAATGAATATGTTATTATTTTGCCAAAGTCACTTCTCACATTCAATTCTCAGTAAAAGTTTCAGGCTTCCACTTTAGGCTTACATTATCATGATCCCCTTGGAGCAGGAGGCTGGAAGCCAACATGTGTACTTGAACTTATGGCTCACCAAATCAAGTACTACTCTACTATGCTCCTAAATTACTATGCAACAGAACTACAGTTGCTAGGTCTGAGGCACCCAGTGAAGTCTCTGGAGATTATTATGCCTCTCCAAGACTCCAGGCTAGGAGACAAATGTCTCGGCAAGCAGCACTGGAAGAGAAGAAAGTTCAATTATGACGTACAGGTTGCCTTTATAGCCTGTCACCGTGTCCAACCATTCCCAGCTAGTAGCAGAGCTCTCTGGCTCAACAGAAAGGGTTTGCTTGTGTGTTGTATTTGGTTCCATCCAACCCCCCGCCTGCCTCTGGGACATCAGAGAGACTTCACTCCTGGTGATATCACAAGGGTCCACCCTCTGATCTCAGGTCTTTGCCTTGATTTCTCAAGGAGTGAGTTACAAAGCATTTTCCCTCTAGATCAGATCAGCAGCCAAAGCTAGCACCTGACATTCACCGACAGCCAAGTGTGATGACATAACTGCACTGAGGCTTGTAGATACTTTACAGAAATTAACTGCAGCAAGAAAGCTTGAGATTGAAACAGGGAGAAACATAATGGAGGAATGCTTAAAAGGGCTGCCAAGAGCATATCCAGCTAAACCCATTCACTGGATCACTGTTCCCAACTTTGGGTAACCCAACTGCTCCTGGACTAAAACTCCAAGAAAGAAGAGTCTTGCCCCTTCTGACAGTGAAGGAAGGGTGGTGCCCACACATTTGGCCATGCCCCTCAAAATGTCCTATTTTTCTCCTTCCTACTCCTTTCTGCATGTGGTCTTATGGTGTGGAAGTTCATGGTGTAGTTCATGTGCATTTATATATATATTGCCCCATGCACATATGTAAAGTAAACCAAAGTGGGCAACTCTTGGGCTTCCAGATGATGGACTGCAGTTCCTTGCATTAGGTATCATTTATTATGCTGGTTAAGGCCAAAAGAATTTGCAGTTCAGCAACATTTGAAGAGCTACCAAGTTGCCTACCCTGCCCTGGAACTATAATGATCATACTTCTGCCTGTGGATCCAGCCAACACACATCTTTGTCTCACTTGCAAGGCCAGCTCAGTAGCCCTTAAATACATTTAGTTCACCAGTCCCACCAGCCTGTCCCCCCTGTCTATAATTTAATTCCAATGGTTTTTAAAGAAGGTATTAGTGGCAAATGCAATGTTTAATATATCTGCCAAAATTGTCCTGCCTGTCTGTTCTCAGTATCATGTTTAAGCTGTTTTGCTGACTTGTTTGGTCTTATATTTTAATTTTGTTATTGTTTACTTTTACTGCTATATAATTTACATTTACTTTATTTGTGTATAATATAAGTAAATAAATGTGCCATTTCCTATCAGTGAGTTTACTGAAGATCAAGATAAATGACAAAACTCTGACATCAAAAAGCTGTGGTTTTAAAGTTGGCTGGTTGCTGGGAATTTTTATTTTATTTTATTTCAGTTTAGTTTAGTTTATGAAATGGGTATAAGTTACAGTAATAGCAAGGTTATCAGCACATGAGAAAAACAAGGATAAAGCAGAAGGAATCTCCACTGAGTTCAGTAAGAGTTGTACTTCCATGCAAATGTGTATAGGATTGCACTGTAAATGTCAATGTGGCAGGACTTTCCTGTGGGCAATGATAAGCCACTGTGTACATATTATGGCATAATGTCCTCATGCAACATTCCACTCTTGTCTCTTGAATGTAACTCTGGCTAGATCAGATTATAGGAACCAAGGTTTTGTTCTTAATGTTTCTTAACCGCTCGCTTCGCGGCAAGCCCTCATTTCTTTCTCGTTTTCAGTCCGCACGCTCCTCCTTTTTGGCTGCGATGCCACCCCGACCATTTGCTCCAAGCGGGGTGAGTGGTTCCCCTGCCACTAAAGCTCCCAACGTCACGTGTGGACTTGTTTTTTTTTAATAGTTACTTTTTGCGCGAAATATCGATGCATAATGGTTAATTGAATCGATACACCGAGTTAATATTTTTTTTTTAAATAAAAGGAGGGTGGAACCGGACAAAGATAATGCTGAAGGAGCACAAATTCGGTCCTAGAAGTGCTCCGCGTGAGTACTGAGAAACAGGGGTGGGATCGAAGGGAGAGCACGTGACCGCCACCGAATTCAAAGCAAAGGCAATGCCGCTGCGAAGCAATGCACTTCGTGAAGTGTAATGGAGAAGGGTTGTAACAAAGGGACAGATAAGTGGAAGACAAATCCTACTTTCAGTTGTTGTTTTTTTCTGAAATCCACAGTGTTGTTTTTTTGGCCCACCATTGGCCAAGTTGGCTGGGAAACTCAGAGAACTAGGATCCAACAAGAAAAACTTTCTCCATCTCTGATTATTTTCATTAAGCTCATGCTCTCTTTCTTGCAGTTATATCAACAGAAAGCGGAAGGAGACCATCAGCAGCAAGCCTGGACTCTGCCAGCATGCACACTGAAGCCAATCAGAAGTATCTTTCATTGTGTGGTGGTCGAACACAAAAGACACTCTGTTCTAAAAGCTCAGAAAGAAAGCAAAAAAAAAGCTTGCAGGCTAGTCTCCCCGCCCCCAAAGTCAGAAGCTGAAACTGTGTTTAACAGAGCTTTGATCTATGGAAAACAATTAGGGATTTTGGAAGCCTAAAGTCTGCTCATCCCATTTCCCTGATAAATTCCAAGACCCTTCCTATACTCTTTTTAGTCACCCCCCTCTTTGCCATAATCATAACCTTAGTTATTTAAAATCTATAATTGTTGACACTCTTTGTAGCAGAGAGCTGAGAAAGAAGCATGCATATCCTGCTGGTGACTGAATGAATTTTGGGTTAATGTAATGTTTTAAGGGACCCACCTCTGTGAAAATAAAGCAAGGGAAGGAGGTTTCTAGAGTGAAGACTTTAAGGGTGTTTCCACACAGTTAAACAAAAATTGCAGAAGAAAAGTAATTTGAGGATTGGATTCTATATAACCCATCTTCATACAGACACCAGAAGCTAAACAATGAGGACCCTGTCCTTAATTGCTCTCCTAATGACTAGCATTAGAAACCTGGAATTATTCTTGTGGGTACGTTGTATTTTTCATATATTAGATAGCAAAGCTTTCACAAGATCAGATGATTTTATTACAAAGGCACTCTAGTGTTAAATGCCTGGTATTTTCTGTCAAAGGAACCCAGTCATAAAAGCAGAGCTTGAGGCGTTTCTTCTAAGACTTTAACTGCAATTCTAAAATTATATTTGTATCTCTGCATACATCTGCATCCAGCTGGAATTTACCATAAAAGGTGTTAAAAATACATGGAGGACTGGGGGGGGGAAGAGAGTACAGCCTAAATTGCTACAAGAATAGTCTTGTTAAAAAGACAAGAGCAAGGTATTTTAAAAAAAAACCTATAACAATGAATAAAATAAAATAAAATACTTAGATTTTCTAAAATGGTGAGGACTTTTAAATCTAATTTCTATTAAACCACTTTTATTTTAAAGCATGGAATAAAAATAAGCATATACTGTCCCTGCAGCAATTTGAGTTACTGAAATGTCAATTCAAAAATAGGTTGTCCTATTTCATTCTATGCTAATTTGGAAACCCAAATTCACCAACAAGGCAGCTGTAACAAACGAATGATGTACATTTTCCTTCAGTGGACTAGATTCCCCCAAATAGGTTTCCTTAGTTGAGTCACATTTCTTCTCATTTTAGCATATGCACTTAAAATCCAAAAGGTCCACCCAGATTCAGAACTGACAGACATCTCCAGAAACTTACTTGAAATTCTCTCTCTCTCTCTCTCTCTCTCTCTCTCTCTCTCTCTCTCTCTCTCTCTCTCTCTCTCTCTCTCTCTGTGTGTGTGTGTGTGTGTGTGTGTGTGTGTAGTCATACAAGGAAGCAACCAAAATCCCAGCACAATATTTTAAAAAATCTATACATTACTGAGGCTGGTGATCACCATTCCCTCCCCTTTTCCTCAATGCTGTCCAACTATTAGGGACATGACATCATTTTTTTAGAGCCTGGAAACCCAAACACTACAGAAAAGAGAAAAAGGAAAGGGAGCAGAAAATGAGCAAAAGGGGGAAAGGAAAGTTTTCATTACCTGAAACTTGAAGGGCATTCTGTTCCACGCCATTCTTGATTTTGTATTTCCCAGACAAAAAAACTTGACCCTATGAGCTGTGGCACAGAGGGAAATGAGCAGGGCTTAGAGCGCCTAATACCTGCTGTGCTTCCCACAACTCCTTCAGATGACCTTTCACAGTGCAGATTTCAGTCCAAATGATTAGAGAGAGAGAGAGAGAGAGAGAGAGAGAGAGAGAGTACACAGACAGGCTGGGTCAGTTGTCATGGAGATCACTCTCACTCGCCCTTTTCTCTCTCACACACACACACACAAGGCGTCTGTCTCTCCGCACACGCACACGCAGGAGTACAATTCTGGAAGGCTTCCATGAAGCCACATGCCTTTTCAGCCCATTTCCCTGGCCCCTCCCTTCTCCTTCAAGTATTCTGCCTTTTCTCCTCCACAGATCCCAAGCAATCCAGACCAAGAAAAGGCACTCGGGGTCAGTTTGCCAACGGATTCCGGCAGCGAGCAGAGAAAGATAACGCCTTTTCAGCAGGTGATGTCATGCCTGAGGTACTTTCCAGGAAAGAAGGGTGCAGGGACAGGTTGAGTCACAAAAGGACATTATTTAGTCAATACAGTATATATGTGTCGCCTCTCTGAGGAGAGGAGGGGTGGGAATTATTTGACATTACCCATTTTATATCCCTAGAGATCTAGATGAAATACAATAGCAAAGATTAGAGTGTTGGAAAAGTACTCTTGAGACATGACTTACCTTATTGTTGTCTAACAGAGGGCTTTGTGAGCTGCTTACTTTCTGCAGAATTTCACTCCCACCAAGCAGGGTAGGATGTATTCTGTCATCCTTCTGCAGAAAAAGAAAGGAAAGGAAAGAATGAGTCAGGAATGAGCTGGGATTGTGAAAAGAGACAACCATTTGTCACAATATTTTTGCTGCTTTTAATGCCAAAATTTTAGCCAAATTTCACACAAGTTAACTATCTGTTCACTTGTTTCTAGTTCTGTATGTCATTTCTACAATTAAGTACGGATCCTGGAAAGTTACTTTTTTGGGTTGTACACCAGCCAAAGTTTAATTGATTCTAAGTGGCTGAGACCTAGATTTGCATGTAAGAGATAGAAAGTTGTTAGTGGTTGTCATTGGGGAGTACTCCATTAGAAATAAACAACAAGGCTTATGAGGGGTGTAGAGAGCAAGATATGAAATTTATCAATGAATCCCAGGAATTTTAAACCTTACCCACATGAATGCAACTTTCCATTTTTGTTGTTGTTGTTATTTCACATGAGAAATGTGTAAGAGCATCCAAAGACTTTTGGTGTAACCCGTGTAATCAGCTTGCATTCACAGTTGGATTTAGGTTATATAATTCCTTTAAAGTTAATTACATTAAAAGTTAATTCAAAAATGATGTCTAAAATACATCAGTTTTAACTTGAGGAAATACAGCTACTGTGTATTTATTTATTAAGTACATAGCTAGGAAAAGGTGTTTTTAGTTGTAAGTACACCAATACCAGAAACATTAGAAGAAGGGACTAAATTTGTGTATCTTCAACCCTGTCATGTATGAGAATTATCCTAACAATATTAAAAAATAAAACAAGTTATTAATGACCTCTAGATCGTGCAAAACTGATGCTAATCTCTCTTCCAAAATATATTTCAATGGATGTCCATTTACATGCCTGACTGTCACACATCATGACAACCTTGAACTCAGGTGAAAATATTCAGTCATCTCTCGATGCATAAAGAGATAAAGAATGTTGCAACGGCAATAACGTTTTGACTCTCACTGAACTGGGAGGGAAAGTGAACAGGAAATGACAGCAAAAGCAAGGCTAAACCTTTTAAACTTTTAAGACCGGAGCTTGGAGAGTTCCTTGTTTGGCGAGTTGATTGAAGATAATCAGTGACCGTTTTAAAGGCTCCAAAAAAAAAAGCCTCAGAAATTTGTGCAATTCATACTTCTCCTACAAGCACAACATGCACAACACTCCCCCTGGTGGATAACAGAACACAATGCTGCAACCATGTTCTAAAAGACCTTTCTTTGTACACCCCCTTTGATCACAGCCCAAACATTTCACATACACATCAACATTTTTAACAAATGCAGATTATTACATCTGCTGTAAAGTTTCTTATCTGTATTTCTTTAATATGAATTATATTCAAATCAACTTTACTTGAAGTTCCAGGTTCTGACCTAAGGCTTTCAAATTTAAATTTCTGAACATTTTCTCAAGAATAGTCAATGATATTAAAACATTGGGAGCCACTGTGATCAAGGGACTTGAGTTCAAATCTTTGTTCAGCAATGACAACTCATTGGACAATGGCAGTAACACACCGTTCCTTGAACATCTCACATACCTTAAAAGCCTGATTAAAGCAAAAATAAGAATAAAAATAAAAATAAAAATAAAAATAAGTATGCTGTTTTAGGGTCACCAGGAGTGACTGGGTAATATACCACACATTAAAGCATCACTTTTTCCCACCTAATGAGAAACTCATTTTGTTTTACAAATACTTCCATGTTCAATTTCAATTTAACTCTGCAAGTATTTGGTCAAATGTGCCACAAAACAAAGGGAAAACAGATTAATGTTGGGATTCTATTCCTTAATAATGAACATCATGAATTCCAACTCATGGTGACCCATTTTCAGGATTCCTAGATAGTGAATACTCAGACGTAGTTTACCATTCCCTTCTTCTGGTGCGGGGTGGGGTGGGGGACTGTGCAGCTTGCTTAAGGCCACACAGGGTGGCTCTGTTCACAGGAGGCACAAGAGGGAATCAAACTCCACAGCCAGACAACTAAATCATTGAGCCATGTTTACCATCCATTTTCAAAACTGACCAGCTACATAGAACTTTTAGTTGAAAGTCTTTTACATGAAGTGATAAATACCGATAAATAAATGAACTGATAAATCAACAATATACAAAGAATCATTTGCTATGGTTGACTTCTGTCTCAAAACCCAACAATACCAGTTGGGTACCTCCTTAGTATTTCCTTCCAAGGCTGTTTGGCTGCTACCATATTAGCAGAAAACAGGCTGGCTGACTTTGACTGACTGACAGGATTCATTGTCAAGTCGGACTGATGTTGAACCAGTGACCCAACTCAGACTCGACTTGGGTTGTTGTTTTTCAATGACTTGGACTCACTCTCTAGGCCACTCCTCCTTTTGTTCTGGGGAAAAGAGATTGTCTTTAATGGGGACTTGAAACCTCAGACCTGGGACCAAAGACTTGCAACTAGGAATCAGACTTAAAGACTTGCCAACACCCCTACTTCCTTCCTTCCAGTGTCTCCTTGCATTTCTTCCTAAAATGTGGCAATAGGAAGAAGGACAAGGAGATACAAAGTCATAGAGGTAAAACCCTAGCCTTTTCTGACAATACTGTTCAAAATTTCCTGGGTAAGCATCTGGCACCCTCAGGATGATGCCCATCTTACAAGGGTGAGGCTAGCAATGCCCTACTTGAGCCGAATACAGATCAACCTAGCACTGCAGCCACATGTCACACCTCTTCTAAAAATTCTGGCCCACGTGACACCCCTTTATGGAATGACAAGTCTTTCCTCTGAATATCTCTAAATGTGTGTGAGCAAAATAAGGCTGGAATGAGGGTGGTTTCTCTCTTACTCCCGATCTTCACACAGAAAGGACACTTCAATGTTGCTCAAGTGAAGAAGGCTTATATCACACAGACAGAGGAGGCTCTCTGTTGTAGCCTCCACACATGAAGAGTGACAACAGGGGGATGGGGAAATGAAGCAGTATGTTCTTCCCCAAGACTCCTCCTCCTATGTAAATCTAAATACTTTTCAATACCTGAAGAGGTCTGTATCCAAAAACATGTTGTGAATACATTGACGTCTGTTCCCTGCTTCAGAAATATAGTATGCAGTTTTACAGGATCAATGTTCTAAGAAAGTTGTCCTAATGCATTACAGTGAAGCAAAACAGGCAAAATGCAATACAGAAGGATAATGATTAAGTGAAGTGTAATGGATAGCAGGTAAAAGGTCTTATAAGTCATAGACTGTAGAAATGCCAACCATATAGACAACAGGAACTCATGGGGAACGATCACTGCAAAGAGCTAGCAATGAGCGACACTTTTTCAAGGTAAATCACTTATTCCCTCCTCTAGATTCATTATTTAAATACAGGAGGTTGCCAAGTAGATTGTCAAATGAGAGGTCACCCTGTTGGTTTACTACCCACAAGCAGTACAGTCACTTTGAACTGAAAAGGCAAGACAACGGTGTAGCATTTTTGGTGGTTCCTTTTGATACTCAGCTATAAAAGAGAGCTACGACATTTGTCCAAACAATTGTGACAAAATAGATTATAACCTTCCAAAGTTCATTAGACAGCCTGCACTAGAGGGAAAATGTCAGGCTGATATTGTTGCTAAAACCTCCTTTCTGTGGTGTACTTCAGAACTGCATTAGATTCTATTATTCTGTACATGCCTCAAGACAAGTACAGTACTGTAGCAATGTATGGGTTTATGTTTTTTGGAGTAAAACAACTGGAATTCCCCAGGCAGCTATCTGTCCAAAACGCAAATCTGGATAACTCGAGTGTCTGCCTTCTTGTGGACTACAAGTAACCTGCAATGGATTCATGTCTGTGCCTGACATTGTACAGCAGGGAATTCAAGGAACTGTTTCCTCTGTAATGGTAGCCTAGTTTAAACAGATTAATGAGACTATAGGAGAACTTGGCAAACTCCATCTTGTCTTGAGAGTGGTCTGCTTTCAATAATTACAGGCATCACATCTGGCCTATTTTGGGAGGAGGGGGACTATTTCCTTTTTCTCTACTTCCAATTTGAAAGTTTATCTTGCTTGAAATTTGTTAGCCGTCCAAGGTGAAATTATTGTTCAATCCAGGTTTTTGATCACATGGCTGAACTGCATGGCTACATTTTTTTCAATATATACTGAGTGCATGGCAGTAAACTGGCTTGGACTAGGGAAAGGGTTTACTGCAAACATTTATACCACTTTAGAGTGGGCATCACAAAAAGATGCACAAGAGATGACTCGCAACTAATTAGCCAGTGCCTTTAAAATTAATCAAGTCTTACCCAGATTCAGAAATACTCCCAAACTGTATACCTTCTCCTTCAGAGGGAACATAATCCTACTGAGTTTGAAACTATGGTAACATCTATGAGTTTACAGTCTCTCTCCTCCGTGAAAGTAAAAAACCTGACCAAGACCCTGCAGACAGGGCCATAACTAAGTCAGAGCAAGCAGGACTTTGCCCCAGGGAGGCATATTTAAAGGCAAATTTAGACTTTGACCAGAAGTCTGGTCTACCACAATAAGAAAGACAAATGTGATTACCAGTAGGGCATGTGACCAGTAGACCAGGTCACCAGAGCGGAGAACAGGAAAGGTGGCTGCCTGGTCAGCATATTGGGCTCCAATACCTAGATAGCATCCTAAAGAGCAAAGAGAGACATCACTTTGTTTGCCAACTAAGGTCAGGATAGTCAAAGCTATGGTTGGACAGGACTGAACGACTGAACCACAACAAAGAAGCACTGAATTAATAAGCTCCATTCTGTCTTTAGACCAAAGCAGGACTAAAAACAAAGACAACGTCCTAGCAGGTCTGTCTCTAAGAACAAAAGAGAATAATATTTGATACATTGTTTTGAACTATCTGCCACCTCTCCTACCCCAAATTTTATATGGTTGTTGCCTAATGAAGGATTTTGGAGAACTTAAAAACTTGCCTGGTTGTGGCAACTTTTTCCTATAAAGTTAACAGCTTGGTTTAAGAGTAACTTGGTTTAAGAGTATTTTGCAAGCCAAGCAAACATTTCTTCTAATGTTTGCCTTGATCAACAAGCAATGTCTTGCAATACAAGTAACTGGAGCAGGTCACATGATCACAAGTAAATAAATGGTGGTTCTCTCCCCCCCCCCGCTGGATTGTGAGTGATTGTCTGGAATGTTCCATCTCAGGCAGCCTCCAAAGTAGAGTGAGGAGAGAGAAATGGAGATTTCCCTTGCACCAGCCAAGAACATTTTCAAGGGGAGTGCAAGTTAGGAGTTTGTTTTATTTTTATTTATATTTATATTTAATTTGTTTTCAATGTCCTCTCTTATTTTTCAAACCATTTCAAGTTATGGGGCAGTTGGTCAATTCTGTATATGGCTACAAATTGCATTTTATTATTGTCACATTAAAAACGCAGAGTAAAATCCAGTTCTTAGTCCCAAGCAGAGCAGATTCTGCAATTAGGGATCTAAGCCATGGTGTGGGCATGAACTTCTAGCCAACTTCTTTTGTGAGTTTTGGCATTTTGTGTGTATAGCATGTGGACTACAAGACCTCAGAATGAATCATCTGAGTTTCCATTATTTCTTATGGGGAAACTTGCTTTGATATGAGTGTTTTGGTTTACAAGCATGTTTCCTGAACAAATTATGCTCATAAACCAAGGTATTACTGTATAGGAAGGTACTCGACCCAGTGCCATGAACAGTATTGCTCAAGCCAGAATTAAGTACAGTACTGTATAGATAATTCCTTACTCCATCTTTTCTAATTGGCTTTAGGGAAGGGAAGGGAAGGGAAGGCCAGCTGGCTTGTTTCCTCAGGCAGCGAAGAAACTATGGAGTAATGTCTGCCTTTCATAAGGCTGATGTGAATTCACATGCTTACCTCCAGGAGACCTAGGCACAAACCAAACTATAAACTGGGGGAAGGACCACAACCAAGCTGGTTTGTGGTTCATTTTGTGCAAATAATTTTGCCAAAATGAAAATAAGTGCCAAACTTTTTTTTCTACTCAATGCTCCATTTTGTTTCAGCAAAACAGAATTCCCCTTGCCCCCTTGTCCTTCTCCTCCCCACTGCCCTCTCACCTTCCTAATCCCTACCTGGTCCTGCCACTTCCTTCTCTTCTTCTTCTTCTTCTTCTTCTTCTTCTTCTGCCACCATAATCAGATACAGTAGCCCAGCCTCCCTTCTGGGAACCGGGTCCGCTGTCTCTCTGTGTGTAACACCTGCCACCCCTGTCAGCTGATAGGCCAGTGCATGTGTAGAGGCAGCAGTTCATCTTTTCCAAGAGCCAAGCCTGCTTCTCTGTGCATGTGTACAGCTATTAGTTGATGGGCGGGTACATGCTCGGCTCCTGGAAGGGAAATCAAACTACTATCTCTGAATATGGAGGAGGAGGAGGAGGAGGAGGAGGCAGGACCAGGTAAGGGAAATGATAGGGGCAGTGGGAACACGGTGAATAGGCAGCAGAGGGGGTGGAGGCATTAGGTCCCTCCCCCCCCCCAGAGATGAACCATAAAAATAAACTATGAACTATTTCATTTTCCCAGCATTTGGGGATGGATCAGGGATTGCCACAAACCACCCCCAATTCTTTGCTTTTCTGGTCCGTGCCCATCTCTAGTCCTAGGCCTCTAGGCAAAGTAACATGAGTGAGGTATTGAGGGCAACATTTAAGCATTTCGCACTGAACTGTTTTCACTTAAGTTTTATTGTGTCTGTATTTATTGTCTTGATTATGGTTAACACTGATTTTATTTTATTTCTTATATTGTGGATTTCTTCATTTGTACTATGTGCTGCAATTTAATTCACGGCAGCTTTCTGCAGCAGGAAGTAAAACATTAAAGGTGTGCATATTTCTGTTTCTGGACTGCAGCTCTGTGAATTCCCCACACAGCATGTGGTCCAAAACACAAATCCTTTACAAAATAAACATGCACTCATTTATTTTCCATATATGTCTATACATATATTTGTGTGTGCCTGCATGCATGTGTATGAGAAAGACAAAAAGAATTCACACAACATAAATTGTTATCATTGTTATTGCTACTATTCATTGTCCCTTTCCTCTTCCTCCTCCTCTCAAGGACACAATTATAAGAAGTGGAATAAGAGAGAGCAACAGCATTATCAGAGTGGTTCCAATACTATACTTCTTTGTCTTTCTCTACTTGTCAGTATATGGGACCACTTGAAGCACTAAAGGTAAGTCTCCAGCATGATTCAAGTACCAAAATTTCCTTTAATCTTAATTATCTGTCCTGTGTCAGCCATCTCGTGTATTTGCCAATGTCAGCTCTAATGAAATGGTCTCTGGAAGTCTCTGGGCTGCAATGACACACTGATCCATAAAACACTACTTTCAGGCAAGCCAACATGGCCAAAAATAGCTGTTTAACAAATGCCTCTGATAATGAATGTTTCGGAGAGCGAATGGAAATTTTCAGGTATAGGGCTGCCTTGGATAATGAATGTTGCCTATGGGCTGCCTCGGATAACGAAAATTTTGTTGCTGTTTAGTCGTTAAGTCATTTCTGACTCTTTGTGACCCCATGGACCAGAGCTCGTCAGGCCCTCCTGTCGTCCTCTGCCTCCCGGATTTTGGTCAAAACCATGTTGGTGGCATCAATAACACCATCCAACTATCTCATTCTCTGCCATCCCCTTTTCCTTTTGCCTTCAATCTCTCCCAACATCAGGGACTTTTCCAAGGAGTCCTCTCTCCTTGTGAGGTGGCCAAAGTACTGGAGCCTTGGCTTAAAAATCTGTCCTTCCAGTGAACATTCAGGGTTGATTTGTTTCAGGATAGATAGGTTTGATCTCCTTGCAGTCCAGGGGGCTCTCAAGAGTCTCCTCCAGGACCACAGCTCAAAAGTGTTGATTCTGCAGCGATCAGCCTTCTTCATAGTCCAGCTCTCACTTCCATACATCACTACTGGAAAAACCATAGCTCTGATTGTCCTGACTTTTGTTGGCAAAGTGAGGTCTCTGCTCTTTAAGATTCTGCCTAGGTTTGCCATCACTTTCCTCCCAAGAAGCAGACACCTTTTAATTTCATTACTGCAGTCATCATCTGAAGTGATCAAGGAGCCCAAGAAAATATAATCTGTCATTGCCTCAATTTCTTCCCCTACTATTTGCCAGGAGGTGATTTTCTTTCTTTCTTTCTTTCTTTCTTTCTTTCTTTCTTGATGTTGAGCTTCAGCCCATTTTTTTCACTTTTCTCTTTCATCCTCATTAAGAGGTTCTTTAAATCCCCCTCACTTTCTGCTATCAGAGTAGTATCATCTGAGGTTGTTGATATTTCTTCGGCAATCTTAATTCTGGCTTGTCATTCATCCAGTCCTGCCTTTCACATGATGTGCTCTGCATATAAGTTAAATAGGCAAGGTGACATTATACAGTCTTGTCATACTCCTTTCCCAATTTTAAACTAATCAGTTGTTCCATATTCAGTTCTGACTGTTGCTGCTTGTCCCACATATAGATTTCTTAGGAGACAGATAAGGTGCTCGGGCACTCCCATTCCTTTAAGAACTTGCCATAATTTGTTGTGGTCCACACAGTCAAAGGCTTTGACATAGTCAATGAAGCAGAAGTAGATGTTTTTCTGAAACTCTCTAGCTTTCTCCATAATTCAGCGCCTGTTGGCAATTTGATCTCTAGTTCCTCTGCCCTTTCAAAATCCAGCTTGCATTTCTGGGAGTTCTCTGTCCACATACTGCTGCAGCCCCCCTTGTAGAATTTTGAGCATAACCTTGCTAGCATGTGAAATGAGAGCAATTGTACAATAGTTGGAGCATTCTTTGGCATTGCCCTTCTTTGGAATTGGGATGTATACCGATCTTTTCCAGTCCTCTGACCACGGCTGAGTTTTCCAAATTTGCTGGCATATTGTGTGTAGCATCTTTACAGCATCCTCTTTTAAGATTTTAAATAGTTCAATTGGTATGCCGTCACCTCTACTGGCCTTGTTGTTTGCAATGCTTTCTAAGGCCCACTTGACTTCACTTTCCAGGATGTCTGCCTCCAGGTCAGCAACTACACTATCTTGGTTATCAGGGACATCCAGATCTTTCCTATATAATTCCTCTGTATATTCTTGCCATCTCTTCTTGATCTCTTCTGCTTCAGTTAGGTCCCTACCATTTTTGTCCTTTATCATATCCATCTTTGCACGAAATGCCCCTTTAATATCTCCAATTTTCTTGAATAGATCTCTGGTTTTTCCTTTTCTGTTGTTTTCCTCTATTTCTTTGCACTGTTCATTCAAGAAGGCTGTCCTATCTCTCCTCGCTATTCTTTGGAAGTCTGCATTCAATTTTCTGTATCTTTCCCTTTCTCCCTTGCATTTTGCGTCCCTTCTCTCCTCCGCTATTTGTAGGGCCTCGTTGGACAACCACTTTGTTTTCTTGCATTTCCTTTTCTTTGGAATAGTTTTCATTGCAGCCTCCTGTACAATGCTACAAGCCTCCATCCATAGTTCTTCAGGTGTTCTGTCCACCAAATCTAGTTCCTTAAATCTATTCTTCACCTACACTGTGATTGTACCTGACTGGCCCAGTGGTCTTCCCTACTTTCTTCAGTTTAAGTCTAAGTTTGAATTTTGCTATAAGACGCTGATGATCTGAGCTGCAGTCAGCACCAGGTCTCATTTTTGCTGACTGTATAGAGCTTCTCCATCTTTGGCTGCAGAGAACATAATCAATCTGATTCCGGTATTGTCCATCTGCTGATGTCCATGTGCAGAGTCGCCTTTTGTGTTATTGGAAAAGAATGTTTGCAATGACCAGCTTGTTCTCTTGACAAAACTCGATTAGCCTTTGCCCTGCTTCATTTGGAACTCCAAGGCCAAACTTGCCAGTCATTCCTTTTATCACTTGACTCCCTTCTTTAGCATTCCAATCCCCTATGACAGTGGTGGCGAACCTTTGGCACTCCAGATGTCTTGGACCACAACTCCCAGAATTCCAAGCTTGTCTTGCCAATGGCAAAGGATTGTGGGAGTTGTGGTCCAAAACATTTGGAGTACCGAAGGTTCGCCACCACTGCCCTATAATGAGAAGAATATCTTTCTTTGTTGTGAGTTCTAGAAGAAGTTGTAAGTCTTCATAGAATTTGTCAATCTTAGACTCTTCAGCACCAGTAGTTGGTGCATAAGCTTGGATTACTGTGATGTTGAAAGGGCTGCCTTGGTATCATACTGAAATCATCTATGATTTTTGAGGTTGTACCCAGCACAGCTTATTCCCACTCTTTTGTTGACTATGAGGGCTACTCCATTTCTTCTATGAGATTCTTTCCCACAGTAGTAGATGTGATAGTCATCTGAACTGAATTCACCCATTCCTGTCCATTTAAGTTCGCTGATGCCCAAGATGTCAATGTTTATTCTTGCCATCTCACATTTGACCACATTCAGTTTACCCTGGTTCATAGATCTCACATTCCAGGTTCCAATGCAGTATAGTTCTTTGTTTGCATTATTGATCTTTCCTTTTTCTTCCAGGCGCGTCTGCAGCTAGGCGTCCTTTTGGCTTTGGCCCAGCCGCTTTGTTAGCTCTGGAGCTACTTGTACTTGTCCTCCACTCTTCCTCACTAGCAAGTTGGACGCCTTCCGACCTGACGGACTCATCTTCCAGCATCATATCTTTTAGCCTTTTGTCTCTGTCCATAGAGTTTTCTTGGCAGGGATACTGGAGTGACTTGCCAGTTCGTACTCCAGTTGGACCACAATTAGTCACACTCTCTACTATGACCTACGGCATAGATCATGGCTTCTTTCAGTTACTCAAGCCCCTTCTCTGTGACAAGGCAATTGACAATTGGTCAGTCACAGATTCTTCAGCATTGGTAGTTGGTGCATAAACTTGGGTTTCTGTTATGTTGAAAGGGCTGCCTTGGAATCGTACTTGGAATGTTTCATAATGCCTTGCCAAAAAAAGTGTACCCAGGATGCATTGAACCCCCATAGTTTATGGAGGGGTGGGAGGAGTTAGAGCGTGTGTGTTGTTGTTTTTTCTTCATGGTGTTTTGGAGCCATTCTGGACATTTTTTGCTGAGGGATTTGGTCCTTTCCAACTTGGAAATGTAGAGAGCTAACTTTTATTAATCTTTGCACTGCTTTTCTTTGCAATTTTTGGCAGAAACAGGTGGGATAGTCTTGCTGCTTTCTTTTCTCCATGTTTGCATTGCATTGCGGTGGGGGGGTGTTCGGGGGTGTGTGTGTTCCAGCACTGCATGCCTTTAAAGTGCACCTTATAAAGAGGTCGGGGGTGGGCAGTGGGTTTTTTTTTTTTTTTGCCTTTTTTCAGACCTCCAGAACGGATTAATTGGTTTCCCATTCATTTCAATGGGAAACCATGTTTCAGATCATAAATGCTTCGGATAATGAACTGCCTTGGAGAACTAATTAAATTCATTATCAGAGGTACCACTGTATATATATGTACTGTATATTGTATACAGAGATGTGTGTCCTCACAGCTCAATATGAGGAAAGGCTAGAAGCCTTTGAGAGAAGATGAACCATTACAGCAATCAGTGGAGATCGTTTAGAGATTTTTCTCTCCTAATCTCATCACAGATTGAGCTACATTCTCTGGCAGTACACCACCCCTTTTTTGTTAGTTTACTTCAACTGACACTTACTGTCTCAATACATTCAATTAGAACAGGAGTGGTTCCCCACCCCTGATTTAGAGACTTGGATAATGAGAAGGAATAAAATGTTTTCATTTATTTACATTCCTCATGGATAAAATCAAACATCCTATTGTGTAAAAATATTTACTTGTTACCTCAGAGTTGAGTTGTCAGATTCCTTGCCTGCACGGGGCCATAATGGAGCCCTATGTTTTTAGAAGGTTGGAACCTTGCTTTTTGGGTTTGGTTTGAACTATGTGGTATTCAATGTATTCACAGATAGAACTCCTAGTTTCCTGAGCTCCTTGCCCTCTGAAAATGCCAGCCAGAGTCTGGTGAAACGTCAGGAAGAAAAACTTCCAGAACATGGCCAAACAGCTTGAAAAACTCACAACTATATGTGGTATTTGTCCATTTTCTTCCTAACTTCTGAAGAACATGTTCATAGGCACAGAATGCTGACAAATTCCTTTCCCTTTCCATTTGAAACAAAACAAAACAAAAACTCTCCCAGACAAATCCCATAAGGTATGTGCAATCTTTCTGCTCAGGAAGAAAAATATAACTGTTATTAAAGTCAGTTCAGCAATAATCCTACTCTCGGTGGTTTTATTCCTGCTGCCAAATGTCTGCAAGACACCCAACTTCAGACCTTGGGAGAGAAGTCATCCCAAGACACTTGTTTATTTACCAAATGCCTTGATGGCAGACTCCCTCCCTCTTCCAAGGCTCCGACTCAGCTCACATGAACAAGTAGAAGTCACCTTCAACATTTTTCCAGGGACATTTGTGTATGCATGTATATGTGTTTGTTTGTGAAAGAGAACGGATTAAGCCACTGTTCATATTAAAACAAGAACAACAAATGTTGGCACTTAGGGTGGCCACCTCTAGGGAAGGCCGAAAAACTGGTACGAGAAACTGGGCTTTCTCAGTGGCCACCCCTGCTCTTTGGAACAAATTCCATTTAGCTCCATCTGTGGCAATGTTTAAAAATTCTCTGAGACCTGGCTCTACCATAAGACTTTTGGCAGTGCTGCACATTGCTCGCCACCTACCTGACTTCCTATTATGATATGTTTATTATTTTTACTTAATATATTTATTTATTTATAAATAAATAAATAAGTATATATAATGTTATTTTTATTTTATTGTTTTATCTTTACTTCTATACTGCCTGGAATTGTTCTTTGAATTAAACTTGGCAGTATAAATAAATAAATAAATAAATAAATAAATAAATAAATAAATAAATAAATAAACTCTAATTGCTGTCATGGGATGCATTTAAGGCTATGACAAGGGCTGTATGAGATGTTTCTTCATGCCATGGGAAACAAGGAAGCAAGCCGGCTCCAGTTCAAAAGGTCTATAAAAACAATGCAACCACGTAGCTCCCCCAAAAAAACCTTTCACTGCTACTATGGTAGAACATTTGTGTTAGCAATTAGACATGGGCACGACTTGGCGAAATTCTCGTTTTTGTTTCCGTTCCTCGTTTCCGTTACGTAACGGAAACGGTAATGACAATTACTCCGCCAGAACTCGAATTCGAACCGATAAAAGAAAAATTGGGTCTGATTTGTCATTGTCGTTCCTGGCATCACAGCAATTGCGCAATGCCAAGCGGCACAGAAAAAAAAGTTTTAAAAATAAAAAAACCCGATTCCCGGCCAAAAAAGCAGGCGAAAATATGCCTGCCTGAGTGAGGGCACCTACCAGAGGGGTGGTTTCTGGGGGGGGGTGTCCCCGGCCTCCCCCCTCTCCTGTCCTGGGCTGTTCTGGTGGGGGGCATCCTCGTCATCTCGCCAACTCGCCATGCCATGCGGTGCGGGCGGGGGATCCAAAATGGGGCGACCGCAATATTTATTTTGAAATCGTGGTCCAAAAACACAACAAAGCACCACAGAAACATGTGAAAATAGCTATTTTAAAACTGCCTGAATTTTTACAGTAGCAGCAGTGGGTTTTTCTTGCAACAAAACGTCTCAATTGATTTTATTTTATTTTTATTTTTATTTTTTTACACCTGCGCAATGATGGGCTGGCCATGGGAGTGAACCATGCAAATTTTTGGAGCCATTCCACCAATTGCATGGCCACTTGGCCAGGTTTTGACCGAGACTTCTGGGATGTGCCAGTCGGGCATAAAAAGCCCACTAACCCTAGCCTGAACCCGAACCCTAACCCTAACCCTAACCCATACGCCAGTACACTGTCCTTCTTAGTGGGTCAGTCTCTTCAAACGGCCACAGTGCCGGAGGACTGGAGGATAGCGGATGTCACACCAATTTTTAAAAAAGGAAGGAGGGGGGACCCAGGAAACTACAGGCCGGTTAGCCTTACATCTGTCCCAGGGAAGATGGTGGAAGGCCTCATCCAAGAGAAAATCTTAAAACACATAAAAGAACAAACCTTGCTGAGAGAAAATCAGCATGGCTTCTGTAAGGGTAAATCTTGTCTTACAAACCTTATAGAATTTTTTGAAAAGGTCAACAGGCACGTGGATTTGGGTGAACCGGTGGATATAGTCTATCTGGATTTTCAAAAGGCTTTTGACACAGTCCCTCACCAAAGGCTGCTGAAAAAATTGCATAGTCAGGGGATAAGAGGGCAGGTCCTCTTATGGATTGAGAACTGGTTGAGATCCCGGAAACAAAGAGTAGGTGTCAATGGGAAATTTTCACAATGGAGAGAAGTGAAAAGCGGTGTGCCCCAGGGCTCGGTCCTGGGACCGGTGCGTTTCAATCTGTTCATAAATGACCTGGAGACAGGGATAAACAGTGAGGTGGCCAAGTTTGCAGATGACACAAAACTTTTCCATGTGGTAAAAACCAGAGAAGATTTGAAGAGCTCCAGAAGGATCTCTCCAAACTGGGGGAGTGGGCTGAGAAATGGCAAATGCGTTTTAATGTAACCAAATGTAAAGTAATGCATATTGGGGCAAAAAATCCAAACCTCATCTATCAACTCATGGGCTCTGAGTTATCCGTGACGGATCAGGAAAGAGATCTTGGTGTGTTGGTGGACAGCTCCATGAAGGTGTCTCCCCAATGTGTGGCAGCAGTGAAGAAGGCCAATTCCATGCTAGGGATTATCAAAAGGGGATTGAAAATAAAACAGCCAACATTATAATGCCGTTATACAAAACAATAGTAAGGCCCCACCTGGAGTATTGTGTACAATTCTGGTCACCGCATCTCAAGAAAGACATAGTGGAACTGGAAAAAAGAGAGCGACTAAAATGATTACTGGGCTGGGGCACCTCCCTTATGAAGAAAGGCTAAAACAATTGGGCCTCTTTAGTCTGGAAAAAAGGCGCTTGAGGGGGGATATGATTGAGACATACAAAATAATGCAGGGTATGAGTAAAGTGGATAGAGGGAAGCTCTTCTCCCTCTCTCAAAATACCAGAACTAGGGGACATACACTCAAATTGAGTGCTGGGAGAGTAAGAACTGACAAAAGAAAATATTTTTTCACCCAGCGCGTTGTAAGTCTATGGAACTCCCTGCCACAGGATGTGGTGATGGCATCTGGCCTGGATGCCTTCAAAAGGGGATTGGACAGATTCCTAGAGGAAAAGTCCATCACGGGTTACAAACCATGATGGAGATGTGTAATCTCTAGGCTTTAAACCAGGGTACTTCAAGGGCCAGATGCAGGGGAGTGGTATCAGGAGACAGATATCTAGTCTCATGCGCTCCCAAACGCATCTGGTGGGGCCGCTGTGAGATACAGGAAGCTGGACTAGATGGGCCTTTGGCCTGATCCAGCATGGCTCTTCTTATGTTCTTATGTTCTAGAGGCACCCAGAGGTGCACCCCACTAACTCACCCTAACCTTACCCGTAACCCCAGCCTAGCTAACCGTGCCTCCAGATCTGTGGCAGCCACGCAAGTACACTTCCCTTTTTAGTGAGCCAGAGGGTGCCCATAGGGGTCCTCTCTCACTTTGTTCCCCAGCCCCAGCCCAAGTGCACCGTACACCAATATGCCAGTATGCTGTCCAGTGAGTCACAGTAGAGGCACCCAAAAGAAAGAGAGGTGCCTCTGCCTGCCACTGCAACTTGATATGCATATCCAATTGGCTATGCGTACCCTTTTGTAGCGGGCCAGAGGAGGCACCCACCCCAGAGAGGTGCCTCCAGGAGCCCGCTTTCCCTTCATAGCGGACCAGAGGAGCCACCCACCCCAGGTGCCTCCAGGAGCCCGCTTTCCCTTTGTAGCGGGCCAGAGGAGGCACCCACCCCAGAGAGGTGCCTCCAGGAGCCCGCTACCCCCCCCCAAACCAGTACTAGTGACAGACGAAAAAACAACAAACGAAACGACAAATTTTTGAGAAATTTCACGACAAACGGAAACGAGCCGAAACGGGCCGGCTCCGACACACGACAACTCGAAACGTCATTTTTCCTGGTTGTGCCCATCTCTATTAGCAATAATTAAAAAGAAATGAAAAGCTTCCTCTCCCTTCTTCTCTACAGGTGAACAGCAATTAAACTTTCCATTTCTTAATTACGTGACTTAAGCCAAGGCACCGTTTAAGCCAACCACTTTGGTTTGATCCCAGCAATTGCATCCACCGGAACCAAACCCAAATGTAGCAATCCCACCCATACACAAACATACAAAGTAACCACTGATGGAGATCTAAAAAGATGCAGGTAGGCACCAACCAATGATGTAGTTCACAGTGGCATGCATGTGGCATAATTGCCAAGGCAAAGAGTGAACAAGTCCCTCCTCAGTCCAGACCAAACCATGGGACAAATGCTTATCTAATTGAACCCTAATTTCCACAAGCGCCAATAGCAATGTAGGTTTTAAAACACCCACTTGTCATGCACATAGAAGACCTGAGCCAAAAGTGCTGTGGAATCCAGTCCTTCTTGTGGATGCATGTAGTTTGCTGCTGTGAATAGAATGCTACACTAGATGAGCCCCAAGTCAGATCCAGCAGGAGTCTTTGCATGGATCATTTTCACGGATTAGACATATTTATTTATTTATTTATTTATTTATTTATTTATTTATTTATTTATTTATTTATTTATTTATTGCATTTTTATACCGCCCATCTTCCAGAAGGGACCCTGGGCAGTTTACAATCGAGAATAAAACCAGTAGTATATAACAAGTAAAAAAGAAAGGAAAAAACTAGTAAAATAAAGAGGGGGAAACCCTCAGCAAGAGGTGACGTGGGCAAAAAAAAAAAAAAAAAAGTGAAAAGGTCGCCATATGCCTCCTTTAAAAGGAAGGTTTTCAGAGCCTTTTTGAAGGCAGGCAGGGACTATGCTAGGCACAGTTCATTAGGAAGATGATTCCACAATGTGGTGCCCACCACAGAGAAGGTGCGGTTATGTGTGAGCGATTTCCGCGCCTCCCTTGGTGTGGCCACCCTAAGTGAGCGCGCCTGCGCCATTCTCGTGGGCCTGTCCCCATCTGTATACCAGTTTGCTAAGGTACTGCATGGGAGTGATAATGAAGTGTCAGTGGTGTCCTTGGCTGCCTGGATGTAAGAGAGAGAGAGACTGCCATCCAAAGGACTTGTGATAGTTCTGGACTTTCTTATATCCGTTGGCTAGTCTGTGTAGATCCTAAGATCATTTGGCTGTGACGGTTTGTGATTTTGGAGGTGGGGACCAGAAGCAAGACTAGGACAGGGCTATGAGATATTTGGCCCATGGCATGCAGATCTAGAGCCAACATATTTTGCTGCAGGAAGTCCACAAACCGGTCATTGGAATTAACTGCAGGAGGGGTGCAAACTCTCCTATCCCGTTCCTGCATATAGCTTCTACTTGCTCATAAGAACATAAGAACATAAGAAGAGCCATACTGGATCAGGCCAAAGCCCCATCTAGTCCAACTTCCTGTATCTCACAGTGGCCCCGCCAAATGCCTCTGGGAGCGCACGAGACTAGATATCTGTCTCTTCATACCACTCCCCTGCATCTGGCCCTTGAAGTACCCCGGTTTTAAGCCTGGAGATTCCACATCTCCATCATGGTTTGTAGCCTGTGATGGACTTTTCCTCTAGGAATCTGCCCAACCCCCTTTTAAAGGCATCCAGGGCAGATGCCATCACCACATCCTGTGGCAGGGAGTTCCACAGACTAACAATGTGTTGGGTGAAAAAATATGTTCTTTTGTCTGTTCTTACTCTGCCAGCCGTCAATTTGAGTGTATGTCCCCTAGTTCTAGTATTTTGGGAGAGGGAGAAGAACCTCCCTCTATCCACTCCACACAACGTGAAAAACAAATCAGGTAAAAGACAAATGCAAAAATAGTGGATGCCTTTAGAGACCACTAAAATCATCATACAATAAACAAGCTTTTGAAGATTAAAATGACCAGGCATTTCTCCCCACTTCCTTTATCCCCTCCTACACATGCCGAACTATGTGTGACCCAAGCATAACCAATAGGACAATGAAGCCATGGGTGCCAAATTTTCTGGTTACAGCCTTGGCACAGGATAAGAAGAAAGCCTATGAAAGCATATTAACAAGAATACAGAAGAAAGAGAAGTCAAGGAAGGAGGGGTGAGCCATTCTGTGTGAGGAGAGGAATAGAAGACGGCTATGTCTGCAAGGAAAAAGAAGACCAGGAGAGTCCTAAGGCACAGGATCTAGGGCCATCAGGAGCTGCAAAGGCACTGAAAGGTGTTCTCACATGCTGGTTTAACATAATTTGCCTCCACTAAGAGCAGCACCAGACATTTAAATGATCATGGTACTAAAACAGCTCTTTATTTGGCCAGTAATACCTTGGTATAAAAGTAACTTGTAGGAATGGGTATGAAATGGAAAAATTGAGATTTGTTTGATTTCATTTTGTTCCCCTGTGATTCATTTTGTTTTGTTAGAAATGGATTTTTTTTAAAAAAAAATGTACAAAACTAGCCAGTAACAAACCAATTTGTTACTCTATAAAACGGGTCCCCTAGGTTCTAGAGGCACGAAATTTGATGGGTACCCTCCTTGGACTCCCCAGCGCACCGATCCACACTCCTTCAATTAAGTTTTCCCCACAGCGCCTTTGGAGCTCAAGAACTCAGTTCCCTGTACCCCAAACCTCTCCAAATTGGGAGTGTTTCAAGGGAGGAAGCGCCACTGTAATTTCCACACTACTAGCTGCCTGGGAGCACTATTTTCAAGCACATAACATTGAAATTCTAAATGTTTTTTCTGGGGACTACCTCCATTGAAGTTGAATAACTCAGCCCCCTAAACCCAAAAACTCACCAAATTTGGAAGGCTTAAAGGGGAGAGTCCATGGAAGGGTCATACCAAATTTGGTCCCTCTAGGACCTGGGGAAGCCGTTTTACAGAGAAATGAATCAGTTTGTTTTAAGCTAAAAAAAAAACCCGCTGGTTTGTTTCATTACTAACGAAACACTGCTTCCCTGGTTCGTTTCATTTTGTTTATTACATAAGAAACTGACAAATCGGAGTTTCATTTTTCATTTGGTACCCTTCCCTGGTAACATGGTTTAAGAGCGTTCTGCAAGACAAGCAAACATTTCATCTAAATTTTGCCTTGATCAACAAGGAATCTCTTTATATACAAGCACTGAAACAGGGCACATGATCACAAATGAGCCAAAGATGGCGCTCTTTCCCTCCCTCCCCCTGCTGGATTACAGACGATAGTCTGGAACATTCCATCTCAGGCAGCCTTCAAAGCACAGGGAGGAGAGGAGAATAGAGGTTTCCCTTGTACCAGCCAGGAACATTTTCAAATGGGAGTGCAGGTTAGGGTTTTATTTTTTCTTTTATATTTATATTTTTTATTTAATTTGTTTTCAAAATTCTTCCTCATTTTTTTTCAAATAATTTATATTCATGCGGCAGCTGGTCAAGTGTGTATAGGGCTACATATTGCACTTTGTTATTGTCACATTAAAAATGCAGAATAAAATCCAGTTGTTAGTCCCAAGCGGAACAGATTCCGTAGCCAGGAACCAAAACCATGATGTGAACTTGGACTTCTAGCTAATTTCTTTTGTGAGTTTTCTGGGTTTCCATGATTTCTTATTGGGAAACTTGCTTTGATATAAGAGTGTTTTGGTTTACAAACATGTTTCCGGAACAAATTATGCATGTAAACAAGGTACTGTATTACTGTAGTTACATTAGTTGCTAATTAGCAGTAGCCCTTATTGTAGTTCAATTAGCAGTAGTCGTGGAACTAGTAATCCTACTGCTTAGAAGAGTTGCACTCATTGTCCTTATTCTCTGGGCTCAGTTTAAGATGGGGGCTTCAACTCTTAAACTGTGGTGGGTTTGGCTATCTAAGTTAACTGCTGTTTTGGTAGGAGGCTGTTTTATACTAGGTTTTGCAAAAGAATTCCTTTTGATGCAGCAGCCTACTTTATGGGCACATGGAAGGGGGTTTTCTCCTAAATTGATCTCAAACTATGGCATGCACTGCCTTTAGAGTTATAAACAGTTGTTGCTTTTAGGAATACATTTTGTCATTCTGGTCTTTCAAATAATTCTGGATATATGGCCAAATTACCTCCCTCCCAAGCAAAGCAACCCACTGGGCTTCTCCAGGAATGAACAACAACATGCATTCCCCCCCTAAGGAATTTTGTGCCTTCCAAGGCCACCCTGGAGCCACTACATTAGCAAGGGGGGGGGGATACTCTGTTTCTTCTCTATTGCTCCTCCATGAGCTGCATGCCCTGCTTAGGAGTCCTACCCAACTCTATAGAATAAAAAAATGGGACCAGAAAGCCAAACGCTGCCATTTCCAAGCCTGATGTGGCTTATTTTGGAGGCTGGAAGCCAAACTTGGGCTCTCAAGTTCTCCTGGGATTGCTCACTCTGATCAACATAATTATAAAGTCACATTTTGACCTCTAGTGGCTTTGTCTCAGCTTCCCAGATTCATCTGTGGAAAAGTACAGCATGATGTCAGCCTAGCATCCTTCTAGTAAATGTGTTGCAGCGGTCAAATTCAAAGCACAAGAAGATCATGTGCAACAAAGATACAAATAGCCCACCCTCCTGGAAGTAATATCTGTGTATATCACAAAACCAGCCGAGAATATCATTTTAGTTATAAAAATGACTAAAGAACCTTGTGTCCACAAAAAGGAAATGTAGAACAGATACCCACTAGGTTGCACATACATTATTTCTTGAATGGTGAGTTAAGTTTCCTTTTACTGATTCCTCCCTTCATTGCACTTGCTTCTTTTGGGTTTTGCAACATCTGTATTGACAGAGTTTTGTGTGTGGGGGGGAGATGCCTGTTTGTTCCTTGTCTGTGCCAAAGGCAATTTTAATATGGTGGGAGAACTGTTGACCTGTGCCCTATGAACTACTGGAAGTTAGTTGCAACAAATTTCCTGACTGCTGTAGGATAAGTCATCTGGGTTCAATGGACCTCAGCACTCATTCCTCTCTGGCCTCTGGTGCCTGAATGCTCTGGTCACAACACTCTCCCATAACTGGATTTCAGCTCTGGTGTTCATCAGTGACTACATTTTATGCTGGAGGGACATTAATGAGCAGAACCAGCACTGAGATGGCATTCATTAGGATCTGAGAACAATATGTTGATGGAAGAAAATGTTCCATCTTCCTACATGCACAACATTCTTAAGGTGCCCTTAGCAGTCAAATGCCATGTGACTGGCATATATCAATACATTCTGATGCTGACCTATGATAAACCCAGCAACATGGTGAGCTAGCTCCCTAGAGCATTCAGGCAGAACCAACTTTTGGGTTAAATATCCCTACAAGAATCAAGTTGTGTGAACAACATGCTTTACCTGAATTAGTAGCTATCTTTTTATTTATTTCTAAGACAGATTTTGTGAGTTCCCACCCCCCAACAGGTTGATGGGTCTTCCCTGTTCCATTCTCTGTTCCATAAATGAGACGGAGTTTGCAGCCAAATAGGGTTTATTGAACTAGGGCAAGAATCATGAATATCCACTAAAGGAAACAACCACAAACTAGTGAACACCACTGGCTGAATACTAGGTTTTGAGTCCTATGCTTTAGGGCCTATAACCCTGGAAGACACATCTGCCAAACATGTCCATAATTTTGAAGCAGCCGATGAGATCTCTGGGGATGAGCCATATAAGAAGTGGTGAAACAAGGACGGCTTATAAGCCTGCACTGAGAACGAGGCAGCAAACTCTTTGTTCTTTTCCTTTTGTGGTTGTTGGAACTTGGGTTTGGGATGCCTTGGGCCCAGGCTTCCTCCAGTAATTGTATGCCATTGATTCCCCCAGGAGATCCCTCCTGGGCTTGGTAAGCTCTTTCGTTCCCTCTCATATGACCATTTGGGAGGTAGTTGTGAGTTGTGACGTCCTTCAGCCTTTTCCTTAAGCAACCTCAGTTAGACAATCGCCCTGCTCCAGAGTTTCTGTTTGTAAATATATCCCACCTGAGACATCGAGTTCTTCTGGGTCTTCTATATCTTTTAATGCATGCTCCTCTTCTTCCCACTCCCCCTTTTCTCTCTCTCTTCTCTTAAGCAAAGTGTTCTGATTATATACCGCCCCATAATGCTTAAAGCACTCTCTGGGTGGTTTACAATTTAATTATGCGGGCTACACATCCCCCCCATCCCAACAAGTTCAGCATTCATTTTACTGAGTCAACCATGAGCTGACTACCTGGGTCGTGAACACAGTTTTAGCAGCAGTGCAGGCATTTAGCCACTGTGCCATGAGGCTCCACCTAAGGAAAATGTTCCACCAGGGCCACTTTCCGTACCTTGATATTCTCCACCTTGTTACCTCCAAGCACCCTTTTGTAGACTCCTCCTCCCCCCCTCCCCTAAGACTTTTCCCTTCTCCCAAGAGTCCTTCGTTCATTCCCGGGCTGTTTCTGTGCCTCACTGGTTGCATTCCCAGGCAATGTTCTTCCCTAATTCCTCCTGGGTCTTCTGGGCTTACTGGATCCTCAGAGAAGTCATACTCTATCATAGTATCTTCCATGTCTGCTGGGAAGCTATTAGTGGGGAATACTGTGGGTGCCAAGAAAGGATGCCCCTTCCTTGCAGAGCTGTTCATGCCCATGCCTATTCATTCATTCATTCATTCATTCATTCATTCATTCATTCATTCACAAAGAACACTTGGGTTTGAACAAAATACTGGACACACATGGACAATGACATCATTTGTCATCCCCTTCAAGTTCCCCAGTTCTTGCTGAGCTTAGTTGTAATCCTCACACACACACACATGTGTCTTACATTAAGACAATATGCTTGTAAGAAGGGTTTGTTTATATACTTGAGTGAGCCAGGTGCTGGAAGTTATTGGCAGACCTACATTCCTGGGGCCCAGAAGCTTGGGGGGGGGGGCTTTAAAACCAGCAATGAGGTAACTCAGCCTGAGGTTCTTCCATGACAGATTGTCACAATTTTTTTTATCCAGGCCCCTTCAAGCATTAAACTGTCTGCTGGATGTTTAAATCTTTATCATGCCTCCTGAGAAAGGAGCTCGCAGGGATCATGCTGAGTATATGCGGCTGATATCATTACTAGCCTTAACGCTTCTGCTGCCTTAAGTAAACTGCAGAATTTCAGAGCACCACCATGAAGGACTGGTAAATCACTTCTGGGCACATTATACATAGAAAACCCTGGGAGTCACCAACTTGATAGTACATAATTATTACTACTAGAGATGGGCACGAAATGAGCGATTTTTCGTTTTCGTTTTCATTTTTTCATTTCATTACGCAACAAAAACGAAACGAAATTTTTTAAAAAACGAAACGAAAATGAAACGACCAAATTTGCCGTGTTTTTCATTTTCGTTGCAGCAGATGTATTGAACTAAAAAGAATGCTAACGAAACAAATTCATTACCTGAGAGACAAATGAAGGCAAATGAAACACCGTTGTACAGTAATATGGTGAAACATGCTTGTAAACCAAAGCACTCATACATCAAAACAAATTTCCCCATAAGAAATAATGGAAACACAGATGATTCATTCTGGGGGCCCAAAGACCACATACTGTACACACAAAATGCAAATGTAAATGTAAATTAACATGGCAGAGATTAAAACTACTAGAATTGGTATGTTAATAGGAATCAATTCCACACTTGCATCTTTAGACTCCACACGTGGGTATGACTATGGCTGCCATCATAACCGACAACGGAATTTTGAAATTTACCATTACAGCATTACTTGGAAGTTTTTATCTTCTCCTAAACAAAATCAGTGACAGCAGATGATGATGATGATTTATATATCACAGCCAGAAAGCCACTCTGGGTGGTTCCATAAAACAATCTAAAATAAAAGTATAATAAAAACACAAATATTATAAATAAGAACATAACTAAAACAAAATCATTCATAAAAATCCAAGTAAATAAAATAAGTTAATGGTGGATGAGATTAGATCACAAAGGCCACATAAGAGTTAATAACCAGGGAAAGCAGATTGAAATAACCAAGTCTTCAATCTTTTCTTGGAGATCAGCAACGAGGGGGCCTGGTATATCCGAGAGGAGTTTGTTCCAGAGTTTAGGAGCCACCACTGAGAAGGCCCAGTTCCTTGTTGTTGACTTGCGGGCCTCCCTTGGTGTTGGTACTCTCAGATGACCTGCCTCTGACAAATGAGTGACACAGGCATAACTCTGCAGTCGGAGCCACTCTGACAGACAGGAAGGTCCCAAACTGTTTAGGGCTTTGTATGTCAACATTAAGCTGCCTAGATGCCCTAAGCACATCCGATCTTGCTTGATTTTAGGGTTAAGCAAATGTCAGGGAATACCAGGTGCTGTAGGCCCCTGGAGTTGGCAACCCACTCCTGCAAGAAAACTTTGGACTTAAAATGTAAAATACACAACACACACACACCCACACACACACAAACACACACACACATTCATTAAGTCAAACTGCTTTCTTCCACTAACTCAGCCTGTGATATCCAGAGCATTACTTGAGGGGAATTCCTTTAAGGAGTTCACTATGAATTAATAGGAGCTGGGTTGCAGTATGGAAAAGAGTCAATACAAATTCACTGAGAGACAAATGAAGGCCATGTTGTACAGAAATGGTGGGAAACGATCACAACATTGGACAGCATGCAAAAGCCTGTAAAGAACAGGGCTCATGATTTCCCTAGAGGTTAAATTCCAGGAGGAGAAAATTCTCTTTGGTTTCAGTAAGACGGCTGGAAACTCCTTCAATTAACCAAAATCAGCAGCAGATGGAGTGAACAGGAAGCACGTTCCATTCTAAAATAGAAGCTATCAATTTGACTAAGATAGTGTGGCACTCAGATGTATTATATTCTGCTTTGAAAGCAGCTGAGGGTAATCTAGTTAACTTTATTAAGCAAATGTCAGAGTACCTTTTGAGCAAAACTTTGGACTTAAAATGAAATATATATTCATTAAAAACTGTTTCCAAAGAATGGGCAATCAAAATAGGGCTTGGTAACTTGTAGCCCTCCATGTGCTGTTGAATGGCAGTTCTCATCACCCTTTGCTATTTACTGGACATGCTTCCCAGGACTGATGGGTGTGGTGTTATAATGAATGCAGCTGGACTACATGTTGCATGGCCCTGAGCTCAGTGGTTTTCACTGGAGATGGGTAGAGTTGACAAAACAGCTGGCCAAATTTCTTCACGTAACACTTGCTTTCCTATCTCTATCAGTGAGGTACCAGCGCCAGAGCTCACAGAGTTGCTGGTACTTTTTAATTAAACAGATGTGTGATGTCATCCACTCTCCTTGAGTGTTTCTTCTGAACATAGCTGCCATCCTCACAATAGGTGGGGAGAAGCAGAAATACCTTGTTGTGCATTGTTATGAGCTCTCTAAGAGTGAATAATGGAGTGTTTAAGGTGGCGTGGTCTTCAATGGGCAATTCAATAACAAATCCTATGAGCTCCTTACGATCATGCAACCCTGTCCCCCAGTCAGATGCAACATAGTTCAGCCTTTCTGAATTTCACCCAAGGAGGCACTCTATAACCTCTTGTGGAAGTGGCTCGCTGATACAGCAGCTGTATTTAGAATAGCCCAGCACTGCTCTGGCTTCCGCTGCAGCCTCTGATAGGCTCCGTGAGAGCCTGGAATCAGTGCAAATATGCTGGTGGTGCTTTCCAACTTTCACTCAACCAGCATTCGACAGGATACGAGCTATTAACTTTAGAAAAGACTTGCTCCTCGTGGAGGCGAAAAGTATTAGAACTGGCAAGAATCAAGAATCAGCCAATGTCCACTTATTGTCATTAACACCTTCATGAAGCAGCAAAATATATCTTTTTGCCGGGGGGGGGGGGACTAGCAATGCAGGCTACCCTCCGAAACACATTGCACAGGCTAACAGAGGCTACGTTATTCATGCACATCCACCCACCTTTTCAAAAGAACTAGATAAGCTGAGGGCATTAGTCCTCAAAATGTGGATGTGTCCCTTACTGCTCTTCTACATCCATCCTTGAACTGCTCTTCATCCATCCTTAGAATTGTTTCAGATTTTAGATATATTGAAATGTCTGCAGCATCTTTCTCTGATCAGCAGCCATTTCACGCTACAAATTACAAAGTGGATTTGGAGGTGCATTTTATGCTGCTTGCCCCCTCTATGAAAAAAAAAACTGCTAGTTATGATTCTGAAGAGTAACAAAAACAAGCTCTCACCAGTTGATGATTCCCGGATAAAATGGCTTACATTTATAAATGAAGAGCCACCAGCCCTAAAAACTTTCTTTTTCACACTTTTCCCTCCATCCCATGATAAACATAAGAAAAAGTTGAGCCATCTATCCAGATATTTAAACTAAAACTACCTCTCTTCATAGCAAATCTCTCAGCAACTTAACACAGAGACTATGGCAGTATCGCACACAGTAGCTTCCAAATTAAATCCAGAGCTGGATATTAAATGATGTTGCCCTCTAAGAGCCAGCTTTCACAATAAATGGAAGATAAATCTAAAGTGTTCATCTCAAAACTGCAGTCTCATGTGTCTGTAGAAGGATAATTGCCCCGCAGGCTGGCAAGCTATCCTGGAAAATGTTAATGATGGAACAAATCCTCACTCTCCTTCCACATCATTAACTGCTACTAAGTATATGGAGCAACATTATTAGAGCTTCAGGTTTCTCAGTGGCAAAAAGTAAAAATGCTAGAAAAGCACAGCAACTTATTTTCCCCACATTGCCTCTGCCCAGTTAGCTATTACTCTTTCTCTCTTTTACATGTCCTGAAACATTTAGAGTATACAATTTTTCCTCTCTAGTTTCTATACTATGTATTTTTGGAACCTGGGGCATGAATTTTATTTTTATTTCCTGATCCAGATGACAGACACTTTCCCCAATAACATTGTGCTGTGTATGTGTGGGGGAACTTGCTTTGTGCTGTCAAGTCACTTACAGCTTATGACAACATTAACAGTCTTATGGAATATGGCTATTAATGATAAATTATCATGTGAATTTAAAATTAGAAAGGGACTGGAAAAAAATTGAATGATTTTAATAGAATATGGAATAAACTGTTGGCATATGTATTTCAAAAAAGTAAAGGGTACACACCAGGAGAAGACTCAATGTATTTTGGAGGGAAATGGGATGGTCAATATCTTAAGACTTGTAAGCCTGGTTTTAGTCCTGAGTGGGAGGAGGAATTGTTTTGTTTTGTTTTGTAAGATTTTTTTCTTCCTTTGTCATTTGAATATATATGCCATTTGAATTTGTTTTAGGTTTTGTATTGTAGTTATATAAATAAAATTTTAAAAAGTATTTTATCTCACCCTTCATCCCACGGAAATAAAAGCCATAGAAACCAAAATGTCTGTGAAGATTCTCAGTCATCCAGGTGAGTTTATCTGGAAGTTAAGTCATGGCTACTGGACTTCTTTTTTTATTGAGAGAAAGAAGCGTTTCGCTGCTCATCCAAAGAGCTTCATCAGTCTGAATACAGCTAGTGCAAGTCCTCCATCTTATAGGCAGCTTTGACCTCTTGTCACCCTGGTCGCAAATAGGCGCATAAGATGAACAATGGCCTGAATAGGCCTGTTAGGTAGACAATAGTATCCACAGCCTTAAGGTGAACAATGACCTAAGGTGATGAAACCTATAAAGAATGGGTCGTTAGCTATGGCCTTGGTGGTGAAGGCTTTTTGATTTGTCTGGGTACTGTGGAAAGCACACCCTGATAAGTAGCAGATAGACTATGCCTGAGGCCACCACCTCTGTTGAGGGAGGGGGTTTCAATGCTCACAAGAATAGCTTCCCTTACTCCTCTCTCAAACCACCTCTCTTCTTTGTCTAATATGTGTACATCCTCATCTTTGAGAGAGTGCCCTTTGTCCTTCAAATGGAGGTGTACTGCTGATTCGGGTCCTGAGCTGTTACTCCTCCCATGTTGGGCCATCCTTCTGTTTAATGGCTGTTTAGTTTCTCAAATGTAGAGGTCTGCACACTCCTCACTGCACTGGACCACATATACTATATTGCTCCTTTTATGTTTTGGTATCGGATCCTTTGGGTGCACAAGTCTCTGCCTTAGTGAGTTTGTGGGTTTGAAATAAACAGGGATGTGGTGTTTGCCAAAAATCCCTTTAAGCTTCTCAGACACTCCAGCCATGTAGGGAATGACCAGGTTCTTCCGTCGGGTCTGGGTCTCAAACTGATCCCTTGTTCTTCTGGGTTGGCACACTGCTTTGTTGAAAGCCCACTTTGGATATCCACAGCCTGAAGTGCTGTCTTCAGGTGCCTGTCTTCCTTCTTCTTGGCTTCTGTGGTGGTGGAGATGCTCTCTGCTCTGTGGCTTAGGGTCCTGATGACTCCTAGTTTGTGCTTTAATGGATGGTGGGAGTCAATCAGTAAGTACTGATCTGTGTGGCTGTAAACTTCTACTCCCAGGCTGCGGTCAAGTCTGATGATGACTGCACAATCCAGGAAAGCCAGCCTGTTGTGTCGGGTATCTTCCCTGGTGAACTTAATATTAGGGTCCACCGCATTGATGTGGTCTGTAAAGGCCTGTACTTCCTGAGTCTTGATTTTCAGCCAGGTATCTTCTACATACCTGAACCAGTGGGATGGTATTTTCCCTAGGAAGGTGTTGAGTGCCTTCTTCTCCACCTCTTCCATGTATAGGTTGGCAACTATTGGTGACACTGGAGAACCCATGGCACAACCATGCTTCTGTCTGTATAAGTCCCCTTTGTACATGAAATATGTGGTGTTCAGCCACAGGTCTAGGAGCAGGCATATCTGGTCTGGGTTGAGGCAGCTTCTGAAGGTGAGGGTGCAGTCTTCTCTTAGTCTTCTCTTTACCGTTGTTAGGGCATCGGTGGTGGGGATGCTGGTAAAGAGAGATGTAACATCAAAGGATACCATGGTTTCATCTGTATCCAGTTTCAGCTCCCTGACTTTAGAAACAAACTCTTCTGAATTGTGTACGTGATGGTCCGTGATTCCAACCAGTGGGGCTAGGATAGTTGCCAGATATTTTGCGATGTTGTAAGTCACTGAATTTATACTACTGATGATGGGTCTGAGGGGAATTCCTTGCTTGTGGATCTTGGGAAGTCCATAAAAGCAGGGGACGGTCTCTCTCTGGGTTGACAGGGTGACCTACCACCAGTTATATCCCAGAGAGACCATATTTAGCGACAAACATTGGCAGCTTAAAAGAGATGATTAGGGGAAAAGAGAAAATAAGCACATTTTAAATAATGGTTAGCTCGCAAATCTGAAAAGCTGTGTGTCTGAATTTGATACAGTAATCCCCGCCATTTCGCGGTTCATGCACTGCGGTACTGCAATACCACGGACCGCTGGGGCTCCAGCTGGTTAGTACTGGGGTGGGGGAGAAAAAACTTTATCTCCCCACCCCAGCCTCAATGAGCTGGAGCCCGGGGTGTGGGGAAGGGGAAAAAAGGTTTTAAAAGCCTGGATTTTTTAAACCATTTTTCCCTTCCCCAAGACATTCACCCAGGCTGCTGCAAGAAGCATTGACGCAGCCTGGGCAGGCAGCGGCGGCAGAGCCGATCCCCCTCCGTGGCTCGCTCGGGCTGATCCAAGAAGCCTCGGCGCAGCCCAGGCTAGCGGTGGCGGCAGAGCCAATCCCCCTCTGTGACTGGAAATGATTTTAAAATGGGTGCGCCGCTTCCCCCTCCCCCCACAGGGGCTCTGGAGAAACGGCTCATCCATTTTAAAATCCCTTCCATTCCCGGGCCATCTCCATTGAAATGCATTGGCTCAATGCATTTCAATGGAGAATTTTTCCCATTGGAATGCATTGAGCCAGTACATTCCAATGGGGAAAAAATTTCTCAATTGAAATGCATTGAGCCAATGCATTTCAAAGGAGATTGCTGGGGAACGCTGGCCCCAAGCCAGCGCCAAGCAGCTGATTGGCGCTAGCTGGGGGTGGAATGGCCCTGCAGCAAGCGCCATCCACCACCCTTGCACGGACTACTGGAAGGCTTTTACAAACGTCTTCCAGCAGCCTGGGAAGCAGTGGTGGCATGCCTCACCCCCGACGTGCATCCGCATATCGTGGATTTTCAGTCATCACAGGTCAGGTGGATCCCTAACCCCCATGTTACTGTATAGTGAATCCTCAATTTAATCTATACCTTTTTTCCAAGTTTCATATACAGTGGTACCTTGAATAAAGGAATTAATTTGTTCCAAATGAAATTATGTTAAGCAAATTTTCCTTTATACAAATTCCCATAGGATGCATTGAAAACAGAGTGATCCCATTTTTATGTTGTACGGATTTTCCCCATAGGTGATTATGTTAAGCAAATTTCCCCTATCTCTGGAATTTTTATGTTGTACAAATTTTATGTTATACAAGCTGTTTGTTATATAAGGGTCCACTGTACTGGGTAAAACTTTCTACAGCCCTTTGCAGATCTTCATTCAACTGAATAGCTGTGCTCTGGATATTCGGAAGCCCAAATATCACAATGAATCTATTTCACCTTAGACGAGTTTTCTCCTGGAATTCTACTGCACTTGATCATCTCCTTTTTTCTTCATGTTTGTCTGCTTTGGATTAGTTCCTTACTGTGAGCTCTCATGAAACATATATAATTCATTTTTATTACATGATCACTTTAAGTGAGAGAGGCTAGAGTTCTAGGAAATAAATAAATCAAACCCACCAAAGCAAAGCTTCAAATGCACAGCTTGTAGAACAATAGAATAAAGTCACTGTCTGATACTAATGTAAACTCATAAGGTCTGCATTCCTGCTCTGCTCTCTTGCCAAGTCACATGTCTAACATACAAGCCTCAAATGATTCAATCAACAGGTGTGAGTGATGTGATCTTGTTTGCACAGGACAGGTGACTGAAAGTTGATATGTTGGTTGCATTCTTCTGCTGAAGAGCACATGAGCCATGTATCCAGGCCAGCAACCTGTTCATACTCTGCTCAGCCAGTTGCCAATAGGAAGACTCAAACAAGAAATGGGTATTGTATGCTTAATACCGTTTGTACTTTTGGGCAGCTTGCGTACAAAGAGATGCTACATTGGATAGTCCACGCGGCATACATTCATCAGATGTAGGAGCAATTTACTGTCTTTTCTCCTTGCCTGGTTTCCTTTCAAAGCAATCCAATTTGGCCACCACTGCCACTACATTTTGTGAACGTGAATTTCATAGTTTAAATATGTATTGGCCAGTGGGGAACAAACTTCTCCTTTTAATTCCTTCCTTTTGTTTCTTGGATCTCCCACCACTCTGATTTGGGGGATGACCCAGTATTACAAGACAGAGAAACTTCTCTTGATTTTTATTATTCCAGGAAAATAAATCATACACTTGTATCACTTCTTCCTTCAATCCTTTTTTCTAAGGTAAGTAGTACTAAATCTAGATAATGAACACCAAGATTCCTCCTTTTTTCCTTATTAACAATCTACATACATTTTTGCTCTTCAATAATCACAATGCCAGCATTAAGCCACTGCACTGTGCAAACAAATACAAATGCTTCTAATAGAGATGTATTGATGAAACAAAGTTTATAAAACACACTGGGCCAACCCCATTGTCTCTGTTTTTACCAGTACAGTAATTGCAATAGACAGGGAAATAAAATATAAAGTGGCAACTCTTCCTGTTTAGAAAATATATCTTAAGAGGGAGAAGTCAAACATAACATGCAAGTGGGATTCATAGCACATTAAGAGTACTCTGACCAGGACATATAGAGATGTGAAGGCCCAGGAAAACAACAGAAAAATTTGGGGAAAAACTTTTTTCCAGTTTTTTTTTCTGAAGCCTTTTGGGGTTTTTTTCTTCAAAAAATTAGAAACATTAAAAACAGGAAAATGATTATGGAATGTTTTATTTTAACATAAGACAGAGTGTTCTAATATTTTCCAAATCATTTCTAAAAAATATATGCACTAAGCACAAGCAAGTCCTAGGTTACAAACAGAAGTCTTCAATGCAAGAACAAGATGCATTTATTCCTTTTAGGAGGTGCTGCTATTTTCACAAGAAAAAGAAAAGGTTTCACTTTTGTTTTTCCACTTGGGTGGGTATCTTTGGTTCTGTTCTGTGCTCTTCACTAGGCCTCAAAGCACTGGAAGAAAATACAGAGCAACAAAAATGATTCTGATTAAATTTCATGCCCGTTCACTGAAACTTAGTCCCACTTCCTTCTATATTTCTACTTAAGTGTCTACCTTTTTTTTTTTGTCGTTTTGGTCGTTATCCTCGCTGGAGGGTTCTGCTTCCCCTCCTTCTTTGCAATTCGTGGTTTGGTCTTTTATTGTCTAGTTTTGTTAGCCGCCCAGAGTTCCGAGCCAGAAGATGGGCGGGATACAAGTGTAATTAATAATAATAATAATAATAATAATAATAATAATAATAATAATAATAATAATAATAATAATAATAATAATAATAATAATAATAATAATAATAATAATAATAATAAATTTCTCCCTTCAATTCTTTTCACGAGAATGAGGTTTTTATTTTATTTTTATTTAATACTGTGGAGAGGAAATATGAATTGTTAATTCTGGATGTTTAAACATTGTTTTGTAGAGGGTATTTTTTGTTCCACATAAACTAGTAAACAGTTCAGGAGACTGTTAGTCCATTTGTTACTTACAATTAGAAATAAATATTATTTAAAAAGTAAATTCTGTTTGTAATAATTGTTTGGATACACCATATTTTAAAATGCTATTGTGATAATTTTATGCCAAGTCAAATTGTCCATAGTCATATTTTATAATTCTAAAGTCACAGAAATGATTTTTCAAGCTGTAAAAGGCGATGAGGAGAGCTAATGTAGCATTTTTTCAATTTTTCAAAAAAAAATTTTTTTCTGGAAAAAAAAAAAAAATCCAGGAGGTTTTCTGAGCTTCAAAATTTCCGGAAATTTTACATGTCTAGCACACATACCAAACCATCAGTTTTTGTCTTGCCCATTCATCCCCTCTGGAGCCATGACCAATTCCTACCTTGCCTTGCAAATAAAGCAATAATCCAAAGAAGCTGGCAGCAGGCCTTTTGTATGCTTAAATTATTGCAATATGCAAGCTACCTTATCCTGAAGCTGGAAACAGACTTGATGACTGGAAAAGGGAAATTCTTTACCAATGTGAATATCTGAATTTTGCAGAAGGATTACCTCTGGGATTATGCAAACTAGCTTGCTTTGTTTGATGACTGATCTTCAGGATTTATGCAAAGGATTCTTTTGAAGTGCAGTTTCAGGAAGAAAAGAAGAAGTCTGCCTTAGCCATCCCTCTTCAATGGTTTTCACTTTTAATTGTCTGCTGTCTCTAACATCATTTTCTGACCACTGGCCCACCTAGTCCATTATGGTCAAGCCTGACTTGTCACAGGTCTACACATTCTCAAGTAAGATGCTTTCCTAGTCCTACATGGTGTGTATGTTGTGTCGTCAAGTTACATCTAGATTATGGCAAATTTCACAGGGTTCCCAAGGTACATGAGACATTTAAGGTATGGATTTACCACTGCCACGACCATTCCCTCACACACTGAATTTCTGCCACTGAGTCCCAGCCCTTCATTTAATCCACTAATCCTCACTGGCTCTACATGAAGATAGATGGTTTCTATCCATTTAAATATTAACCAGGTTCTCCCTCCTTAAAGCATGCTCAAAGTGGCATGGTATTGTAGCTGGAGTGAGCAAGCCATAGAAGCAGAAAGAGGTCAAAAAACCAAGAGAGGCAGTGTTCCGTCTGACCACTGTTCATCCTCTGCACATTCAGAACACAGAAAAATTAATATTTGGGTGACAGTTCCCATTATTTTCCAGCTAGAATGACCACTGACCAGATTCTGGGAATTGTTGTCCAAAAAAATAACTTTTTTCAACCCTGAGTGCACTGAATTCCCTTTGAAATCATCCTCAATCCTAACTGAAATGAATGAACTCTGATCCCTCCTGTCATATTACATCTTGTTCTTTCTCCGGGGAAAACAATTGGCAACATAACAGCAAAGCTGTTTTTGACTTACTGTATTTTACCAAACTTGCAAACTGGGGTTTGTTTGTTTGTTTGTTTTGCCAAAATAGTCCCCCACCACACAAAAATAAATTTATTTTGGTCAAAGAAATGGATCCTAACACTTCTATAACAAGCCAGTGGCCTGGAGTTCCATACAGTGATTAGTAGAAGGCATGTGATCTATAAGCTGAGGGAATTTCTAAAAATACCTATTTATAAAAAGGAACTAGATCCTGAAAAAAGAAGAGAGCTACATGAGATGTGTCTGCGTGTGAATATATAATATTCTCATATTATACAACCCCTAGGATCCACTGGCAACTTAAATCGGACCAGAGATCTTGGGGGTTTGCTCTTCTTGCTGCGTTCCCACCCCTCCGCACTCCCTTGCTCCTGTCTTTGTGAGGGGAGGGAGAAAAAAAGGGAGAAAAGAATGCAGGCTCACCTCCGCTCTGCCTTTGGGAGCTGCCCCGGGAAGCATTCCAGTCTCTTAAAGGGGCAGGGGGCAAAAAACAAACAAACAGAAGGCAGGACAGCCCGGCACTCACTGCTTTGCAATCCGCATCAGAAAATTTTCACCTTCGGAGACCAGGTACTTGGAAAATGTGCTGGGATGCGCTTAGGTGGGCATGGTCGTACTTAATTTTTTTTAAAGTCTGGAGCTGGTGGGAAAACAATTTTAAGCTCCGCATCTGGGAGCCCTTTGTCTCGGATTTTAGGGGTCATGCAAAAGCGCCCATATTGTAATATTCTGATTCTCCCCCCTCCCCCAATTCCATCTGCCTTTTCTGGAAAAAAATGAATGTTTTTACAGAGGGGAAATGATACTTAATAAGGTTTGGCCACCATTTCAGCCATGCAGTCTAAGATCATGTGCAACTAAAGGGTGTATCAAGCTCCTACTGGAATGAAGATACATGGAGTAACTTTGGATCCTTGAAATTAAACTTAAACAGATGTTCCTATCAGAAAGCAGCAATTTATTAATTAAGGTGAAACCACTGATTAGCTAGGTGTACAGGCAATTCAAAATGTATAGTACTATGCACAACAGTCTCAGCAACAGTTTCACAGTAACCACTTTAGTGTTCAGTGTCCCTCTGTATTTTTAAAACAAGTGCTGGTTATTTTTAAAGCAGAAGCTGTTTCAAGTGTTACTTCTTTTTGTTAATGTAAGAGGTTTAAGAGCTTAAAAATATTTCAGATCATGACAATTTGTTTTAAACCACTGGAATTGGTGAAGGCAAGATGTCTTAACTACTATGATCTCTGTTACACAGGAGAAAAATCAGAGGAGCAGTACCACATTTACCTGCTTTTAACTTTCCAAACCAACCAGATTATGAAATCACATACATCTCAGGGAAACGGGGAAGGAGAGGAATGAGCCACATGCTGTAAGGGATGCAGTCAAATAATCACATAGCTACTGTGATGGAAATGTTGGCATGCACACATTTCACAGGTGAGGCATGGTAGATGTGCAGTTGAGGAATATTGGAAAATCATTACTTGGACTCTCATACATCTGTGTATAGGCAAGGAGGACTTAGTGAAATAATCAATGTTCATTGTGAGGACAAAACCTAGCAATATGCAATTAATTACTGACAATAAGGAGAGTATCACTGATCTACCTCATACATACACAATTATTTAGGATTAAGCCACAAATTTGCAGAATCATGCCTCCTTATCTGATTTTTGGGAAACTATGTTCCCTCACCAGTCCTTTACATTTATCACCATCAGTTATCACAGGACATTCCTTGTTTACCATCACCCAAACTTCTTTTCACAATAAAACAGAAAAGAAGAAAATAAAGAGGGGGAAATAACGAGGAGAAAAACAACCTGTAGTTTAACATTTAAAATGTGTACAAAATGTAATTAGAATTAACAGCTGTCTACAACAAATCATGAATTTCTAGCAATTACACCTGTCACAGACATTTGTTTAAAGTGACAAAAATAAATATTATTCTTCCTTATAAAAATATGCCTTCCCCAATTTGGCAACCCATGACACCCATAAAACCTAAGAATGCTATCAAGGCTAGATGAAATGTTTGCCTAAAATTCACAGAGTCCACTTCACAATCATAAGGAACTATTAGTAGCACACATGAGAAAATATGGCAGCATTAGGTACACCTCTTCATTCAGGCAGTCGTGCCATTTTCCCGGATACATCATTCCATTCCTCTTTCTATTGGATTTTCTATTTCTCTTCCATCACAAAAGCCAATTAGTGCACTTATTTTGCATTGGGCTGTTTTGAGGTCTGCCTCTCTTATGTTTCCCCCCTTCCTGCTAAACTATGTATATAGTTTAATATACTATACACGCATACCTTGAAGTTTCCCCAAACTGACTTCATGCGGGTGGGTGGCTGGTGCTGTTTTGAACACATAAGGATCTATTTTCCCCTTTGAAGTTGAGAATAAAAGATCAATAAGGAAAAAAAAAGACAGATGTGGCATGGAAACATGGGAGGATCACAGCTGCCTTACATTGCAATTCTTTGTAAAATGGTGTAAAGGACATGTGATGATAGCATATTCAAAGCCTTGTCTGGAAGCATCCTCAGTGGGGAAGAGCAAAGGAGCAATTAACTTTGTTCAATACATAAGGAAGTCATCCTTACAAGTCTCCCTGGAGATCTTGTTCTTGGAGATGATGAGGTAATTATTTTTCCTCATTCTGCCCCTTATATAAATACACTATTTCTCCCTTCATTGCTATTTGGAGATGTGCTTTAGTCTCCTACTAAATTTCTGAACACATAGTTTGTTATTTAATGTAACATGTTTTAATTTCATAACCTTATTTTCCTTCACTGTCACTTCCTTCTTAATTCATTCTGCTTCTGGAGGTCAGTCATCCTTCGGTACCCCCAATGACACTGGATGTATGTAATCTTCACAATCTCAAATGGGCAAGCCCACAGTTACCAAACTGGGTCTAAAATAACAGAAGAATAGCCTGTGACTTTCACTTTGAGAATCATTGGAAAAACAGATATACTCGGGTCACTCCCATCACACAGGTCATCATACAGTCTAAACAGGACCACACATTCCCTCTTTCTGGCATGGTCTTGACTGGGTAAATAGAAGGAATTGCCACATTGCCCTCTTCAAACTAGTGGAGAATGATTTTGATTCACTGCTAGAATGAGTGAGAGACTGAAAAGAATACCGGAAATACCACAACAAACTGCACTATCTCCCAAGGCGCCCAAAATGAATTCTTCTGTGACTTTGCATAGAAAAAGAAAACAATCTAGCAGCAGCTGACAGTCCCATGCGAAACCAAAATGATACAAAAACAACCATGTTGGATCCCTTTCCTGCAGTCAAACCAGAGCAAGCATGAAAAACAATTGCAAAATCTACATTGTGATCCAATCTGCAACTAGAAAGAACACACACTTTGTTGCTATTATCATCAACATTAATACTTTTTTGGGGAAATGAAATCAAAAAGTTAGAACTCTTCATTCATTCTTAAGAACTAGTTGTTCTCCCTTCTAGTACGTAAAATAACTATATGAAGCAGGGAAAGCTTCTAGTAATCTTTTGTTGACCTCTTTGGTTCCAAAGAACTAGAAGTTCGGAACAGCTTTTCTCTGAAATAACTGCCTACCAAATGCTCACTATTAACTCTCTTTGGGACTTAATTAAAAGCAGTGAATTAATGTGTATGCCCTTATGTCAGACACATGTGGCTCTGTAAAAAGTCCACTGAAATTATAACCCAATCATAGGCAGATTTACTTTGAAGTGAATGCCCCTAAATTCAATGGCACACCCTCAGAAAGATGTGCTCTGGAGAGCAACTTTGCATTCACAGTCACTCTGAGGTTGCTGTCATATGGGTACTCAATGGGCTGAAATCTGAGTAAACCATGCAGAGAATTAACACTGTGAATGTATCTTCCATGACAGACCCAGAAAAATCCATTGAAGACAAGGAGGTTTTTGTGGCGAATGGGGTAGACAGAAGCAGCAGCAGCTTGAACAGTTATGTTTACTGGGATGATCCTGTGAAAACATTGCAAAGAGGAATAGCGTCTGGGCAGGATGCAGTCGGGGATCGTAACAGTATAAAAACTAACATGTCACATGCTTTCACTTCAAAGATTTGCTTTCCATTCTGGCACTGAAACAAGCATAAAAATGTCCACACATCCGGAATTTTTCAAACTCTTAAAACAGATGTCACGAGAGGCAGCAGCCTACAAAGGCGTGATACTAGGATCAGAAAGAAAGCTCTGGTCACCTGAACTGGAGCCCTGTTTTAGGACCAAAACAGAAACTGCTCATGGTAGACAGTTGATTTTCCCACAATCCAATCCAATCACGAAAAAAGGGGGCTGCATTGCTCTGGTGGAGCAGAGAGATGAGTCCCCTTGCAGTCATCCAGTAAGTTATTTAAAGACCATCAAGCCATGAAAGTTGCAACAGAAGGACTGTAGCAACATGTTGGATAAAAATCCAAAATGACTTTGAAAGATTAGAGTACTGGGCCAAAGCTAATGAAATGAGTTTCAACAGAGAGAAATGTAGGGTGCTGCATCTAGGCAGAAAAAACAAATTGCATAGATATAGGATGGGAGATACCTGGCTGGAGAATCTTAAATGTGAAAGGGATCTGGGAGTGTGGGTGGACCACAAATTGAACATGAGTCACAAGTGTGATGCAGTGGCCAAGAAAGCCAATGCAATTCTTGATTGCATTAACAAAAGCAGAGTGTCTAGATCAGTGGTTCTGAATGTGTGGGTCCTCAGTTGTTCCTGGACTGCAACTCCCAGAAGTCTAAGTCACTAGCTGAGCTGGCCAGGATTTCTGGAAGTTGCAGTCCAGGAACATCTGGGAACCCACAGTTTGAGAACCACTTGTCTAGATCAAGGGAAGTGTTAGTACCACACTATGGTCAGAACCCATCTAGAGTATTATGTCCTTCTGCCCACCTCAATTTAAAAAGGATGTTGACAACCACAAACAGGTCCAGAGGAGGGCAACCAGGATGGTTAAAGGTCTGGAAGCAATGTCTTACAAGGAGCAGCTTAGGGAGCTGGGAATGTTTAGTCTTACAAAAAGAAGGTAGAGAGGGGATATGATAGCCATGTTTAAATATATGAAAAGATGCCATATTGAAGAGGGGACAGGTTTGTTTTCCATGGCTTCAGAGACTAGGACTGGGGGCAATGGTTTTAAACTACAGCAAAAGAGATTCCATTTGAACATTAGGAAGAACTTCATGACAGCTAGAGCTGTCTGGCAGTGGAATATGCTGCCACGGAGGGTGGTGGAGTCTCCTTCTTTGGAGGTTTTTAAGTAGAGGCTGGATGGCCAACTGTTGGGGGTACTTTGAGGGGGATTCCTGCATGGCAAGGGATTGGACTGGATGGCCCTTGAGGTTTCGTCCAACTCTATGATTCTATGATTCTATGATTCTAGGTTCCTAGTAATAAAGGCCTGGCAAGTTGACACCATTCTATTTGCCAGGGGCCATTTAAAGGACAGCATGTTGTTACTGTTAGAGTATGCAGATCAATAGTCTCAGAATGCAGTATATCAGTCACTGTGATCTGACTTACTATTGGCCTGTCTACATACTAACATTCTTTTATGCCCCTCCTTTCTGAAAGTTCTGTTGGTTACCTTCATGCATACCATCCAGCTTGAGAGGATCGTGTAACAAGCATAGGAACATTCTTCAATACACATTGTTTAATGAGGAATATTTGTTTCTATTTAAAGTTTAATAAACCTTTTTTTACTTTAATGTGACTCATTATTTGCTCTGTGGGGGTTATTAAACCAAGCAATAGTAAGACCTCTAACAGTTACTTGCGCTGTGAGCTGTAAAGGAGAGCAAATAGATTATGACTGAGGACCAATAGTAAAGGCTTGCACAAACCAGAGTCCCAGAATTTGGAGGACACTAAGTAGCCTACTTCTTCTGTAGTGCTCCGATCTTGTCCCTTTTCTATAGATTGTTATTGTGAACACAGCAATAATTACTTCTAGGATTACTTCTCATAGACATACATTAATCTGTACTGTTAATGGGTTCATACATTTTAGAGTCAAACCGTATGGGTGTCTTTTAGAGATGAGGACAAATTTAAAAAACAAATACCGTATATACTCGAGTATAAGTCAACCCGAGTATAAGTCGAGGCCCCTAATTTAACCCCCCAAAACTGGGGAAACTTATTGACTCGAGTATAAGTCTAGGGTGGGAAATGCAGCAGGGCCTGGCAGCTCTTCCTTTGTGAGCTGGGGGAGTGGTGAGTGATGTTTAAAATAACTTTTAGCCACTGATGCAAGTGCTTGAGTCAGTGGCTAAAAGTCATTTTAAACATCATGTGCCACTCCCCTGTGATGCAGATGGGGGTCATGAGAAGCGGCATGCAATGTTTAAAATGACTTTTAGCACTTGCCTCAGTGGCTAAAAGTATTGACCCACATATAAGCCGAGGGCCCCTTTTTTCAGCCCAAAATTAGGGCTGAAAAACTAGGCTTATATTTGAGTATATACAGTAAATTTTTCTGGCAAATTTGGATGATTCATCAAAAATTGTCAATTCATATTCACCATAAAGTCCCATGATGGATACAAATTGACAAATTTTAGCAATTTTTGATTCCTCAATTCATCAGACTATAAAATGCTCCCCCAAGGGACTTAGAGACAACAGAATTTGAGGAGGATCATCCAGTGATGCTCCTCTATGATCCCTTCAAGTTTTGATGTCTGAGTTATATACCCCAAAATAGTCCTACCCGGCAAAGTTCTCTAAAGACTCCAAACAGGCAGAGAAACTTCCTCTGACTCTGTTCTACAGCACCTGCACATTTGATGAAGACTGGGTTTCCCCAACCTAGTTCCCAAAGAACAATTTCCTAGAAGGCACCACCTAACTCAGTTGTCTAAATCCTCAATCTTCATTAAACTTAGAAGGCTTGCAGAGCAGAGTTAGGAGAAGACTCTCTGCAAGTCTGGTGCCTCTAGGTGCCTGGGGGATACTTTCCTGGTGAGCCCACTTTGGAGGTGCATGGCTCAGAGGTCTGAACCTCACTCATCACCAAACTATCAGGGATGGTAGAGGAGAGTCACAGCAAGCGCCCCTGAAAATTTGGGACCTGTAGATGATAGGGGGCATTTTAAAGAGGGGGACAAATATATTCATTGCTGCATCACTAGAAAATCATGATGAATCAGCGTTTTTATTCATCCCCATCTTTAGTCACTTTTTAAATTTGCCCATTATTTAAATTAATTTCCTTTGGATTAAGAGGCTGTGTGTCTCCACTGAAATTGAACTGACTCCTAAAGAGAACAATCCACAGTTTTCAAAATCTATTTTTATATGTTCTTCTCCATTAGCAGCACCAAGTTGAGTGGCAAAGCAAGTCACCATTTTAAATTTCCAAAAACGAAAAGAAAACCCCAGGACAAAGCTTTCTGAGGACAGGAGCTCAGCAAGGTGGGACGAGTACAAGGTCCTGGTTTTGGTTTTCAAAACCCTCCACGGCTTGGGCCCTGAATACCTGTCGGAGCGTATCTCCCAGAGGTCAACAGAGGCCAGGCCCACGCGGATGTCGCGGGCGGGCTCACTTAGGGTGGCCACGCCGAGGGAGGCGCGGAAGTCGATGACGCGTAGCCGCGCCTTCTCGGTTGTGGGCCCTTCATTAAGGAACAACTTACCCAGTGAGCTGCGCCTTGCATCATCCCTGCCGACCTTTAAAAAGGCTTTTAAAAACAATGCTGTATAGGGAGGCCTATGGCGACCTTATTTCTGGTTAATTTTGTCTTTCTTTCTTTCTTTTTTCCTCTTCCTTCTCACACCTCCTGCTACAAGTCGAGGGGCTTCCCTCTGCCCTATCTTCTGCTGCCCCTCATCAATGGGTTTTTCTTGATGTTTTACTGTTTTATGTGTGGGGATATGAAATATGCTTGCTATAGTTACATATTTTTCTTTCTTTAAAAGGCCCCCATGTATAAGATGGTGTCTACTTTTCCAATGCAAAATTAGTTTTGCAACCACACAGTTCTCTCCTAAGCTTACTTCCGTGTAGAACACACCCCTCAATTTTCAGTCTAACAATTTCAGACAAAAATATAGTTTTATAAATGGGAAAATACTGTCTTTCTTTTCCCAACATAGTATTTTCCAGAAATATCAAAGACATGAAGCACCCAGTTTCAAAGTGTATTAGCTAAGAATTAGAAACCTCAGTTATGTACACATTGCACCTTTCTTCCAATTGATCCTAAGAATAGCACTTCTGCTTAACATGATCTCACACCATCAAAGACCCTTTGGTCCATGACATGCTTTCTCCGGAACACATCCTGCCTATTGTAGATCACAGCCCTGGGACAATCACCACCCAGTCCCTTGGGTTACCTCCAAACCCTGAGTCCCAATCTTTGCTTTAGGCAATCACATAATCTAAGCTATGTAGTTTGCGGGTGGGCCTCCTCATAATGAAATATCATTTATATCTAGGAAGTCTGCATATGATCCATTCCTTAAGGCTAATTCCAACATTTGCAGCAAGAAATCTATGGAAAGTACTGTATAGTTCTGAAATTACTATTTTCCTTGGCTGTTCTAAAGCAATTGGTTGGCTTGATCCCTCCCACTTCCATAACCACAGGATATCAGCAGGTTTTGTTTGGAAAACCAAATATCTCCATTGCCTTGTCGGCAGAGAGTACATATTCTTCTCATTAAGTACCAACGAAAGTAGCGAAAGATTCAAACATTCTTCCCAAGAGCTGAGCTAGTCTACCGGAGCAAAATTATCCATAGGCTTTGGCAAGACCTTTGCTGAAGTTTAACATCCCACTGAATGTTTATAAGTTGAGCAACTAGGGCCAAGGGAAAAATGCAAATATTTGGCCTTGGTTCTCTATACTTTCCCATTGCCAAATTGAGAGCACAGATGCAGCCACCAAGTAAAGAAAGATCTGGAGACAGTTATGTACACTTGGGCAACAATCCTGTGTATACTTATCTGAAAATAAACCTTGATGGAGCTAACATCCAAGTAGACAGACCTGTATAGCATTTGAACTATAGGTGAACCTTAGGTTTTACTAGTAAGAAGTTGTTAAGTTTTCTGCCCAAAATCTAAGCACTGTTGTCACTGAGATTTAGAGGTATTCTCTGGCTTTCACTGGACAGAGAGATTGCTTTTTATGTTTTATTTTAGGATTAACTATGGCCAGAATACTTCACTAAGTAAGCTGGAAGATTGTGGGAACTGCAGCCCCAAAGTCACTTTTCTAAACTCTAGATCAGTCCCCGCCCCCACTTCATAGAGGATAACATTCCTATATTCTTGCAGCGTTGGTGGGCTGTTTCGTCAGTGCATGCAAATACTGAGACCACCAAGGCATAGCAAATTGCCAGGATGTCCCACTGAACCACTATTCAGAAGTGAATGCTTGCCTGAAGAAAACTGAAAAGATGTGGCCAAGCAAACTCTTTGGCTTCACAGGCGTTTACTTCACAAAGCAGCTGAAATCTTAAAATAGCTCTAACTTCTGAACTATATCTCAGGAGTTCCAGTTGCTTGGACCCCACTCAGTTGAGTTTAATGATCATAGAATCATAGAGTTGGAAGAGACCTCAAGGGTCAACTAGTCCAACCCCCTGCCATGCAGGAACCCCATCACAGTATTTCCGACAGATGGCCATCCAGCCTCTGCTTAAGAATCTCCAAAGAAGGAGACTCCACCACCCTCCGTGGCAGCATATTCCACTGCCGAACAGCTCCAACCATCAGGAAATTATTTCTAATGTTCAAGCGGAATCTCTTTTCCTGTAGTTTAAAACAATTGTTCCGAGTCCTAGTCTCTGTAGCCATGGAAAACAAACCTGTCCCCTCTTCAATATGGCATCCTTTCAAATATTTAATCATAGCTATCATATCCCTTCTCAGCCTTCTTTTTGAAAGGCTAAACATTCCCAGCTCCCTAAGATGCTCCTAGTAAGACATTTTTCCATATCTTCAACCATCCTGGTCACCCTCCTCTGGACCCATTCGAGGTTGTCAACATCCTTTTTAAATTGAGGTGGGCAGAACTGGACACAGTACTCCAGGTGGGGGGCTGACCAGAGCAGAATAGAGTGGTACTATCACTTCCCTTGATCTAGACGCGATGCTTCTGTTGATGCAACCAAGAACCACATTGGCTTTCCTGGCCGCCATGTCACACTGCTGACTCATGTTCAATTTGTGGTCCACCAAGACTCCCAGATCACTTTCACATGTATTATTTTACAGCCAGGTGTCTCCCATCCTATATCTGTACAATTCATTCTTTTGACCTAGGTGCACCCCTCTACTTTCTCCTCTGTTGAACCCCATTCTGTTAGCTTTGACCCAGCACTCTAATCTGTCAAGATCATTTTCAATATTCATCTTATCTTCTAGGGCATGCCTGCACAACACGTTGACCGGGGGCACCAACAGAAGTCCTGGTATTGGGAGGGGGAAATTCCCCACCACTCACGCACCAGCAAAGTGCATGGGAGCCCGGCCCTGCACTGGACCTGATTGGTGTTTACAGTGGGGTGGTGCCAGCTGTGGCCTGAGGTGGAGGGCAACGTCCACGGCTGGCTGTGGCTTTTCCATGCTCTTGCTGGCGACGCAGGGGTGCAGGGCAGAGCAGGGGAGAATGAAGCCTGAAGCTCTTTCCTCCTCGGCCATCCTGGCTGTGGTGGCGTGCCCATTCCCACAGCTGGGCTGGGCCCGCTTGGTTCTCTGATAGCCCTGGAGAGGGCAGCACTGGAAAAAGTGCTGGAGACCTTGATGGGTGGGTGGGTTGAGGGTGAAAGCATGCCTTTTTTGAAGAGGAGATTCAAGGAGCCCAGAAATTTGCAGAGGCAAACAGCGGTGGCAGATCAAATCCACCACCGCTGCTTGCCTCGGTAATCTCCCAGGCTGCTCAAATATCCTTCTTCGAACCTCCCCCATCTTCCCATTCATGGCAAAGGGGAGGACGGGAAAGGCTCAACCCGTTTGAATTTGGTGCTACACCAGCGAGGATGCTTGTGTAGTGCCAAATTCAAACGTGGCGGCAGGTTGGCGGCAGGGAGAGAGCATGTGCGGGCAATTGGTACAGAGCCCGAAGGGACATGCAGCAGGCAGGTGGGAGCCCGCAAGTTGTACAGAGTTGGACAGTCCTGTTCTAGGGAATCAGCAACCCCTCCCAATTTGGTATCATCTGCAAATTTAATTAGCATACTCTCTATTCCTTCCTCCAAGTTATTAATAAAGATATTAAACAGCACTGGACCCAGAACAGAACCCTGGGGCACCCCACTGGTCACATTTCTCCAAGCTGAAGAGAAGTCAGGTGCGATCAGTTGACCAATTACAAATCCACCTAACAATAGCACTATCTATCCCACTTTCTACTAACTTCTTTGCAAGAATACCATGAGGAACCTTATCTAAGGCCTTACTGAAGTCTAGATAAGCAATATCCAGAGCATTCCCCTCATCCACCAGGCCTATAATTTTATCAAAGAAAGAGATCAAATTAGTCTGGCATGACTTTTTAAGAAACCCATGTTGACTTCTTGTAATGACAGCATTATTTGTTACATAATTACAGACTGCCAGTTCAATAATCTGCTCTAGGATCTTTCTAGGGATTGAAGTCAAGCTGATGGGGCGGTAATTATTTGGGTCCTCTTTTTTCCCCTTTTTGAAGATGGGGAGAACATCAGCCCTCCTCCAATCGATCGGGACTTCCCCTGTTCTCCAGGACTTCTCAAAGATTATTGCCAATGCTTCTGAAATTACTTCTGCCAGTTCTTTTAATATCCTTGGGTGTAATTCATCTGACCTAGGAGGCTTAAATTCATTTAATGTTTTCAGATGTTTCTGTACAACCTCTCAACCTATTATATGTTGCAATTCCCGTCCTACCTCATCTACTCTTTGTCCCAGTGGATCTCTTTTTTTTCCTTTTTGGAGAAAACTGAAGCAAAGATGTTGAGTAGTTCTGCCTTTTCCTTGTCTCCTGTTTGTAACTGGTTATCATCACCACGCAGAGAGCCTATTATTTCCTTATTTTTCCTTTTGCTGCTGACATAACTAAAGAATCCGCTTTTACTATCTTTAACCTCTCTGACAAGTCTAAGTTCATTTTGTGCTTTAGCTTTTTTTTACCACCCCCTGCATATATTAGCTGTTTCCTTATATTCCTCTTTGGTGCATTCCCCATTTCTCCATTTCCTGTGCTTGTTTTTCTTTATAGTTAGCTGAGCTGAAAGTTCTTTAGTAAACCATTGCGGTTTCTTTAGACCTCTCCCATTTTTTCTTCTTGTTGGAACAGTTTTAGATTGTGCCTTTAATATCTCGCTTTTAAGGAACTCCCATCTATCTTGGACTCCCTTCACTTTCAGTGTTTCGGTCCATGGAATCACAGCCAATAATTCCCTAAGTTTACAAAAATTGGCTTTCTTAAAGTCCAGGATTCTTGTCTGACTATGCTTAGCTTCACCTTTCAACTGTGTAACAAATTCCAAGAGGGCATGGTCACTTTTACCTAACGATCCCATCACTTCAACCCCATTTAAAAGGTCCTCTTTATTGGCTAAGACCAGATCTAAAATGGTTGTGCCTCTTGTTGCCTCCTCTACATTCTGGACCATGAAATTGTCTGCAAGGGCAGTAAGGAATTTGTTAGACCTTGCATTCTTAGCTGAGTTGGACTGCCAACATATATCAGGATAGTTTAAATCTCCCATTAATAATACATCTCTCCCTTTTGACTGTGTGGCCATCTGCTCAAAGAAGGCATCATCCCAGGATGGCTTGGGGGGGGTCTATAATATACTGCCACAGAGACATCCCTCCCCATTTTTTCACCCCTAATTTTCTCCCAAATACTCTCAACATGCTTCCCCTGCTGTATATCTTATAATTCTTCAGCACAATAAATGTCCTTAATATATAAAGATACACTTCCTCCATTCTTACTAGGTCTGCTCCTTTAAAACAGGTTATACCCTCCAATATCTACAATCCAATCATAAGTCTCATTCCACCAAGTTTCAGTGATGCCAATTATGTCATATTTATTTTGCTGTATTAGGAGTTCCAGCTCCTCTTGTTAGTTCCCCATGCTCTGTGCATTGGTGTAGAAACATGTGATGCTATGTGTGCTTCTTACATACCCTTTGCTTAACCCAGGTGTGTCCTAACTTCAGCCCTCCTGATGTTTTGGACCACAACTCCCAGAATTCTAAGCTTAGACTGCCAGTGACAAAAGACTGTGGGAGTTGTGGTCCTAAACATCTGGAGGGCCAAAGTTTGGACATGCCTGGCTTAACCTGTTTTTCCTTGCACTGATGGTCTGTACTACACCTTGTCCTGCTAATAAATTAATTTGGGCTAATCCCCACACCACCTTCTAGATCTCTACCTTTTAAGAAAACTTTTGGTAAGTCCAGTGGCGCAGTGGTTAAATGCCTGTACTGCAGGTAAAACTGTGCTCATGACCTTGGGTTCAATCCCAGGTAGCAGGTTCATGGTTGACTCAGCCTTCCATCCTTCCAAGGTCAGTAAAATGAGTGCCCAGCTTGCTGGGGGTGGGGGGCAATGTGTAGCCTGCATACTGTGCAGTAATTAAAAACTGTAAACTGCCCAGAGACTACTTGAAGTGGTATAGGGTGGTATATAAGCAGAACACTTTTTGTTTAACCAGCAATTAAGCAAGGAGGTTGAGCCTCCCCAATGATTCTTCCCAGAGGGTCCAGATGTTTATGGAACAGAATGAAAACAATACAATGGATAAAAATCATGCCATTCCATCAAGTCCTTGGCACAGCTTCTCAATTGGCAAATTGGCATGGTACTTTAATGTCAATCCTTTACACAATAGCTATGAATAATAAAGGGCCATGCCCTTCTTTAAAAAGATATTTTCGCAAAGCAATTTGTTTTAAAAGGAAAAATAGCAGCAACTCATTTGCTTTAACAACAGTCTGCATCAACCTCATGGGAGACAGTCCATAAAGTTAGGATTGCTATGTTCCATAATTTGTCTATTATGGAAAATATTAGGAATCATTATAGATACAGTAGGCAAATGTATAAAATATGTAAATTTGTTTTTATATAAAAATCAACTATCTTAATTGTTGCATTGTTTCTACAATTAAATTTCAGGCAGCATCATTTACAGCTACTGATCTATGAGAAACATTCTCAACCTGAGGATCTCCTCCCCTTTGGGGGTTGAAGGACCCTTTCACAGGTGTCTCTGCGAGAGTCCTGTTCCCCTCCCCTTCCTTGCCTATTGCTGTCAGTAATAACAAGCAAGGGTCTCTCTTTCTCTCTCTCTCTGAAAGCCCACCAGCTGCCTCCCGCTCCATTCTAACACACGGAAGGTGTTTTCTGCTGGAGCGCCGTCCGCCTCGCCCACCCCACCCCACCCCAGCCTTCCCGAGGACGGCAGACACGCAAACGCCCCAGTTGCGCGCAGGAGAACTTGAGGCAGGTGCGCGCCTCACGGGAAACCCTCGGGGACAGGCTGGCTTTCCGGCGGCGGCGCCCAAAGTGCTGGAGGAGCCACTTTCATTGGCCGCTGGGGGGCTTCCATCGCCTTCGCGGCCGCCCAAGCTCATCCCCGGGTGGCGCCCGGGCACAGCGTGTCCGAGGAGCGCGAGGAAGTGTTGCAAGCGCCCAAAAAGGCCAGGGGCGAGGGAAGGGGACCGGGGAAAAGAGAGAGGGCAGGCACCTGCGCTTGGGCCGACCGTGCCATATTGGGATGAGGCGGCGAGCGGAGCGCCGGTGAGCTTTTCCCGAGCCCCTGGGAGCGGCGCAGGGCTGGGGAAACCTCCCTGGAGGGAAGGAGGCCGTGAGATGCCTGCCTCGTGGGTCGGAGCGCGCCCGCGGCAGCAGCGGCTGCACGCGTTTTGCCGCCAGCCTGGCCGCTGGAAAGGGGTTGTTAATATAGCTCCTGAAGTTTGATGCGGGCGGCGGCGGCGAAGGAGGACTGTAGCAACGGCAGCGGCGGCGGCAGGCAAGCAGGCAGGCAGGCGGAGTGCAGCGCTAAGGGAGGGGGAGCGAGCGAGCGAGCGCCTGCAGCCGAGAGGCGCCGACATCCGCGCAAGTTCCCGCGGCCCGAGGGTCGCCTCTGCCGACGCTGGACGCCTCGTGTCGGTGGCGGAAAGTTCCTGGGCGTTGGGGGCGGGACTGACTGCCTTGCCTCTCTCCCTCCGACACCACCCGCCCCCGTGATTTTGTGGCTAAATAATTTTATGGTTGGGGGTCACCAGAACATGAGGAACTTTATTAAAGGGTCGTGGCATTTAGGAAGGTTGAGAACCACTGCCTCTTAGGCCAATCTCTAAATCAGACCAACTCTAGAGTTGTTTTCAGCATAAAAACGGGGAGAGGAGAACCATATAAAACTGCTGGTGAATATTACTAAGGAATTACGTTTTGTCATGAATGAGGGCTTCTGGGGGCATTCCCATCAGGTGACTGTTGTTTATGCCATCAGTCCCCCCCCCATGAGAATCCCACCTACAGGACCATCTGATTTGCAGAAAAAAATGCAGGGGGAAATGAGAACACTGCAGAAATTAAAGGAAGGTATCACTTTCTTCAGAGATACAGTTCAAATATTATAACTAGAAAATATTCTAGCTTGCTTTATTTAACAAATATTTGCCATATTTGACTGTATACACACACTATTAGATGCAGGCCCCAATTAAACTGTGGAGGGTTGACTCATTGATTAATTAAATGGAAATGCTTATTTCTCACAAAATAATGGTCACACACACACACACACACACACACACACACACACACACACACACACACACACACACCAGTAATTCTGGTTCTATGGTGGCTACAGATTAGGGAGGGAGGGGGGGAGGAAGGAAGTTTAAAATCCACATTATGATCTAAACAGGAACCAGGTAATGTGTTTAAAATCTGGGTGAAACCATGTCAACCAAGTATAGCAGCAGCCCTGGGTCAAGTGTAGTAAGTAAACCAACTATCAGTAACTAGGGTGACTATGTATTCCTGCTTTCCAGAAAATAATTTTTCAAGAGATGTCCTGTCCAGTCCAAATTAAAGATAAAGAATAATAAGAAAAGACATCAAAAGCCTGGAAGTTGCACATGAAAGTTGGCAGCTAGCCAGTGTTCCTTACTGTGGTGAGATGTATTCTAATTGTTTCCAAGTTTGCATTGTTACAAATTAGCATGTGAGCATGTGACATGCAGATTCATATAGCAGATATGTGTGCAGAGCTATGCCCTCTTTTGTCTTGATTTTTGTTAGCATATTTCTTCTTTTTGGGCAATACACAAGTAACCCCTACAAAAGGGGTGACAGACACAATGTGATGAAGGGATGGTCAGTCATATGTCACATGCTGGAAAAGCTCCAAAGGAGAACCAGCCAGACTTTCATTCATCTACTCTTATCCATTAAGATGGTTATACTGACCCATCTGAATAAGAGGTTGGATACAATTGTGTAGATTAAGAAAGATCAGTTCAAGAAGATAATCGTGGGAGGCAGAAAGAGAGAGAGAGAGAGAGAGAGAGAAGAAAGAGGGAGGAGGAGCAGAGCCCAGGAGCTGGGAAAGTCTGCAGGCCAAGGAAGCAATGCAGGAAGAAAGGAACAGACTGAATCTGTGACTGTCACACCTGGGTGACTGCTTGTGCAGATAAAATCTCCTGTAAAATAAAGGAAATTTACATAGTGTCATAAAAAGGCAGTCATTTGTCATATTGGGCAGAGTGAGGCAACAGACTAGCAAAGCTACTTGAGAGTCAAAAAGATTTCAGGTTCTGATAGAAACACAGTAATTCTGAACTCTCCAATACCCAGGATTTCCACACATTGGCTGATGTTAGTGACCTGTGAATAGCACCCATTTCCAACAGGGTCAGAAACGAAACAAAATAACAGAAAAAAAAACTATGCTTATGTCTTAAGCGACACATAATGTTCCTGAAGCTGAACAAACAGCAACCGCAGCAGAACTACAGACATATTTTCAGATATGCATAGCATTCTGTAATACAGTGGAACCTTGACTTACGTCATTAATCCGTTCCAGTGGTCTAGACTTAAGTCAAACATGACTTAAGTCAAACGAACATTTCCCATAGAAAGTAATGGGAAAGTGGATTAATCCGTTTCAGATTATGAAAAAGACCCCTGAAAACAGCAATTTAACACAAATTTGACTGGGATAGGAGATTCCTTCTGGGGATGTAAATGAAATGTCTCTTCAAAGAGAGGAGGAAGCAGTGGAATTATAGTCCACAAGTTATATGCCTCCACTTTTTAATGTTCATACCAACAATGTCTAACATTTAAGTTTTACTTATTTTTAACCTGACGTTCCAAGTTCTGAACAACTCTATGCTTACCATTAGAGTCCCACAACTTTACAGCTCCCCAACTAAAATGCTTCCATTGTGGACCAGACTTCTGCAGCCAGATTTTTTACAAGACTGAGCCGACTGTCTAACCAGCGAGGCCAGCCCTGAGCTCCCGGCCCTTCTTCTCCTCTGGCAGCAGCGGTGGCTTCGGTGAGGCCGAGGACCAGCTCCAGGTGCTCTGAGCTGGCCTCGCCAAAGCCGCCACTGCCGGAGGAGGGGAAGAAGGCAGGAGCAGTTTGGAGGCGGCAGCCGTGATGCTGGGTTGTGGCTGCCGCCCAGTTGTCTTGCGCCGGGCTGAGATGAAGTCAAAGCTGCAACTCAAGTCAAACAGGCACCTTCTTGATGCAAGTCAAATATGATGCAAGTCAAGCAGCATGTAAGTCAACGTTCCACTGTATATATAAAATATGGTAGCCTTGGAATAAACTTAATTCAGCTTGCTTTCTTGGAGAATTTTGTTCTTTCTATTTAGAGCATGGTTCTTACATGGCTTGCCGTCACAACAAGGCTGAGAGTACATTTAATGTTTGTCATGTCTTGGAATCAGTATCCTTCACTAGGGTCCTTTTAGAAAAAGCAGTTGTGGACCTACAATCAAAGTAAGGGCCCCTGGCAGTTTTCTCCTGAAGATAGATCTCTCCTGGCAGCTTTTCTGCCTTGAACGGTACTTTTACTGGCCAAAATCCTGTTGGGCAGCTCCACGCATTCAAGGCAAGTGACATCAGCAGCTACTGTCTTTTACTGCTAATTGAATGTTTTACTCACAAATACATCATGTTTCAATTCTCCTTAGGGGGCCCTTTCATCCTGGAAGAACCTTAGGCCTCAGCAATTTTTGACTGCCTCCAGTTACAGTGGTGACTGTCACCACAGACAGTAGCACTAGGAGAAAACTCTCATTTCCCCTTTTTCCTCTCAATGCACGTTTTCTCTCTATTTCATTCCTGTAAATCCTTCCGCCATCGAGGGCTCATATAGGAAAGCCTCCTTTAATAGTAGTAATTGTTCCAGGAAGTTACAGCACCTGCTAGATACAAGAACAACACCAGCTTTCTAATATGAAAGCAAGGTCAAGGACACAGATGTCTCCATCATGTCTGGAGAAAGAATAGATAAAAGAAAAAAGACAAAAGGAAGCAAATCTTCAAGCTAAGCACTAGACATTTTGTAGAACCTGGTAACAACCAGAATCAGAACTCAGAGCATGTGTACAGTATTGTAAAGACAGACTTGTTTCTGTCTCTTACTATATACAAAGTATCCGCAGGGTTATGGGAAGGCATCTCTAATAATAAAGCCAATACAGTGGACCCTTATATAACAAACGGTTTGTATAACATAAAATCTGTACAATGTAAAAAATTCCAGAGATAGGGGAAATTTGCTTAACAGAATTGTCTATGGAGCAGATCTGTACAACATAAAAATGGTTGCGATTAGGGATTACTCTGTTTTTCATATGGGAAATTTGTATAAAGGAAAATTTGCATAACATAATTTCATTTGGAATTAATTAATTCCTTTATACAAGGTACCACTGTACATGGATGTGTCTTTGAACACCAGATACTCCAGAGACTATTGTGACCTAGCCGAGGCTGAGCTATGGATGGGGCTGCAGGTCAAACTGTCCAAGCAAAGAACATTTTCGGTCCTATTTCTCAAGAATGTTATGATTAGCTCCTTAAGCTGCATAGGTTTGTGTCCTCTTCTTTTTGCAGAAAACTGTTTTTTTTTTCAGTAAACAGTTTTTGGTATAGAACTCAAATTACACTTGTGCCAAGCCCAAAGGAGTTGGTTCCTGCCACAGTTACATTGAACCTGTATTTTAACAACAGGGACAGTTTTAGACATGAATGATTTCTTCTCCTCATTATTGCTTTTAAGCTGCAAAAAAGGTCACAGCTGAGGACCCTATTATCCTTGCACAGATGGGCTTGCACCAACAGGACTTAAAAATTTTAATCAATTTTACCGCAAATTTCCACCAAAGAATAAAGGCTATACAACACATCACTGGCATTATTGACAGCAACTGTCCCCAAGCTATCATTTTCATGATATGCTTGACTACAATGCCCATCATCCTAAGCCCCAGAGTCATGCTGACTAGAGATAATGGAAGCTATAGTCTAACACATCTGGAGGCTGCTTGGTTAGATGATGCTGATTTATTGGTCCTCCCATGGAGGATGTAAATATATTGGAGGAGGAGGGAAAAGGGACTGCAGCTACATGAAGTAATACTAATTTCCTGGCATATCTATAGCAAGGGTTACTCCAGCTTTTTTATTTATTTACCCAGTCCATTTGGCAAATGATAATTTAGTCCAGAAACTCAGGTCATCAAACCCTGACTGCTAAAATAGAAATTCAAAAGGAAATGATATCTGCAGAGAAACCCCTGCTGCTATAGAGGAACTCACACTGTTCACATGACAAAATTTTTGTTATTTAATATACAACCCAAAGGTGCCTTGTAACCATGTATCCTACCCATCAATGTACAAAATGGGTTATCACTACCCTTTCTGTCAATGGTCCCTATCTACAGAAACACAAATTTAGTTGAATGCTATATGTCTACTGGGGGAATCTCTACTATGAAGGTGATTTTCTGGTTGGAGGAACACGAAGGCTGCATCCTAGACTTACTTATCTGAGAGTAAGCCTGAGAAACAAGCTGGTTTTGGAACAATGGTTTCTGAAGTACAGTGGTACCTTGTATGAAGGAATTAATTCATTCCAAATGAAATTATGTTAAGCAAATTTTCCTTTACACAAATTACCCATAGGAATGCATTGAAAACAGAGTAATCCGTAATCACAACCATTTTTATGTTGTACGGATTCGCCCCATAGACGATTCTGTTAAGCAAATTTCCCCTATCTCCGGATTTTTTTATGTGGTACAGATTTTATGTTATGCAAACTGTTTGTTATACGAGGGTCCATTGTACTATACTTTTTTGGGGGGTGCAAACATACTAATCCTAATTTGAGGTATGGAATATGTTTCTACACATGGACATCCTACATGAAGGTGATGCCAAGTTAAATAATTCTCAGAATAATTTATAAAATCATCTTTTCAAACTGAGTTCTGTAATTCACACCAACATAGCCCTTGGCACTACTCCTTCTTGTCCTTGTCTGTCTGGCATTAGGTTGCAATCCTATGCCCACTTTCCTGGAAGTAAATCTTATTGAATCTGAGTAGATGGCTTGGGGTTGCACAATTGGATTCCAAACACACAAGCAGATTCACACATTAAATGTTCTGAGTTTCTTCATGTTCTCATAAACCTAATGTAACCAGCATTTTCTAATCTGGTTTAATTCTCATTGCATGTTCTCCTGTAACACAGATAAAGAGCGTTAATTCATGCTTGAATGCTCTGTACAGAAGTGGCCCTTCATCACTATCCCTTAGACCTGCTGAAACATGAAATACACTGAAAAGTATCTCAATGAGGTAGGAGCTTCCAAACAGAACAAAAGTTCTGCCTTCAACTGGCCATGCTTGGTGATAATGTGACACAAATGAGAGGAGGATCTACCAGAATTCATGACCACCAAAATAATGTATTTGAACATAAATAGTCCTTAGGGAATTCTTGATCTAAAAAAAATCTCCACTTTTGAAGCTCCCTTCATACTTTTTTGTGAGTTAATTGAAATCTGATCAGAAACCTATTTAATAGAAATGAACATACTATTGAAAGCTGGAACAAACTGGAACAAACCCCTGGAACAAACCCCAAGCAAACCAAATCATTTCATTAACAGAGACAAAAAGGCAGGGGAAGGAGGATGGGAGAAAATGCCCAAACAAAGAGTCTAAAACCCAGTACTTTTTAGTGGTTTCCAATCATGGGTCCTGGGATGTTTGTGGACTACAACTCCCATAAATCCTGTCCAGCACAGCTACCGGTAAAGGCTTCTAGGCGTTTTAGTCCAAGGACGTTTGAAGACCCACGTTTGGGAATCACTGATTTACAAGAACTTAACATTTTTCGAAAATGTTCTCTCTTTGGGTGCTTTTACACGACCTCTAAAATCCGCTGGCAACTTAAATTTGGACCAGAGATCATGGGGGTTTGTCCTGCTTCCTGTGTTCTCACTCTTCTGCACTCCATTGCTCCTGCCTGCGGTGAGGGGAGGGAGAAGCGGTGAGGGGAGGGAGAAAAGGGGAGGCGGGGACAACAAAACAAACAGAAGGTGAGGAGAGCCCGGCAGACACAGCTTTACAATCCACATCGGAAGATTTTTTTACATCTGGAGACCAGGTACTTGTAAAATGCACTGGGGCGCACTTAGGTGGGCGTAGTCGTACTTAGTATTTTTTTAAGTCCACAGCTGGTGAGAAAACAATTTTAAGCTCTGCATCTGGGAGCCCTTTGCCTCAGATTTTAGGGGTCATGTAAAAGCAGCCTTTATCTCTTTGCTCATCATGGGAACGGGATATGGGTTATTCCACTGAATTAGAGCATGTCCAAAGCATATGCTAGGATCCCAAGGAGATTTTAATACTACTTCACCTAAAAATCCTGACCAACAACAACAACAACAACTTTATTGATTAGCCGTTCGGGCCATATCAAGTACTAAAACTACATAGGTCCAGAAAGATACAAAAAATACAAGTTGTGACTGAACAGTTTTCAAAGTTAGGGTGGCCAAAACGAATGTTATCATTCAAGATGATAACATTCTAACAATCCTGACCAGAATAAGCAGCTATTGTAGAGGTTACCTCTCACTCTAAAGCAGAGACAAGCAACTGGCCCTTTGGTTGTGGAACTGCAATTCCCATCGCCCCCACCACCACCACAATTGGCTATAGTGGGCTGATGAGAGCTGCACTCTTAACAGTATCTGACAAACCATACATGCCCCACCTCTGCTCAAAGGATCGAGCAAACAGAAACCACTGCAGCAAAGGCAAGTTAAGAGACACAAGGCAAGATGCAATGAACACGGAGTGCGAAAACAATGTTATTTTGGCAGTCTGTTCCTGTTGGAATTTGCAAGACAATACTGTACATTAAAATAAATTAGAAGGGGTGATGGTAGTTATGCAGAAGTAGAGGCATCTGCAAGGTGATGCCATTACTCTTTGGGTCTGTGTGACCTTTTTGATCCTTAGATAGAATGAGACAAACACATGATACATTCTGGATCAAAAAGGGTAGCCTACAACATCCAAGCTCCAAGCCTCAACTAAGGGCCTTTTCACACGACCCCTAAGATCCGCTGGTCCCTTAAATTCGGACCAGAGATCTTGGGGGTTCGTTTCTGTTCCTCTGTCCCCACCCCTCAGCACTTCCTGCTCCTGTCGGCATGAGGGGGGGGAGGGGAAAAAGGACAAAAGAAGCCTTTACTAACCTGCCAGTGAGGGTCGAACTTGCCATGAGCGCTCCGTTACTTCCTGGTTCCGGCTCAAGGAGCTCTTAAAGGGGCGGGAGGCAAAAAAACAACAGACAAGCCAGGAGAGCCCGGCACTCTTATCCGCATCAAATTTTTTTCACCTGCAGAGAGCAGGTACATGAAAAATGTGCTGGGTCGCGCTAAAGTGGGCGGGGTCACACTTAATTGTCTCCAAACTCCAGAGCTGGTGGGAAAACATTTCTAAGCTCCGGAGCTGGGAGCCATTTGCAGCGCAGCTTAGGGGTCGTGTATAAACGCCCTAAGAAACTGGCTTTTTTCCATCTTGCCAAGAACCTTACATCTAAGAAATAACTCCTGGCAAATCCATCTTTTGCCATGTTGTAACCTATTGGTACTACTCTGAGGAAGAGGGTTTCGCCCTCGAGATATTAGTAATGTTTTTGTTATTTTTCTAGCAGTGTAAAGGTATCACCTATTTCCACTTTTGTATTCTGGATCAAATGTCTGATTTCCCACCACCACCACCAAATGAACTGCTGAAGAAACTCCCTTGGCAATGTAGCTAAATCAGCTGCAGAACTCGGAAGCTTTTCACCTCCTTCAGATCCAGGTAGCTGCATTCAACAGATCAGATACCCAACTTTACTCTGGTAGTCTGCCTGACAGAAGTTTCACTGAATTTAACAGAGCAGTTCACTCTGGCTTGTAGCTTAAGGCACTACTGACCATCACAAACAGCTGGTGCGTGAAAAGGTTGTTTTAGAATTTGTGGGCTGCCAAAAGTAACATTTTAAGGCCTGCCAATAGTCCTTGTAACCTGCAGAAAAAATCTTTGAGAAGACAAGTTGGAAGAGGGAGGCACATCTTCAAAGACTGACACAGAAAAGAAGGCACTTTGTTGACAGGGCAACAGATTTTGAACAAACAAGAGTGACTTGGCAATAGAACAAATTTTATAGATCAAAAATGAAGACTGCATTATAATTTGGCTTTGAAATCAATTATAGCTTTTAAAAAGAAACTAAAACGTGATGTTAGCATCTTTCCAACTACACAGTATTTCAGTCAGTCTAGAGATGCCACTAAAATAGATATAAATGAATAATACGAATTCCCACCTCATCCTTCCCCCAAAAATATATCTATAGGCGAAAGCTCACATGAAAATAAAACAGTCTTGAAGATGACACATGATCCCCCCCGTTTTGTTTTGTCTTCTTTGGATTCTGTCTTGAAAACAAATTTTCTTTCCCACACAGTGTGTCTAGTCTAGCCAGTGGGGAATAGACGGCAACAGAGGGGGAAGCAACCTGATACACCAGCGCCACCTACCCGCCTCTAGGAGGCAGCGCACGTCGATGGCTGGGACCGAGGGGGAGACCGTATAGAACCCCTTCCCGCCCCATCTCCAAGTGGCCTCCACATCTTTTCGGCGGAATAACCCCCCACACACACACACCCGGGAGAGGGGCCGAAGGGCTGAAATGAGTCCAAACCCGGAAGCCAAGCGGGCTTCAAAGGCAGCCTCCGCGCCGTCGAACGAAGCCCGAAGGCGCGGCGGGACCTGAGCGCTCCTCCTCGCTCTCTCGCAAACTTCCACCGACCAGACGGCCGCCCGCCCGCCCGCCTTCCCTCCGCGCGCGGGAGGGGACCTTATTGTTCGGCCCAGCCCAGCGTCCGGCGCCGGCGGGAGCCCACCCGCCTCTCCCTCGCTGGCCAGAGCGCGCCTTTTTGGAGGAGGAGGAGTGTGTGTGGGGGGGTTGCTGAGGCGAGGCGTTGAGGGCGGGGGGGGGGCAGCTCCTGCCGAAGAGAAGCCCAGGCAAGCGCCCGAGAGAGCCCGGGAGAAGCAAGCTCCGTCGGGCGGGCTGGCCCTTCTCTTTCCTGGGCAAGGCAAGGCGGCGCACTCAAGCCCACCCTCGCTCGCTCGGTCGCTCACTCACTCGGCCGGCGGGCCGCGCGCGCTTACCTCGGGCGAGCCTGCAAAAAGGGCTTGTGCCGGCGCCGGCGCCGGTCCCGGCTCGCTCTTGCTCGCTCGCTGGACGCCTCCCGGGCTGCTCGCGCGCTCCCGTCCGTCCTCTTCGCCTCCTCCTCCTCCTCCTCCTCCTCACACACACACACACACACACCCAGCCACCGCCGCCGCGCTCGTTCGCTCGCCCGCCCGCCTCACCCCCCTCTGTGTGTGTGCAAGTGTTTCGTCTCTCTCTCTCTCTCTCTCTCTCTCTCTTTCTCTTGAGGAGAAGCTGGGGCGGGCGGGAGGGAGGGAGAGAGGGAGAGGGGAAGAGACGGAGAAATCTGCCACCACAGGAAGTGGAGCCCTCGGCCAGGAGGGCCAGCGCGGGAGATCCGCGGGGAGCCGTCGCTCCTCCCCGGCCAACAAAGAAACCTGCTCCCGGGGGGCCGGAGGCGGCGGCGGCACCGCGAGCGCCTGGGAGCCGGTCCCGGAGGGGGTGGAGGGGAGGGGGACACGGGCATCTCCAGACCTCCCCCCTCCCTCTCCCTCCCCCCCTCACCTCAGTCTCTTATCCCATGGAAACACGGGGCGAACCTCCAGCCCGGATTTCTCAGGATCCCCCCTCCGAAGGGAGTCGGCTCCTTTTCCTCTGTCCCAACAGGATCCGTGGTGGATATAATATTTGATTAAGCGGATCTCGAACCGAGAGATCCTAGCACCGATGGCCATAAGCAAAACGAGCGAGGCAAGCTTGGGGGGGGGGCTTGGCGTCGTTGTACGAAAGGCGTGAGAAAGTATTATTTGAGACATCCGCTCCCTCTTCTCCTCCCCCCCCCGGTTAAAAAGGGGAGAGCCACTGTCTACTCGGTGAGGAGCATCTGGACCCGATCACTAGAAAAACGGGTTCCTTCTTATGTCTGTGGCCCGGAGTGGGTGGCTTTGAACTTTCTTCCACGGCCCCTTTCTTTCCCTTATTTTGGGGTGGTTTCCCCCATCTGCCTGCGTCCGCCAACGAGGCTTTCTCGATCCCTTTGCGGCGGGTATGTGCAGACACAGCCATCCTCCTCTTGGGTCCTTTTAAGTGCCAGACGACCAGCGTTTGTGGAGCTCCCGGTGGAGTGGTTTGTTCTCCTTCCCAGATGCGAGTGTTGTGTGGAACATTCAGACGCGAAACACGTTGGACCGTCTGTGGTGAAACGGGAGACGCTATGGCCAAAGAGAACTGGTTTTCATAAAGTACTACTGCCAGCAGTGACCATTCCAGGGTTAACATTCGCCCTCAGCAAAATTACTGCTAGTGAAACAAACCTCCTAAGACTAGGTAAACCATTTAACATATGTTCACATAAGAATCATTTATCCTTATTTAAACCTCTGGTGACAGACGGAGAGACTCCAAATGAGGCAGCCCTCTCCAACTCTCATCTCCCATTGCTTTTTCATTGCTCCTCCACATTGGCATCTTTGCAGGCTACTGACAGTGTTGTGGGGATTGCTGTATTCTCCCACTGTGTTTTGCTTTTGCTTTTCAACAGTGCCCTTTCTGAGGAAAGCCCAGAAGATCTGGGAGTGTTTTAGCCTTGAAGAGAGAAAAAGGGGGAAATGTGATAGCATTTTCCAATACTTAAGGCAGTATTGGAAGGGGAGAACAGGATCTGTTCCCCATCATTCCCGAGTGCAGGATATGCAACAATGGGCTCATGTTACAGGAAGGCCGATTTCAGTTGAATATGAGGAAAAACTTCTGGACTGTTAAGGTGATAAAACCGTGGAACTGATTAACTTAGGAGGTGTTGAGCACTCCAACACTGGAGACTTTCAAGAGAAAACTGGGCAACCATGTATCTAATCTGTTTTTATCTGTATGCACTGAGCTGAGTTTTGGACTCATTGGGTTTACAGAACCCTTCCGACCCAATGATTCTCTGATTCCATCTCAGTTATGTGTGTATTGTTTTGGGCAGAGACTGGCCTATCTGCACTATGCAGAATGCAAGCACATCCCTTAATTCAGGCATGTCCAAACGTCGGCCCTCCTGATGTTTTGGACCACAACTCCCAGAATTTTAAGCTTAGATTGCCAATGACTAAGGACTGTGAGAGTTGTGGTCCAAAACATCTGGAGGGCCAAAGTCTGGACATGCCTGCCTTAATTTCACTCCTGTGCAAACAAGAGGAGGGCCGGACAGTTGCAGAGAGCTCAAAAACGGAGGACCTTCTCTTACCTCTTCAGGCTCCAAGACTACTCGCTCTTTAAACCCAGGGGCCTTGTGGCATCCTCATAAGCATCAGAGCCCACGATCTTCACAGGAGCACTTAAAGAGCAAGCATCTGCTTCCAGCAACCTAATGCTGTTAATGATTTATATTTTTAAAAGATTTTTTAAAAAAACTATGCAAGGATCCCCTTTTAATATCATCCCCAGATTATCTTTCTAATTACATCACACACAAAAAGTGAAAATCAGACACTGAAGCAATCTTGAGTGCAGTTAGCAGCAGTTTCAGTCCTATGCACCTGTAAATCTTGGTGGGACTTCGTTTTGAAAAGACATGGATAGGATGACACAGCCTGTGTTCAAAAGCAAGCCCCACATCTATCGACACATGATATCCAGTTATACCCACAAACTACCTTGCCAAATTCTCCTCCAGAAAGTAGGCACAAGAGCATACACAAGAGCAGCAAGCAAATGTTGCTTGAATACAAAATGGCGGGTTTCCCTAGGATGCGTGCTCACATAGCATTCACTTGCAATCTGTCATTGTGGTTCTGCGCTCATCTTTTTTTTGTCCCTTTTCCTGTGATTTGTTGGGCCAGAAGTCCTGCAGTGTCTATTCTGCAGATTATTTTCTGCCCCTCTTCTAGCAACCTTTTCTCATCCCCTTCCAAACTACGTTTAGATTCATCCATCATGGATACCGTTGTAAAACTCCTCTGATTTTCTTTGTAAAGCCAGAACACCGTTTCATAAACCCTACACACTCCCCAACATTAAAAAAATGAAAACTGAGATGGCCCTGGCAGCGTCTAACATCACGGTTACCACATCACATATTTTGCTTGAGTACTTGGGAACACACACACACACACACACACACACACACACACACACACACACACACACACACACACACACACACACACACACACACACACACACACACACACACACACACTTACTTCCCAGGACAGCCAGTGCAGTACAGTGAACAATGTACTGCAGTGGATTGTGAGTTAGAACACACCAGTTCAAATACCAGCAGAGCTATAAAATGCTATGGGTGACCTTGAGTCACTCACTGTCTCAAACTGGCCTACCTGTCAAGAGTGTTGTGAAGATAAGGTGGGGTATCAGGTATGCCACATCAAACCCCTTGGAAGAAAGGGAGAATGCAACTGCAACAAATGAATAGACAAACAAACCGTAAAGCTGGAAGCTTTCTCTATACTGTATAATGTTTGTTCTGTACTGTCTTTCCCTGGCTTATGAATCCAGATGTGAATCACACTGACTGTATTGGTTTCCAGTTTAAAAACAAAACAAAACAAATGTACAGTACAACATATCTTGCAGTGGATCTGACTGTACTTGCTGTCAAGAGCAGCAGCAACCTGACTATTTTGTTGCAACATTTCATAGGCAGTTACTGGTGGGAGTGAGCTGAAGGGACACTACAGTGTACTTCTACAGAAATATGTACACTGTCCCTATCTCAAAAGTTTATCCAGAAAGTCTAATGGGGGAACACTAAAACCAGGGATTTTCTAGGGACAAGGAACCAGCTAGGGGCTATCCTTCCTTTAGGGCTGGAATGAAGGATATACACTGCTTTAGACAGAAGTGTAAAAATAAACCTAAGTAGGGGTAGATGTTTGTTTCTGGGGTGAACCATAAGGTGGAGCAAAGATTTTGAGGCATTAAAAGGCTGGAGCACCATATGCATCCTGTTAATCTGGCTTGCATGTGCTACGCTTAGAAGTTGGAGAACAGAAAGAAATCAGGAAGCCACTGAGTCAGTGGCAAAAGAGAAGGAGAATGTGCTCCTTATCTTAAAAAATGAAGTTTTTGTTTCCTGCTGCAAAATCACTGATTGAACCATCAAAGTCTATACCGTGACCAGGAAAGAGGAAGAGGGTGGAAAGAGGGAAAGCACAGTATAAATATCAAAAATAATTGGCTTTTTACATTTTTAAATAGGGATCTAAGGATTCTAAGTGGACTCTTTGCCTGTCCGAACTTTGAAATCCACCCCCTTCTCTTCCTGGTGTCTGCCTTAGCAAAGTGATGAGAACTTTCTCCCTGGCAGCTGGAAAACAAGGAGGGGTAATGAAAACGAAACAGAGCACCCGTCTCTGTTTATGCACAAATACCAACAAAGACCTGGACAAGGAAAACGTCAGTGTGTTTCAAAAAGGACCCAGAACAAACTGAGTAGCAAATTGTGCATCCTTACTTGGACACAGCGTGGACCAAGGAGCCATTCTACATGCCTACTTGGAACAAATGACCTGCCTCAAAAGGCACTTTTTATCCTTTCCCCACCACATCACACACACACACACACCCGTTTAAACCTGTGTGGAATCTATACAGCCGGCACTGTGGTTCTTTACCTTTCCTAGCTCCATGAAGCAAATTGAGGCAGAAATAAGACGAGAACATTGGCTTTCTCTTGTATTTGATTTTCGAATGTTCTTTGCATCCTAAAAGCAAAGGCAAATACTTTGTAGCTTTCAGAAGCAAAACTGAAAGTGTCTTCCTCCTTCAAGTTCGTATCCTATGATGTCCTCTAACAAGTCTTTGTTTCTAACACCAGGTGTTCTACCCAGAATCCAGATTCAAGAATGACTTAAAAACTCTGCCTTTAAGCTTTGCAGAATTAGGGCCTTCAGCTGGCCCTATTTCTCCCCACCCCCTCTCTCAAGCTGACAGGAAATGGCTGTTTATTATAGAATAAATCTCTGGCAAACAGCTGGCATCAGCTTTAATGAAGCAACTGGGGTTTAATGATAACAAAATGTAAACAAAAAGTCGGTCATATTTTGTGTTTTCCAGGAAGATTAAAAGTGATATCTTCCAAGACTACCTGATTATCTCATGCAGCTTCAACTGATTGGAAATAGTAATAACAATATCCGTCTGCATGTATTTAAGTATAAATACATAAACAAATCTTGCTGTACGATCTCTTTTCCATCAGCAATCTTGCACTGCCTCAAATATAGAAAAGAAGCTTTCACTTCATTGACCCACAAACAGATTCACTCTGGTATTAAGAAGAAGTAGAGCAAAACATTATTATTTTTTACTTTCTTCAAAAAAAATTACTTTGTCTTTCTTCTGAGAAAGGACTCAGGACAGCTTACATCTTTTAAAGACAATATGTAAAAACTAATAACAGTAAATGTAGAAACATTTAAAGGACTCAAAACAAATACCACACAAAATGGTAAAAAAACCCAACAACCAAAAATATTCAAAAGAAACAAGCCCCAACAACATTTAAAAAAAGACAGGGAGTCACTTGACTAAGACAAAAATAGGTTACAGGCAATACCTTCGTAGGCCACTATTAAAAATAAAAAGAAACATTGCAAGCTTTCAAGTGTAGTAGATAACCCTTCTTCAAAGCAGGTCCCAGAAGTTCAGACATGGTAAAAGATGTGCTTTACCAGGAGGTTACTTTTAAAGTCCTTTGTTAGATGGTGTTCTTAAAGTCCATGGCTAGGTGATGTTGCAGCCAGGGCTGAAGTCTTGTTGGAGGCAATATTGGCAATTGAAAAAAGCTGCTTCTTAAGTCACACCCCCTGTTTTTCAAACAAAGGAACATGGATCATATATCACCCCTACTCCTTAACCCAGCTCCATTTGGCACTATGAGACATACAAATCCCTTTAGCGGGGGGAGAAAAGGATTGATACAAGAGACCCATGTGCTTTGTTCAGGGATTGGGGTAAAAAAAAATTTTTTTTTGTAAGACCACTAGGTTTGCCAATTGTAACCAGATTAAATTAAAGTCATATTACCTAGTGCAGTGATGGCGAACCTATGGCACGGGTGCCAAAGGTGGCACTCAGAGCACTTTCTGTGGGCACTCGACATCACCCCTTCATAGTTACCGGTATACAGGTTCAATTACTGTATTGGCACTTTGCAAAAAAATTAGTGGGTTTTGAATTGCAGTTTGGGCACTCGGTCTCTAAAAGGTTTGCCATCACTGACCTAGTGGTTGCAGTCTTGCCCTTTGATGTGGAGAGTCCATGTGCCTCTTTCCAGATATCTTGGGGAATGCCGGCTCATTCTTGGTATCTTCACAATTTAAGGGAAAACCTGCTCAAAAAGAAAGGTCTTTGCCCCCTTGTGGAAGAACTGCTTCTCGTCTTTCCTAAAAGCCAGGAGAGTGGGAGTTAACTGCAAATCTGAGAGGATTGTGTTTCACAGCCCAGAAGACATGCTAGAGAAAGCCCTTTTTCCCACACTTGTCAGGTGGGCTTCTCCAGATGTTTTGAAAAAAAAAAGTTCTCTTGAAGATCGTAATATCTGGTTATGTTCACAGTGAGACCAGCAGTCCCTTCTGATAATTTTTTCAGGATTTAATTTCAACTCACGCAGTCTCATCCAGCCTATAGCTGAATGCAGAGAGTGTTTAAGGGACCAGATTACTTTCTGGATATTAGGTGACAAGCTGCATTGAGATCTAAGCATCATCCACATGTTAGTGGCACGCCATTCCAAAGTTCTGAATGACCTCTTTCAGTGGCTTCATACAAATGAATAAAGTAGGGGGTTAAGGATTGGACTTTTTGTGTTGCTACGACTCCTTAAGTCCCAGAATTTTCCTAGGATCCTGTTGGTAGAATTTGGGGCCTGGAAGAAGAAAAAAACCCAAAAGCAAAATCCTGGGGCAAGAAGAAGGGAAACCAAGAAAATTATCTTTCGGTTACCATCTTCCACCACACACCACTTGGAAAGCTGCAGCTGAAAAAAAAGACCTCTGAACTGGGGAGAAAAAGAGGTAAATCAGAAACAATCTCTAAAGAGAAGAATGGGTGCAACACAGAAGTAACACTAGCTTTGCAGGCTGGAAAGGAACTCTAGATGGGGATGAAAAGTAATAATCAGATAACAATCTCCTGCAAATTATGCCTCTTCTTGACCCTTATGCTCCAATGGCTTCTCATTGCAAAGCAGATGCTTCCAACATTGTTGATTACTACACCCATCAGTGGTGAGTGAATGTCATCTAAATTACATTAACTGTGGGGTTGGTATCAAAGCTGTGAGGGAGAAATGACAGCATGTGTTACAAGCAGAATGTAGACTTTGCTCTGGATGTTTTTTTTTTGCTTCTGTGTTCCAAGGGCCCTCCCATATCAAGGAGACTGCTATTCCCTTTCTCCATACCATCCCCAGTCCATGCTTTCAAAAGAGATAACAGCTTCAGTTGAGAAGATGCATGTCTTGGAACGGAGAAGAGTTGCTGTTCTGGGCCATCAAGCTGGAACCTAACAGGGCTTTCAAAAAGTAAGATATTTAAGGAGTGGATATGCCTGTTCTGTGCCCCCAGTGAGTTTCCATGGCTTAGCAGGGAATGGAATCCAGGCTTCCGGAGTCCTGTTTCATTACTCTCTCCACTACAGAACACTGGTGATCTTCATGGCTATTCTTCACATGCTCCAACCTGTGCTGACTTTCTGTTTACCTTAGGCTGCTGTGTTTAGCAGTTGTTAATGTCTCTTCCTTCCCTCTCTCACACATTTCTTTTGTCCTCCAGGAGGAGGCATCTTGCCTTTGTTATTTAGAGAGGAAAGGGGCAGACAAGGCTCCTGCCATCCCTAACTTTGCTAGAATTAGCATTTCTATCCTCTTTCCTATCCTAACTGCATGTCCCTGATAAACACAAGCTTTCTTACTTTCTTAAAGGGGAAACTATGGCCATGATTCCTTTAAGAAGGAGAAAGTGTGGTCAGAAATTTATTCTGACTTTCAAAGGGATGAAACCAGAAGTTAATGTCATTCCGCTGCATTTTTACTCTCCAGCAAATTGCACAGAGATACCTACTAAATCCACAGGCACTTATTGCTGAGTATACAGGGATAAGAACTGATAAGCACATTTGAAGTGGTGGTAATTGATGCATTGTTTGTGCATAATGGTTTTGAACAACATTGGGAAATATGAAGTCCTTTAGGTAATGGGTTTCAACCATTGTTATCATCTTTGTTGGTTGGGGATGATGGGAGTTTAAAGTCCCTTAAGATGAAGAGGGCCACAAGTTCTCTTACCCACCCACCCTGGATTTAAAGTCTTCTCTAAGCTTACCTGACTGCACAGGAAACTTGGACAATTCTTTATTTTATTTATTTGTCTAAATGTTATACCATGCCCATTTAATGGACAAGCCACTAATCTGGGCAGCTTCCAAAAATAACAATATGCAATATTAAAAAAATAATATCCATATAAAAACAAAAACAAAACTTTGTCAAACCATGGGCCGCCATATACCATAACATTAATATTTGAAAAGGGAGAGGTTTGTGAAGGCTTGGGTAAAAAGCCCGAGTTTTGTTTTTTTGCTCTCAATTTGGGAAAATACTATTAGTAAACTGGTCCTCTGAAGATAAGGGGCAAAGTACAATGAGCATGTAGATGGGATGCAACAATTCTCATTTTCGTTTAACCCAGTTCAGAGTCTGGTAAAATTACTTTTTGGACTACAACTCCCAGCTTTTAGCTTGCTAGGAACTGTAATCCAAAAAAGTAACTTTTGAATTATCTGGTAATTATTAGTGGTTGCACAGAACAGGTGCCTGGAGTTAATAGCAGGATGGAGGAGGTCTAACTGATTCTGCACATAAGATAGAGATTCAAAGTAAGTGGATATTTGAGAGTGAACTTGTTCTGTAAGAATGGAGAAAACCTGTGACCTGCCAGACATTGCCAGACTAAAGGTTCCCACATTACCAATCCTTGATTATAGTGGCTGGGGCTGAGGAGTGTTTCACCCCAAAGATATTTGGACACCCACAACTTTCCCGCCTTAGCTGAACAGGATGATGTTGCACTTCCATAGTAGAATACAATTTCCATAACTTCTACTCAAGCACTGCTCCTCAATCCAACATTTTTGATGGATGCACAAGTGCTACACAGATACTGGGGTATGTAGTCAAAAAAACAATGCACTCACCTACTTATTATGAGCTGCTCAGGCCCTCTCTTCCTTTGTTCTTCATTTGTTTGACATGTCTTTGTCTTCACCTGACTATGAAGATCTATCATATATTTTACCCTGCCTTTCTCCTTGGAAAAGAACCCAAGGCAGCTTACAGTAAAGAGAGCCTCATTAATCCCTTTAATGAGGAACTACTTAACTCATACAGTCACAGGCCACCATCATATGTTTCAGCCTCTCACCCCTACCACCTGTTGCAGGAAGAAGAAAATGGGAGCCAATTTGCTGTGCCATCATCCTCCAGGCATTGTACTGATGATGGATCTGAAACAGAAACCTGCTTTATTTCTGCGAGCTCCCTGAATGAGTTAGAAACGTTATCACATCAAATTCTCAAACATAGGAGTAGCTGATGGGAAAGTCCATCAAGAGCCTACATCAAGAGTGGGCAACGTGTGGCCTGCAAGATCCCCATCGATGCCTAAATGGAATCTCTGAAACAACCACATACAGGACCACACTCCTAAATTTACAAGTATTTTGTGAAGTCAAAAACCCACTTAGAGGGGATTTCTATCACAATGGCGGCAGAAAGGGATACCCCCTTTTTAAAAAATAAAGAGTCCAGATAATGCAGCCTTACCAAAAATACTTCCAAGGCACCTTTAAAACAATTAAATGCATTTATTTAAGCTACTGGAGATTACACCCATTACTCCTGTCTAGAAAACAAACAAAAATGCCTACTCTAACTTTGAGGCAAAGGCCTCCCTCTAATTTCTAAGCTACATTTCTAACCTTGTCTTGTCTTCATGCGCAGCCATAAAATCCTTTTTGAAAAAAGTTTCTTCTTCTCCCCTCAAACCGTTCACAAGCATGGGAAAAGACAGTCACATGTTACTCTGAGACCACTTTGGTTTCACTTGCTTCCACGCTGGCATTTTGACTGTTGTTTACACAGACACTGAGATAACAAGGAAACTACACGTCTGAGTGCATCTTAATATTGCATTTTTACATTTGTCCTAAGCTAACAGGCTTACCTACCCCTAAAATCTGTTACACCTGTACAGCTCTCCTACATGCCAGGATGGCCACGTGAGGCCCTTGGACCTTTGGATATTGCCCAGCCTACAGGATTCCTGATTGCTAGTTCCTGACTCCATGCCTACAGGTGGAATGTCATTAAATATTTTGAAAGTGTCCAGTTTCTTATCCCACACTTCACAATGTGTACATGTTTTAACAGAAACGTTGTTTTCCTTTATTTCACAAAAACATGTTCTTCTGAATGTCTACAGCATGCCTCTGGCAGCTACATCCTTGGCTTAGAATGGCCCCACCTTCAAAGGTATCAGTGCTCAACCATCTGGAATTGTTCTTAATTCATTGTGTTGTGTTGTGTTGTTACAGTTGTGACTGACTTTTTGTGTCCCCATGTCCATGGAGTTTTTCTTGGCGGGAATACTGGAGTGGCTTGCCAGTTCCTACTCCAGGCGCCTACAGCACCTGGTAATTCCCTGGTGGTCGCCCATCCAAGTACTAACCAGGGCCAACCCTGCTTAGTTTCCGAAATCAGGCAAGATCGGATGTGCTTAGGGCATCTAGGCAGCTGTTCTTAATTCATTACGGACTGTTAAAACAATCCTGACTAATCAGGGTTTCCTAGGTCTAGAATACTGAGAAATAGTTTACCATTGCCTTCTTGTTGAAGTGCCCTCGGATTGAGCAACTTGCCTGAGGCTACTGACTCTTCTCCCAGTGGGAAATCAAACCCTCAGTCTCTAAACTCCACAACCAGGCACTTCAGTTCATGGAGCTAGGCATGCTGTTTGAGGGACAATTATCATTCAGTAATAATGCCTTCATAGTCCAATAAACAGCCGTGTCTGAGCAAGTTCTAACCTCCCAGAACACAGACAAAAGTTTGTCTGCTCCTCATAAAAGGGGATGCTAGAAAAAAAATCCTTGGTGAATTGTATTACATAGCCAGCTGCAACAAAACAATCCAGCCACAGCTAGTATGGATTATTGTGCACAGTTGCAGAAATGTTTTTTATAGTCAAAATATTCTTCCTTTGGAATCTCTTCAAGAAAGTGTTGTTTAGTTAACTCTTCAATGTCATGGCAAAGCCACTTATGACCCAGGTATTTCTTTCTGGAAAATGTGTGCGTGTGAATGCAAAATATTTTTACCCCACCCTTCTTAAAAAAAAAGACTCGAGACAGCTTAAATCATTAAAAGACAGTATTTAAAGGGCATTTATACACGACCCCTAAGCTCCGCTGCAAATGGCTCCCAGCTCCGGAGCTTAAAAATGTTTCTCCACCAGCTCCGGAGTTTGCAGACAATTAAGTGCGACCCCGCCCACTTTAGCGTGACCCAGCACACTTTTCTTGTACCTTCTCTTTGGAGGTGAAAAATCTTTGATGTGGTGCAACAATAGTGAGTGCGGGGCTCTCCTCACTTCTGTTTGCTGCTTTTTGGCTCCTGCCCCTTTAAGAGCTACTTTTACAGAGACGAGGGGGTTGGACTTGATGGCCTTACAGAGACAAGAGGCAGAAGGAGGTGAGCGGCATGCTTTTCTTTCTCTTTTTCTCTCTCCCTCACGCAGCCAGCAACCAGGAAGTGCAGAGGGGGGTGGGGACAGAGGAAGAGCGACGAACCCCTAAGATCTCTGGTCCGAATTTAAGTGGCCAGCGGATCTTAGGGGTCGTGTAAAAAGGATCAAAGCTAACAACAACTATACAAACACTATAAAGGATCTGTCTGTGAGGATTCTCAGTCATCCAGGTGAGTTTATCTGGAAGCTGAGTCATGGCTACTGGACTTCTTTTTTGAGAGATAGAAACGTTTCGCTGTTCATCCAGACCAATGAAGCTGTTTGGATGAACAGCGAAACATTTATATCTCTCAAAAAAGAAGTCCAGTAGCCATGACTCAACTTCCAGACTATAAATGATGAAATAGATACCATACAAAATATAGCCCTGGACCATTTAAAAACATGAGCAGACAATGTATGTAGCATTGAGGAACTTAGTTTGGGGCAGAGTAGTGACCACTGCCCTTACAATTTAACATGAAGTCCTAACTTTTATAAGACATTTCTGTATATTCAATATCAATGTCAGCTGCTGTCACATGAATTCATCAGTGTCACATGAGAACACTTTTGCTATATTAGGGTAGAAAAGTTTAACAGCTGTACTTATACATTCATGGGACACCACTGCATCCTGCAGCTCCAGAATTTAAATGATTACAAATTGGGTATGGAAGATGCATTCAGTTTTTATTTACACAAAAACTCTCCTGTTTTTCCACACCACTCAGAGACTTTAACAGCAGTAACAATTAACTTCAAAAATTACAAAAATATAACAGATACTTTAGATCAGTGGTTCTCAACCTGTGGGTTCCCAGATGTTCCTGGACTGCAACTCCCAGAAGCCTCCACCACTTTCTGTGCTAGAATGGGATTCTGGAAGTTGCAGTTCAGGAACATCTGGGGACCCACAGGTTGAGAACCACTGCTTTAGATGACCAATAAGATATGAAATAAACAGCATGCTTCATAAAACAATGTCTGCCTGAACAAAAGAAGGTATTTGAAGTATGATGTCAGGCAATGAGAAGGGCTACCAGCTATCTTCACAAGCAAGGCATTGTACCTTTTCACTTTTAGTAGACCCCCAATGTTTGCTCCACTTTAGCCTCCCCCATCCCCAATTGTGAAAATGTCAGAGAAAGGTACATCATTAGAGGAGTGGTCCCCCTGGAAAACAGCCCTGTCCACTGTCACCACTAATGCTCCTTAGTTGGAGAGGGGGAAGTGCCGCTTCTTGTCCCCTGCAGCTCTAATTCTCTTATGGCTGTGGCCTCAAGGACAGCCCTGCCTGGTGTATCTCCTACCCGTCTAGATTTACCCCTGCCATTAGTCGTAATTGGGACTAAGCATTGCCTGTTATAGGGCTCCTTCCGAAGTTGAAAGCTTCATTTTGTAAGAACGTTGCCTTCCGTTCAAGTTTTGTTTACACAGGATGAGCAACGGCCTTCCTGGGTTTGTGAAAATGTTACTAATGTAGCTCGCTTCCTGAGTTCTCCAGAATCCTCCTTCCAGATTCTCCATCTTTCAAGTGAATCTGCCCTCAACATCAATCGCCATGATCTAATCAGACTTGGACTTTTTGTTTGCTTCCAAAAGGGCCCTTCCGCTGGACTAGCCCGACCCCCACATACACACCCACATTAAAATCGCGGTGCTTTGCTTTCGTATGCCCCATGCAACATCGCCGAAATACCATCTGCACTGGCACGTCCCTCACCATCTTTACAAGAAGGTATCCCAACTAATCTCAGGGGGAAACTCGGTCCAATTGTTCCGGCCTGAACAAGGTAGAACCCCGCCCCGCGAACAAAGGCAGAGGAAAAACTGGGCCAATTCGAATCACCCTGTGTCCGCGACTCCCAATGCACCCGTTTTCTGAGCAGAGTAAATCTCACAGGTTTTGACCTTCCTTGCCGTCACACACTCCGATCCGGCTAGCTACTTCTCGGGACATTGTCAGAACCAAGAGCAACTTGAAACCCAATCAACAGAGCACCCGTGAACCGCGCGATTCAACGCCGTGTTGACTCAGAAGCAAGCGGCAGTGAGATCAATCCCTTTTACGTCAAGGGTCGTGCGCACAGGATCATGCCTTCTCCATGCGTTCCAGAACCAATAGCCTCAAGCGACTTCAGCGGGACTTAACCCACTCCATAGCACACACCACGCGCCCCACTTGAGCGACAGTTGCATTTGCCGCCTTCAGGCCACCCGCTTCCGAGAGGAAGGAGGCGGGCCGTCATGCGCGTCCATTGTGACGCCACGGCTTTGCTGTTCCGGGAAACGTCCTCCCCTCCCCCTGCCGCTCGCACGAAAAGCAGAGTCGGCGGCGTTCTACATTCTAAGTAGATTGGCGGCGGGGGGGAGAAAGAGGCGTAATTGTATCAGCCTCCATGACGTCATCCACTTCTCTTTCATTAACTGGCGCTATAAAGGAAGGAAGTCCTACCCGGGAAAGGCTGGTTTAAAGGGCGGCTTTAAAAAACGAGCCCTTCTTCCGTTCGCCTCCCCCTCGTGTTTCAGCCTCGTCGCTCCTTGCCGGGTTGTTCGGGGGTGTGTGGCCTGACGGTGAGTTCCTCAGGCGGCCGCTAGGGGGAGGTATGGGCCTTTCGAGTGGAGATGCTCCCGCATTGAGCCCTTGGCGAGGGGGTCGTGCGGAAATACACCTTTGTCGGTAGATGTCTTGGAATGCTTTTAGGCTGGTCCTAAAGCAACCACACGTGGAACTGGTTGAGCGACCTTATTTTGTTTTATGGCTTTCTGTTACCTTTGGATCCTGCATTTTCTCCGTGGACTTCGAGGTGGCACGCATCACTTTCTTCTCTATTTTGACCCAGAACACTGAAACAGTTTATTGTATTCCTTTATTGCCCAGAAGCGCACTGGGGCAGTCATGGGGCAGTATAAAAATGTGAGAGATCAATAAATGAAGAGCCTGGCAACAGTCCTGTGTGGGAGGGTCAGGCTCCCGATGTGTTCCCGTCAATGTCGTGGTTCTGTAGGAATTCAGAACACTGGGCTCAGCCCAGTATCCTCGCCACTCTTTTGGTGTCTCTTCCCACCACCACCACCACTTCTAGTCAGTAGGAATGTGAATGTGGTGACCCTGTAGAAGGAAGGTTTGGTGTCTCCTCTTGGGCCTGGCCACCCCTAGGGACTGGGATCTGCCCAAAGATAGGTACAGCCAGGGCAGAAAGATGGCTGTGCAACAGTTTCATCTGCAGTCGAGGTGTGCCGTAAATCTTGTCTTTTTAAGGCAACCTTAAGGGTTTTCCATGGCTTCTTTGCATAAAGATTGTTAATTGTGTGTGTCAGGTTACACTTTTGTAGTTCCTCTAGAGTAGAGCCATGAAACTCTCGGGGGAGACCTTGGGCCAGGCATTTTTGCTGTTGTGGTGGTGAGACTCAAGTAGGGCAGAAGGCAATGTCTGCAGTCTTGAGTTCAGGGAAGAAAAGGCAGGATACAAAGTAAAGTAGCAAAAATAAATGAGTGTCTAGTTTCTGCCCTGTAACTGTTACAGGCATCTCTTTGGAAGCACCTTAAGTCTTTGAAAAGCATGAGCTTCTATTTGCTAGGCCCTCTTGACTTTCTAAGAAAATAGCTTTGGATGTTCTGTGAAGGGCAGCTAAGTGATTCAGTTTTCAGGTGAAGCCATGGTGAAGATAATCTTTAGTTCAAGCCCATGTTTGAGCAGTACGATGTCTGAAGATTCAAAAGTAATAATAAATTCTGCTCCTTCTGGAGATTTGAAGTGCAACAAAATCACAAGGATGTGATCCTTTCCATGTCAACTCAGAAGTAAGTCCTTCTGAATTTAATGTGGCTTGCACCTGGATGGGTGTGTAGAGAGGAATGCAGACTAAAGGAAGTTGTTAATTAGGCGCACTAACTAGTTAAGTAAGGGCCTTTTTACACGACCCCTAAGATTCGCTGGCCACTTAAATTTGGACCAGAGATCTTAGTAGTTCCTCGCTCTTCCTCTGTCCCCACCCCCCTCCGCACTTCCTGGTTGCTGGCTGCCTGAGGGAGGGAGAAAAAAGAAAGAAAAGAATGCCGGTTTACCTCTGTTTTGTTCCGGGCAGCATTCAGATCTCTTAAAGGGGCGGGGCGCAAAAAAAGAACAAACAAGCCAGGAGAGCCCTGCACTCACTATCCTTACACCGGATCAAAAATTTGTCACATCCAAAAAGCAGGTACAAGAAAACTGCTCTGGGTCGCGCTAAAGTGGGCGGGGTCACACTTAATTGTCTGCAAAGTCCGGAGCTGGTGGGTAAACATTTTTAAGGTCCGGACCTTGCAGCCATTTGCAGCGGAGCTTAGGGGTCATGTATAAATGACCTAACTGCCATTTCCATTTGATGTGATATTCTGCTACTTGTATATTCCCCTTTTATGTGTATTCTCACCAGCAAACATGAGATATGCTTAAGTGTATAAGAGGGTTTTTGTAATGGATTTTTACAGCTACTTTGCAAGACAGACAGGATGGAGCAAGTATCAACCAATGGTTTGGGTACTGTATCAAATGTGTCTCCGTTCTGATACTTGTAGTTATGGGTTATTTTAGATCCTGATCTTCGTGGGCACATAAAAACGAAGTAAGGCTTTGCACAGTCATCAAGCTTGTTCACATCATTGTGAAAAAGCACAAAGCCCAAGCATTCTATCTGGCTCTTCCCCTCCCACAGGACTCCATCCCTGTGGACATTGTACCTGTTGTCAATACACGTCATATGACAGAACTGAAAGACCGACAGAATGGCAGGTCATACACCCTGAATAAATTCACCTACTGTAATACTAAGGGATTGATCTAGGTCAGTGATGGTGAACCTTTTAGCGACCGAGTGCCCAAACTGCAGTTCAAAACCCACTTTTTTTTTTTTTTTTTTTTGCAAAGTGCCAATACAGTAATTTAACCTGTATACAGGAAGCTATGAAGGGGTGATGTTGGGTGCCCACAGAAAGAGCTCCGAGTGTCACCTTTGGCACCCGTGCCATAGGTTCGCCATCACTGATCTAGGTCATAAGTTGCTCTTGCAGCAACCAGTATATAGGGAAGACTTCCTGAGAAAACCGCAAACAAATGGAAGTCACTGGTGATGTGGCTGAACAAGGGCCCTCCCCTACTTGTCTCCTCCCCCTTCCATTTTTGTCCTTGATCATTATTTATGCCTGTCTAAACCAACATGCAGTTGTGTGTGTGTGTGTGTGTGTGTGTGTGTGTGTGTGTGTGTGTGTGTGTTTAAGTCATGACACAAGGAATGGAGTCCACTGCACGGAGTGTGAACTTTCGTATGCAGCGCACGGCAACACTTGCTCAGGAGGTTCTGGAGCGAGCAAAATCACGGAAATTGAACTGGCCACTGCCTACTGAGCATCAACGGAGAAGGCTTCAGGTAGGGTGTTTAATCACAAAGCTCAAAGTGCCGTGGCTAGATTGGGTTTATATGTAAACTAAAGGAGAAAGTTGCATGGCAAGCAGTGGTTGCATTCTTCATTTTAAAAAATGTCACAAAGATGTGTTCCTTGCTACCATATGGGCCGCTCTGTATTTCTAAATGGTTACTGCATTGTCAGTCCGTACTGTATAATGTCCAAATATAGTAGTCACTCAAAAGCTGAAAGTTGTAGGTTTACCTGAGATTGGCTCATGTACCACCTTTTTCTCTGTAACTGGTCTACCTCCACCTTTTCTCATAAATTATATAAAAAAATAGTGAGAAGTATTGGCTAACCACAGTGTTCAAAAGAAAATGATAGCCAAGTGCTTGTGGGATTTAATATTTGCAGTTTTTGGAAGGTGACAGAAATGGCCAAATGGATTGAGGTAACAGCACAGTATTCTGAGCAGAGATGCAGGTAGGAAATGGTGGCCTTTCCCATCTGTTCTTCATCTTCCTAGACCACACTTTTATCCTACCCCCCACCCCAGCATACTGTTGGAGTCAAGCTTCTGAGTCAGCATGCCTAAGGATAGGATGGCAATGATGATGAAAGCAGTGAGCCAGTATTGCTGACTTCCTCTGCTGAATGTTAAATGATTCTTAACTGGGAGCTCTTAGGCAAGAAGGCACAGACAGGGAGTAGGAAGCATGCTTGTTTATTACGTACAGCTGACTTTATTGGGAACAGGGGAAGGTGAGGGGTTGTTTTGAGATACAGTTCCCTTTTTAACACAGATAAGAAATTTTGATGGGCTTGGGTTCCAATTATTTCCTCCAGGACCAGGGAAAATGCCATTAAATGGACCCCTTCCCTCCAACCTGCAAAAAAATGGGCGTAGAAGTCTGTGGTCAGTTTCAGAGCATTGATATTTGGTAGGTATTAAACAGTTGTGGAGTCTTTTGGGGCTTCCCGAAAGGCCATTCGCCACTGCACTCCTTGACTTATAAGATGGCTTGAAGTATTATTTCCAAGAGGGTTAGGAGACCAAAGGCAAATCCCATAGCCTCAAAAACACAGGGTTCAGAGAGGCTTAATTATATGCTGTTTTTTTGTGTGTGGCCCAAGGGTCCATTCCATTATATTCATCATTCATGATGACTGTATGATATGGGAGTTTTAAAAATTGGTTTGGCCTGTTCACTCAATGGCCAGTTTTAAAAATTGTTTTTGTTAAAGAAAATAGAAAACACATTAAAGTACAGAACAAACAAGTTAAAATGAAACAGGAAAGCACAGAACAACTTTAAACTCTTCAGTTACACATCAGTTGCTCTCTACTGAGACCATTTGAAGACCTTGCCGTGTTTGTTTCATTTATGATTCCCCAGTCCCCCTCCGAAACTGCATTGATTCCTCAAAGGCATGTGACCTTTATCTTTAATTAATACACATTCAATAAAAGCTTCCCAAATATCTCTACAAATATTCCTGTTTATCTTGTTTTTGACTCAATGGCCGGTTCACGGTTGCCAGCTCATGTGTGGGAGGTTCAGAAAAGGTAATTGTTTTGGAATGTCTCCTATTGACAGAGTAATATGTGGGTTTGTGTAGGTAGCAGCCTTTCCTTAGCTGAGAATCCAGATCTCATTTAGCAATGCTTTGAATGAAAAGGGTAAACTTTAACAAACATTCCCTAAGTAGCCTCTCTAATTGTATCTGTGACTGTGGATTGAATGCTTGATCTTACTCCTTGGGAGAGAGATAACTTTTTTGCGGCTCCTAGTCTTCCATTTCCTTGATGGCCTAGCACTGGAGAGTGATATCTATGGTAAAATGTCTCCCTTGTATTCTGCCTGTTCTCTAGTAAAAGAACATTTTTTTGTCTCACAGGTGCAGGAAGGCTTGGGTGAAGATGCCTGCCTCGCAGCTGCTTTTGCTTCGGTTGCAGAACATATGGGCTGTATCTCAGCCGAATGTGAGGTAAAAGTGCCTTTTATAGTGGGAGTAGGGGGCATCTGTAACAGGACTCCTGTCTGTATAAAAGCTTGAGTTGGTTAGAGACTGACATATAGAGGAGGCTTCTGGTGGAGGATTGGGCAGTAAATGAGCCAGTTTTTTGCCAATTCACTCTCTGCAGCCAGGTGTGCGGCCTCTCTGCATGCACCTGCCTATCAGCTAGGTGGTGGTCACATGGTCAGTGAGCCTGGCTTCGCTACAAGGAAACAGGCCCACTGTCCCTCAGGATGACCACAGTGGCAGAGGACGAGGTGGGGCCCCATGAGGAAGCAACAGGGACAGTGGTAAAGGGACAGGTAGGCAAGGCAGCAAAGGAGGCAGCAGGAGGAGGTAGGTCACCACCATCCCCCGGCACAAACTAGAAAAACAGACTGGTTTGTTTTTCTGGGAGTTTATTGTGGTCCATGAACAAATCATGAACCGTTGATAACCTGCTGGTTTCCTAGTACAGTGGTAGCTCTACTTACGAGTTTAATCCATTCCAAATGCATGCTCATAAGTCAAACAACTCGTTAAGTAGAGCAGCTGTATCTAAAAAAATCAATTGATCGATTGAAAAAATGTAAAAAATTGCAAGTAGAGAAGACAGCATCTAAAATTTGTAAGGCAGCAGTTAAAATATCAACAGCTTTCTACTCCTAAGTCGAATTGCTCGTAAGTAGAGCCTCTCATAAGTAGAGGTACCACTGTGTGTGCTTATCTCTACCCAGTACCAGTTTTTGTATTTTGACAATTACTCCAATACTCTCCTTTGGCACTAGCACTAAGGATACTGAATATAAATCCCAATGAGTTCTAAGACCTTTCATTACCAGAAAGAGGGTCTGTAATGCCTTGTACAAGGAGCAGCTAATGAAGCATTCTACAGTAATAGAGAATAGAGATGGGCCCTGGGGCCCGCTTCATTTCGTTTCCGTTTTTCAGGCCGCCGGGGCCTGCTTCGCTTCCATTTCTTCGTTTTTCGGGTGCAGCACGTTGTGGCCACAGGGAGGCCTCCCAGGGCCGGGTGCCACTCGAGCCAGTGGCATGTGGGCTGGGAGAATGTTCCTGCAGCTGCTGGGAGCCCTCCCGGAGCCGGGGCAAGCCTCCTGGGAGAGCCGTCCTGCAGTCGCGGGGAGCCCTCCTGTGGCCGGGCACTGCCGGAGCTGGTGGCAAGCCTGCCAGGAGAGCAATCCCATGGCCACAGGGAGCCCTCCCGGAGCCGGGCGCTGCCGGAGCTGCCGGCAAGCCAGCCAGGAGAAAAGTCCCGCAGCCACGGGAGCGCTCTCCTGGCTGGCTTGACAGCGCCGGCGATGCCCAGGAGGGCTGGGGGGAGACTTTAAAAGCCTGCTCTTCCCCCACCCCATTAGGTGGGAGGAGAGAGAGTGGGCTTTTTAAATCTTTTCCCCTCCTGAAGCTAGCACCGAGCGGCTATTGGCCTGGGCACTGGCTCTGGGAGGGGGGAAATGGGGGAGAGAGCACGTTCTTCTTCCCTACACCCCATGTGGTGTTGAGGAGAGTGCGCTGTTTAAACTCCTTTCCAGGCTCCCGAAGGTAGCAGCAAGCAGCTCTGCTATCTTTGGGACCCTGGAAACAATTTTAAACAGCGCTCTCTCCCCACCACCACAGGGGGTGGAGGGAAGAGTGAGCTTTACTTGTTTCCAGCCTCCCGAAGGTAGCAGCAAGCTGCTTGCTGCTACCTTAGGGATGGAGGCTGGAAACAAGTTTAAAGCTCGCTCTTCCCTCCACCACAGGGGGTGGAGGGAAGAGCGAGCTATTTAAATGTCCCCCCAGCCCTCTCTGGGGTATCTTCTTCCCCGCGCTGGATGACACCTCACCGAGTGTGCAGTCATCCGGTGCAGGGAATATCCCTTTAGAGAGACCCCTGTTCATGCCACTGGATGCAGAGGCTTGAACGGGGGTCTCTTCTTCCCCTCTGGGCTGTCATTCACGGGGCGGAGATGGCTGGACAGGGGGCTGGGATCCGGCCTCTGCACATGGAGGTGGGACTTCTCACCGCCCTCCACTTGTTGAATGACAGCCCGCTGGGCTGTTATTGACCAAGCGGAGATGGCTGGACAGGGGGCTGGGATCTGACCTCCGCGCGCAGAGGCCGGATCCCAGCCCCCTCTCGCCGCCCTCCGCTTGTTGAATCTGCTCCATTTTTCATTGTGTGAGTGGCGTGACGCCAATAACGGAAACGAACAGAACCAAAGAAAATTTTCTTGGTTCTGTTCAGTTCGAGCCTTCCCCATCGCAATGGTAGTTATTCGTACCATTACATAACAGAACGAATAACGGAGAACGGTAACGAAAAAATGGTCATTTCATGCCCATCTCTAATAGAGAATGTACTATCTCATACCTGACACATTTGCTGTTTAGAGACAGCAGAGGGCAGTAAAAATAAGTCTTCTAGAATTTTTAGTATACAGTACAAGGAGAATTTCAGGTCAGTGCACGCTTGATAAAGATTTGTGGGGAAATTGCAAATTGCATTTCAGATGTTTTAAATATATTTATAATTTACTCTAAGTAGTTCTGTCTCTCACCTGATGCTTGGGGGCCCAAATATGAACAGCAAGGGAGCCTACTGACTACCTGCAAATAACCAACCCAAAAAGAAAGGAGCCCTGAATAAAAGGCCACTCTCCTTATTACCCAAGAGGAGATTATTATCCAATCCAAATGCTGGATCCAAAGAATGTTTGGAAGAATTACATCACCCCCCATCTCCTTACCCCTCCTTGCTGGGGGAGTGCAGCTGCACCAGTTAACAATTAGATGTCCTTGGAACTATACTGACTGGTTTGGCCATTGCGGGCAAGATAATGCAGAAAGTTTCCCAGCTTCTGAGGCAAAACGATTCATGCAAGCACCACACCACAGCATACGCAGGGAGTGAGCTGAAGCCTGGTTGTACCCTGAACATTGCATGGCAAATACCTAAACCCCCATGTAGTATAAAGCTTGGGTTTTATTTGTGTTTAAACACATGCAGCAGTCACATCTTTGACATCATGACTTTGGGTTTTCTATGAAATGGAACTTTTAGAAGAATGTTTATAAATCAGGTTTCCCGTTGCAAGCCAGTGTGGTGTTGAGGTGAAGGGGTTGCCCTGAGACCTGAAAGATCAAGGTTCTTAAAGAATTTGCTATAATTTGCACATTCCTTCATATTCAGGACAAGGTGAACTTCAGGCTTTAAAAAAGTCAAAGGCAAGAGAAAGCAAAACTGAAGAATTGTTTCTATTCTAATTAGAGATGGCCACATCTTCATGAGCAGGACTCAAGGTGGGCACGAACCTCAGTTCTTCAAAGTTCCCGCCTCCCCAGGTGTGTTCCTGCCTCCCGCCTCCCCAGGTGGATCCCTCACTCCCCAACCACCATGTGCTGCTATCCTTCTACTCTTCACTTCTTCAATCAGTCTGTGGCAGACACGTGGGCTTCCCTGCCCCATTTCCTTGACTAATCAAGAAGAGAGGACAGGCAAACCCATGATCTTGCCAGGGACAGGATGAACAGCCGTACAGGAGGAGGAAAGGAGTATTGACTAGCGAGTGGGTCAGTGACCGGGGAGTTGGTGGAAGGGAATAGTACAGTACCCATGATGTCCTACGTCTGAACCAGTACAAATGTACAAATGGAGATTCATGCCCGTCTCTAGGCAAGACCCATTTTTTACACAGAGATCCACACATTTAAATGGAAATTGTGACTCGGAAGATTTGTTAGCAGTCTTGTGTAACTTTTTAGATGGCATCTTCATTTTACAGATATTAGTACATTTTTTATTTCTTCACTTTCTCTCCTCTATTTCTCCAGAATTACTACTGTTCTGTACCTCCATTTCAATTTGAAGAATATGAAATTGCACATATTTTCAGATACCACAGCAAGCAAGCATCTGAAAATTTGCTTGAAGCATTCAAAAATGAGGTAATTATGCTGAATGTTGTCTTCCATTTAAACCAAGATAATGTCACTCTTTTACATTGCTGTTCTGTTTCTTTCCAGTCTCCTGAATAACATGTAAGGTAATAAATACTCAACTGTATTTTTTTAAAACTTTCCTATTTTGTTCCTTAAGGGTGGTCTCTTCTGAATATGGACACATTTTTTTCTATTAGTCTGAACTGTCTAGAGCAGTGGTTCTCAACCTGTGGGTCCCCAGATGTTCCTGGACTGCATCTCCCAGAAGCCTCCACCACTTGCTATACTGGAAGGGATTCCAGTAAACCACTGGTTTAGAACAACCACTGGTTTAGAACAACCTTCCCCAGGATGGTGCTCTCCAGATTTGTAGAACTATAAGTCCCATCATTCCATGTTTTTCATTAAGGAGACTTGCATTTTGATGCTATTTACAATAAAATGTAGGACCTTATCCACCTTATATGTGGGATTAGTATCCACTGATTCACTTATCCATGGTCTGAAATATTAAAAGAAAAATCCTATAAATATTTCTGAAGATGAAGTTACCAGAACTAACCATTAGAGGAGGCCAGAGATTATGGTATGTATGGCATTCTCTATTAAAATAGCATTGGCTATAATCCACATTTTCAGCATCCACATAGAACCATGGGGGTGGTTCCTACTGTATTTACCAAATAAGCATCAATAAACATAAAAGAAACAGAATCAGAACAGAATACAGGTCAATATGAACACTTAGGGAAATAAAGAAATCTTTACCTAAAGGGCATCAAAAGAATTACTAGGTTTCCATGTGCAGTGTGCTTTCTAGACTGCTGTAACACCACTGAAAAAGCCCTTCCTCCAGTAAATACCAAAACCCAAGACATCAAAGTAACTTGGAAAGAGACCCTCTGATGACCTCCAAGTTACCATTCATTGTATAGGTAGGCACATCTGGGAAGAGGTGAAATATTTTTGGGCACACTGTTCTTGAGCTATGGGGGACTTCAAAAGATCAGGACTAACGATCTGGCTGTTGAAATGGTCTTGGTACTGGTATAAATAATATAATGACCAACCCAGTTAGCGCAGAGTACAGCTGTTAGGTTGCTAGTCTCCAAATCATCAAGACATGCCCATGTTTGATGCATTATAGTACTTTAACCATTTTCAGAGGGATGGTGTGTGTGTAATCTGTTGTAGCAGCTCTACATGTTCACAAATATTTTGTAGTATGAATCTTCATGCACCCCTGGATGTAAATCAAGTTCTTATTGGGGGACACATTTGAACAAATTATTCCTGACGGGCCAAAAGAGACGTGGCATGTGGTGGCCTCTGCTGTTCATTCTCGACTGGATCTGTGTGAGCTGGCAATCAGCTTTGTTCTAATTAGGGTCTGACACATGGATTCCAACTTTCAGTGATCTTCCTGAAGTTTTCTAGATATATAGTTCCTTACTTCTGGGGAAGCTGTGTGATTGCGGCAGCTTTCCCAAGGCTGCAAAAATGTGAGGCCACATAACCCCTTGAGCCACAAATTGCCTGGGTTGAATTAAATTCCTGAGAAATCAGGGAGATATGATGCTGAGTAAACCTGATTTGAGTAGGACACTTAAGAGAGGTAATGCATCAGTCCCATTAGATTCAGAGCATGCATTATTTAGTATTTATTAGAGATGGACATGAAATGAAAAACGAAATGCTGTTTTGTTGTTTTGTTAGGTAATGAATTAACTTCGTTGCCTAACAAAACGGTAGGACATGTTTTGTTTCATTTCATCACAAAATGCCATTTCCCCCCTCTATTCATCCTAGAGGAATCAATGGTAGGGAGCTCAAGCTTTTTCTGCAAAGCCCCTGAAAATTGGAAAGGTTTGGGGGTCAGGGAGCTGAGTTAATAAGCTCCAAAGAGGGTGCCCCTAGGAAAAAATATTTCTAATTGAGTCGGAAGCTGATTGAGCAAGCGATTAGTGCCGTCGTGACCTGGCTTCTGACTCAATTAGAAAAAAATTCTCTAGGGGCACCCCCTTTTGAGCTTAATAACTCAGCCCCCTAACCCCCAAACCTATCCAAATTTCGGGAAGCTCTCCTTCCATTTTGGTTCTTTAGGAACCAGGGGAGCATAGAGCTTCATTTCATTTCATTTTGTATCATAGCAAAACTACTTTAATGAACATGGCCAACCAGCCCAAAAAAACAACTACTTTAGAATTTGTTACAAATGAAACAAAATGAAACTACTACAGAAACGAAATGAAACGAAACACTATTCTTCCATTTCATGCCCATCTCTAATATTTATTACTGTCATTGGTGTGCCATCCTATTAATACTGAAGGAATATTCTGAGTGGTTTACAAAGGATTAAAATCAAACTTCATGACAAAACACCAAAATATAACACAAATAGTAATAATATGGCACAAGCATGAAAAGAAAAACAGTGGCATCAGCAAATTGGCATAGAAAAGTAGAGCTGGAGATGGAACACTCAATTAGGGTTGGATTGAAAAGCCTCCCTGAAAAGAAATGTTTTCAGCTCTTTCCTGAAAGAATGCAAGAAGGTGGTGAGAGGTAGCTCCTCCAGAGGCTGGTTCTGTAGTCTTGGTGCCACCATTGAGAAGGCCCTACATCTGGTAGATGACTTTGGAGCCTCTCTCCAGGTGGCTACCAGGAGGAACCAGGTGACATTGTGGGAAGCATCTCTGTAGTTCTTGTCATAAGGAATTTTGATTGCCATCACCCCAGCGTTGCTGAAACAATCTCTTTGTATTCAGCATCAGACTGATGACCATTTAACCCATGTCTCTGCTCTTTAGGAAAGTAGACCGAGTGCAGTAGTGGAAGAATCTGGTTGTCCTGATACAGAATCATCTGCATTAATTCCAGCACATACCTCTAACTCAAAAGCAAGTATCTATTCACCTGCCTTTTGAAAGTGTCTGCAGTTTCTAGGCTCTTTGGATTGTATCCCATTGTGTTAACCAACGGAACAGACACTATTAAGGGAGTAGACCCCTTAAAAGGAAAGAATCCTCAAATGCTCTTACCACAATCACTGCTCCTTTTAACTCTGGTGACCTCATTCTATCACCTCCAGTTCCCCTAGCACATGTAGAATTCCATCTAAATGTAATCATTGCTCGGAAATGATACTCTCCTTTTGCAAAGGTGTGTTTGTGGGGGTTTTGGAACTCCAGCCAGGGTGCAGCTACATTAGTGACAGGAGACATCTGGGAATTGTTTGGAATGATAGGGCTTGATTAGATTGCTCCTCCTATTCACATGGAAGTCACTTCTGCAGCCATTGTAGCAGTGAACTAGTCAACCACATGTTGAAGATAAGTGTGTTTTGGTCCATTTTGTCCATAATATGACGCTCCCACTTTCCCCTTAGGAAACAGCCTGCTTCCATTTGCTCGCAGGTGGGCATAAGTCCTTGGTTTCTATGCACAAAAATTGGGGTACAGGAATCTGTTTTTCACCCCTGTTTCCTCCTTTCTTTGTTTTAATTGGTGGGTGTTTTTTTTTTTTTTTGTTAGTGGCATAGCACTGCATTGCTTCATCATTGCAGAACCCTAAGTGACCCTTTGACTTAATTTCTGAAACACATTTCCTTCTTTTTAAAATATTTAAAATTACTATACTGTTGTATTATCTAGCCCTGGCTGACAGATGTTCGGCAACATAAGCTTTACAAAAACGGTCAATTAATAAATCTGTGTGTAAAGGTGAAGCTGCACAGCCAGGCAGTCATCTTCAGAACTATATTTTATAGTGTTTTAAGTGATGCAGTGCAAAAGTGAGAAAGTTTATTTTAATTTTAAATAATATTAAAACAAATGCCCCTTTACACTTCAAAATAGCATGGAATCATGTCCAGACCACATGACCCTCATACATCATCACTGGTTTAAATAGAAGAACATCCCCAACCACAGCCTGGACCAGTTTGAGCAATTGCACAGCAAAAAATGTGTTTATTTGGACTGATCCTAATTGTTCCAAATAAATAGTGAGCTCCAGAGACAGATTGGAAGACCCTTCAATGAGCATTATGTAGTTGACTTGTTTAGAGCAATCTGTTCCAGCAGGGGGCAACAGAGGCAGATTAACCCCTGCACAGCTAGCCTTTGTTGCCCCCTGCTGGAACAGCTCTCTGTTCATATATTTATATATAGTATGGTTGAAAAAAATACAAATTAGTGTTAATCAGTTAAAACCACTCCCATTATTTCCTTATTGGAAAAAGTCTTGACATACAGATTTTGCATGCAGGATATCTACATTGAAGTTGCTCCTGGTACTTACACAGTCAGTGCATCTTCACAGGAAGATACAACCAAACAAACACATCTGGTAAAGATTCAGCCAGGACAGAGTGTAAACTTGACTTTTAATTTGTGATTTCTTCCTGAGGTAACAAATGGAATATATTTCGATGCCTTAATTTTTATTTTTTAACATATTCTTATATTTTATTGCTATCGTGTTTGTTTATTATAATCTGAAACTTTGTCAGATTTGCCCTAACTTGAATCATGTGGTGTATTGTCACTTTTAAGCTATGCAATCCCTTATAAACAATAAATACAAAAGTGCAAATTTATTGCTCTTTTTAAAGACTTGATTGTGCATTTATCATATGTTTTGCTAAATTAAAAGCTCAAGAAACAGTTTAGGCCATGAAATGGAAATGAATGAAACAGAAAAAGATGTGTTCTATTTGTGCTGAATACAGAATAATACAGTATTCTGGCAGAAATGCCAGTGGCCAAACCCATAACCCGTATTTTTCCCAATCTGTAAGATGATCCCATGTACAAGATGACCCCCCACGTTTCCAAGCCAAAATTACAGTTTTGCAACCAACCGTTTCTTTCCTTGCCTTTGTTCTGTGTATAAGACAATCCTCCATTTTTAGTTTAATTATTTTAGCAAAAAAATGTAGTTTTATACATGGAAAAATACTGTAATTCACTTGGTGTCCAGTGGCCGGTTACATGCCTCTAGAGCAGTACTTCCTAATAGTCACACATATACTACTGATGGGACACAAATGTAGATGGATTGAAACACTTTTCATAATATTTACTTTCAATTCACTTTCCCTGAAAGCTATCCCCTCCTGCAAGTGTGACATGCCATCTACCAAGCCTACTTCCCACAGATTATTCATCCGTGATCTTTAAATTTTGTGATAGAACATCTGTAAACTTTTCAGGAGAGGTGGGCTTGCTGTTTTTTTTTAAATGAGGTAACACCTCCTATCAGTCATTTTGTCAAAGAATCTAAACTGGGAAAGGTTGCATCACACTGCTGTAGATCATGTTGGCAACATCCCATTGGTGTTCATGTAAAGGGAGGCATCTTGGTCACACAGCCGGGTGCATGACCAGGCATGCAACCAAGACATACTCCTTCACTTCATCAATTGGTCATGCCAAGTTACAAGAACCTTACATAAATATCAGTAGGGTTCTGATCTCCAAGCTGCTTTTCTGTGATTCATCTCCAAATCTGAAAAATGTTCTACTGAAAATATTATTAAATTTTCTGCTGCATTATGGTTTTGTATACAATAGGATCTCTGTATCCATGGGGAATTAGTTGAGGCCTTCCCCGCAGATAATGGAAACCGTGGATAAGAGCAATGGCGATGATGGTGGCAGTGCTGGTGAGGTGCCCAGGGCAAAAGCTTTTGTCCCGGACATCCCACCACTCCCTGCAGCTAGGCAGAGAAACGGATGGGGTACTGCACCATTCAGTCTGCCACCAGGAAGTTCAAACTGCTGGGTGTACCCCTGGCTGTTCAAACTTCCCAGGTGGCGGACCAAGCAGTGCAGCACCCAATTTGCTGCTCGGCCCAGCCATATGGCTGGACAGAGTGCTGGAGCAGGTCCACTGCCCCAGATATTTTGAACTTCCTGCTCAATCTGCCACCCGAGGAGGAAGATCAAAACCCATCCAGACCCCATCACTGGTCACCAACTCCAACTCCTTCCAGCAGTTCCTGTAGAACTTCCTGACCTTGGCCAGTGAGGTGGCTCCACCGGGGGCTTGCCTCTGCTCAGCAGCCCCTGGCTCCCTGGCAGGGAATTGACCCCGCATTGCCGCTGCCACCTGCCTCCTCCATCTGTCCTAGATTTCCATCTCCGAGCCATGGCGGATCCAATTGTGGGCTTGGTAGAGCTTTTTAAGGTGGACTAGAGGAGAGTGGCTAGCAACCTGCACATCTAGTCTGTGCCCAGTCCATGATTCAGTCCACTATTGGATCTGTCTCAGCTTGGAGCTGGAAATCGGAGGAGGCAGGCAGCAGTGGCAGTAGCAATATGGAGTTTGACTCCCTGCCAGGGAGCCAGGAGCCCTGGCCCTACCTGCCAAGGGCAGGAAGCTCTATAAGAATTTGCATATATATAAGAATTTGCATATATATAAGAATTACATTGTTGAGATGATATATAAATGATTTAATATATTCTTACAAAAAGAAAAAAATTATTGGTGGGTGACACATTAATTACACTACTGACATTTCACAGACAGACACAGATTTAGTTTCTTATTGCTCAGCACTTTTTGTCAAGTTGCACATCTCAGAGCAACTGGTGATGGCAATAATTTCCAAAGGTCTCCAAAATAATCTTGACCAGATTTTAAAGTCAATCTGTCTCTTAAACTGAGCTTCAAAATGGATGCTGCAGCTTGCTGGAAACGTTTTTACAATATCTGGCACCATCTTAAGCTATGGAAATGTTAATGCTGTTCTCTAGTTCTGTAAATAAAGGTCTACCAGTCTCTCAGTGGTTGTCCCATTGCCTCCTTTCAAAGCACACAATCCCAATTTAGCAATGAACAAAGACATACAGAAACATTCATCCTCAGATCAAGAACACTGAAAGGTCCATTATACACCAGGAAAAGAAACAGTCAATTGCAGCCAATGGTTTTCTTACAAATCTACATTAAAACCCAACAAGTACTCAAGTGTGCATTTCAGCGATGAGTTACTGTTTCTTTACCCTCACCCTGATGATTAGATATCATTGTGGGTCAAGACATCTTTTATGGAAAGTTGCCTTCAAGGAGACTGTTCAATGGTTTCATACATGGCACTCTGGTTGATTTGGGAAATTCCATGGATTTTAGCTCTTTCTTCACTGCTGGTGCTATAAATGTCGATACCTATAGACAGTAGCATAATACTTAACTCATAAGTAGATGGGCAGAAGTTTGAAAATTGAATACCTGCTGAGACATCCTTTACTGTTAAAAACATTACAGTGGTACCTTGCATAAAAGAATTAATTCATTCCAAATGAAATTATATTCAGCAAATTTTCCTTTATACAAATTTCCCATAGGAATGCATTGAAAATGGAGTAATCCCTAATTACGACCATTTTTATGTTGTATGGATTCGCCCCATAGGCGATTCTGTTAAGCAAATTTCCCCTATCTCCGGATTTTTTTTGTACAGATTTTGTTATTCAAGCCGTTTGTTATATGAGGGTCCACTGTATTCTATTCCTTCTTCTTCCCTAAGAATACATAGACAAATGGCAGCTGCTATTTCTGGCCCGTGATCATACTCGATGTATATTTCTGCTTCCTGTAATACGTTAGAAGTGCTCTAATGCCTAGAAAGGAGGATTATGGAAATTCCAATTTCCTTAGACTTGATGGGATACGTAGCATACTGATTCATCAACTGACAGCAGTGATTTTTATGGGTGGGATATTAGGTGATAAATTGAGTAAGGTATTCAGTGCTATGTTAGTATGATCTTGGCAGAATGTGGAGGGAATACATCACTTGTGTCATCATTTTCTAAAGCATTTAAAAATCAAAACAAAATACTATGTGTGCATGCCTCCCTTCTTACATTTGCTACCCTCACAATGTGATAATACATTTCAGACTGACCATATTTAAATTTCATCTTATCTGCTTCAGCAGGCCAGTGGACTCAAACGGCATTACTATTGCCAAATACTCATTCTAGTGCGTTTTGATGTTCAAAGGTAGCATAGTAGACCTTAGCTAATCATTACTGTACCAGCTAATTTCTGTTTGAATCATTCAAAACCTAGTGTATGATTTAGCTTGGTGGCTCTTGATTTATTTTTATTTACTCTTTTATTGCATATATTTTATACCACCCTAATAGCAATAGAGCCACTACTTAGGGAGGCAAACGGATTGTAATAACACAAAAAGCCACAACAACACATCCATAATCAATAAATATGAAACATAATAGCAAAAGATTTACCTAGTAAAATATAGACTATAAAATATTTAAAATATTCATGTCATGTAGTGTAAACAGCTGATCCAGTGGAAGTTATATTTGACCTGATTGTATGCAGGTTTTTAAAAAAGGATAATTCTGTTTTGCTCCTTCAGTGTTGGATAAGAAAAGGCAGGATCTGTTCTATGTCATCCCAGAGTGCAGAACACATAAAAGTGGGCTCAATTTATAGTACACCAGATTTCTGCTGAATATCAGAAAAACTTCCTATCTGCTAGAGAAGTATGACAATGGAACCAATTATCTTGGAAGATGGCAAGTGCCTCAGAGCCAGAGGCATTCAAGATAAAATGAGGCAACCGTCTGTCAAATATGCTTCAGTTTGGATTCCTGCATTGAGCAGGGAATTGGACAGTGACCTTATGGGTGACCTTCCAGCTTTATGAGTCTACAAGGAGCTTTGATCAATGGGGATGGAAGATGGTAGGTATATGGTGCTTAATCACAGCAACAAATTTTTACAGAGTTTTGCTTCTATTCAAATATAATAATAGAATTAGATGGTATACTGAACATCTGGATTGATAAGGAGCCACACACTGGTAAGATATTTGTTAGAACGAGTTGTGCTGTAAAACAATTAGCTTTATGTAATACTGCCAGGCTCCTTTCTCGAATGTGTAGATGGGGTGAAAATAAAATTCCCCCCTAGTGATTCTTCAGTAGCTAAGTTGCAAGACTCAAGTACTCCCTGTGGAGGTGAAGCTATCTCCTCCCCTGCCCCAGCTCATACTGGCAAATGACAAGATTAAACCTTCAAGTATACTAGTGTCTCTGGTACTATCAGCAAAAAAAAGCATTCTCAAGAGGGCCCATTTGAAGGTAGCTTCAGACTGGGAACAAGTCTTCACACAGCACATTATAAGGTTCGTTGTGTGGCTTATGTAATTCTGATTTGGCCTATATTTCTTTCATTTTGTGTTTATGGACATGACCAAAAATAAATAAAAAACCTTGAGAATGGGTGGCTAAAGTATGATCTCTAAGCATGTCCAAACTTCGGCCCTCCAGATGTTTTGGGCCACAACTCCCACAGTCCTTTGCCATTGGAAATACAGTCTTGGAATTCTGGGGGTTGTGATCCAAAACATCAGGAGTGCCAAAGTTTGGACATGTCAAGGATACAGAGTTTAAAGAGCAGTTGGCCTCCTATCCAGAGCTTGGAAATCTGTTTTTTTTTAAAGAAAGAAAAAAGGGGTTGCAATTCCCTTAATCTAACCCTGGTGGCTTGGCTGTGCTGGTGAAAGGATTCTGTCGAGTTGTGGTTCAAAGAAGTACCTTTCCTGAGCTCTGGTGGCAGCTTCTACTCAAGGGGGGTAGCTTGGCTCTTGTAAGGGGAGCTAGGATGGCTTCTCTTCCAATACTTCCAGTCTGGTCTCTTGATCTCCTGTCGCTTGGGCTTGTCCCAAAGGCTGCAGTCTGTGTTCACAGCATGATCTACCATTGTGGTCTTGGTCGTGCATGTTTCCTTATCCCTTCGGGAATCCAGGGAGGGTGAGGAAGAGCAAGGCAGGGTAATAGTGGATTCTGCTTTGGGAGGGCCTTCCACTGCAGGCAACTGTGTGGTGGGCTTCCATCCAAGCTCTTCTTTCACGTCTCCCTGGACTAGTTTAGCTAAAGAGGGCTGGCACCAGCAACCATGGGATTTAGGGCAGCAGCAGCAGCAGCAGCAGCAGCAAGTGTGCTGCGAACGTCCCAGCAATGAGCATGGGTGCTGAAAGGATGTGAAGGACGGACAGACAAAAGGGAGGTATGGCCACGGGAGCCTTTGGAAGTCTGCTAAAGCACATCTGTGTGTAAGGGGCAGCCCAGGATGGGAACCCATGTAACGAGCCCTGTTGAACTGAGCTTCAGACTTTTTCCTGCTTGAGTAGGGTAAATGGATCATCTGTACAATCCTTTCCCACTGGAGTGGTGAAATCCACATGGCAACGCCAAGCGGGACTTGGGTTTTCTTGCCGTTCCAAAAGCTGACGGTAATTTCTTCATCTTCTTTCTCTGTTGGAGACAAAATAGCAACACGTGTTTAGAAAACATTGCCATTCCCCTTAAGCTAATACAGTGGTGCCTTGTATAAAGGAATTAATTCATTCCAAATGAAATTATGGTAAGCAAATTTTCCTTTATACAGATTCCCATAGGAATGCATTGAAAATGGAGTAATCCTATTTTTATGTTGTACGGATTTTCCCCATAGGTGATTATGTTAAGCAAATTTCTCCTACCTCCGGAATTTTTTTATGTTGTACAGATTTTATGTTATACAATCTGCTTGTTATACAAGGGTCCACTGTATATTAATAATTAACTTAGATTGTCAGCCTTCATATGTTATCACAGCAGGGTCCCTATCTACTGGATCAGCAGCCACAGATTTGCTTACCCACTCCCAGAAAATATTAAAGAAACAATGTATTTACCAGAACTATCCACTAGATGCCCTACCTAGATGCCTTGAGCACATCTGATCTCGTCTGATCTCGGAAGTTAAAGGGTCAGGCCTGGCTATTACTTGGATGGGCGACCACCAGGGAATTACCAGGTGCTATATAGGCGGCTGGAGTAGGAATTGGCAAGCCACTCCAGTAATCCTGCCAAGAAAACTCCATGGACATAGGGTCATAAAAAGTCGGTCAAGACTGGAACGATATAACAGCAACACCCCACTAGAAGGAGGCAGGGAGAATGCTATATTGCAGGCCTGCCCAACAGGTAGACCGTGGGCTACTGGTAGCCCGTGAAGGGTTCAAAATTAGCCCGCCATCCATCAATAAAAAAAGTGAGGGGGTAAGTTTTCCACCCCTCCCTCCCCCATCCCAAGAACCACCACTGCCCCAGCAAATTTCTGGGTCTGCCAGCCCACTGTCTCAGCCGAGCAGGGCAGTTCAAAGGCCATGGCGCATTGAAATCTGTTCCCTCCAGAACAGATTAATTGGTTTTCAATACATTCCTATGGGAAACCGCTGCCTTACAAAAGTTTTTAGTTATGAGCATGTGCTCAGAACAGATAAAATTCATAAGTAGAGGTTTTAGTGTAGTAGCCCTCAGGAATTTTGGGCTGGAAAAAGTAGACCTTGGCCTGTTCAAAGTTGAACAGCCCTGCTATATTGTATATATACATTTGCTACTTCCATGTTTCTTTGGCATCCACTAGGGGGCTAGGAATTGATCCTCCTCCTTGTGGACACCAGGTTCCTACTGTACGTAACTCACAAATAGTTGCCTTTGGATATCAACAGAGGACACACTTGATCAATACCTGGTTGTGTTTGGCATAGAAAGTAGCCATACACGGAGTCAGACCATCTAGACTGGATTTTTCAATTCTCAATTGACAGTGACTCTCCAGGGAGTCTTCCCTTGCCTTCCATGAAGATCCCTATATGAGCTAAGCCTGACATTGTACATTCAGGGTCACACAGTTAGAGGAAAGTACTGTATCTACTTTGCATACAGAAGGTCTATGGTTATATCTCTGGGGTGTCCAGCTCGGTAAGGCTTCTTGGAAACTGGGAAAGCTGCTGCCCAACTGCATTGGGAATAGTGAGTGAGGTGGGTCAGTTGCATGATCCTGTATCTAAGATGGCTTTCTAGGTTCCCATTTTGTGTTTTGTTTTGTTTAAAATCATATTATGATACAAAGGCCTTGGACAGAAGCAGAGGCATAAGTAACAGGAGAGGCCTTTTCAGTGGGTTTTTTTTTTTTGAAATGTATATGTTTTTTTAAAAAATATCTGTTAAATGTTTTTAATATATAGTTTTGCATGGTATTTTAATGGCTATTAAACAGCTTGGGTCCAAGCTATCTGAAAGACCGTATCTCCCTCTATGAGCCTTGGTATTAAGATCATCAGCGGAGGTATTTTCCACTGGTCTCACCAACCTCACAGGTGCGTTTGGTGGGGAGCCATCTTTGCTGTCTTCCACAAGCAGGCAAAGACCTTTCTCTTCAGGCAGGCTTTTTCTTAATGACTGGTGGTCTGAGAAGGTTTTTCAAATCGATTTTCATGCTCTGTTATTTTAAATTTGTTTTAATATTGATTTTATTTACCATTTTGATATAATACTTGGGTCCCTTTGGGGAGAATAGAATAGAATAGAATACTTTTATTGGCCAAGTGTGGTTAGACACACCCAGAATTTGTTTTGGTAAAAATGTTCTCTCTATATAAAAGGAAATATAAGAATCATATAGTCAACAATAAAAACACAGTACAATGCTACAATATAACCTATTATTTAAAAAGGAAGAAGAGATGTAAAAATTAATTATTCAACAGTTTGATAGCACTTGGAAAGAAACTATCTCTATATCTAGTTGTCCTAGTATGCAATGCCCTAAAACATCGCCCTGAGGGTAACAATTGAAACAGATTGTGTCCAGGATGTGTGGAATCTGTATATATTTTCATCGCCCTCTTTTTAGCTCATGTGGTATACAATTCCACAACAAATGGCAAATTAGTAGCAATATTTTTTTCTGCAGTTCCAATTATCCTTTGAAGTCTATATCTGTCATGCTTAGTCGCAGAGCTAAACCAGACAGTTATAGAGGAACAGATAATAGATTCAATAACACCTCTATAGAATTGAATCAACAGTTCTTTTGGCAGTCTAAACTTCCTAAGTTGATGCAGAAAAAACATTCTTTGTTGTGCTTTCTTAATAATACTTTCAATATTAGATGACCATTTTAAATCTTGAGATATAATAGTACCTAAAATTTTAAAGGACTCCACTATTGACACTAAGTTATTTGATATCATAAGAGGTGGCTGTATAGAACAAGTCCTCCTAAAATCCACCACCATTTCAACAGTTTTGCATATATTTAATTCAAGATTATTTTGAGTACACCATAAAACTAGTTGTTCAATCTCTTGCCTATAGGCAGATTCATCATTGTCTCGAATGAGACCAATCACCATAGTGTCATCTGCAAACTTCACTATTTTAACAGAGGAAATCTTTGAGGTACAATCATTCGTATATAAGGAAAACAGAAATGGAGAAAGCACACAGCCCTGAAAGGCGGCATAAAAATAAAGTTTTATTATTATTATTATTATTATTATTATTATTATTATTATTATTATTATTATTATTATTATTATTATTATTATTATTATTATTTAAATACTTGTATACATACTGTTTTAGCATTTTAAATACTGGTTCTTAATGATGTAGGCCACCTTGGGCCCTTTTAAGGAGAAAGGTGAGATTAAAAATTAAATAAATAGATAAACATGGGGAGAAAGGTGGCATATTGGTAAATAAAATGAATAACAAACAAATAAATAACAAATATTAAGACAGGATTAGATTTTTCAGGATGTGTACGGATGTATGTAGTCATAAAACCTTCTTAGAGAATCACACCTATGACTATGTTGTCTTCCTGTATCCAGTACAAGATAGCCAGGCCAAATGGTGATTGGTTGGTCCCTGTAATAATCACAAAATGACTACTAAAGTCAGTGTCCTGTTATTTTTTTTAAAGTGCAAGGACAACAAGGTAAGCAGATTAAATTTATTTTGAAGAAAAAGCTGAAATGAAATGAAGAAATGAATAAAACCATTCTCTAGAAGTAATACTCTTTGTTGTGCATTTAAACTGCCCACCACTTTACTCCTCTCTCCTCTTCAAAATATTACCAAGGAGCTTGAAAAAGAGCCAGACTAGAGCACTTTTCCGAGATGGAAGCCTCTACCCTTCCTGCCTGGATCTTAAAGAACAATCACAGTTTTACCTCTCAGGGGATCCCTGGTCTCAATGCCTTGGAGGACAGTGCCTGGCCCGTATCTCTTCCGCCCTGGATCCCAAGGGGCCAGCACTTTGTCACCTGGCAAGATGGCGTGTTTCATCCCAGTCACATACTCAAGGAGATCACTACTGGCTGTCCTCTGCACACGGATTGTGTCCTCCTCCCCCTCTGCAGATGGCTCTGAGAATTGCACTAGGAAAGTTTCTTTCTCACCCTGTAGCACAGAATAACACGCAGAATTAAAACAGAAAGCTGCATTACTAGTGGATGTGTGCAGTAATTAGCCACCTTTTCTATGACCACTTAAACTGTGAGGAATTTAGGACACCACAGGGTTGAGACAAAGTTTCTAGAGAAAACAACAGGGATGCCTATGGGTTTCCAAATTTGGAGGGTGGGGTGGGGAATCCAGTAAAACAGAGTAAGATGGTGCAACCATTAATAAATTGGCAGAACTTCTGAAAAGCATGGTACAAAATGACAGCTTCCTTTCATAATGATACTACAGTATCATTTTGATGCAAGATGGCAGAGCTGGGAAGTTAAGTCTGTAAGAAAATGCGACTTCATGCCAGCACTACAACAGAGTGTGACCACATTGGTAAAAGCTACATGAAATGCTATGGGTTTGGGATGGGCTGGTTCACATTTTTCCCTCTGTTGATCACATGACATAAAAGCCAATGTGAATTAGCTCAAGCTCCCCCTCATTCATAGCTTTTCCCTCCAGGACTGGAATTTCTACTTTATTTTTTCCATTTTATCCATTTGCATCAGTGCTGTGATTGCCTGAAAGCAAAAAGGCCAGGGGTGCTGCTTATATACCGCCTCATAGCATTGAAAGCACTCTCAGGGCAGTTTACACTTTAATTATACTGGGTAGACATTGCCACCCCAGCTTGAACAGATGCAGAACAATCCTTTGCCCCTCAATTGTTCATAAAACAATTGGATTTTCAGATTTTTTTAAATGAAAAGGATGTATTTTCCCTCGTGTGTCCCTCCCCCACGGCCCCCCTCAAGAAATACTGGTTACTCCTCCTTAAAAGAAAACCTGCTCCTACCTAGAGCAGTAACTAACTGGACATCATTTTTCTTAACTATAAGAGAATTCTTGAAAAGCCTAACTGTTGCCTTCACTTGTTTTTCTTTAAACTCAGCACAGGACTCTGATTGCTCAGGATACAAGAGGAGGAAATTGCCCCTCTGACCTTGTTGAAAGGTTATAACATAGTTCTCCCTGTAGATGTGGCTTCTGCAAGGTTAAAGGAAGGCTATGTTAAGAAGCAGCAAACAAGGCTTTTTTCAGCCTATGTTCTCTTCTCCATGTGTGGCCAATTAATGTAACCAGATCTGGGGGAACCCAAACACCCTGATGGAACTTCAGAGCAATTGCATTCACCTTTTTCTCACTGTGTAGTTTCACCCTGAAACAGGAAGGGACCATGGTTTAACATTGGAAACCATGCTTAACATGGGACACGTCCAGTTTTAAAACAGAAAATCAGAGGAATTAATACACTGCATTTCTATAAAGACAGCTTGCTGTGTTCTGACAGCTGCTGACAGCTACAGAAATGCCAACGCAAGCAGGCTTGGCCTGCTTACTTTGACTTCCCCATTCATTTAACCGAAGGAGCAGTGCCAGACGTCCAGCCGACCATGCATAAGTTGGTCAGAGTGTTCAGAGAATTCTGTCAGAGTAACTGAATGTCTGTGTCTAGGATTCTATTGCCTGCTGGTGGAAGAGTACCCTCCTCCAGCCTAGGAACACTGGATATCCTGGTTTGCTATTGCACAAGTAGAAATGCTCACAGTGGCCTCACTGTGACAGCCCAATTTCCACTTCTACAAGGAGGAAAGGCTGGTTTTTTGTCAGAACAAAAATTAATAATAATAATAATTAAAAGTTGAGCTGCTCACACTGCATGCAGTGTATGAACTGCTCATGCAAACGACTGGATGAGTGAACAGGATTTGGCCCCACTCTGCCCAGATATAGCTACATCTTCCATTGTAGCCAGAAGGGTTGATCTCAGGAACCGAAATGATCACCAAATGCACAGATGCATATCATACGTTGACAGTTAGAAGCTACTGAGTACCAGCAATCAGTAACAATAATCCTGATTTCTCATAACGGAGTTTTTCCTTTTTTTTCACATGCTATTTGTAGCTTTAATGTTACCTTTGAATGTTGTAAAATGCCTCTTCTAATTCCCTGTTCCTAACTTGAGCATGTCTTAAATCGTCTGGCCTGTATATTGTCCCTCATTGTTGTAAGCCACTTTGAGTCCTTTTCCAAGGAGAAAGGCAGGGTACATATTCAAAAATAAAATAAAATAAATAAATAAGGGTTGTGGTTTTGAAAAAGTGTGGAAGGTATGTAGCTAGTATTGTCTGCAAGACCGTGGTGATAAATTTTGAAGTCTATTTGGTCATCATGACTTCCATGTCTAGTCCTTTCAAAGAGAGTCCAAATTCAGTCCACCTTTTCCACCTCCATGCCATCCAGAGATCAGACCAGTCCCAGCTATGTCATGCAGATGGGCTTTTTATGAAAACTTGAATCATTTGGATTAATTTATGAATGCTGATCTAAACACATATGTACAATTTGCACAGTATGTTCTGCAATTACAAAAATGGTGAGTGTGCTTAGCTCAGAACTAAATGTGTTCCCTCCATCTTTGTGTGTTTTTGCAGCCTTCAGCCTGCCCCATCTAAATTTCAAAATGGAAATGTTTATGTCATACATTTGCACTCCTTTTTGCCACTATAAAGCAAAGACATGTCCTGGATTTGATCCAGAGCTGCTGCTGTTTCATAATGAATGCCAGATCTTGGAGATCTGTCAGTCCTTCAGAGACGTTGATAAGCAAACAATGTGGCCCCTTGTTTGCTCTTCAAAAGAACACAGGCTATTTGTTTTTAAAGTTTTAAGTGCTAACAACTAATGAATTGCAGACTAGTATTCCTGTGAACAGAGGCTTAACATTGTCAAGTATATATATAAACATTCTAACACATTTCCAGCAACAATAATGCTCATGTGTTTACTCACAATGTCTGATGGGGCACGATTCCCCAAACAGCACAAATCCTCACAGACATCTGGCATTGACATTAAAAACAAAAGAACCAGAATCAGCAAGGTGAAGAGAGAGTGAGTAATCCTGTGCCTGCCTATTCAAAAGTAAACTGTATGGAGTCCTATATAGAATTTGCTTCTTAGTATGTATAACTCAGTGGTTTATGTATCTGGGCTAGAGGTTAGAAGTTTGATTCCCCACTGTGCCTCTTGCAGGTAGAACCAACCTGTGTAACCTTGGGCAAGCTGCACAGTCCCAGGGCATGCCCAGAAGAAAGGAATGGCAAACCACTTTCAAGTATTCTCCACCTGGAACCCCTTGGAAAAGATTGCCATAATCCAGGATTGGCTTGATGGCACATAACTACTAAGTATGCATAGGACCTGCACTCTTCACCCTCAAATAAATAACAAGACAAAAGAGATCCAGAATATTTAAAAAGATGGGAAAATGAATACATGGTATCACGAAACAGCCATGTGGCTTTTAAAATAAGACAAGCTGTAGCACTTTAAAGACTGACTGTAGCTTCTTCCCTAGAATTGAGTATCGTAATGGCTTTCCTGGGAGTCTTCTTTAATGGTTTAATTTGGAAGCATTTGCAAATATCCAGCACACAAGACAGCGGCAAAAGATGGCACTGAGGAGCATGGTGTCTAATATTAAAATGGTTTGCTCTCCCCCAGTATAAAGCTAGCTGGCTGGATAGCACAGTGAGTTAGATATCTGGAATCCAGCTGTGGAGCCAGAGACTGAAAGTTTGATTCCCCACTTTTATGCCTCCTGGGAGAAAAGTCAGCCTGTGTCATCATAGGCAAGCTGCACAGTTCTACAACAGAAGAAGGGAATGGTAAACCACTTCTATGTAATCTATATCTAGAAAACCCTGTAAAGGGGTTGCCAAAAGTTGGAATCAACTTGATGGCACACAATTATTATTATTATTAATAATAATATAAAGCTGATTTTGAGACAGAGGTCAGTTTGAGCTGAATGCAGCAGTACTGGACTCTAAAGTGATGTGGGAAAAATGAACAACCTTAGCCACAATCTCACTTTGATTTGTGACTAGTGGCCCAGCATGTCTAGCACAGAACTGAACAGCTTCACTGGAGACATTTATCATCAATCCTACCCATCAAGTCTCATAAGACAACCAAAGGTATAATCTGGAGAAGGTAGGAAGGTAATTCATTGTTCAGTCCGGCCAAATGATGCTTGTTTTTTGGCTGCACACTTGATTTTGGCTGTTTAAACACCAAAGTTTTCAATAACTGAATGCATTTTTCTACTGAGGTGAATACCAAAAGCTGTTTCTGTGAGCCTGTTAGATCAATAATCAACTAGATTCTACATAATCTTGTAAACAAATGATTTGCTATACTAAATCGGGGCCAACCGTTCCCAGGAATAAACAGAGATTCACTTGGATTATTGTATTTTCCGTTTGCCCCAGTAGGTGCCAATGAAATGTATGGATGGGATATGGAGGAATACTGGAGCATTCCTAGGACTCCCAGTCAAAAATCATTGTGGACCTCTACCATTTTTTCCTTTCTCAGCTTTTTGTTTTCCGGTAAGAAGAAACAAATTGAGAAGAGATGGAGAAGGTTACATGTGGATGCTGATAATGTCTCAATACTTTTAAACATTCCTTGAATGAGGCAGGATAATCACACCATAAAACTCTTATCTTGGAAGCACCTTGGTTGAATGTAGTAAGATTTACCTATAGCAGTGGTTACCAGGCTTGGGCATCTCAGGTGTTCTTGGACTGCAAGTCCCAGAAATCCCAGCCAGTGCAGATAGTGATGAAGGCTTCTGGGAGTTAAAGTCCACAAACACCTAGGCCAGTGGTGGTGAACCTTCAGCACTCAAGATGTTTTGGACCACAGTTTCCACAGTCCTTTGTCAATGGCAATACAGGCTTGGAATTCTGGGAGTTGCTGTCCAAAACATCTGGAATGTCAAAGGTTCAGCATTGCTGACCTAGGTTATCCAAAGCTTGGAACCACTCACCTATACCATAGCCATTTGACAGACTTTCAAGAGTGAGATTGCAGGGGGGAAGAAGACACCTAAGGATGGTTGTCCTCGCATATCTTCTTCCTCAGTGGTTTGGTGACCTGCCACGAGTACAAGTGTGCTGGGAAGGAGGATGGACCAGGAGAGTCATCCCATGCACTCGCTTCTGCGGTGATCCTACAGCACATGGAATTGAGGTGGCAATGACAGCATGCGCAGAAAAGCTCCTGCAGGATGCATATGATCTATATTTACAAGAACGTAAGAAAGCAACTTGCCTCTACAGCCTTTATTACTGTTCCTTGGTAATAATAACCATCACTTTCCTTTCTTGCCAAAACAGGAATGTTGATAGTAGCCAAGGAATCCTTCAAATGTTTTATGGTTTCACAGGTTTTATCATAAAAATGAGGAGAGTATCCAAGATACAAGCACCTGCAAAAAAAGATACGAAGTGTTTAATTTTTATTTCATAGAACCTTTGCAAAAGCAAAGCATTTCCAAATACTGAAATGCTAGAGTTTCCCAGCTTTCTACATAGACAATGCCCCACCCATTTGAAAAATGCAAAGTATTTGTGTGGCATGGGTGCCACACAACATCTCCCCCTCACACCCACAGCCCTTCCCCCTCTGCTTGGAGCATGCTACTCTGGTCTGTGCAGAGAGCTGGGTGAGGGCGAGGCAGCAGCTTGTGGGCTCATTTGTAGCCCCAGTTTACTCTCGAGCCATGCCAATCTGGGCATCCCAAAAGTAGTGTGGCTGGAGAGTAAACTGGGGCTACGAAGGAGCCCACAAACCTCTGCCTCCCCTTCGCTGGGCTCTCTGCACAGAGCTGTTTCAAGACTGCTGAAATGGCTCCATGAAGAGAACCAGGAAAAGGGGGGCAGCGCTTGTGGGCTCCTTTGTACGCCCAGTTTGCTCTCCAGCCACGCCGCTTTTGGGATGCCCAGATTGGCATGGCTGGAGAGTAAACTGGGGCTATGAAGAAGCCCCCAAACTGCTGCCTCTCTTTTGCCTGGCTCTCTTCACGGAGCCGTTCTGAGACCGCCAAAATGGCTCTATGAAGAGAGCTGGGTGAAGGGCAGGCAGCGGTTTGTGGGCTCCTTCATAGCCCCAGTTTACTCTCGAGCCACACCACTTTTGGGATGACCAGAGCAGCATGGCTGGAGAGTAAACTAAGGCTACGAACAAGCCCACAAGCCACCACCACAACCCCTGGCTTTCCCAACGGTGTGGAGCACCCCATCCGCCTCTCTGTCTAGGGCAGACAGGCAGATCGGGTGCTACTCTTCGGGAAACCAAGGATCGAAGAGCAGGTTTTTTTAATTTCCTGCGGCCAAAGTGAGGGTGCTGGTGCCAATTCAAAAGCCTGCTGTTTGAGCCTCACTTTCCCAAAGGGAAGCACCCCTGCTCTTCAATCCTCGCTTTCCCGAAGGGTGCTATGGCCACAGTGCTACTCTTTGGGAAAACAAGGATCAAGGAGCAGGTTTTCTTAATTTCCTGTGGCAACAGCACTCTCACTGTGATGGTGGAAAATTAAAAAAACTGCACTTCAGTCCTCGCTTTCTCAAAGGGTAGCACCCCTGCTCTTCAATCCTCACTTTCCCAAAGGGTAGTACTCTTCGGGAAAGCAAGGACCGAAGAGCAGGTTTTTTGAATTTCCTGCTCCAACAATATGCTGTTCGCTCCTCACTTTCCTGAAGGGTAGCACCTGAAGCATTTGTAACCTGGGGTACCACTATATTCGGGTTAAATTGCTGTATTGGTACTTTGTGAAAAAATAAGTGGGTTTTGAATCGCAGTTTCGGCCCTCAGTCTCTAAAAGGTCTGCCATCACTAGCCTACAGTATTGATGACTGGAAAATAATTTACACGCGGGAGCTGACATTACAATGTACAACTCTCTCTCCCCCCTTCAACTGGCAGTCTTTTGTTTTTCCAGCCTGCATATTTTAAACCCCAATATTTTGCTACCTTGTTGGGTTGAGCGGTCTGACAGCACAGACAGGGTGTGCTAAAACGTTGCCATTGCGGACGAAACTGGGATGAGTGATGCAGTATCTACAGACTGGCTTGCCTTGCATGGGCATCAAGCAGCAGTGGCTGGAGTATGGGAAAGAAGGCCATGTGCAGTTCTCCATTCCTTCAGAAGTGCTCTCCTGACAACAAAAAGAAAGGTACAAATTAATGTAGGTCATGTACTGGGAATGTACCTTTTCATCTAGAGTAGACTACTGCAGCATGCTCTACATGGGCTGTCCTGAAGACAATATAGAGGCTCTAGTTAATGCAGACTACAGTAGTTAGAGAACATTGACCAGAACACGACATATAAACCATGTTATGAACCACAGGGCATCCATCCCAAGCTGTTCAAGAATTTAATCTGGACCAACAGCGGTGATGATACAATGTCTCCCACCACACCGGGATGCAAGAGGCAAAGTCAGCGAGGTAGGATAAACTGTGTGGCTTGCACAATTCTCATATCCCGATACCTCACTGAAAATCCCCATCCCACAGCACCCACTGTCAGAAGTAGGTGTCCTGGCAGAACGGTTATGTAGGGCATGTTTCTCACTGTTCCTTAGGACACAGACAGTGGCAGCTTGCATCCATTATGGTCCGAGAGGGTGAAAGGCCCAGCAACCATTGGTGGACAGAGTGAGGTACATGCCCATATCTAAGCACACACACACAACCAGAATGAGGCAGGCAGACAAGCATCCATATACAAAAATGTTGTGTTTTTAGTAAGGGGTCAAGCTGGAGTGGGAAGACTTGGGGGGGGGGTTGGCTGAGATTGTGGTGCATCATTGCCTGCCTTGCTCTACTGTAGAAGGCACCCACTGGATACAGAAAGCCTTGCATGTACGTCTCAGTTTTCAAAACAGGCATTTATCTCAAACAATACAATGATTTCTGAGGAATAAATATTTTGTTTTTTCCAGTAATCTGCCATGCTTTATCTTAACTTGCTTCTGAAAACAAGGACATCGTAAGGCTTAGAAATGACATATGAAAAAAGAATGATTCTATGGTTGTCAAGGATACGACTTGCAACATGACAGCACACTCCAGCCTATTGACGCGTCAGCTGTCACACTAGGGCAGGGGTCCTCAAAGTTTTCAAACAGCGGGCCGGTCCACCATACCCCAGACACCACTGGGGGCCGGACCAGAGTCCAAAAAAAGGGGCCAACATGGAAAAAGGGGGGAGGGAGTGGGGGACCTTGCTGTAGCCCTCCCACTTTGAATGCCCCACTAGCCAGCATGCTAGATCAGCATGCTGATCATCTGGGTGGTAGTTGGGGGGAGTGGGAGAAGCGACATAACCCACTGCTTTGAACTGCCTCAGCAATAGAAGCAGCTGCGGAGGCTGGCTTGTTCGTAAAGCAGGGAGTAGGTGGGGGGTTGCAATAGGTCCCGGGGGCCGGATTCAGGACCTTGGGGGGGCGCATCCGGCCCCGAGGCCTTAGGTTGAGGACCCATGCACTAGAGGAAAAAAGATTTTGTAATGGTTCCAGGATTTAGGCAATTTGATTTGATTCAATGTGTCAGGATTTTTTTAAAAAAAGATAGTGATAAACTGAGTTCCCTTCTGATAAACGTAGGCTTATAATTGTAATTTTCTCCCTGCAGGTAATATTTTAACTGTTCCATAAGAGTAAAATATAGAACTATGAAGGTTTAAAAATTACAGACATACCTGGAGCCCAGCTAGGTACTGTGCAACTGTTCTATTAAATAATCTCAAAAGGCTTAAATCAGCTTTCCCCAAACTGCTGTTCTCCAGATGTATTGTACTAAAACGTCCGTCATTTTGACACACTGTGACCATTAGCTCTTGAAATTTACTCAAGTGTATCTAGCTAAAATGTTCATTCAGTCTGAAGGAACCCGTTTTATCTCCTAATTTTTTTAAAATATCAGCTAACGAGAATAAATGCTGAGATCAGACACAAACTGCATGTCAATGGATAAGGGTGTGCTACAAGCTACAGCATACAGACTTCAGAGCAGGCTCATAGAAAGAAAATGTTGATTTGTTGTGGTCTGAAGATAATGAGGTTGGCCAGCATAGTGAAGAGATGCAATACTTGCAAATACATTATTAAATGGGCTCCGTGTCTCTCACCAGGAAATAAAAATGTGTAAGGGCAGAGTATGGATGGCCCTAAATATGTAATGGCCAGTCCCCCTCAACCCTGACTCTGGAAGGGAACCCAGAGGGGTGTTCCAAGTGCCTAGGTCACAATTTCTCCTTACTCCCATGAGCCCGCTTTGGAAACATTGGAGGCATCATCTATCTATTTCCCTCTCTTGTTCAAAGAAATCTTGCCTTTCACTTTTGTGGAACCCAAGGAATTGTATAGGTTTAGAAAACCTGTTGTGCTAAAATGGACAACAGCAGAAAACTGGTTTTAGTAACTACACTAGCATAAGACAGTCATGATGCTATCAGTCAACAATGTTGCCAGCATGCAGGGAAGGCAATAGGTTGAAGAATACTGAATTACAGAATTTTAAAGTGTAACACAATCTTATGCAAATTTATTTGGATGCAAACCCCTATCTTCAATGGGAGTAACAAGATCATAGTCTAACATTTGCATCCTTGCCTCTAATGAGGAATAATATTACAATTTTGACATTCTTTTACTCATCCTTCATTATATCAAGAGTTACACAGAGAGGTACTGACAGGATACACATTCATTTAAATTTAGTGGATATACAACCAGTTAAATAGCAGTCAACTAAAGCATTCTGTAATCCCTCAATAGGCTTAAAACACTGAACAGAACTGTTGAGTTGCAAGAGTGTGTTCTTCAGTTTTTGCAACACATTTTGGGAAGTTTGACACTGAGGCTTAAGAAGACACGTCAAATGTCATCTGATATATCCATAGTTCACTTACAACATTGTCTTAGAAATGATAGCTGAAAGTAAAGATGACTAAGCTAAATAACATTTGAGATTTAGTTTTCTCCGTTTAAACTCACCAGCTCTTGCAGTGCTAAACGTTGGGAACTTTGAGTTGGCTTGCCTTCAAACACATTGTGTGCCTCTGCTACGGAGGCAAGCTGTTGGCTAATGTTTTCAGTTGCTAAGCAGGTTGCCATAGAAGCAAGACTAACAGGAACTTATGTCTGATAGCACTCGCACATGCTTGTGCACGCACACATACACGAATATGAGAATAATAATCAAAAACAGTTCTCCAAGAGGCACCTGATTTCCAAAGCGGCTGCAGTCAACCATGCAGTGAAATAAAATCATTGGAATCTGCAGAAGGTACTCTGAAAATTAAGTTGAGAAAATATCCAGCATTCCAATCCCTTTTGCATGAGAAGACCCTTCCTTGATGGGGGAGGGGTGGATGCTATAGATTAAATGTAATGTATTGCTGGGCAGAACTACCTCTTATTGCCCACTTGCAGCCTTCTGTGCTAACCAAGCTCTGTGTGGGGGTGGGGGTGGAGTTCCTGATGTTCTACATTCCATTTTGGGGGCACACAGAGCTGCAGCAGGGTGCTTGTCCTGTTCTCATTTCTGTTGGATTCCATTTTAATCAGCAGATCTGTTGTTGGAAGCAGCCCAGTATATTCAGCTACACCTCTTTGCATAGCCTAATTTCCCCCTATATAGTAAGAAGGGCCCCAATCAGTTAATTGCCACTTCCTATTGGCAGTGGAAGATAGGAAGGCCTGGCGAGCTGTGGTCCATGGGGTCACGAAGAGTCGGACACGACTGAACAACAACAGATTGGCAATGAGCCATTTTTATTCTAAACTCCTCTTCTCTGATATTTGTATTAATGAAATCAAGGTACAGAATGTGCCAATGGGACCCTCAACCCTTAACCATGTCTGTGACTTGGCTTGGCACCCTGCATTCCCCCCCATTCCCCCACCCACAGTGCTTGATATGGGATTAAATGCAGACAGATGAGCAATATCACTTAGGACCCATTAGTTGATCTCATGCTACTGGATGAACACTTTCCTGCTGAACTGGAAACATGGAAAACACTTTCCATGTTAGACAAAGTGCTCTCAACTACCAACCAGTAATTATGTTTCCTGTACTTCCAAAATAATAATAGTAAATTAGTAATATAAAAGGCTGCAGCATGCTTCAGACTGGCACAGCTCGTTACTCATCAAGTGGAAGAAATAGATAGTTCACCATTTTCTGTGTGAAAATACATTTTTCATTAATACTGTTTTTAGGCAGTCCACGTTTAGGGCACCAAAAGGCCTTCAGATAGTGGTTATTTTCACATCAACATCTCAAGGACCACTTGAGGCATGCTGAGTTTCTTACTTAGATCATAAAAACGCTTACATTTCTGGCCAAGTAACTGGACAACAACAAAAATTGACCAAGATTTCCTCCCTTCCCGTTCTGTCCACTTGCTACAAATTGTTACAGCTTATTAGCTGAAAATCATCAATTTGTATTTGTTAGGGGTCTTTAAGGCAAATGTGAATTGATTAATTTTGACGAATGACTAAATTTGTCAGAAAATGTGATTCATTTTTCAGTTCATCCACATCTCTAATCTGAACTCACTACCCCATCTAAAGTGAGTTTAGTGGGCCTCATTTATTTATTTACTTCTAGTAGGCAGAACAATAATATTTTATTCACCTTGAGTATATAGAGGGATCATTGTGCTTCAGACCAGAACTTGATCTCAAGGCAAAATTTTATTTCCTAAATATTATTTCTACATACAGTTAATAAAAGTTGGCATTTCCAAAAACAATACCATACTTGTCAGCTGTTGATGAGCTTTTCAGGGGTACTATTAATCTGCCCTACATTATAGTGGGCAATTTAAAGGAGCTATCCAGTACTCTATCACCAAATTGTTTAATAATAATATATTATATAATATAACCTTAGAACTGCAGAGCTGGAAGGGAGCCTATAAGGGAGACACAGAGGGGGACTGAACTCCTAATATGCAGCCAGAAACCTAAACCACTGAGCTTCCAGCAGTTCCAGCAGGATACTGAATAACTCCTATAAAGTGGAGCTAAAACCCAGAGTGGATTTAAAAAGGCAAAGGTAAAGGTCGCCCCCGCACATGTGTGCTAGTCATGTCCTATTCTAGGGGTGGTGCTCATCTCCGTATTCAACCCAAAGAGCCAGTGTTGTGCAAGTTTGTGGCCATGTGGCCAGCATGGCTGCAAGGAAACACTGTTTTACCTTCTCGCTTTTTTATGGCAGTACCTATTTATCTACTTGAATGTACATGCTTTCGAACTGCTAGGTTGGCAGGAGCTAGGGTTAACAGCTCACTCCGTTGCATGGCACCCGGGATTCGAACCGCTGAACTGCTGACTTTGTTGCCGACAGTTTTCAGTGCTCTAGACCGGTGGTCCCCAACCCCCGGGCCGCGGACCGGTGCCGGTCCGTGGACCGGTCGGCACCGGGCCGCCTGGGGCCGCCGGGGAGGCTCCTCCCCTTTTCCTCTGCCGCCCTCCTCCTCCTCCTCTTCTATCCCGCGGGCGGCCGGTGGAGGAGGAAGGCTGGAGGAAGGCTGGAGGAGCCGCCGCCTCCCTACTCCGCCCACCGGCGGTGGTGGCGCATCCTCCTCCTCCTCCGCCCTCCTCCTCCTCACCCTCCACCACCAGCAGCAGCAGCAGCAGCAGCCACGGCGGTGGCAGCGTGTCCTCCTCCTCCTCCTCCCGCCGCCGCCGCCGAAGGAGCAGCAGCAGCAGCAGCGAGGGCAATTGCGGAGGGGTGGCGGTGGCGGCGGCGGGACAGGGGCGATTGCAGCAGCAGCCACCCCCCCACAATCGCCCCCCCTGCCGCCGCCATCGCCCCCATCCCGCCGCCGCCGCCACCCCTCCGCAATTGCCCTCGCTGCTGCTGCTGCTGCTCCTTCGGCGGCGGCACGGGAGGAGGAGGAGGAGGAACCGGAGCAGGAGCAGGAGGTGGCGGCGGCGGCTCGTCGGTGCCGCGAGGGCGCTTCCTGGCGCGGCCGGGCGGGCGGGTGCGCGCGGGGCGCCTGAGCCAGGAGCCGCGCGCGGGTCTCGCTGCTGGCGCCGCGCTTGCTCCTGCTCCTGCTGCCGCCGCTGCCGTGGGCCTCCTCCTCCGCCGGGGAAAGCGCTGCTGGCGCCCCGCTCGCTTTCCCCAGCGGAGGAGGAGGCCCACGGCGGAGGCGGCAGCAGGAGCAAGCGGGGTGCCAGCAGCGAGACCCGCGCGCGGCTCCCGGCGCTGGAGGAGGAGGCGGGGGCCCGCCTGCCCAGGAGCCCCGGGTCCCCCCACCCCGCCCGTGTGTGTGTGTGTGGGGAAGTGGCACCCCCGACGCCCCAAGCCGGTGAGTGCTGCCGCCGCCGCCGCCGCTCTCGTGCCTCCCCCTCCTCCTTCCCTCCCATCCTTTGCTTCCCCCCCTTTGCCTCCCCGCCGGACCCCCCTTTCACATTCCCCCCTCCCCACCCCCACCCCCAGCTTCGGGCCACAGAAAAATTATCAAAAATTTCCCGGTCCGCGGGGACAAAAAGGTTGGGGAGCACTGCTCTAGACCACTGACCCATCATGCCCCCTTAAAGTGGATTAATGGCATCCCTAAAACTGAAGTCCTCACCCATCACTGGGACTCTTAAGTGGCCCGAATCCTGTGTGTTATACCATAATATAAGACTACACCAACATACCTTTTCTGGCATTCATGTCCAGTCAGCAAGAATTCCACCAACTGTCTGAGCATTCATTCCTATTGTGACTGCATATGCAATGCACCTGCAGAAGTGTGTGGTGAAAAGCACATCAACCTTGGCACTATCACAGCTACCGCGTGCATAACATCAGTTACACAAGAATTGCAACACAACATGATTTCCGTCTTTGAGTTGTATCCTGCATACTATTGTTTAAATTCTTGACACGTGGTGGTGAACCTTTTAGAGACCGCATGCCCAAACTGCGATTCAAAACCCACTACTTTTTTGCAAAGTGCCAAATGCAGCAATTTAACATGAATACAGGTGGCCGTGAAGGGGAGGTCGGGTGCCCACAGAAAAGACTCCGAGTGCCACCTTTGGCACCCATGCCATAGGTACACTAATACAGTTCTAGGCCAATATCCAACTACTTTATAAATTGTCTGACATTTCAGAAACAAATTTTAGTAAAAGGTAACAGCTCTCACAGAACAGAAACTTTTAATCTTTTTATTAATACACGCCACAGTATACTTAAAACATACAACTTGAGACAATTTTTCCTACTTTTTTGGGAAGTCCCTTCAACCATTACAATGATTTTGCCATGTGAAACATCTACCTGTGTTAACAAAATTCATCTGACAGTCAAAGGTGGCAAAATTAAGACATAATAATGTTTTCTAGTCAGTTCTGACTTCCCAGAGTCAATAAGTACTCAGAGGTGGTTTACCATTCCCTTCTTCTCGGAGACTGTGCAGCTAGCCCAAGGTTATACAGGCTGGCTTTTCTCCCAGGAGGCACACTGGGGAAATCCAATTCTCAACCTCTGGCTCCACAACCAGAAATCTAAAACACTGAGCTATGGCTCAGCAAAATCTATTTGATCTGTATATGGAAGATATCTATGGATTTCTCAGCTATGCTTACATTTGCTCTGGAATGAACTACAATGTCCTTGGAACTTGGTCATTTTGAGAGCTATATTGGGGGGAATGGAGAGCTTCCCTGCTCTTGTCCTGACAACACAGACTGGAGATGCTTTATGTACATAATTGCAGCACGGAGTGTTTCAACTTTGCTCAGCCGTTTCTCCAGGTATTCCGCAGGGAGGTGATGTCTGAGCTTGGCATAGCCTTCATTGACACTCTTCACCCTCTGCCTTTCTCTTTCATTTCTTTTTCTGATGAACGCTGGGCTGCAAGAGGACTCATATCCACCACAGGGGACTTGAAACAGGAAACTATAAGGATTGCCATAGAAATGTTCAGCCGCTATGGGCTCCGCTGGAAATGGAAGCTGAGGCCAATCTTCAACGCTAGCAAACTGGTTTGGTGCCTCTGGGTATGAATGAAATGTCCCCAAAGTGTCTATAGGGAAAAATATGGGCATCTGTCCCATACGAGAGTCACTGGGGTCTGGCAGATTGTCCATGGCATGTCTTAGCTGCCGTGTCTTGAGTAGAAACCTGAAAAACAGAACTAAGTATCAATTAATGGTTCGTGCTTTGTGGCTGTCAGTATTTTTAACACATGCCTGATATTATGGGGAAATGTAGCAAACGTTGACAGTATGGTCCTGTCTTGTTTAAATACAATGTTCCACACACAAAGGACAAGTTTTGAAATATCTAAAATGTGCACTAGGGCTTTGCCAGAACATTTCCTTATGGGTCCTCAGATCATAAGATAAGCCTTCCTAGGTGAGTACCAAATATTTGGCTGGACAGATACAAACTTTTCCTCTGCTCCTCTTCTCCAAGTCTTCCCCATATCTCTACAATGTACACCTCATCTTCTCCATTTCTTATGATGGCAATTTCATTATGAGATCCTCAGGCATGCATTGTCAGAGAACCATTTCATATCTAATTTCATACTCCCACCGATACCAGTGGGATTAATATGTGTTTCATCTAGGCTGGATTGTGTCCTTTTAATATTTATTTATTTATTTATTTATTTATACATTTTATACCAGCTGTCTTCCAATGGAATTGTTTTCAGACATCACAAATTACAGGATATATAACATTATAAAAATATAAATAGTCAAATCAGAAGTCAATAAGACGATCAATAATCACAAAATACCCAAGGGGGGGGGACCTAAGAATAGCCAGCAAGGTGATCTTATAACCAGGACTCAAACACCCAAATGACAACAACAAGAAAGACATTAGTGGTCACCAAACGCCTCTTTGAAGAACAGAGTCTTAAGGGCTCTTTTAAAGGCAGGAAGGGACTATGCAAGGTGAGTCTCACTAGGCAGTTTATTCCAAAGCATAGGGGCAGCCACTGAGAAGGCCCGCATACAAGTAGCCATTTTCCAGGCCTCCTTATAAGTAGCCAACTGAAGTGAGAACACCTGCGAGGTTCTGGTGACCTTAGGAAGCCTCGACCTTAGGGAGATCCGTTCTGCCAGGTATTCAAGTCCCAAGCCATGGAGGGTTTTGTTAAGTCAAAACCAGTGCCTTGAAGCTTATTCAGGACACAATGTGCAAACAATGCAGGTGGGCCAAGACTGGGATGATGTGGTCATATCTGCCCGGACCCACCACCAGTCTGGCTGCCGCATTTTGTACCCACTGCAAACTTCAAATAAGGGACAAGGGCAACCCCATGTAGAGAACATCGGAGTAATCTGTCCTCAAAATCACCAGTGCCTGCACAGCTGTTCTCAAGGACGCCTCATCCAGGTACAGGTGAATCTGGGCGATCTGCCAAAGGTGAAAAAAAGGTGGACTTGGAAACAGCTGCCACCTGCATTTCTGGAGACAATGCCGAATCCAAGACCATGCCCAGACCCCTCACTCTATCACCATAATAGATACATCTCTTTCAGGAAGTGGGTGATAAAATAATTATCTCCTAATTCTAAGCTTGTAAACTCTTCCAACCAAAGTAAGTTGCACCATAACAGATGAGATGGTACCTATTCTGTATCTCTTATTCACTGAGACACTAAATGGTGAAGCAGATCATGTGGGGCAGCAACAGCGATCCTCTGCCTACTCCTTTTGAGTTTCCCTGGTCATTAACCTCCATTCCATTGGAAGACAGCTGAGCTAAGAATGCTACAGTGTGGCAGAGAAGGTTCTTTGATTGTCAACATTCAACTGACTTCTATATCTGAAGTAGGGGGACAGGGCACCACCTTTTCCCTCCAAAATGAGCCAGGACCCACCAACAAGTCTTTATAATACATAAGGATGTAGGCAGGTTCTATGTTCCTTATACTGTATTTAGCAGAGCCTACCAGCTTATTGCAACATTGGTGCTTATTCCAACATATCTCTCCCCAGCTGAAAAAAGTCAGCATTTGTAATGAAATATGAGGGGATTTGCTAAAGATCAAGGGCATTTTTAGAGGGAGCACACTTTTTACAGTAAGTAGGCAACAGCAAGACTTACAAAGTAGCCTGGTTGCCTAAAATAAATACAGTTCAAAAGGTGAAAGAATAATCGACTGTTTAAAGCACTGCTTTCAATGAAAAAGTAATTGTCATGACACAGAAAAGTTTCCAGGAATTCAGAGCAGCAACTACAACTTGTCAAAACTTCAAATGAATTAGTAACTTTTAAACAGAATCTGCCTTGCTTACAAAGGATCAAACTCAACTCTCTTTTTTGAGAAAGGGCTATGAAAAGATGCATTGATCTTAATCAAATTACTTTGATTTTCAAGTAGTATCAATTAACACAGCACCAAAGAGAAATCAGACTATAAAACAAAAGGTTATTGATACTCAGGCCTCATGTGAAGAACTTGCAATATCACCAGGGAAAATCTAAAATCACTCTAGAACCACATTGAGATGTAACATTTTCAAATGTTATATAGCACATTTTTCCTACAAATGAGCATCATTCAGAAGAGTCCACAAAATATTTATTAAACACATATGCTCCATAATAATATAATATTAATAATAGCTATGTAAGACTTCACTATCAGTCTGTATCTTTTGCGTCTTACCTGAGTTTCACAATTCTTGTGCCTCTTGAACTGCATCAAAGCAGATTTAAATTTATAGTCAATTGACAATATGCAAAGTAACTTATAGTAAGGTCTGCCCTTTCTTCTGGTTTAGCTCCCACCCACACTACAGCTACAAAGAAAAAAAATTAGTCATGGGACAAAAAGAGGAACATATTTCATGTTTTTAATGCCTACACTTTATTCAGCAGTGTGTTTATATTCCTCTTATATATGCATTGTGACAACATGCTAATTTTGAGATCATTCTTTATTCTTAAAACGTCAGAAATTTCTAGATCTGTTTCTTTTCCAGTACTTATGTTAAATACACAGACTGCAGCAAATTCAAATCAGTCTGCATATGTAGTTACAACAAATGTCTTAAAAAGTTTGTGAATATTGATACTTTTATAAGAGAAGCATCATAAAATGCAAGCATTCATCAAGAAATCTCCAGGCTCATTGAACATCCAGTGATCAGACATTTCAGAGAGCCAGGTATTTTACAAGGCTACACCTTACAGTACATGGCTACACACACCAACATGGCCTTAAAAAAGAAAAATGGTGGAATCATGAAAGGGCAGGTCCCCTCTGTGAATTTGTGTTCAGTGATGTTTCCTCTGGTAAAAATACTGCTGGAAGCTAGGGAGGTGCAAGTACCTCTCAACCTTATTGGCATCTAAATATTTGTTGTATTGCAAAGGAACCAACCACTCTATAAAATTTTAGAGGTGGCCTGAAACAATTTTTTCTTTGGCTTGTGTAGATATTTGCATATTTCCAGACCAGTGTTTTGGGGCGTATCTGATCAACCCCCCCCAAAGAATACAACCATCCATCCACACAAGAATTCCAGAAGGCAATCATTAACATAAATGCAATGCATCGCCCTTCTTGCCCACTGTCTAATATTAAAATTGCTGCCAAGAATGCTGCAGGGCATATACAGAACCTGGTGACTTCACACTCATCCCTCTCCAGGGTCTCAATGTCTATTCTTCCTAGGACAGCTCTAGGACTTGTTAGTTCAGCCATCAATCGCTTCCTCCTAGGCCAGTGATGGCGAACCTTTTAGAGACCGAGTGCCCAAACTGCAATTCAAAACCCACTAAATTTTTTTTTTGCAAAGTGCCAATACAGTAATTTAACCTATATACAGGTGGCTATGAAGGGGTAATGTTGGGTGCCCATAGAAAGGGCTCCGAGTACCACCTTTGACACCCATAGGTTCACCATCACTGTCCTAGGTTGCTTTTCCCTTGTTTTAACCCCAATGCTGCCGGAAAAAAATCAGGGGGTGACTACACAATGAGGGAAATGTGTGATTTCTCTCTCTGTGAAATCACACCAGGTCTCTCTGCATTAAATGGTCACTCAAGGAAAGGGAGGAAAACTTTATTAATACAATACATTACCTTGTTTGCAATAGTCCAGAGGTGTCACTGTTAGCCTTACTAACTAGGTCTTCATCTGCCTCATCTCTGTTGTCCTTCTGGAAACAGGCAGACTTTTCTCTTCAGGCAAGCTTTCCCTGAATGATGGACTACCATGTGTATTTTATATGAATCTATGGGTTCACATAGACATTGTGTTTATGACCACTTATAACCATGTTGCTTTAATGTAATGTTTGTCTATTAATGCTGTAAGATGTCCCTCAATTTCTTGTTCTCAAATACTTGAACATCATGTCTTAATTGTACTGCAGTGTATCTGGAAGTTGAGTCATGGCTACTGGACTTCTTTTTTGAGAGATAGAAACATTTCGCTGTTCATCCAAACAGCTTCATCGGTCTGAATAGAATACAGCTAGTGCAAGAGACCTTCTTTAGTGTGTGCTATCTTCCTTTTCTCTGCCCACAGAAACAGAAGCTGGAAAGAAAGAAAGAAAGAAAGAAAGAAAGAAAGAAAGAAAGAAAGAAAGAAAGAAAGAAAGAAAGAAAGAAAGAAAGAAAGAAAGAAAGAAAGAAAGAAAGAAAGAAAATCAAGTCAAGGGGAGGGCATTTGTGTGTGCATATGCACAATTCATCTTCCCTCACAAGGTGAGAGAGGTGTGTGCTTGTGTATTCACATGGCTCATCCTCCCTCATGAAGCAAGAGTCACGGAAGGTGTGCGTATCTGCATGCACAGCTCATTCTCCCTCACAATACAAGAGGTGTGCAAGACAGAGTTCCTTTACTCAGGGCAACAATCTAGGCGACAGGTGGGTGGGTGGGTGAGCATAGCCTGTCTTCCATTTTCTGGTGCTCCAAAAAGTAGAAGTCCAGAGGAAGATGGAAAAAATAGACTGGACACTAGAGTCTTGGATTCGTTTTGACCTTAAAGGGAAAGGCAAATCTCATGCACTGTTGTTGGAGGAATAGTGCTTGCATTGTGACCAGTAGCAATGCAGTAGAAGGCATTTCAACAGACACAAGATTCTGGAAGTCCCTTTGTTCTATTTCACCATACATTTTGTTCTGAGTAGATTTTTTTCTAGAAAAATATTAATATCCCTGCAACAGAAAACCTGCCTGAACATTCGGTTGAGTTCATTTCAACTAACTGCTCAATGTTGTGCTGTTTAAAAACTTGGCTACCTGCATGTACCTGTGAAACATCTGACACAGCAGTTCTCTGCTTTGCTTCTACGAATATTCTAATATATTATCAAATATATTAGGAGCCTAACAGTGCGCAGGAACCTGAACAGACTCCTTATATGATTCTGGCATAAAACCTTTTACCCTTGACATTACTACAGTTAGTTTTAAAAACACAGCTAACTCCGAAGACAAGACGAGATTCTGAAGAATTTATTCGCATTCCATTATCAAGCTATTTTTAAAAAATATTTATTACCCACCATCTATTGAAATCTGCATGAATAAATTGTTTGTAGATGTTACACAAAACTTTTAACAAGCAGGTCTTCGGTTGTGCACAGCACTAAGTCTCTTTTCCATATAAAACATTTCAGGCCTTGATCTCACCACTGTCTCTGTTCATTCACCATTCACAAGGGTCAGCAAAGAAGTTGACAGTACAAGCAATAAAATGTATACAAGCATCCAGTTTTAGATGTGACACCTATACTGTACAATGCAAGTTTCAGATACACTACAGACAGTAAGAAATCCAGGTATATTTACAAAAGATCATTATGCAAGTCATTTGTAACCGAAATGCTGCATATGTTCTTATTCCTCCAGATATTAGTGAAAACTGCATTTAAGAGCTATAGTCAATTATCTTTCAATGGCAAATTCATCACACAGATAATTGCTTGTGTTTCATTAATAAAAGTAATTTAATAGTGTATAGACATTTTGGCTTGATAAAAGATGTTAATATATTTCTTCCACTTGTACTTCCTTTGCTACTGAAGAGCAAAACTAAGTCTTCGAATGAAGTGGCAAACCAGGAAGACAGAAATCAGTGCTTTAATTTAGTCCATCAATTTTCTTTGAACACCATTTAAAGACAGTAACTGCACTTATTAACTAAGCACAACATGGCGGTCAAATACAGATTTGCGTTGCTCTTGGACTTGAAGTTTCCAACGTTGCTGGGCGTACTCCACTTTGTTCAACATATTGGCACGACTTCGGGAACGAGCCAACACATCATGAGCATTTGCAAAAGGCTGGTGATCCTGAAATTGAACAAGCTTGTATTACTGTGGGGTGTATTGCTCAGCATGAAAAAACTGCTCAAGCATTCCAGTTGACAACTTATGCAGCATTCTTCTATAGAAAGTATCTGTATCCCTCATGGAAGTGACTGCAAGTTATACCTTCCCAAGCAGGTACCAGAAGTAGGGTGGTGGCGGTGGGAGATCAGAACAACTGGGAAGTTTTTTTGTCTATTTTCCTGCAATATAGCAGAGGGAAAGGAGGAATGACAAGGCTAAAATGAGGAGGAGGATAAAGTGCCAGGGATTCTTTCGATGGGGTGTCGAGAGGGGTATCAACTTGTGTCTCTTGGACATACACTAGTATTTTGGGATAGTGATAGTCTTAGAAGTTTGTGCACTTTTGCCTGAAAACAAAGTAAAATACTTCTGTTCTCATAGCAACTGAATTTCAAGAATTATGCACAGTGTTGCATGCAGGCAATGTAGTGTTTAACCATGTGCAGCCGATCTAAAACACTGTATCTCCTTGTATATATTAAGATCCTCTCTCCATTTCATCTTTTTCAGAAGCATGTCTGGTGAGCAGCAAAGACTTGAGATAGGGTTTTCTTCTGTGACAGCTAATAGAAGATGGAACCTCCTTCCACCAGAGATGGAGTTCACCCCATCCCTCCTTTCTTTCTGCTCACAACTGAAAATGTATGGCTTTAGGATTCTACGGGGTCAGCAGGCAACTGAAATAGTGAGGTCTCTTAAATTTAAATTTTTAATTTTAAAATTGTGCTTTTAAAGATATTTAGATTACAGGTTCCAAATTTAATTGGCAAGTTTATTTATAAAATTAAATACAGGTTTTCAATTTTTTGTAAGCCACTGTAGGAGAAGGGCAGGATAAAAATTATATAAATTAAATATTGCTATACATTGGTGCCTTGTATAAAGGAATTAAATTTGTTCCAAATGAAATTATATTAAGCAAAATTTCCTTTATACAAATTTCCCATAGGAATACATTGAAAACAGAGTAATCCCTATTTGAGACCATTTTTATGTTGTACTGATTCGCCCCATAAACGATTCTGGAATTTTTAAATGTTGTACAGATTTTATGTTATACAAACTGTTTGTTATACGAGGGTCCACTGTATATTGTTTTCTGAGGCATGGACATGAGGCCAAGTAAAAGACATTTGTATATCCATGTAAAGGGTTGCTCTGAAGATGAGCTGCTCTGAGGACAGATCTTAATAGCAGCACACTTGGCAGGATTTACTAGCTAGAGGAACAAGAATGACTGGGAGGCTCCACTCCTGACATCCCAGGAACAACATCATGGTAACAGGAAGACAAACCAAGCCCCAAAAGCTAGCCCATAAAAATAAATTTAAAAAAACAGCTGATAGCTTCAACCCTTCCTGCCAGACACAGTTTTTAGCATTTGCTCCAATGCTTGTTTTTTTCTTTCCCTTTTGTATTTTTTTCTATTGAACAGGTCTGTGGGCAGTTTTTCATAGCTTTCATTTAAGTATATAACAACAATTATCAAATAATTTATTTAAAACAGTATTTATGGGAACCCTGTGGCCAGTTGTAATCCAAAAAACAAAATAAAGAAATTATTTTCCATCTATGCAACCAATAATAAATTATGCTGAAATTTAAATCACTAACACATTGTGACCATGTTTAAGTCCCTATGATATTAATCATCAACATATATTATGAAGCTGTTTGGAATACTCAGTTCAAGATATCATATAAACATCAAAACAAAAGCTTACATTCAAAATCTTAAAAGCAAAAACACAGCTGTTTAGATCACAAAGTTGAATCACTACTCTTTGTTTATGTAAGCACCCAAGTCATCCTATTAAACACACCAATGAATGAATGTGACCTGTTAATACAAATATTAAATACTAAGCCTGTCGTTGGAATTTAAAGATGTTTTGTACACCAAATTATAGACTAGATTGAGGTCATGTATGTGAAAAACACTATTATGATCACATAGTATATTATGTACTAAATGTCCACATTACAAATTGTTTTATCATATTAGCATATCCAAACGGATTTTAACCAAATCTAAGTACAAATTGCTTTCAACTGCTCCCAAAGCCCACCTATGAATGACACCATAAAATTCACAGTTCCATGTTATACTTTAGCCCTGACATAGTCAAGGCTCACTCCTTCAAGAGCAAATCATTGTTCATTAAGTTTCAGTCCAGTCCATCAATAAATCAAGTTCTACCAAGGCCACAAAGATTCTTGAAGTCTTTTCCCCTGATCTGACAAAAACATTTTTGTCTAAGTTTTGAAACCCAAGATAAACCATTAACACAAGGCTGCATAATTTCAGCCAGACCAAGGGCTTCTTTCCAGATCTTGCAAGGAGTCTAAGAACTACACTAACAAGCAATGATACTAAAGGGACTACTATGCATTATATTTTTCAAAATTAATTGTTAATTAACATAATAATAATAATAATAATAATAATAATAAATGTAGGGCTTATGTGTTACACAGGTTACTACAATGGGCTTTTGTTAAATGAAGCACTAGTTTAACATTAAAAATATTTTTGACTGAAACACCCACTTGGAACTTTCTAATGCACATAATGTTTTTAACAAACTAATTATATGGGTTATAAGGACCTCCTGAGTGGTAGATGTTCCTCAAAACAAACATAGCTAAATCCCCTGCAACAGAAAGATAAAGTTCAACCAATATTTTGGAAAATGAAGACCTTCACCACATGAAATATGATTACTGATGATAATAAATCCTTACCCCAATGTCTTCATCGCTTTGTATTAGCTGTGAATGTCCAAAGAGCCGTCTCTTTAGAATTGGTTCTACCAAGGTAAGATATACCATGTATAGCAAGAGGAGACCCAAGATGCATAAATATATGATGATGGTAATCTAGGAAGAATAAGACAGCATTTCAGTCGGCACTCCTTGAGAAGACATTCATTTTTGGAGCACAGAACTAGGCACTTTTCTTATTCTGCTTCCTCCCTAGATGGTGACTTCTACTGCAGAGGGAGAAGAAAAGTAGCCAGGTGCATCTGCGTGTTGCCCTTCCCTCCAACAACGGAGGAGCAAAATCTCCCTCCTCCACATCCCTTATTCCTTCTATCTTGTACCTTACATTTTAGACCATAATCCTGAAGGCAGAAGTATCCATTAACTGTAACACAATTTCAAATAATTGGTGAGTATACTTACACAACACACACATTTGCAGACTGGCTTTTCTTTTGCTCGTAGAATTACATCTGTTTCTATAGCCTGTATTTTCTGTCCACCCCAAACTAATATGGAATTCATGTGTAGTCTGGATGACTCAATTCTATTACCATTTATGATGGTGCATTTTCAGTAAGAGTATGACTAATTAAATTATCCATAAGATAGAACAGAGTGGAACAAGAGAGAATCCAGAACTGGAGTGTTTCATTGTAATGACTATCACAGACTTTGAAGAACAAAATGCCTATCCCACCCTGAATGTGTTCTGAAAGGCATACATTAACACAGTGTGTGCATCAGCAAACAAGATAAGTGGCAGCTTAACAGAAAATGAATAGTTAAGCTGGATGTTCCAATTATGCAAAGTTCATGCATTCAATGCACATTTCCCAAAACGATAACCTGCATACAAAGAATGTGGAAGAACAGTACAGAGCTCTCAGAAGGGAAGAGAAAGCTCAATTTTTGTCTACACAATTTATGTGTGCTCTTTTAAGTGTGGCATCCTTAGCATTTAGTTGTTGTGTAAGATCTTATGTAAGCAATATAGGGTCTTGGCACCACAAGACTGTCTGCTTTTCTCTTGTAAGCACAAGGAACAACAACAAAAATACCTTTCATGAGAACAGACACAGTGTTATATTCTTGCTTGAAAAACCAAGAAGGATATGCAGATAAGCTTCAGGATGCATGATAAATTGCAAAACCCTTCCACTTTGGTGGCATATTAAAAAAAAGACTTACAGATACTAAAATATGGTGGTTGCACCCTTGTTTTCAAAATAAGGAAAACATTCATTTTGATTGGAAGCTTATTCTAAAAACAACAAATTTAAAGCCAGCCATTATTAAAATGCATAAACAAAAATGGTAGTTAGAAAAAGAAATAACGAAAGGCTTCTCCTTCAGAAAAGAAATGCAATTGAGGCATAAAGGAGGTGAACTAAGATTCACAGGTCTTGAATGAGGATTTAGGATATTTGCATTTCTAGGGGACATAATAGCAAGGTTCCACACAACACATAGAAACAACATATAGAAAGAAGGGATTTTTTAAAAAAAGGATAAATAGCCCCAAATCTGTTATGGCAGGTACTTCATGGCTTCAAGTAACCCACACCAATGTTTGGGAATTATGCTTTTATTATAATTTCTATCTAGATTGGTTTTTACAGAATTGATATACTGTAGGTTCTATTCGACCCATAGTTCCTGTATATTGTTCTAACACATTTTGGGAAAGGCAATTGAGCATTAATAGAAAGAAGAAATTCAAGTTTGTTTTTACTTTAATTGTTTCAGAGCTTCTTTCCTCATATTTGCATTCACAACGTAAGCAATAGGCTTCCACATCTGGCCCAGGAACTGGCATGGGCTCCACAACATGAAGGCAATCACTATGTAGAAAGAAAAAAGGCACTTAGAAAAGGTTTAGGCAAATTACCATCATTGCAGAGAAATGTTTACCAATACAAACTCATGCAAAATGTACCAAGAGCAAACCAATCTATTAGTCATATATTTGAAAAATAGGAGAAGTAGACATTTAACCCTGAAAGCTTAATGGTTTATTTCAATATTTAATTTGCTGTATTACAAATAAGTCACTCAATAATTTAAGTCTTGCCAACAATAAGACCAAAAACTAATACATTACTGGGTCATTCCAGATAAGAGATCCCTAAACAGGAGATGCCCTAAGTCAGGCCTGCCCAAAGTCCGGCCCAGGGGCCAAATCCGGCCCGTCAGGCCATTCTGATCGGCCTGCGGCTGGCCCGCCCTCCCGCCCCTCCCTCCCCCTCCTTCACCCCATTTTTAAAAAATCTTCTGCCAATACTGACACCGCTGGGAAGCTTGGGCACCTGGGCGGACGGGCAGTCTGCCACCACCGGCACCGCAGGGGAAAGTGTGGGGGTGGGCAGTCCAGCGGGCCTCTTCCACTGCCAAGGAGCTTTTGGGTGGGCTGGCGGGCGAGCCGTCGCCACCGCTGGGGAGCTTGGGGGTGCAAGGTTGCACAGATCACCTCTTCCAAGGGGCGACCTGTGGCCACGGCTCCCTGTGCTTCCTTTGGTCCCCGCCTTCCTTCCTTCCTCCCTCCCTTGGTTCCCGCTTACCTTCCTGTGCGTGGGGTTGCAAGGGGTCAGTGGGTGGGGCTTATGGGTCAGTGGGTGGGGCTTATGGGTCAGTGGGTGGGGCTTGCAGTGGGGTGGCAGTGTCGGGGAGCAACTGGCCCCTGACACATTCTCAGCCACCAAATCTGGCCCTCCTTACAAAAAGTTTGGGCACTCCTGCTCTAAGTCACATGGCCCCATTCCCAGATTCTAATTTATCCCACCATCAACTCCTCTCGGCAATGGACAGGCAGCATCCGGACTGCCTGGCAATGGTAGCATAAACAAGAGTGACAGGGAGGTATTTAGACCGGAGATCTCAAGGAGAACATGAGCACTCTTACCCAAGAAAGAACTCACCTGACTTCCAACACCACTAGTATTTATTTCCTTAGAGACAACAGCCAGTGCTGCTGTTAACAATGTATCATTTAGAGCAGCCATTTGAATAGGAGCCAACAGACTGGAAACAGTTGTTCCCACACCACCTTAAACGTTTAATTTCAGCTACCCACACCACCTTAAACGTTTAATTTCAGAAAATTTCAGTTTCTTTCATAATGGCCATGACTTTAAAAAAAGGCTCAGAATGGCTGACACAGAGGGGAATGCCACAGCTTTCTAATGTAAATTACAATTACTAAACTTCAAAAGGTATTTTCAACAGGCAAATAATTAATGAAAAGTAGAAATGAATTTCTCCCACTGGCACCAGGTTCCTCTTCTAATTAATGTTGTCAATAGTCCTTTTACCATACGAAATATCACAGACTTTTACTAAAATAGTTACGCCTCCTCCCTTTATTGCTTACCTGCATGCTTATTTTACACTGTAAAATAAGGTAGCATTTGTAAAGTACTGGTAACTTTTCATGTCTGGTTTCAAGCACAGAATGGCGTTCACAAAGAGAAAGAGCAAAACAGTATTTTTGTATTCTCAAGAGTGTTTTAGCCATTATATTAGGGCATAATGTATTTTTCTCTGCGAAATACAACATGTACTGTATATTAAGACAGATCTGGAATTCTCTGCACATGGGCTCTTCTGGCAGATCATCTTGGATACATTTGTTTCATAACAGCTTCTCCATTATGTCTGTGAAGATTCTCAGTCATCCAAGTTAATTTATCTGGAAGTTGAGTCATAGAAACTGGACTTCTTTTCTTGAGAGAGCTTTCTTCAGACTCATGAAGCTGTTTGGATGAGCAGCGAAACGTTTCTATCTCTCAAGAAAAAGAAGTCCAGTTTCACAACTCATCACTTCTGTTTGAGCCAGTTATAATTTTTTTGTGAAGGACTCAATACTTGAGTGGCCATATTACCTCTGTGACAACATCCCCAAAGGGCAATTTTGCCCTTTGATGGCCAGAACATACACACTTGCACTACAGAAATATTGAAACAGAACTTATGACAGGTTTGGCACCCTATGCCAAATGCAAGAACACTATATACTTGTCCCCACGGACTCTTGCCTTACACTTCGACAACACCATGAAAACCACAGATCCCTCCTATTGTAAAAGTATCTCATAAACCTGTACCAGAAGAATCCTGAGATCAACTTCAAGTATTACAAGTAGAGTTTTACCAGCTGCAGTAAGTAGATATTGTGTGTGTGTGTGTGTGTGTGTGTGTGTGTGTGTGTGTGTGTGTGTGTGTGTGTGTGTGTGTGTTGTGTTGTGTTGTGTTGTGTTGTGTTGTGTTGTTACAGTCATGACCGACTTTTCATGACCCCATGTCCATGGCGTTTTCTTGGCAGGAATACTGGAGTGGTTTGCCAGTTCCTACTCCAGGCACCTACAGCACCTGGTAGTTCCTGGTGGTCTCCCATCCAAGTACTGACCAGGGCCGGCCCTGCTTAGCTTCCGAAATCAGGCGAGATTGGATGTGCCTAGGGCATTAAGCTGGTTTAAATGTAAGTTCTTTAAAATAATTATTTTTCAGGAGCTTTCATGCCAATCTTCAATCAATAATATTTTCAAAATAAATTTGAAGAGTACCAACATCTTAAAATTTGCCTGACTCTGTGTACTGAATGCAAGAAGCGTTGATCTCTACACTTCAATTTTCCTTAACACAACAATACTATTGAAAACACAGTTAATCAAGATACCACAGTGCTTCATGAGAACAAAAACAAAAATAAAGCACCATTAACTCACCAGTCCTTCTGTGAAATATTTTTACTGAAAATGTCACCAGCATGTTCTTTATATGGAGGACAGATGCATTTACACCGGACATCCTCAGAGTTCTGAAAAACAAATGTTTAATGAAAATTAATTGGCTCATTATCAATAACAAAAAAGAAATGCAGCTGAGAAAAGAGAAGAAAGAAAAATATTACATAATGATAAGACTTAACTAATTCTCACAGGATGCTTTGGATTTTCAGACCAGCTAGAAAGATTTATGTGCTAGTAGTTGATACAGAAAAAGATGTCAACCTTTAATCCATATAAAATAATTTTTCAACTGTATCAGCAGCATACACCAGCATTACTTTTCTGGACAGATTTTATGAAGCTAAGTTTGTTCATTTTAAATTAATCAAATTATGGCTATAAACAGCATAAACAAAAACTCATTAGAAAACTTTGAAAGCATGGTTTTGAGGTACCTACACAGTGAAGGAATCTACATGGTTCATTTGCATCTCTGTATGCAAATGCAAATAACAGCAATTGACAAACTATGTGATTTTGAATCATCATTCACATTCTCACAGGCTGGGCCAACCATCAGCTGATCAAAATTACTCCTGGAGCCAGAGAAGTAGCAAAGCCAAATTTCCCAGCTGGAAGGAGCCCCCCAGCTCTGCAATCTCTGCTGGGGGGTTTGGTTCTGAAGGTTATTGAGACTTCTAGGGAGAGAAAAGGAGTAAAAAGGGAAAGAGGGGACATGGGGTGAGGGTGACTGAAGAATGGGCAGAGTGGGCAAGTGTTTTTTTAAATTAATTAATTACCAGTAATTAATTTCCTGCTACCTAGTATAGTGTTGTATCAGACCGTGAGGATGAAGACAGATCAGATCCCATCCCTGCCTGAGTGCCATCCCTTCTCACAGGAACCACTACTGAATCCAAAGTGGGAATGGTTAAGACAGAGAGAAAGGTAACATCCTTGACAGGGAAAGGAGAGGACTCTGAGGAGGCAGAAAAGGTAGGAAAGGGAGTAGAACAGAAAAAGGGTCAAAAGGAGGAGGTGGGATAGAAAGTATGAGACAGAAAAGGTGGAAGTGGGAGAGAGGAGGAGAGAAAGGTATACAAGGAAGGCAGGACAAGACAGAAGTCAGTAGGGGCAGGGCAGGCAGTTTGCAAGGAACCCAACATGCCTCCTCCCAGCTGGGAGTGGATCTGGTTAGAAAATCTGTGAAACAAAAACGGGTCAGGTGAAAGATCAAAGGGCAAAGGTTGAAAAGAAGAGGCACAAGTGGGGACAATGGCAGACAACATCTGGGGTGAACAGGACCAGGGATTCCCACCATGAGAATCCACAGACTCAGGCCTCGGGATACATGGGCCGGGGCTCTCAGAGGAGAGTGGATGCCCTTGTTGCCAATTTCATCAGATCCTCCATTAATGGACACAGCCCCGGAGAAAGGGGCAGGACAGTTGGAGTTATGGGTTACAACCCCCTTTTTGGAACAAGAGAGCAATCCCTTCCTCATACCGTTGTGTGTGGAAGAGAAACAGTTCATACCTGGTGAAGCTGATAGTTTTTTGGATTTACCTGAAATAAATGCTGACTGTTTGGACTTGCGAAATGTGTTGGTGATGTTTGGTTCAAATAAGGAATTAGCAAAGACCCAACCAGAGACAAATGGTGGGTCCTCACACAGATAGGATTTATTTTTAAAGCAGCAGGGGCATTCACATATGGAATTGATTCTGGCAGGGGAGCAGAACAACCTGCTCCCCTGGCACAGTAGTCCATGTATATATATGCCTCATGAGTACACTTAAATATGTGTCTCCAGTATTTTTTAAAAAGCAGGATCTGCTACAACAGGGGTTTTATTGTCAGTGGGCTCAAGCCACTGGCCTATGGCTGCAGACCAAGGAGGCAGTAAATGTGTTAAAGGGTTCATTCTTAGTGTATCTGTTATCCAAAGTAAAGTACATAAATGAGTCAGTTCAAAATTAAGTATTCAATCAAATACCTTCAACCAAAACAATATAGTGTGAAAGGACAAAGAACTAAAATACAGACATCTGTGTTTAAACAATCTGTGTTTAAACAAACTTGCATGGAGGTCTCCTTTAATGTGAAAGGCTTTCATCACTTTTAAGCAACAACAGAACCTCACTACATTCTTTAAGTATTTTCCATGATTAAATATCAGAATGTTTGCAAATCCTAGGATACAGCAATCTTCTTCCAGATACATTAAATTCCAAATATGGTGGTACCTCTTAAAACAAATTTAATTTGTTCTATAAGTCAGTTAGATTTAAGAAAATTATGTCTTATGAAAAAGTTTCCCATAGGAATGCATAGAAAATGGATTAATCTGTTCTGGAGGGTATGGGTCGCTTCCGTTTTACAAACAACTTGACTAATGAAACACAGTTTCCCATAGGAATGCATTGGGAATGGATGACTCCATTCTGGAGCCTAGAATAAAGACAAAAGTAACCGTGTGCTTTATTCCTGGGTACATGCGGAATGGTTTTTCATCTTGTGAAGCATCCAATAGGGAATTTTTTGTCATGCGAAGCATTTCTATTACCGATTTTTTTTCTTTCCATGAGTTTTTTTGTCTTACGAGGCATTTTTCTTAAGAGGTAGAACTGTAGGCTGATATTTATTTATATTTATTTATTTTCAAACTTATATACATTGATAACCAATGTATAACCTTGAAGGACAGGACTTCCACTTTGTACTGCTCAATTATTTTAACCCACACATATGTGTCTCTAAAGAGACAATGTTGAACCACCTCTTCCACTACATGGCACAATTTATCTGTCAACCTCAGTTCATCATGCCATCTCCCAACACAACCAGTTGTGTTATTAAGTAACTTGAGTGTGTTTTAGAAATTAAAAAGAAGCCATCATATTAAAATACACATTGATATTAACAGATCAAATGCCTGTTTGCAAAAAACAACCACCACCACAGAAACCGTTCTGCTAGTTAGAAACAAACAAAGCTAAAGACAGCTATTCCAGTGGAAAATATATGTAAGTCAAGAATAATAATTAAATAATTCTAACTGAAATACAATGTACTCCTTGATTTGATATAAAAATTATGTTTTATCTTGAATGATTCTATGGAGATTTGGATGGAGGGCAGCATGCTCAGCTGCACAAATAGTAAAACTATCCTGAATTAGAACAGACAATGCTATTATGCTTAGGGCAAGTCCTAATAAAGCATTTTACTGTACATATGCCCGGATGTGTGTTCTGTATATGCCAATAAAGGTTTCTGAATGGTTGAATTGATCTTGAATTGACAATTAAGTGGGTTAAGCGAAAAATGCTACCTCCCTTCATCAGAGGAGGAAGTGACAAATATTTATGTGGGAGAAAAACAGATTCACAGCTGAAGGGGGAGACGCTTTGAAAACTCAATAGAAAAAAAAATCTCAAAACCCCTCTTCCTGCTTCCCCATGCACTATGTTTTTGCTTCTTGCAGGAGTTTCTTGCTTTGTTCTACAGAAGGACTAAATTCACAGAGGCCCTTGCGGGAAAGGGAGGACAAAGACGGAGCCACCGGAGAGTCCCTAAACCAGCGCTTCTCATCCTGTGGGTCCCCAGATGTTCCTGGACTGCAACTCCCAGAAACCCCTTCCAGCACAGCAAGTGTTGGAGGCTTCTGGGAGTTGCAGTCCAGGAACATCTGGGGACCCACAGGTTGAGAACCACTGCCCTAAACTCAGCAATTTCTTCTTGTTGTTTATTTTCCACGCGTGGCTCCGTCTCCCTCAGCCGCAGCAGGATCTCGAGGGTTTCTTTGGCGGGACCTGCTTTGCCCACCAGCCTCCGGGAAGCGCGACTGCCCCCCCCCCCTTGACCGCCGCTCCCTTTCCCTTCCGTGGGAGCGCTCCCGGGGTGGGGGGGTGGGGGTGGGGGAAAAGAGACGGGAAAGCCAACGGAGAGAGGCAGCCGGAGAGGCAGAGGGGTCCCACTTCGGGCGGGAGGAGGACCTCGAGCGATGCTCACCTTTTCCCCGCTCACCGGCCCCGTCAGCGCCAGCGCCGCCAGCGCCAGCAGCGCCCACAGCGACGACACCCACGCGGGTCCCGCCGCCATAGCCGGTCCCCCCCAACCCCCGTTGAAACCAGCCCCCCCCCGCGCGCCGGCCGCTCCGCCGCCTGGCCTGCTTAGCGCCCCCCGGGCGGCCCTCGAACGCCGACCCCGACGGGGGCCACCAACATCCCCACACTTCCGGTTCCCAACGCCCGCCCGCCCCCGACGCCCTCTCTGTGCCACGTGACGCCCTCTCTGTGCCACGTGACGCCCTCTCTGTGCCACGTGACGCCGAGGACCTTCCGTTCCTGCCGTCAACAGGGGCGCCTTCGCGTCGGGTTCCCAGGAACCGCGGCGAGGGAGGGGGCGCGTGCTTGCGGGCGGCCGTCCTCTCTTAAAGGCGCAGAAAGGGTGGAGGCTGTCGCGCTCCCGGCCCGCCCGCCCGCAACAAGAGCTCTTTCGGAAGATCAGCCGCTTCAGACGTCCGGAGGGCCATAGGTTTCTAGTCAGGGCGCACGTGGTTGCAGGGTTATAGTAGATGCCCTCGCACGCAAGGACCTTTCGAAGCGGGCGGACTATCGTTAGCGTCCCGTTCAAACTGTTGATTTTTTACATCGACGCCCTGGCTGTTAGCTGGTAGACAGCAGTGAGAGACTCTCGAAATGTTCATTGGTGCGTTGAACTAATGCTTTCAGGAAAGAAGTGCACAGAGGGCCAAGTTTCGACAAAGAAAATAACGTTTTGGGATTATGCATGCATTGATGGACTGTATACACGGTACTGTAGTCTGCTTTGCAATAAACAAAAAACACCCCCGGCCCGGTATTTATTTATGGAGTAGTGTTCATGCCTTGTACTGTACAATGGAGTCCTGTCTGCCCTATGCAGAATGCTGAAGATACTAAGTAGAGGATAACGTTACATTAGAAGAGGAAATAAATGAGCCTGTGATGTGAGTGGTATTCCTAAATGCAAGAAAGGGTTTGTAGTTGGAGGATTAAGGTAGTTCAGTTATCAGGGTTCAGAATGTAGGTATCCAAAGAAATAGCTTCCCCACACACCATTACGGATTCCACCTGGTTGTAAGAATAACAATAATAATTTGGAGGAAAAGTGACATGTCAGAAGTTGATTGAGGGCAAGCTAGATGCTTAAATTAGCCATTCAGTATTATATTAGGCTATAAGTTATAGGCTTATTTATAGTTCTATCAAAATTCAGACAGGGGAAATACTTTTAGGATAGAAGTGTTAAAGTGAAATATATCCAGGTTTCAAAGGTTTCCAGTATAACCCCAATGAAGCCAATGAAAACTAGGAGTGAATTTTGTCACAGTTCCCTGAATCCCTATTTTTTTACAATTTTCAGTTTTAGCCATCATTTTGCACTATCCATTGTGAGGTTTAAAAGACGGTATGTTGGAAAATAATCCTGTAAAGATGAGGAGCCCTTTGCAGGTTTTCATTGGTTCAAATGTAGGGCTATAGTAATGATGGGTTCTGGGGGAAATGCACATACAGTACACTCCACGCTACACGTTGAGTGCAAAGTTCTAAAGAGAAACAGAAATATGTTGGGCTGAACACACTTTCAGAGCTGCCGTGATCAGGAATGCTAATAAACTTACAGCCCTGTTACAAGTTCCTTTTCAGACCTTTACATTCAATGCGAGAATATATAACTTGCTGGGTGATAAGGATATTAAAGGGGAGGGGCATATATGCAACCTCCCCACACCACAAAGACAGCTCTATTCACATGCAATCAGGTAAATTCCTAAATTGAACTCTACATAACATGGCTTTGTGTCTCTTCTGTGAAAATGCAGCATGAGAAAGCATTCAGTGTAATGTAGACCCAGCATTGAAACATGTAGTACCGTAAATGTACAGTATTTGCCTCTCTTACTGGGGTTTTCTGGACCAGCGCTCATGATCCTAGAATGCCTTTAGGTCAGATGCTGGAAATATGTTGCTCTCTGTAGTGAAACCTGACAGATACCTCATACATATTCAAATGTTGAGGACTGGGTAACCAATGGAATAGCCCATGAGTGGGGCTAAACCATACAAAAATGTCTGCCTGTTGGGATAACTGGCAGATAAAGCTGTGATGACCGGTAGTTTAGAGATACAGTGGACCCTTGTATAACAAACGGTTTGTATAACATAAAAATGTGTACAGCATAAAAAATTCTGGAGATAGGGAGACTTTGCTTAACAGAATCGCCTATGGGGCAAATCTGTACAACATAAAAATGGGATCAATCTGTTTTCAATGCATTCCTATGGGAAATTTGTATAAAGGAAAATTTGGTAACATAATTTCATTTGGAACGAATTAATTCCTTTATACAAGGTACCACTGTAGTTCCTGAAGAGAAACTGTTTAGAGTCTTGTAGAAGTGGTTATAAGGACTGAGAATATATAACAAATAAAGTTTATATACAACATGTTCTAAGCTGGTTTAAAGAACATGTTCTCAATGTATTCATCTTCCACTGAGTAATCAATAAAAAATATACTTGTTCAAACTTTAAACACTTTGTGTCAGACTCCATTCTTAATGCATGAATATTTAAGGTAATTTTATGGTGATGTCATTTAAAACTAAGGCTCATGACACCCTCCAACATACTAAATGGAGAGGAAATATGGGAGTTGTAATTCGACATCACATGAGAGGCTGCACATGTTTTATCTCTGCTGTTACTCCAAAAGCAATTTGATATTGTTTCTCTAGAGCTGTTTTGGCCTGTTTCCTCATTCTCGGGAAAACAGAATGGACTGTTTCCTCATTCTGAGCTTAAGATGAAAGTACTGTAAGTACTCTTTTCCTTAAAGTGTCTAGGACTTAATTAGATGGCTGCAAAGGCATATATTGTACCTGATCTTACTGGGAGCATGTACCATTGAAGCAACCCTTTTGTCTGTTGAGGAATCATTCCAAATTGCCCCACTCCCCGCCCCCGAAAGTAGAAGCATAGGTCAGGCTGGAGTACATCTTGTGATGACTGAGAAATAGTGTGCACCAGACTGCTCCAAATGCAGCCCAAATTGCAATCTGTATCCTTCTGTGATCTCACTTCAGGTTGGTTATGTTCTAGTTGCTTTGGAGAAGGCTGAAAAACATGTTCACCCCCTCTTCCAGAATATCATGTTGGCCATGTCCAACTACTACTCTAATAGCAGAGAGTGAGGAAGAATTAAAGAAGCTGTTAATGAGGGTGAAAGAGGAGAGTGAAAAAAATGGGCTGAAGCTCAACATCAAAAAAACTAAGATCATGGCCACTGGTCCCATCACCTCCTGGCAAATAGAAGGGGAAGAAATAGAGGCAATGACAGAGTTTATTTTCTTGGGCTCCTTGATCACTGCAGATGGCGACTGCAGCAACGAAATAAAAAGACGCCTGCTTCTTGGGAGGAAAGCAATGGCAAACCTAGATAGCATCCTAAAGAGCAGAGACATCACTTTGCCAACTAAGGTCAGGATGGTTAAAGCTATGGTTTTTCCAGTAGTGATGTATGGAAGTGAGAGCTGGACTATAAAGAAGGCTGATCGCCGCAGAATTGATGCTTTTGAGCTGTGGTGCTGGAGGAGAGTCTTGAGAGTCCCCTGGACTGCAAGGAGATCAAACCTATCAATTCTGAAAGAAACCAACCCTGAATGTTCACTGGAAGGACAGATTTTGAAGCTGAGGCTCCAGTACTTTGGCCACCTCATGAGGAGAGAGGACTCCCTGGAAAAGTCCCTGATGCTGGGAAAAATCGAAGGCAAAAGGAAAAGAGGACGACAGAGAATGAGATGGTTGGACGGTGTCATCGATGCAACCAAAATGAATTTGACAAAACTCCGGGAGGCAGTGGAGGATAGGAAGGCCTGGCGAGCTCTGGTCCATGGGGTCACGAAGAGTCGGACACGACTGAACGACTGAACAACATCAACATGTCCATTTAACCCTCTGATATAGGTGGAGTCAAAGAGATAGACTGCAGATGTTGTTAGACTAAAATGCTCAGTATTTCTCACCATGGTCATGCTGGTTCAGCCTGATGGGAGTTATACTTCCACATCTGCACTATTGGCTAATATCTTTGCGGGGAACTGTATCTTGAATTGTAGCTGTAATGTAGAGTGGGAAATGAATTCCACGTGTTTTGAGCCTTAGTTTCCATAATCCCTTATCATCGCTCAAGGTGGGAGTTGTAGGCCAAAACCTCTGGTGGACTAAATATTCATTGCCTCGCTGTAATTACAAATATGCCGTTCTTGTTGTTTTGTTCTCTAGAATCATATGACCAGAGACCTTATTTGCTTTCCCTGTAAACATGATCGCATTTAACTTTTGTGTTCTTGAAGAAGGCGTGTCAAGAGCTGCCCATCCCCAAATGTCCACTCCACTATTTATTTCATGTCATTACTCTCCGAAGCTTTTTGTATAATATGATATTAACACAGAAAATGTCCTTGTTGCTTTGTGTTTCTATGACAACTGAAGGAAAAATTATTCCCCTTGCCACTGCCAATTTTTTCATTACACTTTGCAGTTTTACTCAGAATTTGAGTAAAGACTTGGATTTCCATAAATTTTCATTTCTTCCAGATAATCTTGGATTTTTTCTATTGAAATAAAGCTCAGTCAAAGTGTTTGTGACTAAATAAAAACATCAAATTGGACAATGGCATAGTATGCCTATCTAAAAGGCACACAGCATATTAAATTGGTAGTTTTGTTCAAAAGGGTTTATGGTATGCACACTTGGAGGGACCCAATACTGTTTCCTAAATCTGCCATTTTCCAATCTTGCATTTCATGTCAGAGAAGATGCTGCAGGCAAATGATGATGTTGCAGTCCTGAATTTACATTGGCGTAGCTAATCTGCTTAGACTGGAGATGGCCTTCTGCAAACCATTATGATAAATTCAGAGGAAAACATTATATAATCGTAACAAATCATAAGAACATGAAAGCATATTGCTAATCCACCTCACGGATGTAAGTCTTGCTGAAAGACTAATATGACTGGACAGGGATACTTCTGTCAGCTACCCTACAACTGGCCATGTTGGCTGCAGATTTGGGGATCTGTAATCACAAAGAAAAAAACCAGAGACCTAGAGGGCCATCCAGTCCAACCCCCTGCCATGCAGAAACCCCCATCCCAGTACTCCCGACGGATGGCCATCCAGCCTTTGCTTGAAAACCTCAGAAGAAGGAGACTCTACCACCCTCAGTGGCAGCATATTCCACTACCAAACAGCTCTAACCATCATGAAGTTCTTCCTAATGTTTAAATGGAATATCTTTTCCTGTAATTTGAAACCATTACCCCAAGTCCTAGTCTCAGAAGCCATGGAAAACAATATGACATCCTTTCAAATATGAGGCTCCAGTACTTTGGCCACCTCATGAGGAGAGAGGAGTCCTTGGAAAAGTCCCTGATGTTGGGAAAGATTGAAGGCAAAAGGAAAAGAGGATGGCAGAGAATGAGATGGTTGGACGGTGTCATCGATGCAACCAATATGGATTTGACCAAACTCCGGGAGGCAATAGAAGATAGGAAGGCCTGGCGAGCTCTGATCCATGGGGTCACGAAGAGTCGGACACGACTGAACGGCTGAACAACAACAATCATATCCCCTCTGAGCCTTCTTTTTGTATGGCTAAGTGGTTGGACACAGTCGCAGAATTTGTTTAGTGAATGTTATTAGTTCTGTTAAAGCAGCTGTGGTACTATCCACTGGGCTAAAAGTTTGGTTTAAGACTTTGTCCAAGATACTTCTATCAAGGCCATTAGTAAATGTGTATTATCTATATATTTATCCAGCTTTAAGAAGCAGCATCTAGTTCGCAAACTTTATCTGGTTCTGCAGAATGATGAAAAGGACATCAACATTATTATAATGCCTTGATTACTGTCACGAGTTCTTTTATTTTACAACTTTAGGGGGAGGGCAGTCTTCTGTAATCTTGAATTAACAGAACATTTTATGTCACTCACAACAGGAGCTGTTCCCAGTGGCCATCCAGATGTTGCTACAGTTGCAGAGAGGCTGGCCAGTTGCGAGGGGTGATAGAAGCTATCATGTAGCAGCATCTGAAAACTTACACATATCTTCCCTCTGTGTTATAGCAAATTTAGATCCACCCCCTAGTTATGAATAGTTACTCATCTACTGCTCTGATACCCAGTCCCATACCCTGTCCTATACTGCTCAGCAAGATCATCCCATGTAGAGTGGCTATATGTGCCACTATCTAGAGAACAGTCCTCTGATTTAAGGCATCCTCTGACTGAGGGGAGGGCATCTTGTCTATACCTGTTTAAAACAAAAGGACCATGGGAGGGGGGAACAAGTGCCTTGGAGTTCAGCATCCACAGACATCTGGACAGCAGGCTCAGCTGCTGGTAATCTGCTTCACTATAGTGAGATGGGTCGTATTTTTACTTAAATCCTAAGCATTATTTTGAAATTTGCATTCCGCTCTATATGACTTCGCATATTCAAAATGTATACCAATCTGCCCGTTCTTTCGTGAGGATTCAGAAGAAGCCACACAGATGGCTTGTATTATAGTCCTGTGCCCAAAAACTTGGGCATATGCTCCACAAGGTGGTGTGGGTCTTAATTCTGAGTCAGTAGGCACTGGGTTAGTCTGCTACCTCTCTCTGAAAATGCTACACCACTCTTCAGTTGGTAATTTAGTCTAATTGGAACAGCCAGAAGAGGATGCTTGCAAATGACTCATGACCTTATTTTGCCAAGGAGAGAGCAGCAGGCAGTCAGGCAGCAGAGCATCCAGACACACCTTGTCACAGCTCTTGAGCTCAGTATGTGCAAAATGACTATGAAAAAATAATGAAGCTGACTTTGCAAATGCCAAATTAATTAGCTGCTATGTTGAGAGGCCATTAGCTGTTGAAAGGTGGAATCATCATCGGTGTGCTCAAGATGTAAGCTGAAAAGATGGCTTCTTTTTGGTCTATACTCAAAATTGCCTTTTGGCTACCTACATTTGTTGGGACTGAACAGGAAGGCTTTATAAGGGCTGCCATCATGCACTGCTGTAGTATGATGTGATGTGGTATGTACTGGGGTTAAGGCCCAGTGATGTAGCCTTGCTAACAAGGCAGTAATCTTACTATATCATCTGTAATTGGCTTAATAAATAAAACAGCACCTCCAAAATATGCAAGACTGGAGTAATATTTCAAGCTTCATCTCCTCCAAAGCTTGTGCCCCAACATAAATCCTTTGAAATATATGGCTATTTTATGGCAAAGAGAACACCTAATGCTTCATTGAATAATGGCTTGTAAGTCCATTAAGACCAGTCCACAGATATCCCCTATCTTGTAAATGTGTGTTTGTTTGTTTTTCCCTAGGTGTAGAACTTTGCACTTATCCCTATTTAATTTAATTATGTTATTTTCAGCCCAGAGCTTGAGCCCCTCAAGAGCCTTTTCAATTCCACCCCCCCCCCCGTGTTCCAGGGTATAAGCTATTCCTCTTCCTGAAGTCACTTTATTGGGATGATTAATGAATAATGATTAGCATTTTGTCTTCTTTTATTCTGTTATTTTGTCAAGTAATTTTGGAGGTTTTTCAATCACTTAGCACCATTTTCAGTGATTTTAATTGCTTTTTTTAAAAAATGAAACCAAATGTTTTATTGATTAACAGAACAAATTAAATTTACGGTATACTTAACTTTTGTGCTAATAAATTAGTGTCAAGACCAATAGTATCATTAGCATTAGCATTAATGCCAATGTTTTCAAGCACTGATCCTTCTTGTGTTGCTATAACTTGAACACTAAAAACCTAGGGTGATTTTAAATGTACAGGTTTTCTTTTTTTCTTTTTCTTTTTTTAATCTTATACCCCCTACTTCTTTTTCTTGCAAGAGTACAGTCCTAACTTGGTTCAAAATTATCTCAAGGACAAAGGTGAGTATTAAGTATTCACCTACTGAGTATCAGTATTCACTACTCTTGTTCAAACCAGTCTTGTTAAAGAATACAGTGGACCCTTGTATAACAAACGGTTTGTATAACATAAAATCTGTACAACATAAAAAATTCCGGAGATAGGGGCAAATCCGTACAACATAACAGGGATTACTCTGTTTTCAATGCATCCTATGGGAAATTTGTATAAAGGAAAATTTGCTTAACATAATTTCATTTGGAATGAATTAATTCCTGTATACAAAGTACAACTGTACTGCAAAGTCCTGTTTGAGAGCCACTATCATAAGTATATCCAACACTACCTCTGAGTTTGGGTGCTGCATTCAGTCTAGGCCACTTTCAGTCACATGAGCATTCAAATGCATATTCCTTCTGTCAATATGTTTTTAAAGTGCCAGACTGGGTCTGCTATTTATTTCTAAGACCTTATTTCACATGCATAACGTGTAATTTTTTTCTCCACAGGAATATATGGACTACATCAGTTGCTAAATGACAGAGGCATTAATGGGTCACAATCATTTCAAAATGTTCTTTAAAACCAGTTGGCTGGAACAACCAGGATCCTGCACCCTTAAAAAGAACTCAAGGAAACCATCTAGCACAGTAATTTCCTATTGTCCTTTCTTGTCCTGTTGTCTTCAATGCTCTCACTAAATGAATATATTTAATTCTACTGGATTTCTCCACTAAGGATGCTACTACATTGAGAAATAATGCAGGAAATGTTCCAGGATTGGAGTGTTCTGTTTTGCACCATTTCCCTTTGACTACCTGATGTAAAATCAGTGCACATCAGTCCAGAGTCCCTCCTCCCTGCCAAATCAATATTTTTTTCTTTCTACCACTGGGTCTTTTTAAAAAACAACAACTGCCCAGACCTTCGCATCAGTTCAGCCAGTGTGATTACTTGAGCTCATGTGGAGGGGTTTGCAGCCACCCACTGGACAGACAGAGAGTCAGGACAGCAGAGTAAAAATGAGACCATGGTCCTTCAGAAATGCCTGGGTTGGAGTACTCAGCTATAATACTGAACCCTCCTATCACTGCTCAGTTAGGGATGGCCTCAAGTATGATCACATCAAAGCTTAAACTTGGTTGTCCAGTTTGAGACAGACAACAAAAATGCCACCAGGTAAGGGCCCTCTGGCATACCCAGCACAAATCACTATACAGCTATCTTGTCTTTTCCCCATTAACCTATCTTTTTAAAAATAAAAGAAAATATGTAAGGAGCATTAGGAAAAACAGGAGAGGTACACTATCCTCTGGACTTCCCCCATGCACATAAAGACTGTATATTATCCCTCATAACTGTAAGCCGCCTTGGGTCCTTTTCCAAGGAGAAAGGCGGGGTAAAATACTCTAAAACAAACAAACAAACAAATAAATAAATAAATAAATAAATAAATAAATAAATATCTGTGAGTGAGGTTTAACTACCACACAGCTGTATCTTCACTCAGTTAAAGGCTGTCTTTCATACCTTGGCCATATTTTATCATTAATTGATCTGGAATTTCTAAGCTCTAAAAACTGTTTGTTGAATTGTCTCCTTAGAGCCAGGACAAATTCTCCCACGACCTGAGGATTGAAAAAAGTGCTGCCCCATTGTGTGAAAACACTCACGTGTTGGGATGGAGGAAGAAGAGCAGCAAAGTTCGACTGCGTTGTGCTGCTTTGGTGCCCTGTGTGATTTGGGTGCCGCTCCAAGGGGTTCCTTAAGGCCAAGGCACTGTGAGACGGATGGCAAAAAGAAAAAGAAAATGGCACAGGAGATTTCTTTTTTGTCCACACTTCCTGTCCTACTTTGTCCCCAAAGAACTCATTAGAACCAGGAATTATTCAAAGTGGCTGCCCTGTGGAGGTGGAGAGATTATTGGTTCAGTCAATGGTGAGTTGAGGCAGCGCCATTGTTCTCCTCAGCACTCCACTTCCTCAAGTGACTGCCTGACTGGGATTCATGATAGGGACAGCTTCCCTGCTGCCCTTTCTCAGTAAGACTTTTGAGTCTAGCAAACAATTTTTTTCAGTTGCTGAGTCTACATTTTTAAAAAAAATATTTTTATTTAAATTGAAAATATAAAACACAATACACCTGCTTAAAATATTAGTACTTCCCTTCCCCTGGGACCATATTTTACATACATTTTCTATATTCAGACATTCCCCCCTCTCTTTTATCCACCCCTCAAATCCTCCCAGAAATACATACAATCAATGCCTGTCTCTCCCCCTTCCCTTTAAGTAACACAGCTTTTATAAATTCTTCTCACATTTCAATTAATCTATTAATCTTTCTCCATTTTTGAATTTAATTTTTGAAGTCAAGTTGTCATTAACTGCAATATTCCATATTTCATTATACCGTTCTTATAGCTGATTAACAGTCAAGCTGCAGTCAACATTAGTCATTACCATTTCTTTGTTGATATTATTACCATCGCAATTGTCCATCATCAATAACAATGCCATTTTTGGAGTCATTTCATTAGTTTCCAGCAATCCTCTAATTTCTTCAAATATTTTATATATAACTTTGCAATCCCACCACATATGAAAATATGTTCCAACTTCTTTTTTTACGTCTTCAACATTTTTAGAGTATTGACGATCCATAGTATTTAATTTCACGTGAAATACTATCTCCATAAAATTTTATACCCATTTTCTTTTATCCTAATTGGCATAGCCTAGATTTTCTTCCTGTTTGCACACATACCCTTCTGCCAACTTAAATTAAAAATGAACTCAAGAAGACTTTTCATCCCCCTCTAAGGCAGGGGTTCCCATCTATTTGGGCCTTTTTACACGACCCCTAAGATCCGCTGGCCACTTAAATTCAGACCAGAGATCTTAGGGGTTCGTCGCTCTTCCTGCATTCCCACCCCCTCTGCACTTCCTGGCTGCTGGCTGCGTGAGGGGAGGGAGAAAAAGAGAAAGAAAAGCATGCCGCTCACCTCGTTCTGCCTCTCGTCTTGGTAAAAGTAGCTCTTAAAGGGGCGGGAGCCAAAAAACAACAAACAGAAGCAAGGAGAGCCCCACACTCACTATCGTTATACCGGATCAAATAATTTTCACCTCCAAAGAGCAGGTACCTGAAAGCTGTGCTGGGGCGCGCTAAAGTGGGCATGGTCGCACTTAATTTCCTGTTAACTCCGGAGCTGGTGGGTAAACATTTTTAAGCTCTGGAGCTGGGAGCCATTTGCCCCTGGAGTTTAGGGGTCGTGTATAAACGCCCTCTATGACCCGGGACCAGTTTTGTCCCTCAGTGGGGCTTCTTCAGTATGTGACCATGCATACAGGGCTTTTTCTCAGATGTGTGCACGTGGACACAACTCCCCTCCCCCACACTAGTTCCGTTGCAACATAAACAAAACTGTTGTGACAGGTGCACAGGAAAGAAGCTCCATGTGGTGGCAGGGAATACGATAACACACTCCAGCTCGGGTGCACAGCTCACAGGAAACCTTGTGGCCTGGTTCCCAACAGGTTGTCAAACAGCCCCAGCATATGAACCAGGGGTTGGAGACCCTTGCTCTAACACATGGAGAGGGAACTTTCACCATATTTTGAGGATCCACCACCATCTCAGCCCCCAAGCTCCCATTTCTAAATAAATATGCATGCATGCAGGTGTGCATCGGCCACTAGAAGATGTCTATACTTATGGGAGCAAATATAGCCCTGTACGTTTCAGGAATGGTTATGTATAGTCCTCAAACCTTTAGAAGTTGTCCATCCTTGCTGTAAACTAAAAGAACCAAGCTACCACTCCACAGAGCAATGAAGGTGGAGCAGGGAGTCGGATTGTCAATATGGTTAAGATGATGTCCACACAAAGACTGCACTTAGGCTTTATTTTTGGAGTATCAGGCACAAAGTTTAAAGTGGCAGGAATAGTCAAGGCTTCATGCTGACGAAAGAGCAGCACATCAGAGGAGCCGCTCATTGTAAAGAACAAAAGAGGCACAAGGACACAAACTGGAAGGCAAGATGAATTTTGCTTTCATCATGATGCATTTTATAATAATCTAGCTACCAATGAGTCACGATCAAGAAACAAGAAATAAATTACTCGTTTTATTTAACGTTCTGCTTGAATCCGTGGTCACCAGCAGTAAACTAGTGCAGTGCATTCTCTGAAGAGAAGGAGAATTAAGTAGGCAGGAGAGAAGTCTTCAAAATAGACCACAGAGAGGGCTGGGCTTAAATCTGAGCAAAAAAAAGAAAGAAAGAAAGAAAAGAAAAGAAAAGAAAAGAAAAGAAAAGAAAAGAAAAGAAAAGGTACCTAAATGAATCAAAACAATTTGACTCCCAGACATTAATTGGAGTTGTTTCCGAAGCAATGTTGAATACAGTATAGTACATAAAATAATATACTGGTTAGAAGCTGCCCATTTCCCTCCTATACTTAGTTACCAGGTGCTGTAGGATATAATGAGTATCCAATGTGGATCTGCCCCTGCTAAATCCTGATTGTTCTTCAGCCAGCAGGGCGTGATCTCCTTAGCTTCCTCCCTTGGTGGAAGTTTTTATCTGGTCTTTCCTGGGATTTGGAGGGATGCTCTCAAAAACTGGCATACTCTGGTTTCTTTGCAGGTCTTATAAATCTTTCACCAGGAAAAAGCGGAAGAGTGGGGTTTTTTTTCTGTGCTACTGCCCCAATTTGGCCTTCAGAAAACCCAACATTTTCTGTTGCATGCAAATGTCACAGCTAAACTCTATTCATGCCACCTGTCTTTGTGGTTTCCTCCCAAGCAAAGGTGCTTTGGATTTTGTTTGTAGCTGCTCGCCATTAGTCCTTGTGACCTGGAAATATCAACAAAGATTTTAGAATGATACCTTTTTTTCTTTCATAGAAGATAAAGCAAGGGTTTGGGAATTTACCAGTAAAGCTGATCGCTCTCAAGTCATCATCAGTAGCATCCCCAGTGCAGGACTGCTCCACAGGCTCAGTTCCAAGTGCACAACATATGTGGCCCTTGTTTATAAGTCAGGCAACCAAATCAAATTGATTGGGAGGAGCTTCAGGAAGAGGTGAAAGAGGAGGCGGGGTTTAAATGAGTCAATAAAATGACATTTCCTGCCAAACTCTAGGAAGATACTGCTTAACATTATGCCACATTTTCCACTGCCTTACTGAATTGTCATTGGTGCTTTTAATGGCACAACTTGGTAACACTGTCAAAGGATCAATTGACTGTTTTGACAGTTACTGTAGTTGTTTGCAGTATAATCTGCAATGCAGATGCACACTGGTTTTCTACTTGTTAAATTGTTGCGAGTGCCTACCTACACCCCATAATATTTTTATAATGGTAGCTTGGTCAGTCGCATCCAGAATATCCAAGTGTCAAACATTGTATCTGTAACCCAACCACACTTGAAGGGCCAAGTGTTCCTCAGTCCTGACTCCAGATAATGTGACATTCTTGTTAGAAAGTTCCTATCTTTCCCTCACAGTATTATTGTTCCTGGAGTTCCAGTGAGAGGGACTCATTTTTTAAGTCTGTATGTAGATGTGCTTAAGATGAGGTGTGGAATTTATGGCCTTACAGATGTTGTTAGACTGCAACTCATATCAGCCTTCACCAATGGTGATCCCGTTTGCGACAGAAGAGAATTCCAGTCTAACAGCACATGAAGGCCCATACATCCTCTATATTTATTTTAAGAATGTTGTAAATAAATAATTAATATTTATTTTTAATAAAATGTGTCTGTTCCCTACGCTATAAGCCAAAATGTCTCTGTTTCTAGAACTCACTCATTGAACACTGCTCATACAACTGACTGAAGTGCCCACTGGTGCCAGAGCAACAGCAGCTGAATGTAGCTAGTGAAAGCTAAGCCTGTGAGGGCACACTGTTGAGCACACATGCTCACATTGTTTAGGGAAGGACTCCCCAGCATCCCTCAAAATAACAACACGGGAGAGCAGGTTTTTTCCATTAGATTAAATAGCAAAGAAAACCACTCTGCCATTCATTATAGCTTTCAATTAATTTCACAATGTTTCACTTATATTTTGACTTACACTGTTGACATGCCATTCTCCTTCCTCCCCTAAATGTTGTGGTGCATGCAGGGGAGGGGGGAGCGACACACACACTAGGTTGGGAATCACCACAGTAGGCAATCTCTCCAACAAAAAGTGGATAGCATTTGTCCAACTGTACCTTTTCAGTCAGTCTTTTGAAACACAGGTTCAAAACCACAGGTGGTAAAAATATGGCTTTCCTTGAGTTTGGAACTAAAATACTATATCTATAATCCTTTGGTCATGTTGAGTGGAGTTTCTAGGAACCAGCATGCCCAAAAATGATTATTCTGATCCCAACAATTTCTAATTTTCTCTTTTCCCCTTTCCTTCCTTGCCAAACATGACCCTCTCTCTTTGTATAGTCATTTCACATTCATTTTATGAGGTATTTTTTAGAGATGAGAAGCACCTCCATAAGATGGATTTCTTTTCAACACTAATATAGCCACCATTATACAGTGCTGTACTTACAATCACAGTACATTTTGTTAGTGTTCTTCTATATCATGGTATTTGTGTTTAGTATAAAAGCACTATTTGTTTATTTTATTTTGAATATTTTTTCTCCACCTTTCTCCTTGGAAAAGGACCCAAGATGGCTTACAATAATGAGAGACAATATACAGCCCAGAACATTTAAGACATATTCAAGTTAAGAACAGGGAGTTAGAAGAGGCATCTTAGAACATTAAAAGATAACAGTAGATCTACAAGGAACATGCAAAAATAAAAGAATAATCCATTATGAGGGGAGGAAAGTAACATGGAAAACACTGGTGTTCTTATGAAATCAGTCAATGCAATCATGTATGGTAATCCATATAAAGTTACATAGTAGGAAGTTCCTCATTCAGGGAAAGCTTGCTCAGAGAGGAAGGTCTTTGCCTGCTTCTGGAAAATCAGCAGAGATGGGGCAGTCCTGGCCTCCAGTGGGATGGAGTTCCAAAGTGTGGGAGCAACAATGGAAGAGGCCCTTTCATGTGTTCTTCTGAGGCACACCTGTGAAAGTGGCGGGATGGAGAGAAAGGCCTCTCCTAATTACCTTAGCACTCATGGCTTTTCTTGTTGCCATTGTCACTGTTTCATACCGTGAGATTCAATTTTTGAGGTAGCTTGCACCCAGGTCATTTTGTGCTTTGTAGGTTAAGGTCAGCACCTTGAATTGTGCCCAGTAGGTGATTGGCAGCCAGTGGAGCTGCTTTAGTACGGGTGTAATGTGATCTCTGTAACCCACCCCAGTCCTGAGACTTTCCATTGGTAGCCCCACATAGAGCACATTACAGTAGTCCAGCCAGGAGGTCACTGACTAGGGGATGTGTCACAGTGGCCAGAGCAGATTTCTCAAGAAACAGGCATAATTGGCACTCTAGTTTTAATTTTGCAAATGCACTCCTGGCCATAGCCGTGACCTGGGCATCTAGGCTCAAGGATGAGCCCAGGAGCACCCCCAACCTACATACCTCTTTTTTCAATCAGGGGGCAATCCCATTTAGGACAGGTTGCACCCCTATCCCTTGATCTCCTTTTTTAACTGACCAGAAGCATCTCTGTCTTGTCTGGGTTTAATTTCAGTTTGTTCTTCCTATCCAGTTCATTACCGAAGCTAAGCACTGAGTCGAAATAGCTTCCTCGGAATCCAGAGGTGACAAGAGGTAGTGTTGAGTGTCATCGGCATACTGGTAACACTTCACCCCAAAACTCTGAATAATTTCCTCTGGTGGTTTCATATAAATGTTAAATAACATAGGACACAGAACAGAACCCTGAGGTACCCCGTAAGTTAGTGTCCGTGGTGTTGAACATGAGTCCCCTAACACCACTTTCTGCATTCTCTCCTGCAGGAAGGACTGAAGCCACTGAAGACAGTGCCCCCAAGTCCCATTTCAGAGAGATGAGTCAGGAGGATGCTGTGGTCGATAGTGTCAAAAGCAGCTGAAAGGTCCAATAAAACTAAAAGGGACACAGATCCCCTATCCATTTCCCTGCGTAGGTCATCTACCAAGGCAACCAGTGCCGTCGCAGTCCCATAACCAGGCCTGAAGCCAGATTGAGATGGATCCATGTAGTTTTATCTCATCCAGAAACCTCTGGAGCTGTGAGGCCACACCTGCTCTAGTACTTTACCTAGGAATGGGATGTTGGATAGTGGTTGGTAGTTGTTCAGTATCGTTCAATCTAAAGAGGGCTTTTTTAACAGTGGTTTTACTATCGCCTCTTTCAAGCATGCTGGAATCCTGCCCTGCTGCAAGAAGGCATTCATTCACTACTCTTCCTAACCAATCTGCCAGGTCCTCTTTGGCAACTTTTGTGAGCCAGGAAGGGCAAGGGTCCAACAGACATGTGGTGGGCCTCATCTCTCCAAGGGTCCTTACCACATCCTCATGCTGCAGGAGCTGAAATTCATCCATTAATACAGGGCAGGCAAGGTGGACAGTTTAGGCAGCATTCAGGTCAGCCCAGATACAATTTTGGCTGTAAGTGTTGTTCAAATTCTTTGCAGCGCGTTGCAGAGTGATCTGTGTTATCCACCCATGGGTCAGCATGTAGCAGATTCTTGACTATTCAAAAAAGCTTTGCCGGGAGATTCCGTGCCGAATCAATGATGGTAGAGAAAAATGATTTATTTGCTGCTTCCATTGCCTTGGAATAAGATTTCCAATGGCCTTTCACTGTTTCTTTATCTGTTTCACTCTGGGTTTTCTGCCAACGCCTTTCAGCTATACAGACCACCCTTGTCATATTTGCCAGTTCCCCAGTAAACCAAGCAGCCAGTTTCACTGTACTTAGAGGAAGGAGACGTTTAGGGGCAATCAGGTCAATGGCTTTGCTCATTTCTTCATTCCAAGGATTCAATGGAATCATCTATCAAAGAGGTGGGGAACTCCCCTAGGGCAGCTACAAAACCATCTGGATCCATCAATCTTCTTGTCAGGACTTCCACCCCTGTCCAGGCTGTAAGTTCCAGTGAGCCTAAAGCACACCAGATAATGGTCTGCCCATGACAATGGGACATTCTTCAAAACACCCTTCAAAGAACAACATGAAGCCCAAACTAATATGCTTTAATACAAGTTTAAAATACTTTATTTTCTTAGTCATCACAGTAATAGTCACTTAAGTAATAAATTAGCCAAAGGCCACATCAATGGCATATTTACTTAAACAAATAAACTTCATATTTTTACTACATATTGGCAGATATACACACAGTGCACTTAATCTGGTCAGACACAAAGGTCTTGCTTTACACTTTAAAAAAGATAGCTTCATAAATACTGTAAATAGTATGGAAGGTAGCAATAGACAAAAAGAGAAAATATTTCCAAGTACTTTTACTTAACGTTTGTGACCAATAAATAGCTATTGCAAAAATCCAAGCTATTATAGCATGAAAATACGGGTATCACAGTCTGAGAGTACTAAATGGGTTATCACTATTGAGTGTTAATAATGGTCACTGTCAGAAAGAAACAAATCATATCAACTTAAATCAACTGATGCCATTCCAAAGATACTGGTCCTGAGTACCTTTGAAATCACTACCAGTACTTCCATTGGCTTCCATGATGGCTCTTCAAGGTCTAAATTCATAGAACAAATTTGAGGATCTACCACATAAGTGTACACGGGATGCATTACGTCTACTGCATTCTGTTGGTTGATACACAATACACAAATGCATACACACCCAAATATGATAAAACTCCTTTTCAGCTAAACACCTAATTAAAGATGGCAACTAGAAGTATGTCTCTCATGCTAAGTATATAGCCATGGAATTCAAAGTTAATCAGCCTACCTAGCTATTGGAGCCTACTATAGTGGCTTTGTTTGTGCTATGGACAGAAGCCAAGGGAGCATACTTTGAATGAAAAGGTGGCCATATACAAAATAGTTCCGCACGTTCCCAGTAAGAAAGAGAATTCTTAGGTGTCTCAGCTTTCCAGTGTAAAGCATGTGCTGCTTTACCTGGTATGTGGTTGTACAAGCAAGGGCAATATTATATTGCTATGGTAGCATCTTATGAAAATTGGCGGAGCAGCATGTTTGCACATAGGAGCACACCTGGTTGCAGTTTTAGAGTTGCTTCAGAACATTCTGACTTTCATCTCCCTCCACTTGTAGCAGAGCAGTCCATGGGAATCAAATTGCAGGTGGGTAGCACACTAAGGCAATCTAACAACAAAGTGCCATACATTGTGTGAATCCACAGTGTAGTCATTATATGCTTATTCTGGAGCTACCTCATAGCTACATAAAGTAGTTGCTCCAAAAATGCTACCCAGAACAATTTAAGAAGACCTAATTTTGGTAGCCAAAATCTTAAGAAAGTTACTTTAAAAAGAGGTCTCAGGAAGAATTATAGGATAGGATAGGGAAATAATATAGGAAAACACAGAGGAAAAAATGCCGTAATAGTATATAACCTGCAACTAATATGGATCTCTAGTTGGCCAAGGGCATCATCAACTCAGCAACCCTAAGCAAATGAGTCCATGTTGTGTACATGGCTCAGCATCCTTTGCCCTGCCCGAAGTAATTGTTCAGTATGGCAACAGTCGGTTGGTGAATTTTCAGGCCTCAAGGGGAACAGTGACATAATCAATGATTAAAACTATGCCATCATTTTTCTTGGAAAGTATATAGTTAGTAAGAATGGACTCAAAAGGAAGTATGATTAGAATATTGTTTTTTAAAAAGAGAACAGAAGGTAGTGTTATAGGAACATTGTTTCCCATTAGTGGCTATTACTATGTACTCCAATTTTCTTTCTCTTCCATCTGTGTTCCAACAGGCTTCGTATCATGCAGCCATATCCGTACTAAAGGATCAACCCCAGAAGTCTATCTTTTCAGACTCTTTGGTGAGTTTTCAGCTCAAAAATAAATATAAACAGATCTGTAATTTTACATTTAAATATCAATATTCATATGAAAATACAAATTATCACGAGTAAGTGGAATAGCTTGTACAAAGAGATCAAGTATCCTGGAATTGACATAGTATATCTATATTTAAATAGCATTTTACTGGGAATTTAGCTTATATGCAACCAGTGTACATAACAATATGAATAAAGTAGCAATTAATAAAATATTATTTCCCCAGAATCTTTTCATATATTTAGAAATTTACCAATTGACATTGATTGTTTGTTTGTTTTTAAATACTCCCAGCAAAAATGATATAAATAGCTTTTACAGATTTCAAAAAGAGTACAGGTACTATTTAAAATATTATTTCAATAAAGAATAAAAAGGGAGAGTTGAGTTCTTCACATTTCATTCCATATGGTGATATAACAAAAAAATGAAGATAGTGGATAATAGCTTGTAGATTTTAAAATATATTCATTGTCAAATGCATGTTCTTGTATGTTCTGTTATGATTTTAGACAGTAAGTATATTAACTCTGCAATTAACTTGGCAATTATAAATAGCTAGACACCTTATAGTTCAGAATTGAGCTCTGGCTCCTCACTATAATTTCTGTATTTCACAATGATGAAGAAAGAGCTTAACAGAAGCAGGGTTAAGTCCAGAATGTTCATTTTGTGAGAAGAGCTGATTTCATTCATGAAAGGGACTAATCTTTGGCTGATTTCTCCTGATTTTCCCCCTCTTTCCCCCTGCATTTGACAGTATCACCTCTCCCTCAGTGAGAGCTTTTTCAAGGCTGGCGCGCGTGGGGGGGGATAATGAAAATCATGCGTTCCTTTTCTAGAAAGAGGATCCTGCTAAGGGGATTTGTATGAAAGCTAAAATATTACAAGCAACAAAGGTGTAGTCACACTACCTCCAGCTCTGTGGATGGAAAAACAAGAATCCTGCCTTCTTTCCCAATACATTTTTGGATGTATTCCTTTCAACTCACATAAGAATCTTATTTGTGGATAATGTAAAATTATTTGTTGCCACCCAGAGAAAAAATGTATTCTAAAAATCTGAACACCCCCCCCCCAAATCTTTAGCTGCAATGAAAGATTATTGGTTCCAAAGAGGAAGTTACAAAATGATGCCCTTTGCTCCCACTTCTTAAGAAATGATTCTTAAGCCACACAAATTATTTCAGTAGTGTCTAGAAAAGAAACACTATGATACTTCTGTGGCCACAAAGATGACACCATTTTGAAGAGCAATCTCGGGCCTGTGCACACAAGTCCTCCACCAGACTCTTTGTGTAGCAGGTGAAGCTCTGAAGTTGCCCTCCGCCCCTGGCAAAGCCCTGCTCTTTCAATTCTCTACAAATTTAGCCACAGCCTAGCTGAATGGAGCTCTCAGTATTAGTCTCCTGCTTTAACCCCACCACTTTTTCCTTTGAAATTGGTGGCTCCTCCTCTTCATGCCTCAGAAGTTCTGAAACAAGATAAACAGAATGGTCACCCATCATGGCTTTTCTTGTTGCCATTGTCACAGTTTCATTCCTCTGTGTTATGTTTCCATCTGCGTTTTAATTGTTGGGTCACAAGAAGAAGACACTGTGAGGAGTGTGAAGAACATGGCCATGTGCACCACAGGATATGTCTGTGTATGCAATGACTAATAAAAATAAATAACAAATTATATATTCAATAACCCAGCTCAGGGACTCAACATAATGACATAATATGTCTGGTCCAAAGGATTCTGGGTGTGTCTAACCACACTTGGCCAATAAAAAGTATTCTATTCTATTCTATTCTATTTTACTGTCTAGTTCCCAATAGCACGTGGTGTCCACATCCCCCTTCTCCCGGCCACAGGAGTACCCAAGGGCTGGTCAAATTGTTTTCTTGGTTACATTATCTTGTCACCTAAATAAGAAATTCCCACAAAGTATCACTCCCCCTCTCCCCCTCCACAACTGAGCAGTAAAATGAAAAATAAAATCATGATGAATTAAATCACTAGCAATGCTCATCCTACTAAATCTCCGTGCAAATGTTGAGTTGCAAACTCACTTCTCTTCATGCGCAGCAGAGCTACTGATGAAAGGAATTTCTTCCCTGACTGTCTTCCCAAAGGACCAAGTGCTGGTTCTCCAGGTTTATCACACACTAAAGGAAGGATCAATATTTGTTGAATATAACAACAACAAACCTAATCAGAGAACAGATGGATATCACCTTGAGTTGTGCAAATTGTAGGAAACAGTTTAGGATTACCTTCAAAGATTTCAATGTCTGTAGTCCCAAGGAGAAGTTTTTCTCATGCTCTTCTGTGGAAAATAAAATAGATGTTCAGACAAATTAACTCAAGTGAGGTAGTCTCTCACATCTATCCAAACCTGCGGAAGAAATGTCTCTCCATCCTTCGGCATTACTATTTTGAGAAGGGGCCAAAGTCGTTGCTCAGATAGTCCTGAGCACCCACCCTCCTGGCCCTGAAACTTTGAGACCCAAACCTATCCCTGTGTTCTGCCCACCACTAGTGTGAAAAAGGCCCCCTGTGCCCACACTAGCTAATTAAAAATCTGCCAAAATATGGTGTGTCAGAGGCCAAGGGTGCTACCCCTCCAAATGGGAAAAATCTGCATCTCATATTTCCCCGAAGGCACAAAGTTACTTTTTGAACTAAAACGAGTGCTCTTTAAAGGGGAAAATGGGGAGGGGGGTGGCCTGCTGAAAGCTACACATTGCCTAGCCTGCTTCTGAGATGCACTTAGTTTCCTGGGACAAAGCCCCACTTTGGGGGCACTGCTGCAATTTCAGTTCTACAAGGGGGTTATTTGACAGCATCTGCCCAGACGACATCATCATATTGGGCTTTTATAGGCACTTACCAGTCACAATTGCAGAACAGTCCACATGGATAGTGCCCAGTGTAAGAGGCAGGTGTTCTATGTGACCAATGACTTTCATATTATATGGCACTGAGATTTTCTCACTTTCAGCCTTGTAGGCTCTCATATGTTCCTTTAACCTGCACATGGAAAAAAAGGCACTCAGTTGACATTAAGATTTATTTATTTTCAGTTTAATGTGGCAATAATACAGGTGTCACCCTGTAACTTGAAATTGTGGGTGAATCATTCCCTGCTGATTAAGTAGCACCTGATCATGCAAGATAACTTTCACCGGAAAATCTTCACACAGGCCTGCTACAGACGACAAAGGGCCTTGTACTTATTCTTCAGAAACAGCCATTTTGATTAGCCCATTAGCTATACAGACCCTTAGTTCCCCTATTATGCCCAGTTACTTGGATCCACTTGTGCAAGTGAAGTATGATCCTTCAAATAGGGCTAAACTATAACCTCCTCCATGTCTCATTACATAGACAGACTTGAGTGGATGGGAACTTGAGCCCAAGAATAAATGAAAACCAACAGGTTCTTCAGCTTGGGCCTTTGTGTTTGGTGTCTCTTGACAAGGCAAATATTCCTTTGTTTGAAGCAACAACAAAATATTGTCATTATTACGAGATATGAAGTTAGTGATCACCACCAAATGTTATTCATTACCCACTGTTGGTCTTGGTTCCTCTCTGTGATTTAGCCCTGAATGTATTCATGAGTAGGCTTTTAAATCTTAATCCGTATCCCAAGGAAGAAAGTGATTGTTTAGTGGCAGATGCTCTGTTCATGTGCTTTGCATGCAAAAGGCCTGGGTTTGATTCCCATCATTCCCAGACCAAGGCAGCAAAAATTTCCACTTGATGTCTGGGGGATCCCTTGAGCCTGAGTAGGAAAGAGTGAGCTTAGTATGCAAGCAGTGGCCTAATTCAGTACAAGGCAGGCCTTGTACACATTCTGCTGTTCCCCAATGCAGTGTACTGTATTTAATTGCTTTCTTAGCTATTAAGTCATGTCAAGAAGATGAGGAACCTATTCCCTGTACTGTAGCCCACTGGATTTCCTGGGGCTATTTCACAGGCAGATAACAGATTCTAATTAGTGCTTATGAAAATGAGAAAAACCCAAAGTATTTAAGAAGAGAAAATTTATGCAACACTTGGGGGTGACCTGTTGAATGCTCATTTTGTTCTGATACGTGGGGGGGTGGGGACAGACTTTAAGAAGGGGAAGATTGTTTAATGTGTATCTTGGGATGCCATTGTGTTGTCAGACATTGTGGCCTGGCCTGAGATTTGTAATACACACTAGAGTAGGAAGAGAGAGTTTGTTTGGAATAATGAACCAAGAAAATGGTTTCTTTCACTTCAAGATTTCTGAGCCACTTTTGCTGAGAAGAACTCTTTAGTAAGGTATTTAAAACTGGCAAACCTTGCCTCCACTCATCCCCAAAGTATACAATGTTCTGTTGCTCTGTCTAATGACAGCTGTGGATATTGTTATTCTCTAAACCAGTGGTTCTTAACCTGTGGGTCCCCAGATGTTCCTGGACTGCAACTCCCAGAAGCCTCTACCACTCGCTATGCTGGAAGGGATTTCTGGGAGTTGCAGTCCAGAAACATCTGGGGACCCACAGGATGAGAACCACTGCCCTAAACTCTTCCCTTTCATTATTTACAGTAGCGTCCCCCAAGCTGGCGTCCACTGGATTTGCGGGGCTACAACCTGCCTGCCTGGAGTTCTTAAAACACGGCTGGGGAACTGGTAGCCCTCCAGCCATGGCTGGGCATCTACTCTCAGTATCCCACCCCACTGGCCATGTTTCCCCCTGAAAGAAGGGAATGATGGCAGGGCAACGTCAGGAAGACCATTTGATCTCCAGCCCTCTCCTTTGCACTTGGTCTCGACAGACGCACCGACATACCCTACAAGGAAAGAGGGGTGGAAAATGGACATAGAAATAGATCTTAAATTCAGGTCACAATCGCACCAATGTAGCATCAGTCATTTTAAAATGCTTCTGATGTCACAGTAGAAAGGAGGGTGGTTTCTTAGGCACACCTTAGAGCCAGTGCCCCTCACCAGCCCCACTTATTTTCCTTTCCCTTTTCCCATCTGTGCAACCTATCCCAGCTCCATGAAAACGGGACAGTACAACAAATGGAACAAAGTATTCCTGAAATCAATCACAATTCCCTGACATTTTCTGTTCTCCCTCCTCCTTTGGCACTTCCATGATGGTTGTTCTCGCACAATCCTAAGCTATTTTTTTTAAAAGGCTAGCCAGCCCCGGTTCCATTTCATGAGAAACTCCATATGTCTCCTTTTCTGCTGCTCTCCTTGAAGAGCTGAATCATCCTCACCTGGTTCAGAATCTCTGCACAGAAGAGTCTGTGCAAAATGCATTTTTATGCCACTTGGAACAGGTTTTGCTATCTATTAATGGTGTAACGTGACTGAGTGAAAGACAAGAAAAGCCTCCCCCCCACCCCAAATCTACTCAGCTCCAGCTTCCTTTTGTTTTTCTGGCTTCTTTCAGTGATCAAATACAGACACAATATACTGTCAGTAGGGTTTTCCATTCCAAAAACTGAACATCCCAACCTTCTGTTATTGTTTAAAGCTTTAAATGTTGTCATTAACATATGAATAATTTCTATAGTCCTTTTCGGCACAGTCCATTGCAATTATTCAGAATAACACCTTGCATTTCTCATAATTTCGTACATTTATTTTGCTAGCAATCATCCAGAAAACTGATTTAGTGTGGCTCTTTTAGGGCGTTTATACACGACCCCTAAGCTCCGCCGCAAATGGCTGCAAGGTCCGGACCTTAAAAATGTTTACCCACCAGCTCCGGACTTTGCAGACAATTAAGTGCGACCCCGCCCACTTTAGCGCGACCAAACAGCAGTTTTCTTGTACCTGCTTTTTGGATGTGACAAATATTTGATCCGGTGTAAGGATAGTGAGTGCGGGGCTCTCCTGGCTTCTGCTTGTTCTTTTTTTGCTCCCCGCCCCTTTAAGAGATCTGAATGCTGCCGGGAACAAAACAGAGGTAAACAGGCATTCTTTTCTTTCTTTTTTCTCCCTCCCTCAGGCAGCCAGCAACCAGGAAGTGCGGAGGGGGGTGGGGACAGAGGAAGAGCGACGAACCCCTAAGATCTCTGGTCCGAATTTAAGTGGCCAGCGGATCTTAGGGGTCATGTAAAAAGGCCCTTACACAGCCTTCCTGTTTACCAGAAGCCAATGATCCACCACACAGAAATGGATGCAGCATGCTAAAGAGAAGCAACTAGTCCCTGGTCCCTGCCCATCCTGCCATTCACATGTACCTCAGGCTACAATGACCTGCATATATAGATACAATGCTGTGTTTCAGTTACTGCATATTGATTTGCTAGGAAATCCAGATGTTTCCAGCATTCTCTTATCCAAATCATTAATAAAAATATTGAAGAGCACTAGGTCCAGGACTGAACCTTGTCCTATCCTACTTGCTGCCTTCTCCCAGTTTGAGAAGGAGCCATTGATAAGTACTCTCTGAGTATAATTCTGTAAATCACCTGTGTAAAGAGCCTTCTGGCACAGTGACTAAATGCCTGTACTGCAGGTAAAACTGTGCTCACAACCTGGGGTTCAATGGGTCTCATGGTTGACTCAGCCATCCATCCTTCCGAGGTTGGTAAATTGAGTACCCAGCAAGCTGGGGGCGGGGGGCAATGTGTAGCCTGCATTACTGTAATTAAAACTGTAAACCGCCCAGAGACTACTTGAAGTGGTATGGGGCAGTATATAAGCAGAACATTTTGCTTTGCTTTATCCACCTGGCAGCCCACACACAGAGTTAATCATAATATCATGGGACGCTTTGTAAAGGCTTTGCTGAAGTCAAGATATAGTATAGATACAGCATTCCCACCCTCTACCAGGGAGGATACCCAATTAAAAATGAGACAAAATTAGTCTGGCAGGATTTGTTCTTCACAAATTCATGTTGACTTCTAGCTATTACTGCATTGTTTTCAAGGTCCTTGCCGAGGGACTGCTTTATAATCTGCTCCAGAATCATTCCAACAACAACAAAAAGAACCCTACTACATCTGAGGATAGAAAGTGATACAAGCAGTAACTACGGTGAAACTTCGCATATTGACGGTCCCCATTTTACTTAGGGACTGAATCCATTTGCTATATTTTTGACTTTTAATTAATTTTTAATCTGTTACTCAGCTCTACTCATGACAACCTAAACTACTGCGTTTGTACTCAACAACCACTAATCATGATGTGAACATGCACATGCCTGCTTTTGTTGTTCAGAGAGCGAGAACCTTATGCAAACCCTCACACTGACAATGAGGCCAGCTGGGTAATTTAAACATTTCTTGCTGTGCTGGCACAGAAGGTTGTTTTGTGTTGCCCTGGTGGGAAGACAGTACTTCTGGCTGAGATACACGGCCAAGGGATTGGTCACCATATGGTAGGCTCTGGACTCAACGTTCCCTCATTTTTCTGTCCCTCTTCCTTGAGAAATACAGTCCTTAATTTATCTGGCACAAGTTCAGGTCACGCCTGCAAGTTTTTTTGTTAATTTACTGAATCAGAGGTGTTAAGGAATTAAGACTGTCTGGCTTCAAGTGATGCCTTCTGAATATGAGCACTCTTCCCATCTTGAGCTAGATTCATGAGCCAAATTGTGTCAGGCGAAAGAACACGGAGTACCTGATGTGGAAAACATTAGAATGGGGTATGTGTGTGTGTGTGTGTGTGGAATAGAAGATCGTAGAGGAAGCCATGATTGGCTGGAACCCAAAGCAACAGCAGTCCACACCCACCCACCAGTTTCTCCCACTTATTTTTCAACCAGCAAATATTCATAAACTGGTGGGGCTTTGTTTCAAATGAGGAACAAGAGTCTTGCAAGTTTTCTTTAATCAGGAGATTTCCACACCAAGAGACTATGCACCTACTAGTCTAATGATACTTAATAAAGGCAAAATAAATCTTTGATTAAAACCAAACAACACTTTGGGCCTTTTTACACGACCCCTAAGATCCGCTGGCCACTTAAATTCGGACCAGAGATCTTAGGGGTTCCTCGCTCTTCCTCTGTCCCCACCCCCCTCCGCACTTCCTGGTTGCTGGCTGCGTGAGGGAGGGAGAAAAAAGAAAGAAAAGAATGCCGTTCAGATCTTTTAAAGGGGCGGGGCGCAAAAAAAGAACAAACAGAAGCCAGGAGAGCCCCGCACTCACTATCCTTACACCGGATCAAATATTTGTCACATCCAAAAAGCAGGTACAAGAAAACTGCTGTTTGGTCGCGCTAAAGTGGGCGGGGTCGCACTTAATTGTCTGGAGCTGGTGGGTAAACATTTTTAAGGTCCGGACCTTGCAGCCATTTGCGGCGGAGCTTAGGGGTCGTGTATAAACACCCTTAATTGTTTCTGCAAAGACTCCAAACATCAGGAAAATGAGAAAAGATCATATGGTAAAGAAAGGTGAAATACAATCTCACCTACCATAAATAATTAGCAAGGGTGTCTGTCATCACTTTTACAGTCAATAATACAAACTTCAGAAAACAAACACCTAGCTTTAAGCTGATGATACAGTATGTCCAACTGTGTATCTGAGCAGATTGCCAGTTGGCTAGCAAGGGTGCAGAAGGGAGCAACCAGAAAATATATCTAACTCCCCCTCCCTGACATCTGCAGGTTGTTTGGGCAGCAATTATTAAAATGTATCTCTGTTAATTGACCTTCAAGTATGTTTTTTTTTCTCAGTTTTCAGTTTGCTGGTGTTTATTCTATACAAAAATCAGTGTGGCACAGCTTTATTTTGCTAGGTTTTCCAGGCCTCCACAAGTCACAAAACTGCAAAACTGGTATCTCCTCTGTCCATCAGGTCCCTATTTTTTGAGGGTCTGCCCAGCTGCCCAAAAAAACCAACTTGTACTTGGGCCTGATGCGCTCATTCTGTCTTTTAACAGTCACTTGAGTTCATGCTCTTTTGTTTGCTGACATTTTTCATGGCCCAGAATTAAATACACATTATTATCTGCCTTTCTGTTGCCTATCAAAACTGTTATTAAAGACAAAGTTATAAAATAAAGACTAGTTCAGAAGCTGAAGCTTCACCTGCTTTGACTGGGCAGTATCCCATAATGAAAACAGTGAGGTATGAGACAAACTCCCAAAAAGCAAATTCAGCAAAAATAGAGAGAAGTTTTGGCAGGGCTGTCCCTACATAAGCCTAAGTGAGGCAGTTGCAAAATGCTGCCAGGATTAGCAAAGTCACTTACTCCTGTCCCTGACCATGGCAGGAAGATGGTTTGTGCCACTGTGCAGCCAATTTTTTAAATTATCCCTCACATAGGATGTGGCTCTGAGGACTCCCATAGAGCCAGGCACTCAGGAAGCAGCTGGCTTTTTTCACATTACAGGATGGACACAGGGTCCCTTGTCAGCTTTGTTGTTACTTCACTATAAGCCCCAGGCATTCACTGCAGTGAAGGGGTCCTTAGACCTTCTGCAGCTGTGGTGACTACAGTTGACTCAACCTCTTCCCCTGTTTGGGTATTTAGGTGCCAATGCATCCTGCCCAATTTCAAGCAAGCAGGTAAGGGCATTGCTGCTACATCTTCTCCTTGGTGGCAGCAGGTATTCAGACTTTCAGAGAGGGTTTTTTCCCCAGTCCAAACTGGTGATACCATGGATTAGATGTCTGAACTCATGGAGTTCAAAGCCAAGGGCTTTATTTATTTATTTATTTATTTATTTATTTATTTATTTATTTATTTATTTATACCACCTCCTTAGTACAAACTGCACTACCTGGGGTAGTTTACAAAATAGTCACAAAACACAATACTAACAAAATACAACTATAAATAAAATCCAATTAAAATGCAGCTAATACAATGAAAATCCAATTAAAATATCTTTAAAAACACATTTAAAACAGCCATTAACAGAACCTCTTAGATGACAAACACCTCATCCTATCTGATATCTGCGGGGGGGGGGGGAGGCAGCAAAATAAAAACCATAATAAAAATGTGCCCCCTCTCAGATGGGTGGTGGAAGGCGGGGTGAGAGAGAAAAGAAGAACAAAATAAAACAAGAAACATGACTAACTGAGGAAGGCCTCTGCAAATAAACAGGCCTTCAGGGCCTTCCAAAAGGTGAGTAGGGAGGGAACCTGCCTATATCCCCATTTACTGAACAGAAATTCATTCTGGAAGGAAGTTGTCAGCTTTTGTCCAGCGGTGCTTCTTTATCTTCCGAAGCAATACAAAAGGCAGACACCCAGCAAGTTCCATGCGTTGAGAGGAACCTGTGAAATGGCTGCCTTTTACTAAGCAGGGATTGAAGAGAGGACTGCCTGCCAATATGCTCCCAGAAACATGCTTACAACTCCCATTGGTGGGAAAGAAAATGTCGCCAACACCTCTGTTGGAGAGGGAAGTATTCTGCTGTATAAAGCTCCTAAATGCATAATGATGGCTTTGTGTAACACCCAGGGAAATTGCTCAGCAGTGCTCCACTCATTAACAGGTACAGTGCTCCTCAGCCAGCCACTGAGAGCCACAACACTGTACAAATAAGTCATTAGATTGTAATGATCACCGACCTCAGGAGGTTGGCATTATTTACTCAGCAGACAGTGTGGAACACTGCAAAGGGAGTAAATTGTTTATTAGAAGCTATCCAGATGGGTCATTTTTCCCCTGGAAGTACCCAACACTGTGCTCTTGATATAGGATGCTTTTCTTGTTATCCACATGACATTGCTTAGAACCCAGATAGTACAGTCACATTCCTGTACCCATCCTGCCTCCATCTCATTATTCTCCCTGCTCCCCTTGCAAAGCACCATTTATTTTCCATTTCAGAGCCACACCAGCCAGTGTGTTAGTATGCTGAGGGAATGCACTTCCCATAATTCCATTCTCCAAAATACATGGGACAAGAGATTCTTGCTTGCAAACAAGACAAGGCAGTGGAGGGGGAAGTGGAGAACTTTTGTATTTGTGGTTGCTCAGAAACTTTCAATTATCTTTTCAGTTAGCAGATTCACAAAAACAGCTTCACAAAGGAAGTTGAGCCATGGAGGTTGATTGCTTACAGAGATTTCACAGATTTTCAGTCTGTTCAATCTGTTCATAAATGACCTGGAGACAGGGATAAGCACTGAAGTAGCCAAGGTTGTGGATAACACAAAAGTTTTCAGTGTGGTAAAAACCAGAGAAGATTGTGAAGAGTTCCAGAAGGATCTCTTCAAACTGGGTGAATGGGCTGTGAAATGGCAAATATGTTTAGGAAAATGTAAAGTAATGTATATTGGGGCAAAAAAATCAACACTTTATCAACCCATGGGCTCTGACGGATCAGGAAAGAGATCTTGGTGTGCTGGTGGACATCTCAATGAAGGTGTCTACCCATTGTGTGGCAGCAGTGAAGAAGGCCAATTCTATGCTAGGGAATATCAAAAAGGGGATTGAAAATAAAGCAACCAACATTATAATGCCATTGTACAAAACAATAGTAGGGCCGCACCTGGAGTATTGTGCACAATTCTGGTCATGCATCTCAAAAAGACGTAGGGGAACTGGAAAAGGTACAGAAGAGAGTGACTAAAATGATTACTGTGCTGGGGGACCTGCCTTATGAGGAAAGGCTAAAACATTTGGGGTTCTTTAGTCTAGAAAAAAGGCACCCAATGGAGGATATGACTGAGACGTACAAAATTATACAGGGCATGAGTAAAGTGGATACAGGGATGCTCTTCTCCCTTTCACAAAATACCAAAACTAGGATACATCCACTCAAATTGTGGGTTGGGAGAGATAGCAGGCAAAGAATTGGTTTTTTTATGCAGCATGTTGTTAGTCTGTGGAGCTCCTTGCCACAGGATGTGGTGATGGCATCTGTCATGGATGCCTTCAAAAGGGGATTGGACAGATTCCTGGAGGAAAAGTCCATCACAGGTTACAAACCATGATGGAGATGTTTAATCTCCAGGCTTAAAACCAGGGTACTTCAAGGGCCAGATGCAGGGGAGTGGTATCAGGAGACAGATATCTTGTCTCGTGCGCTCCCAGACACATTTGGTGGGGCCACTGTGAGATACAGGAAGCTGGACTAGATGGGCCTTTGCCCTGATCCAGCATGACTCATCTTATGTTCTTCTGAGAGGAGGAGAAAACTGCCGAGAAGGCAGAGGATTATTGTTACATTTTAGAAGCTGAGGTTATTTTTTCCAGTTCCTTCAGACAATCCATGAGTATTGCCACAAACATGAGGGAATTATAATTAGGTTGAAGGCAGGTAGACCAGCATTTTCCAGGTTTTTCTCTATTGTCAGTGAAATACTCTCTAATAGGAACGGGGACTTACCCTAGTCTTTCCAGACAGGCTGATGATATGATATTGCGCTGATATCCAGTATCAACCACAGCTTGCAGTTCTTTCCCCACACACTGTTGGACAAATCAAAGTACAGTATTTTGAAAGAATCAGCTGAAAATTAGCACGTGCTAGACAATTTCATTTCTGCTAGTGCTGGAAACAAGCACCATTGTCTTCCCGAGTCCTTCAAAAATGTCTCTAGAATGCTTTTCTAACATCAATGAAAGAAAGATTTCCAAATAGATCAGTGGATTTCTGAAACATTTATTCTACTGCTTTGATATTTAACAATATCAAGTAGAATGGGCTTTTTGTAATGCTGTCAATCTTACTTCTTCCAACATTGATACATTTCTCACACCATCATTTGTCCCAGCAAAGGGATTCAAGGTGACTTACAGAAGTTGAAAAAAAGCAAATAAGAGTTTAAGTACAATATACAGTGGTACCTTGTATAAAGGAGTTAATTTGTTCTAAATGAAATTCTGTTAAGCAAATTTTCCTTTTTAGAAATTTCCCATAGGAATGCATTGAAAACAGATTAATCCCTAATCATGACTGTTTTACTGTCATAGGCGATTCTATTAAGTGATTTCCCCCTATCTCCGGATCTTTTTTCCTTTAAGCAGGTTTTCTGTTAAACAAACTGCTTGTTATATGAGGGTTCACTGTATTACAGTATTTTAAAGGCAGGTAATGATATAGGCCAAAACAATACATTTTTGTTTTAAGTCTAGTTTTCAAAAAAGACAATATAATAACCATACATAAAATGTCAGTAACGAATATCCCAATAAATTGTTCTTCCAGCAGCATGCAACAGCAAGGAAATAATATCAAAAAGTTAGTTTGCAAAATCAAACATTTTAATTTCTAGATAGCATTCAGCTTGATTGTGAGCCAATCCCAGTTTGTATGCATTGCCCACACATCAGTCCATACATCTCCCAAAAAGCCATGCCATAAGAACTGAATTATTATGAGACAAAATATTTAATCAATTCATTAGTTAGAGACTTTCAAATCATATGATTGACCAAAGAGTTTCTTCTCTGTAAAGCTAGCAATGGCTTTTAAAAAGAACAATCCCTTTTTTAAAAACTAACAAAATACAGTAGTTGGATCCATACTATTTCAGAAAGGTTTACTCTTTCATACTTGATGGAAGTCTTTTTCTAAAACAATCTTTGCTTCAAAATTTGTGCTTGTCATCAAGGAATGTGTATGATTTACAGTAATATTGCTACAGTAATAATATTAATTTTGGGACAATTAATCAATTCAGCAACTTAATTCACATGATTGATAAGCCAAGATTTCTTTTATAGAGTGACAGCCTTAAATGGTTATACAGTAATTTAGGGCATTCAAGGTCTTCCCCTGCACAGAAGAATACTGGAAAAATGCCATTTTGTGAGTTTGAAATTTAGCAGCATTTTTGGTTCAGTACGATGATGCCTAAAATATCAACATACACACTAGAAAAGCGTACCTGGCAGCATATTAGAATGAGGTCATCTTGCTCTGTTTTTCTGGGACCATCCAGTTTCATTTGGTTCAGTTTATTGGTCTGGACCGAAAGCTCATTTTTCTGAGAGCTCGATCCTCGATTGTGGCGTAGTTTAGACAAGTTTGTCTCCATCAAGCGTCTCTGCAGGATGTTGTGGGGTTGCTTTTAAAAAGAGAAGAGAAAGAAAGGAGAGTCCTTTGATTGGATCCAAGTAAATTAAAGACAAAATGGTGGCCTTGAATGCAGTATTTGGTTTCACGGCCTTTGTCATTAAAAGTATTTGGGTCATGCAGTGTTACATTAAAGGTGCAAAGAGGCTTGATGGTAGCATCTGAAGTGCAAATTATGTTTTGTACACAAAAAGACATCCATGAGCACAGGTTGGAAACATTGCTGCTTTTAATGCCACTTATAAGCAGCTAACACTCCTCTCTACATCTCAACCTTGGGACTTTCTCCCACCCACACCCACGCCAACACCCTCTTCAAAGCCCACATCTGCAAATAATCTCTTATCTTACTGCTCAGCTGATTTATCATCATGGCACAATCTTGGTAAATTTCTGAACAACCCCTTCCTCTTCCTTGCGCACATTCTTTCATTGACAGCAAACTCATATTGGCTTTATTATTGGTGCCTGGGAAGGCACCAATATATTGTGTTGATAGCAGTATTCAGCATTCTTTAAGCCAGTCATGTCCAAACTTTGGCCCTTCAGATGTTTTGGACAGCAACTCCCACAGTCTTTTGCCATTGGCAATCTAAGCTTAGAATTATGGGAGTTGGGGTCCAAAACATCAGGAGGGCCGAAGTTTGGACATGCCTGCTTTAAGCCAATTCAAAAAACAGAGGTGCCCCAAACAAAACAAAACATATATATAACTATATGAAACTGGACCTCAGATTAGTACCAAATTTGAGGAAGAAGTAGCAGAATGTCTGCTTTTGCTCTGTGCTCTGCGTCATATTTAGGGATATTTGGGCAAAGGGTTTTTGAGATGGGTTTTTAATGCAATCCTGCTTTTCCATATGGTACTTAGAACACCATTCAATTAGTGGCGTAGCTATGAGGGTCAAGGAGGGACATCTGTCCCCGGGTGCAGCACCTGGGGGCACCAAATTAAGTGCCAAATGTCTCCTGGCCAATGAGCCACAAGAAGGAATGTTGCAGGTGACCTGCCAGGGCCAATGTGGCGGGCTCCCTGGCCACCACTGCTGCCTTCTATGTGGCACCTTAACCCCTCCCAGTTCCTTGGGGGGCACGAAAACTGACTTTGTCCCCAGGCACTGAAAACCCTAGCTACACCTCTGTATTTGATGACTGGGAAAGAAAATATTTAACTCCTTCCTGGCCAAACATTTAAGGTGTGAAATTTCTAGATTTTTGTTTTGTGATTTTATCAGAGTAGGGAGACAGCAGTAACAGCAGCCAAGGACAGCTGTAGTATGAAGGTAAAACATTGGGGTGAAGGTTAGAGACAAGGTGGGGCTTTGTATCAGGTGGGGCTTTGATGGAGAGGTGTTCTGTGTGAGGAGAGCCCATGGGGTCAACATAGCCTCTTTCTTTTTCTCTCAGGCCTTATTCTGGGGCCTGAAATAACTATATTCCAAGGTGGATAGTCTCTATATGAATTAATGACTTCCAAAATCTCCTGTGATTAAGAACTCCATATGAACCTACCTGGCAATGAAGATCTAGCCAGGGAGCCCTCCTGAAAGAGCCATCCTTCAAGGAGGTGAAAGGGATCGCTTGAAGGTATATACGGCCTTTTCGGCAGCTGCCCCCAGGCTATGGAACACCCTCCCAAGTGAGATCTGCCTGGTACCAACGCAGATGAGGTTTCGGCGCCAGGTAAAAACCTTCCTGTTTCAAAGGTTTTTTAACAGGCATAACATAGATTGTGGGTCCTGATGGCAATTGTAGTGCTTTGTATTTAAAAGTTTTGGTTGTTTTTAATTGTTCATTGACATTTCAATGTTTTAATTATTTTAACTGTTCATTTTAATTGTAAGCCACCCAGAGACCTTTGGGTAGTGGGCGGCATATAAGATGTATAATAAATAAATAAATAAACTCTACATAGATCTTGCAAACCAACAACATCTCACATTAGGTTATTATTGCTCCTTGCAGACCCCTCCCCCAGCAATATTATCTTTTGCATTAAGTTCTGATCAGATCTGGCAAACTAACATCAGTGGCTTCCTTTATTGAGTCAACCCATCTTATGCTAGATCTTCTTCTTTGTCTCTTGATCCACTCCACTTTCCTCAGCAATCTACACTTATTCCAGTCAGCTCCCTCCCACGTATAGCTAGGCTGGCCCTGTCTACGTTGTCTTTCCGCAAACAGGCCTTTCTCTTCAGGCAGGCTTTCCCTTAATAACTGAGAGGCATTTTTAAACAGATTGTTGTGCTCTGTTGTTTTAAATGTGCTTTAGTATAATATTTATTTAATTCTTTTTAAATATTTGTATATTTGCTGTTTTAAACCGTTGAATGTTGTTTCTTAATTATGTAAGCCACCTTAGAGTCTTTTTAAGAAAAAAGGCAGAATAAAAGTATTTTAAATGAATTAATTAATTAAATTCCCATCATACGTGCATGGTAGGGTAGTCTCAGGTTTTTGCTCAAATGAGAATTCAGACTTAACTTGATTGAATATCCACTTTTCTGATTTTCTGGCGTTCTTTATTATCTGCACCAGCACCACATATTGGATGAGTTGTTTTTTGTCCCTTTATTATTTTTCATTGTCTTTCTTTCACATAGTGTGGATGATTTTGGAACAAGGAAAATTAGAACAAGCTCAGAACAAGTTTTTGGAAAATTGGAACAAGTTCAGAGAAGGGCGGCAAGGATGACCATGGGGCTGGAAATCAAGCCCTGTGAGGACAGACTGAGGGCCTTTTTACACGACCCCTAAGATCCGCTGGCCACTTAAATTCGGACCAGAGATCTTAGGGGTTCCTCGCTCTTCCTCTGTCCCCACCCCCCTCCGCACTTCCTGGTTGCTGGCTGCCTGAGGGAGGGAGAAAAAAGAAAGAAAAGAATGCCCTTGCCTCCGTTTTGTTCCCGACAGCATAATACAGATCTCTTAAAGGGGTGGGGCGCAAAAAAAGAACAAACAGAAGCCAGGAGAGCCCCGCACTCACTATCCTTGCACCAGATCAAATATTTGTCTCATCCAAAAAGCAGGTACAAGAAAACTGCTGTTTGGTCGTGCTAAAGTGGGCGGGGTCGCACTTAATTGTCTGCAAAGTCCGAAGCTGGTGGGTAAACATTTTTAAGGTCCGGACCTTGCAGCCATTTGCGGCGGAGCTTAGGGGTCGTGTATAAACGCCCTGAAAGAACTGGGCATGTTTAGCTTAGTGAAAAGAAGACTGAGGGGCAATATGATCGATAGCAGTTTTCAAATATTTGAAGTAGTGAATGCTCCAGTGCTAGAGGCATTTGTGAGACGTTTAGACAGCCACCCAGCAGATGCCCTTTGATTTCGGATCCTGCCTGGAGCAGAGGTTGGGCTTGATGGCATTGTAGGCCCTTTCCAACTTCGCTATTCTATGATTCTACGATTTTGACCTTGGTTTCCAGTGACATTCTTTGCTACCTTAAACCTCCCCTCCCCCCCCCAAAAAAAGCAAAGGGGCATATTTTGGAAATCATGTACACATGTCCATAGAGCTTTCAGTCCAATATAGCATTCCTTCCTCGACTTGCCTAACTCAAAGAAAGGGTTTAGATACTGTAACATAGCTTTCCAGTGAGCATTTGGTGAGCAGACATTTGGCAACGTTAGTTTGACCAAGAGGTTCTCTATTGTATGCTTTGTACCTACTCACATCTTTGCTTTATTAAGTCCAAAACAGCCCTTCAAAATATTTTGACCCTGAAGGATTACAGCCACATCCAAGATGTTCTCACTTCTGTCTTCTCCCAGTAAGTATAGTACAGATCACAGGCTCATATTCCGGAATCCTCTACCACTGAGTAATTCAATATGAGGGAAATTTCTGAATGGATTTGTGGATACTACATATGTATACTTAAACTCCCAATTTTAAAAACCCCAAGAAATTCAATTAAAAAACCCAATCCTCTGGTTTTTGACTATGGGATATTGTGCTTCTGCACCCACCATTAAAAGAGCTAGGGAATGGCCCAGTATTGCTGCACAATATCATACGATACCTGTATTGCCACCAAGAAAAATGATGTCAAGCTTTACAAAGGGCAATCTGAATGCTGACAGCACCAATGGCAGCAGTCAAGATGTTCTACAGGACAGCTCTTCTGCTTGCTACCATTCACTGTTGTTGAAAAACAGCCCTGGCCTTTGCTTTGTGTTTGGGTGAGAAGTGGTTAACTGATGGGGGGGGAGTCAGCTTTGGGGATTTCCCCAAAGGCTGCAAAATGTCATTCATCTTTCTTATCCTTCTGACACCCTCCTTAATACTTTGCTGGATTCAGTACAAAGCTCTTGACATTTCCTGGCCTTTCAGAGAACTCCAGTCCAGACTCTTCTCTCCCCTCTCACCATCCCTGCCCATCTTCTCTCTTGCAGTTATTTATGCTTGGAACTGCCTCCCTGGATGTCTCTAGAATAGGCCATTATTCTTGAGTTCACAATGCGGTCCCCAAAGCTGCTCTGAAAATTTTCCCAGCCCTCTGGAGCAGGTGTTGAAAGGATGCACATCCTGAATAAGGCATGCTTCCTGGGAGGAATTTAGAACTGCAGTAACTAAAATTGCTATCATCTGCTTGTGACATGAGGAGATTTGGGTCACATCTTGAGAGTACAAGAAACCCCCTCTCACTTTTGACATGAGAGGTGAAATTTGTTTTGGATACCAGATTTCCTTTTGAATTCAGGAGTTGGAACATCAGTAACAGTCTGAAACTAGGACATCCAGTTTCATTTTAGCTGCCGTAATATATTTATTTATTTATTTATTTATTTATTTTTTATTTATATAGCTTGTATGCCGCCCACTACCCAAAGGTCTCTGGGCGGCTCACAATCAAAATGGACAATTAAAACATCAAAATACAATAAAATTAGAATAATAAAAACATGTAAATGCAATAAATACGATACATTAAAAACACCACTAAAATTGCCATCAGGACCCACAGTCATTAGTTAAAAAACTTTATGAAATGAAAAGCAAGAAACAAAAATGGGAGGCAAAAGGAAAAAAAACAGGTTTCCTGCAAAGTTGTTGCATAGTAAAGGTGATCATCTCTTTCTCTGAGATATGTATGTTTCTGTTTTTTATCGTATGCCTTACCTATGCCTTACCTATGTAACTTCCCCCAGATTTTGACTCTGTTGAGCTTTTTAACATTATCAGCACGACTTTCTATTTTAAAATAAAACTGTTACTGTATATATTTCTGTACAATTGGTGTCTCCTCTTCTTCCAAGCCACAATCTTGTAATATACTAGGTGCCTGGCTCTAACTAGCTTCCCTGCCTGACAGGCATGACTGAAGCACAAAATATCCCCAGCACAGCATCTGTTGTCTCTTCTCTCTTTTGTGTCTGTGATAACTACTAGTAGCTTTCAGTTGCTCCTGATTTTGCCTTCAGAACTCTACACTCCTTAAGGCAAGATTTATGACTTCTTTTATGTTTCCTCCAATATTAGCAAACTGAGCTCCCTGCAGAGACGCATTAGGTGCCGGAAGGAAGGAAGAAAGGACAGAGTTATAAATAATCTTTCCTTCTCTCTCAGTTTTGCTATCAAAACCCAGAAAGCAACATTCTCTGAACCAAGTCATCATTTGTACTGAATACATCAGAAAAATTCATACAGACAACTTTTAGACAATTTCTTTAAAGTAATATTAGTTGAGTGTTTTGTATAACAGCAGCATATTTCTAATAATTCTGTATAGATTTTTTCTACTGCTTTCCAGCAAATCATTGTCCCTTGTGAAGGATAAATAATCCCCAAGGCCTTTTCAAGACTCTTCTATACAGCCTCTGCTGCAGTACAGATGGGCATTTTGACAGCTTTGTTTTCTGCCCTCCAGGAGGAATAAGAGCAGCCAGCCAGTGTAGGTGGGCATTCGGGCTCAGAGATCTGGGAGGACAGTGTTTCTGGGGGTCAAAGTCTTAACAGTTGGGGAAGACAAACCATTTTACCAGTTTCTTCTGGTGTGAAGGCAGAGGCTAAGCAGGGGGTAAATCCAGACTGTTCTGTGCACGCTGCAGTGAAGGGGGAGGGGTGTTGAAGATGCAGCTGCTGAGGAGCCACCACATTTGGCAAAACTGTTTGCCACAGGGAGGACTTCCCCTATTTTTTTTTAATTGCAGTTGTCCCACCTTGACTCCCTCAGCTTTCTTCTTTAGGTCTTCTCCAATGTCAATTAATGGGAGGACAGAAAAGGCTGGACAGATGAAGTGAGAAGCACAGAATAAAAAAACTCATTTCCTGGGGGCAGCTGAAGGGCAAAGCCCAGTGTCATGCAAAGAGACTTCCTTGCACAATTTTGTACCCATTCTTCAACACAGCATCACCCCACATGAATTTTTTTCTGGGAAGTCCCTTCCTTGCAACTCTCCGAAGCAAAGCCTGCAATTTGGGGAAGACATCTGCCCAGTCTGTGGGTGGAAGCCATTTCTGCTGCTTTGTTGGGTCCCACATAGAGAAACCAGAGAGAGAAAATAAGGGGAAACAATCCAGGAGAGAAATTGAGAAGGAATGAGACAGGGAAACAAAGGCCTACGTAGAAGAGAAAGAAAGAATACTCAATTGGATGTACCGTGACAGAAAACACTTCTTTTTCCTCCTCCTCTTCCTCCTCCTCCTCCTCCTCCTCCTCACATTTTTCTTCAGGAGTGGGGTCTGCTCTTCAGATCCTAAAATGCCACTTTGCACAGTCAATTATGTCTTCAGGGCACAAACCAATGCTTTGCATGTTCTTATTGACAGTATCCTGCCATCTCTGTTTTGGTCACCCACATGGCTGCTGGCCAATGGCCATTGATTAAAGTAAAGTAAAACTAGTTATGAAAGCACTTAGGGAAAAATAAATCACCAGAGGTAGAGGGAATACTGTACCTATAGAACTACTTAAAGCCAGAGAGACCGGGAAAGGAAGCGATGAAGGAATTAGAAAATATCCTCAAGTACTGGGATATGCCTCTGGAAATCAAGGGCAAGATCATCCACTCTCTTGTACTCTGAGTCCTGATCACTGTGTACAAATAAGAAAGGTGAACAGTGACAAACGTTGATGGGGGGGAAAGAGATTGTTTGAAATACGGTGCTGGAGGAGAGCTTTGTGGGCACTCTGGACCACTAGAGAGACAAAGAAGTGGGTTCCAGAGCAAATCAAGCCTGAATGATCTCGGGAGGCAAAAATGATGAAACCAAGGCTGTGATGCTTTGGGGCCCATCATGAGAAGGCAGAGTTCTCTGGAAAAGACAATAATGCTGGGGGGAATGGAAAAAAATAAGAGCAAATATGAAATGGATTGACTCCCTAAAGGCTTGAGCTTACAAGAGCTAACCAGGGCTGTTGAGGACAGAGCTTTTTGGAAATTGCTCATTCATAGGATTGCCATAAGTTAGAGGCAACTTGACAAGATAAAACAAGAGCAACAACAACAACAAAACAATAAACAGGTTTCAATCTCTTGTTTTTGTTTATTTGTGGCAGTATTTGTTATTAACTCACTGTAATAGAAACACATGATTTGATGAAAGATATCATGGTAGATCCTGCAGAAACATCATTTATATCAGGACATATAACAGCAGTGTGTTTAATACATATGAGTACATCCTTGACATACTAAAGCTTCAGAAAATTGCACTATAGCCAGTGTATAATCAATTAGAAAGCCTGCTGCCAAAAGATAGGTGCAGCTACCAATTCTTGGAGGGGGGATCCTTCAAAACAAGCTAGGGACAGCAACATGCAACTTGCTGTAGTGGATGATGGCTGTAATGGTAGTACACAGTAGTCTCCATATCAGATTACAGTTTTGTGCAAATAAAATAAAATAAAATAAAAAGATGGTTCTGTGGTACATAAAGCATTTATTCCCATCCTTGCCTCTACCTTTGCTCAATCTCTATCAGTTTCGTCAGCCAATGGGAAGTTACTTTTTAAAAAGAAAATAGTTATCCTTATACCTCCATAGGCTCCCCTGATAGTGTCCTATGCAGGAGAATAAGTGTTAGTCATTGATACAATGATTAACACCTATTCTCCTGCAGCAGACAAGTTTCCTCTTTCCCACAACTTTCCAAAACCCACAGTCTCACTCTACACCCCAGAACACAGAGGCAACTAGTTCCTTGAGCTCCTTGCCCTCTGAAGATGCCAGCCACAGAGTCTGGAGAAAAATCAGAAAGAAAAAATTCCAGGACAGCCAAACAGCCTGAAAAACTCACAACAGTTATCAGATCCTGGCCGTGAAAGCCTTTGAGATTACATTGAACACCCTGAAACAAACTGGACATGAAATCCTCTTCCAGGCCACAGAGGTACTGGATAACACTACCAATCACTATGTCAGACTACACAGGGAAGCCATTGAAATCCACAAACATAAGCACAGTTTCAACAAAAAGAAGAAAATCTAAAAATCAACAAAGCCTGGCTTCCAGTACTGAAAATTGCAGAGTGCAAAAGCTCAAAACTCAATTATTCCCACCTAGCCACAAGCAACAGTGATCAATTCACACAATAGAACAGCTAACAACACCCATCAACTACACAGAAGAATCGCTGCTACCCCTGATTGCATTGAAACGTCTTAATCCCTCATCACAATACTCGGCTAACACCTACTCTCCTGCATAGGACAAGTTTCCTCTTCCCCACAACTTTAAAAATCCCACAGTCTCACTCACTCTATAACCCAGAGCACATAGAGAACTCCTAGTTCCCTGAGCTCCTTGCCCTCTCAATATGTCAGCCACAGAGTCTGGCGAAACGTCAGGAAGAAGAACTTCCAGAACACAGCCAAACAGCCCCAAAAAACTCACAACAACTGTTAAAAAGCAAACATAGCACTAATAAGTACATGGAATAAAACTACTTAATGACCCGCCCCCATCCAATAATAATGCAGAATGCTTAATTTTAAAAATCATACTTCAAATATTGCTTTGAAATTATAGACCAGTTTTGCCTCAGAGGAACCAGTAGTTCAGGGAACCACAATTTTCTTTCCATAACAAGCATTCTGAAATTTTATTTTTATTTTCAAAAAATCTTCTGGAGCCTTAATTATTTGGAGACTAAATAATCAAAGACAGCTGGTCTTCCAGATGCTTACATCCTTCATGTTAGCAATGAAATCTGTAATGTTTATAGCATATACACTTTTACCTGGGCATAAGCCCCACTAAGGTCACTAAATCTTCCTTGAAAAAGAAAAATAATGAAAATGGCACAAAACAATACCTTTAAGCTTTGTTATATAGATTTTTAAAAGGAATCAACTATAAGTAACTATCACTAACAAGTTACTTCCAAACACTACCACACTGCCACACGCCAATTTATTGAAGCTATAGCAGTGCTGCAGGCTGTACTACTGCACTTGTGAGAGTAACAGATTTCTCCTCCTCTCATAAGAACATAAGAAGAGCCATGCTGGATCAGGGCAAAGGCCCATCTAGTCCAGCTTCCTGTATCTCACAGTGGCCCCATCAAATGTGTCTGGGAGCGCACGAGACTAGTTATCTATTTATTTATTTATTTTATTTGTTATATTTATATCCCGCTTATCTACTAGGTACTCTAAGCGGCTTACACAAAGGCTGCAAAGCCAGCAAAACACAATAAAATAATCAGACGAACAAACCTATAAACACCCTAGACACTGTTAAAACCAGATAACACCTCAACTAACGCGTAAATTACGAAGGCGGGGGGGGGGAGGTTTTAACTATCGCCAAAGGCCTCACGAAAAAGGTAGGTTTTCAGCGCCTTTCGAAAGGCCAGCAGGGACTCTGCAGAGCGCACTTCACTGGGGATGGAATTCCAGAGGCTGGGGGCCGCCACAGAGAAAGCCCGGGTCCGAGTGCTCGTCCTCCGGGCTTCACGGGGGGTGGCGACCCGAAGCAAGTGCGCTCGCGCCTGCCGAACGGGACGGATTTTGACCGCTGAGCTACGCTCTGCCAGGTAGTCCGGTCCCAAGCCATGGAGGGTTTTATAAACTAAAACCAGGACCTTGAATCTAATCCGGGCTGCAACGGGCAACCAGTGCAGGCGGGCCAGACTGGGGTGATCATAACGACGCACACCAACCACCAGCCTTTTCTGGACCCGCTGCAAGCGCCGGAGAAGTTTCAAGGGCAGCCCCATGTAGAGCGCGTTACAGTAGTCCAGCCTCGAGATCACCAGAGCTTGGACCACTGTTCTCAAGGAGCTCGCGTCGAGGTATGGGCGGATCTGGGCGATCCGACGGAGATGGAAATAGGCGGACCTGGTCACCGACGCCACCTGGTGCTCCATGGCAAGCGCCGGGTCCAGGAACACACCCAGATTCCGCACCCTCTCCGCGAGCTGGAGGGAGACTCCCCCCAGACAGGGAAGAGGGCCACCCATCAAATGAGCTCCCGAAGAACATAACCTCTGTCTTCTCGGGGTTGAGCCTAAGCCCGTTCGCCCCGGTCCAGGCCAGTACGGCCTCCAGGCACCTGTCTCCTTATACCACTCCTCTGCATCTGGCCCTTGAAGTATCCCGGTTTTAAGCCTGGAGATTACACATCTCCATCATGGTTTGTAACCTGTGATGGACTTTTCCTCCAGAAATATGTCTAAACCCCTTTTGAAGGCATCCAAGCCAGATGCCATCACCACATCCTGTGGCAGGGAGTTCCACAGACTAACGACACGCTGGATAAAATAATTTATCTCCTTGTTTGCTGACACAGATGTAGTAGTGAAATATGCCTTGTACAAGGCCAGGTGAATGAAAAGATGATGGCTTTTCTGTAGTCCACATAGAGAAGCTGATTTGATAGGCTGTTGAATCATGATGAGACACGACCTTTCACTGCATCTAAGGCAGCAGGCTGAGCCACCAGGCTCAAGGCAGGCCAGGTACCACTCATGCCACTGTCCTGCAATAGAGGAGAGATAGCTGTAAGTGCCCTGCCCAGCACATGCTGCCTGAGGCAGTTGCCTTACCTTGCCTAATGGTACAGCTAGCCCTGGGTCTGCTAGAATGGTACCAAATAGAGATGGGCACGACCAGAAATTTTTTTTTTCGAGTTGTCGTTTTTCGGGACGGGTCCATTTCGGGTCGTTTCCGTTTTTCGCGAAATTTTTTTAAAAATGTTCGTTTCGTCGTTTCGTTTGTCATTTGTCATTTCTACCGTGATTTAGCGCGATTTGACTTCCCATTCCCACCCAGAGCATGGGGGAGTCCCGCAATGAACCAGAACAGGCGGAAAACACTTTAAACTGGGTGATGAATAATATATTTAATAAATATATCGTAGCATAAGACTGCACCCTGTGCAATAAAGCAAAGTGGGCAGAATGCAATATTCTTTTTTTTCTCTTGGTCAACGCTGAACTGGCCGGCCACCCTACTTGGTCTGGCTGCCTGTTATACTTTTTTGTTGTTTTGTTTTGAAGCTTTTATCCATCCCATCTCCCCTCCACCTCTCAGAGGCAGCAGGAGACACAGACATTCCGTTCCTCCCCAAATCTGGATGAGGGTCTACTCCTCTCAATGCCCCCCCCCATCTCCAAGGTCCTGGCTTCACATCACACTGTAAAGCCAAGCCAATGCAACCCTGGTCATCTAGCGGTTAGAGTCTGATATTAGGGTTAGGGTTAGGGTTAGAGTTGGAATAGGTAGGGATTGGGCTCTGGGTTGCTCTTAAGGAAGACAGTGTGCTGGCGTACGGGCACACATCTTGGATTAGGCAGAAGAACTCTAAGTTTTACACTACAGCCCAGATCCCACTAGGCTATACAAGGAGGACTATGGGCGTCCATGTCCACACACAAGGCCAGAGTAAGGGCGTCCACAAGGCCAGCCAGAGTATGAGACCACACAGAGCCTGAGTATGGGAGGCCACAACGCCGGCCAGAGTACCTGAGGCCACAAGGCCAGAATAAGGGCGCCAGCAAGGCCAGCATGGCAGATTTTTGCCTTATCACGGCTGTGTTAACAAGTAAAATGTGTCCTTCTTAGTGGGTCACAGTGTCTTGCAGCCCAGAGGACAGAGTAGGGGAGCCCAAAAGGGCTGAGTCTGAGACCACAGCACAGGGCCCTGCGAAAGGGAGGCCACAAGGCCACAAAGTCCAAGGTGTGTGCTATTATCCCAGCAAACTCCCAGTACGCAGGCAAAATGTCGTTCTTAGTGAATCACAGTGTTTTGCAGCCCAGAGTGAAGAGTAGCGGAGGACACATAGCCTGAGTCTGAGGCCACAGGGCTGCGAACCGGAGGCCACAGGTTTTCAGCCCTTCTTTGTGACTGTGAGTACTAGTACCACCATGAACCACACATGGCACTTTCTGACATGCTCTTGGTGGTGGTGTGGTGAGTGACAGTACTTACGTAGTCGTACGCAAGTACAATTCCCTTCTTAGTGAGCCACAGTGTCTTGCAGCCCAGAGGAAAGAGTGGTGGAGGCCACATAGTTTGAGTGAGTCTGAGTCTTAGTAGTAGAGTCAGTCACAGTTCCTACACCTCCAAGAACCAAGCCTGGAACTTTCAGGCAAATCTATATGGTGACAGACAGAGTGCCACCAGCACGCAAGTACAATTCCCTCCTTAGTGAGCTACAGTGTCTTGCAGCCCAGAGGACAGAGTGGCGGGGGCCACATAGCCTGAGTCTGAGGCCACAGGGCCTGAGCAGGGGACGGTCATTGCCAGCTTGAGTTTGCCAAGGAGCTAGCTGACTGGGCCGAGTACGCCAGTAAGATGTCCTTCTTAGTGGGTCACAGTGTTGTGCAGCCCAGAGGACAGAGTGGCGGAGACCCAAAGGCCTGAGTCTTGATGCTGCCAAAAGGACAGCAAGGAAGAGTTCTGTCTGACTCTTCCTTCCCATGTGCTGTTACGCTGGCAACTGCCAATAGGCAAGGGCAAAGCCCTTCTTAATGAGTCACACAGACTCACAGATCCACCATGAACCCACCCTGGAAGTTCCTCCTGACAGATTTCTAAGAAACGGACAACACGCGGTTATTGTGCACTGCAGTACAGTATACACACAGTACGCGCAAGTACATTACACTCCAGTCTTTCTTAGTGAGTCACAGTGTTCTGCAGCCCAGAGGACAGAGTGGCGGAGGCAATAGCATCCCCCTAACCCTAACCCTAACCCCCTTCCCAGTATTCCTGATTGAGTTCCCCTCTCGGGTGATCATTCACCACCACCACCTCTAAAGGAGACCAGACCACAAACCCAGAGTCCTTCTTAGTGGGTCACAGACCAGCCCAGAGGACAAAGTAGGGGAGGCCAGAAGGCCAGACTAGAGGAGGTTGAATGAGAAGCAGCTGGAAGGCATGCTCAAAGCTGGGAGTCTGACAGGAAGGCAGGTTGGCAGAGGGGCGGGCAGGCAGGGAAGCAGGCAGTCCGGTTTACAGGTATGTAGGCTAGGCAGGCTTGCAGGATACCAGCCACCCAGGCTAGGGATTGGGAAGGCACAAAGCCAAAGTGCCAGAAGGAAGGATTTTTATTTGTTTCTGCCTTGGGAGGCAGAGTTTCTATCGCCAGATTCGCCACCCCAGGAGACCGGGTTTTGTCAACCAAGGAGAAAGAGTGGAAGCAGGAGATCTGGGCTATTTCTTTAAGGCTGTAAGGAAGGAGGACTAGGAGAGCTAGCCCCCTGCTATTCAGTCTTTGAGGTAGGTTGTTGTAAAGTGCTTCCTGACCACTTTGTAAGCAGATTGGCACCTAAACCCCAGGGAAGGGAGGGAAGAACCAAGGAAGGCAGGTTTTAGGGTCTCACTCAGACCAGCCATGGCCAACGGGGAAACATTGGGCCAATACAGATTACAGACCCTTTCAAATGACACTTTGAGAATGGTCCTTGCTGGTTTGGACCCAGGCAAGGGCTGCAAACAAATTGGGCCAAATGAAACAGAACCTTGCTGGTTTCAGGCAGGGCTGCAAACATTGGGCCAATACAGACCCTTCCAAGAATACAGTCAGTCAGTCAGTCAGGCAGGCAGGCAGGCAAGCAGGCATTTAGGCACTAGGCAGGTACTCACAGGGCCAGCCAGGCAGGTAGCCTTGTAGGCAGGCAGGCAGGCTTTAGGCAGACAGGCAGGAGGACCGGCATAAATGTTGCCCTGGTAGTTGATGTTAGGGCAAGGGAGGGCCGTTTAAAGAACCCATGGCAGAACGACTTGGGACTTAGGTCTTGGAGTGTTGGGGTAATCCCAACGTGGAAAGGTTGAAGCGGATGAAAGTCAACCTTTCCACGGTCTCCGGGTCCAGTCGGGAGCGGCGCGGTCTCAGGACATCTCCCATGTGGGAGAAGACACGCTCACTCTGGACACTGGTGGGTGGGATGGACAAGAGGTCCAACGCCAGAGTCGAAAGAGCGGGCCAGAGGTCTGCCTTTCTGGCCCAGTAGTGGAGTGGGTCCAAGGTGAGGGGTTGGAGGGGCTCGGCCATGTACTCCTTCACCATGGTCAGAGCGGGGTCCGGTTCTTCTTCCTCCCTTGCCTCCACTGAGGAAGAGACTGCCATGGCTAGGGCAGAGGCTAGGTAGTTGGCTGCTGGCATGGAACCTGGCCTCTGGGTGTATACTCCTGGAGTACAGAAGGATGAGGATCCTTGCGAGGATCCCTCTTCTGCATCGCTCTGGCTTCCGTGCACCCTCGGAAACGCCTGGCCCTGATTGGAGAGAGCCCTGACTTGACGGCATAGCTCCATCTTCCAGGAGTTCAGGTCGGCAGCGCTGCCCGCCAGGGAACCCTTGATGCGAGGGTCGCACAGGCATGCCATCTGGTACACCTTTTCCCTCCTTAGTGGGCCAAGGCGGGTATCCATGCCAGTCAGCAGCCTGTCTGCCAAGGCCCTGCTCTTTGGGAAGAAGATTGCCTTCTTCCAGGATACTGGCCTCTAGGCATTGGCGAAGGGCATTGACCAGGGGGAGTACAGGGCCCAGGCTGGCGTTGTAGCTGCTGAGGACGTGGGTGGTCTCCTCAAACGCCTGCAGGATATCCACCATCTGGGAGAGGGCGAGCCACTCGGTAGCACCAATGTCCATCTCCCTCCCCTCATGCAGGACTGGGGTGGTTGACATGACGTATTCCACCACTTCCCTCTGCTCCACCAGCTGCTTGACCATTTCGTAGGTGGAGTTCCACCGGGTGGTCATGTCCTGGATCAGGACGTGCTCTGGTCGGCCCATCTCCGCCTGCCTCTCACGCATCATCCTGGATGCCTTGACGCTGCGAGAGAAGTGCCCGATGATTTTCCGGCACTTGTCCAGCAAGGCCTTGGTCTCCAGGGTCCCCTCACCCCAGGAGTCCTTCGGTGCTCCCACCCCAATGGCATCGACCACCACCAGATGCAGTTTGTGTGCTGCGCACACGATGCCCTGCAACCCTGCCCTTTCAACCGTGTTGGTCATGTTACGGCCCGCGTCAGTAACCATGAATCCGCAATTGACCTGCCCCTCAGTCAATCCCCACTCTCGCATTGCTGTCTTGAGGACCTCTGAAATGTTGAACCCTGTGGCGTTGTCCTCCATGCTTTGTGCCTGGAGAAGCACCGCCCTATACCCTCTTGGGGTGCTGCCTTGTGGCTCCCCCTGCAGCTGTTCTTGGGATATCCTGGGCTCCAGGACCTCCTTGGGTTGCCACCAATGAGCCGTCAGAGAGAGGTATCCATGGTGCCCACCGGTCCAGAGGTCGGAAGTGAATTGGATCATGTCCCTGACGGACTCATAAAGGGAGGGAATCACCTGCCTGCTGAAGGTGCGCCGGGATGGAGGCTCGTACCATGGAGCCACGTGCTTCATCAGGTGCCTGAAGCCTGATGACTCCACAAAGGAGAGGGGCAACCCGTTCATGGCCACCATTTCACCCACCACGCAAGTGGTGGTCTCCTGTGCCTCAGCCCTATTTCGCTTGCTGACAAAACTCCCACACAACAGCCCCACTTCCTGCAGAGTGGCCTGCCTCTTCCCACTCTCAGCACTAGCGGAGCTGTGTTTTTCTTTCCCTAACCCTTCTTCCACTCTCTTCCTCCCTGAGGAACCAGGGCCTGACAGGGTTCCAGGCAGAGTCCCAGGGTGCTTTCGCATCAGGTGGCTGCGCAACCCACTTGAGGAGAGGTGTTTGGGGTCATTCCCCCTGCGCACCACCACCCTGCATTTCTTGCACACCGCCATCCTTGCGTCTTGCGGGCTGTTCTCAAAATGCTCCAAAAGACACCCGCGTGGCTTAGTGAAAGTACCGGCCCCTCTGATATTGCCTGCTGACGCTGCTGTGGTGGTGGTGTGGCCTGTGCCCTGCCTGGAAAGTAGAGTACTACTGCTGTCACTGGCAGTACTCTGGGAGGAAGGAGGGCTGCTCCTTCCATCACTGCCTGAAGCCTGCCTTTCGTCAGTTCCTGCCATCAGGTCCTCAGAATCTGGAACCTCTAGATTCAAAGTGCCCGTTTCTGATTCTGATGCCATTTCTGACTCCGAGTCCTCGTCTTCTTCCTGATAAAGGAGGTCAGAGTCAAGTATCGCTGAAGGGATTTTTATCGCCTCATCCATGCTTCCCTCAGTGACAGAGGATGGTACGGTACTGGTTGTGGAGCTGCTTGGTGAGGGACTACTATCTGCACTACTTCCTGTGCCTTCCTTCAGAAATGCGGCCCGATTTATCTTAGTGGGGGTCCCCCTCCCTTTCCTCTGGCTGGCTGTGCCACCCTCCTAATTTTTTCATTTCTCAAAGTATTAGAAAATAATAATGGTACTGTGTTCTACAGTAGGACAAGTGAGCAAAGTAAACTTGTGCTGGCACCCACCAAGGGTGTGCCTTGTAAATAAATGAACAAGCAAGCACACTACTAGTACAGGGGTAGGACTGTGTTGTACACTGTGAGCAAAGTAAACTTGTGATGGCACCCACCAAGGGTGTGCCTTGTAAGTTGTAAATAAATGAACGAGCAAGCACACTACTAGTACAGGGGTAGGACTGTGTTGTACACTGTGAGCAAAATAAACTTGCGCTGGCACCCACCAAGGGTGTGCCTTGTAAGTTGTAAATAAATGAACTGGCACACTACTAGTACAGGGGTAGGACTGTGTGTACACTTGTAAATAAATGAACGAGGAAGCACACACTACTAGTACAGGAGTAGTTTGTGCACGCCTGGCACCTGGCACAGTGTTGTACAGCAGTAATATGAAGGAAAAGTAAACAAAAGTAACTGAAGCTGGAACCCCAAGTCTGTTAGAAAGGCAGATCTCAGACTCAGAGGGCAATGCACACGCAAAAGGTGTGGCTTGTAAATTAATGTATTGCACAATGATAAACAAACAAAATAAACAGTGTTGGAGTAGGATGGATGGAACCCCAAGTCTGTTAATAAGGTGGCTGTCTGATATCAGAATGGGCCTGTGTTGTTTAACTGCAGTGTCCTCACAAAAAGTTTAGCAAACAAACAATGTAAGTAAAAGTAAAGTACACAAATAATATTGTAATGTATTTCTAAAATGTAAAATATTATTCTCCCTCAGAGGTGCCCTTGGTTTGCCAATGCCAACAAATGTGTTTGAGTGCACTGGTTGGGGAAATCTAAAATATACTAGGCTAGTATATATTTTTAAAATAAATCCACACACCTCGCCTCCCAAAAACCTCCCCTTTGAACTTGAAGCACTAAATGAAATAAATCCTCTCTCTCTCACAAAAAGGAGAGGAGAGAATAAAGAAAACTGCTAGGCTGCTATTCCCAGAACCCACAGCACTGTGCTGGAGGCAGGGTAAAGGAACTTGTTGCCAGCCACCAAGCAAATGAAAATGAACTTTTGAAAATAGAAAATAAATGGTAGTATAGTATATTAAATATATTTTTAAAATAAATCCACACCAAGTCTCCCAAAAACCTCCCCTTTGAACTTGAAGCACTAAATGAAATAAATCCTCTCTCTCTCACAAAAAGGAGAGGAGAGAATAAAGAAAACTGCTAGCAATGAAATGAAAATGAACTTTGTAAAATAGAAAATAAATATGGAATGGTAGTATATTCAATAATATATATTTTTAAAATAAATCCACACCTCCCCCCCAGTCAAACCTAAACCAATATCAGAAAAAAATCCTCCTGACAAACTGCAGGAGCAAAGGAATAAACTGCGATGCTATTCCCCACTGCAGACAGGGAATGAAATATTTCCTAAAAATTCAATTGAATCAATTATTCCCTCCCTGCCTGCCTAACTGAAATCTAAAGGCTCCGCAAAATCGAAACTAGTCTAGCACAGCAGCCAGCTACAGCCCTCTCCCACATCCAAACCCGGACTGCGAGTGTTCTCGGAGTGCCTCGCCTTTTTATACCCTCTGGCACATCCAGAAGTGTCAGACAAAACCTGGCCATGCGATTGGTGGAATGGGTCCAAAAATTTGCATGGTCCCATCCCATGGCCAGCCCATCATTGCGCATGTGTAAAAAAAATAAAAATAAATAAAAATAAAATAAAATAAAATCAATGGAGATGTTTTGCTGCAAGAAAAACCCACTGCTGCTACTATAAAAAAATCAGGCATTTAAAATACCTATTTTCGCATGTTTCTGTGGTGTTTTGGTGGGTTTTTGGACCACGATTTAAAAAAAATATTGCGGTCACCATTTTGGATCCCCCCGCACCGCATGGCAAATGGAGGCGCCCCTGGGGATGCCCCCTCCCAGCCAGTACAAGCAGCCCAGAACGGGGAAGGGGGGAAGGCTGGAGTGGGGACCCCCCCCCCAGAAACCACCCCTCTGGTTGGTGCCCTCAGGCAGGCATATTTTCACCTGCTTTTTTGGCCGGGAATTGGGTTTGTTTTTTTTAGTTTTAAAACTTTTTTTCTGTGCCGCTTGGCATCGTGCGATCGCTGCGATGCCAGGAACGACAACGACAAATCAGACCCAATTTTTCTTTAGTCGGTTCGAGTTCGAGTTCTGGCAGAGTAATTGTCATTCTTTGTTCCGTTACGTAACAGAAACGAGAAACAGAAACGAGAATTTCGCCAAGTCGTGCCCATGTCTAGTACCAAAAGTGGGAGGGGACAAACTGCAAGAAACTGGAAAAGATTTTAATTTTTTTTTTTTAGTTTTGTCTTTTCAAAAGTGGCAGGTGCTTCTCTTCAGAGATAATAGCAGACTGTCTCTTTCTTCATCTATCCGAGTCCTATGATGCATGAGTGTAAATGCCCTGGGCAAGTGGACCACATCGAACTGCTGCTTCATTTTGATGGGCTTTAAAAGCATTTTCTCTCTCTTGTTGACTTGGGAAGGTGTCGAGATGGGCAACGGCCGCTTTCCCAAACTTGGAGAGGTGGTCCAAGGGAGCCATCTTCACTGGGCTTTGGTGTCTCCTCAACAGAACAGCCCGTGTGTCGTAGAGCTTCCCTCGCTTCTTCCGCTGATTCTTTTTGTCTTTAAGAATTATGGTGGACTTTCGTTGCTCCTGTATCCACATGTCCCCAAACTTATGCTGAAGGATGTCCATGATGGGTGTGGAAGGACGATGCGGCCTCCCATATGTCACTGCATCCACAAGTCGAGGTGGATCCTTCGGGAACCTATTCATATCAGGTTCATTGCAGCGGACCTCGTGGAACTGGCGATAAAGGTATTGATCCCGTGCAGTCACTAGACCAGCTTTAACTGCTTTATAATTCATGGTAATGAAGTCCTTTGGTTTATCCTTTTTTCTGACAAGACGATGAGGCATGACATACCACTGGCCGATGGCTTCAGGAACTCCTCCATCACTCCCACGCAGGGTTAAGCCATACACAAAATCTGACCCTGGGATCTTTGCACACCTTCTGCGTGTCCTTCCTAATTCTGGCTTCAGAATGAGGTGGTTCTGAAACATACTGTTCCTCACCAGTCCAATCCTGTCATTCTCGGTTCCTGGCTGGATATTGGCTGCAGTGAGCGGTAGGAGCGGTGGCGGGCAAATGTCACTCACACTTGCTCTCCTTCTACATTTCTCAAGGAATCGGGCAACCCAGGAATCCATGGCTGATCCGTAAGTAAGAAACAGACCTTCTTTCATCCAGCTTTTGCTTCCTCTCCCAAGCAAATGTTGAGTGAAGGTCTGGGCAGCCACCAAAGTGTTACTTGACACTTTGCTGTGTGTGACATCACAAACCATGCAAAATTTATGGTTGGAGTTCAGTGTGTCATCAAAGCCCAAGCTAGTCATTCAAAGCCGCTAGTCAGGTGAGTTATACCATACTGAAAGAAAGGAGGCTGTAGCTGAAGAGGACGGAGAAAGTTTTTAATGGATCTGGGAATGTCATTTCATTCAGGGCCCATAAATAGAATTTTCCAGGTATGTAACTTTCTGTGATACTTTCAATTTCTGGGGAAGGAGACCCTTACCTTTTAAAGATGCTCTGATACCACAAATTCACTTGTAACCACAAGATGCCTTGGGCTAAATCCAGTCTTCATCCTAACTGAAGTAGACTGATTGAAATTTATTTATTTATTTATTTATTTATTTATTTATTTATTTATTTAATATACTGCAGCCATCTAACCCGAAGGCTACTCTCGGACTTACATTATTATAGACTAAAAGTCCCATTCATTTCAGTGGGTCTGGTATATCTGGGACAAAAAACAGATTCAGTCATTTGAACCTCCTTTTAAAAAAATTATTTTACATCAAGCTAACTAAATGACTAGTTAACTAAATTTGCCCACCACTCTTATTAACAGTTATTTCATTAACAGATCTATAGCAATTGCCATTATGATGACTTTTCATGCCCTGTCCATTCTCTTTTAATAGTTACATAATGCAAACACCATTGCTGATACTTTTTAGTGTTTCTTGATGATTATGACAGGGTGATGAGCACGATATCGGCAAGAGATGCCACCCTGAGCACTGTTCAGGGAGGAAAACCTTGTTGTTTTAAAACATGGAGACAGTGTACTCAGTTTTTATTTTCCTGGAGGTCAGTATTCAGTGTTTTACATGGCAAAGATGAACAGAAAGGAATGGACACATTTTCCTTGATACAGTGCTGCCTGCCAATACTGGTTTCTTTTTTTTTTTTTTTTTTATGAGAAAAAAATTGGTGAACGTGGTGGGTTAACAGGCAGGTCGCACACAGAGGACAATGTAAACTTAAATGTAAATAAGGCTGTGTGGCTGCCTGATAAAAGTCTCATTTAGTAACACACTTGCTTTATAGTCTGTGGGGAAGATCCGAGGCTGGAGCTATTGACTCTGCATAGATTTCTAGTTATTTCCTCTGCTTGTGGGCACATTTGTACGTGTCTCAGTCATGGCTGACTGATCTTGGTAATCTCAAATAAGCCATGAGGAAACAATCCCAGCAGTACAGTTTTTCAACCTTTTTGGGGCAAACATTATTAAACCATTAGAAAATGTTAAAAAATTTAACTCTGTGCCTAATTGACTATAAAAAACAATTTTTCCCAGGGCACCAGGAAAGGTGTGGCTGTGTTGAAAAACACCAATAAATTCCAAACAAACAATCACAGCAGTGAAAGGTGGGCTGTGCACCATTCAAAGAAAGAGAACTCTGTATAAAGCAATAATACATGCTGGAAGAATGCACCTCAAAAGCCACAACTAACCTGCAATGTTTCCCCCACAAATCTCCAGGATAATCAATCAGGTTACCTGTGTTGGGATGTCCAACAGCATTTTTAAAAAGATAGCCATGTGACCTCCCAAGAAACAAAGTTTTGGTTTAGTAAACCCTTTATTAGATAACTAAATAGTCATTAGAAAAGTGAGCTTTTATGTTATTTGCATCACAAGGTAAAGATTTTATAACATTTGGGGTTGGGAGAGGAAGGGGACAGGTCAAAAAGTTGAGCTGCATCTACATGAACATCTACCAGGCATAAACAGCTGTTTCCTCTTAGGGCGTTTATACACGACCCCCTAAGCTCCGCTGCAAATGGCTGCAAGCTCCGGAGCTTAAAAATGTTTCCCCACCAGCTCCGGAATTTGCAGACAATTAAGTGCGACCCTGTCCACTTTAGCGCGACCCAGCACACTTTTCTTGTACCTTCTCTTTGGAGGTGAAAAATCTTTGATGCGGTGCAACGATAGTGAGTGCGGGGCTCTCCTCACTTCTGTTTGCTGCTTTTTGGCTCCCGCCCCTTTAAGAGCTACTTTTACAGAGACGAGGGGGTTGGACTTGATGGCCTTACAGAGAGGAGAGGCAGAACGAGGTGAGCGGCATGCTTTTCTTTCTCTTTTTCTCCCTCCCTCACGCAGCCAGCAACCAGGAAGTGCGGAGGGGGGTGGGGACAGAGGAAGAGCGACGAACCCCTAAGATCTCTGGTGTGAATTTAAGTGGCCAGCGGATCTTAGGGGTCATGTAAAAAGGCCCTTAGAAATCCTATGATTTAGCCACTCAAGGCAAAATCTATTGTCAGTGAAAGGAAGGTTTTGGAGCAACTGCTTGTTGGTGAAGATCTTTTCTCCTCCATGAGCTGTGACTGCTAATGTCACAAATATGATTTTTAAAAATCCATCATGACAACCCAATGGGATCAACCCATTTTGCCAACTGCTGCCTTGCTCTAGGTATGTCTGATCTAAGCCAATGAAGGACCTGCTTTTCCATGCCCAAGGAAATGAACAAATCAGCAGGGGTACCAGGCTGTCTGTTTACACAGGGAGTTGAGACTGTAGAATGACTCCTTGGCCCATCTCTTTCAAGGTGAATCTGCAAGCACCCTCTTGTCCTGTCACTGGTCTTCTGCATTCAGGGACAGTGAACATCACATCTGGCCCAATTATTTTTTGAACTACGTCTTTTTTATAGATCATCATCTTTCCCTAATGAAGAGTTCTGGAGGACTTGTTAATTTTTTAGTGAGCCAATAAAATTATTGCTCAACTTGTAAATTGTTTGCTATGTAGATGGGTCTTCTTCCCCATAGAAAGACCACCAATAAAGAGAACTCCCATTTTTGTGTTGTGAGAAATGTTTGGAAATATGGCCAATAAGTGAGTTAACAAGCAGCTGTGGTAACTGAAATCAGTCAGTACAGAAAGTCACACTTGTGATCTCAGACTGTTAATTTAGAATCAGAGTTTTTGTGAGCACTACATCTGAGGCTAAGTACTGGTACTGTTTTTAGAAACATATATAGATTTTAAAAACATCAAATTAATTTACCTGTGGTTTTTAAATCCTCTGGCAATAGAGAGAGAGAAGGTTAATTGCCACCATCAGTCTCCACATTTGTTTCATCCCCCCCCCCAAAAAAAACCCTATGAGGGCAAATGTAGCCTGCGTCCAAACTCCAGAGGGAGCTAGAAATCACCCCCACCCCACCCCACCCCGTAGGCCTGAATCCATTTTCATCCATTCAGTTTCATGTGATGCCTTTAATACATTATCTTGAAGTAAAATGGGAAATGTGCATTGGCAATATACGGACATTCTTGAAGAAAACTGGGTTTTCTCTCTGCAAGATATAGTGTTAAATTAATAGCCAAATATAGATGAACCCTAGAACTACATGTCTCTTTTTAAAAAGGAAAGAAGAGCCCTGGGGTTCCTCACAACGGATCAACAGCAGAGCGCTGGGAAAGGGGAAAAAAACCTTGCTCCCAGCACTGATCCAAAGCACCATCACCTTGAAACTCATGTCTCCTTGTCCGGAAAAGACACATAAGTTGTGCAAGAGTAAAGCCCTCAGGGCTGCAGTCTTAGACACACTCACTTTGATATAAATTCCACTGAAATTAACCCATATACTACAGGGTGTCCTCTAAAGAGAGGAAATTAGGGAATAAGCAGAAGTTACTGCCCTTCAGATTTTCACTCCAAGTTGCACATCTATTGACTGTTCGACTCTCATTTAAAATATTCATTAGCTCTTGAGCCTTGCTTCATATAAAAATATGAACTGGAGAAACAATGTTTTTTCAGAAAGGAATATTCAAAACAGAAAACTTGCATTTGCAAGCACAAATATAAATCGTGTTTATCTTCTGAGGAGAACTGTAACATATAATACTGGCTTAAGGATGGCTAGAGTTCGTCTTTTCACACACAGCCTAAATTGTGCTAATTGTCTATCATTTCCAAAGGCAAGAGAGCTTATTATAATCATGATCTTTTAAAAAAATAATCTCCACAGTGCTTTACATGCAGCTTTTGAATCTATATTTTCTGGGTGAAAAACAAAATTCTTACGGTATCTTTTGAAGTTCCCAGTTTTTTCAGTCCATCTAATGGTAGCAGGTCAGCCGAATCTTTGTGATTAAACTGAACGGCCTGCTTCATTTTCCTCTGCTGTCGAAGAGATGCAGCTTCCCTCATGTCCACTTCCTTTCTTGTTGGCTCGGTGAGGAGACCAGAGTAAAACATCTTTGTCTGCTTTGTGTCAGGGTTTTGCCTTGCTCCCCCCCCCTCTCTCTCTCTCTGGTTGCTGCTCAGTTCTTGTAAAGAGACGAATGCCTCAGTGCTCTATTGTGTGCACTTTATAAACAGCATCCGCATGACGTTGGGAGAGCAGCAGGTACCCTAGCGAGTGTAAGTGTCATAAAGGAGGGGCTACTTATCCTGCAATATGGAACACATCCCATGACATCCCTTTTTTGGAGAAGGCAACATTAGACCTCAGCTGTCGGCCTTGTGTGTTTTGCTTCCCATTGAGTGCTTTGTATAGAAAACCTTACTTCATGAAAGAAGCTGCTGTGCAGTGTTTCCCCCCCAAAACAAACAAACAAACAGCTGTGACCTTCTCTTTTTTAAAAAATAAAAAGGCAATGTGGCACACATACCATATGCTTTATACGTTTAAAGCTATGCCATCTGCTGTGGATGTACTGTATATACCATAGATGAAACTGTGCTTTCAGTGATAAACCGAAAAGATTGTTATGCCTCAGCAGCCTTGTTCACAAGCTTCATCCGAGTCCTAGAACAACATATTTTTCTTAGCTCCTGAAGCTCTATACCACACATGTAAACATGCACAGTATTTCTGGCAACTTCTGATGTATGCCTCATCCTGCCAAGCTCAGAGAGCTTGAAGCTTCCGGATACAAAGTCAAACATATGGATTTGGGGCATATATATACATCTGTAGTAGAGAGTGCTATGGACCCCTTTTTGGGTCCATAGACTCACATGGGCACATGCATCTAAAACTGATTTTGAATCATCCACTGGATAGCATGGTCCAATACATCCAAGCCATTAGTTCAGTGGTGCTCGGCCTTTCGAGCTCCAAATGGTTTCCACTGCAGCTTCCAGAAGATAAAGTCTAAGACAACTGGAAGACCAGCGATTGAGAATGTCACAGCTTAAGCAGTAGATATAGGTCGTTCTGCTTCCATTGGTGCACATGACTGACAAATTCTGCTTTGGGATTCTTTTCAGCTGTATGCAGGCTCCACATCTGATACCATACTTCATCTTAGCCAAATGGCTAAGTAGTGATCCATGCCTGTGTTATTCAGGACTGGCTATGACTATGTCTGTGAAAATTCTCAGTCATCCAGGTGAGGTGATCTGGAAGATGAGTCATGGCAACTGGACTTTTTTGTCAGATCAAAATGTTTTGCTACTTGTCCAAGCAGCTTTGCAGTCTGAGGAAAGTTAGTGGCGATGCCTCTAATTTATGACTCCAGACTTTTTCTGTCTTGTTGCTTACAGCCCAGGCAAATAAAATCAACTAAACCTAACAAAGCTATTGAGTTGTGCTTAAATATTGAACTAATTGAGACCTAAATAAGCCTCCATTTTAATAGTGTTTAGCTGCCTTTGGGTGTGTAGATATTATATTAGCCTAATTAATTAAAAATTATTCAGTGATCTTCCTCATGTTTCTCTCCTACACCTGGAGAAGGAATACAAGGAAAGCTCCACACAAGAGACGAAAACATGGTATCTGATGGTCAGGAGCATCCCATCCCTGTAGGTTTCAGGACAAAAACCCAAGACTGGAATAAACCCTTCTGTCATCACAGAAGCCTTTCTGATGTCACAAAGAGGCAGCGGGCAATAGTAAGACATTTTATTGCCAGCATTGCACCACTGCTGCTATGGCTTGTGCTGTAAGAAAGCTTCATGAAGTGTTCCCTTCTTCCCAGCCCAAATGGTGTGATAGGCTCAAGGTTAACATGCCACACAGCCAGGAGGGAAGGGAGGGAGGGGAATGTGCAGAGAACTGGTGGAAACATGCACACATGTTGGCCTCTTTGTGTTATTTATAATAATACAAACACAAACATTTTGATGCAGAGGTAGTGAGCCCAGGAACCAACTAAAAATAAAGATGCCCAAGCTTTAAAACCACCTCACATACTAAAATGAAAAAAAAAAATTCCTTGTTTTCCCTTGTTTTCCATGAGATTCATTTCCCGACCTGGAGATCTGGAGGAGCATAATGATTTCTTGAGACTTCTTCTGACTCATATGGCAATTCAACCTCTCAGAGTTTTCAACTATTTTATGTGAGGTATGTTCTGCTTTGTGATGACAGACTGACCTGAACAACCTTTTTAATTCTTTCTAATCCTACCTTTTTCTTCTATTATGAAATGAAAGGTTGGTGACTGACTACCCTAAGTAGTTACATCTAAATCCAACCATTAGCCCCACTTAGGGGCTCTATCACATGTCCTTTAAAATGCTGATTCAATTTCAAGATAACGCATTTCCAAAAATCTTGTCCCCACGGTCACTGGGCTTTAAAAAAAAACAGTTATGCCCCCTTTTGTGAGTTTTCCAAGACCTACCAGAGAAGTTGAAAATTTTTTTGCTCTGGTAAAAAATGTGAGCCAGAAGTCCGTGGGAACTCGCATATGATCCAGTTTTCTGCTTTTGCCCCCTAGCCTCGACCAGCTCGTCCTGGAACTCATTGGCGCTTTTTAAATATATTTTTTAATTTCCCCTCCCCCCAGCGCTGATCAGCTGGCCTTCAGGCTGTCAGTGCTTTTTTTCCCTAGCGCCACCTGTTGGCCCTCAGGCTGGTCTGAGCTTTTTTTAAAAAACAATCCTTGTACGTGGGAACGGATATCCCACATCTTCAGTCACATGACCAAGAAAGAAGAAAAGCCAGACTTTCACAATATCCGGATCTTCCCCCAGGTGAGATAGTGGCCTTAGAATAGATTCAATAGCAGTTACACAAATATTGATTTATATAGATATGCCATTTGGATTTTTTTGAACTCCTCTCCACAGACCTACATTTTACAGACATCTGGATAAAGGCTGAGCTTGAAGGATCCATGGACTAGCTTCAGCCTAGTTTCCTGTAAAAACAAGAAAGCTGCCTCAATACTATCCAGAAGTCTTAGGACTTCCTAGGAAGCACAGTCCCAAGAGTCCACCCCATCCCCAAAAAAATTCACATCCTTATGGATTTGATAAATTATTGTTGATACAGTGAGACCAATCTAGGTGGGGCTAACAGCTGGACTTAGGTCTAAGCTTTGAAGCATAATAGGCAAAAGTGCTTTATAATTGCCTTACAAGCTTTTACTAATAACACTTTTAAATATATCATAGGAATTAGTGGAAGAATACAAATGGCACACCTATTACTTGTGCAGTAATGATAGTTGTCATATTGACTGTGGGATTCTGGAAGTTGTAGTCCCAAAGACTAACCTTTTCAATCACTGCCCCAAACCACATAATGTTGTGTTTCAGTGCATAAACACGCATAAAATGTACAGAAACAAAATTAATTGAACAATAGGGAAGAAACTCAATAGGCAGTTTCATCTGCCTCTAAAGCCTTTGGCCATTCTCTAAATCAATGGGATCCAAGTAACAATATCCACATATCAGTCACCCTCCAAGCTACATCACTGGTCTCTTTAGCCACACTCACACCACAGCACACCTGCACCTGAGCTAAAGTGCACCTGCATCTGAGTCATCTACACCTGAATTGCTTTTGTTGTTATTCAGTCATCAAGTCATGTCTGACTCTTCATGACCCCATGGACCAGAGCACACCAGTCCCTCCTGTCTTCCACTGCCTCCCGGAGTTTGTTCAAATCCATGTTGGTTGCATTGATGACACCACCCAACCATCTCATTCTCTGCCGTCCCCTTTTCCTTTTGACTTCAATCTTTCCCAGCATCAGGGACTTTTCCAAGGAGTCCTCTCTCCTCATGAGGTGGCCAAATTACTGGAGCCTCAGCTTTAAGATCTGTCCTTTCAGTGAACATTCAGGGTTGATTTCTTTCAGGATGGATATGTTTGATCTCCTTGCAGTCCAAGGGACTCTCAAGACTCTCCTCCAGCACCACAGCTCAAAAGCATCAATTCTGTGGCAATCAGCCTTCTTTATAGTCCAGCTTTCACTTCCATACATCACTACTAGAAAAACCATAGCTTTGACTATCTTGACCTTTGTTGGCAAAGTGATGTCTCTGCTCTTTAGGATGCTATCTAGGTTTGCCACTGCTTTCCTCCCAAGAAGCAGGCATCTTCTAATTTCATTGCTGCAGTCACCATCTGCAGTGATCAAGGAGCCCAAGAAAATAAACTCTGTCATTGCCTCCATTTCTTCCCCTTCTATTTGCCAGGAGATGATGGGACTAGTGGCCATGATCTTACAATTGTACCAAAGAAATAGCTTTGCATTGGCCTCCCGAAAGATTTTTAAGCAGCATGCTTCAGTTCAGCAAGGTTTATGTAACAGGGTGACCCTGCCCCCTTCAAAGGAAGGGGAAAGCCTTCAGTGAGATATTAATAGTACTCTTTAAAATACTACTTCATGGTTTAATCAGAGGAAGAGACATAACCATTCAGCAACAAACTGCAGACCATGTTTTCTAATTCCCATGTAGAAATGGACTTCAAAAGCTTAGATTTTCCCTTGTATTTATTCATCCTTCTCCTATACTGAACAATATGTAACCTAAAATATTGCACTGCCTAGCATCAGTCTGAGTGCAGCATCACTTGCCTCTGTCCTTGCTCATCTTAGGGCATTGCCTATTATGCAATGAGACATCAAGAAACAATTAAAACCTAGGGAGGAGAGTGGGGGAGAATGAACCAGTATGTGGTTCCCCCACTCCCCGCTTCTCATGCTGATGCTCTGCCAGTTGATCAACTAAAGATGCTTCATTGTATTGCCTCCATCTCTGGATTAGGAGAAACAAGGGGGGCCTTAAGGGGGGACAGGCCCCTTCCTGTGATGTCACACTCACAGAAAGACTCAGCTACCTTGAAAAAGAAACCTAGTGCTATGCATTAGCAAAGGGTCAGTATGTTTCCAGGAGGCCTGATAATTACAACAAAGCTCAGGCACAGAAAGACACACACACACACACACACACACACACACACACACACACACACACACACACACACACACACACACACACACACAGAGAGAGAGAGAGAGAGAGAGAGAGAGAGAGAGAGAGAGAGAGAGAGAGAGAGAGATCCTGCTCAAGGCTGTGTTCTTTGGCTGCTGTCTCAACAAACCAACCAAAAAGCCTTTGCAAACTCTTGGGTTTTTCACATCTGCTAAAGACAAGCTTTTCAAGGGACATCACAGAGTAACTGCAGAGCATTAAAGGCAGCCCAATACAATACCTAGTTGTGCATCACAACAAGTGCAATCGCAAATACTCCTGACATGGACTCCCCCTCTCCGTCCCAGATTCATTCAAAGACTGACAGACCAGTTATTCTCTGGGCTGCATCGCTCGGCTGCGTCAATGGCTTGGGCGTGTGGAGTCCTACCTAGGAAACACACTTGGAATGAAGGAAAACACGAGGAGAGTTCAACTGTGAAACGAAAATAAATGGCAAGTGGGACCCCACCTGGACTGCAAAAACATAAATATCTGGGGCATTTTGTCAGCAGATATACCATTAATGCTTAATTAAGCCAGATGCAGCCTTCCATGACTGGCTCATCCTCATGAAATCAAAACTGGGGACATCTTGCTTACGATAAACTGGCTACTGTCAGTATTTCACCCTTCATTTTAGCACCAATTTAACTAGAAAGAACGAGCCTGATAGGTGAACAGGATAAAGGAAAACCAGGTTGGATTCCCACAGAGGTAGAAGCTGGTGAGATCTGAATCTGTCTTCATTGTGCTAGATAAATGGGCAACATATCCAATGTAGGATCAGAAGCAGAGCTGAACTAACTGGGAAAAGACCCAGAGTTAACCAATGTTACTTCTGTGTAAAAATGTGTTTCTCTAGGCTAGGAATAACACCTCTCCTCTTCTGAAAATGAATGTTTAGCTATTGTGAGGGCCATGGACAAACATGTCTGTGGGGCAAAAGCTTTCCTCTACATACTGATTATTCTCCCTTATCCTGACTATAAAACATTGAGGTAACAATAGTGAATTGCTAAGGTGGAGTCTTGAATTCTTCGGGACTTTGATTTTAATATCATACCCCAATAAAATGAATGAATAAATAAATATATCTTTCTTTGATATAATTGCAGGCTTGGTGGATGAGCGGAACACTGTTGGTGTTGTTTATCTTGATTTCAGTAAGGTCTTTGATAAGGTTCCCCATAATATACTTGCAAATAAGTTAGTAGAATGTGGGATAGATATTTGTTATTTATTTATTTATTTGTTACATTTATAACAGTAGATAGTGCTCCTGTTAGGTGGATTTGTAATTGGTTGACTGATCACACCCCTAAAGGGTGATCATAAATGGCTTCGCCACAGCATGGAGAGAGGTGACCAGTGGGGTCCCCCAGGGTTCTGTTCTGGGTCAAGTGCTATTCAATATTTTTATTAATTAATGACTTGGAAGAAAGAATAGAGAGTAGACTGATTAAATTTGCAGATGATAACGAATTTGGAGGGGTTGCTAATTCCCTAGAGCAGTGGTTCTCAACCTTTGGGTCCCCAGATGTTCCTGGACTGCAGCTCCCAGAAGTCTTCATCACTAGCTGAGCTGGCCAGGATTTCTGGGAGTTGCAGTCCAAGAACATCTGGGGACCCACAGGTTGAGAACCACTGCTCTAGAGGATAGGATGAAAATCCAAAATGACCTGGACAGATCAGAGTGCTGAGCCAAAGCTAATGGAATGAATTTCAATAGAGAGAAATGTAGGGTCGTACATCTAGGCAGAAAAATGAATTGCATAGATATAGGATGGGAGATACTTGGCTGGAGAATAGAACCTGTGAAAGGGATCTGGGAGTCTTGGTGAACCACAAATTGAACATGAGTCAGCTGCCAGGATCCTGCCTGTCACAGAACCTGATTCTGAGGGGTTAAATGATAAAGAGCTGCTGGAGGAGCCTTGCAGCTCAAATCAGCAGGCAGCTGGGTCTGATGACTCAGCTGAAAACATATCTTCTCCCCCTAGAAGGGCCATGAGCAGCATTCTGCAAAGATGTGCTGCCAGGAGGGCTAGGGAAAGGGTCTTTGATGCTAGACGGGGAATCAGGGCAGCAAGCCCTGAGTACTAGCAGAAGCCTTTCCAGGAGTAAGGGTGTGTTCCCTGTTTTGGGATAAAGCTGGTAAGCTCACCTTGAGTTCTCTGTGGGAGCAAGGTGTCATTTGAACTTGTAACCATGTTCCTGTCTGTGATCTTGGCTCTGTTTCCTGATTTCAGACTGGCTTCCTGGACCATGGCTTGATCTGTTCCCTTGGGTTTGGCATCTGGTTTCCGTGAGATATTCTGGTTTTGACTTGGACTGTTAATTGCTGGGAGTTGGATTCTGTTATTTATCTGGCACTTGATTGTTGGCAAAGGACTTGAACTTGCCTGGCTTTCCACTAAAGATCTTGGCAAAGAACTGAACCCTGTTTGTGTGTGTGCTCTGTGTGTGGGGCTTGACATCAGCAGTGTGATGCAGTGGCCAAGAAAGCCAATGCAATTCTTGTTGCATCAACAGAAGCATAGTGTCTAAATCAAGGGAAGTAATAGTAGCACTCTATTCTGCTCTGGTCAGACCCCACCTGGAGTACTGTGCCCAGTTCTGTACACCTCAATTTAAAAAGGATTTTGACAACCTCGCATGGGTCCAGAGAAGGTTGACCAGAATGGTTAAAGGTCTGGAAGAAATGACTTATGAGGAGCGACTTAGGGAGCTGGTAATGTTTAGCCTTTTGAGAGGGGATATGATAGCCATGTTTAAATATCTGAAAGGATCTCATATTGAAGAAGGGATAGATTTGCTTCTCATGGCTTTAAAGACTAAGACTCAAAGCAGTGGTTTCAAACTACAAGAAAAGAGACTCCATTTGAACATTCTTGATGGTTAGACCTGTTCAGTAGTGGAATATGCCTCCACGGAGGGTGCTGAAATCTCCCTCTTTGAAGCAGAGGCTGGATGGCCATCTGTCTGGAGTACTTTGATTGGGGTTCCTGCATGGCAGAGGGTTGGACTGGATGGCCCTTGGGGTCTCTTTGAAGTCTTATATTCTATGATTCTATGAAATAATGGCATGCATTTTCATTCCTTGTGTCTAAAGAAGGGGTTTTGCATTAGTCTTTAAAGTGCTGCAATATTTTGCCTTTCTTTTCTTTTTTAGTTTTTTCCCTTAAATGTTTACCTTGCTTTTTTAAAAATTGAAACATTGTGTTTGTTTAGTCCCCTATATTATTGCTATGATTCATGATTTAAGTTGTGTCATCAATGTAAAAAAGGGCTGTCTTTCACCAAAAAGATCTTCCTTTTTATAAGGCCTTGTGAAATCCCATTAGTTACGGCAGAGTTAAAACAGCAGTATGAAAGGCAACACTGTCTCTACTTTGGTTGAGAAGGAGTCCTTGTTCACAAGTTTAAAAAGCAAATTTGGAACCAATTAATCTGCATTCTGTTTATCACTAATCTAAGAAATGTCATGTGGGTGTGCCTTTTTACACACACACACAAACAAACAAACAAACAAACAAACAAACACACAATTGGCAGTCTTTGATGAAATGTCTATAGATCAAAAGTTACTTTCACATCTTTGGGTTGTTTTTACAGAAGAAATGTTTAACCAGAGAGGTACTGTGTTCTTCCAATTGTGTATCTTAAAATGTGTTTTAAGTCTTTTACATTTACATTTTGTGTTTTAGTTAGTGTTCCAGTCAAAGTAACTGGTGGATGTCTTGTGCCTCATTGTGGCAATTAATTGCATGCAAAGAAATAAAATTGGAGGAAGCCAGCCCGCTGCCTAGTTGCCATGGGAATCAGAGCACTCAACTGGGCACATGTCTGTCTAAATCAGTGCTCACTTTAGATCTTTTATCTGTAACTGCCTTCCTTTGGAAGCTTAATGAAAGCAAATGACCATTTATTTTATTTTATTTTAATACCACAAAAATCATCTGGCCCAGAGACCACTCTGGCCAGTATAAAACAACATAAAATACAAAAGAGAGCAACGAAAATAAGTAGAAAACATAACAAAATTAAAATTAAAATTAAAACCAGACAACAACTTTGATGGATCTGTCATTCTAGTGGTTTCTGCTCCTCCTAAGACCTGATTTGTGATCATTTTAAAAAATAAAATACAACTGCAATACAAACCTCACTACATTTAGTAGACAAAACACAATTGTGGATTTTAGGGCTGAAGGTACAGAACAGGTAGGCAAAACAGTGGATGTCCAGACACACAGGGAGGCAAACAAGTATTCACACATATATACATCTGAAGGGAAGCACAGACTGGATATCTAGTAAAGGGGAAGCAGGAGTGGGCTCGCTGTGTGGAGCAGCCCCCCCCCCTTGTCCCAAAGGAAGAGCTGCTATTGGCTTCCACAAATCGCTGAGCAGCTATAGAAGCAGATTCAAAAACAGCAATTGCACCTGTTATCAATAGATCTAGAAACAAGGTTGGAGTCATTCACTGTCCTTGACGAAATCTTCAAGTTAGTGTCTCACGTAAGTGATTTTGCAAACAAATGTGGTCTGTCCATTATTGATGAGGGCCATTAGAAACATGGTGTAATTGATTACTTTCACTTACAAGAGTCATGTTTGCTACTGGATGAAGTAGTTTAAAGTACCTAGCCAGCTACTGAACGTCAGTCGGAAGTTGTCCAACTCAAGAAGGACAAAAGAAGAAGTGCCAATATTGATAATTTAGGCAACAACATTTCCTCCAACCTTAAGCAGGGAAGAACAAATAAAGCAGGTAATCTGGATGTTGAGTCATGGCAACTGGACTCCTTTTCTTGAGAGATCGAAAGGTCTTGCTACTAATCCATGTAGCTTTGACAGACTGAGGAAAGTCGGTGGCGAGTCCTCCAATTAATAGTTCACCTTGATTTCACATAATCCTGGTCTGAATAGGCTCATAAATTGGACAATGACCTGAATAGGCTCACTTTCATTCCTTGTGTCTAAAAACGAGCCTGTTCAGCTGCTTGGATGAGTAACAAAACATTTCGATCTCTCAAGAAAAGGAGTCAGGTTGCCAGGACTCAACTTCCAAAGAAGCTCAAGTGGATGACTGAGAATCTTCACAGACATAAAACAAGTAAATAAAAAGAAGGGCAAAATCCTACTACCAGCATAAGTCAAATGACAAAGTTTTTAATAGTGAATTGTTAAACATTATGATGAAGTCAGTGTAGACATTATTTATTGTTTGCAGATTTGCAAGACTAAGCATCTGAATCTTTCTGGTTCAGATCTGCTGTGGATCAATTTGAAGTATTTTTGTATAGTACATAGCACAAATGTAATCCTTTGGCTGCCCTAAATTGTCAGGGTTGTGTTTTATTTTATGTTATTGTTTGTCTATAGGTGCATCCATGCTGATTTGTTATAAGAACATGACAAGTCTGGCAAAATGTGGAACACAAGACTCTACAGTTGAGATCACATGCAAAGTGTTTAGGAGTGCATGCAGGGATTGTTAAGTGAAAGAGGTTAAACACAGCAGGAGATAAATTGTTCTGTGGAAAGAGCCAGTATGGCCAGGGTAGGAGGTTTATGCCCAGTGTATCACACACCAGCAATGGGGAGAAATACAGATCCAATCCTCCTTCAGCATGAGTGTGTGTAACACAGAAATAGCACTAAAATAATAACAACCACAGATACAATACATATTTACCATCTGCAAAGGAACAACCAATGTTAGAAGACATAAGAACATAAGAACATAAGAAGAGCCATGCTGGATCAGGCCAAAGGCCCATCTAGGCCAGCTTCCTGTATCTCACAGTGGCCCCACCAGATGCGTTTGGGAGCACATGAGACTAGGTATCTGTCTCCTGATACCACTCCCCTGCATCTGGCCCTTGAAGTACCCCGGTTTTAAGCCTGGAGGTTCACATCTCCCTCATGGTTTGTAACCTGTGATGGACGTTTCCTCCTGGAATCTGTCCAATCCCCTTTGAAGGCATCCAGGCTAGATGCCGTCACCACATCCTGTGGCAGGGAGTTCCACAGACTAACAACGCGCTGAGTGAAAAAATATTTTCTTTGGTCTGTTCTTACTCTCCCAGCCCTCATTTCCTATACTATAACAGAGAGAGAGAGAGAGAGAGAGAGAGAGAGAGAGAGAGAGACTTAAATAATCTCTCCAAGATTCAGAATGGCCTCTTTCATAAAGCAAAGGTATTCAGATAAAAAAATGGTTTTGTGCATTTATAATATTTTTAGAGTGGACCTGTGGTAAAAGACCCATCCAGAGCTGACTGCCACTGGATTGCTACAAGAAATCGCAATGGAGTTACCATTTCAGTTTATAAACAAGTATAACAAAGCAGTTCCCTTTTTTAAAATCATTGACCCACTTTGATAGCAAAGAACATTCAAAAGAAGCAGCATTGATTTCTCTTCTGCTGCTAGTTATATGTTTGTGAAGATTATTAGTAATCCAGGTGAATTTATCTGGAAACTGAGTCATGGCAACCGGACTTTTTTTCTTCAGAAATGGAAACGTTTCGCTGCTCATCCAAACAGTTTCATCAGTCTGAATAAAGCTAGTCTGAGCCCTCCATCTTATAGTCAGCTTTGAGCTCTTGTCACCCTGGTCTGAAATAGTCTCATAAGATGAACAATGGCCTGAATAGGCTTGATAGGTAGACAATAGTATCCATAGCCTTAAGGTGAACAATGGCCTAAGGTGCTGAAACCTATAAAGTATGGGTCATTAGCTATGGCCTTGGTGGTGAAGGCTTTTTGATTGATCTCAGTATTGTTGAAAGCACACACCCTGATAAGTAGCAGACAGACTATGCCTGGGCCCCCCACCTCTGTTGAGTGAGTGGGTTTCAATGCTCACATGAATGGCTTCCCTGACTCCTCTCTCAAACCACCTATCTTCTCTGTCTAATATGTGTACATCCTCATCTTTGAATGAGTGCCCTTTGTCCTTCAAATGGAGGTGTACTGCTGATTCTGGTCCAGCACCTTAGGCCAGCTATGTCCAAAGTCAGGCCTAGGGGCCAAATGTGGCCCGTTTTCAAATTTCAAGTGGCCCGTAGCCTCTTCTCCCCTCCGGCTCAGCTTGTCATGCATCCCTGCCAACTGATCCTTTCTCATACTGGATGGAGATGTCAGCTTTCAATTTTATGGTTTGCCTGCCCTCCCTGCCTACATCAGTTCCCCCAGCCACTTGCCCAGCCTACCCGCCCCTGGCTCCGTTGCTGCAGCATCCTCCCTACCTCCTTGCATGTCCTAGAGGCTTGTCCAAAGTCCAGCCTGGGGGCCAAATGCAGCTGAATGGTCGGCCCCCACATAGTTTCACCTCACCAAATCTGGCCTTCTTGCAAAAAGTTTGGACACCCTGCCTTAGGCCATTGTTCATCTTAAGGCTATGGATACTACAGTCACCCCCCGCCATTTCGCGGTTCAGGTACTCCGGTCCCACTACATTGCGGGATTGCATTACCTGCACCTCGGAGCTGCGCGGGGGGCGGCGGGGCGATCGGGTCGCTCCGCACCGTCCCCCTCGCTGCTCTAAGAAGCCTCGGAGCTGCTCTGAGAAGCCTCGGACAGGCTCCTCTGAGAAGCCTCGGACAGGCACGCGATCGCCCCCCACCCCCACCCCACCCGCTTCCGCATATCGCGGATTTTCATGCATCGCAGGTAGGGTGGGTCCCTAACCCCCGCGATTGGCGGGGGTGTGACTGTATTGTTTACCTAACAAGCCTATTCAGGCCAATTATTCATTTTATGAGCTTATTTCAGACCAGGGTGACAAGAGGTCAAAGCTGACTAGGTGGAAGACTCACAATAGCTTTATTCAGAATTATGAAGCTGTTTGGATGAGCAGCAAAGCATTTCTATCTCTCAAGAAAAAAGTCCAGCTACCATGACTCAACTTCCAGATCTTCTGCTAGTTGTTAATCAGGTTGCTACCAGTTGTTTCCAGATGGTATACCTGGACATAATTAAAAGTAAGGTTCCTTACACAGTCTTCATTTTATAATTCCACCAACTCTCTTTTTCAATGCTGCTCTCTGTCAAAGTGGACTAAAGATAAACGACATGAATTTACATCTATTACATTCTAGAACTTGGTCTCTTCAGTAAGAACAACTGCCACATACTGCCCTCTTGTGCAAAATCCAGAGTAATAATAATTGAGAAGACGGCTTCTCAAGAAAACAGCTCTAATCATAGGACTAGTTTTGATATATATTTTAAAAAAGGGAAAGAAAAAAGAGGAAAGGTATCAGGCATTCAGCAGCTAACTAGCTAATTCATCCATTTGTACATGTAAATGTATTTCATTTTATCTTTGTCAAAAAATTAGGATTATTTTAGGACCTCTTTAAGGATAAAACTTTCTTTAAGGCTCTGAAACCCTATTTAGGAAGGACAATGATTAGGCTGTGTGGCCCCCAAGATTACACAAATACAATATTGGATGCTACTTTTTATTAGATCACTAAAAAGTAAATAAGTAGCAAGCTTTTGTGGATCAAATCTACTTCCTCAGGCTAAGATGACAGACAAAAGTCTAAACAATTATGAAGGGTTTTGTGCAGAAGAGATGCATGCCATAGCAACATTTTTTTCATTGCACTACAGTTGGAGATCCCATTTCATTGTCTGTGTAACAAGATGAAGAAACAGTTAATATAGAGAAAAAGTGGAGTAATAATTACTTATTTACTTACCTCACGTCCATCTGGCCTAAAAGGTGATTCTGGGTGGCTAACAGCACATCAAGACAACAAAATAACAATTCACACCAGTAAAACTATAAATAAACATATATCTTGTCTCTTGTCACTTGATGCCTCTGATTGCTACCTGGCCATCATAACAGGCTGGGTGAAGATGAACAAACTGAAACTAAACCCTGACAAGATGGAAGTGCCCCTGTTCATTAGAAATGTTGATTTGGAAGTTGGGGTTCAACCTATTGTGGAAAAAAAAGAGGTTGCACTCTCCTTGAAATACCAGCTTTACAGTACTGGGATGTTTTCCTGACTTCCTGCTCTCTCGGCCTGGTCCCAGGAGGCAGCAGGAGTGAGGGGTGCTTTTTCACAGTCCTCCTTAGTGTTTCAGCTATGACCTTTCATGGGCTGACCTGCCTTGCTATGCCTTCATTACTTTGTGTCTTGACGAAGTGCCCTCAAGCCAAATTCTCTCTCAGTTTTGTCAGAGAAATGATCTCATAGTCTTGATGGCAATAGGCTGAATTTTCAAGCGACTACAATAAATTTTGAAAGCAGTTTGGCAAAAAGATGGAGAGATGTCCAAATCAATGCAAAGAAATACGCTTATACAATTTGAATGAAATTGATATGCACATAGAAGTTACTATAAAACACAAAACACTATTAGATCAGATACGGAAGGGGCTTATATGATGCATTCACTGCCTTATATACTGTACTGTACTCTGTTCTCTAAATGTAAAATAAGGGTATCAATTTTCCACTGTCAGATGGATATGCATGGGACAGGGTATTGGGCAATTTTAAATAGGAACATCTTAAATAGGAGCACTCCAATTTACCTTGCATGGAGGAGTAAGTAAGGGCTATGTATATAAGATGACATCAGTAAAAAGAAGTAAGATTCTAATGAGTGCAGATTCTTTAGGGGCTGTCATTCCTGTGGGTTTAGACCTGCTGGAAAATGTACTCCACAGCAAATGCTCAGAGCCCTTGTGAAAGCATAGTCCATACTGTTGGAATAGCAAGGTGATAGCTTTGGAAGAAGCAAGATAAGGCTCCTGCCAGCTCTGATCTGCATTGCCAAGGAACAGGATTTTGTCACTCTTTTTTCTGTCCCCTCCCAGAGCCCTTTGCTTCACACATTTTCCGGTTACTTTAAATGTGGCACATCAAGCTGTACACAACAAATCAAGCTGTAAGCTGCTCCCTGCCAAAATGGACAAGGGGGGGAAATTGCCCAACAGCCTTCAGCTAGCATGGGATCTTCTAAGATCATACAATGCCAACCTTCATCCCATTCTGAGCATTTTGATCTCCTGAACATGCAGATTGGTTTGAACCCCCAATTGTTATCTAAGGGTGTGATTAGACTTCCCATTTATCCTGGCTGGGGTCATTCTAGAAAGATCATGCTACACAGGGTTTATTTATTTATTTATTTATTTATTTATTTATTTCTGGGACTTATATACCGCCCATCTTCCTGGTGGGGAACTCCAGGCGGTTTACAACAATTAAAAAACAGCAAAGTGCATATACTAATAGAATTAACAGATAAAACAGCAATTGCAGGAAATGGTGATGGCGGGGGGAAAAAAAAAATCACCCAGATGCCTCCCGGAACAGCAAGGTTTTCAGAGCCTTCCGGAAGGCAGGCAGGGACTCTGCTAGGCGCACTTCTGCTGGTAGGTGGTTCCACAGCGTTGGGCCAGCCACAGAGAAGGCTCGGGATTGGGTGGAAGTCCTCCGAGCCTCCCTGGGCATGGCCACGCGCAGCATGTGCGCCCGCGTGGTTGCTTTTAGATACTGTATCAGTTAGGATGATCCATGTATAAGAAAGAATCAACCACACATTTCAACTGGCCGTTTTTACCACTATCTACAGTAGACTGAATCTTCCTTCTAAAATGGTGGTGGTGGAGGAATAAAAGTAAACTAAAAAAACTGTCCTCTTCCATGCTTTGCCTAAATCGCTTAGCAATGTGAGAACTTGGAATCATCCTTTCTACCTGCCTGCTTTCTGCTTCTTTTTAATTGTTGCTAACCCTCATGGTGCATCACCAATAATTTCAAAGCATCGCTGGTGAGTTAGCAGCAATATACTGTAAAAAAGAAACAGAAAACTTGCTCTTCCTTCCCTTTTACAAGAATGGAGGCTACATGTAGGCTTGTGTGGGGCTTCTTTGCCTCCCATTCGGATGAGCAGCAGGAAACCCTGCTGTTTACAGGGCTGAGCAGACAGGGGCTATGCCAGGCATGTCCAAAGTCTGGCCCGGTGGACAAATGCGGCCCAATTTAAAATTTCGAGTGGCCCTCAGCCTCTTCTCCCCGCCGGCTCAGCCTGTCACTCATCCCCGCTGGCCGGCCCTTCCCCGTGCTGGATACAGTCATCAGCTTGCAGTTTTATGGTTACCTGCCCTCCCTGCCTCCGTCCGTCCCCTCAGCCACCCGTCCTGCCTACCCACTCCTGGCTCCGGTGCTGCAGCGTCTTCTCCACCTCCTTGTGAGGGAGGGCAGCATATGCAAGCAGTGGTGCATTTTGGGTGCATGTGGGCCGATTCCTGGGCCATGCAACAGCCACTGGACTGTTGGGCGCCTTAAAACCGGAGCATTTGTGTCTGTTGCAGATGCCACGCCCCTCTCCTCCATTCAGGATGAATGGACGGCCCCAGGGCTGGCGTAGGGTTTTTTTGCGCCCTAGGCGGGGGGCGGGGCAGCAGGCAGGCAGCGGTGGCAGCAGATGGCGGTGGCGGGGCGGCAGGGGGGTGGCAGATGGTGGGGGGCGGTGATGGGTGTGGGTGTGGGCAGTGATGGGCGCGGGGGGCAGCGGGTGGCGGGCGGCAGGGGGACAGACAGCGGTGGCCAGCGGTCGGGGGCAGGGGGGTCAGCAGGCTGACTAGCGCCCTCTGTCCATTTTGGCATCCTAGGCAACTGCTTAGTTCACCTTAATGGACGCGCCGGCCCTGGTCGGCCGGCCCCCCACATTTTCACCTCACCAAATCTGGCCCTCCTTGCAAAGTTTGCACAGCCCTGGGCTATGTAGTCTATATAAGGCTGCCCACGCCTGTTTTAGCCCTCTTTCTCCTTTCTTTGAAGTGTTCTCTCCCCCCCCGGTGTTCATTGAGAAGAGTAGCTGGTTGCAAAGTTCTTTGGTCCAGATGGAAATTTTTGGATGGTTCCAGGATTGGACCAGGAAACTGGTGTGTTTTTGCCCATCCCATTCTCACTGGGGGTGGTGGTTAAGAAATTGGCAATTTACGGTCACAATTTGGCAGGTAGTGCAAGTGATTAAGAGGTTTCAGAATAGCCCAGGAATAAGGCATTCAACTGGTGACAGGCAGCCCTCATCTAGTAATTGCAAAAGAAAGAGAGGAGAGTAAGAATACTGCCTCTGCGTAATTCAGACACTGAAGTTTGGAAGAGTGCTGAACAAATGGGCAGCACTCTTCTGAAGTAGGAGTTTTCTGAAATCAGGCATGGGCTAGAGGGTAAAGCTTGCCTTAACAGTCTGCTCCCCTTGTAAGCAGGGAACTTAAAATTTAAAGTTAAAATATATTAAATAAAGTTGTGGCCCAGTTTTAATCCAATCATTTGTGTGTCATCTTATTATTCCGGGATGGGTGGGCAAAGTACAAAGGAAGCTTCACTTTTCTAATCATGATTACAATCTGTGACTTAAGCAAATGGACAGCTGAAGCCATTTGGTTTGGTTTGATCCCAGAGGAATCAAACTCCATGATCTCCATAGAACTAAACCAAAATGCAGTAATCCTATCCACATTTAAAACAAACATTGGCGTTGATGAGGAATGAGCTGGTTTGCAATAGTATATATGTCATGTGATCACCCATTCCCAACTCAGACAAAACTGTGGGACAAATGCCCATCTGACTGCATCCTAAATTAGGACCAATTTGAATGAGGTTCAAATTGAAGCAAAATGGCCAGATTTGGTTCTAGAATGAAGTTAAATACATTTAAAAATCAGAAATTTAATTAGATGAGGCACAAACCACTCTAGATTTTTTAAAAAAGCAAACTTTAAAGGAGCCTAGTATGTAAACACTTGAAGCTAAGAATCTAAAATTTCACAGATGTATTCATCTCACTAGATTGCCCATGTCTCTACATGTCAGTCCAGTAGCAACCAAACAAACAAACAAACAAAAATCATATTATATCTGTTTTTGTTTTTAAGTACAAACCAATGGGAGTCTTAACCAAATACATCAGTTCCAGAGCAAAAGAAGAGTGTGATAGATATAGATCACTCTGGATGAAAATGCCCCAAGTTGCCTTCTGAACTGAATCAGGGGACCTGTGCATAGGCCTAATATAGGTGAGCACACATAGGAAAAGAACAACAACAATCTTTATTTGCGGCCACAGGGCCAACCAACAAGATAAACATACATACATGTAGTCTTAAAAAGATAAAAGAGTAAAACCATTACAAAATTTCAAGATAGTTAAAACAGTTTTGGTAGTAAAAGTGAATTACACAAACATCATGCAATTCATGATTATATTAAGAGCTAACAGAGGCCAAGGTTGTCTTCCGTATTCTTTGGGCAGAGAAAAGAAACTTGGATTCAGTGGTCCCCTTGTTTGTGTCACTTAATAAATATTTTAAATACCAGTTCAATGTCCTACCTGGGAAGACACTCATTAATACGGCTCATTTCTATAAAAATTACATACAAAAAGGACATGATTCAATGTTACAATTTCTTTGTTATTACAAGGACACAATCGGTTTTCGTTAGGGAAGCCAGAGTAATGCCCATCTAAAATTGCAGATTGAAGGCAGTTAAATTGAGCTCTTGAGAAAACATGCTGAATATTTGAGGATAGTCAGATTTTCCAGATATTAAGCACTTTGTGAAAATTTAAAGTTTAGTCCAAAATGCAGAATGGAGCAAGTTTTCTGGGCACTTGAGATAGAGTGCTGAAAGTCAATATCCCTAATCCGCTTTTCTAGGATAGATTTAGCTGTCTTGGGCTCATAGGCATACAGAAAATCAACAGATAGCCCTAACAGATGCAGTTTAGTTGGAAAAGCTTTAAACCATGAGCTCTTGTGGACATCTTTTTGTAAAAAGTGCAGATATCCCATTGAGGTGTTGACATGTGATACCTTAATCCAGTATCTAAAAGCGTAGATCTAAGCAACACATTCTAGTGATGCAATGCCTGACTCTAATCGAAGACCTGCTGCAGGAACACATCTTGGCATTCCAAGGATAGATCTTAACATTATTATTTGTTGCATTTTTATACCACCCATCTTCCAAAAGGAACTCTGAGCTGTTTACAATCGAGAATAAAACAACAATAAATGACAGATAAAAACTAATAATTAAAGAGGGAGAGATCCTCAACAAGAGGCATCACAGGTGGACAAAAAATGACAACAACAAAAATGTTTAAAGGACACTCTCCATGCTAGGGTGGAATCCTAGAATCCAGGTTGGAATTCCATACAGTAGTTGAGGCAATATCTTGGCCATGAAAACTTGAATAGCAGCAGGCAGAAATTGCCCCCCCCTTAGTGAAGAAAAAGCGAGAAATGGCCTTTTGTGTATTCTGGGCTGCTTGGATTACAGACTGTCTATGAGCAGCCCAAGATAACTTATAGTGGAATGTGATACCTAGATATTTAAACTGTTTTACTTGCTCAATACAGTTGCCATTAATTGACCACTTTCTTAATGTTACAGATCGAGCAAAAACCATAATTTTAGTTTTGGTGAAATTGATGACCAGTTGATTATTCTTGCAGTAAGTCATGAAAGCACACATTAGCTGTTTGAGGCCTATTTTTGATAGAGACAATAAAACAGTGTTGTCTGCATATAACAGGAAGGGACATTTAGTGTCTGCCAATCTAGGAGGGTGAAAGTCTGATACAAGGCAACAGTCTAGTAGGTCATTGAGATACAGTCCTGGCGAACCCCTTTATTAGCAGGAATAGATTTTGTCAGATTTCCTTCTTTTTTATTTTTTTATTTAAAAGTATACAAATTACATAAAAAGAAAGACAAACATCAACAACAGTGCACCCCTTCACCAACAGGATCACTCTTCATATTTACATTCATTATCCTCCCCTCCAGAACAAAATAGATTGTTGTGTGGAAACCTTACCCTTATCCCGTACAAGCACATATTCAATAAATCTACCTCATATATCATAGAAAATATCTCTTTTTAACTCTGTCAGATTTCCTTCTATGCCACACCTTGCACATAGTGTGGTGCCCTGATAAAGACCTTTAATGAGATAGAGGAGTCTCTTATCTATAGAGTCTTGAATAACTTCAAACATAATATATCTCGTGGGACAGAGTCAAAGGCTGATTTTAGGTCTATAAATGCAGTGTAAAGACCATTAGATCTATGACTGGGAAGGTATCCACTGCATGGTCTTTGATATCCCCAAAGAGAGCAGAGAAGTGTTGCTCCCAGATGTCTGCTTAAATATTGCAGCTCAACGAGTTGGAAGAAGGGCCCAAAGCATCAGTGACAAGGGCCCAGAAGAGTTTTGAGCTTTTATTTAATGTGCATTCTATTAGTGGATTCCATCCCTTCAGTGTTGCTTGTCTCTTTTTGAAAGCTATCAATTGTTTGTATTTCTTTTTTATTATGTAGTACTCAGCAGGTAATACTGTGCATAGGAAAAGAGCTGCAGAATCATGTTTGATTGTCAGCCCTGAATGGACTGGACTGGGCAGTGAACGAGAGGGAAATGTGACATATGGAAACATCAGTGGAAGATTATAGATGGCATATTGTTACTATATTAGTTTGATCTCATACTGTATGAATCAAACAACCCATTTGAAGCAAATAAGTGTTCAAAATGTATTATACAAGCATGGTAACATGTGAAAGCATACATGTGATAATTCAACACCTTAACATGGTTTGCTTGATAAATAAATTCTAAATATGAATCCCTACTATGTAGTAGCACCTTCATTGCCCCAACCAACTATTTGCTCCTCCAGTTAAACTCTTGATGCTACTGTATGTGATAGAATTCACTCACAACTGGGGCCCTATAACATAACTTGTGGTTTTCTTGCTTTTCTACAGACACCATAACATCTACTTTGGCATCTCTGTAAAACAAATCTGCCTATTTATCATGGCTGTAAATCCCATCAAGTGACTGCAAGGCAATTACAGCCTTCCATTTTGAGACATAAAAGTTTCCCCTACATCTTTCAGCCTTATTGAAAACAAAAATGACCTTCTGCAGTCTACATTACTATCCTCTTACAGCAGTACTATAATCCATTAAGATGTCATACACTTCCCTCATTCATCTTTAGTCTGTTCCCATTTTTCTTAGCTCAGCTGGCTATAAAACGTGGAGCCATGAAACCTTGCAAATCAGCATTCACAAATAAGTGTTTTTCCCTTGAATTACCCTTTCAAATTATAGTTAGGTCAACATCTTTGTATGCCTCATTCACAAAGGTTTATATATACAGGGCAAAATTCCACCCTATGCATGGTAGCTGGTTGTAGAGGAGAGAGAGAGACTGAATTTCTTATCAACTTATTTGAAGGTCCACATCAGAAGCTATCTAAAAACACATAATTTCTATGCTAATTTAAAGTTTCTTAATGGAAATCTGGCAGGAAAATGAACTGTAAGGGAAAATGAAACAGTACTACATTCTCATCATAGAATTGGAAGAGACCTCAGGGGCCATCCAGTAAAAATCCTGCCATGCAGGAACCCCATCACAATATTTCCAACAGGTGGCCATCCAGCCTCTGCTTAAAAACCTCCAAAGAAGGAGATTCCACCACCCTTTGTGGCAGCATATTCCACTGCCGAACAGCTCTAACTGTCATGAAGTTCTTCCTAATGTTCAAATGGAATCTCTTTGCCTGTAGTTTGAAACCATTTCCCTGAGTCCTAGTCTCTGAAGCCATGGAAAACAAACCTGTTCCCTCTTCAATATGACATCCTTTCAAATATTTAAACATAGCTATCGTATCCCCCCTCAGCCTTTTTTTTTTTGAAAGGCTAAACATTCCCAGTTCCCTAAGCCGTTCCTCATAAGACATTTCCTCCAGACTCTCAACCATCCTGGTCGCCCTCCTCTGTACCCACTCGAGGTTGTCAACATCCTTTTTAAATTGAGGCGCACAGAACTGGACACAGTACTCCAGGTGGCATATCTACTACCACCCGGGGGGGGATGTCTGTCAGAAGAACAAAGGGCCACTGATAGGATAGAGACAAAAGGTTAGGTCCAAATGAAATCTCAAAAAAAAAATTCATCCTTTGTCTTTTTGATTGACTTGAAGATGGATATCTTGCACATATCTGGATCTGTATATGACAGCTCTCTCTACATGGGGACACATTCTGAGGAAATGATCACAGTATGAAGGCAATGAATTAAAGTCTCATTGGAAGTGAATATACTACATTTAAAACAATAATAATAACCCCCGGGGATGGACTGAACATTATTTTCTATATTTATACATAAAATAGCACTTAAGCACACAGGCATTGTAAGAATGCCAGCATCTTCCTACTTGGAAGCCAAATGGGAAATTCCACATATTGAACAGATGTATGGCCAACCTTTAAGTGAAGCTAAATCAACATGGGCAATGCTCCGATTTTGAGCTAAAATTCTTGGACTCGTGCACTGTTTTCAGATCTGAAATTGGAATGATAATTGTAAACATGCCTGAAAGTGTAGTAAACCTACATTACCAGCTATGTCTGTTGTTATATCCTTTATTCAACCCCGGAGGCTTTATTTCCACTACAGACTGAAAGCTGAGTGAACATGTGCACCTTCCCATTACAGCATTCAACATCTCATTTATTTCATCAGGAGTTGTGAACTCAGAAGCAACCTCCTCCTGGTTAACTATGCTCTACTACTAAATTTCGGCTTAACCTACAATAACAGATCCCACAGGGAGCTGCCATTGAAGGCACCTTTCAGAAACTGCAGTTTCTTCAAAATACAGTTGCTTAGTGCCTGTTACATACTATCATACTGTACAGATGTTTCATCAGCTTCTCAGAGTTTGGGGAATTTCTAGTCTCAAAGTGCTAGCTTTGACCTTTTAAAGGCTATCACAGCTTGACAACGAGGTGCCTGAAGGGTACCTGAGCCCTGCCTCCTCATGTTTCTAACATTTCTGAAGGTAGGTAGTGTACTTATATATATTCCTGCCTGTGCATTAGCATTTTTAGAAGAGACCGATTTGGGTTAACCTGGTAGTCAAAGTGTAATGAGTGATGACCTAAATTTTTGAAGAATTCAAAATGTAGCAACCTTTCATAATGGTTGATTCATAAAAGTGTGCTTATGGCGAAGGAAGTCTTTGCAAGACAAATAAAGCTCCCATGGAGCTTGATAAATGAACGAATTCATTTTATGTCTAACTTTATGCTCCAAGAGTATATCACGTGAACAATAATAGAACAGTAACCATTTTATATGGATAACCTAATCCAGGATGAACTTCAATATTTAGATTAATGGGCTCTTTTGTGATAATGCATCCATAGATCACCAACACTCATGAACCAAAATGGGGGAGGAAGTGCACCAAGAAATCAAATATTTTTCCCACTGTGGCACTTCGTGTCCTAGCCAAGGTAATGTATTAGGGCCCAAAGAAAGGCTGGTATTTGACAAGCCATGACACAGAGAAGCAAAAAGTGACATACACTAGTTGTCACTAGCTTAGCCCCTTTCAGCAGGGGGAGCATTCCCAGTTCCCAGTACCTTTCTAACTATATCCTTAAATGTAATACTAACTCTCAACATAATGGATTTTTCATGGGGTCAGACAATACTCTTGCAGTGTGAGTTCACAACGAAAAATCTGGTGCATGTGTGTTAACAGATCTCATTAAATCTTAGGCTTCTAGATCACTTTCTGTGATTTTATGTCCACATGTAAGTTACAAGGTCATTACTATTCTGATCTGTTGGTGTTACAGAAATCTTAGAAGTCACACACAGGGCATGTCCAACCAAAATTTAGGCGAATAGTTCTTGCCCTGTATTTCTATGATGGCTGTAGAGCAGGGTTGTCCAACTTTGAACAGCCCGAGGGCTACTTCCAGCCACTGGACGTTCCCGCGGTCCATTTCCTGAAGCGCCACATGTCCCTGTGGGCTACTTTCAGAAGCATGCATGTGCACACTTCATCAGTGCTCCGCAGTAGGAGGGCAGAGTCTTCTACGGAGGAGCTGAGTGAGGGGGTGGCATAGTGGCAGTGGAAAGTAAAGGGAAGGGTAGAAAACTGGACCAACCATCCAGGCGGGCCAAAAAAAAATCCCCCATGTCGGGAGGCTGGCAGGGACTTGGGGGGTGACTTTTGATGGCGCCACGGGCTACCAGTTGCCTGTGGCCGACAGGATGTGCAGGCCTGCCATAGAGCAGACACTGTCATTTGTGAATGAGCTCTAATGAGGAAATTAAATGTATTGACCTGATGAGGTGGATCTTTTGATGTCTATCCTTCCACTACTGAATAACCTACATCACCATCATGACCGACTGTCTCAATAACTACAAGTTGATTTAGAAGTTGCTGGTGAAGCAATGTAGCAAACATATGTTGTTACTGTCTAATATTTAGAGGGGGAAATTAGCTTTTTTTTCTATAACCGTAGGTCATGCAAGAACAAAAAGAGAAACAAGACAATGAAATAGTTATATTTTTAATTTAAAAAATGTACATACTGTATACAAATGGCCGGTGAGCTTCCTGAAGACTGTGCTATCAGGGAGAACATATTTTTTAAAAATCTCCTGCTTTACAGTTAGGATTTTCTTTAAAAAATCAAAATATAGTGTTTGTTATTTATAAGGCCTCAAAAATCTGGAGACTTTAGAGCGCAACAACCGGATGAAAGACCTTGGGAACATCTCTCTGGATTCTTGTGCTGTGTACTTGAAGTAGTTCTGTGGGTGCGCCAAGACATCAAACAACGCTTTTATCAGCTTCTTATCCTGAAATGGTACAGCAGGTTATACAGTATATTATACACTTAATACATTGTTCCAGAAAATTCTGGTTCAAAGGCACCACATATAATACAGATGCTATGGAATACAGAGAAAGAAGGACCAGGAACAAGGCCATGTCCTGGATAAACATTTCTGTACAAAAGAAAGGTTTAGGCTTAGAGCAAGTTACCCAAATTATTCTACCATTTTTCTTGATTCATTTCTGTGCTTCCAGAATAAGAAGCAGAATATATTTTTGTCTGATAAAAAATTGCCAATATTTCAACATAGTTATTATTAGAGAACAGGAAATGAAACCTTTGCCTTTGGCTGTTTCATCCTTATGTTGATAGAAAGGGAGCCTTAGCATTAGGCAAAATGATGTAGCTTTCCCATGTAGTATATCTGGAGCAAGCAATATTAATGGGTAATATATTTTAGTCATCATTCCATTTATACTATAGAGAAAAGGCATAGTTATCAACATGTCTGACTTTCAGCAGCTTTTCAGGGCTAGTTTCAATGTAGAAGGAAAAGCAATGATTATTAGTTTCTGGATTGAAAGATTTTTTATATTTTAATTGCATTGTTTTTATTTGGATATTGCTGTTATTTGCCTTCAGTGCCATTTTCTTTACAGAAAGGTAGCATGTAAAATGCTTTGCATTATATTCCAAGTTTATCCTTCTCTCTGTCACAAGAATTAACATGACTCAATTCAGCAGAAAATTACACATTGTGACATTTTCCCCCAGAGAGACATCCCTTTTTACTCATCTTCACATGAGCTTACCACACACTCCTCGGATATTCACAGACACATATCTAGTACCTGTGCTTAAGTAAGAACTAAGTAAAGAGAGTTTGGTTCTAAATAGACCAAGGGTTATAAGTGAATGGTAGGACAGGAAAGATATATTTTAGGTTATATCACATACAGAGTAAAACAACAGAAAAATGTATTCCTGTGAACATCTAATTTCTCTGGATTTCTACAAAATAGTTTACGTAAGACTCCTTTCAACTCTCTGTCACGAGATACTCTTTCTCATTTCCTCTCTCTCTCTCTCTCTCTCTCGCTCTAGTACTCCTCTCTATTAGTACTCTCTATCAGATTCCTCAAAAGACCCTTACTGACACATTCTCAGAACAGACTGAATCACTCAAATGATTCACTGCAAAAAACATTCCAATCACATCAACCAATCAATGTTTAGCCCTGCATTCAACATTCTACCATCCATCCGCCAATCATCCTGGCACTCAGCCAATGCATGTTTATTATTCAGGTGTTCTAGCCATTCGTCATACAAGCCTGCTATTAATATTACCAATATTGCTTGCATGATAATCTAATGTCAGCAAAATCGCAACACCAATTATTTTCACAGATAACGGTAATTAATCTACAAGGATAAAGGTCCACGAGCATGAGTACGACAGAGAGAAACACACTGTCTGATATGAAAGAGGAAGACGGTTGGGGAAAAACCCGGTAACATTGGAAAGTACAGTTGATATATGTCGTAGTTGGTTGTATTTTTTCAGATGAGGGGGCACAGTATTTATTTATTTTATTTATTGATTGGATTTTTATACCACCCATCTGGCAGTGAGGTCACTCTGGGCAGTTATGATTCCTGCAGTGCAGAGTGAGTAGACAGCTGCCAAAGGAGGAGAAGGAAATCAACGAGGAGCCACGCAGCGCACACTAGCAAAGTATGTGGGTGAACTGGGGGATGGGGGAAGGGAACACACAGCACCTATGTAGCACTGAATAGCTTTGATGAGTTGTTATGAAGCGATTCGTGCCCATCTCTATGTGCGTGAACCATTGATCGTTCCACTGTATGTATACATAGTATATGCAGCTAAATGGCATTACTATCAAAATGTTAAAGCATCAGTCCTCAAGCATGTGTTACAAGGCAGGTGGTTGTTTTGTAGCCACTTTTTGCTTGCATTCAGAGCAGAAGAGGGGAGACTAAAATGCATAAAAGTGCACAAATATTTGTGTGTGAGAGAGAAACATACAGAGGCAAAGAGAGAGAGAGAACAGGGAGGAGGTGAGAAAAAAGAGAAGAAAAAAGCTTTCTTCATGACCAGTTTTGTTGTTTGGCTGCCAGCCATCCTACACAGACAGACACACAAGTAAGCTCCAGTTAACCTCTGAGCAGACATCTATAGAACTGCACTGTTAACTGGCTTTTGAAAACAATTTTGTAACATAAATGAGTGGCAAGGAGAATGAAAAAAACTCTAGTTCTTCTGCTAACATAGCAAAAATAATTTGTTTGCTATGGGCTTTTCTAAAATAGCAAACTGCATTCATGTACAATGTGTTTTGCTAACCTTGCAAAGACAATAATTTTTTACATGTATTTTGCTACTCAGGCAAAACTAGCTGTTTGCCCTGAATTTACCTCTAACTGGCCATGCACTGCTACTCAACTCTCTATTTCACATCCCACACTTCTAGGTTTACAGTTCTTATACTTCTCCTTAAATCATTTAATACTTTACTTACACAAAATACCAAACTTTGACATCACAACCCCCCCATCAAATGAGTGTGGGGATCTCTTAAAACAAATTATCCCTGTTGTCCAATGGACATTCAGAATACTACTTTTTAAAAGCTATTTTTATTTATAACCTTCATTTTCAATATTACATCTCATACATATCTTCTTTAAGCATTTTATCTTTTTTTCCAGAAAAAAATAGCAATACTGACACATCAAAAATGAAAAACTTTCTGCACATCTAAAGACAATTCATCTTCAAGTCAGTTTTTGAAAACAGAACTACACTGGACAGCATAATAGATTTTGAGCCCAAAGATGGATGTATTTGCTAGTACATTTATTTTTTTTCTTCTATGTAACCTTTCCCCCCTACCTTAAGGATCTCTTGATGATTCTCTGAAGCATACAGTCTACCATCACGTACTATATCTTCTATTAGTTCCTGATAATCCTCTGTTGAAGACACAGAATGTATTACTTGCATTGCTATTCTCTTTTTCTAGAATAACAAATGCTCCTGTTAGTTATCTGTACACGCAAATGAAAGGGTTCCAGTACTGTATATACATCCTGAAATATCTATAATACATATAAGCAACGGCTTTCTTTTCAAATTAGCAAATTTAATGTAGTCCAAAAAGCCTTCAAGAAATAAACTATATTATTAAGTTTAAAAAGTCTCATGCATGTCCTTCTATTAACATGCTCATAGCAGAAATCCCAACCAACCTTAAATAACTCTATAAACTCCAGCTATATAACATATTTAAACAATTTTTGCTTGAAAAATTAACTCATAATGTTAGAAATATGCTGTCAGCCTTACCTCCCCTCTTTAATTTATTTATATAATAAAGCACATTCTTTGTTAACAGCATGTAGTGTTTTAGACCTGAAATCCAAAGTATATTACTCTTTCATTAACTCTTTAACTCCAGTACCTTTTTTGGGCTGCTCTGGATGATTTTGGGCATGCTGCATTTGTCTCACCCAGCCCCATGTGTGTTGTGAATTTGTTTAGTTTGTACTTGGAAGTTGCCATTCCAGACCCTTGTGCTGTGTTTCTGGCAGATTTCTGAACAATAAAGACTAATAAAAGAGTGATATTCTTTGGGGTTGAGGTCTAAAATATTGTTTGGGTATCTGTATAGCACTCGCATTATTTTAGGCATCAATTTCTATTCAGATGTCTCCGTTCAAGCCAATTCTGTGCTGTACTGGCTTTTCATAGCCCCATTGTTTACATTAGAATAACTAAGGAGTGCGTGTGATGGGGGTGAATCTGCCAGGTTTGTGTGCTTCAAATTTAAACACAGTTTAGTCCAAAATTCAACTTCAAAACAGAAGTGTAAACCCATTAGTACATCAAAAGAAAAGGCATTTCCTAGGGGAAAACAATAATCTATTAGTTAGACCTAAATCTGTATACCAAGAAAGCAACACATATGCTTTCACATATGTAATTTAGACTACACATATGCCAATCTGAGTGAATATAAAATATATTCTGGGCAATATAATACAAAATACATAAAATCCAAGAGAGCATTACTGAAAATGGATAGCCATGTTATACATCTAACATCTTCATGGACTTTCTCATAAATACATGGCTTCATCCTGTATTATTTTGTGTAGAAATGTGTCTTGATACAACAGATAAATAAATATAATACTGGACACAATTTTAAGAGCCTTCAATCAATTAGACTCCCTTCTCTCATAAAAGATCCTTCATTCAACTCTAAAGTTCTAAAGGTTGCAAATGGCATAATTTTATATCCAGGTACTCCTAGCTCCACAGCTTGGATGTAACACATTAAACTTAATGACTGATAATACATTCTTACTATTATTATTTTATGGAACCACGTACTTACTTATATAATATTCTAGCAAGAATAGTTTATCTGTTCCTTTTTCTGCATGATGAATAACACTTATCTTTGGAAAATGTTATTTTGGGATCCTGTGACGGATCGTTTTTAAGGATGTGTTGGCATTTTAAAGATGTACCTTTTTCATTTCCCAGTAGTCCTCCTTATACATACTGGTTTCCCCCCAAAATCACTGTAAGCAATTTAGCAATAACATATCAAATTACCCACTTGTGTGTACTCTTTGCAAAGAGTGAACAACTTGTAAAAGTTAGGGCAAAGAAGAATAGATTTCAATACCATTTGCAGGCAAAGATGAATAGATTATCTTATTTCAAGAATATTTGCTGGCTTTGCTCCATTCTTACAATGTGAAAAAAATTCAAAGATTCTTTCAGCCCCATTAGATATTCAAAGCTAGGTTTCACATCTGTGCTGTGCTTTCAAAAAGGTAGGCTCTTAAGAGACTGAAGACTACATCAGTCAATAATTCTAGTATTAAAAAAAGCTAACCTGGTAGCACAGAGATTGGTGAAGTTTTTCAGCATTGTGCACAGTATTCCTAATATGAGTTCATTGACCAGAAAGTTCTGTAGTCGCATTTTATGAAAAGCCAACTTTCTCACAGATGCAAAACTAATATCCTCTCTTACCCCCCACCCAAATCTCTGAGATGGTGAACACTGGTCTAAATAATTTTTTTTAAAAAGTTTCAACTTATGCAATGCCCACACTTCAGTTTCATAGTAGGTCCTTACCATCATACGTTACATAAGGGACTTGGAATCCTTTAGCGCTATTTCCTTCATTTGATTTAAACTGAATCCATAGCTTTTTAGACCGAGAAGTGAAAGCTATTGGGCGTTCGTAGGTTTGGCAGGTTTCATATGTGGTCACAGAATTGGAGGAAGCTTCCAAACAAATTGGACAAAGGTAGAGATTAGCTACAGGTTTTCCTTCTGAGCAACAAAAATGATTAATGCACTCCCTATATTTTATGTGGCAAATAGTAATTATTACATTGTTGCTAATATATATTAGCTGGTGTTTAATGATCCTTGTCTTTGCAAATTAAAAGGGTCCTTTAAACAGGTTGTCCCTTTTATGGCTAAAATGTTGACTGTGGAAGATTCAAGAGAAGAAACAGAAGTTTTATTTTCAAAACACTCACCAAGATATCTCAGGCTTAGCAGTTTCTCTATTTAACAGTAAATACTGATTTCAATCTATCTAGTCCTATCTAGTCCTCCAATGCTACAGGTTATTTAACTAGTGGACTTCTAAATACAAGCTAGTCTTTCCTGGATGTGCTATGTACAGTGGTACCCCGAGTTACAAACAACCCGGGTTATGTAATGAAGTCCATTGAAAATAATGGCCCCATTTACGTATTTTTCCCCAGAATAGCGTGGGTTGTGTATTTTTTCATAAGGAATTATGAAAAAAATACTCAGAATGCATTGCACCCCCATGTGGTTCCGGGTCATGAAATTTCCAGGTTACGGCACGTCACAGGGAATGGATCAACTTTGTAACCTGAGGGACCACTGTATTTTTATTTTTGCTTCCTAAAGCACTTCAACTAGCCCCTTCTAATATGTTTTCCTCAGTCTGAGGAAACTAGCCCTACCTGAATTCTACACAGTTCAGCCCTAACTGGTTCATCTTACAATTAAGCCCTACCTTCCAGCTTGCACGCCCTATCTGCTAGCTAAACTCTCAGTCTTTGCATTTTACATCTTACTCTCATGCCTGACTAGATTTTGCTTTGCTATAGTGTGATTGCCTACTAGGGTTCATTTAGCAGGCAGTTCATCACAGAGGACATTTCAATGAAAGACCTTCAAAGTGGAAAAGGAAATGTTCAAACACTTATGTGTAATACTTATTTTCAGATGCAAGATCCTCATTCATGTAGAGACAAAACATGATATTTCAGCTCTCTGTGCAGCAAGGTGACTTAATCAGAAGGAAAACCAGCTGGCTGCACAAGGAAAACAAACACTAGACTGTCACAAGAATGAAAACACTCTGTGGTCAAGGCACTTACACCGTATATGCATCCCTTCACTTTGTCTATCCAACTGAAGCAAACTCTTGGGCTTTCATTGCATCAAGGTCAAGTGACTGAGCTAAGAAACAGGAACTTCCCTTGCCTCTGCCATGAACTCCCCAGTTGACTTCTGCTAAGGCACTGTCTTTCATTTTCTGTTCCACACTCACCATCTGCAAGTACACCTCTTTAGTGTAATAGATACAGTTACATCATGCACATGAAAATATTATACTTGGAAAAGCTTTATGGATGCCTATTTATTTAGTATATTATTATTTTGCAGTGGTTGTTACAATTATCATTAGTAGTTGATTGAAAAACTGATTTTTCAATTTTATTTTTTATTTATTTATTTATTTATTTATTTATTTATTTATTTATTTATTTATTAGATGTATATACTGCCCATCTGGCATACATGCCACTCTAGAACACCACTAGAATAAATTTTTGAAGTTTTAAAGATTTTACTCTAAAGATGATAATTTGTAGGATAAGCTGTTCTCTGTTTTGCTAAACATCCATCTTTTTAAACATTTGACTGAGATTTTCCAAGTGTGCCTAAAGATGAGTTTACTTTCTACTCTCTTCATGCAAATCATGAACAACATTTCCTGTGGCTAACACTGTCTTGACCAATTAATTTGCCTTCTTTTGACAGCTAAGAAAAGTAGCAGAGGTTTCACCTGATAGAGGAGTCGATTCTACTCCTGAATTTAAAAAAATGTAGCCATGACTGAGGCCACAACACTCCACAATCTCCTAGACCAGTGGTGGTGAACCTTTGGCACTCCACATATTTTGGACAACTCCCACAGTCCTTTGTCACTGGCAATACAAGCTTGGGATTCTGGGAGTTGTGGTCCAAAACATCTGGAGTGCCAAAGGTTTGCCACCACTGTCCTAGACCAACTGAACCATTAGCAAAACCAGCAGGGGAGACTACTGATTGCTACAGGAGATCCTTACAGAAGGCTAAGTAGCTGTTCTTGTCCATCATGCACAGTAGCTCTCCCCGGTGCTTCCAGTAGTTCATCTTGAGGCTAGTTCACCCTGCAGTTTCTGGAAGCTAAGATGTCTTCTAATAGCAGCAGGTACCACTGAATATTTTTGCTTCCCACTACCATCCAATGAAAGGCACTGGGGCTCAACAGTATTTCACCTTCAGACTCTAGAGCAGCTGTTTTCAGCAGGGCCTTGTGGCTCCCGGGGGTGTGTGTCATTTGAAGGGGGCTACAGACTGGAAACAATTCTTCACACACCACCTTATAAGGTTCATAATGTGGGACTTAGAATCCTGAATCAGCCTATATTTCTTTGGCATTGTTTATGGCTGTAGCAAAAAAAAAAAGTTGAAAATGGCTTCTCTAGAGGATTGGCTTGTCAAACAGACATACGAAGAAAGGCACATGGGAGTTAGAAAGGAGAATTTCTTTCTTCCTCCCTCTTCCATCCAGCATGGATAATTCTGGTTCCAGATGAGTGTCTGGAAACAGAATTTAAGAATGTAAGAATTTTTACATCCTTAATGTGTTGAATATTTGCCAAATCAGTTCTCAAATGAGAGTGTGTTGTATCAAGGAATGGTAGCCGACGCCGTAGCCCACCATATGGCTTTCACCTTCCATTCTCATTGGCCCTACCGAGCACAGCCAATGGTGAGGAATGATGGGAGCTGCAATCCAAAACATCTGAAAGTCCAGTGACCCATCCTGTGGTTTATGTCTGAGTTAGGCTTCCTAAGAAGGGCTTTAGCTGATGAAATACAGGCAAATCAAGACAGAAGGCAATATATGACCCCCACATTCAAGCATGTGTTTTAACTTACAGCTTTTCCTCATCACTAGGTAGTCTCCACATTCATCTTCTATTGGCAAAAATATTTCTGGAACCACAATAAGTATTCGGCGTTTAGGAGGTGGATTTATAGTCCAGATGCACTCTGTGTTAGCAGGGTAGTTTCCTGGATAGTTTGGGGATTCTATGTATCCTGTAAAATCTCCAAGCTCACCACCACAGTGCCTGTCTAAAGAAGAGCAGGTATCATTCACAGCCAGGGAAGAAAGGAGAAAACTAGGAAAAACGATCAAAATAGCAAATGATTCCATAAAGCTAACTGCTTTGTCATCGAGGAATCAGACAGTCCCCCCCTTCTCAAATCAATTCATAATGAGTACAGTAATACCTTGGTTTAAAGATAACTTGGTTTGAGAGCATTTTGCAAGACAAGCAAACATTTCTTCTAAATTTTGCCTTGATCAACAAACAATGTTTTTCAATACAAGCATGGAGCAGGTCACATGATCACAAGTGAGCCAATGGTGGCTCTGTCTCTCTCTTCTCCTGCTGGATTGTAGGTGATCATCTGAACGCTCCATCTCAGGCAAGCCTCAAAAGCAGGGGGAGGAGAGAAGGCAGGTTTCCCTTGCACCAGCCAGGAACATTTTCAAAGGAGAGTGGAGATTTTCTTTCTATTTCTATTCTTATTTACTTTGTTTTCAACATTATTTCTTATTTTTCAAACCATGGGACAGTTAGCCAAGTTGTATAGGGATACAAATTGCATTATCACCTGGATGTAGTAAAAACAGGTCAAGCTTCACAGATTCTAAAGGCTGCTTGCTTCCTGTACCTATGGTCTGTCTGAACACTGCGACTTGCATTTCTGACAAACTGCAATACAGTCAGTGTTTACCTTTGCACTGTGTTACACTTGTGGATCCATCATAATCAGTGGTTGTGTTTCCAGGGCACAAAATGCAGTAATTCTGTCCAAACTCGGGCTGGTATGTTCCAGCTGGGCAACGGATACATCGATGTGTTGTAGTGTTGTAGAAATGGCCAGGTGAGCACTGCACTGTTGAAGTGGATAAATAAACCTATGGTCATTGTATCTCTGGCTAATATTCTGTACATGTGCACCTCAGTTCTACAAGATGATCACAGGAATCACCTGTTCAAGTAAGGGGAACTGGCAGACCGGCTGCAGCTATTTTAAAAGAAGAAAATGCTTCTGTTGTGGAAAGCTGGGGGAGAAATGAGTGTGGCTGCACATGTTTCTTGTGGGCTCTTGAGAGCTATGGTGTCTTACCTTTTGTCTCACAGTCCTGAAACAATACTGCACCAATATGTTTAGTCATCAGGCCTCCGCCACAGGTAAAACAAGATGTCCGTCCTGCTTCAGGCTGATACATTCCGAAAGGACACGGAAGGCAGGGCTTAAAACCATCAGAGGAATATTCACCAGGTGAGCACTGTCCTGAGATTATTGTTGGGGAGACATGCAGATATTAGATTAACCAAGAAAGATATCGTAATTGCAATAGCACATTGAAGGCTCTCTTCATGGCAAGGCCCACAATCTAAAATAGAGCATTATATGTGTAAAAATCTAGAACAAATGTGTTCCAAAATCAGAACTGCAACCAGTCACAGGCATAATCTGTACCACGGCGGTGCTTTTACATGATGTTTCAGGTTTTGTGTTTTGCCCATAAGTAAAGTTTTATCATTTTAATTTGTCTTACAGCCACAATTGACAGCTATACAGCAGAACAAAACCCACAAAAACTCTAAGGCAGAGACTTGCCCACACAAAAGATTACATAACAAAACACAAGAGCAATCTAATATATGTGGTCCAGTGCAATGAGGAGTGTGCAGAGCTCTATACTGGAGAAACCAAACAGCCATTAAACAGGAGGATGGCCCAACACAGGAGGGGCAACAGCTCAGGGCCAGAATCAGTGGTGTACCTTCATTTGAAGGACAAAGGACAATCTTTCAAAGACGAAGATGTGCACTTATTAGAAAGAGAAGATAGGTAGTTTGACTTGAGAGAGGAGTCAGGGAAGCCATTTATATGTGTATAGAAAATCCCTCTCTCAACAGAGTTGGGGGAATTAAGTACAACCTGTCTACCACTTATCATGCTGTCCTTTCATTGATCAGAAGCACTTCACACCTCCACCAGAAAGGCCACTGCTAATGATCCATACTTAATGGGTGTTGGGAAGAGTTGCATTGGTGTGGCTGTCACACACTCCAGAAGAGCCTATTCAGACCATGTCCACCTAAAGAGCCTATTCAGACCATGGTAGGGTGAAATCAAGGTGAACTATAAATCTTCAACTTTCCTTAGACTGAAGAAGCTACTTGGATGAGTAGTGAAACTGTTTGATTCCACAAGAAAAGAAGTCCAGGTCCCATGACTCAAGTCCTGGATAACTTCACCTGGATGACTGGGAATCTCCACAGATATACAACAGAACAGAACAAAAATTCTTCCTTATTGTGCTGAGTGCTGGCCATGCACACGCACTTGACTCTTTGAAAGCTGCCTTGCAATATTATTTTACTACAATACAGATCTCTAGCTAATCCATTTTCCTTTATGGACTTCTAACTAGTTTACAGTAGTTTGTCACTGCAGAACCTGAATATAGTCTATCTACACAGTTGCAATGACTTGTTTCAGTAATGTCCCTGGGGGGTCCCAAATACTGTATGTCAAATGGGTTGATTTCAACGTGGTTGAGATTTCCTGCAGGACAAAACAATGTATAACAACAGTCTTAGTTTTTTACTGGTGTCCATAGGTGTTTTCTCCTATACAAATGGTATAGATAGGTGCATATATTAAATCCAGGTTGGAATCATAGCAAGGAGAATCATGAGGCTTTGGAGCCCTAAATGCATCTCCTGTTACTCCCAACCAGTTCACCTTCCCTGCTTGGTCAAGCAATTAAGAATGAGCTCTTCCCTATAGGAACAGAATGTCCAAAGTGCCCATGCCAAAGGAAAATGGGGAAGAGAAGATGGGTTGTGTTATGGCCTCTGGGGGTCCCTGTGTGCTTTGACTATGTGCCTACACTGGAACAGATTAAGAACCAAGTGTCTACAGACTTGCATTATCCCAGTCAAGCACCGCTGCAATTCACCCTTCATTTCTTTCAATAAATCTTATGTTAAAACCCTGTTCAAGTCCCTTTCAAATGAACAGCCCATGCCTGGCAGCAGAACTTGGTTTATTAGTGCCCTTATAATAATTATACATCCTTTTTGAGGGCAGAAAATATGTTCCACATTAAATATAATTATTTTAAACAATCTATAAAATGGAACCAGACCATGCCTTTAATTGCTGACAGTTTAGAAAGAATGAAATCCAGCTCCTACTGTAGCTAGGGCTTTAATAATGGCTCCTTTCCTTCCAAAGTACTTTGGTGCCTTTACACTAGAAAGACAGAACTACTTTACTGAATTGATGATAGCACACATAGATGTCCCCTGCTGTTTCTTTGTTTCAGTGTAGTATGTCTTCCATGTTTGCAGCAGGCTGATTTCAACAACAAGAAAAGCAGTCAACGCTGTTCTACACAGCCCAGGATTCCTGCTGCAGCTGTTTGGCCACAATATAAAACTCTGTCCTTTTAAAGAGATGTTAAAACTGTTAGGGTGGCTTTATAGCACCAATAAATCACTTCACTGAATGGCTGTTTTTGTTAGGGGGTTAAATTGGCCTTGGCTTCAGTTCAGGTTATTTAAGTTTGTGTAGCAAATAAGGCATATTAACGGGTCATGATCAGGGATGAGGAATTTTGTTTACAGCTAATGAACTGAGTTTAACAGAGAGTGCCCCTTTGGCTTAAGAAGAAAGAGGCTGGATGGAGCTGCATGGGTTCCTTGAAGCAAGCAAGGAAGAAAATGAGATGCTGAACATTGATAACAGAATGCTGACGTTGGAAGGGGCCTACAAGGACATCAAGTCCAATCTTGTGCTCAATGCAGGAATACAAATCAAAGGACGTCTGCCAGGTGGTTGTCCAAATTTTTCTTGAATGCCTCCAGTACTGGAGCGCTTCCACTGTCATACTGCTCTAACAGTTGGGAAGTTTTTCCTGATAGTCATCTGAAAGCTGGGTTCTCATAACATGAGTGCAATGTTACATGTCCTGTACTCTGGGGTGATCAAGCACAGATCCAGCCCCTCTTTCGTACGACAGCCTCTCAAGTATTTGAAAAGTGCTATCATACTGTCTCTCTCCTCAGTCTTTTTTTCTCCAGGCTAAACATGCCCAATTCTTTCCTCATGGGGCTTGGTTTCCAGTCCGCTAATCATCTTTGTCACCCTCCTCTGAAACTGGTTCCAATTTGTCATGGCACATGCAACATGAAGAAACTACTGTACTTCTGCACCAACAGTCCTCACCACCACAAGGAGCTTGTAAATAACAGTGTTATATACAGTAAGAACTTGAACTATGATTCATAGGTATAGGGCAATTCCATTACAGTAATCTTGTGGACATTCTCCCCCACTTCCTGTGAACATCTGTAGTCATAAAGATGTGCTGTATCAGTAACCTGTATGGTTCCTGTAGCTATCAGGAATGATAACATGGAGTCTTTCCTCTCAATTATTTGTCTTTTCAACACTAAAAAGAATCAAGGGGGGTAGAATTTGTTTTAAGACCCCCAAGTTTATGATCAGAAAGAAGCAGCACACAATAGAACATTTATGGGAACTCGATCACTTTCAGAATGCAGACAGAATGCTAATACAGTGGTACCTTGTATAAAGGAATTAATTCATTCCAAATGAATTTATGTTAAGCAAATTTTCCTTTATACAAATTTCCCATAGGAATGCATTGAAAACAGAGTAATCCGTAATCACAACCATTTTTATGTTGTATGGATTTGCCCCATAGGCGATTATGTTAAGCAAATTTCCCCTATCTCCGGAATTTTTTATGTTGTACAAATTTTATGTTATACAAACCGTTTGTTATACAAGGGTCCACTGTACATGTAAAACAAAAACAAAGCTCTTTTTTTTTTTTTGAAAACTGGGAGGGTTGCTGCCAGAGAATCTAGTCCAGTCTTCCCAACGATGACTAGACAGGATAGAAGCTCTAACCTAACACATCTGGAGACCATAATGTCAGATAAAGCTGTGGTAGACCTTACCCAAATTAAGTGTACCTACAGTCCAGCTCAGTACAAGACAGCTTCTTATGTTTTCCTCACACAGAATACTATGTATAGGTGAATTTGCAAGAATTAAAATATGCCAATATTTATTTCAGTTTGTTAAATGTTCCACAATCATTTTATTACTTTACTATTCAAGCATCTTTTGCCTGTCCTCTCAAAAAACAATCCCTCCAAAAAAAATTACAGTACTTGGGTTCCCTTCTAACCCAATCCACAGCTTTATGAACGACAACAGACAAAACACTACCTAATATTGGGCAAATCACTTATTTTTCATCAGTTTAATAAGCATACCCTTTGGTATCCTGCCTGATGGGCATCAATACCAGGGTTTCCCATTCCTTAAAACAATTCTGGGAAGCTATTTTTGGGTGACTTTTTAAAAGAGAATGAGAATGGCTTTCACAGAATATATATATAAACAACTCTGCGATCCAATGAAGTAGTAAATCTCATTCCACCATGGATCCCACAATGGATCTTTTTTATTTTTTTCCTCCATAGGTATTTTTTTAGCTCTAAACAGTGTATTGTGATGCATCTGAATTCATACATTGCTCTCTTGTTTGTCCTGCATTTCCAAGAATTCTGATTATATTTTACTAATTTCCTATCCTGATATTCCTTTGTATTATTTAAGCTGCCAATTTCCAAACAGCTGCCCTATATTGGCCAAAACAGAGGGGCAAGATAGGGGTTAGAGGCCAATGCATCTGAACGAATTCAATTTAGTGTATGATGTTTTAAACAATTCCCAATAGACCTTAAGTAATTTGACTGCTTGTATTAGCAATGTGACATCACTAACAAAGGATGATTGTTATAAATTCCTGCTCCTCTGTCGATTCACTATTCATGTTCTTATCACCAACTCTTCTTCAGCAATGTGACCCTTTTAGAACTTAAATATTAGAATATGCATTCTGTGACTTGAGCTATCATTTGTGAGAAACAGGCATTACCATATAATTATGCAATGAATGAAGCCATCCACAGCTTCATAGACGCAAATATCAACTTTCAGAAGCACTGTTCATGTGCAACCATCTGAAATCTGTTTGTAGAGGTACATGCACTGTTTCTATGCAAACAGTTTACAGGAGGCAATTACATACAGCAACAAATCCTGACAGGGTTTATGAGAGCTGTATTCAAAAGGAGGAGGAGGAGGAGGAGGAGGAGGAGGCTTCCAATTTCTGACATTATGCACCTTAACCACATTTGCTACTTGGCCAATGACCCTTGTAGTTCTTTCCAGTGAATCTCTGGCCTCACAGAAGCATCAGCTGAAATCTTGGTGTATGTGTGTGTGTGTGTGTTTGTGTGTGTGTATGTGTGTGTGTGTGTTGTGTCGTGTCGTGTCGTATCATTACAGCCCTGACAGACTCTTCATGACCCCATGTCCACGGAGTTTCCTTGGCAGGAATACTGGAGCAGTTTGCCAGTTCCTACTCCAGGCACCTACTGCACCTGGTATTCCCTGGTGGTCTCCCATACAGTTTCGCAAATAGCACAACTTTTCAAAGTGAACTGCTGTCAAGTCAGGATATCTCTGTAGACATTATCTTTATTGGTTGCATACTGAGCCAAATGACTCAGCACATAAGAGACAATATTTATGGAGATTTCTTAGCTGTGCAACAGGAATCCAGCTATTAATTTCCTGTCGATGTCTACCTAGGAGCTGGGAGCTTAGCTGAGTTTAGCTAGGTGCTGCCCCAAAGAAAGGTACCATTCACAAAACAGAAACATGCAGTAAGAGGAGGAGCAGCATAAATTATTAAAAGATTCTGCTTGCTGGGTTTTTTTTGTTTGTTTGTTTTTGGTCACTGATCTTACAATTGCTATGAATCTTAGATTTCTGGAAGCAGTGGCAGAAGGACTGGCAGCAGCAAACCAGCAGTGAATGTAGTACTATTAAAGCCTCCCACCTATCCCAGTCTGAGGCTCTCAAAGGTTTCCCCGTGGAGGGACAGGGAATAGAAAGCCTTTGATTCATTTAAATTAAATATTACCAGTACTCGTTCTGTTTTATTCCAGCCTAACTTGATGAAACAAGATTTTGCCCATTGCTTTGCTCAGATAACATTGGGAAGATTTTATGCTCTACCTATTCTCACAGCCATAGGCATATTACAATTGACTGGACATCTGTACACACATGTACATGGAATAGCAGATCAACACAAAAGGCAACATGCAGCCCACAACTAAACCCCAGGCCCACTTTGGCACCAAAGAAACTATGAAGCCGCTAACCTCCCCACATCCAAAAATTCTGTTGCTACTGTTTTAAACCTCACCATGTTTTTACAAAGTCTGCCACAACCAGTATATTAAAAATGCATGGAAAAGGAAGACTTAGCATGGCATGTTCTGTGGTTCTGCAGGACTAACAACCTCACCTCCACACTCAGATATATTTCGAGCTCCAACTGTTTTGAGGTTCCCTGGATTTTGAAGATTTGGACAAGGTTCACAAGTTATTTGGCCTTCATTGTCTTGATAAGTTCCATTGGGACATAAAACACATTCTTCTTGCTCGTCGTGGTAATATGTTCCAACACTGCAGCTAGCTAACAACAGAAGACAAAATAATGGGATACACTGAATCAGTGAATGTCTTTTATAAAATGGATGGAAGTTTTGCACCAGTATCTTATGGACAGTGCAGAAACATGATCAATGAATGCCCCAAAAATTCATGGGAGAAGTCTTCCAAGTATGCTTCTTAAGGTGAGCTTAAAGCTGGTTACTATTGGGCTCTGGGCTGTGTGTTTTAATGCTTCATCCTTGGTAACATCTGGTTGAAATATTCCACCCAGTATTCACACAGAAGCAGCCAATTACCCCTTATATATCCCCCTCTTCAACATTGCCCGTTTTTGAAAGACAAGTTTCAATGCTTATTTATGTCATGTTATCCATCATTTTATAACATGGATCCTTAATAAATGTGTGATTGTTTAAAATACTGTTTCATGCTAACAGAACTGGTATAAATTATTCTTCTATGTGCCGCAAACTTTAAATAAAAATGTTCAAGTTTTTTCAGCATATATATTTGTTTAAAAATTGGGCTGAAATGTTCATTAGTGTTTCCACATAAAGTACTATATACCACACAGTACAATAAAATGCCTGTTTTCAAAACAAAAAGTAGACTTGGAAATAATGACAAAATATAAAGGATTCAGCATACTTTCTTTGCCAGCTTTATTATTTACCATAACCTGCCTTTAAGAAAAGAAGTAAAATACAAATTGCCTTCAGCAGGCTTCATTCCAATAAGCACCACCTTTGTTTATCTTCATTGTCCATTAAAATCCTACTCCTGCAGGTGTTGGGAGGGGCAGTGAAAGTTATTCTGATGCAAAAGAAAGAGGGTAGAGAGGCACCCATGGGGAGCCAGGATTAGGAGTTATACTCTGTGAGTGTCTCAGTTACTAAGAAAGTGAACCTCATAAAAGAGGTTGCAATCCACAGCAAACCATTCCCTTAACAGCCATGCCCTGACTACATCAAGAAAAATACCCTCTATATTTCTAAGCAGTCTACGTATTCTTTTAGAACCTTTTTGTTTGGGTGTTTACTGGTTCACAGGCTGCAGTCATATGGAGAAATCAACTGCATTAGGGCTTGGGTAGTAACTCCATTATTCCTAAAACAGTAGGCTGGCAGCAAGCTAGCCACTGGAATGCTCCTGCCACCTCATTTAAGACCTTTTCATTAGAACATGGAAAAATGTTGCAAGCAAAATGCTGGGGATCATGCTAGGTTATGAACCAACAATATTTAGGAAAGAGTTCTGTGTTGTACTATTTTCCCCTTTTCAAAAAGGAATAATTGGCCCCCAGTGCAACTTCATATGCTTCTCTTTAGTGAAATACCACTGCATACTATTCATATAGTATTGCAGAGGATGTCTGATCTGTTCATTCAACACTGCTTTTGTAATCCACCATACATTTTTTTAAAAAAACAGATATTTACTTAGACTGAAATCAGTAATATGCATGCACGCACACACGGACACGGACACAACATTAGAATAATATTTACAGCAGTAATATTTAGAGTAATATTTACACCATGATTTGAAAAACAGTGTCATGTGTACTGCAGAATTAATATCATGAACTTCTTAGCCTGATGAACTACAGACATTGTGCTAGAAGAGGAAGCAACTTTCTTATTTAGAAAAAAAATCATATTCACACTTTCTTTTCCAAAATAAAAAGCTAATATTTATTGGAAAAATTCACAGAGGTGAGAAACACAACAGGAATCCTGGTTCTAACAGAGGTGAAGATATGGTGAAGATATGGATACTCATGGCTACCCCCTCACCTCTTAAAAGCACTAGTAAGATATCTCCCCTGTCAAGAGAAGAATCAAGAAAGAAAAGTAGGGATATTGGTCTATTATTTTATTTATTTTATTTTAGAGTATTTTTACCCCACCTTTCTCCTTGGAAAAGGACACAAGGTGGCTTACAGTAATGAGGGACAATATTGCTATCCTTGGAATGCCAGTCTAGACTGAAAGAAGGTCAGTATGTGTCACAGCAGTTAAAGAACAGTTTAGGAAACCTGAAGAGCTCTCTCTCTCTCTCTCTCTCTCTCTCTCTCTCTCTCTCTCTCTTTGTGTGAGGCAAATCACACATACATTATAATAGTGTTCTGGCCTATATATTGTCCCTAATTACTGTAAGCCACCTTGGGTCCTTTTCTAAGGAGAAAGGTGGGGTAAAAAAAATTCAAAATAAATAAATAAATAAATAGTGGGATCATATGGAGATATGGTTTGATCTGCTTTAGGAATGGGCTGGTTAACCCCCTTTCCAGTGAATATATGCTGTACAGTAGAGATGGGCACTAAACAGAAAAATGGTGTTTCATTTCTGTTCCGTTCCGTGCTCATCTCCCTTCATTTATCGTTTTTCGGACACGAATATTTTTTAAAAAAAAATCATTGTTTTTTTGTGTTTCGGGTTTCTTCTTCCCCACAGTGGATGAGAGGGCCAGGCGCGCTGTCATCCTCTGTGGGGAAGATCCCTTTAAAAAGACCCCATTCTGCCTCTGCATATGGAGGCGGAACGAGAGTCTCGCCTTCCCCGCGCGGGTCATGACAGGGCCGGGCTCTGTCATGACAGGCACGAGGAAGATCCCTTTGGGATCCCCGTTTTGCCCCTCTGCATGAAGTGCTGCCATGACCGACATGGGAAGATCCCTTTGGGACCCCCGTTTTGCCCTTCTGCATGCCGGGCGCTGCCATGACCCACATGGGGAAGATCCCTTTGGGACCCCTGTTTTGCCCTTCTGCATGCCGGGCGCTGTCATGACCCATGCGGGGAAGATCCCTTTGGACCCCCGTTCAGTCGCTCTGCATGCAGAGGGGCTAACAGGGTTCTCAACTTCCCCGCACCGGATGACAGCGCCCGGATCGCAGCCCCCTCTCCACTCTGCCCCACTGGGCTGTCAGGCTCCATGTTGGGGGGCAGTGAGAGGGAGCTGTGATCTGGCCTCCACATGTGGAGGCGGGATCACAGCCCCCTCTCCAGTGATCCCTTGTGGGAGAAAGCCGTGGCCTCGGCTCCACTTACAGAGACAAAACCCCCGGCCCTCTCCCGACCGCCCTCTGCCAGTGGGGATGACAGCCGAGCTGGCTGTCATCCTCTCACTGCGGAGACAGGAGATTGAGATAGCTGCGGCCTCGCCTCCGCTTGCGGCGGCGAGACCACGGCCCTCTCTGGACCGATCTCCGCAGCGGGAAGGTGACAGAGCTGGCTGTCACTTCCCGCAGCAAAGATCAGTTTCAAAAGAGCTCCAGTCCCACCTCCGCATGTGGAGGCGAGAACGGGGCTCTCACAGTCCTCCCCCACTGGCGATGACAGCTGGGCTGTCATCACCAGTAGGGAGGAACGAACCTAACCTAACCAAACTAATTTGTTCTGGTTCTGTTCGGTTCTTTCCTAAATTACTCTGGGCGTCGTTATTTGTACGGTTAGGTAACGGAACAGATAACGGATAACGGAACATTTTTTTTTCATTTCGTGCCCATCTCTACTGTACAGACAATCTCAAAAAAGCCTGTCCTTGAAGCAAGCCTACCTGTACCCCTTTGAATCCTTGTCAAAAGTTACCTTTTATTTTGGTTCAGTTCCAACATGTGTGATTGCTGGGATCAAATTAAAGTTGATAGTTTAAGCTGTCAATTTGCTTAGGTCACTTTACAATATTAGGAAATTGAAAGCTTCCTCCTGTTCTCACATAGACAGGGGGAGAGAGAATGAAAAGCTGGTTTTTAAAAAAAGCCCCTTGTATATTCGAATCCCAGGTGCCACGCAGTGGAGTGAGCTCCCGTTGTTAATCCCAGCTCCTGCCAACCTAGCAGTTCAAAAGCATGTAAATGCAAGTAGATAGATACCGCCATAAAAAGTGGGAAGGTAAAACAATGTTTCCTTGCAGCCATGCCTGGCCACGTGGCCACGGACTTGCACAGCACTGGCTCTTCGGCCTGCATACGGAGATGAGCAACGCCCCTAGAGATAGACATGACTAGCACACATGTGCGGGGGAAACCTTTACCTTTTACCTTTTATATGAGTGCTGAACTGGTTGCTTGGTAAGCCAATAAGTGTTATGCCATTTAGAAAGAATAAGAATAAGAAAGAATGATAATACAGAATTGAGAGCTACATCCTGCTCCCACATGGAGGAGGGGACAGGAGAGAAAGGGGTGGGCTTTTGTTTTCTAAAAAAAATTCCCTTTAAAGGGAAAATAGGATTGTTTGAGGCACAGAGTGGTTTCTGCACTTCAAAGCATCCAGTTGCTCCTGTTTAGAGTGACCCAGCCCAATCCTGCCTAGGACATTTTCGTAATCTAGCTGTATCCAAAGTCTGTCAGATATAGGTACATCAAGCTAGTGCAGTAGGTAAACACAGCACTTACCACATCTATTATCTGCATGCCTTTGACCCGGACCGCAGAATTCCTGCATGTCAAGTATCCTGAAAGATTTTCTTGTCACATCATGATCCACACCAGAGAGGCGGATATGAAATTGCTCTTTGTTGATCACCTTCCGCAAGGTTCTAATTGCTTTACGCAGCCTCCTCTCAGTTCTTTTACGTACACAGCTCAAACTGCATGTGTCTGGAAAAGGTACAGGTACAATGGTGTTCAGGAGTAGAAACCATTTAGGTGTGAGGCCACTAAGTTCAAAGATGTATGAACTATGCCATTAAATAATATTCTGAATTTGCCTGCAAGGTACATGCAGTATATATTAGAGGCTGAACAAAAAAATAGCTTTCTGAGTTTCAAATAAAGGGATATAAAAGTTTCAAAACAGGAGATACTTTTCTTTTTTGCATGAGATGAAAGTGAAAGATAGAAAAGTGAAGGGTGAAAAGAGGCGCAATCAGAAATAAAACTTTTTAATTACTGTATATTGGGGGGTTCTTTTCAAACCAACCTGTCACCTCCTTATGGTTTGTTTCAAGCTCAAAGTCCATGGAGATAAACTTTTCTCTAGCTGCCTTCGGTCTGCTGAGATCGCCAAGAGCTTTCTTGCCAGAGCTGCATGTGAAGTTTACATAGTAGAAGTTCTCCGTTATTGAATTATGCTTCCCTGTGTGAACAAAATTAAAGGGAACAAGAGCTTGGCCATCCATGCTGTTGTGTGTTTGCTAAAGCTTGATGAATGTTGTTGAGAAAATGGTTATAGGACTGATTGGTCCCAGATTCTAATAAACTCTAAGCAGTTGCACTGGCACTGTCTTGTAATATGGATGTAGTTTCACTTACACTTTTGCTTCAAAGAACAATCTCAGCCAAATATGAACAAAAAGGGAGGGGAAAATTAGCTCAGAAGTCTTAACACTGCTAAACTTCATTGTTTCAAATTCATTGCAGCCTATTTCATTTTACCTAAATATGTCTGCTCTGCCTGTATAAGCCTTCCCCAATTTGGTGCCTTCAAGATATGTTTGACTGGAACTCCTAATATTTCCAGCCAGTCTAGCAATTGACCTTATTGGCTGAAGACCATGAGAACTGAAGTCCAACATCTCTGGAGGATGTTGGAAACTTTATCTGTGTGCTCCAAATCTCTATGCCCTACTATAGTCTTTCATTGGCATCGTTCAGTCTCGAAAGACTATGGTATCATACCTGGAATAGAGATCCTAAAAACAACACCTAATGTGACTAAATAGGCCGATTCGGGAATGGCAGTCTCTACCGCACTGGGGACAGATGTATTCTGTTTCTTGCCCAGTCCTCGAGTTTTGTTGTTTCCATGCCTACCTCTTTTCCTCTGCCTGTTGAACAAATGCTTCTTCAAATTAAGTATTAAGAAATTAATATTAAGGGAATATCCACGGCTATAATTCTAAAGATTTGTTTTACAGAAAAAATATGGACTCAAATGGAATTGTGTGGCTGTAGGCTTCTAAGGATATGTATAGCTCATCATTGGAGATGAAGAAAAACTTTGTTCCATTTCCATTTTGTTACAAGCTTATCAAAGTTTCATATCCTGAATCAACGTGCAAGCTGGAACACAGGTGTCTTTGGTATTCACACTTAACCAGATTTTGCAATGCAGTTTTCCAGCCAAAACAAAAGTATATAACATGCACAATAAGGCTAAATGCAGATTGAAATGGGTAAATGCAGATACAAATGTAGCCCCAAAACCATGAAACGGAAGACTTCTTGTAAAAACTAATCTGGAGTCTTTATAATGACACCTCAAATATGCAATTAGCTGTGAATTAGTACATCAATCAGTTTCAATGCACAACTGATGGAAATGCTACAGTCACACATATAATCCTTTATTCTCAAAAAGGGGAAACCAATACAGCTCGTTTATTTGCCCCTCTTAATCAGTCTATATTGAAATAGTGATGGGGAAGTTCTCTGACCAAATTTTTCAAGTGCAATTAATTTCTCGGTAAAGTGCAAGCTATATCCTAATCTCTTGTTCCTAGTTCCATAGCATCTGAACTCCCAGTATAATGAATAGATTAGGGGAAAGCAATCTACCATCCCATCTCCATCAGAATTAAGCGGGTGAGTAGTAGTAAAGGCTTTTCTTTCCACCAGCAAGCCACTGAGGGTCTGCAGCTGAGAAACCCAGATATTTTTCTTTATACATTTTTGCCAAATATTAGAAATCTAATAACCAATTAATATTGGAGGAATGGTATAGGGACTTATGGAATCTGGCTATTAATGATAAATTGACTTGTGAAATTAAAATTAGGAAAGGCTTTAATGGAATATGGGATAAACTGTTGGTATATGTATTTCAGAAAGGTAAAGGGTATATACCCGGAGAAGACTCAATGTACCGTATTTCTGGAGGGAAATGGGCTGGTCAATACCATGAGAGTTGTAATTTTGCTAAAGTCCCGAGGGGGCGTGCATGGGGTTTATTTTTGTTATATTTTTGTCATATTGGTGTGTGTTTTGATTAATATTTTCATTTCTATTATAGTATTTTGTTGTTTTGTTTTGTAGTTTTATAATATTTAATAAAAAATAAAAAAATAAAATCACATGCCATTTGCTCGATAAATTTCCAATCTGAATAACCAACCTAAGATGCAGAAGAAAGCATACTCAACCTGTTGTAAAGATTGTTGTTTCATTTATCCTCTCAGGTTTCTTTTCCATACAATAATTCACCTTTCTGTCTGTCTCTATTCATTTTCAGCAATGCAGCTTTGTACCAGTCTAGTGATTCTGTAATTGTTCCAGTTTACTTACTCAGCAATGGAATGCTTTTAGAGTATTGCGCTGTATAACTAAGCTTAGCTCCCTAGAATGCACTCTATCTCATTAAAAACTCAAATACCACAATGATCCTAAATGGATCGTTATCCACAGACCAATTCATGCTATCAAGGTTTGCTGTTCCAGCAAAAGACTTTGGCTTCTTATCATGGAGAGGTAGTGGCACAGTACTCTGGAAAAAAGTGTAATAAAGTGCTAGAGAAAGAAGACTCCAAACTCTCCTGTGCCTTTGTAGTCAAATGGGGGGGCTCTGTGGACATGAATTGGTTTTGTTTGGACCACTTGTGTGTTTTGATGCATGGCAGCGATCAAAATGGGCGTTTATACACGACCCCTAAGCACCGCTGCAAATGGCTGCAAGCTCCGGACTTTAAAAATGTTTACCCACCAGCTCCAGAGTTTGCAGACAATTAAGTGTGACCCCGCCCACCTTAGCGCAACCAAACAGCAGTTTTCTTGTACCTGCTTTTTGGATGTGACAAATATTTGATCCGATGTAAGGATAGTGAGTGCGGGGCTCTCCTGGCTTCTGTTTGTTCTTTTTTTGCACCCCGCCCCTTTAAGAGATCTGAATGCTGCCGGGAACAAAACGGAGGTAAGACGGCATTCTTTTCTTTCTTTTTTCTCCCTCACTCAGGAAGCCAGCAACCAGGAAGTGCGGAGGGGGGTGAGGACAGAGGAAGAGCGAGGAACCCCTAAAATCTCTGGTCCAAATTTAAGTGGCCAGCGGATCTTAGGGGTCATGTAAAAAGGCCCAATGTTACAAGGTATTTGAAAAAAAAGTGCAGATCACACCATTAAAGCTTTGGGGACTTAACAATCTACAGCATTAGCCAGGTTTAATTACACAAATGCATTCATACCTGGTATTACATGGTGCACAGCATCTTGAAACATGTTACTCTTTTTCAAGTTACATTTTCCTTCATTAAATTTAAAGGTTACACTTGTCCTGGTGGCAGAGAAGTCTTCAGAAAGAAATAGTAAAGTAGTTATTTTCGATGCAATGAATGCAATTTTGTTAAAAACAAGAACTTGAACAGAAATGACTTAAAAAAAAACATGAGCCATGAACTTTATGATGCTGACTACGCAGACATTTAGCCTGCTACGAGGATGGTCTAACTAGCTTCTAAAGACAGCAATGAAACAATGTCATTGCTGGAGCAAACCATCCTGCCCCAGAAGGGATCTATCCATACCTTTCTGAGCACCTGTCAGGGGTTTCTACTGTTTTAGTGTAGGTCAGATTTCTCTGTTCTGGTCCCTTTCCAATGCATATGATCAAAAGATAGCCTTCTTTTTAATTTGCCAGTATTGTGAAGTGCCTTAAGAAGGTGGCCATTTTAAGATACTAGCAAATAAATCAATTCCTTGGCTCTCTGAAAGGAACAAACATCAAGTGTGCATTAGTGCAGTGAATGTTCACAGCACCTTAAGAAAAAGACAAATAAGAATATTTCTCCTGGTCGTTTTCGTTTGCTTTTCTTTTAAAGATTCAGTCAAGAGCCTGCCTTATTAGGCTGCAAACAGGTTCTCAACTGGACTTTAAAGATAAATGCAAATGAGAGCTTTTGGGAGGAAGACTTCTATTTGACTTTTTTCCCCAAGTGGTGCAGAAATATTCACTTCCATAACACATGCTTCAAAACATTTTTTTAAAAATTCCTCAGTCCTTGCATGGAGTAAAGGAAGTGAATAATTTCCAAACAACCTGTAAGAGGCTCTAGGTGGTTATAGCTGTGGCTATCAGCTACTTCACCAAATTGGCAAAGGCTGCAGACCAAATAGGGTTGCTTGATGTACATATGCCATTTGAAAAGCAGGCGCAACCTCCTAGCAACTCCCTTATATTTAGCCCATCCCAGCTCACTTCTTTCACACCATGTCAAAAAGCCATTAGAAACATAGAGCCTTTGTACACGACCCCTAAACTCTGCCGCAAATGGCTGCCTGCTCCGGAGCTTACAATTGTTTCCCCACCAGCTCCGGAGTTTGCAGAAAATTAAGTGCGACCACGCCCACCTAAGCGCGTCCCAGCGCACTTTTCATGTACCTGCTCTCGGAGGGTGAAAATCCCTGATGCGGATTTAAGGGAGTGAGTGCTGGGCTCTCCTCGCTTCTGTTTGTTTGTTGTTGTTGTTTTTCCTCCTGCCCCTTTAAGAGAAGGAATCAGGACGAGGAAGGGGCTCTGGGCAGCTTTGGAGGTGAGCCTGCATTTTTTCTTCTCTTTTTTTCTCCCTCCCCTCACGCAGACAGGAGCAAGGAAGTGCGGGGGGGGGGACATAGGAAGAGCAACGAACCCCCAAGATCTCTGGTCCAAATTTAAGTGGCCAGCGGATCTTAGGGGTCATGTGAAAAGGCCCATAGAGCTGCCTTATACCGAGTGAGACCATCTGTTTATCTAACCCAGTATTGCCACCTTGGACTGACAGCATCTTTCAAGGTCTTAGTCATGGTTTTTTGAGAAGCTCTAATACTCCCTGATCATCTCTCATCCAAGTGCTAACCTGGCCCCACTCTATTCAACCTCAAGTACCAGATGAAATCGAGTAAGGGTAGGACTAGACAGCCCACTTATCCCTGCCTGAAGCAGACTAGATTGTGCTAACTAGGGCCTGTTGAATATATCATCTGGAGCAAAACTAGACCACACTATACTTCAGGCAACCCTGTTTACCATGATCTGGAGTGATCTTTCCCTTTAAAGAGAAAGTAAAAAGAAAAGAAAAACAACCACCTCCCCCTCCTGTCTACTCTTCTCTACTTTGTTTACTCCATGCAAGTGTGGAGAAATGGAAAAAGCTTGCTTCCTGCTCTGCCACAGAGGGGAAGGGAAACTATGCTTTCCATTTCTTTTTTGTTTGTTTTTTAATTGTAGTGCAATTTAAAGGAAATTGAAAACTTTATCTTCCTTCCCCTTGGTAGGGGATTGGGAAGGAAGCTTTATCATTTCTCAAGCTCATTACGTGGCTTAAGCAATGGCACAGGTCAATGCATCTGCCTTGGTTTGATCCCAGTGATCATACATGCTGGAACCAAACCAAAGTGGAGCGACCCTACCCACATGGTGGTGGTGGTGGGAATCAGTAACCCCTGACAGGGACCAAAAAGATGTGGGTGGGCACTGATCAGCAATGGGCTAGTTTATGATGGCACATATGTTATGTGGTCACCAGGAAAAGGAGCAAACCAGGCCATCCTCAACCCTTCTCAACTATAGGACAAATACGCATCTAGCTGCACCTTGTGATCAGAGTAGCATAGTAATAAACTCTTTGGGAGAGGTGTGAGATGAACAAATTGTATTCATGAACTTCTCATCTAAGGAAAGGAAGACTATAAAATGAAGCAACACAATAAACCAAGACAAAATTGACAATTAATTTATATATCACGCTGATGTTCTATGAACCTTATTTGGAGCAGGATCAGAGGATCTGACAATCTGTATACAGTATTAGCATCACCTAGATACTTAAATACTAACTGCAAAAACATTCTGTTCTATAATGTGATTTCACAAAACTTGCACAAAATCTGAACCAGGACTGAGCACTCTGACAGCCAGGAAGTGAACAAAAGTGATCTCCCCCAGCCTTGCTGCCTTGACATGCTGTCAATACCTGCACTGGGAACCTAGATCATTTTCTAGAATCCATCTATGGATTTTTCCAGAAATCTAGAAGTTCCTAGTGGTTAATCTGGTTTGGCTGCTCCCCAAATCAGTATCTTTCTCAAATCAAACACTCTTCTCAAATCATGTTTAACAAACCAGAAACAAGTAAAAGGGTTGCTATGTTTGTTTATTAACATAATTGATTAGTAGCCCTTTGATAAATTAAAATATTACTTACAATTAATGGAAAGCTGATAATATTTTAAATGCTGTTTAAAAGATAATAATCTGCTTAAAAGCACATACATCAGGGCTCCTCAAACTTTTTAAACAGGGGGCCAGTTCACTGTCTCTCAGACACTGCTAGGGGCGGACTATAGCCGGGATCCCAGTGTCAGAGGACGGGGGTGGGGTGGGCAAGAGAGAGAGAGGTGAAGAACCAGAAAGGAGAATGAGAAACCACACATTTGCATACCAAAGACAGGCTTAACACACACACACCTGTGCTTTCCTTCGCTCCCGACTCCCACCCTCGACTCCCACCCTTGCTTCTCCAAGGGCCAGCACAGCACCCTCCCACTGGCTTTGGGTGCACCAAGCAAGGTCCGCCTTGGATATGTTCTCTCTCTCTCTCTCTCTCTCTCTCTCTCTCTCTCTCTCTCTCTCTCTCTCTCTCATTTTTAACCTACTGTGCTCCAAATGCCAGTATTCCCACCCCCGAAATTCCCCCCATCCCATTTATACTAATCCAAGGAAGGGAATGATAAGGGAAACGAAGAAAAATCCCGAGGCGTGCTTCTCCCTCCCTCCTCCCCTTCCAGCTTCATCATCCTACATGAGAGGTATCCTCTGAATAAGAAGGTGGGGTGGGAAGGGGTATCCTTCCCTCCCTCCTTCCTTGCCCCCCCCCAAAGAAGGCTTGCCTCCATCTCTCACCTGCATGAGCAACATGCGTGGATGCTTCCCCCGCAGCGGCAGCAATGCCTCCATCGAGTCCCCTTCTCTCCCAGTGGATCTCTCCCAAAACACACAAACACACACACGATCGCAACCAGAGGTCTTAGTTGCATGGATCAAGGGAGCAACCTAGTCGCCAGGATTTGTAGTCTTCCTTCTTCACAGTGTGAAATATCTCTCTCTCTCTCTCTCTCTCTCTCTCTCTCTCTCTCTTTCTCTGGCCATTCCTGGCAGTGGCCCCAGGGGCTGGGGAGCCCTGACGGGGAGACGTGACGCTGAGATCGCTGGGTGGCCTGCACCCCATACCCTGCGGCTTCTCCACACAGCTCTGAGGGGGGAGAGGGAGGGCCTGGCCTGCTTCAGCCCCTCTTTCCCAGCACTGCTCGTTCCAGCCTGCCAGGCCTGCACAGTAGGCCGCACCACCTCAACCCCACTGTACCTAAATGTGGAGGCAAAAGGGGTGAGGGGAGGGCCTACCGTTGATTCCCCCCTGTCGCACCATGGCCCAGGCCACCTAATGGAACGGCGTAGCAGTGCAGCACCGGTGGCCCTTCTCACTCCCGGGAGGCCCATAGGGCCCTGAGCATCCTCATCCTCATCGTCAACTGGCTGATATGTGGGTACCGTAGCATGCAGTGCTGGAGGAAGCGCCCCCATATAAGGTTTCCCTCACTGGTGGCTTCACCGCCCTACCGCCCTTAACTGTTGTGGCCCTGCCAGCCGGCATGGCCTGTGAGGGCCACCGCCCTGCCCACACCTACAGTCCACCCCAGTGTCTCTGGTAGCATGGGTGAAGGGAGGCAACTCACCAGCCCATGCCCATGCCCATGGGGCCCCACAAGACTCGTGCACCAGTGCTGGGAGGCACAGTGGTGGGTCCCATCCCAGTGGCGTTTCCCTGCCCGGGAATGCCCCATGGGGCAAAGGCAGTGGGCCCACCCACACATCTTTCTCCTCGTTCCCAACCATCTGCTGCTTCTCTCAGTGACTCGACAGTGACACCATGAGCGACATCGCATGGGGTGGCCATCCTTTGGTGGTGGCAGCAGGGGGAGGGGGTTCTGCGGTTGACAGCGGGCTGGGTTTGGGACCCTGGTGAGACAGATCTTGCCCACGGACTATAGTTTGAGAACCCCTGACATACATAGTACAGCCTCATTTTCCCCACCGAAGAGGACATGTCTACGATGGTGCCTGCTCCCACATAATGACAATAAAAATTCAAACAAAGATCAGCTTTTTTTATTCAAAACTGGAAATGAAACAGTTTAGTCTACTTCTTGACCAATATTTATTTAGTTAACTAACAACCTGGTTAAGAAATGAAAAATAATACCAGCCAATATCTAAACAAATTTGATAACATATCTATTAGATATTTACCTAATGCAGCAGACTCATTTGTATTTTGTATTTTTTTCTTAAGTGGAAAAGGGCTGCCACACTTTATAGTATAGGAATCTTCCAGGCCTAAGAAACAGATCATAAAGCTATACAATAAAACAGAAACAAATGCTAGAGAAAAACTGAAATATACTCTTGAAAACACAACAAAGTTTCAGGCTGGAATGGTGATAGCAATGGGCTTTCCTAGTCTCATTTATGTCTCAACTACAACCCTATAGTTGGCTCTCTGACCCCAAAGCTGTCCTGATGACTTAGCAGTTTTACTAATGCTAATCTTTTAACTAAACATTTCAGAATTCCTTATAAAGTGAGAATTTTATTTATTTATTTATTTATTTATTTATTTATTGCCCTGCTTTTCTCCTTAAAAAGGATCCAAGGTGGCTTGCATCATTAAAAGGACAATATATAGCTGCTAAACAGAATAAGTATACCAATATTTAAAAAGAATTGAACAAGGATTAGATTAAAAATGGTCAATACAAGTACTAAACAGATACTGTAGTTTAGAACAATGAACCAAAAGAATCTTTTTTTTAAAAAAATCTTTCTCAGACAGTTAGTCATGAAGGAAAAGCCTGCCTCAAGAGAAAGGTCTTGTGGAAGAACCGCAATTATTTTACTACCTAGGCAAGCTCATGAAAGGCGATGCAGTCTTTTGGACAGCTCGACTCCAAGCTGTGCAGGGCTTTGTAGGTTAAAACCAACACTTTCAATTGTGCCCAGAAACAAATACAGCAGCTGTTGTAACTGGAGAGTTATATATTTCCCTGTAACATATATGTTTCCAGCCCCAGTTAACAACCTGATTGTGGCATTCTGGACCCACTGGGGTTTCCAAACACTTTACAAAGGCACCCCCACATGCAGTGTGTGACAGTAGTCTCATTGCAATATGTCTGGAAGTTGAGTCATGGCTACCGGACTTCTTTTTCTCGAGAGACAGAAACGTTTCACTGCTCATCCAAACAGCTTCATCAGTCTAAATACAGCTAGTGCGAGTCCTCCATCTTATAGTCAGCTTTGACCTTTTATCACCCTGGTCAGAGACAGGCTCTTAAGATAAACAATGGTCTGAATAGGCTTGTTAGGTAGACAATAGTATCCATAGCCTTAAGGTGAACAATGGCCTAAGGTGCTGAAACCTATAAAGTATGGGTCGTTAGCTATGGCCTTGGTGGTGAAGGCTTTTTGATTTGTCTAGGTATTGTTGAAAGCATACCCTGATAAGTAGCAGATAGACTATGCCTGAGCCCCCTCCCGTCTGTGGTGAGGGGTCTCACGCAGTCTAGATTGATTTATCCAACAGACTTAAATTCATTTAATGTTTCCAGGTGTTTCTGCACTACCTCTCTACCTATTCTATGTTGCAATTCCCATCCTACCTCATCTACTCTTTGTCCCACTGGATCTCTTTTTTCCTTTTTGGAGAAAACGGAGGCAAAGAAGCTGTTGAGTAGTTCTGCCTTTTCCATGTCTCCTGTTAGTATTTGGTTATCATCACCACGCAGAGAGCCTATCATTTCCTTATTTTTGGCTGACACTTTCCTAACATGGAAACAAGGGAACAGTTTTTGTCACAGCTACTGCCATAGTCGAGTTTCACACAATGCAGTTATTTGACTTGCATGCCAGTTATGCATCTACCATCCCGTTTCACCTTATAAACATTTTGGCAGGATACTAGTGGTGTTTGCATAAATTGTACATAACTTGCCACAACTAATTGCAGCTGACTAAAAGTGGCCAGGGCACGCCTTAGTTACAAAACTGGGTACATGACCACATGCGCTATTGAGATATGCCCCAATGTTTTACAATTAGCCAAAATTAGCCCAGCAAACCTTAAGCAAAATATCCAACAGGGTTCTGGCATCTATTAACACATTATACTTTCCAGAAACTATAATCTATCGAGTTATACAAAGTAATGCTGTATTTCCTTTCATTGTTACTGCCAAAGTATTCTGGCAAGGAAAAGCTAGTTTTAGTTTATGGAAGACATGAGCAATGTTGAATGTATATATAAATACAACTAAATTTGATTTAGTGATATTTACGTCTCATAAGTTTGTAAGGGTTGCTGTTCTTGTATCCTCCACTAAGATGAATGACAATATTCACAATCTTCTTAACTTACCAGAGATCAAGATGACTTCTGAGGGACAGATTAAAAAGCACCTATCACTTCCATCTGTTTTACTGCAGTGTAGAGTTACTTTGGGTAAAGTGACATCAGGCAGGTACCTTTCTATAGGACAAAACACAGACACTCACAGAAGGAGGAAATTGGATTTGCAATATAAACATGAAACCCCATATATTACATTATCAACCTGTACTCACAGTTTTAGTAACATGGAGAAGGAAAGCGTAAACAATATGTTTCATTTCTCTTTTTAATGAAACCTTTTGTTTTCATACAGATGACAAAAAAGCTTTGATTAAAAGCACAGGAAAGAAAGCATCAAAGACCTGAAAGTATCTCCTGTTTTTTTTTTAAAAAAAAACCAGCTTCAACAATAGCTGAATAGTGATGGCCAGATAAAAGGCAAAGCAGCACCGGAGGGTGGAAACATGTAATAGATTTTGGTAGAACTGAAAACCATTTGTGAGATGGATCATTACTTGTTCATGGCAAGTACAGCTATTCTACTTTCTCTTCTGGTAAACATGTACCATTTCATTTCAAAAATCTAGTTGACCAAATGTCACAATAAGATGAAAGAAACTGGCACATGAATGATGAAAAGGGAAATTTGTCTCAAATGACTTTCAGTTCTTGGAAATACTATTGTCTTTCATCAGCCATAATAAGAGGCAATGTTGATCCATGCTGCTGTGCATCATAGACTCATATTGAGCATTTTATGCGTTTTTGGGCTGTTTGGCCGTGTTCTGGAAGTTTTTCTTCCTGAAGTTTTGCCAGACTCTGTGGCCAGCATCTTCAGAGCGCAAGGAGCAACTTTCGTCTTTCCCACAACTTAAAAAAAACTAGTCTCATTCTATACCCCAGAGCACAGAGAGAACTCCTAGTTCCCTGAGCTCCTTGCCCTCTGACGATGCCAGCCACAGAGTATGGCGAAACATCAGGAAGAAAACTTCCAGAACATGGCCAAGCAGCCCAAAAAAATCACAACAACTATCAGATCCCGGCCGTGAAAGCCTTCGAGAGTACATAGACTGATATTATTTGACTCTCTGGAAATGAATGCATAACCTTCAAACAAATAAAATCTGTTTCATTTGTTTCATTTATTAAAACGGTTGACAACCAACACAACTCACATTACAAAATTTCAAATAGTAAAGATATGTTAGTAATATCACAAATTATGCAGGATAGCTGATGAATCCTTAACTTGTACTAAGAACCAAATCAAGTACTGTATTTAAAATGCTCATTACTCTGAATCTTACCAACACAGTCCTTTTTGTTCCAGTGTAATTTGTAGCCGGCATTACAGTGGCATTGATAATCCCCCAGTGTGTTTAAGCAGGTATGCTGGCACCCTCCATTGTTGATGCTGCACTCATTGATATCTAAAGAATGGGAAGGGAAAAATTTTAAAAGACAAAAATCTTCTCTCTGTGACTCTGATTGTGACAAAACTGCACAAAAACATACCACTGAGTCTCCAACTGTCTCACATTTTCACATGAATACTCTCTCTGCGTGTGTGTGTGTGTGTGTGTGTGTGTGTGTGTGTGTGTGTGTGTGTGTGTGTGTGTGTGTGTGTTACAGTCATGTGTGACTCTGTGTGACTCCATGTCCATGGAGAGAGAGAGGCAGGAATACTGGATTGGTTTTGACAGTTCCTACACCAATTTTGTACAGCACTTGGTATTCCCATTGGTCTCCCATCCAAGTACTAACTGGCCAACCACTTAGCTTCTTGAAATCAGGTGAGATGTCTGATTTTATAAAGGGCATCTAGTCAGCGAAAAAAGACTAGCTGATTGCAAAATATTTAAAAATTATGCAAGGAGACAATGGCCAAAACATCATGTACTGGATGATGCAAAGTGGATTTGCAGCTACTTCAGTCACTGAATCATTTAGCCAAAATGTGTTGCTCCTGCCTAATATATACTGGAAATTCTGTCACCTTTTTGAGCAATAACCTGTGCCTATCATCTCTCTAGCCGAGGATGTGACTACAGCATAAGAGCATAGGCCACTATTTTTACAGTCACACTAGACTGCAGTTTATTCATATCACACAAAAAAATAGTTATACCTGATGCTTTTCTGGATGCAAAAACCTACTTGAATAATAAACATAGGATAGAAACCTCTTTACTTATGCAATCACGCCAGGATAATCAACTAAGCATTTTTCCTTATGACAGGATCTCCTTTATAAAAACAGACAAGCACTGATGGAAGAAGCAGTGACTCTACCAGTTGTAACAGCAATTGTACAAATGAGAGCTTGCCAGACAGACAAAATTCTGTGCAATTGCCAATCCAGTATTCCTCTCTCAAGAAAACTCCATGGACATGGAGTCATGAACACACACACACACACACACACACACACACACACACACACACACACACACACACACACACACACACACACACACACACACACACAAAACCTGAAGCAGATTTTGGCCATAATCCAGTTGTTGAACTTTCCTGGCTGAGGACCTTCAAATGTGTGCGTTAAGAAGAGGAACCAATTTGTGTTTTCCAGGTAATCATCCTACAAAATTCAGTTAATAGTACCCAAATGTTGAATGCAACAGTTTGTTCTTACTTTCCAATAAAAGTAAGATAGGAAAGCTGTTGAAACAAAAACCTGATACATGCAAATTCAGACTTCTACTCCCTACTATGGAAAAAGGAGAAAATAAGGCATTGGAAAGATCTACAGCACCAGGTTTAAAATACATGTTTCATTTTGATGTTAAGATTAAGGAAGCAACACCTCAGTAATCAAGTCTTCAGTAATATTATATATACTGACCTCCACAGTGTGTAAAGCCATAGAGTGTGTAACCTTGGTTGCAAGTACACTCAAAAGTGCCTGGATGATTAATGCATATATGGTCACATGTTCTTTCAAACGAGCATTCATCAATGTCTGCAATTTTAAAGGGATACTTATGATTTCACTTCATGTTGAAAGGCAATTTATGAACTAGGAAAGCTGTATGAAAAATAGAGATTAAACTCAACTTTTCTTTTAAAAATGGACTTGCTGAAAGCACAAAGTAATTAGTACAGCAACAGCTGCAAGTCAAAGAGCAGGAAAATGCTGCTTTCAATAACTTTTTATGCTTTATTAAATGACAGAAAGCAAATTAGTTAATAAAAAGGTAAACTAATTCAACAGAAAAACAGTAAATTCTTTTCATTTAACACTTTTTATAGATCAATTCATGACTCAAATTCCAGTTTCTGTAACACTTATTCAGTCTTGTGCCAAGACTACTCACTGGTGAGAAACACAAGGGCTTTGGCACATGAAGGGTAATTCATTGATAGGTAGCAAACATTTTCTAAAAAGGGAAGTTTTGCCACTTGAGCCTTTTCAATAGTTATTAGTTTAAATCCTGTTACACAAGTTATGCCTGAGAAAAGGTTATAGCAACATCAGCGGGGGGTGGGGGGAGACTGCTACCACCCACATTCTGCAGACAGTTTTTCACTTTAAAGGAAGGAATGAGAATAGTAATTTCTGTGTATAACGTCTACTTTGACCCTAAAATGACACTGTCTTTGTGCTTCACATTGCTGCTACCGTTCAATATCTAGCCCTGGATCCTAACAATTCTCCTGTCAGTGCGATCATCTGCTCAATGGATATCTTTGTAACATAAGGGAGGGGAGGCATTTTTCTACTCTCTCTCTCTCTCTCTCTTTCCTGAAGTTCAGAGCATCCCCAAAAAAAAATTAGCTCCAGAGGACTAGGAAACTGTGGAGCAGTGTGGTGTGTATGTGTGACTTCAGAAAGGATGGGAATGAATAATCTCACCCACAATTTTGCTAGCAAGAGTGACCGTAGGAGACAAAATCTGTTGAGGGACTGCTCTAAACTTAGGGTCCAAGTCCTAGATCTTTTCCTTGATATTCTGTATAGCCCAGAGGTTTAAATTCCAGACAGATAGCGCACACATCCATTTGTGATCATCATTAGGTTTCTATCAGCATTTCCATCCTTGTCTCTTAAAAAATCATCAAGGAAAAAAAGGTGGGGAAAAGATCAAGGGAAAACTTCCAAGGCTTCTCCTATGAACATCTTAGGTAACATTAGGACAAGCATGAGTAACACCCAGCTCAAAGGCTGAATGTGCCAGTGTGGGGAGGGGGAGTATTTTTGCAAATTCCTGGCATTCTTAATACCCCCAGCCATGGCACCTTATTCTTCTTCTTTAAAAAGCCCTGCTTTGTTTAAAAAGTATCCCTGTGTCCAAGATCCACTTAGTCCCCTCATTGGAGTCTTTCAAACGGTCTTTAAAAACTTGGCTCTTTAGTCAGACTTTTCTAGAGTCACTACCAACATAGCATAGCAGAAACTCAGCCAATACTAATTTTAACCTATAATGCTTATTTTTATGTGATTCACTTTCAGTTGTAACTATTTGGTAATTTTGTTGATTATCAAATTCTCTTTAATTTATGATGTACATGTGTTTAGTTTTGACTGTTGTTAGCCCACTCCACCACCACCACTACCACTATCCTCCTCCTCCTCATCATCAGTTGTGTGTAATGGATAACTTCCTTTCTATCATGTAAGTTAGAAATACTGTACATATTATTTCAACACCACAACTGATGTTTTGGCATTTAGCTATTAAGAGAACTAGAATATTATTTATAGCTATTAACAACACAATATTATCTACATTTCCAAACCTTTTAAGCAATATTTAATTTTATTGTTCCTCCATGCAACATACCTTGACATAATTTTTCATCAGCTAATAATTTAAAGCCTTTTTTGCAGCTGCAATCAAAACTACCAATAGTGTTTCTACAGAAGTGATCACATCCACCATTACCAGCCTGGCATTCATCAATATCTGAAACAAAAAAACAAACACAATAATGGATGGATGGATGGATGGATGGATGGATGGATGGATGGAAAATAAGGATCTTGATCTTCTCTTTTCATAGATGCCTAAAAGTTATCTTAAATTTGAAAGCCACTAGATTACAAAATGTATTCATGCACTGTTTTTAAATGGCTGCTCAGATTTAAGAGCTGATTAGAAACCCTTAGTTGCCCGTACAGTATTTGTTTCACATTCTCCTCCTGGATATGTACAAATAAAAGAACACAATTCTCTTTCAAATCAGCCCTTCTGTCCCACTATGTGTCCCACTATTGGTGTTAACTTTCTTGCTTGCTAATAGCCTCTTAGAGCAAAATTATGAAGCTCCTTTCTTTTTTTTATCAAGGTATCTTCCAAAAAGTCCAAAGGCACTCATGCTTAGTTTAATTCTGCTGAAATGAAAATTATTTTGAGTCACAGAATCCGGGGCTCTCTGCTAGCAGGCTTCATTACACTTTTAACCTGAAGTCCACGTCCTGGTACCTCAGAGACATTGCCCTTTCTGATTCCATGTGCCACCTAAAAAAGACCTCTCCCTTCAAGCAGCAGCAGTAACAGGATATTACTTCTTCCCAAGCTCTTCTTCAGAGAAGTTCTAATGGATCCAAGGAAATATGTTTTTCAGAACCCCATATTATCTTCTCAGACTCTTTTTCTTAAAAATTACCATCTTTTCCTCTATCCCTTTTCTGCTCAGCATGGGAGTATTAAAAAAATTAGTTATGGCCAGGGGCCCAGTCACTTGGTGCAGACTTTCCCCTGATGATCCAGTTAGTACAAATGACTGCAGTAGGTTAAGTTAAGTCCTCAATTTCTTTTCTGCACCTGCCCACTTCCTGTTTTACTAAATTCCTTCATAGGACTTTGGCCAAGACACATAAATAAATATAAGTGCAAGTATTTGTAGCACCTGAATGGGCACTTAATGTCTTCGTAAGAAAATACAGCAGAAAACCTTGGCCAAATGCATAAGGCATCCACTCCCAAATGACTGTGTGAATATTAGACTCCACCTTCCTTAATATTACCTCTTTTTCCTATTGGGATCAAGCAGAATGATTAGTTGTCATGTTTTGGAAAATGTTTCTACCTCCTTAACCTTTTACCCCTTCTTCTGTGGCCCTTTCTCTTCCTCCCATCCCCCATATTTGCTTAACCTTTACCCCTAAATCTTTCCAGGAGTGAAATCTAGCTTATGGTACCCTGAAGCTCCCACAATCCTGTCCTGGTTCCTAAAACCCAATAGTCTTGCTCTTGCAGTGAGTGTATTCCCATTTTTATCAAAGGCAAGTGTGTGACCATGCATTTTTCTTCTTCTTCTTCTTCTTCTTCTTCTTCTTCTTCTTCTTCTTCTTCTTCTCCTCCTCCTCCTCCTCCTCCTCCTCCTCCTCCTCCTCCTCCTCTGAACAAACTGACTTAATAGCAGACATCATACAGGGATATTTGCTCATCCCTAATGCAATTTCTTTGGTTGAACATTTTGATTGCTTAGAGAGCAGAGATTACCAAAAGGGCCTAAGGGTAAATCAGAACTAAGCTTTCTGTGTTTGAATGGCTTATCACATTAAACAGGAAACTTTGGCCATCAAGATGCTCTTCAGAGTACAAATCCCAGCAGTTCTAGGCAGCAAGCTAGTGGTGAACAACTATAGCGTTGCATCCAAGAGACTGTCAAAGGACACAGCTGCCTATCCTTGCGTCAGAAAGTGATGCCTTTCTTTGAGATGCTACACAAGAGTCACTTGCAAATAATAGTCTCTCTCTCTCTCTCTCTCTCTCTCTCTCTCTCTGTGTGTGTGTGTGTGTGTGTGTGTGTGTGTGTGTGTGTGTGTGTGTGTGTGTGTGTGTGTGTGTGTGTGTGTGTGTGTGTGTGTGTGTGTGAAAGGTCTAAATGGTACCTTTACAAGTCTTCCCATCAATCTGGAGTGTAAATCCAACAGGACAGCTGCAGTGAACACCTGTTGAGGTATCTTTACAAGTACGATCACAGCCACCATTATTTACAGCACAAGTTTCTGAAGAAGGAAAACAAAACCTTGTATTTCCAAAATGAAACACTAGAAGGGAAGTCAAAAGTTAGCAGGTGGGATTTGTTCTCACCCAGATGAATCATTTCCATTCTAACACATGAATTCTGTGTCAGGACACAGACACAAATAGCTTCAACATTTAAAAAAAACAACAAAAGACGTGACAACAATGTGGACAGTTAACTGCACTCACTGAGGGATGCAGCATGAAATTTAATGCTGTCACCCTCTTCATTCAAATAAAAGGGAACGCCTGATTAGAAGTCAGATGAATTGATATAAAAATGGCAAATAAAATTTGCTTAAACATATAATCACCATTGGCCTAAACATGTTGTGGAAATATAAGGAGAGAACAACCATAATTAGCAGAAAGATAGGTAAAAGTCTTTGAATCAAAAGATGGATTCTCTATGCTTTAGGACAGGGCAACTATAGAATTTAAATTGCCATAAATCGGGAAAATATTCGGGGTATGAGAAGTCCTCTGTCATCCTCTGAACCTACCAGTAGCCACACATCATTCCATGTCTGTTTGTTGCATCAGCAGCAGGACTCCCATTGTTTTTAACTCCCCTTCAAAACAATGTGTGTGCTTCTCATCCATTTAGTTTACAAGAAAAAGCAAACTTTTAGTTCACAAGGAAAAGCAAACTTCTGGAAAGCTTCCAAAGAGTAAAATTCCACTAGTAAACAAGAAATTCAGGAAGCATGTGACATATTTTAAAGAAAAGAAACATTTCCCCTTTCTGTCACATGCAACAAACTCACAAGAGAGCAGTGCCCAAGTCCCAGGATGATACAAAAGACAGACCAGTCTGTATATTGTCAACTTGAGTGTAACCCAAGCTTAGTCTCCAGTTTTTTTCACAAAACTATAACCATGGTCACATTGCCCGGCTATTTCTTCCCTCAAGGCAGACTAGCAATAGCCCTCAAACTTCCATCTCTATAAGGCACTCAGGCATAGTCAAAGAACTATAGAGTTTCTATAGCATTTAAGAAAACTCTTTGTCAGGGATACCAATATTATAAGAAAATAAATTCAGTATTGTATATTTAAATTCACTTTTTTCAAGAGAAGTTTATTGTTCCTTCCCCTGCAGTTCAGAACAGAGAGACTGACTCCTCTTAATTTAACTGAGAAGAAATACTTGCTCGTTATGACAGATTTTCCACTATTGGTAGCTACTTTTCTGAAAAAGATGACCTCATTATTTAAGGCAGTCTGTGCTGGATGCAAATAGCAGTTGCATTTAACAGGGAAAGGAACCAATTCTCTGCTTCTATGGCAGTTCATAAAAGGAGGGAGGAACACGATGTATATGGTTCACGCAGGCTCCACAAAGAGAATGCCAATCAGCAGTGTCAAGAGCATTCCATACCAAACATTGAAGTAGATAGGAGTTTGTTTGTTTGTTTGTTTGTTTGTTTGTTTGTTTGTTTGTTCAAATTCTATACTGCCCACCTGGCAAAAAGCCACCCTTTTATTGTCATTCACAGGTAATACATAAAATGCTGGTCTCCCACAGGTGAAATTGCAGAGTCCAAAGGGAATGGGGAAAGAGAATCTCCCTCCCAATGCAGCCCTCACCCTTGCACCCCCAAAAGCAATCTCATTGAGGGGACAAATTCTCCAGAACCAGATTTCATCTGGTATAGAGAGCTTCAGGAGAGAGTAAAGAGGCAGGAAGTTCAGTGATGCTGCCAGTTTCAACTAAGGCCCATGCAAGTTAAAACACTTACATTAGGAAATAGAATGTCACACAGCAAGATCAGGAAAGCCATGCGTGTCAGTCAGAACTGAGCTTTTATTTTTTTACCCATGAGCAGCCGTCGCTTCACTCGCTTGTCTCCATCTGCTCCTGCGGTAGCATTGTTTTCAGAGATGTCTGTTGTCGTCTCCTCTCTCTCTTTAAAATGGAGAAGAAGAAGAAGAAAAATGACCATTGCTGTGGAAATAACGTTTTAGGCTAGCTGTTCTCATTTTTTTGGTCACATCCATAAACACAATGTGAAAGAAATATAGGCTGAATCAGAATAATGTTTCCAGTCTATGGTTCCCTTCAAATGTGCCAGGGTCCCCCAACGAGGGGGTGGCAATATGCCCCCCCCCCAGTGAAAATGGCTGTTCTAGGGAATATATGCTTTTGGAAATAACTATCCACCATATTTTCAAAGTAACTGATAACTATCAATGTTTTTCCATCATTTCCCCTGAATGTTTCACATTTGCTTGAGCTGTAAGTTAAGAAAGAAAAAGGTGTCTGTTTTATATTACATTATAGAAAAGGAAAGACACAAACTGGCTGATGATTGACAGGAAGGCAGAAGTTTTATTTTGGCACAAAGAAATACCATAGGGTGCAGAATATATTTTTCCTAGAAATTTACCCCGAGGTTAATGAGATGCAGCATGCCCTTGAACAGCTTACAGTTCTACAACCTCCCTTAAGAAGACTAGATGCAGGCCTAGTTATGCCAGTTAACACAAACAACAAAAATTTGAAAGGTAATATGCCTCACGCTAAAAGTACAATATTTTATTTACTGCTAAAAGTTGTGTAACTCAGTGTGCAATTAACAATTTCTATGGTGATTCCTTAACTTGTGGTGACTTGTGTCCAGAATTTATACCTATTGTGTAGCTATGCTGGATGATTTTCAGTGCTCTATGATATTTACTCTGGCCAAAAAAAAAAAAAGAAAGAAACCATTCTGTCAAGCACAAGTTTAAGGCTACCATTTTTTTTCAGATTTCGTTCAGTGCTGTTCTCCCCCAGCTCACCTGATGCTACTTAGATCGACACTCATTTTTGTATCCATCTATGGAGCTGTGCAACTTTGCCTCAGGCTATCTGAGGAACCTTATTCTCCCCTACAAGTCTAGTGTCAGTGCTTTTAAATGAGGCCTTTCAGTTATGCTTGTAGTATTAACGTGCTTGCCCCTGGCCCTTTCACAGGCTATTGACAAACACTACTTCCAATTTTCCTCTTCCGCTGCCACCAACTGGCCTCGCTAGTAAATTAAATGCTTCAGACTATTTTTAAGTTGAATAAAAATAAAATAAGTTTATTGATTACAAAGTAGGATCAAAATCATTAATGTTGGAGTATAAACAAAAAAAAAAGCTCAAACCCACTCAAGTTTGATCACAAATAAAGCTGAATACATGCACACCCAGTTCCTACATTTATAAACTCTAAACACTTAGTTTTCTTCATAGACACTCTAAAAATCCCATCTCTTCTTTAAACCTGTCTGTCTTTCTCTTAGATGGTGCCAGACCCTATCTGATTCTCTCAGAATCTGTCAGATTCTCTTTCTCCAAATGTAGGTCTTTCTGTAGTTCCCTATCTAACTCTATTTGTCCTTTAGCCCTATCTGCCTCAAACACTGCTGAGCAGTGCCTTAAATCCTCTCAGACCACTCCCCAGACTTCCTCATTGGTCTACAAACCCACCAATCAGTTCAGACACCTCTCATGCATTTTTTATCACATAGGTAAACACCACAATGCTATCCTCAAATATAGAGTAGATAGAGTAGGAATATGAGGCAGAGTTTTTGCACTAGCAACTCCCAGGCTGTGGGAGCCCGTATAAAAGGAAGTTAGACTTCTCCATTTCCTGCTTTCCTTGCACTGATGCATACAGAGCCTTTTAATTCAGGCAGGCCTTTGGCAATTGACCGGCTGCTGAGGATGTGGCTTGCTACTATGTAGGTACAATATTTTAATTTATTTCTTTGTGTGTTTTAAAAAAGGCTTTATTTGTGTCTTAATATCTACATGCTTTAACTGTATTTTTATTCAGTCTCACTATGAGTCTCATTTGGAGAGAAAGGCATAGACAAATAAGAGCATGATTGGATGGATGTTTGCCTCACTGTCTGGTCCAATGTGGAGATGAACTCTCTCCCCCCCCCCCCAGCGATCAGATGTCATAACTGCTGGATCGAACCAGCCTATGCCCCAAAGCATTCTCACCTCCATATTTCTGGATCCCTGTCAGGGGGCTTCTACTTTCTTTTTTGTACAGGTAAACATTCTCTATTTTGGTTGGTTTCAACTGTGTGCAACCATTAGAAATGAATGAAAGTGAGCCTTGCAGCTATCATTTTGCCTTCCATAATCCATTGGCCAATATTTTGGCTTGAGAAGAGAGCTTAACTATTTCAATTGTCAAGAGTGTTTTCATGAAACACTACATCTGCTCCATGAAGCAAAGGATATATAGAAGGTACTTTTAAAACTGCAGGTTTACAGTGCTGATACACTAAATCATTTACAGAAAATAAACAAAAATTGAAATCTTCCCACCCCAAAGAGTGGGAAGAAACAAGGTTTTTGGTGTGTTGGTTTTTGTTTTGTTTTTGTTTTGCTGTTACAGGTGGGAAGACAATATAGAGCTGCTTGAGGTGAGTATGCTATTTTGTACAAGGCTCACAATGGCATACTGGGTCTCAACCCAAAACCAAGCAACCCTATTTAGCCTGCACCATCACACTTCAAAGGATCCCGTGTACACAAGCCCTATGTTCAAGTAACTTTCAGTATTTCAATGGTCTCAACAAAGCTAAGTAACTTTATTCTAGAATAAGCAAACAATTAAATCACTTATGGAAGCACCACTTCCAATGACAGCCTCTCTGTAATGTATATTATGATCCTCAACTTATCTGAGAAGAATTTAATGCTGAGTTGCTTTTTAATTCAATAGTGTTTAAATACAGTGGAACCTTGTATAACAAACAGCTTGTAAAATTTGTACAACATAAAAAATTCCAGAGATAGGGGAAATTTGCTTAACATAATCACCTATGGGGAGAATTCGTATAACATAAAAATGGGATTACTCCGTTTTCAATGCATTACTATGGGAATTTGTATAAAGGAAAATTTGCTTAACATAATTTCATTTGGAATGAATTAATTCCTTTATACAAGGTACCACTTGTATTATAGTTTGTTTAATTGTGCTTTAACATTGTAGTTTTTGGGGAAAAAGTCAGAACTGGATTTTACCTAATTTTTTTCTCTTAATTTTGTTGTAAGCCTATTGGAATCCTAGTTCTTTCTCTGGGAAAAGGTGAGGTAGAAGTCAAATAAAAAATAAAACTCTGCTGCGATACATACCGCTCCATAGCACTTAACTCGCTCTCTGGGCAGACTATACATTGCCCACACCCAGCAAGCTGGGCACTTATATTACCAACCTCTGGAGGATGGAATGCTGTGTCAAACTTGCACCAGCTATCCGGGATTGAATCCTGGGTCACAAGCAAAATGAAACTGCAGTACAGCAGTTTAACCTCTGAGCCACAAAGCTCTTTGTAATAAAAACATAAGAAAATAATATGGCATGATTCTACTTGATGGTCCCAATTACAATAGACACATTAAATCAACGGAATTTACTTAAGTGTTGACTCAACGCATAATCTTTTTGTTTTGTTTTTTGTTTGTTTCTTTGTTTGTTTTTTGTGCATATATTTCAGTTGGGCTTAGGAGTTTGCATGTAGACCCACTCTCTAAACCCACCCATCTCAAACATTTAGACTAGCTTTGACAGTTCAGAAGATATCTTATCATCAAAGGTACAATTTGGGTTTTCATCCATTTTAAAGCAAAGATCATAGAAATAAGCCACTCACGCAGAAATGGTGAAAAAATATTTTTAACGGTTTACACTTAGGATGAAATTAGATAAAATGCTACCTCCACAATTTAAAGTCCTCCAAACTGTTATGTTTGCAAAATCAACTTGCAAATGGAACTTGTATTTACCTCTCAATAACCAATCATCACAACACTGATAAACTAATTGGCAACTTGCAGAACTGAAAAACACTGTGGTAGGGTAGATAAATAATTTAATCTCCTAAAGAGGTGTCACCATAAAGTTTGTTATGACTCTCTAACTAATAGAAAAGAATTCAAGTGCTTGCTTACCAAGGCAGGCTTTTCCATTGGAATGTACAATATATTCTGGATGACAACCACAAATAGGTCCTTCATCGGTATCTTCACATGTATGCTGACATCCACCATTCCCATGGTTGCAAGTTACTGAAAGAAAAATATGCAGCTGAGCTGCAGAAGCATTTCCATTGCCTAAAAACCTCTGTATCTACATTTTTATCTTTTACCCATTTGGAAGGTCTATAAGTGCTGTTAACAAAAATAAACAACAATTAGGAATCATCTGCTGTGATATGCACTTTGACATAACTCCCAAACCAGATTTAATTATAACTAGGAGCAGCATGGAGATACAAAAGGTTTTTTAGTGGACTTTTTGCTTTTAACTATTTGATAATGTAATGTCATTACATCAATTATACTATTTATTACATATTAATGGGATGAATTTATAACTGATCTGCCAATGGAAAAAAGTTACAACAGGAATTTATCAAGCTATGTTTCTTGGAATGCTTTATTTAAGAATAGGAGCTCTTCTTACCTAAACAAGATAAAAACTAATAAGCAGTTTTAGAGTCTACACAGAATTTAGGGTAGAAGCATATAGAAGGACTGACCTTCCATGAAATTGTATTGATTTCCATATTAATTTACTTCAGGCAAAGCACACAGGAGTTTGCAGAGAAAGGGAGTGGGGAAAATCTGCCTTGTTTGCTGCTTGTTTCCCTCTTTCCTTCCTTTTAAACACTTGCCATCCTAGTGCTGAGACAGCAAGGGAACAACAGAGAGAGAAGAGGAAAATGTTCAATCATTGTTGTTTTCAGCTTTTTACAATAGCTCTCCTCAGTGTCTCCTGCAAAACAGGACAGCCAAAGCAGAGCTACCTTAACAAGCTAGAAACCAAGAGGTCCAAAAACATCATCCTGTATCTCAGACAATCCCTCACTTTTTTTCTGTCTCTCTTTGATGACCTGACTGTCCCAGCACTAAGGCTGTTACTTCATGTCCCTCTCCTCGCTGTTCGCGGTCCCACTTGGGACCAGTACGAGGAAATCTTACCGCACATCCATTGCGTGATGATGGGAGTTTATCCCGACCACGCCGCCTGAACTGGGATTTCAGCGTGATGAGCGATACCCCTCCCTGGGCTTGGGAATCTGCTTGTCTCGCTTCTCATTTCGAGACAAGTGCCCGTGAGGTATGGCTCGTCACACAACGTGCCATTCTCCATCTAGTGGCAGGAGTGTGAAGTGCCATTCGCCAGTACATTCCCAATGGCAGGGGTGCCCAAACTTTTTGTAAGGAGGGCCAGATTTGGTGGCTGAGAATGTGTCAGGGGCCGGTTGCTCCCTGACCCTACCACCCCACTGCAAGCCCCACCCACTGACCCATAACTCCCACCCACTGACCCCTTGCAACCCCACCCGCAGGAAGGAAGGTGGGAACCAAGGGAGGGAGGGAGGAAGGTGGAAACCAAGAGAGGAAGGAAGGAAAGTGGGGAACAAGGGAGGGAGGGAGGGAGGGGGACCAAGGGAGGGAGGAAGGAAGGAAGGAAGGCGGGGACCAAGGGAGGGAGGAAAGAAGGAAGGTGGGGACCAAAAGAAGCACAGGGAGCTGTGGCTACAGGTCGCCCCTTGGAAGAGGCGATCTGTGTGACCTTGCACACCCACAAGCTCCCCAGCGGTGGCGACGGCTCGCCCACCAGCCCATCCAAAAGCTCCTTGGTGGTGGCAGAGGCCCGCTGGCCTGCCCACCCCCACACATTCCCCTGCGGTGCCGGTGGCGGCAGACCCCCGTCCGCCCAAGTATCCCAGCGGTGCTGGTGTTCCCGAGTTTCACAAGGTTCCCAGCGGTGCTGGTGGCGGCGGCCCACCCACGCCCCGAGCTTCATAAGGTTCCCGTTGTTGCCGGTGGTGGCGGCCCGCCCGCCCGCCACCCCCATGCACGCTCTCAGCCTCACATGGTTGCCAGTGGTGCTGGTGGCGGCAGCCTGCGCAATGGCTGGCCGGCCAGCCGGCCGGCCCAGCCCCACAAGCTTCCCGATGGTATCAGTGTTGGCGGAAGATTTTTTTTTAATAAAAAATAAACATGGGGCGAAGGAGGGGGAGGGGTGGGCCAGCCAGCCATGGGCTACTCAGAATGGCCTGATGGGCCGGATTTGACCCCCGGGCCGGACTTTGGGCAGGTGTGCCCTATGGAGTCAGCAACAATGCAGAGAGATTAAAAGACAAATGCCTCAAACTTAGCTCCATAACGCATTGAAGGCAAAGTTGAGGAGATTCGAAAGATCGAAAAACGGAAGGTCAGACCAAAAAAAACAACAACCCGAGAACAACGGCTGAGAAGTTCAGATGTTGTCACGAAACAAGGACATGCAGTAACAGTAATCACGGTACCATCAATCACGCCCATGGGTACACGGGAACAGGGACAGTACTGGGACAAGACCATGTGACCGCAAGCGACGTGATCACAAAATGAACATCAACTCAGAATGAGGAAGGACGTGAAGTAACTGTCTAAAAGACAGCAAGCCTTTAAATGGGAAAAAAAGGAGGGAGGGAAAGAATCAGGAAGGGAAGGGAACAAACAAACCCCGGCACCAGGTGTCAGGAGGAAAAGATTGACATAGCACCCAGTTTCCCTGTTGCCATGTCTCTAATGGTTCTAAAAGGGCAGAAGTGATCATACTTCCCACACCAATATGAATGGATTCACTGTCAGAAAAGCAGAGGCCCCAGCAGCAAAGGGGGAAAAACTGTAGATGCAGAGTACGGGAATTCTGGTCTGAATGCACTGACTTCTACATCATGTAGTCAAACTAAAAATAAGACAACTCTGACCCAATGCTGAAGCATTTCCAATATTATTTCATAATGTAGTTGCACCCTAAGTATTACCACATTGAACCGGCACTTCCTGCTAAGCAAAGGGTAATAGAACTGTAGCCTAATATTCTAAAGAATAAGTCACCTTAAATCACAACACAATTCAGTGCTGGAGAAAAAAATATGTATCTTCTATTTAGGGAAGCCAGCACTAAGTAAACTACAGTTAAAAACCTAAAAGATTAGCTTCTTATTCAGCCCTGCAGTACCTTTTGGACTTACAAGCTTGTTCTTCCTTCAGAGAAAGGAAATTTTTATACTGTAAAATGTGTTCATATTACGATATCCAACAAGGGTCATTACTGTTATGGCTAAAAAGGGTACAGGCAATAGCACATAGTACCATCGGAGAGCAACCCACAGCATCCCTAAGTGCTGAGAGGGAGATGAGCAAGGAAAATAACAAATGAATATATTAAGACACTCAGCACACAGAGAAGCAATGTCTATGAGTAAGGGAATCCCTCTCTCTTTTGCAGCTGACGTATGCCTTGAGAACCCCCACAGCTTGTTTCCAGGAGCTGGAAAACCCTCTGGGGCAAGTTTTCAGGTTTACAACCCAGGAGAGCACTACAGCACTTGCTTCCAAAAGTTGTGTAGGAACCATCAGCCATCTCTGGTACATGTAAACCTGTTCTAAAGAGCTTTCCAGCCTTCCAGAGAACATCTGTTGGGTTTTCCAGGAATGTAGGGGCTATAGAAGGGGAGAAGGAATTATTCCTCCTGCATCAGCTCCTTAATATTGTTCATGAGAGAGCTGTGCTAGCTACAGGATTCAAACCTAATACAGTGGACGCTTGTATAACAAATGGTTTGTATAACATAAAATCTGTACAACATAAAAAATTACAGAGCTAGAGGAAATTTGCTTAACAGAATCGTCTATGGGGCGAATCCGTACAATATAAAAATAGTAGCAATTAGGGATTACTCCATTTTCAATGCATACTTATGGGAAATTTGTATAAAGGAAAATTTGTTTAACACAATTTCATTTGGAACAAATTAATTCCTTTATATAAGGTACCACTGTAGTTGAATGTGAAAGAAAAGCAGAGATAAACAGATATGAAACAGATCCCAAAGCTCCTCTTTCTGTGAGTCAATGCACATAAATATAAAATATATTGATTCCTGACATTAGGAGTAAACAACATGCAATCTTCCTAACATGGTTGGACTATAACTCCTGTTAAGTATTCTGGAAGTTGTAGCCTGACATAGAGATCATCTATAGCTTTCCTACCCTTCCCTCTTGGCTCTCACTGTCTTGAAACAATGTGTCTTTGGGTCCTTTTTAGGGAAAATATTTTAAATAATAAATAAATAAATTGAAACATGGGGTCTTCAGAATTCTTAACAAATAACCTTGGCTTGGAGTAAACAAAGTTCTGCTGTAAGAATGACTACGGCTCTATGATCTACAAATAATGGAATAGAGGCTGCATGCATGACATTTATCAAATGCAGCACTGAGCCAAAATTAAGTGATAACTTTTACAGTGAAAAAAGTCAGCTGTTGAACTTAACTTTTTATTCAACAAATATTCATTTTCACAACATCATCCTTGTAACAAAAGAAAGAGAGAGAGAGAGCTACTTGCTCGCTTTGAGAAACCATAAGTATGTGTAGAATGTTGCATACAAATACAGTCTCTCTGGTTTCTGGCCAGTTCAAACCCAGGTCTGCATTCACAGGCCACTCCTCCTTTCGGAGCTTCTTTGCAAATATGGGCACAGCCATGATCTTTATTCATGCAGCTCATTCCTTCTGTCAAAACAACAACAGCAAAAGTGGTGTGTTAATGTTCTCTGTACCTTACATTTAGATGATCTATTTTCGATATGTACTTCAATATTGTTTACCTTTCAGGCAGGGTGTATGTCATTTTGAGCTATACTGTGACTTACCAGATAGGCAGGGGGCATCTCTAAAAACAAAAGGCCTGCCAAGGAACACAAAGCTCTCCTATCTAACTCAGTTCTACAACAGAAGTTTTGATGCTTTTATATTCAAGAACCCAACCCATTTATATCTCCATATACGCCATACAACATCTTACTTCACGGTGCATTCTCTGGTATATTCTAGAGCACTGATGATTCCCAGTCAAGGTGAATTAGGTCTGCTCTGATGCACATTCCTTTAACACCCCTCTATTAATTAAAAGCTCTAACAGTGGGATGCAGTAGTTGAAAGAATAAATATTAATTTTTTTAGTATTACTCATTCACAAGCCACTGAACAAAAAAGGAAAGCCCTCTAGTTGAATGATTCTAACCTCTCCTTCAATACTTTTTTTAATAAAAGGAAAACCAAAGCAGGAAAACATATTCTTTAAATGATGTGGGTATTTGTAATTGTGTGGATAAGTATGGAAGCAATTTATGGAGTACAGTACCTTGTAGTGATATGAGGAGCACCATCCACTAGACTCCAATGCTAGCACAATCACAATAGAAACAGATCCAGCATAAACAGACTTAGATTCAACATAAACAGATTCAACCGTCTATCTGGGGTAAGAATTACAGTTTAACAGCCTCTACATTTATTACTTTGAGTACAGGCAAAAGCAGTTTCCCCACAAAGCAGTCATTTTCTAGAATGACACATTCCAGGCAAATATTCATAGACTATATAGTTCCATTTGAAATATTTAAAAAATAACAACTTGGAACTGGATATGAATAGTTCTAAATATTAGATCATGTATCTGTTCCAAAATCTTAGACCATGTATCTTTCACAAATCTGCAGTCTTTGGGAGGATAAACTGATACCTGCTGAAAAGCAGCCAACTAAATGGCATTTTTTTCCACTAGTCAGTAAAATACACTTCAGCTAAATAATTTTATATAACAACTGATTCAAATGCACCAAGAAATCCTTGGTACGCCATACATTTTAAAAATGTCTTTCCTGTTTTATAGGACTATGTCAAAACAAAAACTAAGACAAATTTGGGGGATATGTGTACACCATGGCAGATGGACATTCTAGAAAATTTACTTAGAAAGAACCACATTTACTTATACTTGCATTCAACGTGTGTCTGCGTGGAATTAATTAATTGACAATCAGGCTGCTGAGCATGCACTGAAGTCCACAGCACAACATGCCACAGCATTAGACAACTATGCATCCAATAAAATCTGGATGGGCTGGATGTCCGGTGCACAAACTATCTGTGGATCTGCAACACTATAAATTTCTCTCCTCTCTTTTCTGCAGGTATTTTATTATCCCAAGAAAACAAATGGGGAAGCTTATGACATTTTAATCAGGCAAGCTGTCATCTATTTTTTGCCTTCAGTTGACTTCCTTATAGGCTGTGTCTTTGAGCCACAAAGGAATAGCTGCTCTGTTGTTGGATTATTCTACTCTACTGGCTTCTTGACTCCTTTCCCACAGTAAGAAAACTAACAAAACAATGACGCCTCCAAACCTCAAAGAATCTCAAAAGATGCAAAGATCTCCACAAGAAGACTGGCAACCGCCATTGTCCTGTCAGTCAACCTCTTTGCACCATAGAACAGCACAAATTAGCCTGATTAACTCTAGTGTTTTGTGGCATTTGGAAGCTCCATCATGCTATGTGATCTGCCTGTTAGCTAAGAAGAGTTTAAAAAGTTAAGGGGATTAATAGCTTAGCTTCTGCTAACAGTGTTTCTTCTTTGTCCACATTCAGGAACCAATGGGGACATTCATTCAAGCAGGTGCTTTGGTAAAGTTCACTGAACTCAAACACTTCAGATACTGATTTGCACAGCTCTTGATGAAGAGAAATGTTCTACTGAAAGCCATGGACAGAAAAGAATGCATTCCAGCACACAACATTTTCATTATACATGCAGATTGTTTAGTTTAAAATGCACTTCGTTTGAAAGGCAATCAATTAAAGAAATTATTTAATTGGCCATTCATTAAATTGTTTCACTGTTCAGGAAAATAAAATATTAAAACAACACTAACAACAGAGATAAAGAAGAGCTGCAGTTAAAATTCAAACAAAAACATAATAAAAGTTGAGTTTCTTTAAAGAGGTCTATTCTATTGTGAACTTCTATGGATTACAAGGTCTATATTTGAGAAACAGAACTTCATCCTTGAAAGCACAAACTGAAATAAATCTGTTAGTCTTTAATGCTTTTATTTTTCTTAAAGGTTTGAAAGTGAGATTGGCCAAGAATCCTATTTCCAATTTCCACACAGCTAGCAGCACAACCAGCACCTTGTTAATGAGTTGGCAATCTGCTGCCAGGACTTGCAAGATTCCCTTTATTCAACTGTACATCAGCAGTAAGATCTTGACCATCAGCTTCTTTGGAAGGTACTTTGATTTCTGGAAGAAAAGATTCTTCAGTGAATTATATCATGTTCCTGTTACAATCCAGGGCCTCCGCAAAATGACTCACATTTGTTTTTTCACTCTGCTAAGAAAACTCAAGAACCAGATATAGGATTATAATAAAGAGTTGGGAAGGATGTCAGTTCCTTTCCACTAGAAGATCATTACAGGTGAGGCTTCTCTGGGTTGCCACCCCAAGGGAGGCCCATAAACCATCCCTAAGAGGGCCTTCTTCGTAGTGCCTCCATCTTTGTGGAACGAGCTTCCAGAGACACTTTCCTGGCCTTCTCCCTGTGGACATTTGGGAGCCTACTAAAGACATGACTTTTCAGGGGTGGGGGGTTGCACACCAACCCTTTCAGACTACTCATTTTCTTTATGTCAGTTTTCTGCATTACTGTTCTAGTGCCATCAGTTTTTATTGGTTCGTTTTTTAGCAGTTTCTACTTTTATTTCTGGTTCTGTGTTGCTTTTTAATTGTAAACACTCAGATTAGTCCCTCAGCACTAATGGGATTGGTATGCAAATCAAATCAAATAAATAAATAAATAAATAAATAAATAAATAAATAAATAAATAAATAAATAAATAAATGTAAGTTTGAATCTTAACTTGCTTTTGCAAAAAAGAGAGAAAAACAAACATATGTCCATACCCACAACAATGGTTTGTACTGGCAAGAAGTTCATCTAGTCAAAAAGATAGCACCATTAAAGATATGGATAGTAGTGTAAATATTATTGCTGCATTGTTCAAGAGGCATCTTTTTGAGGAAATTCCTGAAAATTCTTTTTAAAAGCATGAAAATACACAAGTAACTGTGTCAACAATACATTCAAATGAAAAAGAGACTTATTTTCAGAAAATACCACCACAACTGAACTCTTAGGATACAGACAGGCAGCAATCTAGTTCACAACCTGGACCAATTGTGGCATGTCCCGTTCAAGCTGTTTTCTGGCATCTACACAATGTGCAGGAAACTGCAAACTAAGCTGACCCTGCATTGCATCCAATTTGGATCTCTTTGGTCCATCAGCAAGACGTTTTTTGGGGGCTGGGGTACTAAACTAGAATATTGGGGATTGGATGGCATAGGCACAAAGGGTCACTTTAATGGTAACTGTACTTAGCAAGATCACCCTTTCCAACGTGATCCAACATGATCCAGTTTGCTTACTTGATTGTACCCTAAGTCAACATCTTGACTGACTTCACCAACAGAGATTTTAAACTAAATGGCTGAAAAGAATAATTTGAAACTTTATTGTATAGGAGACCATTGTACATTCTAATTCACTTCCTTCCATCCAGAATGCATAATTTATTGTTAGGAAGCACCTAAAAGCACTGTGGCAGAAGTATATAATATAGACTTTTGCATAACAATTTCTCATAATAATTTACACCTATGTATTTATACACAGATACAGTATATAAATAACTATGTTTATAAATAAAATAATTTGTCAGTTAATTTACACATCCTTCCATCATAACAAACTATCACCTTATATTCAGCTTGTTAATAAATTGTATTAACTTGTATTAATTGTGAATGCATATGAAAGAACAGAGAGAGAGAGAGAGAGAGAGAGAGAGAGATTTTCTTCAAATCATGGAGAATGGGTGAAGGCAAGTGTTAACATACCCTGACAAAGGGGAGAAAGGAGGAACTGTGGAACCAAGGAAAATTCTGGAACAGATTATAAAGCAGTCATTCTGCAAACACCTTGAAAATAATGCAATAAAAACTAGAAGCCAGCACAGATTTATTTAAATCTTGCCAGACTAATCTTATCTCATTTTTTACTACCTAACTTCCCTGACAGACAGTGGGAATGGTTAGACATAATATATCTTGACTTCAATGATACTTTTAACAAAGTCCCTCATAATATTTTCTTTAGCAAGCTATATACAGGTTGGATAGAACAACTGACAACTGCATTAATTTCTCCTCCCTCCAAGAGGAAAATTACCAAAGACAATTAGGTTTCATAGGAAATGTTTTCATTGGCACCATTTTTCCCCAATACAGTCTCGTGTTCATCTATACTGTATACAGAACTGAGCCAGATGTCACTTTTTCCAACTATTTCATATTTTTTTCTATTGGCCATTTAGATATCTGTAGGTTCACTTCCACAAAAACACATTTATTTTTACTTTGTGTGATTATGCTATAAAGGAAGTCTGGTCTCTTAGCTTCTTCTTCTTTTTTTTTTTTTTTTTTTTTTGCTAATTGGCTTTATTCATACACAACTTCATTCTATGTTTATTTTAACCAAACTCTCAAACTTATAAAAAAAATTCCTACGTCAACCCATAAGAACGAGACAGAGTTATCATTGGAAACTCCCCATAGCTGACACTTTAAAGTCATTGCCCCAGGATACGTATCTATCAAATCCTGCACTGAAGCCTCTGATCAGGCATCAGGTTTCACTTCTGAATGAAGTTGGCTCACTGCCATGAAACAAATGATATAATTACTTTGAATCATATCTTCATGAAGATGATATTATAAACCTGGTTCTGTTCTTCCACTTTCCTTCAATCATTATTTCAGTATCACCTTTCTCAAATATTTACTTGTTCCTTCATCCCAACAAATACAGGAGTGGTCACAGGAACAACCAACAGACATCACAAAACCTGGTGCAGATTATTTTAATATCTGCAGCCCATTCTCTACATTCTACTCTAATAATCTGTTCATGCAGACTTCATGACTTCAACATCATCTACTGGTTCTCCTCCTCCTCCCCCAGTTCTCCTCCTCCTCCCCCTCATAATTCCTTTTTGTTAACAGTATACCTGATGAAAGGACTTGTATAACTCAATAGCCTGGGTTAAAAAGAGTCTTGTGACACTGTTTAAACTGCAGTACTGCAGTAAAGACTTTGCTCAGGAGCTGAGTTCCATTGTGACTGGCTCAGGTAGCTTAAGGTTGACTCAGCCTTCTATCCCTCCGAGGTCAATAAATTGAGTAACAAGCTCACTAGGGAGGAGGGAAAATGTGTAGCTTGCATAATTAAATTGTAAATTGCCTCAAATTTGGTTTACACACTATTGGCCAGTATATGAGTAGGACACTTTTTGCTTTGCTTTGCTTTCTTACTATTCCATGATGGCTGAGCTGATCTAACAAAGAACTAATAAAATGCATTCCAAAGCACAATATGTATTTTGGAATACTTTAATTCCTGTCATGTTTCAACCTTCACTGTTTCAGGACTTTTCCCCATAAAGTTAAGTTCTCAGGTATAGCATTCACCCTTGTACTGTTTATGTGTGTACATGAGGGGGAATAAAGGGTTCTTATGCCCAAATATGGGGTGTGAAGGCAGAGCCTTAGTGCTTGAATAGCTCCACCTGAGGTAGTTAGAGTTAGTTCAGAAAAAGATGTGGCTAAGACAGGGAAACTGACAGACACTGAAGAAGAGACAGGACAGTGAGGAGCTGTCAAGTTTGAATGAGGGAATTAGATCAGTATTTGAGTGAACTGCTTTGAGAAAGTAACTTAACACAAAGGATCTGCATTTAACATTTTATTGTATTCAATAAACCTACATTTTATTTCTCCATGTTACATCTTGTCTGGGACTCAGTGATTGAACTGGGATACCTGACTGGTGGCAACGATGCCTGAGACTAATTTGGTACAGGCCAATGGTCTGTGAGATGACTGGGAGCCTGTGCTAGAGTGAGCTTGTACCTTTTACTACTCTGTACTAAGTGGAGTGTGGTACATCGGCCACACTCAAATGGCTGACCTCCACAGCAGGGTTTGTTGAACCCCAACTGCACACACAAAAAGGCAATGCATAGTCAATGGCAGCACACAGAGATGGTGATGAAACACAAGAGTATACCATTAGCCTACAGCAGAGGGTGTTGGTCATTCAACAGTAATTTAGCAGCACAGTGCCAACTCAGCTGCTCTTTGCCTCCCTAAGACACACAGCAGACCTCCTGCCACCTCAGGATGGCCTTTTTATCAGCCTCTCATAGTAATACTGCACAATTCAAACATAAGGCTGAATGCAGAAACCACCAGATAGCTTTTGGCTTCAAATGTTGTTGGAAGTTGGTTAGGTGTCACTTTTTAAACTAGGGAAGAGATGGAATCTTCTGGAATTATTTCCTAGATTTTCAGCATATCTAACAGAGCCTAATTGCACAGGAAGCTGTATTATGCTAGTCAAAATCCTATTGATTATTGTCACACTAGAGGAGACTGATTGAATCAATGAGGGTTTGGTAAGCCAGCTCCTCTGTAAGTTCAATTGATTCAAATGGGACAACTTTAAGTGCTACTAACTCTGTCAAAGTAAGTGGCAATTACAATAGGGCTCTTGAATCAATGGACCATGTGGACGAGTTGACTCATCAAATTTCATTGATTCAATGGTCTACTCTAGTGCTATTTACTGTGCCAGGCAGCCGCATTTTGGCCAGCAAATCACAGATCGGTTCAACTACCCCAATATTGGCAACACTTCCTGGGTACAATATCTCAAAATTTCAGGTAGGAGTTGGAGATTTGGGAACAAAGCCAGAGATTTGCCCCTGAGCCAATGAACATGAACCCCTTCCATGTATCAATGTGCCTTATGGGAATGGCATGGATGTGTATGCTTTAGTAAAGATTCTTGGAGAGATGAAGAGATAATTCTGACTGCACAAAAGAAGAAAAGAAGAGGCTTTACCTTCTGAACGGTGAATGCATGTGTGCTGGTTATCACTAAGGAAGAATCCGTCATTGCATCGACACTCATAGCTTCCCACTGTGTTGACACAAATGTGTTGGCAGCCTCCATTGTTAAACAAGCACTCATCTGTATCTGAGAAATAAGAAGAAAGGGGTTTCTATTCTTGTTCAGTATCAAATTCACACAGGAAAAGCCAATTAAATTAAGGTGATAGGGAATTGAGCTCTGAGACAAAACAGAATTCAAAACTATAGATATGAGTCATGCAACCTAGAAAGCATTTGGGTATTTGTGGCAAAAATAAAAATAAAAAAATTAAACAAAAGACAAAAACCATGAGGCACCTTAAAGACTATTTTATTTTAATGTAAGCTTTCGTGGACACACACACTTCTTCAGACATACAGCAGCAGAATTAGCTGTATAATATAATATACAATGGAATATAAGCTTCATATCAAATATTCATTGGCTGTTCAATGTATAGTACATTTGCATGCATTAATTGGGCTGGTGTTGTTTTAAGGCTGTTGTAAAAATTCCACAAAAGACAGAAAACAGACACCAGATCTGGGTGAAGATGAACAGGGGAGGTGGAAGGGGGGATAAAGACAGGGGGTGAGAGAATTTGAGAGTTTTGAATGTAGAAGTGACAGGGGGGAGTATGGGAGTTACAATTTTTTTTCCTTTAGAGCCTTATGGTAAAAGATGGGTTTGGTAGTAGTGGAGAAAATAACAGTGGCAGTATATCATATTACATCTAGCTAAATCAACCTGCATTACAGGAAGACTTGGAACCCTTATCCTACACTCAGTTTCTCCAAGATCCTTTTGGTCAACAGCAAAAGATGCTCTGATGGAAATGTCAAGCCTCCATTCACTAATGGCAACAGAACTAGCATTCCCAAGAGGTGCTAGAGAAAGCAAGACTGAGCAGCTTTTTTGGGGGGGAGGAGGCAATAGAACAAGACTGTCTTTCTGCATATGTTATATTTTGTTGTTGTTTTTTATTTATTGTTAGTTAAATGTTTTTCTATATGTACTGTGCTATTATTGATTTATTGCATTGTGGTAAACTACCCGGAATTCCTTCTAGAAGATGGGCAGTATATAAATGTATAAATAAATAAATAAATAATATAAAAAAATGTTGTCGCAGAAGTGGGCAAACTATGCAGAGCAATGACAATTTGCAGAAAATTTTCGATAGCTTTCTTTCTCCATAAATGTTCCATACATAAAAATGAATGGCTTGATAAATGTAATTAAGAAACAAAATACAGTACTAAGCATTCTGCCTAAAAGGACAGAATATAAATTTCATATAAAGAATGAATTATGTAATTAAATTAGACATTCAGAATCGCAATTAACAATTTTCAGGTGACTATGTGCAGAAAGCACTACCTGCATATATAATAATGGCATAGTTTTCCTCGTATCTTAAAATCAGTATACTTTCTTCCCCTCGTTTTCCTTTGAATTTGTTTCAATAAAAAAATTAAGCCACATGAAATATGCTTATGATTTTTCCCTCATAATCCCCCCCAGTTCAAATACTTTTGGATTTTGGAAAAACACTAGAGATATTATACAACAGATAAAATTGAGGGCATGATCACACAGTCTGGTTGTGGTCTATCATGAAAGAGATTGAAGCTGACCAGTACTCTCCATCTACACGGCATTGCAAAAGGGACATCTTTGAAAATGTTTGCCTTGGCTTGTCAGGAAAGAAATATTTAAACCAGTGTTTTTCAACCTTTTTTGGGCAAAGGCACACTTGTTTCATGAAAAAAATCACGAGGCACACCACCATTAGAAAATGTTAAAAATTTAACTCTGTGCCTATCAGACACACACAAACACACTTCTCACCCCCCAAAAAACAACAACAACAAATCCATCCTCCAGCCCAGGCCCTCCCAAGGCATCCCTATCAAAATGTCCGCCTGCCCTCACCTTCCCCCTCCCTCCTCCTGGCACTTTTTTTCAGAGGAACTTGCAAACCCAGGAAAACATACGACCCCCAACCCCATCTTTTACCCCTTCCAGTATAAGCCTCCCTTCTCCCCCGCCTCCTTCCAGCCAGGCAGCCACAGGGCCCGGAAGGGACCCCCCCATCCCCGTCTCCTCCCTAGGTCCTAGGAATCCCCTCCTCAGCCTCCCACGTCCTCCCCTTTATTTACCCCCCCCCAAAAAATGGCCATTGTCAACGGCCGCCCGCTCCCCACCCTTAAAAGAGGGGTGCGCATGCGCGCTCCTACCTGGCTCGGCAGGGGCATGCGCCCACCCTCGGGAGGCAAACAGCGAGTGCGCGAGGTGGGGGAGGGAGGGAGGGGGGTTCGGTGAGCGAGGAGGGGGAACCAACCCCAAGAACCTTTAAGAGCGGCTTCTGGAGCGCCCTTCGCCGCAATGCACCTGCGCGGGTCTCCCGGCTCTCTCTCACTCTCTCGCTCTCCAGTCTCCTCCTCCTCCTCCTCCCTTATTTCTTCTCCTTCCCCGCCCACGGCCAGCCTTTCCTCGCCGGCACGCAAAGCACGCCGGGAAAGGTAGTCTGCTCTCCTCCCCAGGACCGCGTCTCAGACCTGCGGGAGGAACAACATCTCCCAAGGAAGCCTTGCGGCAGCCGGCTTCTTTCTGCATGCCCCGCCTTCCTCCGGCTCGCCAGCGCCGCACCGCTGCCTTGGTCGTGAGCGGGATGCGGGGGGGGCATTGCTGGTGTAGGGAGAATTTTTCCCACGGCACACCAGGCAACATCTTGCGGCACACTACTGTGCCGCGGAACAGTGGTTGAAAAACACTGATTTAAACATTCAGTTCCTTACAGCACCATACTTTTTGAAATTGTTTTTGTCCACTTTTGAAAAGGTAATTTCAGAGCTAATTAAATGCTCCCAACTTAGAAATGAACTCTCCATCAAACATTCTACAGTGCTAAGATCTGCCCCCATGAAGAAATCCAGGAATAAATTAATATTACCTGCACCTTCACTCCCTGGAAAAACAAAGAAGCAGGGGAAGTGAGGCAGGGGAAGAAGAAAGGATCTTATTGAATTGAGCCTTCCATGATCTAGAAATGAGAGGGGCAGAGGAGGAAATAACCTGTGCTGTGCCAGGTGCATTTACCTCTGCCTGGACAAGCCTTAATGCAGCATACTTCCTTACGTTTTATCTCCCTCAGATCAGATCCCAAATGAGTTACAGTATGGGAAAAAGTTCAGCTTCAAACTCTAGAAAGGCTTGGGAGTCGAGCGGCCCGTTAGGAAGTGCCTTTCCCCACTGAAAAGACAGGCTCTAATCACGGTAAAAGCTGAAGCCTCAACAGGGCAGGGACTCTGCCCAGCTCATTCACTGCCATCTGATTGGGTTACCAGTCTGCAATAGACCATGGAAATCAATAACATCTATATAACAATAGTTACATGTTACATGTTGATTCTTGAGTCATGGCAACTGGACTTCTTTTTCTTGAGAGATTGAAACATTTCGCTGCTCATCCAAACAGCTTCGTCAGCTTCTAGGGATGTCCTGAAACTGTGCAGGTTACCCAGAGTGGCTCTTCTCCCAGGAGACACCATGGGGAATTAAACCCTCAACCCCCCTAGTGCCACAGCCAGACACCTAACACACTGAACTGTTCTCTCAGCTATAATCTATATAGCTATTCTAATTTTGCACCAATGTATGAATCTAATTTCATCGAAGTAATTACATTGGGAGGATTTTAAATTATTTTGAGAAGAAAGCAACATAATAACAAGAGAGAATATAGAGGGACATGTTGCATAAGGGTGAAGGATTTATCTAGAATCCAAGCCAATGACCATGTACGTTCTACTAGCTACAGTTGGAATCCTGCTGCTTTAACATAAGTCACCCTAGAGTAGTCCCATTGAACCAAGTTCCATTAATTGAAATGTCTCTACTCTAGTTGTAACTGACTGCACTAGGCAACAAGATTTTCTTTTGTAGCTGACTGGTTAAAAAGCACCTTTTGCAGATACTTCCTGTAAATTTCTACACATATTCCAAAATGCAGGTAAGAATAAAAGGCTTATCTTTCTCTTTTAAGTGAAAGCCGAGATTTCCAGGAACCTAAATTGCATGCAAGGAAGCAAACTTGTTCCAAGTTCTTTGTATACAGAACCAGAGACAATCAATGTTCATGTTATGTTTTGCTTATCTGATTACTCAGCCCAACCCTTGACAACAGCTTGCTATTTGACTCCATGATGTTTGGCCACACTTTCTCAGCTTTCACTTGTAAGTCACTAGCCACAAAATCTAGACCAAACTTTAGGGTCTGGCAATGAACAACTCCTATCTGCATGTTAATACAAGCAGTTGCAGTCCTGGAATGTATTTTTCCCCCATCCCCTCAAAATACCCTTATGAAGTAAACAGAAAAATTGGAAGAACAGCATTAACTGAAATTCAGAAAGAACAGTTTGGGAAGAAAATCTAGACTTCTCTAATCTTGAGTGATTAGGCAAGCCACTAGAGATCCTCCCCCGCTCTCCAAAATAACTTGAGCTGTGTTTGTGTTTTCTAATAGGGTCATTATTTTCTTCTGTGATATGATTTGTGTCAAGGTGACACACACTGGGTCAAAAAAAAAAAAAAACCCAAGTCCCAATGTCATAGATACAAATAGACTGGACTGCAGCCACAGCAACTGACAAAGAATGAATCTTGGGGTTCTAATGGGCAGCTCATTGAAAATATTGATCTAGTGCAGTGGTTCCCAACCTGGGGGTCGGGACCCCTTTGGGGATTGAACAACCATTTGACAGGGGTCGCCATGAGCCAGTGAAGAAAAAGGCACAAATGGCTTGGGTTTGGAGGAGAAGGGGGAGGAAGTGGGGGAAAGAGTTACAGCTTGATAGGTTGGAGGGGATGTCAGTCAATGGCACCGGAGACTGTGATTGGCTGAGGGTGCCTGTAGACTGAGGGAAGTCCTCTACGGCAGTGGTCCTCAACCTGTGGGTCCCCAGATGTTCCTGGACTGCAACTACCAGAAGCCTCTACCACTTGCTGTGCTGGAAGGGGTTTCTGGGAGTTGCAGTCCAGGAACATCTGGGGACCCACAAGTTGAGGACCACTGCTCTACAGCACCTGCAGCAGTAGCCTGCCAAAGGGGGCTTGTGGCCTCTTCCAAGCAGGGCAGGAGGTCACCCGCAACATGAGGAACTGTATTAAAGGGTTGCGGCATTAGGAAGGTTGGGAACAACTGATCTAGTGTTTCAAGTAAAACAAACTAAAGATAAAAAAGACAAAAGACAAAAAAATGTTCCAGCACCTTAAAAACTAACTGCTATATTTTAATGTGAGCTTTCAAGGACAAGTCCATTTTCTCTGAGACCTCAGATATTATATGAAAGCTCACACTAAAATAAAGTGTTTAGTCTTTAAGCTGACATGTTTTCTCTTCTTTCATTTTTTATTTTGTTTGTGCCTGATATGCTAGTACAGACTAACAGAGCTACCTCTTCTAAAAGTACTTAATCCACATGGGGAGGGGAGTTTAAAGAGGATTTTTGGGCATACTTTTAAAAGTTACTGAAAATAAAACTGCCACTATTACAGTGCTTTTATATAAATTCCCAGTATGACCACATCTGAAATACTGTATACAGTTCGGGTCACCAGAGCTAAAATAATAATATTGCAGAAATGTGGAAGAAGAGGGCAGCTAACAGGATCAAAGGGCTTGTTCAACTCGCATACAAGGAAAGATTACAACGTTTGCGGCAGTTCAGCTTAATAAAAGAGCAAGTAAAGGGAGAAAGATTACAACGTTCCAAATGAAATTAGTTCAAAATTTCCTTTATACAAATTAAAAGCAGAAAATTGAATAATCCCAATGGGAGATATAAGCAAATAGAATTTTTTATGTTATACAGATTTTATGTTATACAAGCTGTTTGTTATACAAGGGTCCACTGTATATGAAAATATGCATGTTGCAGAGAAAGCAGAAAGTAATTTTTGCTGTCTGTCATTACATTCAAACCTAAGACTGCCCATGGAAGCTGAGTAATGAAAGATGCAAGAGGACAGATAAAAGGGAGAAATTAATATAGCACATAATTAAACCATAGCATTTTCTGCCTCAACATGCTGTGATGATTTCCAGCAATTCCAATGCAAGCCCTGTTATTTACGTGAAACAGAAGCATTAGGTCACCATTAGAGATGGGGATGAATTGAAAAACAAGTCACATTTTTGACAAATCTGGTCAATTAGTCAAAATTCATCAATTTATATTCCTCATTAATGAAGTTCCCCAACAAATACAACCACCCATCATCCCTCTCCACAACTTTGCTCAGTAAGGTTAATGGATTTTTCTAGTCCACTAATATCTGGAGGGTTGCATTTTCCTCATCCCAAAGATAAGTCTTTGGGCTGACCTGGCACGATAGCATTTAGACCTTTCTAGTTTCTTCCTGTTCTATGGCTCTGAATAGACAAATGAGAACACACAGCTAACCTCACATCCCCCCCCAAAATGTCATTATTTACGTTAGAAGAACTGCCTTGAAACAGCTAGCTTAAGGGTTCCATAGTCACAGAAAATGGTGAGAGATTTGCACAGATGGCATTCACTCCTGACCCAGGACAGGCATATTTTGCAATGCATTCCTTACCTAGACAATTATGGCCATCTCGAGCCAACATGAAGCCATCATAACATGCACAGCGATAATTGCCTGGAATGTTGAAACATTCATGCACACAGCCTCCATTGAAGTCGTTATCACATTCGTCAATGTCTGGAGAATAAAGTGAGAGACAACATGATTGATGTATGCTTGTTGGCTGTAGACAGGTCACAACATGACTGCATTAAATGCATGCTAATAGTAAGCATTATTTTATTTTATTTGTAAGGCAAAGATAATTTAAGTTTAAATATGTTGACAGTTTGCCAACAGTAACATAATACTTTGGCCTTCCTCTGAACAAATAAAAAGAGGAAGCATAAATAAATAAATAAATAAATAAATAAATAAATAAATAAATAAATAAATAAATACATACATACATACATACATACATACATACATACATACATACATACATACATACATACATACAACAGTTCAAAGACTTAATAGTTTTATTTCACAGTGATTCAATTTCCACTTCCTCAGATACAGGAGTGCAAATAGATCTCCTGTGTATTTAAAAAAAATCTCCATGACAAGATCAGGATACAAATAATAGATAAAGTAGCCATGGCTAGAATCCTGTAGGTTGCATACCACAAATGAGGTCATTAGCTGTAGTGAATTCCCCAAGAGCTTTGGGACCTTTAGCAAAAAGGAAATGTTTTACTTCTAAAATCATCCCAGGCTGATGACATCATCAACCTTATGTGGCATAACTAGGCATGGGCCTTTCGTTTCAGAGTGGGCCAAGTTCCAAAATGAATCATGACAGCACAGGTGCCGTTCGGAACTTGGACGCACCCTCTGAAATGAAATTACCCACTGACTTACCTCACATGGGGCAATACTCCAACAAGGAAGTAGCTTCCAATGCATCATCTTTCCTTCTCCCTAGCACTGGTAAGTCAGTAGCTGTGTAGCGACACACATCATCCCGCCTCCCTGCCTGATTAGCCAGTGCCAGGGAGAAGGAATGATGATGTGTCAGAGGCTACTTCCTGGTTGGAGTATCGCCCCATGTGAGGTAAGTCAATGGGTGATTTCATTTTGAAGGGTGGGTCCAAGTTCCAAACGGCACCTGTGCTGCCATGATTCGTTTCAGAACCGGACTCATTCCAAAATGAAAGGCCCATGCCCTAGGCATAACCTGTCAAAGAAGGTTTTAGCCAATGGTTCATCAACACAGGAATACAACTATCAAACTGTTAATTACATCAGTGAGTAGGTTTGGGGTGATACCCGAAAGGTTCTACATTATATTGCCTCCCTCTGCCCCTTTTGCCAGCATCTACTTTCCAAAGACACAGATGTGAGACTAATACATCTACTTCAGAAATTTCTTATCCTTTATAATTGTTTAGATTTCTTGCATGTGCAGATCAGAATATCTTGCACCAGGCCATCTTATGTATGCATTTACTTCTTTGGCATTGTTTAGTCAGTTTCAACTGGTAATGTCGATCAAGCATGTCTAGGGCAATCAAAAACCACAATGTGCATACCTTCACATGTTTTTCCTTCTCCACTATAACCTGGTTTACACATGCATTTGTATGACTTGGGAGTATTTTGACAAATGGCGTCTGCATGGCACTCATCACTCCCTTCAGCACACTCATCAACATCTGCAAAACAATAAATACCAAGCAGTAAAACTAAATACCAACAGTGGTACAGTCAAGCATTAACAGATACCCTGTTTCCCCGAAAATAAGACATCCCCCCAAAATAAGACCTAGTTACAGTTTTGCCTCTCGCTGAAATATAAGGCATCCCCCGAAAATAAGGCCTCTTCGATAATAAGATAACAATAAATGTGTACTGTATTCTTCTTCACAGAAAAATAAGACATCCCCTGAAAATAAGACCTAGTGCATCTTTGGAAGCAAAAATTAATATAAGACACTGTCTTATTTTCGGGGAAACACGGTACAATATTTGATTTTAAGGATTAAAATGGTCGTAAACCCCCACCCCATATAATTATATAAAGGAACTACGTTTACATAGAACTAACTGGTAAAAACTCCTTCTGGCTATTACAAGGGCAGTGTACTGTATACATTAAGCAGAGGTCGCCTGAAACTATTTTTTATCATATACTGATAGCTTAAAGCTACTTGTTACTTATGTATGATGGCTTTTCCTTGCTGCAGTGGGATCACTACCTCTTCAATTTTGTGGTTAAGAAAATCATTGCATGTGTAGCTTTGAAAGTTTCCTGGAGACTTTTATTGGGAGAAAGAATAAAAAAAATACTATCAATTAATGAAATGAATAAATCACTGTCAGTTGGAGATAGTAATAGTTGTGATGCAGAATGGAAGCGTCACTTTATAAAAGTAACACAAATGGTCCTTCTAGTCTAACATCCTTCTTTTCTCTCCCCCAAAGGTACCAAGGCAGCCTACATGCAAAGTAGCAATATACTGTTAAACTATTGGTACAGAACAACAGCTAAACACAAGAACATGGCAAAGGACTGCATCATCTTCGTAGACCCATAGCTTGTGTGGGGTAACTAGTTCTTCAATTCAGGATACCCAAGTTGCAGAGCGCACCCCTTTCCCAGCTTCCCTCCATGAAGCCACCCCAATGAGACTTTAGATTCATCTAGCGGCATGGTCTACCACCATAGACAAAACAATGGTAGATCAGAGCTCCAGGGCAAACTTCACCATTTCAGCAGGCTGCACATCCAAGTAGATCAAGTCAGGGAGAGAAAACAGAGCAAACATGAAGAATATAAAAGGCCTTGCTGAAGCAGAGGATGACAGGTCTATCAGGGGAAGCAGGGAAATGAGGAGTCCAGGATGGCAGGTCGCTGAGCTCAACATAGGGCACTAAGTTGCAGTTTGAGTAGGCCCTTTTGAAGCAATTGAGGTTATAGAGGCGTTGACATTAAATTTCCATTGATTCAATGGGCCTACTCTAGTGCAATTTACTACACCAAGCAACAGGATTTTGGCTACTGTTTTAACACAAACAGCTGGAAACTGCTGTAATGGTGGATGTTATATGTGCACATAATGCTAACGTACCACTGTGTTTCTCCCCACTCACCCAAAAAAATCCTGTGGATGCTCTGAATACTGACAATCTTTTGTTTATTTGTTAAACTTATATACCACACAGATTAGTGATAATCAATACTCTTGTTCAAGAATCTGTCTAGACGTTGGGTGAAGTTTCAATCATCCATTGCCATGAATCTATTTAGCTGATTGTGTGCATTCAGTTAATGATAATATACTGAATTATATTTTTGGGCAAGCCACAGAAAATATGTTGTTCCCCAGACCTGGCAGGAGTCAATATACGTAGGATTATCAGAGTGGCTATTACAAAGACTCAATGTCTATGTGAACTGCTACACTGTGCCATACAGAGATAGGATTGTTGAGAAAAACTCTCACCCTGCCAAAAGATCAGAGAGATATGTCAACCACACTATACAAACCAATTACAGAGGAAACACATTTTTGTGATCATGACATCACCATGAAAAATGTGACTATTTGAAAGAAAATGAAACAGTAACAAAAAGTGTTTACAGAAATGAGCATTCGGGCAGGTGAAGAATTTCAAGATCACAATCACAGGCACATTAAACTTTTGATCTTCATTAAACAGATTCTCTCTCTCTCTCTCTCTCTCTCTCTCTCTCTCTCTCTCTCTCTCTCTGTGTGTGTGTGTGTGTGTGTGTGTGTGTGTGTGTGTGTGTGTGTGTGTGTGTGTGTGTGTACACATATGCTCTGAACAGTTCGGATCCAGCTTGTTACAATGAAAAGCAGAAATCACATCTGGCACAAAGCAATTCTGTAGCTCACAGACACATACATGCACAGCAGTTGCAGCACAGAACCCATTTCCACAGCAATCTAAGCAAGCAGAAGTTTTAAAGCAGGAGAGATATAATAAAGACTCCAGAAACCGCCTCAACCCAGAACAGATATGCCTGCTCCTGGAGCTGTGTCTGAACACCACATACTGTAGTTCATGGGCAGAGGGGACTTCTACAAACAGAAGCATCACTGTGCCTTGGGTTCCCCAGTGTCACCAATTGTTGCTAACCTATACATGGAAGAAGTGGATAAGAAGGCACTCAACACCTTCCCAGGGACAACACCATCTCACTGGTTCAGGTATGTAGATGATACCTGGGTGAAAATCAAGACTCAGGAAGTACAGGCCTTTACAGACCACATCAATGTGGTGGACCCTAATATTAAGTTCACTAGGGAAGACACAAGACAACAGGGTGGCTTTCTTGGATTTTGCAGCCATCATCAGACCCGACCGTGGCCTGGGAGTAGAAGTTTACAGGAAACCCCCCCAGATCATTACTTACTGTTTGACTCCCACCATCCATTACACCACAAATTAGGAATCATCAGGACCCTAAGCCACAGAGCAGAGAGCATCTCCACCTCCATAGAAGCCAAGAAGAAGGAAGACAGGCACCTGAAGACAGCACTTAAGGCCTGTGGATATCTAAAGAGAGCCTTCAACAAAGCAGTGTGCCAACCCAGAAGAACAAGGGATCAGCCTGAGAGCCAGACTCGACGGAAGAACCTGGTCATTCCTTACATGGCTGGAGTGTCTGAGAAGCTTAAAAGGATTTTGGCAAACCACATCCCTGTTTATTTCAAATCCACAAACACACTAAGGCAGAGACTTGTCCACCCAAAGGACTCAATACCAAAACAAAAAAGGAGCAATATAGTATATGCAGTCCAATGCAGTGAGGAGTGTGCAGGCCTCGACATTGGTGAAACTAAACAGCCATTAAACAGAAGGATGGCCCAACATAGGAGGGGTAACAGCTCAGTACCAGAATCAGCAGTACACCTCCACATGAAAGATGAAGGGCATTCATTCAAAGGCGAGGATGTACAAATATTAGACAGAAAGAGAGGTGCTTTGAGAGAGGAGTCAGGGAAGCTATTCATGTGAGCATTGGAAAACCCCTCTCTCAACAAAGGTGGGGGCCTCAGGCACAGTCTATCTGCTACTTATCAGGCTGTGCTTTCAACAATACCCAGCCAAATCAAAAAGTCTTCACCACCAAGGCCATAGCTAACAACCCATACTTTATGGATTTCAGCACCATAGGCCATTGTTCACGTTAAGGCTATTGGCTGTTGTCTACCTAACAAGCCTGTTCAGGCCATTGTTCATCTTATGAGCCTATTTCAGACCAAGGGAACAAGAGGTCAAAGCCGACTATAAGATGGAGGACTTGCAACTAGCTTTATTCAGACTGATGAAGCTGTTTGGATGAGCAACAAAACATTTCTATCTCTCAAGAAAAAGAAGTCCAGTTGCCATGACTCAGCTTCCAGAAAGACTGGGAAAATTAGACAAGCATTCTTATAATGGATGTATGAGCAACATGTTGCTTTTTAGATGTTGTGGGATTTCACGTCCTATCTGCCTGAAAAAGGAGACACAAAAAGCAAGCAGGAAACAGTCTTTCCCAGAGTTATTGTCTTTTCCAGATAATCTTGCCTTCTCATGAGGTGTCCAAAATAAGAAAGCCTCATCTTCTTAATTTTTGCACAAATAACATAAGATATACAGTACTTTTCTAGGCATGAGTACTCTACAAAAAGTTACATAAGCTCTAATTATGAAATACATAATTACTTTTTTTAAAAAAAAAAAGCCTAAGGTTTATGAATGTGGGATATTGTGCTTCTCTATCCACCAAAGGCCTCAACCTGGAATCGTGTCTTCTCTTTGGCAGGCCCTACACTTTGGAGTCATCTTCCGAGGGAACTTAGGACAGCAGAGCCCCTCTCAGCCTTTAAAGAAGCTGTGGAAAACTTGGCTGTTTAAGGCTGCCTTTGGCGATCAAGGTGGTTGATTTGTCTTTATGCTGTTTGTTCGTCCACCTGTGTTTTTGCTCTTGTATTATCATATCCTTGTTTTTGAATTTTTAATTTGATTGGATCATTATTTCATATGCCCCATTGAGGATCAGCTTTACTTGCTTGAATTGCTTTGGCATTGTTTACCACCCTGAGTTCCCTTGGGAAAAGTGGGCAGTATATAAGTAAAAAATAAAAATACAATATAATACGTTACAAAACATTAGGAAATGGCCGGATATAATGCTGCACAATAATGTGCTCATGTTGCCAGCAGAAAAGGATGCCAAACGTTGATAACACGTATGTCAGCAGTCAAGATGGTCTAAGCATATGCCCCCCTGGGAGGCCCTAGCCTAGCCCATTTGAAGGGGACCACAGACTGGAAATTCTTCTCACAATGCTTTATAAGGTTCATTGTGTAACTTACACAATTCTGACTCAGCCTATATTTCTTTCATATTATGTTTATGGCCATGGCCAAATGAAGGTTGATAATAGCTGGTCTACAGGATACTCTCTCCATTGCTCACTACTATTCAAAAAGAGACACCAAGCCAGGGGAAATTTTAGAGGCTGACTCCTTTTTTGTTTTAATCAGTTAACCACTTCTTGCTAAAACAATTGGTAAGCCCTAACAATTGCATTCTTACCAATGTCGGGGCTTTTTTCCCCAGCAAGTTCTCAAGGTATCTTTTGCTTGGAGTCACAAAGTAATAAAATGTCTAGAAGAAACATGTCTTTCAAACTAAGTGTGTGCACTCAAATACTGTACACTGATGAAATTCCAGCACAGAGGCAAAAATCTGAATTTCCAATTCAGTTAGATAACTAATAATTTCATATTAACATATTTCTCTCATGATACCACACCACCAATCCGTGTTTTGGCATAAGCTTTACTGTAGCTTTTTGCTTTCGAGTAGTATGTAAATGTTTCTGGCATAATATCCAGAAACTCTATGTAACTCTATGTCATAAATTGGCTAGAGCCCACTATACAATGAAGCCAGCATTTTTCCCCAGTTCCAGGTTATGCCAAGTTATTTGTATCAAACCAAGTTCAGGGTAAAGGCACAACGATAATTATGTTCTAAAATTATCCCATTAAGAGTATTACTCATCAAGGTCCCACACGGGTCTGCTTGGAAATGAGCTAAAGTTTACTTAGATTTTCTTCAAGGGTTGCATTTATCTCATACATTCCATAGTCTTGCAGCCCTCCTCCTATTAGTTTTCAGATAAGTATTTATATATAAAGTAGCAGTTGACATGCTACTTGAAGCTGGAAGCAGGTTATAGCCAAGGAATGTTTAAAAGGAAATAAGCCTTCTCACTCAGATAAAGAAAAGGACAAAAATGCTAACCCCCCTGAAAACCCGAGGATGCTTTTGGGTTGTTGGCTTGTAAAGGCTGCCAACGAAAAGACGTCGCGACACTTCTAGCACTTGCTCCTTAACTCTTTTCGTTTCGCTTACTTTGGGGGTGGCTCTACAGTTCTGTAGCGAATGAAGAAGAACAACCCTGGAGGCACCTTTGCTGAGCCTGTTGGGACGCCTACAAAACGCGACCCGTTTCTCCCCAGACCCGCGAGGTTGCTTTTGCGGCTCCTACAAACCAAGGTCGCGTCGTCTCATCAAAATCGCGCGTCAGGGGCGCGAGTCACTCGCCGCATTTCTGCGGCATAAAGCGGGAAAGTGCCTCTCTCTTTTTCCTAATTCGACCTAGAAGGGACGCGCCCAGAAATCGCTGGCATCTGCCGTCGAAACGATTGCCCTTCCCTCTCAGGTGTCGACCGCGCAATGTTTAAAGAGTGTGAGGTATGTTCGCGCCCTCAATCTCTCTTTCCTCCCCCCGCTTGAATTCTTCCAGCCGTTCCTAGAGAGACCCGTAGGACCACATTTGGGCTCCGTCCGGGCTCAACGACGTGGCCCCTCCATCCTCGGCAAAGCGGGCTTTGCTGCGCTGTCCCGAGGACTGTCACAAACTCGACCTGCCGCCGCCGCCGGCGTTTGCTCAGGCGAACCTCACTTTTTAACCCGGAGGCGTCAATGAAGGGGCGCCCCAGGAGAGGCTTCGGCTTCGACGGGAGCCCTCGGAGAGCGGCTCCAACGCGCGCCCAAAGCGCAGCGACCCTCCCCAAAGCCCCCCGCGGCGGCTGCCACCCTCGCCCTGCCTGAAGGGGGTCCGGCCGCTTGTCTGACGGGCCCCCTCGAGCCAGATACCCACCGGGGAAAGGGAGCCCGGCGGCCCGCAGCGGTCCTTGAGGAGGGACGGCGAAGAGCAGGAGCGGCGGCGGCGGCGGCAGCAGCAGGAGCAGGAGCACGAGAAGCGCCGGTCGTCCAGACCCCATGGCTCCGCGGCCGGCCCTTTTCCACGGCGGCCGCTCCTGCCGCCGCCGCCGTTGTCGTCGTCGGTGGCGCCCTCCTGAGGAGGCTGCCGCCCCCCCCCTTTGGGGCCCAACCGGGCGCGCCTCCGCAAGGGGAGGCGTCTCTCCCAGCCCGCGGCCCGCCTCCGCCTCCCCCCGCCCCCGCCCCCGCCCCCGCCCCGCGCAAGCCTGGGAGCGAAGCCCAGCGTGCCCACCGACCCCCGCGACCGAGCGAGAGCCCCGCTGCCCACCTCTCTCCGTTGTTCTCTCCGGCTCCTTGTCGGAGAGGTCGGATCCCCTCAAGCCTGGCCTTAATTAAAGGCATTCAACTCACCGCCTACTCCGGGTTGCATAGCAAGTAACCCTAAGGAGATACCTGGCAAGGACGGACGGATACACACACACACACACACACACACACACACACACACACACACACACACACACACACACACACACACACACACACACACACACACACACACACACACACACACACAGAGAGAGAGAGAGAGAGAGAGAGAGAGACTCCTGCTTCGGGTTGCATATCAAATAACCCTAAGGAGATACCTGGCATAAATCGGAGTACTGTATCCTTACCGGTTTGATTGTGAGGGGTGACCCTATGGAGCAAGCGGTCGTCCAATGGATGCGACCTTTGCCATGCCAACCTTTGAAATAAATCCCAAGGATCGATCTGCTGGGGGTGGGGGGAAGCTCTCCACCATTGGTAGCTTAGGCCAAGGCCAGGGACTTCACCTGCAAGCACCACGCCTTGACCTTAGGACAATGAGGGCAGAACATCCCAAACAGGTGAACTTGTCTCCATGTGAGGAATGTCAGGGCTGTTTGGTGTCATTACTGGCGTTTGACAAATGGAGATAAAACGCCCAATAGCCTCCAAAATCATCTGCTGCAGAATGTCAACCTTTTCAGAATGTCAAACTTCAGTTCATGCTAGGTCAAGGCAACACATCCTGATTCCCAATAAGGTGGCCCAATGGAGAATATTGCACAAGCTGTGCATATAACTTGGAACTACAAAATCTGAGACCTGGATTGAGGTTCAATGCACAGCTGTAACTCTGCTCTTATAACCTTTCTTCCTAACAGTTAATGGCTTCACTCAGAGCACCTGATAAGAGGATAGGTTGGTGTACTTCATCCACTCATGTTCATGTTGCCTCCTCCTCTTCTGCCACCTACCTGTGTTATTATGCATATCATGTGCTGTCAATTTGACTTGGACTTAGTGACCCTGGTTTACAAAGTATGTGAAATGTTTAAGGGATTTGTGTGTGAAGATCCTCAGTCACCCCAGTGAGTTTATCTGGAAGTTGACTCATTGCAATTGGACTTCTTTTCTTGAGAGACTGAATCATTTCACTGCTCATCCAAACAGCTTTGTCAGTATGAGGAAAGCTAGTTGTGAGTTCTCCATTTTATAGTTCACTTTGACCTCATGTCACTCTGGTCTGAAACTAGGTTTGATCTGAGTTTACGGCCTTTTTGTTTTGCATGCTTTAAAACAATAATATTGCTCATACAATACTTTAAGGCTAAAACCCTATACTTACATATTTCATAGGTATATAATTTTCAACTCCATGAAAAGCAGCAGGACGTTTGAGGAAAGGCGCACAAATTTGTACTCTAAGCCGGTTTGTACAGTACATGTAAATGTACCATACTGTATATACAAGAGCCAATGAATACTTGGTATGGAATTTATATTTCTTTGAACATTTCATTCTGTTGCCATATGCCAGCAGGCTTTGATCCACGAAAGCTTACATCAAAATATAATAGTGTTTAAGGTGCTACATGTTTTTGTCCTTTGTCTTTGCTTTACTTTGTTTCTCTGGATTTTGCCTGGATTTTTTTTTATTTTTTGATGTGGAAAGACATTTAAGTATGTAACTTTTCCTAATATATTTCTTCATACCCCAAAACCTGCTCATTCCTTCTTTTTTAATCTGCCCCTGTTCCTGTCCGTAAATTGTAATTTAATATTTGCTATATTACACGATTTCACAAATGCATTAGCAGTTTGATCCTATGAAAAGTTAGCCATTTCTAAACAAACTGAAATGTAAGAGTTGATATATTCTTAAATACAGACTGGTAGCCAGCAGCAGGATTATTTGCTGCAACTTTCTTCTTGGTCCTCTTCTTATTTCATGACTTTTCACCTCACCGAAAAAACAACTCTCTTACCCTTCCCTTCTCTTTTGTTTTGCTCTGAGAGAAACAACAGGCTATTTGGAGAGATTCAGACATATTTTGCCAAGTGTTAAACTTTCCTTTAAGTCCTTTGTCTCCTTCCCTAATGGGTACCATAAATTACACCTACTTCTTTATCACCGGAGTATCAGGCTTCATTGGTTTTGAAACAAGCCAAGTTATTTTCTTTTAAAAACCCATTAGAAACAATTCTATTGTGTATGGTTAACCTTTTAAAACCACAGTCAAAGCTCTTTACAAATGCAGCAAGATGCCAATTACTTCCTTGAGAGATTCTTCCAGCTTTTCTTACCAAATTGAAAGCAGAGGAAAATAAAATGGCTTTGTAGTTGCTTTATGGAAACTTGGACCAGGGAGGAAATTTTTGTTGTTCAGCAGAACCTCTTCTTAGCATATTTCTTCCAAGGCAGGTCTGTTTTTGTTTTGTTTTTTAAGAGTGGGAAGAGTTTTTCTTCTACAGTAGCATACTTTAGTAAAACAATGCAGTTTAATTTTGTAGCACACAGCTGCTTCAGAGCTTGCCAATCTGTGTCACAAAGCCCTGGAAGTTTTCGTAATAGAACTGCAAGGCAAGGATTTGACACAGTGAATAATTTCAACAATCTCATTGATGTGTTTGTTCATTTGTTTGTTTGAAACCAACTAAACATATTTGTGCTTTTGACTCTTGTGGTTGTGGAGATTTTTCATTGTCCAAGATTGAGCACCTACCCATTACCTTGTAGAAGTTTTCAATTCTATTGAGCCATCTTAGGGCCTTTTTACACGACCCCTAAGATCCGCTGGCCACTTAAATTCGGACCAGAGATCTTAGGGGTTCGTCGCTCTTCCTCTGTCTTCCTCTGTCCCCACCCCCCTCCGCACTTCCTGGTTGCTGGCTGCCTGAGGGAGGGAGAAAAAAGAAAGAAAAGACTGCCGGTTTACCTCCGTTTTGTTCCCGGCAGCATTCAGATCTCTTAAAGGGGCGGGGTGCAAAAAAGAACAAACAGAAGCCAGGAGAGCCCCGCACTCACTATCCTTACACTGGATCAAATATTTTTCACCATCAAAGACCAGGTACAAGAAAACTGCTGTTTGGTCGTGCTAAAGTGGGCGGGGTCGCACTTAATTGTCTGCAAAGTCCGGAGCTGGTGGGTAAACATTTTTAAGGTCCGGACCTTGCAGCCATTTGCGGCGGAGCTTAGGGGTCGTGTATAAACGCCCTTAGATGTCAGGGCAAATGCTCTAAATTAAAGCATGACAGCTCAAGAGGTTCCTTGTGATGATGAAGTGCTAGAAAATAAACCAAGACAGTACCAGCTTACTTGCTGTTTATATTCTCATCCCATGTCCCTCCTGGCAACAACTGTATACACAAAACCAACTGCCAGTGTTGCCCTTTTAACACAGCACAGAATGTAGAGAACTCACAACAGTGCCAGGTAGAATGAATCAATACGATCTGTAATTATAGTAGAGCTACTGGGACTTTGTACCACTGTGCTCAAATTTAGAAGAAGCGAAAACTAGTGTAGTTTTAGCAATCAAGAACAACCAAGTTCACCAAGCAACATTTCACCATGTAAATTCAGTTGGCCTCACCACCACCGTTTTATTTTGTTCACATGTACAGGCACTCCCTCTTGCTTGTGCATACACAGCTCCCATTAGTTTGTCTTGCTGTCTGCCAGTTCTGGTGTGCAACATGGCACCAGATCCAATCAGCAGTCATCAATATTTGCAGAGACCTCCATCTTCTCCAGCCTTCTTACACCCGTATACAAACACAATTACTAATCTCACATCTCTCTCTCTCTCTCCAAAAAGGGAAGTTTGTTTGTTTGTTTATTATATTTCTATACCTCCAATTTGGCAGGTCTAGAAGCTTTGTCTAGAAGAGGGAAATCAGATCTCCTTACCCCATATGTATCGAGCACAGCAAAGCTTAGAGCTTCTGTGATTTTTGAAATATCACATCCTCTATTCTGTGTATGCATATCTTCTAGACATTTTGAGTCATTCCTGTCTTCACAACATTCTTCTCATCTGCCAGAGAGAAAAGAAGTGGACTAAAGGAGAGAATGCAACCACAGAAAGAGAGAAAAGATTGGCAAAGTTTTAAAAAGAAGATTTAGGATCATTCTCAAAGCAAAGAGGTGGGGTGGTCATTAGCCATTTTTTCTATTCTGCTTCTTTGGGATGAAACCAACTCTCCACTGCTGGCCCCCAATTGCTTTCTTCCCGTTCGGAACCTTTAGCCACTATCTGCCTCCATCACATTGTTTTAGGTGCATTTGGAGAACATATTAGAAGCAACTCCTGGTGCACTTGGGGAAAAGGATTCTGCCACCAATCCCTAATCTGTCACCACCACTACTTACAGTGCTTCTCACAGGTGCCATAGATAGCCCTAGTGCCAGAACTGTTTGATTAAACCTTCAGGATCTGATTAGATTAGATGTCCGCACAACATAGCAACTTGCAGCTTATGCTCTGATAGGTTGTTTTCATGAACTCATTAGGGGGACTCACCCTTTATGCAAAAATGTTTTAAAATACCTGAATTTAGGAGTTAAGGGAAATGTTAACAGCCAAAGGCAGCACAGTAGAAGAAACCCATAGATTTCTGGGCTGACCTTAGCTGTTAAAATGTGTCATGAGCTCCCAATTCTCAGGGATTTAAAATCAAAGGTGATCAGAGCAAAATGGAATGCTATTTCCTCTAATAATTATCTTCCACTCAGCAGTATTTTCTTTCCTACAGAGCAGCTCTACACTTAAAAGCTTGATTAGAAAAATGTTTACAATTACTCAGGACATTTACTTCATAAACTGGTTCCAACATTGTTTGTATGAGCTTTTCTAGAATCCACACCACTCTTGGTTTTTGGATGAGACTGTCTGCTTGCATTCTCATTGCCCCTTCTAAGAGACAAGTAGACATCGGGTCCGAAGGCATTGGTGGTTCTGCCAATGTCGAAGCCGAAGAAGTTGGCTTCATAGTGGTATTATCCATCATCGAATCTGAAGGAAGGGTAGCGGACAGGGTTGACTACATGTAGCCAGCAGTTATGGCAGAGTGACAGTCGAACCCAAAATTGCCCAAGATGGAGGTTGTGGAGAACAATTGAACTTCGGTGGTTTAGATACCTTTGATATGTCAGATTCAAGTCAGGGACATTTGTGTTCATGCTCCTGTTCCGCATGCCTCTTTTTAGCCTTCCGAGCAATTGGCTTTGGATCTATAGGTTGTTGCAGCAATGGCTGCTGAACGGCTACAGGGGGTTCCTGTGCCAGAGGCAAAGCAGCAGTATCTCGAGCTTCATCATTATCTGAGAGGACTACCAAGGGGGCTTGTTTGAAAAGACCTTTGAGTCTGTCCAACATCGGGGGAGAATCCTTTTTAGAGAACTTCGGCAAACCAGATGCTGAATTTGATGACTCTGATGGTGGGAGTGGTGTGATTTGAGATGTAGCTAGTGATGTCAATCTCGAAGCCTGTATTTCTTTTGGGATCGAAGCGGAGGTCGAAGTTGAAGACTTCTTTTTAGAGGATTTAACAGGATGGGCTGGAGATGATCTCACAGTCGAGGTCGAAGTAATATGCTCCAATAGGAGCAACTTTTTGGGAGCTTTTTGCGACATCAACTTTATTTCTTTATTTATTTTTGAAGTCTGAGGCAGGAGAGGGGAAACGTGGAGAGGCTGATTTCTCCATTTGAGGCTTAATGCTTAATGCCTTCTCTAAAAGGTACGCATTTAAGCGATTTCTCCTGTTTTTTACTGCTTGAGTGCTGAACTGCTGACAAAACTCACAGTTGTCAGAACGTTGGCCTTCTCCAAGGCAGAATAAGCACTCAGAATGCCCGTCTGTTTGAGGGATTTTCCCCCGCACACAATGTGCACTTTTAAAAAGGGGGAAGAAATGCCATATCTCAAAGAAAAGTCCCTCGAAGAGATCTCAAATAGGTATAGAGTTAGAAGATTAATAGAAAAGGAACCTTCTAAGCTGTGGTTAGAGGGAGCTGAGGGGTTTGGGTGGGAAGCCTTCTGCTCATGAGCAGTGGGAGGGGGAGGAGACTAACAACCTTTCCTGTTGCTAGGAAGCTCCAGAGCCTCATGCATGAGCACTGGAAACCCATCTATGTGGCTTCATGAAGGCCACAAAGGAGAAATCTTGTTGTTGTATGATTTGTTCTTTTAAGTCAAAAACTGCCGTCTCCTGATCCAACAATTTTCCTGAATAGTATTTAAGTTGCCTCTAGGTATTTTCAACTACTGCTCCCATTTTCTTTAATTCCTCTTGTGCACTATTGGTGAGGGTTTTTTGTAATCCTTTTGTAAATCCAAGACTCTAGCATCCATAACCTCAACTTTTTTTTATCAAGGACAAGAACATTCTGGTTCATCTTTCCCAAGGATTGAGAAAAGGATTGCTCCATATTAGTCAATTTTTGCTGCAAGCCAGTTATTTTCTGTTCCATCCCATTCATATTGTTGACCACCTTGTCTATATTTTCATTATCATGTTTAAGTTGCAAGCTTATATCTTGCAAAGCTTACTGAATATCCATGTTATCTGAATTTTCAGGAATGGAAATATCCTGTTGCTATTGTAAAGTTTCTAAGCGTACCAACCTTCCAAACATTTTATTACTTGGGCCAGATTTCTCCTTTACCTCTTTCCTTGCCAAAGCAGGTTGTGTACGCCCCTTAAACCACTTTTGCATGTGGACTCATCCAGTATGGAGCAAATCATAACTAAATAGTATTCATTCAACTGCTATTCAGAAGGATGCCAATTAAAATATTTGCAGGAGGAGTCAGAAGGAGAATGGAAAAAACCCATTAGGTTGAATTCCACATAATTCTTAATGACCAGCAGATGAAGCATGACCATCTCAATGCAGTATCACTTATTCAGTTAAACTGTTTCAGAGCACCATTTTCTCTGATTAAGTAAAGTTCCTTTTATACTTTACATTGTAATTATTTTCTTAAAAATAGATTTACGGCAAACATGCTCCCAAAATGTCTGTGAAGATTCTCAGTCATCCAGGTGAGTTTATCTGGAAGTTGAGTAATGGCTACTGGACTTCTTTTTTGAGAGATAGAAACGTTTTGCTGTTCATCCAAACAGCTTCATTGGTCTGAATACAGCTAGTGCAAATCCTCCATCTTATAGGCAGATTTGACCTCTTGTCACCCTGGCCTGAATTAGGCTCATAAGTGGCCTAAATAGGCTCGTTAGGGAGACAATAGTATCCTTAGCCTTAAGGTGAACAATGGCCTAAGGTCAAACTTACTGTTTGACTCCCACCATCCACTACAGCACAAACTCGGTGTCATCAGTACCCTAAACCACAGAGCAGAGAGCATCCCCACCTCCACAGAAGCCAAGAAGAAGGAAGACAGGCACCTGAAGACAGCACTTAAGGCCTGTGGATATCCAAAGTGGGCCTTCAACAAAGCAGTGGGCCATCCCAGAAGAACAAGGGATCAGTCTGAGACCCAGACCTGACGGAAGAACCTGGTCATTCCTTACATGGCTGGAGTGTTGGAGAAGCTTAAAAGGATTTTTGGCAAACACCACATCCCTGTTTATTTCAAACCCACTAACACACTAAGGCAGAGACTTGTCCACCCAAAGGATCTGATACCAAACCATAAAAGGAGCAATGTAGTATATGCGGTCCAATGCAGTGAGGAGTGTTCAGACATCTACATTGGAGAAACTAAACAGCCATTAAACAGAAGGATGGCCCAACATAGGAGGGGCAACAGGTCAGGACCAGAATTAGCAGCACACCTCCATTTGAAGGACAAAGGGCACTCTTTCAAAGATGAGGATGTACACATATTAGACAAAGAAGAGAGGTGGTTTGAAAGAGGAGTAAGGGAGGCCATTCATGTGAGCATTGAAAACCCCTCCCTCAACAGAGGTGGTGGGCTTCGGCATAGTCTATCTGCTGCTTATCAGGCTGTGCTTTCCAAAGTCCCCAGGCAAATAAAAAGCCTTCACCACCAAGGCCATAGCTAACGACCCATTCTTGATAGGTTTCAGCACCTTAGGCCATTGTTCACCTTAAGGCTAAGGATACTATTGTCTCTCTAAGGAGCCTATTTAGGCCACTTATGAGCCTAATTCAGGCCAGGGTGACAAGAGGTCAAATCTGCCTATAAGATGGAGGATTTGCACTAGCTGTATTCAGACCAATGAAGCTGTTTGGATGAACAGCGAAACGTTTCTATCTCTCAAAAAAGAAGTCCAGTAGCCATGACTCAACTTCACCCAAAATGAAATGCAGATATTTAAGCATCCATGTTCAAAGCAATTAAAAGCATACCAGCCTCCGATTCCCAGCATGAATTGACTCCTCCTCATGTATCTTGTAAGAAACACTATACTGTATATCAGCAAGGGAAACTTCATTTCCTGTCAGTGAAACTAGTTATAAGGGCCTTGTAATGAAAAGGTAGAATTTAATTTTTTTCTAAAACCAAAATATTTCTGTTGAATTAACACAGCTTACTTTCCCTTGAGTAGCAAAGTTTGCCATAGTATTTGTACAATTTCTGTACTGCTCTGAACTATCAGATGCCAGTTGCTGTTTTAAATCTGAATTGATCTATGACTCTAATCCATTAAATGTGCTGTATTCTTCTCTACATAAACTCCCTATTCTTCATGTATGTGCTTTCAATAATTTATACAAAATAGTTTCATACTGAAATTGACAGAATTAGTGGACAGAATAATGGGCTAGGACCCAGGAAGCCTGGGTTCGAATCCCAACTCAGCCATGGAAAATCACCAAGAGAGTGGAACTTGTAAAACCATCCCTTAAATATCTTACTTTCCTTGAAAGCAATTTTAAGTCAATACTGTATTAGTTGGTTACACCCTTGACAGCACATAACAACAGCACTTAATTCCAGTTGTTTTTGTTGTAAACTTATTATAGAAAAAGCAGCAGTACTGTGGGGGATGATATGAGCAGCTCTTCAGATACCAATTAAGCACGAACTTAAATATTCACATATTACAGTGCATATCTGGGAGTTGATAAGGATTTATAAGCATGAGAAAAATCAAAATATATTATAAGCATTGAAATATTAACAGACCCAAATATGCCTGACAAGGTATAAGGTCAAAATGACCCAGCAAACTTGGCATAACCCATCCTCTAAGGCTTAGCATAAGCACATTGCATGGGTGCCAGTCTATAAAGAGCAGCAAATATTTTGTGGTTAGCTAGAATAAAGCCAAGCTAGGAAGTAGGAGACAAGACTATGGTCATGGTGACCCATCCTCTAAGACTGTTGGCACCATCTCATAGTGCCGAGGTGTCATTTTGCTGAGAGCAACATATGGCGGTTAGCCAGGAATAAGGAACCAACTTTGAACTAGGAAAATAGGGTCAGGTCATTCTAAAATTCTGATAACTGGGTATGATCTGAGAAAACATTGAAAAAACACATACAACATGCATAAGCTGCAGTCACGAAAAAGGTATAAAAAGCATAAGAGACCACTATGAGGAGGTTCAGATCAGCAGGGTTTTGGTCTGCGCTATGGACCAATTCAAGCTGTACTGGAACCCCCACTAACACCTTTGCTTTGTATGTAATACTTGCTTGCTTTATTCTTGCTGTATATTACCTATAAATCTGAGTTTCTATGTCTGTCTAATAAACTGGATGAACTAATTCTTTGTGTGGCAATCTTTAAGAACCACCAATTTTTATCAGAGTTGCAGTATTTCTTCATGTATTAGACTATATTTTGCCTAAATTAGTTAGACTAAAAATTGAGGGTTGTCTTATACACACAAGTAAGCTGGGATGAGATCCTTATAGTTGAGAAACTGCAATTTTGGTTTGGAAAAGTGGGGGTTGTCTTATACATGGGGATGTCTTATATACAGAAAATATACAGGTAAACCATGGTAACTGGACTTCTTTTCTTGTGGGATCCAAACATTTTGGTACTCATCCAAGTAGCTTCCTCAGAATGAAAAGACTTGGATGAGTAGCAAAATGTTTTGATCCCACAAGAAAAGAAGTCCAGTTGCCATGATTCAACTCCCAGATTACTGCATCTGGATGACTGAGAATCTCCAAAAAATTTACAATGCAGAGTAGCAGCATTCCAAAACATTGTTTCAACTAGAACATTATACAATGTACAATGACTATTCGCGGGGGTTAGGTTCCTTAACCACCCACAGTAAATGACAATTTGCAATATGTGGATGCTGTCATGGTTGGGTCCGGAGGCGTTTGATGCAGCTGTTGCTGGGTCCAGAGGCAGTGGCAGTGGCTTCTCATCTGTTTTTCCTCCTTCCCTTGCTTTTCCTGCTTTCGTCTTCCCCTTAGCTGAGGAAGCGGTGGCAGCTTCTGCTCCGTTTTCCCTCCTTCCCTCACCAGCTTCCTGCTTTTGCCTCAGCCAGTTAAGGGAAAGGGATCCATTCCCAGCCACACCACCATGCCAGAAAGCTGGCAAATGGCCAGATGGGCAAGGGGTGGCGTGGCTGGGAACAGATCCCTTTCCCTTAGCAAAAGCAGGAAGCTGGTGAAAGAAAGAGGGGAAATGGAGCAGAAGCCGCTGCCTCAGCTAAAGAAAAGGCAGGCTGGCAAGCAGACAAGGGGACACCCTTCCCTTAGGGGGCTGAGGCAAAAGCAGGAACGGCAAGGGAATGAGGGGAAACAGAAAATAAGCTGCTGCTGCTGCCACCTCCGCCCCAAATGAGGGGAGGGCACATGGGTCGCGGGCTAGCTGGCTATGGCTCTTTCTCCTCCTCCATCCAGCTGGCAAGCCAGCCAGGGAGCAAGCGAGTGGGGGAAAGCACCAAAACGTTTTCCCATTTGCTTACTTGATCACTGGCTTGCCTGCTGGAAGGAGTCACTGGCGGGACAGACACAATCCGTCTTGCTGTTGACTCCAGCAGGCAAGCCAGCAGGCAAAGCCAGCCAGCAAGCAAGCAAGTGGAGGAAAGCCCCAAAACTCATTTAAAGAGAGAAGGGCATAAGCCTTCTGCTCTGGATCCTGTCCAGTAAAATCAAAATGATCCCAAAGACCACCCTCTCTCCACACAACAGTGATTTTCCTTAGCCTTAGGTTTTCCTTAGGTGGGGAGGTGGGTGGGGTGGGGAGGAAGGAAGAGGTGACTGGCTCTTCCTGATATGCCCCACAAGTTAGAGGTTCCCGGCAAGCAAAACTCCAAAACTCACCCCAGAGCGGGACCACCCAACAAGAGCTTCTGGAGGGAAAGAAAAGAGAGTCGGCACTCTTAGCGGACGCTCTTGACACGTAGGCACAATCGTTTTAATCCTTTGGGGGATTTCCCCCTATCTTTGGGGCTGAAGCTTTCAAAGTCCTCCGCCTTGGAGGAAGGTGAAAGCTGCGGCTCACAAGTGCCCTGTCTTTGGTGCCAGCAGGCAGGAGCCCCGTGAGTTCAGCTTGGTGAGGTGGGGGAGGGAAGGAGTGCATCACAAATTTGCGATATACTGGGATCGCGGTACATGAACCACAATGTGGCGAGGGACTACTGTACTCTTTAACGGAGTATCAAGCCTGATTAAAATAAGCAGCTGTTAAAGATGACACATTAAATTAATCCTGCTGGACATGTTATCAAAAGAAAAGCTTTATTGCAGTTTACTAATGCAAGCTGCACCTGTACAATGTTTAGAAATACAATTTAAAAACATTAAAAGTAATACAGTATCTCAGATTTTTGTTCTTGTGCTGTAAACCTGAATGCTTGACCTAGAATACATGTGACATGTTCTTTACACAATAAAGTTATTAAAACAGATGCCATGCCTGTAAGTATAGGAGAAAATAAAAAGGCAAAAGCATAAAATGTTTGACGATTTGCTCAGTTCTCCAGAAATCTTGACCTACTGTAACAAAAATTGTGGCAAACTTCTCTATTAAAGGTTTGTATTTGTTGAGAGTTTCATTTGAAAAGAAATCTTAATCTACCTTCGTACACATGGAAATGCACATTTAAATGAATTATCAGATATTTCAATCTGTAAAGTACTCTGAAATTTAAATATTATTCACAAAGTAGTATTATTTATTGTTTAAAATAGTCTTCTAAAGATCAAACTGTATCTTTAAATTACTCTATTATGTACTGGAAAGTAAGGATTTTAAAATGAATAGACCAGGACTATTTTCAAATTAATAAATCAAAAAGGACCACACTTTTAACCACAAAATAAAATTTTATATTCTGATTATTTTCAAATAATTGAAAGGCTTGCTATTAACCTCTACTTGATCTCTTATAAAGGTATGTAGTTATTTGATTGGAACTTTTTTTAGGAGGAACATTGCTAAATATTAAGATATAACAGTAATGTTTTTTTATACAACAGAATCTATATCTTCTATAATAATTCATTCTCTGATGCTAGACTGAGAATTGAGCTTTGCTACAATTATGCAGGAACTATTTTCTAGACATGAGAATATGTAGCCTGAATCTACTTATTACTCAACTATATGAATTTTTAATACTAATGTTAGGGGAAAAGATCAAAATTTGGTCAGCATTGGTATTGACTGAGTGATTTTAGTAACTTTGAGAGAATATAAAAGAGGTTAGCTCTGCAAACATCCATTGGGGTTTTATTATCTTAGGCCCAACTGAATTTGTGGGAAGAGGGGCAGATGAATGTTATAGCGAATTCTCTTTAATTACAATGCAAAACCATTGTAATTAAATTGCATCTGTGAGAAGATGCAAATACATACACTGTTGGAAACAATTTCCTGAGTCTATCATCTTGGGTATTTCAAGAACTGAACATGTCACAAATGAAGAAAGTTTCTTGGTTTAAAAGCCATTTGCTCTGCAGTGCTGTGGAGGTGCACAGAGGGTTATCCTGGAAGACTATGGTGGCAAATCTTATTGGTGAGTTATGCATGCTAAGTAAAGTAATGTAAACCACAGTGGTGGACTGCTGCTTATGTTCAGTTGCATTTTTATCATGAGCACACAACTGGGAATGTGATTGGTATCAAATTAATTATTGGCAATTTGCTGCTGTGACTTGCGCAAGTATAAATTGCCAACAAGATTCCACCTTGTAAATTTATAACTACCTTGGGATTACAAGATTAGCAGTGGGGGTAGGGTCCCCTCATATTCAAATATATATATCAAACAAAGCTGTACAGTAACCCCTCACCAATTGTGAGGGTTAGGGACCCACCCCACCCGCGATGCATGAAAATCCGCGATATGCGGAAGTGGGTGGGGAGGCCTGGGGGTGGGGGGGACGATCGCGCGCCTGTCCGAGAAGTCATCACGCAGCGCGCACAGGCGGTGTAGCGGGATCTGACCTCCCACCACTGCCTGCCCCCACCGCCCGAGACTTCTCAGAGAGGCCGGGGGCGGCAGGGAGGGGCCCGATCGCTCCCCTCTGCCCCTCTGCGCGGCTCCAAGGCTTTTCAGAGGAGCCCAGGGAGGCGGTGGGGAGTGACCCGATCATTCCCTGCCGCCCCTCCGCGCGGCTCCAAGGCCTTTTGCAGGGGCCTGGGGGTGGGGGGAGCGATGCGATTGTTCCCCGCACCCCCCCCCCATAGCTCTGAGGTGCAGGTACTGTGATCCCACGATATAGCGGGACCGCAGTACCTGAACCGCGAAATGGCGGGGGGTGACTACTGTGTTTCAACTGTCTTGGTATGCCCTTGTACCTGGAGCAATTTGCTTCTTCTGCGTTAGCTGGCATCTGTGCACAGCTTCTTGTATGTGACTGGAAATCCCCATCTGCCTGAGAGACAACAGAACAGCACCAACAATTTGCATAATGTTGTATAACATTTCACTCCCTTGAGTTCTACAAAAATGTCACTAAAATAATCGCAGTATCCAATGTCTTTTTCTATAGAAGAAATGTCAAAACTGAGGCAAAGTTTATTGTGATGAAGTTCCACATATAAAGTGTTCTGCTTATATACCACCCCATAGTGCTTACAGCACTTTCTGGGGGGTGTACAATTTAATTGTGCAGGCTACACATTGCCCCCCACCAGCAAGCTGGGTACTCATTTTACTGACCTCAGAAGGATGGAAGGCTGAGAAATCAACCAAGAGCCAGCTACCAGGTTGTGAGCACAGTTACAGCTGCAGTACAGGCATTTAACCACTGTGCCATGAGGCTATGTTTTCTTTTTTTGTTCCCATGAGAATATAGTTATTACAGGCATATTTTGCTGAGTATGCACACAGTATAAAAACCATCATTATATTATATTCAAGCCTAAGGTATATGTTGTTGTATAAGAAAGCCTGTTGAAAATGTATAACACATCTTTGTGCTGTTGTGTGTATTTTTTAGTAGTCCAACAGTTAAGTTTACAGAAGGGGAACCTCGGTGGAGTCATGCAATCAACAATAATGCAAGTGTGATTATCCACTAAAAGGGGTGAAAAAGAGCAGGGCATGTAATCTGATGTTTAACATGTTCTTGGAAGAACAAATTCATCTGAGAAAGATGTCCAGAAACAAGAATGAAAGCTTTTCAAACCAATAATGAAATAAACACAAGAAAAGTAAAAATAGTAAAATTTAATACATGTGCTATATTTTTAAATTACTGGAATAAAAATTACCACAAGATGTAGGAAAAAATATGCTACTTGCTGAAGAGACACACAATTTTAAAACTCCTTTTTCACTGTTCCTCATGTTAGAACCTAATTTCTGAGATAGCTTTTATACAGCAATTGCCTCCTAGCATAGAGGCCTAAAGCCCTATACAATGCATCTTAGTGTTGCCTGGATTAAATATCCATCTTCTAGGGGTTTTAGCTGAGAATTCTAACAAGAACAGTTTCTTCTAGGCATTCACTAGATTTTTCCCAAATGGAATTTTTGATATTTTAAAAGTCCATATATTCTGAAAATTATAAGGTTAAGCTAATGTTTGTATTCAATGTTCAGAAGTATCCAAGAAATCCAATTCTTAACAAAATATAAAGACTAGTATATGAACTGTCAGCATTTTCAAGAAAATCTTGGGTTTGTTTTGCCTATGAACTGGGGTTTTCCAAGTGAAAGACCTGAAAACTTAACATGGCATTAAGCCAAGTAGCAGCACAAATAAGTCACAGTAATACTGGCTTCACTCACACCCAACCCCAAATATTTGCACTACCATAAGTGCTCATGATGCTGTTATAAAGTTGTGCAAGTATTTTAAGATATCACATAACTGTGAAATTGGTGCTATGTCCAATCTTACGTATCTATATACTGTTCCAACAAGTGTTAGGTTAGGCTGTTATCTCTTACATAGTATATAGATGGCTTTAGAATTATCAGCTTAGTACTTTGCATTTATAACATATAAACTAACTGAAAGGCAGGTTCACATTGAGACATATTTTGCTGACCAACACTATTATTCTTGTTGGGCTATTTTCTATCTCGGTCCAGATATGAAAACACAACAGACACATAACAGGGCCTATTAAGTATATGTGTTCTCCCTCTACCCTCTTTAGACAAAGATGTTACAACATGATGAAAAGTTAAATAAATAAATGCCAGTTAAAAACATGTTTATAATTATTTCTGTGCAATTCCGTACCCATATGAAAAAATATCACTGATCTCTACAGATCTGTATGATCCACTCCTGCAAAATATGAAAAAAATAATACTGACAACAAAAAGAAAAGAAAAGAGATTTGCTAACAAATTCAGTGCTTTGAGGCCATTAAAATCAATACTGAAACGTTTAGTTTTCTTGCAGCATAGCGGTGAACCAATATGGAAAAGCCAGTGATGATAAATATATAATAAAATATTATTTTTAAATTGCTTTATGATCTTTAGCAAAAATGGAATGTAGTAATTACATTTTGCAAGATACCATCTAAAGGCAGGTTCAGAGAATGTCAAGCGCTTCTCACTACACCATTTTTATGGCAAAGAAATATTACAGCTTTAAAATAAGCTGCACAATGCTCATTAGCTAACTCTTTCACATGAAAGTATGTAAAAGCAAATCAGCAAATAAATTCTAAAAGTGATTTACAGTAACTTTTCCTTCTACACACATTGGGTATACAGCTTCTATTCATATTTCCACACTATTTGGAGCTTCGTTTTCATAACAGTTGTGTGGAGCGATGAGAATATTTGGCCGCAATGTAGTGCATTACCATACAGAATCCTTGCACTACTAATCTCATATTCAATTGATGCTTAATTTCCTGTTCCATTTTGCTTTGTTACAGTGCTTGTAATGTGAGATAAATCAGATGTCAATCCCTTTCACAAGAGATGCCTCCAGCGTGATGTTGAACTCCTGCAAAGTCTGCAGCACACGGATCAAGGAATTCACTAGTGTGTGATCCTTTATTAGCGCTGAGTCCTCATACATCTGAGTTGTGATGGGACAGTCTGCTAGCAAGGCAATCCAATGGTGCAAGAGGTGATCCCTGCAAGGGAAAGTTTCACAATACCAAAGCAAGGTATTAAAGAAATGTTCTTCTTTACAAAACAATACACTACATTGCACAGTACAGAAGGACCCCCTTATCCACAAGATCATAATCTGCTGATTCACCTATCCGCAATCTGAAAATATTAAAAATATTGAAAATCTCTAAAGGCTATGGTGCCACAACTAGCCACTAGAGGGAGCCAGAGACAATGATATGTATAGTGTCACTAGAGAAATTATTTCCACAATGTGGAATATGCTGTATAGCATTTTCTATTAAGATAGCATTTGCTGTAATATGTGTTTTCCAGTATCTGCCGTGGTGGTGGTGGTGGCTGGTGCTGATCCCCCATGATTACCGGGGCCCTACTATATTATTATTTCTCATATCAAACCTGGCCATCCAGATTGTCCCTGGTATGGAACACTAGGGGCTGTAGGCATACATCTAATTGGCAAATTATTTCAAGCTAAAAAGGTAGGATTGCATCTGAATTAGCATCACTCCATCCTTCTGAGGTTGGTAAAATAATTACCCAGCTTGCTGGGGGGAGGGGGATGTGTAGCTTGCATACTGTAATTAAACTGTAAACCACCCAGAGACTACTTGAAGTTGTATGGGGCAGCATATAAACAGAACACTTTGCTTTATATCTATAAATTTTGTGGAACTGAAAAACCTGTACTCTTTCATCAACAGACATTTATCTCACATGAGCATTTTATCTCCCTGCACTTCAAGTTATCGTGCCTCATGGAACCTGGAGTTAATATGGCTACCAGTCCTGTTTCCAATTACTAGCATCTGATGTCAAAAATATGCCTGTTGCAACAATGCTAAATAGTAATGTTGATTCAGATGCAATCTTATTAAAATAGGAATGCATACTATTAAATATTTAACATGTAGATTAGAAAGCCCCATATGACTTAAACTCTTTTTTAATAATCAAAAGTATTTCCTTTGATTTCTGATTTAAACTCATTAATATAGTTTCCATTTCATATCCATTATTCATTTCATAATTTCCATTTCATATCCACTGTGTGTAGCTGTATTTCTTGTTTTGCTTGTTACAGTGCTTGTAACATTTATCTTCCTTCCCGCCCCTCTCCCAAATGGCTGCCATATATTAATATGGATGAAACCCCACTGCTGAAGATAAGTTCTCCATTCTGATGATTAGACTTTATCTTCAAGTTTCTAAAATGTCACAGAAAAAAGTGAAATTACTGTATTTTTCTGTCTGTAAGATGACCCCCCACTTTTCTGACCCAAAATTATATAAAGAGGAGAAAGAGGAGCCCCTCCAGGATGAATCATCCCCTCCTTTCCACACCCACAAGCCAAATATCATTGTAGCATCAAGGGGCGTGGAAGCACTTCACAATCCCCTCTTTTACATTTACACTTACACACACACACACACACACACACACACACACACACACACACACACACACACACACACACACACACACACACACACACACACACACACACACACACGCCTATACTTGCCCGGAAGCCTGGTTGGTTTCATTGGGATTTTCCCTTCCTGCGGCCACCTCTCCCTTAAGCTCTGCTCCCTTGCTCGGCGCCCCTTTCACCCCTCAGCACATGTTAGATTGTGAGTGTCTTGAGGCAGCAACTTTTAGGCATGCATGAGTTTCCCATAGGCTGCTGACCCTTGCTCAACTTTTATAGGACGAGATAGGTTTTAAAACAAAGCTGAGAAGCTGAGAAAGGGGAGTTGATGCTAGAAAGATCCTCCCTATTTTTTGCCTTGGACCTGGCAGTGTAGACAGGTTGGAATCTACTTTCTCAGCTTTGTTTTTAAATCTCTCATGCAAGCCTAAAAGTTGCTCTCTCTCTCTCTCTCTCTCTCTCTCTCTCTCTCTCTCTGTGTGTGTGTGTGTGTGTGTGTGTGTGTGTGTGTGTGTGTGTGTGTGTGTGTGTGTGTGTAAAAGAGGGAATTGTGAAAAGTGGCTCCGCACCCCTGGACACTGCAATTATGTTTGGCTTGTGAAAAGGTGCCAACACTGAAGCTGAAAAGGAGGAGCCCTGCCGCTTGCCTACAATGCCTAAGATGAGCCTTAATTTTTAGCCTAATAATTTGGGGTGGGGTGGGGTGGGGGAATAGCATGCTATAAATGGGAAAATACAGTATTCTCTATGGACTGTGGACATAACAGTCTTTGCACCATTTGAGCTTGTGATATATAGTCATTATCTTTACATAGATATTTGAATATTTAGTCTTTTTTCTTGAAGAATATGCATACATTCCTTTCCATTTTGCATTTTCAGTTTACCATTTAAACTTCTCAAATTAAGCTGTTGTTATCTTTTCTTTCAACATTGTTTTCTTGCAAAATAAAAAAAGTTTAAACTACATAATTTGGTCATAGAATTGAAAAAGTAAAAAAGGGGGGAAAAGCTAGTAAATTTTAAAATACCTCTTCTGATATAGCTGACAAACAAAGCACATGCAAGGGAATCAGAGTGGACATTAATACCTGGCTCCAAGACACACCAACATCTGAAACTTGCCGTCTTTCCCAATATTTCTTGGAGTGTTGTTGATGGCTGTGACAAAATGACAAAAACTTCTTGCTCTTTTCTGCCAGTTTTCCTCTGGGACCAGATCATTCTGATCTAAAGTTTCATAATAACCTTGTGCTTTTTCTGAAGATAAAAAAATGACATGGAGCATAATTACCAACTCAGTAGAAATTCCCCAATCCCCAGCGTGTATGTAGTATCCTATCTTTTATTAAACAATATCATAGGCTTTAAAATGTTAATAAATTAACCCTATTTCCACTTGCTATCAAGGCAATGTTATTTTTGCAGGAAACTGCTCAAGACACTGCTAAATAATATATGAACAGAAATGCAGACCTATGCTTGTAAAATGAGGGGCCAAAAAGCGTGCATTTAGTGTGGCTTTAAACCTTCAATATTTCATTACATATAACTCTGCTGCATACATCAAAGATATTTTCACTTTAATTATATTTTGTCCTTCCTCTTCAAATGTAGCTTAAGTTTCCAAGTGAGTACAGAAGTCCATCATTCTTGTTTTAAGAAGGCAGGCAGGAATCAAAGGAACTCTTCTAGCACTACAAAGGGATGACAGCTATATTACACTAACTGATAGTTTTAGTTGCAAAAATAAAACCTATTTAAATATAGCAACCCTGTAGAACATAGGCATGAACAGGACTGCATTTAAAGGAAGGTTCTCCATACATACCTAGAAAGTCCCAGATGAAGACATTTTTGAAGAGCCTGGGAGATTTAAATCCATGCTGAAACACTTGCTCAAGAGCTGAAACAAGTCCACCTTCTCCACATAGCAAAAGTGTTAAACTGCCCCTCTGCCAATTGGATAGGAAAAATTTTATTGTGATTATTTTGTTGAAAACTATAATGAATAGATTTTTTTCATAAATTGCCATGGCTGAGTTTTTATGTTAACAAAACCTACACATGCAGTAAATGCTTGCCCTAAACCAGTGGTGGCAAACCTTCGGTACTCCAGATGTTTTGGACCACAACTCCCATAGTCCTTTGTCATTGACAATACAGGCTTGGAATTCTGGGAGTTGTGGTCCAAAACATCTGGATTTGCCAAAGTTTCGCCATCACTGCCCCTAGACCTTGCACCATCTTAGCTTATTAGTTTGCACCATGCGTGTCAGAAAGAAGAGTAAAAATAAAGCTTCAACATCCATCATTTCTCACAACAATTAGGATTTTATAATTCAAATTATTATTTAATAGGACATAAATGAAAATTGCTAGACCGCTAGTGCACGCCACAGCTTTTCTTTTTGGTCTCTGTCCTTTTTAATATGTACATGAATGGCCAGGACAGGTTAACAGGTTTCTTAACATATGTCCTCCATCTACTGATGACACAAAGCCCTGTTACCACATTACTAGTATCCAAAATGAACTTATATGAGGAACAATTAAAAGTGACGTACAGGCTAAAGTTGGCTCTGAGATTATTTATTCAGCCATGTACAACCTCATTCATCTGTTTCATCAGGCAGCACATATATGTCTCTGACACCAGTTCTTCTGAACCACTATTCTTCTCATTTCTAGTTATAGGCATTTATAAAGTAACTAGCAAATCAAGAGGAAAATATTATCAAGTTCCATTATTGTTAAAAACAGCAAATCTCACCTCTTTCTCTGGTTTGTGGAAGTGTTTGACAATTCCATTTACTGCCTCACCAATAGACTCCTGTATCTGACCTGTGTTTAACTCTGTGGGAAAGGAAGAACATTTTTTAAACAATCAGAATTACATTGTATTTCTAGGTCAGGAAGATAAAATGTTCCATGTCATTTTCTCTGTGGCATTCCCCTCCATAAGAATGTATCATAGTAGCTTATATGATTTTATATGAATTGTTAGACCATCTTTCAGCATAAAACACCTTAATACATCATACAACAAATACAAAACAAAGCATGGACATAACATTAACTCCTATATTTTAATGTAAACTTTTCTGGAGAAGTCTGAGGAAGTGGACCTTCCACAGAAACCCACATTAAAATGTAGCAGTTAGTCCTTAATGTGCCATAATATATTTGACTTCTTAATTTGTATTTGTTTTTGCCTGATATTCCATTCTTTTCACTGAGATTACTCTGGATATGATTAACATTGGATTTAACTCCAGAATGCCAGTAATGCAATGTTTAAAGCTAGTCCGATTTCACAGGCATTAAGAAATGCCAGTTTAAAGGAAACTACAATCTTTTCAAGCTTACTTGGTTTGTTGTTTGGTGATATGGTAACAAATCTTCTGATCATACTTGGGGACTGCTGCAGAGGAGGAGTCCTGCACTGCCTTTCATCCAAATCAGTATGGGATGTCAGCAATTCTCCCACCAGGATCCTCTCTAAACTGCCATCATCCATTCCTTTTCCAAGCCATCTCCCACATGGAAACCTAAGGATATAAAGAAAAAGTAAGCCCTGTTCAGATTTTATAACCCAATTTTGCCTTTTAAAAAAAGATGACACAAAAGTCACAGAAAACTATAGTTTCCCATTACATGAACTGGGAACATTGAAACAAGCCAGGATTCAAAAGCCCGTGTTCTACCATGATATTTCAGTTCAGGTTAAGCAAATAAAATCCTATTGTAGTTGATATACACATGGACAGTACCAAATCATACTCCTTAATTATGACTTTTAATGAATGAGTTTTATGCCCCAAGGCCTAAAATGGATGGATTTAGTGTTGCATTACCTTATTTCATTCATTATTTACTAGCACCTCTCAACATATGGTGCTTCTAGAGGGGCACTGCTAGCAAAACAGACTTTTTCAGTGAAACTAGGCTTCAGGCAGCTAGTAACAATCCTGCATGATTCATTAAAAGCTACATCCACTTGTCTGTGACACAGTGACTTATACCATATGGCACTATTCTGCTGTGGAGTAACACAGGGACAAGGCTGTTGTTCTTATTGTTTGTGGGTGTACATTCTGACCCAGCCAATCTGACCCAGCCAGTATCTTATGTTATTTCTGGTAGCTACTATCTGTTTGGTGCTTAGACAACATTTTTCTAAATCAGGGTACATACATACATACATACATACATACATACATACATACATACATACATACATACATACATACATACATAAAATGTACATTAAATTTTAATCTGAAATGCTGCTTACTTGTAAGTGTGACCTGTGACCTCATTTCTCACCATAACATACTCCACTAGCCACTTGGCATACAGTCCAGAATTATCGTGTCCTATTTGTACAGTGGTAAGCTTTCCCAGGTTTTGACACTGGAAATGAAAATGAAATGAAAATAAATCTGCTGAAAGTAATATTGCAAAAAAAAAAAAGAGCTATTGTCTACACTACAGGGCACGAATGTATAAATCTAGCAATCATTCTTTAAAAACACACATAATTGTTATATTTGAATGCAAAGCATACTTTCAAAAGGCATAGAAAAAGTCCAAGAATGTAGGGAAAGAGGAATTTACTATTCTGTCTCTTCCACCACCTAGTTTAGTGGTCATAATTGTCTGTAGAGTTTAGTGAGCTCATACAAAACGGAACACTCAAAGGGAAGCGATTTGTATTATTGATTGTCTCTAGTTTTCTTCTTTATGTCTAAAGCACCAAGACATACCTCAAATGTCATTTCCAATGTATTCCTTGGAATCTGGAGAACTCCTGTTTCACCAAGTTCTCCTGAAATGCATATCCATGGATTGGCTGTGAACATTGAGCCACCAAGTTTTTTGCTAGGAACAATCAATATATGGTATGGAATCACTGTAAAAACAAGAAACATCCTGGTTAAAATAAGCAAGTCTACAGTAATGAATGCATATAGTAGTAAAGCACTTAAATGAAATCCACTTGTGAAAGAGATGTAAAATTTCCGGAAATTTTGAAGCTCAGAAAAAAATTGGGTGGTGGTGGTGGTGGTGGTGGTGGTTTCGGGGGGCAATGGAAATTTTGGGAAAGATTGAAAAAATGCTACATTAGCACTCCCCCTTTTACAGCTTGAAAGTCATCCTGTTACTTTAGGAACATAAAATATAACTATGGACAATCTGACTTGGCACAACATTGTCACAACTATATTAAAATATAGTTTATCCAAATAATTATTACAAACAGAATTTAATTTTTTAAATAATATTTATTTGTAATTGTAAGTAACAAATGGAGTAACTGTTTACTAGTTTATATGGAACAAAAACTCTCTAAACAAAATAATGTTTAAAAATCCAGAATGATCATTTATTCATATTTCCTCTCCAAAGTATTAAGTAAAAATAACATAAAGTCTCATTCTCATAAAAAGAATTGGAGAGGAGGGAAATGTATAGAATGGAGTGGGACTAAGTTTTAATGATATTTTTTAGAAATGATTTGGAAAACATTTGAACACTGTCTTAAAAATTTTATTCATTATGTTAACATAAAACATTCCAGAATCATTTTTTCTTTTTCTTTTTTCAATTTTTCCAATTTTAGGGGGGGAAATGGTTCCCCCCCAAAAAAAATTTTTTCCAGTTTTTTCCCGGGCCTTCATATCTCTAGTTGTGAATCACTAATATAGCACTAAATGAATGAGACTTGCTAACTAAACACTACTGCAACTCTGCTGGTTTAACAGATGTACTATAACTTGGACTAACAACTAGATTTAGTCCACTGTCCTCTTATTAGATATATTAAAATAAAATGCATAAAAATACTGGTTAGCAAACTAAACATGTTAGAAAAACATAGGAATAGAAACAAGCTAAATAGAACATGAGGGGACAGAAATGTTATGTGACCCACCCTTTTCCCTCTTCCTGCTCTGTTGCCTTAAAATTCTATTCCCACACCTAACATTCAGCCTAGTTTTAATGTCAGAAGTGAGCTGATGTTGTCCATATAGATTGCACTTAACAGTCCATAGCTCACTTGTTCTCCTTGCTGACATGACCACAACTAAAAACATGCCCATGCAGATAAATAATCTTAAGGTCAGAAATTGCCATAGGCTCTAAAGGTGGCTATATCAGCTGATCAACCACGGAAGTAAGAGGCCATTGTTTGTGTGTGTGTGGGGGGGTTCAAATATTTGAATTCCTCAGGCCCTTTAGAAATGTTTTGAAGGTCAGATGTGTGAAAAACACAATGTGTCAGCACCATGAGCTTGATCTGCTACTATGACTGACAAGTACACTTTTAATGAAGAGGAGGACATGCTGTTTTCCTTCAGGTTTAACAAGAGATGCAAGATGGAATGTGGGCAGAAGGTAAGGCTAAACAGGAAGAGTGATGACTGTGTTTCTTTGTCTGAAGAACTAACGTGTGATATCCAATCAACAGCTTCCTCAGCTGTAAGTTTAAGGCAACAACTCCAATGCAGCCAGGCAAAATCCATCTGCCATGAACTTTTGAATTAAGTTTTTGCAGTAATGAAAAGAAATTGGTGCAAGCCTGAGGAAGTTGACTTTCTGATCCATGAAAACTAAGATTGCATGATTAACTAGTGGTTTATAAAGGTATCACCTACTACCACATTTGTATTTTCCATTCTCTTGCTCTTTCACTGAGTGAAGGAAGATTACTCAGGGTCCTTTGCTGAGTTGGCTCCACTGTGGTGAGTGGCTAAAAGCTGGCAAAGACTTGTAGACTTGAGATATGTAATTCTGAGAAATGGATCCGTAGCATATCAAGTCCTCATGGTATTCACTCTCTTTGATTCACAGTGACTATGAAGAAGTCCAAGTACCAGAAAAACGTGGACTTTTCAGTGAAGAGACATAGACTGAACAAAATTCCTCTGACACGGCTGCTACATTTTCCCCTTTATACTCATACCTTTATCTACCAGCCATCTGAATACAAGAAGTCAGATATCTGATGAAGAGGACACTGGTCCTTAATAGCATAGGCTATAAATTGGTTAGCCTTTAGGATGCCACAATATTGTATACTTTAATAGAATCATAGAATACTTGAGTTAGAAGGAGCCTCTAAGATCACCGAGTCCAACCCCTGCTCAATGCTGAATTCCAAATCAAAGCATATCTGAAAGATGGTTGTCAAAATTTCTCTGGAATGTCTCCAGCATTGGAGAGCTCACCACCTAGCAAGGTTCCATCATCATACTGCTCTAACAGTTAAGTTATTCCTGACAGTCAACCTAAATTTGGCTTCCTGTAACTTGAGCCCATTATTACATGCCCTGCACTCTAGGATGATGGAGAACAGATTCTGCCCCTCCTCAGTATGACTTCCTTTTCAAGTAATTAAATGTGATATCAAATCTCCTCTCAGTCTTCTTTTCTTGAGGCTAAACATGCCCAGTTCTTTCCGTCGTTCCTCACGGGACTTGGTTTCCAGTCTCCTGATCATCCTTGTTGCCCTCCTTTGAACTTGTTTTACTTTGCTGGCATCCTTCTTAAAGTTTGGTTTGCATAACTGGACACAGTAGTCTAGATGAGGCCCAACCAGTGCCAAATAGAGGAGGATTAGTACCTCACAGCTTTGGAGACAATATTTCTTTAATGCATTCTTAATATTTCTTTTCCTGCAACAAACCAGAAAAGGGACCTGGGTGTCCTGGTGGACAGCTCAATGAAGGTGTCAACCCAGTGTGCTGCAGCAGTGAAAAAAGCAAACTCAATGCTAGGGATTATTTGGAAGGGTACAGAAAATAAGTCAGCAAGTGTCATTTTGCCTCTTTAAAAATCTATGGTGAGGCCCCATCTGGAGTACTCTGTACAGTTCTGGCCACCATACCTCCAGAAGGATATTATGGAAATGGAGAAAGTGCAGAGGGCAACCAGAATGGTTCGGGGACTGGAACATCTTCGTTATCATCTGAGGCTGCAAAGGCTGGGCCTCTTCACTCTTGAACAACAGCGCCTAACACCTGATTGAAGTTTATAAAATCATACACGGGGTGGACAAAGTAGATAAGGAAAAACTGTTTTCTCTATCACACAACACTAGGGCAGTTACTTCATGTCCTTCTTTGTTCCGTGAATGGTTTTGTACCATGACAGCGTTGGTAGCGATCACAGGGTTTCGTCCCTGTTTCAGTGTCCCCATGGTCGTGATAACTTGTCTCATGACAAGTGTTACCTCACGGTCTTGTACCGTGACAAACACAGAATTTATCTAGCTTCCTTTTTCCTTTGGGGGGGTATAAAAGTTTTATTTTTTGATATTTTGATTTACTGATATTCTGGTTTTCATATAACAATGCAGCAGCATTGATAATGTTTTCTTTCTTATACATTAATTAATGACATATGTTGCTTCACCCACTAACCACTAGATGGACACAAAAGCTGTGCTAACAATGCCCGCCAGGTTACCAGTATAGTTGCTATTTCACGTCCTCTTAACTGGGACAAGAAGCGGAACAGAAGACAGACAAGAGAAAACCCAACCCCAGCGCTAGGTACAGATTTGTCTCGCTTAGCACCCATTCTGGGGGCGTGGACAAATTTCAGTTGTTGTGAGACACGTGAAGTAACATTTTTGTACCGCTCCTAAATGCAACAACTACAGAGACAAAACAGATGTGAAGTAACCACCTAGAACTAGGGGGCACTCCATGAAACTTTTGGGTGCTAGATCTCAAACACATAAGAGAAAATACTCTTTCACCCAGAGGATCACTGGTCTATGGAACTCCCTGCCAGAAGAAGTGGTGACACCTGTCAGCCTTGACAGCTTTAAGAAAGGATTAGACAAGTTCATGGAGAACAAGGGTATCAATGCCTATCATTATGGATGCCTAAGGACAACCTCCGGGTTGGAGAGATAGGAAGGATACTTCTCAATGCCATTTGCAGGGAATCTTAAGCAGGTGAAGACGTCTGCTACCCTGAAGCAAATGGTGAGTCACTGTGCTGGACTAGATGGGCTGTGGCCTATTCCAGCAAGGCTGTTCTTGTGTTCTTATGTTCATATGTAATGCATCCTAAAACAGCACTGGCTTTTTTCCCAACCACATCATACCGTTTGCTTTTGAATCTACAATAATCATGAATTCAGCTTTTGATCTATAAAAATCCCAAGTACTTTTTTACTCATAGTATTACTGAATCAAGTATCCTCAATCTTTTAATTGTGCACATGGGTTTTTCCCCTACCTATAGAATTCTGCACTTTTTCCTGCTAAATTTCATTCTGTTATTTTCAGCCCAGTACCCAAGTCTAAAAAGATCTTTCTGAATTTTGTTGCTCTCTTCCAAGGTATAATCTAATCCACCCAATTTTATGTTTCAAATTTACATAAGAACATAAGAACATAAAAAGATCTTTCTGGATTTTGTTCCAGCTCTCTTCTCACAGGCCCCACCAGATAATCTGTCTCTAATAAAGCCACCCAATTTTCCATCATGGTTTGTAACCCGTGATGGACTTTTCCTCTAGGAATCTGTCCAATCCCCTTTTGAAGGCATCCAGGCCAGATGCCATCACTACAAATTTGAAAAATATTTTCTTTTGTCAGTTCTTACTCTCCCAGCAATCAATTTGATAGGTATTCCCTGCTTTCCATCATCCTTGTCATTAATATGTTAAAGAACACTGGGCTGATGACTAAGCTTGGAGTACCCTTCTCCCAGTTTGAGCAGCATCCACTGATATAAGCACTCAGTACAATTCTATAGCCAACTATGCATCCATCTGACAGCTAAGGAACATCAAGGCTTTGCTGAAATCAAGACATATTATATCTACAGCATTCCCACAGTCTACCACAAAGATTACCTGATCAAAAAATGAGATAAGATTAGTCTGGAAAGATTTTGATCTTTCAGTTATTATTACACTGTTTTCAGTAACTGCATAATGATTGCATTATAACAAATGCTTTGCTGGAGTTTTTGCAAGGAATGAGAAGTTATACTTACAAATCGTTGTAAAGACATTGGTAAAGCAGAAGTAATCTACAGCATTGAATGACAGGAGATGATAAAGAAACTGTTCTTTCTCATCATCACAGCGGAGGAAGGCATAATGCTTATAAAGTTTTCTGATAAGAAAAAAAAAAACAAAAATTACGTCAATACATTAAGACTTTCCAAGCAGAAGACTGGAATGCATGTTAACACAACCTGTACTGCAACCAAAATACATCACTAAACACCTTTGATTTCTAGCTGAATTCTATACATTTTCCATGTATGCTAACATTAGAGTTATAGCACATTTATTTATTTATTTATTTATTTATTTATTTATTTATTTATTTATTTATTTATTTATTTATTTAGAATATTTTAACCCACTTTCTCCTTGGAAAAGGACCCAAGGTAGCTTACAATAATGAAGGATATGAAGAGGAAGGTCTTTGCCTGCTTCCGGCAGAGATGGGATAGTACTCACATTTCAGTTATGAATACTGTTTTTCCAAACCTTTGCTGTAAAAAAATGTATCTAAGCTTTCTTCTTTGATGCCTGCAATATGTCAGAATCTGGCTAACCCTTGTCATCTTGTTCCTTACTTTTGTAAGTTTTGTAGGTTTACTAAGAAATCAGTCTTTTCTTTTGAAAAGAAAGCCCCTTCTCAAAACTGATTGTGAAATTAAAATAAAACATGTAGAGAAAGAGGAAGCTGTTGCACATAGAACAACTGGACAAGCACATCAAGTTCTGATAGAAAGAGAGGCTGAACACATTAAATCCTGCCACACTGAGGTCATGTAGCAGCAGCAGATGCTAGTGGTGGGTGATAATTTTATTTTATTCATTTTTATGTGATCTTTTCTGCTTTGCATTACTTGAGCTTACAGATGAAGAATACAATCTGAAAGGAACATAGAAAAATTCCTTGCTAAATATATTCTTTGTGTACCCCATTTCACCAGCACTGCTCTTCAAAGCAATAGCAAAGGGATTGTCTTATTTTAATCCTATCCATTATGTTTTTGCAAGATGAGGGCATGTTTACTTATTAAAACAGTTTAGACATAACTGTGGAGATGCTTGGTACAATGCATTATCAATTAAGAGCATAACAGAATATGTGCAATTTAATATAATGCAGCTCCGCATAAACCTTTATACAACCCATCTTTTTTCATCCAGTATCTTATTTATTTATTTATTTATTTATTTATTTATGAGTATTTATATCCTGCCTTTCTCATTGGAAAAGGATCCAAGGCGGCTTACAGTAAGGAGAGTATCTCTTAAGAATGTGTATTGTTTTGCCTATTAAATTTGCTAAATTTTATAGAAAGTCTATTCTGGAGGAAACATAAACCAGCTGATGTCCATAAAGCCTAATTCCATTGAACATTGTCTTAACTCACTTTGTAAGTTCCTGGTCAGAAAGAAGGTGCTTCAGGTGTCTGGACAGTAATTTCTTTTCCATGGAAAGTCGAACCCAAGCTCTAGCCTTACCAACATCTGTTTTTATCTCACTAATATTTTGGATATGCCTGAAAGGGATAAAAACAGATAATAGCATTTTAATTACTTGCATAATTGAGTTAGAGAAGTAAGTTAGAGAAGTATTTCATAGGAATTGGTTTAAAGAAAAACAGGAGACAGTAAGCCTGTCTGCTCTCTCATTTGAAAATGCTTTCATAAAACAATCACAGTTCATAATAAGAGAGGTTGCACTCAACACAACTGTGAATTTTGGCCACATATGCAAACCACATTCATCTAAAATGTGGGTGCCCAGTATTTAAATCAAAGTGAATGCATGAACAAGAGGAACTAAGCCAAGTCCCTCCCTCTGTCTTAGGTATCTGTATCCCATTGATTCAAGCAATTTTCTCCTTAGATCAGCCTGGTTCTGATATCAAATCTGCAATGGAAAATGTTGGGCTGAAGCAATGACATTCAGAAAAGCTTGAGTTAAAAAAACCCACCTGCAATTCCCTCCTTTTTTACTTCTTTCATCCATATACTCCATTTCATGTGAAAAGGGGACACTACTAAGCCTTTATGCAGCAGTCATGAGAATTCAATATTGCTAACCCGTCTCAGTCTGGCCCTAAGAAAACCTCAACAAGCCTACCATAGCAGAAAATTATTATAAGCAGAATTTTTAAAAAAATGGAAGTGGTCTTAAAACAGATTTTATAAACCAATGATAGAAATACAATGACTCTCCTTTGTAGAATCATGGGGCCTGAATAGCTGGAAGGGGCCCCCAAGGGTCCCTTTCTGATGAAGCAGAAAATTGGTATGCAAAGCATTCCTGACAAATGGCTATTCAGCTTCTAATGTTAAAGAGTTTGCTACCTTCTGGGGCAGGCCATTCTGTTGCCAAACAATTCTTATATTGCATATTTTTCTCCTCTGCAGCTCCTGTACATCCACAAGAAAAGATTCTTCCTCTCTCCCTCCTCAATCTTCAATCTTGCTCTCTGCTATCACTCAAACTCTGCCCTCTGGAGCAATTACTGAGGTCTACCAGAGCAGAAAGGATTTCCCTCTTCCTACATCTGTCAAAACACACACACACACACACTGTCACACCTGTCCACATGTCCCAACCAGATCCTGACCCATAAATTACAACTGGTTTCCATATTCTTACTTGTAAACCATAGTTCTTGACTTAAATAGAAACTATAATTAATTGCTACATTCTGGCTTGTTTCCTTGAAAGCCCAAAATGAGGAAGGTTCATTAAACTGAGATCTAAGAATCTAATTTCACTGACATATGTCTCTATCTGATTAAGCAATGTTGCCTATGAAAGCTATGATAACACAAATTAATAAATCAGACCCCCGCAAATCATTCTGCAATGTTCACAGAGCAGTTTCCCACTATGCTTGAATTAGGATCCTCTTTTATGCCTGCAAAGTGACATGACTGCAAAAGAATTCATTTTAAATAATTGTTTAAAATTATATTTAGCTGATTATTAGCATTTTGAGGATTCAGACTGCAGTCCTTAATCCACTTACTAGGAAGTAGTTACAACATGCTTTAGAGTATTCATGCTTTTGAGTAATCAAAAGCATGTTGTAGTATACTAATTAAGCATATTTCAACTCAGAAGAAAGATACTATAAAATACTTAAAGGAACTATTTTAAAGCTAAGCTATCCTAAAAAATATAAGTAGCCTTTTATTTTTTCGTTTTAAATTTCCAACCTCATGTCCTGGATGAGAGATACTCTTAAGGGAGACATTGCTGGGCTGGCATCCGACTTCCTTCTTTCTGCATCTAAGAGAATTCCTAAAATAATAACATTCTGTGTTATTGCTTCACAAGGCAAATGTCTTAATCCTTACCATATTGTTAATGATTTTGAATCCAATATAACCCTAGCAATTGTGCTGGAAAAATGGTTATTGGAAATATACTTCTTTGTTGGCAGAATAAATGAACTCTGGACAAAATGATTAGACTTTTTCTTACTCATAGAATATTTTCTTCTAATCCTTCCCTGTAGGTATGCAGAGGATAATGGGAAAAGCTGGAGAAAGTGTTTGGCAGAAGGATGAAGAGAAGACATAGCAGTTCTCAACAAAGGGCTAGAGAATTTCTGGAGCTCATAGGAGTGTGTGGGGGGATCCAAAGCAGAGGAACGGAGAGCAAAGGGACAGGGGAAGGAAGCGGGTCGGGTGGGGCCTGGGGGGTGGCGCAGGGTAGTGTGATCGCTCCCCACTGCCCCACTGCGTGGCTCCGAGTCTTCTCAGAGGGGCAGGGCGGCGTGGGGCAATGCAATCGCTCACCACTGCCCCCCCGCGGCTCCGAGGCTTCTCGAGGGGGCAGTACGGGGCAATGCGATCACCCCTGCCCCCCCGCGCGGCCCCAAGGCACAGGTACTGCGATCCCACAATATAGTGGGACCGCAGTACCTGAACTGCGAAATGGCGGGGGGTGACTGTATAAATAAAAAGAGAATAAAAAGAGACTAATTTTAACTGAGCTATCCAGCGATCCTGAAACCTTGTCAGATCAGGCTCAAACCAAACCCAGTTTTTGTTACTTCAGTCCCCATTAGCTTTGCTTAACACAACACAGCCTTTTACTAGGATCTGATATTCATCTCACAGCAACCACACTTCAAATTTCTATTACTGCAAGGATTCGACAAGACTGGCTAAATAAAACATTTATTTCAAACACTAACAATAATACATTTTCTCAGAGTAGACTACTAAAGCAGCAATTTAAAAAAACCTTTTAAAAATAATGATAACAAACAGAATACGTCTAGCGGCATCAACTATGTTATATTTATTTGATGGAGCACTCTACTACTTAAAACTGATTGTGGATATCTTTGGATTAACTGAATTTTACATACAGTATATTTTTATGAGATCTGAATTGCATCAATGTTTGGTGCCATCGCTCTTATTTGTGACATTCCCCAATTCAAAATGACAATATTTGTAATATTTCATGCAAGCCATTTTTACCTGAGGTGCTAAAGCTTCCAGATGTAGGTTTTCTTTGCCTATTTTCTTGGTAATGTAACAAGTGTGACCACAAAGCAGATTTCCCCTAAAATTTGGGCAGAAATTTTTTTTTTTTGTCAAATGCAGCATAAATTACTTATCCAGTATATTGTATATTTCTTGGAATCATTTTCAAGGAAAGCAATCATTAAATACTTATGTTCTAAAACTAAAATACACAATATTAAAATACACAATATTAAAAAATGTGTTTTCAACAAAACACTCATAATTTGCAAATAAATATTGAAATGATAAATGTGGGACTAGGTAAAAATAACTATTCATATGTGTGTATTAAAAGATTTTGCATTATTCCATAATATAGGATGTGAGGCAAAGTACTCATGTGGGTTCTTGCATGTTGGAATGTAATCCCCTACTATGCAGTGGTGGTGAACGTTTGGCACTCTAGATGTTTTAGACCACAACTCCGAGAATTCCAAGCCTGTATTGCCAATGGCAAAGGACTGTGGGAGGTGTAGTCCAAAACATTTGGTGTGCCAAAGGTTCACCACCAATGCTAAAATAGCCTTCCTCAACCTGGTGTCCTTGTCGGCCCCAGAAGCATGGCCAGTGTTCAAAAAGCCATCAGTTGGAGTCTAAGGGCTCAACTACACTGTAGTTTGTCCTGCTGCTAGCAGTGTTGTCACTGACAATTTCAAGTTATTTTCTGTCAGTTATACAAAGTACAGCTAACTGCAAGTATTTCCACTCCTTTCCTATGGTCATTCATTACATTTTGTTTGGCCAGCACAATTTATAATTTTTGGTGGAAATTACACCCATATAACTTTTTTCAGTTTCTGACAAGGGTGACTGCCTACATCTCAAGCACTATTGACAATGATGTCTTGAATACCAGGAATATCCACCACTCATCTTTCCATGGATTTTTTAAAAATTGCTATTGTGAAAAGTAGTGCTACGCTAGATAAACACTGCAGTATAGCTAAATTGTTTTGTAGAAGGGGATAATTGCTACAGTCTTGAGTAAGTGTAGTAAGATGTTATAATTTGCTGGGTCAGAGAAGGTGTTGGGGAGATCAATACAAGGACCCTCTTTAATTTCCATCCCATTGGGTTTTTTCCTTACATTTTTATTATAATAATACTTTTAAAGAAAGAATATCTGTGGGATGGGGAATCTACAAGGATGTGTGTGTTCTCTTTGATGTATCACATGCACATCCTCCCATGATGCATACTAATTCTCACCATTACTCCACTTTTCTCCTTTTAATTAATTTGCAAGAAACGGATCATGCCAAATTGGAGCTTTTCACACATACCTGACTTTTAAATATATATATATGGACAGATCATCCCCCATGTCACTTTTCCCCAAGCCACTGCATCCTGACGTGCCTGCAAAAGCTGCCCCCCTCCTCACAATTGTGCTTAAAGAGATAAGCACAATTCCGCATTCAGGCACACCTGCACAGGGCACTTCTAAGTTTATCCTATTTCTTATTTTGATAAAGCACCATCATACCATATCATAAACCATCCTATTCCAATCACACAGACTATTATTTTAGTCAGTTCTGCTCTGTGCTAGGTTAACAACATGTCATTTCAAGTCAACATTATATCATCTAAAAATATTTTTAAGAAAGGCAAGAAATTAAGAGTAATACATGCAGGATGGATGAAGGAGAGGGAAGAACAGAAGGGGTAAGAAAGAAAGTGTTTCAGGTAAGAATTACATTGTACAGTATGGACTCTAGCAGGACATCTCCCCAGGATAATTAAACATTTTCAAGTGAATAACTATGATTTCATCCACAGAAACAGGGGTATCATATAGAAAACTCTGAATGAACCCACAACACACATGCCCATGAAGTCAAGCCTTAAAATACCTGGAGAACTCCAGATTGGGAAAGGCTACTTTAAGGTGGCTTTCTGTGGCTTCTCTGGGGGAGTTTGGCCTCTTGGACTCCTGAGGCAAGTCAGGACTGGAGGAAGAGCCATCTGCCAGCAAACGCCGGACTCTGCTTCAGGGAGCAGCCCCCTTGTTCTCACCTGCCTGCAATGTCTGTCTTCAACTGGTGAGAGAAGTTGGAGACCGCCAGCCAGCCGGACCTTGAAGGGGAGTGGCTACAGGGGAGGGACTTGGTCTCACAGCTATTTTGGCTGCCTCCTAGCCTTGCTGAAGCCTTGCCATCTGCCAGCAAATGCCGGACTCTGCTTCAGGAAGCAGCCCCCTCGTTTTCACTTGCCTGCAGAAGCTGTCTCTGAACGTGTGGCAGACGTCAGAGGCAGCCAGCTAATGTACCATCAATGGGGTGGGGATGGGGGAGGGACACCTGATCAATTTTAAGCTTTGATACTGTGCTGCTACCCCCCCTCCAGGTAGAGGTGGTGAAGTGCTTATGGAGCAGAATGGGCGGATGGTTGTTCTATTCTGTCCTGTTTTTTGCTTTTTGCTTTGTTTTTTCTTTTTCTTGTCATCAGGTATTGACAGTAGGAACCCAAAATAGAACTAAGGGAACAGGAAGGGGGGGAGGGCAATGGAGGGGGCAGCTATTGAAACTGTGCTGGGTAGGGGAAGGTATGGCGGTAGGAGTGGAACGTGCCCGCATAGGAGAAGAGGGGTTAGATATCTTACACCTATCCCCTCTTCTGGTTCCACCCCTAGCCAAAAGGAATCAGGTGACCATATCAGCGAGCCCACGGGCCACACGGTGCTGCTGTTGAATGCCAGGTCAGTACAGAATAAAACTGCCCTCATTCATGATGTTATTCTGGATGAGGGTGCTGACCTGGCATGTATTACCGAGACCTGGGTGGGAGAGGAGGGTGGAGTCCCCCTTTCCCAGCTATGCCCACCTGGGTACTCGGTTCAGCACCAGTGTCGCCCGGAGGACTGGGGAGGGGGAGTTGCCATAGTCTATAGGAGTTCTATCCCCTTGACCAGGCTTCCTGTCTCTTTGGGAAAAGGTCTGGAGGGCTTATATTGTGTGTTGGGCTCACGAGACAGATTGGGGATTCTTTTGGTGTACCGCCCACCCTGCTGCGTACCAACAGTCTCCCTGCCTGAGCTGACGGAGGTGGTCTCGGACCTGGTGTTGAGGACCCCCAGACTGTTGGTACTGGGGGATCTCAACATCCATGCTGAGGCTACCTTAACTGGAGCAGCTCAGGACTTCATGGCCGCCATGACAACCATGGGGCTGTCTCAACATGTCATCGGCCCAACACATGAGAAGGGCCATACCCTGGACCTAGTATTCTCAACGGGACTGGGAGATGGTGGTTTGGATGTGGAGGGGTTGGTTCTGACTCCATTGTCATGGTCAGACCACTTTCTGGTCAAGTTTAGGCTATTGGCTACTCCGGCCCTCTGCAAGGGTGGGGATCTATTAAGATGATCCGCCCTCGGAGACTAATGGATCCAGATGGTTTCCTGAAAGCTCTGGGGATTATCCGTCTGATATGGTCGGGCGCTCCTGTCGAAGCTCAGGTCACCCTGTGGAATAGGGAAATGTCCCGGGCGGTTGACACGATCGCACCTAAGCGCCCTCTCCCCTTACGCAGAGCCCAGACAGCTCCTTGGTATACATCTGAGCTGCGGGCAATGAAGCAGGAGGGGAGACGGCTGGAGCGCAAGTGGAGAAAATATCACTGTGAGTCCGATCGAACACGGCTTAGAGCCCATTATCGGGCCTATTTGGCGATACGGTTGCGAAAAGGCATTATTTCGCAAACCGTATTGCTTCCTCAGAGTGTCGTCCAGCAGAGCTGTTTCGGGTGGTCCAGGACCTTCTTCAACCAAGAAATATGGTGGAGGTTCTGGACAACTCATCAGCCTGTTGTGACCAGTTTGCCGCTCACTTTGAGGGGAAAATCACTCAGATTCGCAGGGAATTGGACTCCACTATTGATGCAGATTCAAGGGATGTATCCAGTGTGCTGTGCTTAGGTCCAGTTTTATTGGATGAGTTTCAATTATTGAGACCTGAGGATGTGGACAGGGTGCTTGGATCTGTCCGTGCTACCACTACACCACTCGACCCTTGCCCTTCTTGGCTAATTGAAAGATCTGCCAGGGGGGTTCGCACCTGGGTCCAGGAGGTTGTTAACGCCTCCTTAAGAGAGGGAGTGGTCCCCACCACCTTGAAAGAGGTGGTGATTAGACCACTCCTAAAAAAACCAAACCTGGACCTAGGGCTGGTGGTTAACTACCGACCAGTAGCGAACCTCCCTTATTTGGGCAAGGTGTTGGAGCGGGTGGTGGCCGGACAACTCCAGGCACTGCTGGATGAAACTGATTTTCTGGATCCATTTCAATCTGGCTTCAGGCCGGGTTTTGGTACGGAGACCGCCTTGGTCGCCCTGTATGATGACCTTTGCCGGGAGAGAGACAGGGGGAGTGCGACCCTGTTGATACTCCTGGACCTCTCAGCGGCTTTCGACACCATCGACCATGGTGTCCTTCTGGATAGGCTGGCCAGGTTGGGGGTTGGAGGCACTGCTCTGCAGTGGTTCCAATCCTTCCTGGCTGACCGTGTCCAGAAGGTGGTGCTGGGGGACAGTTGCTCTGCCCCGTGGCGTTTACGTCACGGGGTTCCCCAGGGCTCCATACTGTCTCCCATGCTGTTCAACATCTACATGGAACCGCTGGGAGAGGTCATCAGGAGGTTTGGGCTGAGGAGTCAGCAATATGCTGACGAGACTCAGCTCTACCTCTCGTTTTCCACCAATCCAGGTGAGGCGATTTCTGTACTGAACTTGTGTCTGGGCCAGATAATGGACTGGATGAGGGTTAATAAATTGAAACTCAATCCAGACAAGACGGAAGTACTGTTAATGGGTGCTTTGCCAGACAGGTTAGAGGGCCATCTTCCTGTCTTGGATGGGGTTGCACTCCCCCTAAGGGACAGGGTCCGCAGCTTGGGGGTGCTTCTGGACCCCGGTCTAACTCTGGAAGCCCAGGTGGATTCGGTGGCCAGGGGTGCCTTCCTTCAGCTGCGGAAAATATACCAGCTTCGCCCCTACCTAGACGAGCACAGCCTCATGACAGTTACGCATGCACTGGTAACATCCCGTATTGATTACTGCAATGCGCTTTACGTGGGGCTCCCTTTGAAGACGGTCCGGCGATTGCAACTGGTTCAGAATCGTGCGGCACGGCTGGTAAGTGGTGGGGCCGCCAGGGATCACATCACGCCGATTCTGCATAACCTTCATTGGTTACCAGTTGCTGCCCGAGCTGAATTCAAAGTGCTTGTTCTGACATACAAAGCCCTAAACGACTTAGGACCTAGATACCTGAAGGATCGCCTCCTTCCATACGAACCTACCCAGCAATTAAGATCTAGCCAGGGGGCCCTTTTGAAAGAGCCATCCCTCAAGGAGGTGAGAGGGATGGCCTGTAGACACAGGGCCTTCTCGGCAGCTGCTCCCAAGCTATGGAATGCCCTCCCGATCGAGATCCGCCTGGCGCCAACACTGATTACATTCCGGCGCCAGGTAAAAACCTTCCTGTTCCAGAAGGTTTTTAATTGATATAATATAGATTGTGGGTCCGCTGATGACAATTTTAGAATAATGATTTTAGTGTAAGGTTTTTATTGATGATTTATTGATATTTTACTCTTAACTATTCTAAATTGTTTTATTCTTTGGATTGTAAGCCGCCCAGAGACCTTTGGGTAGTGGGCGGCATATAAGTTAAATAAATAAATAAATAAATAAAATAAATAAAGGTATTTTACACAGGGAAATGACCCTCAGTTCTAGCAGTGCATCAGTATTCATGTACATGAAAAACTATGTGCCAGATTAGTTTATTTTAAAAGGAAACTGCACGATTCTCAGCTTGATTGTACCTTCCAACTGACAGAGATACATATGATAAATTCTAACCAATGTGGGCAAAAACATATCAGCTAACTAAATTTTGAAAGAAGAAATGTAACTTCCCTGTGCCATCTCCAATCTCTGTGGTCTTTTGAAAACCACTTGTTAAATCAATGACTTTTAGAATGAGAGTTTGAGAAGGTACCAGCGTTTGTAGCCTTGGGCTAGCTGAAGACTGTGCCACCAGAAAAAGAGTCTGGCAACCCCTTCTGACAGCTTTATACTTAAGCAACGCTGGCAAGGATTGACATAAATTGAATCAGACTTGGTGGCACATCAAAAAGAAGTCATACTGTCTTCAAAAGCAAAACTGTTCCTTGCTAAAGTGGCTGGCTTATATCTTTTATCAGACTTAGGTTAATGTTTGACTATCTGACACTTAGTTTATCTTTACTTTTCTTGTAGCATAAAAGCTGTAGTTTTATGTATACTACCTTGGAAATGGTACACTAAACCAAGTAGAATTTATTACAAGTAAGCATACATAGACTGGAACTACTTACATGCATCCATTTCCTATAACATCACATAGAAGAGTGTTTTAGTTAACATAATGTTCCATATGCCTATGACGGATATATGTAGCAATCTTATAGGAAGAGGCTGGTGCAATGGCAACAAGGGCAAGAGTAGACCTCCACCATTTAATTTATTTTAAATATTCTAATATTTTTTAATATTGTTTGTTATAATATTGTTACCTGCCTTGAGTCCTCCTCAGGAAAAAGGCAGGGTATAAATATTTTAAATAAATAAATTATAAATATAAAGCTTGCACAGACAGCATGCTGAGGACATATTAATCAAGCAAATGAAAATATTTCACTAAAGATAAAAGAACCAAAAGAAAAAGGAAGAAAAATGCAGAAGGCTCAGCTATAATTGTGAACACCTGTATTATATTTCCAAAAGCAAGACAATACTCCTCGTGGATAAAAATGAACAGCAAATGAAAATTATCTTTGCACAGACAGTATATGGGATGGAGAGCAGCCAACACTTTGCTCAACTCTACAGTTATCTAATAAAGACTCTGTACAAGCACAGAATCCTTATCTGGGAGAGTAACAGATATCACAGTGAAGAACACAACCCCTAGCTTACATAGCAGAACCATAATTAGATCAATATGTTATTTGATGTCAATCACTTCTGACTTGATTGTATAGTGGGTTTTTTTAAAGAATATAACACATAACATTTGTTATAGCAGAACTTGATTTTAATAAAATTATCAAACTACCACTAAAACCACTATTTTCATATTATCATCATAGTAAGAGGTCGTTTTAACAACAGCAAGGCAACAGCAAGGCCACAACTTTAAAACCCCACAGTCTCACTCATTCTATACCCCAGAGAACAGGGAGAACTCCTAGTCCCCTGAGCTACATGCCTTGTGAAGATGCCGGCCACAGAGTCTGGCGAAATGTCAGGAAGAAAAACTTCCAGAACACGGCCAAACAGAACAAAAAACTCACAACAGCTATTTGAGAATACATATACGAAGTCTTTAAAACATTCTGTTTTCACACAGGCAGGGCTGGGCTACATCTAAATTATGTGAACAAGCTGTTAGCAATAACATTTAGGTCTACTCTAAGACTATGGATAATATAAATTTCACAAATAATTGATTTCCAACATTGATGTCACCATTTGGTATGAATTTAGTATAGTACATAGTACATATACTGCCATATGTGACAAACATTTATTAACCTGTTTAAGACATGCCTGGACCATGGGGATGTGCAGGCACTTGAGACATCCCAACAGATATAATGTAATAATATGGAACTATAAATACTGTATGTTACACATATATAGTACAGATTTCTTACAAAGCAATTTCTCTGTAGGAAATTCATTCGGGGGGGGCAGTGCTCTGCATTTCATTTTAGTGAGAACATAGCTGTTGTGAGTTTTTTGGGCTGTTTGGCCGTGTTCTGGAAGTTTTTCTTCCTGACGTTTTGCCAGACTCTGTGTCCGGCATCTTCAGAGGGCAAGATGCTCAGGGAACTAGGAGTTCTCTCTGTGCTCTGGATTTCCAGCCATGAGATCCCAGCCATGAAAGCCTTCGAGATATATTGTTTCCTACATGGCTGCAACATTAAAGAAAAAATAAAAATAGAAATGAAAATATACAGGTGAAGATAACACCCCACATCTGCTCCTACTCAACTATGTCTTCCCACCAAACACGACCACCCAACATCAACTGCCCTGTGGAAATACTGTATACAGGACAAAAAGGGAAGATGAACAGCTTAGCCCAAGGTGATATTTCTTGCTCCAGCAAGGTTACTTTTCTTTAGTTTCAAAGTGTCCAGTATTCAGTGTCTTTATATATTTTATGATTGCATTATACATTTATTTTAAAAATGCAGCATGTATTTTACAAATACCATTTCTATGCAATACAAAGTACACCAATCTTCCTTATTGGTTTTGGAACCAGGGTTAGATCCAATTATTAGCAAGTGGATAGAAGTACTGATTCAGTAGCAAGGAGGGACCATGACTCAAGTAATGCAACTCAGATTCAATCCCTAGCATCACAAGATAGAGCTAGGAAAGAATCTTGCCTGCAACCCTGGAGAACAATTATCAGGGTTCTGAGCCCCATGGGGAAGTGGTTAAACTGCAGTACTTCAGTCAAGTCTCTGCTCGTGTCTTGAGTTCAGTCCTGACAGATTCAGGTAGACAGCTCAAGATAGACTTAGCTTTCCATCTTTCCATGGTTTTCAAAATGAATACCCAGCTTGCTGTGGGGGTGGGGACAGAGTGCTATTTGCATAATCCTATTGTAAACTGCCAAGAGACAGCTTTAGCCCTATGGGGTGACCTATAAGACAGAAGAAGAAGAAGAGGTAGATGGATCAACAATCTGATTTAAGTATTAGAAACTGGTTCCTATGTTGACAGATTTAAGAATAGCTCTAATTCCCAAAAAGTAGACTCTAAAATTATAAACCATTTTATATTCTGGAGAATTTTAGAAGTCTGACATAAAATTCCAAAAATGCCTTCAAGTAAAATGAGCAGACTCTGTCATATACAACCAAAACACATTCCTAAGAATGGATGTAAAGCAAAACATCAAATTAGGGTTTATTTCCTGGCAGGGCCAGCACTAGGTTTTTTTGTGCCCTAGGCGAGGGGCGGGGGTGGGGCAGATGGCGGCAGCGGGCGGGCGGGGTGGCGGGCGGGCAGCGGCGGTGGCGGGGGACGGCGGATGGTGGGGGACGGTGACGGGCACAGGGGTGGGCGGCAATGAGCGCAGGGGGCGGAAGGCGGATGGCGACGGGTGGTGGGGGAATGGATGGCAGTGGCCAGCGGGGGGGCAGCAGGCTGGCCAGCGCCCCCTCTCCATTTTGGCGCCCTAGGCAACTGCCTAGTTCGCCTTAATAGACGCGCCGGCCCTGTTTCCTAGATAATTTTCTTGGGTTAGAAATGAAACCTCTCATTTCTCCCTGACATCTCTTCTCACTTGCCTGCTTACAGGTAGCTCCCTCTAGCCACTTCTGTCTTTTCAGTTCTCCTTCAAATGTGCTCTCTCTTTACTTGCTGGACACTGTCTCTGTCTCTCTCTCTTTTTGCAGCACATCACTCAGAAATCTATCTACCACTAAATTTTAATTTATCATCTTTCCAAATATGACAGAAACTAGTGAAAAGAAAAGAAGCCAAAGGGACCTAATGTTTCAACACATGTTCCTGTTTCCGTTCTACTTCTGCTGTGTCAATAAGGACTGTGGAAGTCACACTGCCTGGCTTAGTCCAGACTTGCCATAGAAAGGTTTCCAAATGAAGCAGTAGGCCTAAAATACAAGAAAAGACTTTCCATACTAACCTAGGTTCTTTCAGTGTAATAGTAGTATTGTGTGTGTGTTGTGTCATTACAGTCATGACCAACTCTTTGTGACCCCATGTCCATGGAGTTTTCTTGGCAGGAATACTGGAGTGGCTTGACAGTTCTTACTCCAGGCACCTACAGCACCTGGTATTCCCTGGTGGTCTCCCATCCAAGTACTAACCAGGGCCGACCCTGCTTAGCTTCCGAAATCAGGCGAGATCAGATGTGCTTAGGGCATCTAGGCACCTAATAGTAGTATTAACATATACTATTTCATCAGTTCAGTCTTTTTATCCAGCCATGCTTCTGATGCTTGCAAAATTCAAAGTACTGTAGTATTCACACAAGCATTTATCACAGAGAAGAAGGGGAGATGTTCAGGCCAAGAAGCAACATTCCCTGTAATGGGGTTCTGGTTGCAAATTGGCATCAACACTGGCTCAGCTGCATGGAACCAATGCAGCACTGTGCAGGCATGCAGGTGCCAGCTTAGAGGGAATGCTGCCAAGAGGTCTGAAGATATAGTGATCACGACCAACCATTTGGCATATGTCTTGGAATCACAAAGCAGTTATGTGTAGTTGAGAAAATATTCTGAAAGAGATTAAGATATGAGGGAATATAAACGGAGGACTGGCCCCATGGGCACTCCACCTCCTCTTCTTTGCTAACACAGCCACATGGGGATCAGAACCATCTACTCCCATTTTACATGAAAAATTAAATGTAAGCGTGTAAAGTGCTTTTGGGCCTGAGTGCTTAATCCAGTGTCAGGTTATATAAAGTGTTTTCATGCGCAGGAAAATGTCCTGTGAGATATGGTCGTCTGAAGATAAATTCTGTTTGTAGCATACCATGATCTACATTTTATAATGTGTTCTATTAAACGTTTGAGCAAGTCTAGGCCTCTGGTGCTTCCAGATGTTGTTTGATTACAACATCAACAATCCTCCTTATCATAATCCATAATGATTAATATGTATGAGTGTCACTGCCCAAAACATCTGAAGGTTATCAGGTTGCCTAAACTTGCATTAGTGAACAAATGGCCTACAAAAAGACTAGAGGGCACTTTAAATTCTATTGAGGATTTCTGTGGTGGTCCTATGATGTGACTATTGGTTCAACCACCAGTGAGACAAAACAAAGAGATTTTACATCACTGCAAACAATTACAACTCAGTATAACACATGTATATTATATAACATGTATGCTGGCTCCAGTGCTGGAACAGATCATTTAAAGACCACAAAAGCCTACATGAGCTGACAATAAATGAAAACCAGACCATAAGAAATTATGACTCAGTAGAACTTATGGTGGATAACTATTTATAAATACTGTACAGTGGTACCTCGGTTTAAGTAATAAATGCCATCTCCGTGACGTTTTGTATCCTGAAAAAATTGTAAACCAAAGTGTGGTTTCCCATAGGAATGCATTGAAAACCAATTAATCCATTCTGGAGGTCAGAAAAAAAATTCAAAAAGTCAAACCCCTCCCTCCACAATGCAGAATGCATAGAACAGGCATGGAAGCCACAAAGGATCACCACCTAGCCTTTCCACCGCTTGAGAAATGCACCCCAAAATTTCAAGAAGTCCAAAACCCACTGCAAAAAATGTCTAGGATGGGTCCAAAACTCAATGAAAAAACAGCTCCAACTCCTCCCAGACCTCCAGAAACTATGGGACGCAATGCATCCTGGGTACACTTTTTTCACATTGCCTAATAGAAAAAAATGTAACCTTGGCATTCCACTGAATTTGTTCTTAACCCAAAGCATCCCCATTTCCAATAATTTCTTTTTGTAACCCAAGTTTTTCATAACCCAAAGCATTCATAACCTGGGGTACCACTGTACATGGATAAAGCTAAAGGAAAATCATGACATGCATACAAGAGAGATTATGCCAATGAAGGAAAAATTCTCTCAGAACTGATAGCAAAACTCTTATACATCTCACAGAGACAATGAATTAACAAGCCTAGTAAATATGAGGCTGAAGTCACAAATGGAAAAGGAACTGATAGGTAGTCTAATGTGTTCTAGCAGTAGGGGAGTGAACAAAAACTTATCAAGGGTACTGCAGGAAGCTGTCTTCACAGACTTATAAAAAAGCAGAATCTTCTACTGAAGATTACTCAAACATATTATAGGACTAGGCTTCTCCGGTTGAAATAAAACTTATTTTACAAGGAGGAATGATTATGCTCATTAATATATTTATTTTAAAAATGCTTGGTTGTTTGTGCACTTCCTCCTTCACATGCCTAAATACTCTACCACAACAGACCGTGCAGCACTCTTTGCCAACATCTTCAATCAATCCAAAGAATTAACCTTATGTAGGGTTGGCCGCTTGCTGGTCTGAAAGGCCCAAATCTGAGTTGTAGCAGAGTATAATGATGCTTTATCTTCTAGGATGAAAGTAGTACAGCTTCTATCCTATGTAGCATATAAGAGGGAAGGTAAGAGTCAGACAATAAACACCTCCACAATAAGACACGGATACAGCCTAAAAGTAGTTTCTGTATAAATGATCAGCAAAAGATCAAGAAATTAATTCAGAAGACAATCATATCACAGTAAATATTAATACCGCCTTTGTATTCATGCATAAACAGAGAGAAAGTCCATCAGCATCATTTCTCTGTCTAAAGAATCCAAAATACTCATATACATCAAACAAACTTTGGTAATATCATTTTACCATCTTCTAACTAAGTTAACAAGAAAACTAAAAGTACAGGAGAAAAGATCTGGGTCGGATACTGAATTATTGTTAACAGTAAAGTAGAAAAGTTACTCCAAGCACCTATAAATGGATGGATGAATGGAACGGAAAAGTTTTGCCAGTTCCCCTCTCCCCTTGTAGCAACCTAAGTGCTGCTAAAAAAAAAAAAACCATCAACACTGTGCTCCAGAGGTTTAGAACTCCTCTTGAACAATTGGGGGGGGGGCGGGCGCTAAAGGACTGATGGAAAGCTAGAGGGTCATATAAAATCTGAAATAGTTATCTCCCCTTTTGTTCATGGGACCTTGTACCTGATGCAACCATCATTATTTAATCAAACATTTCTTCATTTAGAGTGCATTCTCATTTACTTTTAACATTCCAGAATCCTTTTAAAAATGAGTGCACACTTTAGATTTCAAAATCCATAATAATACAGAAAGAAGGTGCATCCAAAAAGAGTCATAAATATTAACTATTGTAAAGAATCAATTCCATTCCTACCTGCTTCACTTGCAGACCATGGCTCCATATCCTTTCCAAGAGATCACAGAGACTGGCTATCAGTGTGTTTTCTTCTACACCTGTAATATTCACTTCACCATGACCAAGTTCCACTGCTTCACGGCCCATTTTTTCCACTAGCATCCTCTTTGTCTTTTGAGACAAAAGAAAGACAAAGTGAATTGCTTTTTGACAGATGACACTACTGAGAATGACTTCGAACTGAATCACTCTTTAGTATGAAACATGGTGGCTGAAATCCTGTCCTGTAAAATTACACTGGCTAAGGCTGATCAAGTTATCAGCCCCTGTGATTTTATATAAAAAACAAGATGCAACAAATGCTATACATTACAGGGGTCTCCCGCCCTTTCACAGTTGCAGTTCATATACAGCAGTACAGTGGAACCTGAACAAAGGTCTCAAAAAGGTTAAAACCCTCTGCTTCTTTCCCCCCCCCCATCGTAGAGGGAGAAGTGGAGGGTTTTTAACCCATTTTTTTCTATCCTGAAGCAAGCGCTTATAGCAGACACCCCTACCATGTCAACCAACTACATGCATTTGTTCCATATTATCTCTTTTATACTGTAGATTTTATATTTCCTTTCTCTCATGACAACACAAATTTATCATTGTCATTAAAGGATACTCCCCCATTTATTGTGGGAGTTAGGTGCCTGATTCATCCACGATAAAGGAAAATCCGCAAAATGCAGATGCCTCAGCAAACTGACCTTGGGCTGCTCCTGCTGGCTGTGTTTCCAAAGAGAGGTTTTTAACACCCACACACACACACCTCAGCAAACCTTTCTGCCAGGAGCTCAAGGTCTGTTTGCTGAGGTGTTAGGGGCTGGTTAAAAACCTCTCTTTGCAAGCACAGTGGGCAGGGGCAGCCACAGGTCTGCTTCATGAGGTGCCAGGAGGGGGCTAAAAACCTCTCTTTGGAAGCCTGCTTCTCTCAAGAAAAAAAAACACGATATACTGAGACCGTAATATATGGACCGTGTTGTGGCAGGGGACTACTGTAGCCAAAATCCTTTTGTGGGAAGACATACCTGTGCAAACTGATACTGTCATCAGCTGTAGGCTTTTATGGTTCAGGAAAAGTTTCTATTCAACCCTCTTGGTTCCAAGGCTCCTTCAGGATCCTTTCTAACCTGGGAAAGCCTTTGGAAACCTCAGGATGGGGTTGGGTGGGGTGGGGAGCATTAATACCTGAAAATCACCACCAATAGGCCCACCAACAGGACTGGCATCATTGCCAGCAAATTTAAGTGCTCACTCTGCAAGCACTTAGAAAGCAATACAATAAAAACCAGAAGCCAATACACAATTGTTGAAAACAAATCCTAACAGTCCTGGGTTTGGTGCTCTTCAACATTTTTATTAATGAGGGATTGATTGGAGGGAAAATGTGGAAAAATTGATAACATGGAAGAAAGAACAAAATTCTAAAAGGCTTGAGCACTGTACTAAAAACAAAATAACAAAAATTTACATGGATTAGTGTAAAGTTCTACACTATGGGGGGAATGCATATTTACAAAACAGGGGGTACTGGGTTCAATAATACTATATGCAAGAAGGCTCTTGGAATTCAGCTCACAAGCTGAATATTAGCTAACAATACAGGATGGCTGCTGCATAAGGCAAATTTATTTATTTATTATTTATTTATTAGGCCTGTATACCTCCCGTCTTCCCAAAGGAACTCCGGGCGGTTCACAACACAGGATACAACAATAAACAAAAAGTGAATCAATATAAAAACAATTAATGCTATTTTAGGCTGCATTAACACAAGCAGAATCTCCAGATTCAGTGGAGTGCTGGTTCCCCTCTAGTCAGCACTGATTTGGCCTCATCTTGAGTACTGTGTCCAGTTCTGGACACAACACTTGAAGAAGTAGTACAAGAAAGACATAGTGGAACTGGAAAAGGTGCAGAAGAGAGTGACTAAAATGATTACTGGGCTGGGGCACCTCCCTTATGAGGAAAGGCTAAAACATTTGGGGCTCTTTAGTTTGGAAAAAAGGCGCCTGACGGGGAATATGACTGAGACATACAAAATAATGCAGGGCATGAGTAAAGTGGATAGAGGAAAGCTCTTCTCCCGCTCACAAAATACCAGAACTAGGGGACATACACTCAAATTGAGGGCTGGGAGAGTAAGAACAGGCAAAAGAAAATATTTTTTCACCCAGCGCGTTGTTAGTCTATGGAACTCCCTGCCACAGGATGTGGTGATGGCATCTGGCCTGGATGCCTTCAAAAGGGGATTGGACAGATTCCTGGAGGAAAAGTCCATCACAGGTTACAAACCATGAGGGAGATGTGTAATCTCCAGGCTTAAAACCGGGGTACTACAAGGACCAGATGCAGGGGAGTGGTATCAGGAGACAGATATCTAGTCTCATGCGCTCCCAAACGCATCTGGTGGGGTCACTGTGAGATACAGGAAGCTGTACTAGATGGGCCTTTGGCCTGATCCAGCATGGCTCTTCTTATATTCTTAAGAAGTTGTAACAAATTTGGACTGGAATCCAAGCCTACAAGGAAAGACTGAAAGAAATGGGAAGGTCTAGCATTCAAAAAATAGTGAGGGATAAATATGATAACTCTTCAATACTGGAAAGATTGTCATACAGAAAATAGACAGGATATGTTCTTGATCATTCCAGGGCACAGGACAAGAAATAATGGGCTCATGTTAGAAGAAGCCAGATTTAGGTCAAATATCTGGAAAATCTTTATGTGATAGAAAAGTATGACAAGTTACCTCACTCTAACACTGAAGATAATCAAGAGAAAATAGATATCCATATGTTAGCTATACTTTGATTTGGATATCCATATTGAGAAGGGGTTGGATTCAATGGCCTTATCGTCCCTTCCAATTCCATTATTCTATTGTTTTAATCATATGACTAGAAGTAAACACTTATTGTCAAGTGCACTTTAATATACCCACACTGCTCCTGCACAAGATGGCCTTTTCCCTTACTTTAAAACTAAGGGAGTAATTCTGATATTTTTATATATGTGGCATAACCCTCACTATTTCTAAATAATGTATCCTCAAGGCATTATAATAGCAATATAGCAAGCCTTCTATATTGTTCCATCTAATTCAAATCTTTTGAGTTTCTCAAATACCAACTGTGTCTAGAAAAATAAAAATAAAAATTGCTAATATACCTTATTTCGACATTCCTTCAGCAAACCTTCAACAAATTTCCAATTGGTCTGAGCAATTACTGAAGGTGAAAGATTAGACAGTTTGGGTTGCCTGATACTGCTCCCCAGATTCCGAGCTTCTTGGATATACTTCTGCAGGAATACAGGAAAACAGAAATACAACTTTAAAAATAACTAAAAGCATGGTTACATTTGTTTACATTTTTGTTTTGCCAGAGAAATTCAAACTCATAAAACAACAGCAAATCAAGTTCACCACAAACAGATGCTTTCTAAAATATTATTGGATTTCAGCTAGATGCTATTTTAAAAGCCTAACTACTATTATTATACTACAACATATGTACAATTTATTTCATTAATCCAGAAATATTCCAATAATGCATAGTCATTGAAACAAAGAATGTCCTAATTATTTTAATGCATTGTGTCCAATCGAAATAGCACATCAGCTAGATGACTCAGGGACATACACTCAAATTGAGGGCTGGGAGAGTAAGAACAGACAAAAGAAAATATTTTTTCACCCAGCGTGTTGTTAGTCTATGGAACTCCCTGCCACAGGATGTGGTGATGGCATCTGGCCTGGATGCCTTCAAAAGGGGATTGGACAGATTCCTGGAGGAAAAGTCCATCACAGGTTACAAACTATGATGGAGATGTGCAATCTCCAGGCTTAAAACCGGGGTACTTCAAGGACCAGATGCAGGGGAGTGGTATCAGGAGACAGATATCTAGTCTCATGCGCTCCCAAACGCATCTGGTGGGGCCACTGTGAGATACAGGAAGCTGGACTAGATAGGCCTTTGGCCTGATCCAGCATGGCTCTTCTTATGTTCTTATGTTCTTATGATTTTGTGCTAAATAAAATGATCTTGAACTGAACAGAAGTAGCTTTTTAGCATTCAGAGAAGGAAAGATCCTTTGAGTCTGAAATACATATATATTTAGTACCAGAAGTAAAGTTGTGCTTTCAGCTATCTAAGAATATTTTTTAAAAAACGTGAGTTTCAGAGAGGGTAGCTGTGTTAGTCTTTTCAAGAATTTCAGGCAAAAATCAAAGAAGAACAAAACAAAACAAAACAAAACAAAACAAAACAAAAGACACAAACATGTGGCACCTTAAAGACTAACTTTCCTAACTTGCCACTTTCTCATGGACTGTAAGGTAAAAACTCTACATTATCATTATTTTCATGGACTCTAACTTAAAAACTTCCATTCTCTCTCTGCCCCCCCCTGTCTTTTCCACTACCCCTCTGACCTGATCTGGTTTCTGTCACTTGAGGAATTTACTTCCCACACTTTAAAGATAATGTAGGCTGGCCTGAGCCATAAAACCATAAAACTATACAGCTCTAACTCACCATTTAATGTTCTCACCAGTTCTACCAATTAACTGTCCCTCCTCTTCTCCCCCCTCCTCCTCCCTCCCCTCCCCTATACACCCCCACCTCTATTTGCTACAGCCTATGATATCTAGGCCACAACCCATGAATATCTGCTATGAAATGTATATCTCAGCTCATATTATATCTTACACCTCATTCTGCTGCTATATATGTCTGAAGAAGTGCACACGTGCACGAAACGTCACATTAAAATATGAAAGTTAGTCTTTAAGGTGCCACATGTTTGTGTCTTTTGTTTTGTTTTTCTTTGATTTTTGCCTGAAATTCTTAAAATGTGAGTTTGACCATGTCTGATCTATAAAACCTATATACCAGAAATATGGCATATATAGTGATGAGACACTGGTGTTTTTACCCAAGTAGGTGTGTATTTGAAAGCTGCAGTATCATCTTTGGTTGCTCCCTAACCAGTGCTAGCTAATGTTCAATAAATATACTGTACTGTACTCTGACGTTGTCAGTGGAGAGGAGTCTGAGGGATGAATTGATAGGGCTGCTTCCTTGTTGCTGCTGTGGAAAAAACTCTTCCTCTGATAGGCACAGAGGGGACAGATTCCTCCTTTAAGAAACAGTAGAACTACACTAGAATGGTGGGAATGTCTAGGACACCAAGGACCATGGCTTCACTCAGAAGGGATGGAGAAACTTGTCTAACTACCACCTGTGTAAATTCAGTGAAGGACTGTGCTGTTTCAAACAAAGTGCTATCCCAATCTGCTCAATATTATGGATATATACAAACGTACATACCACATGTATGTATGTACCTACGTACATACGCAAACACAACATACCAGATAACCTTCTGAAACAGATTTAACAGAGTGCCTGAAAGGCCAATCATGCTGGTCCAAGACTAAATATAATTGCAACTGAAGCTCAGGCAAAGGGAAATCCAGCTGCTGGCAAGACAGGAGAGACGGCAAAACAAAAAGAACAAACCAAAAATCAAAACAGCTCATGTCAGAGGAAAGCATGATAGGCAAGCGTGACATCATAAAAGCAAACATGCATACATAGGATAGGGGCCTCTTAAGATAATGTGTGACTTTTTAAAGACACATAGTGATACGACAAAATTTATAGTTTAAAAATGTAATCAGAAATGAGTAAAATTCATGCATTGAGACACAAGTGTTCAAAAGGAAAACAAAAAAATAGGAAGATGAAACAGTCTGCTTATCTTTTTTTTTTCAAACATGTGATCGGTTTCCTTTAAAAATAATAAAGAGCCTTGCTGGTAAAGTGGGTTGTAATCCACAAAGCCTTATGGTAGATAAATTTAATTAGTCTTTAAGGTGCCAGAGACCCTTTTTTGTTTTTCCTGCAACAAACATCCCACAAATTTCTGCACTTTCTAGTACTTACACAGCACTTTTCTTCACTCAGATTGGCTCTAGTATCAGCACTTTGATACTTGCATAAAATATCCTTTGTTAAGAAGCATATCCCTTTAAAATTAGAAGTACTTTAGCTAAATCTGAGGGGAACTTGCTCATTTAGTGCCAGTGACATACAGCTTCCCTCAGCCACATGCCCCAAGGATGGTCTGTGCACACTTGGGTCAACTGTGAACCTCTCTTCTGAAGTAATTCCATAGAATGTTACACTGTATCTGGCAAAGCTCTTGAGGTCTGTTATGATCTGGGCCATGTTTAGCTGGTTGGGAGGGAGCATCGTAACCTACATAATCAGCTTTAGAAAACACAAGCATTAAACATGGGTTACAGAACAGCTTCACCTCTCTCTGATCATTGTCAAGACGAAGATGTTCTGTGTGTTGCTTCTGTCTGTCTTTCCGTCTCCACTGTGCAGGTGCATTTCGCTTGGTCCATCTACAAAATCAATATTGGTGGTCTTAGGTATACAAAATCAGAAAATAAAATAAAACCATGCATGTTCATCCTGGACTATAACCAAAAGTATTTCTAATAAGAACATTCATAAATGGTAAAATGTATAATTTAGCCACATGTTAAATTATGGCTTGGGAGAGGGATTTTCATAATTCAAAAGGACCCCTCCAAGCCAGAACTCTTTGTGCTTTAACTGTAAATCAAAGTTATCTCAGGTTTATTTATTTTTTAAAATAACTTACAGATAAGGAATAAGGGCACCATCTTTGATAAGATGAGCTTTTATGAATAACAATAACCTTTATTGTCATTGTACAACCAGTGTACAGTGAAATTGGCTGAGCCTCCCTCCCTCCCCCCCAACACCATCCCAACTAAAAAGCCATTCAATCTGATTTCACACTGTGTGCTTGCTGCACAACTCGCCAGCCCCACAAGTCTATCAGGAGTTATGACGTCTCGTTTAACAGTCGAACAGCCCACGGACAAAAAAATTTGTTTAGCCTGTTGGTACGGCTTGCTATACTTCTGTATCTCCTACCCGCGGGTAGGAGAGTGAAGAAGTGCTGACCAGGGTGTGAGTCATCCCTGATGATTTTCCTTGCTCTCCTAAGACAGCGGTCCCTGGCGATGTCATCCAGTGGACTCAGGGGACAGCCCATGATGTTTTGTGCTCTGTTCACTACCCTCTGTAAAGTCTTTCTGTCCGCGGCTGTCAAACCAGCATACCAGACTGTAACGCAGTACGTAAGGACACTTTCTATTATAGACCGGTAGAAGAAGGTCATCAATTGTTGTTTCACATTGTTCTTCTGCAAGAGCCTGAGGAAACAGAGTCTCTGCTGAGCCTTCCTAGCCACCTGGGTTGTATTAATTTTCCAGGTAAGATCTTCACTGAAATGAACTCCCAGGAATTTGAAGGAGGAGACTCTCTCCAGGAGCAAGTTCCTCTCTTTTCCTCTGGAAGTCCAACACCATCTCCTTAGTTTTGCTGATATTTAGGTGCAAATTATTTTCTAGGCACCATGAGGATAATTTTTGGACCTCCCCCCCATATACTGATTCATCTCCACCTGTTATAAGGACCATTATGGCAGTGTCATCTGCAAACTTAATGATTGCAGTGGATGGGTCAGATGCTACACAGTCATAAGTATACAATGAATACAGGTAGGGACTAAGCACACAGCCCTGTGGGGAGCCAGTGCTAAGATTCAACTAGGTAGGTGTGAGAGGCCCAATCCTCACTGTTTGTGACTGATCCCTCAGAAAGTCTTTAATCCAGTCAGAGATGCTAGAAGAAAGGTCCAAGTCAGTCAGCTTTTTAATAAGGATGCTCGGAAGGATGGTATTAAGCATCCTGACATAATTACCAGGTTTCTCCAGAGGACTGGCTGCAAGATGAAAAGCAGTGGCTGTAGCATCATCTGTTGACCTATTCCTTCTGTAGGCGAACTGATGTTTATCAAAGTCCGGTGGAAGGCATGTCCTAAGATGTTGGAGGACCAGTCTTTTGAAGCATTTCATTACCACTGATGTTAATGCAATTGGTCTGAAGTCATTGAAACAGTTAATTGCTGTTTTCTTGGGGACTGGGACAATGGTAGCTGCTTTCAAGCATGACAGAACACAAGCTGTTTGCAGGGAGATGTTAAAAATCCTTGTCAGCACCCCTGCTAGTTGATCGGCAGTTTTTAACCACTATCCCCAGCACCCCGTCTGGACCTGCAGCTTTTCTGGGATTCACAGCCCTCAATGCAGCTCTCACCTGATGATGTTGTAGAGTGAGTGGCTGAGAATTAGAAGGCGGGCAGGCAGAAGCTATGATGCCTAATCTTCTTACATCGTAGCGGGCGAAGATGTTCAACTCCTCTGCCAACGAGGCATCAGCCTGTATTCCTTGTATTACCCTTATAGTTGACTAGATGCTGCAGCCCCTGCCACACTTGCTTCGTGTTATTGTTTACTAAGTAGCTCTCCACCTTACACTTATATTGATGTTTTGCCGCCTTGATGCCTTTTCTCAAGTTTGATCTTGCTTCTCTATATGTGTCTATATCCCCTGCCTTAAAGGCAGCATCCTGGGCTCTCAGGAGTGACTTTACCTTGGCAGTCATCCAGGGTTTATAGCTACCATAGACTCTGATGCGCCTGTCTGATGTTACATTGTCAGTGCACACTTTAATATAAGAGAGTACAGCACCTGTGTATATATGATCTTGATGTTCAAAAACACACTCTCAAAGCAGTCCTGGAGCTGACTAAGAGCACCTTCTGGCCAGATTTTGACTGTTTTTATAACTGGCTGGATTCTTTTCCTGAGAGGGATGTACTTCGGGCATAGAAGGAGTGAAGCATGGTCAGATGAGCCTAGATGAGGGAGGGGGATTGCACTGTATGCCTGCTTCAAATTGGAATACACACGATCTAAGATGTTATTCCCTCTGGTGGGAAGTTTCACATACTGCTCAAACTTAGGAAGAACTGTCTTTAGGCAGGCTTGATTAAAATCCCCTGCCACAACAAAAGCACCCTCTGGGTGGATTTTCTGCTGCCTAGAGATGGCATCATATAGCTTAGAAAGTGCCATACTGACATTAGCATCAGGTGGGATATAGACAGCTATGATAATTATCAAAGTTACTTGTCTAGGCAGATAGAATGGCCTGCATGTAACTGCCATCAATTCCACATCTGGGGAGCAGTATGTGTAAACAACTTTGCTGTTAACACACCAGCCACTGTGTTTATAGATAGTAACTCCTCCTCCCTTAGTCTTACCAGAATTACTGTTTCTGTCAAAGCGATGAATGACTCTGTTTATCAGCTGTACCGCATCATCTGATAATGCTGAATGTAACCATGTTTCTGTAATAATTAGTACACAACTATCACAGAGGAACTTGCTTGCCGCAATCTGCAACTCCAGTTCATCAATTTTATGAACAAGAGATCTGGAGTTGGTCAAAAAGCCACTTGGCAGTGCTGGTTGGTGAGGTTGTTTCCGAAGCTGAGTCAGCATACCAGCTCTGCAGCCTCGCTTTTGCTTTCTCTGCTTTCTCTTTTGCTTCTGTCGGCACCTCCTGCTCCCGACAACAATCCAAGGAGAACCTGGGAGTCTTGCCATGAAGTTTGGTATACTGTGAGACTGCTGAAACTCTCTGGTAATCTCTGATTTTCTTGCAAGCCCAATATTTAACAGCTCTATGCGTGAGTAGGCAAAAAAATGCTCCTTCCACATTATGCAAACACATCCACATGCACAATATTCCAAGCAACACACAACCATTCCTGGAGCTCAGAGCCGAAGCGTGTGAACGTGCCGCCATCTTGGAGAAAAGGGCTGAGCTCTGTGGGAGCTGCAAGGTATTAGGGTTATGGTAGATCTGGCCCAACCCACCTGATCCTCCTTGGCCCTCTCGCTCCAGATCGCCACCCCGAAGGAGGCCCCGTAAGGTGGCCACTCACAGACGGGCCTTCTCGGTGTCTGGCCTTACAGTCTGGAATTCTCTGCCGAGTGAGATGCGACAGGCACCCTCGCTGGCGTTTTTAGAAAAGCCTTGAAGACCTGGCTATTTAGGGACGCCTTCGGTAATTGCTAGGGGAGTACCGGTAAAAAAAAAATCTCTCTTTCCCCCTGCCACTTGCCAACATTGTTTTGTTTTGTTTGCTGTAGATGCTATTGTTTTTAATTTTGTGTAAACCGCCCAGAGTTCCCGTTTGGGAAATAGGTGCGGTATATAAGTTTGTAAATAAATAAATAAATAAATAAATAAATAAATAAATAAATAAATAAATAAATAGTCGCCCGAGAGGCACGCTGTACAGAACTGACAGAAATACCTTGGACTGCAAGCATAACCCATTCCAGAAACAAACATGTTTGTAAACCAAAGTACTCATATATTAAAGCAAATTTCCCCATAAGAAATAATGAAAACTCAGATGATTTGTTCTGGGGGCCCATAGACCACATACTGTACACACAAAATGCCAAGACTCACAAAAGAAGTTGCCTAGAAGTCCACATTCACACCATGGTTTAGGTACCTGGCTAAGGAATCTGCTTTGTTTGGAATTAATAACTGGATTTTACTCTGTGTTTTTAATGGGACAATAATAAAATAACAATAGTAGCCATATACACACTTGACTAGCTGCCCCATGACTAGAAAAGGATTGAAAAATAAGAAAGGATGTTGGAAAAAATTAAATAAAAATATATGGTAAATATAAATATAAAGAAAAATAAAAGCTTAACCTACCCTCTCCTTTGAAAACCTTTGTGGCTAGTGTGAGGGAAACCTCTGTTTCTCTCTTTTCCCCCTGCTTTAGAGGCTTGCCTGAGATGAAACATTCCAGATAATTCCCCACAATCTAGCAAGGGGGGGAGCCACCACTGACTCACTTGTAATCATGCTCCACTGCTTGTATTGCAAGACATTGCTCATTGATCAAGGCAAAATCAATCAAAAATGGTTGCTCGTCTTGCAAAACACTCTTAAATCAAGGTACTTGACATGAATTTGATTTTTTGCCTGAAGCCCCCAGAATTCTAGGGGAATTTCTACAGGCTTCAGGGACTGTAGTAAAAACAAAATATACAACAGTCCCTTGCATGGTTGGAGGAGAGGTTAACACCATGACACACAAGAAAAAGAGAAATGAGTGGGTTCTAAATCCAATAAACTCTCACTAGAAACTCAAATGACTAAGTTGAGACTATCGTACTTTGGACATACCAAGAAGAGACAAAATATATTAGGAAAAATAGAATACAGTTGGAAAAGAGGATGTCCTAACATTAGAGAGATAAACTTTAACAAGTATGCCACAGCTTTTATCTTGCCAGAACTCAGCAGAGCTCTTAACAGTAGAGCATATGGAAGGTAAATTTTATCTAGCATGGCTCTGTCAAAAACTTGCTTTGGAAGAGGGTAGGTTGCCTGTATGATCAAATGTTAATGATCGGCCGGTTAGTGTATGATAACTCACAGCAGATAAGTATTAATGCTGTCCTCTAAAATGCCCATAAGGGACAGGGCAATGGGCTACATTTCATACTTAGCATTACTGACATATTTCAAAGCTACCATATATTGTGCTGAAATTTCTCAGTTTGGTTTATGCAGCATTGTCCAATTGTAACATACTCACTTGTTGCTTGCTGGCCCTGTAACTAGCACATCAGACTGAAGCTTGGGGAAAAATCCAGGTTCATATTTTCCTTGTCCAATCTTCATATCAAGTAAGTGGGGATGGATTGCAGTATGATCTATTTTGGCCAGCCGTAACTCAATAGCTTTCTCTAAAGAAAAACAGAATCATTATGTATAAGATCTTTGAAAGTATTATTCTTGTGGTATATACTCAGATAGCGAAATTAAGTAGGAAACAAAAAAACAACATGCATGATACACAAATTAGGAGCCTACTAGCATAAAGATGTTGCCTGCTCTGAGCACAAGAGGAGCAAGAGAGTGCAGAATCCCCTTTGTATGGTGACTCTGCATGAAGTCAGATAGTTAAACTGTATCAGCCCACTGTTACATTTCACAACCAACAGTAAAGATACCTTTGCATTTGAACTACAATCTCTTAAACAGTGAAATTTCTTGTTACCATTAATGTTGCATGTTTTGGAACTCATTTTTTTCTTCATAAATAGCATAGGTTCAGTTTTATGAGCAGTCACAAATTATACTGCTCTGTCCTGTCAAGTTGGAACTGACTCATAATGATCCTAACAGGACTTTCAAAGTGAGATATTTCAGGTTTTACCAGTTCCAAACCACAAGTGAATCTCCACAGCTAGCAGGGATTCAAACCCAAGCCTTCTGTGTCCTCCATCAGTTTACCCACTACACCATTCTGGATATCCCAGTCATAAGCTATACCCTTTAAAGACCATTTTTACAGCCCTTACCAGCCTCATCAATGGAACCGCACTTTTGATACATGGATGTGCGCAAAGTTGGTGTTCGAACATTTAACAGTCTAACTTTATCCACTCTAGAGTCAAACACTCTCAAAATGGGATCTTTCTCATCATCATCATGGCACATTATCTTGTTGTCGATAAAAGAAGCAAACATCTGTGTCTCCAAAAATCTTGAGAGGAAAGGCAAATAAGGTTCAGGCTGATCAGACAAGAAGGAGGCCTAACAAATTGAAAGAAAATGTGTTTATTTCTCCCCAAATTAAAATTATTTTAGAAACAGATGAACGGTTTTTAATTTTCTACAAAATAATCTTTATAATACGTTGTGAGGGGAGCAGTCACATACATTATGACTGAAATCTAGTAGTAAAACTAGTTGATTCAATGGACCTGCTCTCTAGTTATCTTTCTGTCTTATTGTTATATACTGTCCCCTCTAACGGAGAGACTACTGTGGGTGGTTTATAAATTAAAAACTCAGAAGTTCACATGACTCCAATAATAATACATCAATATAGCAGTTCAACAATCTAGATCTAAAATTTTAAAGAAAGAAAAAAAGACATCACATTAAAATAAAATAAAATATTAACAGCATGAAGGGGATAAATTACAGAAGGGAACAGGCTGAATCCAGTAGCAAGTTTCAGCCTTTTTAAAAAACTGTATTTCAAATGTCCTCCTTTTCTCATTTATTTTAATGTATACTTCATTGTGAAATATAGATATACTGTACTAGTGATCTGGATTTTTCACCAAACAAGATCATTCATACACAAAAGGAAAATGTACTTTTATAGTAGTCTTTCTAAGAATAGGACTGACAATATTCTGATTTAAAGCCTTGAAAACAGATACATAAATAAAAGACCAGTAGCATATATTTTAGCATAGTATTTCAGATACTTCTCATACAGAAAAGTTCCTCAGTATGTAGTAACAGTAGTACTAATGTCCAGAAATGCATAATTATTTGAAAATGTTAGAAACCCCTTTGATATGCAAAATAAACTTTATTATTAAGATTAAAAATGTGAAAAAGAAGATTTAAAAAAGGTTAAAATTTAAATATCTGCAGAAACTATTGCTTTTTGAATGATAAATGTTGCCAGTGTTAATAATATTAGCACAACTGCACTTTTCTTTCAATTTTCTAAAACAAATCCTTTCAGTGTTATACTGAACTAGGACTTTGGAAAGTTGCTGCACAGCGAGTCAAACTATCTAATTCAATGTTATCGGCATCAGATCTCCTCAATCTGGTATATTCCAACATGTGTTCAACTGTAACTACTTTCAAACCCTATAATATGGCCAATCAAGGGACCACAAGAAATAACATCAAAACCTTACTTTAGTACTGATATATTTCTAAAGTTCAAACCAGATAATACAAGTCTGACAACCATTTATGTGTCAGGGAAGTGAATTTTATCACTCAGAACTAAAACTCTGATAGTTTCAGAGATAGTTTCAGAGAACACATACATAATAGTCCTGATTAAAGCTTTCCTGTGCTGAAACAATGTACTGTAGTACAGTGGAACCTTGACTTACATACTGCTTGACTTGCATCATATTTGACTTGCAGCAAGAAGGGGCCTGTTTGACTTGAGTCGCAGGCTTTGACTTACATCTCGGAGCCCCGGCGCAAGGCACCGAATTGGGCGGCAGCCACAACCCAGACGCGGCTGCCGCCTCAAAAGACCAGCTCCAAGCACCTGGAGCTGGTCCTCAGCCTCACCGAAGCCACCACTGCTGCTGGAGGAGAAGAAGGGCCGGGAGCTCGGGGCTGGCCTCACTGGTTAGACAGTCAGCTCAGTCTTGTAAAAAATCTGGCTGCAGAAGTCTGGTCCACAATGGAAGCATTTAGTTGGGGAGCTGTAAAGTTGTGGGACTCTAATGGTAAGCATAGAGTTGTTCAGAACTTGGAACGTCAGGTTAAAAATCAGTAAAACTTAAATGTTAGACATTAAAAAGTGGAGGCGTATAATTTGTGGACTATAATTCCACTGCCTCCTCCTCTCTTTGAAGAGACATTTCATTTACATCCCCAGAAGGAATCTCCTATCCCAGTCAAATTTGTGTTAAATTGCTGTGTTTGGGGGTCTTTTTCATAATCTGGAACGGATTAATCCTCTTTCCCATTACTTTCTATGGGAAACATTCGTTTGACTTAAGTTATGTTTGACTTAAGTCTAGACCACTGGAACGGATTAATGACGTAAGTCAAGGTTCCACTGTATAGAAAATTCTTGAAAAGGAGCTACTCCTCTGAAGTATATTGCATCATGGCAACAAGTTTCCATGGTGTGAATATTTAGGTGACAGAAAACACACAATATTTTAGTTTACACAGATATCTTGTCTGGAATCTAGGAAACATTCCAAGAGGTTAATCATCATATTCTATCCTTCTGACAACCTACCACATTAACCTAAACAAAATTAATTACAGACTATTCTAAAAAGGGTTGAATAGCCTTTCTCTGTTTTAGTCCATTGTGTACCTAATCATCCAATTCATGTGTTAAAAAATCTGGAATAAACCTGTGATTTATAAGTATTCTCTTCCCCCTTCTTGCACGATAATCTCCTTTTCCACAGTCTCTCCTTCCATATTCACCTTATCAAAATTCTGCATTTGCTCCCTGTTGGTAAACCATGACTCCTTGTCCTGGTTAGGCTGAATAACAAATACTTCATAATCTGCAAACATCTGTGTAAAACGATTAGCAAAAACTTCTCGCACATGAATGTTGAGCTGGTAAACCTTGAATTCTTCTTCATCACATTGCACTTTGAGATCCTTCTTGCTGCTGGTCTCCTCTCGAACTTCAACCTGGATGGGGGAATATCCTTTTGTCATTTATTCTGCATTTGACTTATGAGGGATCAAAGCTTTCACAAACCCTGGCCATATAAATAACAAACATTTGGTGAAATAATAAGCACTTATGCAGAGTGGTACCATGCCATATCATGAGATAAAATACAAACTGGAATAGAAACAGCATCTTGGGGAAAATAAGTATCTTATACTACTAGTACATTATGAGTACATCTTTTCAAGGTAAATGGGGGTTGGTTTGCTTGCAAACAATGCACTTAAATATCCATATTCTATTAAATTTCTGGGCAAAAATATTCTTTTTATTTAAAACTTTATATTCCTACATACATAAATAAAACTCCTGCAACAGTACACTAATGGAGGTAGGAGAGGAATATCCTTGTCTAAATGAAAGATGACTCTACAGTACCTGGTACACTGCAATAACATCTAACATAAGTAATCATACACAAACTTGGAAAGATTAGCCTTGATCATTATTTTCTGCAATATCATTGTTTGTTCATTTTTAATGAGTAGTTTATATATTTCATGAAGATGTTAGAATATGCAGAAAACCCTATTGTGCAGCACAGATGGGTGATCCTGCAAGTGTTTTTTGTTTTTTGCTAGCCATATATGACACAATCAATAGTCTTAAGCACATATTTGCAGCAGGAAAGGATGAGGATGACAAATTTAGGGAGTTCACTCATCCCTAAATTTGGTGCCTACATCTCCTTGTTTTCCTCTTCTGTTCCCTTCCTGATCTGCTTTTTTTCAAAATGTTTGGTTCCTCTGCACTCTAGTACCTAGGACAGTGTTGGTGAACCTATGGCACAGGTGCCAAAGGTGGCACTCGGAGCCCTTTCTGTGGGCACCTGACACTGCCCCTTCACAGCCACGTACATGTATTCAGGTTAAATGATTGTATGGGCACTTTGCAAAAAAAATCAGTGGGTTTTGAATTGTAGTTTGGGCACTCGGTCCCTAAAAGGTTCGCCACCACTGACCTAGGAGATCAAATGTGAACAATCACTGCAGAGTTAACAAGCTATAAACAAGACTGACTGCCAATTTCCTCCTCTCCTTCTTACTGTCTTCTTTGTAGTTGGCTAAAGTGAATTCACCCAAGGAAACTCAAGTTCCTGGGTATGACTTCACAGAGAATCTAATCATATTTTCCCCTTTGTGCAGGCCTACCCTTACTTGCTTTCAGCTTTAACTACAGGCTGTCTATAGCATCTGTTTCTGCCTTAGGGAGAAATGCAAATTCAAAATAAAATCCCCACATAATGTGGTATCAGTTATGCACTGTTCCATTATTAAGATCCCATAGGTATTTCATTACTTACTTTTTCAAGGCTCACACCTGTTCTTTTTACCAGTGCTTGGAGTCTTGCTATGGTTTCATTTTCTTTCAGTAGTTCATATGAATTTAAAGTTGGTCCTCCAATGTTCCCATTTCTCTTATCAGAGACTATATCACAGGTCCTGAGGCTTTTTATCTTAGAGGCACTTTCACTGCAATGCAAGTTTCCCTCAGGTGGAATCCCAAAAGCCATCAGGACTTCCGAGATCTCCTGAACGAATTCAAGTTTATTTGGAAATTGAGGCAAATCTTCTGGCAATTCAACATAGTGGTTGTCTATATCCACAAAGCACAAATTTGCCTAGGGATTAAAATCCAGAAAGGAATGAGTAATCAGGAGCAAGATAAAAACTTCTAGAGATATTATGTGTGTATTATGTCTACATATTTATTTATTTTGGTCACTGTAAAGGCAATTTAGTGTACTAACAAACCATGATTTATATAACAATGTTACTTTGCTACATAAAATTTACAGAACCTAATTTAGGACATAGGGAAGCCACCTATCTGGAAATAATTAAAGTTAAAATTTGCTACATCATTAGAGAGAGGTATGGCAAGCCACTCCAGTATTCCTGCCAAGAAAACTCCATGGACATGGAGTCACGAAGAGTTGGTCATGACTGTAATGACGCAACACACACACAACTCATTGATATGACAGAGCCCTACTTCTCAAATGCCTTCTTCATTCCCAATCAAATATTCTTTTGTACTTGTACTGTAGCTTGGTCACAATGGATAAAAAGGAAAAGTACACTTCCCTTTCCTTTTAGTTTCACATACAACAGGAAGGAAAGCAGTATCAGTTCTTGAATAGATACTTAGAATAAACAGAGTTTCTATAAACAGAGTTTCTACTGTTTCTCTCAATTCCTACTGAAATTCCAAGAAATTCAAAGCATACAAACCTACATCCATAGCTGTCATTCCAACCTACAATACAAACATCATATTGAAGTATCCTAATTAAAGCCCATCTCCTTTGCAACTTTGTTCAGCAACAGTGAAACATACTGCTAAACGTCTCACCTCTTGGGGGAGCTCCAGCTTTGACCGGTCATCTAGGCCATTAGAGTGCAAGCCCATCAGATAAGGGACAGGAGCATCAAGAAAATGCAGGAGAGAGGCTGGAAGGATGGGAACATAAACATGCTGCCACTGGAATGGAAACATCAGTGCAGTGATTGTCTCAGCCACAGTCATCAGTCTCTGATAATCTAAAAAGCAGAAAATTCATTAGTAAATGAACTCTGTTGAGAACTGTCAGTAAAATGTAACCAGTACAAAAGTGGAACCTTCATTCATGGTTGTTAAAGGTTTCTCAGTGGAGAATTGGGCCAAAAGCCAAAAGGGGGATATTTGTGATAGAACAGTTTCCATCAGTGGAATCAGGAGGAATTTGTCTCCATTCCTTCTACATCTGACCTAAAAATATGTACCACAAGGCTGCAAAATCTTCCAGAATTATTCTCTTGGACAATAAAGGGAGAGGAAGAAAAGGGGAAGCAGGGAAGAGGGGGGAAATTATACAGCACTGGAATTGCAAGACAATACTGAATTACAGTCTACAAACTTTAAAAAAATGTGTATGCTTTTTATAGAATACAACAGTGGTGACAAACCTTCAGCACTCCAGATGTTTTGGACCACAATTCCCAGAATTCCAAGCCTCTACTGCCAATCACAAAGGACTCTGGGAGTTGTGATCCAAAACATCTGGAATGCCAAAGGTTCACCACCACTGGAATACACCATAGAGACAATGATGCTAGTAACAGTTGGAGGCAGCAGAAAAAGGAAAACCAAATATGAGATGGATTGAATCAATAAAGGAAGCCACACTCTTGAGTTTGTAAGAGCTTGACAAATGAGTAGACAGTAAGAAATTCTGGTAGCCTCTCATTCATATGTTCACCATGATCAGAGGTGACTCAACGGTACAGTGACCCCACACACACACTTATCACGGGGGTTAGGGACCAATCTAACCCGTGATAATTGAAAATCCGCGATATGCAGATGCAGGTTGGGTAGGGCCTGGGGGGGGGCTAACTGGGAGCTCGGAGGCCTCAGAAATGATTTTCAGCGACCCTGAAATGACTTCCAGTTCGCAGGGAGGCCCTTTGGGGGCCCCCAGAAGGCCTGGGAAGGCCCTTGCAGGCCCATTTGGGGCAGACCCAGTCCTGGAGTAAGCATAGGAGGCCTGAAACAGGCCTTTGCCCCTTACTCCAGGGGGCCTTTTTTCATATACTGCGGTCCCGCGATATAGTGGGACCGCAGTATATGAATCGCGAAAGGGTGGGGGGGCACTGTAAATAACAAGAACACCACAGAGAGCAAAAGCTTTTACCGTGAGACTAAGGAGATTAACTACAGCAGCATTTATCCTGCTGCTTGGTCTGCTGTGGACAAGCTGGTTCACTTCTTTTGCCAGTGACCAGACAATGTAAGTACCAGCGTGGACCAGCCTATTTTCAGGGCATTCCTACCAGAACCTTTTGGCTCCCTTTTTTGAGATGTGGGTAGGATAATTTCATTTTAGTTGACTTCCAGCATGTGCAATCACTGTGATCAAAGCATAACAGAGCTTGTGGTTTCAAATGTCCAATCTGGTTTCAATTTCCCAATATCATTAGACTTACAGTAACTAGTTAATGATACAGGGAAATTAAATTTTTCCTCTACTTTTCCATGAAGTGGTAGTGGAAGGAAGCCAAGTTGTTGTTTTTAAACCCTACTAGGGAGCGCTAATGCACTGTACCTTTAACGAAAAATATTAAACAACTGAAAGATTCACTGCAGAAGGAGGGGGAGACAGGAAGGAGGTTCTTTGTTTTGCTGGCTTTCTTTTCTTAAGGAAGGGAAGTCAAATAGGGTTGCCTGAGGTGTGTATATCATGTGGCCTGCAAGGATCGCACAAATGGCATACTGGACCTCTAGGCAAGTGTAAGTGACCCAAGCTCTAACATACACCAAGTGCAGGTGGAGATATTTGAAGGACACACCGCTCTTATACATTGTTGCAACTGTAATGAGAAAAGACGATAGGGCTCAGTTGATTGGCAGACTCAGCTATAACCTTTGCTTTTTAATTATTTCTCACTCAGTATGATACCAAATCACTGCAACAGTGCAGAGGAAATTTACTTATACAGAAAGCTTTTTACCGCTTCAGGTTAATGTATAGTAATACTTACAAGGCCTATGCATAATACCACTGTAAAATTGTCAAGAATAGGCAGTCCTTCATTCAGTGTTGATAATCAGCAAAAGATCTTGTGGCTTAGCTGACCCAGAAAGACTATAAATTATCAAGCCTTAAGATATTTTTAGGTCATATGGAGGAGGGAATTAGAGATCTTTATTTTGATGAGGTAGTTAAAAACAACATAGAAAAAAATCACATTGCATATGTCTGATAACATGCAGGAGAGTTACTGAATCAGCAACAACCATTTCAGTCTTTTCTTAAAGAAACCTACTCACTCCACTTTCTGTGATTGTATACATTAAGTATGCCTTTGAAACATAAAAGACCAAGAATCCTATTACGTATTTATGGCAGCACAATTCCATCAAAAAAAATTCCAGTGGTGAATTGTCCCCAGTTAAAAAATACTGGCATCGAGTTATAGGAGAGGACTTATACCGCCACACTCTAACATAAGAAATTGCTTTGAAACAAAGGCAGATCTCCATTCTACATTTGAACACAAATACAGATCAAATCAGGTCCCCCTCCCCCCCAAAAAAGAAAATCTGGGCTACTAGCTTATCCAGAGTCAAATCGCCACCAATACTGTTTGTGCTTCAACATCGCTTTTAATATACTTAATTCAGTGCTTCTGGCTCTAATCACTCCAACTGGCTGAAGCAGTTTTATAGATGTTTAATATTTACTTTTCCATTACAATTTGTAATGACCACTGAATCCTTCTTAATCTTAAAAAAAAAGCGATAGTGTACTCACGTTGTGAATAAAGCAGAATCTGAAATTCCAAAAGAGCACAGGTGAAGAGTTGAACTGTATTCTCCACTCCAAGTAACTCAAAAACTTCTTTAACTGGAAAGTCAAATAATGGTAATTCATTGGTGCTTGGCCTCTGGCAGACAATTGGTCCATAAACTCCTGAAAATTTTAAGGATCTCCCTGATGGAGGCAGAGGAACTTCATATAGTAAGTTGTAAATAAAGCTTTCCAAAGGTAATGGTGGTGGCTGAGGGGAAGTTACAGCTTGGCGGAGTTGCTCAAGCACTTTCTTACATGCTGTCATGAAAGACATCGGTGTTATCAGACATATGCACTTTGAGACGTAGAGAGTGTCTCTACTTATATCATAGGAGTTAAATCGCTGTAACTTTGAAACAGAGGACCCATTACAGTCTTCAATGGTACCACAATTTTCTTTGTCATTCGGTAGAGGAGTATGAAGAATATCACATTCTGCGTTGTGCATGTGATACAAAGTTTGCATTGCACTACAGATTTGTTTGCTGGTAACTTCCTCATAAAAGGTTAAAGAAAATCCAAATGTCCGTGAGCCATCTTCGCGGGTAATGATAAATGAATGGAACTGAGGTTCTCTGGCATCAGCTTGTGTCTTGAAAGATAAACCCTTAGGCATACATAGCTGGGTGAGGAGAGAAAACAAAGATTACACAAAAATTGATTATTTTAATTAATTTTCAGTTATTAACACTCACTTCGACCCTGACCTATTCCATATACAAAGCAGAGTTCAAATTTAGGGAAGAGAGCTTTTCCACCTTCTCTTTATCACTTAGAAAACCTCTTCTCAAGGTTAGAAGATATCTCAGAATTATGTGAGCAGCCTTTACACATAGACAGAAGTGGTACTAATAACGGTGTGTTTATTAATCTTGAACAGGACATGTGAAAAATTACGCTTGATTAAAAATAATTAAATCACTGTATATCATACAAGTGGATTCCAAAATTTACTTAATGTTATGAATGTAACTCCTTCAATAAGCCTTTAACATTAACCAACCACACTAATTCTGATACTTTTTAAAACAATTCCAGTTTTGAAGGCATTTGCCTTTTATATATATCTGATGAAAACTAACTTAGCAGCTAGAAACCAATTGATGAATGAATGAATTTACTTTATTATAGTCAAAGACCAGCACCAACCAAATCATACAATAGAACAGAATAGAACGGTATAGAAATGTGCAGCATATACTATGCCAAACACTGTATCCACATGGTATATAAAATATATACAAATATTTTTTTAAAAAGCAAGAAAAAACATTGTGTTACCAAAGAACTGTACTAAGCTATAGCAGCTGCACAGTCCATTAGATAAGCCCAAGGGAATTGGACAGTCCAAGACTGGGAGTTGCAGTCCATGAACATCTGGAGACCCCCAAGTTTGAGAATTACTATTCTAGAGCAGTTTTAGAGGGCACCCAGGGGAATCTGCTGAAATCGCTCTGTCTTTCTATTAGTAGAGGTGTCTGCTAAGTAAAGGCGTGTTCTGCGACCAGAAGTACACATATCTGTGGCTGCAGTCCTTTCCTGTTTACTTGCTTAGTGATGTTTACTTCTGAGCAGACATTAATCAGATTGCATAATAAATAAATAAATACATACATACATAAATAAATATTTTCTTCCATCTTTTATAGTTTTATCACATTCAATTTCTAATAAAAAGTAGTAAACCTTTCAGAAAATCCTATTTTTAGAATACCGTATTTTTCCATGTACCATATTTTTCCAAAATCATGATGCCAAAAATTAAGTAAACACGGAAGTAAGCCTTTTGGGGTGGGTGGGTGAGTGGCTGGAGAAGAACCCAAACTCACCTTGCTTTTTTCCTCTGTGGTTTTTTTTTACATAATCAGCTCCATCTTTCCTTGAATTACACACACACAAACAGAGAGAGAGACAGTTTTCTATCATTTCCCCATTCTAAATACTCCTCTTGACTTTGGTGAGTTTGTTTTTTCAGGATCAGGCTCCGTCGGGCTTGAGTAGCCCATTAAGAAATGAGCTCAGAAAAGAGAAGGAAAAAATCACACCTTTTTTAAATGGGCTGCTCAAGCCCAATGGAGCCTGATCCTACAAAAAACAAACCCACCAAAGCAGAAAGGAGTGTTTAGAATGGGGAAATTAAAGGTAACAGTGGGGATGGTGGGGGGTGGAAGAGACCTCAAGGAGGATTTATTAATTTTATTTACTTGGGTATCTAAAAAGTGGGTGGTATCTAATAAAAGGTGTCATCTTACAGATGAAAAAATACAGTAGATTCTAAGAGCTATTGATTTTCATAATCTTTTCCCTCTCCAAAGAAAAAGGAAACAAAAATATGTTCTTAGTGACATCTTCAAAGCAAACATTATGAACAAGAAATAAAATTCTATAATGGTTTATTTGTGGTTTTCCCACAGACTACTACTATGAGTACTGTATGATTTTCTAAATCTTTTAGAAAAAAAGATTTAAAGTGATGCATATTTAAACAAAAGCCTGCTACATTCATGTAGCATGAGATTCTGACAATTATATTGATATGATAGACATAAAAAGCCTACTTCCTAGTCTTCTTGGATCACTCTATATCTAATGTTTTGCTCTCTCAGTAAGACATATTCTCAATTACTGCAGTGGGAATAAAGGAAGGGGCTTTTGTTAATATATACCGTACATCAAATTCCTGACAGAAGAGAAATTTTATGTACTGTATATACTCGAGTATAAGTCGACCCGAGTATAAATTGGGGCCCCTAATTTAAACCCAAAAAACTGGGAAAATTTATTGACTCAAGTATAAGCCTAGGGTAGGAAATGCAGCAGGGCCTGGCAACTCCTCCTTTGTGAGCTGGGTGTGTGTATGATGTTTAAAATGACTTTTAGCCACCGAGGCAAGTGCTTGAGTTGGTGGCTAAAAGTCATTTTAAACATTGTTTTAAAATGACTTTTTAAAAAGTCATTTTAAACATGGGGGGTCAGGAGAAGTGGTGCACAATGTTTAAAATGACTTTTAGCCACTGACCCAAACTTGCCTCGGTGGCTAAAAGTATTGACCCGAATATAAGCCGAGGACCCCTTTTTTCAGCCCAAAATTAGGGCTGAAAAACTAGGCTTATATTTGAGTATATACAGTAATTGGGTTTACATAATTATCACTGTACAAGAGAAACAATAAAGATTAAGGACACAAGATGTTACTAACCATTCCTACTGCATCCTGATCAAAAGGATTCCATTCAACATTTTCAGGATAATGAGCAAGAACTCTGGATTTGAATGTGCGCCTTAATGGAGTCTGTTCAAAATTTTCACCTGAAAAATGAGCAAAAATACCAAACTTATCCGCAATACTTTGTGTGTAGAAACATATAATTAAGACGTTAATAAGATTAAGTTCAATTTTTTCCTTTAAAAGAAACAGAAAAAGTAAATAAGTGGTTAGAAAAAGAGAGTAAATTGATTGGGTTAAAGCAGCGGTAGTACTTTGCATACAATTATCCATCTGTGCCTTTCCTTAAATAAGTACCTATAATTTGCTTCATTTATTTCAGAAAATTATGAGACAAGAGCATGTTTATTTGTCAAAATTAAGCTCCAATTCAAAAATAATAAAAGAAATGCACACACAGACAATGGATGCAAAAGTTAAGCAAAAAGGTTTAGATGTGCACAAGACCCTCTGTGTATTTAAGCCGGGAATCCATCATTGGTGCTGTCTATAGCTGTGAAAGGAAATCTAGAAGACATAAAATGGTCAAGGGACAGAAACACTAGAAAATATGTGATTACTTTGCCCTGTTTTTTGTTTTACCTTCTGCTGAACTTGAAATGAAACGGCCACCACCATCTTGGGCCTTAGAGGCCTGTATATACTGGCATAATGCTATATAACAAATAAAAAGAACACTGTATTATAATTTAATCATGTAAAATTGTATTATAGCTACAAGTCTGCTTATAAGTCTTGAAAACTAAGAAATGCAATAGGTCAGACATCTATATATTTTATACCTCCATCATGTTTGTTTTACCAATTTCCTCATACTGTAGAATAATAAAGATTAATAGAATTTCTGGAATATTATAAAGTACTGACATCCCACATATATTTAGGTGAAAGAAATCCCATATATTACTGTCAATACATGTTACTTTAACACCCCCTTTAAAAACTGAAGTTTACGATTAAAATCAAATGACAACTATCTCAATTTGCCACCTAGATAAAGGAGCGTATTTCCTTTTGTAACTGTAGTCACATTGTTAACAAATTATAGATTTCTCACTTTGGACATGATGACTTGATGCTTTGGATATAATCCATGCATGACTGGGAAGTAAGACAACATGTAAACCTTCTTATCGGATCTATATACAGTACAGTACTTTTCTTTATCAAATTTCTGGAGCCTAGCTGGCAGGTATCCAAGTGTGATCAACTGAACACATGTTAGCATTAGAATTCAGGGTTCTAGACAGTTGCTCTGTCTAGGCAAGGCTAGTATCCAATGGACATCAAGTAGAAAATAATGAGCCTGGAACAGAAGCAGATCAACAGGCTTTGGACAAAACGATAGAGAACAAGAATGCACAATACTGAGGCTACCCATACCTAGAAAACACATTTAGAGCTCCAGTGAGAAGGCTAAGATTTTTTAAAAAGTGTTTTTATTATTTATGTTATATATTTGTATCATTATAGGCCATCTTTCTTCCACTGAGGGGACCCAAGGCAGTTCACAATGTTAAAACAAGTGAAACTAAAAACCACTTTAAATTACAGGTTAAAAAGCAGGAACAGTAGTAAGGTCTTTCAGAATCCCTAATTGACTGGCTAAGATGTTTGCCCATCAACCTGAAATTGAAATTTATGACAACAGTTCTCTTACTCTATCTAATATGCATACAAATGTTTCAAAATAAGGAATCTTTAAACTTTGTTTAAAAAAAAAAACCTTCATCACCTTCATCAAATGAATAGGAAAATGAGGATGACAGCTGCCTTAACAATATAGAAAAATTACATGAAACAAAATGCTCCAAGCAACCTCAAAATTTTTATCATCAGCACCTGCAAAATGGAATCATGAGCAAAGCCATTTCAATACTTCATCTATTTCACAATACATAATAATTACAGAGAGAAGAGGCTGACGTTAGAATTGTTGCTGTGCTGTATTCTGCAATTATGTAGGATTATTCCAAACCACACTGATGTATTTATCCAAAGTGCACAGAAAATCTTCCAAAAATACACTGATGCTACAAACGTATACAATTATCATAGCTTTCCAACATATGACCAGTTACATTAGTACCTTAGTTTACGAGCTTAATTTCTTCTGAAAACATGTTCGTAAACCAAAATACGGCAATAACTTGGTTTAACAGCATTTTCAAGTCAAGCAAACATTTATTCTAAATTTTGCCATGATCAATGAACAATGTATTAATATACAAGCACTGGAGCAGGTCACAAGATCACACATGAGCAAATGGTGGTTTCCTTCCCTCCCCCTGCTGAATTGTGTGTGACTATCTGGAATGTTCTATATTGGGTAAGCCTCAAAAACAGAGGGAGAAGAAAGGAGATCTCCCTTGCATCACCCACAGAGGTTTTCAAATGGTTCTTATTTTTGAACCATTTCTAGTCCTGGGGCATCTAGCCAAGGGTGTGTATGGCTATAAACTGCATTTTATTATTGTCACATTAAAAACACAGAGTAAAATCCAGTTGTTAGTCCCAAACAGAACAGATTCCGCAGGAAGGTACCTAAACCATGGTGTAGACGTGGACTTCTAGCCAACTTCTTTTGTGAGTTTTTGCATTTTGTGCATATAGTATGTGGTCTATAGGGCCCCCAGAATGAATCATCTGTATTTCCATTATTTCTTATGGAGAAATCTGGTTTGATATAAGAGTGTTTTCATTTACAAGCATGTTTCCGGTATGGATTATGGTCATAAACCAATAAATTACTGTACTAGTAAATTTTAAAAATCCCATAAAATAATTAGAATGTACCTAATTCTTTCCGTGGCCACACAGACCATTACGATGGCCACCACTTTTGCCATCACCTCCTCATCACCACAGCCATGGCAAGGGCCAGAAGCCTCCACAGCTGGGGTATCTGCTAGCACCACGACAGGCAAATGGCCTGCTGGCGGCCATGGCAATGCTTGTTTTGCAAGACAGAGTTTATTAACTGGAACAAATTTTTTTCCAAAAAAAATGTACTTGTCTTAAAAACACTTGTAGACCAGGGCACTCTTAAACCAAAGTATTACTGTATCTTGAATTAGTGTCCACTACTCAGACCCACAGCAAAATGATTCTACCTTGCAACAAATGGAGTTCAACCATGTATTTCTCCAGTATACTCAATTTCATCTTCTATTTCAAGCAAATGATATGGGATACTCACAGACTAGCACTGATGCTGCAGTTGGCATGCTTTAATTCACAGAATTATACAATGGTACCTTGGATAACGAAATTAATTTGTTCTTTGGGTCATCTCACTAACCAAAAATGTTGTTATCCGAAATGTGGTTTCCCATTGAAATGAATGGGAAACCAATTAATCCCTTCCAGAGTTTGGATTAATTGACAGTACACTCCTTTCCCTTGCTGCGGTGCCCAGCAGGGGAAAGGAAGTGTTGGATCACGCACCCCAAAGCCAAACCCAGCAATGTGAGGAAACTTTGGGGGTGCCTGATCCTAGCAACCCAGAAAACCCACCCACCAGCCCTCACTATCACCACGGGGAGCAAAGTCAGGTGGCAGTGGTGAAGGAGCTAGCTGTTCCCACTGGCCAGTTTTGCTTCAGACAGCTAGCACCACCGCCACCCAACTATGCTCCCTGTGGTGGCAGTGAGAGGTGGCAGGCGTGTCCTTACCCACTCCCAAAAAGAAGGCACCTGCTTTTTTTTCTTTGACTCAAGTCTGCTGTAACCAAGATCCCCCTGACTGAAGGAGCCAAGAATCCCACCAGTTCCTCTCCCTGGCAGGATAAATGTGGTGATGACACAGTTAAGGACAGAGGAAATGCGCATTTAAGCTGCCAGCTTGCCCTCCGCCCTCTCAGGAGGGAAGTCCTGTCCCAGTTTGAGGCCAGGGGAAAGCAAGGTCACCCCACCGCCCTTGGTCCTAACAAGGGCCTCAGCAACATGGCTGGAAAGCAGGAGGGCGGCATGGGCCAGCAGCAGAAAGATCTCTCTCTCTCTCTCTCTCTCTCTCTCTCTCTCTCTCTCTCTCTCTCTCTCTCTCTCTCTCACACACACACACACACACACACACACACACACACACACACACACACACACACACACACACATCTGTTGCACTCCAGGGGCGGGGGGCAGAGTGGCTGCAGTTTCCACTCAGGGCAATCTGATGCTTCTTGTGCCTTGAGTTCAGGCTTGCTCACCAGTCAGCTCTGTGAGAGGTGCTTCAGGCACCACTCTGCCCGCTTCTTGCCCTTCCCTGCAAAGGGAGACAGGGCCTCAACGCTCTTGCCTTTCCCTCCTGCTGCCTGTGGCAGCCAGAGGAGTGCTCCAAGCTCTTTCCCAGGAACAGAGCCTCCAGGAGGCATGGAGGGCGACTGGCTGCAGGAGGCAGGAGCAGCAGCAATTAGTCCGCTCTGATTTACTGCTGCAGCTGGTGGTGGGGGAACTGCTGAGCTGCCAGGATAACCAGAAGTGCATTCCCTTACCTAAGGGAAAGAAAAGAGGGCATCTGGCAGCCCTTCAGGGCAAGGCAGGGCAGGGGGTGCCGGCTGCTGTTCCCTCCATGCCCGCCCCTCAGAAAAAGGTAATTTTGCTGCCAAGGACAGAAGCGTGCCAGCTTTGAGACTCTGAGTGGCTAGCCACCAGCCACCCAGCCACCCACCCACCCGTGCACAAAGCCCCTACAGGAGGCATGAGCAAGCGGTCCAAGTGGCGCACTCCTGGATGGCTCCTAAGGATCTCCTTGCTCCCTTTCATCGGGTGCTGGATGGGCATAAGGCACATAAGGCCACTGTCCCTGCACTGGTAAGCACAAGCTGGGATGCCTACCAGCCTTGGGGGGCAGAGAGATGGTTTCCTTGATTGCTATACACTAATCACCCTTATAAAAGAAAGAAAAGTAGAGCCCACTTCCTATGAACATCCTGTGGCTGGGCAGAGCAGTGGATTGGGTCTGCCACTTAGGAAGATTTGAACTTCCCCAGCAGCAGACAGAGCGGGAAGTTCAAACCTTCCCGGATGGCTGACTGGGTGGCGCAGCACCTGATCCACCGCTCTGCTCAGTAGAAATGAAGCCACTCGCTCGCCAGCCAGTGGCTTCACTCCCGCTGGCCAGTTTCCAATGGGGGAAATCATAAACCATAGCACCCCATTGAAATTTTTTTGTTAACGGAAACATCCCTATTCTGGGAAATTCCATTTCATTATCTGATTTTTTTCATTAACAGAGGCATTCATTATCCAAGGTATTGCTGTATGAGTATTCAAAGAATTTTGACTTCCATTTCCAACTTTTCTGCATTTTCCAGCACTTCTAATTTTTTTGGACTTGTTATAAGAGTACTGTATCCAGTAAGAATATGATATGTTTCAATTAACAAGAATGTTTAAGGGAAGGAGGTGAGTTAGATGAGCTCCAATGTCCTTCTAGCCCAGACTCCCAGTCACTATGCCAGTACAAAGTTATACTAGGATCAGCATAGTTCTAAATAATCTCCAACATCCCTAGACTCGAAAGGTTTTTGATTCAGTTATGTCCTCAGCTGATTCCGTGTCCACTCAGGTAGCCCTCAGCTATCGTGATGCTTCATGCTCAACCCTAAATTACACAAAACTAAGCAGACACAAAACTCTTTGCCTATGTTACCCACATCAGAAAGACACAGACTTCTGTATCATTTGTTCCCTCACTCTTTTTTTGCAGGGGGTGGGTGGGATATTTTACTTCAGTTTTTTTCTTCTGGAATGCTTATTTGTTGTTTCCTGTATGTATTTTGTATTTTTAAACATACAGAAAAATAACATGCTATATTCAAACACAATGTGTACAAAATGTGTACACAACCCACTATACCCCCACCACTTTCTTAAAAGCCTATCTTATGATGGAGCCATGTACATTGCAAAAGTACAATGCCATCCTCCTCACACATTTTGTATCTCAGGAGGCTAATTTCATGGTTGAGGGAAGATTTGAAGTACAGTCATATCAGTTATGTTGTGTAACTCTTTGCCTTCTATTGTGTTTTTCAAAAGGCCATTTGCTTCAGGCAGAAATATTTTTGATATTTGCTTCAGGCAGAAATATTTTTGATCAGATATGAAAGATGAGGGTTATTTTCTTCTTGTATCTCTCTCACAATAATTTTATGCTACCTATTTTTTATTAAAGGAAAAAGGGGGGCAGGTAATAATACCTGACAGATGTGTCCACTCCTTTCTTTTAAATCTTGTGTATTATTTCACCTAACTAATGCTAAAGTCTGAACTGCCGCAATTTAAAAGTCCAAAACATATCTGAAGGACAATTTCAGAATAAATATATCAGTTCTCCCTTTTGCTCATTAATGCACTGACAGAACATTCTTGGTAGGTATCAGTTTTGAACACGTCAGATGAAAAGCAATTTTTCATGCAACAAGGTCTTACAATTGTCATGATCTTTTTAAAAATGTATTTTATTTTTCTTAAATCATATAAAGAAAGAAAACCTACAAAACAAAACAATTTCAAAAGGTCAACAGCAACAAAAATGCCAATATTCTGTTTTTAAAAATTAAGCATATACTTCAGTGAAACATGACCAAATGTTCAGGCAAGAATCTAAATACAGTACAGTCATCATCTATATGCCACATGTTTAATCACTGAAAGAGATATAAGGCCTTCAGTACTCTGATTAATAGGTGGGCATTTTCCTTCTCGTGTTGTAATATCTTTTAGTCAAAAAAACCATTTCTAAACTTTAGCTGCTGATTATTTTCCAATAAAGACATTTTGCAAAATTCAGGAATTGTGCAAGTACAGCTTTAATGCAAATAACAACTTTCCCAACAAATGCTACAACTGGGTGTAACAGATTGTATCAGTAGGGAAGCCTTTTCGCTAGGCCATTAGTAAACAATGCCAATATAAAAGTGTAGTTTCATTTCAACAGAAATGCTTATCTTAAATGCATATGTAAACAACAGCCAAAGACACATTCCAGCCAGAAGTAAGTGAAAGCTGATTGGTCCCAGAAGCAACATGTGACTGTTTTCCAATGCTTGCAAGCAGTGGTTGGAAGGAGAAGAGGGACTTTTTTCAGATGGATTTTATGGCTACAAAATGAACTAATGCTTAGCAATGTAGGTTAGGAATTAGATAGCAGAGGAACTAGAGACCAAATTGCCAACATGCCCTGGTGTGAAAGTCCTAGTAGGTCCATAGGCAGTTCCGCGGATGAAACAGAATTACAGTGGACGCCTGACTTACGTCCCACTTGACTTACGTCATATTTGACTTACGTCCAGGAAGTATCTGTTTGACTTGCGTCGCAGGGCTCCGAGTTACGTCTCAGAGCCCCGGCGCAAGGCCCTGGAATCGGGTGGCAGCTAGGACCCAGCATCCTGCCTTCTTCCTCTTCTCCGGCGGCGGTGGCTTGGGCGATGTCAGCTCTGAGCAGCCGTCCTTGCCTTCTCTCTCTCTCTTTCTCTATGTGGCGTGTTTTGGGTTTTTTTTCTTCCCGCCCCTCCATGACTAGGAACCAAATAAAAAATAATTTTGGGTCGGCTCCCTCCTCCTCCTCCTCTTCCTCCTCCTCCCCGCCGCCTCCACGTCCCCCCCACCCCGTGCACAGCCGGTGGGCGGGCAGTAAAAAAGAAACCAAAACCTTCTCTCTCTCTCTCTATGTGGGGTGTTTTGGGGTTTTTTCCCGCCCGCCTGCCGGCTGCACGCTTTGTGAGGTCGGAGCCCTTCCTAGTGGGGTTGGCCGGTGGGTCCCCGTCTCTCTCCTGCTCTGTCTGGCTGAGGGAGGTGGCCGTCAAGGAAGCGGGCGGTAGCGCTGCTCGAAGGGCAGGGGTGCATCGGCTCTCAAAGCCTGCCGAGAGAGGCTTAAATGCTTCGGGGCTGCAGTCTCAGCCACACGCGCACAGGTGTCAGGCAGCACCGGGATCATGTGTGGAGGGAATGTAGTTGCCCATCCAGCCCCTGCTCCTTTGCCTTTCCCAGCGAGAGCTTTGATGATTTACTTTTCCACACATCTCCTCCTGCATCCGACCGGGTCGCCTCCATCTCCACCCGCTGGGCAACAACCCCCTCCCTCCGGCTAATAATGGGAGGGAAAGACACAGTCCTCCGTCGATGAATTTGAGGGGGTGGGTGGGTGGGGTGGTCCTGACATTAATTCCTTGCTCTTGGCTTTTTAGCCCCTTCCCCTCCTTTCCCCCTCGACTGAAATGTTGTTGTCAGCACCTTCGTAAATCCCTCCGCTGCTCACTTCGTCTCGCTCGCTCGCTCTCTTTCCTCGGCGCGCCTGCCTGCTCGCTTTCCGCCGTAGTTCCTGCGAGTCGTTCCCATGGCTTTTGTTCACCCATGGCTCTGGGTGGGGGTGTACTGAAGGGTGCAGGCCGGAGAGCAAGCATGGGCATTTTGTTTTCAGCCTCGCTGCTTCTCGGCCTCTTTCTGGCTTCCTCGTGGCTCCCACTTCCCTTCCCCCCACTTCCTCCTTCCTACATGGCCGTTTCAGTTTCAAGCAGGATGAAGGAGGGTCAGGGGCAGGGTGAAAAAGATGGGTGGAAAGTGGATCTTCAGGAAAGTGCCTTCATAAAGCACCGCAGAATGCACCTTGAGGTTCAACAGCGGCTGCACAAGAGATGGAAGGCTTGCCCCATTTTGCACCCAGTGGGTCTAAGTGAGGAGGCTGAGCGCCTTCCCCCTCCTGCGGGCCCTTGGCCAATGGAGGGGAGTGGGCTGCGAGGAGGCCGAGGGTTGCACTGGTGCTGAGCATGGAGGGGCCTGTGTTTCGCAGGGCATGGAGACCTGTGGCAGATGGGTCGGCCAAGAGCCATGGCCAGCCTTCTCCCTCCCGGGTGAGATCTTACCAGCCTGGCCAGCGCACATACAGAAGGGTGGGAGTGTTGCCCCTTTGGAGGGAGACTTTCCAGAACCACTGGTGTGTGTGTGTATGTGTGTGTGTTGGGGGGACAGTAAAAATTGTGTTAAATTTGGGGTATTTTTCATTGTCTGGAACGGATTAATCCACTTTCCCATTACTTTCTATGGGAAAAGTTCGTTTGACTTAAGTCATGTTTGACTTAAGTCTAGACCTCCAGAACGGATTAATGACGTCAGTCAAGGTTCCACTGTAGAGGCGTTGTTGTTATCAAAATCAAATAAACTTTTATTTATAACATTCAACATAGTCTTTTCAGTATCTTTTCTTGTCCAACCATCAGTGAACGGCAACAGAACAAACTTGGATTAAGTGGGGGATGACAAATGACACATTCTTGCCTGAATGGATTATGTGCACTTATTTGCGGTGTACTGCAGGGTGGTACTGACCCGGCCCCATGTATGGGGGTCCACATCTTCGGGGATCGTTCTCAAACCCCAAACTCCACCCTCATCCGGGGATCCACCTCGGCGGATTAGGATCCAAACCTCTCCCTCTGGACTCACGTTTCCCTCGGGTGTGATCCAGACTAATTACAGGGAAGCCCGGTGGAGTCGGTAGGGGTAGACCCACGTAACCAGGAGGTGTTGGCAGAGGTAGCCCAGTATCTACCCTCTTCACCTCCTCTCTTTCCGTCTGAGTCCCCTTTTCCGTTAGGAGCGTTATTTCCCTTCGAGTCTGGTCGCGCGATCACTCACTACTCCCCTCCTCCCTCGCGCATCCCGACCCTGTCAATCACCACCCTTTCAGTCTGTGTTTCTGAATCCCTAAATAGCTTCTGGTGGTAACTTGTAGCCACCTGTATTCCCACGTCCCTCTTGATCTTATCCTGATCTAATTTGACTTGAACACCCACATGCCAGGATCTGCCTACAATATACTTCTTTTTCTCTCTCTCCACCTGAATCCCAATATCCCACATCACTTTCTTAGATATGATTTCTACCTGCACTGATGCATTCTTTCCTCTTACTTTCCATTCTTCTACTTGGATCCCTCTTTCTATTAACGTCCCTTGATATTCTGTCTGTGATGCCATATGTTTCCCTCCTACTTTCCATTCTGTCACCTGTACCTCTTTATCCTGTCTCTCTCTTTTAATTCATCTCATATAAGCTCTCCAATTCATAGCTTCTTGGGCCACTGCAAAGAAGCTCCCAATAGTAGGACTTTCCATATTCTTTGCAACATCACTTTCAATCTGTTTCTTTACTCTTTCTTCCATCACATCTGGATCCATCTCTCTCTGTTCATCATTCCCTCTTATTCTGGGTCTCATAACCTTTTGATTGTCCATCTCTTTCACATTCTTTGTTCCAATAAACAATTTCCCTGGTTCTTCTTCTTGTCTATTATCTTCATTCTCAAAGCTACCAGCGGACGCACCCACACGCTCTCTCACAAACATACACCTGGATTGTGAAGAAAGCTAGAGAGTTCAAGAAAAACATCTACTTCTGCTTCAATGACTATGCCAAAGCCTTTGATTGTGTGGATCACAACAAAATGTGGCAAGTCCTTAAAGGAATGGGAGTGCCTGACCACCTTATCTGTCTTCTAAGAAATCTATATATGGGACAAGCAGCAACAGTCAGAACTGGATATGGAACAACTGAGTGGTTTAAAATTCAGAAGGGAGTACGACAAGGCTGTATACTGTCACCTTACCTTTTTAACTTACATGCAGAGTACATCATGTGAAAGACAGGAATGGATGAATCACAAGCCGGAATTAAGATTGCCGGAAGAAATATCAACAACCTCAGATACGCAGATGATACTACTCTCATAGCAGAAAGTGAGAAGGAATTAAAGAACCTCTTAATGAGGGTGAAAGAGGAGAGTGAAAAAAATGGGCTGAAGCTCAACATCAAAAAAACTAAGATCATGGCCACTGGTCCCATCACCTCATGCAAATAAAAGGGGAAGAAATTGAGGCAATGACAGAGTTTATTTTCTTGGGCTCCTTGATCACTGCAGATGGTGACTGCAGCAATGAAATTAAAAGACGCCTGCTTCTTGGGAGGAAAGCGATGACAAACCTAGGCAGCATCTTAAAGACCAGAAACATCACTTTGCCGACAAAGGTCCAAATAGTCAAAGCTATAGTTTTTCCAGTAGTGATGTACAGAAGTGAGAGCTGGACTATAAGGACGGCTGATCGCTGCAGAATTGATGCTTTTGAGCTGTGGTACTGCAATCTTGAGAGTCCCTTGGAATGCAAGGAGATAAAATCTATCCATCCTGAAAGAAATCAACCCTGGATATTCATTGGAAGGACAGATTTTGAAGCTAAGGCTCCAATATTTTGGCCACCTTATGAGGAGAGAGGAGTCCTTGCATTCATTGTGTGTATGGTATTTTTAGCTATTGAACTGTCTATTGTATTTGTGTTGATGACCATTGTCTGGTCCGTTGTTGGAAGCCGCCCAGAGTTTCCTTTGGGAAGATGGGCGGGATACAAGTTCAATAAATAAATAAATAAATAAATAAAAGGAGACAGCTGAGAACGAAATGGTTGGATGGTGTTATTGATGCAACCAACATGGATTTGAACAAACTCCAGGAGACAGAAGTGCTCTGGTCCATGGGGTCATGAAGAGTAGGATATGACTGAATGACAGAACAACAACAAAGTGAGGCTTTTGCCTCAGAACATTATTCAGTGCTCATTATTCCATCTGGGCCTGCCCCCGAAGGCTCCTGGACCCAGCGCGGTTTTCGGAGTCCTTTGGAGGTTTACCAGACGGTCTGGTTGACAATCGGGTGGACTCCCTGGTTAATAGGTGGTATGAGGATGTTGCCGGGGTGGTTGACCGGATCGCCCCCAAGCGCCTTATCCGATGCCGAGCCCGCCCCTCTCCGTGGTTCACCACGGAGTTGCGGGCAATGAAGAAAGAGCGGAGGATGCTAGAGAGCAGATGGCTGAAGGCTCGGACGGCTTTGAATTGGGTTGTGGTTAAGGCGCTTACCGGTCGCTATTCTTGAGCGATCAGGAATGCAAGGAGTTCTTTTGCCTTCCTGAGAATTGGTGAGGCCTCGAACCGTCAGGCTGAATTGTTCCGGGTGGTTTGAGACCTCACCAATCCCGGTCCGCCAGGGCCTCCTCCTAGTGATTTCACTAGCAAGTCATTCGCAGCCTTTTTTAAATCTAAGATTGAGGCCATCCGTGCCGAGCTGGACGCCGGTTGCATGGATCTACCCTCTGCTGTGGCCAGTGCCCCACCATCTGGGTCGCCCTGGTTTGTTGAGTTTGGGCCTGTTACACCAGCGGATGCCTCCAGGGCCCTGGGACACTGCACGCCTGCGGCTTCTCCGTTTGACCCTTGCCCTTCCTGGCTGATCAAGACCGCCAGAGGGAGCATGCCGGAATGGGCTTCACTAATTGCCTCCTCTTCCTTCAGAGATGGGATTTTTCCCAGTTGGCTGAAGGAGACAGTGGTGAAGCCCATTATCAAAAGATCTGGCTTGGCTGCGGACGATATGTCTAACTATTGTCCTATAGCCAATGTTCCCTTTATGGGCAAGGTGATCGAGCGGGTTGCCGCCCTGCGTCTCCAGTCATTCCTGGAGGAGAACCATGTCTTGGACCCTTTCCAATCTGGGTTTAGGCCTTGTCACGGGACTGAGATGGCTCTGGTCGCTCTGCATGATGATCTGTTGAGGAGGGCCAACAGGGGTTGCTCTACCCTGCTGGTCCTTCTTGACCTGTCAGCGGCTTTTGATACCGTCGACCACGGTATCCTCCTGGGGCGGCTCTCTGAGGTGGGGATCGGGGGTCTGGCCTTCGGCTGGCTCCGCTCCTTCCTTGAGGGTCACACCCAGCGTGTGAGCTTGGGGGGTGACTTGTCGTCCCCCTGGACACTCTCTTGTGGGGTGCCACAGGGGTCGGCTCTCTCCTCAATGCTCTTTAACATCTACATGAAGCCACTGGCTGAGATCATCTGGAGTTTTGGAGCTTGCTGTCATCAGTACACTGATGACACGCAGCTCTATCTCTCCTATTCCACCTGTGCAGTAGAGGCTGTCCAGACCTTGGATTGCTGTCTGGCCGCAGTTTTGGACTGGACCAGGGCCCCAGACTCAAGCTCAACCCTGGAAAGACCGAGGTTTTGTTCTTCGGGGGTGGCCCGGATGGGTACAGTGGCCCTCTTCCCAGTCTGGGTGGGTCCGCCCTCCAGCTGGCGCAGACTGAGGAGTCTGGGCGTCATCCTGGATCCGGATTTGTCCCTGGAATCCCAGGTGGCAGCCGTGATTAGGTCGGCCTTTTACCATGTTAGGCTTATCGCCCAGATTCGCCCATACCTGGATGGGGACTCCCTGAGGACAGTGGTGCAGGCGCTTGTTCGGCGACTGCAGTGGGTCCAGAATGCGGCAGCCAGGTTGGTGGTTGGTGCGTGAAGGTTTGACCGCATCACCCCCATCCTGGCCTGCCTGCACTGGTTGCCCATTGCCTCCCGAATAAGGTTCAAGGTGTCAGTTTTGGTTTACAAAACCCGCCATGGCTTGGCCCCTGACTATCTGGCAGAGCATATTTCCCAACGATTAAAGTTGGCCCGACCCACCCGATCCTCCTTGGCCCTCTCGCTCCGGGTCGCCACCCCAAAGGAGGCCCGCAAGGTGTCCACCCATAAACAGGCCTTCTCAGTGGGCGGCCCTGCCACTTGGAACTCCCTGCCGAGCGAGATATGGCAGGCACCTTCGTTGGCGTCTTTTAGAAAAGCCTTAAAGACCTGGCTGTTTAGGGATGCCTTAGGTATCTGCTAGGGAAGTACTGGTTTTTTTTTCTTTCCCTCCCCTGCCTCTTGCCAATATTGTTCCGCTTTGTTGTACATGTTATTGTTTTTAATTTTTTTGTGTAAACCGCCCTGAGTTCCTGTTTGGGAAATAGGCGCGGTATACAAGTTTGAAAATAAATAAATAAATAAATAAATTCAAAGTAGGGAAGGATTCATGTATTCTTGTTTTTCAGTAAGAGCCATATTCCTGTGTAATTTCTATTAGCTAAATAAATGCCTTTATATTTTATTTCGTGCCTTTGAAGTTATTTTGGAGCTCTCAGCAATATAAAGGATGGAAAAGATATTCATTTGATCTAATAACGAACCCACAGGGTTTTTTGAACGCCTCTTGTCTCCTGCAATAGATCAGCTGCAGTTGTTCTGCAGGGGAGAGCCGACGGGGGCCATAAAGTAACCCGATTTCAGAGGCTAAGGCCCTGGATTTCCGTACACTGGGCTTAATCAGAGCATATGCTTAAAACATGCACCACGAGGAACAAGTGGTACTTTCGACAAAATGTTACAGCACAGGATGTTTCTATTTAGGGCTTTGTCCTCACCTGTCCATTCCTTCTCTTTGCTGGTTTTCCATATCCCTCCTATTAACAATCTATTAGGATTCTGTGCCCACTCAGTAATCTTAGCCCTCAACACATTATTTAAAATGGATTAAGTGGGGAGACATTCTGATGTTATTTCTTGATGTGCTAACTTCTCATAGCCATAGAAAAATAAGATTACAGAATTGAACTCTTGGAAAGGACATCAAGGGTTTGCCACATTGGAAGGAACATCTACAGGTTTATTCCTAGTCACTAATGTGCTATGATTTGATTAACCTCCAAATACAAAACCCTACAGGCTTAGAGTTTTTCTTTCTTTCAAATCATGTATGGCACACTGATTTGCTCTAATGTACCAGAAATGCAGGAAGAATTGTATAGCAGGAAATGGGAGAGGTTAACAAGCTTTAGCTGTGTTTTTGAAATAAAATGCCATATGTAGCTGTTTCAATCACACATTCTTGATTATATAAGTGAATCTAGCATATTGGAACCAAGGAGAAAATAATGTGCATGTAACAGCATTTAAACTAATTCTTCATCTGTATGGGTTAAATACTGGGCAACATTCTTTTGTGAAGTTCTAGTAGTAGAAGTGCAATGGTATGATGTGTTGCGTGTGTTGCATCGTTACAGTCATGACTTCATGACTTCATTTCCATGGAGTTTTCTTGGGGGGAATACTGGAGCGGTTTTGCCAGTTCCTACTCCAGGCACCTACAGCACCTGGTATTCCATGGTGATTTCCCATCCAAGTACTAACTAGGGCCGACCCTGCTTAGCTTCTGAAATCAGGCAAAATCGGATGTGCTTAGGGCATCTAGGCAGCTGCAATGGTGTGATGCACAGCAGCAAATAGCTGCTAATTAGTAAGTCACCACTTTCACTGCTCATTGCATGCCATTCAGGGGGCTTGCCCCACAAACTAGGAATCCAAGTGGTGACTTGTTAATAAAGGGCAATTTGCTATTACAAAAAATGTAATTGCTCTTCTACCAGCATAACTTCAAAACATGATTTTGGCCAATATATTAATTAAACAGAACTCACACCAAGTTAACTTTATTTTAAATAATGGCCAGAATTCTACTGGCATTTGCCTACGAGTTGTATAACTTTAAGAATTTAATGAGATTACATGCCAATGATGCAAAAGAGATGTGCCCTGGCACTTTCTTGTTCAGGCATAACTATTCACAGCAAGTTATACAAACTTTATACAAACACCAGTATGATTCCAGCCATTGATTTTAAATTAAATAAAGAGTCCTTTATTCCTTCGTAAAAGATCAACTTGTCAAATGAGAATTTTAAAGACCACAAAGAAACAAATAGTATCTTTCTATGAACAATTCCCAAATTATTTATTCCATTCACTTTTGTCCAGATGCGTGTAAATTTCATAGCATGATGTTTTCTCTTGAAATACTATAATACTTCTTACATTTTTCTCTTGTTTTTTCCCCAACTGTAATAAGATAAATTAATTTGAGAAAATTATTCCTGTCCAGTTTCTGCATTGCAAGTGTACATTGAACAGATCTTTAAAAGTTGCATGTGGCATTGAAGAGCGATTTGTAAAAGACCAATTTTTATCAAGCACAGTCTTCCATCTAAGACTGATGATACACGGATTTGGTATTACAACATCAGCCTCTCATATTAGCTTGCAAGTTACAACTCCAAAGCAGCTTCAGCAAAGCACAGCTGGTCTCACTTACATCAGCCACTCCATTCTTCCCAGCAATATCAGCTACCATAGCACGTTTGCCTCAGTTCCCAAAGAAACAAAAGAGCTCTTTAGTATTCTAAAACATGAAAAACACCACAGATCTCTGCAGGAAGAGGACGAAAACTATGTAATTCTAGGGCAACAACATGTACCAAATGTTTCACAAACACCATTACAAATATAACCTCAAATTCTTACCAATCCTAAGAAGACTTACCAGCATAAAACCACTTCCCATTATACTGGGGCTTCCTTATTTTTTAATTCTAGACCAGCACATTTTTAGCATTTGTGGCAAATGTTTAAATCCAATTGCTAAGGTAGCCCTTTCTTGCAAGTGCAACTCATCATATCCTTCCCTACCACTCTTGAAAATTACTGATCCACTCACATACACTAGATAAAATTGGAGGAATGAGCTGGGGGAGGAGTACATTGCACCCACCACTGCAACATTAATATGTAACAGAAATCACAGCAGGTTTCATGTAGAGAAGCTCATGTGCTGTGTTTGTTAGTTAAGCATGGATGTATATAATATATAATCAAATGTTGCTTAAGGCCAAATGACATCCAACATTCAGATGTGTAACAATAACACATCTGTTATCATTGTGATGTGCTATCAATTTGCTTCTAAATTATGGTGATTCTATGAATTAATTAACTCCAGCAGATCCAATCATTAAAATCTCTGTTCAGTTGTTGGAAATGTCAACTTTCCTTTATTGCATCAATCCATCTCTTATTTGTTCTTCCTCTTTACACATTCAATTTCCCCCAGATTTAATTAATTAATTAATTAATTATAACCTGCCCATCTGGCCAAATGGCCATTACTGTATTTCCTGCTGAATCTTGTCTTCTCACATTGTACTTTATGTATCATAATTAAATTTTAGTCACATTTACTTCTACAGAGAATTCAGGATTTATGAGTTCTAAAGCTCACTTTAGTTGTGTTCTTGGAAGTCCACCCAAAACCACACTTCAAATTAATCATTTTTTTCTCTCAGCTTCCATCAGTGCCCAATTGTCACATATGAATATACAGTGAAACCTTGACTTATGTCATTAATCCGTTCCAGTGGTCTAGACTTAAGTCGGGGGTCGGCAACCTGCGGCTCCGGAGCCGCATGCGGCTCTTTGGAACCTTTGCCGCGGCTCCCCCGGGCTGATCCCGAAAGGCGCCCCCCACCCCACGACCCTCGAGGACCCAACCCCACCTGTGACCCTTATCCGGCAGATCCGGCATTCCTGTGTTGGTGGCGATGGGGGGGGGAGGAAGAGGCCCGCAGGGGGGCCTGGGGACGGAGGGAGAAAAAAGAGACACACCCATACCCTTCCCTTTCCCCAGCCACCCCTCTCTCCCTCCCTCTCTCTCTCTCTCTCTCTCTCTCTCTTCCCCCCACCCCCGGCCTCACTTCCCAGCCTGCCCTGCGGCCGCCACCCCTCCCGTCATCCTGCCCGCGCGGCCTCTGATTGGGCTCCCCAGCTTGCTTGCTTTGGGCGGGTCGGTCGGCGGCGGTTAGGGAGGAGGCCGCCGGGGAGGAGGTGAGGCGAAGCGGAGTTTTAGACCAAAGATCAAAGCCCAATTTAGCTGTGAAGTTTCAAGAGCCATAGTCAGTTCAGTATGCCATGCTGGTAATCACACGCCAGTTCCTCACACCAGCTTTGCTGAACCTCCAGCATCAAACTCACAGAGCTATCCAGCCAGCTACTAGCCAGGTTCGTTAAAGGACTATGAAAGGAGGTTTTTTTTCCAAGCGTGTACAGATTGCTTTCCCTTCCATTTGGAGCAATTATGCGCGGCTGGCTTGGGGGTTTGGTGGGAGGGGGAAGAAGCGACATGTGTGTGTGTGTGTGTGTGTGTGTGTGTGTGTGTGTGTGTGTGTGTGTTGTGTGTGTGTGGTGCGGCTTCCTTTTGCGGCTTCCCAGGAGCTGAACACAGCCCGGCTGTGTTCACTGCCGAGAGAAGCGCGGCCGGAGGCACCAGGGGGGAGGGCGCCAGCGGCGGGGCCGGTGTGTCGACCCTCCTCCCCGCAGTGTCCCCGCTTGAACTCGACGGCTGCAGAATCCCCCAGCGGGGCGGAGACCTCCGGCCTTGAGCAACCGAGAGCGTCCCGGGCTGAGGTGCTGCGATGCGGGGGGGGGGGAGGGGATCGGCTCTGGGTTGCCGCCTGCTGGCGCTGCTGCTGCTGGTGGCTCGTCCCCCTCACGGGGTGGCCCAAGGGGCCAGCCTGGCCGACAACGTGGTCTGGGCCGTGAACGCTTCGACGTCCACGGCATCCACTTCCGGAAGGACCCCCTGGCCTGGAAGGACTGGTGGGGTGAGGTGAGGACTTCCGGGGCGGCGGCGAGGGCGAGTGGAACTCCCTGCCACAAGATGCGCCCTTGGCGGGGCCCTTCCTTTGGAGCGGGGGGGGGCAGCGGCACCCACCCCACCCCCACCCACCCACAAAGAGGCCCCCATGCTCCACTCTCCGTGGTCTTGCTCAGGGGGGCCCTCCAGGGTCGGTGGGACTACAAAGCCCACGAGCCTTCCACCCCACCCCCCTTGGCTGTGGCAGGTGGAAGTGGTGCTGCTGCTACTACAAGATCCACACACACACACATTTTGATTTAGTGGGGGTGCTCTGGTCTTCTCCCGACACACACACACCCTGCAGAAATACAGTGGTACCTCATATAAAGGAATTAATTTGTTCCAAATGAAATTATGCTCAGCAAATTTTCCTTTATACAAATTTCCCATAGGACTGCATTGAAAATAGAGCTGACGAACACTGTTAAGTGAAAAAGTCATTTGTTTTAAATGTCGCAATGGTTTTGCGGCTCCCAGGATTTTTTTCCCCCTTGGAAACGGGTCCAAGTGGCTCTTTATGTCTTGAAAGGTTGCAGACCCCTGACTTAAGTCAAACATGACTTAAGTCAAATGAACGTTTCCCATAGAAAGTAATGGATAAGCGGATTAATCTGTTCCAGATGATGAAAAAGACCCCCAAAAACTGCAATTTAACACAAATTTGACTGGGATAGGAGATTCCTTCTGGGGATGTAAATGAAATGTCTCTTCAAAGAGAGGAGGAGGCAGTGGAATTATAGTCCACAAGTTATATGCCTCCACTTTTTAATGTTCATAGCAACAATCATAGAATCATAGAATCATAGAGTTGGAAGAGACCTCATGGGCCATCTAGTCCAACTCCCTGCCACGCAATATTTCTGACAGATGGCCATCCAGCCTCTGCTTAAAAACCACCAAAGAAGGAGACTCCACCACCCTCCATGGCAGTATATTCCACTGTCTAACAGCTCTAACTGTCATGAAGTTCTTCCGAATGTTCAAATGGAATCTCTTTTCCTGTAGTTTGAAACCATTGCCCCGAGTCCTAGCCTCTGAAGCCATGGAAAACAAACCTGTTCCCTCTTCAATATGACATCCTTTCAAATATTTAAACATAGCTATCATATCCCCTCTCAGTCTTCTTTTTGAAAGGCTAAACATTCCCAGTTCCCTAAGCCGTTCCTCATAAGACATTTCCTCCAGATCATCAACCATCCTAGTCGCCCTCCTCTGCACCCGCTCGAGGTTGTCAACATCCTTTTTAAACTGAGGCGCACAGAACTGGACACAGTACTCCAGGTGGGGTCTGACCAGAGCAGAATAGAGTGGTACTATCACTTCCCTTGATCTAGACCCTATGGTTCTGTTGATGCAACCAAGAATCGCATTGGCTTTCCTGGCCGCCGCATCACACTGCTGGCTCATGTTCAATTTGTGGTCCACCAAGACCCCCAAATCCCTTTCACAGGTACTATTCTCTAGCCAAGTGTCCCCCATCAATGCAATTCATTCTTTTTACCTAGATGTAGCACCCTACATTTCCCTCTGTTGAAATCCATTCCATTAGCTTTGGCCCAGCATTCTAATCTGTCAAGGTCCTTTTGGATTTTCATCCGATCCTCTAGGGAATTAGCAACCCCTCCCAATTTGGTATCATCTGCAAATTTAATTAGCATACTCTCTATTCCTTCCTCCAAGTCATTAATAAAGATATTGAACAGCACTGGACCCAGAACAGAACCCTGGGGCACCCCACTGGTCACGTCTCTCCAAGCTGATGAGAGGCCATTTATGATCACCCTTTGGGTGCGATCAGTCAACCAATTACAAATCCACCTAACAGTAGCACTATCTATCCCACTTCCTACTAACTTCTTAGCAATGTCTAACATTTAAGTTTTACTGATTTTTAACCTGACGTTCCAAGTTCTGAACAACTCTATGCTTGCCATTAGAGTCCCACAACTTTACAGCTCCCCAACTAAAATGCTTCTACTGTGGACCAGACTTCTGCAGCCAGATGTTTTACAAGACTGAGCTGACTGTCTAACCAGCGAGGCCAGCCCCGAGCTCCCGGCCTTTCTTCTCCTCCGGCAGCAGCGGCGGCTTCGGTGAGGCCGAGGACCAGCTCCAGGTGCTCTGAGCTGGCCTCGCCGAAGCCGCCGCTGCCAGAGGAGGGGAAGAAGGCAGGAGCATTTTGGAGGCGGCAGCCGCGATGCTGGGTTGTGGCTGCCACCCAATTCCGGTGCCTTGCGCCGGGGCTCCGAGAAGTAAGTCAAAGCCTGCGACTCAAGTCAAACAGGCCCCTTCTTGCTGCAAGTCAAATATGATGCAAGTCAAGCAGTATGTAAGTCAAGGTTCCACTGTATATGGATACTCTAGACCAGCGATGGCAAACCTTTTAGAGACCGAGTGCCCAAACTGTGACTTGAAACCCAGAATTTTTGTGCAAAGTGCCAGTACGGCAATTTAACCTGAATACAGGTGGCTGTGAAGGGGCAATGTCGGGTGCCCAAAGAAAGGGCTCCAAGTGCCACCTTTGACACCCGTGCTATAGGTTCGTCATCACTGATCTACCTTTGTTTCCATAACATATTCTTATTCATAGGGATCTTTTCTAATTCCTTCACAGATGCCCTTCTGAATTTCAGTCTTTGACTTCTTGGCTGCAGGTTTGGAGGTGACCTAAGGGGAGCCCAAACAGTATTTTGGATGAACAAAGGGGGCCAAAAGGATTTGGGGTGTCAGGGTTGGCCTGCTGGGGACATCCCTCAAAACCAGGAGGCAGGGCTAAACCCTTGAAAGGCAACATACCACATTTTGTTTGACAAGAAGTACCCCCTATATTTCTGGAGTAGGAACTGGCAAACCATTCCAGTATTCCTGCCAAGAAAACTCCATGGACATGGAGTCACGAAGAGTCGGTCACGACTGTAACGACACAACATACACACACACACTATATTTGGAAGTTGAGTCACGGCAACTGGACTTCTTTTCTTGAGAGATTGAAATGTTTCGCTGCTAATCCAAACAGCAAGCACAGCTCTAGCCAAATCTGCCACCTGGATGGATGAAGTGCAATTTAAACTGCAAATCTGACCTTTTACAAAGAATGTTATCCTAGGACTGTTATAGCTACAACTGGATATTTCTAAAATATATGTTAACATTGTTTACTATTTATTTAAATGATCTATGATTCTGAAAATCAATGTTATTTGGGACTGGATGGAGGGAAAAAATCCCATTGTACATTCTGATACAGGGTTTGAACTTTTTGTCCTTCTCTAAACCTCTTAAAACATTATGCCCTCCCTGAATTTTTTTTGCAATTCAGTATTGGTCAGAATGAAATGCTCCCAAATTAAAGTTTACATGAGCCCAGGACAGCAACCCAGGAATAACTAGCTTGTTACAGAAAAAAATCTGTGAAGATTCTCAGTCATCCAGGTGAGATATCTGGAAGTTGAGTCATGTCAACTGGACTTCTTTTCTTGAGAGATCCAACCTGTTACAGAAAGTAACAATCTCATTTTAGATATTTATTTTCATAACAACATAACATACCTTTGATTCAATCCTATGGCTGAAATCCCATTGGCACAACTACACTGTCTAAACGGTGTTGATCTCATCACCTAGCACCATCAATCTTTAATTTAAAACTCCCTATCACTCCTTCAGCCTATGAGGCTCCCTAGTGATCACTTTTGCCCTAAGGAAGCCTTTAGGAAACTTCTGGACAGAGAAAGCTATTTAAATTGAAAAATTGCTAGAACATAAGAACATAAAAAGAGCCATGCTGGGTCAGGCCAAAGACCCATCTAGTCCAATTTCCTGTATCTCACAGTGGCCCCACCAGATGCGTCTGGGAGCACACAAGACTAGATATCTGTCTCCTGATACCACTCCCCTGCATCTGGCCCTTGAAGTACCCCAGTTTTAAGCCTGGAGATTACACATCTCCATCATGGTTTGTAACCTGTGATTGACTTTTCCTCCAGAAATCTGTCCAATCCCCTTTTGAAGGCATCCAGGCCAGATGCCATCACTACATCCTGTGGCAGGGAGTTCCACAGACTAACAACCTGCTGGGTGAAAAAATATTTTCTTTTGTCTGTTCTTACTCTCCCAGCCCTCAATTTGAGTCTATGTCCCCTAGTTCTGGTATTTTGTGAGAGGGAGAAGAGCTTCCATCTATCCACTTTACTCATGCCCTGCATTATTTTGTACATCTCAATCATATCCCCCCTCAGGCGCCTTTTTTCCAGACGAAAGAGCCCCAAATGTTTTAGCCTTTCCTCATAAGGGAGGTGCCCCAGCCCAGTAATCATTTTAGTCACTCTCTTCTGCACCCTTTCCAGTTCCACTATGTCTTTCTTGAGATGCGGTGACCAGAATTGTACACAATACTCCAGGTGTGGCCTTACTATTGTTTTGTATAATGGCATTATAATGTTGGCTGTTTTATTTTCAATCCCCTTTTTGATAATCCCTAGCATGGAATTGGCCTTCTTCACCACTGCCACACATTGGGGAGACACCTTCATGGAGCTGTCCACCAACACACCAAGATTTCTTTCCTGATCCGTCACGGATAACTCAGAGCCCATGGGTTGATATATAAAGTTTTAATTTTTTGCCCCAATATGCATTACTTTACATTTGGCTACATTAAAACACATTTGCCATTTGGCAGCCCATTCCCCCAGTTTGGAGAGATCCTTCTGGAGCTGTTCCCAATCTTCTCTGGTTTTTACCACATGGAAAAGTTTTGTGTCATCTGCAAACTTGGCCGCCTCACTGTTTATCCCTGTCTTCCAGGTCATTTATGAACAGATTGAAAAGCACCCGTCCCAGGACAGATCCCTGGGGCACACCGCTTTTCACTTCTTTCCACTGTCAAAATTTCCTACTTGTGAAAATTTGCTACTTGTGATCCTAATCTGGGGGTGGGATTGCCAGCAACAATTTTCCAATACAAGAACTGATTTTAATACATCAAGGATCACTGCAGTTATAGGGGAAGAGTAGCCCTGTGCAGAGGGGGGTAGGGTGTGTGTGCATACTCATTTGCGTGCCTTGGGGGAACCTTGATTTCATCATCATCATCATCATCATCATCATCATCATCATCATCATCATTCATGTTAATTATGGTGGGCTACACTTATGCTTTCTGGTTTTATTTTCAAATAAAAGTTTAAAGATGGCACACAGTCAATATTCCTGAAGAAATTAATTGGTAGCATTGCTAGGAGTTCCAGCAGCAAGTGTCAGTTTCCACTTGTGAATTTTAGTTACTATGAGATCTCCAAAGAATAGCAAGAAGAGACAGGGCGGCCTTCTTGAATGAACAGTGCAAAGAAATAGAGGAAAACAACAGAAAAGGAAAAACCAGAGAGCTGTTCAAGAAAATTAGAGATATTAAAGGGGTATTTCGTGCAAAGATGGATATGATAAAGCAGTTTCACCTTTTTATTCTTTTGATAATTTTTCTGTGGCCCGAAGCTGGGGGTGGGGGTGGGGAAGGGGGGATAAAGGAATTGAAAGGGGGTCCGGCGGGGAGGCAAAAGGGGTGTGTGTGAAAGCAAAGGATGGGAGGGAAGGAGGAGGGGGAGGCACGAGAGCGGCGACGGCGGCACTCACCGGCTGGGGGCAGCGGCCGTGCCCTCCCCCCACGTGGGCGGGGTGGGGGGAACCCGGGCTCCTGGGCAGGCAGGCCCCCGCCTCCTCCACCTCCGCTCGGGAAAGCGAGCGGGCCTCGGCTGCTGCTGCTCTACTCGGCGGCGGCGGCGGGAGGAGGAGGAGGAGGAGGACGGAGCAGGAGCAGGAGGAAGAGGTCGCCGGTGCAGAGGGCGCTTCCCGGCGCGGTAGGGCGGGTGCCGCGTGCGGGGCGCCTGAGCCAGGACGGGGCGCCTCGGGATTCTGGACCTCCTCCTCTGCCAGGAAAGCGACCGGGCGCCAGCATTTGCCCGGCAGCCGCACCGGGAAGCGCCTCGTGGAAAAGAGCCGCCGCCGCCGCCTCCTCCTGCTCCTGCTCCAGTTCCTTTTAATTCTTGTCCCACCGCCGCCGCTGGAGGAGCAGCAGCAGCAGCAGCGGGGCATATATTTCAGGGTGCATTCAGAATTACGGGGTTGGGGAAAACTGTGATAAAGGACAAAAATGGTAGGGACCTAACTGAAGCAGAAGAGATCAAGAAGAGATGGCAAGAATATATAGAATTATATCAGAAAGATCTGATGTCCCTGATAACCAAGATAGCGTAATTGCTGACCTGGAGCCAGACATCCTGGAAAGTGAAGTGAAGTGGGCCTTAGAAAATTGCAAACAACAAGGCCAGTGGAGGTGATGGCATTCCAATTTGAACTCTTTAAAATCTTAGAAGAGGATTGTAAAGGTGCTGCATAAGATATGCCAGCAAATTTGGAAAACCCAGCAGTGGCCAGAGGACTGGAAAAGATTACATCCCAATCCCAAAGAAAAAACAAAGAATGCTCCAAATGCACAATTGCACTCATTTCACATGCTAGCAAGGTTATATCAAAATTTACAAGGCAGGCTTCAGCAGTATGTGGAAAGAGAACTTCCAGAACTACTTGTTTTTAAGGGGCAGAGGAACTAGAGATCATTTCGCCAACATGCGCTGGATTATGGAGAAAGCCAGAGAGTTCCAGAAAAACATCTACTTCTGCTTCATTGACTATGCCAAAGCCTTCGACTGTGTAGACCACAACAAACTATGGCAAGTCCTTAAAGGAATGGGAGTTCCTGACCACCTTATCTGTCTCCTAAGAAATCTATATGTGGGACAAGCAGCAACAGTCAGAACTGGATATGGAACAACTGACTGGTTTAGAATTGGGAAAGAGCTGAAAGGCTGTATACTGTCACCTTGCCTATTTAATTTATATGCAGAGTACATCATGAGAAAGGCTGGTCTGGATGAATCGGAATTAAGATTGCCAGAAGAAATATCAACAACCTAAATGATACTACTCTAATAGCAGAGAGTGAGGAAGAATTAAAGAAGCTGTTTGACGGTGAAAGAGGAGAGTGAAAAAATGGCCTGAAGCTCAACATCAAAAAAACTAAGATCATGGCCACTGGTCCCATCACCTCTTGGCAAAGGGGAAGAAATGGAGGCAATGACAGAGTTTATTTTCTTGTGGCCCTTGATCACTGCAGATTTACTGCAGCAACGAAAAAAAAAGACGCCTGCTTCTTGGGAGGAAAGCAATGGCTAACCTAGATAGCATCCTAAAGAGCAGAGACATCACTTTGCCAACTAAGGTCAGGATGGTTAAAGCTGGTTTTTCCAGTAGTGATGTATGGAAGTGAGAGCTGGACTATTTTTCCCCAGAATCGATGCTTTTGAGCTGTGGTGCTGGAGGAGAGTCTTGAGAGTCCCCTGGACTGCAAGGAGATCAAACCTATCCATTCTGAAAGAAATCAACCCCGAATGTTCACTGGAAGGACAATTTTGAATTCCACTTTGCCACCTCATGAGAAGAGAGGACTCCCTGGAAAAGTCCCTGATGCTGGGGAAAATCGAAGGCAAAAGGAAAAGAGGACGACAGAGAATGAGATGGTTGGACGGTGTCATCGATGCAACCAAAATGAATTTGACCAAACTCCAGGAGGCAGTGGAGGATAGGAAGGCCTGGCGAGCTCTGGTCCATGGGGTCACGAAGAGTCGGACACGACTGAACGACTGAACAACAAATGAGATATCTGAGAAACTGTGATAAGGGCAAACTTGGCCCTAGACAAAACTGCAGTGTGTACCAATCAGATTACAGTTTGTACATAAGGACTGCTTTGTTTCATTCTAGAATTCTATTTTCCTTTCTCCTCCTCCTCCTTCTCCTCTCTGCATTGTAATGTCAATGCTTTACTTCAACAATTGCCACTTATCAGACAAATTGTTTCAGTAGCACAAAGGGGATTCTGTAGCTAAAAATACATTTGAGAGAGGAAAAGTGAAACAATTACCCTTTTAATTCTTGTAAATATACATATATATTTCAGGAAGCATCAGAATTACAAAATTCCACTACACCCACAATACAGAGCTCCTAAGAATTTTCAGGATGACTTGTGCAACTTTCAGATTAAAGGCTCAAAATACAAAAACAGTTGAGTTGTTTCAGTGTTTACCATTCATCACGATTATAAATTACAAAATAAATAAAAACAAGATAAATGCTTTATCCTGCTTTAATATTTTGTGTTTTGATAGCCATCTACTTGTTTTTAATGCATTCATTTCCATAACATAATTAATATCACACGAACACACTGACCAACACACTGACAACTACACACTTGCTTTGTTTCCCCTCCCCCTCCCCCTGTAACACATTTTATACAGCTGAAACAATATTTCCACAACAAACAATTCCCCCTTTTCTTCTGTCTGTAAGAATATACATAATTGAACTGAGTAATTAGAATAATTAGTTTTGTGATCCTTTCTGGTTTCCTACAGGTTCAAACAAGAGATAAAGCTTGTGACCCTACACATTTACTTGTGAAGAAGCAATAAACTCCAACATTAATGAACAAACACTCACTGATATAACTTATTTTTCCCCCTCCTCTCTTTTCTATAGCCCAGCACCCACCATTCCAAAAATCATTCCACATGCTTCCTTAAGGGGTCTAAAGAGGGTTGTAGAACGAAGAGGAAATCATTCCTTTCTCCATCCACTGATGGAAGCAGCTCTGTCAGTAACAAGCAATTACCAGTAATGAGTACTAGTGTAATGCAACTGACATAACCTTTGAAGGAAATTTGCCTCAAGTTAAGAAACCACTGTAGACACCATAAATTGAATACTTATACAAATCAGGTTCTAAATGATAATGTCTATGGTGATTTCTTAACTTGGGGGAATTTGCCTCTGAAATGTACAGTTTGTGCTACTAAAGATAATGACTCAAGAGGATTTGGATCAATATATTGAAAAGTTCTGAAAGCCCTATTAAAATCCCCAGGATTGTTTTTAAAAAGTTCTTTAAGTGATTATGATGCTTCAGTCCCACTTATTTATACAGTTTGTGTAGAAAAACTGAGCATTTGCCTCTTTAGAAAAGGACAGTGACAGATTATTATCAGATATGGGGTCAAATTGTGAAAGAAGATTGTGAAAAATATGTCTTGTGGAAAATATTACTAAGCTCACCACAAGCAAAAATGCAGTTTTACATGTAAGGAAAGACACAATTTAGAATGTGATTTAAAATGATCTGCTTAAAATCAAAGCCATCTCATGTCTGGCCTCTCATGTCCATCTGTTGTAAAGCAAAGACTTCCCTTCTAGGGAATATTGCATTCATCAAACTTGGACATTTCTGAATATTTTTAAAACTGTTTTAAAACTTGATTAATGTCTAACTGTTTTCATAAAAGTTTTTAATAGTACAGTATTTTAAGCCTGTTAGCAACACTCCCCCTAATTTTCTGAAGCACTCGGGAGGATCCATCTCGTTCATGAGGACATCCCACTGCAACTGGAAGCCAATGGGCAGCCCAAGTCCAACACCATGCAGCTGCTTGGCTGCACAGCTTAGAGGGTGTGCAGCTGTTGTGAGTTGCCTTGCAACCTCTGGGGGGGGGGAGGTGGCATATAAATAGTATAAATATGATAAATAAAACAATGTAAGAAAAGTAATGCAGTATAATGATGATGGTATGTGGCTTTTCAGTGCTGTTATGTAATTCAATGAGATACCAAAAAGTCCAGTACACTAAATCTTAAGAATTTTACACAAAGAAAAAGATACCTTGTTAGTCCAGTGTCTGCAGTTATAACCCATCAACACAATAACATGAGGTGACACAACACATTAATGTAGAAGTGAGAGAATTCAGTCAAAATAGTATAAAACAAACTGGTATACTATATATTTAGTGAATCTGTCATTTATGAAAGAAAGGTCAGATTTCCAGTTTACAAAGAAAGTAAACATTTGTGTGAGAAAACAAAAGTTTTAACTAATGTGTTAGTTTATAATGTGCTGTATAAAAATTTAACAAATGTTCCTACTGAAATACCAAATACCATTCTATAGTAAATCTATGAAAATATATGGAAGGAAAAATTCAACAGACTGTCAAGGCAACCCTGCAAAAATATGTTTCATTTTGAAGAATGCAACCTGAAATCAATTTTTCCAACTAATGTAAGCCCTTCAAGGATTCATAGACATCAAAATAGTTAAATAAGATCTCAGTACTAGTACATGAACAACAGTCTGTTAATATAATAGAAAAAGAAAAAGGGAAATTCTGGTAACATTTTAAAATTGATTCAATATGCATATGAGACACCCCAAAATGTATTGTGTAGTATATGTATGGCAAAGGCAATAAACTTTTAAGTCCTGAAAGACTCTTCCTGTGCATTACAGACGTTGCAGACAAGGAATAAAACACATAATAAAGATACTATCTATCCTTGCTTTTGCATCCATACATAGGTAGCTTACCACAATTCTACCTATGGGAATTACACAGTTTTACAGGAAAATAAATAACAATACCAGTCACCATTAAAGAAAGGAGAGGGTCAAGAATACGTGGACTGCTAACTTATGAACAGGCGAGAGGCAGAATAAATTGGACCTGATATTGCTCTTTCCTCCCCCCCCCCGTAAAAAAACGATGCTTCCTTTCGGTCCCAACAGGGCAGCAAGGTGCCACATCCTCTTAGGAGCAGGCAGGCGAGAGGGACCAGGGATAGGGATGGGGATGGATGCGTTGCTGTCAAAACAAAGCTACTTCCAGCCTCGGGAGTGGGGGGGGGGGAGCTACTCTTAACACGAGCTCTCCTCCGCCTTTCGCAGAGACCAAGAGCCTCCGCTGGGCTCGAAGGAAGCCGATCCAAGGAAATCACCGCCCTTCCCGCTTTCTTCTGCCCCGGTCATCGCTTCTCCCCCCCCCCCGCCAACATCCTCCTCGCCGCCGCCCGGGAGGGGGGGGCGCAGACAGAGTGGGGCGCCTCTTGACCGACCCCACAGAGCCCCCTTTCCCGTGTGTGTGTGTGTGTGTGTGTGTGTGTCCCACTCCCTCCCGCTTCGCCCCACACCATTCTGTTTTGAGCAGTTTATGGTCTGGGCAGCAGCCCTCAGGAGGCACCGCCAGCCAGCTCCCTCCTTCCCCTCAGGAGAAGGCACCCTCCTCTTCCTCCTCCTCCTCCTCCTCATCATCATCATCCGAGGCTGAAGAACGGGCGGCGGCGGGAGGAAAGCCCTCAGCCCCGAAGGGAGGGCAAGAAGGAGGCGGCCGTTGGGGGGCGGGGGGGCGGGAGGGGGCGGTTGGCCGAGCGGGACTCACCGGAGAGCTCGTCCGGCTCCAGACCCGTCTCGGTGTCCAGCCCACAGACCACGAAGTAGTCGGCGAAGCGGCCGGGAGCGGACGACGACGACGAAGAAGAAGAAGAAGAGGACGACGAGGAGCCGCCGCCGCCGCCGCCGCCGCCGCTTTCCCCGCCGCTCATACTGGACGAGGCCCGGCGAAGCGGGACGGCTCAGCTCGCCCGGCGGGAAGGGAAAGTGCCTCCGGGCGCCGCCACAGGCGAGGCTTCGGCTTCTCCGGCGGCGGCGGCGGCGGCGGTTGCCTCCATGACGGAGCGGCCAGGACCGCGCAGTGTGGTGTGGGTAGCGGGCCCGACAGACTGGCGGACAAACCGCTCCTAACAGGGCGCGCGAGCGATCCCTCCCTCCCTCCCCTCCTCCTCCTCCTCCTCCCCCCCCCTCCCGCGTCCTCGCGCCGTTTCCTTTGCCCAGATGTTTCGGAGTCAGGATGTTTGTTTGGGGAGGGAGGAGGCGGCGGCGAGAAACCGCAATGCTGCACATGCGCAGCGGGCAGAAAGGATGACGTGATCCTTTTTGCGGTGCCACTGGAGAAGGGAAGGAGGGGGAGCTGCCGCTGGGATAATAGAAAGGCTCTTCTCTCTTCTCTCTCTCTCTGCTCCCGCCTGCCCGCCCGCCTTCCAGCTTTGGCTGCTGTTGTCTTCTCTTCTCCCAAGAAGCCACATAATAGACAGACAGGTCACTTCCCGGAAAAGACGGTTCTGCCCCACGGCGTCCCCCTCAGCCCTCCGTCCTCCTGCTTGCTGGCTTTTGCTGCGCCGAGTATCTATTAGGCTCCCGAGTTCTTAGCCACCCATAGACCCTCTTCGCTAGTTCCTTTCCTTCCCCTTGTTTCGTTTCCTGCACCCTTGCAAAGAGAGAGCCGTCACCTTTTTAATTCAAAATTCCGTAGCTTCTTTCCCAGACCTGCCTTCCTCCTCCTCCTCCTCCTCCTCCTCCACCACCACCACCACCAGTACCACCACCACCCCCTCCATCGTGCACCTTCCTCTTTCTCCTACCCCGCCATGGCTCGAGCTGATCGTGTTTATATAGGAATATCAGTCGGTGCACGCGTAATGCAACCTCTCAAAAAAGAGAGCAAAGGGTCAGGTTTCCAGGCAGGGGCTGTGCAACTTGTGTGGAGCCCAACGTCTTGACAGCATTACTGCCACTGACGGTCCTCTGTGAAATGGACTGACCCTTCTCCAATCCGCGATGCCTCCTCCGAGATGAAAAGAGAGCAACCGTAAACAACAGAAGCAGTAGATCTAAGGATGCTGGTATTCAACCGAGGTTTGTACCCAGCCAACGCAATCCCTGAGACAGTGAAGCAAGCCCTGCATTAAATACAATTCCAGTCAACAAACTGCAAAGAAAAACATCTCGAGTTTAGCTTCAAAGTTTTTTTAAAAAAACTTTAATACACAATAAAAGGTTTATCATCAAGTTTCTTCAGGATTACAAATAGCCATGATGCATTGCATGTTAATATGTCACAGAACGTTCAGGCGAACTAGTTGTTCAAGCACCTTACTGCACATCAATAAGTTTTTGCCCATCCTCCCAGTTCACTGCAAAGAAAGATGGGCAAAAACCATATATCTACCATATCTCTAAAGACTTTCTTATTACAGTAGCATTCCATTCCATTAGTATGATTGGAACAACTTTTTCGCTTCATTAAAACATATGCTATGCCAAGTTTCCCAGCCACGTTTAACTAATGCAGACTTTTCTTCTTGGTCCAATCAGTCAGCACCGATGTTCCATCCATCAAATGTCAATATTTCTTGTCTGGCCAATGTAATTTAAACCACAGGAACATGGGATCTCATTAATACCTGGTGCTTTTATACCCAAACAATCATTTGCATGTTGCATACACTGATCAGTCTTTTTAAAGGGTCTAAAAGCAGGGTTTTTTAAACAATCTTGCAAGATGATTAGTTACAGTGCTGCAATAAGGCAAAACTGCAACACCTATCAAATCCCCCTCCTTGTATTTGTTTCTTTTTCCCCCTACCCTTGTATTACTGTGCAAAAATTGTTGTAGTTATACCCCATTCAGCTGAATTTTTCCCCTCAAGAAACCCAGTTTAAATAAGTTCCATTAGTTCACAATAGAATAAGAAAAAGACAGAAAATTACTTTTTCTGGATGTGCTGGTATATAGGAATCAAGATGGCTTGTTAACTAAAAATGCTTTGTGTGAATCATGAAGCACCTGTCTCTGTTTGGGAGTACTGTGGTAAAGATTTCTTAACTGGTGCTGCTCATCCATTTTGTCCCAACTGCCACACTGGATTTACACTGGTAAATCCAACTAGAGTAAACCCATAAAGTCAATGAGACCTGATTTCAGAAATAGGTTAAATGCACCTGCTCTAGTAGATAATATACTAACTCTTAAAAAAAAAAAAAACCAGATAACAGTGGAATTCTCAGCTGATGGTTAGAACAAAATTAAAATTGCATGTCCTTCTAGACCTTATTTGCTGCAGTTGAACTAATCATGATGTGTAAATGTGTTTTTTTATGTCAAAGCCTAATGGAACAAACACCCACAATGCTATGGTATGATGATACTAGCCATAGAAGGGCATGTTGCTTTAAGGCTTCACTGTGTGTGGCATTGGCTTTTATTCCAAAATCTGGTCTGTAACATTCTCATATCTATTGTCCATAGGCAAAGGTACTGTTTTATCCCTAAATGTTGCACATGAGAAAAGGGGAATTCTTTTGGGTCATTCCATTCCCACCACCACCACCACCGCCAGCTTGCCTCATAGTCTCTGCAGACCACTGCATTGATTTGCATTCTGAAGGTTACCTGAGACAATCATAAAAACTTTTTTTAATGTATGACTCAATTGACAGGCTGTAGCAATCAAAAACCCTTTGTAATATTTGCACTGTAAAGAGAAGGGGGAAGAACAATGTTAGCTTTTTAAGACATTCCAACCTTTGCAATGTTTAATGACGGCAACTACATAGTATATTCTGTATTAAAGCATGAAATAAAGAATGTATTAATATTAAAATGGCAGTCCTGGTTTAATTTGTTTCATCCACATCCAAAGAACCATACTACCAGTTTCACACAAGTAAGGGGCATCTGAGCTTGCATTTCTCAAACAGTGGCCTCTTTTCAAATTTCTCAAAGCCATCTGAGACATAATATGAGGGTCAGTTTCTTGAAAGATAAAATATCAAATATGTACCCATACCGAGATACATTTAAAATAGGAAATGAGTGCAGGGTAATCAGTTATGGTTGTTGTCTCAGGATACCTAGGTTAAAATTTCCACATGGCTGTGAAAGTCACTGGGCCAGTCATACTGAATCAACCAGACCTACCTACAGTGGATGTAAAAAGTTTAGACACCCATGTTAAAATATCAAGTGTCTATGATAAAAATAAATGAGACAAAGATAAATCATTTCAGAACATTTTCCACCTTTAATGAGACCCATGAACTCTACAACTCAGTTGAACCACAAACAGAAATCTTTTAGGTGGAGTACAGAAAAATATAAAACTGAAATAATATGAATCTTTGTCTCATTTATTTACATCACAGACTCTTGGCATTTTAATGGGTGTGTAAACTTTTTATATCAACTGTAAGAGAATCATGAAGATAAAGTGGAGAGGAAGAGGGTCATGCATTCCATCTTGAGCTCATTGGAAGAAAAACAAGATGGAAATGTAACAAAAGCATGCATACATACATGAACCCATCCCAGCCAGGATTTTCATCAAGCAAGTCACTCTTCGTGACTCCATGTCCATGGAGTCAAACTGTTTTAGTTCCTTAGCTTATTCCCTGGTGGAGATAGTAGACCCTAGCTTCCAAAAAATTGCTGAATAAAATTTAGCACCAGTAAAGAAATTAAAACAAAATAGGAGACACGTTTTGTGACATGATAGCAGTAAGTCACAATTCTACATTGCAAGACAATGCTCCCCATATGCTTATTATAAAGTGAAATTGGGGAACTTCCCTCTTCCTACTACTGTACAATGTTATCATTTGATAGCATGATAGTGTGCAGCTGTGAAAGGAACAAGGAAGATAAAGAAATGGGAAAAATTGTGCCATCTGAGGAGAAGGGAAGATCTAGCAAAGATGTGAATGTTTAGGCCAGTGATGGCGAACCTTTTAGAGACCGAGTGCCCAAACTGTAATTCAAAACCCACTATTTTTTCGCAAACTGCCAATACAGCAATTTAACTTGAATACAGGTGGCTGCGAAGGGGCGATGTTGGGTGCCCACCAAAAGGTTCCCCAACACTGGTTTAGGGTATAAGAAAAGATGAGAAGGGAAGAGGTGAAGAGAGTTCAAGAAAATACAAGGAGGAAGTTAAGACAACAGGGGAGGAACCAATTGTAGAGAGTTTTTATATGATTGATGTGAAAGAGAATGAATGGGGTGCAAGCGAAGGAGAGTAGGGGGAAAGGAGTTGACAATCGGGAGGTTGGCACACAGACGGAGAGGGAGGTGGATACGGGCTGCCTCTTCCTCCTCCAGTTCCTCTGGAGTGGACCATGCAAGTGACTCCACATTATGGTCCAGAATGGCTGATAGCACACACAGCTGGAAGCATCACTGGTTGGAGGGGAACCCTGATGGCAACTCTGGCAAAATATTCCTGTTGAGGGAGTCAGTGTGGTGGCTCAGCCAGTCCAAGAGCTTACACAGCCTCAAGAGAGGGAATTATTGAAAGTGATGCCGATAGAGGGTTCATCGCCGTTATCAGATACTAAGAAGTTCATGTTGTTTGACGAAACTGACATAGAAGCCACAGACGTTGTATTTGATCCTTTTGTTAATAAAAGTCTATTGAATTATAATATCTCTGGAGCTGCCTCATTCTTGGAACTGTTACTGGAACTTTCACAGCAGCCTTCACTGGTCACGGGTGCCAGTGCTGGTTCATCATCACGCTCATCTCCAAAGGGGCCAAAGGGAGATTTATAACAGGGGAGAGTCTGGGCAGCCGCTGGAAGTACAGTGATCCCCCGTCTATTGCGGGGGGTTAGGGACCCAACCCAACCCGCAATAATTGAAAATCCCCGATATGTGGATGCAGGTTGGGTCAGGCCTGTGGGGCCTAACTGGGGGCTCTTGTATTTACTCCCAGCCTGGCGCTACCCTGAACGGGCCTGCAAGGGCCTTCTGGAGGCCCCATAAGGGCCTTCTGGCAAACCAGAAGTGACTTCCGGATTGCCTAAAATAATTTCTGAGGCCTCTGACAGGCCTAGAAAGGCCCTTAGGAGCCTCAGAAATTATTTTGGAGATCCGACTTCCAGTTCACTGGAAGTCACTTCCAGTTTGCAGGGAGGCCCTTTTGGAGCCTCCAGAAGGCCTGGGAAGGCCCTCACAGGCCCGTTTGGGGCAGCACCAGTCCTGGGGTAAGTATGGGAGGCCTGAAACAGGCCTTTCCCCTGTTACCCTAAGGGGCCTTTTTTCATATACTGTGGCCCCGTGATATAGCAGGACCGTAGTATATGAACCACGAAAGGGTGGGGGACCACTGTAACCCGATTCTAGTATAAGGTTCTGGAATTCCGTGACAAGACGTAACTAATGTTGTCTAGGCCCAAATGTTGCTGTGTGCATCCTGGGACTATGCAGCTTGCCTAAGGTCACATAGACTGGTTCTACTTGAAGGAGACCCAGTGGGGAATTGAACTCCCAACCTCTGGCTCTGCAACCAGATACCAAAAAACACTGAGCAACCCAATTGCTGCAGCTTTTAAGAGAGCTATGTTTTGAAATGATATTCCATATGTGTATTATGTCCTTAAGATTTCATTTATTGTATATTTTCTATTTCATTTTTAAGATTTCAATGCTTAGAGAAAAATTATTACATCTTGCTTGCATATTCAATAAATGAAGAAAAAGGATAATTCTTTGTGCACTTCTGGGGCAAAATATTTGAAAGATGTTTAGAGGAAGAAATTTGTTTGTTCATAGTAAATCATCTGGCTCACAGTGCATCCCAAACCCCAAAACTATTAGCTATGATGAACTTCACAGGCTGAATGGTCAAGGAGTGTTATAAATTAAATTGTGCAACCAGATAACTCACGATGGCCCTGTGTTATCCGGATCCTATGCCTCCTTGTGAAGAACTGGGGCCCAACAGGTAGGAAATTACAGCCTTCCAAATACAATTAGACTCTAACCTCACATCAGTCTATGATGAGGGATGTTGGTTCCCAAAGTCCAATAACATCTGAGGGTGACACTTTGTCCCGCCCTGCTCAACACTCTTGTAGGCTCACTTTCAGGCAAACACCAGAACATGGTTACAATCTTCTTGTGAGACGTGGAACTGCACATGCATGTAGACACACCACTCTGTACCTTGTTATATTTGTCACTTCTATTTTCTTATCTAGGCTCATAAAAAATCAGCAATAACTCTTTGAACCGCTGCTTCCCATATAGATGAGACTGTCAAGTGTTTTAATGAAGAGCAAGTAATGATAAATCTAATATGTTTGATTTAATGTGAACTAATAGTTGTGAGTTTTTCAGGCTGTTTTGGCCGTGTTCTGGAAGTTTTTCTTCCTAGAAAAACTTCCAGAACACAGCCAAACAGCCCAAAAAACTCACAACTATCAGATTCCAGCTGTGAAAGCCTTTGAGAATGCATTGATGTGAACTGTTCCATTTGCAGTTTATTAAATGGGATTAAAGTCATATAATTTTGTAAAGATCTGATGATATTATATTGTGGAAAGTGATGTTTAAAACCACAAGCTGTATAAGATAATAAGAATATTATGTTAACTTGGTTTCAGGACTGCAAGAATACTTAAATATTTGAGAAATGCACATCTATGTTATCAACCAAACACATTAGTATGTCAACTTTAATATTAAGGATAAAATGGTTTCATACTAAGAGGCACTCATTGCTACTTAAGTGCTTGGAGGCATTTCTGATCTAACCTCCACGTCAAGTTCTCAATGGTGTAAAATTCTACCTAATTAACAGTTTTGGTTATGCCACTATACTGTTTGATTCTGAGTCAACTCAACATAAGTAAAAGCAGTCAAGAGGCAATGAAAAAAGGGTATGTGAAGCATAAATGACAAATAATATCAATGTATTTGCTGCAGATTTATACACAATACCACAATAAAATGACTCAATCCACATTTTGTCAAACAAAGCCAAAATCAAACAAACACCAACGTTGCAAAACTGAAATATTCCCTTGTGCTTAACATGTTAAAGGCTCCACTGAAAAGATGAAAATTTTCAAGAATACATAAATTACTTGTAAGGCTATAGAAACACAGCAGCAATGGCATTTTCCTAATGCAATCCAGTTTTGTTGTATTAAATATCCTGCAATGTCAAGCCAAGAATCATCTACAACTTAGATTCTGTAAACTCCTCTCCATTTTTCTTCTTTCAACAGCTACACTTCAAGTAAACAGGCACAGCCTAAGTTAGGAATGACTAAACCTCCATCCAGTTGCTTTAAAGATGACTTAAGTTACAAGTATCTCTTCTCAATTGTGGTTTATTGTTATTTTTAATGAACTATGTTTGTATTCCAAATATGCCTGTTTCCTTTGTTTGGTATCCAAGTGCTTATTAGTCATTCTATAGCACCTTTCACTCTCAGCACCTTTCACTACTGAACCCACTACCCAGTTCCATTGTTCAAGTCAGGACAGCGAAAACCTGTAATATTCTACAGCCAAAAAATGCTAAAGAGTTGCATATTCCATGAACCAGCGGAAAGCTTTTGAATCCAAAAAAGAGACTGTGCACCTTAGGTAAACTGGAAATTAAGAAGTAAAAGACTTTACCTCAGAGAAAGCCCATGTAAGTATGGGGATGGAACACATCTTCTACAGTAGCTCTTCAGATCAGCTAAGAGGTTGTACAACTATCTGCACATGAGGCTTTCTGTACCAGCTTTGATTTAAAGAAGGATGCAGAAAGTTGGCAGATAATTTATCTTTGTTAATAACTACAGAGGCACCTCTACTTACGAGTGGCTTTACTTACGAGCAATTTGAAATAAGAGTGGAAAACCGTTGGCGTTTTTACTATTGCCTTACAAATTTTAGATGCTGTTTGCTCTACTTACATTTTTATATTGTTTAATTATTATTTTAAGATATGGCTGCTCTACTTAGGAGCTGTTCAACTTATGAGCATGCATTGGGAATGGATTAAATTCGTAAGTAGAGGTACCACTGTATCAGAGAATTACTTGACTATTTGTTTCACTGCATAGAGAGAGACACACAAAGAGAAGTTTTAAAAAATACTAGCACAATCAGGCCTCGAGACAGGCACATGCTTGGAAAGCATTTTTAATAGTATAGTGAAGCACATGAAACAGGAAAAAATATTCCTCACCCATAATCATAATTTAAAGAAAAGAAGCATTATTAAAAATCCTAACAGAATCCTTATGTTTGGGAAATATGTTTTTGCTTTAGTCAATCATTAACTGGCCTTCCACCACAACGAGGATGCATCTTCCTAGTATTCAAGACTATTTACAGGATATACAATTTATACACAATAATCCAAACCCTGTGGATGGCTGTAGGTATGCTTTCCTTACTGCTTAAGACATGGAGATTCCTCCTGCTTTAGGGCACTTCTCATTGAATTATCAAGGCATAAAATGAATTAGGGGATCCTATGTGGGCCCCTGGAACATTCAGAGATGCTTGGATCAGAAGCCGTACATCTAAGTCCCACAAATCTAAGTCCCACAAATACTGTGTATTCATTAACTTTAAAAAAAAAAGAAATAACTAACTGGTTATTTCATGGTTGTCAGATATCTGTCTTCATCATTCCCATCCTTCCACATTTCAGTATGAACTTAAAATATATAGTTTGATGACACATGCCATTTTTACAGAGACCTTTTTTTACTATTTATTTAAATATATTTGGAATTTTGAAAATAGCTTCCATAAACCTCTAACATTGGCAAAATAATCAATTCTGAAATGGGAACATCGTATCAGCCATGATAAAATGGCATTAACCCCATCCTCAGGAAAAATATTAACATCACATCGGAAAACTGGAAAGTCTCTCCATCTCTTTTCAGCTTTTCAACAGCTGGCGTAAAGAAAAATGAAACCCAACGACCACTAAGCAAAAGTCCAAGCAATTCTTCCTGCTTTCTAACATGGAATGCATCAATAAAGAAACCCATCAGTCCATTACTCCACTGGGCTACAGAATCTGTTACCTAGTCCATTATTATTTAGAAATTATGAATGACACTGAAAAAAATAAACAGCAAACAGGAATGCATTGTTCACAGTAAGCCAATGCAAACAGATATGGTGCAAATTAAATATTATGCAGTTTAGTTACAAATAATAATGCTTCTGATTTTTAAAAAAATATGGTTCACCTTGATTTTGTTTGTTGTACTAATTTTGCCTTTGTGATGCATAAGCGAGTCAGTCTTAAAACAATGTTATCCTTTGAATTCTGTCCTTTCAAATGATTAAAAGATCCAATAGAAAAGTGATCCTAGAAATAGTGCTGATCCTGAGATGAAGTATGGGAAATGAAGATCCAGGATAACTGTTACTCAAATTTTTGTTTGAGTTTCTTCTGGAAAAGAGCTGGTAGGATTGAGAGAATAGCTAGAACCATGAGAATAAAAACAGAGTTCCAGGAGACTGCTTCACCTGCTGTTGTAAGCTGGTAAAGTGTTGTTCCAGCTTTAATTGCTACAAAAGATGGTGGTGCAACACCTAGAAAGAAGAAATTTTAAAGAGGATCAGAAGGAATGAACCACTTCAAAACAAAATTATAACTTTAATCCCACCAATTACACTTCTTTTCAGGTTGCCACACTAAATTTTTCTCTCTTGTAACAAGTGTTTAGATGGTGTTGTATAAAATTAAAATACAAAATAGAGCCTTTAATTTTTTTAAAACAACAGTGTTCTGCTTATGTACCACCTCATAGTGCTTAAAGCATTCTCTGGGTGGTTTACAAGTACAGTGGTACCTCGACTTACGAATTTAATCCATTCCAAATGCATGCTTTTAAGTCAAACTACTCTTAAGTCAGGGTACCTATCTAAAAAAATTAAAAATAAGTTTAAAAATAAAAAAATGTAAGTCGAGCAGACCATATCTAAAATTTGTAAGGTGGCAATTAAAATGCCAACATATTTCCGCTCTTAAGTCGAACTGCTCTTAAGTCGAGATGCTCTTAAGTCGGGGTACCACTGTACTGTAATTATAGAGGCTACACACTACCTCCACCCCCAGCAAGCTGGGTAATCATTTAACTAAACTCAGAAGGATGGAAGGCTGCTTCAGCCCGCTACTAGATACAGCCTGACTGAAGCCGTCGTCGCTATTATCATTATTGTGTTTTTACTTATTTGTTGCATATCTATTGTATTGTATTGTATTGTTTGTGGGTCTGATTTCTGTTCAGTTTTGTAAACCGCCCAGAGTAGCTGTGTAACTAGATCCGCCCGTACCTCGACGCGAACTCTCTGAGAACAGTGGTCCAAGCACTGGTGATCTCGAGGCTGGACTACTGTAACGCCCTCTACATGGGGTTGCCCTTGACTCTTCTCCGGCGGCTGCAGCGGGTACAGAATGCGGCGGCCAGGCTGGTGGCCGGCGTGCGTCGGTATGATCACATCACGCCAGTCCTGGCCCGCTTGCACTGGTTGCCCGTTGCAGCCCGGATTAGATTCAAGGCCTTGGTTTTAGTTTATAAAACCCTCCATGGCTTGGGACCGGACTACCTGACAGAGCGTATCGCTCAGCGAACCACCTCGGCCCGTCCCGTTACTTATTTGCGCACTTGCTGCGGGTCGCCACTCCTCGAAGCCCGGAAGTAGTACTCGGCCCGGGCATTCTCAGTGGCGGCCCCTAGCCTTTGGAATTCCATCCCTCCTGAAGTGCGCTCTGCAGAGTCCCTGCTGGCCTTCCGGAAGGCTTTAAAACCTACCTCTTCTCTGCCTTCGGCGATTCCTAGGGTTTTTTTTTCTTTACCCCGCCATCGCCATGTCTCTGAACGATATTTTTATTAGATTTTTATTAGGTAGTATCAGGAACACTATCTGGTTTTTAACTATATTAGTTTGTTGTGTGTATCGTCTGTTTGTTCAATTGTGATTATCTGTGCCAACTGTGGCTTTGTAAGCCGCTTAGAGATCTTTTGATATTAAGCGGGATATAAATACAATAAATAAATAAATAAATAAATAAATAGATGGAGCGGCAAATAAATAAATAAATAAATAAATAAATAAATAAATAAATAAATAAATAAAAATAAGTCAAGAAGTGGGGGGAGGGGTTGCTCCTCTTTTCCAGTTCATGTTTCCACATTCTCCAGCTACAGACTGAATGGCAACCAATGTAAAGTGGCCTTTCTGACTACTGGGACTGATTCTGAATTAATCCATGCATTTAAATCCGCGTTTACTGAAGGACATTTCTCTGAAATGGTAGCCATCCTCCTGTGAGTCAAGTTGCAGCAGGCCTTTGCCACTCTCAACATTCTTTATCGCCATAATTGCCACAGCATCAACACTATGGTGGGATCTAACCTTTGAGTGGCCTTCAACAGTTCAACCTTTTTATTAACCATTAAAATATATGTGCCTGCACTCAATAAAAACAAGGCATAGAACCAACATAAACATGACAAAACAGTATATGCACATTGATCAGAATTGTTAAAGGTGCTCAACAACTGGAGTATGTACTTATGAACCTTTACAGAAAATAAAATAAAATAATTTAAAATAGCATTTTCTAAATATTGAGTAACATTAAGCAGAATTCTTACCAAGAAAAGTACCAATGAAAAACACTTTCAGTGGTACATTTATTACTGGAGAGGTTATATTGATGAACCAATTAGGAAGGAAGGGCGTTATTCTCAAAAATATTATGTAGTTTATGAGGTGTTCTCTGTGTCGTTCAACCTGTCGGATATAAAATCTCAAAATTAAAAACAACCCTGTCCTCATTCAACCTGTATTATCTTAAAATACCATTTATTTTTTACTTAGAGGGTTAAGTAGTAGTTTGTAAGTCATTAAACTGGCACCATTTGAAAACAAGAGGAAGATAGAAAAATACTTGGGTGGACATTTAAGTTTTGCAGAAGTTGTTAAAATGCTGAAAAATAATAGGAAAAATAAAAGAAATCAATTCAGTTCTGGAAAGGATGACAATAAAGACGATGACTTCTCAAGAAGTCCCACTGGTGGAGGGGAGCACAGTTGTGCATTTTGTATTTTGTTTTAGTTTGTATATTGCTGTGTGTGTTTTTAGTTTATAATTTTTTTAAAAATAAAATAATTTAAACTTTTTAAAAAAGAAATAATTTATGATTCACATTTATTTGCTACTATAATTAAATATGATACTGCCTGAGATGGATGGGAACTGTGAGGCTGAACAGATTCCAGAAAGCTGCAGTAGTGTCATGTAACTCACAGATATTATAAGCTATACCATCCTCTTCCTTGTTGATAAAATATATAGGAATGGGTCCAGAGACGGATCTTTTTTGCTTATGTCAGAAGCAATCCAGTGGTGCTTCCAGAGTGGAAGGTTTAGTTGACATGGTGCTGTCATTGCCCAGGGAAAACCCTGTATGTGTCCACAGTCCTTACATTATTTGGGAGGGCTCCTTCTGCGGAAGCAAATGTCCATTCAAGCAACAGAGCTTTTCTTGGCTCCTCCTTGTGCTTATAAAGCAGCACCCCCTAAAAACAGCATATGGCAGGGCACAAAGAACTAGAAAACCTGATAATCAAGAAGGGCTAATTTGTGTGAACCTGCTACTCACTCAAGTCATGTCTTGATCCATAGCAGAGTATCTTTAACACTGAAACTAGCACTTCTAGGAACAACTAACCTGTGACCAAGAGCAGAGAATGTCCATAATTCCTGCCCTCTGACATTTCCATAATTTATAAACTGCATTTCAATGATTAAGAACAGGTGATCTATCAGTTACCTTACCTGTTTGGACCATTTCATTGCTTTCTCTGTTAAATATCGATACACAACTGGTCTTCCAACTAAATAAGAGAGCATATAACAGAAAGAGGCCCCAAGTCCAGAGCACTGTGAAGGAAATGAAAATTAAATTTTCTACATAGCCATCCTCAAAATCATTAATGTGTAACAATAGCACTTCAAATTATTTATATGATGCAATGCTGATCTGTGCATTCATTGTTACTCGCATCTATAACTGTAGCATTTCTCTGCAGATAAGTTCCCTGGGTCTTCTTAAAAACAACACACAATTGTAGAAGATCAGTAGACTAGGGAAGAAGTACACAGAGTCTCCATGCTGGTTTATTTATATGAAAGGATTCGAAAAACAATACATAAGTAAATTTCCCTACAAATAATTTAAAATGGAATAAGACATTCCATCAAGTAATTTTGTTGAATATGTACCTCAGATGTAATGTAGTTCAAGGACATAGTAGCTATGCAATTCCATCTACATAGTAATGTTTACCCAAGCCCAGTTCAGCTGAATAACTCTTCTTTTGTACCTAGGTGAGTGCATTTGCATTTAGGATGACGAGTTACAAGTGAGCTTTACCAGAGCCACTACTGTCAAATTACTTTCACACAAGCTCATTTATATAAGCCACACTGGTATTCCTTTTGATGGAAATCATTTCTAGCCCTGAAATGAATGCACAGCATAATCTTTGAAGCCCAAGATTAAAGACATAACCTAATGATCAAATTAATATGTTCCAATTAGTTTCAGTTTTATATTATTACAGCTACCAGGAAAAGATGGTTCTCTCACACACATTTCTACAACAAACCCACTTAATGCAGTGCCAAACTGTTTAATTATGTACTGCTATGTATAATAAAGCTAAATACAGTGGTACTTTGGATAACGAAATTAATTTGTTCTGCGGGTCATTTTGCTAACCGGAAATTTCATTATCGAAACACGGTTTCCCACTGAAATGAATAGAAAACCAATTAATCCATTCTGGAGGTCGGATTAATTGATAGTCACCTCCTTTGCCTCACTGTGGTGCCCAGCAGGGGAAAGGAAGTGTTGGATCAGGTGCCCCAAAACTGAACCCAGCAATGTGGGGAAACTTTGGGGTGCCTGATCGCAGTGGGGAAATGAGGCTACCACCGCGGGAGCAACATTGGGTGGTGGCAGCAAAGGAGCTAGCTGTTCCTGCCGGCCAGTTTCACTTCAGACAGCTAGCGCCAATGCCACTCGACTTTGCTCCTTGTGATGGTAGCAAGGGGCAGCGGGTCTTTATCCACTTTTGAAAAGAAGGCACCCCAAAAGAGGGTGCCTTCTTTTCGGGAGTAGGTAAGGACAAGTGTGGGAGGAAAGCTGAAGGCACTCACTCGCCCGCCAGTGGCTTCATTCCTGCCAGCCAGTTTCCAATGGGGTGCGCCCGAAAGTTGTAAACCAAGGCACTCCATTGGAATTTTTCGTTAACGGAAACATCCTTATTCCAGGATATTCGTTTCGTTATCCAATTTTTTCGTTAACAGAGGAATTCATTATCCAAGGTATTACTGTATTGGAACTATGCTACCTTACCACCATACTTAACAGACAGAATTTGATGCTTATTTTAAAAAGTATTATGTTCTGAAAGTTGCCTCATTGCTACCTCACATCATTCCAAATGAAATTATGTTAAGCAAATTTTCCTTTATACAAATTTCTGTAGGAATGCATTGAAAACGAAGTAATCCCATTTTTATGTTGTACGGATTCTCCCCATAGGCGATTATGTTAAGCAAATTTCCCCTATCTCCGGGTTTTTTTATGTTGTACAGATTTTATATTATACAAACAGTTTGTTATATGAGGGTCCACTCTGTCTCTGTCTCTCTGTCTCTCTCTCTCTCTCTCCTGGGAATTTTTCTTTTAAAATTTTCAGATTTTAGATAAGTGAATCAGGAGACACTGATCTCATAGATATGAAGGTCTTACTGTATTACAATAATTTATAATCATAGAGAATCTATGACATTTCTATTTTCTATATATATATAAAATCACGGACAGGGTTTGAATTATCACAGGCAACTGCAGTAGATTTATTTAAAATATTTTATTCATTGTTCTAATCAGTGTTAGTTGGATGTTTAGATAATCATTTCAAATTCAAAAAAATTGATGGATACACACAAAATTAGCAGCTACTGAATATTATGTCTTTGTATGACACAATTTCCCCCCCTAACTGTACAGGTATTTGTTAACAACCACAACTGCATCTATATACAAGGGACTTCAACAGTGGCCCACCCCAGGCCTTCACTGTTATTCCAATACTAGCTAATGAATCTCTACATACAAAATTCACTTTTTAAATTACTGTGACTAGCACTGTAAGATGGCATATTTACATCACCAAGCTCAACAACAAAACAGCTGGACTAATGCTGCCACAGTAACTGATGTTTCGGTAACTTGTTGACTCATGTACTGCAATGCACTATGGTACTGTCCTTGAAAAGAATCTGGTGTTATCACTGGTACCAAAATGTTGCTCTACACTTCCTAAAAGGCAGTACTTGGGAACGTTACTGCAAGGGAATGAAAACGCTCTGAATCCCACAGCCAGTCGACAGCCATGCCAGGTAGAAGATTCCGACAGGTGTAATCCCTAAAGGAAATTTCTTCCAGCTCTGGCCAAAGATGAGCATATCTTCAGTTTTCTTTATACCAACTGCACAAGCTGCCAATTTGCTTCAGTGCCCAATTTCAGGTGCTGTGAGAAATGTTTACACCTTAAGGGCCATCTCTTCCTCATGAGCTCATTTGCCTGATGTCGATTTGGCAGGGACCACTGACCCGTCAATCTTAATGGCAGGCTTTGCCAATAACAGGCAGAAACTAGGATTTCACAGCACAAGCTTGTCATTTGTGGACTTCACTTCTGCAGAGGTGAAAATGTGACTTCTTTGGCAGTATGCAAGCAAGAGGTATAATGTATGTCACTTCTATTAATTTTTTTTTATCATTTCCATGATAGTTTCAATGTAACTGGAGTTCCACGGGTACAGAATTCATTTTGAACTATATTTCCATCATTATAAGCAACACTAACCTTCTAGGACATAAATACTTTGGTAAAACACTACCTGCTTTCACACAACTGATTGAATACCTAAAATAAATACATTACTTTGGATAAGAAAACGCATCTTCTACTCAGAGTTAATACTTACCAAACAAACAAGAAATAGAGCTAGAGGGAAGGGGTAGAGAAATCCTGAAAGTATACTCAGAAATATGGAACCGGGTATAGCAAATGTTTGCAAGCTGGATAGTGGTTTGAGTCAAGGACAAAATTACTGAGACATTGCCTCAAATGCAATTCGATATACAGTATGTTTCTTCAAAACTACAACCACAGAAAATTACTGAACAACATGAATTGTATCAACACCTTAAACTGGTTGTATAAACAATGAAAAATATATTGTGCTATTTGAACTACACATATACTTCTTAATTCTGCAAGACAAAGGCTTCTCTATGAAGAACCTGTTGTAAAAACGGGTCTAAAACTGTAGAATGAACATGATAAATACATTAGTATCATACAGAAACATTTATCAAAGAGATGCAATTAGCTATTTCTCCAGCCTGGGCATGCTGGTGAAATTGGCATTACTTCATATCAACTAAGAGTAGCAGCAGCACCATGCTTCTCTGGAACAATACTGACGTATTTTTAAAAGATCACAGTATAACTGCAGATAAATCCTTGCTAATCTAAAAGATTCAATCTGTAATATGTAGAAGATAAAATGCTCTTCAATAAATGTTCACATGTATCGCTTTATCCGCTTTCCCTTTCTGAAAATCAAAAGTTCAGAAAACCAACACTCAACATATAAACCCAAGGTTTCTCAGAATAATTGACTCCAAAAACTTTTAAATAGGTAACAGAGACAAATACTGTTTCTATCCAAGTGTTTTTAACACTGGAACTGCAAATTACCATATTCAATTCCCCCATAAGAATAATGCACCAAAAATTAAGCTGTTTGTTTTATTTTGAAAATTACTGGCAGCTCACATGTCCAATGTGGTCCTTCACAGCTTTTTGATCCACAGAAGCTTCCACTAATGGACAAAGCGGAGAAAGGGGATTTAATAGATTACACTTTCTCCCTACAGCCCTCTCTATATACCCTAGCTCCAAATATTTATGGATAGGATCTAAGGAGGTGGTGATTGACCAAGAAAGGGATCTTGGAGTCAAAGTAGTCAGCTGAGTGGCAATGCCAAGCCAGCAAATAGCAACTGTTAAAAAAGGCAAATTCTATGTTGGGAACAACCAAGAAGAAATTGAAAGCTTACCAATATTATAGTGACCTTTCAAAGATCAAAGTACCACCACCCTTTGAATACCAGATACAATTAGGGTTGATACATCTGAAAAAATATATTATAGATCTACAGAAAACAGCATCAAAACGACTGGGTATGTGGGGCGAAAAACTACTTTGTTCTAAGGTAAGGTTAGAGCAATTGGCTGAGGAAAATATACGCTAGGCTAGACAGAAGATTCAAAACTATGGGTGATTTAGTGAAAGTGGGTAATATTAGACATATTCATGAAGGGTATGGTTTTGAGGGTTGAAGGAGCCTGCTATTCATAATGGTTATATATTCCCCAGGATAACAGAACAATGCATCTGAATATTAGTGACTCAGAACAATGAGAATCAGCTACTCTTTTCATGCCCTGTTTGTAGACTCCATTGGGCAAGGGGAAAGGATGATGGATTAGGGAGACCTGATCTCGTAGCATATTTCTTATGATCCTTCTGTATATCATGATGAGCTGGCATTAAAAGAAGCCTCTGTTGGACCAAAGAGCCTTCAATGAATGGAAGAACAGCAGTGGACAACTCTTCACTCTAAAAGACATCAGCTACAGTAGTTGAAGGTCCACATAGCTCTTAAAAGTTCCCTTCCCAATCTTGTTCACAATACTGGAGATCATGAAGAGGAGAATGTTTTCATTTTAAGAGTCAAACTATAATGACCAGAAGAAACCTGTGCCTTAAAATCACTTCACTTCACATTATATGGAACTACAGGTATGGGCAATTTTCAAATGAGGATACAAAATATATGTGGCAAAATAAGCCACTAATACTTGTACATAGAAGGTATCCTTGTACTTAGAGAGAACTTTTCCCAAGGCTTTAGCATCATCCATGTCTCTTGGCACTTTTATACATTCTCTCTCCTCTCTGTGTGGGGAAAAAAAAAAACATTACCAACATAAGATATCCTAGTTCCCATCTGGAATAGGTGTCAACTTGCACATGCTGCAACCACTTTCTGAACTTAGTAGTACAAAACGTTATTCAATTTAAGAATCAATCTCTTTTAAAGTACTGAATCTGTTGTTTGTCCCAACCATCACCTCTATACAGTCTATGCTTCAATGCAAAACAGCCTAGCAAAAATCCGGTGGTTCAGAAATTGTCAGTTTTTAAGTGATCAAATCCCTGTGCCTATCTCCATTCCCAAGAGTTATTAGTCAGATTCAAGATCACTGTTTAGAATGACATTCAGCAACACATTTTACATTATAAACCATTCAGAACTTGTTTTTAATAGCAGTAGTCTGAGCAATTGTTATGCCTTAGAAATGATGTCATTATTTGTTGAGTTTGACCTTTTAATTCAATTTGCTTTCAAAGTGCCCATATTCCTTGTTCAGAAAGCCTGAATAGATAAAAGAGCTACACAAAAGTTGAGCAAAAGTTCTGTATGTAAGATCAGTTTCAAGTTATCTTTAGATATGCTTTTGGAAAACACTTGAGAATCCCTGCAAAATCACACTGGCCAAAATCCCATTTGTGTAGCCAGGCAATATACTGTATACGAGTAGCACCTTGTATAAAGGAATTAATTCATTCCAAATGAAATTCTGTTAAGCAAATTTTCTTTTGTACAAATTTCCCATAGGAATGCAATGCATTGAAAAATGGATTAATCCCTAATCACGACTGTTTCTCTGTTGTACGAATTCGTCCCATAGGCAATTTTGTTAAGCGATTCCCCCTATCTCCAGAATTTTTTTTTCCTTTAAGCAAATTTTCTGTTAAACAAACCAGTTGTTATACGGGCGTCCACTGTCCTAGGTATCATTGTCTGATGCTGCTACAGTAGTCCCCCATTTATCATGGGGATTAGGTTTCCTAGCCACCTGCAATAAAGGAAAATCCGTGATATGCAGACGCCTCGGCAACCTGCCCAGTGGGAGTGGGCAAGTGGGGTGAAAGCTGCATTGTGCAAATTACACCATCCCAGCACCTCGGAGACCTGCCCTGTGGGAGTGGCTAAGTGCAAGTGCCGAGTGGTTCACTTTGGCACCTTGGTGACTTACCCACTCCCACAGGGCAGGTCACTGAGGTGTTGGGAGGGTGAAAGCCATGTGGTGCCGCTTTCACCCCTTCAGCACTTGCACCTACCCACTCCTGCAGGGCCAGTTGCCAAGGTGCTGGAAGGGTGAAAGCCTTGCCACACATCTTTCATCCCCTTGGCACTTGCACTTACCCCAGTGGTGGCCAAACTTCAGCCCTCCAGATGTTTTTGGACCACAATTCCCAGAATTCCAAGCCTGTATTGCCAGTGACAAAGGATTGTGGGAGTTGTGGTTCAAAACATCTGGAGGGCTGAAGTTTGGTCACCACTGACTTACCCACTCCTGCTGGGCAGGTCGCTTCTCTCCAAATAAGAATTCACAATATACCAGGACTGCAATATATGAAGCGCGATGTGGCGGGGGACTACTGTAATATCCAATAAAAACTAATTTAAAACTTCCTGTTACCTCTCCCAGTTTTCCTCAGTTCTGAGACTCTCTAGGGGTCTTTCACCCTAGAGAAACTTTTTGGAACTTTGGAATGAGGTGGGACTGGGGAGATGCCCAATAGTCACAAGTTTCTGCTGGCCATCTAAATCCTGCTGTGCTGGAGGCAACCTGGCAGTAATTTATGACTATCAAAGGCTTCCTCAGGGCAAAACAGAGCCCTAGAGAGCTTCAAAACCTGAAAGGGCGAGGCTAGGACATTTTTAATGCAATTTAATAAACTACTACAATAAGAACAAAAATATTTTGGCTACTGACTTTCTAGGAACATGTGTATACTGTAGCTGAGACTTGAGATAATTTCTCAATATTTATTTATTTATTTGTTTGTTTGTTTATTTATTTATTTATTAAATAATTTTATATCTAGGCAGCAATACACTTGAGAAGTCCCTCAAAACAAATGTCCAAGTCATATACTTACTCACTAAGCTGTGGGAAATTTTTATATACCAGAAACATAACAGAAACAGCTGTTAAGAAAATGGACACCAATATCAAGAGTGACATCCGTGCAGATCCACCTTCTTTATGTGCTTCTCCTGAAATAGAACCAGATTATAATTAATTCAAAAGTTCTTAGATGTAGGCAATTGCTAAGAATTCTTAGATGTAATTATATGATAGCAGTAGACACTGTGACTTTATATGAATTCCCCATTTTTTTTTGTATTAACCAGTTTTAGAAGGTTTGTGCAACATGATTAATCACATTAAATATGACATAATGTCATAGAATAATAGAATCATAGAGTTGGAAGAGACCTCAAGGGCCATCCAGTCCAACCCCCTGCCATGCAGGAATCCCCATCACAGGACTCCCGACAGATGGCCATCCAGCCTCTGCTTAAAAACCTCCAAAGAAGGAGACTCAACCACCCTCCGCGGCAGCATATTCCACTGCCAAACAGCTCTAACTGTCATGAAGTTCTTCCTAATGTTCAAATGGAATCTCTTATCCTGTAGTTTGAAACCACTGCCCCAAGTCCTAGTCTCTGAAGCCATGGAAAACAAACCTGTTCCCTCTTCAATATGACATCCTTTCAAATATTTAAACATAGCTATCATATCCCCCCACCACCAGCCTTCTTTTTGAAAGGCTAAACACTCCCAGTTCCCTAAGCCATTCCATAAGACATTTCTTCCAGACCTTCAACCATCCTGGTCGCCCTCCTCTGGACCCGCTCGAGGTTGTCAACATCCTTTTTAAATTGTGGCGCACAGAACTGGACACAGCATTAAATTGCCCTTCAGCATTAAATTGTTTTAAAAGGCCTTGACCACCAAAGATGGTTTCGGGCAGCAATTCGGCTGCCGGCGATTGCCTGGGCGCCGCCTTGCTGGGAGCTGATATGGCGGCGCTCGGTGCCCTCTCCAGCCGTCACCTGGGTGCTCCGGACCTGGTGCGGGGAGCGTCGCCGGTTTTCCATCTCACGGCTGGTCAGTCGCGCTCCGTCTCGGGCGACGGTGTGCCGCCGTTGACCATATTTATGGGCGGCGGGCGGTCTTGCAATGCTGGCCCGGACTTATCGGGGTGGCAGCTTGGTCCTGGGGATCGGCCGCCGGATTCCATCTCGGGCGGCAGGCCGGCCGCCGGCGAGCGGCTGATCTATCGCCGACGTCCATCGATAGGCGACGCTTCACCCATTGGCTCCCCTTATCGATCACCAGCTCCGGGGGTAAGGAAGGACGGCCTGTTAGACTATCTGGGTATGGACTGGCGCAGTGGATCGACCGGGAGCAACCATCGGAGACCATCTGAGATGGCTGGCCGGCTGCCAGCGTACTGCTGCCTTTTCACCTGGGCGGCGGGCCATGCTGCGGACTGTTGGGTGTCCCTTCCTTCCCCCTTTCCCCTTCCTTTCCCCTCTTTTTCCCTCCTTAGTGTCCTTAGTCTCTCCCTCCTTCCCCCTATCTAGCCTCTCCCTCGATTCCATCTTCCCTCTGGCGGTTATATTTTTTATGGTCATTTATTATTTATTGTTTGTTTGCTTACTTATTATTTATGTATTTTGGGTGTTTTTATTGTAGGAGTGTTTAGTTGTTGAGCTTATATTGTAACTTAGTTTTGTGTATATATTTTTTTTTTTTTTTTTTTTTTTTTTCTTTTTTCCTTTCCTAAGGGGCCGCCATGACCACAGGGACTCATATACCAACTGTGTCGGGCCGTGGGCGGTACGCTTGTAGCCGTGGGGTTAGTCGGTTGAGAAGAACACGGGTCAGGCAACTTGTGCCTGTCCCTCGTTCTGACCCCGGCTCCCTGTCACGTGTCCAGGAGTCACTCCCCCAGCGCCCCGGCCTTTCCTGTCTCCTGTTGAATGCCAGGTCAGTCCACAATAAGATCCCCGTCATATATGATGTCATCTCTGATGGGCAGGCTGACCTGGCCTTCATTACGAGACCTGGGTGGGTGATGATGGGGGCTTCGCTCTCCCAGCTTTGCCCGCCTGGGTATCTGGTTCAGGGGTGGGAAGGTCGGGGGACAGAGGGGAGGGGGTCGCCATCATCCATCGGGATTCTTTACATGTTAGCAGGACCTCGACATTGGTTAGCCAGGGTTTAGAATGCCTTCACCTGTCAGTGGGGCAGCGGGACAGATTTGGCATTGTGCTGGGCTACCGTGCTCCCGCAACCCAGCCCAATCCCTACCAGAGCTCGCGGAGTTCATCGCGGCTGCTGCACTTTGAGGTCCCCGCCTTTTGGTGGCGGGTGACTTCAATGTGCATGTTGGCGGTGGACTCTCCGGCGCAGCTCTGGAATTCATGGAAACCATGGCTTCCATGGGTCTGTCCCAGCATGTTGTATGTCCCACCCACAGGTCAGGCCATACCCTGGATCTGGTGTTTTCCTCCATGTCGGGGGCCTCGAGTCTGGAGGTGGGGGATTTTATCTCCTTACCTGTGTCATGGTCGGACCACCACCTGCTCTCTTTTTCCCTGGTGATCACGGCCCCCCCTCGCGGGGACCAGTGGCCTTCTGTTTTGGCCCGCCCCCGTAGACTGATGGACCCCCAGCGGTTCCAGGAGGTCTTCGGGGAGCTTTCTGGTGGACTGACTGGCGCTCCGGCCGAGGTTATGGCCAACCATTGGTTTGAAACAGCTGCCAATACCATAGACCGGATCGCCCCAAAGCGCCTTCTCCGGTGCCGAGCCCGGCGCTCACCGTGGTTTACGGGGGAGCTCCGGGCAATGAAGCAGGTGAGGAGAAGGTTAGAGCGCAGCTGGAGAAAAACCCGGACGGCAAGTAGTAAGGCTGCCGTTGATTCCCAGACTAGTCGCTATTCCAACGCGATCACGGAGGCCAAGTCATCGTTTTTCTCCGTGAGAATTGGTGAGGCCTCTAACCGCCAGGCGGAGCTCTTCCGGGTGGTTCGAGACCTCACCAATCCTAGTCTGGCTAGGCCTCCTCCTACTGATTTCAGTAGTGAGAATTTCGCAGCCTTTTTTAGATCCAAGATTGAGGCCATCCGTGCCGGCTTTGACTCCGGTTGCAGTAGCACTGCCCCGGCATCCCCGGTTGCTGGTCCGCCTTCGTCGCCTCGGTTGGAGGAGCTTGGGCCTGTTTCCGCTGTCGAGGCCTCCAGGGCTATGGCGCATTGCCGGACGGCGTCCACTCCTTTCGACCCTTGCCCCTCCTGGCTCATTAAAGCTGCCAGCGGGACCATGGCTGAATGGGCTTCTGCCATCGCCACCGCCTCTTTCAGCGAGGGGGTTTTTCCCTCTCGTCTGAAGGAGACGGTGGTCAAGCCCATCCTTAAGAAGCCGGGCCTTGCGGCGGACGATTTAGGCAACTATCGTCCGATCGCTAATGTCCCGTTCATGGGCAAGGTCATCGAGAGGGTGGCGGCGTCCGGCTGCAGTTACCTTGAGGATCGGCAGTGCCTCGATCCATGGCAGTCGGGGTTCAGGCCCCGTCGGGGGACTGAAACAGCTTTGGTCACCCTGCAAGATGACCTGCTCCGGGCGGCCGACAGGGGTTGCTCTACCCTGTTGGTTCTCCTGGATCTGTCAGCGGCCTTTGATACCGTCGACCACGGTATCTTACTGGATCGGCTCTCTGAGGTTGGAATCGGGGGCACTGCTTGCAGTTGGCTCCGATCCTTCCTGGAGGGCCGTCCCCAGTATGTTCAGCATGGGGGGGAGCTGTCGGCCCCGTGGGTTCTCCCTTGTGGGGTCCCGCAGGGGTCGTCGCTCTCGCCGTTGCTGTTTAACATCTATGTAAGGCCGTTGGCTGGGGTCATTAGGAGTTTTGGAGTGTGCAGTCATCAGTACGCTGATGACACGCAGCTCTATCTCTCCTTTTCCACCTCTGCAGTGGAAGCTGTGCAGGTCCTCGATGGGTGCCTGGATGCCGTGCTGGCTTGGACCGGGGCGAACAGGCTTAAGCTCAACCCCGGGAAGACGGAGGTTATGTTCTTTGGGGGCTCGCCGTCTGGGTACGGTGGCCCTTTTCCCTCTCTGGGGGGAGTTTCCCTCCGGCCTGTGGAAAGGGTGCGGAATCTGGGAGTGGTCCTGGACCCGGCGCTGACCATGGAGGCCCAGGTGGCGTCGGTTACCAGGGCCGCGTATTACCATCTTCGCCAGATCTCCCAGATCCGCCCGTACCTGGACGGTGACTCTCTGAGAACAGTGGTCCAGGCACTGGTGATCTCGAGGCTGGACTACTGCAACGCCCTCTACATGGGGTTGCCCTTGACTCTTCTCCGGTGCCTGCAGCGGGTGCAGAATGCGGCGGCCAGGCTGGTGGCTGGTGTGCGTCGTTACGACCACATCACCCCAGTCCTGGCCCGCTTGCACTGGCTGCCCGTTGCGGCCCGGATTAGATTCAAGGTCTTGGTTTTAGTTTATAAAACCCTCCATGGCTTGGGACCGGACTACCTGACAGAGCGTATCGCTCAGCGATCCACCTCGGCCCGACCTGTTCGGCAGGTGCGAGCGCACTCGCTGCGGGTCGCCACCCCTCGAGAAGCCCGGAAATCGGTCACCCGGAACCGGGCTTTCTCGGTGGCAGCCCCCTCCCTTTGGAATTCCATCCCTAGCGAAGTGCGCTCTGCAGAGTCCCTGCTGGCCTTTCGAAAAGCTGTAAAAACCTATTTATTTCGAGAGGCCTTTGGCGAGCCCTGAATTCTCTCTCTCTCTTTTTTTTTTTTTTTCTCGTTACGTCCCGCCATCTTTAATGCCCAAGCAACCATGTTATGTGTCTTACGTTATGTGTGTGCTTGGTTGATAGCTTTTATATTGCCGGGTTTGGATGCACCGGGTTTTAATGGTTTAGTTATTTATTGTAAATTTATAATTATTGTTTGTGTTTATTGGCGCTTGTTCGCCCGTGTAAGCCGCTTAGAGTTTCGTTTGAAAGATAAGCGGGGTATAAATATAATAATAATAATAATAATAATAAAGTAGAGGGAGTAAACCTAGAAGGGCAGCATCACTTAACAATTTCCCACTGAACTGACCTCAAAGAGTTCCAGTGTTGTGCAACTGTTACATGGCCAGGCAAAGCCCTAGCAATATCCTCCTCCGAAATGTTAAAAAAAGAAACTCACTCATTCTCATGTTGTAATGCAATCTTAAGGAACCATCACATTTTTCAGAAATAATTGGAATCAACATTAACTTGGCCTGTTTAATAAGCCAATCCAATAGTAGCTACGCCTAAGTCCAGAGATTTGCATAAAGCACATACTCAATTTCTGCATTATTTAAGAATACTCAAACCATAAGGATTATTTACAGTAAATACAGTTTAAACTGCAATAGCAACTACTAGTTCTAAGCATGAATTAATCATATGAGAAACAAGCATATCCGTTTGACAAAATGATTCAGAATCACCCAAGTTTAATTCCCCAGACTTCAAGGAAGCTCTCTTACTTCTTTTACAGATGGCAAATATACTACCATATTTTCACCAGCTAAGTGACAGTAATGCTCTTGAACTCAATTGTTAGCACAACAGACAAAGTCAAATACTAATTCCAAAACAGAAATTTTAAAAAACACTATCAAAAGAGTGACCCACCCTTCCATTGATAAATAGGGAAAGCTTGTCTGCTGCAGTTGAGCCAAGACAGTTGTTTCACTCTGACCAGCAACAGTACAATAGCTAACTAGCTAGAACACCCATCCCTGCTTATCTGTCCAGTAACAATAAAAACCTCAGAGCATTTCTTGCAGCTTGTGTTGCCATACTTGCACAATGTGTACTACATATTTCCTCTCGGGACATTGCATGCTTATGAGCTGGCAGAAACAGATGATGAAACATCTATATTGTATAAGTAGGAAAAATGATTGACGAGGAATGCAAAAGTGATGGATTTAGCAGTTTGCTTTAAAGTTGGCGCTGGCCCTGTGTAGCACACTTTTCCCTTGGCATGTCTGCATTAACAGAAGGTATCACGTCTCCATAGCTCCTTTAATCGCTTTAAAAACAAAAACAGGGGAAAAGCCCTCTCATAGATAAAATGATAGAGGAAGGTAATAAATTGTCTTTTCAGGGAAGGTTTTGAAACAGATTGAAAAGCAGTCACTATGCAAGCACCTAGAAAACAATGCAGCAATAACTAGAAGCCAACACTGATTTGCCAAGAACAAATTCTACCAGACTAACCTGTTCACATTGTTTGATTGGGTAACCTCAGTGGCAGACAGAGGGAATGCAGCAGATATAGTATACAGCAGGCCTGTCCAACAGGTAGACCACAGGCTACTGGTAGCCCGCGAAGGGTTCAAAAATAGCCCACCAGCCATCAATTTAAAAAGTGAGGGGATAAGTTCTCCATCCATCCCTCCCCCACCCCAAGGACCACCACTGCCCCAGTAAAGTTCTGGGTCTGCCAGCCCACTGTCTTAGCCGAGCAGGGCAGTTCAAGGGCCATGGCGCATTGAAATATGTTCCCTCCGGTACAGATTAATTGGTTTTCAATGCATTCCTACTTACAAAAGTTTTTATTTATGAGCATGTGCTTGGAACGGATAAAACTCGTAAGTAGAGGTTTTAGTGTAGTAGCCCTCAGGCACTTTGGGTTGGAAAAAGTAGAACAGCCCTGGTATACAGGTATCTAGCAAGCTGTGGAGATGGATAGAACAGCTGTTAGGTAGACAAACAGCTGGATATAGAATTGTACTTAGATGATGATAAATGTCTCCTTCTCAAAATGGAAGGAGGTAACAAGTGAGATACCCCAGGGCTGAGTTCTACACACTGAGCTCTTCCACGTTTTTAATAATAACGTGGATCAGGGAGTGCAGGGAATGCTAATCAAATCTGCAGATGATACAAAATTGGGTAGAATAACTAATCCCCTGGAAGACAAACAAAATTCAAAACAATATAGACATGCTTGAGCACTGGACTGAAAACAACAGAATGAAACTCAACAGGGATAAATGCAATGCACTGCACCTGGAAAAAAGAAGTCAAACAGACAGTTTACAACAGCGTTTTTCAACCACTGTTCCGTGGCACACTAGTGTGCCGCGAGATGTTGCCTGGTGTGCCATGGGAAAAATTGAAAAATTCTAAAGAAATTCAACCCAGGGCCGGCGGGCGGCCCACAGCTGGGAGGCGCTATAAATAGCGTACAAGGTCCAGCTTGGCTCCTCCCCCCCGAGGCCCGCGGCGCTGGCATCACTTCCTCCCTGGCCGGACTTGGCCCCACTCATTCTCTTAGTGTTTGCCCTGTGCCTGCCGCCACCGCCGCGACTCACTCACTTCCCTCTCCCCCCCTCCTTTTTTTACCCTGGACCACCACCACCCCTTTCCTGGGAGCTACCAATGGACTGAGCCGCCTGACAGCCCGCCCGCCAACACGAGCCGGCCCAGGAGCCCCAGCTCAGAACAAACAACCAGGTGAGGGGAAGGGGAGGAGGGGCGCCCGGCTGCCTCACGAGCACCGCGGCAGGGCTGCGAGGAGGAGGGGATGGAGGAGGCCTCCACCGGGCCTGGGCTGAGGAGGCGGGCAGGCGGAGGGGGCTACTGGCACGGCTGGACGGCCGGACGGACGGCCTTTAGGGTCTGGGAGGGGAAGAGCCATCTCTGAAGGGCCCCGCGATGGGTTCCTTGAAGTCTTGCCCCTTTCTTTCTGTCTTGGGTCACCCTCTTCTCTCTCTCTGTCTTTTCTTTCTTTTTTTCCCCACCTCTCTCTTTCCATTCGTACCCTTTCCCCTCTTCATAGAAACGTGCTCATTTCTAGCCTGCATATGTGTATGTCTAGCAGCCTGCCTACTGTAATTAAAACTGTAAACCGCCCAGAGACTCCTTGAAGTGGTATGGGGCGGTATACAAGCAGAACACTTTCTGCCTTCTTTCCTTCCTGCCTTCCTTCATCCTCCTCCCCTCCTGTCGCTGGACTTGCTGAAGGCATCTGCCTTGGCCACAGTGTGGAGAGCAAGATGGGCTTTTGGGTCTTATTTGTGTTCCTGGAGAGTCAGTGCCCCTTCTCAGGTCTCCACTGGACACAGAAGTCCATGCAGGGCAAAATGTCTTTAAAAAAACAACACAGGTAAGTGGGAACTGGGTGCTAGAGAGCAGGCTGCCTCAATCTGTGGCCCCTCTGTCCTGCTTCTCCTTACACCAGCAATGGTGAACCTTTTAGAGACCGAGTGCCCAAACTGCAATTCAGAACTCACTAATTTTTTCGTAAAGTGGCAATATAGCAATTTAACCTGAATACAGGTGGCTGTGAAGGGATGATGTCGGGTGCCTACAGAAAGGGCTCTGAGTGCCACCTTTAGCACCCATGCCAGAATATCAGCTTTGTGTTCAGCCAAACAGGCCCAGGTTGAGCACTGAAAAGTATTTTATAATTTTTCATATTTCTGTTTACTTACTATTTCATAATAAAGTAATTATAAAATACTTTCTTTGTGTTTATTTGATTCCTATTCAAGAGAATTACTTTATATATAGTCAATATAGGCACAGAGTTAATTTTTTTAACATTTTCTAATGGTGGTGTGCCTCGTGATTTTTTTCATGAAACAAGTGTGCCTTTGCCCAAAAAAGGTTGAAAAACACTGGTTTACAAGATGGGGAATAACTGGCTCAGCAATACAATGAATGAGAAGGTTCTTGGAACTGTCATAGATGACAAGTTGGATATGAACCAACAGTATGATGTGGGTACAAAAAAAGGCAAATGCTATTTTAAGCTACATTAATATCCCACATATATCCCAAATCCCACAAGGCACTAGTTCCCCTCTATTCAGCACTAGTTAGGCCTCATCCTGACTACTGTGTTCAGTTCTGGACTTAATAAATAATTATGGCAGATTTTGATTTGTTAATTATTTCCAAAATTTCTTATACAATGTGGGTACAGAATAATATTGCTGTACCACTTAGACCAATTACCACAGCAGTTAGACAAATTTTAAATACTCTGACTGTCCAGGCTGTAGATGTAAAAATGTCCATCCTCATACCAAGGCTCTCAGTTTCTAAACAAAAAAGACTGATAGTATATTGCCATTATTCCCCACCTAAGGGGTTGAGACTCCCAAGAAGGTCACAAATATTTTCCGGTGGGGGGGGCTGTTGTGGATCACTTTATATGTGCTGTAACCCTTGTTTAATAATTTCTTCCTTGATTTTTCAGGGCAGGATATTAAAAATAATGTTTGTGTGTATATATGAGAAGCAGATACTTTGGGGAGAGCAAAGAACCTTCTCTTTCTGAAAAGGGAATACTTTACCCCATTAAAATGCCTTTTTAAACAAGGGGGGATCGCAAGCTACATGGCTATTATAAAAGGAGGCCATGACTCTAAAGAAGTTGGGAACTACTGGTACAGTATCAGGCCTATAAAGCAGATCAAGTCATGCTCCAAAGTTCATGAGGAATGATAAAAAGGAACACAAAAGACAAATGTAGTACCATGAGCTCTTTTTACAAGAGAGGAATTCTCATAACTACCGTACCCTGTTGTACATATTTTCTGCAGCTTTTAACAAACAATGCTGTCATTACAAGAAGTCAACACGGGTTTCTTAAAAACAAGTCATGCCAGACTAATTTGATCTCTTTCTTTGATATAATTACAAGCCTGGTGGATGAGGGGGAATGCTGTGGATATTGCTTATCTGGACTTTAGTAAGGCCTTCGATAAGGTTCCCCATGGTATTCTTGCTAAGAAGTTAGTAGAAAGTGGGATAGATAGTGCCACTGTTAGGTGGATTTGTAATTGGTTGACTGATCGCACCCAAAGGATGATCATAAATGGCCTCTCTTCATCTTGGAGAGATGTGACCAGTGGGGTGCCCCAGGGTTCTGTTCTGGGTTCAGTGCTGTTCAATATCTTTATTAATGACTTGGAGGAAGGAATAGAGAGTATGCTAATTAAATTTGCAGATACCAAATTGGGAGGGGTTGCTAATTCCCTAGAGCAGTGGTCCTCAACCCCCGGGCCGCGGACCGGTGCCGGTCCGTGGAGCAATCTACGCCGGGCCGCCGCCCGAGGAACTTCCAATCATTCCCCTGTGGGGCGGCCCGGTTCCCGGAAATGAGAGAGAGAGAGAGAGAGAGAAAGGAGCCCTGCTCAGAAGGGCCGCTTTCTCCCGGCGACTCCCGAACCCCTCGGGCTCTTGGCTGGCGGCGGCAAGGCAGGCAGGCCGCGCCTGTTTTTGGGGGAGGGAGGGGGGGAGGGGGCGGCTCAGGCCGGGCTGGGCTTTGCTTAAAAAGGATCCGACGCCGCGTGCGTGCCTCTTTTGGGGGGGGGGATGGGGGTGGCTCAGGCCGGCTGGGCTTTGGCCGGCTTAGGGAACTGGGAATGTTTAGCCTCTTTTTGGGGGAGGGGGAGGGGGAGGGGGCGCCGTGCATGTGTGCCTCTTTTTAGGGGGAGGGGGGGGCGTCTCAGGCCGGCCTGGGTGGTTTTTCCCCGCGCCGCGCCTGTGTTGAGGTGGGCGGGGGGCGCAGGCCGGCCTGGTTGTTTTCCCCGCTTTTAAGCGCCGCCGCGACATCCCCAGCCATCGCACCCACCCTGCCCCGCCATCGCAGCCACTAGTCGCCCCGAGGTCTCTTCCAACGCTATGATTCTATGATTCTAAGTACAATACAGGCTTATACCAAGAAAAACATTATCTAGCATTATGAGGACAGTGAGCATTTATGTAACAGAAAGGACACCCATAATACAGCTATTTAAAATTATAATGATGCGCCGCCGCTTTACTGCAACCCCGCCAAATCGCGCCCGATTTTCCATATTTCGCCACCAATGCTGAAAAACCTAGATATAATTCGCCCCCACTAATCGCTGCCGCCATCAGCCGCAACCCCGCCAAAAATTCTGATGCATGAGGTGAAGGACAAAATGGCAGCTCTCCGCCGCCACTGCAACCCCCAAATTTTCTTATAGTACTAGTGATAACCGCGAATCCTCCGCCATCGCCCCCGCCATCACCGCTTGATGCTGCATGACTCCCCCGCCGTTTGATGTACACAGTTGTGTTCTCCAACTGTGGACACAAGATGCCATCATGGGGCAGCTGCCAGAACCTGTCACCTGAGACCCCATCCCACTCCACATAATGTCCCTTGCCCCAATAAGCCTTAGGTGTATAATAGACATGGGTGTTTCGTTTCAGAAGGGACTGGTTCCGAAACGAAACACACCAGCATAACTGGCATTCCGAACACAGTCCCACCCTCCGGAACAAAATCAACCTTGCTTTACCTTGCATGGGGTGAAACTCCAATCAGAAAGCAGCAGCATCTTTTCCTCTCCCTGCTGCTGGCCAATCAGAGAGGGAGGCGGGATGATACATGTCCTTGCACAGCTCCTGATTGGCCAGTGCCAGGGAGGGAAAGATGACACATCAGAGGCTGCTTCCTGGTTGGAATTTTGCCCAGCACCAGCTACAGCAAGGTAAGACATTGGATGATTTTGCTCCAGAGAGTGGGCCTGGGTTCTGAGCGCCAGCTGTGCTGGTGAGTTTCGTTTCAGAACCAGTCCCCTCCCAAAATGAAACACCCATGTCTAATGCATAACTGTGGACAAATCCTTCAGACACAACCACTATCTCTAACTATCTGTCCACATGAAGGTATGGAAAGACCTGAAATAAGTTTCTGTCAGAATCTGTTCATGGATGTTAGAGACCACCAACAAGATTAAGCTGAGTATCAGGAAAAACATTTTAACCATTAGAGCAGTCCGATAATGGAACCAATTATCTGAAGAAGAGGCAAGTGCTCAAGTGCTGGAGGCATTCAAGAGAAAATTGGACAACCTTCTGTTGGATCTGCTTCAATTTGGATTCCTGCATTGAACAGGGAGTTGGACTTGATGGACTTCTCGTCCCCTTCCAACTCAATGAGGAATTTGCATCCTCTGTCTAACTTGGTTTCAGGGTTTAATGTCTAACTTAATAAGTGGTATGGAATCCTCTTTCATGGATAAATATACATTATTGTTTTACTTCCAGATTTCTTGGTAGGTGATTACAATTTCCAGCTAAGACTTAGCTAATCGCAAATTGCCTAACAGTACCTAGAGATTTATGACTAACATCCATTATCTACAATTAATACTAGTTTGCAAAAAATACCTATCATGGCATCATGTGTGCATTCACACCCACACAGTCCAGGTTCCAACAAGGCCTTAGCTCCAAAATACATTATGCTTGTACTCAAATGTATTTAGCCAAAGAAAAATCAAAATTGCCCCAGTACGTTGATGGCATTGTGATTTAAACAAATATAAAGTACGAATACTCAAAGGTACTTTTTTGGAAGTCAGTACTGGGATATAGCTTTTACTGTTATGTCCAATCTATTGGAGCTGTAAAACATGAGGTGGGTTTGGGGAAGGAGAAATGCGTGCTTCACAAATAAAATAGCACAAATAAAACAACACAAGGCAACGGGAAGCGCGGGAGAGGAGCACGAGGCCGTTCGGTCCAGAGTCAAAAGTTATGTAATTTCAACCTGGTCCGTAAAACTTGAACCGGCCCGTCAGAGACTTCAGTCGGAAGGATGCCCGGGCAGAGTGCCACGTCCCAGCAACCCTGGATTCCTAGGCACGGTCCCTATGCGTGCAACGCAATGGGCGCCTGGTTCGTCCTCCTCCTTTCCCCGGGCCCACGGGGGCTTCTTTTTCCCGCATCCCTCCCTCCCTCCCTCCTGGTGCGCCCCCCCCCCGAGGGCTCCCCACTTGCCCCTCGCCCGCCCTCTCCCCGGCTGCCACTTCCCACCGGCGATCTGCCGCTCCAAGGCAGCCTCTGCCTCCTTCCGCGCCTCCGCCTCCGCCGCCCGGCCGGAGGAGTCCCGGGGCCTGGGAGCCCGTTCCGCCATGGTCCCACCGCAGCAGGCAGCCGCCGACACATCCACGGGCACGCCGGCCGGCCACCCAGCCACCCGCCTGCCCGCCCGCCCGCAGGCCGCCTCCTTCTTCTTCAAGCTTCGCCGGCGCCAAGGACCGCGAGACGGGGCGGGATCGGCCGCGGCCCTCCTCCTCCTCCTCCTCCTCCTCCTCCCCGCGCCACCCTCTCGCCTGACATGGGCAGCGCAGCCGCGGACCCACTTCCGCCCGGAGCCTCTCCCACCCTCGGAGGCTTCGGCCCGGCGCCTTCCGCTTCGAGGTGGGGCGTTGGCGCGCGTGTTCCGGCGAGAGCAGCGCCGGGGCTTCCCTCTCTCCGACCGGGGAAGGGTCAAGGGTGGGTGAAGGGAGTACGTGTGGATTGCACAGGCTGCTGCTGCTGCTGTTGCGGTGACCCAGCGAGGGAGGGAGACTCTTCCGGGTTCCGACCTCCGCCGGAGTTTCTCAAATCCTTTCTACCCCCCCCTCCTTGTTTCGAGAGGAACTGCGGTGGAGAGCTTGCGAGGAAATGAATCCGAAGGCGATCAGGCTAGGCTACACACTGGTTACGAGGAGAGCCCGCTTTCTCCTTTTTTGCTCTTTGGTGCTGGCAGTGGTTTGTTCCATAAACAAACCAGTCCTCAGTCCGGTACCATCTGCACCTTGAGGCACCTGGTCTTGGGAAGGCTGCCAAGGAGAAGAGTTTCAAAACATCCAGTTTTGAGTCTCAGATATAAGATCCGCTGTTCTCTTGTTTGTTTGTTTGTTTGTTTGTTTGTTTGTTTGTTTGTTTATATATCTATACCGCTTCCCTTGGTGCAAAAGGCACTACCCAGGGCGGTAGTGCAGTTATTATTTGCTGCAGTTTCAGTGTTCTGTTTAATATACTGTATGTCGTTTTTTGTTTAATACTGTAAAAATATTAAAAGTAGCAATTATATGGCAATAAGGTCTAATAAAAATTACTGTAGTGGGATATCTGAGCAGAAATCCATATGGCTGTAATTGTAGTCTAGGAGTGCCAAGATAAACCAGACACATTCAAGCATGGGAAAGTGTATCTGATTTTTACAGTACAAGAAGGTGAAATGGAAACATACGATTTATCATCCCATAGACAAGATGCACTATAAAAAAATAATGCTAGGAAAAGTCGAAAGCAGTAGGGAGACCTAACATAGAGAGGCTGATGCTGTGAACCAATTTAAGACAATTCCAGGACCTTTTAGATGTTAATTCAGTGGGTCAAAACTTGTCAGAAGCAACTTAATGACATATAAGAGCAATATAAATACTTAGAAATACAACCCACTGCCTGGATGGTAAGTCAGAATAAAAAGGATAGGGCAGTGTTGGTGAACCTATGGCACAGGTGCCAAAGGTAGCACTCAGAGCCCTTTCTGTGGGCACCCGACATCGCCTCTTCACAGCCACCTGTATTCAGGTTAAATTGCTGTAGTGGGTTTTGAATCGCAGTTTGGGCACTTGGTCTCTAACAGGTTCGCCATCACTGGGATAAGGAAATACTTTTCCAGGATGGTGCATCAGTATCCCATGGCTCTGACAGGATGGTTGCTCATCCATTGCAGCTGAGTTTAGCCATGTTGCTGACCATAACATGGTTCATCCATGGCCAGGAAGAGGCATAGAGACAGGAAAGGAGGACTGCTCTTTGCAATAAAGTTTAGGAGTTGGGTATAGTTAGCAACCACAACAACAACAAAAATTCAAAATGATGCCCAAAGACAATATTTAATTCAACAAGCCAAACGTACTTGCTTCCAAAGATGCAAGAAATGTTTGTTTAAAACATTATTTTCTATAAAAAGTAGAAGTAGTGAGAAACTATAGGGGGAACCACCACAGAACAGTCAATGCCCTGGGCTGTGGTTAGTCATAAATGACAGGATTTTTTAAAAAAAATCTAAAATGAATTAATTTGGGAGGAGCAAGGGTTCTCATGGACAAGAGAGGAGAAGAGGTGCAAAAGACACATTAAAACATCACGTGGTTAAGCAACAAAAGTGCTTCCTTTTCTCTGCCCCAGTTGCCTTATCATACAGCTTCTCTTAAGTCAGGCCTGCCCAACAGGTAGACCGCGGGCTACTGGTAGCCCGTGAAGGTTCAAAAGTAGCCCGCCGGCCATCAATAAGAAAAGTGAGGGGATAAGTTATCCACCCCTCCCTCCCCCATCCCAAGGACCACCACTGCCCCAGCAAAGTTCTGGTTCTGCCAGCCCACTGTCTCAGCCGACTGGGGCAGTTCAAGGGCCATGGCGCATTGAAATCTGTTCCTCCAGAACAGATTAATTAGTTTTCAATGCATTCCTATGGGAAACCGCTGCTCTACTTACAAAAGTTTTTAGTTATGAGCATGTGCTTGGAACAGATTAAATTCGTAAGTAGAGGTTTTAGTGTAGTAGCCCTCAGGCACTTTGGGACGAAAAAAGTAGACCTTGGCCTGTTCAAAGTTGAACAGCCCTGTCTTAAGTGAAAGTTCCAATATTATATTAAGAGGAATGATTTTCTTAGGCACTGGCCAATTGTCAGGAAGATGTTTTAAAATGAAATGGTTTGCATTTTTGATGCTTCTATACATGTTTTAATAATGCTTTACCTAACAATATAATGTTATTAATTCATTTAATATTTGAATTTAACTGCTTTTAGTTTTAATACAGTATTGTAGTTTAATTAATGTAAGCCTCCTTTCTTACAAGAAATGCAAGGTAAAAATATTTCAGATACATAATGACAACAGTTTTGCACCCAAGATGTATTTCAAGGAGAAGATGCACCCAAGGTTTATTTCAAGAGATGGGCACTTTGTGCTTTGTATGGCACAAAAACCACCACTGCCCAGCTGTTTCTATGCCCCTACTGGGTCCTTATTTGTCAATACTGGAGCCCGGCTAGCCCTTCCCAGCCTTCCCAGGAAGGCAAGCAGTCATCACCTACATGGGGAGAATCTTCGTTCTGCCTCTTCACCATAGAGGTTGGCTCCAGCACAGAATGATGTGCAGATGATGGAGAATGACCCCGGTGGTGCACGGTGCTCAGTAAGTGGACTGGGCAGTTGGGGGGATTAGAAACTGCTGGGCAGCACCACTCTGCTTCATATGAAGCACAAAGCTCCCATCTCTAATTAGTGCAGGCATTATGTTGGCCAATATATCCATGTAGACAAGGCTGTCTGGTCAGTTCTTGCTCCTACCCTCCTCTCTTTTCTTTCTCAGGTGGCCAGAAGATCCCACACAGGATCTAAGATACTTAGGAAATGCTCTTCTCTCATCCCATGACCATAAGAGCTGATGCTCACTTCCTTTACCTTGTCTTTTCATTGGCAAGTATTTAGAAAGCAAGCAAGTCTGTTGCTATGAGAAATTTTAATCAACTGTCTATTTCATTTAGTGATGCAACTGAGTTTTAACTTACTTGTTTTCATGTTCTGTTTTAATTAGGAATTTGTTTCAAAATGTTGTCTTGAGCACCATGTTTGCTATAAATTCAGGATACAAGTGGAACACCTAGAAACATACATTCATACTTATGAGAATTATGGTTGTGACATCATTACCTTTGATGCCTTTCTCTGCCTTGCCAAAAAGATACCACCCTCTCCTTAACTCGACACAGAGCAAAGAATTTTTTAGTACAATTAGTTACTATTCAAAGACCTATATATAGGTTTTCCACCACATATGTATCCCATAATGATGAAGATAAGGTAAGAGAAAATCTGACCATTAACACAACTAGCTTAAAACCAGCCAGGAAGAAACCACTGAATGAGCAACATCATATTAACTGGCAAAATCTAAATTTTGAACAAGAAATATTTAATTAAATCTTATTAAAAACTTCTTATCTCTCTGTTTTAGATTCCAAGGTTCCCTAGGGCTCCATTTTGCCCTGGGCAAGCCTTTGGCAGCCTCAGACTTGTGTGGGTGTGGGTGTTAGTAGTAAAATATTGCTACTAGACTGCTGCCAGCAATTCCAATCCCATTAAAAGTGGCTCAGTTACTTTTTTTTTTACTATTAAAACCTCCCCTTCCAATCCAATGCCCTTCGGGGACAGATTGGTTGGTTTCTCTTCCTGGTGAACAGAACATTAGTGCCAACACAGACCAACTCATGCCCAATGCATTCTTACCTGCACTTTTTTGTCTCCCTATCAGGAAGTGGGTAGGAGCACTCTGTATCTATTCAGATCCAGCAGCTGTGCTTGTTGGGATTGGTTGCTATTTTAAATTTTCCATTCAATGTTATTTATTTGTTTGTTTGTTTGTTTGTTTGTTTGTTTATACAACTTATATGGCACCCACTACCCAAAGGTCTCTGGGTGGCTTACAATTAAAATGAACAGTTAAAACGTTAAAAAGGCAATGGACAATTAAAACAATAAAAACATTTAAACACAAAACACTAAAATTGCCACCAGGACCCACAATCTATGTTATGTCAATTAAAAATTTTCAGAAACAGGAAGGTTTTTACCTGGCGCCGAAATGTCATCAGTGTTGGCGACAGGCGGATGTCACTTGGGAGGGCATTCCATAACCTGGGGGCAGCTGCCAAGAAGGCCCTAGACCTACAAGCCATCCCTTTCACCTCCTTCAGGGATGGCTCTCTCAGGAGGGCTCCCTGGCTGGATCTTAATTGCCGGGTAGGTTCATATGGAATGAGGAATGAGACAGTCCTTCAGATATCTAGGTCCTAAGCCATTTAGGGCTTTATATGCCAAAACAAGCACTTTGAATTGGGCTCGGGCAACAACTGGTAACCAATGCAGGTTGTGTAGAATTGGTATTGCGTAGAATCAACAATTGTTAAGTGGTTTAAGCAGATAGCTTAGCAATTTTGTTGGGAATTTACCAACGTTCTCTTCTCTGCCTCTGTGGAGGGGGAAGAGGCAGAAAGCAAAGGATATTAGGGTTTTAAAAGAAACTTAGGGTATCGCTGGTGTCATATATCTTTTAGTGGGTGGGTGGGAATTAAAAATTGAAAGCTTCCTCATGAAAAGAGAAGGGTAGTAGGAGGGGACATTTTGTTTTCTTTTTTTTCTGTTCCTTTAGAGGGAGAGAGGTCAAATGGTCACTCATGATGCGTATGCTCTGCAAGTGAAAAGAGTGCACCAAATGGGATGCTGTACCTGTAAGAGACCTTAAGTGTCTCTGTTTAGTCCCTTCCATCCAGCCAAGCCCTAATTTTAATGTTTCCAGTGTCCAATCTGGTTTACATTGGCACAAGGTTAGGCAACCACATATTTTTGTATTTTTGCCCATATATACTGATGAAAAGAATGCATCCCAAATGTAAACCTGGAAAAATTGTCACAAGACATATTGTTTCATTCTAAGAAAGTTATTGCCCAATCCAGTGGTGGATTTCCCCCTTCTCTAGTCAGTATTACAATCTTTTTTATTAATAGAAATGGATGGGTGTGGTGGCTCAGTGGAGTAAGGCTCCGAAAATTGTCAGTTGCAAATTAGTCAGCTCCGCAGTTTGAATCCCAGGTGCCACGCAGCAGAACGAGATCCTGCTGATAACCCCAGCTCCTGCCAACCTAGCAGTTCAAAAGCATGTAAATGCAAGTAGATAAATAGGTACCGCCAAAAAAAGTAGAAAGGTAAAACAGTGTTTCCTTGCAGCCATGCTGACCACATGGCCATGGACTTGCACAACACTGGCTCTTCGGCTTGAATACGGAGATGAGCACTGTCCCTAGAGTTGGACATGACTAGCATGCATGTGCAGCGGGGGGGGGGACCTTTACCTTCACCTTACCATAACCATACTCTTTCTTAAGGATAGGGGAGCAGGCAGATTCCTGTTACTGTTGAAACAACAGATTCAGAATTGGTAGTTTCCTGACAACTTGCTTTCTTAAGTGTTTTCAAGGAGTCAGCATGAGAACATGGACAATATGTCAGGCCTCCAGCTGAAGGGAAAGGCTTGGCGTGTAAATGTGAGAAAATACCTCTTTTGCTATTTGGGCAAGCGTGAGGCAAAGAACAGAAGGGTTTCAGAGGGCAACTGTGACACATATAGGTAAGGCCATGATTGTAACTGCCTTACAGAGACCCACAGTCTTTAAGTTTCAGCCTTTATAGGATTATCTGCTATTTGCTTATACAGTACTTGTATATTGGTGAATAAAAGCAGAGGTTACAAAAGTGCCATAAGTTTCCAGTCCTGTCTTCCCAAAAAGTAACTAATTAAACAGAAGTAACACTGCCCAAATAACTTCTTATTGCTCTGGGAAGCACATCACATTGAAATTAGAGCTGGATTGTGTTCCCCCAGATTAAAATAAAATAAAATGATGTAACTGTGCTAGAATAAAGTAATGGCACAGTGCCTGGCCATTTATCCACTGACATGGAGACAGCTGTACTTCAGATTAGTTGGCATTTATCTTACATTGTCTTAACCCGAGGTTCTTGACAGTGGTCCATTGACAGGTTTCAAGGGGCCATTAAAAGAGGTGCAAAAATGAAGGTTAAATATGATTTTCTCCCTGTTACTCTGGAAACTGCCTTGGTAACAAGGTTTTTTTTTAAAAAATGGCAAATTGTTATGAAAGTATTGTCTCTTGCTAAACAAGTGTAGGTTGTCATGGGATGTAATTGTACATTGTGTGAGAAAGAGACATCAGAAGAAAAGGAGAGTTCTGGTGTGCCATCTGAAAAGTGTGAAAAGGAAGACGAGAAAGAAAGTTATAATGTCATGATTTTAAATATGGGTGAATTAGGTGTAAAGGAGAAAAGGAGATAAAATATTAGGGGATGGAAAAGATAAAAGATGGAGAAGCGGAGAGAAAAGAGAGTGAGCCAATAAGGGAGTCCTTTGGGTGATGGGCAGTACAGAAGACCTATGGGTGGAGGAGGAGGGAGATGATGAGGGTTGGAAAGAACCATTACGAGGTGTTGGGACTGAGACCGATGGGGAGACTTGGAGAAGGGAACCACCAAGATTCAGAGTTGCTCAACCTGAGGTGTATAATTGGTCCATACAAGTGAAGCCTATGCGTTGGCCTGGGTATTTAGACTGATTTCAACCAGAATGGAAGAAGGAGAGTCTGGAAAACCCAGTGGCACAATTGTGGGACACAATGCTTTGGGAAGGGAACCCACAGTCATCAGTTATATATTGTATGTGAGGGAACCTGTTAAAGAAAAAAACTCATGTCATGCCTCCGTTTAAAGCAGGCCTGCCCAAAGTCCGGCCCAGAGGCCAAATCCGGCCCGTCAGGACATTCTGAGTGGCCCGTGTCTGGCTGGCCCACCCCTCCCTTCCCCTCCTTTGCCCCATTTTTTTTTTAAATCTTCCGCCAACACTTGACACCACCGGGAAACTTGTGAAGCTCGGTGTGCGCAGGGAACCTTGGGCGGCACTGCAGGGGAACATGTGAGGTTGGGCGCACGTGCGGGGCAGTGATCAGGCAGGCCGCACCACCGGCACCACTGGGAAGCTTGGGCGGCTGGACGGTCTGCCGCCACAGGCACCGCAGGGGAATGTGCTGGGGGTGGGCAGGCCAGCGGGCCTCTGCCACTGCCAAGGAGCTTTGGGGTGGGCTGGCGGGCGAGCCATCGCCACCGCTGGGGAGCTTGGGGGGGTGCAAGGTCGCACAGATCGCCTCTTCCAAGGGGCAACCTGTGGCCACGGCTCCCTGTGCTTCCTTTGGTCCCCATCTCCCTCCCTGCCTCCCTTGGTCCCTGCCTTCCTTCCTGATGGTGGGGTTGCAAGGGGTCAGTGGGTGTGGCTTATGGGTCAGTTGGTGGGGCTTGCAGTGGGGTGGCAGGGTCGGGGAGCAACCGGCCCCTGACACATTCTCAGCCACCAAATCTGGCCCTCCTTACAAAAAGTTTGGGCACCCCTGGTTTAAAGGTTCAGTGTTTGAAGAATTAAACACAAAAGAGGTTTCATCATTGTATGTTAAGGTTATTCAAGAAAACATTGTAAACATGGACTTGTTCAATAAAAGTTTATTCAATGTTTCTTCAAACATAGAACTTGAGCATCATTGTGGGTCGGAACCGAGGGTGGATGAGTTTGAACCCTTACACATAGATAATCATCATAATCACCATGTTATGACATTTAAAATAGCTTTCTTTTGATATGAATTGAAGAAACCTTATCCTGCTGTTCTGATAATAGACTCCTGTCTTTGTTTATGATCCAGCTCTCTTCAGTGGAACTCAAATCTTCCATCGTCACACTGACCAGCCCCAGATGTAAACATCTTTAGTAAGACTTCATCATGTGCCTCCAAACATAGGCTGGGTATAATCATAAGATCTTGCTCCAGAAAACTTGTGATCTGGCATCTTCCAGGTCATTTACACAGAATTCAGAGCATGTGCCTAATGTTTCCTTGTTTGCTTCCCTGTACACAGAAGACCCAGCACAGCACTCTCTGGATAAAGCACATTGTAAGAGGCCCTTTGTGAGTAATGTTCACCAAAGTGCATTTAAACTGAAAGAATCACAAGTCCCCCCCCCCCAGGCAAAACAATGCATGTTTCTCTGGCAGCAGAGAGAGGAGATAATATTTTGACAGTTTTCAATTTCTGTCATGTGCTGTCAACTTGCTTCTGACTCTTCAATGAGTGCTCTCCAAATTATCCTATCCTCAGCTGCCCTAAGATTCCTGGAGGAAAAGTCCATCACAGCTTACAAACCATAATGGAGATGTGTAATCTCCAGGCTTAAAACCAGGGTACTTCAATGGCCAGATGCAGGGGAGTGGTATCAGGAGACAGATATCTAGTCTTGTGCGCACCCAGAGGCATTTGGTGGGGCAACTGTGAGATACAGGAAGCTGGACTAGATGGGCCTTTGGCCTGATCCAGCATGGCTCTTCTTATGTTCTTGTGCCTCTTCTATGGAGTCAGACCATCTCATGTTTTGTCTTCCTTCCCCCCCCAACCCCCCAGCTACCTTCCACCTTTCCCAGCATTATGGTCTTTTACAGGGAATCCTGTCTTCTCATGATGTTCCCAAAGTAGGACAGCTTGTTTCAACATTTCTGTATCCAGAAATAGTTCAGGCTTGATTTTATCTAGGAACCACATGTCTGTTTTTCTGGCAGTCCAGAGTATTTGCAAAGACCTCCCTCCAGTACCTCATTTCAAACAAATCAGTTTTCTTAACTGTCTAGCTTTCACATCCATAAAGAGTGTAGATGATCTTGGTTGCCAATGACATATCCTTACACTTGATCTTCTGTATTTACTTAATTGATGGAATGTCATCACCTCCACTGGACTTGTTGTTTGCAATGCTTTCTAAGGCCTACTTGACTTCACTTTCCAGAATGTCTGGCTCCAGGTCAGCCACTACACTATCTTGGTTATAAGGGACATCCAGATCTTTCTGATATAATTCCTCTGTGTATTCTTGTCATCTCTTCTTGATATCTTCTGCTTCTGTTAAGTCCCTACCATTTTTGTCCTTTAACATTCCCCTTTAATATCGCCAATTTTCTTGAATAGATCTCTGGTTTTTCCTTTTCTATTGTTTGCCTGTATTTCTTTGCATTGTTCATTCAAGAAGGCCATACTGTATCTCTTCGCTATTCTTTGGAAGTCTTCTCACTCCATATGTACAAGATAAAAACGCCTTTGTTGCAACACCTTAGACATCAGAAACTTAAACAATGACCCTATAGTTACTGCATTCCTTCATCTCCTTTTTTAGGGACTGGAATGTATATTGAGCATTCCTAGTTTGAGGGACAATGTTTTGTTTTCCTTATTTGTTAGCATATTCTTTTTAGTATTTTGACAGATTAATTCTCTGTGGTTGAAACAGAATTATCAGCATTCAGTCTACCCCTGGTGACTTATTATTTCCTAATGCTTTCAGAGTGGCTTTCATTTCACTTTAGAACTGGAACTGTTCTCTTCAAAGGAGTCTATTATTTTGTCCCTTCTGTATAGTTCTTCAGTATACTGTTTCCACCTTATTTTTATTATCTTCTGGTCAGACAGTGTTCTTCCCCACTAGTCATTCAGCATTCCTAGTCTAGAATTAAATTACCAATTGATTTCTTAGATCTTCTAGAGGAGATCCCTTGTTTCTCCTATTTTGTTGTTCTCCCCTATTTCTTTGCAAATGTTGTAGTAGTGGTTTGCAGTCAGTAGTAGTTACAGTCACTTAAAAATGGATTTGAGTTTCTGACCCTGATTTTGTCACTTGTTACTTTTGCTTCTCATCTGTTATTTGTAAAGGAAAACTACTGTAGTACCTCTCCCCATCCCATGTATAGAAGCCATCTTAATTACAATTGAAATGTAACTGTGATGAGTTAGCATTCTGCAGCACATTTGGGAGAGCAGGGGAGCTTAGGTGGGCGCAGACCAGTTGTGTAGCATATGCAGCTAACCACAGATAAGAGGCAAGGAGCTCCAGAGAAATGGCAAAAGGTTGCCACAACTGTCTCTAGCATTTGCTGGCACAACTGCCTCACTCTTGCATGATAGGACCATCCCTACTAGTGATGCCAGGCATCAGTTTAGAGGGGTGGGTGGGGAAGAGAAGTAGAATAAAAAAGGTATAGTTTCCACCTGACAATTAAGTCCAGTTGTTTCCAACTCTAAGTCCTCATCTCTGTTTATAAGCTGGAGAGCCAGTTTTATATTCTCACTACAGTGGTATCTGTTCATCTACTCACATTTTTACATGCTTTTGAACTGCTAGTTGGGCAGGAGCTAGGACAAGCAACAAGCTGCCTAGATGCCCTAGCACATGCATTTTCACCTGATTTCAGAAGCTAAGCAGGGTCAGCCCTGGTTAGTACTTGGATGGGAGACCACCAGGGACTTGTAGGCTCCTGGAGTGGGAACTGGGAAACCACTCCAGTATTCCTGCCAAGAAAACTCCATGGACATGGGGTCACAAAGAGTGGGTCACAACAATTATATGCAACACACAACACAGGACAAGCAACAGGAGCTCACACCATTGTGCAAATTCAACATGCTGACTTATAAACTGACAAAACCAATGGCTCAGAGGTTTAACCTGCAACACTACCCAGGTGGAATACCTCTTCTAAAATGGTAGCCAATTAATTGGGGCCTTTTAAAATCAGTAATTCTGAAGGCTTTGGCCTGGTCAGGTGACGGAGCAACCAGTCCTGATTACAATACTGTAGTTTTTAAGAGTTAAAATATTATGTCATATTATTACTGTCAAGTTGGAACCAAATTATAGTGACCCTAGCAGGATTTTCAAGGTAAGTGAGTTATTTAAGGAAAGGTTTTACCAGCCCCTGCATGGGTTTCCATGACTGAGGAGCCATCTCTGTAACCAGTTCTCATTAATAAAATGGCTGCAGCATTTTGGATCCACTGAAGTTTCTGAACACTTGTCCCAAGGCAGCCGCACATAGAGTGGATTAAGGCATGTATCGACATTGCTTGATCAGACACCTCCAGGGATGCGTGCAGTTGGTGCACTAGTTTTAACTGGGCCACTGCTATAACCTCATCATCTACACTCATAGTTGAATCCAAGAGCGCACCCAAGCAGCACACCTGTGTTTTCAGTGGGAGGGTGACTCCATGCTGTATAGCCCATAGCCTTATTCCCTGAACTATCTTTCAACTGATGGGATGTAAATGATTGTTAGACTTTGTACAATTCAATTTAATATTAATTTTATTGAGATTTATTTCACATGTTTTGATTATAAGAAGTTGCACTGCTACTTGAATATAATTGCTGAATGTTTTGGAATAAAGCATACTGTCACTTTGAATGGTTACTGTTGAGTCATCTTACATTGGTGCTTCTGGGATGGAAGGATCAGCCAACAGAGTCATTCTTAGGGGCCACCCACATTTTAAGAGAGGCTCCTTCAATTAAGAAAAATGCCAATAGGCAGACATTTAACACATGTTTAATGGAATTATGTGGAATATTTGTTCAATTAGTTTGCCAAAGAGGCAAAAGATCATCCTTACTGTATCCCTGGGATGCAGGATCAACTACCTCCAAAGTTTGACATTGGAAATAGTGGCTTAAATGAGCAATTACTTTTCACTATTTGAACAAAATCCTTTGAGCAAATAAACTATTTTGGCTGAGAAGAATCAATTTATCCAGTTCAGAAACTAAAAGGTAATGAGTAAAACTCAAGGAATAAATGGCAAGAAACAGTCAAAAGCCTGGAGATTATTAAGGAAGCTTAACAATGAGACAACTAAAGGCCCCATTCATGCAAACATTTCAGCAAAACAAATAGCCCATTAATTCCTCATAAGTGACAGAGCTTAACATTTCCACAGGAAATGTGAACTTGAAAAAAAAGCAACTGCAGACTAATGATCTTACAAGAATATTCAGTTTAGGCTAATTGGAAAAAGCAATTTGTAACTGCAAAAATAGCAAGGCAACAACATATCCACCTTGAACAAATAAAACATTTTGGCAAAATAATAAAAGTGGTTCCTTAATTTTAAATAATTGCCATGGCCCTTTTAGGATTTTAGAAATATGGAGAGGCAAGTGATTGCTATTCTGAAAACTGTAAATAACTCAGAGACTAAAAAAAAAATCATGCTCATTTAATTTCTTTTTCAAGTCCTGGAAAGAACGAACCCAAATCACTTAATGGTAATAATGGAACTATTTCTTAACCAACAACAGGCTGACTTGAGCCTTGGAAGGACTGCACAGCACAAATTCCACAGTAAACATATATGAAATGAGGAAGATCATGGTGGTAGCTTTTGTTGACCTCTTGGTTGCTTCTGGTACTGTTAATTATGTGTTACTGTAAAAACTTCTAACACAGTTGATGGAAGATTCAAAAGAATCTGGGATCGCATGGCTCCTATTTTGTTTAGTGTTCATGCTAACAATCAACCACTTCCACAAAGCACCTGAAGTTGTATTTATTCTGATGCACTTGCTTTCAGATGTCTTTCAGATGATAGAACTTCTTCTAATAGGTTCATTAGAAGAACTAAGAGCATATTATGATAGAAACCACCTCAACTCCAAATCTGCTAGGACCCAAATACTATATATGCCTTTCACCTGAGAAACAAGTAGGCATTTTAAAATTTTCTCATTACCTGAAAGAACTTCCAACTACTAGATAATTGTTTTGCCCCCAAACACCCAGGCATTTCTCTGGGTTCTGTGCTGACCTACAAGCAGCTCTACAAAAATACAAATAAAAAGATCTCAGCAAGGAACAAAATTATTCACAAGCTACACGGGGTCACAAAGCATCGATCACGATTGTAACAACACAACACAACACAACACAACACACACACACACACACACACACACACACACACACACACACACACACACACACACACACACACACACACACACACACACACACACACACACACCAGAGACAAGTTGTGCCACACAACAATAGCCACTAAGAACTATGAGAGAAAATGGGTATTTTACACTGACATATATTCCAATGTACTCTATGCTGCTCAACATGTACTATGGAAGATCTTATATTACCTGCCCAAAACAACCCTGATGTTGTCCTTTATTGGATAAAAATGTTTTGGCATACTTATCCAAGCTTCACAATATATTGCATTAGTTTTATTGTGTTGATTCTGACATGAATGAAGAAAGAAACCATATAATTGATCATGGATTTAGCCACTAAACAGGTATAGGGTGTTGGGGGCACATTACAGGCACTACTGGACTCATTTCACTCCATAAGCAGTGATCTTCAAGGGGTTATCATCAGTGATCTTCAGCAGTATGATTCCAGATCCTTATTTTTGTCTGGATGTTTTTTCATGTTGATTCCTTATCAGAATAGCTAGAGAACTATAGCAACTTCTTGCAGCTGAAAAGAGACAAAGGATCTTTAATTATTTATGTGCTTTGTGCCCAACAAGTTAGGGGGTTTTACTGCATGGCCCTTGAGGTCTCTTCAACTCTATGATTCTATGTCCAACAAGTGGGAAATGTTATACTAGGGACAATGAGACAATAATATGATTGTTATTATTATCAGCTATACTAAATGTAACCACAAAACCTTGGGCCTGTAGTTGCCAGATCTCAGCGACAAGAAGTCACTGCTGGTAAGCCCTATAGCCAGAGATTCCAGATGATTTTGGACCCAAGTTTGGGAACAACTAGGTAGGTAGTGACAAAGATTGTGAGGAAATGGTTTCCAGACAGCATCTCTTCTGATTACATGAAGGGAAAGTGGTTTCATTTACTCTTTCTAGGATAGAGAGCAAAGCATAAGGGACAGAAAATAACAGTTAAAGTTTTAAAGAGCAAAAGACTCTAATGGAGGCAATCTAAAACCATGGAGTCCCACATGCTTTATTCTTTTAAAATAAATCAGAATAGTTCATCGTAACATAAATGTTAAGTGCATTCAGCAATTCTGGTGTTACATTTAAATATATAAGCCTTATTTAACATTTGACGAAATCCTATCAGTCCCTATTACTATCTATACATCATTCAGGCCCTATCTAACTAATTCTATCCCCAATCTAAATAATGGCATGTCCCTGTCTAACTCCTGGAGGCTTGTACAGGGATATATAAATACATGTGGGCTCCACCCACAAGCTATCCCATTGGAGTATGCTAATTCAGGTTATTTTTAAAGTTCCAAACAATAAATATTCATAGTTAGGGTTACATGGTACACTGATTGTCTTAGTTCTGCTCTCTTTTTAATTTGTCTGTTGGAGGATTAAAGTTCAGCTGCATTGGAAGCAGTTTGACTCATCACTTGAAAAAGGCCTGCCCATTTCCAGCAGGTAACTGATGAAATTCTGAACAAGAGGCAAACTGATCCAAGTATTAAAAGTAGAGAAGAAGGAGATTGCTCTGGCAGAGTACTTGCACATTAAACTAATAAATAAAGAACTGGCAGATGAATTTATTAGAATTAATTTAGTAAAACCTACTTTAAAGCCAACAAATAATATCCTTTCAACCATATTCAATTGACATATAGGCAAAAGTTAAGGGGGAAGGAGAAGCCAATCTTCTTTGGAGGTTAATATGTTATTTCAGTGTGATATTTTGTAGATCAAAATCTACTTCTTCAGCAGCCACATGTTGGAAAAATCAACTCAAAATGTCTATAAATGCTCTTAGAAACAGATATTGCAAAACTATTCTATATGATGTAATTTGTTCTCATAAGTTTTTGTAGCATTCATTAGATGATTAACCGTTGCTACTTATTAGTGTTGAAGAAGTAACCCAGGAAATAGAGTCTTGCTATTTAATGGCTGTCGGTGTAACTCCAATTGCACTAAAATTTAATTGTGAATTGCCACTGGTTATGGGGTAGGTGAAAGCAAAAACACCAGAACAGAGGCTGTCATGCTCCCACTAAAGCCTTTGAGGGTACTGTATATAAAACCAAAAAATCCCCATCCCACAGCTATAAATATATAGTACAGTAGGACCCCAGTATCCGCTGGGGATTGGTTCCAAGACTTCCCGTGGATAATGAAAACCGCGGATAAGAGAGAATGCCAAAATGTTCCCCCAAACTGCTGTTTTCTGATAGTAACTTGCTTTACAGCTGCTCTTTGTGACGGTAGATTGCTTTGCGGCTGCTGAATTATTTATTTTTCCTCTGCCAACTGTGGATAACTGAACCAGTGGATAATGAATCAGTGGATACGGAGGTCCTACTGTACTCAACAAACTCACATTGTACACCAGAGTGCAGAGAGAATTCTAGCTCCTTGCACTCCTGCCCTCTGAAGATGCCAGCTAGAGAGATGGGCAAAATGTTAGGAAGAAGAACATGGGCTCACAGAACATGGGCATACAGCCCCCCCCAAAAAAAAACACAACAACCATCAGATCCCGGCCATAAAAGCCTCTGAGAATACAGAGGCTGTCATACAGTACACTTTGGGCACATGGTGAAAAGGCAAGACTTGCATGGAAGGCTGAAGTCAGTAGAACAAGGGGAAGATCAAAGATGAGATAGATTGTTTCCGTAAAGGAACCACAGACTAGAATTTACAAGAGCTAAGCAGGGCTGCTGAGGACAGGACATTTTGGAAGTCACTCATTCATAGGGCTGCCATAGGTCAGAGTCAAATTGCAGTAACAACCAGAAATAGGTGCTAGTTTTTCTTGCCTCACATCATTTGTATGACATGAGGTTGAGCAGGAAAAATCAGGACTGACTGCTTTACTGACATCAGTTATCTGGTAAAATTTATGCTCTTGGAACCACACTGGTGGAACTTTGTAATATAATTCCGACCAAGTAGTTATTTGTGCTGCTTTCTACTTTTTCTTTACTTCTCTGTCTTCCTCTTTTCTCAGTCTTTGGAGTGAAACTTAAGATTGATAAGATAATGGTATAAAACTTGGAAAAAGTCCTGATCGCTTAAAATTCACAATAGAACAAATCTGCATATATTTTATTTTATTTGTTTTGTTTTGTTTGTTTTGTTTGTTTGTTTGTTTGTTTTTACCCCACCTTTCTTCTTGGAAAAGGACCCAAGGCGGCTTACAGTAACGAGGGACAATATATAGTCCAGTACAATTAAGACATATTCAAGTATTGAGAACAGGGGATTGAGGGACATTTTACAGCATTAAAAGACATTACATTAAATGTAACGTAACACAAGTAGTTAAAGAGAGAGTAAAAATTCCATGTAAAAGTTATGAGAGAGGGAAACTAACATTGAAAATATAGTGTCAATGCAATCACAGAGTCTATATAAAGTCTATGCGATCATGTATGGTAGATTTATATAAAAGTCAGATGATAGGTAGTCCATCAGTCAGGAAAAGCTTCTTCTGGCTTGTAATATTTGAATTGGTAATTTCAATTGAAGTAAGTCAAGTGAATGAATGGGATTTAAGATAAAGTTAATGTAAATTCCACTAATTTAATGGGTTTACTCTAGTTGGGATTAACAATGGGATTTAGCCCTAATAAAATATACCACCCAGAGTGGCTTTTATGCCCAATGGTGCAATATATAAGTCAAATAAATAAATAAAATGAGCTTTTATGGGCTACAGCACAAAGCTGGCAATGCAGTCTTATGTATATTCATGATGATTATATAATTCCTGTTGAGCTAAATGAGATTCACTCTCAGGTTACCGCAACATCCGTAACTCTTAATTATTGGCAGAGCGGTTAAACAGCAGTCCAAAATAAGAACCACAATTTGCTCTTTTTAGACTCAAACAAAAATGTAAAATTGCCTCTCCTATTATTTCATAGTAGCTATCTTGATTCCTTGGCAGGGTCTGGACTTGATCATCCATATGGTCCCTTCAAACTCTGCAGTTCTAAAATGAGGAGGATTCCCTACCTAGATAACCTCACAAGGTTCTCTGTCAAACGGAAAGCAATGTGTCTGCAAGGGACATGTTCCTGTTTCCTACAGTCAGGGCTGCAACTCGGGGAGGGTGCAGGTGGGGGCATGTGCCTGGGGTGCTGGGCTTGGGGGTGGGAGGGGAAATGACAAAATAGTATTTGTACTTTGTACTACAGAATTCCATGTTTTGCCCACAGATCCTAGTTGTGACCCTGTCACCAGTTACAAGAACAGGGCTCTTGTCCTGATTGCATGATGTGATTGAGACAGTAAATACATGCTTTAAAGATCCCCTCCCTGGTCCCTTAGCTTTGCCTCACAATTTCCTCATCTACTCACTGGGTGACCTTTCTGCTCATTAAAAGACTGCATAAAATGCAATTAATAAATTAGCAATATTAAACATCAGGTCTACCTGAAATCAAGGTGACTTGAAATCCCTTTAATCCAAGTTATGTCCTGTGGGTGGAAACCCAATTTAAATGATTTGTTTTTGTTTTATAACATTTGGATTGGCAATGTATATAGGCCTTTCTATTATTCATCTGGACTGGACAAACCAGTTAAGTGAGGGACCCTCAAAAGACTGCATAAGAACATAAGAAGAGCCATGCTGGATCAGGCCAAAGGCCCATCTAGTCCAGCTTCCTGTATCTCACAGCGGCCCCACCAGATGCGTTTGGGAGCGCATGAGACTAGATATCTGTCTCCTGATACCACTCCCCTGCATCTGGCCCTTGAAGTACCCTGGTTTAAAGCCTAGAGATTACACATCTCCATCATGGTTTGTAACCCGTGATGGACTTTTCCTCTAGGAATCTGTCCAATCCCCTTTTGAAGGCATCCAGGCCAGATGCCATCACCACATCCTGTGGCAGGGAGTTCCATAGACTTACAACGCGCTGGGTGAAAAAATATTTTCTTTTGTCAGTTCTTACTCTCCCAGCACTCAATTTGAGTGTATGTCCCCTAGTTCTGGTATTTTGAGAGAGGGAGAAGAGCTTCCCTCTATCCACTTTACTCATACCCTGCATTATTTTGTATGTCTCAATCATATCCCCCTCAAGCGCCTTTTTCCAGACTGAAGAGGCCCAATTGTTTTAGCCTTTCTTCATAAGGGAGGTGCCCCAGCCCAGTAATCATTTTAGTCGCTCTCTTCTGCACCTTTTCCAGTTCCACTATGTCTTTCTTGAGATGCGGTGACCAGAATTGTACACAATACTCCAGGTGGGGCCTTACTATTGTTTTGTATAACGGCATTATAATGTTGGCTGTTTTATTTTCAATCCCCTTTTGATAATCCCTAGCATGGAATTGGCCTTCTTCACTGCTGCCACACATTGGGGAGACACCTTCATGGAGCTGTCCACCAACACACCAAGATCTCTTTCCTGATCCGTCACGGATAACTCAGAGCCCATGAGTTGATAGATGAAGTTTGGATTTTTTGCCCCAATATGCATTACTTTACATTTGGTTACATTAAAACGCATTTGCCATTTCTCAGCCCACTCCCCCAGTTTGGAGAGATCCTTCTGGAGCTCTTCACAATCTTCTCTGGTTTTTACCACATGGAAAAGTTTTGTGTCATCTGCAAACTTGGCCACCACACTGTTTATCCCTGTCTCCAGGTCATTTATGAACAGATTGAAAAGCACCGGTCCCAGGACCGAGCCCTGGGGCACACCGCTTTTCACTTCTCTCCATTGTGAAAATTTCCCATTGACACCTACTCTTTGTTTCCGGGATCTCAACCAGTTCTCAATCCATAAGAGGACCTGCCCTCTTATCCCCTGACTATGCAATTTTCTCAGCAGCCTTTGGTGAGGGACTGTGTCAAAAGCCTTTTGAAAATCCAGATAGACTATATCCACCGGTTCACCCAAATCCACGTGCCTGTTGACCTTTTCAAAAAAATTCTAAAAGGTTTGTAAGACAAGATTTACCCTTACAGAAGCCATGCTGATTTTCTCTCAGCAAGGTTTGTTCTTTTATGTGTTTTAAGATTTTCTCTTGGATGAGGCCTTCCACCATCTTCCCTGGGACAGATGTAAGGCTAACCGGCCTGTAGTTTCCTGGGTCCCCCCTCCTTCCTTTTTTAAAAATTGGTGTGACATCCGCTATCCTCCAGTCCTCCGGCACTGTGGCCGTTTGAAGAGACAAGTTGCATATTACCGTTAAGAGATCTGCAATTTCATTTCTCAGTTCCCTAACAACCCTTGGGTGGATGCCATCTGGGCCCGGTGACTTGTTAATCCTCAATTTATCAATTAGTCCTAAAACCTCCTCTCTTTTAACCTGTATTTGATTTAATTCTTTAGTCAAGAGGGGCGGCTCAGGCAGCGGAATCCGCTCAAGGTCCTCTGTCGTGAAGACAGACGCAAAGAACTCGTTCAATTTCTCTGCAATATCCAAGTCCTCCTTAACCTCCCCTTTTCTTCTCTCACCATCCAGAGGCCCAATTGGTTCTCTGGCAGGTTTTCTACTTCTAACATATTTAAAGAAGCTTTTATTATTACCCTTTATATTGCTAGCCATGCGTTCCTCAAAGTCTTTCTTTGCCTCCCTTATCATCTTTTTACATTTCTTTTGCCAGAGTTTGTGTTCCTTTTTATTTTCCTCATTTGGGAGGATTTCCATTTACAGAAGGACCTCTCCTTGTGCTTTAGAGCCTCTCTAACTCCACTCGTTAACCATGCCGGTGTCCTCTTGGACTTAAATGAGCTCTTCTTTCTTTGTGGTATGCACTTGTGCTGGGCCTCTATTATTGTTGTTTTAAACAGGCTCCATGCACTCTGAAGAGATTGGATTCTTCTAACCCTCCCCTTCAGTTTCTCTCTAACTAGTTTCCTCATCTGAGGGAAGTTTGCCCTTCGAAAATCAAGGGTTTTTATGTCTGATTTGGTTGACACTCTTCCTCCGACATGCATGGCAAAGGTAATTGCAGCATGGTCACTGTTCCCCCAGAGGCTCAGTGACATTCACATCCCTGACGAGGTCCTGAGTATCACACAATATTAGATCTAGAGTTGCCTGTTCTCGGGTGGGCTCCATGACAAGTTGCTCTAAGGCACAGTCATTCAGCAAGTCGAAAAACCCAGTTTCTCTTTCTTGCCCGGAGCTCGCATTGGCCCAGTCAATGTGGGGATAATTAAAGTCCCCCATGATTACTATCCTATCCCTCTTAGCCACCTCCATGATTTCTCTCCTCATTTCAAGGTCCCCCTCAAGTTTTTGATCTGGTGGACGATAGAATACTCCAACTATCATATCACTCTTTGGACCTGGTAGTTTAACCCACAGTGATTCTATGGCGGAGTCAGACCCTCTGTCAATCTCCATTCTGCTGGATTTTATGCCTTCTTTGACATAGATGGCCACTCCTCCTCCAACCCGCCCCTCTCTATCCCTTCTATAGAGTTTATAGCCTGGGATTGCTGTGTCCCACTGGTTCTCCACATTCCACCAGGTTTCTGTTATGGCTATTATATCAATGTTATCCCTAGCTGCCAGATGTTCAAGTTCTCCCATCTTTGCTCGGAGGCTTCGAGCATTGGCGTAGAAGCACTTGTACAGTGGGTCCCGCAACAGCTGCTGCCTTGTTCTTCTCCCCCCACAGCTTTTATTTTCAGTAGACGAACTGTCACATTCCGCTATTCTGCCAGTGTTAATACTTGCTATGTCATCTCTATGTGATTCTCTACCCTCTCCAACCTCATTCCCGAGGATGAGGTGTTCCAACTCGGATGTCACACAGCTCCTGTCGGCTTTCCCCCAGTTATCAGTTTAAAAGCTGCTCTGCTGCCTTTTTGAGGTTGAGTGCCAGCAATCTGGTCCCATCATGATTCAAGTGCAACCCATCCCTCCTGAAGAGGTTTGGCTTGTCCCAAAATGTTCTCCAGTTCCTGACAAATCTAAAGCCCTCCTCTCGACACCATCGCCTCATCCACGCATTGAGGCTTCTGAGTTCTGCCTGCCTGGCGGGACCTGCACGAGGAACAGGTAGCACTTCTGAAAATGCTACCTTGGAAGCCCGGGACTTCAATCTTCTACCTAGCAACCTGAATTTGGCTTCCAAGACTGACCGCTTGGCCTTCCCGACATCATTGGTACCGACATGTACCATGACCACTGGCTCCTTCCCAGTTCTCTCTAACAAGCTATCTATATTTCTGGTGATGTCTGCAACCTTTGCACCCGGCAGGCAAGTGACCATCCGGTTATCATGCTCCTCACAAATCCATCCCTCCGTATTTCTAATGATAGAATCCCCTAGCACAATGAGCTTCTCTCCTGCAGCCTGCTCATCAACATGTACCTGATCTTGTATCTCATCAATAATGATGAGGGAGAGATCCTCCGGCGGAACCACTTCTTCCTCTATGTGTGCCTCATGAGGTGTGCTGAGGGAAAGAGCTTCAAATTGATTGTGCAAGATGAGACTCTCTGAGCGATGCCTTGGCCTTCTACTCCTTTGAGTCACATTCCTCCACCCATCCACCTCCTGAGTTGGGGGAGTGACTTCCTCCTCTGAAGTGTGCCCTGTCTCTTCTTGGACCTGGATAGTCTCTTCCGCTCTGTCCAGGAACTGCTCAAGCTCCTTAATATGTTGCTGGTCCACTATGCGAGCCTCTAGCTGCTGGACCTTCTCTTCCAATAGCGCTACCAGCTTGCACTTGCAGCAGATGTAGTTCTGCACACGCTCTGTCAAGATAACAAACATGGCACAAGTACTGCAGGTAACTACAGCTGCTCCCTGCAACTCCATTTTAACGATTACAATAAAATGTATTCAAGGTCTCAAAAATGTAAACTTGCACTTTTTTTTTAATCTAGTAAGACTCTTTACTTCTTTTATTGTTTAGTCAAAATCTAACAGTGTAGGGGCCGCTAAAGCACCTCTACTCCAACTACAAGCACGTCAGGAAGTGTAGGACCTCCTGAGGAGTTGCTTGGCTTGGGAACTCAATTAAACCCAGAAATTTGTTATTTTTTTTTTAGTTTGCACGCGCCGTAAGGCGCGTGCTGCTGGTAGCAGCTATTTAAAGCTAAAACTCCGCCCCTTGCTCCTGCAAAAAGAAGAAGTTAGCTCTACCCTTTGTTCTGTGCTCCTCTGACCAGCTCCTTCCTCTCTGCTGCTCTGCCAGAAGAGGACTGAGAGACTGCTGGTAGCAGCTATTTAAAGCTAAAACTCCGCCCCTTGCTCCTGCAAAAAGAAGAAGTTAGCTCTGCCCTTTGTTCTGTGCTCCTCTGACCAGCTCCTTCCTCTCTGCTGCTCTGCCAGAAGAGGACTGAGAGACTGCTGGTAGCAGCTATTTAAAGCTAAAACTCCGCCCCTTGCTCCTGCAAAAAGAAGAAGTTAGCTCTGCCCTTTGTTCTGTGCTCCTCTGACCAGCTCCTTCCTCTCTGCTGCTCTGCCAGAAGAGGACTGAGAGACTGCTGGTAGCAGCTATTTAAAGCTAAAACTCCGCCCCTTGCTCCTGCAAAAAGAAGAAGTTAGCTCTGCCCTTTGTTCTGTGCTCCTCTGACCAGCTCCTTCCTCTCTGCTGCTCTGCCAGAAGAGGACTGAGAGACTGCTGGTAGCAGCTATTTAAAGCTAAAACTCCGCCCCTTGCTCCTGCAAAAGAAGAAGTTAGCTCTGCCCTTTGTTCTGTGCTCCTCTGACCAGCTCCTTCCTCTCTGCTGCTCTGCCAGAAGAGGACTGAGAGACTGCTGGTAGCAGCTATTTAAAGCTAAAACTCCGCCCCTTGCTCCTGCAAAAAGAAGAAGTTAGCTCTGCCCTTTGTTCTGTGCTCCTCTGACCAGCTCCTTCCTCTCTGCTGCTCTGCCAGAAGAGGACTGAGAGACTGCTGGTAGCAGCTATTTAAAGCTAAAACTCCGCCCCTTGCTCCTGCAAAAGAAGAAGTTAGCTCTGCCCTTTGTTCTGTGCTCCTCTGACCAGCTCCTTCCTCTCTGCTGCTCTGCCAGAAGAGGACTGAGAGACTGCTGGTAGCAGCTATTTAAAGCTAAAACTCCGCCCCTTGCTCCTGCAAAAAGAAGAAGTTAGCTCTGCCCTTTGTTCTGTGCTCCTCTGACCAGCTCCTTCCTCTCTGCTGCTCTGCCAGAAGAGGACTGAGAGACTGCTGGTAGCAGCTATTTAAAGCTAAAACTCCGCCCCTTGCTCCTGCAAAAAGAAGAAGTTAGCTCTGCCCTTTGTTCTGTGCTCCTCTGACCAGCTCCTTCCTCTCTGCTGCTCTGCCAGAAGAGGACTGAGAGACTGCTGGTAGCAGCTATTTAAAGCTAAAACTCCGCCCCTTGCTCCTGCAAAAGAAGAAGTTAGCTCTGCCCTTTGTTCTGTGCTCCTCTGACCAGCTCCTTCCTCTCTGCTGCTCTGCCAGAAGAGGACTGAGAGACTGCTGGTAGCAGCTATTTAAAGCTAAAACTCCGCCCCTTGCTCCTGCAAAAAGAAGAAGTTAGCTCTGCCCTTTGTTCTGTGCTCCTCTGACCAGCTCCTTCCTCTCTGCTGCTCTGCCAGAAGAGGACTGAGAGACTGCTGGTAGCAGCTATTTAAAGCTAAAACTCCGGCCCTTGCTCCTGCAAAAAGAAGAAGTTAGCTCTGCCCTTTGTTCTGTGCTCCTCTGACCAGCTCCTTCCTCTCTGCTGCTCTGCCAGAAGAGGACTGAGAGACTGCTGGTAGCAGCTATTTAAAGCTAAAACTCCGCCCCTTGCTCCTGCAAAAAGAAGAAGTTAGCTCTGCCCTTTGTTCTGTGCTCCTCTGACCAGCTCCTTCCTCTCTGCTGCTCTGCCAGAAGAGGACTGAGAGACTGCTGGTAGCAGCTATTTAAAGCTAAAACTCCGCCCCTTGCTCCTGCAAAAAGAAGAAGTTAGCTCTGCCCTTTGTTCTGTGCTCCTCTGACCAGCTCCTTCCTCTCTGCTGCTCTGCCAGAAGAGGACTGAGAGACTGCTGGTAGCAGCTATTTAAAGCTAAAACTCCGCCCCTTGCTCCTGCAAAAGAAGAAGTTAGCTCTGCCCTTTGTTCTGTGCTCCTCTGACCAGCTCCTTCCTCTCTGCTGCTCTGCCAGAAGAGGACTGAGAGACTGCTGGTAGCAGCTATTTAAAGCTAAAACTCCGCCCCTTGCTCCTGCAAAAAAGAAGAAGTTAGCTCTGCCCTTTGTTCTGTGCTCCTCTGACCAGCTCCTTCCTCTCTGCTGCTCTGCCAGAAGAGGACTGAGAGACTGCTGGTAGCAGCTATTTAAAGCTAAAACTCCGCCCCTTGCTCCTGCAAAAGAAGAAGTTAGCTCTGCCCTTTGTTCTGTGCTCCTCTGACCAGCTCCTTCCTCTCTGCTGCTCTGCCAGAAGAGGACTGAGAGACTGCTGGTAGCAGCTATTTAAAGCTAAAACTCCGCCCCTTGCTCCTGCAAAAAGAAGAAGTTAGCTCTGCCCTTTGTTCTGTGCTCCTCTGACCAGCTCCTTCCTCTCTGCTGCTCTGCCAGAAGAGGACTGAGAGACTGCTGGTAGCAGCTATTTAAAGCTAAAACTCCGCCCCTTGCTCCTGCAAAAAGAAGAAGTTAGCTCTGCCCTTTGTTCTGTGCTCCTCTGACCAGCTCCTTCCTCTCTGCTGCTCTGCCAGAAGAGGACTGAGAGACTGCTGGTAGCAGCTATTTAAAGCTAAAACTCCGCCCCTTGCTCCTGCAAAAGAAGAAGTTAGCTCTGCCCTTTGTTCTGTGCTCCTCTGACCAGCTCCTTCCTCTCTGCTGCTCTGCCAGAAGAGGACTGAGAGACTGCTGGTAGCAGCTATTTAAAGCTAAAACTCCGCCCCTTGCTCCTGCAAAAAGAAGAAGTTAGCTCTGCCCTTTGTTCTGTGCTCCTCTGACCAGCTCCTTCCTCTCTGCTGCTCTGCCAGAAGAGGACTGCATGCTTGACTATCATAGAGGTTCTGCCAGTTAGTATCCACAAGGGAATTTGAATATTTTCTCATGAGTGGTGGAAATATCTCACAGCCTCTACAGGGATAGGAGACCAAAGATGGTCTACCCCAGGAGGCTAATACTGTAGTTCTAAATGGTTTGCTGGTAACTTGTGGGGATTATTTAGGCTTCATCAGATGACTCTGTCAGAGTCCTGGTTGACCCTGTAATGAGGAAATGGCTAGATGCATTGGCATGATCACTCCTAAATGTTTCCTCCTATGAAGTGGAGCCAAGCTTCCCCCTGGTTTACCAGGGAACTGGAAGTGATGAAGCAAGTAGCAGGGAGACTAGTGAAATGATGACAGAAGACCTGAGAGTGAATGGAACAGAACACAGTCTAGGGTCCACTAGTAGGCCTCCTCCATGGCACCATTTCCTGCCACCATTGCATCTATACAGTGTCATCCAGAGGAACTGCTTTAAGTGGTCCAGGGCCTATTACATGTGGGCTGACAAGAAGAGAATGCACACCAAAATTTGCACACAATCTTGCAGGTAAAATCATTTGATATGCTCTGATTTGGATGCCACAGTTGATGCAGATTTCATGAATGTAACTTTGTCCCCCTTATTCTGTTTAATGGACATAAAACCTGCTTATGTCTGATGACGTAGACATGTCTGCAAAAGCTCACTCTAAAAATACAGAAGTTAGTTTTTTAAGGTGCCACCATGTTTTTGTCTTTATTTACTTTTTTTTCACCTATAGGTTTAAATTGATATCAGGTTTCAATAATGGACTGAAACTTAATCCAGGCAGAGGTGCGCCTGGGTCACTTGAAAGATAGTTCAGGGAATGGCGATCCAGCCTGTATACAGCACTGAGTCACCCTCCCTCTGAAAACACAGGTGTGCTGTTTGGGTACACTCTTGGATTTAACTATGACTCTAGATGCTGAGGTTATAGCAGTGGCCCAGTTAAAACTAGTGCACCAGCTCCACTCATCCCTGGAGGTGTCTGATCCAGCTATGAGGACACATGCCTTAATCCACTCTATGTGGGGCTGCCTTGAGAAAGTGTTCAGAATCTTCAGTGGATCCAAAACGCTGCAGCCAATTTATTAATGAGAACTGGTTACAGAGATCACATAATCCTAATTACAGCAGCTCCACTAACTGCTGCTCTGCTTCCTGGCACAATTCCAAGGGCAGATTTTGATTTATAAAGCCCTAAATAGCTTAGGTCCTAGAGTAGACTATATCTCCCTTTATGAGCCTGCCTGGGTTTAAAGGCTATAAGGACAGGCTTTTATCTCAATCCCACCCACCCCCTCATGTGCACTGAGCTGGGTAAAGGTAGATGAGAGTACTCTGTCTTTGCCTCCTGGATTTGGAAATTCCTTCCCAGAGTGGAAGCCATGCTGTGTCTTAAATCAGGCCTATTTTTATCTACTAATTGTCAGATTATATTTAATTCTTTTAAAATGCTGGCATTTAAGGTCAGTAATAAGTCAGTGTTTTAAGCTTTCAATACTGCTTGTTTCAATGGAAGCAGCTCTGGGTCCTTTTTTTTGGAAAAAGGCAAGGTCCAAATACAGTACTGGATCTTGAATGAATGAATGAAAGCAGTTCACTATTTCAGGGGCATCCTGTGGCAAGTCACAACTGAATTGGGAAGGGGGTTTGGCGAGTCTGCTCTTCCCTACATTCCACGGATTCAAGGGGCCCACTCTAGTGGTGACTGACTGACTGACCTTCCTCTTTAAAGACGCATACGGTGACCTTGTTATTTAGTCCCTCTTCTTATTTCCCTGGCCCTATTGTTTGCCGCCATCTTGCCCCTCCGCTGCCCTTGCCTGGTGGCTCGGCTATTTTTAGCTTCTAGCCTTTTATGTTTTTTTTATGTTTTTTTATGTTGTCAGCCGCCCAGAGTTCCCGTTGGGAAGATGGAGCGGGATATAAGTACTTAAATAAAATAAATAAATAAATACTAAGAGATTTCGGCCAGCGCCTTGTACATCTTTCCTTAGTTTTCACAGGCGAGTAAGGTTGGTCCTCACCAGGCGGTCCTTAATTCAGGGGTGTCCAAACTTTGGCCCTCCAGATGTTTTGGACAGCACTGTGGGAGTTGTGGTCCAAAACATCTGGAGGGCCAAACTGCGGAATCAGAATCAGAATCAGAATCAGAATAATTAACCACGCAGCCTCGACCAGGCCCTACCAGGCGCCCTTCTTTTCCCCTTCACTCCCTATAGGCGGGATGGGTCATCGGCGACTCCGGAGCAGATAGCAACAACACCCCCCCCCGCAAATTTTGGACTGAGAGGCGATCCTGGTCCACTCGCCACTTTTATTTATTTATATATTTATTTATTAGAGCTCATATACCGCCAGTCTTCAGGACGGAAATCCGGGCGGTTCATAACAATAAAATGGACAAAAAACCAGCTTATATACTGCACTGTAATAAAAGCAACAAGATCAACTAAACATTAAAGATAAAAAACGATAGCAGGGAGACAAATGGCGGATGAAAAAAAAATTGCGCTGGTCAGGCAAGCCCTGAACTCCCGACGAGGAAGGCAACCCCTTGGATGGCCAAAGGAGCGTCAGAGGCAGAGAGGAGGAGGCAGAGGCTTCTCGCTCTCCCTCCTCCTCTCCTCCCTCCCTTCCCGCTGGAAGCGGACTCCATTTCCCGGGATGCACCTCGGGAGGAGGGCCGAGCGAGCGGAAGGCGTCGCTCTCCCAGCGGCAGCTCCATCCGGGGCCTTGGGGCGTCTCTCCTCCCTTTTTCGCGCCGCCGGCTGCCGCGCTGTGGTGGAGCCGCGGGCCTGTCCATGTGCGCGCGCTGAGCGGCCGTGGCGCCTCCGCTCTGCTCTGCTCTGCTCTCTCTCTCTCTCTCTCTCTCTCAGTCTCTCGCCCCGCGTGGCCTAGTCTCTCTCTCTCTCTCTCTCTCCCGCCGGCCTTGAGCCGCGGCCATGGATCCCAACACCATCATCGAGGCCCTGCGGGGCACCATGGACTCCACGCTGCGGGAGGCCGCCGAGAGGCAGCTCAACGAGGTGAGGGAGGCAGCGGAGGCAGAGGCAGGGGGTCCCGACACGCAGCGTCGCCGACGAGGCCGAGGGCGGGGAGGGCGCCGGGTGGCGGGAGGCAGGCGCGGGCCTTTCGGCGAGCGCGGACCAGGCGTCGAGGGAAGGAGGGAAGGAGGGAGGCCGCGCCGGGGGGAGGGAACCGGGACGGGCCCTGTGGGAAGAAGGCCCGCCGGGTGGAAGAGGGTTGGGGCCACGAGGGGAGCGCCCTGAAGGGTACAGCGGCGGGGTGGGGTGGGGGGGGGGTGGGGTGGTGGGGGGCGCGGGGAGGTCACCTCCAGGCTTGCCCGGCGCGTCGGGACGTGCCCGGCGGGGTCTCGGGGGACGTGGCCGGGGCAGGCTGGCCGGCCGGAGGGGGCAGATGGGGCCCTTCGTGTCGTGCTCCACGTTTGCACTTGGGCGCGCACTTGGGGCGGCGGCGGTGGCGGTGGAGACTCGACCGGGGCCCGCGCCGGAGCAGAGAAGGAAGCGGGCAGGAAAGAGGGAAGAAGGCGGCAGTTTGGGCGGCGTGGAGAGCCAGCCCGGGAGGGAGGCGCAGACGCACACACACACACACACACACACACACACAGAGAGAGAGAAGAGGCTTCTCTGGCCAAGCGCGGGCAGGAAGCGGAGGCCTCGCCAGTGGCCGGCCGGCCGGTGGGTCCTCCCCACCGTCGAGGCCTCTTTTTCCCGCCCTCTCCCGCCAGCCTTGTCCTCCGCGGGGGCACATGGCCGCGGGCGGATCCGCCGCTGGGCGAGGGCGCGGCAGGGGCTGAAAGTCGTGAAAGCCGGGGGGGGGCGCCCCCCTCGCCACGTCCGCGGCCCCCGAGGGAGTTTTTTAAAACGGCTCCTCTCCAAACTGGGCGGCTGAAAGATTCCGAATCGGTGCTCTAGTCTTAAGAGGTCATTTATTCCTTATACGGGCACAACGTCGTGATTTCAGGCTAAGAAGCGGAAAACTCAGGTTCCTGGCAAAAGAAGGGGGTGGTGGAGGAGAGAGCGGAGATGGTTTAGCAATGGGAGGAAAGACCTCTCACATCCTGGAGAAATAAACAGTTCTATGAAGAGCAGAGCACAAACCTTCCTTCTGCGGAGACTTCACAATTATGCAGGACGATAAACTTTATAGACTAGAAAGTGTGGTTGGAATTAAGTTTCAAAGCATATTCTGTACGGTTGCATTTTCCCTTTAAACTTGAAATACCGTGCTGCAATGAAACTCCTCTAAATAAAGCAAGATACTACTGTATCTCTACAGTTTCTGGGGGGGGGTCAGTATAATCCACCATTTCCTATATTTTAAACTGGCATTGCACTCCATAAAGTAAAATGTAGTAAAAGCATTAGTAGGATGGTTATCTGCTGATTGTTCTCTTATGACTGTAGACCTCCAGTGGCTTTGTTAGAAGGATGTAGTTTTTCTGGATGCTAGTTTTTAGAAGAATCAACACTATTGTGTTCATTGTCATGATGTCAAAAATATGGTGCTTGCATTGAAAAGTTAAGGTGATAATCTCATAATAGGCGCAAATAGAAATGTAACTTCAGGGCTATGATGTTTTGGATTGAAGGGTTAAGATGTGTATTGGTTTTTCTTAAAATACACATTGGCTTGCTAGGCTTTTCCTTCATTTGTTATCAGTTTACGTACAGGGAACAATAAAGGGGAAATAAGTCTTTTGACCAAGTTAGATTTAAAGGCTGAAGCCCCAGAAGAAAGCAGCTTAATGTTGAGAAGTGTAATAGAGAATTGTTCACTGTTAAACTTAAGTGAAAATTGTGCTGCTAAATTTGCATAAACCTAAGGTCACTGTAAGCTTACTATTTCTAACATTTATAAAAATCAAGCTAAGTGGACCATCTTCCCTTATGTATGGTATTTCTTTTATATGGCCTCATCGTATTTAACTTGGGCTGCTGGACTAATGGAGTCTGGAAAGCTTTAACCAAGGGGTGGCAGAGGCCTTCTGCTGACAGTTCATTTTGTATAGCAGACGATGAGTATATTATGATTTTCAGATAATATAATTTGCCATGCTTCATCTGGCTTGTACAAATGGCTTGCAAGGTATGGTGGTGCTCTGTGTATAAAATAGGTAATCTGTGCGCTTTCTGCATTCACAAAGTGAAAGAGAGTGGTAATACCAACTAAATGAATCTGTAGTTAACAGCGGTTTCAGAAGTGATGCTACTAGATGCGTAAAAGGGGCATCTCTATTCAGAAACATAGAGTGTGAAATTGTCAACTGATTTACTCATGCAACATACAGCTTTGAAATGATTAAGAACATAAGAAGAGCCATGCTGGATTAGGCCAAAGGCCCATCTAGTCCAGCTTCCCGTATCTCACAGTGGCACCACCAAATACCTCTGGGAGTGCACAAAACTAGATATCTGTCTCCTGATACCACTCCCCTGCATCTGGCCTTTGAAGTACCCTGGTTTTAAGCCTGGAGATTACACATCTCCATCATGGTTTGTAACCTGTGATGGACTTTGCTTTCAGGAATTTGTCCAATTGAGTGTATTGGGGGTCCAAGGGGAGGTGGTTCAGGGACTGTTTTTTCCCCCCTGGGATTACTTGTAATATGGTTTTTAAATTCTCAGAATTTTCTGCATGAATTAAAAACACACAATGACTAAAATCTTGTTGCTTAGCATAATAAAGCACACTACAGTAGGCCCATAGAATAAATAAGGATATGATGAGTCAACTCATATGTAAGTTCTGCTCATTCATATGGGGTTATTTTAGCGTAGCACAGCCCACTTGAATCATTGCTGATGTACAAAAAAAGAAGCCGCTATGGTGCTTCCTGGAAGTAGTAGTCTCACTGCCTTTTAGGTTCTACAGGAAGTTTCATTTGAAGAGCAGTCAGAAGGCAGACCAAGTAATAGGGACTCAGCCTCTACTGGATGGGGATTCATTCCCTCTGAAAACTGGTGCGCACATTAGGAACATGGATGTCCAGGTTTGGGCAGTGGCAAGGTGCCTTTGCACAGTTGATTAACTGGTATACCAGCTGTGTCCTTTCCTGAAGAGATGTGACCCGGCAGTGGTGACACATGGCCTGGTTATATATTGGTTGCATTTCTGTACATGGGGCTACATTTGGAAAGTGCTCAGAAGCTTCAGAAGACCCAAAATGATGCAGCCAGATTTTTAACCGGAGCTGGTTACAGTTGTCACATAACATCCCTGTTACAGCAGCTCCAGTGGTTGCTGGTCACTTACTGGGTGCAATTCAAAGTGCTGCTGTTGACCTATAAAAGCCCTGAACTGCTTGGAATGAAGTTATCTCAAGGACCATATATCCCTCTGTGAGCCTGCCTGAGTATTAAAAGAACCTTGGGAGATCTTTTTCTGTTCCACCATCTTCACAGGTGCACTTAGTGGGGAAACTAATACTGCTGCTACCAAACTCTGGAACCTTCTCTGACCAGATAGCATCCTGGCCCCATTGTTTCTGCCCTTCTGCAGTCAGGTGAAAACCTTCAGACAGGCTTTTCCATAGTGGTAGATTGTCTAGGAGAGGCGGACCAATTTTTTTTAGAACAAACCACCACCATAGTCCTGCTTCGGATCTCCCCCGGCCCAGCCTGGTTTTTGCTCCCCCCCTGCCCATGAACCCACAGGGGATCGAGCAGAGCGTCATGGCCGCAGATGGGAGGGGTGGTGGAGAGAGAGAGCTGGATGCAGCTGTGCTGTGATTTGCATGCACACACATATTAAAACCACTAAAAGGTTTAAGAGCTCTGAGAGTCAACTGCGCGGGACGTTTGGGGGCGTCAGGTAGGCCATGGGCTGTTCAAAGTTTGACAGCCTTGGAATAGAAAAATGAGGTGCTCTTTGCTTTTCCTTGTTAAGTGTACAAAACAATTGAGGGAGTTATATTTGTTTTAACTTTTGCATATGGATAAACTAGAAAAAGAAAATATATTTATTATTTATTTATTTAAATATTTTACCTCACCTTTCTCCCTAAAAGGACCCAATGCAGTTTACATCATTAAAAAGACAGTATTTGAAAGCTAAAAACAGTAAGTATTTAAATATTTGAAAAGAATTAAAAATGATACATACAATCAGTACTAAAAACACATTTAAAAACAACAGAGCACAACAATCCATTAAAAAAGCCCATAATCCCCTTGACTTTCCTTGACTTTCCAACTGATGATTTAGATGTAATAACTTGTTAAAAGATTATGAAAGGCTGCAATGAGAGCAAAATAATTACATGACATCATTATTAGAGTAAAAATGCTAAAATATAACTTTAAAATAACTAGGACTTACTGTCACTTTACTAAATGTCATTAAACATTTAAAATGTCATAGTAAGGATTGCCATATATTTTTGACTTACATAAACAATGTATTCTCTTTTATATTAAGGTTTTTTAATCTAGATGACCATATTAATATTATGTTATGTGATATCCTAACCCTAACATATTACTGTATCATGATACCTATTTTAAAATATTAAGTTTATACTTTTGTGGTTTTTAGAATGCAGTTATATGTATTATAGCTGTTGCACCAATGTAAAATTGTCATGTTTTAGGGTTGACCAGATGATCCTCTGTTTAAGTTAAGATATCTAGATAAACATGCAGCTTCAGATTTGCTTGATGTGCTAAATATGTTAACGCTAAAATTGAACTCTAATGGTATTCTGTCTCTCACGAATTGTGGTTTCCCATCTCTCACAATAATCTATACTGAGCTAATGGCATAATATATGCTTTTCTCTTTGTGATATATCTGTGCAGCTATGAATAACTGACTAGTGTAATATAACTGTGAAACTAAGTGGCCCTTTGGTAGGAAAGTTGGCTGAAAATGCTTTTATTTCCTAAGAGAGTGGTATAACATTTGTGATAACAGTGATAAAAGAGCTCTGTTAATGAGATTTCTTAGTAAACATAGCTTTTGGAAAATGTCCCTGGATTCTTTGGCTGTTAGTCAACTGAGAACTCATACCCATGACACAGCATGTTGGGGAGAAAGCTGGTTAGTTTACAGTTATATCGTTTTATTGCTTGATATGTGAATGTGCTCTTAAAGACTTGTTTATAAATTGGGAACATTTTATTGTTTTATTTATTTAAAGTATTTTTACCCCACTGTCTTCTTTAAAAGGACCCAAGGTGGCTTATCTCATTAAAATAGTATTAAAGCTAATAACAATAATGAATATACAAATACTAAAAAGGATCAAACAAATACCATACAAAAATGTAAGCAACACCAAGACACATTCATAGCAGTAAGGTACAACAGTCCCTTTAAATAAAAAACCCATTCAGTCAGCCAGTTCCAAAGTCTGGGAGGAGTACAGTATCAGAGAAGGCCATCTCTGGAGTCCTCTCCAATCACACCTGTGATTAGAGAAAGGCCTCTCCTGATGATCTTAACACTTGAGTAGGCTCATAAAGGGAGATGCAGTCCATGAAATAGGTTGGGCTCAAGTCATTTAGCAATTCAGATGTTAGAACCAACACCTTGAATTCAGCCCAGTGAGGCTGTTATAACAGGGGGGTTAGATCAGTGCTCCCCAACCTTTTTATCCCCGCGGACCAGTAAATTTTTGATAATTTTTCCGTGGCCCGGGGGTGGGGGTGGGGAAGGGGGGGAGATAAAGGAATGCGAAAGGGGGGTCGGGCGGGGAGGCAAAAGAGGGTGTGTGTGTGAAAGCAAAGGATGGGAGGGAAGGAGGAGGGGGAGGCAAGGGTGCAAGGAGGAAGGCTTGGCGCGTGTGCCTTGTGAAGGAAGCCACTCCCCCCCACACACGGGCGGGGTGGGGGGAAACCCAGGGCTCCTGGGAAGGCGGGCCCCCGTCTCCTCCTCCTGTCAGCAGCTGTACACACACACACACACACACACACACACACACACACACACACACACACACACACAGAGAGAGAGAGAGAGAGAGAGAGAGAGAGAGAGACGCACCGCGACCGCACCACCCCACCCCACCCCCTCCCTCTCACCTTTGCAAACAGGCGAGTTGGGGCTCTTCCTTTCCGGGGAGGCCCGGCTTTGCTCGGGGACCGCCGCTGCTGACGGGGCCGGATCCTTCCCGAGGAGGAGGAGGAGGAGGAGCAGGCGCTGCCTTCGGGCGCCGGCGGAGACACCGGGGAAGCGCGGGCGCCGGCGGCGGCGGCGGGGCGAAGAGCCAGGGGGAGGCGGCAGGTGGGGGACCGAGGGGGGCTGCCGCGCGCCCCTCCCCCTCCTCCTCCTCATGTGGGGCTGCCCCGTGCCCCCGGTGGGCAGCTTTCTTTCTTTCTTTCTTTCTTTCTCCCTCGCTCCCTCCTTCCTTTCTTCCTTCCTTCCTTCCTTTCTTTTTCTTTCTCTCTCTCTCTCCCTTCCTCCTTCTCCCCCTTTCTTTCTTCCTCCCTTCCTCCTTCCCCTTTCTTTCTTTCTTTCTTTCTTTCTTTCTTTCTTTCTTTCTTTCTCCCTCGCTCCCTCCTTCCTTTCTTCCTTCCTTCCTTCCTTTCTTTTTCTTTCTCTCTCTCTCTCCCTTCCTCCTTCTCCCCCTTTCTTTCTTTCTTTCTTTCTTTCTTTCCTTCTTTCTTCCTTCCTTTCTTTTTCTTTCTCTCTCTCTCTCCCTTCCTCCTTCTCCCCCTTTCTTTCTTCCTCTTCCTTTCTTTCTTTCTTTCTTTCTTTCTTTCTTTCTTTCTTTCTTTCTTTCTTTCTTTCTTTCTTTCTTTCTTTCTTTCTTTCTTTCTTTCTTTCTTTCTTTCTTTCTTTCCCTTTTCTTCCCCCCTCCCTTCTTTCTTTCTTTCTTTCTTTCTTTCTTTCTCCTCCCTCCCTCCCTCCCTCCCTTCGGTGACGGGGGGCACCGAGGCTGGTGGGGGAAGCAAGGCGGCGGCGGCTCCCTGGACGGCCCCGCAAGGCCGGTGACGGGGGCCGAGGCAGCGCGGGGAAGCAAGGCGGTGGCGGCGGTGGCTCCTGGACAGCCCCGCAAAGCCGGTGACGGGGGGCCGAGGCCGGCGGGGGAAGCAAGGCGGCGGCGGCGGCTCCCTGGACGGCCCCGCAAAGCCGGTGACGGGGGGGCCGAGGCCGGTGGGGGAAGCAAGGCGGCGGCGGCTCCCTGGACGGCCCTGCAAGGCCGGTGACGGGGGGCCGAGGCCGGCGGGGGAAGCAAGGTGGTGGCGGCAGCGGTGGCTCCCTGGACGGCCCCGCAGGGCCGGTGACGGGGGGCCCGAGGCCGGCGGGGGAAGCAAGGCGGCGGCGGCTCCCTGGACGGCCCCGCAAGGCCGGTGACGGGGGGCCGAGGCCGGCGGGGGAAGCAAGGCGGCGGCAGCGGCGGCTCCCTGGACGGCCCCGCAAAGCCGGTGATGGGGGCCCGAGGCCGGCGGGGGAAGAAATGCGGTGGCGGCGGCTCCCTGGACGGCCCCGCAAAGCCGGTGACGGGGGCTGAGGCCGGTGGGGAAGCAAGACAGCGGCGGCGGCAGCTCCCGGGACGGGGGCAATTGGGGAGGATTGCGGCGGCGGCGGCAGCGGCGGGGGCGGGGGGGGGGGCGGCGGAGGCCCGGAGGCCCGGCACTGATTCATCCACGGACCGGCACCGGTCCGCGGCCCCGGGGGTTGGGGAACACCGGGTTAGATGACCCAGTAACTAGCTCTGGCCAGCAGCCTGACTGCTGCGTTTCAAACTGATTGACATTTCCTGACACTTTCCCTAGGCAGCCTCCCATAGAGAACATTAGTTACATCCTGGCTGGATTACTATAAGGTGTGTCTCACTTTGGCTAGATCAGACCTTTCCAGCTGACAACCTAATTTTATTTGTGCAAAGGCACCTTGGCTGTCACTGAAACCTGGGTATCTGGGCTCAGAGACAAATCAGGAATAACTGTTCAGTGTGAAATATTATCTGTTGTAATATTTAGAAATAATTTCCCCAACATTATTCCTTTATTGTAGTGTTGTATCTTATCAGCTTGGTTGTGGCTCTGAAGCAGATTAAACTGACCTCTGTGGAAAGAAATATACAGTGGAACCCCGATTTATGACATTAATCTGTTCTGAGTGCACACTCAGAACTCGATTAGCTCGTAAATCAGGGAGCAGTTTCCCATAGGGATGTGTTGAAATCTCTTCCTCTGGAACAGATTAACTTTCAGTGCATTCCTATGGGAAACCACTTTAGACAACCTGCGGCTCCCCCAATTGGGAGTGTTGGGGGGAAGCCGAGGGTCATTTAAAATGTCTTTAAGCAACTGAGCCAAGCACTTGGCTCGGTTGCTTAAATACATTTTTTAAAAACTGCTGCTTCTCCCCCCCCCTCCATCGCCACCATTGGACGGGTAGAGGGAGAAGCGGCAGATCTTTCAAACTTTTTTTCTCCCGAACCAAGCGCTGGTTTCTGCCAGCGGGACTGCAGTATATGAACCACAAAAGGGCGGGGGACCACTGTATTCTAGGCTCAGAGTGTCCCGCTCTAATTAGCTAATGAATCCACAACACCTGCAAAGGGTTCCTGAGCCTTTTTTAAATGGTCTGTCAGGCTGGTTCAGCAGGAATCAGAAACATGGGAAAGACTGCTGACCTGACAGTTGTGCAGAAAACCATAATTGACACCCTCCATAAGGAGGGATAGCCCCAAAAGGTACAGATTGCAAAAGAAGTTTGATGTTCCCAAAGTGCTGCATCAAAGCACATCAATAGAAAGTTATGTGGAAGAGAAAAGTGTGGAAGAAAAAGGCACACAAGCAGCAGGGAAGACCGCAGCCTGGAGAGGATTGCCAGGAAAAGGCCATTCAAAAGAGTTGGGGATTTTTACAAGGAGTGAACTAAGGCTGGAATTAGTGCATCAAGAGCCACCACACACAGACGGATCCTGGACATGGGCTTCAAATGTCATATTCCTCTTGTCAAGCTGCTCCTGAACACTGTTGCTCAGTGGTCCAAAGTCCTCTTTTGTGATGAGAGCAACCTTTGCATCTTATTTGGGTGCACAATGCTTGAAGTCCAGTGTGAAGTTTCCACAGCCTGTGTTGCTTTGGGGAGCCATGTCATCTGCTGCTGTTGGTCCACTGTGCTTCATTAAGTCCAGGGTCCCAACGCAGCCGTCTATCAGGAGATTTTGGAGCACTTCATATTTCCTTCTGCAGACGAGCTTTATGGGGCTGCTTGACTTCATTTTCCAGCAGGACTTGGCACCTGCCCTCACTGCCAAAAGTACCAAAACCTGCTTCAGTGACCATGGGATTACTGCGCTTGATTGGCCAGCACACTCACCTGACCTGAACCCCATAGAGAATCTATGAGGCATTGCCAAGAGAAAGATGTGGGTCATAAGACTGAACAATGCAGCGGAGCTGAAGGCCACTATTGAAGCATCCTGGTAGCCTGCATACTGTAATTAAAACTAAACTGTCCAGAGAATACTTGAAGTGGTATGGGGCGTATATTAGCAGAACACTTTTCCATAACACCTCAGCAGTGCCACAAGCTGATAGCATCCATGCCACAATGCATTGAGGCAGTAATTGATGCAAAAGGGACCCAAACCAAGTACTGAGTACATATGCATGCTTATACTTTTCAGAGGTCCAGTATTGTTCTCGTTCCAATCCTTGTGTTATTGATGTCATGTAATATTCTAATTTTCTAAGATTGTGAATTTGGAGATAAGCTGTATGTCATAATCATCACAGTTATACCAAAATAAGGCTTGACATATCTTGCTTTACATGTAATGAATCTATCTCATATATTAGTTTCATCTTTGCGTTGACTTACTGAAATAAATGAACATTTGCACGATACTCTAAATTTTGAGTTTCACATGTGGAGTTGATTCTCTTTTTGACCTCTTCTAAGTTGACCTTTTGATGCCTTCCCTGCTCTTTTACATGGTCTCCTTCTGAAGATCCAGTTTAGGTTTGAGCAGGACTTCTTTGTGGTGCTTCTTTAGAGCAGGCCTGCCCAACAGGTAGATCCACGGGCTACTGGTAGCCCGTGAAGGGTTCATAAGTAGCTCGCTGGCTATCAATAAAAAAGTGAGGGGATAAGTTCTCCACCCCTTCCTTCCCCCATTCCAAGGACCACCACTGCCCCAGCAAAGTTCTGGGTCTGCCAGCCCACTGTCTCAGCCGAGCGAGGCAGTTCAAGGGCAATGGCACATTGAAATATGTTCCCTCCAGAACGGATTAATTGGTTTTCAATGCATTCTTATGGGAAACCACTTCTCTGCATACAAAAGTTTTTACTTAAGAGCATGTGCTCGGAACAGATAAAATTTGTAAGTAGAGGTTTTAGTGTCATAGCCCTCAGGCACTTTGGACCGGAAAAAGTAGACCTTGGCCCATTCAAAGTTGAGCAGCCCTGCTCTAGAGGAACAATTTCAGAATATAGGCTGGAAGATTTCTCCTTTACTCTGTGTTATCTTTGCTTTGTGATCCTACAAAGTTCTGTCTTACTCCCATATTGTTTAGTATTTGCATTAAGTCACCACTCAAGGTCATGTGGATGAAATGCCAGTGTATTGCACAGCTTTATTTGTCCATGTGCAAGTCATGGCTGTGGCTGTATTGTGTGGCTGTGGCAGTATTGGACTGCTAGTTGACTTTGGTAACTGACTAGACCAGGCCTGCTGAATATGTCAACCGTGGGGCTGTTTTAAGGAGCCCACAAGGTCTACAACAGCCATGCAATCCACCACCAGCGGCAGTGTGATCGGGGGCAATAGTTTCTCCCACCCGTCCAGCTTTCTCTACCTGTCCCTCCTTCCCACCTTCCTTTCTTCCACTGGCAAAGGCAGCCCCTTCCCTCCCAGCTCCCTCCTCCCCTCCCCCTCCTTCCTAGGTGCTTCATCGGGAAGCCGTGCTTCAGCAGCTCTCCAGCGTCGGGGGGCACCCCCGTGTCTCTGTGTTTGGAGCCACGGAGCGATCAGAGGAGGCCTCGTGGGTGGAGCTGGAGCAGCAGTGGTTTCCCCAGCCATGAGGGGGAAGAAAGAGGAGGAGGCGGGTCGGGTGCCTCCTGTTCTCTACCCTCACTTGGCTCTTCTGTTGTGCTAATAAAGTTTGAGTGTGCTCGCCCCTTGAAGTAGCCCACAGAGACGTTCAGGAGCTCCAAGAGTCGACCGCAGGGGACATTCAGGAGCTCCCGGTAGAACACGGACTGTTCAAACTTGGACAGCCCTGGACTAGACAAAGCCTAAAAATACTGAGGCTGTACTGGTGGATGGTTCATCAGACCACTTGAGGGTCTCCTGTTCAGTCTGTACTAGAGACCTGTACTTGTCCTGAAAAACCAGGGGTAGCTGAATCTCTGTGTTGTATTTTTCAGCTTTGGCTGATAGTTATCTGTGATCCTGCATAGTGATGGATAATCAAGCTGCATTGATCCATGTGGCTTTACCCTCCTGTTTAGATTGAATGCATGGTACTGTATGTGTGATTGCTTTTGAAAATAGTTCAGTTAGCTAACTGGGATATTACACCAGTCCTTTCACAGCTCGGGTGCCTACCTCTTTGCTTCTAGGCCCAATTACAAGTGCAGTCTTTTGACCTGTCATGTTCTACACAACTTAGGAAAGAGATGGGAAGCCTCTGGTTCTACAAATCCTTAGGCCTACAGCTCCTATGACCTCTTACCATTCACTACGCTTCATGGGGCTGATGGGATTTGTTTCTTGAAATTTCTGGATGGCAAAAGGTTCTCCACCTTTGGATTTAGAGATTCAGTACCTTGTGGAAAATCAGTTTCAGTGCCTACGTTTCCATACCATAATGTAAATATATGGACATCCTTTTACAAATGCCCCCCTTAGTCTGAAACTTGAAGGAGGAGCTCAAGAAGAATGGCTTTTTTGCTGACACCACTCAACAGCTCGATCATGTTTGTCTAGGTTGTCTGATATATCCATTGCCATCTCTTTGGTTTGGACAAGACTGTTACGTTCACTCAGGCATTTAAATTCTGTTGTCATTTCAATAGAGTCTACATTTTGCACCCTGCTCCTGGGGCTTGTACTTTTGTACCTATGATTGTTCTTGGCTTTGAGCCCAAATGTTTATGCTTTGTTGGTATCTGTTTTTGTGTGTGTGTGTGTGTGTGTGTGAGAGAGAGAGAGAGAGAGAGAGAGAGAGAGGAGGGAGAGAGAGACATCTGAAGAGAAGGAGAGTTATGGTGTGCTGTCTGAGAAATATGGAAAAGAAGACAAGACAGAGAATTATGATGTGATGATGTCAAACATGAGTAAATGGGGATTAAAAGAGAACGAGAGTAAAATACAAGAGGATGGAAAAGATAAAACTGAAATGGGGGAAAAGAATGAGTCAATAAGAGAATCCTTTTAAGCGATGGGCAGTACAGAAGACCTCTGAGTGGAAGAGGAGGGAGATGATGATGGTTGGAAAAAACCATTAAAAGAAGTTGGGACTTATACGGATGAGGAGTCATGGAGAAGGGAGCCACCTAAGTTCCGGGTTGCCAATCTTGTATATAACTGGTCTGTACAAGTAAAACCAGTACGCTGGTCCGGATATTTAGATAGATTCCAATCAGGATGGAAGAAGGAGAGTCTGGAAAACCCAGTGGCACAGTGGGCCAAACATCCTTGCTGTGGAACCCAATGTTTCGGGAAGGGATCCCACAGTTATCACTTCTATACGTAAAAGAACCAGTTAAGGAAGAAATACATGTTTCTCCCCCGCTTAAAGGGTCACTGTTTGAGGAATTAAATATAAAAGAGTGGTCACCTTTGCTTGTTAATAACACTGCTCAATAAAACAATATAAACATGGAACTGTTTAATAAAATTTTATTGAATGTTTCTACAAATAATGTGTTCGAGCCTCATTGTGGGTTGGAACTGAGGGTAGATGAGTTCAAACCCTTACAGTACATTACTTTTTAATCTCTTTGTGGTTATTTTGCCTTTATTATTTTGATTATTTTACAACATGTAGAAATAATTTTAAAATAAATGAAGAGGTATTTCCTAGAGCTCACTTAACAAAGGCATTGGTTTCTACAACTAGTGAGACTAAAAGTACACATGTGGGAGAACATGCCCTGTTGTGGCAGGTCTAACATGCCTGTGCAGTTAAACCACTATAACAATGTGAATTTCTTCACCAGACTGCGTAGGAATAGAAGGTAGAGGACAGGAAGAAATCAAACTTTCTGGCCCTTATTTTGAACTCTGGGTTTAAATTTGACACTTCATTCTGAAAAGTGAAGGCAGCTGTCATTGGAACTACCCAGCTGATAAAGGCCCATATGGGGTTCAAAGGTTAAGTCCTGGTGGTGATTTTTAGTGATCTCATAAAGGTCACCCACTCTTGTCTTCATGCTATCATTGGGCTCATTGTTATAGCAAACATTCATGATACTTTTAAAATGTTTAAGTGTGCTGGAGGTAGAATGACATTCAGAGGAATGGTCCCCTTCCATTTCTCTTTTTTCAGTTTCCCTTTTTTGAGAGAAATATGGAAGATTTACATACAAAACTATATTTAAATGTCTTTAAAACAGCAGCAGCAGTCCTGCAGAAAATACTTATTTGCATTAATTAAACCCCTAATATAGCCAAGATTGTCATTGTACCTGATTAGGTATTTTAGAACCTGAGCTTTCTATGCACATACATAAACAGCTGCTGACATTTATTATTATTATTATTATTATTATTATTATTATTATTATTATTATTATTATTATTATTATTATTATTATTATTATTATTATTATTATTATTAATAATAATAATAATAATAATAATAATAATAATAATAATAATAATAATAATAATAATAATAATAATAATAATAATAATAATAATGTCATTGTCATTGTCATTGTCATTGTCATTGTGTATATACACAGTATACACATACAACGAAATTCAGACACCCAGAGACCAGATTCGTAGGACATATTATATTTTCCTGTGGAATGAACTCATACATGTGCCTGCATCATTATGATACTTTTAGTCATTTGCCTTAATATGTCAGACTTCTAAGCTCTTTCTTTACAAGAGCAGTTGCTGAGAATTATATTGCATGGAGTTTGGCTAAAGGAGCAGCTTGGAAGACAGAAGCAGCTCCACAAAGGTGTCTTGCATTCTGCACGATGTATAGATTTGTAAAAGCAAACAAACCCCAAGAAATGAATGAAGGGGTGGGGTGGGGGAACGTTTCCTTCATTTTGCGAAACCTGCAACATTTTATTCTTGATAGATTTCTTCACCTATGCCCCCCTTTTACTGACAGAGAAATAACAGTGAGTCATAAGTGAGTGAAATCATAAGTCCAGACAACTAGTATTTGTCATTGGCTCCCAAGATGACTTAGCTTTGCATGGAGAAAAGGTTGAAAATCTTCTACTGTTAGTTGTTTTAGCTTTTCCGCATGCACAGGGAGGGAGCCAATTTCAAAAGCTACAATGGAACAATACTTTCTTTGTAGGAAAAAACATTTTTAATGTTGACGGCTCTTAAGCCCTTGCATAACTTTATGAATTTGTGTATCTCCTGTGATATAAACTGGGGATAAACATTTTTAAAAATCACATTGCCTTGTAAAGTGGCTTACTAATGTCAGGATTTTTGGATTAAAGTATTGGCAACAGCTGTTTTATGAATGGCTGTTAATAAACACAATTGTTGTAGGTAGTGCTCTCTACTTTTGAGTCCCCTCAGTTCTCACAATACAAATTCATATCCACATCCCAATTGGGAGTCCGAGAAAACACACACACACACACACAGAGAGAGAGAGAGAGAGAGAGAGAGATGGACTCTTGTGATAATCAAGCACTTTTTCCAGAGGACCAGGCTATTACAACCAAGAAGAAAAGAGAGAAGGAAAAAGACTTGCTGTGTTGGTGACATGGGAGGGAGAATAGTTTGCAACTCAGCTGTTCAACAAACTTTGTAATGACTTTGGAGTATTATTTTATTACATGTGGAATATTATTTTTAATGTGTCTTCATGTACTTTTCTTTTCAGGCTCACAAGTCAGTGAACTTCGTTTCAACTCTTCTTCAAATCACTATGTCAGAGCAACTGGATTTACCAGTGAGGCAGGCAGGCAAGTGTTGATTTACCTCCTTTTTAATGATATGTCTATATAGCATCATTAAACTATTTCTAGGTGGTTAAAAGTATATAATGAAAAATTAATGGAACACACAGGATGACCTCACTGTTCTGCATGGTTATCATTATATGACACTTATTTATTCAAATCCCAGGGGAAGAGTTTATCTCATTTTTCTCTGCAATTCTGTTTTCTAACAAAAAACAAAACAAACAGATAATGGCAATAGACTGCACTCTACAAATGGTTCTGATGAAATGACATTGAATCGCCAAGTTAACATATTCATTACTAAATGATTTGTTTTCTTGTCGTGGACATGTTACTGCATACAAAGATTTATACTTTGTTGGTGGAAGTGTACAGAGGAAACTACTGTAGTTTCCTTGTAATATAAGCTAAAGTAATTTCAGTAAAGTTCTGAAAGCTTTGTTGACATAGGTTGCTTTTCATATTGTGCATGGTAATTGTAACATATATTGGAACTTTAAAATTAAGTATTATAACCAATTTCTATTTACATAAATTTTGAAATGCATGAAATAATCACTGGCTCTTGTTTTATTAAGTAGTGCAGACATTTAAGTTCCCTGAGAATTCACAAAAGTGTTTTGAAAACACAAGCTTTAAAAAATATTACATTCAAATTAAAGGGAATCTCTCAGAGACCGAGTATAGCTTTGGAAATGAAGAAAAAATATAGTGTGGAAGGGGAAAAGGCTGTTCATGTGTACTTTGGCTAGCAAACTAGTTAGTCATGTAACTTGAATTTTCTGTGGATCTAATTTGTATTGCTACAAAAATGTTACTTGCTCCATTGGTTTAAGGCTATACTAATACTGTGTTCTTTCCTGATAGGTGTTATCTACTTGAAAAATATGATAACCCAGTATTGGCCTGACCGGGAAACTAGTCCGGGAGACATCCCACCTTACTCAATACCAGAAGAAGACAGGCACTGTATTCGTGAAAATATTGTAGAAGCTATTATTCATTCTCCTGAATTGATCAGGTATGCCCCAAATAAGGGTCACAATGTCAGTTCTGTCCAAATTTATTCCCCATTTTGTTGTCATTTTCATGAGGTGATAACACAAAGTTGTTTTATATGCATCTAAATTATTGTAGAGAAAAATATAATCATTGTATACTTGTAATTATTTATGAGAAGATGGTAGCTGTATCATTCTGAAGAAATATATATACTTAAACCAACCTCTTTGTGGTTACAACATTTCAAATTGTATTTAGTGCTAGGTCACCTGCCAGGTTTAGTTATTATTATTTATTTGATTTAAATCAAATTAGTTTTTTATTATAGCCAATGGCCAATATATCTATACACATTTATTTGATTTATATACCACACCATCTGGAACCAGTGCCACTCTGGGCAGTTTACAAAGTTTTGAAATAAATAATAACATACATAATACCAAACATAAAAACCATAATTAAAATCAAAATTATAGACAGTAAAAATCCAAGATGCCTTAAAAGAGGTAAAGTAAATATTTCAAAAATGGATCAGCAGCAATGATAATCAATAGTCAAGGAAAGCCGTTTTGAAAAGCCAGGTCTTCCTAAGACGCCACTGAGATTTCTGGTGGCTGTTTTATGGGCTTTTCTCGGCATCACCATTCTCAGATGACCTGCCTGTGATGATTGACTGTATTATGAGGAACGGCTTAGGGAACTGGGAATGTTTAGCCTTTCAAAGAGAAGGCTGAGGGGGGATATGATAGCTATGTTTAGATATTTGAAAGGATGTCATATTGAAGAGGGAACAGGTTTGTTTTCCATGGCTTCAGAGACTAGGACTCGGGGCAGTGGTCTCAAACTACAGGAAAAGAGATTCCATTTGAACATTAGGAAAAAAATTCCTAACAATTACAGCTGTTCACCAGTGGAATATGCTGCCACAAAGGGTGGTGGAGTCTCCTCCTTTGGAGGTTTTTAAGCAGAGGCTGAATGGCCATTTGTCGGAAATATTGTGACGGGGTTCCTGCCTGGCAGGGGGTTCGACTGGATGGCCCTTGAGGTCTCTTTCAACTCCATGATTCTGTGATTCTATCTAAGCTGTTAACTGTTGCAGATTGTGAAACACTGTTGCCATAGCTCTTAAAATAGTACAACTGTTTTGTGTAACCATTTCTGCCTTTTGTTCCAGAGTTCAGCTTACTACTTGCATCCATCACATTATTAAGCATGATTATCCCAATCGTTCCTCCAGTTGTCCTCCTCCTTGGATTTTATCTTCAGTCTGATAATAGTGCTTGCTGGCTTGGAATACTTCTCTGTCTTTACCAACTTGTGAAGAACTATGAGTAAGTTCTTTTTGTTTTGTTTTGTTTTATGGTAGTCTAGGACTGCCATCGTAGGGATGCTTAGTAAAGAGTAGTCATGCTGTATTAGCTGTGGAAGGTCCCTTACGTTGAGCATGGAGTCCCTGCTCATGTAGCTTCTGCCACGATCTGTTAGATTTGTGAGAACAAGAGAAGCAGCCTTGTTCTATGGCAGCCTTATCTCTGCCAAATGATGTTCCATAAAAGATATGCTTGCCCCCCTCTCTTACTATTTTTAAATGGGTATTCAAGACAAAGACATTTCAATTCACCTGGCCTGTATTCGTACATTTCAACAAGGAGGAGGGGGAAAATATGAAGCTATAAAATTGTTTTAACTAGTGCTTCCCCCATTTATTTATTTTATTTTTTTTGCCTCCCGCTGGATGCCCCCACTACCTAAAGGTCTCCCCTCCCCGGCTCACAATCAGAATGAAAAGTTAAAATATCAAAATACAATAAAATTAGAACAATAAAACATTTAGATGCAATGTTTAGATACATTAAAAACACACCACTAAAATTGCCATCTATGTTTACAATATTTGAAAAAATGTCATTTGAAGAGGGGACAGGTTTTTTTCCATGGCTTCAAATGTTAGGACTCGGGGCAGTGGTCTCAAATTACAGGAAAAGAGATTCCATTTGAACATTAGGAAAAAAATTCCTAAGTCTGGGGGCAGCTGTTCAAAGTGGAATATTGCCACAAAGGTGGTGGAGTCACCTCCTTTGGATGGCTTTTTCAGAGGCTGAATGGCCATTTGACGGAAATCTTAATTGCCGGGGTTCCTGCCTGGCAGGGGAAGGACTGGATGGTCCTTCAGGTATCTTTCAACTCCATGATTCTGTGATTCTAGGGCTTTAATATGTCAAAACAAACACTTTGAATTGCCATAGCTCTTAAAATAGTAACAACTGTTTTGTGTAACCATTTCTGCCTTTTGTTCCAGAGTTCAGCTTACTACTTGCATCCATCACATTATTAAGCACCATTATCCCAATCGTTGGACTGCAGAGGGTAGATAAAATTGGATTTTATCTTCAGTCTGATAATAGTGCATGCTAACTTGGAATACTTCTCTGTCTTTCATCTTGGAAGAACTATGAGTAAGTTCTTTTTTTATTTTGCAGCTGGAGAAAGGACTGCCATCGAGATCCATAAAGAGTAGTCATGCTGTACTAGCTGTGGAAGGTCCCCACGTTGAGCATGGAGACCCTGTCTCATGGGGAGTGCAACCCGATCCAGATTTGTGAGAACAAGAGAAGCAGCCTTGTTCTATGGCAGCCTTATCTCTGCCAAATGATGTTCCATAAAAGATATGCTTGTCTCTTACTATTTTTAAATGGGTATTCAAGACAAAGACATTTCCATTATCTGGCCTGACACGAGTTCAGAACAGAAACAAGCCTCACCTGAATTGGTGGCTATAAAATTGTTTTAACTAGTGCTACAATTGTATTATTTGTATTAAATTTCTATTCTAATGCCATGAATTTATCAAGACACATGTCTCTGTAGTAAACATATTGAGCTCTTTAAGGATACCATAAAATATTTTAAATTAATGAATTGAGTCTGTGCCAGATTAAAGACTACCTCATCAAGATGCTTCTGCTGCTAGTCTCCTTTTCAAAAGTACTATATTTTTTTCCATCTATAAGACGACCCATGGATAAGACGACCCTCACTTTTCCAACCCAAAATTACAGTTTCCTCGGCTTACTTCCATGTACAAGACAACCCTCAATGTTTGTTCTAACGATTTTAGACAAAAATAGTTCTATACAAGGAAAATACTATATATTGGAATTAAAAACATAATAGCTGTCACCTTTTGGTCTTCTCCAATTCCTGTGCTGCCCTTTACAATTGTGCCTAAACAAACATTTTGAATTCCATCATGCCCTAACCTGTACTCATGCCCCTACTCATCTCCCTTGACTTGACCTCTTGATTGTAACTTGGAGAGTTCTCAAAGCCCATCTTGCCCTTCTCTGAATGCTGATTCACAGTATGCATGACCTGGAGGAATGCCTTCTTTTCTTCACTTCTCATTTTTTTAGAAGACTGCTTAACAGTGTATATCTTTGCAATAGCTGAGAGGATGAGGCTGTTGATTTTCTGGTAGAATGCAGAGTTGACACTGAAAAACTGTAGCTTGATGTCTCCACAGAAAGCAGCATAGAAATGTGGCGGCTGGTTGTGTGCTTGTTTGTTTGTTTGGTATAGTAAATCCTTTGCATTTGAACTGTATGCTTAGGTCTCTTTTATTTTAAATCATTGTATTCACGTTCTTCCTAAATCCAGTTCTTATCCTTTAAAGATATAAGAAACCGGAGGAACGGACTCCTTTGATAGCAGCAATGCAACACTTCTTGCCTGTTCTGAAGGATCGGTTTATCCAGCTCCTCTCTGATCCCTCTGATCAGTCTGTTCTTATTCAGAAGCAGATATTTAAAATTTTCTATGCTCTTGTTCAGGTGAGAGCAATTTATTATTTTTTGAGCAATATTCACTTTAAACAGGTCAGGACTTTCTAAAAGAGGTTTCTATCAATATTTAGCTAAAGGCCAGGATAATGTACTTGAGCTATTGGAATCCAAAATTAATTTTATGGACTTTACTACTTTGAATAAAATTTTGTGTTCCACATATGTAATGCAAATATTTCCCAAGACTAGTACACATAATATGGTCTACTAAATCAAACCCTTCAAGAATAATATTGGTTAAAATGAAATATAGTGCCCCTCGCCTATCGCAGGGTTAGGGACCCGACCAGACCTGCAGTAATTGAAAATCTGCGGTATGTGAATGCTGGGTTGGGTCGGAACTGGGGGGCCTGTCTGAGCCCCCTAAACTTACCTGTGGCTTGGCACTACCCTGAATGGGCCTCCAATGGCATTCCTGGGCCTGTCAGAGGCCCCAGAAGTGCTTTCCAGTGATCCAGAAGTCACTTCTGGTTCACCAGAAAGCACTTCCGGGGCCTCTGACAGGCCTGGGATAGCCATCGGAGGCCTCAGAAGTGTTTTTCAGCGATCCGGAAGTCACGTTCAGTTTTTTGGAAGTCATTTCCAGTTTGACAGAAAGCACTTTTGGGGCCTCCAAAAGGCCATCCGAGGCCTGTTCAGGAAAGCGACAGGCCTGGGGTAAGTACAGGAGGCCTGAAACAGGCCCATCCAGCTTACTCCAGGAGACTTGCCTTTCATATACTGCAATCCCGCGATATACTAGGACTGCAGTATATGTACCGCAAAAGGGCAGGGGAACACTGTACTGTCCAGAACGTTGTCAATTTATGGTTGCATAAGGAAAATCTCTTGGAAGCCCTGGTGGCAAATTGCTACTCCTTAACAAGGTGGTGATTGTGTTTCTGAGTACATACCCTGGAATTCAACCAGCTCGTTATTAATGACTAGCATTTTGTAATTTTCCTTATATAAATGGCAGATAGAATTACAGTTACAGCTCTTGGATCTACTATCTAGTATAGGTCCAATGTCAGCTGTAATTGATTGGTATGTTTTCTTCTGAACTAGTCCAAATATATGTGGAGCCTTATTAAGCAGCCTAACAGGAAAGTTACAGTTGTCTATTCAAGTAGTTATTCTAACAGGTTAAAAGTGTGCATAGTGCTAATCCTGCATTGCTATCATTTCTTTGAAGGAAAAGGTAGAAGTTTGATTCATTGCTTGATATGGAACAAAGTCTTTTTGTACAAAGTGGAAACTACAAGAATTGTCTTCAGCAATAAAGAGTCTTACAGCACCTTTAGGATTTATAAGTTTTGTTTAGCATAAACCGTCACAGACATAATCCACCTCTTCAGAAATGACTAGAGGACACTAGGCAGCATCTCTATGCATATGAAGAAGTGAGCTACATCCACAAATGTTCATGACAAATAAAACTTTTTATTAGTTGTTTTTGCTCTAACAGTTGAAACAACAGCCTCTGGATGGGGAAGTGTTGCCTTTCATTCCAAAAAGGATGGTGCACATTTTAAGTTAAACTAAGTGGAGAGGTAATAACAATTGTTAATTTTTGCTATTACTTGTTTTTTATTTTGCTTGATCTTTTCTATATTTAACAGTATACATTACCCCTTGAGTTGATCAATCAACAAAATCTAGCGGAATGGATAGAAATTCTGAAGGCAGTGGTGGACCGAGATGTACCAGCTGTAAGTCTTATTTTTTAATTGTATGATGTTTCTACCTTGTATGTAAAACAGTTGGCCTTTCAATTTTCTTGGGGCATGGGCCTGCTGCTTTTAAAATTAAATGATGGCCATGCCTTATCACCTCTGGATGTTGTAGTGCTGGAACTGGAAACACAACTTTTTATGTTTTGTGGTTCTCTTGCTTTCATATAAATACAGTACTCCCCCTTTTATGGCAGGAGTTAGGTGCCTGACCCACCCGCGATAAAGGTAAATCCGAGAAACTGAGATTCCTCAGCAAACTGACCTTGGGCTGCTCCTGCTGGCTTGCACTTCCAAAGAGAGGCACTAACCCCTTCCTGATACCTCAGCAAACAGATCTGGGGCTGCTGCTGCTGGCATGCACTTCCAAAGAGAGGTTTTAACCCCCTCCTGACACCACAGCAAACAGACGGGGGCTGCTGGTGGTGGTGGTGTGTGCTGCCCAAGGTCAGTTTGCTGAGGCATCAGGAAGGGGTTAAAAACCTCCCTTTGTAAGTGCAGGCAGCCCAAGGTTAGTGTGTTGAGATGTCAGGAGAGGGTTAAAAGGCATTCTTTCTAAGTGTGCTTCACTCAAGAAAAAATCCGCTATATACGGAGACTTTAATATATGAACCGCATTGTGGCAGGATACTACTGTAGCTCATTTGGACCATGCTTCTTATTGGAACATACATGATTCAGGTGTTACTTGGAACCCCCTTCTTTTGCCGATGTGATGTGTTTTATTTTTGTCTGGAATATAATTCCATTTGCATATGAAGTCATTGCACAGTAGAAATGAAGGTTTTCATCCCTTGGACAACAGTAGGTTTTAACATAAAGTTTAGAACCTCAAATACTAAGTTAAGCGCTCATTGTTAATTTCCACTGTTCTTAAAGGAAACCCTACAGGTTGATGAAGATGATCGACCTGAGTTACCATGGTGGAAATGTAAGAAGTGGGCATTACATATTTTGGCTAGGCTCTTTGAAAGGTAATGGCTTTTCTGAAGATTTCTTTAAAACTTAAATGTTACTTAAGATAGGCTTAATGTATTGCAGTATTATCTTATATATTCTATTATTAATATTAGGTATGGAAGCCCTGGTAATGTCTCCAAGGAATACAACGAATTTGCTGAAGTTTTCTTAAAGGCGTTTGCTGTTGGTGTGCAGCAGGTGGGAAAACTCTCCTTGACCTCCCATGCTTGATTGGAAAATAATTGTGGTTTATAAACCTTTTTTATTAAGCGCTCCATCACACTTACCATGTGGAAAATAGTTAGAAGGAGTACCGATCATGGCTAGTTTAAATAAAAGCTGGACTGGAAAGTGAATGATACAACATACGTTCCATGAACTCTTTCTTTGCTGTTAAGAAATGTTCCCCGTTTATGCTTCATGGCCCCAGTTCTAAAATGATGGTGTGCCATTTTAACTACAGCTTAGAATTCTTTTCAGGCAGTTATTGGCAATGTGCTTAAATCTTTACAAACAACTAAGCAAAGATGATTTCTTAGGTTCTGCTGAAGGTATTGTACCAATACAAGGAAAAGCACTACATGGCTCCAAGAGTTCTGCAGCAGACATTGAACTACATCAATCAAGGAGTATCACATGCAGTCACTTGGAAGAATCTGAAACCCCATATACAAGTGAGTTCTCCTTTCTTTCCTCTGCATGGTGTGTAACAAAATAATATCTCATTTTTTCCTTTCTCCAGCCCTACTACAGTATATGTTCTGAGAACCAGAATCCATTTGGATTAGCAAAGGTTAAATTGAAAATTATGCATATGGTCTGTGCAGTCTTGCCAGTTGTCTCACTCCTGCTACAACATGTTTGAGCTGTGCTATCAGTTGCATGACTGAGTGCATACCCGGGCATCTGATAGGCACAACAAACTGTGAAAAATACTGTTGCATTTGCAGTTCCGTGCACAGATTTTCACAAAAGAATTTTGACCAATTTGTTTGTAGTGTGGTATTGAGAAAACTGATGGGTAAATACAGTAGTGATGTTAGTAGTACCACCTGCAGCACTACATGCTATTACTGTTATACTAATACAGCTGCAGAGTAAATGAAGCAGCAGCAATTAAGGAAAGTTCTATATTGCCCAGGAAATGGTTAACATATTGTTTATCTTGATTCTTTTGATTGAACAATATGTCTTAGCCTGCTTTTTATTATTTATTTAAAATATTTCTATCCTGTCTTTTCCCCCAAAAGGACCCAAGGCAGAATAGAAATGTTATTGCCACTGTTCGTTTTTGCCTTGAAATATTTAAACTTGTTTTATATTGTAAGCTAGCCAGAAAATATTTTATTATAGGGAAGCATAGAAACACTATAATATATAAATAAAAAGCCCTATTGTTTACAGGGAATTATCCAAGATGTTATCTTCCCATTGATGTGCTACACCGATGCTGATGAAGAGTTGTGGCAGGAAGATCCTTATGAATATATACGTATGAAATTTGGTATGTATTAAAAATTACACATGCAGAAGATTTTCTTAGGTAGAATGGTGAGAAAATGTTGGACACAGTGGAAGTAGTTCAGCCCATTCCTCCTACTCATACTGTGACACAAAGAGAAATTCTAGCCAAAACCTTGCTATAGCATCCTGTACAAGAAAAGCAGAATGTAATTGAACATGTGTGATCTTGTATTTCTAAAATCAAGGAAATGACCTCTGCCTATCTGGTGTTCTGTCTCTTGGTCTGCCATCCTCTCAGCAAAGAAGTTGTATGCAAAGACCAGATAGTGATTCATTTCCTGTTTGCCTTTGACGTATCTCATATGACATTTTTGCTAAGGCTCCAAAAACTGTTGGCTGCAAAGTCGGCAGCTCAGCAGTTTGAATCCCAGGTGCCACACAGCGGAGCGATAACCCCAGCTCCTGCCAACCTAGCAGTTCAAAAGCATGTAAATGCAAGTAGATAAATAGGTACCGCCGTAAAAAGTGGGAAGGTAAATCAGTGTTTCCTTACAGCCATGCCAGCCACGTGGCCATGGACTTGCAGAACACTGGCTCTTCTGCTTGAATATGGAGATGAGCACCTCCCGTAGAGTCAGACATGATTAGCACGCATGTGCAGGGGGAACCTTTACCTTTTCCTAGTGCAAAAGGAACCTCCCTTGTACCATGTCAAGACTCTGTCTCCCAAACCCTGTATTCTCTGTTCTGACTGTCATTTGCTTTGCTCTTCTTGGCACTAGAAAAGTAAAATTTCCAGAAACTTTTCCAGTGTTTTTAAACAACCCCCATGTCTTTTTGAGCTCTTATACTTGGAGAGTATATAGAAAACATGTTAAGGATTCTGGAGCTCAGTGCAATATGTATTTATCCAAACAAATTTAATTGTGTTCAGTGGAACACATTGCAAAGAAGTTGCATAGGATGGCAGGCTGGGTTTGCTAAAATACCCTGGGGCCAATTTCCCTTTTCTTAGGTGATGTTAAAAAAAGTGTACTTTTGGTGGATTTTCCTAAAAATAATATTGATCCTGCAGAGTAGCAGTGAGAGGGAGAATTTTTGACTGCCTCAGAGGTCTTTGAAATTTCAGTCAGCATGGGCTGCTGTATCATATCCTGATAAGATTTGTTCTGCTCAGTGCTGATTGTTAAAGCAGAATACTTAGATACTGAGATGAATAGACAAATGTTGTAATTAGTATAGTTCTTCAAAGCGTGTCCCTTTTAGGCATTTTGCCATATGAACATTTGGATAGGTTAAATTCATATCTATAACATATTTGAAAACTTTATGCAGGTTCAAAGTACACTTTCCAAGTAATTGGGGGTTGAAGTGCTTCAGATATCTGGATTTATCTCTTGTTTTACTGTATTACCTTTATGTTTCAGAAGACAAAACATTTAGAGTGTTATGTTTTTCATAGATGTATTTGAAGACTTCATTTCCCCCACAACCGCTGCACAAACATTGTTGTTTACGGCATGTGGTAAAAGGAAAGAGGTATGATTTTTTAAGAATTACTTTTAATCTAAAAAAAGTAGCAGTTCCTCCTGGTCCTTTGTGTAAACCCTAATGTAATTTAGCTAAATAAATGTTATTGAGGAACAAAAATAATGAATAAAATCTAGGTTCCAGGATTGATTTCAGGCTTTAAAAGAACTGTTGGTTTACCTTCTGACCGTACTGGGGCCATCTTGTCTGCACCATGCCCATCAGACAACAGTTTCATTCAGTGCACTTGTGCTGGACACTAGCATGACCTTCTAAGTATGCTGTTCCACAGGCTGCAGATAGCAGCTGGTGATTCATATAATAGGTCTGTTAACACTGTTCCGTGCTTCCAGGCAACAGCCCTGTTATTACAGCCCAGGCATATATTTTAATATCTGCCACCATTCTCCTGAGTTGTATCAGGTCCATTGATGGTGACAACTGACTGACAGTAGTGAGCCTAGCCAGAGTCTGGCATTTGTCGCAGTATGACATATTATGGACACCAGAAATCATGAGTTCAGATATACTGCATTTTTCTGACTAGTAAGATGCCCCATGTATAAACAACCCCCCCTTTCCAACCCAAAATTAAAGTTTTGCAACCACACTGTTCTCCCCTTCGCTTACTTCCATGTATAAGATGACCTTCAATTTTTAGTCTTAATAATTTTAGACAAAAATATAGTCATACATGGGAAAATACTGTATAAAACAAGTGCTTCTGTTAGGTGTGACAAAATTCTTTGCAACTGTTGAAAAGAATAAACAACTTCATACCTATGCAGATATATTCTATGGCAGGGGTCCTCAACCTAAGGCCCCAGGGCCGGATGCAACCCCCCAAGGTCCTGAATCCGGCCCCCGGGACCAATTGCAACCCCCTATGTACCCCTGCTTTGTGAGCAAGCCAGCCTCCGCAGCTGCTTCTATTGCTGAGGCAGTTCAAAGCAGTGGGTTATGTCGCTTCTCCCACTCCCCCCAACTACCGCCCAGATGATCAGCATGCTGGCTAGTGGGGCATTCAGAGTGGGAGGGCTACAGCAAGATCCCACACTCCCCCACCCACCGCCCAGAAGGTCAGGGCGCCGGGTGCAGCTGAGCGGGGCAATTTAAAACAGGAGGGCTGCGGCAAGGTCTCCCACTCCCTCCATGGCCCTGAGGCCCCACTTCTGCTCCTCCTCCACCCTGCCCACCTGCCTTCCTTGTGTGGCTGCTGCCTGTGTTATTGTAGTTGTGAGGAAGGAAGGGGGCAGGCCAAGGCAGTGCCAGCCAGCCTTCCGAGCCGGAGCAGCCATGGCAGTGGACCACTGGAGGGATGGACGGCAGGCGACCGAGGGGGAAACGGAGCTACTTCCCGCCCACCCAGCCCCCTGTGAGATGCGAGGGAGGGGAGGAGGGAGCACAGCCATGGCCAGAGGCTGAAGCTGCCACCACCATCACCGGGTTAGAGACCAGCGAGGAGGAGGTGGTGGAGAAAGAAGAGAAGGGAAGAGAAGGCCAGCGGTGGCTTGGGCCTGGTTCCTGGGAGGCTGGTGGGGCTGCATTTGTCCCCAGTTGGTGATGGGTGGGCTGGCGAGCCAAGAGAGCACTGCAGCCTGGCTGGACTCAGCCAGTGTGTGGGGTGCAGGTGGCTTTGGGCATGCCTTCCTGCCTCCCCTCCCTCCTTCCCAGCCCTTGCTCCCTCCCCCCCACTTGCAGTGCACCAAGAGAGGAGCCAGGCCAAGAGAGGAGGCAGCTTTCCCTCCAGGGCACAATGAGGGCATGATGGCCAGGGCACACAGCTGGATCTGTGCGCAGTGGCACCAGCCTTGATGCCCTTGCTGCAGCTGCTGCTTCTCATCCTGAGTGGCTGCCCAGAAGGTGATGAGGGGCCTAAGTTTGCCTGGGCTGCCACCTCCTTCCCGGCGCAATAAAGGAAGGAAGGAAGGAGAGCCACTCCAGCTGCTGCCACTGGAGGAGGAGGAGCAGGAGGAGGAAGAAGAGGCGCAGCAGAGGGATCCCAGCGGTGGCACCTCAGGGTGGTGATCTGGAGCAGGAGGCATTGCTGGGGCCCTGGAGACACAATGATCATGGGCCAATCGTGGGGGGCTCCCCCCTTTTTCCCATGTCAGCCTTTTTTTTTTTTTTTTGGACTGTGGTCTGGCCCCCAGTGGTGTCTGGGGCATGTTTGAAAACTTTGAGGATCCCTGTTCTATGGCCTACAATATTTGTGTGAAAGCTCTGGTGTAAGCTACTTCAAATGCTCTTTTGCTGGTTGTTGGGTGAAAATTATCTAATATATTCTTTAACTGTACTACAGTGACAGGTGCTTCTGACACGAATGAAGAATAGGAAAAATGGAAGTGTATCTGCGGATTGTGTTTTTTGATGCTTAATTTGTTTCTGCATTATATATTTTACTGCCTTGGATAAATGGAATGACAACAATCAGTTCTAATGATATTCACTGATTTATAATAAAGCAGTATTTATACATTAAAATTTAGGGATGTGAATAAAAGCAAGCAGTCACGTACTAGAAATCAGGAGACTTTAATTAGAATATTGATTGAAATATTATAATGGCAAAAAATTAATCACATTATTTTTAAAAAATATGTTGCACTAGGTTTTGCAGAAAACTATGGGCTTTTGCTATCAAATTCTCACGGAACCAAATGCTGATCCTCGTAAAAAAGATGGAGCTTTGCATATGATTGGTTCTTTGGCCGAAATACTTCTGAAAGTAAGTAGTTACTCAGTCGCTTTTCCAAAAAATCTTACTAAATACTTTCACAATATGTGTCTTGTTTACGTAAGTAATTACAGCTGGTCTGGCTCCCATAGTGGCACCTGTTACTCCCCATTACCTGAATTGATAAAGCCTTATTTTAGTCCCAGTCCAATCATCCATGTCAGCATGCTTTCTCTGTACAGAGGTCACTAGCAAGCGCAGATAACTCAAGGACAATTGGAATTTAGTCTTTCCCTTTTCTTGGAGCAAGATATCCTGAGGAACCTGGGATACGTTTCCTTTATCTGAAGGCCCTCCTTGATCAGTGGTTTAATACTGTACCATCTCTTCCCCAAGTCTTTTGACTTGTGCAGAACATTTAGAGAAACTTTGCACAGGAAGGGGAGGAATGATAGGTGGTGCTACTTAATTTTTCTAATACTTGTCAAGTTTCCAGTCTTTTTCAAACTGAGAGGGGGAGAAAGGGTTGTTGATAGCTACAGAGCCAACCATTGGGTGGCCTTAGGCCAGTCCCAGTCTCACAGCCTGACCAACCTCACAAGGTCATGAGGATAGCATTGTAGGAGGAGCCATTTACATTACGACTAATATAAAGCTCTCCATTCCATGGGTTTGTTCTAGATGAGACTAACAATTGCATTTAGTTCTTAAGAAATTGCATACATCTTACAACGTAGCTCATTTCTAAGAAGGTAATAATTTTGTGTTAAATAACTTCTGCATGTTGTATCTGATCATTGCTAGCCAATTCTTATTAAGACAAATCATCTGTGCAGGTTAGGTGAGTTATTTTTCTGACAAATCGGTTGTATCTGCATGTAAATAAAAGGAGTGATGTGCCTTTATCTTAATATTCCAACAGAAAAAGGTATACAAAGATCAGATGGAGTACATGTTGCAGAACCATGTGTTTCCTCTCTTCAGCAGTGAGTTAGGCTACATGAGAGCACGGGTAAGCTCAAACCTGATCCTGGCCTTCTCTATTCTTTTCCTTGTGCTGTCCTCTTGGTGAAAATGTCTCGTCAGTGGCAGGACTAATTTCAAAGATAGAAGTGTCGGGTAAAGAGTTCATGACTTCTGGGGTGATGGGCATTGGTGGTGTGCTTCATGAAGTGAAGTGAAGCTCTGAGGGAAGTAAAGCCCCAAGGAAGCCTTTGTTAAACCCCATATATTTTATTCTGAAGGGGCAAAGGTACTTGTGATTCTACTGTCGATATACCATATCCAGTATGCTGAAGTAGTGTTTCATAGCCTTTCTTGCATGTTTCCCTTATTTACCTAATTAATTTCTTTATATTGAACACCTGTTCTGTAGCAAAATGTATAGGTTGTATACATAAAACATGACTTGAGATGTGGTAATCTAAAAGAAATGGATGAACGGTTTTGTCTTTCTTTTCTGAGGCAAAGAAGTTTTAAGTTTGGGGCAGGTTGATAATAGTTGTCATCTTAACACTTTTTGTCATCCGTAAATGTGATGTAGCTGTGGTTTAATTGAAGAAGTGGGACACATAACACTTTATGGAATTCAAGTGATCATATACTTTTTTTAATACAAGTGCTTTTTATTTATTTATTATTATTATTTATTTATACAGCTTATATACCGCCCGTCTTCCTGAAAGGAACTCCGGGCGGTTTACAATAATTTACAATAATTTTACAATACTTTACAATAATTACAATAATTTCTTATTGCTGTGGGTTATGTAACTCTGCTCCTTTCAAATAAAATGGATTAAACTGGCTGCAGTCATGTGCGCATAGCTTCTCATCTGTGCCTGACGCGTGGACCTTATGCATTCAGCATTTAGACTGTGTTGTCCACGCACAACCTGTGGCCTAAGATCATATAGTACTGGCCTAGTACTGTCAAAAGACAAGCTGATTACTAGCCAGCCTCCAAAATCCCAAACAAGTGTGTGGCAATGGGGAAGTAAAGGAAGACTTCACAATACAACCAAAGCACTTATATTTTGTCTTCAAATCTCTGACAACTTTATGAAGTAAGAATTGTGTGTGTGTGTGTGTGTGTGTGTGTGTGTGTGCGCGCACGCACGCTTGTTGTATTAATTACCCGAAATTGCTTTCCATATGGTCTAGGCTTGTTGGGTTCTTCACTATTTCTGTGAAGTTAAGTTTAAGAGTGACCAGAACCTACAGACAGCTCTTGAGCTCACAAGAAGATGCCTAATTGATGACAGAGAAATGCCTGTCAAAGTCGAAGCTGCCATAGCACTGCAGGTCCTGATTAGTAATCAGGAAAGAGGTATGTTTTTCTACACTGACCAACACCTTACACCTGGCAAAGATAGTTTCCAACCTCTAAACTGCATTGTGAATATTCCAGAAGATTTTATCATCCAGGGGAGGTTATCTGGAAGTTGAGTCATGGCAACTGGACTTCTTTTCTTGAGAGAGCGAAATGTTTCGCTGCTCATTCAAGCAGCTCCGTCAGTCTCGCTAGCGCCCTTCAAATAAAATGGATTAAATTGGCCGCAGTCATGTGTGCATAGCTTCTCATCTATGCCTGGCGCATGGTCTTTATGCGTTCTGCATTTAGACTGTGTTGCTCACACACCATCTGTGGCCTCAGAGCAACCTGAGATCATAGTACTGGCCTAGTGCTGTCAAAAGACAACCTTATCACTGGCCAGCCTCCAAACTCTCAAACAGATTTTTGCTTGGGATCCAGAGCAGTTCACAACAATTAAAATGACACTGAATAATCAAAAGCTTTAAAATATGACACAGGATATTTTGCAGAGACAAATGTGTATATATATTTTAAAACGAAGATGAAGCTTATTGAAGTTGGATAAATACCAAAACAATGAATTAACTAAACATTAGTTGAAAGGTTGTTGGCTTGTAAACAGATGCCAGATGATTAAAGTGCTTGTCTTTTAAATTACTAATTGCTAATTTCTAAATTACAAGAAAATAATCTCTTTCTTTTTATTTGCTTTGCAGCTAAGGAATATATTACTCCATTCATTAGACCTGTAATGCAAGCTCTTCTTCATATTATTAGAGAAACAGAAAATGATGACCTTACCAATGTTATTCAGAAAATGATATGTGAATATAGTGAAGAGGTGACTCCTATAGCAGTAGAGATGACTCAGCATTTGGTAAGTCTAGTCATATTTTAGCATGTCCTAGGCTTGAACCCTATCACAACTATAGTTAATATTCTCATGACCTGTTCATGTAACCATTAGCTACAGTTTGACTTGTTTAGTTTGCTCCTGAAGACTGTGTTGAGAATAGCGCAACGTTGGGAAGCTATTTTTCATTTTAATCCATAACAGAAAAAAGTTAATTATGTCTTTTTGTATTTATATGCTGGATTTAATTTGATGTAATAAATAAATCAGTATTAGTATGTTAACAAAATTATTTTATTGATATTAATCTTGAAGTAACTGGAGCTTAATTATGACTACCAGAATTTAACAGCCCACTGCTTTGATTCTTAAATGACATTATAGAAGATGAAATGCTCCAGTATTATCAAAATCATGCTGACGTGATACTGATCTTTAAAAAAATCTTTCGGTAAGAACTCATACTGTGTTATTGGGCCATGTGTCTCCTCCTTTTGAGCCCAGTGTTATTTCCTGTATACCTATTCTGCTTTTTCTGAGGACTTCTTATTAATTGAGGAGATTAAATGAACATCGTAGGTCCAATACATCTTAGTAAATTGTTAAATGACTTTGTTATGTGGTAACAATTGTGTTATATTAAACTGGAGTCAATTGAAACCAGTCACTAACTTTATTTCCATTTAAATATTTAAAGAAGTACCTTGGTCCCTATAGCAGCATTATATTATCAAAGGGGCAGGTAGGAGTTACAGTTGCTCTGTTTTGAGACGTCCCAGTACAATCAGTGGCACCCATTCTTATTAATCTTACCCAGGGGTCCTCAACCTAAGGCCCCGGGGCCGAATGCGGCCCCCGAAGGTCCTGAATCCGCCCCCCGGGACCAATCCCAACCCCCGACCTACCCCCTGCTTTGCAAGCAAGCCAGCCTCCGCAGCTGCTTCTATTGCTGAGGCAGTTCAAAGCAGTGGGTTATGTCGCTTCTCCCACTCCCCCCAACTACCACCCAGATGATCAGCATACTGGCTAGTGGGGCGTTCAAAGTGGGAGGGCTACGGCAGGGTCCCCCAGTCCCCCCACCCACCGCCCAGAAGGTCAGGGCGCCGGGTACAGCCGACTGGGGCAATTTAAAACAGGAGGGCTGTGGCAAAGTCTCCCACTCCCACCATGGCCCTGAGGCCCCACCCCTGCTCCTCCTCCCCCCTGCCCACCTGCCTTCCTTGTGTGGCTGCCACCTGTGTTATTGTAGTGGTGAGGAATGAAGGGGGCAGGCAGAGGCAGCGCCAGCCAGCCTTCCGAGCCAGAGCAGCCATGGCAGTGGACCACTGGAGGGATGGACGGCAGGGGACCGAGGGGGAAACGGAGCTACTTCCCACCCACCCAGCCCCCTCCGAGCTGCTGCCTTGCTCCATTGAGCGAGGGAGGGGAGGAGGGAGCACAGCCATGGCCGGAGGCTGAAGCTGCCACCACCATCACCGGGTTAGAGACCAGTGAAGAGGAGGTGGTGGAGAAAGAAGAGAAGGCCAAACGGTGGCCGAGGCCTGGTTCCTGGGAGGCTGGCGGGGCTGCATTTGTTCCCAGTTGGTGATGGGTGGGCTGGCGAGCCAAGAGAGCACCGCAGCCTGGCTGGACTCGGCCAGTGAGCGGGCTGCAGGTGGCTTTGGGCAGGCCTTTCTGCCTCCCCTCCCTCCTTCCCAGCCCTTGCTCCCTCCCCTTCCTCCCTCACTTGTAGCGCACCAAGTCGGGTCAGGCCAAGAGAGGAGGCAGATTTCCCTCCAGGGACAGTGAGGACGTGATGGCCAGGGGACACGGCTGGATCTGCCTGCAGTGGCATCAGCCTTGCTGCGGCTGCTGCTCCTCATTCTGAGTGGCCGCCCAGAAGGTGATGAGGGGCCTGAGTTTGCCTGGGCTGCCACCTCCTTCCCGATGCAAGGAAGGAAGGAAGGAAGGAAGGAAGGAGAGCTGCTCCAGCCGCTGCCACTGGAGGAGGAGGAGGAGGTGCAGCAGAGGGATCCCAGCAATGGCACCTCAGGGTGGTGATCTGGAGCAGGAGGCATTGCTGGGGCCCTGGAGACACAATGATCATGGGCCAATTGTGGGGAGTTCCGCCCACTTGCCCCTCCCTCCCTTTTCCATGTCGGCCTTTTTGGGGTTTTTTTGGACTGTGGTCTGGCCCCCAGTGGTGTCTGGGGTGTGGTGGACTGGCCCGCTGTTTGAAAACGTTGAGGACCCCTGATCTTACCGATATACTTTAATTGTCAAGTGTGGCATCACTTATTTTAATAAGAATTTTTGACAGATGTTCTTTTACCTTCTTTAGTATATATGCAAAACACGAAGTTCCTATAATACACCAAGCATGTCAACCGCTGCCTATTTATAAACACGAACTGATGTTATGTAAATTACTTTGCCAGAATTGCTCAGATTGTTCAGAGATGAACAGGATCTTAAATCACCCTTTTTATCCACTGCTCCATCAACATGCTAAAAATTAAGGAAAACCCAATATTCTTCTAGATCAGTGGTTCTCCACCTTCCTAATGCTGTGACCCTTTAATACAGTTCTTCATGTTGTGGTGACCCCGAACCATTAAAAATTACAGTGGAACCCCCGTATCTGCTGATTCACCATCTGTGGATTCAGTTATCTGCGGAGGGCGATTGGTGGTACAAGGGCTTGGCCTGGTGGTGGGCCTGCAAAATCGGGGAGCTCTGGAGCTCCTCCCCCCCCCGTAAGATTGGCGGTGGAAGCAGGGAGGCCGCGCGGCTCTGGAGCTCCTTCGCACTGGCCTGCTCACCCGGCTGGCCTGCTCACTCACGATCCTCAGCGGCAGGGAGGAGGCTGCTGCTCCAGAGCAGGACTCTGAAGCAGAGCCCGGGATAGGCAGGGCTTACCTTGCCTGGCCAGGCCATGCTGCTGGCCGAGGAAAGAGCAAGGGTGTGAGTGGTGGCGTTGGAGAAGAGGGAAACGACAGACAACGTTGTTCTCATCAAATCTCGGCTCCTCCTTGGCTGTTGCTTTGGTGGTTAACCCGGCGGTGGCGGCAGCCGGATGGGGGCTGCCACTGAAGCGAGCCCATCCTCCACGCACAGCTCAAAGGGGGAGGAGAAACAGGGGCTGGCAGCTGAAGGGACTGCCCCAGCTGGACAGGCAGGCAGCCATTCAAGTCAGCCAAGTGGCCCCTGCCATAGCCGGAGGGCTCTGGAGCTGAGAAATGGGGGGTTCCCTTCTCTCCTGCCTCCCTGGACTGGCTTAGGGCTTCCCAGTGGTGGCACTGTGAGGGCGGCTAAAAGCAATGCCTCCGCCCCCCCTTCCCTACTCTGAAATGAAACGCTTCCCCAGGAAGGAGCCCATTTCTGCGCACGGCATGAGGAAGGTGCGAAGGCTGGCCTGGGAAGGCGGTCATGCCCTTGCCCCTTCCGAGGCTGGATCACGGCCACAAGGAACAAGCTGAGCCTCTGTGTTCGTTCCTGGGCCACCGCCCTGCCGTCCTCCCCGCATGCTCCTCCACATGTGCGCCGGGCTTTGTCTCTTTACCTTTGTGCCTTCTTATTTCCCGCCCCAGGCTGCGCGTCTCAGGCGGGGGCCTTACCACCGCTGCTGCTGACGCCACCACCCTGGCTGCCTCTTCCCTCACTCCAGGCGCCACTCACCAGGGCAGAGAAAGCCAAGTGCCCCAACCTCCTGTGGGTGGGCTTCGGCACATGACGGGGGCTTCCCTCCTTCCAGGCCAGGGTGGGAGGCCGGTCCCTGTTATGGAAAGCAAGCACCTCGTGCAAAGGTGCACAAGTGCATGGGAGGCTGTGTGGGACACAAGCGGGGGGGGGGGGCGCCCAGCCTTTTTCTTCTCCAGCTTCTCCCCTGGGAAAAGGTTGTTTGACCCCGAAAGGGGTTTTGACCCCCAGGTTGAGAACTGCTGCTCTAAATGATGGTTACTGCAGAAGAAGTGTGACTCCCATATGGTGACTTGTCATGAACATTTGTATGTTTTCTTTATTCTTTTATTCCATGGTTTAACTTTTATTCATCCTTCTTGTAGGCAATGACATTTAATCAGGTGATTCAGACAGGACCAGATGAAGAAGGTAGTGATGATAAAGCAGTAACAGCAATGGGCATCTTGAATACCATTGATACTCTTCTCAGTGTAGTTGAAGACCACAAAGAGGTAAGCATCTATGCATGTAGTAGTGCCATACGTTATTGAAAAAATTCATCTTCTTCTAATAATTGTGAAGGACGGAGGTGTTTTAAGTGCATTGAGATTTGGTCCACCAGTCCAAATATTCTGCATAAGATAGCCCCCTCCTGGTTCTCAGCATTTCGTATGATAAATGTTCATAGGGGTTAGAATTTCATTGATCAGTCTGGCATTCTAGGTCTCTCCACTTAATGTTATAATCAATCTGTGGAGATCAAAAGTTTTGTAATTATGTCTTGTATCAGAGCCACAGCATGGATATGTTTGATTTTTGAATATATAAGCATCTGTGAAGAACAAATTCAGAGTCCTTTTGGTATAAATGTCTGCTTATGTAACATGGAAAACTCACCAGCAATATTTAATTTAAAATAATGGAAAGCTTCCTATCCTGATTTGGGTTCTGAGGCTCCCTGGGGCTCTCCTTTGTCCTGGGAAAGCCTTTGGAAACCTGGAGACAGAGGGGGGAGCATATAATAGTCAAAAGTTTGCTGCTGGATTACTGATGTTGGGATCAGACACACACACACACACACACACACACACAGAGAGAGAGAGAGAGAGAGAGAGAGAGAGAGAGAGCATAGTAAACTGGCAGCAGTTTTTGACTAGTAAAGGTTCCCCCTCCCTGAGGGTTCCCCAAGGCAGAAGTGAGTCCCAGGAAGCCTCAGAACCTGAAAGAAGTGTGGATTTAAATTAAAATACCTGATTATGCTTTCATAAATTTATACTAACAGGATTTTGCCCAGAGTGTGGCTTTGTTTTACAGACACATATAAGTATTTCGTATGGTATAGCATATGTTAGATGATATTTATCCATGTGGTCTTAGAATACAGAGATCACTACACAGGCACCAAGGCCAGCAACTACTCTGAAAGAAAACAGTGGTCCTGGCCCTTATAAAGATGTGGTGAATTTTATAGTTGTAGTAAAGCTTTTATTTCTTCTTTTCAGAAACATCCCTTTGAATTACTCAGTAAGCTGTCCCTAACCAAATTGTGAAATGTTTTGTGTATTTAAACTGTATCTTTCAGATTACTCAGCAGTTGGAAGGCATCTGTTTGCAAGTAATTGGAACAGTTTTGCAACAGCATGTTTTAGGTAAGATACCATTTTATTTTATTTTATTTTATTTTATTTTATTCCAGTTGTTATAATTCTCCTTGAAGGGTTTTTGATCAAATGTAATGACATCTTTACTGTCTTCCAGAATTCTATGAAGAAATTTTTTCCTTAGCTCACAGCCTGACCTGTCAGCAGGTTTCAGCACAGATGTGGCAGCTTTTGCCTTTAGTCTTCGAAGTATTTCAGCAGGATGGATTTGATTACTTTACAGGTGAGGTTTTTTTAAATTACTTTACAAACAGACTGTATTCCAGATGTGGAATGATAATCCTGAACAGAATCATGAAATTTTCATAATTGTCAGGAGGTTAAAGCATACATAATTCATTATTGTTATTCTTTTCAAAATACAGATATGATGCCACTGTTGCATAATTATGTAACGGTTGATACAGATACACTTCTGTCTGACACCAAGTACTTAGAAATGATTTACAGCATGTGCAAAAAGGTAGGTAGTGCACTATTTTTTTATTTTTATTTAGCTATGCTATGAAGATAACTAAATCCTATAAAAATTAGCCTACGTTAATTAAAAAAAAAACAAGGAAAGGGAGAGTGTTTTTCTCACACCTCAGTTCAGATCGGAAGAATTAGCAACACAGCAGGAATATATTTATATACCCACCTGTTTTCCCTCCAAGGAACTCAGGGTGGTGAACAATATAAGGTATACAATAATAAAGAGGAAAAAAGGAAACAGCTCCACAATGAAGAGCATATAAAAACATTAAAGCCAAATCAAGTAAAAAAAAAACCAAATACCAAAACTCAAGAACACGAGATGGCGGAAAATGAACAGACGGGAAAACAAACAACAGGACAAATCAGCTGAAGGCGGCCTTAAAAAGCCAAGTTTTTAACAGGTTCTTGAAAGCCGAGAGGGGCTCCACGGTCCTAATTTCACTAGGAAGGTGATTCCAAAATGTTGGGTCAGCCCCAGTGAAGGCATGATTCCAAGTAAAGGTCTTGGGAGCCTCCCGGGGAGTGGGCGACCCAGAGTGAAAGGGACTACAATGTTCTGGTGGACTGGGCCAACATTGACCTTGGGATGATACGCTCCATCAGATATTCTGGCTTCTAAACTCAAACATGTAGAGTAAATTTTAAACTACAATTTAAGCCGTCACTTTTTTGTTCATGCTGCGTGGTATATTTCTTTAAATAGATGGCTTTAGCTCCAGTTGACTCTGCTAGTAAATTTTTTGGTGGGGGTGTAGGGGTTAGGGAATGAACATGCGTATACATAAACCTATTTTGCTTGTTCTGAAAGAGAATTGTATTCTGTATCACTTTTCTCTCACTGCAATTACAAGAGGTTTTCCTAGTTTGTACACTACCTTTGGGTAGTGGGTGGCATATAAATTGTATAAATAAATAAATTCTATAAATAAATAATTTTCTGTGAGATGGGCAGGAACGTTGATGTTTAATAAGTTCTTTCTTTGTATCAGAGTATTGCACAATTCGAAGTCATGGATGCACATGAATATAGACAAAAAAATTTAAAAAGTTAAAATGATAAGACTATTTTGGACAGACCTTGACTTGCTTATTGTTTGCAAGCAGTAAATTGTTAAATAGATGTTTCTACAAATGATGAATCAGGTCAACTCCTTAACTGGCTAATTGAAGCAGGGATTCAGATTGTAGATATAAATAATACTCAGTAACTTTTTTTTACAAGTAATGTTTTCTGATATGGCTAAGTTTAGAATATGCATTTAATACAAACTTTTGAGGGACCATTTGAATTGAATTCCATTATTTAAAAAAATATTCCTGAATAGACAGGACTAATGGTGTCTGTATAATGAATGCTTCTTAGGTCCTTACAGGTGTAGCAGGAGAAGATGCAGAATGCCATGCAGCAAAACTTTTAGAGGTTATAATTCTACAGTGTAAAGGCCGTGGCATTGATCAGGTAAGAATAAACTTCTGTCTTCGTTAAGAAAACTGCATGATAAGTACAGTTCTTGGATGGCAGAATTATGTAGTTGTCCCCCCACTATATTGTGGTTCATATACTGTGGTCCCGATATATTGCGGGACCACAGTATATGAAGGCAAGGGCTCCTGAGGCAAGCTGCATGGGTCTGTTTGGGGCCTCCTGCAGTTACCCCAGGCCTGGCATTGCGCCTTTTTTCCAGAAAAGAGCCCCAAATGCTGTAGCCTTTCCTCATAAGGGAGGTCGCCCAGCCCAGTAATCATTTTAGTCTGCTTATCCCTGTCTCCAGGTCATTGATGAACAGATTGAAAAGCACCGGTCCCAGGACAGATCCCTAGGGCACACCGCTTTTCACCTCTCTCCATTGCAAAAATTGCCCATTGACACCTACTCTTTTTATCCTGGATCTCAACCAGTTCTCAATCCATAATAGGACCTGCCCTTTTATTCCCTGACTGTGCACTTTTCTTAGCAGCCTTTGGTGAGGGACTGTGTCAAAAGCCTTCTGAAAACCAAGATAGACAATATCCGCCGGTTCACCCAAATCCACATGCCTTTTGACCTTTTCAAAGAATTCTAAAAGGTTTGTCAGGCAAGACTTACCCTTACAGAAGCCATGCTGATTTTCCCTCAGCAAGGTTTGTTCTTCTATGTGTTCTTTTCATAAATATACATTTCACCAATAAATGCTCACTTATTACTCTGGAATATAACTGGTTATGCCTGTAATATCAGTAGGGCTTCTGGAAATGGGTGCCAGTTGTATATCTCAAAACAACTTAATGTTAGGCAAAAAGGACACTGACTGTTCCATCACCATGGTCTTATTACCACTCCTCACCTGCTGAACAGCACACCAAGCTTTTTGCCTGCCACAGTAGCTAAGGGCTGTGTGGATGATTGCAGGAACTGTACCCTTTTTGTTTCCTGTTCTGTAGGGGAGTTTAAAATATGCATGCTATGTATCAAAGTTACCACTTTATCATGTAGCTAGAGCTGTTTTGCTGTTTTTAAATACCATCATTGTATATTGTAATACTAATCATGAGATCTTTTCCCCATTATTCAGTGTATACCTTTATTTGTGGAAGCTGCTTTAGAGAGATTGACAAGAGAAGTTAAAACAAGTGAATTGAGAACAATGTGCCTCCAGGTTGCCATAGCTGCTTTATACTACAATCCACATCTACTTCTAAATACTTTGGAAAATCTTCGTTTCCCCAACAATGTGGAGCCCGTTACAAGTCACTTCATTACACAATGGCTTAATGATGTAGACTGTTTCTTAGGGTAAGCTTTGTCTTTTGCTGCCATTGGTCTGCTGGCATAAGTTCTATTGATCCTTTAAGGCAGAGATGTCCAAACTTTTTGAAAGGAAGGCCAGATTTGGGGAGGTGAAAATGTGAGGGGGCCGACCATTCAGCCAACATTTGGCCCCTGGGCTGGTCTTTGGACAAGTCTCTATAACATGCAAGGAGGCAGAGAGGACGCTGCAGCAACAGATCCAGGGGCAGGTAGGCTGGGGAGGTGGCGGGGGGAGGTAGTGGACAGAGGCAGGGAGGGCAGGCAAACTGTAAAACTGCAAGCTGATGCCTCCATCTGGTATGGGGAGGAGCCAGCTGGTGGGGATGCGTGACAGCTAAGCCAGCGGGGAGAAGAGGCCACAGGCTGCTCAAAATTTGAAAATGGGCTGCATTTGGCCCCCCGGGCCTGACTTTGGACATGCCTGCTTTAATATTTATGTGCCACTCCTCCTTTACATCTAGCTATTCCTTACAATGTGCTATATATGTTTGGAGAAACTGAAACACATAAGGAGGTGCATAGACCCTCCTTATCCATGCATTTCTCAACAATAACATAATGTGAAGTTTACATTTCTGTTTCAGACTTCATGACAGAAAAATGTGTGTACTAGGCTTGTGTGCTCTCATTGAACTGGAGCAAATACCACAAGTTCTAAATCAGGTTTCAAGCCAAATCCTGCCAGCTTTCATCCTTCTGTTTAACGGCTTGAAAAGAGCATATGCCTGTCATGCTGAACATGAAAATGAAAGCGATGATGATGAGGAAGCAGAAGAAGATGAGGATGCAGGTAAAGCCTAGAATATCTTTTCATAGCTCCCTGCTCCCATATTCCATCTGCTTTTCCATGGTTTGTTTTTCTTTCTATTTTCAGTTACTTATTTCTACCTTCATGCTGTATCTTCCCCTTGGAAATGGGCTTCAATTGTTTGTACAGTACAACCCCCACATCTGCTGATTTACCAACCGCGGATTCAGTTATCCGCTGTTGGTGATCAGCGGGTGCAGGGGAGGCCTGAGCCCGGCGGCAAGGGGGGGGGGGAAGAAAGCTTGCCGATGCCACCCAGCTGCCTTCCTCGCCGCCGCCACCCAGGCAACCTCCGGAGCGGTTAGGTGGGGATTTAAAAGGACCCACCTGTCCAACCGGCCTTTGAACTTCCCGCCCGGAACTCGAGCAGGAACTTCAAGGGCCAGTTGGCTGGGCTGGCGCTGGTGCAGAAGGCAGTCAGCTGGCATCAGCGGTGGTAAGTTTTCTATTTTTTTCCTCCTTGCTGCTGCTGCTACCCCCATAAGGCGGCCACCAAGCCCAGCAGCGAGCATGCCGGTTGGCCAGAGGTGTGGCGAGGAGGGGAAAAAACTTTATTCCCTCCTCGCTCCTGATGCTGCACTATCCAGCATTTGGGAGGTGTCAGGGGCAAAAGCTTTTACCCTGGCACCCCACAACCCCTGGCACCACCATTAACCCAGTAAGAGTGTTCGCTCTTCTCCATTGATTTCACTATCCGTTGGGGAGGGGGGTTGTCCCAGAACCAATCCCCTACAAATACGGCGGTCCTACTGTATATTCTAAACTAGTCTGTTACTTATTTTTCATACAGTGATTGACTTAGGGAAAATCGGTGCGGTATATAAACTTAAAAATAAATAAAAATAAATAAATATATTTCCAACTTTTTTTTCATTTGATATCTTTCTGTTATCTGGATGTTTCCATTCAGTTTTTTTATATTTCCATGCTGTTACCATTTCAACCTTGCAAACTGTACAGTGCAAATTGACATTTTCAAGTAACTATGTAGACATGGTTCTCCATCGTGGCCTTCGTGAAGCCACACATGGGTTTCCCAGGCGCCCCTGCGCCAGAGGTCGGAACTTCCCTAGCAATAGAAAAGTTCGTTAGTCTCCGCCCCCGCACCCTGCGCATGTGCAAGGGTGTTCCCGCCTAAAGGCCTCAGTTCCTCTTAACCGCCAACGGCTAGAGGTGCTTCTTGGTTAGTCTCCGCGTTTGCTCTAGTTCTTCAGAAGTTTTTCGTCCCTTTTTGGCTTTTTGACTCGGACTGATACACGGCTAATGTCTTTCGCGCCCCCTTTAAACGCTGTTCGAATTGCCAGGTGAAGATCCCGCTCACGGACGGACACGAGCTCTGCTTAATCTGCCTCGGTGAGCACCATCACACCGACTCGTGTCAGGTCTGTAAGGGATTTAGCTCTCAAGCCCTAAAAAACCGCCGTCACCGCCTGGCCAGCTATCTTTTGGAACGCTCACTGCGGCCCCAACCTATGGAGCAAAAATCTTCAGAACCGTCTCGTAAGTCGGAGGCTCCGGTTCGACCTGATCAACCGAGAGAGAAGTCGAAGAAAATTCCGGTTCTACAGGGACTACTTTCTTCGAAGTCTAAACCGGTTTCAAGCCCTTCTTGACCAGTTGCGACGAAGGCTTCCTCTAAACATTCGAAACCGCCCAAGACGTCTGTCTCTTCCACATCGACCGCGGCTGCGCTGTCTTCTACTCTGGCTTCTCCATCCCTCACTGTCAAAACGGAGTTTTCCGGTTCGGCTACGGCTTTGACTTCAAAGGTACCTGCTTCGAGATACCAACAGCTCCTTCCTTCAGATCCGTTGGAGTTGTCATCTGACGATGACGGAGACCCACCTCCAAGCATTACCTTTGTGGGCTCCACTCCGTTGAGGGAAGAAGGGACCCGTCTGTCCGAACCCAAGCAGACCTCTCGGTCCAAGGGGCCGGCTATACGCTCCCCTTCAATGGCTTCCAAGGCTGCCTCGTCCCCTATTCCAATCCGGGAGACTGAGGTGGAAGAGCGTGCCTCTTCCTTGCCTCCGACGTTCCTGTCGGGTTCGTCGTCATCGAAGCCTGAGCACTGCCGAAAGGACAAGCATGTCCACTTGCAGCCCTCCATCCCGGCGGCTTCGGGCAGTTTCGAGGCTTCCGTTCTAAAGCCTCCTATGGATTCGGCCACAGACTCTTTACCAGTCGCGGTTGCCCTGGCTTTAACACCGCCGAAACGGTCCGCTGCCACCTCAGATTCGACGGAGCCACTAAAGAAGAAGAGCCGTAAGGAGCGTCACATCCAGGCTCCTGTATCTGTTCCTTCGATCCCGGCCTTCTCCCTCCGTTTCGACGGTTGGCAATGGTCGATTCACTCGGCTGAACAAGTCGAATCCGACCAAACGGCTGTAGTCCTTTCCTCTTCAGGTTCGAACAAGGAGGAGGAAATGGAATCGGAGGTTGAATCCATCAACTCAGAAGTCTCAGATTCGACATCTCTGCAGCTCGTCACTTCGCCGGATTCAGAAGTTGACGAGAAATCTCCTCCGTCTTCTTCAAATAACATGAGGAATTATACCAACGTCCTGATTAGGATGTCAAAGACTATTGAGTTGCCCATCCATCAGCCTCAACCAAAGAGAGTATGCCACATCTTTGGAAGGATTGCAAACGATGAGACGTCTCCAGTTCATCTCACTCTGACCCCTTCCTTTTTAACTATGAGCGAGGACTCCTTCCAGGCGTTGTCTTCTACGGCTATCCCAAGGAAGCTGGAAGCTCTTTACAGAGTCCACGATGATAAGGCTCCGTATCTTAATAAGCATCCCACACCCAACTCAGTGGTAGTAGCTTCCTCTCAAGTACTATCCCGTACTAAGCAGACTCCTATCCCTCCTTCAAAAGAGGGACGGAAGTTGGATACCGCTGGAAGGCACCTGTATTCTTACGCTGTCCTCCAGCACAAAATAGCCAACTACCAGGGTGCTATGGGCGCTTACCAAAGGGATCTTCTTACCCACCTCCATCCCTTCCTGGAACTGATTCCGGAGGAGAAACATGCTGAGGCCCCTGCCCTCTACGAAGAATCCATGTCCTTGGCCGCTCAACAGATGAGGGCTTCTAAACATTCTTTCGACGCAGCTTCGCGGGTTCTCAACGCTTCTATCACCCTTTGAAGACATGCTTGGCTGCAAACTACAGGCCTTTCTGATGACCATAAGGCGCAGATAGAGTCTTTACCCTTTGACAGCTCCAGCCTTTTCAACACGGCCACAGACGACCTCATGGAAGACAGGCATAAGAAACAAGACACTGCTAAGAAGCTGAATGTTATACCAGCTCGCCAGAAGCCTTCCTTTCACTACCAGCAAGAATACGTTTCTGGCCCCCCTCAGCGCAGTCCTCTTCTAACTAAACAACAGCAGAAAGAACGACCAGCAAGATCTTCCGCTCTCTCCACCTTCTCCAAGTCCAAGAAGTCCAAGCCCTCTACCATTCCATCTAAATCCAGAGATAGACGATCCCGAGATGATTACTGACAATCATCCCATCCGTCTCAATTCATTCCTGGCAGCTTGGCAATGCAACACCTCGGACCAATGGGTCCTCTCAGTTGTTCAAAAAGGTTACCTTTTGGAGTTAAGTTATCTTCCCCCGTTGGGAAGTTTGGTTCGCACGTCTCCATCTCCTTGCCTCCTCCAAGAAATTTCTTCTTTGCTCCAAAAGAACGCCATAGAGGTCGTGCCACGACACTCCGCTTGCCTCGGCCTTTTCTCCCGTTATTTCACAGTGCCGAAGAAGGACGGAGGACTTCGACTTATTCTCGACCTGCGATTCTTGAACAAGTTCTTGGTATACAAGAAATTTCGCATGGTCACCTTGGAGAAGGTCATCCCTCTTCTGCGCAGAGGCGATTGGTTTGGAGTTGTAGATCTCAAAGATGCTTACTTCCACATACCAATCCTCCCGTCTCATCGACATCTACTGCGCTTCGCCGTGGGGGAAGACATCTATCAATACGCCACTCTGCCCTTTGGTCTTGCCACGGCTCCAAGAGTCTTCACCAAGTGTATGGCACCAGTGGCAGCCTATCTATGCACTCTTGGAATAGTTGTCTTCCCCTACTTAGACGACTGGTTGATCGCGGCCGACTCTCAGGACGAGGCTCGTCAAGACATTGCCACTGTCCTGGACATGCTAGAGTCGCTAGATCTACGGGTCAACAACAAGAAGTCGCATCTAGACCCTTCGCCAGTCGTCACCTTCATCGGTGCCATTCTAGACTCAACCAGGGCTATGGCCTTTCCTCCAAGAACCAGAATTGCGGACATGCTCCAGCTGCTCCGGCAATTTCAAACTCTATAGCTCGTACCAGCATTAGAAGCTCAAAGACTGTTAGGTTTTATGGCTTCCATGACGTCCGTCTTGGTCCACGCGAGGCTGCGACTCAGACCTCTCCAAGCTTGGTTTCTCCGGCACTTCGACCCTCTTCGGGACCCTCCCGACAAGCTCCTCCTGATCCCATCAGACTTACCTCTCCACCTTCGCTGGTGGTCATGCCGGTCCAACATCCTTTCGGGACGTCCCTTCCGAAATCCATTTCCTACCATTCAAGTGACGACGGACGCATACAATTCCGGCTGGGGTGCTGTTTGCCTATCACACTCCATCCACGACACCTGGACCACATCAACGAGTTGGAACTGCTGTCAATTTTCAAGGCGTTCTGGGCGTTCATCTGTCACCTCTCCGGCAATGTACTACTGGCGGTCACCGACAACACGACCGCCATGTACTACATGAACAAACAGGGCGGAACACACTCGCAGCGTCTTCTGCAGCTCATGACCCGCTTCTGGGATTGGTGCATCTCCAACAACATCCATCCAATCGTGATGCACTTACCTGGGGAAGAGAACGTGGATGCGGACGACCTCAGTCGACGGCTTCAAGCAAACCACGAATGGGAGTTACATCCCAGGACATTCACACACCTTTGCAGCAAGTGGGGCTCCCCTCAGGTGGACCTGTTCGCCTCCCAGACCAACATCAAATGCCACCACTATTGTTCCAGAGCAGGGAAGGGACTTCGTTCCTTAGGAGACGCTCTTCTCCTCCCCTGGTCGGGAGATCTCCTTTATGCATTCCCGCCCATTCCTCTGATTCACAAGGTCGTCATAAAGACTCTTCAGGTGAGGGCCAACCTCATCCTGATCACGCCTTGGTGGCCTCGTCAGCCATGGTTTGCCTCCCTTCTGCGGATGTCTTCAGACCATCTCCGCCTGGCTCAATTTCCGGAGCTTCTCTCCTTGGACAACGGCCAAGTTCTTCACCCAGACCTGGGTCGCCTTCATTTAACAGCCTGGAGGATTCTGCCTTGATTCAAGTTATCCTTGACTCCTGCCGCAAGCCTTCCATTGAAAGACAGTACTTTTATAAGTGGAAGAGGTTCTCAAGTTTTGCAGCTGACAACGGGTTTGACCCTATCCATCCCTCGCTCACCTGGGTCTTACAATACCTCTTGCAATTGAAGCGCTCAGGACTGACCTCCGCGTCTCTCCGAGTGCATCTATCGGCGATTGTGGCTCACCAGCCACAACTTTCAGAGGCAGCTGCTTTCTTCAGGCATCCAAGACTGAAGCGTTTCCTCAGGGGCATCAAGAATATTTTCCTTGATCGGAAACCAATTCCACCTCAGTGGTCTCTATCCTTGGTCCTGCGAGCTCTACAACGCCCACCCTTTGAGCCTATGGCCTCAACTGACTTTAGACTGCTCACCTTAAAAACTGCCTTTTTGGTGGCCATCACTTCGGCTAGGAGGGCCAGCGAACTTTGTGCCCTTCGGTGTGACCCTCCTTATTTACGCTTCCACCCGGAGAGGGTGGTAGCTTATCCTGATGTTACCTTTCTTCCCAAGGTTGTCTCCTCCTTCCATGTGTCACAACCTATTGTATTGCTGAGCTTCTTCCCTAATCCTACCACCAGGATTGAGAGGGACATGCATACGCTCGAGGTCAGGAGGGCATTAGCCTTTTACGTCTCCAGGACCAAGAGTGTTAGAAACACTAATAAACTGTTTGTCTGCCATGACCCTGCGGTGCAGAGTAATCCGGTTTCTCCCCAACGGTTTGCCCGTTGGATTGTGCAGACTATTCGGCTCTCTTATGAGCTGGCCAAGGTACCCTTGCCAGTGGGTGTCCGAGCTCATTCTACCAGAGCTATGGCCTCCTCCGCGGCATTTCTGAAAGGTGTACCACTGGATGATATCTGCCAGGCGGCCACCTGGTCTACACCTGACACCTTCGTGACCCACTACAAAGTGGATGCCCGCGTGAGGTCGGCTACTTCCTTCGGGAGGGCAGTGCTTTCCTTTGTGACGGCGTGACTACCCTCCTGCCAGTGAGTACTGCTTCCAATCACCCATCTGTGTGGCTTCACGAAGGCCACGATGGAGAAGAACCAGTTACTTATCTGTAAAGGTGGTTCTTCGAGTGGACCTTCGTGAAGCCACACAGCACCTGCCCGCCTCCCCTCTGACCGTCATGCCCTGACTGGTACTACCATTACCTGTTATCCTGGCGGTCAAGAGGAACTGAGGCGTTTAGGCGGGAACACCCTCGCACATGCGCAGGGTGCGAGGGCGGAGACTAACGAACTTTCCTATTGCTAGGGAAATTCCGACCTCTGGCGCAGGGGCGCCTGGGAAACCCATCTGTGTGGCTTCACGAAGGTCCACTTGAAGAACCACCTTTACAGGTAAGTAACTGGTTCTTTTTTCCATTTTTTTCAATGTGTAGAACCCCATCCTAGGAGAATAGAAGAATTGCAATTGAAGACTACTGTTATGATGGTCAAAATAGAAAATAATACAATCTTTTCTGATCTTGGGTGTACTCTTCTGATTCTGCATGTTCTTACAGAGGAGCTTGGGAGTGATGAAGATGATATTGATGAAGATGGACAAGAGTACTTAGAGATTTTGGCCAAGCAGGCTGGAGAAGATGAGGACTGGGAAGAAGATGATGCTGAGGAGACAGCTCTGGAGGGATATTCAACAATTATTGATGATGAAGACAACCCTGTTGATGAATATCAAATATTTAAAGCAATTTTTCAGAGTAAGGGCAGTTGCAACACACACAGTAGATCAGTTCTTATTCTTTTGTTCTTATATGTTGAAAAATGAATAATAAAATGTCTTGCATTGAAGAAATAGCAGGCATTTGTCATGTGGCAGTGACTAGGAGTGAAGTTCTATAAAATACAGGGCGGGAAAGTGTGATTATAAATTCCATCCAAAGCATTCAGTAAGTTGGCACCTGCATTAGGAAGTAGAATTTTATTTCTTTGTATATAACAAAATATTCTTTGATAGAGCTGTACTGCATAAATGGTTAGGTATTCCAGCTGGGGCAACAGCATCTCCTTTCCTTGCAAATGCCACTTAGTATTATCTGATTATAATTGTCTTATCAACTCCCCAGGTTGGAAGGGAATGTTTAGAAAAACATACAATTTATGTGGGCAAATACTGGAGAAGGAAAAAAAAATCCCAACCTGCCATTTTTGAGCAGCAAATTACTACCATCATCAGTTCACTATTTTTTTCATTCATTCTTTTGGAGCATTGTTTAGAATTGTCTGGTTCAAACTTCAGGAACTCAAACCAAGCATTGACAAAAACGCCTTGTGAAAGGCAGTTTTTCATAACTGCGGTCTGATGCTGCAGAAATTAATAGACTACAGTCATATCCATTTCTAAAACTCAGGAATTGTGCCTATGTTCAGTGTGCGTCCTTCCCTAAGTCAAAGGTTTTCATCTGCTTCCACGTCTCTTTGTTTCGCAGCAATTCAGAACCGTAATCCTGCATGGTATCAGGCTTTGACGCGTGGTCTTAATGAAGATCAAAGAAAACAGCTGCAGGACATAGCAACTTTAGCAGATCAGCGAAGAGCAGCCCATGGTATACATTTTCTCACTAACTTTTATTATTAGTTGCTATGTTTGCTGTGTATTTTGTGGGTGAGGTGTTGGTGTTGGTTAGACCACTCTGAGTTCTCAGATCTTGGAAGCTAAGTATGGTCAAACTCATTTAATGCTCCAATTGAGAACTTTTCACAAAAAGAATTATATCAAATATTAAATTTAGAAAAGGAAAGCAGGATTAGCTAGAAAGGAATTAATTTAATATTGGTACAGTGTTTCCCCGCCCTTTCGTGGCTCATATACTGTGGTTCCGGTATATCGCGGGACCAGAGTATATGAAACAAAGGCTCCCTGGGTTAAGGCACATGGGCCTGTTTCATGCCTACTGTACTTACCCCAGGGCTGGTGATTGCCTTCCCGGGCTTGTTGGAGTTCCCAAAAGTGCTTTTTGGCTATCTGAAAGTGACCTCCAGAAAGAACCACTTCTTAGGCCTCCAATGCCTTCCCAGGCCTGTCGGAGGCCCAGAAGTGCTTTCCGGCGAACCGGAAGTGACTTCTAGAAAACACTTCCGGGACCTCCGACAGGCCTGGGAAGGCCATTGGAGTCCTGTTCAGGGTAGTGCTAGGCTAGGTAAGTGTAAGGGGCCCCAGACAAGCCCCCCCCCCAAGTCCCAACCCAACCCAGCATCCACATATCGCGGATTTTCAGTTGTCACGGGTCGGGTCTCTAACCCCCGTGATAGGTGGGGGATTACTGTATACTGGATTAGTATTTTGTAAATTAACATTAACAACATAATTGCTGAGAAAGATACCACGATTTCTGAAGTTATTTGTAAAACCTGATTGCTGAGATTCAGTGATTAGGGAAGCAAACTGATACAGAGGCTTCTGGGGAATTGCTGGATAAACATTTGGTGGGGTTGTTATAGATGTCAAAACGGGTGCTTTAAGATAAGGATTTAAAGCAAACCCAAAGTGAGTCATGTTCTTAAATTGCATTTAGTGTTAGGGTTATCAGCTTTGTGGCACAGTAGTTACATTACTGCCCTGCAAAAAAAAAATATTAAAAAAAAAACAGCTCATGACCTGGGGATCAATCCCAGGTAGTCTGTTCTAGCTGTCCGGAAGCAGTGGGGGCGATGCGTAGCCTGCATAATCAACTAGTAGCCATTCAGCGTTTTCTTGAGCACCAGGGGGGCAGTATATAAACTGCATGGTTTGCTTTATATCAAGCAAAATTTTTTAATCTGTGGTAAACTGACATTGCTTCCTTTCATTACATTCCATCCCTGATTATGTATCTGTAGACTAGAGGTCTCCTACCTTGGGTCTCCAGATGTTTTTGGATTACAACTCCCAGAAATCCTATCCAGTACATTTTAATGGTGAAGACTCTGGGAGATTTAAGTCCAAGAATATGTGGGGACCCAAGGTTGGGAACTACAGTGGTACCTTGTAGAAATGAATTAATTTGTTCCAAATGAAATTCTATTAAGTGAATTTTCCTTTATACACATTTCCCATAGGAAAGCATTGATAACGGAGTAATCCCGAATTGCGACCATTTTTATGTTGTATGGATTCGGCACATAGGCGATTCTGTTAAGCAAATATCCCCTATCTCCAGAATGTTTTATGTTGTACAGATTTTATGTTATACAAACCATTTGTATACGAGGGTCCACTGTACTTGTACAGACCGAGGGATGTTGAAGATTCCTGACCCTCTGAAAAGCTGTTAATGCCATGTATACGAAAGTAGTCATGAATTTTATGGAAAACAAAACCTGTAGTTAAACTTTTCTTCCCCTTTATCGGGAAGTCATGAGACCTCCTGCTGGTTTGGTAGTGGTGAAAATAAATAGGTATGAAGAATGAGGGTAGATTTCTATGCCTTCAGTTGACCTTTATGTGCCAATTTTCCTAAAAACAATCTAATATCCATACTGTATATATTGCCCAGTAAAGTAGGAATTAATCTGAGGAACTGAAATTGACTGTTTTCCTACCACACTTACCATTAGAGGGAATACGTTTATGCATCTACCCCTTCTCAGATGCTTTTCTATTTAAACGCCCATTGTTCAAGCAGTAGAGAAATAATAAAAATTTTAAAAAGCGCCGACCCGGCCCCGTGGGCCGTGTGGTCAGCGCTGGAAAATAATATATATATAAATGGCACCAGCCCCAGCCGGTACTTAAAAAATAAATACATAAAGCTACAGAGGCTATACTAGGTTTGATCCGACAAGGCAAGCGCCCTGCCATCTGTAGAACAGAAGGAAATGCGGCTCACCCGCATCAAGAGGACACATGACTTAGTAAGAGAAATGGTGACAGGACAACAGAGGACCCATTGAGGCCACCCTGCCATAATACCGCTCTTTTTATATGTTGAGGGCGGGAACAAGGCGCCTTCTGGCAGTTCTAACTGAAGGAACACTCCGTCTGGAGGGCACAGCGAGCCTCCGCTTCGCTCCCCCCCCACCATGCCCGCCCGCCCACAAGCTGGAAAATAATATATATAAAAATGGCACCAGCCCAGCCGGTACTTAAAAAATAAATAAAAATAAAAATGCCTTGGTTTGGCCCACAGGCCAGCCGGAAGTAAAAAAGTAAAAAATAAAACAAAACAAAAGGGGGCGTGGAGAAGCAAGCATCTCTCAGCTGTGAAAGGAAAAAAAAACAGCTCCACATGGGGGACTTTAAAAAAATAATAAAATTTTAAAAATTAAAAAGCGCTGGCCCAGCCGGGAGCCACACGGTCGGCCTTGGCTTTAAATTCCATGGAAACTAATGAGGGGATGTAGTTGTGAAAAAAACTCCTTAAGTATCGTACATACCTTGGAAATCCTATTACATTCACTACGGGTCACATATGATTTAAAAGCATTGTTACAGAGATAAATAAAATAAATAAAATAAATAAAATAAAACAAGTACTGACCTGGCCCCGTGGTCGGCACTGGAAAATAAAAAATATATAAACAAATTTTTAAAAATTGGCGCTGGCCCCAGCTGGTACTTTAAAAATAATAATAATAAAAAATAAAATTAAAAAACCTCGGGCCAGCCAGAACTTAAAAAAAAAATCACAGGCACGGGGAAGCCAGCGCCTCTCAGCTATGGGGAATGCCCACATGGAATGCCCTAAGAAGCTATGGTGAGCTCTGAAGGTGGCGGTGGGGATATCTACCACCAGCTTCAGAGCTTCGGCAGCAGCTGCTCCGAGCTGTGGTAGACATCCCCTGGCCGCCTTTGGAGCTCATCATAGCTTCTTAGGGCATTCCATGTTGATTGGACACAATAGATTTCATTTTTATCATTCAGCTTTTGTGATACAGTATTTTGTATTTTAAAGCATGTACTTTTGAGAAATAAGGTGGTGTCAAGGATAGCAAATACTTTTTTTTTTAAAGAATGAGGTCCTTTGTCAAGTCCAAAGATTTAAAAAATTAATGCAAGCTCGAATGACATGACTTGTAACGGTCTCATTATTTCACTTTTTCAGAATCCAAAATGATTGAAAAGCATGGGGGATATAAATTCAATGCTCCAGTTGTGCCAAGTTCATTCAATTTTGGTGGTCCAGCTCCAGGAATGAATTGAAGTATCACTACTTTTCCTCCTGCTGTGTGATTGTAGTGAAGAGCTTGTGTTCCTCCCAATATAGTGGTTCCAGAACTGGTTCATGTTATCTACAGCTCACTCTAAATGAACTGGTAGATTGAACATTTTAAAAAGAAAAACCAACCCAGGAAGTGGGACTTGATCATGCAACCTGATACTGGAAAGAAGGTTTTATGAAGATAGGAAGAACCTGACACTTGAGCTTCAAATGACACACTGTGGAAATCAGAAATCAAGAGGGAATGTCATGAAGGGCAGCTTCCTTCCTGTGATGAAAAAAGGCATTGGCTGCAGGACTCTTGGAAAGGTCTCATTTACAGTGCAAAAGCTAGAAGGCCAATTTAATTTTTACACCTGTGGGACTGATTATTTGCCCAGTTTTCCCCCTTCCCCCTCTCCCTGCTGGGTATCTGTTCTTCAAATGTACATAAAGATAATTGGATAGCCTTACTTAACACTTCCATCATTTCCATTTATCAAGGTTGTTCATATGTAGAATATTGGACACTTACCGTAGCACTACATAACTGATTAAATCTGTAAATGATTTAGCACTTTCATATTGAAACAAGCCTGCTAGCCTATGTACAAAAATAGCAAAATGTTTGTTTATAAAAAAGGGATGTTCTGGGGAAATTTCAAGTTATTAATTTAAAACTAGCGGTTTTGTACCTGGTGACTTTGTGGTGCGGTCACCACTGGTTGTGACTTGAATTTGGTTATGTAAAAAGGGGTTAGTGGTATTTCATTGCTGCTAAAAAAGAAAAAAATGGCAACACCCTCTGTGTCCTTTGTTTTTCCTTAAAGTTGTCAGTGTACAAGTGGAAATTGGATGCAGAAAACTTCATGTTTGAGGCGGGAGTTCATTTTATCAGCAGCATGTGAAATCTGATATGAAGTTCTGCTTTTACAAGAGTGTTTTTTGAAGTGTGGTGGTGAAACATCTACATAAGCAGTCTCCTAAAAATAATTTGGCCAGCTTGGGTTAAGTCTGATTGAGTTTTTATTACCATATTTGCGAATATAGTTATTTTCATCTTGTTATTCCTTTTCCAGCACCTGGGTCAAGTTTTAATACTTCCTCCCCCTCCTTCCCCCACTTTAAGACATTCAGAAGCTGACATTATTTGCCTGATCCAGCAAAGACAGTGGCCCAGTTCAGATGATCATTTGTTTAAACAGCCAAAGTGTGGCCTACTTTTTGCTCACAAATGCACAAGACACAGACCAGGAAGTCTTTGCTTAACTACAGATCCCTCTTTGAGAACTTGGGGAATTTGGTTGCATGCTTTGGAACAAAGCAGAAACTTAAACATTTAAGTGTTGTGGTATAGAGACCTGAGGCTTCTGACCCCCATTAAATTTGAATTCTTCTAAAGCTGGTTAACTAATTCCCAGGTTTGTACAAAACCGTATATGGTTAGAGGTTACATGGCCTGTCTGTGGCTTCTGCTAAGGTGCTGTTTGCACTGGTAAAGATGTATTGAAATCTTGGCTTATTAAACAGTTTATTGATCATTTGCATTTGGCTTCAGGGTTAACAAGTCCCATTTCTGAATTAATCATTCTTTTTATTTTATCGTTTTCTTGTCTCAAGATGTTATAAAGAGCTAGTATTTTAACTAGAAAAGCAACCAGCTCCTCCCTACTGGGACCACTATTAGAATGAGTCAGAAAGAAGCCTACATCAAAATGATGGAATAGGACTTCATAACCCATCTATGAAATAAAGATGAAATCTTAAATGCAGATTTTTTTTAACCTTGCCTTGATCACTGGTGTCAAATCTATTAAGTAGAATGTTTCTTTCTCCTGTTTTTATATCCAATGTCATCTACTGTTACAACTGATATTGAACAAGCTACCTTAATTTAATTGTAAGCCTCCAAGACTTTAAAGGCAGGTTGAAAATTGAACTGAATTTATATCTATAAAAATGAAACTGAACATATATATTATGATATTCAAAAATGCAGTCTTCGGAAAATCAGTTTGCGTGATGTGTGTTTGTTTTTATATGTATCAATTCTGGGGGTGCTTGGAATGTACGATTCCCAATAGAATACCTACCTCTCACTTGTCTGAAGCCAGACCAAGGGCTATCCCTTTCCAGTTATGCTTTTATTTCCAACTCCAGTTTTCACACAAATGTAGATTTGATAAGAGGCAGGATGTGACACTATCTAGCTGCTTAGGAGCACCTTCCATCTATCCATCCAATTTTCCATTCAGGTTCTGGGCAGACTAGCATAATAAAGTTGGTTTCCTGAACCTATACTGTAAACTCTTGCTCTTGTGTTTTGAGTTTTTGGGTTTTTTGCCTGCACAGTTTTTTTATTTTTGAAGTTGTTTATCTATTATTAGATTGGTAGATATTCTGTTGTCCTACAGAGATTTCCAGTTAAGAGAGTATTCAGGGCAAAAATGGGTAGCTTGGATTGGATTACTAAAAATGTTTCTCTTTTGAACGGAGTACAAAACACTAGCAGATGTGAGTAGGAACTGCCAATTCCCTTTCTTCAGTATCTTACTGTACAAGTGTAAAGTTCACATTGCAAAAATAAATATCATTGCTTATTTAAAAGCTATATTTATATGGGAACTAAAATGTAGTATAGAATCAACTAAATCAGTTTTAACTACACTATTTCACTAAGATTCAGATTTTTTTTTCTTTCATAGGTAGGTTAGGAAAACAATTATTTACCCATTCATTCATGCTAGTCTTGCTCTTGAGTACAGGGATTTAACATGGTCTGTGGTGATTATGCTGACATTTGTAATAACCCTTCATAAGCAGCTGTACGCTGGTAGTAGCAAAACTTAGGATAAGAGTCTAAAGTTACCTCACTTTCACATAATCCACTGGTTTGGTTTCATGTGCATAGTGTAAACTGGTCCTACGAATACCAATTTGGGAATAAATGCAGTTATAAGTTATTAAATACCAATTTGGGAATAAAGATAGAATGTGTAGCGTGCATACTGTAATTAAAAACTGTAAACTGTCCAGAGACTACTTGAAGTGGTATGGGGCGGTATATAAGCAGAACACTTTTGTTTCTTTTTGAATACATTTCTGAAATAATCACCAAAGCAGCAGAGGCAAAGAAGTGTATACAGTACATCTAAATGCAGAGCATTTAACTGCATCACTAAAAAAAAATTGACCTAATAAGAGTTTATTAGGTCAGTTTTGTGACCTAATAAACCACAAAAGTTTTCTGGTTTATAAAACCCAGGTCTTAACAAGAGGAAAAGACTGCAAGCAGAGAGGGGGAAAAGGTGCAACTCTCCAGATACTACTGGATGACACCTCCCACTGTACCTTTTGATTGGTGAAAATGTTTAAAGCTGATGGAACTTGTAGTGTAACATTTGTAATAATGTAATATTTTTAAATATAAAATCTGGCATAGTAGATAATATAATACACTTATCAAGAATAGGTAGAAAATTCAGAAACGGGTGTGTTCTGTTGCTGCAGACTGACACAATATTGAGCTAAAATGTTTGTTCATGGGATTCACAGGTTTATAAGATATACTTCTATTTGATTGAAATAAATTAACAGTAAGTTAAAGTATATCTTGACCAATGTTTAAATTCTATCAAACATTAACGGCCTATACCAGTATTGGCGAACCTATGGCCAGAGTTGACACTCAGAGCCCTTTCTATGGGCACCCAACATTGCCCCTTCACAGCCACCTGTATTCAGGTTAAATTGCTGTATTGGTACTTTGTGAATAATTACTGGGTTTTGAATTGAAGTTTGGCCACTCGGTCTCTAAAAGGTTCACCATCACTGCCCTATATAATTAATGTTAAAAGCCAAGGATGTATACAACTGTCAAGTACATTCCATAGGAGAACCGGATTGTTTAGACTATTCTTATTGTCAGTCAAGTTAGTTCTATCTACTGCTTCTTATATCACAAACAGTACACAAAGGTGAGATATTTATATGAGTTATAGGAATCCCACAGTGGGAGGTGGGGGTCAGGAAACCCAAACCATTTTGGTTAGAATTAAGTATTTTCAGAAAATATATAACATGGGATCAGGGGAAAAATGGGAAAATAACAATGGATAGTGGAATCCTTTCCATCATGGATCCTTTTCCAAGAAGAAAGGATAAAAATACTCTAAAATAATTAAATAAATCATCCTGGAGATATATATTCAGTCCTTACCAAGTAATGAAAACTTGTGTATTTTACTCAGGAAAACAATCACAAAGGGTTACGTGGCACCCAAAATCTTTTGAGATGAAGTATAGTTCAGGATGTTTCACTCTGGAGATCTACATCACTACCCCATTAATTCAAGAAGCTTGGTGGGTGACCTTAGAATAATCCTTGTTATCTGTGCCTTCAAATCAAAACTGACCTATAGCAACCCTAATAGGGCTTTCAAGGCAAGGGAGGTACTCAAGGAGTGATTTGACCATTTCCACTTCTCCAGTGATCCTCCATGGTCATGTGGGGATTCAAGCACTGTTCTCCAGAATTCATCTGTTACTACACTGCCCTGGGAATCTGAATAGTTATTTAACCTCACCTAACCCACCTCATAGCTGCCTAGATGCCCTGAGCACATCCGATCTCGCCTGATTTCGGAAGCTAAGCAGGGTCGGGCCTGGTTAGTACTTGGATGGGAGACCACCAGGGAATACCAGGTGCTGTAGGCGCCTGGAGTAGGAACTGGCAAACCACTCCAGTATTCCTGCCAAAGTCACGACTATAATGACACAACACAACCCACCTCATAAGGTTAAGAATCAGTCAAAGGAAGAACACTGTATGCCACCTTGAGCTCATTGGAAGAAAAACAGCAGCAGATAAAGGTAAAATAAGACATGCATATCTGATATACATGGATACCAGAGACTGCTGAATAGCAATTATCACCCCCTTGCCTAGCAGAATTAAGGTATCCAAAACAAAAACACCTTAAAAGACTTAACTGCTATATGAGGTGAGCTTTTGTGGATGAGTCCACCTTTCCAGACATAAGAGTGAGTCTTGTATCTGAGGAAGTGGGCTTGTCCACAAAGCTCACATTAAAATATAAGTTAGTCTTTGAAGTCCCACAATACTTTTGTTGCCTTTATTTTCCCCCTTGGTTTTGCCCTATATGCTAGCACAGTTGAACACAGTGACTTCAACTAAAATTATAATTAAGGTATCCATTCTAAAATGGAATAATTGCATATTAATAGCACTGTACCAGAAACGCCAACATTACGAACACTGAAGAGCTTGAGTTTTAAGAACTTGTGTGAGTAACCAACTTCATCAACATTACCCAGCTGACATAGGAAGAAAAATGTTGTAATGACAGAGGAAGCTTTCTGAATGGTGAGTAAAACAGGCTGCTGCATATCTCATTATATATAGTGCCTTTCCTCATCTAATGATCTGATCGTGAAAGCAATAAATCTCCACATCTAAAATGTCACTGAGTTAATGAGGAAGGACAGTGTAAACACTATCAACTCTGATAGAATTGTTGATATTACAGAAGCTATGTAGCTGGGTTTGCACAAAAATTATAGAATCCATGTCAAGGTGACAGCTAAACCAGAAAGCAGGTTTACATTCCCATAACACTTCATAAGACATTACTACCCCAAACTTTTCTCCAATATTACCAGTTCATGTTATCTACACTGTATAGGTGATATGCAGCTTCTGAGATAAGGTGTTCAAGACTAATCACAGCTGCATCCCTTTTGATTAATTTCAAACAATTCTAAATAAGGCTATGTGGTACATTGTTACACTGATATTTCCTAAGGAAGAATTTAGCTATATACTGTACTGTACTTGGTTTGCCTCTGGAATGATGGTCCATGTTCTTTTGCAAAATCCCTCGAAATTTTAATTGAAAATGAGGGTATCAGTATTTTGAACTCATAAAATCTACACTATACGTTCAACAGGAACCTATGGAGGAGAGAGTAAATAATCTGTTCAGTGAATTACACCTTGTAATTAACCATGGTCAATCGAACAAATACTTTTGTTCTCTATCGGTTCTCGACCACTCTGGGCAAAGTTCGTTCGATTAGTTGAGCTTGAAAAAGACCGCGGGTTGTTTCGGTCCGTTTCGGTCGAGCATTTCACACACTTCGTCAAATCTGTGGGAGGTCGGCTCCACAAACAAAACGATTCACAGCGCCATGGAGAGAAGGGGAATGTGGAATATAACGGAAATGGCAAACATTTCAGCACGGTGCTATGTACGGCATTCCCATTGCGTTTCACCAGCTTGCATAAACTGCCTTACAGAATTTATGCGCGGCGTGATCTGAAGTAGTCCATAGAACAAGACAGATTATGTCAAATTACAATCGGTTGCAGCCTCGAAGGCAAGCCTTGAGTTACAGAGGCTATACTAGGTTTCATCCGACCAGGCAAGCGCCCTGCCATCTGTAGAACAGAAGGAAATGCGGCTGACCCGCATCAAGAGGACACATGACTTAGTAAGAGAAATGGTGACAGGACAACAGAGGACCCATTGAGGCCACCCTGCCATAATACCGCTCTTTTTATATGTTGAGGGCGGGAACAAGGCGCCTTCTGGCAATTCTAACTGAAGGAACACTCCGTCTGGAGGGCACAGCGAGCCTCCGCTTTGCTTCCCCCCACCACCACGCCCGCCCGCCCACCCACAAGCAGTTCAAACGACTCCGCTTCCAGTCCAAAAGCGAGCGCCTGGCGACGGCCACAGAAATCCCCCGGGAGGGTTGTACCTCCCTACTCGCTTCCCCTAGAGCAGGATCCACCTAATGACGGCAATGCCTTTCCAAGCTATCGCCGCCATTGCAAAGGAAAGGTGACCGTACGCTTCCTGCTCGCCAAGGACGGAGGGCAAAAAAAAAAAAAAAGAAAGAAGATGGCGCCCGTCCCTTCCCCCACTGACGCACGAGCGCCTCGTCCGACGTGAAACAAAATGGCTCCTGGGGTAGGCCCGGGCCCTGCATACAAGAGAATCGACCCAGTTTGGAGGCGGGCCTAGGGGTTCACAGCCAATAGATAGCAGGGCGAAAGGCACAGCAGCCCAATAGTTGCGGTGGGCGGCCTTTGGAGCCTCAGGCGGCCCAATGAAGCGTCCTAGAGGTGCCGATTGCAGGGCCCGCCCGCACAGCTCTGGGCGGTCCTGGGAGAGGCGGGCGGGCGGGCGCTGAGACAGCCGTTTCCTGTCCTGGTGCATGGTGGTCGGACGGAGGAATTGTTGGAAAATTTCTCGGCGAGGTTCGTATATAAATGTGTTTTTACCCAGTGTGCCTTATTCTAACCGCCGCCATCTCCGGCTGGGACGCCTCACTCTTGGGCTCGGCCAGGCCTAGTCCCTCGGCGGCGGTGCCCCAGGGAGGAGGAAGCGGGAGGAAAAGGGGGAGCCGCGCTCGTATTCGCGGCTCATATTAAGGAAAATAAAGGCGAGGCGTCGCCGCCACCGTCCGGCCCGCGCCTTCTCTTTCCCCCTCCCCCTTTCCCTTCTTCTTGCCTTCCCGCCTTGGGAGGCCGGAGTGGTTCCCACTCGCTCTTCCTCCAGTGCATTTGGGCCTCGAGAGAAGCAGTTTTCCTCTATGGAAATAAAATAAAGCAATTACTCCCGGTGCGGGCCTGGGGAAGGAGAACACGCCACTGCTTCTGAACGGGGTTGTGGGCCGAGATGGGTTTTTGCTTTTAGTGGCTGCGTCACGGGGAGCCACCCCTTTTTTGAGTGAAGAAAGAAGCGCCCGTGCGGTGGTTGGGGCCGCTTGGGGGTTGTTGTTGTTTTTTTACTCCCCCCCCCTTGCCACCCGTGGAGACCATCGGCAGGAAACGCCTGAGGTCCCAAAAGGCCGCCTTCCTTGCGGGCGGGGGGGGGGGGGGCGGCGGTGCCTTTCCCCACGTGCGCAAAAGGCGCCCGCTCAAAAAAGCTTTGGGGGAGTTTTTGGTAAAACAAAAAGCACGGCTGCAGCACGTGTGGGGGAAACCCCTGGAGTTCATTCGGAATCTCCCCCCCCCCCAGTGCTTTTTCTGAGCTGGTGCTTAGGATGGGTTGTTAGACAAGTCGGGTGGGTCGTCTTCGTAAAGCAGCTGGCAACTAATGAAATGTTTGTCGACTTGGATTTTTTTTCCGTTCTGCAAAATAGCTCTGAAGAAAGTGCAGCTTTCTTTGTTCTGTATGATGCATTTATCTCAAGAGGTATTTTTGCAACGGGGGATGCCTCCTTTGGGGTACCTATGATGTCCTTAAAAACGAATTAGTTATTGCAAAGATAAAGGAAAGGTTTAGGGGGACGTTCATGGTTCCTTGTCTAATGCACGGAACAGCCACCATCTAACAAAAATGAGCAGTCATATTATTGTACATTTTTGATAACAGGTAAGTCCCAAGTTGCTGTTGAGGCTGCAGCTTAAGATGCTTGCTGTTTATAATATTTCAGTGGATTTTAAGTTCACTGAGCTGTTAAATTGCGGTCTCTGTGCTGGTCAGAATATATACATACACCAAACACACAAGATAAAAGGCAATTTATAGAAGAATATGATGATGTATGGTAAAATACACATTTTCTTTGAAGGAAGGGGCAAATTTTTAACAAAAAAATCAAATGCCAAAGGCTTACTAATTTGTATGCATCAAAGTAGCCAATTTGATAAGTATTGGGATTGGGAAATTGATCCAAGATCTAAGTCCACTCTGGTTCCCAGTGCACATCTCAATGGACATACTGGGGAACATAGCATAAAACTAAAAGTCACAAGCCTTTTATCCAAAAACCAAGAAAAACAAGTAAACAAAAGCAAAACATATATCCCAAACCAAAACTACTAAATATGGGAAGATTTCCCCCATTCCACTTGATTCTTTCTTATTTCTTGAGTCCATCAGGCTGCAGCAAAGATAATCGAAGCAAAACAATGACAGCCTCTGAACAAAATCAAAGGTGGGAACCCCCAAAATAAAAACATGGGGTGGACATTTTTTTAAAAACCAAAGGAGACATACTGTCACATGCAGACTCCTTGGTGACAACAGCAAAAATATAAAGAAATGAGGAAAGGCTCCTGAAAAAGGCAAAAAAAAAAAAAAGGATCTAAAACACAAGTAGGCTGCAGTCCATGATGCAGGGCACCAGGCACTCAACACACTGATCCCAAGAAGAATCAACTTAAAGGTCACCAAAAGAATATGAAAATGAGTCTTTTTCTAATTTTTTATTAAAGCAGAAAAACCCATTGCTAGAAATATACCATTTGATTCTGTAATTTAAAAAATTGGGTAGCAAATCCACGTTCTATGCTTAGTAACATGATATTCCATAGCATACTATTTCGTATTTCCATATGAAATCTACGTGATTTGTCTTACAGATCAGGATGCACAACATATTCCAGATGTTGATTACAGCTCTCATCAACCGCCATTGCATATATGGTCTAAGACTAGTAGGAGCTAAATTCTAACAGTATCTGGAAGGTGTTCAGTTACATGCCCCTGTCCTAGATGTACATTTAAAGCAAATATAAATCTGATTTGGGAGACAGCTTGGTATGCAGTTGCATTAAGATATACTGCATGAGACTTAATCTTAAATGCATGTAAATGCTGGGAACCTAAAGGTGCTTTTTTTTTTTACTTAGAATCTTTTAAACTCTTCAAATTATAAAAAAATTACAAAGTGGTGGATAGTTAAAATTTACAATCATATAACACTAAGAAAGACTAAAAGGTTTCATTAAGAAGTGCTCTCTCTTCCCTTTTACATTGTGTTGCAAAGTTTAGGAGCTATCAAATGAACATACTACTGTTATTAAGAGAATCTGGGATCCAGTCCTAAATATACTTGGAACATGTATGTGAAGGTTCTCAGTCATCCAGGTGAGTTTATCTGGAAGTTGAGTCTTGGCAAATGGACTTTTCTTGAGAGAATGAAATGTTTCGCTGCTCATCCGAACACATTCGTCAGTCAGACTGACGAAGCTGTTTGGATGAGCAGCGAAACGTTTCAATATGTCAAGAAAAGAAGACCAGTTGCCATGACTCAACTTCCAGATACTGGGAACATGTAAACATACATTATGTATGTAAACATAGGCAGGATTCTGTAATCTAGTATACGCTGTAGGAGTCAGTGCACCGTTGTTATTATTAGAGCATAGAGCTAGGACTCCAGAAACCTAAAATCAGCTCTCCTCTTGGTAATAAAACTTGTTGAATAATTTTGAGTCAGTCACATTTAGCCTGATTCATCGCACAGGATACTTGTGGCGTAAAAGCTAAAGGAGGAGAAATATGTAGGCTGCTTTGAGCTCAGTGGGAGAAAAGGCAAAATGTAACTATAACAAAAATATTGCTCTGTTCTGAGATATTTAGTACAAGCAGCAGAAGTAATTTACCATCTTCCTTATGACATAACAGTTACTTCATCTCTCTGCCAAATATGAAATGCAAATTGTTGGGTACCTCACTAAATAGAATTGGGAAGCAGAATCTCAGAAAAACAAGCAGAACCACCTCAACAGAGGGGCAATTTTGTTTTCATCAGCCCTAATGCACACATGTAAATCTGAATGCAACATAATATTAAAAGTTGTGTTTTCAGCAACTTAATTCAAAATATTTTTCTACAAATTTAAAATAAATACTTGATGTCCATCTACCCGCATCTGCCACAAATATATTTAAGTTACTTCATTCAGTTACATTGTATTTTTTTCCTCTGGGGACCATATGTGAACTGTGCTGAGTTTAGATTTTCAACTAAATAGATTTATTTATTAATTATTTAGAGTATTTTTACCCCACATTTCTCCTTGGAAGGGGACCCAAGATGGCTTACAGTAATGAGGGACAATATACAGTCTAGTACAATAAAGACATATTCAAGTTTGAGAACAGGGAATTGAAGGACATCTTACAGCATTAAAAGACAACATTAAAGCTACAAGAGAATGTGAGCTGTTAAAGAGAGAGTAAACATTCCATGAAAAAGTTTTGAGGGATGGAAACTAACATTGAAAACATAGTGTCAATGCAGTCACACACAATTATAAGTGGTTATAAACACAAAGTATGTGATAATGTATGGTAGAGTCATATAAAATATAATAGGTAGTCCATCATTAATCTTAACTCAGCACTTGTGTGATCTGACACAAAATGATAGTTTGGTGCTTTGTGAGAGGCCTTGAAACCTCTTTAACATCAACTTTTACATCGTTTATTCTTGTACATATGAGATTTCCTGCCACCCAATAAAGATTTTTTTGCAAACCCTAGTTAGTTCATTCATATTGTGCTAGGTAATAACCATGTATGATGCAAGAGTGTGGAAGTACATGAACCCAGAATTACATAAGAATATAAGAAGAGCCATGCTGGATCAAAGGCCCATCCAGTCCTGCTTCCTGTATCTCACAGTGGCCCCACTAGATGCGTCTGGGAGCGCATGAGACTAGATATCTGTCTCCTGAAACCACTCCTCTGCATCTGGTTCTTGAAGTACCCTGGTTTTAAGCCTGGAGGTTACACATCTCCCTCATGGTTTGTAACCTGTGATGGACTTTTCCTCCAGGAATCTGTCCAATCCCCTTTTGAAAGCATCCAGGCTAGATGCCATCACCACATCTTGTGGCAGGGAGTTCCACAGACTAACAACACGCTGGGTGAAAAAATATTTTCTTTTGTCTGTTCTCACTCTCCCAGCCCTCAATTTGAGTGGATGTTCCCCTGGTATTTTGTGAGAGGGAGAAGAGCATCCATCTGTCCACTTTACTCATGCACTGCATTAGTTTGTGCGTCTCAGTCATATCCCCGCTCAGGCAACTTTTTTCCAGACTAAAGAGCCCCAAATGTTTTAGCCTTTCCTCATAAGGGAGGTGCCCCAGCCCAGTAATCATTTTAGTTGCTCTCTTTTGCACCTTTTCCAGTTCCACTATGTCTTTTTTGAGATGCGGTGACCAGAATTGTACACAATGCTCCAGGTGTGGCCTTACTATCTTTTTGTATAGTGGCATTATAATGTTGGCTGTTTTATTTTCAATCCCCTTTTTGATAATCCGTAACATGGGATTGGCCTTCTTCACCAATGCCACACACTGGGTAGACACTTTCATTGAGCTGTCCACCAGCACACCAAGATCTCTTTCCTGATCCGTCACGGATAGCTCAGAGCCCATGAGTTGATAGATAAAGTTTTGATTTTTTGCCCCAATATGCATTACTTTACATTTTCCTACAGTGAAACACATTTGCCATTTGGCAGCTCATCCCCCCAGTTTGGAGAGATCCTTCTGAAGCTCTTCACAATCTTCTCTGGTTTTAACCACCCAGAAAAGTTTTGTGTCATCCGCATACTTGACCACCTCACTGCTTATCCCTGTCTCCAGGTCATTTATGACAGATTTAAAAGCACCGGTCCCACTTTTTCCAAACTTGAGCTTTAAGTTCAAATTTGATTAAATGTTTACTTAGACCTCTGTTTAGAATGTTCAGAATTCATTAGCTTCCATGCCTCAAGAGTTCTAGAGCTGAATTCTGATTTGAGGAGTCAAGTTTAGATCCTTGGAAAATGGGGAAATGAAATCCAACCTATGATCCCTCTGAAGGAAAGAAAGTGGAGTGGCACAGTTCAGTGTTTCCATCGCCCGTCCCCCCGGGTATTAAAATGTTTTTCTGGAAGGTCACCCAATCCTTCAGAGGATTTTTTCAGGCAACTAGAAGTAGGAGCACCTTCCTAAAAATCACCGTCAATTTTCCACTACCAAAAGTATCGAGAATAAGAACTTTTTGAAAATAGATTAGCTTGAAAGGTCATGACATCTCTTTCATTTAAGGTTTTTAAATAGGTTGGATGGCCACCTTAGCCATGGATTTCTTGCTTCATTAGAGGTTGGACCCAATGGCCAAGCCTCCCTTCCTACTCTACAAACGTAGGAATCTAGCATATTAGGGAACTGAGAGTGGTTGTTGCAAATTACTAATAGTATTGGCATGAACATTGTTGCCCTGTTTGGTATTTGCAACACTCCATAACACAAGTGGTAGGGCTTTATTTAAGACTTGTACTGTGTCTTGTACCTCCTTTGTTCATTTGGAAACAACAAAGGGATCTTCTCCTGGTGCAATTGTAAGCTGGAGATAGTGGAACACAATAACCAGAATGCTAATGCTCCACATACCTTCAACAGGAATGTGGACATTATTTTGGGCTAACATTAGCCCCATTCTGTCAGCTCAACCACATCATTAGTATTGTATAGTTTACAAATCCAAGAGAATCCCTGCACAAACTTTCTGGAGACTGTGAAGAGGAAAATGCACTTCCTTTAGGCTCTCATTTCGTAGCCATGTAGCTAGATGGAGCGGTATATAAATTTAATAAGTAAATAAATAAATATTTACATTTTTATTAAATCAAATGCATCCTTTGCATTTAGTTTCCTTTTTCTAAACATAGGAAACATAGTAACCTAATCCTGCTACAGGGCTGTTGTAAGGGTGAACAGACTGTTGAATACCTTGTCAAATATATTATGAGCCCCTAATTAAACATGTTATATACAGATGTATTGCGGACAGCAACAAGGATTGTCCTGAGACTTTGTTATTTTAAATCATGGCTAGTGAAACCTGGGGTAGTTGAAAATCGCAGGAAAGAGAAATTTGGGATTTGTGTTGTTAAATGCTGTAACACTGCTGCAAATCTTTGGCATATATTTTGCTAAATTCAAAGGAATATTCACTTTGACCCATAAATTATTAAAAATAGGGATAAAATTATTATTTCCCTCTAATTACTGAACGGAGCAGGCCTTTTGATAAATACTGACATGTCCTTCCTTCAGTGTATGTAGTGCACATATACACAGGGTTCATCTTGTTTTCCTGATGAATCCGGTTAATTTTTTATTGCCTATTTTCCACCTCTCCTGTGGAGATTGATACTTGTTGCTGATCCAGCTGCACTGGGGTTTTTAACCAATATTTCAGTTTTTTCTGGGTAGCTTTATTAATTGTAAAACCTTCAAAATTGGAAACCCCCTCAAATGTCTGGTTGGCGCTGCAAAACATTGCAACACGGCTGCAAGTCTTTGGTATAGAATTTGAGTAAGAAGAACAATTTTGATGTTTGGCTGATTGGTACTGTAGCACCTCACACAGGGCATGCAAATTTTAGTTGTAGGTGGCAGTGTAAATTCTGCTGCAAAAAGTAGGATATGTGCTGCAAAATTTTGATAGGCATTTTAGGGGATTGAGAATTTTAAGGTTTGTAGTTAACAAAACAATTGTGGGTAAAATCTAGGAGCAAGGTTTCCTCTAAATTGTGTATGCACTTGTGCTGCACTCCCCTCCCCTCTGCACAGGGATGGGAAAGCCCGACATACCTGTTGTGACCATTTTTGTTGTGATTGTACAGGATTGGTGTGGGGAGGGGAGTTTTCATGCACAGAAAAGAGTCCTGCACAGTATGGACAAAAATTAGAGTGCATGTTGTCAAGGAGTGATCTGGTAGTAGGCCCCCAAAATCTTCATGAGAAGATGGGGATCTTAAACATCTACAGCAGGTTTAGGATGTGCAGCATGGAACTATGCAAAAGGATATCCTCATGCACTGGTCAGCCATAACGTTAAAACCACTTGCCTAATATTGTATAGCCCCCCCCCAATGCTGCCAAAACAGCTCTGGCACATTGATGCACGGACTCCACAAAACCTCTAAATGTGTCCTGTGTTTTCTGGCTCCAAGACATTAGCTGTAGATCCTTTGAATCCTGCAAGTTGCCATGTAGGGCCTCCATAGATTGGATTTGGTGTTCCAGCACATCCCATAGATGCTCCATCAGATTGAGATCTGGGGAGCTTGGAGGCCATGGCAGCACCTTGAACTCTTTGTCATATTCCTCAAATTGTTCCTGAACAATTTTTGCAGTATGGCAGGGTGCATTATTCTGCTGAAAGAGGCCAGTACTATCAGGAAGGATGTGCCATGAAGGGGTGTACATGGTCTAACAATCGCTAGGTAGGTGGTACATGTCAAAGTAACCCCATGAATGCCAGGATCCAAGATTTCCCAGCAGAACATTGCCCAGAGCGAAAAACTACCTCCAGTGGCTAGCCTTCCCAGAGTACATCCTGCTGCCATCTCTTCCCCAGGTAAAAGATGCACACTCATGCGACCCTCCACCTGATTTAAAGAAAACATAATTCATCACAACAAGTAACCTTCCATTGCTCCATGGTCCAGTTCTGTTGTTCATGTCCCCACTTTGGGTGGTAGACAGGCGTCATCTTCGGCACTCTGACCAATCTGTGACTGTGCAGCCCCAAACTGATGCACACACACAGTATGTTCTGACACTTGTCTATCATGGCAGCATTCAGATTTTCAACAATTTCAGCTACAGTAGCTTTTCTCTGCTATCAGGCCAGATGAACTAATCTCTGCTCCCCATGTGCATTACTGAGCTTTAGGCACTCACACCCCTGATGTTGGTTCACCAGTTATCTTTCCTTGCATTCCTTTTGGTAGGTATTAATCACAGATGCTTGGACCCAGTCTTCTAGGCTTTCCAAAACATGAAGTATACATTGATTGCTATAGAGAAAAAGTACTACATTACTTATTCTTATCTTATTTGTAAAAGAAACATAGTGATGCTGTTCTTATAAAAATAAAATAAAAAGGTCTTTGCCTGCTTCCAGAAAGACAGCAGAGACGGGGCAGTCCTGGCCTCCAGCGGGAGGGAGTTCCAAAATCTGGGAGCAGCAACAGAGAAGGCCCGGCCCTTTCACGTGTTCGTATGAGGCGCACCTGTGAAGGTGGCGGGATGGAAAGATAGGCCTCTCCTGATGACCTTAGCACCCGAGCCGGTTCATACTGCGAGATTCGATCTTTGAGGTAGCTTGAACCTAGGTCATTGGACCCAGTAGATTTAATGCTACCTAATAGAAACTTGACATGAACAATGCTTTCCTGAATCTAACCACTATGATTTGTGTTCTTTCTTTTGTGCTTAGGTAGACAATGTTATTAGCTCAGATCAATCGAGACTCTCAGGGAATGACGGAGTTTTCTGGAGGGGGGATGGAGGCCCAACATGTCACTCTCTGCTTAACAGAAGCTGTAGCGGTGCAAGGTAAGTATTCAGAGTAATATCCATTTGTGTTTTAACTAAAGGGGGTACAAAGGGGCTCTTTTTCTTTTTTGTTTATTATAACTGATTTCTGAAATAATCTTTAAAACATGAATAATTTTTGAGTAATAGGGTATACCTGAAAGTTTCATGTTCTTTTCTGTTTTGTTTTGTTGAAGCTTTCTTTTCCCTTTTGTCTTTCAAAAATCCTAGGAAATTTATCCTCCAATAGAGTAGAGAGGGCTGCAGCCAGCAGCTAATCAGAATGGGTGGGAATTTAGAATCTGTAAAAGGGTCTTGATGGCTTGGAACCCAGCGAGGTGTTGTCTTTCGTTGCTTCAGACGTTATTTGTGGGTGTGCAGATGCCTAGTTTTTAAAGTTATTTGGTTAATTTATTGTGTATATGGTGTGTATTATATATGGTGGCTAACTGATTCTTGGTTGCTTTTTTTCTGCTTATTTTATGTTATTTTATGTGTTCTTCAAATTTTTTGGACTGTGACAGAAACTATGAATGGGGAAAAATAAATGAAAATATCCAAAAGAGATGGTCCCTTTCTCGAACAAAAAGGACTAGTACAGAAAAAAAAACACAAAAACAAAGGAGGCACACTCCCTGCCCCCACAGAAGAACATGAAAAGAAAGAAATATAAACATTTTTGTCATACACAACTCTAGTAAACAGATGCTTTGGTGAACTTACAGAATACATAGTGACATTACAGAATTCTGAGGTGCACCAAAGTTAATCAAAAAAATTATTAAATGGTATTTCCTCTGACTGAAAAATATCTTAATCATTTTTACATTATTTATTTATTTATTTATTTATTTATTTATTTTCTATATTGGCCATCTTGCAATACAGTCAGTTAAAACATGGGTGTACAAAACGTTCATTTTAAACTAGTAAACATAAAGCAAAGTGTTCTGCTTATATACCACCCCATACCACTTCAAGTAGTCTCTGGGCGGTTTACAGTTTTTAATTACAGTACCCGGGCTTACACATTGCCCCCCCCAGCAAGCTGGGTACTCATTTTACCAGCCTCGGAAGGGTGGAGGGCTGAATCAACCATGAGCCTGCTACCTGGGATTGAACCCCAGGTCATGAGCAGTTTTACCTGCAGTATAAGCATTTAACCACTGCGCCACGGGGCTCGTTAATCAACAGTTACATAAACAATTGAATTAAATAAACCAACATTACAGATTGAAAAATAAAAGTAAGAAGATGATGGCAGAACTGTTGGCTTTAGCTGGACATCCACTGTGTTGTGTTAACAGCTCTGAGAATGCCTGACTAAAGAGCCTTGTTCTATCTCAAAAAGTTTCCAGTGAAGGCTGGAAATTATTCCATTGAGAAGGAGTGATTAGCAAGAAGGCATGATTTTTAATTTTTCCTTGCTGAGCTTCCCTCAGGGTCAAGGATCACAACCACCGAGCTTGGGAAGAATGGCTAATATGGGCTGATCTCGCCAGAAGCAGGGCTGTACCAGGTAGCAAGGCCCCAAAGCCTTTATGGCTTTATATGTCAAAGTTATTACCTTGAAGCTATCACAGAAGTGAATTGGTAGCCATTGTAAGGTGTTCATACTTTTTCACCCCAGTTAGTAATATGGCTGCTGTGTTCTGGACCTGTTGAAGCTTCTGCATCAGTCTCATAGGCACCCCACATAGAGACCTTTATAATAGTCTTAACTTCGAGACTACCAGTGTATGAAGTAATATGGTCAGGGACCCAGTGTCTAGGTAGGGACGCAGCTGGGCAGTGCGGCTAAGATGAAAGTAGGCAGAGCGGACCACAGACAGCACCTGGGACTCCCAAGCTGCAAACCTCATCCTTCACAGAGAGAGAGAGAGTTACCCCTCCAAAGCGAATGATCTCTGTCTAGTCCAGGTTCAGCCTCGGTCTGTTTTCACTCATCCACCCCAGTACGATCTCCAAGCTGTGCTTGATGGGACAGCATCCATCTACATATTGATGACATGAAACTCCTGATAACCTCCCCCAGCAGCTTTGTATAGATATTAAACAGCATTGGTGAGATGATCAACCCCTGTGGGACTCCACCCTTAAGCAACCAAGGGGTGTATGTCATTTCACCAAGCTGAACTCTCTGAGGATGGCCGTGCAGGGAGGATTGGAGCCAGGACAAAGCCAGTGTTTCTTAACCCAGAGAGCCTCCCCAGGAAGATGCTGTGGACAATGGTATCAGAGGCTGCTGAGAGGTCATGGAGAAGCAACAGGGACATTTTGCCCCTGTAATTCTCCCTCAAAAGGTCATTAAAGGCAAATTGTATGAATACTGAGTAATGAATGCTAATTATTGTTTTATTGTTCATAGATGGAGACAACCTAGAAAACATGGAAGGAGTAAGCTTGCAAGCAGTTACACTTTCTGATGGCTCCACTGCTTACATACAGCATAATTCTAAAGGTATATTTATTTATTTATTTATTTATTTATTTATTTATTTATTTATTTATTTATTTATTTAACTTATATGCCGCCCACTACCCAAAGGTCTCTGGGCGGTTTACAATCCAAAGAATAAAACAATTTAAAATACTTAAAAGTAAAATATCAATAAATCATCAATAAAAACCTTACACTAAAATCATTATCCTAAAATTGTCATCAGCGGACCCACAGTCTGTATTATATCAGTTAAAAACCTTCTGGAACAGGAAGGTTTTTACCTGGCGCCGGAATGTAATCAGTGTTGGCGCCAGGCAGATCTCGATCGGGAGGGCATTCCATAGCTTGGGAGCAGCTGCCGAGAAGGCCCTATGTCTACAGGCCATCCCTCTCACCACCTTGAGGGACGGCTCTTTCAAAAGGGCCCACTGGCTCGATCTTAATTGCCGGGTAGGTTCATATGGAAGGAGGCGGTCCTTCAGGTATCTAGGTCTTCAGTCAAATAAGACATCTTTCGTCCAAATAGTTTAATACAGAACAAGCAGCAACCTGCATCTGTGTTCATAAACGCAGAAGACTTGAATACCTGTTGTGCATTTAAACACATGAAACACAAACATATATAATTTTTTTCTCAGAAACCCTCAATGAGTATGGTACAGTCTTCATTCCCTTGTTGATAATCTTTGAGGGCAAAAGCAAACAGTGGTCATGTCTGTCCCTTATTTCTATTTGTATCCATCTGCACAGTTATATGCATAACATGCATAATCTATTGGCACACATAAAGCACATACAAATAATATAGTCCATTTCATATTCCTCTTCTATATAAAATATGTGGAATGTGTAGATATGGGTACAGTTACTGATTTATTTTATTTACATATGAAAGAACTTCTGTACTTGATTGTATAGCAGCTGTCAGCCCGTATTATTTGGCTCCAAATCTAGAGCAATTATCTTTCCCAAAATTTCAGTATCAGTACAGAATGTCTCTGGAATGATTAGGTAACTTTTTATTGCTGAAAGAGTAACTTTTAAGGGGTTTTCAATAATAAAAAGAGTGTAATAAGGGCACATGTCCTGAAATTTTTAGTACTCTGAAATTCTTGAACAATTCATAATTTTCAGGCCTGTTTTTACACTGACACCTAAATCCTGTTGTTAGAGCCACTGAATCAGTTGTTGAATGATAAGTCAAAAATTGAATCAATTTATTCAGTGGGTCTGCTCTAGTACTACCAATAGGATTAAAACTGGGATATGCAAAAAGGGGGGGGCAAGGCTGAATTTTAAGAGGCTGATCTAATCTTGAGATGATATAACTTTTATAGTGCATACACAACTACTGTGAAGTTTAGAACTAAAATACCCTATGCCAGTGGTGGCAAACCTTTGGCACTCCAAATGTTTTGGACCACAACTCCCAGAATTCCAAGCCTGTATTTCCAGTATCAAAGGACTGTGAGTTGTGGTCCAAAACAAGTGGAGTGCCGAGGGTTCGCTACCACTGCTCTATGCTAATACTTTTTAAAAAAAATTATTAAATATTATAAAACTACAATACCGAAAAACTGATAAAACAACAAAATATCATAAAGGAAAGGAAATATTAATCAAAACAACACCAATATTACAAAAATATAACAAATATAACAGACATAAACCCTGTGCAACCCACCCCCCTTGGGACTTTAACAAAATTACAACTCTCATGATATTGACCAGCCCATTTCCCTCCAGAAATACATTGAGTCTTCTCCGGGTGTATAACCTTTACCATTTTGAAATACATATACCAACAGTTTATCCCATATTCCATTAAAGTCATTAGACTTACTCAGGCCTTTCCTAATTTTAATTTCACAAGTCAGTTTATCATTAATAGCTAGATTCCATAACTCCTTATACCATTCTTCCATTACTAATTGATTATTAGATTTCCAATATTTGGCAAAAATCAGCCTTGCAGTCATAACTATTATAATTATCAATTCCCCCTCCTCTTTCTTCAGTTGTGTATCCGCAACCATGTTTAACAATACCAATGCTTCTACATTGTAGTGATCCAAGTATTTTTAAGCCTTCTATAAGTTCCTGTTAGGCTCAGCATCAATTCCAAATTCCTTCTTTCTTGGCTGACATTCTTCAAAATAAGTGTGTGTAGTTTAAAATGTACATGGGTTGCAGTTACAGGAAAGTTAGAAATAAAAAAATCCTGCTGAAAACTAGGCCAGATTAGTTGGTATATATGAGCAGTTTTCTAACAATTGTATGTGTGTGTGTGTGCATGTGCATTACTGAAATACAGCTGTGGAAGGCTGCATAATATTTTTTCCAGTGGGGGAAAATGACTAAGCAATCCTTTTCCATGTCATAATTGTTCTAGTTAAATGTACATAGAGTCATACATACCTGCAGCTCCACTTCAATAAAATAATGATAATGTCAGGATCAGGATTACACATTCATGCCATTTATCCCCTCCCCCTAGAGGCCTTAAGTGGCATTTAATCAAATATTGAAACAACTGCTTTTCTTTGAATTTTTAATACATTTGATTGACAATTCTCTCAAAATAACACACACCACTTAATATAATTCATTACACATATAAATATAGAACAAAACACTGATACGTGTTTCAGTTTCTGAAATGTCCGTGTGGCCTCCATGCAGATATATTCATTTGTCTCAGGAAAGATGCATTAATGTTCCTGCTTGCAAGAATCCCAGAACCTATGAACTGTGCTCTCAGTTATGACAACCTTAATTGTTTGTTCAGGATGTAGGAGAGTTAAGAGATGTGGATTCACTTCTCACTCCAGCTCCCCAAACAGATGATTTTGTGCAATGTCAAACAGTAACAACGAGCTCGGTATTACTTCATGTATGCTTTTATATCAGTCGTTTTTAGGGGGATATTTAGCAGGGGACCTAGTCTAGAAGTAGATCTGCATACAAGAAATTTTGTTACAGAAATCCCTCTTGCTTGGTTCAGAAATCAACCCTTGAATTTTTAATATACATATATTATAGATGGCAAATTAATGGATGGACAGGTGATTCAATTGGAAGATGGCTCTGCTGCTTACGTCCAACATGTTCCCATGTCCAAAAGTAGTAAGTCTACTACACTTGTTCTATAGTGACTGCACGTTTAACGATCACATGCAATATTATAAATGATTTTTACAAACAATTCGATGTATTATTAGTGTATGATCTGTAAACATTTTGGCTATTACATTCTGTAGTAAATCACTAGTAACAGTTCATACAAATTTTTGGTAATGGCAGTTATGTTTTCCTCTCCTGATGCAGGAGATAGTCTTCGATTAGAAGATGGACAGGCTGTTCAACTTGAAGATGGAACAACAGCTTTCATTCATCACACTTCAAAAGGTAACTAACATTTTGATGAGTGATTCAGAAAGTAAAAATCTATGCTTCACATTTACTTGTCTTTTTTGCAGGTAAAAGATAATTTCTAGTCTGAGGCCAATAAGCAGTTTAGCTATGTGACTAAGTTTCAGAGAGGGTAGCTGTGTTAGTCCTTCCAAGAATTGCAGGCAAAAAAAAAAGACACAAAAAACATGTGGTACCTTAAAGACTAACTTTCATATTTTAATGTAACGTTTTATGGTCACGTCCACTTCTTCAGACATATAGCAGACATATAGCAGCAGAATTCTGCTGCTATATGTCTGAAGAAGTGGACGTGTCCACAAAACGTTACATTAAAATATGAACGTTAGTCTTTAAGGTACCACATGTTTTGTGTCTTTTGCTTTGCTTTGTTTTTCTTTGATTTTTGCCTGCAATTCTTTGTGACTAATAAATGTTTGAACATAGTGAGCATTATTATTTCAAATATCTTGATATATTAAATCCTGTTGCCCAAATTATGCCGATGCAAAATTATTTCTCTCCTCCAGCTTGTCTGACCAGTTAGTTTCATTGCATGTGAACTGTAGGACCCATAGGACAGAAGAAAGAAGTCTTTAATAACTTAAATACCATAATTCTGCTTGTCTAGGGTCAATTTGTTTAAATTTGCCAGGTTTTATGCTCCAGCAAGAAGGATTGAGCACTTCAATTGTGCATTCGGCCACATGATTCCTGTTGGGACCGTTTGATCATGTGATTCCTGTTGGGAATTATGTTGGTATTATAGATGCAATCACATAAGTAATACTGAGTTACACATTGGTAACTATTTAATACAGTTTCAACCTCAGTTCTACCCCACCAAATGACATTACTGGTACATGGGGATTTTTAGTAATTAAAGAGTGTCTCCTTGTGCCGCAGAATTCTCAGTTTGCACACAATGGGACTGATTACATGAGTTGGACAAACTGCAGGTCAGATTTAGGAACTTGTAAATTACCCAAAAAATCATCACCCTTATGTAGACATAACTTACAGAATAGGATGTTATCCAGAATTTATTATTATTATTATTTGAGCTCTTTACCACCTTTTTGAGATTGGGCCCCAAGGTTGGTTTAGAACCAGTCTGAAATGGACACAGATAAAGAGACATAACCTACACCTGTAACAGATGTTTAATCTTAAATACATTAAAAGATATACTGTAACTAAGAGCATGCAAAAAGCTATCATGATGAAAGATAATTTTTAAAAAGTAATCCTTAAATAGTATAATATTTGCTGCTATAATGAAGCAGTATAGAATTCCCGATGATTTTGATAACACTTGATTTAAAAAAAACTTGGCTCAATAGCTAGTCAGTTCCTGTAAAAATATAGAACTGCTGAATTATGCGTTCTTTTAAAAATGCACCAGCTTTTATAAAAGCCTTTGTCTCAACATCTAGTCTCTTGCTGTAAACTGTTGGAATAAAAAAAATCTGCTTTCTAAGATGAAAGTAGTGAGAGTGTCAAAGTGGTTTGTTGCTGTTGCACACTAACCAGGTTCTCAAGCCTGAAGCAGACTCTGAGAAGGCCCTCTCACATCCCCACAAATTACGTATAAAAACATAAGAAGAGCCATGCTGGATCAGGGCAAAGGACCATCTAGTCCAACTTCCTGTATCTCACAGTGGCCCCACCAAATGTGTCAGGGAGCGCACAAGATTAGATTTCTGTCTCGATACCACTCCCCTGCATCTGCTCCTTGAAGTACCCCAGTTTTATGCCTGGAGATTACACATCTCCATCATGGTTTGTAATCTGTGATAGACTTTTCCTCCAGGAATCTGTCCAATCCCTTTTTGAAGGCGTCCAGGCTAGATGCCATTACCACATCTTGTGGCAGGGAGTTCCACAGACTAACAAAATGCTGGGTTAAAAATATTTTCTTTTGTCTGTTCTCACTCTTCTAGCCCTCAATTTGAGTGGATGTCCCCTAGTTCTGGTATTTTGTGAGAGGGTGAAAATTAGAAGGACCAAGAGGAGGGTCAGGAGCCCATTGAATGACCAGAGGTTACAGAATACATTTTGAAGAGAACACTTGTGTAAACCATGTTGCAGTAGAATATATGGGAAGTAACTGAGCATCACTCTGACTAGATCCAGTCTCTTTAAGAAATACTGTATGTGGCTCAAACTCTAGCTTTACTATAAAGATTAGAGATGGGCACGAAATGAATTTTTAATTCATTTCATTATTCGTTTCGTTAGCTGATGAAACAAATAATGAACCAACCCATCAAAGAAACATGAAATGAAATGGAAATTTCCATTTCGTTCGCTTCATTTTTCATTACTGGCACTTACCCTGTCAAACGGGTGCTGGAACTCCTGTCCCTGGGCCCTAGGAAGCAAGCACCTCTCAGCTGTGGGGGAGCCCCAGTATGGAGTTTTTTTTTTTTTAAGGGCACCGACCCAGACCAGGAGCTGCATGGTCGGCACCATAAATTCAAGTAAAAATAAAAACAGCACCAACTGGGCCCCAGGAGCACCGTGTTCGGTGCTGGAAAATGTAAGGGAAAGAGAGAGAGAGAGAGAGAGAGAGAGAGAGAAATTTTTAAGATGGCACCCGCAAATGGGGCATGGTGAAATGTAAAAAAAAAAAAAAGCCCCAGCATGGGAGCTTTAAAAACATCAAAAATGATTTTTAAAAAACTGGGCATGTGGGAAAACAAGCACCTGTCAGCTGAGAGGCACTAGCTCCAAGCCAGCACCTCTCAGCTGTGGGGGAAAAACCACTGGCATGGGGACTTTAAAAAAAATCAAAAGTCCAAAAAAAAAAACCCTCCAAAACTAAGCGCTGACCTAGCCCAGGAGCCACATGGTCAACACAATAAATAAATAATAAAAAACAGCGCCAACTAGGCCCCAGGAGCCTCTCAGTCGGCACTTAAAATCAAACAAACAAACAAACAATTACTAAATAAATAAAAACCAAGCAGCGACCTGGCCCCAGGAGCCGCGCAGTCGGCGCTCTAAAACAAACAAAAAAATTAAAAAAACAAGTGCCAACCTGCCCCCAGGAGCCGTGCGTTTGGTGCTTAAAAAAAGAAGAAGCACCAACCTGGTCCCAGGAGCTGCGTGGTCAGCGCTTGAAGAAAAAGAAAACAAAAAAGAGATGCTGGCCCCAAGCCAGTGCCTCAAAAAGCCCCTGCCGCTGGGGCCAGGATCACCTGCCACTACTGCCGTCCGGTAAGTCGGACCCGAACCGGTTTGGATAGGTTCAGATTCGTCCGATTATTTTTAACATTCGTATGAACCTAAACCAAACCAAACCAAGGGTGGGCCCGAAACAGACAAACCTGAACCATGGGTTTTCTGTTTCGTGCCCACCTCTAATAAAAATGCATGCTCAGCCACTCTGGAAGTCTGCGCATTTGACTGACGGCTGAATCTTGGGATGCGACCAAACTGCACATCTTAAATGGCCCAGGCAGAAGAATGTCATGACCATTGGTTTCTAGAGCCACTAAGACGTCCAGCAGGAACATAGTCATTCTGTCCAGATCCTGGCATTAGACGTCCACTGAGGCGACCAAAGTTGTTTTAGTCCCATAATCAGGCTTCAAGGCAGGTTAAAATAGATATAAATACATCATCTCTTCCAAGAACATTCAGAAGTAGAGTGTTTTGTCAAAGGGTGTGTGTGTGTTCGATTGATTCATTGATTGTTTTTTATCTCATACTTTGAGATTCAGGGAGGATATGTTCAGGAAATACATTCTCCCTAAATCTCTGCCACTTCTTTTAGAATCTTTCCTTGATAAAGAAAAGTATGTGCTGCTCCCTTAGCCTGACCTAATTTACAAAAAAAAATTCCAGTACATACATACATACAGTACTTTTTTCTGGGCAGAGGATTCTAGTTAATTTGATTTACCATAGCACCTAATAAAAAGTGACATTTAGTTACATGTGCACTCTTGTTGTAAACTTAATGTAAATGGCCATGTCATTATTTTATATTTTTGTTACAGAACAGTATGAAATAGTCAAATATTGTATTTCATGTTGAAACAGACCAAGGGGGGGGAGAGAAAAAAAGAAAAAGAAAAAAAATGTTGAAACATACCAAGGTTTTACTTCTTTTTCTATTTTTTCTTTCTTGCTTCTATTCCTCTTTGACAAAGAAATAAAAATATATATGTAGCAATGGTATATTTGTCTTAATATTGTTTCTAAATAATTCATCAGACAGTTACGACCAGAGTGCCCTCCAAGCAGTACAGCTGGAAGATGGGACCACTGCTTACATTCACCATACAGTACAGGTGCCACAATCGGATACCATCTTGGCTATACAGGCTGATGGCACAGTGGCTGGTCTTCATACAGGAGATGCTACCATTGACCCAGATACAATCAGCGCTTTGGAACAATATGCAGCCAAGGTATATTTTCTATGGGATCTGTACTGTGTAATATAAGAAAGCATAAACAAAGTCAGGTTCCTTTGCACTGCAAATAGTGGTAGATCAGAAAGGATGAGAGGAGGATTACATTGTTGCAAAGCAATGAAAAGTTAGCATAACTATTCATTGTTAAATATAGTTAGTATAACACAGTTAACAGTACTGTATAACAAAGTGAGTACAGTATAACACAAACTTTGTGTTATACCACTTACAACGTTGTGTTTATATCTCTTTGTGTGATTGCATTGACACTATGTTATTGTTAGCTTTTATGTTGCCTTATAATGCTGTAAGTTTCCTGTTTCTCAAACTGATTGTGTCTTAAATTGTAATGGACTGTATGGTCTCTCCTTACTGTAAGCCACCTTGGGTCCTTTTCCAGGGAGAAAAGTAGGGGTGAAAATACTCAAAAATAAATAAAAATAAATAAATAGTATTCAAAGTTAAACTGGCTGTAACTGAACAAATAGAAAATATAACTGAAGGCGAAAGAGGAGGTTAGATGTCTCTGAGGTTTCTGGGAGAGGTAGTTTGAAGCAGAACTGTATCCCGAAAACAGACAATAATCTTAAATTTTGTTGGGGAAAATGCAAAGATAGAAAATAACAAGGAATATGGAAGGGAAAACGGACAATATCCACCAATTCCTCTTCAATATCCAGTGCAACCCTTCCACTCTGGAGACCTGGGGAATCCAGAACATTATAGGCTACAGAACAAAAATTTGGGTTACCATACTGTACATACTTACTAGGGTATAAATCACATTTGCACATATTTCTGTGTAAAATCATAGAACTGCACTGTCAATCATTTATTATATTCAGATAGAGAAGGCACCTAAAATAAGAACATAAAAACAGCCTTGCTGGAACAGGCCACAGACCATCCAGTCCAGCATTCTGTCTCACACAGTGGCTCACCATTTGCTTCAGGGTATTCCTAAACAGATGTATTCACCCACTTACGATTCCCCACAAATGGCATTGAGAGATATCCTGCATATCTCTCCAACCCAAAACACTATCGGGAGCATTGTTAGTTTAGACTGAAATTCTGCACACAGTACTTTCCTTAACTGTTCGCAGCTTGTAGTAGGCTGTTTTAATCCTGAGTTTATTCCTTTGTACAAACTATTTTAGCTATTAAAAATCAATTAGGAAAGAGCCAAATACAATTTCAATTGGTCATTATGTTTGATAGCATTTAAATGAAGCTAGTGGAAATTTGGGTGTTCTGATTTTTGTCTAGCATAGCTTTGGAGGATCTGTTTTTAATTTATTTCATAGAAATACTTAATTACATTGCTGTTGGTATCGTGAAGATTTTATATTAAATGAAGTTGGAAAGCATGCAGTGGGTGAAGTACTGTAGTAAATCACAAACTAGAATAGGCATTGACTCAGTGAGGATTTGGTAAGTCATTTCACCTTAATTTCCATTGATTCATTGAGTCTACTCTAGTTGTGACTTACTACTGGTTTTTATCTAGTAACTTTATTTCAACTTGTTTCATGCTTTTTTCTTTCTTTTTAGGTGTCCATTGATGGAAGTGATACTGTTACTAGCTCTGGAATGATAGGTGATAGTGAACAAGACAAAAAAATGCAGGTATATAACAGTATATACTTTAACTGATGCAAGAATAACATGGTCTTTTTCCATTTTTGTTTTGTTTTGTTCTATAACTACTAAAAGGTTGGAGTCTGGTGGGATCCAGTTTGAAAATATTAGTCAGTCTCTCACAGAGTTCCAGGTTTTCTTAACAAAATATGAAATGTATTGAACATTTGTTTTATTTAAATTCTCTTTAAAACAATATTGTATTGGATCTCCAGAAGGCCTGGTAAAGGGGCTAGTAGAGAGCAAATCTTTCAGGCCTGATAATCATGTTACACCTGCTCCCAAAGCATTCAGTGATGATTGTGGGACCCTCCATATGGCAGGGATTATTTTACAAAAAAATTGAGGAGGAAAGTGATTGCCAAAATTTGAAGAGAGACGTCTTCTGTGACCAGGATCTCTATTGTCAGAGGAGGTGGTTCCACCAGATTTTTGGCATTTCCTTTCAGTAATCAAGGAGCCTGCCCCACCCTTTGTGTGCTAGGCTGCTGTCCTTGACTCTCAAAAGATTATTGAGATTTTCTGAGGAGTAGCTAGGGTTGATGAAGGTTTGGGAAGGCTTTGCAGTATATTGCATGCAGTACATTGCTGATGTTTTATTTACCTTGTTGCTCTTTTATTGAGGTGTTTTAGTGTCTTTTAATGTTGTATGGTTGAAACCCAGCAAAGAAACACTCTTGTTGTATGCCATGCATGCATTTTAAGTAGATGAATAAATAAATTCTTCTGCATTTCCGACACATGACATAATACCCTTTATAACAAAGACTCTGAATAAAGAAACTACCTAAATTTCACTAAATATCAAGAATTACAAGAAAAGTAAAGGCTTTAATCTGAAATTAATGAAATGTTCCAAATATTCCATTTCTAATACTAGGCATAAAAATAGGTCCAAGGGGAATAGATTTATTAGCTGTCCTATACCTAATGCTTCATAAACTGACATACAGTATACTTTTTTTTTTGGAGTAACATCTGTCCCCATGGCCCCTCAAATCTGCTCTTCATCTTTTTACTTCCTATCCTTCCAAGGTTGGTAAATTGACTATTCAAGAATGAAGGCGAGTTCCAAAAGAATATGGAACTGAATTTTGCTGACTCGTAAATTTATCTCTGGCTGAAGGGCACTAGAGGAACCATACAGGTTGTTAATGTTAGTTAATCAACTTTCCCTCTAAAGCACACACACATTTGCCTCTGTCCTGTGCCCTGAATAAGGTAGCAGCACTCTTAGTTTTACATTTGGTATATACATTGCTCTTGCTATATATGCATGACTGTGTTCTCTTTACTCCTTTTGGAATACTAGAAATAATTTTATAGTTTTTACAAAAGAAAGGCAGTTGAGGCTTTAATACAAAGCAGATGCATATTTCTTTGCCAATTCAAACAATTCCAAACATAAATTGTTGCTGTGTTTAAGTAAATAATGTATTTATACTCCATTCTTCTGTTCAGAAGTACTGAGGGTGTGTTTGTTCTCCTTTGTTTAAAAGCACTAAGAATGGCTTTGAAAATAGAAAGGGCAGAATACAAACCTGAAAAATTTGTACAAAAGCAAGAAAGTACAGATACTGTATAAGCAAACTGAATACTGTAATAGTACTCTGAAATATAGGTTTAAAAAGCAGTTGCATCTAAAATTGAAATATTAAATACATACCTTGTAGCTCTAACAAAAATGTTTTAGTAATTACCATCTGGTTTTATAGTTCAGGTGTGTTAAGTATATACTTTTGGAGGTTTCAGAGTAACACACAGTTGTACAAAACCTTGTTTAAGCTTTGTTAATATTAACAACCAGAATCCAAACTAAACATTCACTAGTGTAAGTTCATTGGCATAAACTTCAGCAGCAAATTGCTACGTGTCATGAAATATCAATGTTACCTTCTTAACTAGTAGCAGTTTGCCACCAATCCTTCTGTCAGTGAATTTATACTGGTAGCATAGGTAACAGAATTCTGGTCAATGGCTAAAAAATTTGTGGAAAAATACTAAGATCCATGTGCCAGTAAAAAACATAGTGATTTCAATAGGCTGTGTTTCTGCTAACATATTTTTTCTTTTGGATTTTCTCTCTCTCTCTCTCTCTCTGTGTGTGTGTGTGTGTGTGTGTGTGTGTGTGTGTGTGTGTGTATGCAAATCTCCCCTTTTGCAGATTGGATTCTACAGCCCCAATTACCTTGTTTGCAAACCTCCCCCTTTGCAGCCTGGATTCCACAGCTCCATTACCTCTTTGCAAGCCTCCCCTTCCCCCGCCATAAAACCTTAGGCAAAACATTTATTTCTTGTTTCTCCCCTCTGAAAACTATGTGCGTCTTATGGCCCGGTGCGTCTTATAGGGTGAAAAATATAGTGTATAATGTTCATGTTGCCATCTGTTTCCTCTAAGATTGTGTTGCAAAGTCACAGCACAAGAGTGACCTCTAAGTCTCAGTCCACTGGAGACAAGTCTTTTCGGTGTGACTATGATGGCTGTGGAAAACTGTACACCACTGCTCATCATCTCAAGGTAATTCCTGAAAGAATGGCCAAGCTTTTCAGTTCTTATAAATGAAAAGTTTTACAGATTAATACAAAATCAGATGGATTGATTTTTTGATTTCAGGGTTTAATACAGGGGTTTTTGTTCTCTGACGCATTGACTCTATACCTTCAGTTTCTCGTTGCTGTTTGCCTTTTGCTCTACATATTGAACAGAATCCTGTTGGTGTGAATTTAAACTAGTAGAAGCCAATGGTGTTATTATCTAGCACTGGAAAATGTGATTTAAATTAATTTGAAGTCCCCACCTCCATTTCATGTTTGGAGGATCCCTTTGGCTGCCTTTTGCCCTGGGGAACCCTTGGGATTGGGTGAGGGCTATAGTAAACTTTCAATTAATTTCAATTAATTTTTACAAGTGCCAGAGGATGATTCATTGCCTACTGGTGGTATACATTTATGCAGTAATTTTTAAAAAAAAAATCTACAATCTGAAGGGAAACTAGAGTATAAGATTGAACACAATGTATGTTTTGTATAGTTTTGCATGCATTTTATATATTACAAATTATATTTTTTTCAGTAATGAAAGATAGTCATCGTATAGACGCCATTAATATCTGCTTTCCTCACTAAGATTCTTTGCATTTCTGATGTCTAAATCTTCACTGTACTTAAGGGGGTAAACAGTTGTTGAAGACCTTCCATACAAACTACAGAATAGTTAGGTGGTGGAAACAGAAACCTGGTTGCCCAAGAGAAATGAGTTTGGGGGGGGGGGGGTATTTCATGATGTGACCAAGTAGTTTTGCCCCAACGTTCCACTTGACATAAGGTCTTTAGCCATGTATCAGTGTAAGGAGGGCTCTTTGGGAAGACTAAATGCTATCAGGGATAATGAAATATTACATTATAGTAAAGAATGCATCCAGCAGTATTGATATTTTGCATCCTTCCACAGGTGCATGAAAGGTCTCACACAGGAGATCGACCATATCAGTGTGAACATCCAGGTTGTGGGAAAGCATTTGCAACAGGTCAGGCTTTCCTTCCTGTGCCTTTTTAATAAGAATTTGGTAGTAACTTTTTTTTCTGGATTCGTATCTTTAGACAAATAAAAGTAAGCAAGATAAAAACATTACTTAATAAGCACCGATACAATAATCTTTTGGGGCTTTTTACTTGATACGCCATCATTTTGTAGCTGAGCAGTAATTTGTGCATGTTAAACATTTGGCATTTTGCAGAGTTATTATTATTGATAAGGAAGGGGGGAATCGACAATCTAAAGATGCTAGTCTTCAAAGAGAAAGAGAATTTGAATTAAATTAAATTTTAAATGGAAGATTAACAAGTCATTAAAACTCCAGTCAATTATATTCTGAACAAGGTTAGAGTTTCAGGTAGTTCATAGACTTAAAAGCATTAATAAAATCTTTTTCAAGGTTATGGACTAAAAAGTCATGTCCGAACCCACACTGGAGAGAAGCCATATAGCTGCTCAGAGGAGAACTGCACCAAGTCCTTCAAGACTTCAGGAGACTTACAGAAGCACATCAGAACACATACAGGTAACTGGCATATTGGTCCAACCATTAAACTGTTTACCCCATATTATGTTTGGTAGATAAAGGGAATTTTAGTGGAAGTTCTTTGATCACAGTTTGACTTCTTCATGTGACTTCACAGTAAATGACTTTCCCCCTGACTTTCTACATTTTCTAGCAATCCCATTTGAATGTACACCCTGTATATATATAGTCCTGTATATACAGTGGTACCTTGTATAAAGGAATTAATTCGTTCCAAATGAAATTATGTTAAGCAAATTTTCCTTTATACAAATTCCCATAGGAATGCATTGAAAAATTGAGTAATCCCATTTTTATGTTGTAGGGCTTCTCCCCATAGGCTATTATGTTAAGCAAATTTCCCCTATCTCTGGAATTTTTATGTTGTACAAATTTTATGTTATACAATCTGTTTGTTATACAAGGGTCCACTGTATCTGGGAGCAAATCCAGTTATTATCAACAGGGCTTGTGTCTGAATAGACACATAGGATTGCCTTGTTAATTTATTTTGCACAATAACATTTTGAATATATCTTCAAGCTCTTAACTCTGTTTAATATAAACTGGAAAGCAGAAATGATGCAGTTTAATTTGCAATCCACCTAAGCAGAAATACTGCAGCTTAATTAGAAGTGCACAGGAGTGCACTTCTGGATATAGTATGACCAGTCACAACGAAACCCCATAAGCTGTTAGGAAAAGAAGGGCAGCCCAAACAAAAATGTATAACTTTTAAACCATGTCTTGGACCAGCACTAAATGTGCTACAAAAATACTAGACAGTCTAGTTTTGTTCTATGCCAAATTTGGAGAGTTTCTGGTAAATATCTAAAAGTATTTTTAAAAAAATTAAAACTATGACAACATGACAGTATACTAGTATGTACATTGAAAATTGATACCTCTTTTTGGCAGAAAATTGGTAAAATTTATTGAAGCAAAACAAGCTGAGGAGCCGTGTAGCCAACACAAAAACCAAATACAAAATGGAACAGGTTATACCTTTAGGCTACTAGAAAATTAACAAAAACTTTGCTAATATTTCAAGGGCGAAACCCCATTCCTCAGAGCAATAGGTTATAACATGGCAAAAGATGGATTTGCCAGGAGTTATTTCGTAGATGTAAAGTCCTTGGCAAGATGGAAAAATTTCTTAGTCGAGGCTTGGAGCTTGGATGTTCTTAGGCTGCATCCGAAATGAAGGGAGGGAGGTGCTTTTATTGTCCCAGTCGTTCCAAAGACATGTCACGGCTCATGTACACACATTCACATCTCTCCTCAATGTGGCTCATTGAGCCCAAAGGCCCCTGCCTTGCCAGCGAAGGGGGAGGGGGGGTGCAGTAGGCCCATGCATTTCATTTGGGGATTTGAATAACATTTGGAAAAGTCCACTGGGTGTAGCCAATTGGATCAAATAAAAAGGAAAGAGATTACCCAGTGTTGCAGTCTTGTCATGTCTCCATTGATGGTTCATTTGCCCTTCCTTGACACGTGGGGGGCTCATTCCTCGTATCTCAGTATTTCCAGTTGAAGCAAAACAAGTTGAGGAGCCATGTAGCCATCACAAAAACCAAATACAAAAGTGGAACAGGTGATACCTTTAGACTACTAGAAAATTAACAAAAATGCTGCTAATATTTCAAGGGCGAAACCCCCTTCCTTGTAACATGTTATAACCTATTGGTACTGCTCTGAGGAAGGGGGTTTCACCCTCAAAATATTAGCAGCGTTTTTGTTAATTTTCTAGTAGACTAAAGGTATCACATGTTCCACTTTTGTATTTGGTAAAATATATTAGAGACTTCTGCCACCAAGAAGCTAGTACAGGCAGCTCTGCGGTTCGAATCCCGTGTGCCATGCAGCATAGTGAGCTCCCGTTGTTAACCCCAGCTCCTGCCAACATAGAAATTTGAAAACATTTAAATGCAAGTAGATAAATAGGTACCACTGTAAAAAGCAGGAAGGTAAACAGTGTTCCACGTACAGAAATGTGTTCAACCATGGCAGCCACATGGCCACGGTCTTGCACAGGACAGGCTCTTTGGCTTAGAAATGGAGATGAGTGCCACCCCTAGAGTCAGACACGACTAGCATGCATATGCAAGGGGAACCTTTACTTTTACCTTACCACCAAGAAGCTAGTACAGGCGTACCTCAGTTTACCAACGCCTCTGTTAATGTAATTTTTGGTTTATGAAAGAAAATCCATTGAAAATAATGCCTCGGTTTATGATTTTTTTTTCCTGCAATACCTCAGTTTCTGATTTTTTGAAGCAAGTTTCCACAGGATGCATTGCGTCCCCGGGCATTTCAGTTTTCAATTGTTTTGCAATACAAAACATCCCAGAGAACTCATTAAATTCGTAAACCGAGGTACCACTGCAGTTCCCTCTCAGTGAGGTCATTTTGATACTTTTTGGCAGATGTTGTATTACAGTAGCAGAGGGCTGTTTTAAAACATATCAGTAATTCACTAGATTATAAAAATGTACTTTCACTCATCCTTCATAGGCTCTGTGGCATGACAGTACACAGAAACCCGATAGTTCTTAGCCAAAAGCACATGAGAAAATACAGCTCAGCAGCATGAGGTTATGCTAGCAATATCATACTAACAGTAGGGTTTACCTCTTGAACATTATATTACCATGCATAAGATAGTTATGCACAAGTTAAAAGGAAACATGTGTTTTAGATGCCTGAGAGTGCGATTCTAGACATTTACTCTCATCTAGTAGTGAGAGGGAATATCTGCCCATCCAGATATTGTTAGATTACAACTCCCGTCTTCTCTTACACTGACTGCTTTTGCTAGGTTTCATAGGAATTGTAATCCAACAACTGTGGAAGGACTACTTCAGTCTGTAACACTGTACTGTATTACATATGGATAAAAAAATTTTGGTTACTGCCTGTACTTGTTATGTCCACAAACCAGAGAACCTCGCAGAAGTGCCTTTTCTTTCTCAGGCAGCATCTCTTCATGCTCTCTGACAAACCAGTTCAAACCTTTGAAAACTTCCCAAGTCTTGAGCGAACAGGTCTGGGGGCAAATATGAATATTATGCTACTCATCAAATGTGTGCCTTGGATTGTGGTTTATAATTAACAAAGTTGCTCTTTGATTTAAGAAACAAGCAGAAACAGCAGAAATATTTGTTTAAAATCACTCTTGTGCATTTCCTACAGAATATTTGTCTCAAGATCTCCTCGCAATTTTAAAAATGCTTTCTTAGGTATCAAAATGGACTTTTAATTAACTTTGGTGAATTTCTTGTCTTCCATAAACCATCTAACTAGGCCATCTTACTGGATAGTTCGTATATAGCTGCACTTGGCAGCTTTCTAATGACTCCTGAACCTTTCTGTGTAAATATTGTGCATTTTGAGCACTGATTGATGAGGAGAGGAAACATATGCATATAAACAAATCAAAGTTTTGTCACCAGCTGTTTATTTTCCTAATCTGCAAGCCATATTTAAGCTTCCTGGTTATTATAAACACTGAGAAATGCTAACATTAAATGGAGAAAAACATTCACATAGGCACTCCAGTTGAGGATTGTACCCATCATGTTCACCTGTGACTGACTATGCACACTATGAAACTAGAAGTATGTTTACTATGAAGTCATTCTGGCTGACTTCAAAAGGATTTACTCCCTGATGTTTAATTTTACATGCGTAATCTGCTTTTTAAACCCAATAACAATATGAAGAACAGAGTTTCATTGATTACCATCAAAAAACTGATTACTGTATTAGATCAATTTGATCTAATACAACTGATTAATATATTAGATCAAAGTACAGATACTGCATTTTCTTAAAAATACCAATGGTTTTGCTATTATTATTATTATTATTATTATTATTATTATTATTATTATTATTATTATTATTATTATTATTATTATTATTATTATTATTATTATTATTATTATTATTTTGATTTAGGTGAAAGACCATTCAAGTGCCCATTTGAAGGATGTGGCAGATCCTTTACGACATCTAACATCAGAAAGGTTCACATCAGAACACATACAGGGGAGAGGCCCTATTATTGTACAGAGCCAGGATGTGGACGAGCATTTGCCAGTGCAACTAATTACAAGAATCATGTGAGAATACATACAGGTATTGAAATTACATATTGTCATAATTTGAGTGTATTTATCTTTCTTAAGCCTTCTGCTCACTTGCACTTCATAAGCAATGCATTGTAGACTTAGTGCAGAACACTTCATTCAAGTCTCAAGAAACGAATTCAAGATATCTGATAATGAGTGGAGGCAATCAAAAAACCTTAAAATAATACAGATGCAATTTCTGCATTAATGTAGAGATGTCAAATTTCTGAAAACTTTGGGGGAAATGGAGGGGGACCCTGTTCCCTCCCATCGCAATGTTTCCATTTTTCTCCAAAAATGTTTCCATCGCTTCAGAATTTCCAGAAATTTAACATATCTGCATTAGAGGCAGAAGGATGACTCAAAGATGGCTGTATAGAGGGAAAATTTTGAGTACTGAACAATTACAGACTGGTCTGGTTGAAGATTTTGAAGCAGTTAAGAATATATGCTCTTGATCCAGCACTTGATTGTTTTCTGATGACAGAGACAGAAGCTGATTCAAGCACAGCTGGATTGTGCAGTAGGTCAATGAGTCTCTGGTCTAAAATGTGTGGTTTTTATATTACTGCCTGCATTTTGATAATTGTCATTTTGTTGGTATTGATACTGATATGTAGTCAAATCAGACATTCTCTGTGAGAGAGTCAACACCACTCCCCTTACCATCTCCTCCAGCAACTTTCACCATATAGTAAGAACTTTTGAACTTTAGTGCCCAAACATTCCTAATCTCCAATGTTATCTAGAGGGTGTGTGGTACCCAGTCATGATCCCCTCAGCCAGTACTGGGCAACAACCATTAGGCAAGCAACCACCTCTCCTAGACATTTGACAGATCCTTTAGATCTGGATAATTATGAATCTGACTTATTTCAGCCTAGAGATCATGATTACATCCAGTTAGCACTAAGAAGGTGGTATAGAAAAATAAAATAAATAAATAAATATCCCTGCCTGGCATTGTGGCCAATATTACCCGACTTCCTAGAGGACGTGAAGATCTTTTCAGATTAGCTTTGGAAAGTTGAGGTACGTGCACCATCTGATTAATTTCAAAAGGAGGGAAATCAAAGCTGCAATTCCAGTGCTCCCATCTTTATTCCATGTATTCTGGAAATTTTGAAAAATACAGTCATTCATCCTACCAATCTCCTAGAAAACTGACTACTTCTACTTTGCCCAAAAAAAGAGGTTTCAGAGTTCCTCTACCAACATGCTCTTCCAAACTTCATCATAGTACATGCAGCAAAAGGAATTGTGATCAAAACATCTGGGTTATCAATGGTTGGAAACTAGTGCCATAAAATAATGGAGTTGGAAGGGGCCTATAAGACCACTGAATCTAAACCCCTGCTAAATTTAAGAATTCAAATCAAAGGGTATCTGACAGATGGCTTCTAACTTTTTCTCGAATGTCTCCCGTGTTGGAATGGATCTTGGTGTCCTTCCTCGCTCCGCCTCTTCCCAGCTACAGGTGAAACATAGGCAATTCTGCCCCACTCATCAAGACTCCATCCAAAACAGTGTGTCAGTCATTCTTACAGGTTCCCAGCAGTCTCATCAACCTTATACTCCAACCAAAACTGTTATAACACTTCCAACAAAAAGAAGCCACTTCCACTGTTAAAACACGGCAGATGTGCAGGGCAAACCGAAGACCTTGCAAAGAGAGGTCAAGGATGAAGTAGTCTAGAAACAGAATGTAAGAAAATTGGATGGTTTAGTAGTTTTTTTTAAAAGACAGATGCTGAGAAGAGGTTGGGAGAACAGAGGTGCCTCTTGATTTGGAGTCTTGTAGATTGTAATGAATAGTTTTTAGTAAGTACGATTTTGAACTACCAATAAAGGGAGCAAGATATGGTTTGTTTTCAAGATCCTCAGAAGAAGCACAGATATGTTTCAGGAAACAAAGAAACTGCCCCTCCTTGTGCTACAGGATAATTGATTGGCTTGATGTCATTTCAAAAATAGCCAGGTTCCTCTTTGATATGTACATGCATGGAGTTCCAACCACAGCAGCTCCTGTGGTGGTTTGATGAAGTGCCAGTGTTCACAGGCGTGTGCTTGAGCAGATGACTCGAGTGTTCTGCCATGCAGCTTCCATAGTTGGAGTTCTGCATGCATAAACAATAAACACAATGCAGGCTCATATATCAGTGATACAATAACTGCAAGACGAAAACGCACAGTAATAATGCAGGTGGTTGTACTTATTGTATCCAGCTTTGGGTAGAAGTGACAAGAACCACCACCAAATGTTATTTGGTAAAATTTAGTAATCTGAATGTTACTGTGACTCAAGCTTCATGATTACATGATGGAATCTGCATAAAAATAATAAAAACATGTCAGCACATGTTTGTATCATTGGCAGAATAGTTACCAGTCTTTTCACTTCAGCATATTCAGTGTTCTTTCTGCTTCTGTCTTTCTTTCTAGGAGAGAAGCCGTATGTATGTACAGTCCCAGGATGTGATAAACGATTTACAGAATATTCCAGTTTATACAAACATCATGTTGTACATACACATTCCAAACCTTATAACTGTAATCACTGTGGAAAGACATACAAACAAATCTCAACACTTGCAATGCACAAGAAGACCGCACACAATGACACCGAGCCGATAGAAGAAGAGCAGGAAACATTTTTTGAACCACCTCCAGGTTGGTAATTTTCTGTCACTGTTCATTCTGGTTTTTCCTCATAATTGCAGTCTCACATGTTAGACTTTACAAATAACAAATTAAGAACAAAAGCACTGGAACTAAGAATGTAAAACATTTCTTTTTGTGCCTACTATTGAATCTATGTCAGTACTTTAGAAGTGTTCTATTGCATTTATTGTATTTATCTGCTATAAAGATTTGGTTGGGAAAATATTTATTGAATCAGGAAATGGATTATTTTTGAATTATTTTAGTTTTCTTATTTCAGTTACCTGAACTTTGTAGCCTTCCAGATTTAGGGTACAGATTGAAGATATTCAGATCTCTCCAGCAAGCCCCAGTCAAAATTCCTAGAATCCAAATGAACTGAAAATAATTTTATTTACTCCCCTACATGGGGCATAGGAGCCAATGAATGTTAAAATAGAATATCAGACTTTTATTGCAAATCTTAAATTTTAAAAATTTTAATCTAACCCTTCACCATTTAAAATCTTTCAATTGGTTCTGGAAGGCAAGGAGACCACATAGGCAGGCATGAATCCAACTGTTCTTTTTCCCACCTTTACTAAACGATGTTTCTTGGGGGAAATCAGACATACAGTATGGAGGCAAGTGTATTTCCCTCCAGTATTAGGGAACATGTTGCCTCTGAATTTAAAATATCTTATTTTTCCATCATGGCCAATAGGTGTTGGGAAATTAAATCTGTCCTGTCCTCCTCCTCTCCCCGGTGGATTGGTCACACATACTTTAATTGATATGTATCTATCAAATTGGAAAATGACACTCCACAGCAATTTGTGTAATCTTGGTTTTATACCTAGTAGCTTAACAGCACTAGGGTTCAAAAATGCCAAAATAATAATCCAACAAAGAATTGAGGATGTAGAGGTACTCAATAGAGCTTGAGGATAACATGAATACAGGGACTGTGGGAGAAAACTTTTGGCTGAAAAATATCCATCTGACGTTCACGTTCCTAGCTACCATGGCAAGATTTAATGTGTTAGCCTGAACTCCATTGGATTAAAATGTTCAAAGTACAAGTCTAAATGTTTCAGATCTAAATATCAATCTAAATACAGTGATACCTCGACTTAACGAATTTAATCCGTTCCAAATGCATGCTCTTCAGTCGAACTACTCTTAAGTCGGGGTACCTATCTAAAAATTTAAAAAATAAGTTTAAAAAATTGAAAAAATGAAAAACATTGTAGGCGCCACAGTGTTTTTGTCTTCTGTTTTTTATTTTTGTTTTGTGTTTGCCTGGCATGTTAGAAGAACAATGCATCAGGAACTAGTGTGCCCCTGTGGGAATGATGGTATAGAAACAATGGCACATGTCTTGTTGTACCACCCACTCTATCAGGATCTGTACCAGTCAAACATAATTTCTGTTTTTCAGTGGCTACCATGGAAAAGCAATGACAAGCATATTTATGACTTGATCGTACAGTAATTTGAAAATTGGTGTTGAGTTTTTGCAAGGCTGTTATTAAGTTCTATAAACTGAAAGTAGTGGCCATTAATTAATGAACTAAAGGTCCTATATAGCAGGGCTGTTCAACTTTGAACAGGCTGAGGTCTACTTTTTCCGGCCCAAAGTGCCATATTTTATCCGTTCTGAGCACATGCTCCTAAGTAAAAACGGTTGTAAGTAGAGCAGCGGTCTCCAATAGGAATGCATTGAAAACCAATTAATCCATTATGGAGGGAACATATTTCAATGCGCCATGGCCCTTGAAACTGCTCCGCTTGGCTGAGACAGTGGGCTGACAGACTCAGAACTTTGCTGGGGCAGTAGTGATCCTTGGGATGGGGGAGGGAGGGGTGGAGAACTTATCCCCTCACTTTTTTATTTATGGCCAGCAGGCTACTTTTGAACCCTTCACGGGCTACTGGTAGCCCACGGTCTACCTGTTGGGCAGGCCTGCTATATAGGATTGGTTTCCTTGGACTGATACATAAATGTTATCTTTTAATGTTTGTTTATAGACTTCATTTTCTATATGTACAGCTCTTCTTCATGGTAGCCATGATTCACACCAATGGGTTCTCTTTCACCTGCACAAATACCTCTTGGTATTGATAGCCCCACCCTAACGCCCAGTAAATGCTCAGCCTCCCAACAGCTACTACTCAGTTCCTTTTCAACTGACACCTCACTGAAGCAACACCTCCCCAGCTGTCCAGGGCCACCTTTTTGCCATAAATAGTGTAAAAATGCTCTTACATTGTTTTTTCTTGTTGTTAGCCTCTTCTTTCCTTTAAGAAAGGGCATTTTTCTCTTTGATTGGATTTAAAAGTAAAACCTTCTGCTGTTCTGTTTTATTCATGCACTTTTAGGACCTCTTCTGCCCCACGTAAAAAGTGCATCTCCTGTAAGATAATGTCCCGCTTACAGATTGACATTCCAAATGTCTGTACTGCTTAGTATCTGATTTGTAAAACGTTGACTAAAATGGCTACGAAGAATAGGCAATTCAGACCTAAACTGTTTCTTTAGAAGGAGTTGCTGCAAGCTATGGATATGATTTCAAAGGGGACCCCTGAATTGCTCTTCTCCATTTGCAAAACCCCTGTCCATTGAATAGGATCCAGTCCCTGTCCTTTGACTCCACCATAAGACTCTTCCTCTTGAAGCAAGCAGTTGGCCCCAGTTGGATGGACTGTTCCCCGGGGGTTAGTGATGGAAACTCAACTCCCTGGGAACTTGAGGGGGAATTGAGGCTGACTCTGTCTTTAATAGAGCTGCCTAGATGCCCTAAGCACATCCGGTTCAAGGTGTTGGTTTTGGCTTACAAAACCCTCCATGGCTTGGCCCCTGTTTATTTGGCAGAGCGGCTTCACCGACAATTAGATCGGGCCCGACCCACCCGTTCATCTCTGGCCCTCTCGCTGCAGACGGTCCCTCCGAGGGTGGCCCGCAAAACAAGCACTCGTGCGCGGGCCTTCTCGGTGGCGGTGCCGCCTATGTGGAACAAGCTACCCAGCGAGCTGAGGCAGGCCCCAACGCTGGCGTCTTACAGAAAGGGCTTGAAGACTCTCCTTTTCAAGGACGCCTTTAAAAATGACTAGAGGTTTTTTTTTTTTCCTGCCCATATGCTGTAAGTCTGCCCCTGCCGCTGTTGCTGTCTTTGCCTTCTGTGTTTTCTTTTGTGTGAACCGCCCTGAGTTCTCGTTGGGAAGTAGGTAGCGGTATATAAGTGTAAGAAATAAATAAATAAATAAATAATAAATAATCCGATCTCGCCTGATTTTGGAAGCTAAGCAGGGTCGGCCCTGGTTAGTACTTGGATGGGAGACCTCCAAGAAATACTGGGTGCTTTAGGCGCCTGGAGTAGGAACTGGCAAGCCACTCCAGTATTCCTGCCAAGAAAACTCCATGGACATGGGGTCACAAAGAGTCTGTCACAACTCTAACGACACAACACACACACACACACACACACACTGTCTTTAATAAGAGCTCCTATGAGTGGCAAAACCAGACTGTAACCCATGGAAATTTTGCCTCAGCTGCTGGGTTCCCAAAGAAGGGGGTTGAGTGGACTCACAGTCACAGATGGACACTTCACCCCGTCTAAAGTAAAATGTCCAGTTCTAACCACAGTGTTCACAAGTCTTCATCTCTTTTATTCTAAGCTGTAATCTCTTTTACATATGAACCAATCTCCCTTTAATTAAACAGGTCAAGGTGATGATGTCCTCAAAGGATCTCAGATAACTTATGTAACAGGTGTAGAAGGAGAAGATGTTGTTTCTGCACAAGTTGCTACTGTGACTCAAACAGGCCTGAGTCAGCAAGTCACACTCATTTCCCAAGACGGAACTCAACATGTAAGTATTCACCATATTAAAGCCATTCCTGAAAAATGCGATTCAAAATTGGAATTACATTTTATCTTAGTTTCCCATTTGATTGTATACATACATATTATAATTTCCAAATAAATGTAATTAGGATATGTCTAGTAAAAAACAATTAATATTTCTAGTATGCATCCAGGTTTAAGGTATCAGACATACAACTTCTTCTGGCCCAGAAATATTTGAAGCAGTTGGTGGTGATGTTCTAGAGAGCCTGTAATGTTAGATTTGAAAAATAATTTGTTAATGTTAAATCTTAGAAATTATCTAATTGACTCCTTTTTAGCGACAATGAAAACAAAACAAAAAAATCATCTCGTTAAATTAGGGTTGTTAATACTAAAATGAACCATTAGTCTTGGCATTTCCTTTGCGGGAAGCACATTTGCATTCACCCTCTTATTTCCCCAGAGGGAAAAATATTTCTAACTCCCTTTAAAAACTAGATTTATGCTAGTCATTCCCATCTCGGTTTATCTGAATGTAACTACATGATGCAAAGAAGGCTTACTTAAAACAGCTTAGAGTCACTGATGTTTGTCAAGGCATGGAGAATCTTAGTCCAATATCATGAAAAGTCTCTAGGTGAGAGGCTTACAGGCTACTTTGGATATAATGCTGCACAATGTTGGAAGAAGCTTTGATTGTAAAGAAAACCTTGGTTAAAGATTTTGTTGGCCTCTCCCTTTTTCTACTCCCAAACTGCTTTTGAGGTCATATTGATCAATTCCTATTGCATTTCAAATCAGTTTTATAGGACTTGGTTACAGATGAAAAAAATTGACTTCAGTCTGCAATGGATAATGTTTAAACAGTAACATCATTTGGAGCAGAACCATAAACTTTGCATTACAGTGGTACCTCTGATAACAAATTTAATTCATTCTCAGAGGCATTTTGTTATCCGAAAAATTTGTTATCCAAAATGTGGTTTCCCATTGAAATGAATGCAAAACTGATAAATCCGTTCCAGAAGTCTGAAAAAAGGCAAAAAAGCTGTGTGTATGGGGGGGGTCCAGACCTCTTTATAAAATGCACTTTAAAGGCTTGCAGTGCTGGAACACACACACACCCCAGAACACCCCACTGCAGTGCAAACCAAACATGGACAAGAGAAACCACCGAGACTACTCTAGCCTGTTCCCACCCAAAGTGCAATGGGGAAAAATGCAAACAAACAAACATAAGCAGGAAGAAAAATCCAGCCCAGTTTTGCCCGCAGAGCAATGAAAAAGACTGCAAACATGGAGAAATGAAAGCAGCAAGACTGCTTCTTCCAGCCAAAAATGCAAAGAAAAACAGTGCAAAGATTAATAAAAACTAGCTCCCTATCTTATCAAGTTTGGTAAATCCCTCAGCAAAACAGGTCCAGAATGGCTCCAAAACACCATTAAAAATGCTCTAACTCCTCCCACCCCTCCACAATCTATGCATCTGCAAAGCATGCAGGGTACACATTTTTTGCAAGACATTATGAAACATTTGTTATCCAAGGCAGCCCATAGGGAAGATTTGCTATCCGAGGCAACCCTATACCTGGAAATTTCCATTTGTTATCCAAAAAATTTGTTATCCGAGGCATTCTTTATCCGAGGTATTACTGTATAAGGCTTTGCATTATAAGGCTTCATAGATCCTCTTAGAGATGGGCTTTTCGTTTCAGAAGCAGACCGCTTCTGAAATGAAACGCAGGATGCAAGGATCATTTGAGCCCGGCAGCAAAGAGGGGAAAAAAGAAAGAAAGAAAACTTACTGATGCCAATGCCGGCCAGCCACGCTCCTTGCTGCTGCCGCCGTGGAGACTGAAGAGCACCCGCCTAGCCAACTGGCCTTTGAACTTCCTGCTTGGGTCCTGGGCTGTAAGCCATAAGTTTGAGCTTGAGCTTGAAGTTTCAAAACTTTCTGTCCTCCACCCGGGACCCAAGCAGGAATTTCAAAGGCCGATTGGCCAGGCAGGTCCTCTTAAGTCCCCACCCCACCCCTCCAGAGGGTGGCTGCCATAGGGTGCAGTGGTGAGGAGGGGAAAGGGGGAAAAATAAAATTTACCATGTTGGCTGCCTTCCGTAGGGGTTGGGTGGGAACTTAGGAGGACTAGCCTGGCCAACTGGCCTTTGAACTTCCCACTTGGATCCCAGGCAGCAACCAGATGTTTTGAACTTCCTACTTGAGCTCAAACTTCCAGTCCTCCGCCTGGGACCTGAGTGGGAAGTTCAAAGGCCGGTTGGCCAGGCAGGTCTTTAAAGCCCCCACCCGGCAGCAACCATGTGGAGGCAGCGACAAGGAGCATGGCACGGCAGCGATAAGGGCAGCCACCCTGAAACATCATCAGTAAGTTTTCTTTTTTTCCCCCTCCTCAGTGCCGCCACTGCTGGCTGGCTGCTGAGCCCGGTGATGAGGAGGGCAGCTGGCCGGCGGCGGCGGCAGCAAGGACAGCGTGCTGCGGTGGCGAGGAGAGCAGCTGGTCACCATCACCACCATCGAGGAGAAAGAAAAAAAAACTTTATTCTCTCCTTGCCACCAGCACCTCACTACCCAGTGTTTGGGGGTTGTCGGGGTGAAGGCTTTCACCCTGTCACCCCAACACCCCTGTCACCAAAGTCAACCCAGATAAGAGAAATCTGCGGATTTTGTTATCCACGGGGTTCCTGGAACCAATCTCCCACGGATAGAGCAGTCCTACTGTATTCTATTTTAATTATTAATTTCTGATATATTTTTGTTACATTGAGAAAGCCACCTGTTATTGGCTGAAAATGAAAACATTCTTCCAATAAGATATATCACTATTAGTTTAATTGAACGTTTCTTAATTTTCAGGTTAACATATCTCAGGCTGACATGCAGGCCCTTGGAAATACTATCACTATGGTAACACAAGATGGCACCACCATTACAGTCCCCGCCCATGACGCCACCATTACAGTCCCTGCTCATGATGCAGTTATTTCTTCTGCAGGAACACATTCTGTTGCAATGGTCACAGCAGAGGGCACTGAAGGACAACAGGTAAATGGACACTAAATATACAAGGGAACATTTAATTTTCATTTTCATTTTAAATACAATGGTACCCTGACATACGATGCGCCCAACATCTGTGAATCCCGACTTACAAGCACGCTTCCACGGTATCCTCCCATCCCACCGGCTGTTTACAAGCAAAAGACAGGGTTTCCCCAAATTCCTTTTTTTTTTTTTTTGAAACTGGTTCTCCCGTGGCGCTTTGCGTCTGGGAGGTTTTAAAGCACCCACGACATGCTTCCCAACCTTCCTTGCACACGCTTGAGCTGGGTGCTAAGGAAGAGTGTACATGATCGCGCAGACCATGCACATGTCTCCCTAGCACTTGGCTTGAGAGTATGCAAGGGAGGCTCGTCCATGCTTGCGAGCAGCCTGGGGAAGTGGCAGCAGCAGATCGGATCCACCACCTCCGCTTGCCTAGGTTGCTGCAGCACTTTGGAAAATGGTGCGCTGCCCCTCCAATCGGGCTCATGGGGGGGAAGCGCCATTTTGTTTAAAATGTGTCTGTGTGCCACCGACCCAAGCGCTTGGGTCGGTGGCACAAACATTTGAAACACACACCTCCCTTCCCCCACACACGCAAGGGGGTTGGGGAAAAGGCGGGCATTGTTAAAGTGATTTCCCATAGGAATGCATTGACATCCATCCTTCTGGAATGGATTAATTTATTTTCAATGCATTCCTATGGGAAACCCCTCCCCGACTTACGAGTGTTTGCTTGGAAAGGATTACTCTTGTAAGTCAGGGTTCCAGTGTGTGTTTACCCTGTCTTTCTCATTGGAAAGGACCCAAGGCACCTTACAACAGTGAAGGACAATACACAAAGTTGGCTACAGTATATGTGAAAAGGCAGCAAGTGCTACAGTTTCTCCAATCAGTTCATTTTGTAACAACACAACTTACTAATAGCCATAGTATTTTTGTCTAATGTGATATTTTTATACTTAACACAAAAAGATGTGAGTATGGTCACTAGGATAAACCATGGACCATATCCAGTGCTGGATTCCGCTTGGCAGAACAGCAAAAATGGGGGGAAGCCTTCTCCTTCCTGAAAAAATGTGGCCCAAAAACTGGCTGAGAAATCCTCCAAAGTCATTTTAAGGTGGTACAGATATTGTAGCAGGAAGGGAAGAAATGGCTTTTGTGCTGGCATTGCGGTGCTAGCACAATATAGCAAATTATATAGGGATTCAGATTAAGGAGTTATGCAATATTCCCACAATTCAGAGAACAAAAATACTGAAATAAAACTGTTGTTGGCTGCTAGACATGCCAAGATTTCTTGAAAAGGAAGGTCAACAGGATACCTCTTTTCTCCAGACCCTACCCTGCTTCATAGCTAATTAATATACAGTAATTCATTTAGAAGCTTCTAAGATTGATAATTCATTTAGAAACTTCTAAGATTAAGTAGGGAATAAACTAAAATATACAAACGTGAATATGGGGATTAAATTCCACTGTTTAAAAAGTTGGTGTATATGTTTATGATGAAGGTTGCCATTGTGGCTCAAGATCTAGCAGCATTCCATAGTGCTTCACCAGAAATTGGACATCAACAACATGGACATCACCTAGTGACTGCAGAATCTAGACCTGTTACGTTGCTGGCAACATCCAATGGAACACAGATTGCAGTACAGGTAATTTATCTATGATGCAGTCATTGGGAAAGTTTAGTTTTCAAATTAATACTCAGTTTGTCTTTTAAAAATATATTTATTTCTACAAACACATTTCATGGTCTGCAGGGCCATACTTGCAGAAAAATTCTCATGGACCAGACCAGTGCAGTCAGTTTTGGTTGTAATTTGGCAAAAGCTAAGTGCCCTTAAAGTTTTAAGTACACAGTAAAGCTAATCTCTTTTAGAATAGCTGACTCGTGTCTTTTTGTACTGTCATGATTTTTTTAAAAACGTGTTCTAACCTGAAACATGTAAATTAAATTCGTATAGATTTAGGCTTACACTAAAATACCCGTATTACCTTTTTAAATTTCCAAAGAAGATGATATGTTAGCCTCTCTCAGCTTATTGGCAAAAAGGAAAACCATTGCAGCACTTTAAAGGCCAACCGTTTTATTTCACTGTGAGTGTTTGTGGATTGAAGTCTGCTCCCTCACTCTTGATCCTCAAAAGTGAATCAAAGTTTGCTCAGAGCACACACTGGCAAGATTTGCCAGTACAGTATTTAAAGTGCTACAGCAGTTCTCTTTTTCTTTCCCCCCTCTCTTTAAAATATACAGAGGTCCATTAACTGACCACTTTGATTGCCCAAAGAGACCATCTATCCTCCTAATTATTCCAGCTGTCTTCTGTGACTAGATGTGGAGACTGATGATATCCCAAATTCTATCCTTTTCAGGCATTCCACCATGCCACCTTCCACAGAATAATTATTTATCAATGGAAGGTCACAAGAATTAGAAATAACACACAAGCAAAGTATTTGTTTTAATATGTTATGTTTAGAAAATTCAATAAATATTTTTAAAAATTAGAAATAATTGGACACAAAGATTAACAGAAAGTTAAGGGACGTTGGTCTTAGAAATGCTCTTTTTAAAAAGTGGCACTAAATTATTTCAAAATGAGTTCCATCCACTTGAGTATACCAACAACCACTTAAAATGAGCAATTAAAAGAAAATACCTTTGGTCGCCCATTGTTAAATGGATCCTAGTGAAAAGCCATTATAGTTTCATATGTAGAAGTATGGCCCAGGTAGACCTTTCTGATATACTCAAGCCAATTGCATGAAATTATTTCACAATTCTTTGTTTTAGTTTCTTGTGGGAAATGCATTTTGGCATACGATTTTGTTTCTTTCAGCTTGGAGAACAACAGTCTTTGGAAGAAGCCATTAGGATAGCTTCCAGAATCCAGCAGGGTGAAACACCTGGAATTGATGATTAACTCCTAACATGACTAAAGGAACAATAGAAATACATTTTATTTTCATTCAACAAGGTCTTTGCCAGCTGAAATGCATACAAAGTTTGAAATGTTCTTACGCAGTTTATTCTGCATAAACTTTACTCAAGACTGAAGGATATTTCACATGTATAATGTTTAAGTATATGAACTTTGAAATAGTTGGATACCACCTATTAAGACTTATTCTCTACCCAGGACTATGAAATTAGGATTTTATATTAAATTTTCTTGCATTTACTGAACATGAGATTCCAAACGACAGACAAGCATCAGCTACAGAAATATGGGGATGAGATTTAATGTTGCTCAAAAACAATGAAGGCATTTCAGAAGATTTCAGATATTTAAAACATGGCAACAATCATCATTTCAAAAATTGTAAGCAAAGCAGTTTTAATATTTTCTCATAAGGTTCTGAATTTTGAGATATTTGTAAATACTACATTTTGAATGGTGTTTCATACACAAATTGGAGATTCATCTTCTTTAGCTTTCTCCTCCTGTCTTACTGATTGTAAATACAGACTGTTCATGCTGGAAGTGCTAATTATATTATCTTTGAATTGGATTATGTACAAAAGTGGAACTTTGGTTGTTCAATATTAAAGGAAGTAAATATAGTTTCTTTCCCCCTTCTTTGCTTATGACCATCATATATAGTGTTACTACCCTAATTTCTCTTAGGAGGGATTTGGGGTTTGTAACCAGAAGTGCACCTTTCACACTTGAATGGAAATGTCGGTGGCCTTGGGGAAAATCCAAAATTTCGCAGAAGTACCACAAATCTTTAAAATCTCACACAAACTGCTGCACGAGGGCTGAATATGCTCTGTGGACATGTTTTGCTGACTGTTGGAAGGGAGGATGAAATGGATTATCCTGAGAGAGGGTGTGGCTGACTAGGCCCTGAACAGGAACACTCTATACCTGTAAACTTCTCTTACTTAATTTTGGGACAGTGACTCTGAAGTTATGAAAGAACTTGATAGTGTCAGGATCCTGCTGTTTGGGGAAATTATATCTGTACAAGTACACTGTCCAGTTACTTGATTCTGCTTCTGTGGAACACTGCACAACCTGTTTTACAGCCTGTTGCATGGCTGATTACTTTTTCATTCACCTGGAATTAGTTACTTGCCCTAATTGTGTTTTTTCTCTTGGGGGATATGGAACTGCTAGCTGAACAGAACATCATTGCCAGTAAATTTTATCTTAGCCTGACAGTGATATAACTGAGTGAGATTTACTCTCTTAGACTGATGATACTTTGTGAAGTAATCCCCTTTCATTTTTTATATGAAGTAATGCCCATTTCAACAACTTCAAGTGTCCTTTGTCATAAACAGCAATATGTTGTATAAATAAGATGTAAGTATTATTATGTTTTTTTAAACACCTGGGACTGAATATGCTGACATGCACACTGTTACTGCCCTTCTCATGGGATGTATAGGCTATAAACACCATAGAAGAATTAGCAACAAATCATATGGCACTTTAAAGATTAACAAATGTATTATGGCATACTTTTTGTGGATTACGCTCTTGGCCAATATCCCTTTCAGTATTTTATATACATGGAACTCCACAGTGGAAGCTGCCATGGTGCTCTGATGAAGTGTCTGTCACACATGACTGCCATTTTTTCCCGACTGCCACAGTAGCTTTCCTATCTGAAGTTCCACGAGGGTAAATTATTTAATTAACATACTAGCCCTTGTATTTACAATTGATTTAGTAATTTTTCCTTGTATAGTAATACCTTGGTTTACGAGTGACTTGGGTTATTAATGTTTTGCAAGACAAGCTATCATTTCTGAACAATTTTGCCCTGATCTATAAGCAATGTCTGCAATACGAGCACTGGAGCAGGTCACATGGTCACAAGTGAGCCAATAGTCTCTCTCTCTCTCTCTTTCTCTCTCTCTCTGTGTCTTTTCTGGATTGTGGGGGATTGTTTGGAACATTCCATCTCAGGCAAGCCTCAAAAGCAGGGTGTCCTTTGTACAAGCCTCAAAAGTGGTGTCCTTTGTACAAGCCACAAATATTTTCAAAGGAGAGTGCAAGTCAAGCTTTTATTTTTCTTTATAGTTATATTTTTATTTAATTTGTTCTCAACAACCTTTCTTATTTTTCAAACCATTTCTAGTCCTGGGACAGCAATTCAAGTGGGTTATGGCTTCACACTGCCTTTTATTATTGTTTACTCTTGTAAATCCAGTTGTTAGTCCCAAGCAGAGCAGATTCCACAGCCAGGTAGCTAAACCATGGTGTGGACGTGGACTTCTAGCCAACTTCTTTAGTGAGTTCTGGTAAAGTATTTTGTGTGTACAGTATATGGTCTATGGGACTCCAGAACGAATCATCTGAGTTTCCATTACTGTATTTTTATGGGTAAATTTGCTTTGATATATGAATACTTTGGTTTTCAAGCATGTTTCAGGAAAGGATAATGCTTGTAAGCCAAGGTATTACTGTAATGTTTTCTGCATAGAATAATGTGATTAATTATTTTCCAAAAATAGTAGATTTATTGGAGGTTTACTGAGGTCAACGGGGAAGCATACTCTATTCCCTGAAAGCAGGATGGAACGTAGTAGCTGATAAGTACTTGTTCAAACTGTTCATGCATCTAGTTGAGGGCTGGGGACTTGGTGGCCTTTCATGTTTTGTTGGACTTCATTCACATGAAAAGACCCTGTGTGATGATGACAGATCAAAGGATAATTTAACAATTGGAGAGCTACAGATTACCCATGCAAACCCATTATTGTCTATGATCTGGGAGCCACTTTCATCTCTCTCTCTCTCTCTCTCTCTCTCTCTCTCTCTCTCTCTCTCTGTGTGTGTGTGTGTGTGTGTGTGTGTGTGTGTGTGTGTGTGTGTGTGTGTGTGTGTGTGTGTTAAGTAGAGGCGCTGATCTACTCAGTTTGGAGTTGAGGTGATGAATCTGCACATATGCAGTTATATGGCATACTAACATGAAATAATCGCCCCCCCTCGAATCTTCTAAATCAGAGCTGAATGCAGAGTATGTGCTGGCAAAACTGTCTTTCCTGTATCCTAAGCATAAAAATTAGAGATTACAGCATTGGGTGACAGTATATGCCTCTACTGGAATGGTTTTAGCAGGCTGGGAGAATTTAGTCTTCTCAAAAATTCTTTGCTCCCATATTGTTAGGAATAAATATGTGAGACTTAATGGAGATTACTTTAATTATACTTTATCTTATCTCTGATTTTGAGGGCCCTTTATCTGTACTACCAAAGCTTTTTTTGTGTGCAATGTCTGTATGGAAAAGCCATGAAAACAATGTGCAGCTGTAAAGATTAATCAAAGATGGAAATCTTAACCTTCACTACCATCATAGTTAACTCAGCTCCTTATATGGAGACCATCATTGTTGACTTTACAAGGTCATTGGTGCTCAAATGGCACAAAAAAAACCTCACTGACTGGTGCAAACAAAGCATTACAGCCTTGGCCCCTGTTTTTGCCTTCTAATGAAGATATTTGGGGTTTAAATACAAAGTTGCAACCTCTGTAGCAAACATCAGTCACTGCAGTAAGACAAATGCTAGTAAAGATGGGATCCTACAGACTTATGCTGACAGAACACTGGAATTCAGTGGAAGCAGGAGGTCAGCTCTCCATCTCAATGCATCTGCATGCACTCCACCTGTTGCTACGGTTGAGAAACCTCCAAGAACTAATTTTGGGCAGCTACAAGTACTGCAGGGGGAAGGGAAGTGTCAGTGCCAAAATGGAATTGCAGCTAAGGCTGTAGCACTTACTCAGCTCTGCATTCTCCTGAACTCCAGGGCAGAATACAATTTATGTACAAAATTGTTTAAGGGCAATTACATTAAGTGTTCTTTCCTTCTCTGGAAGGCTCTGCCTTGTACATAGGCTACCACACTGGCTACAAAATTGAGCACATCCCTGCCCGCAGGAAGCATAACCTAAGGAGAGGTACTATAACCTTTTATAACCATTCCTGAGATGAATTTTCTCCAATTGGATTTTGGCCTTACTTCTTAGTAGATCCAAATAGGATTATACTGAGTTTTTTACAGCATAATTTGATGTATATTGTATATCTGGTCAGAAGTAAGTCTCAGAAAATAAAATGGGACTTGCTTACTCATAAATATGTTTAGTTGATTTAGATGGAAGCTTTCAATGTTAAAAACAGTTTAGTATAGTTTTTAATGAATATTTATTTTGCATATAAAGGAAGAAAATCCACTTATGGAAACAATAAAAGGGGTATCAGGTTTTTGGTCTCTTGTGTGTAGGTAGTTAACATTAGGTGTGCATTTGAGCACAACATTCAATGAGTCCACCTGTTACTTTAATTTGTCATTAATATTTATTGTGTATATATTTAGTTATAAACATATGCTCGGTATTACTGGGATGCATATAAGCCATGCATAGACAAATAAACAGAGCTGTGACATGATAAGAACTAGAAATGAAACTTAAGAACTAGATATGAAACTTAAGAGCAGAATTTATTCACCAAATAGCCACTGATTCAATTAACATATTCTCATTGTGACTTAGAATGTTAAGCCACAGGTACTGAACGTGGATTTTAGATACTGGTGCTTGAAGACAACACTTTGACTTATTTGAGCCTCTATGATGCCATCATGGATGCTCATCTCAGCAGGGATTTTGTTGGACAATATGTAAGTGTTCATAATCAAGAATGATTTCTCCATTATGTTGAGTCAAATGCATACAAATGATCAGAAGATGATTATTGAGCAATTCTACATTAAGTGCACTAAGAAACTTGAGTCTGTGTTGTAGTACCAGTACAGTGGACTGGCTTGTAACTTGTTCCTATATAGTCAGAATCATACAGAAGACTCTGATATCAACTTTTGCTGTATTAATCTTAGCTGTCATATTTAGGGGTCTCTTCAGATACCTGACTATCCCACATGTTAAAAAAAAAGCAAAGCAAAGTGTTCTGTTTATATACCACCCAATACCACTTCAAGTAGTCTCTGGGCGGTTACCAGTTTAATTTCAGTATGCAGGCTACACATCCCCCCCCCCCAGCAAGCTGGGTACTCATTTTACCGACCTCAAAAGGATGGAAGTCAAGTTTTCTGGCTTAACATTTCATGTAACAATTTGCACAATAAAATGACAGATCTATATAAAATTGTTAATGGTGTGTCAATGAAGCTGAAATAGGATTGTTCTTTATGTGTATGGAAAAGCAGGAATATGAAACATATGGATAAAGAGATCAACTTTTTTATATATATGCCAAAAAAATTCTTTTCAAGTTCTTCCTCTGCTAAACATTTCATGAAATAAGTGAAATTTTAACTTCATTTGAATGGCAGGGTCAGGAGTCCTTCCCAGAATTCTTCCTGACTTTTAAACAGAATTCAAGTGGATTTGCTATAATTGGTATAATGAAGAGAAGGATTTCGAAAATCGGTCATGTAAATCAAGTATTATTTGCTTGGGGCTTTGTGAGCGAACAGTCAAGGAGGGTATTCCAACAGCTTCCTATAGCAGCCATCCCCAATGTGATTCCCTCCAGATTTTTTCAATGTCAATTACCACGATCCATCACTATTAGCCATATGCAGTTTATTATCTAAGCAGAAGGTTCATTGGTTCATGAACAGTTGGTTCATGAGCAGCTTGTCCTGTTGTGGATTACCTGGGCTAATTCACAATATTTCAAGGTCACAAGAAGATTTCCCATATTATACAGTACTGTCTTTTGCCTAGCAATTGGAATAACTTACTGTTCTAATAGAGGCATGTGCACATGCAGGTGTTTGTGCGTATTTCCCCACAGAGCTCCTCATTGCATTGTTCTATCTTCCTCTTGTTGGGAAAATCGAGTTGTCGAGTACCTAGTATTGCTCAAATTATTATCTTAAGATTTTTTTCTTAAGTGAGAAACGTAGGCACAAACAGTGTTATCAGTTCAACAGAGACCATCCAAGATATTTAACAGCCCTAGATGATAATTAAAAACAGCAAGGTCAGAAGGGCCCCAAAGGGCTCACAAGCCATTATATTAAATGCTGTCTATCTTATCATGCTCCTTGTAAGGTAAGCTTCTTTGTCTGTTTGTTTACGAGTTGTCTGTGACACAAGGTCCCTTAGTTTCTAAGCAAAACATGCATTTGCTACTCCAGTACAGTATTGAACTGGGTTGTAGACCATTCAAACTTATGCTATACAATAAAATGTATTAATCCTTAAAGTTTTGCAAGACTCTTTTGTTTTCATTACATCAGGCTAATACAATCTCCTCTTTGGTGATATTCTGAACAAATGCACAAATCAATCATTTATACATACTGTATATTGTAGTACATAAAATGTTAAGGAATCATACTCAGGATTTATCAGGAATGATCCTGCCATTAAAAAATGAGGTTAACCATCACAAATAATAGATTATATGGTAGGTTGAATAAAAAGGAAATAGATTGTCAATTATTTAGTTCATTACATTTTGGTGGTTGTCATTTCAATCATTTGTCTTGGAAACAAAACGCCTGTGATCATCTCCAAATTCTGTTTGTACAGCATGTAAATGGGATGGGGGACTCAAAATCGTGTTATGAACATCCTAGCTTCTATACACATCACAGACATATTTAAGACATTCATATGAAAATACCTCAGTAAATACTATTAATTATATTTCCTCCTCACCGTTTATACATGTATCAAGACCATGCATAGGCATTAAATGTTTTTTTTAATTGCCCAGATGTTGTCCAACCAAAATATACATTGCCTATATCCATCATGATTTGGACCTTACAAACTAAGTGATTGCTTAGTTTGATGATTTTCATTTTTTAAGACCCAAGATTGTGGAGGAGTTGCTTGGTAAGCTCTATACGTTTGACCTTCACCTTCCATGACAAGTGGATTTTAAGGACATTGGAGGCTTAGTGTAGAATTAAAATTTGAGGACCTCCCTGCCCTTTCTTCTCATAGCACCTGGCATCTGTGTCATTTTTATCATCAATGTTTTACCATATAATTACAGTTTTAATTAAAACTATATTTTATACCAGAATAAGATTTTGTGACTAAAGTTAAAGAAAATATTTACACCTACTGTTAAATTACATTCAGAATATGTTAAAGTTATTTCATTTTCCCCCAATTTTCTTGTTAGTAAACTCTGATTTGATATTATCCAAAAACTCTTTTTTTTAAAAAAAAAAATCTCATTCTAGGGCTTGAGCAAGCAATGATGACAATGTTGAATATAGCTGATTTTTAATCAAGGCTAAGTTTCCAGGATATCTCAGTGAGTTATCCTGAAGAGAAATGATCGGTCGGCAGTTAATCGGGCTGATGTTTGTGTGCTGACTAGGCGCTATGTCTCTGCAATCAGGGAGGCTAAATGAGCTTATGCCTCCCTGAGAATTGGTGCAGGCTTGAACCACCAGGCAGAGGTGTTCCGGGTGGTCCGAGACCTCGCCAATCCTGGCCAGCCTAGGCCTCCTAGTGATTTCACTAGTGAGCAATTTGCAGCCTTTTTAGGATCCAAAATCGAGGCCATCTGTACTGATCGTTGCCCTAACCCCTCCTCCAGTATCCCGAGCGCACCCGCTCGGTCTCCTCACCTGGTTGAGTTTGGACCTGTTTTTCCAGCAGAGGCCTCCAGGGCTTTGGCTTATTGTCGGCGGCGGCGGCCTCCCCTTTCGACCCTTCCCCATCTTGGCTTATTAAATCTGCCGGAGGGAGCATGACAGAGTGAGCTTCAGTTATCTCCACCGCGTCCTTCAGGGAAGGGATTATTCCCTCTTGCCTGAAAGAGACAGTGGTGAAGCCCACACTAAAGAGAACTGGCCTGGCATCTGATGATTTGGCCAATTATCGCCCAATTGCCATTGTTCCCTTCACGGGCAAGGTAATTGAGAGGGTGGCCGCCATCCGGCTTCATTCATTCCTGGAGAAAAATCATGCCCTTGAACCATTCCAGTCTGGGTTCAGGCTGTTTCTAGGGACCGAGACTGCCCTAGTAGCTCTGCAAGATGACCTCCTCAGGGAGGCTGACAGGGGTTGCTCTACCCTGTTAGTCCTCCTTGATCTGTCAGCAGCCTTTGATACCATCAACCACGGTATCTTGCTGGATAGGCTTACCAAGGTGGAAATCGGAAGCACAGCATTTAGCTGGCTTCAATCCTTCCTTGGTGACCGATCCCAGCATGTGCAGCTGGGGGATGAGCTGTTGTCTCCTTGGACGATCCCTTGTGGGGTGTCTCAGGGGTCGGCAATCTCTCCCATGCTGTTCAACATCTATATGAGACTGCTGGCAGAGGTCATTAGGAGATTTAGAGTCTGCTGTCATCAAATATGCTGATGACATGCAGCTCTCTCCTTTTCCACCTCTGCAGTGGAGGCGGTACACTGTGCCTGGAGGTGGTCATGGAATGGACCAGGACTAACAGGCTTAGATTTAACCAGAGAAGACCGAGGTTCTGTTCTTTGGGGTGCCTTCTGTGGGGTACAGCGCCACTTCCCCAGTTTGGGGGGTGTTACCCTCCGGCCTGAGGACAGGGCCAGGAATATGAGAGTGGTCTTGGATCTGGATTTATCCCTGGAAGACCAGGTTATGGCCGTTTCCAAGACTGCCTTTTTCCATCTCTGTCAGATCGCCCAGATTCTCATGATCTCAACGTGGGGTTGCCCTTGACCCTTGTTCGGAGACTTCAACTAGTACAGAACGCAGCGGCCAGACTGGTGTTGGGGTGCGCGCAGATACGATCGTATCGCTCCAGTTCTGGCTTGCTTGCACTGGTTACCCATTGCACTCCAGGTAAGGTTCAAGGTTTTGATTTTGATTTACAAAACTCTTCACGGCTTGGGGCCTGAATACCTGTTGGAGCGTATCTTGCAAATATCAACTGAGACCCAGCCCACTAGAATGTCACAGGCGCTCTCACTCCCAGGTGGCCATGCCCAGGGAGGCATGGAAATTGGTAACCCAGAACTGCGCCTTCTCTGTGGCTGGCCCCCTCGCTTTGGAACCAACCAAAACCAGAATGATTAGGGGACTGGGAAGCATTCCTTACCATCTGAGGCTGCAATGGCTGGGCCTCTTTGCTCTTGAACAATGGCGCCTAAGAGGTGACCTGATTAAAGTTTATAAAATCATACACTATGTGGGCAATGTAGATAAGGAAAAGCTATTTTCCCTATCACACAACACTAGAATTAGGGGGCACTACATGAAACTTTTGGGTGCGAGAACTCAAAGAAATAAGAGAAAGTACTTTTTCACCCAGAGGATCACTGGTCTGTGGAACTCCCTGCCAGAAGAAGTGGTGACAGCTGTCACCCTTGACAGCTTTAAGAAAGGATTAGATAAGTTCATGGAGAACAAGGGTATCATTGCCTATCATTATGGATGCTTAAGGACAATCTCCGGGTTGGAGAAATAGGCAGGATATCTCTCAATGCCATTTGTAGGGAATTGTAAGCAGGTGAAGACATCTGCTTGGGAATACCATGAAGCAAATGGTGAGTCACTGTGTGAGACAGAATGTTGGACTGGATGGGCTGTGGCCTGTTCCAGCAATTCTGTTCTTATGTTCTTCTGTGTACAGTAATTGTTTGCCTAAAAAGTATGCTATATTGAACTAACAATTTTTTTGAAATATAAATCAAGTTGCTCGATAAAACCAAGTGCAGCTCTAAACAAAAGATTGAGAGGTATTTGAGAATTTCATTTTGCAGTTGATGAAGATAACCAAGAGAAAATTAAATTGACAGATTGCCATGAAGTGTTAGATATATGTGAAATGGAATTGAAAACTACCACACCAACATCTAAGGCAGGCCTGCCCAAAGTCCGGCCCGGGGGCCAAATCCGGCCTGTCAGGCCATTCTGAGTGGCCCGCGGCTGGCCAGCCTGCCCTTCCCTCCCCCTCCTTCACCCCATGTTTTTTTAAACAGGCTCCCTGTGCTTCCTTTGGTCCCCACCTTCCTTCCTTCCTCTCTTCCTTGTTCCCCACCTTCCTTCCTTCCTCTCTTGGTTTCTACCTTCCTCCCTCCCTCCCTCCCTTGGTCCCCGCCTTCCTTCCTGCGGGTGGGGTTGCAAGGGGTCAGTGAGTGGGGCTTATGGGTCAGTGGGTGGGGCTTGCAGTGGGGTGGCAGGGTCGGGGAGCAACCAGCCCCTGACACATTCTCAGCCACCAAATCTGGCCCTCCTTACAAAAAGTTTGGGCACCCCTGATCTAAGGCCTTTACCATTGGGAAGAACCAGGAGTTTCAGGCTGTCAAGTTGCCTTTGTGAGAAAACACCTAGGATTATCTGGCCCTGCCTGCAAGGTAGTATACTGTATATCGGAAGGACCCTGTACAGTATTCTTTCCTATGGTTTCCATGGAATTTTCAAAAAAAAAATCAGTTTGAACATTCTGTTCAAAATAGATGTCTCTTCCACTACCAAAGACCTGAGAGCAGACATTTCCCTTCATCTATTGGACATTATTCTCTCATTTAGATGTGATAGGAAAGGAGTGATTTGCGGGAAGAGTTGATGATAGTGCTTTTGAATGTGTGTTGCTTGCTGTCACAGCACATTTGGCAGTGGACCAATGGCTACACAAACACAGTTCAATGCGCAAACACGTTATCTGAGTTGTAGCCCTCCTCTTTGAATCGGCACCTTCATAAGTCACAAGTCACTGCATTTAAAAATAATTTTACCATGTGTTATGTATTAATTTTGCAGTTATCAGTTGAGTCAGAAGGGGCTGTCATCAGACAGAAAATAAACATTTAAAACAAACAATGAAGTCCAAAGGAAATGAGAATGCAGAAAGATAAGAGAAGGGCTACTTTATTTACAATGTTGCTTTAGAAAACTGTTGGAGGTAAAGCAAATATCCTGTCATTACCAAGCTAATTAACAAGTGTATTGATAAAACTATCACAAAATAGCTCAGGAAATGCTATCTCATTTGCAATTTCTTTGCTCAAGAATGGGCATCTCAAGGCCTGCTACAGCAAGGACATGCAATACATGGCATGAGAAGGCAGTCTTCCCACCCCAGTTTTGTGGGTCCATTGACACCATGGGGAAAGACAAATGTTTTACTTTATTTTTATATGCCACCTATCTCCCCACAGTGGACCCAAGGTGGCTCACAACAACTAAAAGTGTAAAACAAAAAAAAGTTTTAATAAACACATATCTTTTAAAAAAATTAAGCATATCTAAAGATTAAAAACCAAACTTAAAACAATTTTAAAGTAGTTTAAAACCTTTTAAATTAATAAGCAAGTATTCCTGTGACACTTCCTGCTTGCTTAAAAGACTGCCTGAAGATAAAAGCCTTTGACTGAAGACAGACAGAAAAGACGGAGGAGGCTAACCTGCCTTCTAAGGACAGTGATTCCCAAGGGCAAGCACTGAATAGACTCTCTTTTGTCTCCTCCTCAAAGGAGCTTGGGAGGGTGGCAGAACCAAGGGCCTTCCCAGAAGATCATAACAGCTGAGAAGGCTTATGTAGGGGATAGGATCCTTCCAATACCCTAGACTCACTGTACAGGGCTTTATAGACAGTCCTTTATACAGTAAACCCCCACCTATCGCAGGGGTTAGGGACCCAACCTGACCCGCAATAATTGAAAATCCACAATATGCAGATACTGGTCAGGACTGGGCGGGCTCTCTGAGGGCTTTTGTACTTACTCTAGGCCTGGCACTGCCCCAAATGGGCCTGCAAGGGGATTTCCAGTCCCCCAGAGGCCCCAAAAGTGCTTTATAGTGATCTGGAGGTCTCTTCTGGTTTACCGGAAGTGACATCCGGTTTGCAGGGAAGCACTTTTGGGGCCTCCGATGGGCCTGGGAAGGCCTTTCCTCCTTACCCCAGGGGGCCTTTTTTCATATACTGCGGACCCGTGTTATACTGGGTCCATAGTATATGAACCGCGAGAAGGCGGGGGACAACTGTAGTCCCCTCTTTAATCCAAGGTATGCAAGTAGGCCCATGCTCCAGGAAGCAGTTAACTGGGGTGATCACACAACTTATCAAGAAAAGAGTACTTTGATGGCAAATAACACTTTTCTGAGGAGCTAGTAGTGAAGGGGTTCTGTAGGATGCAGTATTTGGTGGGTGGGGTAGGTAAGAATAATGTACACCTCTCCCTTCAACATCAAACCAGGGTCTGGTACATTGCCAACAGGGTCCTAGGTAAAGCTCAAGACCAACCTTTCTCAGGTTTCTTCGCGGAGATGAATATTATTCTGGGAAGACAAGACATTTCCCCCAACAACTAAAAGCATACTATATTTCTGATCGCAGAAATCTGTCTATTTAATTGTTTTGTAACCCTGAAAAGTCATGGGCCATTCAAAAAGAAATAGATCTATAGATGCACAATCTATTATCACATTAAGAACCCATTGTTACACAGAATATAGGGACAAACTACTTCCTACTGGCAAAGGTATCAAAGTTATATTTTGTCTCTTTCTGTTCAGTATACAGTGATACCTCTAGTTGTGAGCAGCTCGACTTAAGAGCAATTTGACTTAAGAGCGAATAACTGTTGGCATTTTAACTGCTGCCTTACAAATTTTAGATGCGGTCTGCTCTACTTATATATTTTTTTATTTTTAGTTGCTTGACTTAAGAGCATACCTTCAGAATGGATTGTATATGCAGAACATATACAAAATGATGGATTAGATTCAGATGATGGAAAAGAAAATATTGATAGGAGAAACACCAATCAGCACACAATATTTCAAAACATTTTTCGGAAATATTTCTGTACCCTATTTTTGCAGACATTTCAACACTTTTAGAAATATTTTAAAAATATTTTTAATGTTATCAAAGTTATTTTAAAATGTTTTAAAAACATTTGTATGCTGTCCGTGCAGGAATCAATTTTGAATTACTCCGTCTTATCATATTTAAATGGCTTTATTTTTGTCAACAGATAACTTCTACTCAACATGGCTGAGGCTAAAAAGAAATGTAGGCAGTATAGCATTGATTATTCAAGGTTTGGCTTCATTCCATCCCTGTCAGACAAACGTCTGCCCATGTACCTTTTGTGCAACAGAGTTTTAAAAACTGATGCTATGAAACCATCCCAGCTGGAGGATCATCTGAGAAGGTGTCACCCAGATAAAACAGATAAAGATTTGACATACTTTAAAACACTGAAAGAAAAACTTCAGAAGAAAACCACGGTGGACAGTATGTTTGCTTCAACATCAAAAACAGACTATGATGGTTTGCGGGCATCTTACAAAATTGGGAAAACCTCATACTACCGGGGAAGAGCTGATTTTACCAGCTATTTAAGAGGTTTTTAAAACTGTTCTACACAAGCCTGCGTATGATATACTCAAAATAATTCATTTGAGCAACAACAAAGCCTTTCGAAAACCAACGTACTTGAGTGTGAAGGAGTAATCAATGAAAGTCCTCATTTTCTTCACACAACTGTGTAAACAACCTAGAATTCAATGCGTCAATACGGATCTTGTTTACTGCATTTATGACAAATTGAAGAGACTGATGCAATCAGGTCGACAACATTTAGTAGCTAAAAATCTGAGTGCCAGATTGCATCAGTCTCTTCAATTTGTCATAAACAAGAAATTGAGAGGCTGAGTGCCCTCCAGCCAAGAATGGGCAAATATAAATAAATAAGACTTGGAAAATGTCATGTTTCTGGTACTGAGTAGGGCTGAGAAAGCTCACTACTGTCACTACAAAAGCTGAGAGGAAAATTTTTGATTTCTCCAAAATGCTTTGTATGTCCCATAGACTGCCAGAAAGATAAATGTCTTCAAGATCAAACCGATCCTGAACTCTCGATAGAAGTGAAAATGACTAAGTTAAACCTATGGTTCTTTTTTGATATACCATAAGTCTCCTTAGAAAGACAGTAATGTTGGGAAAAGTTGAAATGATATGAATAGAGGAAGACAAATTATACAACTAGGTGGATTCCATGATCAATAGGGTACCTTCAAGCTCTGGCTCAATGAAGGAAGCCACTGCTTTTCTTTTGCAAGACCAGAGCTGAGTTGTTAACAATAGGCCTTTGGGGGGTGTCATTAATTTACAAGGTCACCATCAGCTGGCAGTAGCAGTTGCAAGAAATATTGAATAAACCAGGGCTGCATAAGTCACAAAAAGAACATTATAGGGTGGTATGTGAAGAATTGTTCCCAGTCTCAGGCTCCCTTCCAATGTGCCTGAATAGTTGACCTGATAATCCCAGCATGGAAAACTGCCTCAGCAGACAACTGTTTTCACCTTGTGACCTGAGAGTTTCATGCAACCAGAGGCCAACTGCTGCAATTTTAAAAAGCAAATTCATATTATCTTTGCACTGATAGTATGGCCAGCCCTTGAGGGTGACCAGGACAGCATCCTGGACAAAGCATGGTGATTAGACATGGGCACGACTTGGCGAAATTCTCGTTTCCGTTTCTCGTTTCCATTACGGAACGGAAACGGTAACGACAATTACTCTGCCAAAACTCGAACTCGAACCGACTAAAGAAAAATTGGGTCTGATTTTTCGTTGTCGTTCCTGGCATCGCAGCAATCGCACATCGCACGATGCCAAGCGGCATAGGAAAAAAGTTTTAAAACTAAAAAAACCCCGATTCCCGGCCAAAAAAGCAGGCGAAAATATGCCTGCCTGAGGGCACCTACCAGAGGGGTGGTTTCTGGGGGGGGGTCCCCACTCCAGCCCCCCCCTCCCCGTTCTGGGCTGCTTGTACTAGGCTGGGAGGGGGCATCCTCGGCGGCGTCTCCATGCGCGGTGCGGGGGGATTCAAAATGGCGACTGCAATATTTTTTTAAATCGTGGTCCAAAAACCCACCAAAGCACCACAGAAACAAACACCAAATTAGCTATTTTATATGCCTGATTTTTTATAGTAGCAGCAGTGGGTTTTTCTTGCAACAAAACGTCTCCATTGATTTTATTTTATTTTTATTTTATTTTTATTTTTTTACACGTGTGCAATGATGGGCTGGCCATGGGATGGGACCATGCAAATTTTTGGACCCATTCCACCAATCGCATGGCCAGGTTTTGACTGACACTTCTGGATGTGCCAGAGGGTATAAAAAGGCGAGGCACTCGAGAGAACACTCGCAGTCCGGGTTTGGATTTGGGGAGAGAGGGCTGTAGCTGGCTGGCTGCTGTGCTAGACTAGTTTAGATTTCGCGGACGCGGAGCCTTTAGATTTCAGTTAGGCAGGCAGGGAGGGAATAATTGATTCAATTGAATTATTTAGGAAATATTTCATTCCCTGTCTGCTGTGGGGAATAGCAACACACAGTTTATTCCTTTTTATGCTCCTGCAGTTTGTCACGACTCAGGAGGATTTTTTTTCTGATATTGGTTTAGGTTTGACTGCGGGGGGAGGTGTGGATTTATTTTAAAAATATATATACTACCCGTACCATTCCAATCCATACTTATTTTCTATTTTACAAAGTTCATTTTCATTTCATTGATAGCAGTTTTCTTTATTCTCTCCTCTCCTTTTTATGAGAGAGAGAGGATAGTGCCACTGCTTCAAGTTCAAAGGGGAGCTTTTTGGAGGCGAGGTGTGGATTTATTTTAAAAATATATTGAATATACTTTACTTACTACCATTTATTTTCTATTTTCAAAAGTTCATTTGGTGGCTGGCAACAAGTTCCTTTACCCTGCCTCCAGCACAGCGCTGTGGCTTCTGGGAATAGCAAGCCTAGCAGTTTTCTTTAATCTCTCCTCCTCTCCCTTTTGTGTGAGTGGAGAGAGGATTTATATTTCATTTAGTGCCACACCACTGCTTCATTCAAAGTTCAAAGGGGAGCTTTTTGGGAGGCGAGGTGTGGATTTATTTTAAAAATATACTAGATTTTCCCCCAACCAGTGCACTCAAACACATTTGTTGGCATTGTCAAGCCAAGGGCACCTCTGAGGGAGAATAATATTTTACAGAAATACATTACAATATTATTTGTGTACTTTACTTTTACTTTTGTTTGTTTGCTAAACTTTTTGTGAGGACGCTGCAGTTAAACAACACTGGCCCATTCAGTTTACTTTGCTCACAGTGTAGAACACAGTCCTACTCCTGTAGCAGTGTCGTGTGCTTGCTCGTTCATTTATTTACAACAAGTTACACAAGGCACAGCCTTGGTGGGTGCCTGTGCAAGTTTACTTTGCTCACAGTGACAACACAGTCCTACTCCTGTAGCAGTGTGCTAGCTCATTCATTTATTTACAACAAGTTACAACTCAAGGCACACCCTTGGTGGGTGCCTGTGCAAGTTTACTTTGCTCACAGTGACAACACAGTCCTACTCCTGTAGCAGTGTGCTAGCTCGTTCATTTATTTACAAAAGTTACAACTCAAGGCACCTTGGTGGGTGCCTGTGCAAGTTTACTTTGCTCACAGTGACAACACAGTCCTACTCCTGTAGCAGTGTGCTAGCTCGTTCATTTATTTACAACAAGTTACAAGGCACACCCTTGGTGGGTGCCTGTGCAAGTTTACTTTGCTCACAGTGACCACACAGTCCTACTCCTGTAGCAGTGTGCTAGCTCGTTCATTTATTTACAACAAGTTACAAGGCACACCCTTGGTGGATGCCTGCGCAAGTTTACTTTGCTCACAGTGACAACACAGTCCTACTCCTGTAGCAGTGTGCTAGCTCGTTCATTTATTTACAACAAGTTACAAGGCAAACCCTTGGTGGATGCCTGCGCAAGTTTACTTTGCTCACAGTGACAACACAGTCCTACTCCTGTAGCAGTGTGCTAGCTCGTTCATTTATTTACAACAAGTTACAACTCAAGGCCCACCCTTGGTGGGTGCCTGCGCAAGTTTACTTTGCTCACTTGTCCTACTGTGTAGAACACAGTGCCAGCCCATTATAATACTTTGAGAAATGAAAAAAATAAGGAGGGGTGCCACAGCCAGAGGGAAGGGGAGGGGGACCCCCACCAAGATAAATCGGGCCGCATTTCTGAAGGAAGGCACAGGAAGTAGTGCAGATAGTACTCCCTCACCAAGCAGCTCCACAACCAGTACCGTACCACCCTCTGTCACTGAGGGAAGCATGGATGAGGCAATAAAAATCCCTTCAGCGATACTTGACTCCAACCTCCTTTATCAGGAAGAAAATGAGGACTCGGAGTCAGAAATGGCATCAGAATCAAAAACGGGCACTTTGAATCTAGAGGTTCCAGATTCTGAGGACCTGATGGCAGGAACTGACGAAAGGCAGGCTTCAGGCAGCCCTCCTTCCTCCCAGAGTACCGCCAGTGACAGCAGTAGTACTCTACTTTCCAGGCAGGGCACAGGCCACACCACCACCACAGCAGCAGCAGCAGGCAATACCAGAGGGGCCGGTACTTTCACTAAGCCACGCGGGTGTCTCTGGGAGCATTTTGAGAACAGCCCGCAAGACGCAAGGATGGCAGTGTGCAAGAAATGCGGGGTGGTGGTGCGCAGGGGGAATGACCCCAAACACCTCTCCTCAAGTGGGTTGCGCAGCCACCTGATGCGAAAGCACCCTGGGACTCTGAGTGGAACCCTGTCAGGCCCTGGTTCCTCAGGGAGGAAGAGAATGGAAGAAGGGTTAGGGAAAGAAAAACACAGCTCCGCTAGTGCTGAGAGTGGGAAGAGGCAGGCCACTCTGCAGGAAGTGGGACTGTTGTGTGGGAGTTTTGTCAGCCAGCAAAATAGGGCTAAGGCACAGGAGACCACCACTCGCGTGGTGGGTGAAATGGTGGCTATGAACGGGTTGCCCCTCTCCTTTGTGGAGTCATCAGGCTTCAGGCACCTGATGAAGCACGTGGCTCCATGGTACGAGCCTCCATCCCGGCGTACCTTCAGCAGGCGGGTGATTCCCTCCCTTTATGAGTCCGTCAGGAACATGATCCGGACCCTGCTGCAGGTGGCAGAGGAAGGAAGATCCACTTCACTTCCGACCTCTGGACTGGTGGGCACCACGGACACCTCTCTCTGACGGCTCATTGGTGGCAACCCAAGGAGGTCCTGGAGCCCAGGACATCCCAAGAACAGCTGCAGGGGGAGCCACAAGGCAGCACCCCAAGAGGGTATAGGGCGGTGCTTCTCCAGGCCCAAAGCATGGAGGACAACGCCACAGGGTTCAACATTTCAAAGGTCCTCAAGACAGCAATGCGAGAGAGGGGATTGGGGACTGAGGGGCAGGTCAATCTCGGATTCATGGTTACTGACGCGGGCCGTAACATGACCAACGCGGTTGAAAGGGCAGGGTTGCAGGGCATCATGTGCGCAGCACACAAACTGCATCTGGTGGTGGTCGATGCCATTGGGGTGGGAGCACCAAAGGACTCCTGGGGTGAGGGGACCCTGGAGACCAAGGCCTTACTGGACAAGTGCCGGAAAATCGTCGGGCACTTCTCTCGCAGCGTCAAGGCATCCAGGATGATGCGTGAGAGGCAGGCGGAGACGGGCCGACCAGAGCACGTCCTGATCCAGGACGTGACCACCCGGTGGAACTCCACCTACGAAATGGTCAAGCGCCTGGTGGAGCAGAGGGAAGTGGTGGAATACGTCATGTCAACCACCCCAGTCTTGCATGAGGGGAGGGAGATGGACATTGGTGCTACCGAGTGGCTTGCCCTCTCCCAGATGGTGGGTATCCTGCAGGTGTTTGAGGAGACCACCCACGTGCTCAGCAGCTACAACGCCAGCCTGGACCACGTACACCCCCTGGTCAATGCCCTTCACCAACGCCTAGAGGCCACTATCCGGGAAGAAGCCAATCTTCTCCCAAAGAGCAGGGCCTTGGCAGACAGGCTGCTGACCGGCGTGGATACCCGCCTTGGCCCACTAAGGAGGGAAAAGGTGTACCAGATGGCATGCCTGTGCGATCCTCGCATCAAGGGTTCCCTGGCGGGCAGTGCTGCCAACCTGAACTGCTGGAAGACGGATCTATGCCGTCAAGTCAGGGCTCTCTCCAATCAGGGCCAGGCGTTTCCGAGGGAGCACAGAAGCCAGAGCGATGCAGAAGAGGGATTCTCGCAAGGATCCTCATCCTTCTGTACTCCAGGAGTATACACCCAGAGGCCAGGTTCCATGCCAGCAGCCAACTACCTGGCCTCTGCCCTAGCCATGGCAGTCTCCTCCGCAGTGGAGGCAAGGGAGGAAGAAGAACCAGACCCCGCTCTGTCCATGGTGAAGGAGTACATGGCCGAGCCCCTCCAACCCCTCACCTTGGACCCACTCCACTACTGGGCCAGAAAGGCAGACCTCTGGCCCGCTCTTTCGACTCTGGCGTTGGACCTCTTGTCCATCCCACCCACCAGTGTCCAGAGTGAGCGTGTCTTCTCCCACATGGGAGATGTCCTGAGGCCGTGCCGCTCCCGACTGGACCTGGAGACCGTGGAAAGGTTGACTTTCATCCGCTTCAACCTTTCCACCTTGGGATTACCCCAACACTCCAAGACCTAAGTCCGAAGTCGTTCTGCCATGGGTTCCTTAAACGGCCCTCCCTTGCCCTAACATCAACTACCAGGGCAACATTTATGCCTGTCCACCTGCCTGTCTGCCTACAAGCCTGCCTGCCTGCCTACAAGGCTACCTGCCTGGCTGGCCCTGTGACTACCTGCCTAGTGCCTAAATGCCTGCTTGCCTGTCTGCCTGCCTGACTGTATTCACACACACACAATTGGGAGGGTCTGTATTGGCCCAATTTTTTCAGCCCTTGCCTGGGTCCAATCCAGCAAGGACCATTCTCAAAGTGTCATTTAAAAGGGTCTGTATTGGCCCAATTTTTGCAGCCCTTGCCTGGGTCCAAACCAGCAAGGACCATTCTCAAAGTGTCATTTGAAAGGGTCTGTATTGGCCCAATTTTTGCAGCCCTTGCCTGGGTCCAAACCAGCAAGGACCATTCTCAAAGTGTCATTTGAAAGGGTCTGTAATCTGTATTGGCCCAATGTTTCCCCGTTGGCCATGGCTGGTCTGAGTGAGACCCTAAAACCTGCCTTCCTTGGTGCTTCCTCCCTTCCCTGGGGTTTAGGCGCCAATCTGCTTACAAAGTGGTCAGGAAGTACTTTACAACAACCTACCTCAAAGACTGAGTAGCAGGGGGCTAGCTCTCCTCCTTACAGCCTTAAAGAAATAGCCCAGTTCTCCCACTTCTACTCTGTCTCCTCTTGGTTGATGAAACTCCGTCTACTGGGGTGGAGAGAGAAACTCTGCCTCCCAAGGCAGAAACAATCCTCCCTTCTGGCACTTTGGCTTTGTGCCTTCCCAATCCCTAGCCTGGGTGGCTGGTATCCTGCAAGCCTGCCTAGCCTACATACATACCTGTAAACCGGACTGCCTGCTTCCCTGCCTGCCTGCCCGCCCCTCGGCCAACCTGCCTTCCTGTCAGACTCCCAGCTTTGAGCATGCCTTCCAGCTGCTTCTCATTCAACCTCCTCTAGTCTGGCCTTCTGGCCTCCCCTACTTTGTCCTCTGGTCTGGTCTGTGACCCACTAAGCAGGACTCTGGGTTTGTGGTCTGGTCTCCTTTAGAGGTGGTGGTGGTGGTGAATGATCACCCGAGAGGGGAACTCAATCAGGAATACTGGGAAGGGGGTTAGGGTTAGGCAAGGGGGATGGGCTGCAGAACACTGTGACTCACTAAGAAGGACTGGAGTGGAATGTACTTGCGCGTGCTGTATGCTGTGTATACTGTACTGCACATAACCGTGTGTTGTCCATTTCTTAGAAATAGAAGAGCCTGTCAGGAGGAACTTCCAGGGTGGGTTCATGGTGGATCTGTGAGTCTGTGTGACTCATTAAGAAGGGCATTGCCCTTGCCTATTGGCAGTTTGCTACTTGCCAGCGTAACAGCACATGGGAAGGAAGAGTCAGACAGAACTCTTCCTTGCTGTCCTTTTGGCAGCATCAAGACTCATGCCTTTGGGTCTCCGCCACTCTTTCCTCTGGGCTGCACGGCACTGTGGCTCACTAAGAAGGACATCTTACTGGCGTGCTGGTGGCACTCTGTCACCATTTACAAATAGAAGATTTGCCCGAAAGTTCCAGGCTTGGCTTTTGGAGCTGTAGGAACTGTGACTGACTACTCAGACTCACTCAAGCTATGTGGCATACGCCACTCTTTCCTCTGGGCTGCACGGCACTGTGGCTCACTAAGAAGGACATCAAGTTACTGGCGTGCTGGTGGCACTCTGTCACCATTTACAAATAGAAGATTTGCCTGAAAGTTCCAGGCTTGGCTCTTGGAGTTGTGGAAACTGTGATTCACTACGAAGGGCATGGTAGTAGATTGCCGGCAGTTAGCAAGTCTACCAGCACACAGCTGGGAAGGAAGAGTCAGACTCAGATTCTGGCTTGCTGTCCTTTTGGCAGCCTGTGTGGTCTAAGACTCAGACTCACTCAAGCTCTGTGTCTTCTCCCTGCCTGCCTGTCAGGCTCCCAGCACTCCCGGCTTAGAGGAGGCCTTCCAGGTGCTTCTCCTTCAGCCTAACAGCACGGTTCAGTGCTTCAAGTTCAGCCTCCGAGCCAACATGCGCCCTGTCGGCCACTCCCCTCAACTTGCCCATGCAGCAACCCCGGCTGCCCCCGCCTCTAGGCAGAAAATCACTTGACCAACTGTAAGGTGCAGTCATGACATCAACTATTTTGTTTAGAATTGGGGGAATCTGTCATCCTGGTTCTTCACACAATCCAGGTTGGGAAATCCCTTGGCAGAAGGAGGGGAGATTCCTAGGTGCTTCTCCCTCCACCTCCTCTAGTCCCCTCGGCCAACCTTCCTTCCTGTCAGACTCCCAGCTTTGAGCATGCCTTCCAGCTGCTTCTCATTCAACCTCCTCTAGTCAGGCCTTCTGGCCTCTGTGTTAGGGTTAGGGGGTTTGTTTAGGCCTCCACTACTCTTTCCTCTGGGCTGCCAACTGTGGCTCACTAAGAAGGAAGGGAGGAAGCCTCCAGGCTTGGTACTTCGTGGATACTCTGTCACACACTGACTGTGAGACTGTGATTCACAGGCCTACTGTCTCCTCCGCCACTCTTTCCACTGGGCTGCCAACTGTGGCTCACTAAGAAGGAAGAGAGGAAGCCTCCAGGCTTGGTACTTGGTGGATACTCTGTTGCACACTGACTGTGAGACTGTGATTCACACAGGCCTACTGTCTCCTCCGCCACTCTTTCCACTGGGCTGCCAACTGTGGCTCACTAAGAAGGAAGGGAGGAAGCCTCCAGGCTTGGTACTTGGTGGATACTCTGTCGCACACTGACTGTGAGACTGTGATTCACACAGGCCTACTGTCTCCTCCGCCACTCTTTCCACTGGGCTGCCAACTGTGGCTCACTAAGAAGGAAGGGAGGAAGCCTCCAGACTTGGTTCTTGGTGGATACTCTGTCGCACCCTGACTGTGACTCTGTGATTCACAGGCCTACTGTCTCCTCCGCCACTCTTTCCACTGGGCTGCAATGCACTGTGGCTCACAAAGAAGGGAATTAGACAGCTCCGCTTCTGAGAGTGGGAAGAGGCAGGCCTTTCTGCAGGAAGTGTTGCCGCTGTGTGGGAGTTTTGTCAGCCTCCGCTGCTCTTCACTCTGAGCTGCCGTGCCAAACACTGTGACTCACTAAGGAGGACATTGTGCTCTTTCCACTGGGCTGCCAACTGTGGCTCACTAAGAAGGGAAGCATACTTGCGTAGGCGTAGGCGTTACGTACGTAATTACGTATACGTAATAAAAGAGTTTGTCAGGAAGTTCCATCCCTGGTCCTTGTTGGTGGATACTAGTAGTAGTCTGTTTCACTGACTGCGAGTCTGTGGAGGAAGGGCTACTTGTCGGTTCCATTGGCAGTGCAAAGCACTGACTCACTGAGAAGGGAACGTGCCTGGGATGGGATTTTACCAGAGAAGCAGCACACACACAGCTGTGTAGGAAGACCCTCTGGCTTGCAGTCCTTTTTTCAGGCTGGACTCAGGCCTCAGAGTCAGGCCCCACTGTGGCTCACTAAGAAGGAAAATGTACTTGTTGGGTGCATAACTGCGTACTCCTGTCAGAAAGTCCCATGTGTGGTTCTTGGTGCTGTGCTGTGTGACTCAGTCAGTACTAGTTGTTGTTGTCACGTTTTCTTTGACCCAATTTTTAATATTTTTCTGCTCACTTCTCATAATGTGCTCTTCATCACTGTCAGTACAATGTTTTCAAGTTGCATTGGAATTTGGGAGATTTTTGAGACATTCGCCTCAGAGTTAGGCCCCATGTGGCCCCTGCCACCCTTTCCTCTGGGCTGCAAGACACTGTGGCTCACTAAGAAGGAAAATGTATTTGTTGTGTGCGTAACTGTGTACACTCAAGCTATGATGTGGCCTCCACCACTCTTTCCTCTGGGCTGCAAGACACTGTGGCTCACTAAGAAGGACAATTTACTGGCGTACTCAGGCCATTCAGTGACTTTGGGTACTGGAGCTGGCTGGCAATGATCCTCCCCTACTCGGGCCCTGTGGCCTCAGACTCAGGCCTTTGGGTCTCCGCTACTCTGTCCTCTGGGCTGCATGTGAGTCACTGAGAAGGGAATTCAGGAATTCTTCTTCTAATCGAGCGGTCCTTTTGGCCTCGCCTACTCAGGCCCTGTGGCCTCAGACTCAGGCTATGTGGCCTCCTCCAGCCACTCTGTCCTCTGGGCTGCAAACCACTGTGGCTCACTAAGAAGGGATGAAAACTTACAGTACTAGTACTGTAGCACACTATTTGTATGTAATGATTGCTTTTCCTGCAAATAAAATGCAAAAAAACACACATAATGTAGCTTAACAACTAACCTGAACACATGATGTTCAAGCTGGCACTTAACACTGCTTAAACATTTTATAATCATTTTTGCCCAAACCCTGGAACAAAGACTGCCGGACAAGAAAACTTAATGTTACGTTCAAGCTACACTTGTAGGTGGTGGCGGTTGAAGTGGGAACACTCAGTTGGAGGTGCAGTTAGGGTTAGGGTTAGGGTGGATGTTTTGGCCCCCGCCACTCTGTCCTCTGGGCTGCAGAACACTGTGGCTCACTAAGAAGGGACTGAAAACTGCTTGTAGCACAGCTTTGAAGAGGCAGCACGCTGCCTTGCTGGCCTTTGGGCAAGCCCGTACTCAGGCCATTCAGCAGCTCGTTTGGGTACTGGAGATGGCTGGCAATGATCCTCCCTTACTCGGGCCCTGTGGCCTCAGACTCAGGTCCTTGGGTCTCCGCTACTCTTTCCTCTGGGCTGCAAGACACTGTGGCTCACTAAGGAGGGAATTGTACTTGCGTGCTGGTGGCACTCTGTCTGTCACCAGATTTGTCTGAAAGTTCCAGGCTTGGCTTTTGGAGGTGTAGGAACTGTGACTGACTACTCAGACTCACTCAAGCTATGTGGCCTCCGCCACTCTTTCCTCTGGGCTTCAAGACACTGTGGCTCACTAAGGAGGGAATTGTACTTGCGTGCTGGTGGCACTCTGTCTGTCACCAGATTTGTCTGAAAGTTCCAGGCTTGGCTTTTGGAGGTGTAGGAACTGTGACTGACTACTCAGACTCACTCAAGCTATGTGGCCTCCGCCACTCTTTCCTCTGGGCTTCAAGACACTGTGGCTCACTAAGGAGGGAATTGTACTTGCGTGCTGGTGGCACTCTGTCTGTCACCAGATTTGCCTGAAAGTTCCAGGCTTGACTTTTGGAGGTGTAGGAACTGTGACTGACTACTCAGACTCACTCAAGCTATGTGGCCTCCACCACTCTTTCTGCTGGGCTGCAAGACACTGTGGCTCACTAAGAAGGGAATTGTACTTGCGTACGACTACGTACGTACTGTCACTCACCACACCACCACCAAGAGTATGTCAGAAAGTGCCATGTGTGGTTCATGGTGGTACTAGTACTCACAGTCACAAAGAAGGGTTGAAAACCTGTGGCCTCCGGTTCGCAGCCCTGTGGCCTCAGACTCAGGCTATGTGTCCTCCGCTACTCTTCACTCAGGGCTGCAAAACACTGTGACTCACTAAGAAGAACGACATTTTGCCTGCGTACTGGGAGTTTGCTGGGATAATAGCACACACCTTGGACTTCGTGGCCTTGTGGCCTCCCTTTCGCAGGGCCCTGTGGTCTCAGACTCAGCCCTTTTGGGCTCCCCTACTCTGTCCTCTGGGCTGCAAGACTCTGTGACCCACTAAGAAGGACACATGTTACTGTTAACAAAGCCCCGTGATGATAAGGCAAAAATCTGCCATGCTGGCCTTGCTGGCACCCTTACTCTGTGGCCTTGTGGCTTCAGGTACTCTGGCGTTGTGGCCTCCCGTACTCAGGCTCTGTGTGGTGGTCTCATACAGTCTGGCCTTGTGGACGCCCTTACTCTGGCCTTGGACTGTGGACGTGGACGCCCATAGTCCTCCTTGTATAGCCTAGTGGGATCTGGGCTGTATACTAGAGTTCTTCTGCCTAATCCAAGCTGTGTGCCCGTACGCCAGCACACTGTCTTCCTTAAGAGCAACCCAGAGCCCAATCCCTACCTATTCCAAGTTCCTTCCTAACCCTAACCCTAACCCTAATATCAGACTCTAACCGGCCGCTAGATGACCAGGGTTGCATTGGCTTGGCTTTACAGTGATGTGAAGCCAGGACCTTGGAGATGGAGGGGGCACTGAGAGGAGTAGACCCTCATCCAGATTTGGGGAGGAACGGAATGTCTGTGTCTCCTGCTGCCTCTGAGAGGTGGAGGGGAGATGGGATGGATAAAAGCTTCAAACAAAACAACAACAAAAGTATAACAGGCAGCCTGACCAAGAGAAAAAAAAGAATATTGCATTTATGCATTAACATTTCTGGCCACTTTGTTTGCTTTATTGCATAGGATGCAGTCTTATGCTACGATATATATTACACCAGTCACCACCCAGTTTAAAGTGTTTTCCGCCTGCTCTGGGTCATTGCGGGACGCCCCCATGCTCTGGGTGGGAATGGGAAGTCAAATCGCACTAAATTGCGGTAGAAACGACAAATGACAAACGACACGACAAAACGACAAATTTTTGAAAAATTTCGCGAAAAACGGAAACGACCCGAAACGGACCCGTCCCGAAAAACGACAACTCGAAAAAATTTTTTTCTGGTCGTGCCCATCTCTAATGGTGATCACACAAAACGCAGAGGGAATAATCAAGATTAGGGCCGGATTAAGACCCGTAGAGGCCCTAAGCACTTAAAAGATTTTGGTGCCTCCCCATATGTGTGTGTGTGTGTGTGTGTGTGTGTGTGTGTGTGTGTGTTATTCGAAATATAAACAATAATAATAAACCAGGTATTAGTGCTCCTGCACAGTCTCATTCTCAGTGGACAGCTGACTGCATACAAAGTTTCTCCTGCTTTCATTTATGTGGGTGTGGGGGATTCCCCCGCTTCAGTTTCATAACCCTTGGTGGAGGTCTACACTCTCTTGATTGCCCTTGTTATTATTGTATATACTGTATCTGTATGTAATTTTTTCACTTAATGTGGGGTCCCCTTTTTGTGGATTCTGGTTCAGCTGCACCAACTGCAGTATTATGCCATATGGCCCATAAATAGGTCAATTCAGCTATGGAAAATTTCTATGGTGTCCCTCTTCCCTTGATGCCCCTAAGTACGTGCTTATTGTGCTTAATGGTTAGTCCATCCCTGATCAAGATATAGGAAAGCCCAGTTCCTCTTGATCCGAGCCAGATGGGTTTAATAAAGAGGGCACATGTCCAGCTAGACCCAGGAGCAGAAGGTCCTCCCATTCTCAACATACAGTACATTACTGGAGTCGCATAACAGTATAGAAGCAAGTTGCTGTTTTTGAGTGGCAGGGACCGACTGGGGAGGTATGCGTAGGCTCTCAGGCTGCAACGCAGTTTCCATGTCTGACCATACATTAAAATATAATAGTCTCTAAAGTGTCACGTTTTTGCCTTTTTTGTTTTGCCTATTTATTTATTTATTTATTTAGTGTTGAATTTATATCCCGCCCATCTTCCCAACGGGAACTCTGGGCGGCGAACATGGCTGAACAAGTCAGCAAATACAGATAAGAAATACAATACAGAGCAGTAAGAGACGAAACCAACAAATGAACATGAGTTAAAATAAAACATATTAAAAGAGCAGAGGCCAAGGCGCACCCTTAAATTTTGCCTGATAATGCTTGCACCAACAGAGCTACTTCCTCCAAAACAAAAGCGCAGACAGGTAGAAGAAGCCCCTGGGGGGAAATTCCCTCGCCGCTCTGCTGATGCACCATAAACTACGCCAGTTTCGGCCATCGGCAGGCGCTGGGAATACCTTCTGAGTCACACAAGTCACATTGCCCAAAACCCCGAGGAGGATGCCTACGTGCCCTCCTCCTTTGTCATTCAGCCTTCTCCTCACTTGGGGGGGGAATAAAGAACCAAGGCCTCGGCTCCAGCCAACCCTCCTCCTCCTCCTCCTCCTCCTCCCCAGACGGAAGTCACGCCTCGCCCCTCCTTTTCCCCACTCCCTCGTTGACGAGGGAAAACCCGCCTCTCCTCGCAGACGGGCCCCCACCCGACCAACCCGTCTCTTCTCTCGGCCAGAATTCGCGCCAAACAGCCGCGTGACGTCACCACGCTAAGCCCCGCCCCTCGCCTCCCATGTTTTCAAACGTAAGGGGGCGTGAGGGATTGGTCGTTGCGCCTGCCACGTGACTAACGGTCGCGGGAAAGCCGCGGAGTCCGAACGAGGGGAAGCGTGCGGCGCTTTGGCGGAGGGGAAGCTGCGCGCTGGGATCGACCCCTTGTGTCCAGGTTGACTGGTGGTGGTGGGGGAACCGCGGCGAGCGTGGCTTTTGGCCGGAGGGGGGCGGGATCGCGCGTGCCTGCGTCTCGTCTGAACCGAGGTGGGGCAAACAGAGAGAGAGAGAGAGAGAGAGAGGGTGTCCTCCTGACGGGTCTCCGGATCTCGGCCATGAGTTTCCTGAGCCTCCAGCCGCCGCAACCGTCCGCGGGGGCGCGGCGCCTCCCAGCCCGGCGGGCGGCGGCCCCGATCCGCCAGAAGCTCCGCTTCTTAGGCGGCAGCGATTGTGAGGAGGACGACGACGAGGAAGAGGAAGAAGACGGCTATGGGGAAGAAGAGGAGGAGGAAGGCGGCGGCGGCGGCGCCGACAGCAGCAGCGGCAACACGACCGGAGAAGACTCGGCCTTCCAGGAGGCCGACTCGCCTTTCTCGGTCAGCCGCACCCCGGCTCGGCGGGAGGCTCCACCGCCGGGGACCGCCGAAGAGGAGGTGGAGGAGGAGGAGGTGGCGATGGAGCTGGCGCCCCCGGCCTTTCTGGAGCACGACGACGACGACGACGAGGGCGGCGGCGGCGGCGGCGGCGCTGACTCCTCGGAAGAAGAAGGCTTCGGCTCCTCTTCCCCGGTCAAGTCTCCCGGCGCCTACTTCATGGCGGGCTCGCCGCCCTTGAAGGGGCCCCGGAGGTACTACGGAGGGCAGTCGCCGCCGCCGCCCCCGCGCCAAGGAGGGGCGGCGACCCGTTACCGGGACCCCCGGGCGCCGGGCTCTTCCTCGCTGCCCGAGTACCCCGGCACGCCGCCCCACAAGACCTTCCGCAAGCTGCGCCTCTTCGACACCCCCCACACGCCCAAGGTGAGGAAGGGCGGGGGAGGGAGGAAGGGCGGGGGGGAGAGGGGGCGCGTGTCGTGGGTGTTTGTGTATGTGTGTGTGTGTGTGGATGGGGGAGGAGGAGATGGGGGTGATGCCGATGGGGAGGGCAGGATCTGGTCCTCCTCCTCCTCCTCCGCCGCCGCCTCCTCCCCGGCGGGTGCGAAGCGATCGTTCCGACCGTTTCCCCGGAGGAGGGAGCGCTCAGTCAGTCTCGATCCTTTGGGGTGTGTGTGTTTGACTTAGACCCCCCCCCCAGCACGTGGCACGTGTTAGTGGCAGGTGTGTGTGTGTGTAGGGGGGTCTCTTGTTGTGGCTCATCCTCTTCGGATCACGAGGGCCGTTGGGGCTGCCCTACCTGACGGGGCCTTTTTCGGAGGCAGCCCCCACCCCCCGCCCCGGTAGGTTCGGGCTGGAAGGGTTTCCTTTTAAAAACAACAACAACAACAACAACAAATCTCCCGTCTCTTTCCAAGGGGAGAGAAAAGCCCGGCCTGGCGAGGGAGGCGAGGGCCGCTGGTGGGATCAGGCGCCACGCCCCTCCTTCCCTCCTGCCTTTGTCGGGTTTTATTTTGTTTTTCCTCAGCTGTTAGTTTCAGAAAGCGTGTGTGTGTGTGAGAGAGAGAGAAAAGAGCCTTACGGACCACCCGGGCATCCATTTCTTCGCGTTCAAAACAAAAGAACGGCAACCAGAGCATTATTTTCCGAAGCATCTCTGACGATGACGGTGGGGATTGGGGGTGGGGGGGGGAGAGAAAGGGATTGTTGGCAAACGGAAAAGGACGTGGCGATGCTGCTTTCTCTCCCCCCCCCCGCGCCCCCAAAGCAAGACGAAATGGTGAAGTTTCAGGCTTGGTGGTCGTGTCGTTGTTACTGATGAAACGGGCTACTTTCGGCACAGGCACGTAGGCGTGCACTTAACTGTACTCGCTGGGCCTCTTGTTTCACTCTGGCTAACAGCACCATCGCAACAATAAAGGGTGGCCTTTAAATTGCAGCCCTTGTTAAAGGATGCACAATAGTTCCACTAAAGAGAGGCTCATTGGTTGGAGAACTTTTAAACATATATTTCTTCATACTCTACTAGGACATCTGTCAGTGCTAAGGACATGAATTGAATCTCCCAATGCTAACTCTCTCCTCCCTCAGGTTTATATTACATAACAAATTGGCTTGCCAGTTGCAGACAAAAATTGGCATCTTTCAAAGGGCCTGCCCACAGATTGTCCGTTAAGATTATGTAAGAACAACAATGTGTGTCCAAAATAGTTCTCACCCACATTGTAAAGTCCAGGGCCAGTTTGTTGTAAATGCTTTTTCCAGCACAAGACATTTACACCTTCATGGTCTTATTTTTTTCTTGTGAATTTGCATTGTTTACATTTAGATGAACAGTTAACAAATCTTCCCTTGTAATAAAAATGAGCTAAGCTAGGGCTTCTTAAGCAAAACAGTTGCTTCAAAATACAAGTGCTTTCTATGAATATGTCTGTGCTTACAGTATTGCATTTTTATTTTAAACGGTGCGGTGGAGCCTAGTGAGTATCTTGTGTCCGTGGCGTAGTCTGTTTTGCATTCCACGTGGCTTTGTCATCAGGTTGCTTTAGTCTAGCAACTGAGTCTAGTTATTGTTAAAATAAAGTTTGTTTGGGGTTTTTATTTGGGGGGGGTGAACTGTTTTTGTGTAGTATATCTAGGAAATAGAAATAAGTGATGAGACCATGCTTTTTTTAAAAAAAAGAATTGAATTGTGATGTGATGCACAAATGCCAGTGCTGCAATTCCTGTGTAATGTTTTTGAGATGAATGTGCAAGATGCTTTCCTTTATTATCACCAGTGGCTGACACTTTGGGTCTCAGCCACACTCAGCATTTGTTTGACTTCTGTTTGACCCATGATACTGGCATTGTTTCCAGTGTCCATGTGATGTAGGGCTGAAACTGGGGTCAACAGATCCAAAATGGGATGAAACATTTTGCTTTCCCTCCCCCTCCCCCTCGTGTAGTCACTTTTTAAAAACATGCTCTTACCTGCATCCTGCTTATTTGGACCCAGCGGCTGAGGTCATTTAGAGTTAGGGAGTATGCTGCCATCAGTACGCTGATGACATGCAGCTCTATCTCTCCTTTTCCACCTCTGCAATGGAGTCTTTGCAGAACCTAGACTTCTGCCTGGCCGCGCTCATGTAATGGACCAGGACTAACAGGCTCAAGCTCAACCCTGGGAAGACTGAGGTACTGCTCCTTGGGGGGGGGTTGTCTCCGGATGGGTACAGTGGCCCTCTCCCCGATTTGGGGGGGGGACTGGCCCTCCAGTTGGCAGAGAGTGTGAGGAGTCCGGACGTTGTCCTGGACTCAGCTTTGTCCCTGGAGGCCCAGGTGGCAGCTGTGTCCAGGGCAACCTTTTACCATTTGAGACTTATCGCCCAGATCCTCCAGTACCTAGACGTGGATGCCCTCAGGATGGTTGTGCAGGCACTGGTGATCTTGAGGATTGACTACTGAAATGCTCTGCACGTGGGCCTCCCCTTGACCCTTGTTTGACTTTTGCAGCGGTTGCAGAATGTGCTGGCTAGGCTGGTGGTTGGTGCTGGCAGATTTGACTGCATCACCCCCATCCTGGCTCATCTGCATTGGCTACCTGTTGCCTCCCGAATAAGGTTCAAGGTTTTGGTTTTCAAAACCTCTATGGCTTGGGACCTGATTATGTGGTGGAGTGGATCTCCTAGAGGTCAGCTTCATCGAGACCGACCGGAGCTTTGCTCTCCCTTTCACTCCGGGTGGTTATTCCAAGGGAGGTTCGCAGAGTTTCTACCTGGAGCTGGGCCTTCTCTCCGGCAATTTGGAACAGACTGCTGCTAGAGCTAAGGCTGGCTGAGTCACTGCCAGCCTTTAGGAGAGCTTTCAAAAACCTGGCTCTTTAGGGAATACTTCGCTGATGTATTCTTCCATGGTGGTATGTTTGGAACATACTTCGACAATGGTACGTTTGTTCTCTCAGTTGGCTTGCTTCTTTTTATCCTTTTCCCGGATTCCTTGTCATATGTCGGTTGTTGTTGTTGTTTTATCTATTTTTTCCTTTAATTGTTATATTATTTGATTTATTGTGGGGCTTTGTTTTGGGGCAAATTGTTTATTTGGATAAGTTGTTGTACACCATCCAGAGTTCCCAAGGGAAATTGGGGCAGTTAATAAGTACAAAAATAAATAAATAAATAAATAAATGATGTGTACAAATCTTTGGATTTTGTGGGTGAGTTAAATTTGATTATTTTTCCTTAGGGGTGTGTTGAGAGGAGATTATGATGAATTTCTCTTTGTGATCACACCCTCGGATGTGTAGTGGTATCCTTCATGGGAATTAGGGGTTTTTGCTGATTGCACAAATGGCTTGTTTTTGCACATCATATTTTGTTTGGTGGGATTCCATAACAGCAAAGAATAGGAATGGCTAAAAGATGCTGCATGATTTAGAGCAGAAACACCAGCTTTGGCAGAGGGCTATTGGCACCCGATAGTCTTTTCTCAGCAGCTACAACTGCTGAGTAAACATGCCTGTGTGATTCCAATGGTTCTTCCTGACACCATCTTTCCATAAAGCCAAATACCAAAAAGCAAGGCCCAGAGAGTCCAATTTCTTTATTTTACTCTTTAACCAACGTGCCAGCTTCCTTCTCAACTTTCTCTACCCTGGCCCTGATGCACAGCCAAGACTTAACTTGATGGAAACTATTCCAGCAAATATTGATTAAGAACCAAAGAAAAAGTGAAATAACTTATTTCTGTATAAGGAGAATCAAGAGAGTGCCTCCAAAGCATCCTGAGAGAAAAGACAAAAGGAGAATAAAAGTCAAATAAAATGAAATTGTCCACTTTGTGTTGTAGGGTTTATGTTTTTGTTTTTCCACATGGGACTACAGTGGTACCCCAACTTATGAGATTAATCCGTTCCGAGTGTATGATCAGAAGTTGGTTAGCTCACAAGTCGGGGAGTGGTTTCCCATAGGAATGCATTGAAAGCCAATTAATCCGTTCCGCAGGGACGAATTTCAATGCATTCCTATGGGAAACCGCTTTAAACCACCCGCAGCTCCCCCCCGCCCCATTGGTTGCATTGGGGGGAGAAGTGACGGGTAGTTTAAAATGTCTTTAAGCCACCGAGGCAACCGCTTGTCTCCATGGTTAAAGAGATTTAAACCACCTGCTGCTTCTCCCCAACATGCCTGGTGGGGGAGAGCAGTGGGTGGTTTAAAATGTCTTTAGCCACTAAGCCAAGCGGTTGCCCTGGTGGCTTAAAGACATTTTAAACAAGCCACCGCTTCTCCCTCCCCCCCCAACTAGGTGTATTGTGGGAGAAACTGTGGGTTGTTTAAAATGAGTTGGGGGAAGCGGCAGGTGGTTTAAAATGTCTTTAAGCCACCGAGGCAACTGCTTGGCTTGGTGGCTCAAAGACATTTTAAACAAGGTGCACTTTTCCCCACAATGTGCCTGATTGAGGGGGGAAGCACAGGTTGTTTAAACACTGCAAAAAAAAAAGACCCACCCCACCGGCAAACACGCAAAAAAAAAAATTACAGTACAGTATATAAAATTAAAAGAGGAAAAAATCAACCTACCTTTCCAGCACTAGAGAAGTGCAGGAAAATGGTGTGGGTATTTTAAAAACTCCCAAACGCAAAGCGCCATGGGAGAAACAGTTTTCGATGATGATGATGATGATTTATAAATTGGGGAAGCCCTGTCTTTTACCCGTAAGGCAGCAGGTTTTAAAAGCCAATGGAATCGCACTTGTAAGTCAGGATTTCCGTATATTGGGCACATCATAAGTTGGGATACAGTAATCCCTGCCTATCACGGGGGTTAGGGACCCACCCGACCTGTAACTACTGAAAATCCATGATATGCGGATGCAGGTCGGGTGGGGCCTGGGGGGGTGGCTTGCCACCATTGCTTCCCCGGGCTGCTGGAAGACTTTTTTAAAAGCCTTCCAGCAGCCCGTGCAAGGGCAGTGGATGATCTGATCCACCGCAGGCGCCATTCCTCCCCCAGCCAGCGCCAATCAGCTGCTTGGCACTGGCTTGGGGCCAGCGTTCCCCCACAATCTTCATTGAAATGCATTGACTGGAAGGGATTTTAAAAGAGGCGCACCACTTCTCCAGAGCCCCCGTGGGGGGGGAGGGGGAAGCAGCGCGTCCCTTTTAAAACCCCTTCTATTCACCGAGGCAGATTTGCTTACATGACTTGAAGGCATTTTAAAAGAGGCACGCTCCAACTGATTGGCACTGGGGTGGGGAAATAAAGGTTTTTCTCCTTCACCCCAGCGCTAATCAGAAGGGGAGAACAACTCACCAGCCTGAAAGTTGAGGAAGTCAATGAAGAGTCTTGGGGGTATGCCTTAGGCTTAGAAGATCCTAGTGAGAGTTACCAGGTGGAGGGGGAGCCCCCAGAATAACCAGAACCTCCTGGTGACTGGGAGTACATATACTCCCCCCCTCAAGATTATGTAAATCATCACCATGACTGTTGCCCGCCTCTAGGAACCTTGCCAATGGTGCTCAGGCCACGAAGCAAACTACCATGCACACTATTTAAGACTGTTCTGCTTAGCCTTGTCACGCAGTGCTGGTGAACCTTTGACACTCCAGATGTTTTGAACCACAACTCCCAGAATTCCAAGCCTGTATTGCTAGTGACGAAGGACTGGGGGAGTTGTGGTCCAGAACATCTGGGGTGTTGAAGGTTCGCCACTGCAAACATCCATATTTTGTATGCAAACTAAGAAAATACCTCTATAGCCTGGAGCAAGCTCAGACCTGAAATGAGAAGCTGAAGATGCTGCTGCTGCAACCAGGCTTCAAGCAATGTGATACAGTTCAGTGCTTGTATATCAGAAGCAGAAATGGACATTTAACTAGTACTCTTGCATATGTAGATGACTTAATCATAGCCTAGGAAACAGGGGTATATAGAGATTGTACTGTACACCATCTTAACAAAGAGGTAGAATTCAGACCTTTGAGATGCAACATATTATTTGGGCTTTAAAATTGAAGGGGAGGCAGATGGCTCATATTTCTTAAATCAGAAACAAAACTTAGTTGATCTTATTGAGACATTAGATCTCTAAGATGCCCAGCATGTAACACCCATGCAGATTTTCAAAAAACTGAGGAAAAGGAGCTTCTACCAAATAATAGTAAATACAAAACAGTTATAGCTAAGCTTTCATTCCTTACAACCACTACTCGACCAGATATAGCTACTGTTGTGGGAATAATAGGCAGAAATGATAATTCACCAACCCAGAGTGATGGAACACCTGTTAGTTATTGAGACTGCAAGTGTGTGAGGGTTCTTGTTTAATCCTAGGTCAGTGATGGCGAACCTATGGCACGGGTGCCAAAGGTGGCACTTGGAGCCCTTTCTGTGGGCAACCGACATCGCCCCTTCACAGCCACCTGTATGCAGGTTAAATTATTGTATTGGCACCTTGCAAAAAAAATTAGTGGGTTTTGAATTGCAGTTTGAGCACTCGGTCTCTAAAAGGCTCGCCATCACTGTCCTAGATGGTTCCTCCAGTCTTGCTTACATATGATGGCAGACAGAGATGTGGGTAATAACATTATTTTCCAGCACTGAACTGTGCTCAACAACTACAGTAGGTCAAATGCGATCCTCTACTGTGACTGGTCAGTCAGACCTTAGGATAACATGGACATTTGAAACAATGCTTTTAAAGTGTGTATCTCCCAAGTCTCTCCTGGTCTCTTTTGTTCCTGAGGCGTTCACTCTGACTGCTGTGTATAGTCCCACAACATGAGTATCAGGCCCATTCTCCCTTGGTTGGTTTAAGGACATTGAGAATCAGCTCCAGGAGAGCCTTCCTCTTCCAGGAACTCTGCTGTTTTGGGTACACATGCACATGCACAATCTGTTCTAAGGACTCATCTCCTAACTGGAGATCCATTCCTCTTGATTTGTGGCGTGTCTCTCCTTAAAGCAAGCTCTTGATGCTTGGTAGCTTCAATGTCCAGTAGCAGTTTCATACACACCATTTGATGAGATCGATTGTGATGTCCTCTTTTCCTCCTCCTGACTCCTCCTCCCCTTTTATATCTACCTTCTGTTCCTATCTCCCACTCCTCGACCCCTGTCACCAGTATACCCTTTGTTATAGGCTGGCTCATTGTTGTCTTCCCTCCTTTTTTTTTTTAAAAAATTCTGCTCTCACTTTCCTGCATCTTGATCTGGGACTTCTGGGTTCCAAACCCTTCAACTTTAGTTGAAGGTGATGGCTTACTCCTGGGCATTATCATTGTGCCTTCCTTGCACAGTGGCAATTAATGAAAAAGGATGGACTGTCTGGGGAACTTGTAACTATTTTCCTCTGTAAATCTCTGTACTTGCACTGCGTAACAGAAATTCAAAAGCTCTGCAGTACCATTGACCTGGCCGGGGTTCACACTTTGTAAATCCTCTGTAGAGATTGCATTACATTTATAAGGTGTGTCTCGTATAGCTGATCCATTACCTGCCAATAATATCAACTGCAGTTATTTTAAATAAAATAAAATAAAAGATTCAATAGAAGTTTGCCAGAACCATTCTTTTCTTCTAATTGTAACAGATGTCCTCTTAATTCAGAAAAATGTAGTCTTTTATTTAAAGATTTGGGAGGCTACAAGGACTGTACTTCAGGTGAATGAGTAGACTCCAACGAATGGAAATAGTGATTTATCTTCCCCACCACTACCACCATCTCTCTCTCTCTCTCTCTCTCTCTCTCTCTCTCTCTCTCTCTCTCTCTCTCTCGTTGAGTGTTTTACCCCACCTTTCTCCATGGAAAAGGACCCAAGGCAACTTACAGTAAGGGGATACTATACAGTCCAGTTCAATTAGACACAATCAGTTTGAGAAACAGGGAATTGAGGGGCATCTTACAGCATTTTAAGGCAACATTAAAACTAACAAATGATAACAAAGTTACTGCAATCACATAAGGTGAAATATGAACACAAAGTTATAAGTGGTTATAAACACAGTAGTTAGTCCATCATTCAGGGAAAGCTTGCCTAAAGAGATAGGTCTTTTGCCTGTTTCTGGAAAGGCAGCAGAGATGGGGCAGTCCTGGCCTCCAGCGAGAGGGAGTTCCAGATTCTGGGCGCAGCAGCATGGGTTCCCACAAGGTGTACCTGTGAGGGAGGCAGGATAAAGAGAAAGGCCTTTCCTGATGACCTTAACACCCAAGTCGATTCATACTGTGAGATTCGATCTTTGAGGTAGCTAGGACCCAGGTCCCACAGTGCTTTGTAGGTTAAGGTCAAGGTTGTACACAGTAGCTGATTGGCAGCCAGTGGAGCTGCTTTAATAGAGGTGTAATGTGGTCTCTGTAACCGGCCCCTGTCAGCAATCTGGCTGCTGCATTTTGGACCCATTGAAGTTTCCTGTGGCTTTTCACCGGGAGTCCCGCATAGAGTGCATTACAGTAGTCCGGTCAAGACGTCACTAGGGCTTTAGGTTTCTCCAAGAATGGGTATAACTGGCATACTAGCTTTGTTTGTCCAAATGAAGCTGAATTCCATGCAAGCAGCAGAGCAGGTATCCTCAGTTTATAGGTTCTGCAGAAATATATTGGGTTTACAAAGCAGGAACATTGTCAGCCAGAAATACTGGGCATTTGGAAGTATTTTCCCGTTTCTCTTCCATAGAAACAATGCCGGCTGGTAGTGGTATTGGGCAGCAGCACTGCACATATTTCCTATGCCAGCCTTTTTTTACTCAAGGGTAGGCCTGGGTCACAACTCGAATAGGTACATTTGAATCAGTAGAACATACAGAAAAGTTGACTCACAGCACAAATGCCCACATATTCCATAGACTACTTGAGACTTAATATGCTAAGCAACAAGATTTCAGCTATTGCATCATATTGATTAAAAATAATATCAGTGGGTAAGAAATTAATAAATGCCAGAGGAGATACAGAAATATATTTAGAGACATTTCTCACTTGTGCTGGTGTTTTTGTCTGAAATAACGGAATTGTGCTGCTTTAAAGGGTCATTAACTTGTGAAATACTTAAAAGCTGATAATGTTGATTTATCTCTTTATTTTCAGAGTCTTCTTAGCAAAGCTGAAGGAATTGGATCAAGTTCAGCAAAACTGAGAGGAGGCTCTCTTTTTATGAATGTTGGGAAACTAGTAAAACAGGAATCCGACATGGGGCAAGCTCCTCATGTGAACATTAATCCCTTCACGCCAGACTCCCTCTTCCTTCAGTCTTCAGTGGGACAGTGTCGCAGAAGAAAGAGAACTCACTGGAATGAGTGAGTGGTTGAACTGGTTCTTTATAAACCATTTATGAACTGTGGTAGTTTTTTTTATTTTTAATGCTTGTGAATTCGTTTAATTCTTATTCTTTCTTTCTGCGCATCTTATAGTATGATTTAAAAACATGCAGTTAAATACATTGTAGTAAAATACAGTTAAATAGATCATATTAAGAATATAACATAATGAAAAACAAACTTAAAAGGATATTCGTTTTTGTTTTTAGAAAATTCACCACCCCGTTTTGGCAAGTGTCTGATTATCAGGTTATTACAGCATAATGTTGTGTAAGAAACCAGGACAATAATATAGAACACTCTTATTTTGCATGCATGTGGTTGAGTAGAGCGCACTGACTTAAAACCAAGATAGGAGTATAGAGCCAGGGAGCACTGCGTCCCCTTACCAATTGTTGTAGTATTTTCACATATCTAATTTACAAAAGCTGCCTTTCTTCAGATCTTGAAGCACCTTCCCTGTCCAACTTACATGCTTTTGGTCACCAAAACTCCAGAACATGCCTTTGAATAAGTAAAATAATTTGTATGGTCATAACTTTACTGCAAATCCCAAAGTTTGTTAAACTGCTTGTATAAACAGAAGTTTGCCTCTTAATTTACCTTATAAGGACAATGAAGATATCCAAGAATTTCTGATTTGTTTTTATTTATATATTTAAATTTTTCAGTTCATGTGGTGAAGACATGGAAGCAAGTGATGGAGAGCTTGAAGATGAAACTGTGAGACCTGCCAAGGTAAAATAATATTAGTAAATCCCCATATCTTTAAAGCACACTTCAGTTGTCTTACAATTAATTGGATTAACTTCTTCATCTTGGAAAAACAAAACACCAATCAATCTCTCTTGATCATTCCAGCGGATTAGCATAACAGAAAGTAATATGAAATCACGATATGCAACAGAATTTCATGAATTGGAAAAAATTGGGTCTGGAGAGTTTGGTTCCGTATTCAAATGTGTGAAAAGACTTGATGGTTGCATCTATGCAATAAAGCGATCTAAGAAACCCTTGGCTGGCTCAATTGATGAGTAAGTATTAGTTACAGTTTAAATGCCTTCTACCCTGAGTTCTTCTATTGAATTTTTATATGCATATTTATTAAAAAAATACTATGGCAGTATGAACAGATTTGATGGTGAGTGTTGCCTTCGCAGCAGGAATTCAGAAATGTGTAATTCAGCAAAAATGAGATCCAGTTATAATATTAATTTCTTATTAAAAAGCGCTTGCTCCTAGTGAATTATCACTGTCCAGAACAACTCCAACCTTTAGCTTAAACTTAGTGCATTCTGTTGTCAGTCTTTCCTGATTGGCTAGAAGCCATGTCCATCTTACATAATGCAGTTAAATGTGCAAAATCATGGGGAGTCCCCATGCTTTAAAGAAAAATGAAAATAAAGCACTTTTACCTTAAGCCCTCTGGATTGTATTTGTTGCAGCCTCAACATGCATTGCTTTGAAAATATAAGTATGTTGTGCTTACCTCTGTCAGGGTAACTGAAAAGCTTTTGTTTCAATATCATAGGCAGAATGCTCTTCGAGAAGTTTATGCTCATGCAGTGCTGGGACAGCATTCACATGTAGTCAGATACTTTTCTGCCTGGGCGGAAGATGACCATATGCTTATACAGAATGAGTATTGTAATGGTAAGTAATGCTACTGTCTTAATATGAATTGTGATGAGCAGTGTGCTTTTAGTGTTTTTTAAAGCTACATATGTTATAGTACTCCATTCTGGAAGTTCAGCTGGATAGAATAAGATTCATATGCATGATGGACACACACAAGAAAGGATTAAACATAAGTCGGGGTTTCTTGAGTCATTATCAAATGTAATATTACCATATTGCCACTTTTTTCATGGACTCTAAAATAAAAACTACGTTGTCATTTTTTCATGGACTCTAAAGTAAAAACTCCCGTTCTCTCCCCCTCCCCCGTCTCTTCCAAACACACCCTCACCCTCACCCTCTCTGATCTGACCTGGTTTGTGTCTCTTGAGGAATTTACATCCGAGCCATAATACCACACTTAAACATATAAACAGATCCTGGCCTCAGAGCCATAAAACTATACTGTACAGCTCTAGAGATGCTGGCCTAATCTTCCCACCATTTCTACTAATCAATTCTTCCTCCTCGTCCTCCCCCTCCTGCTCTCCCCCCTCCCCTATTTGCCCACCCCCAACTCTGTGTACTACATCCAATAAATATCTGGTATGAAATGTATATCCCATCCCATATTATATTGCACACCTCATTCTGCTGCTATATGTCTGAAGAAATGGAGGTGTCCACGAAATGTAACATTAAAATATGAAAGTCTTTAACGTGCCACATGTTTTGTGTCTTTTGTTTTGTTTTTCTTTTCTTTTTGCCTGAAATTCTTGAAAAGACTAACGTGGCTACCCTCTCTGAAACTTCTGCAAACTTAGGTGTTTTTCTCAAGTCAGCCACATTTCTAGTACTCTAAAAATCAAGTGTTGTTAACCGACCTGAGTTCCCGTCTGAGAAAATCTGGCGGTATATAAATATAAAAGCAAACAAATAAATAAGTGGCACATTTTGTTACATAATATAAGTTGTAACATTTTCAGTGTGATACATGTAGGTGTTATGGACTTGGGATTTCAGCCACAATCATGTTCATGAATTTAAATGAGTATAGATGCCCTAAGTACATCCGATCTCGCCTGATTTCGGAAGCTAAGCAGGGTCGCCCCTGGTTAGTACTTGGATGGGAGACCACCAGGGAATACCAGGTGCTGTAGGCAGCGGGAGTAGGAACTGGCAAACCATGGACATGGAGTCTCGAAGGGTCAGTCACGACTATAACGACACAACACACACACACACACACACACACACACACACACACACACACACACACACACACACACACACACATCTTCAAAATTAAGACAAGACATACTGAATAGAAAAATGACAGACAACAAAGATAAAGAAATCATCAGTATTGTAAAATAATTGTATTCAGAAATCCTTAAATTGGAGGAAGCAGAAAGAGAAAATATTATTTGAGGTATTACAGTTAATTATTTTGAGCTTTAAATATGGGTCTGAAGAGCATTTTAGATACCTAGAGTAGAAAATTTAGAACAAAAATTGATCAATCTGACCCTGTTTTTATAAAACTTTATGTACCGGGGGAGGAAAATTTAACCTCTCCCACACAGAGACTAGTTTTTATAGAATTTTGCAAAGATAGGCAAATTCCACAAAAGCAACCTCTGCTTTTAAATTATAGATACAAATAGATTTATTTGTATAATGCTTCCTCTTAAGACTTCAGTATATTGCTGAAACAACATATGACAGACTAGGGCCAATATTGTTATACTCAAAATGGAAAAATTGGGGGGGAATTCCTGGCTTTCTAAGGCCACATATAGTTCATCACTGAATTTGAACCTAGGATCAGAAATAAGTCTTTTTGACTCCCCAAAAGACTGTGTACTTTTGTAGACTTCTTTTGACTATGAACATTCGCTTCAGTTGTTTGAGTTTAGATAGAATAAATAATCTGAAACACTACGTCTAGTTCTAGATGTCTGCTGTTAGTATAGAGTACAGATGGGTAAGTTGTGGCCCTCCGGATGATGTTGGACTTCATAACCCTTAAGCCCTAGCCAAAATAATTGATAATGTAATAAAAAGAAATCTAGGAATAGCAGTCCAAGGGCATCTGGAAATTGGCACTTGTCCCATTCTGGTTGTAGAACTGAAGAGAGTGAGTTACAAACAGGAAGGCCTCCATTTGATTCTCACTTCTGCTGTGAACTTAAGAGGTTGGTTCCTCTCAGCATCAGTCCCTTGTCATCATTGTTGGAGAAAGTGCATTGTCTTACAAGGCTATTTCATGTCATCTAGCTAATATAATTTACTTTTGCTCTAGGTGGCAGTCTAGCTGATGCCATAAGTGAAAACTATAGAAATATGCGCTACTTCAGTGAACCAGAATTGAAAGATTTACTACTTCAAGTTGCCCGTGGTTTAAAATATATCCATTCAATGTCCCTGGTACACATGGATATAAAGCCCAGTGAGTATTCTGAGATCTTATTTTTTGCACTGAGTGTTGACTGAAATGATTGAATATGTGGTAGCAAAATATGCAGTAAACCACACCCTAATAACTGAAACTCTTTGAGTCCAAGTACAGAATACAATGAAAGAGAACTTTTCTGAAACATTTCAGGCCAACTGCTGTTTGTGGCCTTTTGGGGATAGGGTGGGGTGGATTATACTTATTTGCTTTAAATTTTGGCTCCCTTCCAGTCACCCAGGAGAATGTGAGTGGTGAAAATTCTAGTACAGTGGACCCTTGTATAACAAATGGTTTGTATAACATAAAATTTGTACAACATAAAAAATCCGGAGATAGGGGAAATTTGCTTAACATAATCGCCTATAGGGCAAATCTGTACAACATAAAAATGAGATCACTCTGTTTTCAGTGTATTCCTATGAGAAATTTGTATAAAGGAAAATTTGCTTAACATAATTTCATTTGGAACGAATTAATTCCTTTATACAAGGTACCACTGTAGTTCTGAAGTTAGATTATATTTTTGACATAGATTTCTATTTTTCTTTTTGGCAGGCAATATCTTTATATCTAGGACGTCAATTCCAGACACTATATCTGAAGAAGGTGACGACGAGGAGTCTAGCAGAGTTGTGTTCAAGATAGGTAAGAGAGCATGGAATCACATCTATCCATGAAACTTGCTTGTGCTTGTAGCAAAAACTAACTCGTTGCTGTTTATTTTAATCTAGGCGATCTTGGTCATGTCACTAGAATATCCAGTCCACAAGTGGAGGAAGGGGACAGTCGTTTCCTTGCCAATGAAGTTTTACAAGAGGTAAGCAGCACTTTGTTCACTGAGACAAAATTCACTTGCATATTTTTCGCTGGAGTTCCAATTCTGAGCATTTACTTTGTTAATGGGAGGAGTTTCCTTTAAAAGGGGGAAGGCCGGGCTTTTACAAGTATCCCTTTTCCTTTGTCAAGCAAAACGGAAGGTTACGCTCGAAGCCTGAAACTTGGTGGTCTGGATTTGAAATTAAGTCTTTCTTTTTCAGAACTACAATTATTTGCCAAAAGCAGATATTTTCGCTCTTGCACTAACGGTGGTGTGTGCTGCTGGTGCCGAACCACTGCCAGCCAATGGGGATCAGTGGCATGAAATTCGACAAGGAAAGCTGCCTAGAATTCCACAAGTCCTGTCTCAAGACTTCTTAGATTTATTAAAAGTAAGACATTCTGTGGCTCTCTGGGACAGCAGAGTGCTATATATTTGTGTTTTTAGCCTTTTTGTGGTTGTAGGAAGGATATTCAGCCTTGATATTAAATACATCATTTTGTTTCAGATGATGATAAACCCTGATCCAGAGAAAAGACCCTCAGCAGTTGCTCTAGTCAAGCATTCAGCACTGTTATCTACTGCCAGAAAAAGTGCTGAGCAACTACGAATAGAACTGAATGCAGAAAAGTTCAAAAACTCTTTGTTACAAAAGTAAGTCCATGTTATGCCAGCTTTTATTCTGAAGTATTGGAAGGTGATTTTAAGGGCCGTGTAACTGCAATTGTTGGCCTTTTAAAAATCAGTGCAAGAAGAGTAACAACACAACAGATTGAAAGAATTTATAATATTTATCAAGGTGCACATTGGTGTCCATTGACTAGTGTTGGAGATTTAAGGCAATGGAAATGAAATAGGTTTTGGGGATTTTGTTTGTTTGTTTTTTGCAAATGTTGTTGATTTCCTGCCAACATGGAAAAACTGGATCTGAAACTTTGGTTTCTTCTAATATAGATTTTTGATTTAGATGGCAAAAATTAGATGTAAATATGTGGAACCAAGAGATTCATATATCAATATGATGAATGTGACATCTACTTTGGGGAGCTCCATGTGCTGCCAATAGATAATAGTCTGTGCGATTTTCCAGCGAGGAAATCATGCTGATTCCTTCTTTGCAAAAGGCCATAAGCACTTGTATTGCACAGAACACCAGAAGCACCCCAAATATGTAAGTCCATTGCTCTCAAATCTAGAACTAGACAGCAAGATTTCCAGGGGACAACTTCTGACTCTTCCCTGACAGTAAATATATATGAACTGAAAATAACTGCTGGAGAACATTTTGTGTAGCTGGAATTATAACATCTTTAATATTTTCTCCAGGAATCCTTGAAAATCCCTTTCAAATAATTTTGGCTTTTTAAAAATATTGCATAGTTTATCAGCAGTGGAATTGAACCTGACTGATACTAATTTATGAAACAGTGACATGATAAGGACAAAAATGCCTTTGAGTTTTGGTACAAATTAAGAAATGTGGTGCACTAGAACAGGGCTACTTGGGGTATCTGTTGGGCTACACTGTTTTTTCTGTAAACTGAAGATCAATGTTTTTGTTGTAGCTGGAAGTCTAGCCACCTACAACCCTTTTTATTGTGGGAAAAACATTGTGCAGTACCACCCTGTATCTGCTGATTTACCATCTGCGGAATCAGGAAGGCGATCAGCACAGTGGAAGGGGGGGGGGCTGCCGCCGGCCATTCAAGCTTCCCGGGTGATGTACTGGACTGTGCAGCAGCATGCAGAGGCACAGAGATCCCCCTTGGCAGTGGCAGAAACAGTAGATGCTGCAGCAGTGGCAGAACCCACCCACTCTCCTTCAATTGCCTGCCTGCCTGCCTTGCTAGCTGCTTTGTGGCCGTTTGAGCGGTGGGCGGCGGCAAGAGTCGTCCAGCAGGGCCTGTACATGCTCTCAGCTTCCTTTCCTGCTTCATACCTTGGGCTCCTTGGCTGAAAAAGCTGGCCCTGCTTCCCTTTCCTTGCTGCTCGCTCGCTTGGGAAAGCCCCCAAACTTGTCATCCCTGGAGGAGGAGTCCTGCTTCCCAGTGCCAGCTTCCTGCCAGAGGCCCCTCCTTGCCAGCAGCCACAGCTGCCTCCGCCACCGTTGTTCCTTCCCTCATTTCCTCAGTGGCTGCCCTTCTGCAGCTATGGGGCAGTTTGCACCCTGGATCACCATCAGCGTTCTCCACCGGCTTGGCTTGCCGCTGCGGAGGGCTGACAGAAATCATCCCTGGGCCTCCAGTAGTGATCCCCACCGCCAGCCGGACTAGCGCCTCCCTTGCCACTGGTGTGTGCAAGGAAAGTATTAGAGAAGAAACAGGGGGACCCGCTCCAGTCCCTCCAAAGGCTGCTCCCCCATCTCCTCCTGCTACCCTTTCGCTTGGCCTCCTTGAGGCAGGCAGGGTTGGGATCCTGGCAGCCCCCAGCTCTTTCCCTGCGCCGGACGCACCCGTGAACTCTGTGCTGCCGAGTTGCCCTCCACCCCAACTTACTCTAGGGCCGCCATTTGACCTTCTCCGGTGGTGGACCGGGCAGTGCAGGAGCATGCCTTTGTGCCACCCAGTCCACCGTGCTGCCCAGTGGCGCAGGGGGTGGTGGGATGTCCAGGCTGAAAGCTTTCACCCCCCAGCAACCCACCACCACTGTTGCCACCGTCATCCTCAGATAGGAGTATTTGCTCTTATCCACAGATTTCTGTATCCGTGGGGTGGCCCAGAACTAAGCCCCAACGGATACGGGGGTCTTACTGTAATGCTATGGGATCAGCATGTGGGCATACAATACCAAAACAGCAGTGCATCTTACAGTGTGCCTACATTTTAGCAGAAATTAGACCGATTGCAAGAAATGTCCTTTATGTAATCCATGGCAAGTTAAAACACTTTGTATAGTTCTCTGAAATGTTGTTTGTTGATGTGTGGCCATAACTCTGGAGACTAGAGCTTCTGCTCCTCTTTTTAGACCTTTGGAATGGTTGGGGGCTGCTTTCAATGATCAAACATGCAAGAGAATAATAATCCTCCCTCCCTCTTTCTAGGGAACTGAAGAAAGCCCAGATGGCAAAGGCAGCGGCTGAAGAGCGAGCACAGATCACTGATCGCATGACAACTCGATCTACAGTACAGAACAGAACAGCTCGTCTTAATGGAAAGAAGATGAATCGTTCAGTTAGCCTTACAATATACTGACTTTTTATTAAACTGGCAAAAGAAGGAGATGGAATATTGGTGGACTAAATTAAAAGTTGGAGAGAGAATTCTTTCTTCATTTTTTTCCTTTAATCACTGTCAATGGTTTTATAAAAGAGCTGTTCACAATCCTATTTTTTTCCAAGTGCAGTTAAATAACTGCTTTGTTCCTGCCCAGAAGCATCTCTAGGATGTCAACTTATAAATGATACACTGTATATTACACCATCCAAAGTGAACCAGGTGGTATGCTGCTTTTTAGATTTAATACATTGTTAATGACAGGTGCTTCCCTAGGAGTCTTCAAGGGCTTTTTTTTTTGTTTTTGTTTTGTAAACAACTCTATTTGGAATGGGAAAAAGGAATGCTTTGGATATGCTCAAGGCCGGCAGGTCAAACCATACCTGGTGTCAGGTAAACTATTGTGAATTTTACTTGTGTATTCAACTGGGAGCACTTTGTTAGGCATTGCTTAGATCACAGGAATAAACCTGTGGAAACATGCCATGTGAAACTGCTGCTATTTTTAGTTTGTCCTTGCTGTAAAAGTGTAGCATTAAAACAATCATTGTGTTAGCAGGCTTTCTTTAAAAAGTAAAAAAAAATTATGTGAAAAATATCAGCTGCCTAAGTGAAAGCAGCTTCCTTCTCTGAAACTAGTGTACTGTGTACAGTCATTTTTATATTTTAATTACATTACTAGTGTAAATGTTCTTGTTTTATTTTGTAATTCTTTCTAATAAAAGTTCTCAAAAGTTAATTCCTGTCCCTTTTCCTCCTCTTCCATCCTGTTAATATTTGAATGTGCCTGTTTGCATACTTTAGTACTTGTATATAAATGTACTGTTTTACAGTGTTTCAGAATGAATGTATTAAGCTGTTTTTATGATGTACAATATTGAAAGTAGTGTTTTGAGATGTCAAAAGATCCTATCCAAATTAATTTCAACTTCAGGTTCAAAATTAAATATAATCAACCCTTCTCATAATCAGTTCTGACATTGCCAAAATGGGTGCTAACTGCTAAAAGCTGTTTGGCTTAGACCAATGTTTCCCACTTTAATGTTTATCTTTGTTTTTAATTAGCATTGGAATGGAATATTAAAATGACATTTTGGAATTGATTGTGTTTTTGTCAATTTTGTCCATTCATGATTCAGCATGCATACTGAGAAAACTGATCTGTATCTGATAATAGTGCTATATTTGAATCAAGACAAGGGTGTTGTTTTTTTCAATTTGTCCTTACAACATCAGTACTAGCTCTGCAATTTAATGCATGTGTAATGCACATCACAAACTAGAATCTGGGTTCAAATTTATGTAACAACCATAGGCCGAATAAAATAATTTGTGTGAATGTAGTACAGTGGACCCTTGTATAACAAACACTTTGTATAACATAAAATTCGTACAACATAAAAAATTCCGGGGATAGGGGAAATTTGCTTAACATAATCGCCTATGGGGCGAATCCATACAACATAAAATGGGATTTCTCAGCTTTCAATGCATTCCTGATTGTGGGTCCTGATGGAAATTTTTATAAAGGAAAATTTTGTTTTTATTATTCTAATTTTAATTTTGATGTTTTAATTTCATTTTTTGGAGACCTTTGGGTAGTGGGCGGCATACAAGCTATATAAATAAATTCCTTTATACAAAGTACCACTGTACTTAAATGGACAAAAACTGTTATGGGATTCTTCAACATTGGTGGCAAACAGCAGGGATAGCACTGCAGTGTTTTGATTGCTTTGTTTAAGGCCCAGCCTTAAAAATCTGTCTGGGTTAAGGATTAAAAAGACATAGAAATTGATGTATGTCTTGCTTGGTATATATACGTGGCACAAAATAACCCTGGAAAGAATGGCTGAAATTCTGTTTGTACAGTTCTGCATGCAGCAGTGATGACCTCACCATCAATGACAAGCTGTTGATTACCTACTTCCTTTGGGGTTGCCTTTATGCATCTTTGTCACATGTGCAAGTCAAGTACACCCTGAAATCAGCTTTAATTATCTGATTTGCCAGTGGTGGTGTCATGTCCAGTGCACAGATGAAGGAGAGCAAAAATCAATGCCATAGTTGAAGTTTAAAAAGATGGTGCTGGAACTTTTGAAGGAGCAGAGGAAAACTGCCATGCATGCAGTTCCACTACTTCATTGTCTGAGTAGAACTAATTGCAGAGGTTTCCAGAGAGCCTGGGAATGGGGATCTCCTCTAGCATACTCCCTCTGTGAATCCAGCATCTTGGGCACAATTTGTCTCCCATTTATCCTGCTGCCCTTTTCATCATTCCCCAGACAAATCAGAATCACTTCACACCTCCACCAGGAAGGCCATGTCTAACACCCCATACGTAATGGGTGCTGGAAGGGGCTACATGATTTTCAGACATCCCAGGCCATTTGTACATCTGAGCCTATTGAAACCAAACTGGATGAAACCAAGGTAAGCTAAATTGGAAGCCTCCCACCAACCTTCTTCAGACTGAAGTAGCTATGTGGATGAGTAGAGAAAGTTTTCAACCCCCAAGAAAAGAAGTCCAGTAGTTGCAATGGCTCAACTCCAGGATAACCTCACCAGGATGAGAGAATCTCCACTGATTCTATGAACACACATCCCAAGTTTTGGCACACCTTCATTTGCTCCTGTTCATTTCTGTGCCCAGTTCAAGCTGCTGGCCATGACCTGCCAAACCCTTAACGGTTTGGAGCCTTCATATTTGTTAGAACATTTCTCCCAAAAATTGCTACCTGTCCCATCAGCTCCTCACAGTGCTTGATGTTAAAATCACACCCAAAGTGGTTAACAGATTTTACACCAGGATTGCAGCTCCTAGAGCAAGGTCCCAATATAGGTTTTCCCTCAGTTTTCAATTTACTAGTAAAAACATTATTATTTAAAGATGGATTTCATTTGTGCTTTTACTCCCTGAGAGATTCAAATCTATTTTAATTCGATTTGAAGACAGCCTTTAGTTATAGATGAGTTTTACCTGTTTTACAGCATTTGTGAAGTATTTTGTATCATTCATTATATGTTGTGAACTACCTAGAGAGTGTGTGCACTATGAGGTGGTATAAAAGCTGAAATAGTAAAATATCCCATCCTATGCCCTAAGTCACTCATGCCTGGAAACATGGTTGGACTTGTACAGTATTTTCATTCAAAAGGCTGCAGCAACACCTGCTGGTAAAAGTAGGATATGCCACTCAGTCCCATCTACAGCATTTGGCTTTCCTGCAACAAACTGCTCTTTACATTAACATTCATAGAATCATAGTGTTGAAAGAGACCTCAAGGGCCATCAGGTCCAACCCCCTGCTCTAACAATTTAGAATTAATGAAATCTTTCCCCCTTTAGGCTATAAAGAAACTGTGAATTCTAATGGGTTAGTGAATTTCTGTTTTAGATTTATAATCTTTAAAGAATGGAAACATAGCTAGAGCAGACCAGCAAATGAACTCTGGACTGAAAAGACATGTGGCTGCCTTTCTCAGGCTGCGAGCGAAAGACTTTCCATCGGAATGGTTCTGCCTGGTACTTTTCCTTGGACACTTTAACAATCGTAAAACATATGTAACTAAGGAGGGAAACATCTTTATTATTTTTAAGTTAGAGAAATAGTTCTGTGAAACCTTTGTACTTAAATAAATGCCTTGATTAATATTCAAGCCCAGGTGCCTGTTGCCTGTTTGATAACTGTTTTGGCAAGTGAGATTTTTTTTCTTCACAGCTAGGCTGGGGGACGTGAAAGAACTCAATGTACTACGTTACACCTGCCATGCAGGAACCCCCACCACAGTGCTCCCGACAGATGGCCATCCAGCCTCTGCCTAAAAACCTCCAAAGAAGGAGATGCCACCACCCTTTGTAGAAGCATATTCCACTGCTGAACAGCTCTAACCGTCAGGAAGTTCTTCCTAATGTTTAAATTTGAATCTCTTTTCCTGTAGTTTTAAACCATTGCCCCGAGTCCTAGTCTCTGAAGCCATGGAAAGTCAACCAGTCCCCTCTTCAATATGACATCCTTTCAAATATTTAAACATGGCCATCATATCCTCTCTCAGCCTTCTTTCTGAAAGGCTAAACATTCCCAGATCCCTAAACTGCTCCTCGTAAGACATTTTTCCAGACCTTCAGTCATCTTGGTTGTTCTCCTCTGGACCCGTTCAAGGTTGTCAACATCCTTTTAAAATTGAGATGCACAGAACTGGACACAGTACTCCCAGGTGGGGTCTGACCAGAGCAGAATAGAGTAGTACTATCACTTCCCCTGATCTAGACACAATGCTTCTGTTGATGCAACCAGGAATTGCATTGGCTTTCCTGGCCGCCGTGTCACATGGCTGACTCATGTTCAATTTGTGGTCCACCAAGACTCCCAGATCCCTTTCACAGGTACTATTTTCCAGCCAGGTGTCTCCCAATATCTGTGCAATTTATTCTTTTTACCTAGATGCAGCACCTTACATTTCTCAAATTGGTTGAGCTATTAGCTGTGACAGATTAACACATAATGAAGAATACTATGATTCTGTCACTGCTGATGTCTAAACTAATGATAATTTTGGTATAATAATGGACACTGCATCCTATCTGAGCAAATGAAAAACCATATATAGGCTTGAGTGGTATGAGGAGTATCATGGGCTCCCCCCCCCCCAAGGGCATTATATTTTCATGTAGCTATTTTCCAAATCCTGGCTGCTAACAATGTAGTTTGTTCTTCAGTTGCTGTGCTGATTTCAAAACTGTCACTGCTGTGACTGACACAATCCCAGTGGAATGAGGACCAAAAGGCAAATATACTGCTTGAAAAGACATTCCTGTTAAAAGCAACAATTTATTCCTGTATCTTTGTCCTGATGAAGCTGAAGGAAGGGAAACTAACAGGATAAGAGCAGAGAAACGGTAACCGAAAGACACACCCTGTTGGAAAGAAAGAGGAGCCTCGTGGCGCAGTGGTTCAATGCCTGTACTGCAGCTAAAACTGTGCTCACGACCTGGGTTCAATCCCAGGTAGCAGGCTCATGGTTGACTCAGCCTTCCATCCTTCCAAGGTTGGTAAAACGAGTTTTCTGGGGGTGGTGGTTAATGTGCAGCCTGCATAATTAAACTGTAAACCACCCAGAGAGTGCTTTAAGTACTTTAGGGCAGTGTATAAGCAGAATACTTTACTTAAAGAAAAAAGTCCCAAATGTTTTTAGTGTATACAATGACAATTGACAACACACCAACCTTAATGGTAAATCTCTTCATAGAGGAACAGGAAGCCACATGATCATTAGGTTAGTTCAGTTAAATAGAGACATTTCTGAGAATGATCATTGCCATTATAAAAGATAGTTTCCTAATAAAATACTTAAACTGGGTTACTTGAAGCCTGATCCTGTGCTCTAAGGTATGCCTAAGCACACTGAAATAATTGTTGCAGCTTACTTAATTCTGCACAGGAGTGATGACTTAAGCAATTTCCTGTATAGAACTCTATGGCTTATTCTAGGTGACTTTGAAATTCCAAATCAGAGCTTCTGAAAAATCACTGGTGCTTCAGTTTCAGAGCATAGTTCTTGGTCCAGCTATGCACGAGAAGAAGCAGACCAGGCCAGATGAGTGCTTGTCCCTTGCCAACCTATGATAGAGTAAGCCAAAGCTTGTATCCACAAATATATGCATTTGGTTTGCTTAGGCTTAGCATATATACGCAATGCTTTTCTAGAGCATTAAAAATGGAAGTCAACCGAATCACATGCAAACATTGATCGTAATAAATGCCCAGTGCTTACACAAAATCATTAGTATTAAGGCAGGGTTGCTCCTTCTTAAAATCTGTGACTATTTCTTCACATGGGTAGAATTTTCTGGCAGGTCTGCATCTCTCAACAGCCACAAGTCAGGCTTTTATTCTCACTACAGTAGAATCCCCATACCCAATGATTCATTAACCACTGATTCAGTTATCCACGGCTGGCAGAAGAAAATAAATAATTCAGCAGCCGGAAAGCAAGCTACTGTCATAAATAGCAGCTGTAAAGCAAGCTATTGTCATAAAACAGCATCCGTAAAGCAAGCTACTGTTGCAAAACAGCAGCTGTAAAACAAGCTACTGTCACAAAACAACCATTTGGGGTTTTTTGGTGTTCTCTCTTATCCACAGTTTTCATTATCCATGGGAAGACCTGGAACCAATCCCAGCGGATACCAGGGTCCTACAATATCTTGCATTGCTCAGAAGCCTTACTTGGTAGATATCATTCAAGCCATTTATGTATTTATTCTGAAAGCTCTGTTTAACCAATCGTATAATATTCAGATCAAGGAGAGTAATAGTAACACTGTATTATGGTTGGGTGGAGTTTGGACAAGCTCAATCACATCTGGAGGAAGTAACCAGGATGGTTAAATAGACTGGAAGTCACCTTCTATGAACAATTTGGGTGAAGTAGCCTAAAGAAAAGAAGTCTGAGAAGGAATAAGATGATATCTATCCTCAAGTATCTAACGGGTAGCAGTCTGGAAGGTGGAGCATACTCGCTTTCTGCTGCACCATTGCAGAGGACCTCAACGAGTAGATTCAAATTACAAGAAGTTTCAACCAAGTAAAGAAAAGGAAGAACTTCTTGATGTTAAGAGCTATTCAGGAGAAAATGATACATTAAGAGGGAGGAGTCCATGCTTCAGGCCTGTGTTTCAAACAGGTTGGATGGCTTACACCTCTGTCAGGTATGCTTTAGCTGCAGATCCCTGCATGAACAGAATGGAGTTGAGGTAATTGGCCCTTACTATCCCATTTCACTCACAATTCTATAACTGTTTTTTCCAAAAGTGTGAATGGTTTTTCTTCATGGAGACCAGCCAATGGCAACCCTTCTGTAAGCAGCATAATCCTCTTTACAATGCTAAAGAGGATTTCCACCCAACTAGAGCTCTATAGATTGGCTCTGGCTCCTGTGTAAGGCACCTCACAACATCAATTAAAACAACATACAATCCACAAAACAATAAGCACAAGATAAAACGAAAAAGAGCTTTATGACATGTAATGTGTGTTTTTTAAAGAACAATATTACAATTACCTTCACTTTCAAAAAGCAATGTAACAGTGATAAAGTACATTGCTTTGCCTCCAAAAAGTCCTATGTTAATTCCAAGACATCGGTGAAGTTTGACAAAAATCTCTTTAAAACCATGGATACCTGCTGCCAGTCAGTGTCAGTAATAATCAAATAGATGGGTCAATGTAAATGCTTTTAAAATCAAGCCTTGAACAATAGTTTACTATAGTAATTTCAGAACAGTTAGGCAGCTCCAGCTGAGAAAAGTCACTGTATGATAGCAATCTTGCCAGTTGAACTTGCTTTTCAAATTATAATTAAATATAAATTCCATTTCTGTTTTTATTTGACTATTTTTAAAATGTATATATATTTTATACATTTTCTGGAAGCCTCCCAGAGTAGTGGCCTGTCCCCAAATGGGTGACGTATGAGTTTAAACTAATAATAAAATAAATAAGGCTATTCCATGAAGGATATGGGTTTTCTTATTTTGCTCTCTTTAAAATTATAATCCTCTGGTTTTCCAAGTGTAAATCTAGATTTTTCATACTATTGGTCTTTATTTCTCCAGGCTGTGTAAAATTTTAGTCATAACGATAGCATCAGCATAGTGGCGGCTTGGCAGATATTTCAGTTACAGAGCCCCTGAAATTACAAAGGTAGTAGGAACTGGATTTTCTATTGAAAAAAAAATTAGAAAGTTAGAAGCGAAAGATAAAAAAACTGAATGAGTTATAAATACTGGGAGATCTCTCTCTCTCTCTCTCTCACACACACACACACACACATACACACACAAATACAGGTGTTCAGCTTATCAACATAGCAAGGCTAGTACACCACAAACCATGGATACTAACATTAATCATGTAGCAGCATGACATCAGATTTTCTTCCATTGATTTAAATTGGCCTATCTGGGAAACATGTAAAAGTAATTTTCTCTGTGTGTATTTTTAAGATACTTAAAGGCTAAGAAATACTTTTTACTTTATATATTCTTATTATTAATAACTTTGATATTTTCCCATGCTGTTTAAATGTGCCTTTTTAGACTAGTTTCTTTTTACTTTTTTGTGTTGTGTTGTACTTTGCTCTTGTATTTTGAGAATTCTGGCTTAAGGATTTGCCTAGAATTTAAGTTTAGTTTTTCATATATATTAATCAATGTCCCCTCTAATTTTCCACCAGTGTGGTGGGGTGGGACCCTGTCCTATGTGCGCAGAGTTCCGTCTGCAACCCAAAGCAAATGGGCAACAATTCAGGCTTGGGTGCACAGTCCCAATTCAGAGCTGTGTGGTTATGCAGCCACACAGCTTAGAGGGAAGATTGATTTTAAGCATTTGTACCTACCATTTTTTTCCACAGCTGTAAGACTTTTGTGTTTCCAAAAACAAGTACTGTATGAAGTATTTTTATGTTTATGGAACATAGAAGCCTGTAGAGAAATAAAGCTTGTAGAATTAGACAACTTGATATTGCCTGGATTTATTGTGTGATCCCTCTCTGTAAGAAGGTGGTCTTTCAGATCTTGGGTTTCAAATGATTTAGGGCTTCATTTCATATTTATTTCCAATTCCTAATGCACTATGAGCCAAATCCTGTTTCAAGTTTAATTTGTGTTGAAGCAAAGTGTTAAGAATTAAGATGCAGGGAGATAATTAAGCAAGAAGGCTTTATCTTTAGAATCATGGCTGATGCTTCCTGGGGTTGATAAGCAGAAGAGGCGTCAAGTAGCTGCCTATTATAACCTATAACCTGCCTACTACTGTATAACCAGACCCAGCATAAACGCTAAAGGCTGCATCAGACATTTAACCTGTACAGCCTGTAGGGGCAAAAACACACACACACACTGTATTTGGGTAAACTAAGAATAATTAAGTTTTTCAGGAAAAAATGATTGTTATCTTTTGGAGGCCGAGACCAGAATATGCAAGTAGGTACTTCCTTCTGAAGACACGAGGCACATGACAGGGTATGCAAAAAGATACATGGTTACCTGCCATTGCTGTCAATCACCACAATGGTGGTAATAAGAAAAATACAACATTTGGTCAGAATGGATACAGACTTAAAAAAACACTTCTGCTTTTTCAGATGTGTAGTACAGCTGCAGGGTTCCAGAAAACTGTGTCTAAACAGTTGCATATTCTAAAGAAAAACAATAATGCAAAAAGATTACTTACGGCACCGGGCCGCCTGGGGAGGACGGGAGGCTCCTCCCCTTTTCCTCCGCCGCCATGTCTTTTTGACTGTGGAAGTCCCAAATATTTTGTCATGGTTCTGATATATCTTATTGCAACAATGGTGGTAATAAGAAAAATACAACAACTGATAACAGCACTGCTCTTGTTTTGACTCTTATACATAAAAAGGTAAATCGCCCCAGCTGCTGCTGCTGCTCCTCCGGCGGCGGCGGCGGCCGGCGGGGGGAGGAGGAGGAGGGAGGAGGCGCTACCGCCCTCGCTGGAGTCGGGGCGGGTCTGACTCCCAGGGGTGGCCTCTAATCTTCGGCCCGGAGATATTCGTGGGAAGCCTCCCTGAAGAGCCAGGTGTGTGTGTGTGTGTGTGTGTGTGTGTGTGTGTGTGTGTGTGTGTGTGTGTGTGTGTGTGTTGTCGGGGAGGGCTGAGGAAAGTCCATGGGGCGCATGACCATGCCACCCCCATGCACTCACCCGCCCAGAAGCCAGAGGTCTAATTAAAAATGGATGTGGCCCCCCGCAAGGCACCCGCTAGCCCCCCATTCCCCCATCCCCGCCCCCACACCCTCCCCTTCCCCCCCCTCCCCCAACCCCCGCACCCCCATCCCCCTGTGGCCAAGAAAATCATGTTTAATAGGGGACAAAAAGGTTGGGGATCTCCTACAGCACCATGGGAATAATTCTATCATTAAGTTGAAAGCAATGGAATCTTCAGACAGGGTGGTGCTTCTTATGCAGATAAGAACATTTTGTCTAACATAATGCTTCCAGAAGTGACGCCCGAACTGGGAGAGAATGGCACTTGAAGGAATCCTGTAGCAGCAGTGGGGATAGAGTGCAGCTATGCAGTAATGTTTATAAAGCAGAACTACGTAATTGTTTGGGGACATGTTTGTCATGTTCAAAAGAGGAACCAACATGTGCCATAGACTTGTGTTCTCTAGGAAGTTGGGTGGGGAAATCCTGACATGTTTCAAATGGTACCAGCCACTCTTGGAGCATCTATACTGCCTTTTAAATTATCTTGCCAATTTAGGACACAAAGGCTTAAAAAGAAACTAAATAAAAACATTATTGAAAAATTTCAACCCCTTTTAGCAATAAATCAAAACAGAACCAAATAAAATAACTTGCACATTTGTATCTTTAGCCAAAAGAACAGCTGGATAGCTTAGTGGTAGAAGGCCTCAGGCCTCAGGAGCATTTCAAAATGACATTTCAGTGAATTGTATGCATGTATGATGTATTTGACTTATAGCCCGCAGCCAGCTAGCCCAAGAGCTACACTTAGCGATTTACAACATAAAAACAATTACACATATATGCATCAAAATTTCAGATAAACTATATTATAATATAAATTAAATAAAAGCAAATAAACCAAACACCTCACATTGATTTAACATGAGGTACAGTACAAAATCAAACAACTAATCAATATAAAGCAAAATATCAGTGTTAGGCAGAAGAAAAAGAGCAGCATCCATAGTTACATTGTTGAAAAGTTAGGGATGGCCATCTTGAACAGCCATGATCAAACCTATCCATCCTGAAAGAAATCAACCCCGAATGCTCACTGGAAGAACATATTTTGAAGCTGAGGCTCCAGTACTTTGCCCACCTTATGAGGACAGAGGACTCCTTGGAAAAGACCTTGATATTGGGAAAGATTAAAGGAAAAAAGGAAAAGGGGATGTCAGAGAATGAGATGGTTGGACAGTATTATTAATGCAACCAACATGGATTTGACCAACCAGGACACAGGAATTTGACCTGGTCCAATGAAAAGTCCAGACTAAACCAGTGCACTGTGGAAGACAGGAAAAATTGAAAAATTACTTTTTATATAGTCAATATAGGCACAGAGTTAAATTTTTTAACATTTTCTAATGGTGGTGTGCCTCGTGATTTTTTTCATGAAACAAGTGTGCCTTTGCCCAAAAAAGATTGAAAAACACTGGACTAAACGACTGAACAATAACAGGATGCAGGCACTGTAGATCACATGATACAATGTCCCTATTATATTACCTATATGATGGGGGAACTCTCCAGATACACCAGCAAAAATAGACCTCTCCAGACCTTGCACACAAACACTACTACTTATAACCTCTTACACTAAGGTAAGGAAGGTATGGGAAAATTACTTCAAATCATCATCATCAATCATGATCTTAGAACAGGAGAGGTGGAAGGGACCCTATGGATAACCAATCCAGCCCATCAAGAAGACATTTATTATTTATTTATTGGATTTTTATACCGCCCATCTGGCAGCGAGGACATGAAAAGGAATCAAATTCCAACCCTCTACATCTTCAGCCAGATACCTACAATACAGAACAATCCAGCAGTTCACATAACTCAACAAGTAGCTGTTTTATTGTTCTGATGACTAATTATGTATTTTTAAGTTATTAAAAACAATTTCAAGAGGTATTTTGATGGAAATTTTCTAAGTTTTATGCCATTCAATTACGTTGTTTTTAAAAAGTACAGTCACAAGAAGAAACAAAAAAGCTATGAAGTAAGTTACTCTTTGCAACACTGGAATGAATAATATTACTTTCCACTGTAATGTGTGAGGGGGAAAAACCTCTTCTTTTTAAAATTAAGATTCCAAGCTTTGCTGTTGTTCTAGATAGGAATTGTGTTTTTGCTGGTTACCCAGTTTCCGGTTCTCATAATGTACATAAAAGGTATTCCACGCTGCTACGAAGGCCCACTTTTGTCAGATTAATTGAAGTTGCTCCTTAGTCATGCAATCACCATTAAGACATCCCCCTCTTGGTTTTTTGTCGGCTTTCCTTTTCTTTGCATACTATACTCTGTGATAGTACCTGGGGCCAGGCCTGCCAGCCTATGTAGGTTGGGACCAGGGATGCCGGTGCCACTGGGCATGTTGGAGATGGCAGTGCTGTGCTGCCATTCTGTGCAGGTGAGTGTTTTGTTTTGTTGTGTTGTTACAGTCATGACCGACTCTTCGTGACTCCATGTCCATGGAGTTTTCTTGGCAGGAGTACTGGAGTGGCTTGCCAGTTCCTACTCCAGTGTGGGTGAGTAGATGCTGTGTTACAAGGGTGTGCCAGTTCTCTTGAATTTACTGGCTCCCTCTGTATGTGAGCAGCATGTGCCTTCTTCTTCTTCTTCTTCTTCTTCTTCTTCTTTTTTGCTAGCATAGTCCCTCATTTATAGGGGGTTTAGCGGTGTTTTTAGAAATACTGGAACCATGCCTCCATGTGAGGAAACCTGCAAAAAGAACGAGCTGATACAATGTGTGCCATCTGAAATGGAGAAGTTGTTCATAGTAACGTGACAGTCAAAGACATTAACAGAGGAATGGATAGTGTATTTTAAAAATGAGCGAAGATGAGGAGAGTAAAAAAAAATAGATTAGGAAAGAGGGAAAGAGCCCTCCAAGGAAAAGTTGGAGGGATAAGTGAAAACAAAGGACCAATTATAGAAGGGTTTCTCGCGATTGACAGCGGGGACGACAAATGGCAGGAAGCAGGGGAGACGAGAGTGCGGGACTCAAGAGAGATCCAGAGAAAGAGAGGGAGAAAGAAAAGGGTTTACGCTACCCTTACCCTTACCTTTACCCTTGCCCACGGAGTGGTCAGTACAAGGAAGGCCAGTCTATGGAGATGAACACAAGGGGGTAAACTTCCCTCAATGGAGAAGTGGGACGAATGAGTCTCCGGTGGCACTTTGGGTGAAGCACCCATGCTGTGGGATGCAATGCTATGGTCGGAGCAGTTCGAGTCAGGTACTAAGCACATCCGATCTCGCCTGATTTTGGAAGATAAGCAGGGTCAGCCCTGGTTAGTACTTGGATGGGCGACCACCAGGGAATACCAGGTGCTGTAGGCGCCTGGAGTAGGAACTGGCAAGCCACTCCAGTATTCCTGGCAAGAAAACTCCATGGACGTGGAGTCACGAAGAGTCAGTCACAACTGTAACAACACCATGCATACACACACCATATGTGAGAGGGAAACGTTGTCAGACCATTTACATTTTTAATCCACAATAAGACCAGATGCTTTATTTATATCATGCTTGTCTTCTTAGAATAAATATTGAGAAAATTTTCAAGATAGGGCCTTTTTACACGACCCTTAAGATCCGCTGGCCACTTAAATTGGGACCAGAGGTCTTAGGGGTTCCTTGCTCTTCCTCTGTCCCCACCCCCCTCCGCACTTCCTGGTTGCTGGCTGCCTGAGGGAGGGAGAAAAAAGAAAGAAAAGAATGCCGGTTTACCTCCATTTTGTTCCCGGCAGCATTCAGATCTCTTAAAGGGGCGGGGCACAAAAAAAGAACAAACAGAAGCCAGGAGAGCCCGGCACTCACTATCCTTACATCGGATCAAATATTTGTCACATCCAAAAAGCAGGTACAAGAAAACTGCTCTGGGTCGCGCTAAAGTGGGCGGGGTCGCATTTAATTGTCTGCAAAGTCCGGAGCTGGTGGGTAAACATTTTTAAGGTCTGGACCTTGCAGCCATTTGCGGCAGAGCTTAGGGGTCGTGTATAAACGCCCATTGTGTAGCATAAAACTTTTTGTTGTTTTCCTGACGGTTGATACATCTGCCCCGTCCCTGTCCCCCAAGAATACTATGAGGCATTGCCTCTGTTTCCTATTTTAACATAGTTTCTGTAATACTGATCGGTGACCCACGCTGGAAGCTTCATCAGTGAAACTCTACCGGTGCATGTGTACGGTAGCATGCAAAGATCTGTTAGGAGGAGATTGTATTAATCGCTAGACACACAACCCTACTAGGCACATGACTACTAACTATCCTAAATAGGAGTCCTGCAGACGCCGGAGGACGCCCGCAGACCATGATTCACCCTCTCCGGACGACTTTTTATTGGAAACTATGCCGCGTTTTCGTTTTCCCAGTTTCGTATGCCCTGTGTGTGTTGTGTCGTTACAGTTGTCCATTGAGTTTTCTTGGCAGGAGTACTGGAGTGGGTTGCCAGTTCCTACTCCAGGAGCCTACAGCACCTGGTATTCCCTGGTGGTCGCCCATCCAAGTACTAACCAGGGCCGACCCTGCTTTCTAGGCAGCTTTCGTATACTGTACACTTGCATTATTCCTAGTTTTGTTTTCAGGAAAGGGCAATAAAGGCTGATGTCAGCAGCCAGTCGAAGCTTTCGAGGCGCCTCCGGAAACTTTCTGTTCAATTGTGGCTATCGTTCTATAAGTCCCTGGGAATGGCAACAAGGGCCAGGGCGCCGCGCGAGGCATTTCCGTCGCCATTGTACCAGGTCCAGGAATTGCTGAAAAAACTCCGATCTCGCCTCGATGCCTCACTTTTTTTCTTCTTCTTCGGGGAAAGGCGGCGAGAGGTAGTCCCGCCCATCCCCGCCGCTGAGCTCAGCTCGCTTTCGCAGGAGACCGAGCGCAGCAGCAGCTCCCGGCCGCTCGGGTGGCTTGGAGGAGCTGCGAGGGGTGACGTCCGACACCTCCCCCCCCTTCTTCCCACCCCTCGCGGCCCCGCTTTTCGCTGCAGCGGCGAAGCCTCCAGGCCCCGCCGGGGGTGGTGGTGGTGGTGGTGCGTGGGTCGGTTCCAGTGAGGCCCCCGCCGCCCCCGGGGAGGGGGGGCGTGGATAGCGCGCAGCCGTGGCCGTGCGGGGAGCAGCCCCTGCTCGGGAGACCCGCGCCGAGGGGAGAGGAGCGCCGCTGAGGCGAGAGGAGCGGCGCGGCCATGGGGAGCCTGAAGGAAGAGCTGCTCAAGCCGATCTGGCACGCCTTCACCGCCCTCGACGTGGACCGGAGCGGCAAAGTCTCCAAGTCCCAGCTCAAGGCAAGACCCGAGGGCTCGCGGGAGAAGCGGGGGCGGCGGCGGCTTGGGCAACTTCCTCGCTCCCCTTCGGCGGCGGCGGGCGCTTCCTGCCTCGGCCAACGGCGGGCCGTCGGGGCACTTCTCTTTTCCTTCCCTTCCCTTCCCCTCCTCCCGCGACCCGGAGCGGGGTGGGGGTGGGTGGGGTGGGGGGTCGGCGACGGACCCGTGGTGGTCCTAGCGCGGGCGGTGGTGGTGGGGGGCGAGAGGGCGCCGGGCTTTTTTGCTGGGCCACGTCTGGGTTTCTGGCGCCGTGGGGAACCCGCTCAGAAAGTGGCCGTGCGAGGGCGCCCAAAGTGTGTGTGTGTGTGGGGGTCTGGCCTGGAGGAAGAAGAGGCCCCCCCCCCCCGGGGGAGAGGGACTCCCTGGGATTTGCGCCTCGCGCCCTTGCCGCTCTCCTCCTGGGCGAAGCTGCCCGGGTGGCTGGGTGGGCGGCAGGCGCCAGATCCGCCGGAGGGAGGGGGCGCCTGCAAGGGAACGGAGGGTGGAGGGGGGGGAGGGCAACAGCCGGGCCGTCGGCGCTTCGGCTTGCGATTGGATGTTGTCCCCGCTGGGAGAAGAGCCGTGTGTGTGTGTGGGGGAGTCCTCGAGTGGGACGCGGGCTGTGCCCACGATCGCTCAGATGGCACGCAGGGGGACACGCCGTCTTAAACTCAGCGCTTACTTTTAAGGAGACCGTTCGCCCCCTCCCCCCGCGTTCACTCCATTTCAAAATCAGGAGGTCCTATTTTGGTAGAATCTGCCCAGTCAAAGAAATTGTACCCTTATCGGGACCAAGGCAGTTTTTCTTGAGGGTTATTACATATTTACTGAGAGATTTAGCTGGCTGGCAGTTCATGAAACTTCGCCTTTTATTAACTTTCCCATCGCTCTTCTCAGCACTTTGTGCAGAGTTCCGAGTTTTAAGGATATGGGTATCTTGAAGCATGTGGTACAAAACAAACAAAAAAAGGGGTGATGCTGTATATTTCTTCTTGACCTCCTAATAAAATGCAGCCCAGTGGAGCCCATCCATGTAGAGAAGGCACAGAGAGACAGAGACATATGCAGGCAGGTGAGCGCACAAAATACCACCCTTCATTCTCATGGGCTTTCACCCTACTGTGCTTCTCATCCCTACAGATTCCTCCTGATTGTACCCAGTGTTCTTCCCAAACTCTGACTCTTCCCCCTTAACCTGCCCATTTAATCAAGCAGCAGTGGACAGGGTTGCTTGGTCTTCTTTTCTTTTTTTTCTTTCTTGGTTGACCAGGGAGCCTTAGAGCTGAATTCTCACTTCTCACCACCATATTTACTTGTTTAATATGCCTCTGGGCACACATGAGATATTAGAGATGTTAATAGGAAACTGAGCTTCGTTTCCATGCGATCCCAAGCTGCCAGGATAAGAATGACAGCAGCAGCAACAACAGCTGGGTTGGGATACATATACCTTATTGGAAGCTTGAGCGGGTTTCAAGAATACACCAGCCATTCTGAGGACCCTGTGTTGCCAAACCTATCTACAGATTGAATATTTTCTTTCCCCCGGCTTTGTCCTTAGAAAAGGACCCAAGGTGACTTACAGTAATGAGGGACAATATACAGTACCAGGTGCTGTAGGCGCCTGAAGTAGGAACTGGCAAACCACTCCAGTATTCCTGCCAAGAAAACTCCATGGACGTGGAGTCACGAAGGGTTGGTCACAACTGTAACAACACAACAACAACAAATATAATTTATGTTAAAAGTATTAGTATTTGTATAAAGATCTTACCTGTTTCAATACATCTAATATGAGTTCATTGAAAACTTCATTAATGGCCATAGACACTGTTTGTCTGTCCATTCCTTTGCTAAAACGACCACTTCCAATAAGCTCAATCAATTCCCAGGCAGAAAGACCATCCCAAGTGGTCTCCAGGCTGACCTTGTAGTGTTCAAACTGTAAGGACGCAACACACACACACAATGAAAACATATTCAAATTTGAGAACAGGGAATTGAGGGATGTCTTACAGCATTAAATATAAAATAACACCACGTGTTTCTTCTTGAATTTTAAAAATACATTTTAAAAATTGCTTCTAGGAATGTTTCCTGAGTTTGGATTTCTGAAACAGACAGGGAAGATAGGAAGTATATATTAAGCAAGACCATTTGACTTGATACTAATTTGCCTTTTTTTAACCCATTGTCTTTTCTATCCTTATTATGATTCATACTCCAAATTCTTAGGTCAAGGTCTTTCCCATCATTTCCTGTATGATTGTTTAACTTGGTGATGCGGTCCTGCATCATAATTGGGACCACCAGATACACTTGTAAAGAAACTGATTAATACATATACAGTAGTATATTTCATTACAACAGTTATCCAGTTTTTGTAATGTCTATCTAATAACTTCATCCTTTGCATGATCCAACATTTCCTGTTGGCTAAAATGTGCCCAGTCATTGGGCAGTGATCCCTCCTGTGGCATTTGGAACAGCAGGCTAACATTTTTCCTTTGAAACAAAATCAGTATTATTAGTATAGTATAGCGGCTGCTGTTTCTGTTTGAAAAATATTAGAAGATTTGGCCCAAATGTAGCTAGAACTCAGGCATGGCCAATTACTGGACCCAATTAGAATCTGGAGCACGCTGTCTCTATTGTAACATCTCTCCAAACCACATTGAATTATAACAGTTATAATTGTTGTTGTAAACCACTCTGTGACCTGTAGATGTGCAGCACATAAGACAAGTTGGTCTTGCACCATGATTAGGGCGACCAGGCCCAGTCGTAATGGTGCTGACTGATACATATCTTTTGCAACATCTGTTTTTATGTTCCATATCTGACAAACCTGACTTCATCCTTTGCTCCATAAAAATCGGTCCACTCTTACCGCACCCCCACCCCTTTCTGTTGTTTGTCATAGAGCCAACATTTTCTTTCTGCCCCAGTTTTCCGTGACATGCAAGCCCCCCCACATTCAAGAGCTGGCTTTGTTTCAGCTCTGTATGGAGCTTGCCAAGGGGAGACAGAATTTCTATACTCTTGTTGGACAGCAAACTCGGGATATAGTCAAGGGTCCCTTTCTTTTTTCTTGCCGTCTACTCTGAGAAGTGTTCCCCACAAAAAATCTCACACAGTCTTTGGAACTTTTGATCAGTGAATCTGGGCACGTTCCATCATGCCCCTTTGGTCTTAAATTCCTCAAGTTAAGCCAACTATGAATAGTGTTTTGAACTGGCCTCCTTACACCTGCGAGATGCCTCAGACAGTAAGTCATTGTAATGATCACTGGGTCAGCTGTGACTGCTGCTACAGCTAGCCAAGAACTGAACTATGTTGTTAGTTCAGAGAAGTATCTCTAGGGATGCTGGGAAGAGCCAAAGCATGTGTGATTATTTCTGAATTTTTTTTCTGGGTTTGCTAAGGAACTTAGAGCTGCTGTGCCACAGTGGGTCTTGCACAGATTTTCAAGGTGCATGTGTAATTTTTGTGTGTTGCTCTGCATACAAATTGTTATTCTAGTTTAAAACTTTTAGGTATACATTAATTTTTGAATTGTAGACAGGAATCCAGAGTCCAGAATTCATCTGTGCATTACACACATTGCTGTGATTGCTGTCTTGGAATCTGAGAGAGTGTTGGGTCATTATGCACTAAGCTGAGGAGTAAGAAGTGCAAAGCAACTCCCCTTGTTATTCCTTGTGCTTTTCTGCAGAGTTCAAAACACATGCTTGTATCTCCCTTTCTCTACCTTTTCTCTAGCAGAGAGTATGCAGGCTACCTCTGGCTCAAGTTTATGTACCCAGGCGTTACCACAAGGGATGTGGTGGAGACACATAGGGAAAAAGAAGCACAACATGTCTTCTGTTCCTTGCTTATAATCAAAGCCGCCTACATTCAAAGCCTCTCTAAATGGCCGCTAGGGTAATAGGTGGATGGGATATCAAATTTCATTATGGAGCTGCTCTGTACATCTTTTCCTTGCTTTTTATAATTGGGGAAAACCCAAGCAGGAAAAAAAATCTCATAATTTTGTGTAGCAAGTAGGATGTTTCCAGGCTCTTAAGAGGTGGGTTTTTGCACTGCTCTGTGATTAGTCGCATGATCACGTAATATACTTTAGTTACATTTCTAAATAAGTATTGTCTTCTGGGATACTAACAGTTTCAGACTTCAGGGTAGCAAAATCAGTGTATCTCTTCCAGAGGAATTACAGTTTGCTATTTTTTTTTTTATTTTCTACGTTGTATAGGAAGACATCTTTCTTTCTTTCTTTTTTTTTTAAAAAAACTTCCTGTATGATTTCTTTTGCATATGGGAATGTCAAAACCTGACAGTCCAAGGGCAGGTCCAGATGGGGTAAGTTGGAGCGGTCTGGTTCATGCTTGAATGGTTTTTCCTTTTAGTGCAATATGTTTTATTTCTCACTCAAGCAACCCTGTTCATTCTGATTGCTGGCTTTTGTCCTCTGAGAAAAGTCCAGGCAGGTATTTGGATTGCCCTGCTTTATCCTGGTTTTAATTGATGATATTGCCCTCCTTTTCCTGTGGTTGCTATTCAGCAAGTCTCAGCAACCTCCTCCTCCTCCTCCTCCTCCTCCCTCCTCCTTCTTCTTCTTCTTCTTCTTCTTCTTCTTCTTCTTCTTCTTCTTCTTCTTCTTCTTCTTCTTCCTCCTCCTCCTCCTCCTCCTCCTCCTCCTCCTCCTCCTCCTCCTCCTCAATAGGAAAGCATCAAGGCACCTACCTGGCATATATGCATAATGCCACCAATGATTTGTCTAGAATAACACTGCATCTATCTATCTATCTATCTATCTATCTATCTATCTATCTATCTATCTATCTATCTATCTATCTATCTATCTATCTATCTATCTATCTATCTATTACTTGAAGGGCTTTAAGGCAACAGGAACCGCTCTGACATGTAATTTTTGTGTCACTTGAAACAAATGGAACACCTAGAACCAAAATTTTCAAGATTCTAGCACTTAAGCATGCAAAATGCTTTCTAAAACTCATCTTTCATACATATGAGCTCTTGCAATGAAGTTGACTGAAATGTGACTTGCTTAGAAGAGGTTTTCACAGTCCTGGATTCTGAAAAAGTTCTGTCCAGCCTTTTAAAAAGATTTTGTGAATGTCATATTACCCTGAAAAGTAGTTTATGTTAAGGCATTTATCTACCCACAATCAAATTGTGGGATGAAGATAAAGATGAAACAGAAATGTATTACATTGTTTTTAAAGTTTGTGTCACGTTCACATAATTTCCTGCTATCCTCCTTGACTGCTCCTTCCTCTCCATCATCTGGCTCCATCTTCCTTCAATTGATTTCTTTGACAAAACTGGCATGAAATTAATGCAGTCATCCGATAGTTAACAGCATTCTTTGTTGTCTCCTTTCATTGAGGATTGGAATGTACTGTACTTCAAACTTTTCCAGTCTGTGGGATACTGTTTTGTCTTCCATATTTGTGGCATATTCTTTTTAGGATTTTGATAGGTTTGGTCCCCGTGGCTTCAAATAATTCTTTTTGTCTCCTGCCTACTCCTGGTGATTTATTTTTCCAGGTGATTTGAGAGCAGTTGCTTCTCAATCATGGAACACTTCTCATGGAAGGAAAGTTAATTTCCTTTTAGGATTAAAATTCTGTATGAGCACTCATAGCACATGTGATGGCAGGAAGAAATGGTGGTTAGTTTTTCTAATGCTGGGGAAATATTTCTGCAATTTTAAATCCTCATAAGTAACATTACAAAGCATCAGCATTTTCAGTAAAATTTGATAAATGCATACATTCATGATTGGTGAATTCAGGGCTTGTGTTTGATAACTGAGTGATATGTTTGTGTGATCAGGCAATCTATGTTTCATTTTTCTTCTGAAAGCTTTTGTGCATTACTTTGGATAGCCAGATATGAATTACACAGGTTTGCATAAAGGAAATGATTGTGTTAAATAACCTCAAAGCTGCTGTGCTGATGAACTTGGAGGGAAACTCTGTATAAAAGAAATGATAAACTTGTACTGATGGAGGTAGCATTCTTCAGAATAGTATGAGTAAGGTTGTCTTAAATTCTTAGTAAGACTGGTGCAACTGCCTTATAATACTGAATTGAGCCATTGATCTGTCCAGTCAGAATACTGCTTCTAATGTTCTCACAAAAGTTCAGGTGTAGTGGAATGTATTTAAGGCTCACAATAGTACAAATGAAATGCAATCACATATCTTTCCCCCCAACATCAAAGAAACGTAGCTTTCCAAATTACTTGGAAACTTACAGTTTTGCTGTACAGTATTTTACTATAGTCTTATTAATCCTCTGTATTTTTTTTATCTCTCCTTAGGTCCTTTCTCACAACCTGTGCACATTGTTGAATGTTCCACATGATCCAGTGGCCTTAGAGGAACATTTTAGGGATGATGATGAAGGACCCGTTTCCAATCAGGGCTATATGCCGTATTTAAACAGATTCATCTTGGAAAAAGTAAGTGTTCATCCAGAGTATGCATTTTGGGAGAACTCAGATGAGGCCCTCGTTATCTCCATTGTGAGGTTTCTACATTGTATGGGAAGCAGGTAAAAATATTTTAAAGAATGGCATGTAAATAAAAAGTGGGGGGACCCATGCACCCTTTGGTGGAAAGGAGGCCTGAGCCAGAGGGTTATGCTGTACCCTGCCCTGCCTCCTGGGCCAGATGTGTGTGCAAGTGGCATCATGTCTATGTGTGGACTCAGTTTTTATTTTATTTTATTGTTTTACTTTTGGATCGCAAACATTTTATTGATAGCAAGCAGCAAGATCTACAAGCACACAAGCCAAATGGTGGCTTAAACAGTTGAATATAATCTGGAAAAGAAAAAAAAGCATTAATATAAACTTAAAAAGAGGAAGGGTTTCAACTATGGTGAACATTTTAAATTTTAAATTTTAAATAATTTTTATACCGCCTGTCTTCTGGGGGAACTCCGGGCGGTTAACAATAAAATTAAAACAACAAAAAAACACGAAATGAAGGCAGTACAATAATGAAAGAAAACTATCAGCAAGAGGCGTCAAGAAGGAAAAGAAAAAAAACCTAACGAACTAATGGTGTACTGAAATATTTTGGGGATTTAGAATCTCCAGCGTCTCAAATGCAGAGGAGTCTTTCAGAATGAATAGTGCTGTGAAGTCTAGCTTGGTTTTTACCAGTAGAGATGGGCACGAAATGGAAAAATGGGGTTTCGCTTCCGTTCCGTTTCGTGCCCATCTCCCTTTGTTTACCGTTTTTCGGAAATGAATGTTTTAAGAAAACTTCATTTCCGTTTTTCGTTTTTCAGGTTATTCTTCCCTGTGGTGGATGAGAGCGCCAGGCGCACTGTCATCCCTGCGGGGAAGATCCCTTTAAAGAGACCCCATTCTGCCTCTGCATGATCTGCTTGCACAGCCGAGCCAGCGGTCCCCTCTGAAAGGAGGAATGCTGCTGCCCTGTCATGGGCTGGACCTCTTGTCAAATGACCTGGCTGGGGGTGGAGTCCCCCAGTCGGGAGGGGGTGTTTTGAAGCCTCCAGCCGATGAGCCGGGTCCCAGGATCCCGCTGAAAATGGCCCTTGAGAGGAGACCAGGGCTCTGCTCTGCATTGGCAAAGGGGCCATCTGAAGGGAGGTCCTGCTGCTGCCCTGTCATGGGCTGGACCTCTTGTCAAATGACCTGGTTGGCAATAGGGAGTCCCCCCAGTCCCAACCGGGTCATTTTTGAAGGGGTCCAGCCGATGAGAGGGTGGCAGGATCCCACTGAAAATGGCCCCGTGGCCAGCGCGGAGCTCCTGCATTGGCAAAGGGGCCATTTTCAGAGAGGCCCTGCCATGGGCTGGACCCCTTGTCAAATGGCCCGGTTGGCACTAGGGGGACCCCCTAGTGCCAAGCGGGCCATTTGACAAGGGGTCCAGCCCATGACAGGGCGGCAGGACCCCCGCCCGAAGCTCAGCTGATCTCCTCAGCCCGGGATGACAGCTGTGCTGGCCATCACCCAGGGCGGAGGAGATCGAGCCACGGTCTTGCAGGACTCTGACCCACAGCCTGCAGCCCACCAGCCCACCAGGCTGTCAGGCTCGGAGACTGGATCTCAGCCCCTTCCTTCCTGATGGAGCCTGCAGGGTGGGCTGTCAGGCTCTGTGGTGGAGAGGGGCTGGGATCCCGCTTCCGCACCCAGAGACCGGATCTCAGCCCCTTCCTTCCCGACTCCGCCCACAGCCTGCAGCCCACCGGGCTGTCAGGCTGTGGGGGGAGGGCGGCAAGAGGGGGCTCTGATCCTGCCTCTGGCACGGAGACCGGATGGCAGCCCCTTCTCAACTCCGCCCCCAAAGCTGGAAGCCGGAAGACTGACACTGGACCAGGAAGGCCAGCAGAAGCACAAGCAGGTAGGACGACTTTCTTCCATTCATCGGGCGGCCAGGCCAGTAACGGAAATGAACAGAACCGAAGAAAATGTTCTTGGTTCTGTTCGGTTCGAGCCTGGCCCGTCCAAATTGTCGTTTTTCGTTCCGTTATGTAACGGAACGACTAACGACTAACGGTAATGGAAAATTTGTCGTTTCGTGCCCATCTCTGTTTACCAGTGTGATCCATGGTGGGATATAAAAAGTTAGGTCTTTCGTCTTCTCTAAATAAGTTAAATCAATGTGTCAGTTTCCCCAGCAAAGACAGATGTCAGATTAAATACTACTTGTTTGTGCATTAGGACCCCCCCCCCGAGAATTTCTAATAGCTTGTGCTGCCCACGAGGCCCAGCATTTGCAAAAATGCAGTAGTTAATCCTAACTATATAGTTGCTCTGGGCAGTTGGACAAATGGGGTATCACAGACCTGTGCAGGCAGCCAAAAAATTGATTGCTGGATCCCCACAGTGTGCCTATATGGTGATAACTGGCAGAGAGGGAGATGCCAGTAAGCTATTTACAGTTTTCTGACACTGAATGTCATTGTCTTCTCAGTAAAGCCAACCGTTTATAAGTGGAAGAAGCCCCACTCTAACTTCCTTCCTTCTTCTGGACTTGTAATTACAACAGACTGCAGTGGCTATTTTAGAAAAACCTGCACTCGGTTTCATTTGATTTTACTTTTTCTGCTTCACTGACTTTCCGTTTTTTTCTGAAACTCAGTAAGAGCAAACTGAACTATCATCATCATCAGGTTTTTATTGCGGTATAAAACCATAAAAGTCATTAAAGACCAACACAATTGCAAAATTGTAGAGTTATAAAAACAGTGTAGATATAATAATGTACATAGGGATATCAAAATGATGATGATAAGAGCAAACTGAACTAATGATGGCCATTGGCTTCTTCTTCTTCTTCCAGTGAGGAAGGGAGGAAAGGCAGCAAGATCATTTCACACCTCCTTTCCCCTCCCACACTGTCTGGTGATGGTGCCAGCCATCTCTCAGGTGTGCATTGTGAGAACTGGCTGGATTTCACGCCCTGCAGAAGGATGATTGAAACAAGGAAGCCACCTTTTAATGCAAAGTCCACATACCAATTTGTCTAGACCGTATTTGCCATGAGTGATGGAAGTTTTTAGTATAAGAGGGTTAATCTGCAAGTAATGTAAAATATGTTGCATGCAACCAAGTGATTAAATATATTATTAAACAATTTGCATTGAAACCAGAGTGCACAAAAAAGGAAGGTTTGGAACTTGGTCTTGAGCTGTGATCCTGGCAAAAATCCAACATGTTACAAGTAGCCTAAAGAGAAAAGATCTTTCTTTTGCGGGGGTGGGGGTGGGGGTGAAGTAGCGGAAGTCCTTAATTTAAGGAAAATGTAATTTCAATATGTTGGGTGGAAATTTTCCCACCTTGCTTTGCAAGATCAACTTGATCCCTTGGTGCTAGGAAAAAAATCTTAGTCAAGTAAGGCATGGAGTTTTAACACTTGGCTGTGCCTGTTTCTAGCAATCTATGTGAATGGAAGCTGCCTAGATGTTCTAAGCACATCCAATCTTGCCTGATTTTGGAAGCTAAGCAGGGTTGGCCTTGGTTAGTACTTGGATGGGAGAACACCAGGGAATACCAGGTGCTGTAGGCATCTGGAGTAGGAACTGGCAAGCCACTCCAGTATTCCTGCCAAGAATACTCCATGGACATGGAGTCACGAACTGTAACAACGCAACACACACACGCATGAATGGAAATTCTTTGACGAATTGGGCATTTACCTGAACACTGTATTTTATTATGGCATGGCTGTATTTGAGTGATACATCTTAATCACATATAATGAATAGGGGTAACTACCCTGACACATTGAATGCAGGCCTTTTTTATGGGGGGCTGGTAGGTGTGGGGTAGAAAGTAAATATTTTCTACTCTTGTTTTGATTGAAAACCTAAAGCTCTGTCTTGTATTGAGTACATTGCCCTATTCTTTTCCTAATGAGTGCCCTTTCACAGATTGCTGTAAGTCTTTTCCAAGGGAACAGTAGTAACAATCTGCAAGAAAAACAATGAGACTCTGGGCTTACCAGGACACCTGCTAAACTGCCTCACCTCCCCCATGTAAATCTCAGAGACCAGGCCAGTCCAACTCTCAGAATACTTCCTCTTGTGCTCCTGATTGCAAATAAATTACTTATTTTGCTTAGCTAGTGGGGAGCGTGAGTTACCCTTTAACAAAGTCTACATTGTTTCACCAAGAGACCATGGAAGAATGCCCAGGCTGGCAATTCAACAAAAAAAGCAGCAGCCCTAGTGGAACATAGAACGGCTGATACCCCTAGTTAGAAATAAATTGAGCTTGTGTGTTGTGTTGTTAAGAGTTGTGACCAACCCTTCGTGACTCCACGTCCATGGAGTTTTCTTGGCAGGAATACTGGAGTGGTTTGCCAGTTTCTACTCCAGGCGCCTACAGCACCTGGCATTCCTTGGAGGTCTCCCACCCAAGTACTAACCAGGGCTGATCCTGCTTAGCTTCTGAAATCAGGCGAGATCGGATGTGCTTAGGGCAGGGGTGTCCAAACTTTTTACAAGGAGGGCCAGATTTGTCAAGGTGAAAATGTGTGGGGGCTGACCATTCAGCCACATTTGGCCCCGAGCCAGATATTGGACAAGTCTCTATAACAGGGGTCCTCAACCTTTTTAAGCAGGGGGCCAGATCACTGTCCCTCAAACACTGTTGGGGGCCGGACTAGATTTTGAAAAAAATATGAAGAAATACCTATGCACACTGAACATATTTTATTTGTAGTGCACAAAAACAGGAAAAAGAATGCAACAACAACAACAACAACAACAACAATAATAATAATAATAATAATAATAATAATAATAATAATAATAATAATAATAAATTACAATAAATAATAAATTACAATGATTTCCAGTTTTAACTTTTGCCCGAGTCTTAAAAACTGGCAAAAAATAAGAAATGCTAGACCTAGAGCTCAACGTAATGTAGCTCCATTTGTCATATTAAAACTTTGAAGTGCTCTGAAAAAAAAACCCTAACTGTTAGTGGTCCCCAACCTTAGGTAACCCTGGTGTTCTTGGACTGCAAATCCCAGAAATCCTGGTCAACACAGCTGGTAATCAAGACTTCTGAGAATTGCAATCCAAGAACACCTAGGTTACCCAAGATTAGGAACCAAGATCAGATAATCTACTTTTTTAAATATAATATGCTCAAAACATGATGGTTCTATAAGAAAATCAAGTTGTGTACTGTATAATATAATTTTGGTTTCTAAGCCAACTAAATAACTAAATCTGAAATGGTACTAAAAAGCATTTTGCTGCACCAATTTTCCTTGGGGGGGGCGAAAGAAGCAGGAAACCCATGTTTTTCACTGATTCCTGATTTGACTGTGTCTCTGCTGAGACAGCAAGGGGGAATCTGGAGTCACAGGGCTTGTCAAAGCTTTGTGAGGGAACAAAACATCAGTCAGAACCAGGCTATTTTGAGGTGAAAGGAGGCTTTATGAGGACTTAATAGTACAGTATCTAGTTTAAAGGGTTGGAATTTGGCCTCTTCAGAACTAAAATCAACATGGAGCTTTACAAGTACACAGAAACGTACACACACCTAGTAGCGACTGTAATGTTATTCCATCGGTTTAATTTAAAAAAGGATCTTTAAATCTTGAGCCACTAAGTCTGATCTGCAGAGGACCACAGGAACCACCAACCTCAGCGCCTCTGAGGCTCTGTTGGTCGTGTCGATACACGACCTCCATCACAGGCCCCTGATCATTCGCGAGCCTCAGAGGAAGAAAAGTCCCACTGCCCTCTCTTTCAGAGGAAAACAAGGAAGACCGTGCCTTTGGCTCTCTGCGGCCCCCACTCCCTTCATTAATTCACCCCTCATTTCTGACACCGCGTGGACTCCTAAGACGCCCCGTCCGAAAGCAATTTCTCTCTGATCTTGGCTTCGGCACCGTTCCTTTCCCAAACGGCCGCCATCACTCCCCAACCTCCTCGCCTGCACCTCGGCCCCGAGTCACCGTGGCGCGCCTCTCCAACCGACCCTCCTATCCTTCCCCCCACCAAAAAAAAACAAAAAAAAAAACGGACGCCGCGCGACCCCCCTTCCTCGGGAGGCCGAGCGCTCCCTGGCTCCACAGCCTCCTCACACAAGGCGACGGCGGGGGCTGCTGGGTGCCACTGCAGGGGGGGTCTTCTCTTCCACCTCCCACCTCCGAGACCGTTCCCCTCCCCACCCACAGACCCCGCACACACACGGATGGACGGGGCCGGCCGGCCGGCCGGCCGGAGGTGGGTGGCTCCCCAACTTTCCCTCTGGGGCGAGGGAAAGCCTGACCCAAACTCAACCGCCCCACCCAGAGCCGGAGCCAGAGCCAGCACCATGTTGGAGGAGGTTCTGTTCCTGGCTCACCTACCCCAGCCCTCCCGGCCGCCTCAGGCACTCACCTTGGGCCCCCCGGTGGGCCACCAGCACTAGCCCCACCAGTCCGTGTCCAATCCCTCCACCACTACCCCCATCACAAACACACACAACACACATACAACACACACATGCACCATCTCTGCGATGACAATTTACTTGCAACGCACGACCACCTGGATGTTCTCGCCCTTCTCCTCTTTCTTTCTTGCTGGCTCCCACAGAAGTCATCGTGAGCCAAGACCGGGTGGATTTGGGGGGGTGGGGTGGAAGATAACTATGGGGATGGATAGGATACCGGCTGCCCCTCCTCAATGCAGCCGCTGCAAGCAAGCAGGCAGGGAGACCGGCCAGCGGGCGGGCGGGCGGGCACGTCCTTCTCCCCACGCACTTTGGTGTGTGTGTGTGTGTGGGGGCGCTGGACGCCTCAGCCTCGCCTGCCCCACACAAGCGGTAGGCAGCGGTGTGTGGGGGGGAGCAGCCAAAGGCCCGGCGCCCCGGACAGGGGGAGCACTGGGGCGATTTCTCGGTAAATAATCACCGGCCGCCACGGCACGCACCCAAAAAAGCTCAGCAACTCCACCACTTTGAACAACTCACGCTCTTGCGCCTCGACCAATCAGGGGGAAAGGGGGAAAACAGGCGCGGGGCAGGATGGGACTTTTTAATTTTTCTTTTAAAAAAAATCTAGACTGGAAGATGTTAGGGAAAAGGGCGGCACCAGAAGAGGAGGAGTGTCCACTTGCCCCCACCCCCACCCCCATGACCCACCAAGCTCCGTGGCACTGGCGGCGGCACACCTCCAGGTGGGGGGGCGGGGGTATCCTTTTGCTCCCGGGGGGCGGATTCAGGGTCCCTGGGGGCCGGATACAGCCCGCGGGCCGTAGGTTGAGGACCCCTGCTCTATAACATGCAAGGAGGTAGGGAGGACGCTGCAGCAACAGAGCCGGAGGCAGGTAGGCTGGGAAGGTGGCTGGGTGGTGATGGATGGAGGCAGGGAGGGAGGGCAGGGAAAACATAAAACTGCAAGCTGATGCCTCCATCTGGTATGGGGAAGGGCCAGCTGGTGGGGATGCATGACAGGCTGAGCTGGCAGAGAGAAGAGGCTGCGGGCCACCCAGAATTTGTAAATGGGCCGCATTTGGCCCCCGGGCCTGACTTTGGACATGCCTGTCTTAGGGCATCTAGGCAGCTTCCATTCACATGCTGATCGCTCAGGGTTTCAGTTAGCTGCTGTTAGAGGATCGTACTGAACACTGAATGACAATCTACAATATTATTTCAACCTTGGCTTAGCTATGAAAGAGAAGCAGTGGTAGTCATTGCTGTGTTGCTATTGTATATCAATAATTTTGCACAGTTGCCTTTAAAATGTAAGAAAGTTGTGAGAGTCTTGTACATGCAGCCTGAAATGGTGGAAGTCGGTGCTATCACATCTGTTCTCCCTTGAGCCACTTATACTGCTGGCTCTTTTGTGTTCTGCTAAATTTTAAATACTGTGTGGTTCAGAGCAGGCAACATGCACTTTGAGGAGGTCAGCAAAGTAAACTTGGCCTTTAGCTTCAGATATCTTGTGAATATTGTTTCATTTCTGCAGGTGTCAGAATGGCATTCAGAGCTTCTTGTTGCTGTTGTAAGCATATTGTATAATTCTCCACTGTATATTTTTTATAAATCAGTGACAGTGTTTTGCTTTGACTAGGTCCAAGGAAACTTTGACAAAATTGAATTTAATAAGATGTGTTGGACTCTATGTGCTAAGAAGAACCTTCCAAGAAATATCTTGCTCCTTAGTGATGATGATGCTTTTAAAGTGTGGGTTATCTTCAATTTTCTTTCTGAAGACAAATATCCACTAGTCATCGTTCCAGAAGAGGTAGGAAGGATGTCGTTATTTCAAGTGTCCAAATATTATTCCAACAGTGTCCATGCTAACTGTATTTTTCTTTCTGTAAATGTAGTGTTGAGATGGTTGCAGAAAAGGTATTGAGTTGCAACGTTGTCTCATTAATTAATTAATCAATTAATTCCATTTATACCTTGCCTTTTACCCTAAAATGCCACTCATGGTAGATTGCAAACTTTTTAAATGAATAAAAACAGATGAAACCAAGGTTGATTAAAAATCATAAAATATAAACTATTCTCATCCAAAAATTATAAAGATGAAGCAAATACAATAAAAACCACAAGAATCAGGAAATTAAAAGCAACACAGCAGGGTAGGTTAGACATCACATGCCAGTCTAAAAAGATGTGTTTTTACTCCCACCTTAAAATCAGTCAGTGCCACAACAGACTAGAGTTTGGGAGGGAGTGCAGTCCATAGTCCCACATGCTTGTTAGACTGAACTCTGAAGCTATTGGTACTTCTAGGAGATACCAATACCTATTAAGATTGGAACATTTGGACAGGCTCGTAATGAGAGTGGCCTTCAGATATTGGCAGTAATTTTGGAATTTAACTCGCCTCCTGTCTCATACTTAGACAGATTGGCACTTTTTGACAAATAACATGGTCCAGAGAGTTACTAATGCTCAGGTAGGAAAGTAGCAGCATTTTTAAAATCTCATTGTTGCAACTCACCCTCAGGCCATAAAGCTTTTAAAATGCATTTCATTTTCAAAAGTATTTGGCTGTGGGCCTGCTGCCCCTGAAGGAAAAAAGCCCTATTGGGCAAAGACAATCAGTTTAATAGGTTGTTTTTTTTTAAAAAAATGCTGTTATTCTGACATTTTAAGCTGTGATTCAGCACATCTTAAAAAGAACAATGTAACCTATGAATTAAATTTAAATTATGTCAGTTTTAAAAGTGCCACAGGCCTCCTTTTTATCTATAGACAGATAATGTCTTTTAAAATATTTTCTGGAGATGCCTTGCCTTCAGTTACTCCACAAAATATTCTGATGATCTCTTGCTCACATTCATCATGGAGCTTATTCTGCTTCATTTGTTTGAGAAGTGCTTGAGAGAGAGTGCAGTGTCCCCTCTCCCTTCCCTGACTCTGAGACATTGGAGTCCTGACAATGAGAAAAGCCAAAGGCACAATTTGCACCTTTGGCCGTTTTTTCCGTAATCTTCAGTTCCTGTCATGATGTGTTCTGAAAGGATCCTGCAGTTGGCTTCCCCGTGCTCCTTTCCCAATGCGTTGCTCCTGAGTATAGGAATTCTTGGACACTTGAACGATGGAGATCTCTGCCGATGTCCAGTTCTCATCGTTAAAAGCACTGCTTCTGATTCTTACCAACTGATTACTGGATCAAAACTGCCATAAGTATCAGGAAAGACTTCCTAATGGTTAAAGGAGTACAGCGATGGAATCAGTTACTTTGAGAGGTGGTGAGTGCACCAATGCTGGAGGCATTCAACAGAAAATTAGAAAACCATCTTCCAGATATACTTTGATTTGGATCATTGAACAGGGGGGGGTTTGGCCCTTTCTAACTCCATGATTCTATGCTACATTTGAGGTAATCAGTCTGAACTCAACTTTAATTTTCTTGGCCTTCTGTTACAGGGAAAATACAGAGTTGGAGGAGAGAGAGAGAGAGAGAGAAGCAAGATAATTTGCATGACCTCTGCCATCTTTAACTTGAGAGAGTATATCTCAGAATGGTTACTTGGTCCTGGAACTGAAGTGGGGGGAATAGCACTGACAGGAGCCAAAGCTCTGCAAACCTGCCAGTAATGCCTAATGATTAACACGCTTCAAGTCAGATAGGAAGAATATACAGATTACTGTACTTAACCAGGCCAGGAAACAAGGTGAACATACAGAGATGAGCAAAGACCAGCACAGCTATACAAGTACATGTTCAGTTACTTCATCGAAATATTGATTACATTTATAACCTGCTTTTCCCCTTCTGGTGAGCACATGCTGAGTTACATGGTCTCATCCCAAGTTGTCCTCAGTGCAGCTGTATGAGATTTAGGTCAGGCTGGGAGAGGGTGACTGGTCCAAAGTCATCCAGGGAATACCATGGCCATGTGGGCATCTGAACCTCAGTCTCCCCTTTCCTTGTCTAGCTTTTTGACCATTAGACCACAGAATATTCTCTGCTGCATATCAGCCTGGCCTTATGAAACCCATATATTAAAAACCTTCTTCCAAAAGTTCTTCCTAAGAGTCCATTCATATAAGAAAAGATAAGAGATAAGATAAATCTTTATTAATCCCACATCGGGAAAATTTACTTGTAACACACCTCCCAATGTAAAGAACAAGCAAGAAGGGTAGGTGCACAAAAAGTGTAAAGTGAGGAAAAAAATAGACAATAGAGATTAGATGAAATAAACAAAAAACACCCAATATATAAATATACACTATAAAATTTGGATATAAAAATTAAATGTGAAAAAAGAAAGAAACTACAAAGAAACTACAATATTCCCCCACAGGAAAAGCAGGTTAGACTGTAGAGTTATAGAGTCTAACAGCAGTGGGAACAAAAGACCTGCAGTAGGGCTCCTTCCCACGCTGAGGATGTCTGAGTCTGCCACGCAGAGCCTCCACTGTCTGGTGCAGTGGGTGGGCGGTATTGTTCATAATGGAGGTCAGCTTGGCCAACATCCTCCTCTTACCCATCTCCTCCACAGAACCCAGAGGGCAGCCCAAGGCAGAGCTGGCCCTCCTGGCCAGCTTGTTCAGTCTGTTCCTGTCCTGCTCCGTACTACCTGAACCCCAGCAGACTACAGCGTAGTAGAGAGCTGAGGCTACCATGTACCAAATATACATTGCAAGGACAGAGTTCTTCCACTTGCACCTTTCCTGTAACTTCAGTATCAGCCCTGCTTTCCCATGACTAAATTGGAAACAAGCCAACAGCCATTCCTCTCGTGCAGTTGTTGAAACAACAGAACAATGGGGTAGATTCTGTTCTTTAAGCAAGAAAGCATTGAACCGTTCAGTTTCAGTCGGCTTCAACATGAAGCATGCCACTCGTGCATGTGTATGCAAATTTACCATCAGTCATGCAGGTATCTATTCCTGAGTAATGTCAGGAGATTGTGGTTTCCCAGCCTTAACAAACTTCAGCATCTGTGAATTGTAGAAACACTTGTTTAATAAGTGCTGAACTATCAAGTCGCCAAGTGACAGAAGATACTGGCTGCCACTCATACCTACTAGCCATGTTGGTTGTATTTGAGCGGCCATATGAGAGGCAATATGTCTCTATAGGCCCATTGCAAGGGAGCAGAAGCAGGAACCCTGAACACAGTCTGCACTTGTAGGTTTTTAGGAGGCATTTGGTTGGCCACCGTGGGACTTGAAGGCAGGAACGAAGGGACAAGATGACCCCTGAGACTGATACAGGGCTCTTCTAATGTTCTTTATGGCCCTGTTGTCATCTTAGGACAGCTTGATAATTTTAATATTGTTTGTGTATTCACCTAGTTGAAGAATAAGAGTTGTTCATTACCATGAGTCAATAGCCTCACCCTGGAACTCTTCTTATGCATTGTAAATTTTGTGGCATGACATAGGTTTTCGTCTTGAGAGTAATTTCTGCTTGCTCAGAAATACAGAGCAAAAGCCTTTGATCCTATAGATGGTGCTGCTGTATTTGGCCCATACCTAATAATGTCAACAGGATTATAGATAGGAAGATGCTCTCTTCCCATTGTTTATCTGGTTGACGGGGTATTCTTTTGCTGAAAATCTCTCTGTCTTTTTCTGTACAGATTGAGTACTTGCTTAAGAAATTAACGGAAGCCATGGGATTAGGATGGCATCAAGAACAGTTTGAACACTACAAGATCAGCCTGGAGACCACTTGGGATGGTCTTTCTGCCTGGGAATTGATTGAGCTTATTGGAAGTGGTCGGTTTAGCAAAGGGATGGATAGACAAACAGTGTCTATGGCCATTAATGAAGTTTTCAATGAACTCATATTAGATGTATTGAAACAGGTAAGATCTTTATACAAATACTAATACTTTTAGCATAAATTATATTTGTTGTTGCTGTTGTGTCATTATAGTCATAACCGACTCTTTGTGACCCCATGTCCATGCGGTTTTCTAGGCCGGAATACTGGAGTGGCTTGCTAGTTCCTACTCCAGGTGCTTACAGCGCCTGGTATTCCTTGGTGGTCTCCCATCCAAGTAAGAGCCAGACCGGACCCTGCTTAGCTTCCGAGATCAGGCAAAGGTTAATTTAGGCCTCACTTTCTTTACACTGCATGCTTTGACAATGTTTTGCATCAGGATAAGAAACTTTTTATAGGAAGAAAAGCTGGATTCTGCAACATGTAAAAAAAAACATTCAGATTGTTAGTCTGGGTATATTTCCCCTTAAAAACAATTCTAGCCTTTTTCTGCTTATCTTGAGAAAGGGAGACTAAGAAAGAAAACCCTTTGCTGCCTTCCTTGTGGCTACTAAGATGTCACAAAATGTTACAGTCCATTTTTGCAGAATCTAGTAGCTTGCTTACTTTGAACATTAAAATCAAGTTTCCTTGAGATTTTGTATTCTGTGCCCAGTTTCAGTTTTTCTTTGTTTAAGCCCAGAAAGTAAAATTATCTTAATACTCATGCATTCATGGTAGCATATCCATTTAAGACCTGGGACAAATTGTAGATATAACTTTGCACCATCACCTAAGGAAAAGCTTGATTTGGAGGATTTATTGACAAATAAAGAATTGCAGCATACATTTCTACGGTCAGTGTATATGTATGCGTACATAAAGAAAACAAGATATAAGTAGGGTAGTGATTCATATTTTTGTTTCTGTGAGACTCTTTGATAGTGACCTTTTTCAAATTGTAGCCACATTGTACAGTACTTAGAGTGATTTGGAATGTGCTTCTTGCTAACATGTTGGTAACCACATTTTAATTTCTATAAAACAAGAATTATAGGGTAGACAAGCCTGGACTTGGGCTCTTGTTGGGTGGCATTTAGACTGTACAAAAAGTGTGCAGTATTTTAAAAAAACCAAATCCACAGTTTCAGACTGTGCGCCTCTAAGTTTGAATACCATTTGAAACATGCAACCATGTGGGGGAATAAAGAGGAAGCAAGAATCTTTTCAGACATCCAGGTGCATGAGTGGAGGATGTGGTATAGGCGGGGGTGGGTGGGAAAGGGGACAGTGCTAAAAATGCTACCATAAGTTTAGCTTTCATGAACTCAGGACTATTAATGATTATGCACAGTTGATTGGTACTGGTCAGATGATACACTGTCATTTGATGACGGGTATATCCCTTTGGGTTCCATTGACTTGCCCCCTTTCATTAATTCCAAGACTCTTGATGTTTTCACTCAAGACATCCTCCAGACCAACAACATCATATAGCACAGGGTTGATCGAATGCATCCTTCTGGACATCAAGTTCTCTCCATTCAGATCTTGGAGAATTTTAGTTCTAAACTAGCAGCTGGTAAAGTGTGTCTCTCCAGAACTTCTTAGACAGCAGTTCCCAGCACCCTTTGTCATTGGTTGGGCTGTCTAGGGTACATGGAAGTTCCAGTCCAGTCGATCTGGAGGGCTTCACTTTGCCCACTCCTGACCTAAATTATCATTCTAAAATTCCTCTCCTATCTTTCGTTGCACCTTTTTCTTTCTTGGAAGTTTTCTGACTACTCAGGAAAGTAGAGGTAGTGCCAAAAATGCTTTTATAGTTTGGAAGCTGAACTCGAATCCAGTTTTCCCTTAATTTTTTTTTAGATGAACATTCACCCAGTACTCTGTGTTTTATTCTAACACTAGTAATATATTCACCTCCCCACCCACCCTTCAAACGAGAACAACTTATATCTTGTGATTGCTTGCTTTTTAAACACTTCTGGAGTGAAAATTGGCAGAAGAAACAAATAATTTTAAGGCATGCAGATAAAATAATATTAATGGCAGAAAGTGTGCTCGTGCAGATGCACACAAGCAGAGAGAGGGGGGGAGGGAGGGAGGGAGGGAGGGAGGGAGAGAAAGAGAGAGCACAAATAGTACCAACTGACAGTGAGCAAATCCTCTTTCTCAATCCATCCCCCTCCTCCTCTTCCTCCTCCTCCTCCTTGGACAACACTCCTGGGTTTGGTTTTGGTTTGACAGGTAAAAATGGAGCTTGTTTCAGAGGGCAAGAGTCTTTTAAAAAAAGGCTAACAGGATAGCTATACAGTATGAGGAAATTACAATAGGAAGCATTGTACTGTTTGTGAGGCAGCTCTTTGTAACAGCACCACCTACAGCAAATACAGAGTCCTATTTTCTGTGTGGTCATTGAAATTGCAGAGATCTGAATTCCTGCGTGTGATTTTACTGAAAGTGAATTTCCATTTCCCTTGGTATGTAGCTGCACTCTAAATTAGAGTGTGAGTTGAAAAATGTCCTCCCGTGCATTGGTGGAGGGGAAACCCAAATCCTATCTTAATCTTTGCTGGATGGCTCTGGATTGGGTTAGGATTTCTCTGTCCTACAACCTTAAGAGCTTTTCACTGAAAAAACAAATATATAATTACTTTTGTTTCTTAAAAAACATTTTTAAACATCACTTTTAAATATAGCAACGATTGTTGAGATTAAGCAAAGCAGAGTGTTCTGCTTATATACTGCCCCATACCACTTCAAGTAGTCTCTGGGTGGTTTAGAGTTTTTCATTACAGTAGTGCAGGCTATATATTGCCCTCCCCCAGCAAGCAGGGTACTCATTTTACTGACCTCAGAAAGATGGAAGGCTGAGTCAACCATGAGCTGGCTACCTGGGACTGAACCCCAGACCATGAGCACAGTTTTACCTGCAGTACAGGCATTTAACCACTGCGCCACTAGGCTGTTGGAAGAAACTGTTCTTCAGATGTTTTAGACTTGATCTGGTTGGAGTCATGATGGGAATTATAGACTGAAACACCTGGAGGTTCACAGAGTTGTCTACTCCTGAATTATATTAGATCTGATTTATGTTAATTGAAAAAAATGATTACTTTTTTGTTAAATGTGTTTGAACTTCAGATCAGAAATCTAAACGAGAAATTCTAAAGTAATGATAATGTAAGTGTATTTTTTATCTTTTACAGGGCTATATGTGGAAGAAGGGCCACAGAAGGAAAAACTGGACAGAACGTTGGTTTGTTTTAAAACCTAATATTATATCGTACTATGTGAGTGAAGATTTAAAAGACAAAAGAGGAGATATCACACTGGATGACAGCTGTACTGTGGAGGTAAATACCAGAAGTATTGTATGTTAGAATGGACATTGGAATATTATTTTAAAAGGCTCAAGTCTGCAGAAGGTGACTGCTCAGGGTGGAAGTGGGCAACCATGGAGAAGGGGAGCTGGAGGATATCTGTTGGAAGGCAAATTCCACCAGGTATGTCCCTTTCCAAGAAATTCCTGGTTTGTGTGGCTGATAATTTTCTTTTGCAAAAAGTGGAGAAAGAAACTAGAGCACTAGCTATCCTTGACTTGATTCTTACCAGTAGATATGACTTGAGGGAGTGGCAGTATGGGAAACTCTGGGTGAGAGTTGATTTCCAAGGAATCCAAAGCAGAGTATAGCCACACATGTATGCTGGATTTTAAAAAAAGTAATTTTTAATAAGATGAGAACAAGGATTAGTAAGGTCCCATGACAGGAGATTCTAACACAAAAAGGAGTTCAAGAAGGGTAGTAATTTCTTAGAAAGAAAGTTCTAAAAACACAGTTGCTAACAATTCAAACAATACAAAAAGATGGGACAAAAAAGGCCAGTGTGGCTTCTCAAAAACTCAGGAAGCACCCAAAAATAAACAAGGGGCACATATAGGAAGTCAAAAGAAGGTCAGATAATGAAAGAAGAGTAGAGATGGGCACAAAATGAATTTTTTTCGTTTCCTTGTTCGTTATTTGGTTCATTACATAACGAAAAGAATAATGACCCTAGGGCAAATTTAACACAAAATGAACTGAATCGAGAAAAATGGGTTCGGTTAGGTTCGTTTCGTTAATGGGGGGGGGCGAAAATGTCTCCTACCTGGTGCTGGTCCGGAGGTCTGGTCTTCTTGGCTTCTGGGATGGTAAGCAGGAAAAAAAAAGCTAATGACAGCCGCGCTACAGCTGTAGCGCGGCCATGTGGTTGGCACAGTAAAAAAAAAAAAAAGGAGAACCAACCAGGCCCCAAGGGTGGCCTGGTCGGCACCCCTCCAAAAAAACTTAAAAAACCCCAGTGCCGACCGGGCCCCAGGGGCCGTGCAGTCGGCACTGAAAGGAAAACAAAACAAAACAAAACAAGTTCTGAACCCGGAAGTGGGGGGAACCCTGCTGCCGCGGCACCCGCCTCCAGCCTCCCCACACAGAAAGCCCAAACCCAGCGGCAAGGGGTCGCCGCCACTGCCTCCTCCGAGCCCCACCGCCACCAAAGCCGCCCTTGCCGTCCCGCTGCCTTCGCAGCCCGAGTGAGTGACAGCCGAAACGGCCGGAGGTTGCAGCTCCACCTCCAAGCCCAACAGGTCGGTGATGGCGAAGCTTTTGGAGCGCAGGCTCCTGGCGGGGGAGGCTGTGTGGGGAAGCGAGGAGGAGGGATCCTCCCCCACCGGGCTGATGTGGCACAGGGGTGGATGGGGGAGCGGAAGGTGTTCTCTCCTGGCTGGCACCCTAAAATAAAATAATAATAATAATAAAAAAACAGCGCCGACTGGGCCCCAGGGGCCGCGCGGTCGGCACTGAAAGGGAAAAAAAAACAAAAAGTCCCACGCTACAGCTGTAGTGCGGGGCCTGAACCCAGAAGTGGGGGGGGGAATGAAAATGAAAATGAAAATGAAAATAAAATTTAAAAACGGGGAGCACCAACTGGGACTGGTTGGCACCCTAAAATAAAAATAATAATTAAAAAACCCCAGCGCCGACCGGGTCCCAGGGGCCGCGTGGTGGGCGCTGGGAAAAAATGGGTAATAATGAATAACAAATTAACGAACCAACAAAATGAATTTTTCCATGGAAATTTGTGAAAATGAAACAAAATGATCTGGACCTCTCAACGAAACGAAACATCATTTTTTCGATTTTTGCCGATCTCTAAATAAGAGTACATACAAGTAGCAAGGAATTGCAGGGGTTGCTTTAGGAGGGTAAAAGTTGAGAATGAGCTGAGGTTAGCTAGAGAAACTAAAAGCAACAAAAAAGTATTCTTCAGGTATGTGCATACCAAAAGACAAAGAAAAGAAACACTGGCTCAGCTTCTCATTGGTGATGGGAAATGATAACCAATGACAAAGAAAAGGCAGAAGTGCTAAATTTCTATTTTAGCTCAGTCTTTTCCCATATTCGAGACTATGACTCTCCAGAGAAAATGTGAAGTGCAAGTGAAAGGGATGGATTGTACCTGGAGTCTGATAAACAAACAATGAAGGAATAATTCACCACCTTGAACGAGTTCAGATCTCCAGGGTCGGGTGAACTGCATCCAAGAGTATTGAAGGAACTGACTGAAGAATTCTCATAATCACTGTCCTATTATTTTCTTGAAATCTTGGGAAATGGACAAAGCACCACTTGACTGGAGCAGGGCTAATGTCTATCATCAAAAAGGGCAAAAAAGAGGAACCAGGGAATATAGACCAGTCAGCCTGACATCAATCCCAGGAAAAGCTTAAAAAAGTGGTCACTATGCCAGCACCTAGAAAAAAATGCAGTGATAACTAGGAACCAACATGGAATTGCTAAGAGCAAATCCTGCAGGGTGAATCTGATCTCATTTTTTTATTTGGTAACTTCCCTGATAGAGGAAATGCTGTAGACATAGTATATATTGTGTTTTGCAAAGCCTTTGACAAAGTGCCCCGTGATATTCTGATTAGTAAACTCACTAGGTGTGGGATGGATGGAACAACTGTTAGGTGGACACACAGCTGGCTAGAGAATAACATTCAGAGGGTGATGTTTAATGGCTTCTCAGACTGGGAGGAGGTAACAAGTGGGGTAGCCCAGGGTTCAGTTCTAGGCCCAGTGTTTTTCAACACTTTTATTAATTACTTCGATCAGGCTAATCAGATTTGTGGATGACACAAAATTGGGTGGAATAGCTAACACTCTGGGAGACTGAAATAAAATTAAAAAGGATCTAGATAGGCTTGAACACTGGGCTGAAAACAACAGAAAGAAATTCACTAGGGAAAAATGCAAAGCACTGCACTCACGAAAAAGAAATCAAACTCACAATTACAAGTTGGGAGGATACCTGGATCAGCAATACTGTGAAAGAGAAGGATTTTGGAATTGTTGTAGATCACAAGCTAGATATGAGCCAACAGTGTGATGTGGCTACATTAATAGAGGCATGGTCTCCAGGTCCTGCAAGGTAATAGTTCCCTTATATTTGGTGCTGCTTAGGACTCACCTTGAGTACTGTGATTAGTTTTGGACACTGCACATCGAGAAGAGTGCTGGCAAATTGGAACAAGTTCAGAGGAGGGCTACAAGAATGATTAGGGGGTTGGACACACAGCCTTGTGAGGAAAGACTGAAATAACTGTGTGTGTTTGGCCTTGAGAAAAGAAGATTGAAGGGAGATGTCATACTAGAAAAGCTGTCATACAGAGGATGGGGAGTGTATGGTCTTGATCACCCTAGAGCAGCGTTTTTCAACCGCTGTTCCGCGGCACACTACTGTGCCGTGGGATCTTGGCTGGTGTGCCGTGGAAAAATTCTTCCCACACCAGCAAGGCAGCGGTTGTGTAATTCCTCCCCAGTTCTGAGACGCGGTCCTGGGGAGGAGAGTGGACTACCTTTCCCGGCATGTTTTGCTTTGTGCGCCGAGGAAAGGCTGGCCGTGGGCGGGGAAGGAGGGAAAAAAAGGAGGAGGAGGAGGAGGAGGAGGAGGAGTCTGACTGGAGAGCGAGAGAGAGCCGGGAGACCTGCAAGGGTGGGCGCGCGACCTTGCCGAGCCAGGTAGGAGCGGGCGTGCGCACCCCTCGGCGGCCCTTAACAATGGTCTTTTTTTTTGTTGGGGGGGGGGAACAAAGTCGGCCGCCGGTGCGACCAAGCCCCCCTGCCCTGCGGCCGCCCGGGAAGAGGACGCGGGGAGGTCGGGGAAAGAGGGGAGGGGAGGGGAGGGGCAGCAGGCCACCGCCCAGATGCTCGGTTTCTTCCCGCCGGTGCGCCCTCCTGCCTGCTGGCCGACTCCGGGGCTCCGGCAAGAGGCGAGGGGGGGGAATTCCCAGCGCGGCCCACGCCGGACTGTGTCCTGGGTATCTCGCCGCCTGGCTGGGGCTCGGCGGAGAGGCGGGTGGTGGTGGGTTGGTGCCGTTTCTCCTCCTCCTCCTCCTCCCCCCTGGGCTGCCGCCGCCGCCTCCTTCTCCCCACAAGTGGCTCGGGAGGGAAGGCGGGGAGCGGGGCCCAGCCGGCGGCTGGGAATTTCCCCGTCAGCCGAGCACGTCGGGCCCACAGGGGCTCCGGGCGGGACAGCGGCCGGGGAGGAGGAGACAACGGGGCCGTCGTGAAGCAGCAGTTTGGCCTCGGAGGCAGCCCGTGGTGGCCTCAGGGGGAGCGCCGTCCGTCCGTCCGTCTCCTTCCACTCCCACTCCCACCCCCGCGACCAAGACCACCCCCCCGCCGCTGCTGCCGCTGTTAGTGTCGTCGCCATGGAGGTCGAGGTGCCACAGGTGAGGCCAGGAAACCTTCGTCTTGCCCACCGGAAGGGGCGGGGGGGCTCGCCAAGGAGAGGGTCCCCAAGGAGGAAAGAGAGGCGGTGGGGAGAATGGTTCGGCAGAGAGGGTCGTGCCCAACGTTTTTTTAAGTTTCGGGTCGCGGCAGAAGGGACGAGGGTGTTGATTTTTTTTCTACTTTGCTTGAAGCATTCGAAAAGAGGAGGCAAGTGTTCCTCTGAGCATGTGCAGAAGAACTCTGCTCTTTTTTTCTACTAAATGTGGCATTACAGTTATGTGGCAGGGATCCCGAATGCTTCAGATCTGTTTGAATTTATCACCACCACCACCATTATCATATAAGAGTAATAACCTTTGAACTGCAAGGGACCCTATGGATTTCTCGAACCCAGCCCCTGTTAAGGAGGCCCAGTGTGGGGATCGAACTCCCAATTTCAGCCTCCACAGCCAGAGATCAAAACCGGTTAAGCTATGCAGCAGTCAGGGTTTTTCTTGTTCTTTCTCTGTTTTAAACTCTGGAGTTAATTGGGGGGGGGGCGGATGAGGAACATGGTGGAATACAGGTTTGGAGTGAATCCCTAGGCCTAGGGCAGCGTTGGCGAACCTGTGGCCCTTGGGAGCCCTTTGTGTGGGCACAGAGTTAAATTTTTTAACATTTTCTAATGGTGGTGTGCCTCGTGATTTTTTTCATGAAACAAGTGTGCCTTTGCCCAAAAAAGGTTGAAAAACACTGCCCTAGAGGGCAGGGTGCACAATGTTGGTCTCAAGTTACAGGAAGCCAGATTTTGGTTGAATATCAAGAAAAACTTCCTTACTGTTAGAGCAGTACAGCAGTGGGTGTGCAGATGTGTGTAGATAGATAGATTCCATTTTTATGCAGCTGTGTGTAGATAGATAGATAGATAGATAGATAGATAGATAGATAGATAGATAGATAGATAGATAGATAGATAGATAGATGTAAAGAATATGAAATAGATATCTGATTGGTATATGTGGCATATTTTTCTACCTTTAGTATTCATGGTTCTTCTGAATTAACAGCTAAAATTGCTATACAGTATTTACAAGCATTTTTGTGTCTATCCACGCAATGCTATATTATGCATTATATATTACCAAACGTTTTGCTACTTATACAAGCTGCTTCGTCAATCTACTGACAATGCTGCTTGCATGAGTAACAAAACATTTCAGTCTCTCACAAAAAGAAGTCCAGTTGCCATGACTCAATTTCCAGATAAACTCACCTGGATGACTGAGAATCTTTGCAGATGTATATTATGCATTATATTACATGGAACTAATATTTTTATTAGGCCTTGCCTGACAAAGATGGAAAGAAGTGTCTGTTTCTCATAAATAGTTGTGAGAAGTGTTTTGAGATAAGTGCTTCTGATAAGAAGAAGAAACAGGAATGGATTCAAGGTAAGAATGAAAGTTCTTCCTACTTTCTTACTGACTGGCACCTTTAGGAACTAAAGGCTGGGAAATAATGGTGAGTCACAGAATGCATTTAGGCACATATATATTCCACCTGTGTGTGTGTGTGTGTGTGTGTGTGTGTGTGTGTGTGTGTGTGTGTGTGTGTGTGTGTGTGTGTGTGAAATAATTTCTTGAAATTCAGCTGTATCTACAACCCAAAAATATATCTGTAATTTGGTTTTAAGAAAAACATTATAGACTATTATTTATTTATTTATTTATTTACCAGATTTTTTAGCCGCCCCACTACTAAGAGGTCTCTGGACTAGAAAGGCTAGTATTGTTATAACACATTTGGAACATTTCTAATACTGCATCTACAATGAGTTTCTTTTTATTGGCATGGAACTTGCTAGTGTTTTGGCAGAAGTGTTTGTAAGCAGTAAACAATCCACATTCTCTTTCGTGGGTGTTCTCTGTTTCTCTACCTCCTCACTTCTGTAGAATCAACAAAATACAAAAATAAACTAGGGGTTGGCTTTTGTGGCATGAATGTCATTCTGGCTATAATTATATCAGTTCATAACCGAGCCATATGGTTTCCAGTGGTGTGCGCTGGCCTTTCAGCTGTACAGATGGTACAGGCTGTTTGTTTTTATAATACAAATTTAGACAATTATGGCCTTTGGGAACCAAAATGGCAAGTAGCTTTGGAAGCCTATTATATCTGTTTGTCTCCTTGCTATTTTTAATGCCAGTTCACAAGCCTAGACACTAAGCTCCAAACATCCAAGGCCCATTCTCTAACATGAAAGCATGGGAAGAACCAGGAGGGAGGTGAGAGTGGCAAATAGGGATGGGCACCTAATGAAAAATGAAATGCTGTTTTGTCGTTTCGTTAGCTAGGGGCACACCCTTTGGACTTCATAACTCAGCCCCCTTACCCCAAATGTTTCCAAATTTCAGGGGGTTCCCTAAAATCACTTTCTGAAGGTACATCTGCTACTTTAGTGCCCCAAGGTAAGTAATTTTTAGTGCAATTATTTTAAAAAAACTGAAATCAAAATTTATTTACCTTGGGCCTCCAAAGTAGCAGTGGTACCTTCAGAAAGTGATTTGGGACTTAGGACTGAAGCTTTAAAAGGGCTGGAGGTAGTTAATTGGCAAAGTGTGCTGGGAGCGTGGAGGCAAATCAGGGAGTTTATGGTATTAACTCCCTAACTGCCTCCACGCTCCCAATACACATTGCCAATTTACTACCCCCAGCCCCTTTAGAGCTTCATAACTAAGTTCACTTACCCCCCCCCCATATTTCCAGATTTCAGGGGGTTCTCTAAAATCCCCCACACACCCCAACCTGTCAAAAAGCCCCAGCTGGTAGGCGAGAGGAGGGGCAAATGGCAGAACGGAGCAGGTTTTTCCCTTCTTGATGCTCTGTTCTGCCTTTCACCCCTCCCCCATCTACCAGCTGGGGCTTTTTCACAGGTTGGGGTTTGGAGAGGTGGCACCCCTTCCCCCCACACCCCAACCTGTCAAAAAACCCCAGCTGGGAGGCGGGAGAAGGGCAAAAGGCAGAACGGAGCACCGAGGTAAAAAAAAATCCCTGCTCCCTTCTGCCTTTCACTCCTCCCCTAACCCTAACCCTAACCCAAGCACAACAATCCAGATTTCATGATTTATATCAAAGTCTTTGAGATTATTCTCCTTCATGAAACCTGGGAACAAGATCAAATGAATTTGGCAAATCTATTTATTGCATGTCTGGTGTTCAGAGACCTAGTTTAAACCTCTTGTACTGCCATAGAAAAACAGACTTAGATTCACTCATTCTTTACAAGCTGACATGGCACCCAGAGTTTTCCAGTCGTCATAATATTAACATTTTTGATTATCCTCTTTTCAATCCACATACTGTAAAGTGCAAGTTATTTTGTTTGTTTGTTAATTGGTGTTACAGTATGCTTAGTTCTACTATTTGTGTGCCTCCCTAATATGATCAAGAAACTGGCCATCAGCGTACATAGGAATTTGTCTTCTGCTGAGCCTGAGCACTACTCCACCTCTCTAGTCCTGTACTCATATTGCTTCCTTTGCTTAGCAGTGTCACTCCCCTATCCCAGGCAGAAATCTGTTCCAGCAACTGATATCTGGAATCCTTCACCTGCATTACCAATCTGGCTGTCTGTGAATAAACAGTGATTCCCCCTACAAAGTCTCATTTACACTTAGATTCCATTGAACCTAAAGAAATTGGAGTAAGGCTTCAACAGGCTGCAATCCAGTGGGGTGGTTTTTTGCTTATAAAGCTCCATTTGAATAGACTCAATACAGTACAGTATTTATATAGTGCAACTATCAAACCTCTGCTTCTGCATCTCACTGGCATGGTTTGATCAGCTGTGAAGCAGTTTATTTTTAGTCAAGATGTATACTTCTGGCCATTATGCCATGCTGTATGTATGTTGTGTTGTTACAGTCGTGACTGACCCTTCGTGACCCCATGTCCATGGAGTTTTCTTGGCAGGAATACTGGAGTGGTTTGCCACTTCCTACTCTAGGTGTGTACAGCACCTGGTATTCCCTGGTGGTCTCCCATCCAAATACTAACCAGGGCCAACCCTGCTTAGCTTCCAAAATCAGGCAAGATCGGATGTGTTTAGGGCATCTAGGCAGAAATAAATAGGCATATCTAACATTTTACATGTACAATTTTTAAACTGTTTCTGCTGTTTTTATTTGAGAAGAATATTCATATTGCTGTTTCAGCTAATAATATTTCATTCATTGTTCAAAAACTAGCCTGAGTAAGTTTTAATTAGGAAGCAATAAAAATGGGTAATGTTGCTTTTTTGGCCTCATAAAGGAACCAAGTGTGATAAAGGAAACAGACAGTTCCAAGCTAATAGTTGTGACAAACAATTTCTCTCTTTCTCTTAAAACAAGAAAATTATTCTAATTTCTTAATAAGATAGTATTTGTTCTCACTACCGCATTCCCTCTTCAAATGCAAACAGCCATTCAGACGACCCTAAATTTACTAAAATTGAACAGCCCTCCACCACACAAGGAGGCAAGACAGAAACGTAAAACGTTACGCCAGAAGTTGCAAGCTGAACAAGAGGAACTGGAAAGGCAAATGAAAGAACTACAGATGGCAAATGAGAACAAACAGAAAGAACTGGAGACAGTCCGTAAGGTGAGCTCTTTTTCCTCTGTGTTAACCCGAAACATATTGTTAAATGTTTGCTATAAATAGGACTTTCTATTACTGTATTGCCCCAGAAAGTCAACAGTATTATGTACAATTACTGTTAAAAGAAGAATTGTTGCTGAAAACAAAAAATGTTGTGTAGTAAATGGCCTGTGCTTTTCGATTGGGGAGCTCTATCTCACATAGAAGAGTTGTGCTGTTATTCCAGCAGTCTGAATTTTAATTACCTTGATTGTCTTGCAGTCAAGGGGAGGAGTTTTGCTGGATGGTGCCAGGCATACAGTTTGACATGCATGAAATTTGCAGACCTGGATGAGGATAAAAGTTTCAGGTCCTTTGCATTTCCTTCATTTTCCTTATGTATGGATGGATATGCAGTAGACACAACATAATAGAATTTTATTTTAAATAAAACCTTGCTTAAACCTTACTGGCTTGATCACAGGAGACGTCAAACCTGTTAGGAAATTTCCAAAACTGAAGTTTGTTATAGGCATAGCTCAGGGTGATTACGGCAGTCTGAGAGTCTAATGAGTGAAATGCATACATGAAATCTTCCATAATGATTACTAACCACCATTGAAACAGACAACATGGAAAAATGCAGACAAATGTAAATCCCATCTTCCTTCCATGTTTAAACTAGGCTTTGATGGAAGTTAGAAGGATTCTGGAAGTACTATATCTCAGCTAGCAGAATGCAAACTTGGCAAAGTGTCTTTCTTTCTTTCTTTCTTTCTTTCTTTCTTTCTTTCTTTCTTTCTTTCTTTCTTTCTTTCTTTTGTAATCTACAGTAAAGTACAGTGGTAGCCCAGGCTACAAATGCTTCAGGTTATGAAAAACTCAGATTACAAAATTAAATTATTGGAAATGGGGAAAATTTTCAGTGGCATGCCTTGGATTACATTTTTTTTCTGTTAGGCATTGTGAAAAAAAGTGCACCCATGATGCATTGCACTCCCATAGTTTGTGAAAATGTGGGAGGAGTTGGAGCAGTTTTTTCATCAAGTTTTGGACCCATTCTGGACATTTTTTGCAGTGGGTTTTGGATTTTTCGAATTTGTTAGGTGCATTTCTCAAGCGGTGCAAATGTAGGAAGCTGATCTTTTGTTGCTTCTGTGCCTGTTCTGTTCATTCTGCATTGTGGGGGGAGGGGCTTGACTGTTTTTGAATTTTTTTCTGCCCTCCAGGACAGATGAATTGGTTTACACATTTTTCAGGATACAAAATGTCCTGGTGAATGCATTATTTATTTAAACCTAGGTACCACTGTAATAGTTTCTCAGGATCGTTCAACACTTTAACTTAAAAATAAAATATGCAGAAAACACAGTAACATTCAAAATGTGCAATGAACTGTTGTTCTCTATTAGTACATATCCATGAATTAGTAAGAGATATCTGAATAATCTCTTTCTTTTCTGTTACAGCAACTTGAAGAAGCCGCAGCTCGAGCTTCAGAAGAAGAGAAGAAGCGTCTGCAGACCCAGATGGAGTTGCAAGACCGATTTAGTGTAGAGTTGGAGAGAGAAAAGATGGTGAGCAAATTGGTTGTTCATGTTTTCTAAGATAGTTATGGTCCACATGTATGTGAAGGGAAAAGAAAAAAGGCAAAGAGTTGCAGATCGTTGAGATGGGGACAGTTCTGGGTGGACCCTCTTGGAGGAGGAGGATGGCTGTTTTGTTGTTCTCAAAGATCACGGAAGCATTTCTTCATGTTGCATTTCTAGGTAAGACAGAAAATGGAAGAACAAGTAGCCCAGAAGTCATCTGAGCTAGAGCAGTATTTACAAAGAGTACAGGAACTTGAGGAAATGTATAAACAGCTGCAGGAGGCCTTGGAGGATGAGAAACAGGCGCGTCAAGATGAGGAGACTGTCAGAAGACTTCAAGCCAGGTCAGTATGTCATTTCATGGTATTATGGATAAATATCAGGAGAAGCAGTGGTAAGTAGAAGGACTCCCATTTATACAACATTTGAATAACAAAGTGAAACACTTGAACCAGGTATAAAATATTATGCCAGCACTGCAAAAATCCTCTGCTCCCAAACCCATATAAGAGGTTGTCTCTTTTTTTCTGTTTCTGGCATTCTAAAGCATGAAACAGTGGTGAACTCCCTTTGCTTATCATAACAAATTGCATTAGAACGGAGCATTGAATCAATGGTTATTTAGTGAGTCAACTCCCCCATCCGTTCCATTGATTCAGATGGGCCTTCTCTAACTGTGACCAATTATGCTATAGGAAATCACAGTGTGCGCCAATTTGAATCAGTGGAATGTATGGAAGTGTTGACTCACCCAATCGCCATTGATTCAGTGGGCCCAGTCTAGTGCAGTTTATTGTGTTAAGCAACACAAGGACTGTCAGAGCATAGTTTCGAAAAAACCATTATCACATATTGAGGTGGGAAAAACAAGTAGTATAATGAAAAATAAAAAGAGCAGCAGATAATCACAACCTTAAATAGGGTAGCTAAAGAAGCTTTGGGGCATGAAGGCAAAAGGCTTTCCATTCTAGATCATCTTTTTGCTGCTATTTAGCCCATATGGAGAAGGGATCCAGATTCTGTCAGGTCTTGAATAGTGTATTTCCTGACGTGTAGACTTCTCAGTGTGTATGAACTTTTTGCAGGTTACTGGAAGAGGAGTCTACCAAAAGAGCAGAACTGGAGAAATGGCACTTAGAGCAGCAGCAAACCCTTCAGGTCACTGAAGCAGAGAAACAAGAGTTGGAAAACCAGAGGATGATGAAAGAACATGCTCTCCAGGTTGCCATGCAACAGCTAGAACAACTGGAGATGGACAGGAAGCAAGCCCTCGAGCAGTATGAGGTCAGCTAATGCAATATGACATCTGTTGGGCATCTCTAGAATTAACCTAAATGTATTGAGCAGAGTAGGATTGAACTCAATGCTCTGAAGAGTTGTTAAGAGGTACTCGAGGAATAAATTGTAAATCCTTGTCATAAATCATTGGGAGTTTACAGTGTTCCTGGCATTAGCTCAATTCAGACCATTTGAGGCAAAATATACATAGTATAATTTGTCACCAATGTCCATTTAGGTTTGCATAGTGTAAACTATTAAGACTGACATTGATAGGGAATTGCTTTTTGTACTGGGGATTATTGGATTATTATTATTATTATTATTAGAACTGCTGGATAACTCAGTGCTTTAGGCCTCTGGGTGCCAAGCCAGTGGCTGGGAGTTTGGTTTCTCACTGTGCCTCTGTGTGAGGAATGGGACTTGATGATCCATCAGATCCCTTCTAGCTTTGGAGTTCTGAGATGATTCTAAAATGATTAGAATTAAATCTGGCATGGTCCAACATAATATTTGCACTTAGACCTGAGATGTGAGTAGACGTTATACAGTAAGTCCCTGCCTATCGTGGGGGTTAGGGACTCCCCGACCCGCGATGACTGAAAGTCCGTGATATGCGGATGTGGGTCGGGTGGGGCCTGGGGGTGGTGGGCGATCAGATCCCCTGCCCCCGCCACCCCGAGACTTCTCGGAGCAACACACGCCAACGGTGTTGGGGGATCTGACCTCCCGCCGCCCTCGCTGCCCCGAGACTTCTCAGAGCAGCGCGTGCCGGCAGCATTGCGGGATCTTTCCCAGAAAGGAAAGCAGCATCTGGGCCGTCTCCATTGAAATGCATTGGCTCAATGCATTTCAATGGAGATTTTTTTTTCCTATTGGAATATATTGGCTCAATGCATTTCAATGGGGAAAAATTTCTCCATTGAAATGCATTAAGCCAATACATTTCCCAAGCCAGCGCCAAGCAGCTGATTGGCGCTGGCTGGGGGAGGAATGGCGCCTGCAGTAAGGGCAGTGGTGCCTTTGCATGGGCTGCTGGAAGGCTTTTTAAAAAGTCTTCCAGCAGCCTGGGAAGCGGCGGTGACGTGCTCCAACTGATTGGTGCTGGGGTGGGGAAATACCCCAGCACTAATCAGCTGGAGTCCCAGCATGTACTCTGGTCTTGCAATATAGCAGGACCGCAGTACATGAACTGCAAAATGGCAGGGGGTTACTGTAGCCATATAACAGCGATGGAAGAAATCATAGCTGACATTCAGTTTTATCCATTGGGGGGCATCCTTCCATTTGACAGTTGTTTGGATCTGCCAACATTCTGAGATGATCTTTTCCATGCCATACAAATACCACCTAAGTGTTTGCACCAAATGCTAAATTCTAATGAAGGTTTGTGACTGTCTTGCTCCAGGTTGATGTAGCCATTCAACTCAAATGGCTATATGAAAAGGCTTTCCTTTTTAGTCTTTAGAGGAGTTCCCTTGCAACCTAAGCAATCTTTAATTGTTTAGGCTTAACATTTGTATGTACTTACTATAAATGTTGGTATGCTGCAGGAGGTGAAAAAGAAGTTGGAAGTAGCAGCAAGCAAGACCAAGAGTTGGAAAGATAAAGTAGCTCATCATGAGGGATTAATTCGATTAATTGAACCAGGTAGGAAGTAACTTCTCATTTCATGAGCCAGCACCGTTATTTTTATCTTCAGCAATCTATTGTGGTTTCCAAGAAGTCTGAACTATCATTGAGTCAGCCTGGGCTGCACTTCCTGTTAGGAAACTGGGAAATACTGCAGTCTGGAAAACATTATTAAAATAATCTGTGAGCAGTTACAGGGAATGTGCTGCTAATAGTGCCAACTGAAACTGTAGGTGCCTTCATGACAGACTCCCCATAAGCTATCACCATGGCATATTATGAAACTGTATGGCCTTGATTCTCGTGGTTATTTACAACTTTTATCTTACCTCCATTGTTTTGTGAACTGTAGCAACAGGGAACCACCATGTATGTCTTGTCATTTAATTTCCCTTTTGTGTAAATGGAAAGTGGATGGCCATTTAGTTAAATGTCAGTTCCTTAAATGTCTAGTTCTGTAATTTCTTCTGAGGGAATTGTGTCTCCAATAAGCAAGGGTATTTTCTTTCAGTTTCTTACCTTTTACTGAGTGAGAACATAAAGTCATGAATGACCACTGACCTCACTTGTAAGGATTTTATTGGGCTGATTCAGCAGGACATTTTGGCAAGACACATGCGAAATCTTATTGGTATAAATATATGCTTGGGGAAACTGGTGCTGGTAACATTCAATTTAAATTATTTAAAGACTTTTTGTCCTTTTTCAGATTCTAAGGCTCTCTGTACCTCTGGGGAAGCCTTTGGGAGGGTGGTGGCAAGAGCCTTGGAACCTAAAAGAGGGTGGGGGAGGAAGCATCAATTAATTTAAATTCAATTCAAATTAATTTATCAGTTAAATATTAATAGTCAATTCAAATTATGATCACAAGTTTGATCATTGTGTTACCACAGTTGGAATTTTGAGGAATTAGGGACAGCAACTTTAAGGGAGGATGTTGTGAAGATCGTTCTCCAAGAGGTTTATTTTTGGAAGACTGTAAAATATATCACTCAGTTACTCATGTTTCCTTTTTCAGCTAAGTGTTGGTGAGGGTGGTGGCAATTCGACTCCAGGTTGTATTGGATGAAATATATTACCTGGATCTAGTTCAGGGTAGATGTACAGTAGTCCCAGTTTTGTTTGGATGATAGCGTTGGTCACCTTTGTTAGTTGGGAAATGAAGAACTGTAATCCTGTTAAATTTTCAGAGCCTTTTAGCAGTATCTAATGCTGTTAAAATAGCGTCTTACTGGACTGATTATACGGATAGCATGTAGGAGGCACTATCAGATAGCATTAGTGTAAGAAAGTAGCTTTAGGGAAGACTGCAAAAATATCTCAAATAAGGTGGTTTGTTTTGAAATGGACACCTATATACAGTTATTTTTTTCTCTGTGTCATATGAATGAGGTGAAGATATGCATTTATTTAGCAATGGATTTTATATGGTTCATTAAACTGAGGGTGAATCTTAATAATCAGGCAGGGACACTGTAGCAAGATGGCTCATGTCCAGGAATTAGGTGTACTGTTTGTTTCTAAATGAGGTTGCATTCTCTGAAAGGGATAGTATATAATTTGGGGATACATTTAGATTTGACATCACTAAAGAATCTGGGACACTGTGTTTGAATTCAATACAACTTCATTGTTCAGAGCTGTTGCATCCAAATTTAAGACAGCTTTGGATGGTGTCCAACCTCTGGTATGAGATGAACGAGAGGTGGATTTCACTGAAGACACATATGGCTTTAGTGCTATAGGGTGCCTTTTATCAACTTTGTCTGGTTTGTCCGTGATGGTATGGTTCCCATGATCCCAGTGAGTTTACAGCACAAGCAAAGTCCTAAATGGCTTAATATATGAAGGGCCATCTCTCCATAAACCAACTTGCCTTGTGTTTTAAGGCCCATAAGATTGTGTTCTAGTCAGGGAAGTTTGTTATGTCAAGAAGATAAAGAGCCATCTCTCTAGTGGGATACTCAGGATAATTGGATTGGACCTGATACAGTCACCCCCCGCCGATCACGTGGGTTATGGACCCACCCCACCCGCGATGCATGAAAATCCGTGATATGCGGAAGCGGGTGGGGGGGCGGGGGGCGATTGAGCACCTGTCCGAGGCTTCTCGGAGGAGCGTGGGGGGTGGCGCGGAGCGACTCGATCACCCCCCCCTGCGGCTCCGAGGTGCAGGTACTGTGATCCTGCAATGTAGTGGGACCGCAGTACCTGAACCGCGAAATGGTGGGGGGTGACTGTATAACAGTCTTTTCAATGCCACGTCAACACCATTTATGTTCCTTTGAATGCAGTTACCAAGCCACATTTTAGTCTAATATATCACAAGTTAATCAGCTTTATTAGATTTGAATTGAGGAGACATTTGAATATTATTTGAAGTACTACCAGTAAAATCTTGTGTTTCATTCAACAGGTTCCAAGAATCCTCACTTGATCACAAATTGGGGGCCAGCAGCCTTCACTGAAGCTGAGCTTGAGCAAAGAGAAAAGAGCTGGAAGGGGAAAAAAGAACACTCCTGAGCAATGACAACAGCGGAAAATTCTTTTTGATGGCAGAATGGAATCAGATTGCTATATGAAATAATCTTATTGTGCAGTGGTTCAAAGTTTCCATCAAAAATGCAAACTGTTAATGCACTCTCATTGTTTTATAAGAAAACATAAATAACCAGAGAAGCTGTGGGTCAAAATAGCTAACTCTTTTTGGGAATAAAGTATGTAGCTCAAGGAAACATGTATGTTGTGACTTCAATTTTGCCTTTGTAGGACAACATGGACCTATTTCCAGTCTCAGTTATCTTAGGTAGGCAACAAATTGTAAATCCCAACTTCTTTGTTTGGTGCTGTTATCTTTGGTTAGCCAATTCCATGGTCTCACGACTGCCCGTCTCAACATAGTATTGAAGAGTTTGTGACGGAAATGCCCCCAAATTATTTTCTCACAGAGATACAGGATGCAGTGTCCAAAATACAGTTAAGACAGTAATTTTGCAAATTTGACAAAATTTGAGAAATAATGAGCCTTGGGAAGTTTGTTAAATGGCACAAAAGCATTCAATTGATTGCTGGTCGTTGTGCAAGAGCCTGCTAATTACTTGCAATTTGGGGAAATACAAATGTGCTGTATTTCTATAGAATCTGGTTTAAAAATTAGTATCACACTCCCAGCAGTGTTTATTACTCATAGGACCCCTAGACTCTTCAGTAATTGAATTTAAATGACTGAAACATCTGATATATGATTTAGAGAAAATTATTTTGTTTTTATATACCTGCAGTTGTCTACCCTCTGCAAGAATAAATGTCACATGTTGTTTTGGATCGGGTAGTGATTTTTTTTACTCCCTTGGTGTTTTTTTTTCCTTATACATCAGGCTCTAAAACTAAAATTGTCCATGCAAGGCATAGTTTTGAGGAGACATATCCGTTGAGAAATTACCCATAAGAAACATAAACAAATATGCTTGTTTTGTGCAGCTCTGTTGTAGACCTGTGTTATCCAAACCGCTCACACCAGTCGCACAATATTTTTTCTGGGTTAAAACTGGAGGCACATTTCATTGTTTACAGTCAAACATGTTCTGCTCCTGGAGTAATGGATAGGCACTCTCTCTGTTCTATTGCAAGACAGTGCTGCCTATCAGTATTTCACCTTTCCCTATAGCTAGTCAGTAAGGGCTCACAGTTAACATAGTGCATCCTAGGCAGTGTTGATAATTCTGGGCTTTTTCTTTCTTGTGCTCTAGCATGGATTCTGTATGGAATCTTGGAATTTCTAGTCTGTTCATTAAGATTAGGTTCTGCTGTATATTGGCAAGGACATAAGAATCAGTACCCCATGGGACCTTCTTATTCTGGGATACAGGGTGGGAGATGACCTTCCATGCTGGATTGATTTTCTACAGCATTGGCAAGTTGTAGATGATGCACGAACTAAAGGCCTTAGAGCACTATAGTTTATAATATTACTTGTCCATTCAGCCAATAATAACTGTCACAACTAACAATCCCTATGTAAAGGTTTTGTATTCAGTGTGGACCAGAAGATTTGTTATCCCCAAAAAACTTTCTTCTTCTGGATGTCCTTTAAATACTTTGCCCAAGAAGCACACAATGTGTTCAGCAGAATTATTATTTTTCTTCATATTAGTTTACCTTTTATTGAATATTCAAGCAGGATTTAATGCAATGACTTTTCCCTAAAAAGATGTATGTAGCATACCTAGGAGTCTTAAATATAATAGTTCTAATAAATGAACAAAAGGACTCAAAGACTTAATTCAGCTATGGAATGTATCTTAAAAATGGATACCTTGAAAAATATAACTACCTTAATGTCTAGAGCATAAGGAGATTAATAGTAATACTAAATTTAAGCATTCATGTTCTGTGAAGCAGAGTATTCCCCTGTGGCTTTTCTTTCCTGTTGTAGCTTATGTTACAATGACATATTGCTTAGGCTAAGATATTACTATTTACCTTTGTATATTTACATTCGTTCACGATCCAGGAAGATTTCTAAGTTTAACAGAGTCAACAGGAAATCTAGACTTTGCTTTGGTAGCAAGCAATGACTTGATGAGATTTATGTAAATAGAGCCTCTTATCTATGTCTTATCTATGTTAATGCTTAGTAGGTTTCCTTTCATTTGACATTGCTCTCTGCCTGAGTGTCTGCTATTCAAACAGATAGCCTGGAATCAATTTTCCTTAAAGGTTCCTTCGGGCAGGGGGCAGGGCTCCTCCTCCTCCTCCCCAGGCACCCACAACAATTATTTTTGTTCTGATTGTGATGAGACCCACTCATGGGAGGGAGGGAGTCATGCATGAGGAAGAGAGCCCTGCCCAGTGGACCTGGAAATTAGAAGGAATGTTGCATGGGATTATATAGAATTTCATTTTTATTCTGCAGTGGCTTTTTCTATATATTTAGCATGTTGTTATATACTGTCAAGTGGCCTCTGACTTATGGGCAGCTGTTTGAAGGAGAGATCTCCAGTGTTCTGTCCTTGAACAGTCCTGCTTACTCTGGTAAAGTCAAGCTTCCTCAGTCCATCTCATGTTTTGATTTCCTCTTCTCCTGCTGCCTTCAACTTTTCCAGGCATTACAGTATTGTGTTTTCCAGATACTCTTGCCTTCTCATGATCTGGCCAAAGGAGGACAGTCTCAGTTTCATCATTTTTGCCCCCAGAAATCATCAAGGCTTGATTTGGTCTAGGACCCACTTATTTGTCTTTCTGGCAGTGTTGCATAACCACAAAGCTCTTCTCTGGCACCACACTTCAAACAAATCATTTTTCCCCAGACAGTTTTTTTTATCTTTTACTGTCCAGCTTTCACACTCCATACATGGCAATTGGGGACACAAGAGTCTTAGTCTTCAGTGACACATCATTACACTGGTTGATATTTTCTAATTCCTTCATTCCTGCCCTTCCAAGTCCTTTTCTTATTTTTCCTTCCTTTTTAAAATCCAACTTGAACACCAGGCCATTCTTGCTCCATAGAAGGTAAAAATTTCATTTACATTTCACATTTCAAGGGTTACAGTTCTTATAACTTTAATCATATAATATTTATATAGACAAAATACTAAACTCTGACAGTCCTTCCCTTTTTCTGTTGTGTCTGAGGAAGTCTTATTTGTAGGTTTTCTCTCATTAGTGCCATTTTGCAATATTGACATCATAGTTCCTTGTTTGAGAATCAGTATTATAAATACCTTGCTTTTCTTTGAAGGAAATAGCCTAATAACATGTTCCAGGTCATGAGGGACCCTAGCAATCTAGGTTACTATGTGTTTCTGTGCGCAGCAGACTGTAGTGGGAAGGGGAGATTACCCAGTGACTGTTGGATTTTGCTGTTATCTCACCGTTTGTCCTTATTATAAGCTGGTTTATTAACCAACCATATTTGCTAATTGAACTTGCATTTTTTTCCAGTACAGTTTGAGTAGGAAAGGTAGTGAATATTAAATTATTTTGGTTGATTAATGCAAAATTAATAATTTAGATTTATGGTACTTGAATGTAGAATAGTATTATGGGATTCTTTGTGCCTTACCACCACAAGAACAATTTTTATGCCCTAGAAGAAGAGCAATTAATGCAGTTTTAAAACTCATGGCAATGGAGACTGACAATTCTAGTGCAGCCAATCTTAATAGGAGCCCTTGCACATTTGAAAGAGGAGACCGATTAGAGTTGATTCTTCTCACACCAACTTATAAGGTTAATTGTGCAATGTATAACATCCTGTTTCTGCTTATATTTCTTTCATATTGTGTTTATGAAATTGAGAATGACTCTAGTGCAGTGGGGTGGTGAAACTATTGAACATTAGTCTAGATTTTACATGAGCTATCCAAGATGCTTAGTTCTGTTTCCTAAACAGATTTGGATCCTTGCGTATCTCTGTTAAATTTCGGATTAAAACCTGGAGCAGATTCACCGCCCTTCAACGTTAGAATTGCCAACTACCACTAACTCATTACCCCAGTGCATTCCCTGTTCTTTTTATCTGAATTTTTAAGGACAAAGGTGGGATAAAATATTTAAGTAAGTAAGTGAATGAATGAATGAATAAATGAATGAATGTTTAAAAGCATAAATGTTGTGAAATCCAAGATTCTGTTATACAGCTGACTTTTCTGAATATCTTGCAATTTGGTTTCTTGAATCCTTCAATGGGAAAGCACAGGAAAGGATACCATAACCTAAAGCGCAATGAAGGGCCTTTTCACACGACCCCTAAGATCCGCTGGCCACTTAAATTCGGACCAGAGATCTTAGGGGTTTGTCGCTGTTCCTACGTTCCCACCCCCTCCGCACTCCTGGCTGCTGGCTGCGTGAGGGGAGGGAGAAAAAAACAGGAAGAAAAGAGACATGGCTCACCTCCGTTCTGCCTCTCGCTCTTGCCGTGGCAACATTCCAGCGTCTTAAGTAGCTCTTAAAGGGGCAGGAGCCAAAAAACAACAAACAGAAGCAAGGAGAGCCCCGCACTCACTATTGTTACACCGCATCAAAGAATTTTCACCTCCAGAGAGCAGGTACTTGAAAGGTGTGCTGGGACGCTCTAAAGTGGGCGTGGTCACACTTAATTTCCTGTAAACTCCGGAGCTGGTGGGGAAACATTTTAAAGCTCCGGAGCTTAAAGCCATTTGCGGCGGAGTTTAGGGGTTGTGTACAAAGGGCCGAAGTGCCAAAGGAGTTGTTCCATTCTTTTTAAAAAATAAAATAAAACACGGTAATTCTATTTCAATAGAATTGCAGGTTTATAAGACAGGGATTGGTGTTTAGTGCCCAAGTAATGTCCAAACTTCGGTTTTTCGTTTCTTTGAACATACCCCATTCCCCCATATAATTTTTATGGAGTTCCAAAATCTATTGCTGCTGTCACCTTAAATTTGGATCCTGGTGTAGATCCATGATATTTTTGTTGGCTTTGTGTGTGTGTTATATCCACTTCCAAAGCCTTTGTTTATCAAGCATGACATGACCTCCTATTGACTTTATAAAAGAGGGAATCATAATATAAAATATTATTTTTCAACTGGCATTTCTTCTTATTTTTTGTTATCTTTGGATGTGGATCAACCTAATTCCACTATTAAATGTAGACTGGGAGTTGTGTTCTGGAAGTTTTTCTTCCTCACATTTCGCCAGACTCTGAGGCTGGCATCTTTAGAGGGCAAGGAGCTCAGGGAATTAGGAGTTCTCTCTGCATTCTGGGGTATAGAGTGAGTGAGACTGAGGGTTTTAAAGTTGGTGGAAAGAGGAAACTTGTCCTGTGCAGGATAATAGGTGTTAGTCATTGTACTGGGATGAAGGGAGTAAGTTTCAATGCAGTCAGGGGTAGACTGGGAGATTTGGTCTTTCAGGTGTTCTCTGGTATGTTCTTGGTTAGCTCAAATTCCTCAGCAACTTCTAAAGACACAATATTATTTCTATGGGTTAGTTTAACAATTTGGAGCATTCTGAGAGCAGATTTACAAAGGCTTTGTCCAAAGCTAGATTTTCCTCCTATAATTTTTCCAGATGTGGATTCAATGTCTCCCATACTTTTTCATAGACTTTTTAGGAGGGCATTAGGGAACATGTAATTCATCTTCTTAAACTTATTCCCTGTTTTTGTTGCATATTTAAGATGGAGCAAATGTTTTACAACTGAGAAAGTTGCAGAATTTCCAAATATCATATAATCTTTTATATGTGAGCTAAACAATACTCGTTTTAAAGTTATTTCTCAATATTTGAATGCCTTTACTTTTCATAGCCATTTCTTAATTGTATTTAATTCATTCTATTTATTCTCCTTCTATTCCGAAAGTTTATATTCATTATTTATATGGTTAATAGACTGCAAATAAATAAAATCATTTCATCAGCATGTAAGTCCCTTTTGAAAGAAACTTTGAAAAGAAGAGAGTCTGCACATGATAGTACTGTATCAGTTGAACTGGGACCATCAAGATATAGGACTTGTCAAAAAGTAGCAAACAAATATTATTGCCATTGTTTTTTAAAAAACTAATTGAATAGCTTTTGTTTATTAAAAATGTTCCTGCAAAGGTTATGTGCCTATATGTTAATAAAACCAATAGCTCGAATCTGTAATTAAACATTTTCTTTTTATACTGCTGACATGTTCCCATTCCTAATTTGATACAGATATGATTGCTAGCATTTTTGTATTAGTATCTAAGATAAAAGTCGCCATGATATTTATTGTGTCCAAATATTCCAGATCAGTGTGTAATGTTAAAACATACTGGGGAAGGTACTTTATATTTTCACTAACTTCTCTAGTGTATTGAGCAATTTTAAGGAAGTACAAATGGTGTTTTTTGTGTCTCTGATTTGTATTTTTACTACAGCAGCTATTAAAATGAAATACATTTAATGTTTGTGTTTGGTTTATATCATATTGAGGTTGGAGTGGGATGGGTAACGTTATTAAATGATTGAATGAAGAAGATCTTGCATGTTGCAGCTACAGTTACCTTTTATATCTTAGAAGGGATATCCTTGTAAAGCATATAACAGGTCTGTCCAACTTTGAACAGGCTGAGGTCTACTTTTTCTGGCCCAAAGTGCCTGAGGGCTACTACACTAATGCCTCTACTTATGAATTTTATCCATTCCAAGCACATGCTTGTAAGTAAAAAAAATTGTAAGTAGAGCAATGGTTTCCCATAGGAATGCATTGAAATCTGTTCCCTCCAGAACAGATTAATTGATTTTCAATGCATTCCTATGCGAAGGCTGACCATGCACACGCTTTCCTTGCACCCACTCAATCCGGTGGGAGCAGGGGACCACGCCATAGCCCTTGAACAGCTAAGACAGTGGGCTGGCAGACCCAGAACTTTTCTGGGGCAGTGGTGGTCCTTGGGATGGGGGAAGGGGTGGAGAACTTATCCCCTCACTTTTTTATTGGTGGCTGGCAGGCTACTTTTGAACCTGTTATGCAGGCCTGGCATTTAAGAACTGTATTTTTGCATTGGCTACAGCGAAATTCCAAACCTAGTTGGCCTCATTTGAACCAGTGTTTGTGAGTTCCAAATCAAACAGGAATTATCTGATTCAGTTTCAAGGTAAAATGAAAGCACCCAGTGGTTGTTGTTTTTTTAAATGATTTGAAGACTTAGATGTCTTGAAGTGAGCAAGAAAAGGCAGCTAATAATATGTCATCGGCAGGATTGTATTGATCAAGAAGGGAGTTGGCATTGCTCATTGACAGCTCTGACATGCAGTCTCTGGCAAGAAGATCATCCCTGTCTTGCAATCACAATTCTTGCAGGGAAAGATTGTGAAATTAGCAAATCTGTTAGCAAAGGAGCTGAAGGGTTGGCAATGATTATGTTGGGATGCTCCCTTCACAACAAATTGACAAGGTAGCCAGACTGAGAGTATATGACCTTCCCAAATCTACCATTAAATTAAAAGGTCATATTTTGAATTGACTTTCCAGATGTGTGGTCTTAAACTGCCCCCCAGTGGTAGTATACTGAACATGAGTAAACACAGCACAATGTGACAATTCAACAGAAATGAAAACTGAGACAATAATTTGATAACTTCAAACTAAATTCCATTACCTTAACTAAGTATTCAGTGGCCCTTATCAGCCCAGGCAGCTGGGGACTACGACATCCTCTTTTTTCTTCATTGGTTCTTGGGAAACATTCTGTGGGAAAATTGATTTGTGTGAAATGTGTTGGAAAAGTGTTTTGTGGATCCCTTGGACTGGCAGAAAGATGAACAAGTGGGTCCTAGATCAATTCACACTTGAACTATCTCGAGAGGCAAAAAGGATGAAACTGAGGCTGTCCTACTTAGGACACATCATGAGAAGGCAGGATTCTTCAGAAAAGACAATAATGCTGGGGAAAGTGGGAGGCTGAGGGAAAAGAGGAATACCAAATACGAGAAGGGCTGGCTTCCTAAAGGGCTGGCTTCCTGAGGACAGCATAAGTTGGAGATCCCTTACAGAGACACCAGAGGTTGAGGGTGATTTGAGGCTACACAACATCTTGGATTCCAAAGAACACTTTCACTGCTTGCATGTAATATACCTGTGCAATGTTCTATTCTTTCTCTTCCCTATATGATGGATTGGTCCATAAAAATAATAATGTTACATCCAACTCCATGGAAAAACTAAAGCAGATTTACACACTTCTAACTCTATCCCACCCTATTAAAGTTTAATATAACTATTTTGGCAAAACTCATACTGAGATGTACAAAAATGTGGATTATGAAGCTCAGTCTTGAACATAATTTACATCAAAGGCAGCCACTGTGGCCAACCAAAGGAAAAGAAACATCTGAAAATTTAAATACAGCAGTACCTCTGAGAGGAAAACAAAGTCAAAAAAGGATGCACTAATTTGGCATAAGCCTGGGCTGTCTGCTGCTATGTTTGTAGAAGCCTCCCTGCATCCTGGCATAACATCCAAGGCAGCAGACGTATAATAATTCTTCCAGACTTGGTCACTGATGTACCATTTTTGAGCAAGGCAGCAGAGAGACGTAGCCACCAGCTTCAGGTGCTGCTAGATGAAACAGATGCCCTTGATTGATTCCAGTTCAGGTTCAGCCCACATCATGTCATGGTAAATGCAGTGGTTATCCTTAAATATGACCTTCTGAAGGAGACTGATGGGGGCAAAGTGTCCCTCTTGGTCCTCAACCTCTCAGCTGCCTTTGATACCACCAACCATAGTATTTTCCTGGGGAGACTCTCTGAATTTGGGATTGGTGGCTTTGCCTTGGTGTGGTTCCAGTCCTTCTTGGAGAGCGATCCCCAGAGACTGCAGCTTGATGAGATGACTTACGGCCCTTGGATCTTCAATTGTGGGGTTTCACAGTGGTTGATCATCTCACCAATGCTATTTAACATCTATATGAGACAGCTGGGTGGGGTCATCAGGAGGTTTGGAGCTTTGTGCCATCAGTATGCTGATGGCACCCAGCTCTATATCTCCTTTTCTCCATCTCCAGTGGATGCGATTCCATCCCTTGAGCACTGCCTGGGATTGAATAAGGGCAAACAGACTGAGGTTGAACCTGGACAAGACAATAGTCAGCCAGGTGGGGGGGGCAGTGTCTGCAGGTTGGGCAACACCCTCTCTTTTAGAGGAGTGACTCTCCCTGTTAAGGCTGAGGTTCGCAGCTTGGGCTTTTTCCTGGACCCAGTATTTACTATGGAATCAGGTGGTGTCTGTGGCTCAGTCCTCCCACTTCCAGCAGGACACTGGGGAAGCAGTCTAATATCGAGATTGCAGTAGTCTAATATTGAGATTACCAGTGCATGAACTTCACCATATTGGTTTATGCATTGGTAATCTTGATACTAGACTACTGCAGTGCTGTCTATGGCTGCCTATTAAGCTAATGAAGAAGCTTCAGATGATGCAGAATAGAGATTATTAACTGGGATGAGATGACACCTCCACATCACCCCCACACTGGTTACAAGTTTGCTCCTGCATTGACTTCAAGGTGTTGATGGTAACATACACAACCTTAAACGATTTAGGACCTCTGCATTTGTCAGAGCGTCTTCTCCTGCCAGGAACTGCCCAAGTCAGTCACTCTTCCTAGGCCTGGTGACTTAGAGCTCAGACCCTAAGAAAGGTCCAGAAACTAATAACTGGGCCTTTGTGGTGGTTGCCCCTCGGCTATGGAACCAATTGCCCCCTGACATCTGTCTGGTCTTTTCATTGGGAATATTCAAACAAACACTGAAAACCTGGTTTTTCAACAGGCTTTACCTGAGTCTTGATTGCAACATCAGGGACGCATCACATTATTAGATTCAATCTGCCCCTGCTTTCCCAACTATTATCTGATTCCCCTTGGTCTGTTATTGTTTATTTGCTATTATACTTAATTTATTATATTTTATTATGTTATACTGTATTACTTTATTTAATTACTATGTTATCTTTGTTGTATTTATTGTTGTACACTGCCCAGAATAATCCAGTAACTAGATGCATAGTATATAAATCTAATAAAATAAATAAATAAATAAATAAATATTGAAAGCCCTAGAGGAAGATACCCAACTGAGTTTTAGTGGCATCATGCTGGAAGTTGTAATAGAAAGTGGTTAAATATAAATAATTTTAATATAAATATCATTTTGACAGCTATATGTTTAGGCTGGAACACTGGACATGATCCAGGAAATGGGTATATTATTATTATGATTAAATTATCACACATCAGACAAGATAACTATGCTGGATTTTGTATTATAAATCACTAGTCGAATGCTTCCCAAGCGTTTAGGACTACGTGATGTATCAGCAAATTATGTGAGCAGATCCCAGTAAGGTGGCTTTCTGCAGCTGACTGATGGTGACTCTGTCAACTCCAATTTCTTATAAATACTTGCTTAGCTCTTTAGGCACCGCACCCAGCATGTCAATTCCCACTGGGACCACCTGTACCAGTCTATGCCAGAGTTTCTGAAGTTTAATTTTCAGATCCTGATATCGGGTAATTTTTTCAAGTTGTTTCTCGGTGACACTAATATCATTTGGTATAGCAACATCAATGATCCACACTTTTTTCTTCTCTACAATCACAATATCCGGTGTATTATTCTCCAAAACCCTGTCTGTCTGTATTCGGAAGTCTCAAAGTAATTTTGCATTTATTATTATTATTTATTTATTTTTATATTTGTATACCGCGCCAAATTCCCAAGAGGGAACTCTGAGCGGTTCACATAAAAGACACAAGAAATCCAAGAAATAATAATGATAAATAAAATAATAATGATAATAAAATTAAAGGGGAAAATATACAACAACAAACAAGTAATTGGCAAGAGGCATAAGACAACTGATAACAGTCACAAACCTCAAGACAGGGCATGCTCATTTTCAATCACTTTTTCAGGCTTATGATCCCACCAGTTCTTTGCTATGGGCAGATGAGAGTTTTGACACAAATTCCAGTGGACCATTTGAGCAACTACATTATGATGCTGTTTGTAATAAGTCTGAGCAATTTTCTTGCAACAACTCAATATATGGTTGATAGTTTCATCTGCCTCTTTACAGAGTCTATATGTGGGGGACTCAGCTGATTTTTCTATTCTGGTCTTAACTGCTTTTGTTCTGATACCTTGTTCTTGAGCTGCAAAGATCAGGGCTTCTGTCCCTTTTTTCAGTGTTCCATTGGTGAGCAATTTATTATTATTATTATTATTATTATTATTATTATTATTATTATTATTATTATTATTATTATTATTATTATTATTATTATTATTATTATTATTAATTAATTAATTAATTAATTAATTAATTAATTAATTAATTAATTAACCACACAGCTATCTACGCTGGATTTTATATTACCAATCACTAGTCGAACGCTTCCCAAGCGTTTGGGACTCAGTGATGTATTGGCGAATTATGCGTGCAGATCCCAGTAAGGTGGCTTTCTGCATCTGACTGATGGTGACTTTGTCCACTCCAATTTCTTCTAAATATTTGCTTAGCTCTTTGGGCACTGCACCCAGCGTGCCAATTACCACTGGGACCACCTCTACGGGTTTATGCCAGAGTCTCTTAAGTTCAATTTTGAGATCCTGATATCGGGTAATTTTTTCAAGTTGTTTCTCAGTGACTCTACTATCTCCTGGTATAGCAACATCAATGATCCACACTTTTTTCTTCTCCACAATCACAATATCTGGGGTATTATGCTCCAAAACCCTGTCTGTCTGTATTCGGAAGTCCCAAAGTAATTTTGCATGCTCATTTTCAGTCACGTTTTCAGGCTTATGGTCCCACCAGTTCTTTGCTACGGGCAGATGATAGCTCTGACATTATTATTATTATTATTATTATTATTATTATTTGTGCTGGTGCTTCAAAGGCTGTGGTTAAATATTCAACCAGGTATAATTAGCTTGCCAGCGTAGCTCAAGCATAACTACAAAGCATTCTTTTAGCTAGGTCAAACTGACACGCTTTGTAACTGACTACCATACAATGCAGCGTCAGCAATGAGGCTGGCGCAGGCGCAGTGATGATTGTTCCGCATAGTAGCGCGCACGCGCGCGCAAGCGCGCAGCTTCAGAGAAATCACAGACTGACAAGTGTACACAGATGATTAGCTTAGCTTTGCACATGCGCAGAATAGGAGTCAGGAAGGAATTAGCTTACGTGTAATAATGTGGACAATGGAACAATGAATGTATAAATAAAGTGCTGAGAGGTGCCGAGAGGAGTCAGACCACCTGGCGACACTCAGAGCTCTCCCGGCATTTGCATCTCAACGGCCGTTCCCCGACTCTTTCTTTCTCTGGACGATACCTGCGGGCAGGGTCGTCTAGAAGCCCCGTCCGGACTGCAACATGTGGTGACCCCGACGTGATCCTTGTGAAGACACGACAGAGCCTCGCCTCGACCTCCTTCGGTCCCCTCAGCTGCAGCCACACCAGGTGAGCGTTCTCCCTACCTTCAAGCCCGGCTGAACAATTAATAGTCAACTATGGGCAGTAAGCTTTCGGCACCTCAGCAGAAATATGCTGATGAACTTTACCAATTAGTAATAAGAGAAGGTCATTCTATTTCAAAGGATGATGTCGTTGAATTGGTTTTGGCAATTCACGACGTTTGCCCCTGGGTCCCAGAACAGGGTACCTTTTCCTTGCAAGACTGGCTGAAGATTGGGACTTGCTTTCAAGGTCACCCGAAAGTCTCTTTGTCTACTCTGTATGCATGGTGCAAGGTTCGCGCTGCACTAGTGGGACTCACACCGGCTAATATTTTATTTTCCCAGCAAACTCCTTCATTCCCCTTGCCACAAATTTTGCCTCCGTCTGCCCCGGTGATTTATCCACCGCTGCCTGCCACGGCACCGCCGGCATATGAGCGGGAAAAGGGGCCGCCTTTAAACAAAGCAGAGGAGCCCGAAGCGGAGGTGCCCGAAAATTCACCCTCAGCACCCCCTTGCCGCACAGTAGCTGCTTCTGCGGTTGCAAACCCACCCCTCACGGGTTTGGCTTCTGTTGAGAGTGCAACACGCCAGTATTGCTCCCCTGTTTCAGAAGTAATAGCATCAAACCCTGATTTGTGTGCTACTCCACCTGTTATGGCATTTCCTGTGTTACGTCTGGAGGGAGCTCGGCCAAAATATCAGCCAGTTGATATGAAAATAGTCAAGCAGTTAATGGAAAGTGTAAAGATGAATGGGTTGCATGCTCCCTATACAAGAACTCTTTTACATACTATTGTGGAAGCGGGTCTACTCCCTTATGATTGGCGGTTGATGTGTCAGGCAGTGCTCACTCCAGCAGATTATCAAATATGGGCTCAAAATTTTAAGGATTTGGCTGCCCAGCTGGGCTCCCGTAACAAAACAGCTCATGCAAATGCTCTCATCAACCTTGCTGAAGGGGCGGAGCAACTTACGCCAGAAGTCATTGCTGACTTGACAGAGACACTTACGTCCCGTGGTTTTGTGATAGCTCCAGAAAAAATCCAAAGAAGTCCCCCATATCAATATTTAGGACATTTGCTGCTCAAAACATCTTCAGCACCAGCAGTGCCCCAACTTCGCCTCCCTGACAAGTGCACCTTGGTACAACTACAACAGGTCTTGGGCACCATCAATTGGGCCCGTCCATATCTTAACCTCACTACATCTCAGCTTGCTCCGTTATTTGCTGCCTTAAAGGGACACAAACAGCCCACCGATGTAATTCCTATCACTCCGGCGGTTAAGCAAACCATGGACATGGTAAATACTGCCTTGGCCTCCCGAGCGGTGGATCGAGTCATGGATCACACCACACCCCTCTCTGCAGCTGTCATTCGGACACAACCCACTGCTACGGCAGTTCTCTATGTATATCACAGCACACCCTGTATCATCGTTGAGTGGCTGCATCTTCCTCACACACCGCCAACAAACATATATCCATTTTTAACTGCAGTTTCGGATTTGATTCAACGAGCCCGGAAGAGGGCTTTAAGCCTCACCGGAAAGGATTTACAAGCACTCTACACCCCTCTCACACGGGATCAACTAGAGCATGTGCACGCCACCTCCTTGGACTTTCAAGTGGCGTTGGAAGGCTTCTCTGGAGAATACATCTTTAATCCACCAAAGGATCCACGTCTCACGCTTATAGCAACTATTTCATCAGCAGAAATTGTTCCAACTCGACATCCTCGCCCTCTCCAAGATGCTCTCACTGTTTTTACAGATGGCACTAAAACAAAGGGGGTTCTCACATACCAAGACTCACAAGGCGAATGGCATCCAGTTTTCACTGCCGAACAGCGTTCTGCCCAACGTTCAGAACTAGCAGCAGTGATCTTGGCCTTTCACACCTTTTCGGAAACTCCCTTCAACCTGATAGTGGATACACAATATGTATACCGCTTGCTGCTTCAATTTCCCGATGTCTACATCACGCCTTCAATTGATGAAGAGTTGATGTCTCTTTTCCTTCAATTGCAGGAAGCCCTCCAAAACCGAGTAGTGCCTTATTTTGTGGCCCATATTCGTTCCCATTCGGGCCTTCCAGGTTTTTGAGTGAAGGCAACGCAGCTGCGGATGCAGCACTCAAACCCCCTCAAGAGGCCCCCTTTTTGGGGTCGGTTTTGTCCTCAGCAGTGGAAGCCCACTCTATGTTTCACCTTTCCTCTGCTTCTCTACGCAAACGCTTTGGTTTGTCCACGCGGGAGGCTAGGGAGATTGTGGCTTCTTGTCCTGTCTGCTCTGTCGCTCCCGTGTCTATACCTTTCGATGCTGTAAATCCAAGGGGTACATCTCCTAATCAAATTTGGCAAATGGATGTTACTCAGGTTCCTGCTCTCTCTCCCCTATCCCGCCTTCACTTAACAGTGGACACATCTTCGGGATTTTATGCTTCTCTCGCTTCGGGGGAAACTGCTAAGCATGTTATTCAGCATGTTATGCGATGTGTTGCGGTCATGGGATGTCCCGCCCAAATTAAGACTGACAACGCGCCTGCCTATATCTCAGCTACCTTTGCCGCCTTCTGCGACACTTGGGGCATCAAGCTCGTCCATGGTCTGCCCTACAACAGTACGGGTCAGGCCATCGTTGAGCGCGCTCACCTTACTTTCAAACAGCTGCTTGCTAAACAAACGGAAGGGAGGGGGGTTCCTCCAGCTGATATACCTGTGGTTATTTCTAAAGTGTTGTTCACTATTAATCATCTGAGTCATCTTAAAGACTCCTCACACCCCTGTTGAGTTTCATTTCAGATCTCAAGAGCAGTTGGATCGCCCATTGGTTTCGTATTGTTGCCCGCCGAACCCTCAGTGGTTGGGTCCAGTACCACTGATCACTTGGGGACGAGGCTACGCTGCGGTTCAGACTGATTCGGGAGCCTGCTGGATACCGGCTCGTTGTGTCAGACCTTGGCGCAAGACACCGACCCCACCTGAACCTGCAACTGCACCCGCTGACGACTCAGATTCAGCATGCTGGGTTTCCTCCTTTTTCTCCTGGGCACAATAACAACATTGGTAGCTCACAACACCACAGACTCAGATACATTAGGGCCTATGCAGGAGCTTTCATTGCCTAACACATGGCTTAAACATGCTCAATATATGTTTGAATTTCATGGGAAGCAAATTTCTCTCATCTATGAGCCTCCCATATCAGTAGCTTCTATGTCATTTTTGCCCACACCTTTTGGTGTTCCTGATTTGGTAGTAGCTCAGCTACAAAATATACACCAGTCCACCCTTTTTGAGGGAATTAGCACAACTAGCCCCGAAACCATACCCTTTCGAAAAATGAAATACATTCGTTCACTACCGGGGCTCTGTTTTTGCTGTTATGCAAAAAATGGTAATTTTAAATCCTTCTGGCCACCTTATGAGATGGCCCAACAGCAATGGGGCGGTGCTGCTAAAAATTATACCGCCTGCAGTGATTATTTCTTCCTTTATGGCAATAGGAACTCTACCTACTCCTTCAGTAATACTTTTGTAAATTCTACTTACTATGACATATATCATACATTTCCAATGTTCAGTCCTGACTATACATCCCTTACTGGATCTATCTGTAGTAAGTGGGTCATAAAGGATCCGGAACTATGGTTTTTTTGGGGACACGGTTGGGCTACAAATTATCATCCAGGAAACTATCAGTGTGCCGCCCTCGGTTATTTTACACTCCTGTACAGGTAAAAGAAACCCGAAAGCACAACAAACTTCGAAGAGCAGCCGCCCGCCCTGGACCCATGGGACCCCTTTGCAGGGACGATGTTATTTTAGATCGTCAGCAGAGTGGTGGGGAAACATGGGGGCGAACCTGGCTGGTGGCCTGACAGGAATTTTGACTCTGGGAGCTTACCCAGGCGTCTTAGTTCAAGAGAATCGTCATTCTATTATTGGCCTAACTTGTCGCTTGGAAAAGACAGTTAACGCCACAGCACGTCTCATTAGACATGTCCAACGTGAAGTTATGGAATTGAGTCAGGTTCAGTTACAACATCGCTTTGCGTTGGATTTTTTGCTCGCCCGTCAAGGCGGTTTCTGTAAAATGGTAGGTAAAGCGGGATGTATGGTAAAATTCAAAAATCTTAACAAAACTATAGAGGATGAATTGGCCCAGCTTCAAAATATAGTACAAAATAATGTTCATTCCTCTTCAGGGGGCGAACTCGATCTGTTTTCAGCTTTAACTTCATGGTTGCCTGATTGGGGTTGGTTAAAAAATATCTTCCGGTATGGAGTTCCTTTGCTGGCATTTTTTGTTAGCTTGTGTTGTTGTATTCAATGCGTCCCCTCCCTCATTGCCACATTGAGATCCTGCGGGTCAAGAGTAGAGTCAAACCGCAGCGCCCTTGCGGTCTCCGTGTCAACACGATACCTTCCTGTCAGCTGTACAGATCCTGATGAAGTTATTCGGACTTCCATCTTAACGGCCCAAATTTTCATGCTGTCTATCAGCCTTCTAGTTGAATCCTGCCTTCTGTTAACTCTGTATCAAATCAAAATCAAATCTAATAATTTAGAAAGGGGACATGTGCTGGTGCTTCAAAGGCTGTGGTTAAATATTCAACCAGGTATAATTAGCTTGCCAGCGTAGCTCAAGCATAACTACAAAGCATTCTTTTAGCTAGGTCAAACTGACACGCTTTGTAACTGACTACCATACAATGCAGCGTCAGCAATGAGGCTGGCGCAGGCGCGGTGATGATTGTTCCGCATAGTAGCGCAGATGACACGCAAGCGCAGCTTCAGAGAAATCACAGACTGACAAGTGTACACAGATGATTAGCTTAGCTTTGCACATGCGCAGAATAGGAGTCAGGAAGGAATTAGCTTACGTGTAATAATGTGGACAATGGAACAATGAATGTATAAATAAAGTGCTGAGAGGTGCCGAGAGGAGTCAGACCACCTGGCGACACTCAGAGCTCTCCCGGCATTTGCATCTCAACGGCCGTTCCCCGACTCTTTCTTTCTCTGGACGATACCTGCGGGCAGGGTCGTCTAGAAGCCCCGTCCGGACTGCAACAATTATTATTATTATTATTATTATTATTATTATTATTATTATTATTATTATTATTATTATTATTATTATTATTACAGATCTCAGAAATGATACCACCAGAGCTAGAAAAAATGGCAATATTATTAGGAGCAGCACACATACTACATCAATACTTAACAGATACTTAGACTTTTGATTAAAGTTTGCATCTGTTATATAATACCAGTCAATAACAATACATATACACTATTTTATGTCTCTTTAATGTTAATTTTATATTTATATTACTGTATTTTATGTTTATATTATTGTATGAATTATGTGTTTATTTGCACTGTATTGTACTCATCAATTGTTGTTAACCGCCCAGAGTAACCTCGCTGCCAGATGGGCAATATAAAAATCCAATAAATAATAAATAAATAAAATAAATGTTTAAATAATTTTGAGTATGCTTTACTCTCCTGTTGAAATAAATTACGTGCATATTTGGAAGCACATTCTCTCACTCTCACAAATTTCTGCCTGCCTCCAAGAAAAGCTGAAAAAAATGCAGTTTTCTGCTGCAGATGTATACAACTCCCTTTGTTGTGTTAGATCCTCTCCACCAACCAATCCCAATGACGGGATTAACAGAAGAAATGTGTGGGAAATGGGGTTTATAGTGAAACACTGACTGCAGTGTAGTTTGTTGCCCATATACAGCAAAATGTGGGGAAAGTAAAAGAGAGGGTTGTTCTCTCAAGAGCAGTGCAGAGTAATGAAAAAAGAGGGACTTAGAGCATGAGCAGGATGTACACTGTTAAGGTACTGTACTTAGATTTACACCTGAGCTGCCTGGGAGATGTACTTGAGTGAGAGAGTTAAACTTCTTCGCCAGAGAGCTCTGCTGTTTTAGATGATTGCAGGCAGGGATTTCTACATAATCACAAAAGCTCTGGTTTTGAACAAACTTTATCAGCTAGCTCTCTTACTGTGGCCCATATGACCTATGACTGAAGCAGTGGACAATGCTTCACCCAGTTCTTATTTCCTCCCAGCAAGCAAAGACTATTTTATTCGGGGTATGCCTAGCATCTCTTTCACATTGTTATGTAGGCCAGTCCCTGAAGCAGGGAATTCTAAGTCCCTAACCAAACTATAAACCCCAGAATTCTGTAGGACAGAGCCCAGAAGCCCACAGGGAGACCAATGTCCTATAACTGCAGCATATATCCATATATTTTGCTTTACTTACTGGTTTAGAGTTTAGGTTTATAGCAAAGTTTAAGTGAGTGGCTGTGTGTACATATGCTGAGATCAATCTCAAGCTGTGTATGTTTCACTGATAGCTACTAATGATTTGTTGACACTCCCTTAGTGTGATGTTGGGAGTGGCCCTGAACACTTGGTGTGTAGTAGAGACCAAAGGGAAGGTTCTGGAGACCCTGGTGAAGAAGGCTGGTTTTGGCCTACTCCTCCTTCTTCCTGTAGTCCTGAGTCTGAACCAACAAACTTTTCGTATGTGAATTATAAGTAACCCCATGTGTGAAAAGAAAGAAACTCTCAGTATGAGTCAGAATGTAAGTTTTTACACAGTTTTAAGCTCTTTTTCAAGTGGAGCAGGTGGGGTTGCATGTCCTTTGAGTTTTTATTTTTTTAGTGGGGTTTGCATATGGACTTGAGTACTATTCTTATTTTTATTTAATCTAAACAAACAAATATGTTTGTTTAGATTTTCAGCATTCTGAGTAGCTAGTTGTCCCCCTTAAATGCTGTACTATTTATTGTAGCCTGCCTCAAGGAGTCGAGTAAAAGCCTTTTATTTTTTAAACTATTATTACTAGGGCTTCATGGTGGAAGCTTGACTATTTGGTTTGTTAGATTTGGGAGCTTGGTTGACCACCTCATTATTTATATGGCTATGGCTTGGCTTAGAAGTTTGACTAGGGCTTAAATAAACTGATAGAAAGTGAGTATTAGAAGACTTGGTTGACTGCTGTTTGTTGTTACTTTTATGAATATGACTTGATTTAGGGACTTTTCAAAGTGCTAGCTTGGTTTGAAGATATAGTTATGATTAATTGGCTTGGTCTGTATGCCTGTTTTATTATGTCTAATGAATTGTTTTGGGGATTTGTTGACTTCCTGAAAGTGAGCAAAGTTATCATTCTTGTTATGGCTTGCCCTAAGGCCTGCTGACCTGCCTATTTATTTCTTTGTCATTGTGTCATTTATATCGGCCAGAATCTTATTAGTGTACAGTATTACTAACAGTAGCCAGCATCTTATTGGTAAGATTTTGTGTTTATTGTCCATTAAGTAGTCTGTGCCTTCTTCATGGTTAATTTATTAGATACCATAATTTGTCTCAGTTTTATGCCTTGTCATGCACCTCATTTTGCAACAAGGATGCTCTGTGAACTTGACCAGCTAGCTACAGTTACCCATTATGTAGACCTTACATAAATACCAATAAGATCCTGGCCATTATTGCATCAGTTGAGGGCTTAGGTTTTATTAATTTTATTGAATTACTTGGTTAGGTTTTTGATTTGATTTTTAAATAACACACTGCTCCATCCCTTAGGTTTGCATTCTAATACTGTATTTAAATTGTGGCAGATGCCTCAGTTGCACTTAACTTCACTGCCTATGGTGACTTGCTGTCATCCATTCCATCTTCAACCCACTGGGTACCAGGCACCAACACTGAGGGAAAAGATATAGCTCAGTTGTATAGGCTGCTTGCTTTGGCTGATGAAGCTTCTCTTGTGTTGACCTAGATTAGATTTCATCTAGTTTGGCTCATATTTTCAGCTTGGTGACTTAATAATAAAAAGAGATAATAACTCCCAGTTCCTTGATGTTACCCAGGCATTCCTAACTCAACAGGCCTCCACACCTCTTTAAAGTCTTGGTATAAACATCATGAGGCAAAAGTGGGGGACTTATGCCACTCCAGAAGTTTTGGCCTAGACCTCCCACAGTCACTTAGCATTGTCCATGTTGGATGGGTTGGTAGGAGATGCATGGGCCAAAGATTCTTCAGCCCTTAATTAGATGGGCTAATGCAGTGGTTCCCAGACTTGTCCAGCTTGAGAATTGCCAGCCTATGTACTGTGGGACAAATCGTGCAGTTCCAGAAGAAAGGAAGAGTAAACCACTCCTGAGTATTCTGTACCTAGAAAACTTTGGAAAGGATCTGCACAAGTCAGAAGGGACGTAGGGGCTCAGCTAATTAATCGAGGATAGACTACTGTAACACTCTCTACACAGGGCTTCCCTTGACCCTTGTTCAGCAGTTGCAGCAGGTGCAGAATGCGGCAGCCAGATTGGTGGTTGGCGCAAGCAGATATGATTGTGTCACCCCAATTCTGGCTTGCCTGCATTGGCTACTCGTTGCCTCCCGAAGAAGGTTTAAGGTACTGGTTTTGATTTACAAAACCCTCCATGCCTTGGGAAGAGAGTATCTGGCAGAGCGTATCCCAAAAAAAGATCAGCTTCTGTCTGGCCCACCAGGACGTCACAGGCCTTCTCCCTTTGGGTAGCCACTCCAAGGGAAGCCCGAAAATCTTCCACTCGAAATCAGGCCTTCTCGGTGGCTGGCCCATCTCTTTGGAATCATCTTCCAAGTAAGATAAGGCTTGCAGGATCCCTTCTAGTGTTTTAAAAAATCTTAAAACATGGCTATTTAAAGCTGCTTTTGGTGACTGCTGAGGTTATTGTCTGTTTTATGTTAGTTTATTGTTAGCTGCTGCCATCTTATTTTCCTTGCCAGTTCCACTTTTATTCTTTTTGTATTGATCTCTTATTTGTATTATTTCCCTTGTGGTTCACCGCCCAGAGTTCCTCTGGGAAAGTCTGGTGGTATATAAATGGAAATAAATAATATAAATAAATAAATAAATAAATTACCAAGATCATTAGCCAAGTTGCCTATGCTAATTCCTTTTGCTTAGATGTAGGCAGTAGAATTTCTAACTGGGAGAAAGAGTAAGAGACACTTTTGATTCTTGTTCAGTAGCAGAGTGCTGCTGAAAAGAGAATGTGTTTGCTTTGTATCATATTCCCACCTTTGCCTTATTATGTTTACACCAAGACTTTAGAGAGGAGTTAAGGCCGGTTGAAGAGTTCAGAATGGCAGGATAGCATCAAGGAACCAGGGTTTACTTCCTCTTTTTAATTTTTTTTAAAATTATTTTCTACCCTAAACAAAATAAAACAAATATGTTGCTTGTTTCCTGTCTTCTTGTTCATATCTCCTTTCCCATCTTAAAATAACATACTTTCATACTTAATTTCCATCCATATTCTCTTTACTTACATATATTTCTATCTAATACAAAAGATAGAGATTGCAAAATACAATATTGAACTAGCCTGTCTGATCTTAACAGTATACCCAACCCTGATATTTAATTCTTCAGTTATCTTAACAGCTTAGGATTCTTTTTAGCTCACTTAATATATAATAAATATCAGCAACAAAGTATACAGTATTTACCTATAATTCTAAGAGATATCTAATTTCAAAAGCCTTTTATAACTCGAGTCAATACTTTATGGACACTTATAGAAGAGTTACAAAAACTTTTTTCTTCAGGCACGCTTTCCCTGAATGACGGACTATCTATTATGTGTCTTTCATAAGAATCCATAGGATCACATAGACTTTGTGTTTATAACCACTTATAACCTTGTATTTTCAATGTTAGTTTCCATCACTCATAACTTTACATGGAATTTTACTCTCATTTTAATTGCTCACGTTCTCTTGTAGCTTTAATTTAATATTGTCTTTTAATGTGGTAATATGTTCCTCAGTTTCCTGTTCTCACTATAGTACTTGAACATGTCTTAATTGTACCAAACTGTATACTATCCCTCATTACTGTAAGCTGCGTTGGGTCCTTTTCTAAGGAGAAAGGTGGGGTAAAAATACTCTTAAATACATGAATAAATTTACCAAGTGTGTTGTTAGTCTATGGAACCCCTTGCCATAGGGTGTGACGATGGCATCTGGGCTAGATGCCTTTAAAAGGGAATTGGACAGATTTCTGGAGAAAAAGTCCACCGAAGGTTACAAGCTCAGATAGAGATATTGTTACCTGCCAATAACAGGTATATAATTTAGGCTCCAGCAAGAGGTCAGGCAAGATGCAATCAGCTGAACCAAAGTTCCAATTTTATTGAGAAAATTTACCAGTTGTGTCAGCTGGGACGTCTCTTAAGGGCAGGGAAAACCCCGAACAATACAAAGCATACAGGTTTTATACATGTCAGACAAAGAGCCATAAACTGTCATAACCCTGTTGGTTAGAATCAGCTAAGTATTTGGATCTGGGCTCTAATTGGGCAATTTAAGGAAGAGTAGGTGAAAAGGCCAGTTAATTGGTTTCCCTATGGATGTTTTGATGTCTGCTTCCCCTTAGTGACCTTCCTTTTGAATGTGCCACCTCTTCTGGGAGAAAGTGTACTTTTGGTTCTTTTATCTCTGTTGATATGTTTATATGTTTATGTCAGCTAGCCGTATGTCTATGAAGATTCTCAGTCATGCAGGTGAGGTTATCTGGTAACTGGACTTCTTTTCTTGAGAGATTGAAACATTTCGCTGCTCGTCCAAGCAGCTTCGTCTCGCTGCTCGTCCAAGCAGCTTCGTCAGTCTGAGGGAAGTTAGTGGCGAGGCCTCCGATTTTTAGTTTCCTGTTGTCACTACCTGAATTATGCCCTAGAGCAGTGTTGGCAAACCTATGGCACAGGTGCCAAAGGTGGCACTCGTAGCCCTTTCTGTGGGCACCCGACATCACCCCTTCACAGCCACCTGTATTCAAGTTAAATTGCAGTATTGGCACTTTGCAGAAAATTAGTAGGTTTGGAATCGCAGTTTGGGCACTCAGTCTCTAAAAGGTTCACCATCACTTCCCTAGAGCTACATTCCTACAATGGGGCATCTGTTAGTTACTAAAGTTAGGTTATCTAGTTCATTAGAAAACAAGGAGACAAATTTGTATCATAACCTAGCTGGTATCAATATTTGTTATCTCCAGGTTTAAAAGGAAAGTACTTCAAAATGCCAGATGCAAGGGAGTGACATCAGGAGACAGTTGTCTCATGTGCTCCCACAGGCATCTGGTAGGGTGACTGTCAGATACATGAAGCTGTGTGATACAGGAAGCTAGACTAGATGGGCCTTTGGCCTGATCCAGCAAGTTTCTTATTATTATTATCTTCTTATGTTCTTATGAGTGATTTACAGTTTCCTTATGAAGGCTGCACATTGTCGCCATCTCCCAGCAAGCTGGGTATTCAGTTTACTGACCTCGAGATTGAACTCTGGTCATGAGCAGAGACTTGGCTGAGGTAAATCACATTATTCTAACTCCTGATACCACACATCTCATATAGGTATGTAGGTGGCAAATGTCAGAAAGAAAGCTCTACCCTGGCCTCCTGTGGGAGTGAGTTCCACTGTCTGGGAGCAGCAACAGGGAAAGCCCTCTCTTGTATCCTCAGAGGGGAAAAAAAGGCAGGGCTGAGAGTACTGAGACAAGAGGAAGTCCTCCCTGATGATCTATGCAGGTTCATAGACAGAGAATAGTCCTTTCCAATGCATAATCCATAGTCACTCTGCTGTGCACATGTGTGTCTCATTGTGGTAAGGAGAGAGCAGTATGAAGAGGAAAATGGATGCATTATAGTTTCCCCCATGTCCAAATCATGCTGCAGAATATGGTGAATGAAAGCAGAATATGGTGAATGAAAGCAGCAGCTTCTCGTTCTTTTAACAATAGCCTGCAGTGGTAGAAGTGCAGATCATGCGAACGTTAATGTGGTAATATGGGCAGTATTTAATATGAGCAGTATACAAATATTTATGTATAGAGATGACTTGATGGTTTAGCATACCCCACCCTTCAGCAAGTGGGTCGTTCAAATAGTTTGCAGTTCCTGAAAAGAATTATATATAAAAACAAACAAATCAGATTTTAGAATATATACACACAAATAGAATATGTATGTACGGGTATTACTTGCCTCCCCTCCCCCAATATCAGTTAAATGCTTAGTACTTCATAAGTTTTACTGGTCAATACTGAATCTTATTTTTAAATTTGAATTGGTCTGCCCTTGAAATTTTTGTTTGTGTTTTATTTCACCCCTGGGGCGTGTGATCTTACTGGCATGTTCCCTGAGCAATGACAGTGCCCTGGATGGCTGATTCTTCCATTTCACAGCCATCCTCCATGTTTGCTGCCTGCATATAAATTATATTGACAGAGCCCCATACCAAGTACATTTACTTGGAGGTAAATTCCACTAGGTTCAGTGGGATTTGCTTCTAATCCCATGTTTGTTTTGAATCACAGCCATGAGGAAATAGTTTGCAAAATCCATGTTAGGGGAAAACCTTTATTGGGCCAGTCTCCTCAAAAATACAAAATTGCATGGAAAAATTTGAAGAGCTCCAGCGAGGCAAAATGTTGGAAAAGGAAGTGCTTGGAACGGGCAAAGGCAAAGCCCCTGAAAACAGATTTGATCTTTTAAAAACCAGTAAGCAAACTGCTATTGATTTTGGGCACTAGATGGCAGGCACAGCCTATGAAAGAACAGCAGGAATCTGCTTCACAAAGCTTTGTAGCTCCATGTTTTTTCATTTTTAAATTTTACGATGGGAGAATTATCTTTTTTTATTACAAACTTTGTTTGCAAAAGATTGTCACAATGCATTTGCTTGTTGGGAAAAGAGTTCAGAACCTTCCAAGGCTCTCTGTATTGCTCCCTAAGATGCAACAGCCCACAACAGCCAAATAAATAGCATAGCATAGCAATAACCCTAGAATTGCCGAGCTGGAAGGGGCCCTGTGGATCATCAAGTTCAGCCCCTGTTCCAAGAGTTGGGTTTTTTTAAAAAGCTTATCCACAGAAATTATACTACCACAAGTAGTAGATTGTTTAACCAAGGCTTATCTAGTGTGAGGCCGTACAGTGGAAGAAATCATAGGGTATTCTTCACTTTGCAGAGCATTGTTATCTATGGTACTCAGCACTGTGATGTCATAAAGGTCACACTCCTTAGCTATTGAAACATGAACTCCTTGGCTTGTTTCAGAAAGGCAGTACAGTATTAGGATAGTGTGGGTGACGCACGTAGCTTAGGACCAGTGTTTCTTTTCCCCCACAGGTACTGACTGACATTGGCCATGGCTTACCAGAGTTACATGGGTGCCATCTTAATGTACTAAGGACTCAACTGTGGAACCTTCCTAATGTAAAACATGTGACATGCATTGGAGATGCAGCTCTTCCGTATAAGATTAGAATATAAGAAGAGCCCTGCTGGATCAGGTCAAGGGCCCATCCAGTCTAGTTTCCTGTATCTCACAGTGGCCCCACCAGATGCCTTTGGGAGCACATGAGACAACTAGATACCTGTTTCCACTGTGATATTTTGAGATACCCTCATTTTAAGCCTGGAGATAACAAGGACTGAATCTGACAATGGCCAGTAGAACCACTGCCATGACTGAAGAAGCTACTTGGATCAGTAGTGAGACATTTCAATCCCACAAGAAAAGAAGTCCAGTTGCCATGGGTCCGCTCCCAGATACTGCCATGATGACTTTACACTAATGTGCCTTTGATTGAAAGTACTGCATTATCATTTTTGACAAACAGCCAGAAACAATTTTTTTCCTGGTCATACGGTAGTGAGACTACAAGCCTAAAATAACCTGGCTGAATAGCTCAGTGGTTTAGGTATCTGACTGTGGGGCCAGCGATTGGGGGTTTGATTCCCCACTGTGCCTCCTGAGAGCAGAGACAGCCTCTGTGTCCTTGGGGAAGCTACACAATCCCAGGGCACCCCCAGAGGAAGGGGATGGTAAACCAGTTTTGAGTACAGTCTACCTGGGAAATCCAGAAAAGGATCACCAAAAAGTCAGAATTAACTTGATGGCACATTATTATTAGTATTAACAGAAAGTGGAACTAGATGTTACAATTTTCAGAGGGGGTAGTTGACCTGTGAAGTGTTCAGATGCCTAAGCCTCTGTTCCAAATAAAATTATCCAGTCCATTGGTTCCTCTTGGACTGGGTTTTAAATGGGCAACCTGTTATGCACTGTATTTTAAGTTCCATAGATGTTTAAAATGAACCCTTGGTTGCATGAGAGGGAACCTAAGCTTGCAAATACTGTATAGCATATTTTAAGACAAGGATGTTGTCATCCCTGTTTATTTAACTCAGTATTAGTAATGACACGTTTCATCAAACCGTCCCTGGGTTGTTGAGAGTTTAGCCAACTACACTAACACTTTGTAAGCTCTCCTATTTCAAACACTTCCTCATGTTACAGTTGTGCAGTACGATACAAAAAGGAAAAAGTAATTTGCTCTTAATAGCATTTTTTTAGCTCCTCTGTTGGCAGAAAGAGCCTTGCTGGCAGCCTTAGCATCATGAAAAAGACTTATTGGTTAGATTATGCAGAGTGAGGGAAAGCATGGGTAGTGGCCTCCCTTTCATAGCAATGGCTCTTGGAAACCATTGCATATTGGCTGGAAATCCTCACTGGCCAGAGCACTCATAGGACTTGAGCAGTATTTATAAATTAAATTCCATTCCATTCTGTGCTGCCATGGACTTGGTTAAGAGCCTCTTGCGTCACTAGGACACAACATTAATCTTCTTCCCTGCCAGCACGTCATTTGTTCTTGACAAGTGAGAGATTTTCTCATATGTCTGTCCGTTGCATCTTCGAGTTCATTTTATTCCTATATTACCATTTTTTAAAAAAAGCATTACAGTCTTTCACAAACTAAACTTTTTTCCTTCCACATTAGTCATTTTCCATTTTCCAAGTGCTCACAACACCCAGAACTCACTTCATTAAGTTACTTGCACTGAAGAGAATCGCTAAGTAAGTAACGGTAGCTTTCAAAACACATAATTGCACTTGGCTGTCCACATTGGACAGGCTGGCATTGTAGCAGCATTTCAAAATTGCCACAAATCTGCCAGAATCCTGTCAGTGACTTATGTATGTGTAAAGGAAATGACATAAGTTCTGAAGCAATTTGTCACTCATTTGACCAGATTCTGATTGCATTCTTGAACATGCTCTCTCAAAGAGGTCAATCTATACTAGAATTCTCATAGATAATTAGACATCCTATTAGGATTGTGATAAGGCAATCTGTAGCCTGCATAATTAAACTGTAAACTGCCCAGATAATACTTTAAGTGCTGTGGGGGTGGTATATTAGTAGCACACACTAAGACGGCTGATTATGTGTGAATGTAGATTTTGACCCACCATAACAGAGGGATGCAGGTCTCTGGTATACTGTATATTAGATTTTCCAGTTACTGTATTTGAATGGAAATGAAAGGATTTACCTTGCTAGTGAGAAGTGCTGTATCACAATGTATTGTGGGTGAATGGGCGAAGAAATATGTAAGGTACTGTATCTGGATTATTTTCTACACAATCTTTTCCTGCAAAGCCCCTTGTAGCTTGAGTCTAAGGGCCTTTTCACACGACCCCTAAGATCCGCTGGTCCCTTAAATTCAGACCAGAGATCTTGGGGGTTCGTTAATGTTCCTTTGTCCCCACCCCTCAGCACTTCCTGCTCCTGTCGGCGTGAGGGGGGGGAGGGACAAAAGGACAAAAGAAGCCTTTACTAACCGGTCAAAGTTGCCACGAGTGCTCCGTTACTTCCTGGTTCCGTCTCAAGGAGCTCTTAAAGGGGCGGGAGGCAAAAAAACAACAACAGACAAGCCAGGAGAGCCCAGCACTCTTATCCGCATCAAAAAAATTTCACCATCAAAAAGCAGGTACAAGAAAAGTGCGCTGGGTCGTGCTAAAGTGGGCGGGGTCGCACTTAATTGTCTCCAAACTCCGGAGCTGGTGGGAAAACATTTCTAAGCTCCGGAGCTGGGAGCCATTTGCAGCGCAGCTTAGGGGGTCGTGTATAAACGCCCTAAGTAGCAAAAGACAGCTGCTACCTGACCTGCAGCTTCTATTTTGGTTTCATTTCCTCTGTGGCCTTGATCAGGCCTGCTCAGATCTCTTAAGAACACACCCACAGACGAGTCCAAACAAACATTTTTGGATGCAAGACTACACGCAAGGGGAAAGGAGGATCTAGTTATTGCCTACCTCTTTTGGTTCTGATTCCTTATTCCCACCAGCAATCCACTGGCTGTAAGAGAGAAACATATTCATGCTCTAGAAATGTAAGAGTTACTCAAAAACATCTTTTGTATTTACCTTGGCCTCTTTCTGGTGCCTTAAAGTCATAGCCAGCAGTAAGTGCTTGCACAGCCAGCATGTGCATTTGAGTCATATTTATTATCCTTGTCATTTTTCAAAAACCCCTTTTTGTTGTTATTTGGTGCAATCAAGCAGCACTCAAGGTTGGAGCACGTCTCATGCGTAGCTTGTCTCTGGAATCTGCAGAGGTTTGCCATGCTCCATATTTAGCCCTTGTGGGTGGGAGGCTAGGCAGGAGCCAACTTTTTATGCCATTACATCACAGGCATTGAGTGCTTGATGCTGAGGAGGAATCCAAGACAATTAATGAAAAGCAGCTGCTAACATTTCAATCATGACAGCAACATGATTATTAATTTTTTAAAAACGCTTTATTTGCAGTCTCTCAGTTTAGATTAAACATTCCCCTTCCACACTAAAATGGGACTTTAAAAGATTTACGCTAACAAAGAAAGACCCAGCAAATAAGCCTACTCTAGTTGTAACTCATTCAGGGGCGTATCTAGGGCAGGGCGGAAGGGTGCTTTTGCCCCAGGTGCAGCTATCTGGGGGTGCCTGGAGGGGGAGCAGCAGGAGGACGCCATGCGCTCTCCCACCAGCAGCCCTTCTCCCCCCACCTAAGGCTTGGCGATGGGACACACGCCACTGCCTCTGTGTGCCAGCTGAGTGGCGAAACAAGCAGGCATGCAGGCATGCGGGGAGTGCAGTGGCTGCGGCACCCTCCTCCTCCTCTTCCTTGCCTTGCTCACCGCGAGAGAGGTAAGGCGCGCAAGTGCTACTGCCTGCACGCACACACAAACACCCCCGCGTGCACCCACCTCGTGCCCGCAGGATACTCCCCCTTGCTGGGTGGATGCGATGGGGTTGGGGAGGGCCGGAGGGGTGCAAAAACAACTTTGTCCCCAGGCGCTCCAAAACCTTGCTACGCCGCTGAACTCACTATGCTAAAGTAAGTTGCAAGTGGAGCAAACCTATTTGAATCAATGGAATTTATGGGGGAATTTACTCCCCAAATCCCTACTTATTCAATGGGTCTACTCTAGTGTGACTTGCTATGCTGGGCAACAGGATTTCAGCAATTTACTGGTTACATTCTGTTCGTTAAGCTGCTGTCATCAAAGAGCAAACATGTGCACAGCAGGTATGTGGCCAAATGGCAGTTACACAATGGCATTGCCACTCAACTCTTGTCACATGAAGGAAATGTCTCAAAATGGAACTTGTATATTGCTACTATGTAACTGAACAGGCTGAGATTTTTATCCAAGGTATAGCTGGAAGCTGTCTGGAACTGAAAATGAATTTGCTTTTCTTCAGGGCTTTGGAAGATCAACCACAACCTGTTTGCTTGATAGTCACATATTTCTCAGATTGTCTTATGGGCAGGGAAGTGTCCATCCACCTTACTGAGCTGTGCTAGACAAAAACAAAGGATTTGTACAGCTTCATCTTCTTTTTTGGTACATGTGTGCATTCCAAAGATCTTTCGTGTCTGAGTTTCTGCTAAAAAATAGACCTCTTATCCATGTAGTCTTGCCTATAATTTGTCTGGCTTATTTGACTTATTGCAACTTGAAAACAGTAAATTCCCTCACAGCCTTGCTGTCTTTGTAAATGGGATTGTGACATACTAAAAGAAGACCTTGAAAAGAATGTATCAGGAAAAATGCCCTGACTCATTTCCTGGAATCTTGGGGACAGACCAGTTGATAAAGTGACCAAGTCATTTCTTTAAAATTAACATTGTTCTGTAGCCCATGAGCAAAATTCCAAATGAAGGTTGGTAGTACTTTTGTTGGACCTCTAAAATATACTCCAAAGACAAGCTTTTTAATTCTTTCAGGGCTGCATTAACAAAAATGTAATCTTCCAGTTGAGGGAAGTAATAGTACTATTAAATTCTGCTTTGGTTAGACCTCACCAGAATACTGTGTCCAATTCTGGACATCAAAATTTAAGAATCATAGAATCATAGAGTTGGAAGGGACCTCAAGGGCCATCCAATCCAACCCCCTGCCATGCAGGATGTCATCAGTTTGGAACCCATGTCCCCAAAAGGGTAGTCAAGGTGGTAAAAAGTGTGAAAACAAAATTTTATGAAGAAATTTAAAGGAGATGGATATACTTGGCTTGGAAAAGAAAGAGAGCAGGAGAGTGGCATGGAGGTGCAGAGTTGTACACCAAAAAAGGCAGCAGAGATAGAGATGTTGAGACAGTTGGATTGGAAAAGGCATTTCTGCACTGGATTTCAATGCTAGTCCTTGGACACTCATCACACACAAAAAAGGTGTATTAGCTTCATGCCTGTCCTACCTTACAAGGTCAACACTCAATCAGCAACCTATGAGGAGATTGAGCAGATGCTGGATTGAGAAAAGGACCTAAACGGATGAGGTAGAAGTACTGCATAAGAATGAGACATGGACCTTCATGAAGCTTCCAATAGGCAAAAGATAGCTGGGAACCAAGGAGATCTTCAAGATGAAGCAGAGTATTGAAGGGGAAGTTGAATACTATGAGGAAAGACTAGCAGTCAGGTAGTTCCAGCAGTAATTTGGATTGGACTTTGATAAAACCGTTGCCCTTAACCATTTGTTAAACACAAAGCACTATATGTGCTGTGTCATGCAGACACAGATTAAGTACCTAGGTGCTAAAATAGCATTCCTACATTGAGACATTGCAGAGAAGTTGTATGTGGAACAATCATCAGGCTTCATCAGCCAGAAGAAACCAGATCTTGTAAGCGATCTAAAGAGGGCTGTCTATGTACTCAAGCCATTTGCAAGAACCTGCAATTAAATCTTGAACAAGATTCTGCTACAAAGCTTCAAGCAAGGCGAGGCACACCAGTGATTGCCCTCTGTTGATTATTTGATTGTTGCAACCTGGAAATATCAATAGTACAAAGTGATTGTAAATTGTTTTAGCCAAGAAATGGTAATAAAAGACTAAGGAAGGCACCATGCTACCTAGATTGAAAAGAAAAACAGAGAATCTTTTTATTTCAAGCAAGAGATAATTGAACATGTAAATACTATGCATCCAAGATGTCCAACACTGTGCAGCAGGTATAGTAACTTACTTTCTGAAAGGCCAAGAGGAGAGTGAACTTTTGTCAAACAATAGAAAATATGGAACAGTTATAGGAGCACTTTTGTACCTTGCCACTAGACCTGATCTAGCCATTGCTCTAGGAATACCTAGCAGAAAAGTTAAGTCACCAGTGAAGGATGACTAGAAACCGTTTACAAGTGTGGCTAAATGCTTCAAAGGAATTGTGTACATCAACCTAAGACTTTGTTAAGAGGATGCAAATATGAACTCGATACCACAGATTACTAGTCACCTTTTGAGTTCCTGTTTGTTTGTTTGTTTGTTTGTTTATTAGATGTATATACAGTACTGTACCATCTAGCCCGAAGGCTACTGTGGGCAGTTTAAAATTTGTATAAAGTATACAAATATAAGCAAACAACAACCAAACATAAAGAACATAAAACTAAAATATACACATTAATTTAAAGTTACAAAATATAATACAACTTATACGGAGATGGACCAGCCTCATGAGCAAGTCATAAAGAAGGTGATTTTCATTGTGTAGCCACAACATACAGAGATGTGTAATGGTTGCAGAATTTGCTTAAAGGACTTTTGAAGAGATTAAGGGATGTCAGTTCAGGCAGTGGAACACATTTAATTGTCAGAAAGTAAGACTGTGAACGCACATACCAAAAATAATTGGCATGAGATACCAAATACATTATGACCTCACTGAGAATAATCATCCCGATGATCTGCTGTTCTGTTGCAGAGGAACGGCTTGACAAGAAGAATACAACATTTGAAGCCCATGTCCCGGATCCGTCTGTTTTCTTCCACACTTTCCCCTTCCACATAAATTTCTATTGATGTGGTTTGATACAGCACTTTGCGCACATCCAACTTCTTTTGCAAAATATACGTTTGGGGGCTTTTCCTCCTTATGGAGGGTGTCCGTGATGGTTTCCTGCACATTTGCCAGATCAGCAGTCTTTCCCATGATTGTGATTCCTACTGAACCAGCCTGAGAGACCATTTAAAGATGGAGGAACCCTTTGCAGGTGTTACAGATTCATTAGCTGATTAGAGTGGGACACTTTGAGCCTAGAATGTTGAACGTTTTCACACTATTATAATTTTCCGAGATTGTGAATTTCGGGTTTTCATAAGCTGTATGCCAGGATGATCACAATTATACCGAAGTAAGGCTTGTCATAATGTGGCGTGGTGGCTCAGTGGGCTAGAGCACTGAAAACTGTTGGCTACAAAGCTAGCAGTTTGAATCCTGAGTGCCTTGCAGCGGAGTGAGCTCCTGCCGATGACTCCATCTCCTGCCAACCTAGCAGTTCAAAAGCATGTAAATGCAAGCAGATAAATAGGTACCGCCGTAAAAAAGTAGGAAGGTAAAACAGTGTTTCCTTGCTGCCATGCCGGCCACATGGCCATGGACTTGCACAACACTGGTTCTTTGGCTTGAATATGGAGGTGAGCACCGCCCCTAGATTCGGACACAACTAGCATGCATGTGTGTGTGGGGGGGCTTTACCTTTACCTTTACCTTAAGGCTTGACATATCTCGCTTTGCATGTAATGAGTCTTTTTTATATATTAGTTTCACCCTTTGAGTTGTCTTATTGAAATAAATGAACATTTGCATGGTATTCTAATTTTTTGAGTTTCACCCGTATCTGACTTTGTGTCACCTTTGCAGCTCCTGTCCAGAGGAAGAAGTTATGAAAACTTTGCAGGCTGAAGCATAACCCAGTGCTACATGTCAACATTTCATGCTTGTGATGGCATGTTACATCCAAACTTCAGGAGTAGATGTATTAGTTTGGGATATGATTGTTAGGGGAAAATCAGTAGACAAAGAGATTATTGGTTGCTTCTCCTCAAATGCGTCTCTGCTCTGTTGTCTGCTCCTAAACCTGATTTTTTATTTCAATAAAAGTGACAACATAGGTGCCATTCTTCTTGTGGGTCTCTAACATTTGTTTACTTTCAAATACACTGATGTGGACTGGCAGAAATCCAAAAGATTCATAATCAGCTTATTTTCTCAGGCTTGGTTCAGTTGTGCTAGAATGAATCTCTCACCATTTGTGCTGAATCATGCAGTGGAATCATGGCAGGGGTTAGGGATTGCTCTTTGTGAATAAAGGCACACCAATTGATGTATCTTGTAAGAACAAGAGAAATGGGTTTTTAAAAAAGAAAAATTAAAAATACTCTGCTGGGCCATCGAGAAAACTCATAAATGGCAGATAGCAATGGCATCTCAGGGTGAGCAAATGTATTAAATTTTGCTCTAGCCTCTTTGGATTTAAAAATCTAAATCTAAATCTGCGTCACATTGCATGGCAAATGGGAAATTATGTTAAGAGAAAGGCATTGTTTTGAAACCTTACCGTGACCCGAAACAGGAATTATAAGAGTGATTTATTCACTTAAATTATTTTACACTGCAGCATTTAGAAAGGGTGATAAATATTACAATATGAGCTTTGGTGTGAATAATGGAAATTTGTTATGAATATGGGAGTGTGGTGGGAGAGCAGAAGAAAACAATTATTGAATGGTGGTTACTGTTAAAAAGGAATGACATTCCTTAAGTCTAGAACTTTTCTTGCTATGTTCACAGTTTAATTTTAATGATTTCAGCAAACACTTGGCGTTTATTATGACAGAATGAACTGAATGTACAGTACTATAATGGCCTTGCTAAAGAGGGTAATACTGTACCTTTCAGCTGTGATTGTGTTGTGCATTTTGTCTCAATCCCTAGATAGCCATGTCCCAGTAAAAGCTGTTATTTGAGCACAAAGTTACCAAAAATGACCATACTATGCACAATTAATAAGCGACAGAGTCCAGAATGTATCTACGGAATCTCAAAAATTCAGATGTGAAATTGTTGGTCCCTAAAATCTGCCATGTATCTGTGAATTGGAAAAAATGACCAATGTGACCCCCGTGTTTAAAGGAGCTCTCTTAAAGATAGAGGAGGTTCCTGACCATTTAAATGGGTAGAGCATGTTATTAAAGATAAAAAGATCAAGCACAGAGAAAGGCAATTAAAACTGACATGCCTTTTCCAAAGGATAAGTCCTTTCTCATTATTCTTTTAGTGAATACAAGCATAGGAACAGGTCACACTAGGCCATGGCCACGTTACAAAAATATCCCCCTTGTTTCTTTTGTCTTCTGTTTTCTGCGTTGTCTGTCGCATAGCACATATCTTGTGACAGTGGTGCATTCCTTTTTAACTGTTCTGCCCTTTTTAGGGTAAAAGATGTGGGTACTCCCCTGAAGCAGGACATATTACCCTCCTTTTTTTCTTTTGGCTTTTCTTTTTCAAAAAAGAAAAAAACTTGAGCCTCATTGTGTCAGCAAAATGCCCTTGCTGGCCCCTCATGTTGCTTTGTGGCTCCCTGAGGCATTGCAATTTGCCAGACTAGCCAGGAAGAACACCAAGCTACTTCTGGCATTGCTGCTGCTACTGCTCTTCCGGCTCCAGGTCCTCAATGCTTCTTTGCTTCCTTCCTGTTCCCCTTGTCAACCCCCCTCCCCATTCTGCCGACGGTGCCATCCCAACTCAGGGGAGCCACAAGTGGAAAATGTTTGTGAAGGGCACTGTAGTGGAGGGGGAGTTAGGGTTAGGGTGCTCCACATGCTTCCTTTCGGCCATTTCATGAGGACTTTGGGGGAATGTCCTACTCTTATACCTGTTCCCTCTACTTCTCGGATAATCTTTAAGTTCCTCCTTCAATGTTCCCCATCAAGCCCCCTCCTCCCTTTCCCTTTTCAGTCCTCAAGTATGGCAAGTTCTATTTGACAGAAGCATACCCAAGTGCCAGCATTCCACTTTGAAATTTTGTTCTTACTGTTGTTTTCAAAGTTGAATGGCAACCGTTGGGAGATGTTGGCTCACATGCCGGATGTATAGGAAATAAATCAGTTTAGGGATACACTCTCCATGGAATGCAGGTACTAATATGTGATGAAACACAGAACAAAAATAGTAGTAGTCTTCCGGTGGGCTGGATGTGATGGAGAGCAACAAATTGTTGCTCTACATAAAGATGGCCTCGGCCAGTGTTGGTGAACGTATGGCATGCGTGCCAAAGCTGGCACTTGGAGTCCTTTCTGTGGGCACCTGACATCTCCCCTTCACTGCTACCTGTATTCAGGTTAAATTTTTGTATTGGAACTTTGTGAAAAATTAATGGGTTTTGAATTGCAGTTTGGCCACTCGGTCTCTAAAAGTTTCACCATCACTGGCCTAGGCTATGAGCAGATTGACAAGACCCTGAAACTGAACTGCAGCATGGTGGCCAAGACCATACAGTGGTTTAACATGATAGGTTCCACTCAGAACAGGCCTTTTCATGGTTGACCAAAAAGTTGAGTGCCTGTGCTCAGCCTCACATCCAGAGGTTCGGTTTGGGAAGTAGATATATGAATGCTGCCAGCATTGCTGCAGAGGTTGAAGGGGTGAGGGGGGTCAGCCTGTCAATGCTCAGACCATACAGTACACCACACACTGCATCAAATTGGTCTGCAGGGCTGTCATCCCAGAAGGAAGCATCTTTTAAAGATGATGCACAAGACAGCCCGCATACGGGAAACAAAATAATTGCTAAAGACTGTGTACCATCTGAATCCCCCGCCTGCAAAAAATAGAGTCATCATGAGTAGTTACCTGAAAACATTTTACAAGTGTGACCCCACAGCCAGTGATATTATCAGAGCAAAGCATAAGGTATTTTCCCTCCTCATTTTTTTCTATTCCTTTTGTCAGCTTTTATTTTAGGGTTGCAGCTGATAAACCAAGCCAGAGATAAATAGGGATTCAGGGCTCCAACGTAATACAGTGGTACCTTGGTTTGCGAGCATAATCTGTTTCGGAAGCATGCTCGTAAACCAAAAAAACACATGTATCAAAGCAAATTTCCCAATAGGTAATAATAGAAACTTACCTAATCCGTTCTGGGGGTCCCAGTTTTTATGATTTCTTATGGGGAAATTTGCTTTGGCCAGGAGCCACAGTGGCCTCTGGAACTTGCCCTGGGCCCAGTGCTGCCCGGGGCATGCTGTGGAGGTCGTGGAAGGCAGCACCACACTCGGGGCCCAGGGTGAGCTCTGGAGGCCCAGTGCAGGCCTACCATGCAGCACAGAATTGACTTCCAGTTAGTGCTGGGCCCAGCGCAGGCCCACCAGAGACCCATTCCAGGCATCCCTGGGCACATAGAGAGCCCTGGAGGCCACTTCCAGTTTGTGCTGAGGCACAGGAAGCCTGACAGAGGTCCACCATGAGGCCCAGATGCTTGTTCTGGTCAGCAACAGGCCTGGGGCAAGATCCAGAGGCCCCACAGAGGCGCACTGTGCAGCCTGGAACAAGCTCTGGAGGCAGCACAGGGCCTGCACTGAAGTGATCTTTGCTTGCTGTCAAGCCCCGCACACAGAACACACAGCAAGCCAAGTTCAGTTCTTTGCCAGGAACTTTAGTTGTAATCCAGATAAAGTACAAAGTACAGTCCGAGTCAATCCAGAATAATTTACAGAGCCAAATGCCAAATTCAAGGGAAACAGAGAAACGTCGTAGTCAGGAAGCCGGTCCAAGGTCAGGAAACAGAGAACGCCGTAGTCAGAAAGCCGGTCCAAGGTCAGGAAACAAAGTCAGGATAACACACAGGAACGTGGTGGCAAGGTAAGTGACGCGTTGCTCCCACAGAGGGTTCAGGGTAAACTTGCTAGCTTTATCCTAAAACAGGGAGCACACCCATATCTCTGACAAGGCTCCTACTAGAACTCAGGGCTTTCAGATCTAATTCTACGCCTATCATTAAAGATCCTTTCCCTAGCTCTCCTGTTAGTTGTCCTTTGCAGGATCCTGCTCCTAGCCCTTATAGGAGGAGGAGATGTGCACTTGCCAACCGGAGCAAGGCTTGCAAACTGAGGCAAAATTTTACTAAAATTTTTGCTTGGTTTGCAAAATACTTGCAATTCAAGGTACTTGTAAACTCAGGTCCTACTGTAACAAACTATGGTTTAAACAAGCTAGAGTTTATAATCTGGTAAGAGATAATTGTGGCTTTTTGCTGGCTTGTTTATATAGTTTGTCCCTGACTGTTTGTGGGCACTGGCTGGATAGCTCAGTGATTTGTGTAGAGGTTTAGAGTTTGATTTACAACTGGGCATCCCAGGAGAAGAGCCAGTTTGTGTGACCTTAAGCAGGTTACACAGTCCCAGGACACACTCATAAGAAGAGAATTGCAGGTCACTTCTGAGCTTTCTATACCAATAAAACCCTGAAAAGGACCATCATAAGTGAGAATTGACTTGATGGTATGTAATTAATTCTGTTAATTGGGATGAGTGAAAATTCAACAGAAGACAAAATTTAACAAGCCACATCTTGGCTATTTTTCTATGCAAAATTGGATACTCTTGACATGGGCTTCAAAAAGCTTTTGACAGAGAGCCTTATCCCACAACTGCTAAAAAGCGCTTGTAAGTTCAGGAAAAAATGTCTTCAAAAATTGTGGCCCCATGAGCAGCTGGCTTAAAAAAAACACCTCACCATGCCTCCTTAAGCACATCCCAGTGGGTCTTCCAGCAACTACCTCTGGGGGTACTGTTTTTTTAAGGTGATGCAAACTTAAGTGGGGACTCTGAAACACTTTTCTCTTGTCATCCATTGTGTTTACTTCCCCCCCTTTTTAAAATAAATGTGGTTTCAGGATATTGATACACTGGCAAGCTCCCGTCATATGTGATAGCCTGTATTTTATTGAAATTACTGAAAATTTCACTGAAAATTTACTGAAAATTTCCATATTAAACACCATGATGTAAGAATAATTATAATTGCACACGTTACCGCAGAGTTTGCAGTGACAAAAGGAAGATGATATGTTGGCATAGAAACTTTTAAAAAATTGTTTGCAATGTAAAAACAGGGAAACACCACAGAAACTGGCATTTTGATCCACATCATGGTGGTGGGGACAAAACTTAGGCAGAGAATACAGCACCGTCCATCAGGACACAGAAACCCCCGTTCCGAATCACGTGATCGTTGGCGGAGTGAATCCGCCTTCCCTTAGAGCCGTTTCTTCCAGCTGTGGGATAATGCTCTTAGGCCATTACTTCATGTCCCTCTCATCGCTGTTCGCCATCCTGCTTGGGACCGGTATGAAGAAATGTTACGGCATGTCCATTGCATGATGACAAGAGTTCGTTCCGACCATGCCCCCTGAACTGGGATTTAAGCGTGATGAGCCATACCTCTCCCTGGTCTCGGGAATCTGCTTGTCTTGGTTCTCATTCCGAGACGAGAGCCTGTGAAGTAAGGCTCGTCACGGAACAAACACATACTTCATCTTAGTGGCAGGAGTGCAAAGTGCCATTCGCCATTACATTCCTTATGGCGTTAGTAATGCAGTGCAGAGAGATAAAAAGACATAAAACCTTGAACTTTGCTTTTTAATGCATGGAATGCAAAGTTACAGAGATTCTAAATATCGAAAAATGGAAGGTCGGACCAAAAAAAAGGGGCAAACAAAAGCAGGGAAGTACAGATGTTATCACAAAACAAGGACTTGAAGTAACAGTAATCACAATAACATCAATCACGCCTGTGGGTACACAGAAACAAGGACAGAACCAGGACAAGACCACGTGACCACGAATGACGTTATCACGCAATGAACGTCATCTTGGAATGAGGAAGGACGTGAAGTAACTGTCTTTGTCCATCCTCAAAAAGTCACTGGGCAAATACAGCTGTGTGATAAGGAGAGAGGTCTTCTGAATCAGTATAGTAATGGGTTGAAGAAAAACAGGGGAAACAAGAGAGTACTTTTAGTAGAAAATCTGGAGTCTTCCAAGGATCTGTATTGAATCAGACCCTTTTAATTTTCTCAGGAATCGTCTGCAGTGAAGGTTGAACATGGAGATGGCCACATTTTTCAGAATGGAAAAATCTCAAATGGGACTACAAACAACTCCAAAATAATCTTTGCAAACTGGAGGATTAGGTATTAAAATAACAAATGCAGTTCAGTGTAGCTGATACTGTACATGTTGGGGCTCATACTCCCAACATCTGCCTGATGGAGTCTGAAGTGGCAGCCACTGTTGACCTAGAAAGGGATTGTGACATCCTGTGCATGTATCAGCAGACACTTTGACTCAAAGATACCATTGTTAGAAGGAGAGTTTCTCTGAATAATGTTGCAAACGAGCTTGCTTTTGTTTTGTGTTTGATCATTGGGAGGTAAATGCATGCTTATTTGCATGTCTGTTTGTTTGGGCATTGTGCTTTGAAAGTATTGTCTGTCTTGGAGGGGAAACATAATAGTAGGAGACACATCTTTTCCTTAATGTATGATTTGACCTCTAGCTCCAGTCAGTTTGGAAAAAGCAAGTGTTGTGTTAAAAATAAAGAGGAGGAACGGAAAACAAAATTTCCATTACCATCACACTTTTATACAATGTATGGTGTAGTTATGAGTACTTTGTGAACTTTTAGTTGGTGCTTTTCGGAATGGTATTTCAAGGTTGCAGAAAGGTACACAGAAAAGGGTAAGCCAAATGATCCACAGCTCCTGTATAAGGAAAGATGGAGCATTTTAAGTTCAGGTAAAAAGGTGATCAAATGGGACATGGCAGATTTTTATAAAACGTGTGATTTGGAGAAAATGTATTGAGGAAAGCCTTTCCTACGTAGCACACAAACGCCTCATTATCCTGTCGATTTGATTGGTAGGAGATGCTGTACTAATAAAAGGGCGTAATTCTTGTCATAATTAAACTGTGAAGCTCATTGTTGGAATATGGTTCCCAATTTGGACAGTTTTAAGATGGGAATTACTTGTTTTTGCAGAAGATAAGTCTGTCCGTGGCTGAGTCCTGATGATTGTAAGTTACTTCCAGGATTAGAAGCACTAGGCTTCTGAATGCCAGTTGCTGAGGAAGAGCAGTGGGAAAGGCTTTTGTCATCATATGTTGTGGATGGACTTCGAAGAGGCTTCTTATAGGCCTCTATTTCCACATGGATTTGTTTGGTCTGATATGGCTGAGCTCTTGTGTTCTCTTCCCATATTTGTAATACACTGATTTGATCTTGTAACGTGGCAGATTTCAAGGGTGATGTGAAGATTATTGAGATAATATATTTGAGACAGGTGAGTTGGGTTGGGACAATAATATTTGATTTAGAGTATCTCAGTATCCATATTTTAAGAAGAGTCGAAGCATGTGGTTGTAAATGGGGGTATGCAATGGATACTTTTAGATGATCAGTTGCAAATCAAAGGAAAATGAACTATGAAGGAGCATTAGTTATGAAACACTTTAGAGACCTCCATCAATAGTTCTCTGCTCAACTATGTATCTTCACCACAATCCCATAAAATTAACTTAGATCACTCAATGTTTCATCCTTGAGTAAAGATGGTAGTGGTTCTGTAAGGGAGAGAAACATTCTTAAAGCATCACATCACCCATTGGGAGAAAAGGCATTTGGTAGGTGCAGACTGAAGACATCAGAGGGAATTTTCTTCAAGGTAAAACTTTTGGAGCCCATCATATTTCAGTCACTTGGTGCTGAAATATATGGAATGGAATTAAGTGAATTAAAAATGAAATTGGATCTTGAACTTCATCTAAGGGTCGCTTGGGGATGATTGCTAGACAGACAGACAGACAGAAAATCTTGGCTTCCTGGCAGTCCAGCTGTAAGCGAGAGCAAACTATTCATCAGAATATAATTTGTCCATGACAGTACGTTCCAAGTCCTAATCAGTTAAGATGAAGTCTTATTGGACAATGTTCAGGCAGACTTCATATGAAAACTAAACCCACAAATCTCAATGGACACAAGGCCAGATAAGCTTAGCTTTCATTGGAATGCTTGCATTTATAAAGTGAAGAACGCATGACACAGGACAGAATGCTTAGAGCAAAAGAAAAAGTAAAAAAAAGGGGGGAAGGACCGGTCCTACAGTCTGCCAAAGGAATCACTGGAAGCAAGTGCACAGCAGCTGATCTACCCCGGACAGTCTCAGGATGAACTCGTTTCTGAAAAGAGATTTTTATGCATGTCTATAATTGCCAAGGTGATACATGCCTTAATGATTTCCTATTTGGATTGTAGAAGTGTGCTGTACATGGGGCTACATTTGGAAGGTGTTCAGAAACTTCAGCAGGCCCAAGACACTGCTGCTAGACTTATGAAAAGAGCTGGTCACAGGGAAGACAGGCAGACTTTTGCTATGCAGCTGGCTACCAAGGAAGATTTTTTTAATGGGAAAAGTTATGCCTTTTACTTTTTAAGTATTTTCTTAAAATTATTTAAAATGGTTTTATTCAATAATTTTAGTAGATAACGTACTTGTTTTTAGTATAATAATTTATCTTTATACTTGGATTTTAAAGGTTTTGTAAGCCACACTTTGTCTCCTTTACTGAGTGAATAGGTAAAAAGTAAAGGTTCCCCCTGCACATGCATGCTAGTTGTGTCCAAATCTAGGAGCGGTGCTCATCTCTGTATTCAAGACGAAGAGCCAGTGTTGTGCAAGTCCATGGCCATGTGGCCGGCATGGCTGCAAGGAAACACTGTTTTACCTTCCCCCTTTTTATGGCGGTACCTATTTATCTACTTGCATTTACATGCTTTCAAACTGCTAGGTTGGCAGGAGCTCCTCTGCTGCGTGGCACCCAGGATTCAAACAGCTGAGCTGCTGAATTTGCAGCTGATAGCTTTCAGTGCTCTGGCCCACTGAGCCACCATGCCCCTGATAAGAGAATATATGGATATAAATTAAGTACCCAAATGGATAAATGTAGAAATTTAAAATATATATTTTTTATTTTTATTTTTATATTGCACCATCTGACTAACAGGCACTCTGAGTGATTTACAAAAGTAGGGCATAGACAGTACAATAAATGATGCAACTAAACAATATACAATGTATAAACAAATATAAAATTTAATCAATCAAACATAAATCTAATAACAAAGCAAAAATGATGGTTGAAATGCATACAAAAACAAACAGAGGTGGATTAAAGTATAAAACTGGATCAGCGAGATGGGAGAGATGACAATGATCAGGGACAGCATGTCTGTACAGCCAGGGCTCCTTACTCACTGCTTTATTGCCATCCTAATGGTCAAATAAAACTAAGTTCTTTATCAGCAGACTGGCAACAAGTTTAAGGAGACCTTGGGTAAGTTAAAAAAATCCTGAGTTTACCCCATAAATCCACAAGAAGAAGTTATCCTGAAATAGAATGAAACCCATAATAATGTGTCACTGACATGACCCAATGCTTCATGGAGACTTGCAGGATTAGGTGAGCTTTGTACAAGTTAGCTTGCAGTTGTTATGTGCTGTCAAGTCACCTCCAGTTTATGGCAACCCTATGAATGGGTGATCTCCAAAATATCATGTTCTCAACTTCCTTTCTCAGCTCTTGTAAACTCAACTCTCTTTTAGGGAGTTGGTCTATTTCACATTTGGCCTTCCTCCTTTCCCGTTGCCTTCCACCTTTCTTAGCATTATAGTCTTTTCCAGAGAATCCTGGCTTCTCATGATGTGCCCAAAGTAGAACAACTATATCATGAGAAAAAAAAACCCAGAGCACAGAGAGAACTCCTAGTTCCCCAAGCTCCCTGCTCTCTGAAGATGGTGGCCACAGAGTCTGGCAAAACATCAGGAATAAAAATTTCCAGAACACGGCCAAACAGCCCGAAAAACTCACAACAGCTATCAGATCCCAGCCATAAAAGCCTGTAAGAATATACTGTATTTTAGCTTTTCGTTGTCAGCATTAAAGTTGTATAATTCTTCTGTAGTCATGATTCTCCGGACATTGGCAAACAGTTGTTAAATTAACTCAGCTTAGTTTACCCCATCCCTGTTTGTTACCATTTCGGTCATTCCTTCCATGACAAGGGCAGCCTGAACAGGAGAACCACCATGATTTGTGAAGGTTTTCAACAATTTAGAACCTTTGATTTTCCAAGGGTTCAAATCACAGAATGACCCGCCATGGATATCAGATGTTCTCAACTTTATAATATCAACTTTTCTATGTACAGCACTGTACATACTATGCATCCTTATTTGTTTGTCAACATACTACTCATATTCAACATACAGTACTATGAACAGGGCTATGCTTGTTACTTGATCAAGGATATTTCTTGGATTAAGAGACCTTATGTCCAGCCCAATTTTGTCTAAACCTACTGAAGTGCAATTTAGAAATATTATCGCTTGTAGGTAGGCCTTTAAAAAGATGTGGCCAAAATTTGTCTCATTTCACCACAAAACTCCTTTATTCAAAACAGCTGTGTCTGCTGCTCAGCATACTTATAATTCCAGGTCAAGACTGAATGATACCTTATAAATAAAGTGGCATATTAAGAGCTTTTCAGGAGCACTAAAAGAGGATGTTCTGCTGACTGCAGTTAGACTCACACTGTAAATATCGAGTAGGCGATTTAAACTAGACAATATGTGACATTTAATATGCCAGTATTTATGCAATAAGTTTTCAAGCTTTCAAAAGACTGAAAAATCTGTCCAGAAATCTGAAAAATATTATGCTTAACGCAACTAAAACTTTACTTTTGTGACAGACAGACAGACAGACAGACAGACAGACAGACAGACAGACAGACAGACAGACAGAGTATATCACAGTAGTGAGTATAACCCCTCACATTTCATAAATATTTTAGTATATCTTTTCATGCGACAACACTGGAGAAATGACACTTGCCTACAATGTAAATAACGCAAAACACATCCATTAATGTCTAAATCGCGGGTAACAAAAGTGAGTACACCCCTAAGTGACAATGTCCAAATTGGGCCCAAGAAGCTGTTTTCTCTCCCTAGTGTCATGAAACTTGTTAGTGTCACAAGGTTTCAGGTGTGAAGGGGGAGCAGCTGTTATCACTCTCACTCTCACATTTGGGTTTATCACTCTCACTCTCTCATACTAGTCACTTGAAGTTCCACATGGCACCTTGTAGTAATGAACTATCTTGAGGATCTGAAAAAACAAATTGTTGCTCTACATAAAGATGGCCTCGGCCAGTGTTGGTGAACTTATGGCATGTGTGCCAAAGCTGGCACTTGGAGTCCTTTCTCTGGGCACCCAACATCCCCCCTTCACTGCTACCTGTATTCAGGTTAAATTGCTGTATTGGTACTTTATGAAAAATTAATGGGTTTTGAATTGCAGTTTGGGCACTCGGTCTCTAAAAGGTTCGCCATCACTGGCCTAGGCTATAAGCAGATTGCCAAGACCCTGAAACTGAACTGCAGCATGGGGGCCAAGACCATACAGTGGTTTAACAGGATAGGTTCCACTCAGAACAGGCCTTGCCATGGTTGACCAAAAAGTTGAGTGCCTGTGCTCAGCCTCACATCCAGAGGTTCGCTTTGTGAAGTAGATGTATGAGTGCTGCCAGCATTGCTGCAGAGGTTGAAGGGGTGAGGGGGGTCAGCCTGTCAGTGCTCAGACCATACAGTACACCACACACTGCATCAAATTGGTCTGCAGGGCTGTCATCCCAGAAGGAAGCATCTTTTAAAGATGATGCACAAGACAGCCCGCATACGGTTTGCTATGGACAAGGAGACCAAGGATATGGATTTCTGGAACTATGTCCTGTGGTCCGGTGAGACCAAGATAAACTTACTTGGTTCAGATGGTGTCAAGCATGTGTGGCGGCAACTGGGTGAGGAATTGTGTATGATCCTTGTGCAACCTAAAATAGCAAAAGGAAGTGTTTAAGCAATGATACTTCTGCTGTCAATGGCATCATTATTGTTTGATAGGCATAGGTGCACAATGGGATTTTAGCCATTAAATGTACAATTGCAATAATCAGAGGACATCAGTGTACAATACTTCCAGTCTGTGATGTTCCAACAATATTATAGTTTACAAAATTCAGAGACGATTTTAAATCACAGAAGAAGAATGAAGGGCCAGTGTAAATTGAATAACGGCTAGAAGCTATCCACTGTGGTCAGTCTTTAGCTTTTAAATAGGGTTATCTGCTTTATAATTGTAACATGTAAATGAGAAAGTGTAAAATGTGTCCAAGGATGCAAATGCCTTGTCATTGTAACAGCGTCCTCTCCCCTCTTCTTGCTTACACACTGAAGCAAAAAGAAGAATGGAGAAAAGTCATCTAAGGATAAATGTCTGGGATTGAAAGATAAGGCTAACCCCTGGAATTCTCTGGTAGTCACAAACAAGTTTGTTAATTACATTGTACATCATGCAGCAGAATAATGCTCAAACTGCTTGAGGTGATTCCAAGGGTGAAGAAGGAGGGCAGGGGAATGACATTCTGGCTGAGAAACTGAACCATTTCATGACATGGCCTACGTTTCCCGTCATCTTGCTAATCCAGAGTGTTGACAAGCATGCATTCTGAAACGTTTGAGTCTGAAACTGAAGACTCCAGCAGTTGGATTTAAGATCTGGAGGTAACTTCAGAAGATAACATTGAAGATACTGAGGAAACACTGCAATTTGGTATGTGTGAGGGAGGGTGTCTCTCCCCTCACTGCCATATACTGTACTCTTCTTTGCATTCCTAAACCTCTCACAGCAGCTCTAACAATCAGTTCTTAACTACCCGGGCCTTAAAATTGTGAATTTGGAACAGCCTGGCTATGCTTGAGTTAAAAAATGCAGGGAGAGCTGGCTCCGTGTCAGCAGTGCCTTTAATCCAAATGAATGTAAAAATAGCATTGGACAACACAAGGGTGGGATGAATTCTGTTGAAGGATCAGCAGTGTCCCTTTTATCAGAGGCGCCCCTGTTATCTCTCTCTGCCCCTTCCCCTCTACCATGTGCACATGCTTTTGTAGGGCTTGCTGGTCTCTTGTTCATATCAGACCTATCAACATGTTGAAAAAACATTTGATGGAAGCTATATATAGCTGGAGTGAAGGGGACTATGGCCACAGGTTTCACCTGTAAAATGCTCTCTATAGGAGATGGGTGACATTGAGAGGGAAGGATCGAGGGAGTGTGGGAGAGATGGAGAGAGAAGGTGTGATCAGATCACAGGGGGGTATATAACGCACATTTCAGACTTTTTTGGTGTGATGTGGTACAAGACGCTTCCTATTTATCACACAATATATGGGGGATAACACTCCAGACTGACCCTGAAGACACTATACATGGCCTGGATGGAGTGAACCCCCCAAAGGATGGAAGGGTCACTTTGATGGAGCTTCCTCTTGGGAAAGTGATCCTTTCTGGTGTAGGTAGATGCATACCTTTCTTTCTGTCTGATCACCCCCAGAGAGAACACACACAGTCTAAGAGCCTGTGTTATTCCATACTCCACCCACTTTAGCTCAGGCTTGATTCACTTGGAGTTTTTCCTCTGCTCCCCATTGGCATTCTGACTGCAGCCTGAGAGATTTTCCAGAGGATTAATTTCGTCTCATGGGAAAATCTCCCACCCCAAGTTAAAGAGATACTTCTTCTTAGGCCGTTACTTCATGAACCGCTCGCTTCGCGGCAACCCCTCCTTTCTGTGCGAATCGATCGTTTCAGTCCGCACGCTCCTCCTTTTTGGCTGCGATGCCACCCCGACCACGCCCCTTTACCGTGCTCCAACCGGGTGAGTGGTGCCTTTGCATCTCGCTGACTCGGGTTTTTTTATTTATTTTTAAATATCCAAACTCTCTTTCGGCTTCCAAACTGAAGATGCTCGGCGCGGCGAGAAGCAGTAACTTCACTCCGACTCGGCAACACGCCCTCAAGCCCGATCACCTTCCCCTCGTGGGACGCCCAGGAGTTCCGCTGCCGGGCGATCTCGGGTCTGCATCAGAGGGAGGACTTGAAAATCATACCGCACACCCTCTGGGAGCGAGAAGGGAATGGGGAGGGAGGAAAGACGCATCCAAAGGGGAGAGGTTGGGCAGGAGTCCCTTACCCTGCTGGATTTCAAGTCTCCCCACGTAAGGGGGGGGTTCAAGCCCGCTTCTCTCCACCACCAGATTAGACACATAACCAGCTCTGTTGGAATTGACAGCCAAGTATTGATGCATCGATACGCCAAGTTTTTTTTTTTAAAAAAGGATGGGAACAAGCGAACGTTGCAAAGCGGCGTCCTAATGCGAAGGGAGCACGTGAGGTAGTAATCGATTCGGTAGTAAAAATGCAGCACGTGAGCACTGATAAACAGGGGTGGGATCGAAGGGAGACTACATGACCGCCACCGAATTCACAGCGAAGGCAAGGTTGGTTCGAAGCGAGGCACTTCATGAAGTAACGGCCTTAGAGAACAACTACAAACTGGCGAGGTTCTGGTTCATCCACCTTTTTGTGGAAGTCTAGTGTAAGAGGTATCTGGTTGTCAGCAGTAAGAATAGGGCCACAGCACAGAGAGCTGCTGCCTCTCCTCTCTCTCTCTGTGTAGGGTTCCATTCTGATTTTTTTGGTGGGCTGTTGCTCCTTTTCAATGTCTTTTGCTTGCCACTTCCCTCCATGCATTCCTCAGATGGGAATTGGACGCACAGAGAGAGAGAAAGAAGTATATAAGGATGGCTGCTTCCTCTTTCCTGCCCTCCTTCCTTTTGGAACAGTAGGAAATTGAGGGAATCACCATCATTTGGGAATTAATTGATGGTGCTTAACAGCAGCATAGGATGGAAGCAGGCAACAGTGATGGTAGAGCAGCAGAAGTACTTCCAGGATAGCTTGATTCCCTCAGAAGATGTGGTGCACGTGATGGAGATGCTGTTACTCCATTACAGGACTCCATTCTTAAGGGAAATCCACTGAAGGCATGTCAGCCCAAGGGTCTGCAGAGCCACAGCTACTTGGTTTGAGTAGCAGTGCTGCTTCTAGGTTGGGTGGGGCATAAGCTAGAGGACAGAATTAGGTCGCCCTGTTGTCACCGTTGCATGGTCATTTTGTCATGCACTCAACTCCCACCATCACTCAAACAGATTGGGCAAAATGTACAAAGGTTACAGGATCTCTTCCTTATTCCTCATATAATGGGCGGGATAGCCTTGACAAAAAGACAGCAGTAAAAAGGAGGAGAAGCATCTGGGAAGGGTGATCCAGAGCCTGGCAGTGGGCCACACCTGAGTCTCAGCAGGTGCCTAATAATTCTACATTTGGAGACCAATTTGGCAGAGTAGTTATGCTAGTGGTGACACGGCATGACACATAGTCATGGTCTGGGCACACATTGATAAAAGGATGAAGATCCATAAAATGGATGGGTGATTCCGCAATCAAAGTAGGATGAATTTTTATTACATAAAGAGCTATGGGAAGACCTATGAGTGTCATCCCACTGAGGACAGAGTCTGGAACCATCTTCTAAAGCTGTTTAGTACTTTTCTTAATGCTTAGTTGCTGTGTCCAACTGATATCATATTCCATTTAGAAATCAGCAAAAGCTTTCCTGAATCTACACAAGGGGCTCTGTGCCAAATTTTAGAAGCAGTTCTGAAATAAAACTCCCAAATTCTGCCCTCCTCCAAGATTTGGACAGGCTCCAAAATGCAGCATCATGAGTTTATTTATTTATTTATTTATTTATTTATTTATTTATTTATTTATTTATTTATTTAACTTATATGCCACCCACTACCCAAAGGTCTCTGGGTGGCTTACAATCCAAAGAATAAAACAATTTATAATACAGTTGTTATAATACAGGTGTGTGTGATTTGGCTATGTAAAAAAGATGACATGGAATTATTTATGACATATATACTTGGATGGACAATTGGACAAGGGGGCTTTGCAAGACATACAGTGCTGAAATGCTGAGGGTTCTGCCTGTTTCAAGCTGAAAGGAGTTTTGCTGACCTTGAAAGCACTCTGGATGCCACACACACACACACACACACACACTGTCTCTAAATGGGTGGGAATGCTCTACAGTTGCTCCCTTGAGCATCCAACTCAGAGGCAGCCAGGAGCAAATTCCAGCTCGCTGCTGCTTGCAAATTGGGTCGCCCCAACCTGGTCACATTTTAAAGTCTGGAAGGGAACCAGGAATGCCTATAGGAGCTGCCCTATTGCAAGAGCTTTCAACAACTGAGTAAAATGCTTTTTGTTTTCTTCTGAGGCCCTTGTGCACCGGGGATGGAATGTAACACCTCTTGCCTGCTCCTTTAAAAGGCCGTGGGCACTGGTGATGAGGCTGGTGCATTTCCTGGGGGGTATTTTCAGGTTCAGCAGTGACTTGCTGGTCATTCGGGTGTTGGCCTTTCACTGGCCCCCTCTCATATGATCTTTCCTGAAGGTAAGCACCAAGAATGTGACTGCATCCTCTCACTGGATTGCTCTGTAAGCTCTGTATCGGTAGAGTAGTTTATTCATTGGTTCATGGGGCCAATCTGTATTGATGAATGATACACAGTGAACGTTATAGCCTGGGTGGAGTACCTCTTCTGTTGTACTCTGCTGGAAGATTCCTGTCCTGCAGCTGGTTATACCCACTCTTTTCATAGCAGTTTGCAAAAACAATCTAACTCTTAAAATATAACTACAGCCATCACTACTACTAAATGAAAATGCATAAAATTATAGAAGCCGCATCATTGCTGCCAGGATTTAAAAAGACTAATGCCACTGCCTTGGACAGACAAGCCACTTGCCCAAAATATTCCCATTTTGTTTGGACTGTGGTTCGGAACATTGGTCCTCATCTAACCCATTACTACTCTGCTGATATAGAGCCACTTATCCAGCACTTCTGTTTTGGAATTTGCTAATAAAGGAAAATACAGTGGGAAATCACACTAGTATGAATTATACCTTATCTCAGATCTCTTGGTGCCCTTGGTCCAAAATGTGACATAGATGTTGAAAAGCAGTGGTGACAGAGTCGAACTCTCTGAGGCCCAACTGCCTCCATGCTATGGGATTGAGTAGTAATGCTTTCAAACCATCTTCTGGGATTGGCCGTCCAAAAAACAAATTAAACATTTTGAGATAATAATGCTGTTTTAACTAGAGCCAGGATACTTCAATAGTGATACCTTGGCTATTTGCTAGATCGTTTTTTGTAAATGTGATAGGGCATAAACTGCATGCACAAAAGTGCTGTATTGAATGAAGTTCTCCAAATTCACAAAAAATGTCCATGTTTCTTAGTAGCCCCATTTTAATTATTCTTGGATCTTCCTACTTCACTTTGAAGTTAAGTGACTTCTAGCTGGTTCAGCTCTAGAGTCTTCTTGTGGTATCTGACACTCTTTGGTATTCATCCACTCAGGAATGTGTGTTGTTTTTGCTCTCCATAGGTTTAGCTTACTCTCTTCAGGTGTGATATTTTGAGCCTGAGATGTGCAGAATCCCCCCTCCGTCAATTTTAGCCATTGTCTAGGGCAGTGGTGGTGAACCTTCAGCTCTCCAGATGTTTTTGACCACAACACCCACAATTCCAACCCTGTATTGCCTGTGACAAAGGACTGTGGGAGTGTGTGGTGCCAAAGGTTCATCACCACTGGTCTAGGTGGTTGGAGTCCATGAAGTGGATTGGTTTGGTGTTGTATTACCTTATTTTGTTCATTATTTGCTGTTACCTCTTTACACAATGGAATTTTTCATAGAATCATAGAATCATAGAGTTGGAAGAGACCTCAAGGGCCATCTAGTCCAACCCCCTGCCATGCAGGACCCCCATCACAGTGCTCCTGACATATGGCCATCCAGGCTCTGCTTAAAAACCTCCAAAGAAGGAGACTTCACCACCCTCTGGGGAAGCATATTCCACTGCCAAACAGCTCTAACTGTCATGAAGTTCTTCCTAATGTTTAAATTGAATCTCTTTTCCTGTAGTTTGAGACCATTGCCCCGCGTCCTAGTCTCTGAAGCCAATGGAAAACAAACCAGTCCCTTCTTCAATGTAATACCCTTTCAAATATTTAAACGTAGCTATCATATCCCCTCTCAGCCTTCTTTTTTTCAGTGGCATTAGGTTTCAGGTGGCCAGTAATAATCCTGCATGATTCATTATGAGCTGTATCCGCTTGTTTGGTATGTGCTGATTTATCCCATACAACAATAGCATGTTCTACCGTGGAGTAGCACAGGTACAAAGCAGATGTCATTGTTTGTGGATACGCCCCTGAGTCTGACCCAGCCAGTTTCCTAAGGATGTTACCCCTGGAAGCAACTTTCTGATATATCTCAGAAAAGGTCCAAAGAACCATCAGACCCTCAAAGCTACAGGTCTTATATATAGACCCCTGTGGCTTTTGTGGGGGTCTGACAGTTCTTTGGACGTTTTCTTAGGAACTCAAAAGGGCACGCACTGTCCCTCTTATAGCTTCTTTGGTGTCAGAACTGGTCCACAATGCCAATCACTAGTAGCCTCTCTTGACAGACTAAGAGATATAAACAAAAAAGTGCAGAGGGGGCAGACAGTGACTACAGTCTCAAACCAGTGGGATAAAAGGATATAAAATGTCCATTGCTAAAGATGTGGAATTTCTTTATAATTTAATTTGCTGACAGCATGTGAGTGTGGTGATGCATTTTGGCATGAGTGCCCTTCTGCATGAGCTGTATGGCATTAACGAGAATGTCAGTGGCAGCTTCTACTTGTAGTCTGAACATGTGACACTGAGAATGCTGAGAGAGAGTCACGTCTGTGGACTATGAATAGGGAGCTGTCATTTGAGTACTCATTTATGCCATGTGGTTCACGAAGAAGGGCATTCAGTCCAAAATATGTCACCATATCAGGTACCCAATATTTTCCATTCGTAGTTGGACTGGATGTTTTCCTCACCTTCTTTTCTCAATAAAGATCCATTTTATCTCGTCTGCAGTTTGGCCCCTCTTAGGACAGGAGTAAAGGTCAAACCTTTTTTGCTTTGATATGGTTTCCAAATATAGGTTTAGTTCTATTTCTATCAAAATGGCATTCAAATTTTGACTGGCTTACCCAAGTAGTTTTCCTTTTGGCTTGGGAGTAGGCAAACCTTTGTACTACAGGGAAAGAGATTCAATTTAAACATTAGGAAGAACTTCATGTCAGAGCTGTTCAGCAGTGGAATATGTTGCCACGGAGGGTGGTGGAGTTTCCTTCTTTGGAGGTTTTTAGGCAGAGTCTGGATGGCCATCTGTTGGGGGTACTTTGATGGGGGTTCCTGCATGGCAAGGGGTTGGACTAGATGGCCCTTGAGGTCTCTTCCAACTCTGTTTCTATGATTCTACTCATGGCCTCCTGTTCTGACTCCTGTTTGCTGTGGCCTTATGTGAGTGCCCTTGGCAGAAAGAAACATCCTCATTATTTATTTATTTATTTATTTATTTATTTATTTATTTATTTATTTATTTATTTAATGGATAGGGCTTGGCCTTTTTGTTTGTTTGTTTTGCTTTGTTAAAAGTCCAAGTGGCCTATTGAAATGGTAATCCAACCACCTGGCATGGTTTTAGAATTTGACTACGGCAGTTAAGGAAATATTGAAAAATACAATATGGAAGTCGAGGAGGTGGTTTCTCTACCCTCTCTTTTAATGCCACAACCTACCTAATACAGGATTGTCTCCTCTGTGTCATTTTGGTCAAAGCACCTGTCGTCCACAAAGGCTAAACAAATAGATTGCATGCCCTGACCCGGTGCCAGTTTGATGCAGGGCAGCTCTTAAAGGAGAAGAGTGGATTGTTTTAATTAGAAACACAAGCGGACAAGGTCTTTTCTTTAGAGCCAAATAGTGGCATCAGGGTTGTTATACTATAAGTAGATGCCAGTGTGGACAGGTTCAATTGGCATCAGCATAGCTGCTTTCCCATTTGCTTGGCCTTGTGTTTTACCAGAGCCTTGCTGCCGTAAGGCATAAACACAGTTTTGTTCTATATGGCACTGTAGGGGAAAACAAGGCTTTTTCTGTGCCTCCCACTCCTGAAGGGTGAAGACTGTGGCCATCTTTAACTTGTGGTGCAGAAGGTGAGGAAAAGGACATCACAGAAACTTTTGCCACAATGTATTACTTGTTTCAGCTTTAGAAGTGATCTTGGTCTGGCATTCCCATTTATTTATTTATTTATTTATTTATTTATTTATTTATTTATTTATTTATTTATTTATTTGTTAATCTTGTATCCCGCCCATCTTCCCAAAGGGAACTCTGGGTGGCTAACAGCAATAAAAACAAGTGATAAAGCAAAAAAACAAAAGAAAAAAGAAAGCAAGGCAAGGCATAAATGAAGCGATGAGGTAAAGATGGCGGCAGGGCCCGGACGTAGGGGGAAAAAAAAAGCAGACTAACTAAGAAGGTCGCCAAAGGCCTCTCTAAAGAGGTGGGTCTTCAAGGCCTTCTTGAAGGCGGGCAGGGACTCCAACAGGCGCAGCTCACTGGGGAGATGATTCCAGAGCGTGGGGCCCACCACAGAGAAGGCGCGGTCTCGCGTGCACGATTTCTGCGCCTCTCTGGGTGTGGCCACCCTCAGTGAGCGCGCCTGCGCCAGTCTCGAGGGTCTGGACCCGGTTGTCAAGTGACTTTTAATTTTTTTGTTTTAAAAAAGCAAGTCCTTCAAAATGAAGCTTAAAAGACTGCAAATAAACTCTTCCCCCACCAAATGAAATGTCAAACCACACATCACAATTTGAAATGTTCATTTCATGATTTGACGACATATTTCAGCACATGGCTGTTTATTCATGGGGATGAGCTGCTTAGTCATGCTTATGTCTGCCGAGTAAGGTCTCACATGGGGCTAAAGAATCTGAATGGTTGCAGTTCCTTGTTTCAATTAAGGAACAATCTTCTGGTAACCATTTCAAGCTGTTCAGTTTGCTACAACTCTAGGTAATAGTTGTCTCACATGCATGTACATGTGTTCTCAGCTTCAGCGCCAATCCCCAAGGACCACTACGAGGAAAAGAACTCTATTGTACTTTATTTGGCTCTTCCCCACTGCTAAATCTTAGAGCCAAATTATGGGAGAATCAGCTTTGCTGTGACAAGGTGTATAATTGTTTTCCTTGCAAAGATAAAAACCCTTCAAGGCTGCTGTGTTTGCCCAGTCCACAAGCAGATGGAGTCCACGCTTGTCCTTGGATGACCAATCACCAAGAAAAAGCCTGCTAATTTAAAACTGCCCAGAATTCCCAATGGGAAAGTTGGGTAGTCTATAAATGTAAGTAAGTAAGTAAGTAAGTAAGTAAGTAAGTAAGTAAGTAAGTAAGTAAGTAAGTAAGTAAGTAAGTAAATGTCCAGTATTGCAAAATGTTTTGCTATAATGAACAGGTGAATCTTCACAGACAGGTGAATGGAACTGCTTTATTTATTTGTTTTAATTTTATTTGTGTAATTTATAGGCTGCTTTTCTCCCAATAACGTAACTCAGGGGGCTCACAGTATTAAAAACACATGCCATGATTAATAATACAATACATTGCACTTTAAAACAAACTGTAGTAGAAATTAAAATACATGGAATGATTAAAAACATCTAAAACCTCATCAGAAAACTGCATTCAGAGACTCAGTTAGGACTGTTAAAAGGCTGACAGAAGAGGCAGGCTTTCGGCTGTTGACAGAATGGTAAAAGAGAAGGGGGGGCAATTTGACCTCCTGAGGGAGCAGCCATGGAGAAGGGCCTCTCTTATGTTCCCATCAAATGTCCTCCACTCTTCTCTGTTTTGTACCTTGAATCTGTATGGTAGGAAGCTGGGTCCAGCCAAAGTAATTGGCTTGTTACTTATTTCTGAGCAGTGCTTGGAAATGTTCCATTCTTGGCCATGTGGTGGGCCCCCAAAATAAACGTTTTGAGCCATTTTCTTAAGAACTAATGCCTAGGACTGCAGCGCAAATCACTTTATGTACTATTTCTTGAACAGGTAATGTAGTGTAATGTAAATAAACAAACAAACAAAAATACACCTCCAGTTAATTGACTGGTTTCATAGTAGGAGTAGAGAACTTGAGACCCATCAGACCATATGCTGGACACCTTGCATCTATCCTTGGTGTTGATTGGAGGGAGCCTCACATTTTTCACTTCTTTCTTCATAATAAAATATATTACTGTACTTACAATTCCTTAATGGATGTCTGCCAGGGAAAAAACAACAACCTTAGGACAACAGCTGTGGGCCTGTGGCATACCAAAGATAGTATTTATTGGATTCTGCCACTTCAAAGTACACCAGGGGGTCATGTGACAAAAACATTAGACGTAAGTACCCAACTAGGAAGGCCATTGGACCACTAGATGACATTAGAAGGCAGGGATTATTAAACAGGAAACAGAGATTGCAGAGAGACTCAATGAATTGTTTGCTTCAGTATTCACTGAAGAAGACAGAGACCACATGTCCCAAACAGAGCCGATCTTTGTAGGGAGGGAAACCGAAGAATTAAGCCAGATAGAAATAACTAGGGAGGAGGTGCTTGCATGTCTTGTTAAACTAAATGCTAACAAATCACCAGGACCAGATGGCATCCATCCACGAGATGAAATTGCTGATGTCCTAGCCAAAATATACTGTATAATCATTCCCTCAAATCAGGCTTTGTGCCTGATGACTGGAAGGTAGCAAATGTAACACCAATCTTCAAAAAAAGATCCAGAGGGGATCCAGGAAATTACCGACCGGTCAGTTTGACATGTGTCCCAGGTAAAGTGATGGAAACCATCGTAAAAGATAAAATTAATAGGCACATAGAAGAGAATGTGCTGCTAAAGGAGAGCCAACATGGCTTTTGCAAGGGCAAATCATGCCTCACTAATCTGTTAGAATTTTTTGAGAGTGTCAGCAAGCATGTGGGTAAGGAATGTCCAGTTGACTTTTGACAAGGTCCCGCATCAAAGTCTCTTGAATAAATAATAAACGTGCTAGTCATGGAATAAAGGGACAGGTTTTGTCCTGGATAACTGACTAAGGGACAGGAAACAGAGGGTAGCACTGAATGGACACTTCTCCAAGTGGAGGGAGGTAAAAAGTGGGGTCCCCCTAGGGTCAGTACTGGGACCCCTGCTTTTCAACCTCTTCATAAATGATCTAGAAGTAGGAGTAAATAGCAAGGTAGCCAAATTTGCTGACAATACTAAATTATACAGGGTAGTAAAAACTGAAAGAGATTGTGAGGAGCTCCAGAGAGATCTCTTGACACTGGGGGAATGGGCAAACCAGTGGCAAATGATCTTCAACATAAGTGCAGAGTGGTGCATGTTGGGGCAAAAAAACCAAATTACATTTATAAACTGATGGGGTCTGAACTCTCTGCAACAAACCAGGAAAAGGATCTTGGTGTCCTGGTGGACAGCTCAATGAAGGTGTCATCCCAGTGTGCCGCAGCAGTGAAAAAAGCAAATTCAATGCTAGGGAATAGGATCATTAGGAAGGGGATAGAAAAGAAGTCAGTAAGTGTCATTTAGCTTCTTTATAAATTTATGATGAGACTCCATCTGGAGTATTGCATACAGTTCTGGTCACCAGTCCTCCAGAAGGAAATTATGGTAATGGAAAAAGTGCACAGGAGGGCAACCAGATAGGGGACTGGAACACCTTCCTTACCATCTGAGGCTGCAATGGCTGGGCCTCTTCACTCTTGAATGATGGCGCCTAAGAGGTGACCTGATTGAAGTTTATAAAATCATACACTGTGTGGACAAAATTGATAAGGAAAAACTGTTTTCCCTATCACACAACACTAGAATTAGGTGGCACTCCATGAAACTTTTGGGTGCTAGATCTCAAAGAAATAAGAGAAAGTACTTTTTCATCCAGAGGTCAGTGGTCTATGGAACTCCCTGCCAGAAGAAGCAGTGACAGCTGTCAGCCTTGACAGCTTTACGAAAGGATTAGACAGGGGTATCAATGGCTATCATTATGGATGCCTAAGGACAACCTCCAGGTTGGAGAGATAGGCAGGATATCTTATCTCTCAATGCCATGTGCAGGGAATCTTAAGCAGGTGAAGACATCTGCTTGAGGATACCCTGAAGCAAATAATGAGGCACTGTGTGAGACAGAATGCTGGACTGGATGGGCTGTGGCCTGTTCCGGCAAGGCTGTTCTTATGTTCTTATGTTCTTATAATCTGAAGTTAAACTCTTGTGTTAAAAGCAGAGGTCTGGGTGTATGCGCATGTATCTGTGTGCATGCATTATGGGATTAGTAAAGAAAAAAAGTAAGCATACATGCATGCATAACTTACATACAGAAGCATGTTTGTTCCCAGGAACTTAGGAAATGTGATATGTGATGGTTTGAGAGAGGAGTCAGGGAAGCTATTCATGTGAATATTGAAAACCCCCTCTCACAACAAAGGTGGCAGCTCATGCACGGTCTATCTGCTACTTATCAGGCAATTATTTCAACAATCCCCAGACAAATCAAAAATACTTCTCATCTCCACCACCAAGGCCATAGCTAAGGACCCATACTTTATGGGTTTCAGCACCTTAGGCCATTGTCCACCTAATGGCCTTATTGAGCCACCTGATGAACCTATTTAGACCATTGTTCTTCTTATGAGCCTATTACAGACCAGGGTGACATGAGGTCAAAGTGAACTATAAAATGGAGGACTTGCAACTAGCTTTCTTCAGACTGATGAAGCTGTTTGGATAAGTAGCGAAATGTTTCGATCTCTCAAGAAAAGAAGTCCAGTTGCCAGGACTCAACTTCCAGAAAAATGGGATATGGTTAAGAAGGAGTTGTTGTGAAATGCTCTTTTCCCTCTAGCTAAATAATTTAAAGTCCTTCAAGACCATTTCAAAAATGTTGTCATCGTGACACAGCAGTTGGAGAGGGCCATATTGCTGATGGTGAGATTTAGTTGTCTTAAGTTTTCCAAGTGTTGAAAGACCAATGTTGGAAAACCTGGAGTTACTACCCATTGTTTAGTGCAGTACAACATTTCTTGTATTTCTGCTGCATTTTTGTGTGTTTATTTTTGTTATATTTTTAAAATGCAGCACTTTCAATGATCTTTAAAAACACCACATGAAATAGCAAAAAGCAGTCTGACATGCATCTTCTACTGGGTCTATGCCCTGAAGCATATTCTTTGTCTTTTGCAAATTGTCCAGAAATGGAATTTTCGAGGGTCTGGCTAATTTCATCATTCTTTATCAAACATCTCTAGGCTTTGGGTTGTCATTTTGAATCTTCCTTTGTTTTTCATGAATACAGATGCCGACTTTGTTTCACTGTTTCTGCTCCTTTGGATTCCACACAAGGTTGATACATTGACACGTAGGCCATCATCAGATATTTGAAAAATGCAATGAGGAGATTGTGCAAACTTGTTTTCTGCTGTTACACAGCGTAAGACCTAAACTAGTCTCTTTAAATTGCAAGATGGGAAATTTCAGCTAATCAGTTTTTGATGGTAGCTGTTGTCCAACACTGTAATAATCTTCCTGGGATATTCTGTCACCAGAGGTATTTAAGTAAGGGCTAGAGACCATCTGTCAGGCATGGTATAGAGCTGTGGATTGACTGCATTGTCATAAGAACATAAGAAGAGCCATACTGGATCAGGCCAAGGGCCCATCTAGTCCAGGTTCCTGTATCTCACAGTGGCCCCGCCAAATGCCTTTGGGAGTGCACGAGACTAGATATCTGTCTCCTGATACCACTCCCCTGTTTTAAGGACCCTGGTTTTAAGCCTGGAGATTACTCGTCTCCATCATGGTTTGTAACCTGTGATGGACCTCTGTGGTGACACCCCTTGCCTAGCTCATCTCAAGGGGACTTTCTTGATAATGGAGGAATAGGGGATGGCTCAACAAGGACAGAGAAAAGGAGAATAAGTAAGGAATCAGTAATGGACTGTATTTTGTTTTAGTTTTGAAGAAAGGTTTTATTTACTCATTAACAATGGTCATGTTTTACAAGCAAATTCTAGTTTAATAAATACCATTGTTAATAAGCATGTGCTTCTTCCTTGAATTGCATGAGTTTGAACAACACGGTTTCAGTTATGTATATTTTTTATAAAATCAATCAATCAATCAATCAATCAGTATTCCAATATGAATATTTCAATAAATACATAGTCAATAAATACTGTGCCCTTTGCCTCCCAGAATCCCATGAGTTCAGCACTGAAGGTGGTCTACTTGCCCCCAAATATAACATATCTATTTCAGCCTCTACTGGTTCTTACAAAAGGAGCCTCATGTTGCAGTGGTTAAAATGGCTGTGTTACAACTAGAACTGTTCTCACGACCTGGAGTTCAATCTAAGGTAGCCAGCTCATGGTTGACTCAGAATTCTATCCTTCCGAGGGTGGTAAAATTAGTACTCAGCTTGCTGGGGGGAGGGACAATGTGTATCTTGCATAATTAAATTGTAAACTTCCCAGAGAGTGATTTAAGCACTATAGGCTGGTCTATAAGCAGAACACTTTGCTTTTTGCTTTATGTCAGGACAAGATCACAGCTGTCATCACTTGAAGAAGAAGCGACTCTGTCAATGCTAGTTTGACTCAGAGTCTTAGTCACCTCTGTGTTTGCTGTCTAAAACCTAACTGCTGATGGGCTCCCTTATCATGGTTCCTTGGCCTTTGATAGGAATTCAGCTGAACAGCCCGTCAGATAGAGAATGCTTTGTAAGGAAATTAGGCTAATGGGACATAGTGTGATTCCCTAAGCTGTGATATTAACTGCACATTTTGACTTTGCATTCGACTCTTATCTAAGATATGTGGAATATAGTCAGAACAATTCTCTTAGAGCAGAGAGGTACAGCTACCATTGGCCAATTATATCACATGAGGGCCCACAAATAACTCATCAGCTGACATAACTTGGGTCTCTGGCTGGGCCTCTGTTACTGGCTGGGCTGGTGAAGTTGTTCCTTCAGTGTTGGGGGAGTCATGTGGGACATAGCTTGTGCTAGACCCTGGATTCTGGCCCATGGTGTCTGCCAGCATGGCAGCTGGGAGGACTGACTCCTGAGAAACCTGATCTGAACTGTCCGCTCTTGACATTCTTACTAAGAACACAACAAACAGTAAATAAGTCTATAACTCAAGGACTCTGAAACAAATAGATTACTCTGTGGCCTTTTTGCGGCATGGCATTCTCTATGCTCAGTGCCAAGAAAGAAAGAGAAAACTGCATTTTAAAAGTTGCTTTGCACCCCCTTCCCTCAGTGAGGGAAGCGTTGGAATGTAAACTTCTCTCTGGTCTCCATCCACAGCTGACACTCTTCAACTTCCAGCTGACTGGTGCCAAGCGAACAAGATAAAGATAATTTACGTCCTGTGAAAAATTGCTTCTGCCCCTTTCCTTCTGCAACTTTGGAAAGTGGGGAGAATCGAAATACTGTATAGGATCCCAGTGTCAAGCTGGACTTCTCAGAGTAGGTTTTTACTTCCCCTCTTAAAGCAGTTAGCCTTCTCACGAGATCCCACCGCTGCCACCATGCACAGTAAATCAAAAGGAACAATTACTGGCCAAGGTCAAACACAAAGAGATTTCCTTCTCTCTAAGATAAAACATTTCAGAGGCGTTATCCACCTTTGATTTACCTTGGGTTCTTTTTCAAAACAAATCTTCTTGAGGCCAAATTATCTATTAAAAAGAGTTTTATCTCTAAACTAAGTTACAAAAGAAAGTTATAATTGCAAAAAGATTAAAAAAAGATTTAAAAACCTTTAAAAATAATAAAAAAACAGATATAGACTTAGTTCCCTAAAAACAATAAAAAGCTAAGTTATTATCTCTGACTGGTTACACTGAGACATTCTGACTATTCTAAATTAATCCTAACTCTACCTAACTGAAGCAAGCATCATTGCTCAAAGCAATCCTCAGCAAAATAATGGCTTCTGTCTGTTCTCCTCGTCTTCTTCCCAGAAGCTTCCAGATGTCACATGATGTAATTGACCAATGTAGCTGTACCTCTCTGATCTAAGAGAATTGCTGTGACTATATTCCATATACCTTAGATAAGAGTCTAATGCAAAGCCAAAATGTGCAGCTAATATCACAAATTAGGGAATTTATTTATTTATTTATTTATTTATTTATTTATTTATTTATTTATTTATTTATTTATTTATTTCATGCATTTGTATACCACAGCCTTTTTCCACCAGGAATCACACTATGTCCCATTATACCTAATTTCTTTACTTGCTTTCAACATGATGGTTCTTCGAGATGCCATTCATTTAGATTATTGCCCTCTGTAACCTAGTGCACATGGCCACCAAAACATAGAGAGACTCAAGGTTTATCTGAATATTTTGAACATGCTGTGATTTGTTTACTTTTTTCCTGTTCCATAACAATGATTTGAGAGAGAGCCATGGCAATAATCTAGACTGAATATCAGTACTAACCGAATCCAAATGTATGCCTTGGCCAAAGCAATAAACTGCCTGATAAATGATGTGTTGATAGGTGACTCCTCTTTGAGCTAATAAATGCATAGGCCATGTCACTGATATCATCACTGTGATTATTACCTTCCCTAACAGCTGTATTATTACAAGGATTATTTTAAAAAAATATTGTTGGTGTTTGTTTATTTTACTCTAGTCATTGTATAGTATCTTCTGATAGTGGCAAAGTGTCAGTTTCAGCTCACAGATGAGGAGAGTGAGTGTGAAGATGCTGGGAACTGCAGTTAATGAACACAGCAACACCCCCTCCCCCAAAAAACCAAGTGTATTACTTTTTTTTAAGTGTAATAAGCCAGGTTTAGGGACAATTTGTGTAAGGACTACTTACTTACTTACTTACTTACTTACTTAACTTACTTACTTACTTACTTACTTACTTCTCTTTTAGGGCAGACTGACTATGTGTACTGGCACATACAATTGGCTGAATGCCTGCCAAGAGTTTTGTGGAGCTGACATAGCATCATGTTTTGGAAATGATTGTGACCTGGAATTCATATAAAATAAACTTTGTTCAGAGGAATTCTTTTGCTCTGTTCTGAAAACTCAGAAAGTAGGCCACAAAGACCAATTACAATAGAACCTTAGCAGAATTGTCACCTCCATCTAGGAAACTCTCCTCAGAAAGGGGCAGCCTTATTTATAGTAGTAGTTGAGCTTCAGCACCTTTAAAAGCTGTGGTCCAAACGGGATGTGTACCTCATCCAGAAATTTGAGCGTTATATTTCTCTGCTCTAGTCATGAGCCAGCTATGGGGAAAACAAGCATATTGCAGCTTATATAAGAAGACATATAAGATGTTGTGTCAGTAGTAGCTAGAACCTGTTGTAAAGCATGCAACTAGCAGAAATTTCTTGAATAATTTCAGAACATAGGCCATGCAGAAGGAGGTGGTGCAAATATGGACCATGCCACATCAGGCCATGTTTCCAAATGTTCCAGCATGCAAAACAAGCAAACAAAAATTATTTTCATTGGGCGTTTTTACATGACCTCTAAAATCCACCTGCAACTTAAATTCGGACCAGAGATCATGGGGGTTTGTCCCTCTTCCTGTGTTCCCACCCTTCCGACCTCCATTGTTCCTGTCTGCAGCGAGAGGAGGGAGAAAAAAGGGAGAAAAGCTCACCTCCGCTCACCTCCGTTTGCCTTCAGAGCAGCCCCAAGCAGCCCGGAGGGATTCCTGTTTCTTAAAGGGGCGACGGGGACAAAACAAACAAACAGAAGGCTCCCAGCCCGGCATCCACAGCTTTACAATCCACACTGGAAGATTTTTTACCTCTGGAGACCAGATACTTGAAAAGTGCGCTGGGGCGCACTTAGGTGGTTGTGGTTGTACTTTATTTTGTTTAAAGTCCGCAGCTGGTGGGAAAACAATTTTAAGCTCCGGATCTGGGAGCCCTTTGGCTTGGATTTTAGGGGTTGTGTAAAAGCGCTCATTGAGTAAACTGGTCTCAGATTATTCTGAGTAAGATATCTCCCTAATTTGTTATACAAAAAGGTTTTGGGTTTTCACTGAAGAGGACATCAGATAATACACCTACTCCCAATATTTAACTGTATCTATAGTCTGAATGAGTGCTGCCCAAAACTGCACCATTTAATAGGGGAAATGCGTTGGAGCTCCCTGCTAAAATTTTATCAGCCTTTTCTCATAGTTTCTATTCCTTTTGTCACTTTGAACAAGTTTCATGAATGGTCAAATGGACATTTAAGATATTTCTAAAGGGTTGGCTGGATTAATCTGTTGTAGCAAAATAAATAAAAGAGTCTTTGTGGCACCTTACAGGCTAGCACATTTTATTTGGCATATGGTTTTGTGAATTGTAGCCCACTTGCATCTGATGAGATGGGCTGCCTTCCAGAAAAATGTGTGCCAAACAAAACAGATTCATTTTTAAAGTGCTGCAAAATGTTTTAAATTGTGACTCAGTATCCTGCTCAATCTTTCTTTGCAAAGAATTTTCAAGTCACAGTGACCTCCAGTCTGGAGTGTTTCCAAGATCCGATAATGTCTGCGAAAGTCAATTGGTCATCACTTCCTTACTAGAAAATGCACTCTCATCTGAATCGTCTTCAGTGAACCCAATCTGTTGATTTCCAAGGCTTCGGAAGTCTTGTTTAGTCTGTCACATCATGTAGGCAAAAGTCGAAATGGTCGGGTAGGGGAGGAAAGCCCCCCCCCAAAGATACTGCAGAACTTGAAACACTAACAGATTTATTTCCCTGAAAGCTTTCATGAATCAAAACCCAGTTCTTTAGACATGGACTGAAAATACACATCCTCTATATTTATTCCATGGAGATGAGATTCATGGCCAGTTGGGGACATAAGTAACAGACAAACTGACAATGGTTCTTTAACACAGGAATGGGACTATCAAACTGTTGCTCAGCAGATCTTAGCTAGAGTGGTAAGCCATGCTGACCTGAGTGACCTTGGGGTGCTCAAAGTTGTTTACAGGATATAGAGGTCAGGGAGTCTGTCAAGGAAGACAGCTCTTTTATACTCCTAAGATTACACCGTCTCATAGTGAACAGGCATTTTCTGGGCAATGCACAAAGAGCCAGGATATCATATTACAACCAGCCATGACAAAACAACAGGTAAACAAGGATCAACAAATAACAAACCCAAGTAGAATAGTATCTTCTGCTGAATAACAACAATTACATTAAAATTAACTCCCATATGAATCCAAATTCCTAATCACTTATATCTAAAACAAGACGGTGAAGCATTTATTAGCCAATAAATGTTTCGTATGAACGGCCTGTGTGGAAAACCATAGTGTCTCTAGAAGGAGTGGGAGTTCCCTGTGGTCCATTTGTAACTTGCTGCAATAAGCATGAGTCTGTCTGATTGGTGCAAATGGGCCTGCCCTGGCTTCTGTCCGAATGTCCTGCCTCATTAAAAGTCCAAAATCTGAAGGATGAACACAGCCTTCCCCGTTTGCCTCTGTTTTCTATATATTGCCAAAGAAAGCAAATGTTACAAACATCCTGTGTGGCTTCAGCACTTCCTCACACACAACAGAGCCCTCAGGATTTCACACTGGGAAGCATGTGTTGAAGCCGGCCTGTTTTAAACCCTCTCATTTGCTGCTTACAGCCATTGTGCCAGGTCCGCACACTTGCTTTTGCGTGTTCACACATCCATAATGTCTCTCCAATTTGCCTCATTAGTCTTGGGTGGGCTTTTTGTCCCCATTCAGACAACACACGTTCTACCTCACATTTTTCACTCCAAAAGCATGCTGTATCTGTGGCAAATCCTGCCAGCTGGGAACCTACAGCAGAGGCACCTCGGTTTACAAGTACCTTGGATTTTGCAAACCAAGCAATTTTTTTTGTAAAAATTTGCCTTGATTTGTGAGCATTGCTCTGGAGCTTTCGCTGGGCCCAGCGCTGCCTATCTGCGGCCTCTGCAGTGCTCCCCAAGCCTGGCTCTGCCCGTCCACAGCCTCCGGAGCGCAGCCCAAGTGCGCTGGTGCCAATCTGTGCACTCTGCAGTGCACCCTGGGCAATGCTGAGCCCAGGGGGAGCTCCAGAGGCCGCTGCGGCTCCCGGTGAAAGCAAATTTCCCCGTAGGAAATCATGGAAATTGGGACTCCAGAACAGAACAGGTAAGTTTCCATTGTTTCCTATGGGGAAATTTACTTTGATATATGAGTATTTTGGTTTACATGGATGCTACCAGAATGGATTATGCTCGTGAACCACTAAGTACCACTGTACTTCAATCTGCCCCACATTACTTTTGGGTTTTTTTGGTCCTGTGTGAAACTGCAGTCCTGGATTTTTTTGTGTATGTTACTGTTATAGCCCCTTCTCCCCCCTTTGGGCTGCTATTTTTTCCACCACCATTCTTCTTCTTACTGAGTGCTGGACAATTTGTATTTGGTTTTCCCACAAGGATGTAGTGGAAAGTGTGGGAAGAAAATGAAAGGAGGATCTATGGAATCAATAAAAGATCATCCTGATTTCATAGGATTTTTATGAGGTATTCTTGCAAAATCATCAACAAATTATTGACCCATTGACGTCTATAGATTATACCAGATAAATCAGACCAAGGAGAAGAAAGGAGAATGGTGCAGCTTAAAAAACACAGAATCCTTGATCCTTCATCATGATGGGCAATGTCGTAGCCAATCAGCTCCTTGCCATTTGTGGCAACATATCAGGAGAGAAAGCACCAGCACAACAAATCGATGTCTCCGTATTATATTTTTTTAAAAGGAGGACAGGGGTAATGGAAAATATTTATGAAAGCAATATATCATGTGACAGGTGTGTAACCAGAGCAATGCAGATCATTTCCCATTCTCCAATGTGGGAATGACGATCAAGCTCTGAATTCTTCCCGCACTATATTGTTCACGTGACACAATCATGCAACCTACCGTGAAATGGAAAATGAAAGAAAAAGTGGAAAGATATTCTGCATGTGTGAACATAGCCATACTGTTTCATGCACCTCTGCTATTAAGAAGATGTGCGGGGGGGGGTCACTCCTCAATATGCAGACAAAAGGGGAGGTGATGGCACTGTAGTTGCACTCACACCAGAATGTGGATGTGAGCAGGGAAGGACCAAAACCTAATGGATGCAGAGGACAATAACTCAGAAAGTGAGGTCTTGGCCATGGGGATGGATAATAAATAGTAAATAACCTGAGTAATTCAATATGGCTGATTTGTAGTATAGTTTTCTAGGTGTACTTCTGAATTCATGTCATGCCAGGTAATGTATAGTTCTGGTAGCCCACAATGTAGACCCTGAAAATAATTCTGATTGCTCTTTAGTATTAGTGACTTTTGTGTGAGGGAAAGCAATGCTGCCACCTTATGGCCTGCAAGGACTCAATATGTTTTTCATAGTAATCCATTTTGTTTCATTATAGTACAGGTGAACCTAGGCTTAGGCAGCAGGTACTTATACAATCACCAATAAAAAGCCAAGAAGAGTTACAGTAAATGTTTGAAGAATGATGTTTAGTGCTACTTTCAAATGGTATTCTGATTGTTGCACATGGGCTATAAACATACACAAAGTGCTGGTGAATTGGTCTTGCTTTGAACACACCATTTGATCTTGAAGGCATAAGCTCTATCATTTCATATTGTACAGAAAACACACTTTTTGCACCCCACCTGGGGTGCTGGTGTGCTCTCCCACTGCTTTCATACCTGGCACCCTTGGATAAAAGCGTTTGCTCTTATCCATGGATTTAATTACCCACAGGGTGGTCAGGAACCAATCCCTGTGGATATGGGGTTCCTACTGTACTGGAATTGCTTTAAACAAAATATGATGGTATTAAAACGAGACCTCTCTTGTTCGATTAAAAGAATGTAAAAAATAATATTTCTCACTGTCTGCTAAGTTGTCAAAAGCCTGTCTAAAAAGGATAGTCTCCTGTTGTCAGAAGGAGAAGAGAAAGGAGACAACTTTGCTTTCTGAGGGATGATATTCCACAACATGGAAGCAGCTACAAGGAAAGCTCTTCCCTCAGATTGCTACCTCAGAAATTCCTATGAAGGCCGTGAGACTAAATTGTTAAAACTGTTAGATAGTACCACAGCACTTTAGTTTTAAATTAATTTTTGTTTTATATGTTCCTCAGCCATTTTGTCTGGATGTTATCTTTTTGTGGGGTTTTAATACAGGTTTTTGTGCTCTCTGTGTTTGTGTGTGTGTGTGTGTGTGTGTGTGTGTGTGTGTGTGTGTGTGTGTGTGTGTGTGTGTGTGTGTGTGTGTGTGTGTGTGTGTTTTGCTGGTGTTCCATTCTAGCCAGGTCCAGCCATGGTGGTTGGTACCGTGTCTATTTGGGAGATGGCTGACATTAGTCAACTGAAAGTGGGGAAGGTGCTTGCTAGAGACAGATAGGAAAAATGTGGCAGTGTTGAAAACCTTACTCACTTGTAGCTTTCACCACATTTCTAGCTTCGACTCTGCCCATTTATAGCATCTGATCCTGACAGAGTATCCATAAGGAAAAATGGCCTTCAACAGGAAAGACATGCCACCTCTGTTCTTGCTAGTACAGATATGTCAGGCTCACATCAACTATAGGTTTGCAGCCATTATGTGCCATCAAGTTGCTTCCAATGTATGGCCATGCTATGAATTAGTGACCTCTTTGTTAATTCTTACAAACTCAAGGTTGTATCTTCTTTTAGGGAGTCAGTTCATCTCTTACTTGATTTATAAACAACAGGTGAAGGAGGTGTGAATGGCAGGGGAGGAAACAAGGACCAAGAAGAAAAGCCAGAATGGCACAGAGGACTGGTGTGTCCACATAGGTTAGAAAGAAGCCAGTTCAAATCCACATTCAGAGAGAGAGAGACACGGAGCTTGCTGATCACAGTCTTTGCTACTCCATATTATTGGGGGGCAATGAAATGTCTGTCCTACATTCCTTGAAAGGTGGTACAATAAGAATGTGGTAGTGTAATGCTTGCTGCCTTGTTCCCTGTCGGCTTTTCCCAGATAAACATTCCCAGACATGTGGCTTGGGAGAAAAGTGTGTGCGCAGTGGGGAAGGCGGTGGTGGTTTAAAGCTGGAACTGGAGGAATGATTAAGCAGATTTCCACCCATTCATGTCTTCCCTTTCTATTGTGAAAAGATTAACTGAATGTTTCGGCCCTGAAACCTGTGTTTCTGCTAACAGCCTAGATTGGCCCTGGGTTATTATTTCTTAGGGGAATAGTTCAAGAAAACAGTTTGACAGACAGAAAAGCTGTCTGGCAGTTCCACAAAAGGGTCAAGAGAGGACTTCCAGCCCCACAAATGGTATCTAGTTTATTGTGATTCATTCCTCATTGTTTTCCCATTTTCTAATTTTCACTGGGGCTTTTTGATCTCCATCCTGTTATGAAATGCCTTGAAAGCTACGGCAACCCAGTGTAAATGCCGGCAAAACAAAAGGAGCAGCTGCAAAAGGGGAGGGGGGAAAGGAATCTCAAACATCCTGTGGCTAAACAAACAAAACAGGAAAAATTATTATGATGAACTGCTTAAAATAAAATTTGGGCTGGAGAACATCAAGCTGTGATGTGTAATGTGCATGCAGGAAGCATTGTCTCCCCATGTTTAGAGACACGTAGGAGAAACAGGCTACGTGCCAGAAATGTGAAGAAAAGAGCTGAGTCGTTATTGTGTGTATATGTACCGTTATTATGACAACTGAATGCGCCAGGTGCTGTGTTGAAAAAAAGAAGAACATAAAGGTTTTTAAGGTTTAATTCCTGGAATTACCTCTGAGTCATGTTTTGTATGGGTGCTACAGTGCCCACCACAGAAAGGGAGGGGAATAGCATGGGAGATGCATGGAGATGCGCACGGGATTATGTTCTTACTCCAAATGCAGAATCATTCTGAATAATAATTGGGGAATACAGTGGAACCTTGACTTACATACTGCTTGACTTGCAGCATATTTGACTTGCAGCAAGAAGGGGCCTGTTTGACTTGAGTCGCAGGCTTTGACTTATATCTCGGAGCCCCGGCGCAAGGCACTGGAATCGGGTGGCAACCACAACCCAGCATCGCGGCTGCTGCCTCCAAACTGCTCCTGCCTTCTTCCTCTCTTCCGGCAGCACCGGCTTCGGCGAGGCCAGCTCAGAGCACCTGGAGCTGGTCCTCGGCCTCACCAAAGCCACCGCTGCTGCTGGAGGAGAAGAAGGGCCGGGAGCTCGGGGCTGGCCTCGCTGGTTAGACAGTCGGCTCAGTCTTGTAAAAAATCTGGCTGCAGAAATCTGGTCCACAATGGAAGCATTTTAGTTGGGGAGCTGTACAGTTGTGGGACTCTAATGGTAAGCATAGAGTTGTTCAGAACTTGGAACGTCAGGTTAAAAATCAGTAAAACTTAAATTTTAGACATTGTTGCTATGAACATTAAAAAGTGGAGGCATATAACTTGTGGACTATAATTCCACTGCCTCCTCCTCTCTTTGAAGGGACATTTCATTTATATCCCCAGAAGGAATCTCCTATCCCAGTCAAATTTGTGTTAAATTGCTGTTTTCGGGGGTCTTTTTCATCATCTGGTACGGATTAATCCACTTTCCCATTACTTTCTATGGGAAACGTTCATTTGACTTAAGTCATGTTTGACTTAAGTCTAGACCACTGGAACGGATTAATGACGTAAGTCAAGGTTCCACTGTATCGGCATGAACAGTCCTTCCCACTTACTCATGTACTAAGTCAGAAGTTCTCAAACTTTTTCGCCCCGTAGAACACTTGACATTTTTTTTGTTTTCTGTAGACCCCCTGCCTGCCTAATATTGCATTTTCCTAAACTTATTAACTTCAAATGTGTTTTTGAGAGCTGACACAGTGCTGCTCACTTTGATAGGGGCTTTTGTAGCATGGATAATTGTAAAAAAAGAAAAACATTTTAATTCACACCTTTCTTGAAAAAAAGAAAAAAAATTATTCATACATTTATTGAATTTTTATTCATATCTTTACTGAAAAGACACAAAATGCAAGTAAATATTTGGATTTGGAATAAAACAAATAAGAACCTAGTAAGATTCTTACATAAAATTAATACACGAAAATGCTGTTAATGGGAAAGATGAGCCTGATGCTCTGATAGCAATTGTTCAGTATTTGGCTTCAAATTAATGAAGTATAGTCTTAAATCTCCACGTTCAGTGATTTGCAATCAATTTCTTTTTTTTCGTAACAAGATTGGCAACCACGTTAAGCCCCCTTTCCACAAGTTATGAAGATGGAAAAGCTATCAAAAACTTTTTTGCGATAGTCCATAATGCAGGATAAGCAAGATGTATATCTTTCTGCAGTCAGAACTGTTGATACCCCATTCTGAACTGCACCTTACGTTCTTCGTTAGTTCTTATTCCAATCAATTCTTCTTGTAATGTGACATCCGATTCTTCAATGTCACCATATGGATTGATAATCCACTGTGGTATTTCTATAGTCAAAACATCCTCAAACCTGATTATAATGTCTGTGTGAAGGACACTTAAATGTTGAATGTAGACCAGAATGTCATCAACCTGGAAATTTGTTAATGACAAGTTGGGGAACTGGGAAAATTCATGCCATCCAATGTTTTGCTTCATTAGATTAATTCTGGCACAAAAAGCTGCATTGATGGACTTTGTTTTTTTTTATTAAATTCAGACTGTCCCCTTGTAACTGCAAGTTAACCTCATTAAATTTAGTAAACAAATTTGTTAAATAAGCAATGTCTGGTTTCCATTTGATTACTGTAAATTTTCTTTCAAAATGGGATTTTTAGCATCCAAAAACTCTAAAACTATCTCAAAAAGTGAAAACAAATATTGTTAAACATAAGCCTTTTGAGATCCAGCGTACTTCAGTGTGAAGGAGTAATCGAAGAAAGTCCTCATGATTTTCTTCACACAACTGTGTAAATAACCTAGAATCCAATGCATTGATACCGATCTTGTTTACTGCATTTATGACAAATTGAAGAGATTGATGCAATCTGGCACACGGATTTTTAGCTACTAAATGCTGTCAATGAATGACGCAGTGAATTGCAAATACCTTGGGTACATTTTGTTTTAAATGGCTTATAAAACCACTATAGCACTCAAACATGGCTGGTGCTCCATCTGCTGCTGCTGATATTATATTTGATAAAGGGATTGCTTTTTCCATGAAATAATCTTTCAAAACATTGACTATTGATTCACCTTTAGTGTCTGTTGTCAAAATGGTCACAAAGAGCAGTTCTTCCTGAATTTCTTGGTCCATGAAAAAATGAACATATGCCAATAATAGTGCTTCATTACCAGGTAAAGTTGACTTATCCAGTTTAATAGAGAAATAGTTTGTTTTCAGATAATTACACAGGAAGCTTTCAACATCATGACTCATTTCATCAATACATCTTTGAACTGTGTTGTTGCTCAAAGGAAGTATGAGGTTTTCCTCATTTTGCTATGAGTTGTGAGATATTGTAAGATGCCCACAAATCATCATAGTCTCTTTTTAATGTTGAAGCAAACATACTGTCCATCGTGTTTGTCTTCTGAAGTTTTTCTTTCAGTGTTTTAAAATATGTCAAATCTTTATGTGTTTTATCAGGGTGACACCTTCTCAGATGATCCTCCAGCTGAGATGGTTTCATACCATCATTGTTTAATACTCTGTTGCATAAAAGGCACATGGGCAAACATTTGTCTGACAGGGATGGAATGAAGCCAAACTTCAAATAATCAACGTTATACTGCCTACATTTCTTTTTAGCCTCCGTTATGTTGAGTAGAAATTATTAATTGACAAAAATAAAGTTATTTAAATATGATAAGACAGAGCAATTCAAATTTGATTCCTGCCCAGATAGCATACAAATATTTTAAAAACATTTAAAAATCATCTTTGGTAACATTTGAAATATTTTAAAAATATTTCGAAAAGTGTTGAAATGTCTGCAAAAATAAGTTACAGAAATATAGTATTTCTGAAAAATATTTTGTGGATGGAGTAAATCCTTATTTAAATCTTTAGTTAGGTAAATATAGAGAGGAATCAGGATAAAGAAAATTTTGCTTTTGTAGTGGTACTGTGTAAGCATCGTTGGTGTAGTTTCAAAGGGTGTGGGCTGAGATGACTGTTCAATCCTGGCTGTGCCATGTACCAATAAATCTTTTCCATAAAGATTTAAGTACATAATGCTGATTGCTAAAAACCCATTAGGGAAAACACGTGTACAGTAGTACCTTGGTTAAAGAGCATAATCTGTTCTGGAAGCATGCTTGAAACCAAAACACTTGCATATCAAAGCAAAATTTCCCATAGGAAATAATGGAAACTCAGATGATTCGTTCCCCAGCCCAAAACCATTTGATTACAATGCTGTAATATAATACAAGGTACTAAAAATACAAAATACAGTACAGTGCAAAGTACAACATACAGTACAGTACAAAGAACAATAATCTGCACTTGAAAACATTTGTGGCAGGTGCAGATGAAGGGGGAAGCTTCCATGGAGGGGGCTGTTTTAAAAATGGGACGATAGGAGGAATCCAAACTAGAGCAGAGGAGGAGGGGGCTGTTTTAAAATTGAGATGATGGGAAGAATCCCAACTAGAGCAGAGGGGAGATAAACCTCCACAGAAGGGGCTGTTTTAAAAACGGAGCAATGTGGGGAATCACTGGTAGAGCAGAGGGGGGTAAAGCCTCCATGGTTGGGGTTTTTAAAATGGGGCAATGGGTGTGGGTGTGTCCTGGTTGCAGTGGTGGTGGCAGGGATGGTGTAGAGAGGCCCCACAGAGGTGGCCTCCTTGGGGACAGGGGTTGATGGGCCTGTCGCCCTTCCTTCAACTCTGCTGCTGCTGTTGCCTGAAACAGAAACTGAAACAGTCACCCACTTCCGGGGGGGGGAGGAAGAGGGAGAGATGCCATTGGCTTAGAGCTCTTTTGTGCTGCTATATCAAGACACTGTTAGTTAAGAAGGCAAAAATGTTCAGAAATTTTTGCTTGTTAATCAAAATGCTCATAAACCAAGTTACTTGTTAACCAAGGTACAACTGTAATTATAGTTGATTTGAATTTCAAACAACCATGATTTGGGTACAAATATCTGTCATGCAGCTGCAAAACATGAGTCTCCAACCTTTGCAAAATGGACTTCACATGGCAAGGATCAAGTTCCGAAAAAGGATGCAATACCCCACCCCGCACACGCAAAGCAAAATTGCCTTTAAAAGTATGCACACTACAAGGATCAGGTTCCTACCTTTTCACCACTTGCGAAATGCACCAAAAAGTTTTAAAATGTCCAAAAATTGCTGCAAAAACATTCAAAAACAGCACCAAAACAATTTGTGTTAGGTGTAAGACATTTACAGAATGCCTAAATGTTGATGATGATTATTAGCAGAAAACTCTTCTAGTTTCTAAGCATTCACTAGGGAGAGCCCTGTAGTTTTCCTAGAAAGAGGGTCCTGCATTAAGAAGAAGGCATGCTTACTTTACCCATTCAGAAGTGCATATGTTTCCATATAAATTTGACCTGTTTCCATTTCAGCAGAATATGGAGAGGTGACTGTAGTAAATCTGTAGCACAGCCAGTCTAAAGGTGACTGCCGAATTCCTGGTTGTGAGTGTAGTACTGCTTGATTTCTTCTAAGAGTTTGACAGTCATGCGCAGTGCACAATGGAGCAACTAGTTTCTTGCCAACATTTATGTGTGCAGAGAGCTTGGAAGAGGTACTGCTTGGACTATATATACTGCTGCACTTGTCATGATAGTTAAGGAATTCTGAATTCTTACAGCCCAGAAAAGTGCCTTTCAAAAGGTTATGTGTGTGTATGTGTTAATTCAGCTAGAGTGATGAGTTAATTGGGAGTTCCATTCCCCTCTGTGCCTCCCGGGAGAAGGGCCAGCCAGTGTGGCCCTGGGCAAGCTGGATGGCTCCAGAAGAAGGGAATGTCCAAACAATTCTGAGTACTCTTTACCTAGAAAACCCTGAAAGGGTTACTATTTGTCAGAGTAAACTTGAAGGCACATGACTAATATTTATTATGTGTTATTCAATCAATATCTTGCAGTGCTCACTAGAAGGCATTTAAGGTATGTTTAGTTTAGTGCACCACCAATTTAACTCACTATAGTATCTTTATTAATATCATCAAGTCAGCATGACCCGCATCTTTTGTGTATTTTTTTTAAAGGAGACTTAAATAATTGGAAATAGTCATGTTTTCCCTTTGGTCTTGTTTCTTTGGCCCTGTACAATCATACTGGAAACCTTCTTGAGCATTATTAGTATTATCATTTTAATTTTGGTTTTTCTAATGTTTGGCAATGGCATGTGCATATTTGGCAATTCATAAAGTAAAAGGAAAGGAAATAAAACATCAGAACCACAGTGAGGTCAGCTGCACTAGACCTTGACTGAGCTGCCTCTGAGACTCCAGTTTGAAGATATGTTGTTGGCAGATTTGTATGTGATTTAGATATCTTCCGAGCCAATCCCTGATCTCATTTTTTTGCTAACCTTCTGTGCATTCCATGTTCCTGAGTAGACTATTTGCAGATGAATATGGGACAACTTCCTTGGTTTTGTTGCCCACAAACTAAAGGACACAACGCCCCCCAGGGAGCCAGGCGGGATCAATTAAAATAGTTTGCATTTTTGTTTAGCTCCTTTGTTGCTTTGGCAAGAAGCAGTAGAATTGTCTAAACCAATTCCATTCCTTTTGGGATTGGTGCAGCATTGGTGTCTTGCCCAGAATCCCTGCCCAATATGCAGTCAATAAATTGTGTAATTACTGTACGGTTTTTAGTCATCCAGATGATTTTCTTCATCTTCCATGGGCATTCCAGTTTTAAAGATGAGACTGCACATACTCTCACAACCTGTTCTTGAAATTCTGTGCTTCTCTTCCTCCCCACAATAAAGGAATGTTGAACTCATTATTCTGCTTCTGTTCCTCTGTTGCATATCTTTCTTCAAATAAAATAAGATGATATTTTTAAAATGAAGTGTGTCCCTATGGAACTGTTCCTCTTAAGTTAAGACTTCAAAAGCAGACTCATCTTCTGCATTCCATTATTTCTTTGCTCTGAAAAATGCGCTTTCCAGGTTGGATTACTTTAGTTCTGGAATGTTGTTTGTGATCATAAGGCTGATTCCATCTAACAAAGCCGCTCAGAGCACTCCAGCAGCTTTGCAAAGGTATCTTTAACCCAGCCTTCAAAACCAGGAGCAGACCAGTGATGGTGGAGTTTAGCAGAGTAATCAAACTGGGGATTCTGACCGAGCAAAATGTAGGAAAGAGGAAGCCATGCTGTTTTGCAGAAATCCAAGAGAAGCCTATGCTCATCTGATCATAGGATAGCGGTACAGATAACCTGAATGTCATTTTAAGCCATTGTCACACTGTTGTAGCATAATGAGAGGCAGGGACAATTATTCCAGAACAAACTCCTGTTCTCTGCAGCTCACCTCATGATCAGGGTGAGCAATGCCTGTCATGGAATCTAGGGTCATAGGATGGAATGTAAAATTAAATGCTACAGTTCTCAGTGGGTATAATGTCTGTTGAACTCTGTAAACATGCATAGAACTGGTCAGCTGCACCCTTCAAAGCACTTCTTTCCAGATTTTCAGAGTACCTCTGGTACAGCACTGTAGACATCTCTGTAGGAACTTGATCATGGATGGCATCAGCATTGATGCAAATATGAATTCTCAAAATGCTCTGCAAATGTGTCACAGCAAACCCCCAAGGGCCTCATTGCATTTCCACCAGGATCAGTTTTAATAGCCATGAGTACCTGGAAAATCTCTGCTGGACAGCTACTCGACAGTGTAACAGAGGCAGAGAAGTGCAGCTGAGTCATTTCTAATCTGGCCCAAAGTAGGCAGAATAATTTCTTCGCAGTTTCAATACTGTTTGGTTATATTTCCAGAGATAATTGTAGCATTGTGTTCAGGACATTGTCATGTCCGTTGCCCAGCCTGTAGTTCCTTAGTAATCCCAGAGACTGTCTGACTGAGCTCAGTTGTACCAGAGCTCAGCACACTGTACCACTTGGGAATGACCATTTTAGCATCCTGTCCCAAGTCACCTCATCCCACCTGATCACATAGCTCAGACTTTGGCAGTATTCAGGCATCCATTAGATTTCATAGGTCAGACATCTGTTTGTCCCTGCCCAAGATGTACTGACCCTGAATTTTGTTCTATTTTGTGATTGGCCATTGGCCAATAAACATGGAATTCATTTGCATGTCTGATTGCTCAGGCATGCAGCTCAGGGGAATCCCATCATGAGAGAGGGTAAACAATGCTTTCAGCATCTATATGTGAGGTCAGCATCTTGTTTGGCTCGATCCTGTTGTTTTTCACTTCCCAGTGATGCAGCCACCATAGCTACCCCAGCTGTTCCTTTGCTGAGAGGCAGCACTCCACATCAGTCTGATATTAGCCTTATGTTGAACTTCTCCTTTCTTGGATCCTATGAAGGAAGCATCTTTTCCTGGGGTATTTCCAAACTTAATATACTAGCCTCAAATTGAGAGAAGTTGGGTGCTTTCCTCAAGAAATTAATCCCATGAGTGCCTAAATTAAGTCTTCATTTTTCCATTTGCCAGGGAAGAAATACATAGAGCCATTCATTCCAAGCTCAAGCCAAAAAGGTCATTGGTTTCAATGCATACATCACCTCCAGCACTCCAAAAAGAATGTAGCCATGAAGTGTTAGATTTGGCAGATGACTGCAAAGAAGGATTTGAACAAAAAATTTAAGACTGGCTTGAAATGCTGAAGCATGATGTTTTATGTTCCTTTAGCTGTGTATATGGACACAAGAGATCAGGTTTTGAAGAACATCTGTGAGGGAATTTTGGTGTCTCTCCCAAATTATCTATAGCAAAACTAAAAACAAAAGAGTTCTGGCACCTTGAAGATTAACAGATTTATTTCAATGTGAGCTTTCAAAGATTACAGTCCATTTATCTCCTAAGGCACATGGAACATAATAGTTACACCACTGTTTCTATACACAGAGGAGATGATGGAGAGGTAGGGGGACTGAGTGAAATGGGATGAAAGGGGTTAAAATTGCATTACATGGGGGAAAGAAGGTGATAGTTAACATTGACAATGTGATTTCAACATGTCAGTGCTACCACGAATGATCGTGATAACAAGGTGTCTATGAAAGCAGCCCTTGGACTGATCTTTGCTGGTGCCCTTGTCGCTTTAACATTCCATTATCAATTTAACAGTCACTGTTTTTCCCTTCCATCACACTTCATCCCCAACTCCTTCTACACCCTCTGTGCATGTTTATACAGGAGCACGGTCTAAAATGCTCAACAGAGCTTACGTATACCTGTGGCCTATCTATGCACTATGGGTGTGTGGAAGTGGATTATGCTGCACAAAAGCTCACAATGATTCCTTTTGTTAGTGTTTCAGGTACCGCCACTCTTCTGGTTTTGGTTTTGCCGTACATGCTGAAACAGATGCACATTGCTGCCTTGTTGGAAAGTGCCCCAAGCAATATAAGGAACCGTTTTTGTTGTTCTACTCCGTCTACAATCACAATTTGGTGAGCCACACATGGCTCCTTATCACTTGTGCTTAATTTGGTGCTTCCACAGAGAAGGCTTCTCCTACTATAGCAGGGCTGTTCAACTTTGAACAGGTCAAGGTCTACTTTTTCCAGCCCAAAATGCCTGAAGGCTAATACATTAAAACCTCTACTTACGAAGTTTATTTGTTCCGAGCACGTGCTCATAAGTAAAAACTTTTATTAAGTAGAGCAGCGGTCTCCCATAGGAATGCATTGAAAACCAATTAATCCATTATGGAGGGAACAGATTTCAATGTGCCATGGCCCTTGAACTGCCCCGCTCAGCTGAGACAGTGGGCTGACAGACTCAGAACTTTGCTGGGGCAGTGGTGGTCCTTGGGATGGGGGAGGGAGGGGTGGAGAACTTATCCCCTCACTTTTTTATTTATGGCCAGCAGGCTACTTTTGAACCCTGCATGGGCTACCAGTAGCCCGCGGTCTACCTCTTGGGCAGGCCTTGTACTATAGTTTAAAAGGTGTTGCTTCCCCCCTCCCCCATTAATTTCTCTTTTTAGTGGCAAGCAAATCAGAAAAAAACATTGAGAGAATGAGAGAACGCTCCAGCCTGACAGCTGGACTCATAAACTATGAATGATGCAGAGGAGTCGCACAGTCAAGTCCTTGCTTGATTTTTGGTTCAGTCCTAGAAAAGAGCTTCCCCATCCCCTTTTAAGGAGAAGAGAAATACATTGGAATGTTGTCGTGTGAACCTCAACATGAATCTTATGATCAGCCTTCCTTGTTAAGGGTCCATAAGGGAACAGCCACAGTTCTGAGTAGGGCACAGGAGGCAGGCGCATCGTGACACTGACACTGGCTCCTCATTACATCAACCCGTCCCATCTGATCATGCAGGGAGTGCAGGCTGCAGAACCTGTCAACAAGAGAATTTCACCTGACAGTGTCTGGGAGACGAGCCTTCTCTGCCATGGCCCCAGCCCTCTGGAACGCCATGACCCCGGAGATGAGGCAGGCCCCCTCGCTCCTAACCTTCTGGAAGAGGTTGAAGACTTGGTTCTGCCAGCTTGCTTGGAATGGAACAAGGAGCCACCATACATGGAGAGGGCTGATATAATAGAATCCATCTCTTTTAAAGCCCCACGGCTTACCCAAATATTTATATGTATGTTGTCTCCTTTAGATGTTTTTAAGATGTTTAATATTTATTGATTTATTGTATCTTAGATTGTAAACCTCACAGAGTCCCTTCAGGGGAGATGGGTGGTGGTGAATCCAAAATAAATAAATAAATAAATAAATAAATAAATAAATAAATAAATAAATAAATAAATAAATAAATAAATGTGCAAAAAATGTTCTGCATGATAGGATGGTGATACATCTTTTCAGAGAGAGAGAGAGAGAGAGAGAGAGAGAGAGAGAGAGAGAGAGAGAATGCAGATTTGAAAATCCACACCATAATTTTCCTAGAATTTAGGTATCAAGAACCTTTCTCTTGACTGTACTTTCTTTTTCAAATGCAAGAAAAATTGTTAAATGTTTATAAATCACTACAAGTCTATTGTTGATCGAGCTGAGTTAGAATTAAAATGTCCACTCAGATGATTGTGCTGCAGGGAAAAAAGTCTTTTCAGCAAGAAGTTGATGTATATCTGTAACTGATAAACTTCCTCAAACACAGTTTCATAGCTGTTTCTAAGAAAGATTTAGCTAATAAAAATTCTTTTTCTACTGAAACTAGGCATCCTTTGGAGCTAAGCAAGTTACTAAAAAGTCATGTTATCAGCAAATGTCATTGTAATGATTATTTTTCCATTTTAAAAAAATTCTGCTCATTTCAACAATATCAGTATCTTCGGTTTCAAAATATACTCATTCTGCTTGCTCACTTGTTCTACTGATCCCAGAAATCTTTTCTGTTAAACATAAAGTTTAGAGTTGCATTTTTGTAGCTTTTGAAAGATCTTCATGGAAAATACTGTATCATTATTTTGAAGTTGTTTAATTAGTTGTACTTCTGTACTGAAATAGTAATGGCTAGTAAGCACATAGTGATACCAGGGCATCAGGCGACACTTATATATACCATATAAGGTACAGTATATAGATAAAAACCTAAGTAAAGTGTTCTGGTTATGTACCACGCCATAGTGCATGAAGCACACTCTGGACAGTTTACATTTTATTTATGCAGGCTGCGCATTGCCTCCTCCCCCCCTCCCCAAGCGAGCTTTGTGTTCATTTTACCGACCTCAGAAGGCTAGAAGGCTGAGTCAGCCACCAGCTGGCTACCTGGGATTGAACCCCAGGTAGTGAGCACAGTTATAGTCCCAGTACAGCACTTGAACCACTGTGCCACGTGATATATAATCTTGAAACAGCCAGGCAGAGGTGCACCCAGTGGTGGTGCTAACAGATTGAGAGGAACTCGCTCACTACCTTTGCCTTCTGGTAACCAGACCTGAACCAGGATACCTGTCCAAGGGTCTTCTATGTAAGCAAAGCCCCCCCCCCCCCCGTGCAGAGAATGGGATCAGATTCCTTAGTGGTGTCACCTCATTCTTTTTCCTCTTTGGAACCTGTAGCTTCTGGACTCTTCAACCCATTTTCCACTCTGTCTTTTCTCTCATTCCCATTTGATTTTTCACAGATTATCAAAGGATTATCTGTACAATTTGAAACTAATTATGGGAAATGATTGGCTTTTTTATAGGTTGTTGGATTGATTTTTCTGTTCCTTTACAGCTTTTTTCATCCTCTGTAATCAAATACTCAAGAAAAAAAGAAAGAAAAGTAGTTGTGATGATTGAGAGTCAGCACCCACAGTCCTTTGTAATTGGCAATCTAGGCTCAGAATTCTGGGAGTTGTGGCCCAGAACATCTGGAGTAGCAAATTTTGCCATCACTGAATAGTGTGTGCTTTAAAATATAGCAGGTTTGTTTGTTTGTTTGTTTGTTTATACATTTGTTTACATACATACATACATACATACATACATACATACATACATACATCACAACCAATTGATCACTCTGGATGGTTCACAGCAGTGTCATCTCTTTAATTAATCTTTTGGCAATAAGTACTCAGTTCAGCACTAAACAGTATAGTAACTGCTGAGCAGATAAACTCTTTGATTTTTGGCAGCCAACAAACATAGTCCTTCATTGTTGGCTAAGTAGAGTATGCAAATGAGACTGAAAAAACAGACAGACCCCTTCCAACCCACGTGATTCTGATTCTCTTCTCCTGTGGCCAGAGGTGCGTGTCAGGAAAATGCTAAATTAAAGCAGAACAAAGTGTTGTTGAGTTGATGCTAAGAAGCACACACTTTTCCCTTTGTTCCACAGTTAATAGATTGTAATATATTGTATAAAACCATGAATAGGATCTTTCTGGTAATACACCTGAAGACTTCATTGTCTTTTTCAACTGTAACACCATAGTGGTAGATTACGTGCATTTGTGATCCATGAAGACATCAAGCTCTTTTTCATAGGTACCGCTGCCAGATCAAAACACCCGTGTCCCACAGTTATGTCTTTGGGTTTTCTAAATGCAAAATGTGAGATTTTGAGCTGCTGTTTCTGCTGAGCTCATGCCTGTATCTTTTTGAATCGTTTCCCCATCTTCTGTAATGGTGGCTGCCCCTCCTAGGATTTTGTCATTGGAGTGGCTAATAAATAACGCTGCTGCTATAGCCTCATTCACTTTATGTGTAAAAATGTTGGCCCAGGACATGGCGATGGGACAGTCCACTTGAAACCAGCCCTAGCTATGCTTTCATTGCATGTGGCTCGTGGCTCTGGGGATGCGTGGTCACCCCCTGCATCAGAGAGTTCCACTGGCTGAAGTGCAGCTGTTCTTCTAAATAGCTTCACAGGCAAAACGCAAATCCATGGCTGCCACAGAACCACAGTTCCAGAGCCCACCAGAGGCACTACAGTTCATGGAAGTACCTTTTCTTTCTCTGAGATAATATAGCAGCCAGCAGAATCTTTTGTTGCATACATGACATAATCACGGGCACTTTAAAAATATTGTACTGTGGTCCATAGGTCCACCCAAATCTACCGTTTGTGTTGCAGTCACTCAGCCTTAGAGATTGTTTTTCTGTTAATTGTATTTTTCATAATTCAGATGTCAAATGACAGGAATTTCCAGTACTCCTTTGGGTTTCACTGGGGAGGTATTATGAAGAATAGGAACAACAAATGCTTGAAAAGAAAACAAGCTGGAAACTTTCCTGTAAACAGATGATCTTTTTGCTTTTGGCCCCAAGTTACAACATAGCATTTCCTGCATTGTTAAAGTCTTAGGTCATATAAGAAGTGTCACTTGAGAAAAATGTGGAGGGGGATGGATGGGTAATAGGCTAGCCATGTGTCTAGTGGAACCCAGTTTTAGACGTGACTTTTCCAAGGAGAGGGGCTTTAATAATAAGCAAGTAGATCAGATTTCTCAAAACACGCTGTTAGGGTCATCAGAGCAGCTGGCAGTGATACAAGTTCCATGACCTGCCTCTGAACCTTTCAAACTCATTTCCTGTCAAGCATCAGACCCAAGAGGACAAGCAAAAAGCTGTTAAGTTCTTCTCTAGAGCTGTCTCGAATTAGAATTCCAGTAATGGCTTGAATTCCATTCCATGTGTCCTCCACTGGAGGATCTCACCTCCCCCAGATGTTGAATTTGTGCAGTAGAAGGTTTGTCCTCAAAGGTGGCGGTGAGGATGAGCTCAGTCGCATGCAAGAAAAAGCAAACATGATTACAGGGAAGTTCAAAAATACTAAATTTATAGTAGACCTTCACTCAGGTTGTCCCAATGTGGGAAGGAACATTTCATCAAGTATCTCTTGCTCAGGCTCATAGATCCCCCCCCATCATTGGATGTGTCATTGTTACTGGGGAACATAATCAGGAGGATGAGCCCTGGCCCTAGTGATTTCAAGATGGCCAAGTATGGGAACAGATTGCGGTCTTAGGTCCGATCCAGACAGGCTCTTCTTATGTTCCTAGAGAGAGAGAAAGACTGCTAAATTTAAATTCTCACCACAGAACCTGGATGCGCTTTTCTTGTTGCTATAGTCAAAACTTGCTATAGACACATTCACTATTCTTTTGTTCACCTTCCACCATGTATGTTCCTGTAGCCGTCACATGCTACCTGGCGGGTATGTGGGTCTAGAAGAGCTGATGCCTTTGGCAGTAGGCAGGTTGAAGCTGTAGACCCATTTCCTTTCCCCCAGTAGAATTGTGGGCAAAGGAAAGGATATCTGTGGGATATCCAGTAAAGGTGATCTTATATGAAGTCTTGCCAGAGCAATGCTGATACATGATCATGCCCTGTCACCTCAGAAGCCCTTTGGGGTTTGTCCTTATGGCTTCGATAATAAAACATGTGCAGAGGAGGGCAACCAGAATGATTTGGGGACTGGAACACCTTCCTTACCATCTGAGGGTGCAAAGCTTGGGCCTCTTCACTCTTAAACAATTGTGTCTAAGAGGGGACCTGATTGAAGTTTATAAATCATACACGGTGTGGACAAAGTAGATAAGGAAAAACTGTTTTCCCTATTGCACAACACTAGAATCAGGGGGCACTTCAGGAAACTTTTGGGTGCTAGATCTCAAACAAGTAAGAGAAATTACTTTTTCACCCAGAAGATCACTGGTCTGTGGAACTTCCTGCCAGAAGAAGTGGTGACAGTTGTCAGCCTTGACAGCTTTAAAAAAGGATTGGACAAGTTCATGGAGAACAAGGGTATCAATGGCTATCATTATGGATGCCTAAGGACAACTTCCGGGTTGGAGAGATAGGCAGGATATCTCTCAATACCATTTGCAGGGAATCATTAGCAGGTAAAGACATCTGCTTGGGAATACCCTGAAGCAAATGGTGAGCCACTGTATGAGACAGGATGCTGGACTGGGTGGGCTGTGGCGTGTTCCAGCAAGATTGTTCTGAGACATGTTCCTTTTTGAGGATTTGCTTTTTAGACATACCTAGCTGGAGCTGCTGCTGCTGGAATTCATGTATTACTCTTTGCATTCATCATAAGCATTTGTGTTGTTTGTTTATTAGGTTCACAATATTTGCCAAAGGGTCTGCCAAGTGACATCACAAGGGATTGCCCCCAAGTCCCAGTACAGTATTTTGTTCTGAAATGTGGAGGAATGGGACACAACTAACATGGCAAACTCTGGTTGTAACAATAACATGGGCAAATCCAGGCCGGAGACATTAAGAACCTGATAGTATGTTTTCTAGAGCTTACAGGAAGCAAGGCTGATTTTAATCTTCCATTTGGCCAGAACTTAGCAACACATACCTGCATGAGGATTGCAAAATAGATCAGTCCGCCCACAGCCTGAAGAGACCAGTTCTGTACTTCCAAATTCTTTTGAGCTGGGTAGATTGTATGTAACACAGCAAAGGAGAAGATGAAATCTGAGCTTTTCTTTGTTGGGTTGCAAGAGGCTTGCTTGGTCCCCAAATATTGACCTTGTGTAAATGCGTACAGTTCCTGTTCACAGCAGTTGTGTTTGTTGGATATTTTTCAAAAAGGCAAACACATGCCCACATCCTAGTTGAAGTTTAGGCTCAGGTCCCCTGCCATTCTAGTTCTTGATGGGTCATGCTCTGACTTAGTTTGGGGGCCGCTTTAGTACCCCCACTCAACTACCCCCAAATCTTGGTAGCTGCATATTGTGTAGCTGTGGATTTGTTTCTCAGCTCCTACCCTGTTTCCCTGAAAATAAGACATCCCCTGAAAATAAGACCTACTTACAGTTTTGCCCCACATTGAAATATAAGGCATCCCCTGAAAATAAGGCCTCCCCATAATAAGATAACAATAAATGTGTACTGTATTTTTCTTCATGGAAAAATAAGACATCCCCTGAAAATAAGACCTAGCACATCTTTGGGAGCAAAAAATTAATATAAGACACTGTCTTATTTTCGGGGAAACACGGTATTGTCCCTTTCCTTCTGTAACAGGGTGGTTGCCTCCTTAATGTAGGAATATCCCCACTTATCCTGTGTTTAGCAAGGATGCAAATAATTATATCCCACTTACCAATGGCCTCCAAACTGTTGGGTCAACATAGACGTATCTGGTGCACCTCTATGTTACAGGCAGCAATGGTTGTCATGAGCTTCCTCATGACCACCAAGCAAACCCTGTTCATCTCTGCTGATGGGGAACATTTCATCCTACATACTATATTGACCTTGCCATAGTCCACCACTCTGCCTGAGAGTGTTCTACCAATGTGCAGGGAATGTTTCCCTGTCCCAGAGAGGGGGCCAAACAGCCAATTTACCCCTGACAGAAAGCATCCATTTATCACCTCTAAGGATGGGATGCCACGGAAAGTGTTCAATCCATTTTGGGCCAACCACATGGCTAGGTAATTAAGAGTGTCCATTACAGCTACTGAGAGTAGTAGCCTTGGTGAGCCTATTGGGCTCGACATCAATACAACTGTTACTAAATGGACCAGGCATGTATTTGGTGATGGTGATTTTCCCAATGAAGTACTTTGTAGATGCCCAGAAATTTCCATGGCAGGAGGGGAACTAAGCCATGATACTCCCTCTGTTTATCTCTTGGCCATTCACTATGTACAGTATATACATGTACAGTGAGACTTTGATATAACTTTTTCCTTTGCCTGTATTTCTTCAAGGCATGCCCCCTTCCTTTTCCCAATTCCCCTTCCTATTCCCCTTCCACATGGGGCTTGTGATAACGATCAGTGCTTCCTTCAGTGTCCTTCAGTGCTTTTGGGGAACATCACCCAAAATCACGCATCTCCCTTTCATTTGTGACCATTCTTGCCACATTTTTTCCTTGTGGTTTAGTTATGTTTTGATTATTTTCTTCTTTTTATAGCATTATTGCCAAGCATTTTCAAATAAATCTGGGATTGATCCCATGTCTGACACAATATTATGTAGCAGATAGTTAAACTAAATCTGCATACTGTTGCCTGTAATCACACACCTTGTGCTTACTAATAGGACGGTAAACAAACCAAACCTAAACATCCATCCATCCATCCATGCCTCCATAAAACTATGTACAGTATATTGGGTTCAAGCCATAACCCCCTTTAATTGACAGGAGCAGGTGGCAGGCAGGGCCGTCGCGTCCATTAAGGCGAACTAGGCAGTTGCCTAGGGCGCCAAAATGGAGAGGGGGCGCTGGCCAGCCTGCTGCCCCCGCGCTGACCCCCTGCCACTGGCCACCGTTGTCCGTCCCCCGGCCGTCTGTCACCGCACCCTGCACCCATCGCCACCCCCCCGTGCCCGTTGCTGTCCGCCCCCACACCCGTTGCCATCCTCCATCATCCGCCGCCCCCTGCCGCCCCACCGCCCCAACCCCTTCCACTGCCGCTGCTGCTGCTGCTGCCGCTGCCACCACCCACCACCACCCTGCCCGCCCCCCGCCCCTTGCCTAGGGTGCAAAAAAACCTAGCGCCGGCCCTGGTGGCAGGTGATAGAAAGGAAGGTAATACCAGTCAATAGTCAGAGAATTCTGAGTTAGACAAGGAGGTGTCTGGATATAAGGCTGCTTCTTATCTTCCAAATCATTAAAAATAGTTTCTTCCACTCAGCTCACATTAGTAGTTCACCTCCTGTCCATCCACTGCTCCAGCTTCAATCATAGGCTTGTGATCCAAAGAACAGATTGTACAAGCCCATCTCGGGCAATGATGATGGAAGCCTCCTACAGAATTATGTTTCCTAAGAACGGGAATTCCTTGCAGCTTCCATTACTGGAAGCACTTGGGAAAAGCTGGACAACTAACTAGATGGGCTTGGTTTGTAGTTTTTTAAACTCTTCACTGACCCGAAGAACCCAGCAATTCAGAAAAGAAAAGTTTTGGTTTCACCCTTGAGATTTGATACAGGGGTGTGTTAAGATGGAGGAATTATTTTAAAAAAATAGAAATATGGGTTTCACAGTACCTCAAGCTGGTTCATTCAAACATGCAGAGAGCGTTAGGGATGCTTAGGCTTTTTTTTAATGGAAAAATGCAGCTATAATGGAATTTCCTGTTTTGAAAGTAAATTCAGTGTAAGTCAAGATGAGCTTTTATGCTAATGCTAGATGCCAAGCAGGATTTCTTTCAGTCCTGTCATTGGGAGTTGCTTTCAAGCAAATGTGGATAGGATAGCGCTGGAACTGATGCAATTGATTTAGAGGATCTCTCTGGTAGCAATTTAGGTTTAGGTCCTCTGCTGCTTAGCCTTAATATTGCTTTTCATAAATAACATTAGCTGTTCTAAGTCTCCTAGTCTTGATTCCTTAAAGGTAGAAATACAATAAATTTAGTGCTAGAATTTAGCTCTAATGGGATGTCTGTAAGAATCTATTTTCTCCCCCTTGCTATTTAACAGTAGTGACATGGAACAGCAAGAGGGAACTACCAAAAATTTAGGCCAGAAACAGACATTAGACATAGGCTGTAATTAGAGTTGCTAGCATGTTGGAATGAGGCAATTTAGGTGTTCTTTTCAGGTTTCTTAAGTCAGACCTTAAAGAAACCCTGTGCTTAAGCGCTCAAGGCCAAGCAGTAGAAAAGCAAAGCTAATTTGTGAACTCTCCAAGGTGAGAGAAACTTCTGCTTTGTCTCTCAAGCACCACTTTCCCAAAAATGTTATCTTTCTCTAATTGTAGGCTATCGCTAGTTCTATTTCTGGCCTTAGTATGTATTACCTTAATAAGGAGTCAAGCAAAGAAAAATGAAATTTACACACAGAGGAGCCACTTTTCCCTTTTGCATACAAATGTCCATGTAACTGAAAGTTAATGTTAATTTAACACCCTTGACAAATTTTTGCATTGAATTAGCTATATTATTGGGATACATATAGTCAGGATGGTTGTGAAGGATGAAAATTCTTGGATTTCTCTAGACTACATAGCCTTCTGGTGTCTTTTCATACCCGAGGGATGATGCCTATGAAGAGAATGCCAACCAGGGGTTTAAAACTGGGTTTGGATGGGTGTTCTGGCATCTCATGCTTTTGTTCATCATTTGTCAGGATTGCCTAGCCAGCCTGGCCACTGGCTCCCTGCTGATAATCACTGCAAATATATAATGACTCAGCTGACACTGCACTGATGTCAGCATAGGGAGATAAAGAAAAACAAATGTAAGCAAATGGGCCCCAAAGTCAAGGCACTGCAAGAGGCACTGCCAGTGACATTTCTCCATAGCTCTAATTTGATGTATGAAAGATTTTCCTAGAAATGTAACATATAATGCCTCTTGCATTCCTCTATCATTTGCCCTCGTTGTTTACAACTGTGGTTCCTTCTGAGTACTATAATTTGTAAATATGAGCTGCCAGCTGAGAACACTTCATCCAGTTGATGGAAATGATTTGTCGGCCATTGAAACACTGAAGATCTGTTAGTTTTTAAGAACCAAAGGATTTGTCATGTGCAATTTCAAAGTGGCCTACTAGGGAATAAATCATTAGAACTATAAAGGAATTCATTTCTGAGCATACTTGCAGAGGCTTGCACAATTTGTAAACAGAAACATAACCATCCTAATGTGTAGTATAGTGCAGTGTAAATGTATTATTTCTTTGATTTGTTGTTCCTATGTGCCGTCACTTCATCTCTGACTTATGGCAACCCTATGAGTGAACATGGTCCAAAATGTCTTGTCCTTGGCAGCCTTGCTGAGTTCTTGCAAACTCAAGGCAGTGGCTTCCTTTAGGAAGTCAATCCGTCTTGTATTTGGTCTTCCTCTTTTCTTGCTACCTTCAGTCTTTTCCAGCATTATCATCTTTTCCAGAGAATGTGTCCTGAGTTTATATCCTGCATATATCAGTTTATATCCATATACCTCTATGCAATGTATCCTTTTGTTTTTTTTTTAAACAATTAAGTCTACCCACTTGACAACTACTCTTTGTTTCCTGGATCTCAACCAGTTCTCAGTCCATAAGAGGACCTGCCCTCTTATCCCCTGACTGTGCAATTTTCTCAGCACCTTTGGTGAGGGACTGTGTCAAAAGCCTTTTGAAAATCCAGATAGATATATCCACCAGTTCACCCAAATCCACATGCCTGTTGACCTTTACAAAAAATTCTAAAAGATTTGTCAGACAAGACTTATCCTTACAGAAGCCATGCTGATTTTCTCTCAGCAAGGTTTGTTCTTCTATGTGTTTTAAGATTTTCTCTTGGATGAGGCTTTCCACCATCTTCCCTGGGACAGATGTAAGGCTAACTGGCCTGTAGTTTCCCGGGTCACCCCTCCTTCCTTTTTAAAAATTGGTGTGACATCCGCTATCCTCCAGTCCTCCAGCCTGGCAGCTACCCCGAATGGGCCTGTGAGAGCTTTCCTGGGCCTTCTGGGAGGACCCAAAAGGGCCTCCCTGTGAACCGGAAGTGACTTCCAGTAAACAGGAAATCATTTCTGAGGCTTCCAACACGCCTAGAAAGGCTCTCTCAGGCCTCAGAAATGATTTGCAGTGATCTGGAAGTCACTTCCAGTTCACAGGGAGGACCAGCAAGGCCTTCACAGGCCTGTTCAGGGCAGCTGCAGTCCTGGCGTAAGTATGGGATGTTTGAAACAGGACTTTCCCCCCTTACCTTAGGGGGCCTTTTTCATATACTGTGGTCCTGCGATATAGCGGGATCACAGTATATGAACCGCGAAAGGGCGGGGGACCACTGTATCCCTGCAGTAGGTTGCAATATTTTACAAGCATATGAGGCATATTCAAGGGAGTCAAATGAGATCAGTCCATTTTGAAAACTGGTGTTCAAATTTTAGGCTGTAATGTCCGTAATTATTGTTCCTGAGCAAATTGGAAATTAGAAATGCAAGTCAATTCAGATCAGCTCCATCAATGTTACCAAACAGACTGCACTGAGAACAATTTCCCAAGGGACTATTACGTAAGGTAGAAAAATACCAAATGCCTTCGTTTGTGGGTGCATAGGATTAGAGGAACATAGCCTCCATAGTAACAGCAGAGCGAGTTAAAACTGATTTGTTTGCAGTGCAAACAGAATGAAAAGATGGGATTACCAGTGACAACATGACTGTATGCCAGGCAGCAATCCTGTCTACGCTTACCTGGGAGGCTTTATTAAGGCTTTCTCATTGAACTCATTTTAAGGTACTTTGAGAAGGCCCAGAGAGGACTGCATGCAACAACAGTTCTCAAATAAATTTGGAGTTTCTAACTGTTAGGTAACAGTTTTATTTTTTATTTTAAAAAGAAGTAATAGGGGATATTAAAAGTCTCCCCCATTCTGATGCTCCAAATGTTTCCCCAATAAAAAAGGGATCTCTAGGGAACCTCAGAATCTGAAAGTGTGTGTGGGGGGGGGTGAGGGGTGAAAATAGGACATTTTACATGTTGTTGTTGTTGTTCAGTCGTTCATTCGTGTCCGACTCTTCGTGACCCCATGGACCAGAGCTCGCCAGGCCTTCCTATCCTCCACTGCCTCCCGGAGTTTTGTCAAATTCATTTTGGTTGCATCGATGACACTGTCCAACCATCTCATTCTCTGTCGTCCTCTTTTCCTTTTGCCTTCGATTTTTTCCAGCATCAGGGACTTTTCCAGGGAGTCCTCTCTTCTCATGAGGTGGCCAAAGTACTGGAGCCTCAGCTTCAAAATCTGTCCTTCCAGTGAACATTCGGGGTTGATTTCTTTCAGAATGGATAGGTTTGATCTCTTTGCAGTCCAGGGGACTCTCAAGACTCTCCTCCAGCACCACAGCTCAAAAGCATCGATTCTGCGGCAATCAGCCTTCTTTATAGTCCAGCTCTCACTTCCATACATCACTACTGGAAAAACCATAGCTTTAACCATCCTGACCTTAGTTGGCAAACTGATGTCTCTGCTCTTTAGTATGCTATCTAGGTTTGCCATTGCTTTCCTCCCAAGAAGCAGGCGTCTTTTTATTTCATTGCTGCAGTCGCCATCTGAAGTGATCAAGGAGCCCAAGAAAATAAACTCTGTCATTGCCTCCATTTCTTCCCCTTCTATTTGCCAGGAGGTGATGGGACCAGTGGCCATGATCTTAGTTTTTTTGATGTTGAGCTTCAGCCCATTTTTTCCACTCTCCTCTTTCACCCTCATTAAGAGGTTCTTTAATTCTTCCTCACTCTCTGCTATTAGAGTAGTATCATCTGCGTATCTGAGGTTGTTGATATTTCGTCCGGCAATCTTAATTCCGGCTTGTGATTCATCCAGACCGGCCTTTCTCATGATGTACTCTGCATATAAGTTAAATAGGCAAGGTGACAGTATACAGCCTTGTCGTACTCCTTTCCCAATTCTAAACCAGTCAGTTGTTCCATATCCAGTTCTGACGGTTGCTGCTTGTCCCACATATAGATTTCTTAGGAGACAGATAAGGTGGTCAGGCACTCCCATTCCTTTAAGGACTTGCCATAGTTTGTTGTGGTCTACACAGTCGAAGGCTTTGGCATAGTCAATGAAGCAGAAGTAGATGTTTTTCTGGAACTCTCTGGCTTTCTCCATAATCCAGCGCATGTTGGCGATTTGATCTCTAGTTCCTCTGCCCCTTCGAAATCCAGCTTGTAGTTCTGGAAGTTCTCTTTCCAAATACTGCTGAAGCCTGCCTTGTAGAATTTTGAGCATAACCTTGCTAGCATGTGAAATGAGTGCAATTGTGCGATAGTTGGAGCATTCTTTGGCATTTCCTTTCTTTGGGATTGGGATGTAGACCGATCTTTTCCAGTCCTCTGGCCACTGCTGGGTTTTCCAAATTTGCTGGCATATCTTATGCAGCACCTTTACAGCATCCTCTTTTAAGATTTTAAAGAGTTCAATTGGAATGCCGTCACCTCCACTGGCCTTGTTGTTTGCAATGCTTTCTAAGGCCCACTTGACTTCACTTTCCAGGATGTCTGGCTCCAAGTCAGCAATTACGCTATCTTGGTTATCAGGGACATCCAGATCTTTCCGATATAATTCTTCTGTATATTCTTGCCATCTCTTCTTGATCTCTTCTGCTTCAGTTAGGTCCCTACCATTTTTGTCCTTTATCATATCCATCTTTGCACGAAATACCCCTTTAATATCTCCAATTTTCTTGAACAGATCTCTGGTTTTTCCTTTTCTGTTGTTTTCCTCTATTTCTTTGCACTGTTCATTCAAGAAGGCCGCCCTGTCTCTCCTTGCTATTCTTTGGAAGTCTGCATTCAATTTTCTGTATCTTTCCCTTTCTCCCTTGCATTTTGCATCCCTTCTCTCCTCCGCTATTTGTAGGGCTTCGTTGGACAACCACTTTGCTTTCTTGCAGTTTCTTTTCTTTGGAATATTTTTCATTGCAGCCTCCTGTACAATGTTACAAGCCTCCATCCATAATTCTTCAGGTGTTCTGTCCACCAAATCTAGTTCCTTGAATCTATTCTTCACTTCCACTGTGTATTCATATGGGATTTGACTTAGGTTATACCTAACTGGCCCAGTGATCTTCCCTACTTTCTTCAGTTTAAGTTTGAATTTTGAAATAAGAAGCTGATGGTCTGAGCCACAGTCAGCACCAGGTCTTGTTTTTGCTGACTGTATAGAGCTCCTCCATCTTTGGCTGCAGAGAACATAGTCAATCTGATTCCGGTATTGTCCATCTGGTGATGTCCATGTGTAGAGTCGCCTTTTGTGTTGTTGGAAAAGAGTGTTTGCAATGACCAGCTTGTTCTCTTGACAAAACTCAATTAGCCTTTGCCCTGCTTCATTTGGAACTCCAAGGCCAAACTTGCCAGTTATTCCTTTTATCACTTGACTCCCTACTTTAGCATTCCAATCCCCTATGATGAGAAGAACATCTTTCTTTGGTGTCAGTTCTAGAAGTTCTTGTAAGTCTTCATAAAATTGGTCAATCTCAGACTCTTCAGCACCGGTAGTTGGTGCATAAACTTGGATTACTGTGATATTCAAAGGGCTGCCTTGGAATCGTACCGAGATCATTCTATCATTTTTTAGGTTGTATCCCAGCACTGCTTTTTTCACTCTATTGTTGACTATGAAGGCTACTCCATTTCTTCTTTGGGATTCTTGCCCACAGTAGTAGATGTGATAGTCATCTGAACTGAATTCACCCATTCCTGTCCATTTAAGTTCACTGATACCCAGGATGTCAATGTTTATTCTTTCCATCTCACGTTTGACCACATCCAGCTTACCCTGGTTCATAGATCTCACATTCCAGGTTCCTATGCAGTATATTTCTTTGCAGCATTGGACTTTCCTTTCTCTTCCAGGCACGTCTGCAGCTGAGCGTCCTTTCGGCTTTGGCCCAGCCACTTCATTAGCTCTGGAGCTACTTGTACTTGTCCTCCGCTCTTCCTCAGTAGCATGTTGGACACCTTCCGACCTGAGGGACTCATCTTCCAGCGTCATATCTTTTAGCCTTTTGTTTCTGACCATGGGAAGGGATACCGGGGTGGCTTGCCAGTTCCTACCCCAGGAAGTCTTATTACAGGCCTCATTGTCAGCAGTGTAATTAGCCTTACAATGATGAAAGCACAGTTCAGCCTGTTTTATTTTGTTGCCTCACTGATCAACTGGGACACAAAAGTAGAAATGTGCCCCATTTATAAGATATTCCAGACTGAGGCAATGACATAATATACATGTCATATACATGTCATATATACATGTCATATATACATGACATAAATATAAAAATTAACATTGTAGGGGGTGACATAACCCTTTACACCCAGCAGAGTTGGGCATGCTTCAATAGTACTGAATCTACTCCATTGAAGAAGATGGGATGTTGCCTCCAAGATATGAATGGGTAGGGGGCTTTGAATGGAACTCCTCCTCATCCTGCAAGCAGCAATCTGCTGAAGCCAAGGGGAGAAGAACATTTTTTTGTGTGGTGTCCCAGATCCATGCCTGGACATTGCCATTTGTGGCTGTGAGGGCAGACTTCCTGGTTTTCATGACAGCCTCAGACTGACCGATGTAAATGGAAGGAACAACAGGACCAGTAAACTTACAGGAAGACAGCGCAGATGAACCAGAATGAACTTGAAAAGACAGCAGAAAGTTAGATTCCTTGGCAGATACATTTAGAGAAATATAATCTGCTGCCCTTATTTTTATACCATACACACTAATCTCATTTAAAAAAGCAAACAATACAGTATGTCAACAGCCTAACTTTAAAAATGTGTCTGGACAAGCACTTGTTGCTCTTGTCCTCTTTGCTTATTCCTCTGCTTGTTCAGCTATCAATCCTTAGCGTTTTTTTCTCTTTCTCTTTTTCTTGTTTTAAAAAACTGCATAAATGCGAAATTGTCCCCAGGGACTCTTACACATCCCATATATTACTACATCTCTCTCTCTCTCTTTCTCCTTGTGGAATGCAAAAATGTTAGAGAGGCTTCTGAAGAAAAGCCTTTTTTGCAAGGTCAGAACTGTAGCTTTCTACACTTTCTGTAAAGAGATTAATTTGGTGAATAAATGAAGTTCCAGATAGCAAAAAAGGAATTAATTAAAAAGAGAATGGCTCTGTTACAAGGGTGTAACAGTGGGCGAATAACCACCAGGGATTAGAAGGAATCATGGAATGTTTGGACAGATTAATAATTATTGGAAGGTTTGATTTCTCCTGCCAACAAAAGGCACAGTACCAGCACTTGTCCACCATGGGACAAATGCCATGGCCATCTCAGGAGGCCACAGGAGCAGATGCTGTGATGTGCCTTTTAAATACTAAAATTATGAATCTAATTTTTGACTTGCTCCTGTTAAGAAGATTGAGCAAGTGATGTGGCTGCAGGGACCACTGTCTTTCTCATTACCGAGTCTTTCTGGGCTCCAGACATGGCATTCTGAGGTAATAACATGATGGTCAATGGTTGACCACCATGTGTCTGCAATGGTTTCATTTGGCACATTTCTGATGAATGTACAAAGTCAGGTTGGGTGTTATTATCACTACTCCCTGACATCTTAATAAACTCTGGGACAGTGTCCCCAGGCAGGGGTGGTGGCAGAGGATGACAAAATTGAGTGTAATTCTCACTAGAAAAGCTGTGAATGAGGGGTGGGTCCTGTAACATTTCATCTTGGTCCAAGAAGTGATGTATAGAGAAGAGCTGCTCCAACTCGGTGGTAGGCCAGGGGAGAAGGAGAGAGAGAGAGAGAGAATCAATACCAAGGCCAGTATCCTGTTGCATAAATATGGATAAGAAGAGCACCTGCAGTTGCATTGGAAGATTAGTTATGCTCAAAAACTCCCATGTGTGATAGAAGCAAGAGTAATGCCACATGCACATTACATTCTAACTTAAGAGAAACAAGAGATGACATTACCCTCCATTGTAATTTGACATGGTCAATAACTTGTCAGTTTGTTTGTATGTTAATGACCTTGCTCCCCTTTTGTTCGGAGTAAACAGCCACTGCCCAAGATTGGGCCATTTGGCAGTGCCCATTCTCCTCTATGCAGATGACATGGTATTACTATCTAGCACCAAGATAGGTTTAAGATGGTTAATCTTGGAATGCATTAACTATCTCTCTTGTAACAAACTGTCTCTCAATTATAGTAAGTCCAAAATAGTTGTTTTTAGTAAGACCTGGAAACTCCAATCTTGGATTTTTCATGGGAGAGCAATTCAACATGTCAAAGAATTCAACTACTTAGGCTTACATTTTTTCTACCGTAATACCTGGGCCAGACATAGGCATATCACTAACTCAGCCAGGCTGACCATCCAAGCCATTTACCAGTTCTTTTATGTATGGGGCAATCAACATATCCCCAGTGCCCTGCAGGTCTTTAAAGCTAAAGTCATCTCCCAACTGTTATATAGGATATCCACTGGTTGAAAGGCTTGAATCCGGTTTTCTTTACAAAATACTGGCAGTTTCTCATTGTGTACGTTACGCAGCCCTCTGTTTGGAGGCCGGTCTCAGCAGATTGAGCACTCACGCACAATTAAGATACTTCAGATACTGGCTGAGAATTTGTTTTATTTCATGCAAAGACCCTCTGATAGAAGGCATTCTTTCCGACCATTTTTACTCTCCCGGCCTTAAATTGTTTCTCCAAAAAAATTATGGTTCTGGGCATTTCACCTGAACAATTGGGGGCACTACGTTTCATGCAGACTTATAGGCTGTTAAAGCTTAGACTGCTAGATATTGAAAGGCAAGACCTCCTTGCAGCAGCCTCTAAGGCATGTTCTCCCCTCAGTCTTCAACTCCCGCTACCTGTTGGCAAGCTGGCCAGCTACCTACATCTTTTAGAGAATCTGCAAGAAAGACGTGCTTTTACTCTAGCAAGATGTAATGTACTCCCTTCCAATGTCTTATACGGGAGATTAGGCTCTCTACCACCGGAGACTCGGTTATGTCCCTGTAATACAGGGACCACTGAGTCTCTGGTGCATATGATCTTATATTGTCCTCTATACAAGGATATCCGTGCTTCCCACCTAGACCCACATCTTGCTAGACTTCTTGGTCGCCAGGATGAGGTCATCTTGCATAACCTCTTGTTAGGCTTAGATAAAACCCACACTAGGCAGATTGCCATATTTATCAACTTGATAATCCAGCGTCGCAGACCACAGTTACTTAACGGGCCTTCTGTTCTACACCATCAAATATAGTCTGCTCATCCTGGATGGTCTGCAGTTGTTTACGGCTGGACAAATACAATGCTTCATAGAAACACCTTCCTGTTCTCGTCCTGTTACAATACTTTTCCATTCCCTCCACCCCCCCCTTGTTTTTTAAGCAATACTGATTTGGGTCCACACACTCCCACAAATGCGTGCTTTTATTCTCTATTGTCCATTGTCTATTTTATCTATCTATTTATTTATTTATGCCAATAAAGGTGTCTGTCTGACTGACTGACTGAAAAGAAAAGTTTGTTTTTTTAGCAATCTTTTAATAAAATAGCTTTCCGACAATTGAACTGTTTTGTGAGACGACTTACATCATTTGACAAAACTGCTTTCATTTGTGTTACATGGAAAGGTGGGTCCTAGTTATTTAGGTAATGCAAACAGGCAAAAATGGTAAATTGCCACTTTAAATGTTTTTTAAATCATATAGTAGTGTAAAAAGTCAATGTGCGATTGTACAGTAGAGGTGACAGTGGCATCTGCTCTTAATGCTTCAGTCTTGCTTTCCCCTCTATTCAAAGTGCTTTGATTGCCTGTTTACTAGTTATAGTGTTTTTATTTATACTTACCTGTTATATTGTATTTTACTGTTTATGGTTTGATTTCTGTTCAGTTTCTAAACTACCCAGAGTAGCCATGTAGCTAGATGGAGTGGTATATAAATTTAATAAATAAATAATAAAAATAAATAAATAATAACTCCATGATTTTGCCCTCCCCCAAAGTAATGAAATTCACAAGTGGTTCCTTTAAGGCCAGGAAAATACAGGACCAATAACTCACCAGTTAAAGAGGAAAATCCTTGAAGACAGAGTATGTATGTCACCTGTGGCAGGCAGAGCCTGCTGGGACGGGTTGAGCAAGAAGGGCAATGGAAGGGAAAGGAATATCAACTGTAAGCGGGATTAAATAATTCTGGTTTGTTCTTTTCCTTCTTCCTGGTGACAGAGATATGATATACTTTTTCTTCACTTTAGTATCTCTGTTTACGGAACAAGATCCACTTATGCTGGTTGAGTAAGATTTCAACTATGTGATTCTCCTATCCCAGTTGTCTACTATCTGCCAGCCAACAGAGCTCTCCAAAGCATGGCCAGTGTCCTGTTGCATTATGTGATTGTGGTAGGTTGACTGTGTCAATGTTCTTCATGCACCCAAAGGCTCCTTTTTGCATACCACTTTGAAATCATATAGTAAGCCTGAGCTGCATGGTTCAGTGCATACGAACATAAAAAATAAGAAGAGCCATGCTGGATCAGGCCAATGGCCCATCTAGTCCAGCTTCCTGTATCTCACAGTGGCCCCACCAGATGTGTCTGGGAGGGAACGAGACTAGATAGCTGTCTCCTGATACCACTCCGCTGCACCTGATTCTTGAAGTACCCCAGTTTTAAGCCTGGATATTACACATCTCCATCATGGTTTGTAACCTGTGATGGACTTTTCCTCCAGGAATCTGTCCAATCCCCTTTTGAAGGCATCCAGGCCAGATGCCATCACCACCTCCTGTGGCAGGGAGTTCCACAGACTAACAACATGCTGGGTAAAAAAATATTTTCTTTTGTCTGTTCTCACTCTCCCAACCCTCAGTTTGAGTGGCTGTCCCCTAGTTCTGGTATTTTGTGAGAGGGAGAAGAGTTTCCCTCTATCCACTTTACTCATGCCCCGCATTATTTTGTACATCTCAATCATATCCCCCCTCAGGCGCCTTTTTTCCAGACTGAAGAGCCCCAAATGTTTTAGCTTTTCCTCATAAGGGAAGTCCCCCTGCCCAGTAATCATTTTAGTGCTCTCTTCTGCACCTTTTCCAGTTCCACTATGTCTCTCTTGAGATGCGATGACCAGAATTGTACACAATGCTGCGCAAAGATCAGTGGGTCCGTGCTCTACTCACCAATGCATTCGTGAGCAGAGCACGAATGCATTGATCTTCGCCCATATTGGGAGGCTTGCAAGGGAAGCAGTGGTGGCGATCTGCTGTCGCCGTTTGCCTTGCAGGGTGCCCGGCTGGCCAATGATCCATTGGTCCTGTGATCTTCGCCCAGCCTGGGCACCTTGCAAGGGAAGCACTTACCTCCAGGAAAGCGCTTACCTATGGGCTGGCCGAAGATTGATTCGGCCAGCCCAAAGGTAAGCAAAGGTAAGCACTTACGCAGAGGCAAGGGCTTCCCTTGCAAGCCCCCCAGGCTGCCTGAAGTTGCATAATTCCCTGGGAAGGATTCAACTTTGGCCATCCCGGGCGGTTTGGAAGGGAGGCGCGAAGGTCCGTCCTGTCAAAGTCAGCTGTCATGCAGAGCAGAGAGCAGCGTTCGTAAGTCGAATTACTCATTTGTGAAAGAAACCGTAAGTCAAGGTACCACTGTACTCTTAAATCAATGTATTACTGTATTTCAAGATTACAGATAGTGGTAACTGAAATATCACACAAAGAACACTGACTGCTCATTGTGCTTACTCTTTCACAACAGTTGTAGCAGTATTCTTAATTTTTGTGTTGTTCATTTTATGAATATTCTATAGAATCAGTTGCCCTTGTGACTTGTTAAATTTTTTTAAAGCATCATATGGAATTCAGACAGCTGTGTTGTAAGTGTGAGGGAAATGGTCTTAATACATTACAGTACACTCTGAGATATTTCTTTACGGGATAGGGAATGTTCATCGAAGCCACTACTGCCAGGATTTAAATATCTGCCTTTAGCAAAGAAGCAGAACATTGCATTAGATGTCTCTGGGCCAGGCTTCTAACTTACCTTCCTCCCCATCTTCTTGGCTTCTGCCCCTTTGTTCTTGTGCAGAGTGGCTTCTTGTTGAGCCGATTCTGTCTCCTTTGGCAAGTGCGTCTGTGTAGGCTCATGGGCAGCTCCAGTCTTCCGGTAAAGGTCTCGTGTGCTTTGTCATATTTTAAACCTTTGGGGAGTGCGGAGGGAGTGGGATTGAGAAGAGAAGCACTATTGTCCTGCAGGAATTTCATTAAGTACACTAGATAGCTTCGTTGTACGTCCTTCTCACACTCTGCTACTGCTTCATCATCAGTTATATAACAAACCCAGTTCTCGGCTTGTTGTGAAGAACTTTGTGTCCGCAGAGACGCCCATGGAAGCCCAGAATGTTCAACCAAATGGTAAACAACAGCTGCAGGGGCTTTGGGGCTTCTTTGCTTGTCTGTGGCATGCATGGAACTTGGAGAGAAGTGCGGCAAGACTGTGTTACCTCCAGGAAGAGGAAATGGGGAAAAGATCTGCCTTCTCTGTCTTGTGGTCTATCTAGGTGAACGTGGGGAAGGAGGAAAGTGTGGTTCTGTCCCTTGATGTCTACTTTGCAGATATTTGCCTCCAGTATAGTTTTGCATTTGAAATAAGCTGCTACATGGAAGGGAGTTATTCAGATAAGTACACTGTAGTTAAATAAAAGCATACTGTGCGTGTACAGTATCATTCTTCTTCTTCTTCTTCTTCTTTTTCATCGTCGTCATAATCATCATCTTAAAACTGCAGGGCTGAAAGTGACCCTATGGATCATTGAGTCCAGTATCTATCTGTATCTATCAAATGTTTCTAAGTCTTATTTGCCACTGCAGTTTACAACACTGTACTTATACCAGCACAACTAAGCAATAGGATTCTGGCCATTGAATAATAGAATCATAGAGTTGGAAGAGACCTCAAGGGTCATCCAGTCCAACCCCCTGCCTGTGATGGGGATTCCTGCATGGCAGGGGTTTGGACTGGATAGCCCTTGAGCTCTCTTCCAACTCTATGATTCTATGATTCAATGGCCAGAATCCTATTGCTTAGTTGTGCTGGTATAAGTACAATGGTGTTAACTGGTGCGGTACATAGGACTTAGAAACATCTGATAGATACAGATAGATACATCATTAAGCAGAGAAGTTAGAATCTCTGACAAGTTGTTCAGCATAATAATTACTTTCCTTCAGTCTTGGTAAACTTCATACTCTAAATCTATAACAATTCCCCCCTCTGCCAAAAGAAAACCTTTTTATGTGCACACTCGCTTTTATTCTTCTGTTTGTGTTTAGTCTTATTTTATATGTACTGTAATCTATTTAAATGACTAAGGACTTTCTTTTTGCAAAGAAGGGTGGGATGCTAATTAATTAAACAGAAAAATAAACTTGATCTAGATGCTGTTTCCTCCTTATCTGAATGGCAGTTAAATCCTGGATAATGGGTTACTTCATGTGAGGTTTTCACTGTGGTTTCCAGAAAGGCACCATTACCTCAAGTACATGAATATAGCCTGCAGAATAAGATCCCATCCTGAAATGGCAAAGCAGCCCATCTCAGGGATAACACCGATGTTGAAGGGTAGAGGCAGCTGCTGTAGCAACATTGCTTTGTGTCTGAAGGGTGAAGCCTGACCTTCTGGCCATGTTAACATGGTGAATATGCCACATGCCGTGGTCAAGGCCGTGCCTTTGACAGGCTGTAACTTCAGAACAAACTCCTTGTTGTTCCTGGCACCAGTTCGTCTTCCTTCAATGGCAAATTTTCTGGCTCTGCTACATGTTCCCTACAACAAAAGGAGTGAAATCCAGTATTTCACACTCTGTGTGTCACATGTCTTAAGTAGATTAGAGTGAATTTAATTGGGACAATGCCTGTAAAAAAATTCACCTCAGATGTTGAAGAAGATCAGCTGTTCTCAGAGAGAAATCTAAGATAAGCAACCAGGAATAAGACTGGACATGGGTTTACCCCTGGCCTAGAAGTAGCTAAGAACATCATTGGTTTCCCTGCAATGTTCTGAAGGTACAGTGGTACCTTGTATAAAGGAATTAATTAATTCCAAATGAAATTCTGTTAAGCAAATTTTCCTTTATACAAATTTCCCATAGGAATGCGTTGAAAACAGAGTAATCTCTAATTGTCCATTTTTATGTCATATAGATTCGCCCCATAGACATTTCTGTCAACCAAAATTCCTCTATCTCCAGAATTTTTTATGTTGTACAGATTTTATGTTATACAAACCATTTGTTATACAAGGGTCCACTGTATTTAAGGAAAACAAACACATGCTGTATTTGTCATATGCATCAAGAGTAACACTCATGCTGTGGAATAACAGAACAGAACGTAAAATATGACAGAGCACACTAGACTTTTATCGGAAGACTGGAGCTGCCCAAGAGACTACACAGAAGCACTTGCCAAAGGAGATAGAATCATCTCAACAAGAAGCCGTTCTGCACAGAACAAAGGGGCAGAAGCCAAGACCCATGGAAGGAAGATGGGAAGGAAGGCATGTTAGAAGCCTGGCCCAGAGACATCTCTGCTTCTTTGCCCAAGACAGACAGATACAGTACTGTATTTAAATCTTGGTAGCAGTGGCTTTGATGAACATTCCCTATCTCAGAAATATCTCAGAATGAAGTGTAATGTATTGTTTCTGGGCATGTGTTTTGTGAGGGCATGTTCACACACATACACAAACCAAGGGAGCTATTTAGTTTGGGAAGTGGGTAACAAGTCCCTTCCTTTATAAGCCTTTCCATATTCTAGCCTTTGCCAATCGACTAGCAAGCCAGACAGCCAGACAACGTTTGATATTATTCCCCTGTTCTCTCTCTCTCTCCCTCCCCCACTCCAAATACAACACCCATAGCCATTCCATTTGCTTCCCATCTTATTTCTGGATAGAAACAGAAAGTTAGGTGATGAATTTTGGAGGCCGCAGGCTATTCTGTCAGGCATGTTTGGAAAACTTGAACAACTGTCATTCTTGATATGTTTCTTATTGCTCCCCACAAAAAAGAAATAAGGGAAGGTAGAAAACAAAACAACGAGAAAGAAAAAGTCTGAACGAGCAAAGTGGCAAAGACAACTCTATAACTGAAGTACTCACATCTTAGTGAGAACTACTACAGTGGTACCTTGTATAAAGGAATTAATTCATTCCAAATAAAATTATGTTAAGCAAATTTTCCTTTATACAAATTTCCCATAGGAATACATTGAAAACAGAGTGATCTCATTTTTATGTTGTACAGATTTGCCCTATAGGAGATTCTGTTAAGCAAATTTCCCCTATCTCCGGATTTTTTATGTTGTACAAATTTTATGTTATACAAACTGTTTGTTATACAAGGGTCCACTGTATATGTAAAAGTAGGACATTGATTGAATAAAACAGAAAGAAGCGTGTTTGGCAGGTTGATAAGCATTCTGCATTTGATATTGCTCAAAAATACAAACTTTGCAAGTTACAGAGAAGTAACATTTAATTGAAGTGTCACACATACAGTATGGAGCAATGCATAGGTGTATCTAAATACTGGTAGTAACAATTTATTTATTGTGTCGATTATAAATATTTTACTGTCAAAATTGTTTTTATGTTGTTTGTTAATTCTCTTGAGCTCCATTCTTTAGTGGCAAGGTGAAATAGGAATGTACTTAATTAATTAAGCAATTAATAAATGAACACAGAAGCAAAGAGAAGACTCTCTGGTCCATGGCTAAAATCGTTTATTCCAAAATCTTATGGAAACTAGTGCAGTTGGTTGTGTGGGTATATAATTTGTTGAATTATGAAAAGTTTCACACTGATTCATGCATACAGTCAACCCTGTTCAATATCACTTTCTGTGATATAGGCGAACATAAGTGAGGGGAGTGATTCTTAGCTGCTCCTATGAACTCCAAAGTATTTGGATGGATAGCAGGTTGCAGAAGAGCCCTGTCTTTTGTAATTTGATCTGAAGTGGCTTGTTCATTCATTACTCATCACTTGATCCTTGCAATAAGTGAACACAGAAAACTCCTGGCAAACATAAGAAGAGCAGAGGCCAGGAAACTTGTGTTGCCAGATGATTTGGGCACAAGAATGTCTCAAGGGTCGGCTGCCCCCTACTCTTTTGCCTGTTTTTTTGGGAAATGATTCCACGTCTTTCCTCTTCCCAGAACCTACAGTTCCAGAATTCATTAAGATATAACACTGAAGATTTTGCACAGTACTTCTATCTAGAAGGTCTGCTGTTGTCTCAGTGTCTCAAGAATACACAGAAACCCACTAAAAGAATCAGGTGTTCGTAGTACTGTGTTGGTTCTGATTTAGGTCAAAGATTAGCCAGGTGTTTTGGAAGGTTAATGTGGCAGATGAAATGGAGCCATAAGAACATAAGAACAGCCATGCTGGATCAGGCCAAGGACCCATCTTGTCTAGTTTCCTGTATCTCACCAAATGCCTTTGGGAGCCTGAGAGATTAGATATCTGACTCCTGATGCCACTCCCCTGCATCTGGCCCAGAAGGCTTCTCAGCAAGAGTAAAATGCACCACATCCTGAGCGGTTTTCACATGGAATCAAGGTTTCCACTCTGCTACTTATCAGACAGTGATTTCAACAATCCCCAGACAAGTAAAAAAAAACTTCACACCTCCATCACCAAGGCCATAGCTAACAACCCACACTTAATGGGTTTCAGCACATTAGGCCATTGTTCATCTAATGGCCTATTGAGACTATTGTCCATCTAACGAGCCTACTCAGGCCATTGTTCATCTTATGAGCCTATTTCATACCAGGGTGACATGAGGTCAAAGTGAACTATAAAATGGAGGACTTGAAACTAGCTTTCCTCAGACTGACAAAGCTGTTTGGATGAGCAGCGAAACATTTCAATCTTTCAAGAAAAGAAGTCCAGTTGGCATGACTCAACTTCCAGATTCCCACTTAGTTGTGTGCACCTCTGCCCCATCTTCACAGGGCTTCTTCTCACCCCTACACAATTAGTAATCATTTTTTGGGGTCACAACAGAATCAGAGAGTTGGAAGAGACCTCAAGGGCCATCCAGTCCAACTTCCTGCCATGAAGGAACCCCCATCACAGTATTTCTGACAGATGGCCATCCAGCCTCTGCTTAAAACCCCCCAAAGAAGGAGACTCTACCACCCTCCGTGGCAGCATATGCCATTGCCAAACAGCTCTAACCATCATGAAATTCTTCCTAATGTTCAAATGGAATATCTTTTTCTGTAGTTTGAAACCATTGCCCTGAGTCCTAGTCTCTGAAGCTATGGAAAACAACGTGTTCCCTCTTCAGTATGTCATCCTTTCAAATATTTAAATATAGCTATCGTATCCCCCTTAGCCTTCTTTTGAAAGGCTAAACATTCCCAGCTCCCTAAGCCGTTCTTATAAGACATTTCTTCCAGAGCTTCAACCATCCTATTCACCCTCCTCTAGACCTGTTCAAGATTGTCAACATCCTTTTTAAATTGAGGTGCACAGAACTGGACACAGTACTCCAGGTGGGGTCTGACCAGAGCAGCATAGAGTGGTACTGTCACTTCCCTTGATCTAGACACTAGGCTTTTGTTGATGCAACCAAGAATCGCATTGGCTTTCTTGGCTGCCCCATCATACTGCTGACTCCTGTTCAGTTTGTGGTCCACCAAGACTCCCAGATCCCTTTCATGGGTACTATTTTCCAGCCAGGTATCTCCCATCCTATATCTGTGCAATTCATTCTTTTTACATAGATGCAGCACCCTACATTTCCCTCTGTTGAAACCCATTCTGTTAGCTTTGGCCCAGCACTCTAATCTGTTAAGGTCCTTTTGGATTTTCATCCTATCCTCTAGGGAATTAGCCACCCTTCCCAATTTGGTATCATCTGCAAATTTAATTAGCATACTCTCTATTCCTTCCTCCAAGTCATTAATAAAGATATTGAACAGCACTGGGCCCAGAACAGAACCCTGGGGCACCCCACTGGTCATGTCTCTCCAAGCTGAGATCCGGGGGTAGGGTGCAATCAGGTACACATAAACACACCAGAAAGAGCCAAAAATTAGAGGGAACTTTGCATGAGAGTCACTTTAAAACAACTGATCCACATACATATACAGTGGTACCCCTTAAGACAAATGCCTTGTAAAACAAAAAGACTCATAGGAAGAAAAAAAATTCAAGCAATAGCCATGCTTTGCATGAAAAAAAATCCCCTATGGGATGCTTGGAAGACAAAAAACATTCTGCATGTATCCAGGAAAAAAAAACCCAGTTATTTTTGTCTTTATTCTAGCCTCCGGAACAGATAAATCTGTTCTCAATTCATTCCTATGGGGAACCATATTTCAAAAGACAAAATTTTCATAAAATGAAGTGTCTCATAGCTTTCAGAAAGGATTAATCCATTTTCTATGCATTCCTGTGGGAAACTGCATTTTGTAAGACAAAATTCGCTTAAAACAAATTGACCTGTAGAATGAATTAAATTTGTTTTAAGAGGTACCACTGTATATGAAAGTGGTACAGTCCTGTGCTATATGCCCACTTGAATCAAACTAGATTTAGTGGAAGAATAGAATAGAATAGAATAGAGTTTTATTGTCATTATGCATATGCAAAATATGCACAACGAAATTAGAGTGCTGTTCCACTACACACTCTAAGCATACAAACACATAAAACATATAAAACACCATACAAAATATTAAAAACTCTTAAAATTGCTTACAAAATTTAAAACACTACTTAAAACTGATTAAGATAGTGCTAAAACTGTCGCATTTAGCTTGGATACCGCTCTGTGATAAAAACTGTGATAGGCACTACTATAGGGTGCTACTTGTGGTTGAAATTGGCATGGTATGAGTAACTTTTTAACTGAACTTGAGGTTGAAATTTTGAGCATGGTGGGTAAATCATATAGCTGGTATCACACAACTCGCATGTTTGGGTCAAGCCAGGATGAACCATCACTTAAAACACAAGAAAGAGGATCAAACACACAAGGTTTTCTCTGGGACAAACTCTTAACCACAAATGGGAGAAAAATGTGGTCTTTTGCCCAGAATATCTCTGTGCAAGAGTTGGAAAAGAAATTAAGAAAGGATTTTGTCAAAGTTTTCTGTTCCTGATGAATAAAAGAGCATCTGGGGACCACGTTTTTCTGGTAAGAGAATAAGCAAGGTCCTTTCTAAGGCCTCTGCCACAAAACAGATGCAGCTCTTTCAACACAATATTGCAAAATTGAGGAGAAATGTGTTGCCTGTCATCTTAATTAACCTACCTGCCACTTACTAGCAAAGACACCTTGATACTAATTGGAATTGTGTTCCATGCTAAAGACATAAGAGGCTTTATTTGCTATAAACTTTTGTGGATTGTAGCATGGTTCTTCAGAATATTTATTTATTTATTTATTTATTTATTTATTTATTTATTTATTTATTTATTTATTTATTCTACACCTTCCCCTCAGTGCAAACTGCACTTCCTGGAGCGGTTTACAAAATGGTCAATCATAAAATACAATTTAAAAATACAATTAAAATACAATTAAAAAGTCATATAAAACACATAACAATACAGTATTATGAATCTGTATTCTTGATACTAGTAATGGGCCTGTAGATGTCACTGTCTCAGTTTTTCCACTTCTGACACTTCTGCTGGACATCTTCCCTTTGTAGCTGATCTTTTTTGACTGTTTTAGTTGAAGGAATGCTAGGGTTATCTTACTAATGGTGAGGGTGATCTCTAAGACAGTTTCAGGGGAGAAGACGACCTTTTTAGTAATTACACCCCAGCTCTTCTCAGATTTCATAGAATCAAAGACTTGGAAGAGACCTCAAGGGCCATCCAGTCCAACCCCATGCCCTGCACGAACCGCCATCACAGCGCACCCAGCAGATGGCCATCCAGCCTCTGCTTAAAAACCTCCAAAGAAGGAGACTCCACCACCCTCCGTGGCGGGAGATTCCACTGCCGAACAGCTCTGTCAGGAAGTTCTTCCTAATGTTTAAATGGAATCTCTTCTCCTGTAGTTTAAAACCATTGCCCCGCATCCTAGTCTCTGAAGCTGTGGAGAACAAACCAGTCCCCTCTTCAATATGACATCCTTTCAGATATTTAAACATAGCTATCATATCCTGGCTCAGCCTTCTTTTTGAAAGGCTAAACATTCCTAGCTCCCTGAGCCATTCCTCGTAAGAAATTTCTTCCAAACCTTCAACCATCTTGGTCACCCTCCTCTAGACCTGCTCAAGGGTGTCAGCATCCTGTTTAAATTGAGGTGCGCAAAACTGGAGACAGTACATCAGGCAGGATCTGACCAGAGCAGAATAGAGTGGTACTATCACTTCCCTTGATCTAGATACTATGCCTCTGTTGATGCAACCAAGAATAGCATTGGCTTTCTTGGCCAGCGTGTCACACTTATGACTCATGTTCAATTGGTAGTCCACCACCAGATCCCTTTCACAGGTACTATTTTCAAGCCAGGTATCTCCCATCCTATAGTTGTACAATTCATTTTTTTACCTAGATGCAGCACCCTACATTTCCCTCTGTTGAACCCCATTCTGGTCAAGGACATTTTGGGTTTTCATCCTATCTTCTAGGAAATTAGCAACCCCTCCCAATTTGGTATCATCTGCAGATTTGATCAGCATACTCTATTTAAGCCAAAGTTCAGGGGTAGGTCTTTAGCAGAGATCCTGGAGAACTGCTTCAATCAATGTGGGTTTGGATGGACCAAAAATCTGAATGTTTGCTCAGCAGAGGTCTGTCACAATCATCGTCCATGTATAGTCACATAAATATTCTTCATATTGGCTACCTGGCACCTGACTGTGTAGAATTCTTCAGTGGTCTGGCTGACATGTCCACAGTCCGAAGACCTCATGCAGTCTTCACCTCTTGATTTAGAAAAGTGTGTTTGGATTAGGAGGGCTGAGAATTTGTTGCTCTTGTTATACAAGTTCCTTTTGATTGTTGTACTTTGTATTTGAATTATTTTTGTATTTAGTTACGGTATGCTGCTCAGATAACTTTATTATTTGCATGAGTTATTATTAGCATGCAAATTTCATAAAATGAAGGAGTGAATGATAAGCTGTATGAGCACAGAGTTTTTCGTGTCAAGAACTGCAAGGATGACCCGATGCCAGAGCGCTATTACTTAACCCCGTTTAAGAATTTGATCCCTCTGTTTATCTTCCTGGATTATTAGAGGTTCATTGCAGGGGCTTTTGGTGGTAAAACTCCAAATATGGCTGTTTCAGGATTGTTTAATGCAAGTCAAAAGTACGCCACAGTTCTGTACAGCTGGTGTTTGTCTAATAAAGGTGGAGCTATGTTCTGTGCTGAAATGTTGGAAGAAAAAACAAATATTGGGCAAAAAGATACATGAAATTGGAAAGCAATCCTAGTTATGCAATGAAATAACTGCAGTAATAAAAATGCATTCTTTATATGCAGATTTGTCAACCCTTAACATGGCATACATTTCCAGGAAAAAAGGTCTTTCAGTCTTTCTTAGATGTGTGCTATGAATTTGAGCAACAGCTCAGCTTGGCAAAGATGCAGTTGTAGTTTATTCTCTATTAAATTAGAAAAATTGATCAAGCTTTTGGCATTGTTGCTTCCTCCCCACTCCAGTAATCAGTTGCTACGGCCAGTTTCTGAATAAAGATTTGCCCACAGAATGATGCCAGTGATGCTCTCTGATACCATTTAGGTTTCAGGGCTTACTGTCAAAACTGGGGCTCAATGCAAAAGGGATTGTTGTGGGCCGGTTTCAGTTGTAATGGCATCAATGCAAACAAGAATACAGTATAACTTTCTTTTTCCAATGTTTCATGCATGCCTTTGAAAATGACCTGGACTTGTTAAAGCATGGTTGCCTTTTGTGTTTTGTGCCTGACCTGGGAACAGTGGTGTAAGCTAAGATTACAAAGAAGGATCAAACTACAGAGAGTGTGTTACCTTTATAAAATATCGGTTCAGCCTAAGGACTGGGACTAGGAAAAAGCAGGGCTGTGGGTAAGAGATCTGAGAGCTGAAAAGGCAGGAGCTGCTGTTGCCGCTGCCCCTGCCAAGGCCCTTGCTACCTTGGTCTTTGAAGACTCTCCATGTGGAGCCCATGCCCAATCAGGTTGAGGAAGGTATCTTGTTCTTTTTTTGTGTGCTGAATTTGAATTCAAAAGGCTACTTGAAATTTGTAAGTATACAAGCAACTTGCGTATTGGTGCTGTTGCCATGGTCTTGGGAGCACAAACTGTAGCATGTCATTAATGCTATAATTGCTTTTGTTGACTTTTATGTAAATCTGACTAAGAAGAGACATAATTTGTGGAATTATGTTTTCAAGATTCATCAATGTATAGTTAATAACCCCACATAACTTAAAAGTGTTACAACAGCAACTAGGCAGTGAAGTTACAAGAGGATGGATGAGGCTAAACAAGGTCACTGGAAAGGGTGGTCTGAGATTTGGAACAGTTGGGTGATTTTGGGACAGGTAGCCCCACTGCATCTCAATGCACCCCTATTTATCCTGTTCCTCCATCTCAGCCTGCATGTCCCCATTAGGGATGGGCATGAAACGGAAAAAATGTGTTTCATTTCATTTCATTTCCTTGGCCCCTCGCTTTGTTTAGTTTCATTACTCATGAACTTTTAAAAAAATTCCATACAAAATGAAACAGTAATGAACCTATTCGTTTCTCTGTTATGCACCCCCTCAGGGTCCTAGAGGCACCAAATGTGGTGCGTACGTTCCTTGGACTCTCCCCTTTAAGCCCTATAAATTTGGAGAGATTTGGGGTTTGGGGGGCAAGTTATTAAACTTCAAAGGGGGTGCCCCCTGGAAAACACATTTCTAAGCACCATTTTCTGTCCTTGGAAATACTGTTCCTGGGCAGCTAGCAGCATGAAATTTGCTGTGGACCTCCTTTAAGCTCTCTCCTTTAAACACCCCAAATTTGGAGAGGTTTGGAGTATGGGGGGCCAAGTTATTGAATGCCAAACAGGGTGCCCCGGTAGAAGAACTTCTGTAATTTTAAAGTACAGAGGTACCTTGTGGAAAGGAAATCAATTCATTCCAAATGAAATTATATTAAGCAAATTTTCCTTTATACAAATTTCCCATAGGAATGCACTGAAAACAGAGTAATCCCTAATTGCAACCATTTTTATGTTGTAGAGATTTGCCCCGTAGGCGATTCTGTTAAGCAAATTTCCCCTATCTCCAGAAGTTTTTATGTTGTGCAGATTTTATGTTATTCAAACCATTTGTTATACGAGGATCCACTGTACATGAAAATACTGATCCCAGCCAGGCACCTAGCAGCAGCATGGAAATCACTGTGGTGTGGACTCAAAGCATCCTCTAACTCTCCTCTTGAAGCCCACCAAGGCACAAAGGGCTGTATCAGAAGAAATCCACCAGGCAGGCAGGCAGGCAGGCAGGCAAGAATTAAAGTAGACCAAGGCAGGTCCTAGAAATACATGGGTCTTTCAGATCCCAGAACATGCAGGCAGGCTTGCAGGCTGAGGAGGAAGGCAGGAGTTTGCCCGACTACTCCAACAAGGAATAATGAAATAGGAGGACACTGGTTTTATTTTGTTGGTTTTTTGAAATGGGGTCATGATTAAGAGGGACGGCCAGGCACATTCCTATTGTGCCAATTGAGAATGGGGGAATTGGTACTGGTTTTTGGTGGAAATCACAATGTGGGTGGGTGGGAAGGAATGTTGTGCTTCAAAGGTAGTAGGAGGGGAAAAAGAATATAAAAGCCTTCCCAACATGCCTTCTAAAAACCTTCCCAGTCCCAGTTCCAAACAGAAGCTGTGCTGTTGTGTTGTGTGTGTCTTCTCTTTCATCACAGGAAGGCACGCACACACCAGCACACACATTTTTTTCTGTGCTGTGCTTTAATTTCTGGGCCCTGCCGCACCATGGCAATAGGGTATAAGGGTCTGATTCTGTAGAGGGTCCCTGATAAATACAGCTAAGCTGTAGGGTAGGCAGTCAGCAGGCAGGAAATTTAAACTCTCCCATGAGCCCCAGGCTGCAGCAGAGAACAAAGTTTCCTTCTTCTCATGGAGGTATTGATGAAAAATAACAATACAGGAGTCCATCTAGGACCTGTTGATCCAGTCATTCTGATCAGCAACAATGCCGTCTTGCGATCCAAGAGTGTCACTCCCATGAACCACCGTGCAGCGTATGTTAAACTGGACCCTTTGGTTGCAAGCAAAGCTGCAACTAAAATGGTTTTATAATGCCAATTCAAACCCTGTGCAGTGGTGGAGATGAGGCGCTGCAGGAAAACATGGGGAGCCATGATGTTGGCGGAAAATGTCAATGAGCCATGATGTTGGCAGAGCCATGTTTCTGGAGGAATACATGGGTAATGGTCATTGCTGATCTCTTCCGCGTAGTCCTGTCCCAAGCTAGAGGAAGCCTTGCTTATGCTGACGCAGTCCAAGAAGCACCAGTCAGCCGTGAGAGACAAGTAAGTGTGGTGGCCACCACTCCAGAGGTCGGATGTGAAGTGGACTGGCCGACCTCTGACCTGCATGAGCTGGCCACAAACCATCTCCCTGACTGACATGTACAGAGACAGCATCACCCTACAGCTCAGGGTTCTCCTGGATGGAGGCTTGTACCAGGGGGCCAGGTGTTTGAGCAGGTGCTGGAACCCTGGGGATTCCAAAAACGCCAGAGGCAACACGCTCAAGGCAACCATCTCGCCCACCACAGATTGGTCACCTGCCCTGCCTGGCCCAGTGGCTCAGGCTTGGCGCACCACTGAAGGGCAGCACGTCCTACAACGTGGGCTGCCTTGCTCTTGCTCCCCCAGTGATGTTGCCAGCAGCTGCTCTTTTGCCTGCTGGAGCCTCCATCTGCCTGCCCTGTGCTCCCCTCTTCCTGCCAGCTTGGGGCACTGCAGCAGCCTGGGATGGTGCCTCTCCAGGTGATTCCTCAGGGCCGTTGAGGACAGATGCCTTGGGTCGCTGCCTCCGCACACCATGCAGGCATTGCAGGTCGCCAGCCTCGGGTCTTCCTCATTGCAAGAGAAGTGATCCCACAAGAAGCCCCAAGGCTTGCTCCTGCCTGCAGCTGTTTAGGACTGGCTCCCAGTACCAATCTCACTGCCACCCCTGGATGACTAGGGGGTGCTGCTGACACTGGAGGAAGGATCAGAGAGGGAGGGTATGCTTTCCTCCTCCTCCTCCAGCTGCTGCTGGTGCTCATCTCCGGTGTCCAATTCTGAGACCAACGCCTGGGGCTCCTCTAGAAACAGGAGTGGTTCTTCAGAACTTGAACCACAATGAGAATGCTGCCGCCTGACTTCCCCGGCCTCAGGCTCAGGGGCCTGGCTTGTGGCACTGCCTGATGGCCCTTCGCCTGCCTCACTGGTGGCCCTTCTGCTGCTGCCTCCAGCAGGGAATAAACTTCTAAGTTTGATAGGAGTAGTGGTCCTTATTACTGTTTTTGAACAGTACAAACATGCAAAAACAAATGTGTTGTGTGGTCCTCTTTGGGTTTCTGCAGTCAAAAAACAAAGGGGGATCGAGTTGATCTGTGGCATCAACCAAGGCGAACTTCTCAGCAGTTTTAGGTTTGTGTATTTCACAGCTCGGAGAGAGTGGGACGGTTGGGGAAGTCTTTCCAGTTCGATTAGAGTGCATGGGCTCGAGCACCCATGAGTGTGTGTTCTGGAACAGATAGATTTGGTGTAGGGTTCAGTATAAGAGGCAAGGTGCCTTTAAGAACTGTAAAGCAATGCATCTTGGGTGTTGTAGTTCTAAAACACATGGCTCAAGCAAGAACAGTGTGGCTTCACGGAGGCCATGAAGAATAACACCAGTATCCCCAGTCAGGTACCCCAAAATATATGGGTAGGCATGGATATTATAAGGGCTGGGCTGGTTCAAAATTGTTGGTACGTAATGTGGTCACCAGAAAATGGAACGAATTAGTCTATTCCCAGAGAGGTCCTAAATGTGAGATAAAGTGCTCTTTGATTGCATCCTGAGATGATCATGTTTCAACAGGACCATAACAGTCTCTTGATTATAGTCAATGAAATTTAAAGCGTTGACATGTAAAATGGTTTCAATCTCCACAACCTCAATTCCCATTATTTTTACGAGATTGTGACGGGTCTAATTATGAGCCGCTTGAAACTAGGAGTATTGTTTTTATTTATTAGACTGTCAAAAGTAAATACCTGTTGACATGAAGGCACTTGAAAACTTAAATACTGTATGAGATTTTGTGGTGCAGGGTGAAGATATAAGAGCCACTGGGTTGGGATACAGAGATCTGACCAGGAAAGGATTTGATCAGAAGTGATCTTTTCCATTCCTCTCTGATGTTTCCTTGGGGATAAGGGATAATAGAGATTGACTGTGCCATGAGGACTGAAAGGGAGGGAGGCAGTGGAAGAAATTCAAGCTAGGAGTCATATGTGAGTGGAGAGAGAGAGAGAGAGAGAGAGAGAGAGAGAGAGAGAGAGAGAGAGAGAGAGAGACTCCCTCCATTTCCCCTGATCTCCATCTCTGCCTTTGTGTCACAGCCCCCCTGTAGTTCTCTGATTTTAAATAGTTTCCATTGTACTGGATATATGTCCAAGTTTAGAGCTGCATTTACCGTAAATTTGTCTCTAAACAAGGATAGGTACTTCTGTGATTGTTGAACTGCATTTCCCTGCATTCCACTGAAAACTGTCGGCTACAAAGTCAGCAACTCAGCAGTTCGAATACCGGGTGCCATGCAGCAGAGTGAGTTCCCGCTGATAACCCCAGCTCCTGCCAACCTAGCAGTTTGAAAGCATATAAATGCAAGTAGATAAATAGGTATCGCTGTAAAAAAATAGGTAAAAAAAAAGGAAGGTAAAACAGTGTTTCCTTGCAGCCATGCTGGCCACATGGCCACAGACTTGCACAACACTGGCTCTTTGACTTGATTATGGAGATGAGCACCGCCCCTAGAGTTGGACATGACTAGCACACATGTGGGGGGGGCAACCTAAGACCTACTGGGTCTACTGGGAGCTGTGGTCCAATACCGCGTGGAAGTTCACAATTTGCTCATCCCACAAATATATATGGCTGTTATTTAAAACAAATAACTAAAGAAGCAAAAGGTTTAAAATAATGGATTCTTTACTTCTGTAGCCTGCACTCAGCAAATGCCAACCTGGGCTACATCTTTTCTACAGAACACAATGTCGAAATACAGTCTTACGCAAATGATACTATATTGTCAGATATCTGATTAGCCAAAATTCTTTGGCAGCTGTTCTTTTTAGTCACAAAAACAAAGCCTTAATGTACTCTAGAATATTATTTAAAACAGCGGAAAGAATGCAAAGCGTGGAAGGGTGCTTCAACTAGGACAAAGGTGAAAATGGTTGAAGTTCACCAAGTGAAAGCAGAGATTACTGTAATATTTGCAAAGCTGTCTAGATAAATATTCTATTGTACACTCATTCCACTGCCCCTCACAGCAGTAGTTTCTAAAATAGAATCACATGCACCGTGTTTTCAGCTGGATGCTATGTTAATAATTAAACACAAGAGATGTTGTGTTGCTGCTTAAGAATGCAGCCACAGAGTTAGACCTTTGGCCATGCGCTAGCCAAATGTTTGGAAGGAAATGAGCATTGCATGGCAGAAAGCCAGGGAGAAGGTGTGACAGTTATGCTGAGAATGGACAGAGTTATTTTAAAGCTCCAGCTCATTGTTTCAACTATAAGAAGTGGCCATTTGGAGATCATGCCAGTCCAAACACAGTTGTATGATTTCAAATGAGGAAAGTAAGGAGCACAGGTAGGGTCACTTGCCCTGAGCCCAATGACACTAGGGGAAGAGTTGTGTCCAGAAAATGCTACATGCATATATAGGTACATATAATTGCAGATGCTCCATATTAAGAAAAAGAAAAGAGAAGAAAAAGAAAAGAGAAGAAAAAGAATAGAGACACAGAAAATGATGGCAAACCCTGTTTGCTAACATCTAGTTTTTAATATTTATTATAGTTTGACTTGCAAATGTGAGCTGCTGACATATTACCAGGTTGATTCCGATCAACAAAAAGCAATTGCATGCTTTAAATGGGAAGAGGAAGTTGATTAGACACAATGTAATGATAGCATCCTTGATGGAAAGTGAGCAGGTTTATCAGAATGAAGTCGTACCACTATAAAATGTTACACTAAAGCTTTTTCAACAGCATGCTGAATTAGAAACTAGAAACTTACAGTACATGGGCAGTACTGCATTTCACCACCTGAAGATTTGCAGATGAATATGCGATTGGGAAAAGTGTTGTTTGAAGTGATGGATAGTGATGACCAAAATTCATTGTGCAGTGTTTAATCTGTAAGGGACCTTCCTGCATGCAAGTCATCAGCTCATATCACAGGCCTTTGATCAATATGCACAACTAAACAAGCTGGTGGGTTAAAAGATACAATGGTTATTGCTGTATTGCTCCCAGTGTTTCAGTGTAGTACTGTAGTTTCTTTGAAGGAGTGGCTTTCCTTTTATGTAACTGTCCAATCATTCAGATCTGTTATGGAATGCTCCTATCGTCCCACTGTTATGCTGAGACAGTGGAGAGGGCTCTCTGGCCACAGCCCCCATGTGCGGAATGCTTTCGCCTGGGAGCTCTGGCTGGTATTACATTGTCTTTGTACCTGTTAAAATCTGGACATTCATTTGGCACCTGGTGTAATTATGATATGGACTCTGATTTTGCTGGTTTCTATTTTTTGCTACTGTCAACTAGTTCTAAATTGTTCTTAAATTTTTAAAAAGTATTTGATGTGTTTTTGATGTTTTTAAATTACTGCATCTGCTATACTCCACCATGAGATCTGTTGCTACATAGCAGGTTATAAGTAAGTAAGTAAGTAAGAAGTAAGTAAGTACAATGGTACCTTGGATAATGAATTTAATTCATTGTCCGAGGCAATTTGTTATCTGAAAACAATTGTTATCCAAAATGTGGTTTCCCATAGGAATGAAAGGGAAACCAATTAATCCATTCCAGAGCCTAGAAAAATGACACCTGATGTTTTGCTCAAAACTCTTTATAAAGTGCACTTTACAGGTACAGATGCAATGCAGCCTGGAATAACTCTTTTTTACTGATGCATGCCGGAAATTTGTTATCCGAGGCAGCCCTATACCTGGAAATTGTGATTTGTTACATGAAAAATTCATTATCAGGGGCATTCGTTATCCGAGGTATTACTGTAAGTTCCTCTATTTCCTTTGTTGTTGTTTTTAGACAAAGGTTAAATGGCTATCTGGTCGGGCTAGTTTAACTGTGGGTATTCTGTTTGCCAGGGGGTTAAACTTGAAGACTCTTGGAATCCCTTCTAACCCTCCAGTTCTGAGTCTGTTACAGTGGTGTAGCGGGGGTTTCCATCACCCAGGACACCTAGGTCAAGGCAAGTATTGTGGTATACACATTATATGATTTAACTGTGTGGTGGTGGGGGAGGTTCATGGTAGTGTGGTGGGAGAAGCCCCCAGGGTGGTGTCACAGTGCTGCTCTCACCTCCTCTGGGAGAGGTGGGCTTTGCATCTCCTAAGAACGGCATGCAGGATATTAACACGGCTTCTGCAGTTGCATTTGCATTTGCAGTCCCTCACCAAAGGCTGCTGAGAAAATTGCACAGTCAGGGGATAAGAGGGCAGGTCCTCTTATGGATTGAGAACTGGTTGAGATCCCGGAAACAAAGAGTAGGTGTCAATGGGAAATTTTCACAATGGAGAGAAGAGCCTGGGCTCTGTCCTGGGACAGTCAATCTGTTCATAAATGACCTGGAGACAGGGATAAACAGTGAGGTCCGATGACACAAAACTTTTCCCAGAGAAGAGAAGACAGAAGGACCTCCAAACTGGGGGAATGGGCTGAGAAATGGCAAAGTATTTAATGTAACCAAATGTAAAGTAATGCATATTGGGGCAAAAATCCAAACTTCATCTATCAACTCATGGGCTGTTATCCGTGACGGATCAGGAAAGAGATCTTGGTGTGTTGGTGGACAGCTCCATGAAGGTGTCTGTGGCAGCGGTGAAGAAGGCCAATTCCATGCTAGGGATTATCAAAAGGGGATTGAAAATAAAACAGCCAACATTATAATGCCATTATACAAAACAATAGTAAGGCCCCACCTGGAGTATGTGTGCATCTCAAGAAAGACATAGTGGAACTGGAAAAGGTCCAGAAGGAGCGACTAAAATGATTACTGGGCTGGGGCACCTCCTTATGAAGAAAGGCTAAAACATTTGGGGCTCTTCAGTCTGGAAAAAAGCGATTGAGGGGGATATGATTGAGACATACAAAGTATGAGTAAAGTGGATAGAGGGAAGCTCTTCTCCCTCTCCCAAAATACCAGAACTAGGGGTGGCTGTCACAAAAGAAAATATTTTTCTGCGTTGTAAGTCTATGGAACTCCCTGCCACACAATCTGGTGATGGCATCTGGCCTGGATGCCTTGGGACAGATTCCTGGAGGAAAAGTCCATCACAGGTTACAAAAGGGTTTAAACCAGGGTACTTCAAGGGCCAGATGCAGGAGAGTGGTATCAGGAGACAGATATCTTGTCTCATGCGCTCCCAAACACATCTGGTGGGGCCGCTGTGAGATACAGGAAGCTGGACTAGATGGGCCTTTGGCCTGATCCAGCATGGCTCTTCTTATGTTCTTATGTTCTTGGCACATGACCTGACAGAAAAAGCCCTCTTGTTCCAGACAGATAGCATTGTGGAAACACTGGTGAACACTCTGGCAAAAGGAAGCAGTAGAGACTGCAGTTTTGGCAGTGGAAGTTAAAATTGGAAGCTCTAGCAGAGCCTGGATTACTCTAATTACTTTTCACATTGTTACCTGTCATGTTTACAGGAGTTATTTTGCTTGTCTCAAATCTTGAGCTGCACATATGTTCTTTGTGTATTGCAGCTCAGTATCTGTCTGGCTACACATATTTTTTTAAAATTGCTGCTACTTGGGAGTCTAAAAAGGCCATCCAAAAGGAATGCAGACTGGCACAGACACCATGCAACCCATCCCACTGTTTACACAATCCTTGGATAAGTATTTTAGTCAACAGAGCACAGATTAGGATTGCTAACACATCATGAACATTACTATAAGGTACAGCATGCAGGTTAAGAAACCCTGAAGTGGTAAGGCAATTTCTTTCCCATTTTTAAATGTGCTGTTGGACATAAAGGCCATCCTGTTATGCCAGTGGAGTAGAAGTGGTGCAACCTTTGGAGGCAAATCACTTCAAGTTAAGAAGTGACTCTAGAAATCATCCATTCAGTTGTGTGAGTTGACTTGGAACTAAAAATGTATACAGTGGCCACTTAGTTGGAAGAAATTGGATTCCAGAAAGTTGTATTATTTCTGTAGTATGCAAGATTTTGGCCAAAAGCTGTAGTTGGAAAAATTGTGCAGTTCGAAACTGATAAATGTGCATCTAGGAAGTGGAATCAACACATACATTATATGCTTGTATATATGCTTGTATAGTGGTACCTTGTATAAAGGAACTAATTCATTCCAAATGAAATTCTGTTAAGCAAATGTTCCTTTATGCAAAATTCCCATAGGAATGCATTGAAAACAGAGTAATCCCTAATCGTGACCATTTTTATGTTGTATGGATTCACCCCATAGGTGATTCTGTTAAGCAAATTTCCCCTATCTCCGGAATTTTTATGTTGTACAGATTTTATGTTATACAAACTGTTTGTTATATGAGGGTCCACTGTATTAGGAAGTTAAATGCCCAGCAGTGTTCAGGGTGCCCCCCAAAACCCTGGTTCATCTTCATCTTCAGGTAATGAATACTTAGTTTCATCCTTGTAAAACTACTCTTGTCCTAGAGGATTAAAGGGCCTCATATCATACGTTCTATCTTTAGCAACCAATGCAAAATAGCTGGTCTGAAATCCCGGTGGGCCAATAATGACATACAATAATGGATGTACCAATATAAATGTTCTGTTTCTGCAGATGATCGGGTCCTGCTTTCATTTTCATATGTGATGTTTCCACTTACAAGTGTCTTGATGGTGGCTTTATGAGTATGTTGGCAGAGACGGGAAGAATGTCATGTAATTTGGTGACAAAGCATTTGACTGTGTCTCTAAGCTATGGTTCCACCTCAAACAAAATCAGGGTCCAAAACTGCTGCTTCCTTCCAGCCAACACTAAATTAGAATATACGGTATACATTTTAACTGAGGGTAAGTCAAAGAAAGTGATGAAGGAAGGAAGGAGGCCAATCCAAGCACCAAGTTTGAAGAGGATGAGTAGACCGTTGCCCCTGCCTTTCTCAGTGCTGCTGAAGCTGGTTAAAATGGCTTCAAACAGAACTGCTACAACCCTGCTACATCAGCTCTAATGATATCTTTGCCTGAACTGATGTGAATGAATGTCTTCTATTCCAAAACAAGAATAAGAATCCCCAGCAAGGGAGGAAAAATCTACTGATTAGAAGAGGAAAATTCTGCGCTGCATTGCACTGATTTTTATGTCACGTAGTCAGCAGAAAACAATGCTTTCAGAAGAGGCAGCCATTTTAGTCTGTGCTAGCATATCATGCAAAAACAAAACAAACCAAAATTAAATCAAAATGAAAAATGTATCTCATAAGAGTCAGATGAGGTGGACCTATCTGCAAAAGCCCATATTAAAATATAGCAGTTTGTCATTCAGATATTACAAGTTTGTTTTCTTTTTTATTATTATTATTTTTTTGCTTGTTGCTGAGAAAATAACGCATATCTGACTGTTCAAATCCTGAAGTATTTCTCACATTGTTATTGCAAATAATATTGTTTCAAATAAAGCAGCACATTTCTCCAGAAATCCATACACATTGCTTAGATATATATTTGCCATCGTTCTGTATAGTGGCAGTGGAAATTGACTTAAATAATCAATTACTTTAATGTTTCTCATAGTAACAGTTGTCATACTGTATACAGTTTTTATTTCTTCACTCAGCACAAAATGAAACACAACTTTTCAAAGCAGATAATGACCTTGACATGTATAGTTTATGATTTCATGGAATGTTTTGAGTTTAACAATGAAAAAATAGATTTAAGAACAGTTTTCTTTCACATGCAAGAGGGAACTTGCCTGTACAAAATTACAAATTTTATTACAGAATAATTTGGGATATAATTTATGCAATAGATGATGTGAAATATTCATTGTACTATACCATTGGTAATAGTAAAGGAGGGATGCTCTCTTATGAAGCACTTTTATTACAAGTGGTTAGCATACAATAGTTATGTAATATACATAAAATAATTAAATTGTTTAGTTACAACCATGTAAGTAGTGTAGTATGCATTTTAAACAACCTTAGAACCTTATTATACAAAGTACATATAAAAGTACTTCATATACAAAGAAAAATACATGAATGTGCAAAAACAATTTTTTCACATGTGGTGGTTTATCAGCCCAAAATGCTGGGGGAAAAAAATCCTTCATTCCTTTGTTTTTGTTTTGCATTCCAAATGTATTAAAAACAGATGCATTTCCCATTCCACGTACAGTGTGAAATCTGTCTTCACTAGAAAAAAATAGTGGTTGTTTTTTTAAAAAAGGTAAACAACTTCAGTAACTGAAATCCTATAAACGAAGTCAGTTTGGTTAGTAGAGACAGGACCAGTTTGCATGTAACACTGAATCATGGTTTAGCATGATTACAAGGATGGAGCACAGAGAACCTTCGCTTCATTGTTTTTCCTCTTCTTTTCTTGTGATATACCTTCCTTGAGGAGACCGGAAGCTTTTGATTCATTTTTAGATTAACCACAGTCTACTGCAAGTACACAAGGCAAGCTGTAGTTGATCTTTAAATGTGGTTATTGAAAATATGCCAGCTTCTTAAACTGGGGTTTGTGACAGTGGCTTTTTTTTCACCAAGGACTGTAAAGACTACCCAGAATTTGTCAGGTTTTGGACATCAGGAAAAGCTGCAGTTAGACTAAAATGAAATGGAAATCTTCCAAATTTCTTGTCATGGCCAAACTGGAAGCGGAGAGGAAGGGGCTCTTTGTGAATTCGTATGATGCTAAACCATAATTCTCTACATGAAAACAGCCATTAAATTGCAAGCAACATTACTAAACCTTAGGAAATACTGACTAGTATATACAAACTCTGACATATTAGTTTGACATTTAACAAATTAGTATTTCAACAAAACATGGCATTTTAACTATCTATAGACAGCACACTCAAAACTCATAGGTTGCAGCAAGTGAAACCTGTTTTAAATCTGGATTATAAAAAACAAAACAAGAACAACCAACATTCTCAAAGTTTTTTTATGATGAACACATTAGTAAATGTAAAAAAATCTAAAAACATTCTTCCAATTTGTGTGCAAAAATGTTTTTAAAGTATCAAATTACAACATAGTAAGCCTGATTATGTACATATTCAATATCTGTAGTTGTTATCTAGCTAGCATTTTGCTATAAATAATTATTTCTGTCCTTCAAAATGTCTGTTTTCCAGAATTTCAGTGCAAGTGTTTGTTTTGTTTAGTGCATTTCCCAGTGTGTTATTTCATCTTACAATGAGCAGTACACCACATAAGTTACTATACAAGGTTTATATTTCTTAGGCTTTTTTTCTGTTTGCCAAGGTCTGATTTTTAATAGATTCCTTCTATTGTCTGTGTTGTTTTTATTTCCATTGATTTATTGTAACAGGAAAAGAGAATAGAATAAAAAAACCCTAATGCATTATTTGATCAATTAGTGCCTAGTTCTTTTTGGACACAAAAAGACCAGGAAACAACTAGCAGAAAATAAATAAGGTTTCCACTTTTTTTGCATCAATACTTTTAAGTGCTTTAAACTTCCAGAACGCATTATTTACTGGCTTCAGATATGTACAAGGCTTTGAAGATTGAATAATGCTGTCCCAGAAAAAAACAACCAATCTGAATATGAATTCCTTTTTCCTTGAAACAATGAAACTAAGTAAAAATATTTAGGGAAACAGTGGTAAAAATCATTCAGAATTCTTCTGATGCAATAGCCCTGTGTTCAGAAAAAGAATAGTTCTGAGATAACTAAGTTTCTCAATGGAATACTGCCAAATCACTAAGCTTGGAGTTGTCTTATAGAAAAAAAAGTTTTCCACACAGAAGTTCCTGACTTTGGATGCCTGCCATATGGAGCAAAAGTCATTATATGCAGGTGATAAAATTAAGGAAAGATGATGCTTGGAATATAAGGCTGAAATATAAGGCTGTTCGATTTGTCAGGACAATTCTTCTTACAGCACTGAGGTTACTCATGGCTACTGAAAGCATTTCCTTTCTGCTGTTGGCAGCAAAATTCAGATTTCTTCTTATGCATCTGAAATGCAACTCTGTATCCTGTCCATCCATTGCTGTGCACTCTGTGAATCTTGGGCACAGAAGTTGTAGACACGTTTACTTGTCTTCAGCTACAACATGAAAATAGATAAAAATGTGTCTTTAAAACATTCTTTAGTGTACTACTGCTAATTAATAATTCATGAAGGACATAAATGTGCTGTTTGTCAGCTGGATTGCCTTTAACAATATATTCCTATGTTGAAAAAGGAGACCTGTGAGTATAAATGTGAAAACCTAAGAGTTGCAGCTACACATATAAATATCCATTTTCTCCTTCAGGTCTTGTGAAGTTTATCAGGAGACATGAAGTGAAGCAGCAATCCCAGCTGTTGCAAACATAAGGAACCTTTGAGATTAGTACCCCGGGCACTCTGCACCAACTAACTCTGTCCTACCAAAGTTTACTCTCCAGCACCCGCCTCCAGGTCTTCCTCTCCAACACCTAGATTCCTCACATACTTCTTAACAAGGTCAACACAGGGTTTTCTGGTCACCCCCTCCCTGCAGCCAGGAAGACTGGACTGTCCAGGAGGAAGGACCAGCACCAGGTAGGAGACATCTCCGCCATTAACGAAACGAAACGAACTTATTTGCATGCTCAGATGCTTTGAAAGGGAGGGAAGTTCTATGTGGAAGCTCCTGGTTCTGCTTTATTTGATTTTTACTTCAGGGTCATGAAAAACATTTTAGACATTTTTGCCTTACACTTGCCCACTAATTTATAGATAAAAAGATCTGCAATATTCTGCAATATTCTGAATTTGATAACAGTGTATTTCTTTTTAGCATTCTGTGGTTGAACTCCTGTTGTGCAGCTCTGTGTGCACAATGGTGGTTATGTCATCATCAGCAACAAATTGTCAATTGCCACAGATTGCAAAGTGCCATGACTTTAGTGAGTTTAATTCTGGTATATTTGTGTTTAAATAGTGACATACGGGTTGTATTTATTGAATGGAAGTTTGCCACTGCAATCATCTCTGTTGCTCATGTGAAGCTGCACAACAGGATTTCAATCAATGTATGTCAGTCAGACCAGAGCATAACCTAAGCAGCAGTAATTAAGCATGCTAAGTCAAGTACTTCAGGACTGTAATTAAGCAAGAGCTGTCTTATTACAAATTCAGAAATGTAGGGTCAGGAGAGGCGGGGAGAAGGAGTGGGCCTCGTCATGTGTGAAGATCTCTGGTACTTGACTGAAGCAATTCAAGGTATTTTGGCAATTTACTTACATCAAAGAATGCTCTTTCACTAGCATGCTTTGGTGCACCAAGGGTTGGTGAAGCGGGTATTACACTTTCAACTTCTGCAAGGTCAATATGCCCCTTACAGCAGGCATCCTCCACAGAATCATAATATCGTAGCTAAGAAAAAGAAATGAAATACTTAATATATTATGAAGAGCAACAGTGAGCAATATCTAAAAATTTACTGTAAGCTGCCTTGGGTCCTTTTCCAAGGAGAAAGGTGGGGTAAAAAATATTCTAAAATAAATAAATAAAAATTGGCCTTTTCAAACATCAACCCCAAAATCAAATTCAATGAAATGAAATTTGCAATAATTTCAAGTGGAAATTTTTAAAGCAGTGATGGCGAACCTTTTAGAGACCAAGTGCCCAAGCTGCGATTCAAAACCCACTAATTATTTGCAAAGTGATACAGCAATTTAACCTGAATACAGGTGGCTGTGAAGGGGCGATGTTGGGTGCCCACAGAAAGGGCTCTGAGTGCCACCTTTGGCACCCATGCCATAGGTTCATCAGCACTGTTTTAAAGTATAGCCCAGTGTTGGCAAACCAATGGCACAGGTGCAAAAGGTGGCACTCGGAGCACTTTTTGTGGGCACCTGACATCACCCCTTCACAGCAATCTGCATTCAGGTTAAATTGCTGCATTGGCACTTTACAAAATATTAGTGGGTCTTGAATCACAGTTTGGGCACTCGGTCTCTAAAAAGTTCAGCATAATTAGTATAGCCCCAGAAGTAAATGGACACCTACGTCCTATGTATTCAGCAGGCCTTCTATGTGGTGGCTGCCTCACTCCAGAACTCCCTTCTGCCGCAGGTGCAGCTACCACATACTTCCTGGGTTTCAGAAGGCAATTTAAGACCTGGTTGTTCTTCAAAGCTTTTCTCTAGCTGCCCCCAGATTAATGTTAGGTTTTCCTCCTGGACCGTCTGTCATGAATTTCTTTGCTGGAATGTTTCTTTTTCAATGTCTTCTTAAAAATTATTGTATTTTGATTATTTTTTTGTTTTGCTCTGTCTGGCACCCAGAGTAGTAGCTTTACTACTACTTGGGTGGGATGAATGGATGGAAGGATAGATAGATAGATAGATTAATATGGGCAAATTTATGGAAATGCTCTTCATGCATTCTGCTAGTATATATCCAAACTGTGAGGAGTATTAAGGACAGATCTCTCAATTCCATTAAAAGACTTTGAAGATGAAAACATGCTGGTCCTTTTAACTTAATGGCGTGAAGAGATATTTAAGAATTTAAGTTATTTCAGCATATTTTAATTGCTCTGTTTGGGAAGGGCATTCAGCAAAGCATATTGATTGATTGATTGATTGATTGATTGATTGACTAATTTATATACTGTTTCCATTAGTGTTGAAACACTATTCTGGGTGGTTTACAAGCAGTTAAAACAAACTGCAGTAAAGCAGAAAACACTAACTTATCCCATCAATACCAAAAGCATAATCTAAACACTTAAAAACTAATGATGGCACAAACCAGTTCATAGCCTGAAGCTGAAACAGGAGGCAGGATGTTCAACTGGGGGTCAAAGACCACCCTGAAAAGTAGTGTTTTAACTTCCTCCTAAATGATTACAGTGAGGGGGCCAGGTGCAGCTGGGAATTGATTCCATAACCTTGGTGCCACCACTGAGAAGGCCCTACCTCTAGTAGAAGACTTCCAGGCCTCTCTTGGGATGGCTACATGGAGGAGACTGGCCTGGGAGGATCTGGTAGATTGGGCAGATGACATTGGGGAAAGATGTTCCAAGAGGTAATATGGTCTGAAACTCTGGACGGCTCTATATGTGAGTGTCAAAACCTCTGCCCAGAACTAGGCCTTGACTGGGGAAAAATAATCAATCAAAAGTCAACTTCCTTCCACATAAAGATCACATAATAAATATAAATTCAGGAGCTATATAAAGTTACTTTGAATTGAGGAGGACAATTACTGTGAAGAATTACTCATGCAGAATTAATTTGCAGAATTTACTGTGTTCATAGATAGATACTGGGAACAATAAAGAACCAGCCTTATTTAAATTTGTCAGTCAGAAAACCTGAAAGGATTCCACCTCAATGTACATGCAACAGATTTACTCCTGAAGACCACCTGGAGCAGATTTTGGAGCATCAGAAGAGGTGAAGATGGGAAAGGCCTATCATCATTCATATACTGTACTATGGGGTGTAATCCAATCATATACTTTACCTGGTGTTTGGTAACATCAAGCACAAACCAACGTGGTTTCCATCCTTTTAGTAAAGCTCCTCTTTTATAAAGTGTACCTTCAAATGACCTGGAACAAAATACAGCTCCAGTTCACTTATATGTTATTGGATTCATAAACTTAGGTGAATTCAATAAATAATAAATACTACTAATAAATAGCTAAGTAGGACATGAACAATTTATTTTTTTCTATATGGCATTAAAGAGAAACAGTTTTTTTGTTTCACTATCACTTTCATCTGCTTAATATACTTACAAGGCCATTGTAACTGGCTGGCTCAGTGGTTTAGGTATCGGGCTGTGGTGCCATGTGTTAGGAGTTCAGTTCCCCCACTGTGCCTTCTGGGAGAAAAGCCAGCCTGTGTAGTCATGGGGAAGCTGTGCAGTTCGGGAACATTCCCCAGAAGAAGAATATGGTAAACCACTTCTGAATACTCACTAGCAAGAAAACCCTGAAAGGGTGTGCCATGAGTCAGAATTGACTTGATGGCACACAATCATATCTGATTGAATAGCTCAATGAATTAGGTATCTGACCGTGAAGCCAAAGACTGGAAGCCCAGTTCCTCACTGTGTACCCCAGAAATGTCAGCCTGTGTGGTCTTGGGTGAGCTTCACATTGCCAGAGTATCCCCAGAAGAAGGAATTGGAAACTGCTTAGAAAACCCTGAAAGTGGTCAACATGAGGCAAAATGGACCTGATCGCAAATAATAATTATACTGTACATGCTTCCATATGTTAGGCGAAAGGTCATTGGATTAAGGAATAATGTGACTTGTGGATAAAAACATAAAAGTACAGAACTTGTTTCAAACATTTTATAATTAAGGGGATTATCTTGTGTGTCATAGGCTTAAATCTTGTTGTACTGCTACTTAGAAGCATAACTTCTGAAGGTGAACTGCCTCAAGTTAGGAAACCTTCCTTAGACATTATCTGTTTTATACAATTCAGGCTGCAAAGACTTTGTGATGTAATTTATCTCCAAAATTATGTCTTGCTTGCAGCAATGCAACAGGATCTCAGCCAGAGGCAAATGAGACAAGAAAAGCAAACGAATACAAAAACTTGGGGCGTTTATACACGACCCCTAAGCTCCGCCGCAAATGGCTGCAAGGTCCGGACCTTAAAAATATTTACCCACCAGCTCCGGACTTTGCAGACAATTAAGTGCGACCCCGCCTACTTTAACAAGACCAAACAGCAGTTTTCTTGTACCTGCTTTTTGGAGGTGACAAATATTTGAAAAAGGATAGTGAGTGCGGGGCTCTCCTGGCTTCTGATTGCAGCCCCTTTAAGAGATCTGAATGCTGCCCGGAACAAAACCGAGGTAAGAAGGCATTCTTTTCTTTCTTTTTCTCCCTCCCTCAGGCAGCCAGCAACCAGAAAGTGCAAAGGGGGTGAACCCCTAAGATCTCAAAAGCGGATCTTAGGGGTCATGTAAAAAGGCCCTTGGTGAACATTATTCTTAGTTTAAATTATAGTAAGCTGTGCTGTTTCAATGCTCTTGCCACATTTGTTACCTGTCACAAACTGTAGTTTGAAATAATGTAAGCATCTTGGGGAAGCAGGACGTTGTGTTTGATTACCTGTTTTCATCATTCTTTGATGTAAATTGATTATACAGTGTAGTTACTCTTCTTTCCACACCATTGGAGGGTGAGACATTGGTGTGTTGCTCTTCACCGAGCCCACTGTCTGGTAGATGCAACAGAGACCTTTTTTGATAGGAATGCAGATTGGCAGAAATTATTGCTGAAGAGCCAGATGGATGTCTTCGGTGCTTTAAAAAAATAAGATCAGATTTCAAGACATATAACTAAGTAAGGTTAGCCAAGGTTCTTTACAGAATAACTTTCTAAGCAGGAACTACTGAGTGCTCCAAATTAGAACTCCAGTGGCCATTAAAATGACTGCTGGCAAGAGAACAACATATAAATCCACCACTTGAATTAATAGATGAAGAAGCCAGGTTGGTATAGCTATTCTTATTGGACAATAACTTATTTATTTTCTTTGTGCAGTGGAAAATAATTTTGATAATAAAGAAGTTGTAGGAAAATGTTTCATCTAAAGATTGTTTGTTATCAAGCCAACAGACACTTTATTCTCTTTAACAGACCATTCAGGAAAGCCCTTTGACATGTATTTAATTTTGTGCTAAGAGGTTAATGAACAAAATAAAATAATTTGTCCCTAGAAATTATGTCTGATTAGTTGCACAATGCAACAGTGACTCAAACAATGTCTAGGAAAAATGTTCTCGATGTCAATTAAACTATCATGTAACTATTTTAACTGTTCAAATGTTTTTGATTAGTTATACCTCCACATGCGATTATCACATTAGACCAACTTCTTTTAGTAGCCCTGTGTGAACTATGAAGATGCTTAAAAGAAAAACACAGAAGCCTGAAGATTAATATTTTGGGGGTGGGGATTTGCAACTAGAGGAGGTACATGTAGCCCACTGACTGCATGTTGGCCAAAAAACATGTATGTGGATCTGGGGGGAGGGACCCCAATGGGCTTTCCTCTCTGCCTTCCTTATTCCAGGCTGCAGGCAGTTCCACAGAAGTATTAGTCTTTTGCCAACTTTCCCCTCCTTTACAAGCACACTTTCCCCATCCCATGCTACTCCAGATGATTCAAAGGTCTCCTCATCTGCACAAGGCATCCAAAGGGGCAGCAAAGGAGAATGAGTGAACCAAAAGGAGGGAGTGGAAAAGTAGTGGTCTAGCTGATCAGGTCTAGATCCAGGTTGATCTATCTTATATGACTGAGACAACATCATTAGTTCCTACCTAGTTAAAAAACTATTTTAAAATACAAAATATTGGAACTGCTCTACAACAACAACTACTACAAGTATGATGAACCACTTCAAAATAGGAGGGATATACAGAATTGTTTTCATGTGTATTATTTATTTATTTAACTGAGAAGTAGAAAATGGAGTTCTATCTTTACTACAGTAGCACCCCCATATCTGCTGATTTGCCACCTGTGGATTCAGTTATCCATGGTTGGTGAGAGGCAGTATGAGGGGCTGGGCAGGCGGTGGCACGGTAGCATACGAAGGGGAGAGTAGAGTGGCAACACGGAAGTGCACAAGGAGGTGGTTGGTGCCATGGCGCGTGAAGGACTGGGCTGGGCAGCATCACCATGGAAGTCACCACCACCAGCACAAGGAGGTGGTTGGTGCCATGGCGCGTGAAGGGCTGGGAAGGGCTGGGCTGGCATCACCACCACAGCACAAGGAGGTGGTTGGTGCCATGGCGCGTGAAGGGCTGGGCTGGCAGCCACACAGCATCACCACTTTCGTCCCGCTACCCCCTCACCGTCACCACCACCACCATTACCCTTGGATAAGAGTGTTTGCTGTTATCTACGGATTTCGTTATCTACAGGGTGGTCTGGAACCAATCCCCGTGGATACGGATGTCCTACTGTATTCAACAATGTAGATGATAACGGAGCACACCCGAGGAATAAAGATGAGGCTCACCCAAGGGAACTCATGACCAGAACAAGCAAACAGGGAGAGCTAACAGGAGTTTCATGGGGGAGTTCAAGGGGGAGGATCCAAACAAATTTTAGAGCCTATTTTGGATAGAGTTATTATAAATTAGGTGAGTTTTCCTGCTGCATTCAACGTAACAAAATAAGGAAAAGGGCATTCATAGACAACAGGGATAACAAGCTAACAGGGATCATGGAGGGAAGAAACACATCAGTAGTGGTGACTTGAAAAGTATGGAATTTTTGTTTTTGTGCCTGAGTGTAACACCAAGTATACATGCAGCAAGTGCAAACTGAGAGAACAGGACTAGTGAGTAATCACACTTAAGGGAATATGAACTATTGATTGACTGATTGATTGGAATTTTATACTGCCCATCTAGCTACAAGGCTCATGTGGGTGGAATTCTACAATGACAGAACTCTTAAGCAGCAGCAGCAGCAGTCAATGGAGGCACTGGAGGTGGGAGAACAACAGGGGAAGGGAGAGGAGGAGAACGCTGAGGACAGGGTAAACACTGTGAAAGAAGCACCATGGAAAAGAGTCAGTTAGGAGCAAAAAAAAAAAAAAAAAAAAGAACACACTCATCACCAATGGAACTGTAAAACTGCTTCCAGGTTCTTGATGAGTTTGGCAGACAGTAAGAAGTCAACATAAAAGAAGAGCCGTTGCAGGAGTCAATGAGAGGGAACAAAATGCAGTCAAACAGAGGCACTGAACCCACACCATACAAAAAAGATGAAGAGAAGAGTAGTTCTAATAGGAGATTCCCAACTGCATGGGATTGAAACTAAAGTATGCCAGGAAAACCTACGGACCTGCCAGGTATGCTGTTTCGCTGGAGCACATATTGTATTAGGGATGTGACTGAAAGGTTATCATCAAACATAAAATCCATGGGTATATATCCCTCCATTATTCTTCATATAGGAACAAACAACATAGCCAAGAATAACTTTGAAGAGATCACATCAGACTTTGAACCTCTGAGAAGGAAACTTAAGGACCAGATAGTTTTGTCTCATCCATCCTACAAGAACATGGAAGAAGAATGGAAAGGAAAAGGAAAATAATGTAGGTGAAAAACTGGCTACAGAGGTGATGTTGATGTGAGGGATTTGATTTTTGGGGCCATGGGCTAAATTTTCTGGTAGACAGACTTATAGCAGGAGATGGTTTGCATCTCACAAGGACCAGGAAGAATGTGTTTGGTCACAGCATGAAAACCTTCATCAGGAGGGCTTTAAACTGAATTGGAAGGGGGAGAGAGAAACAAACACAGAGGTAAAGATGGATGAAGCCTAATTGTCAATAAGAGGAACAGACCAAACAATTCTAATGGGGTTCAATAATAACATTAATAATAATTTTTAAAATGTACAAAGAAAAGCGGGCCATAAATCACATAATCTCCAAATTTCTATTGCCAAGCATATGAGAAACAAATAAGGAGAACTGGAAATCATAGTTCAAGAGGGTAAATATGACCTAACAGGAATAACTGAAACTTGGGGATGAGTCCCATGACTGGAATACAGAAACAGAGGGATAGAAATTGTTCAAAAAGAGCAGAAAGAAAAGAAAGGGTGGCGAGGCACCCTGGAGCTCAATTGTGGACCTAGTGCTCTTCAACATTATCAAATGACACAAAATTGGATAGAATAGCTAATACGCTAGAAGACGAAAACAAAATTCAAAAGGATCGAGACAAGCTTGAGTACTGAGCTGAAAACAACAAGACAGCATGACCCTTGCATCTGTTGCTTCACTAACTGTGGATTCACGGTTGGTGATCAGCGGGTGCAGGAGAGGTCCAAGCCCGGTGACGAGGAGGGAAAAAAAACTTACTGATGCTGAGCCCTCCTCGCCGCCATTGCACGCCAGCTGCCCTCTGGAGGGGTGGGGTGGGGACTTAAGGGGATCCGCCTGGCCAACTGGCCTTTAAACTTCCCAATCTGGTCCCTGGTAGAGGACCGGAAGTTTTGAACTTTCCGCTTGAGCTCAAACTTGTGGTCCTCCGTCTGGGACATGAGAGGGAAGTTCAAAGGCTGGTTGGCCAGGTGGGTCCCTTAAGCCTCCACCCCACCTCTCCGGAGGGCAGCTGGCGTGTGGCGAGGAGGGCTAAGTGTCAGTAAGTTATCTCCTCCACTTCCTCACTGCTGTCGAGCCCGGCAGTGAAGAGAGCAGCTGGCCGGTGGCAGCGGTGGAGGTGGGGGGGGACTTACCTATGCTGAGCCCTCCCCCTCAACACTGCTGCTGCCACCCCCACAAGCCACCCGCTGAGCCTGGTGGTGAAGAGGGCGGCTGGCTGGCAGCAATAGAGACAAGAAAGAAAAAAGAAAAACTTTATTCCCTCCTCACCGACACTGCGGCACTACCCACGTTTGGGGGTTGTTGGGGGCAAAAGCTTTCACCCCAGCACCCCACCACTTTTGTCACCACCATTATTCATGGATAAGAGTGTTTGCTCTTATCCGTAGATTTCGGTATCCACATGGGGTCCCGGAACCAATCCCCCGTGGATATGGCAATCCTAGTGTATGAAATTGACCAGGGAAAAGTCCAAAGTACTGCATCTAAGAAAAAGAAAGTGAACACACAGTTACAAGATGGGGGATACCTGGCTTAAAAATACTGCAAGTGAGAAGGATCTTGGAATTGTCGTAGATCACAAGCTGAACATGAGCCACAGTGTGATGTGGCTGCAAAAAATGCAAATGCTATTTTAGGCTACATTAGCATCCAAGTCCTATGAGATAATACTTCCCCTCTCCTTGGGACTGGGCAGGCCTCATCTTGACTACTGTGTCCAGGATCAAGAAGGATGGTAACAAATGGGAACAAGTTCAGAGGAAGGCAACCAAGAATGATTAGGGGTTTGGAAACAGCCTTGTGAGGAAAGACTGAAAGAACTGGGCCTGCTTAGCCTTGAGAAAAGAAGGCTGGCTTGAGGGGGCTATGATAGCAGTTTTCAAATATTTGAGAGGCTGTCATACAGAGGAGGGGAGGACTTGTTCTCGATCAACCCAGAAAGCAAGACACACAACAGCCTCAAGTTACAGGAAGGCAGATTTCAGATGAATATCAGGAAAAACTTCCTATTTGTTAGAGCAATATGACAATGGAACTCGTTAACCTCAAGAGCTGGTGAGAGCTCTAATGCTAGAGGCATTCCAAAGAAATTTAGATAACGACCTGGCAGATATCCTTTGATTGTGTTTGTGCCTTGAGAAGGGAGTTGGACTCAGTGGCCTTGTATCTCCCTTCCAACTTCATGATTTCATGATTCTATAGAACAGACGTGCATAGGTTTTGTCTTGGAAGTTGGTTCAAGTACAAAATGTGTGAAATACAACCAGAATTTAAAATGCCACAATAACCTAAAAATATTAGTTTTAGCAAGTTGCTTCTATCAGAATCTTTGAAAGCTTTTATAGAATGAAATTTCTTGTCAGAGTGCAGATTTCGCCACTTACATTGTACTGCTTTGTATCTTCCTTAATATTTACTTTGACTCTCTCCCACAATGATTGCCACCTTTCTGGGCTCTGATTTAACTTGTTTTCCAGTCTTTCGATTTCCTGAAAACAACACAAACTTTTTTTTACACAGAGGTTAAATATTTCTATGTGTTTACAGTTTGAAAGACAAATACTGCTTGGCATGATGGAAAAATTACGATAAAGGCTGGATATAGTGCGTTTTAAAAAACAAATGTACAAAGGTCATGTCCAAAACTGTGACATCAAGACTGCATACTGCCAAAACTGACATTTGACCCATTTCCTATGAAGCATTACCAAATTTTAATAAAAAGGGGAATTGAAACAGAAAGGTGTTTTGCATGCCTAACTATAAATCATTTTTGTTATGACATTAAAATCTGAACTCTTTGGTAGCTTCTTTACATGGTTGTTTCCTGTTACTTGTAGAAGTAACTGAGTGCAAATCAATGTACATTTAGGATAGATTTTTGCATGGGGTAGAGTAAAGAAAGGAGTGAAGGACCCTGCTCAGTTTTTCTATATTGTACTGTATCTGATCTGACTGTTGCTGAACTTCCTCCATCCTTAGGTTGCTATTCTTAAACTTGATGCTACTGTATCTTCCACCTCATGAAGGTTAATGTATTTTTTTCTTTCCCCTTCATGGAGGAGACAACTCAAAGATAAAATGGATAGCTCTGGATCCTGATACAGTGGACCCTTTAAAACAAACAGTTTGTATAACATAAAATATGTACAACATAAAAAATTCCAAAGATAGGGGAAATTTGATTAACATAATCTCCTATGGGGAGAATCCGTACAACATAAAAATGGGATTACTCCATTTTCAATGCATTCCTATGGGAATTTGTATAAAGGAAAATTTGCTTAACATTATTTCATTTGGAACGAAGTAATTCCTTTATACAAGGTACCAATTTATCTTCAACTTAGGGTGCTTTTACACGACCCCTAAGATCCGCTGGCAACTTAAATTCAGACCAGAGATCTTGGGGGTTTGCTCCTCTTGCTGTGTTCCCACCCCTCCGCATGGCATTGCTCCTGTCTGCGTGAGGGAAGGGAGAAAAAAAGGGAGAAAAGAATGCAGGCTCACCTCTGCTCTGCCATTGGGAGCAGGCCCAGAAGCATTCCAGTGTCTTAAAGGGGCGGGGGACAAAAAAACAAACAGAAGGCGAGGACTGCATGGCATTCACTGCTTTACAATCTGCATCAGAAATTTTTTTATCTCCGGAGACCAGGTACTTTTAAAATGCACTGGGGCACGCTTTAGGTGGTCGTGGTCGTGGTCGTACTTTTCTTTTTAAGTGCGCAGCTGGTGGGAAAACAATTTTAAGCTCCGCATCTGGGAGCCCTATGCCTCGGATTTTAGGGGTCATGTAAAAGCACCCTTAGCTAGTTAGAACCAGAGTTTCTATACATGTCTCTCCCTTGTATTCCTCTAATAAACACAAGCATTTTCATTTTCTTATGTGTGGACACGATTCCTTTACAAATGAGAATTTTGTTCAGATAACAATTTTAGGTTTCAAAGGGCTGGATCCACAAATTAATACTGCCCTTTTATGGCTGGTTTTGCTTACTTTCCACCATTCATAACAGGATGGAAGTTAAGAAACAGGGTCATTCTATTAATGCTAATTCACTAGACTTCAGTTGTCAAATTACATAATCTATAGCCATATCAGACTGATCTTTTCCATGACCACTTGTTTTGTCCTCCTCAATCTGAAGCATTTCTATACTATTCTCATCATATTTATCAGCTTGATCAATGGCTAAATTATTGGATTTGCAGTCTAGAACAGGGGTGGGCAACTGTCGGCCCTCCAGAAGTTTTGGACCACAACTCCCACAGTCCTTTGTCATTGGCAATTTAGGCTCAGAATTCTGGGAGTTGTGGTCCAAAACATCTGGAGGGCCAACAGTTGCCCATCTCTCATCTAGAACATGCGGACAGCTCTAGGACAGGTGTACAAACCTAGATCCTTAATTCCTTAGAACTTGAGGAAGTCATAAAAGACTTCCAAGGATAATTAAGTATTATTTATAGTATGGCATATAGGTTTTGCTAGATAAAGAGACAGAAGATAGGAAGTGTTTTCTATTTACAGAGCTGGAAGTTAGGCTCCAGGCCTTCACATTCTCAAGTGAAGTGTGAAAAGAACCAGTTACTTACCTGTAAAGGTGGTTCTTCGAGTGTACCTTCGTGAAGCCACACAGATGGGTTTCCCAGCACGCATGCACGGAGGTCGGACTTCCCTAGCAATAGTTCATTAATCTTCTCCTCCCTTTCTCCGTGCATGAATGAGAGGCTTCCTACCCAAATGCCTCAGTTCTCTCGTAACCACCAGCATGACAGGTAAGTACTGGACACAGCATGATGAGTCAAGGGGAGGTGGGCGGGTTCTGTGTGGCTTCATGAAGGTCCACTCAAAGAACCACCTTTACAGGCAAGTAACTGGTTCTTCTCCTTCGTGGCCTTTGTGAAGCCACGCAGATGGTTGATTAGAAGCAGTACTCACGGGAAGGTGGGAAGTCATGCTGTCACAAAGGAAAGGACGGCTCTCCCTAAGAAAGTGGAAGACCTCATTTGAGCCTCCATCCAATAGTGCTTCACGAAAGGCGTAGGTGTTGACCATGCATTACAAATGTCCTGCAGGGGAGTGGTATCAGGAGACAGATATCTATTCTCATGCGCTCCCAAACGCATCTGGTGGGGCCGCTGTGAGATACAGAGGGAATGCCCCTGAAGAAGGCAGCTGAGGATGCTACTGCTCTGGTACAGTGGGCCCAAACAGGACACGGCAACAGCCTCTTGGCTAACTCATACGCTAGCTTGATAGTGGAAACGATCCAGCATGAAAATCACTGGGGAGAAACAGGAGACCCTCTAGAACTAGGATTGTAACAGATAAACAACCTTTGTGTATTTTGAACAGACGCAGTTCTGGACATGTAAAAGGCGAGAGCATGACGACTCCAAGGAGTGAAGGTCCTGTTCCAGAGGAGAAGACGGATCCAGAAAGAAGGTAAGCAAGGAGACGGGTTGGGAAAGGTGGAAGGAGGATACCAGCTTAGGGAGGAAGGTAACATCAGAATATGCTAACACTTTGCCCTAACTGAAGATATGGAAGATTGCAACAGAGTTCACAGAGTTTACTGAACCTTCTTGCAGAAGTGATGGCTAGAAGGCCATCTTGAAAGTGAGGAGGTGAAGGTCCGTAGTCGCCATAGGCTCAAAGGGTGGCTGCATAAGCTGTCGCAGAACAAGGGAGAGAAAGCATTGAGGCAGGACTGGTTTACGGTAATGGAAGGTGTTTTTTAAACCTCGCAAGAATAACTTCAAGCAGGGATGTCAGAAAAACCGAGACGCCTCCGAATCGAGAGGCTGGTTAGCCACAATAGCAGAAAGGTATACACGGAGGGAGGCCATAGAGAGGCCAGACTTTTTAAAGTACAAGAGGTACTGTAAAACATGAGTTAAAGATGGGCTGAAAGGTGAAAAGCCTATCTCAGCTGCAAAGGAGAGAAATCTCTTCCACTTGTAGCTATATAAGCGATATGTGGAAGGTTTTCTGCAAATAGTGAAAACTGTATCCATTAGTTCCTGATCCTCCAAGCAGTGAGCGGAAGTTGAGGAAGGTTTGGGTGGAGAATTTGATCCCTTTGTGTGACAGAAGGTTTGGAATTGCAGGAAGATGTTGGAACTCCTGAGCCATGTTGAACAGGTGGGTGAACCGGGGCTGTCTCAGACACCATGGGGCTATGAGGATGATGTTCAGCCTCTCTTGCAATATTTTGCTGTCTACCTTGTGGAGAAAAGGAATTGGGAAGAAGGCATAGAGAAGGTTGGATTTCCAAGGAAACATTAGATCATTCCCCTCTGAACCATGGTCCTTTCTGGCCCTGGAGCAAAACTGAGGGCATTTGGCATTCCCCTGGGCAGCAAACAGGTCCACCAATGGAGTGCCCCAATGATGGTACAGGTGATCGAACATTGGCTGCTGTAACTCCCAATTGTGAGATGTGTTTTGTCTCCTGCTCAGGCCATTGGCGTTGATGTTCTTTGAGCCTGCCAGGTGCATGGCTATGGGGTGAATGCAGTGAGATAGACACCACTCCCAGAAGTTGATGGTCAATGAAATAAGGCCTTTGGAATGAGTGCTGCCTTCTGTGTTGATGTAGTACATGGTGGTCATGTTGTTGGTGACCACCTGTACTACATTGCTGGAGAGGTATCGGGCAAACTCATGGAAGACCTTGAAGACTGTGAGCAACTCCAGCTGGTTGATGTGGAGGAGACATTCCTGAGGGGACCAGCTATTGTGTAACTTGAAGTCCAAGCATAATGCCTTCCAGCTGGTGTTGCTTCCATCCACTGTCACTTGTATTGTAGGAAACGGAGCGTGAAATGGATGGCCAGTCATGAGGTTGGAGGCGGTGGACCACCAGGTGAGTAAAGGAGGTAAGTGTGGTGGTATGGCTCAAGATTTTGGTGGGAAGGTTGAACACTGGGTTGAAGCAAGAGAGGTACCACACCTGCAGGTGGCACAGCTTCAGCCTGGCATAGGATAATACTTCTGTCATTGATGCCATGTACCCTAAGAGTTTCTGCATCTGAATAGCCTGCACTCAGTTGTTGGGCTAGAATAATGGAAGAAGGGAGACGATCTCTTGAAGACGATCCAGAGGTGGAAAGGCCATGGCCTGGTTGGCATCGAGGGTTGCTCCTATGAAAGAAACTACTGGGGAGGGAACAAGTTTTGATTTTTTCATATTGATTTGTAGGCCGAGGTTGGAAATAATTTGAGGAACAAAGGTGATACCTTTTTCCGCCTGTGCCTGGGACTCTGACACAATGAGCCAGTCATCTTAAGTACGGAAACACTGTGATACCCTACCATGAGATAGGCTGCCATTGGTGCCATGCATTTGGTGAAGACCCTTGGGGATGTGGCCAAACCAAATGGCAGGGCGGAATATTTGAATATGTTGTTGCCGAGAACGGACCTCAGGAATCGACAGTGTGCTGGGATGATAGAGATGTGGAAGTATGCATTTTTAAATCCACAACTCCAAACCAGTCTCCTCTGTGAAGAAGTGGAATGATCTTTTCCAAGGTCACCATTCTGAACTTTGATGTTACAAGGAAGGTGTCGAGAACTCAGAGGCCCAAGATGGGGCGGAGACCACCATCCTTTTTGGGAACAGCAAAGTATCTTGAATAGTGACCTAGAAGAGCTTGTGCAAAAGGAACTGGTTGGATGGCGTGCTTTTGCAGGAGTGATGTTACTTCTTCCAGCAGACAGGGAGAAGGGTCGTTGAGAAAGATGTTCCCCAACAGGGGAAAGAAAAGAATCCAACAGGCAACCTTGAGAGATGAGTGAGAGGACCCACTGGTCCATGGTTATCACCTGCTATGCCAGTAGAAAGGCCACGAGGCAGATAGGATGTGGGGAGTCAGAACTCATCCCTTTGTCTTCTATCCTTGGAGTTTGAGGCATGCGAAGTAAGGGACTTTGACGTCTTCCCTTTTGAAGTGGAGAAGGAAGGGTAGGAAGAAGGCTGGGAAGGGCAGTCCCGAGATGGTTGTTTGCCATAGGAAGAGCAAAATCCAGATGTGAAAGCTGGTCTCTTAGGTTGAAAGCGAAAGGGTTGCTGTGGACACTGCAGAATGACGTTAAGTTTTTTTTGGCAGTGTTTTGCTTCTTATGCCTATCCTCCATCAGGTCATCCATTGTGGGTTGGAAATGACCATCGCCCTCAAAGGGAGGTGTTCTATTTGCATTCTGTGGTCCTTGGAGAGGCATGTAGATTACAGCAAAACATGTCTACGTAAGCCTATGGCAGCTCCCAAAACTTTTGAAGTGCAGTTGAAAGCGTACCTAGAGGAGCTCAACTGCTGTGCTACAAGGGCCATAGCTTCTTCAAAAATGATGGAGGCATCTGACCTCTCGCATTCAGGAATGAGGTTCAAGAATGATTGCAAGTGGGAGAGAAGCTTGGTAGTTTGAGATTTTAAACAAGAGGGCCACAAAGTTGTAAATGTTTCGACCAACAGTGTCTAATTTTCTGCCTTCCTTCAAAGGTGGGATTGGGACTGTTTGGTTTGGGACTGCACTTGAGTGGAAGTGACTAAAACAGAAATAGGTTGTGGATGTTTGCTTAGGAAAGGTGCCTTCTCATCATGACCTTGTATAAAGATTCAATCTTTCTCGAAACCGACATGGATCCGATCTTCTTGAAGGACTCCTCCACCATTGAAAGAAAGGATGGAATCATTGATTGGTGTGTTGGTGTGGCTTCTTCCCAAGAGATTTTTCCAAAATATGATCCATGTGGAATGATCTCGGATGGCGCATTGGGAGCTCGATGAATTTTGCCATATGCAGCACAAAAACAGTGTAGTTGCACATGGCTTCAAATGATGAAGGCAGAGAACACTCTTCCGTGTTCGAATCAGGAGTAGTGGCAAATTCTGGGGACTCCTGATCAGAATAATTGACCTCAGATGTCGAACCCAAATCCGAGGGCGTATTTGAAGTCGAAAGATGGGATGGAAGATCCGAAGAGTCAGCCGGCTTAATGGACCACTGCTTTCTGTTGAAACAGAGAGAAAAGGCCAGAATAGGAGGCATCAGTAATGATAAGGAAGAGGCAGAAGCCGAAGGCATTGAAACCAAAGACCTACACCTCTTTTTCAGGATGGAAGAACCTGGCTCAGGATCGGTGGATGTCAAAACCAAAGCCGTAGCAGGGAGTGTTGTGACTGTTGATACCAAAAATGTCTTTGTTAGGGCTGAAGATGTAGATGTTACAATTCGGGACAAAAGAATCCTGTAACGGTACCGAGGTACAGGATGGATCCTTGACAAGGTGCAGCTGTTTGTGGTGCTATTTCTCCATGTGGTGCTTCTTGGCCTTCCAGGCAGAGGCAACCGGATTGCCTCTGCCTGGAAGAGTTATCAATCGCTGATCACTCTAGGCACCAGAGTGATCAGCAATTGAGCAGACCTTGAAAGGGTGGACCGAGACACCATCAATATCGATGGAGAAGAAGCCTGAAGAACAGGAGTGGTCGATGCTGTGGTCGGATCCGAAGATCCAGTGCGAGACTAAGCATCAGTTGGAGATGTTGAACCAAAGTAACTGGCACAAAGAGATCCTTCATCAGGCTGATATGGGGCGACTGCTCTGAGACCGAGTCCTTGCTATTGGAAGACAAACCCGAGGACTCTGATGAAAAGAGTGGGTCAAGCTCCAGGTGATGAGAGAAGGTAGGAGTCTAACCCGATGAGATCAATGATTCAGATTCGACGAGAATCACCTTGGAGCTCTTAGAAGTTGAAGTTGAAGACTTTTTTGAGGGTGGTTTTGACTTCGAAGTCTTCTCCAAGAAAGGCAGTTCTTGGGACGAAACCTTGGAAACAGACGGGCTTGAATAAGATTTAGTTTTCTCTATGGATTGTGGAGCAAGATATTTTTTTCTTTTTTTTTCTTTTTTTTTCTCCCACCATCTGCTGCTGTTGTATTGTCTGGGTTTTTTTTTTAGTTTATTAGTTTAGTTATTATTTATTTTAGTTGTTGTTTTATAACTTGTTGTTTTGTATACCCATTGTAAACCGCCCGGAGTTCCTTTTAGGAAGACGGGCGGTATATAAGCTGTATAAATAAATAAATAAATAAATAATTAAATAAATTTTTCCAGTAGGAAAGTATTCAGATGGTTCTTCCAGTTTTTAAGAGCCTGGACACTGAAACCTTTACATATAGAACAGGCTTCAGGACGGTGGGATTCCCTGAGGCAGCAAAGGACGGTGGGATTCCCTGAGGCAGCAAAGACAACGAAGGTGGCCATCGGTGTGAGGGATTTTGGCACCACATGAATCACATTTCTTGAAAGGTGGCAGAAATGCCACAAACTTTCCAGAAAGAATAAAAAATGTGGAGAAAAAACGCTATCACGGGGAGACTACGAAATGTGACCTCTTATTACAGCAGTAAGAGAGAACTGAGGTGTTTGGGTGGGAAGCCTCTCGCTCATGCGCGGACCAAGGGGGGGAGGAGACTAACGAACTATCCTATTGCTAGGGAAATCCAACCTCCGCGCATGTGCGCTGGGAAACCCATCTGTGTGGCTTCACAAAGGCCATGAAGGAGAAGTTCTAGGAACATTCAAGTTGTCATAAACAGCTACTTGAAGCCAGTAGCTATTATTTTTTGAAACCACACATTTTATTTACAGTTCAAAATTATAGTTTTGTCTCCTAATTGCAATAGGACCGTATACTACGAGAAAGAAAAGGTCTGAATTCAATCCCATGAAGCCAAGAACATAGAACATTATTATAAGGTAGTTTAGAATCCAATTTCCATAGTACGTATAGCTAAGTGTTACTGTTATGCTCAAGATGTTTCAGAATAGAAATATCCATAAAATCTGAATAGATATTTAGAAGGCTTTTTTCTTGTTTTGAAGTACAGTTAGTTAGAAAAATAGTTTCTTTGACTTAATAAACATATTTTAAAGAGTTTTGTTAAATCTTCCAGATGGTTGCCTGTACCAGTTTCTAACTTCCATTCCCCTCCCCACCAAGTAGAATTTATTTTCCTTGGAGCACTGCAAACATGGTAACTGCAGAGGGAGAAATAGTCTAAAACACTAATAAAAACAGTTTCTAAAGGAAGTGGACAGACGTTGAATGGATGTGTAGAACATTTATACTCACATTTAATAGGCTTGTGATGGCATCAGGCTGCACTTTGCTGATGTTGTCATAGCACGGCCAGACAATTTTCCTCTTGCTGTGGGAAGGTGACACATCCATCTGATCAAGTTCATCTGGATTACTACATTTTGTAATTACCATGGTCCAGTCGTAAGATGGGCCAGTGGACAAAGTCTCTTCTACGTAGTAATCCCACTTCTTAAGACTGGATATATTTACATTTGGTTTTAATACCTGTACAAAAGAATGACTGCAAATTACAAAAGCATGGTGGCTTCCACGTGCCATTTCCTTCTCTTGCCCTGGCTTAAAAAACAAAGTGAAACAAGAACCTTGTCCAGCCTACTCTCCTGGACTTCATCTGTTATAGATAGCAGCTGGAATGTTTCTAACCTGATTTTTTTCTGAATTGCATTGGGAAGCTGTGTAAATTGTATGGCCAATAAACCCCTTATATTGTGGAAAGTATTTAAACAGACTTCAGTTTTCTTAAAGTGAAGCATATTGTTAAGCAGTTAAATTCTATTCTCAACTTCAGATCTGACATTGGGAACTACACCCAAACACATTCCATTTATCTAGAATATGTTAAGCTACTTCTGCACCATGAAGATGAGTGGCTGCTTTGCTTAGAATAATTTTTCTGAAATAATGCAGAAATTGGTGAGATTGCCACATCAAAGTAAATATGGAATTCATATATTCAGAAACTCCACCAGAACATACCAAAAAAAGCAAGCATATTTTGGTACAGTGGCACCCTGACTTAAGAGCAGCTCAACTTAAGAACAATTTGACTTAAGAGTGGAAAACTGCTGCCTTACAAATTTTAGATATGGTCTGCTCGACTTACAAATATTTTTTTTCATTTTTTCAACTTATTTTTTCAATTTTTTAGATAGGTACCCCAACTTAAGAGTAGTTCAATTTAAGAGCATGCATTTGCAACAGATTAAATTTGTAAGTTGAGGTACCACTGTAGATATTTTTGTCCAGTGGCACCTGTCAGGACTTTGATACAGCGAGATCACCGGATCCACTCCAACCTAGTTCCATCCTTCCCTGCACTGCCAGATTAAGACCTGTCTATAACAATTGTTTTCCCAGTGGAAAGTCCTTGTGTTTTTAGTGTGAAGGTGTACCAAGGCTGGGGCTTGATCCCCTTAATTTGTGGCCGCTTTTTCACCTATTCCAATCATAATGACTTCTTCAAAGAAATTAGAGGGAAATATATTTTCCACGCAATACCTATAAGGAAAAAATCATTCAAGTTTGACTTAATTCATTATGTCTTGCAACAATATATGAGTAAGACATAAGAATACTGTATAGTCAAAACATTTAAATAACACATGCAAGACATATTTTGATTATATGTTTGTTAAAAGTTTCAGTTTTTTTCAATATACTGTATTAATGCTGAATAACAAATAACAATTTTAAAACATGTCAAAGAATCCCACAACTATAATGCTACTGAACTAAAGCAGAATTACATAGGAAGCTTGCTTTTGAAAAAAAAGAGAAACTTTACCATGTATGAGTTTCCTTTGAAAAGAACTCAAAAAACAAACTGTATATGTCTGGGCAGTGTGGGACAGCAGTTTGAATGCTGGACCAGATGCAGGACATTGAAGTTTATATCTCAAATGGCCCATGAAATCAACTGAATGGCCTTTGGCCCATTGCATACTCTCAGCCTGGTCTATCACATAGGATTTTGAGGACAAGGTGTGGAGAAGGAAGTCATACAAATTGCTTGGAATTAATTAGAAGAATGGCAGTATACAAATATAAACAATAAATACACAAACCTGCTGGATGTGTCTTTTGTTCCTGGCCAGGCTCTAATCAGTGTCTGGGTTCAATAATGGGCTGGATGTGGGTGAATAAACTGAAACTTAATCCAGCAAAGACAGTAGTGTTCCTCTTCAGTTGAAAGGCAATTCATGGAACACATATGCTGCCAGTGCTGGATGGAGTTACATAACCTCTGAAAACAGGTGCACAGCCTGGAGTCCTCTCTGAGGCTGGATGCCCAGGTTTTGGCAGTGCCAAGCGTGCCTTTATACAATTAAAACTGGTGCACCAGCTGCATCCATTGCTGGAGTGCTCTGATCTGGCCACAGTGATACATGTCTTAGTTACATCCCAGCTGGATTACTGTAATGTGCTCTATGTGGGGCTACCTCTGGAAGCTGTCTGGAAACTTCCATGGGTCCAAGACACAGCAGCAAGATTGTTAACAGGCTGGTTACAGGGATCACATAACCCCCATTTACAACATCTCCACTGGCTGCCAATCTACTTTATTTCTGAGCACAATTCAAAGTGCTGGTTCTAAACTATAAAGTGCTAAATGGCTTCGGTCCAAGCTGTCTTAAGAACTATGTGTCTATGGCCTGTTTGGAGATTAAGATTATCAGGGGAGGCCTTTCTCTCAGTCCCATTACCTTCACAGATGCATTTGGTAGGGAGACTGGAGAGGGCCTCCTCAATTGCCGCTCCCAGACTTTGGAAGACCTTCCAACAAGAAGCCCAGCTGGTCCCATCTTTTGGTGTTGCTTTTGTTTACTGTTTTAATGTGGTACTGTTTGATCCCTTGTAGTATTTGCATACTTTTTATTTACAAGGAAGGAAGGAAGGAAGGAAGGAAGGAAGGAAGGAAGGAAGGAAGGAAGGAAGGAAGGAAGGAAGGAAAAAGAGCAAGAAGTACATATAGACTGTTAAGCATTCTGTCAGTCGACTTATCTGAAAGTCTCAAATGAGTCTGAACTGAGTGAACATTCATTCCTGTATAGGAAAAGTTTATTTAGGTAGCATGATTACAAAAAGCTGAAGCGTTTCTGCTTAATACCTCTGTTTCAACGGGTGCATAGAGGTAATTGAAAAACACAGGGCTTCTTTTGTGTATTTTTTCGATGCATTCCCACATGCATATGCCTTTTTTGCCATGCTTCTCTCCTTTATCATCAAATAGTGTTCCTAAAGAAAAAGAATAAAACACTAAATGAAATTTTACTTACAATATAAAATCCACAGTTGGTGCTTGGTGCAAAAAGGGTTAGAGAACCACAGATGCTTTGTCAGGAAGAAAATATGAATTTCCCCTCTGAAAATGTATTTATACTTTATATAATATAACAAAATAAGACTAATAGATATGTATATTTGAAGACTTTCACAGCTGGGATCTGATGGCTATTTTGGGTTTTTCAGGCTGTTTGGCTGTGTTCTGTAAGTTTTTCCTCCTGATGTTTCGCCAGTCTCTGTGGCTGGCATCTTCAGAAGGCAGGAGCTCAGGGAGCTGGGAGTTCTCTCTGTACTCTGGGGTATAGAATGAGTGAGTTTGTGAGTTTTTAAAGTTGTGGGAAAGGGGGAACTTGTCCTATGCAGGCAAATAGGTATTAGTCATTGTACTGTGATGTGGAGGAATTAAGAAATTTCACTGCAAAAAGGGAGGGTCGATCCATCTCTGTGGTTGATGGGTGTAGTTAGCCAATCTATGGTATGAAGTGATCACTGGTGCTTGTGGCTGGGTGGGAATCAATGATCATTTGCAGGCTGTATTTTTCAGTAATGTAAGCCAGGTTTTGTTGATATGTAGACTTTTTTCTTTTCTGTTGAAGCTGTAATGGTGTTTGTGGATTTCAATGTCTTCCCTATGTAGTATGACATAGTGATTGCTAGTGTTGTCCAGTACCTCTGTGTCCTGGAAGATGATCAGTTATTCCCACCCAGTGACATCAAATAATTGCAATTGAGCAATTTTCCAATACTACTTTTGACTAACAGACACAGAGAGATTATGTTTTACATCTGTATGGTAAAACACCTGACATGCTTCTTGTAATTCCTACTTCATTTGTCTCCTCAGGGCAATTAACCCTCTCCACCTCCCCAAATTATACTTGTTAAAAGTGTGCTGGTTTCAGAACAATTGCACATCTAACTGCTACAGAGTTTCTGTTTGCAGTGGCAACTTTGAAAATAAAGCATCCCTACCAAAAGGTCAAAACCAAAACTGTTGACTGCCATTGTACCTGGGGAGAAGTGGCTAGTGAAGAGAGGAATTTGGAGTTTAAGAAAGCCAAAAGACTACTTAGATTTCATCTTCTGAAGGATCTCCTAAATGCTTCAGGAACATCAATGGTGGAAAATTAATGTGGGTTATTTAACTGCTTGTAGATATATTAAATATGATTTTAACTATCAGTTTCATGAACTGTTTAGCAGTGATCAATTGTGGAGAAAAGAAAGCAGGGTTAATCCAAGACAAGCATACCCACTTAAGGGTGGAAATAAACATGGAAGCTAGAAGACACTAAGTCAAATCTGAACATTAAATAAGCATGACTACTAACAAAGCCTACGTGTTCTAAGGGGAAAAGGATATTTAACCCTACTTCATAGTTTCAAAAATGAGACTAAAGACCATACTCTTTGAGCTCTGGGAGCAAGGCGGATATCTTACTATGGAGGAGATCCCACTATGGCATCTGCCTTTTTGGCACCACGGATGGGTGAGAACTGCCTTTGCATAACTAGAAGCACCAGCTATAATGTTTCCAGGCAGTGGGCTCCTGCTGTTCATAGAACAAAGGCACTGAGAAGTTTTTTTAAATAAATTGTAAGAAGAACCATACCAAACCAGAAGCAGAAACAGGAAAATAATGGGAATGGGGGGCCCTAACTGAAGATCATATTGTTTGGAATTTTTGAAATCTTCTGTGAATAAAGCAGCACACTTTCATGTTAAAAGGCTTGTCTGGAACAACCTGTTGAATGGGAGTAATAACTGCATAACAGGGATCATTAAATGGCCAACATAAATTCTCCAACATAACAAGATGGAAAGAATCTCAGTACAGTATATCAAGAAATGGAAGGTGTATTTCTTTTCCTATACAGATTGCTGTCTCAGTATAATGCCTTCTTAGACTACTAGTACCTCTAGATGTTGATGTTAACGTTGAGCCATGCTTTGGAATAGAAATAAAAAACCAAAATCTACAATGTTGGTCGTCCTTACCATGTTCTAGTCGTTCATAGTCTGAGTCCAGCAGGAATGTCTTAAATCTATTGGAAACATAGTGAAAGGCTAGGAACTTCAAGTAATACTGGCTGAATTCAAATTCTGTTGGATACTGGCTGTGAATCTGAAATATATAGAAAATGGAAATATTCATCAGAATTTTCTGTCAAGACTTACTAAAAGAATTAAATACCATAGATGGATTACACTTTTATCACTCAAACCTTCATGCAAAGTACTGTATAACCATCTTCCTACTTCCTATTGCTAGATCAAAATAAAGATTATTCACACATATATATCATGAAGGAGGAAACTATGTATAGGAAATCCCCACCTATCCATAATGTTTAGAAGCCAGAAATGAGTACAGCTAACTCCTTTAAGGCAAGATCTCCTCCTTGGTCACAGGTCTCAAAAGTAATGTCCTCAGCATTAGGTTCTGCACCTTCTCAAGTGGCTATAAAATTCTTCTTCTGGGTTTGAAATACAGTTATCAGAATGAACAAAAAGTGGCCAAAATCCTATTTCTACAACCAACATAAGTCAAATAATATAAACTGCAGTAGCAAATTGCTGCTAGTCAATAAATTAAAGAAATAGTATATATGGAACTATGTTGTGTACTAATTGTTTAGTTTGGCATGCAACAAGGACTAGTCCCTCCACTCCTATCTACAATACATTCCAGTAGGCTGTTTTGGAAAATATAGCAGCAAAGCATCAATTGCCTGCATATGCTAAACAGAGGAGGGTATGTGAGTTGTGTAAATGTGCGAGTGATTGTTTGAAGACAACATTTCCCCCTGCATGACAACAGACAACATTTTCCCCTGCATGGTCTCTGTGCATTCACACATATATGTAAAGACAAGCCAACCTATCTGCAAAGGCTTCCAGAAGACAGACAAATAGGCACCTGCACTCACAGGAGGAAAAAAAAAAGCTATTCAAAAGAAACATCCTTCCAAGATCAGATGTCAGTTTGGTTAGTTTTGGATGATGCTTCTCAGGCAGGGAAATCTCCTGCAGAAATGCACTAGTAATGGCTGCTGTCCTGGTAGAGTGATTCCTCTGACCAACTGGCAATGTCTGGTTAATATGGCAGCATAATCATTTTTTGATCCATTTAGCAACACATTGTGAGGAGCCTGGCAGGATTTTCTTAGATCTATAAGGAGCCAAAGCTGAAATGTGTTTCCCTTACCAAAGAAGAAAGAATGTTCCTTAATGAGTTGGGGCCTATTGCCTCTTGGTCGCGGTCACAGAACCACTGAAGTTTTTGATCTAATATTGAAGTAAATGCATCAAATTATGAGGTCACCCATACACTCGTCATAGAGTCAGTCTCTGTTGACTTGTAGAGCTGTAGTTGGGGTGCCTTTCAGAGGCATGAAGAAGTAGCATTGGGGCAGCATGGAAGTAAGAAGGTTCCTCTATTTCTTGCCATAATGACCCCCCCCCCCCGGTAACAGAATTCAGTCTGGAGGTTTTCTACCGAATTGTGGAACCTCAGATTCTTTGTTTCTGGAAGTCCCATCCCTAGTGAAGAACTGAAGATTATTTTATTGGTATTGTGTGAGATCAAGAAGTTGCTTAGAGTGGAAGGAGGTGGATTTTTAAAAAAAAATCAAGGAAGACTGTAGGAACAGTCCAACGTGGCAGGTGGTTATAAGGGATAATTAGATTGTCTCTACCAGTTAGGTTGATGACTTTGTGAGGTGGATGGCATATTTTGATACAATTAGCCATATTCAATAGGTTAGAGTCTCTTCATGAGTTTTGAGTTGGTCCTGTGGAGATTAGTAGTCACAAACCAATTGTCTCCTAAGTCAGTACCAAGGTTGTTGTTGTTATCAACATTGATGAAGCAAGTGCCGAATACTGAGGTGATACAAAGGCCTGTGAAAGTAATGCTGAATGGACTATTGACATAAAGGTAGCCAGTAAGGTGGGCTGGTCACTTTAAAGACCACACCCAGTGAGTCTTTCCAGTGCAATTTCTATGTTGTCTTCTGGGGTTTTTAGGAGAAGGAGAGGTAGTTGAGTTGTGACCTGCTTGGAAAGAAAGAGAATGTTTATGCTTTAAATAAAAGAGAATAGGGCTGGGATGTGTTTAATTTTTTTCTTAACATTCACCAATAGATTCACTTCTAGTTTTTGTAGCTTGTAAATGTTGTTGTTTGGGGGCAAACAATTACTTGCTCTGTCCTAGTTACAAGGCTGTTGATACTTCTCTATAGAAGTACAGTCACCCCCCGCCATTTCCCGGTTCAGGTACTGTGGTCCCACTATATCAAGGGATTGCAGTACCTGCGGGGGGGGGAGCGATCGCATTGCTCCCCGCCGCCCCCACGCCCCTCTGATCGCCCCCTGCCCCCACCCGACCCGCTTACGCATATCTTGGATTTTCATGTGTCGCAGGTTGGGTGGGTCCCTAACCCCTGCGATAGGCGGGGGGTTACTGTATAAGAATATTTGTCTATAGAAGTAATAGTGCTGGAGGCATTCAACAGAAGATTAGGCAACCATCCATTGATCAGGTGTACCATATTTTTTCATCTACAGGATGACCCTCCACTTTTCCAACCCAAAATTACAGTTTCACAACCACATGGCTTTCTTCTTGTCTTATTGCTGTGTATAAGATGACCCTCAGTTGTTAATCTAAAATTTTTAGAGAAAAATATAGTCTAGTACATGGAAAAAATTCTGTACTTTGATTTGGATTCCTGCACTGTGCTGGGAGTTGGACTTGATGGTCTTATAGAACCCTTCCAACCCCAGAGAAGTGGAGTAAACAGAAGACCGAATGGCTCCAATACATCAGCTCACATTAGGATATTCTTCATCTCATTTTCATTAATATCTGTCACAACTGTTATTTCTTCTAATTACCTAAAATCATTCATGGCTCACTAACATCTAATTCTGTTTATTGAAGAAGTAAAACAATACATTACAAGTAGAACAAGAAATGCATATTAAAAACAGATCTTAAGCCCACAAATAAGGGGGGGGGGAAGAAACATGAAAAAGGGAAAAGCTACTCTGGGCTTATCTACATAGTCTTGAGAGTGGGCTGGTTCAGTCTAAATTCAACTGCTAGAGGTTGCAGACAGGTCTGCCATAACATCAAGCCAGCACTGTTAGAGAGTGTGTGTGTTTCTTGCTTCAAGGGCTGCTGCTCTGTTATGCTCTGTTACAGAATACACTATTCCAACCCTAGCATCTCCAGTTAAAAGACTGCAGGTAGCCAAGTTGAAAAAGCCAAAAGAGATAACCCTGGAACAAGTAAAGCAATGATCTTTACTCAACAGATGGCGGTTCTGTGTGCATACATAATGCAGGGTCTTTGAACCCCTAAAGCCAACACCATGTAGATATTTTGTGAAGAGAGAGGCTGTAGGGCAGAGAGAAGCAGAGAAAATGAAACGTCGGGTATCTTTCTCTGAGTGCATGTAGAAGTTTATAGTCTTCCATCTCAGTACTGACATTTCCCCCCTCAAAAGGTGCCTGTTGGAAATATAAACTTGAGCAGTTTGGAGGCTAAATCATGGTGAATGTTAACCATGCATTTTGTGTCCCTCCTATTTTTCCTCAGTTAAGGAACACAGAACTCTGCACATCAGATCATATGTTGAACTCAGTATTTTCTATTTTGACTGGCAGCAGTTCTCCAGTATCAGAGGCAGAGGTCCTTCCTTACAGTCACTTGGTTAAACTGGTGAGGCCATTGACTAGAAATATACTTCATGCCTAAATCATCATCATCATCATCATCATCATCATCATCATCATCATCATCATCATCATCATCATCATCATCATCATCATCATCATCATCATATTTGGAAGAGACCTTATTGTTTATTCAGTCTTGCCCTTGTCAAGGAGGCACAGTGGGGAAATGAACCCCCAACCTTTGGCTGCACAGCCAGATGCCCAAACTACTGAGCTATGTCCATAGGGAATATATAAAACTTGTACCACATTTGTATTGAGAAATGTTACATGTAAAATGCAATATTATTTCCACGTGATTATTCAATACATTAAGCAGACAGAAGCTGCTGCAGAAGGTGATGAGCATTTCATAGTATGACATCACTGTCACCAACTCTGTCTTCCACAAACAACTAGAAGTTCTACCAGATGCTGCTGTTAGGCTGTCATTATGAATTAATGATTCATATTAATAAGTCAGCTCACACCTGGAGATACTGGCATAAACAATGGCTTTTTGGAAGATGATACAGTTCTATTTTAAGCTTTATAAATTCTCTGAAGTTGAAACAAGGACAAGTATTTTGTCTATCATATTTTGATCTCACCCAATACATTAAAAGAGGAATGTTGTTAAATTGTATTTGATTATCTTGTTTGAGCAGCATACTTGTGAATTTGTATCACAGATAAAAAAAATTGTATCTTTGAACATGCAGATAAATATGAGATAATGTTGCTAGAAAATGATGTTCTACATTTTCAAGACTTGGTACATTGCAGAGTTGTTGAACACAAGATTTAATAACCTCTCAAGGAGAAAAACTGCATGTGTAAGAGCTACATAGTGCTCACTATGAGAGGCTTGGAGCCAACAACAGGCACAGATATTACAATTGTGCCCTGTTCACAAACTGACCTGTAATATCTTCATATCCTATGTTAAAAACATAATATTGAACTGGGTGACCCAGTCTGCTTGTTTTTGTTTCTCTGTGCTGGGAGCCGAACTATTAACCCATAATTTAAAGAGAGCACTGGATAATTGTTTAAATCTTTGATTGTCATTGAAGCTTTTCAAACCTTTCACATTTTTGTCTGCCTATAACTTGTCTGAAATAATTTCAACTGGAATGACTGGTTATCTGTAATGTACAGTTTGGGGTAAAGAGGCATATGTAAATATTGTTGTACATGTTCATAAAAATCTTAATATGTAGAAGCCAAAATTTTGTTGCTTTGTTATATGCATGGAAGATAGAGAGCATTACTTACAGTGGGTTCAAATATGCCTGAAAATCCAAGTGGGAACTTAGTAAATGTCAGGGAAAAGTGCTGCACCTTACAGTGTTTGATTTCCACAGGCTAACCATATAACAGGATTTTGGCCAAAGTTTCATAAATATGAATGTGGATTACTGGCTGCAAACTTCCATATTTTGCAAATCTGTGACATACATTTGGAGTCTACAAGAGAGAATGGCGAGGGCATGGCCTTACTTTCCAAGACTGAAACAAAATAGGAAAGACAGGAACGGACAGCTGCCGCTGTTGTTTGTTTTCTCAAAACTGTTCATAAGTAACAACCTGGGTATATGGATATAGATTGTATGACCTCTATTGAAGATGTTTACAGACATTTACTTGAATTTTTGCATGCAGACACATTACAGGAAATGTAATAGCTACACTTACCTGGTGTACACAATCCAAGAACTGCAGAAAAATAGGAGCAAACCCGCTCCCCTGACAATTGAGGGTCAAATTACTGCGCTGGCTAAATTTATGACCAAAGGACAGCCATTCTTTTTCTATCAGCATTCTGAAGCCTTCAAGTGTTCGATAGAACGGATCACTGATTAACTGCACAAGTGACACCACCTAGGACATAAAATGAAAAATTGTTCATTAACACTTTTACAGTGGATTTTAGCATAGATCACATATATCAGTAGCTCACCAGCACATTCATGAGATTAGTAGCAGCCAAAATACCTGGGCACTGCAGTAAGATATTTTTCTTGCCATCATTCACTTTACCAGGTATGCAGTGTTTCGTGGCAGAAATGTAGCATTGCACAACTAAACCACTGCATCCTTTGTAGGGTGGAAGCAACCCATAGTAGCACCATTTTGTGTGCAATGACATTATTTGTAAAGGTAGGACCACCACACCCCTCCATAACTTGGCCAGTTGCAATAGTAAACAGCTGAGAGATGTGAATTGAGACTCAAATGACTTGACATATTGTCCAGCTGTTAAAACCTCTATTCATGCATTCTATTTTGCATTTTCATTCAGTTATATTTATTAATATCCCCTAAGAAACATTCAATTCAAATGTGAGAACATAAAAGCTGACAATAAATAAAGAAGTAAATGGAAAATAAATACAGTGGACCCTTGCATAACAAACAGTTTGTATAACATAAAATCTGTACAACATAAAAATTCGGAGATAGGGGAAATTTGCTTAACAGAATCGTCTATGGGGTGAATCCGTACAACATAAAAATGGTCACGATTAGGGATTACAGTAACCCCCCGCCTATCGCAGGGGTTAGGGACCCACCCGACCCGCGATACATGAAAATCTGCGATATGTGGAAGCGGGTTGCGTGGAGGCGGGGGGTGATCAGAGGGGCGGGCAGGGGCAGTGGGGAGTGATTTGATCACTCCCCACCGCCCACCCGTGCGGCTCCGAGGCCTCCCGGAGGGGGCGGGGGCAGCAGGGAGCGATGCGATCACTCCCCGCCCCCCGCAGGTACTGCGATCCTGCGATATAGTGGGACCGAAGTACCTGAACCGCAAAATGGCAGGGGGTGACTGTACTCTGTTTTCAATGCATTCCTATGGGAAATTTGTATAAAGGAAAATTTGCTTAACATAATTTCATTTGGAACGAATTAATTTCTTTATACAAGGTACCACTTGTACTATGTCTATAGTAATTGGTAGTACTGAATGGTTGCATAAGACTAACATTCCACAAACTTTGTTTTGAGATTAGGAATTAAACTTTTCTTTGACATAATTACAGTGCCAGAGTCTTTGCCTATATGAATGTTAAGTGAGGTTGGTTGCGTCTTAATCACCATCAAAAACATCATCACTGCATCATCACAAAATTTTATTTCATTCAGGATGCATGGATTTCTAGGAGTGAAGGTAAGATTTTCTTAAGCAACATGCACTTAAATGTGATACATTGTCTTGTAAGTACTGTGTGTTCAAGATGGATGGGGATTCGACCTTATATTAAACAAGTACAGTCAATTCATCAAGAGTGTATAGAATCCAACTATGTCTGTCAGTGGAGGGAAATCTTACACCAGCAGAACAGCAGATTAGTCACTCTCCTTCCCATCCTCCAGTATGGTCTGGAACGTCCCAATGTATCTGTGTCCTCTTCTTACTGTTAACTGTTACTCTTACTCTTACAGCTGTCGTAACTCACCTGTGCTGTGATATCCCAGCCATCTTCCAGACAAATCAAGACAGAGGAACCATTCTCAAGCAGTTCTGATATAACCACACCCAACTGCATTATTCGATGAAGCTGTAAAAAAAAAAAAAAGACAAAGGCCATTAAATAAGGATATGCTGATTAACAAGTTATTATTAATACTTTCCTTCTTGTTCCTTTTCTTAAATATTCATCTTTATGTGGTGAAGGGGTTTGAGTGTGTCAAGGAAGGTGTGGGCTATGTTGTCAGGAAGCCAGACTCCATTATCAGCCTGGATTCCTAAGTAGGGTCACCCAAGGTGGAATGGTCACAACATTTCACTCTCTTCAAGGCAGATATGGGACAGCTTTGCTTACCATGAATACCTTAGGATGAGACAGCCTACACTAAAACAAGAGATGGTGCTGGAACTTGATACTAGAGGACCACTGTTTTAAATTCCCATGCAAGCAAAGTGATGCCAAAGGTGATGCAATGAAGGCTTTTTCCTTATAGGCAGCAAGAAATGTCTGATGTTTAAGCTGGTTTCCAAAAGGAAAGAGGCACTCAAGATAATATGGCAAGTATTTGCTGGCTATTGGAGTGCATCAAAGAATTTCAGAAGATGATCTGTCTCTGTTTTATATACTACCAAAAAGTCTTAGACTGCATGGATCATCATTTTAACATTCAAAACATTTGTACTTTTAGAACTGTCAACACCATGGTTTAAGCCAGTCCTCTGCCCCAAGAAAACTGAAATCTCTGAGTTATTCCCTAACATATGACACAATGCTGGGCTTCCTTATAATTATAGGAACCCAATGAAAAAAAAAAAAAAAAAAGGCAGGATAGCCGTGTGGCCATCAAAACTTACAAAAGGAAGACTAAGTTAGAGGTGATATCTTTATAGGCCACTAATAAAATAACAATCACTGCAAGCTTTTGAGTGCAAAACATTCTTTTTAAAAGCATGTACCAAACGTCCAAGCATGGCAAAAGATGTGCTTCACCAGGAACTAATTCTTAAATGTGAAGTTCTTGGCAAGATGATAGTTGTCAGGCAGTCATCCTAAATGAGGAAGTGGGAGGGCTGTTTTAAAGGCTGTGCCTGGTATCATTGGGTTTCTCTGGGTTAGTTACTTGGTAGCTTGGCTAGGCAGACAGGACTGCAGTTAGCTGGTATCATGTTACTTATCGTTTAAGACCAACAAAGGTCTATAAAACATATTACATTTATTAAAAATACAGATTTAGTTACACATAAGATTCAAGAAGGCGATTGATATAGATACAAAGTTACTCCAACAATGTAGAAGGAAAACTAAAAACACACACGTGACAAGATTTGCAAAACACCACCACTCAAAAAATATAACCAACTTCCCACTCTAAGTAGCCCGATCTCTCAGCTTGTTCTTTTAACCCCGTTGGGAATAGCAAAAGCAGCCCAGAGACTAGACTATGAAATAGTGAATTCCCAAATAAAAATCCATTCTCCTTTTTATCACCCAGGAGGAGATTAGTATCAAATCCAAATGTACAAGGAACGTTCAGGAAAGCTATATCACCCTCTGGCTACTTATGAACACTTACTCCTTATCTCTTCCAATTGGAAAAGCACACCACACTGGGTAGCAATTAGATGTCCTTGGACCTATTCTGATGAGTTTGGCCATTGCAGGCAAGATAACGAAGGGACTTTCCCAACAACCGTGGATGGTGAATCAGTGAATATGGGGATGGTACTGTACTTGTAAACCATACTTAGAAATTACGCTTTTAGACTTCTTATTCGTCAAAGTCCTATGGAAGGTTTACAAGTCTATGAAAAACGTAAGATAAAAATAGCAAAAGAGAAAGTCGGCAGCAAAGGGTACAAACAGTATTGCACAAAGTGGTGCTGTGCAGAAAGTTAATTGACAAGCTTTAAGCTCAATGTGTTCTGAGAACTCCAAGAAGAAAGGTGATGAAAAGAGTAGAGTTGAGGCTCTAGGTCAGTGATGGCGAGCCTATGGCACGGGTGCCAAAGGTGGCACTTGGAGCCCTTTCTGTGGGCATCCAACATCACCCCTTCATAGCTACCTGTATACAGGTTAAATTACTGTACTGGCACTTTGCAAAAAAAAAAAAATTAGTGGGTTTTGAATTGCAGTTTGGGCACTCGTTCTCTAAAAGGTTCGCCATCACTGCTCTAGGTGAGCCTGTTTGGAGACGGGGCATTCTCGGAGTGCTGAATGTGACTTTTGAAAAGCTAATTAAGTAGAACCACCATTTCAAGGCCATCCTTAATAAACCGCCAATAGAATTCTGGTTACTGGGAGTTCTAAAAGTACAAGAGCCAGTGAGGTATAGTGGATAATGTTGGACTGGGACTCAGAAGATCTGGGTTCATAACACCACTTGGCCACTGCAACTTGCTGGGGAGTGGTAATTACAAATAATTTCCTGAATATTTTGAATACCTGAAAAACCTTGTTAAAACCAGAAGTTTACCATTCCCTTCTTCTGAGGTGCCTTGGAATTGTGCAGCTTGTCCAAGGTTACACTGCCTGGCTCGTCTCCTATGAGGCACAGTGGGGAATTAAACTCCCATCCTTTAGCTCCGTAGTCTGATACCTAACTCACTGAGCAATGCAGCCAGCTATTCTGCATTTTACATTCAGCCACATTACTATTCTTTACAGTTACAAAAATTTAAGTGCTGTCAGTTTAAGCTACATTTGTTTTAATTTAAATAACAGGATATAAACTGACCTTTAAGATAAAAATTGTGAATAATTCCAGCCAAGTGCTACATTATCAGTAAGGGATGTTAGATAAGAGGGAAGATCTAGTAACCCAGTTTTCCTATCTGTCAAAATGAACACTAGACTGAAAGACATCTGTCAGCACGAGAAATCAGCAGATTTCATTCAAGGCAATTATGGAACAAAGAAATAACTTTTTCTTGCTGGACAGAAATAGCACTTTGTTTTGTTTAACTAATCACAGACATTTACAACTCCATGGCATCAACTTACCTGTGGAAACCATTCTGACTCTCCAAGTGCCTTAAGGAATGTTACTTCAGAATCTGCAGGAATACTGCTAGGAATGCAAGCACTCATAAGCTTTTTAAAACTAGCTTTAACTTGCCGGATGTCACTGAACTCAACAGGAACAAATTCACAATTCAAAGCAAAATCAAGTTTGAAGCCCTGTGGATAGAAAAGATAGTTACCTGTGTTGTTAATTGAAAAACCCCACAACTCATTTCAAGTATTGCTTTATTATTAAGCTTCCCGTGTGTTACTATTACATTTTGAAAGATTTTTATATTTATCTTAGCCTTGGAAGACAGATGTTTAATGAGGAACAATTTATATCTCATAATGTGTGTGTATTTTTAAATGGCACAGTACAATTGTCCTTCCTTCAGAATTTCTGTTTTGGCTTCTTCGTTTCTACAACGCTCCCTCTTACACTAGAAGAAAGCAGTTACAGCCAGTGCATGAATCTATACTTTATTTGTTATGCTGTGGATTTTGATATCAAAATTAGCACATCTGTTTTTAATGCAGGGGGCAGTTCTCCTTACAACAAGAGCCCTCAGTCATACCATACTGTAAAGAATAGCATTGAAGACTTCACATAGTTGGAGTTTCTATTAAGCAGAAATTTTATGACTCTGTGGTAGTCTCAGTTCTTTTCTACACTGTAGTCTACTGGAGTTCAGGTAGTACTGAGCGGGACAGGAACAGACTGAACAAGCTGGCCAGGAGGGCTAGCTCTGTCTTGGGCTGCCCTCTGGATTCTGTGGAGGAGATGGGTAAGAGGAGGATGTTGGCCAAGCTGACCTCCATTATGAACAATACTGCCCACCCACTGCACCAGACAGTGGAGGCTCTGCGTAGCTCCTTCAGTGGCAGACTCAGACATCCTCAGTGTGGGAAGGAGCAGTACCGCAGGTCTTTTGTTCCCACTTCTGTGAGACTTTACATATTCATATTTGTATATTGTAGCTATTTTTAAAAACTTTTTTCACATTTAATTTTTATATCTAAATTTTATAGTATATATTTGTATATTGGATTTTTATTTTATTTAATCTCTATTATCTATTATCTTCTTCTTTCTTACATTACCCTTTTTTTTGCACTTCCTATTCTTTATTTGTTCTTTGTATTGGGAGCTGTGTAACAAGTAAATTTCCCTGATGTGGGATCAATAAAGATCAATAAAGAGGATGGAAGAGGATTTAACACTATGAGCAAAAGGGAGAATCAGAAACTATCAGAAACTACATTAAGGCAGGCTTGCCAGCTGCATAGAAAGTTGTAACTAGGTTCATTTAAGAATAAAGAGAGAATAAAAGAGTGAATAGTTTCAGGTCCTTTTTAGAAGTTCCTTTTATCACAGGAAGGTCAAGAGCAGAGTTAGATACAAGTTCAATTGCAAGTAATGAAATGTGGATAAAGATGCCTGATTTTGGATGTGGCCATTTTCTAATCAATTAATTTTCAAAAGAAGATTCCAGTATAATCTTAATTAAATACAAATGCTTGATTAAGGATGCAATTGCACAGTGTGGAAGTCTGGGCAAATTGGAAGGCTTCTCCACCTGAGTGCTGCCTGTTCCAATTCAAGACATGCCTAAACAACCAGGGCCTCCAAGAAAAGACACTTGTAAAAGTAAAGGAGCTGAGGAGGACACTGAAAGGGAGGTGGTGATAAGCCCATCCAAAGAACAGGAAACAGAACACCAGCTAGGGGAAGTGAGGTTGGAGGCTTAAGGGATTTTGTCCAGATAGAAAAGGTGGGAAATATCTCTTTGGGGATTGGACAGGAGGAGGAAAAGGGGGGAAAGGATAAAAGGGTGTCAGAGGCGGTTGAGGCAATAGATGGAGGGGAGCTGAGGATCTTTCCACTGGGATGGGAGTAGGTCTGGTTTGAAAACCCATGGACACATAAATGGGAATGCCTTATAGGGAACCTAGGGAGGAGGCTGACATCAAAAGGAGAAGGGCAGAGAGAGATGGTGCCTCTTACTGGGGAGAAAAGGAAACAAGAGAGTGGAGGAAAGAGCTCAAGTAGAAAGAGAAAGACAAGAGTCAGCAGAATGGATCTGGTCCCAGGAGAGGAGTTGAAGGGAGATGAGACCATGGGAGAGCTGTTCAGGTATGAACCAGAGCAGCTATGGGGTGCCGGAGTGTCAGAAGAACAGGTGCCCTTGCTGTCAATCTCAAACGGCTGAGATAGAAGACCTGGGTTGGGGTTGAATGTCTTTGAGGACTTTGTTTAAGAGTTCTAATGTGTTTGACTCCGCACTGGGACCAAATGAGGAAGTAAGTATAGAAATGGATTTAACTGCCTTCATGGATGTTCCTGAAATAAATGTAGAAATGTTTAAAGTTAAAAGGGAGTCTTTATTGAATTTAAAAATCAACTATGACCAGAGTGTTTGGATTGGGCAGAACCCATCACCCCCACACATGGGGAAATAGATCATATTTTCAAGTACCTGTGGAGTGGTTTGTCACAATCAATTTCCCAGCCAACACACAACATACAGGGAACTGTGTTCCAGCCAGACCCTGATCTGTCCTCAAACTGGACTTTTTTTTTGGTTCAGCTATAGGAATATTACTATTCAGGAGTGGGCTGGAGTGATTACCTAGCAGATGAAAGGTATGTTTAATCCAATCACATTCTGAGTTTGTATAGGTCTGGACAGAGATGACACAATTTTTTTCCCGCCATCGTATCAATTAGCTAGTCTTATTATCTTAGTTTGCCAGGGTTAAATTGCTGTTTTAATATGTTGTCCCTTTGTTGATTTTATTGTTCTGAACTGGTCGTTGTTGACCTATTGTTGTAAACCGCCTGGAGTTCCTTCGGGAAGACAGGCGGTATATAAGCTCTATAATAAATAAATAAATAAATAAATAAATAAATAAATAAATAAATAAATAAATAAATAACCCCAGGAACTAATTTTTAGTAATGCTAAGAGTACTTTGATATCACTACTGTGAATGACCATTCTGACTTTTTTCTGCATATACTTCAGTTCTAATTTGTCGCAGACAATGGCTGAATTCCTTGTGCTTAGTGTAAGAAATTGCTTATAGAAGGCCCATCTGAATCAATGGAACTTATGGAAGAGCTGACTTATCAAACCCTCACTGATTCAGCTGGCCTATGAGAGTGAGAGTCATTACACTAAGTAATGTAATAACACAGAAATAACTGGCAACAACATGGACACGGCTGCTTTCCATGTTATTGCCATTTAAACTCACATTGTATACAGTAACTGCTCTTCCTTTCATCATTGCGTAAATATCCGTGTCAACTCAACAGAAGGCAATACTTTGTGCAACTGATTTAAATGGACTCCCATCTAATAATAGATATGTTCAGATTTCAACTACAACAATACTCTTGGTTGCTTCTGAATGTACATGCGAAGCCTCTGCACAATTCAGCAAGCAATATACAGTATTAGCATCTTCTTGTTGAGAGTTGTGGGTATTTCATCCTGATCAGCTGATATATTACTATTCAGTATGCAGCCATATTCTGCACTCCAGCACACAGTTATCCACAATGAAAATCAATAAGATATAAAACATTTATAAATTTATATTGCCTTACACTAGCAGAAGTTATGTACAAATCTTAAATGTTTAAACCAAGTGAGCAAATGTTCAAACATATGTAGGGAATATAGACATACCCTTAATTGTGATTTTTCTCCAAATATGTAAAGGGCTGCCTGCCTCTTCAGAAGACGATTTTGTAAATATGCACTGCTGTTGGAATATGAGGGCGAACCATCTTTTCCTGCTAATCGTGCACCAACATCAAGGAATGGCATCTGAGTGCTAATAAACCGACTGCTAGAACGAAGACTTGCCCACACACCTTCATAAAGATTAAAAATGTAACAGAATATTTCATATTGTCATGGACATAGATAATTTTATAAAGCTCTGAAGAAGCACACATATACAAATATTGAATATGGTAGTATAGAATATTTGCATTAACAAACTATCCAGATGGAGATAGTAAATAAAACTACATGTAATACATATTGCAACAACTTTCTTGCACATCCAATACAGAAAGCAGCAATATATTAAGCCATAGTGCCCCCTTATACCAAATAGGGTACCTTGTAGGTAAGGTAACTTGCTCTATAATGAGGCTAGGTTGTTTGGGATGGAGGATTCTGGCCTATACATGTATATAGCCCAAGGTAAATCATTCACCCACATATTCTTGACCGAACAGTATTACACTGGGGATGATGCATCCAAGTGTAAACACGTTTAGTAAGATATTCATGCCAAGTCATAGCTGCCTGTACAGCAGAGCCTACTTGCTTTAGATGTGAATATGAAAATCTAAACTGTATTCTTGGCTAACTAAAGGACATTGATTTTTAATGATATAAGCCACCTTGGATTGTTTTTAAGGAGAAAGATGGTGTAAAAATATTTTAAATAAATAAATCAAGTAACCACTTAAAGTCATCCTTTGAAATAAAACAAACTTTATGCAATAGATCAGCTGGAACTTTTCCCCATATTATTAGTAATTGGAAAATAATCATTTGCCATCCAAGACTCATAGCACTAATTGACAAAAACCATTAAAAACAGAAATGCAAGAAGCCCAGAAGAAAGCACTGCCCAGAGCTTTTGCCACTGACAAAGCAAGTCTTTAAAGTTTGCACCACATAAAAGCAACAATCAGAGCAATTTCAGAAGCACATGCGGACTGCAGACTGGTAACACTTACCAGTGATGGGTTACAGTGATTAAAGGATATATATATATATATATCTACTTTCCAATGTTCCCCTCACAATAGAACACTTAAAAGCTAAAACAAAACTGGCCCATACCTTGTTTCCTCTGTTAATATTATTCACGCTATATGTTTCATCTACATTATGATATATGTCACTAAGATTGCTAACCTCTACCAAAGAGGTAGTCATTTTATAATTATAATTTTCATTATAAACTTTTTTGCAATGACAGTATGAAAAATGGTTTTTCTACTTTAACCATGGTCTATATTAACCATTAATGCAAAGATATTTTATGTTAATGTAGAAAACATTCTACATCATACTGTAGCAATACTGTTACATAGCGAAACAAATATGCACATGTTAACATTTTTCTGTGTACATTAATATACATAACTATGTTGACGGCAGGATGTACTATTAGTGGAAAGAATACAGTACCTTGATAAACTCTTCCTGATTTGGAATTTGAATGTGTGAAACATTTATCTCTGTACCCAAGCACTGGCAGAGAGCAGAAAGGACAGGAGGAAAAGGAGGAGCAATGGAATGCACATTGCAATGAGACAGAGCAGATTGAATGGGAGAGAAGAGAAAGGTTACTTGTACGATTCTATTTGCTGGATTAAAACAAAACAAAACAAAAAGAAGTCTAGTATTTACATTTTAGCAACCAATGCCAAGGAATTACAAGCATTTGTAAATGAAATTAAAAGGAAAAAGCACTGCATTATAATAATTTACTGAACTGGAGCATGTTTAATGGCTTCTTCAGTAATTGCTGACATGCAAAACAGCCAAAATGATGTGTCACTGTATTATACCAATTGGACACCTTTTCACTATGAAAAACATCTTTCATTATGGGTATGACTTGTCAATAAAAAATGTCTCACGCCGCTTATTTCTATTATTATTTTTTTAATGGACAGAAGCGAAAAATTAATGAGGGTAAAAGGTCATATAACTTTATATAAACAGATCAGCATATTTAAATCCCATGCAAAGCAAGTGTAATTTACAGTCAAATTATTAGCATGTGTAATCTTGTTTTGGGTGCGCCTGTCCAGTATCCCTTATGCATCATGTGCTGGAGAAGGCAAAGTCTTATGTGATAAAACTCCTTAAGACATTTGGTATAATGGAAATGTAGTTTTAAACAGAAAACCACAGTAATAATGTCCCCTGCTTAAAGAAAAACAAGTTCACTCTGATTTCTATACAGCCATCCAATGATTTAAATTTACCAGGGAATCATCATTCCTGTGGAAAGATTCTATTCCCCTAACATTACCACTTAATAAATATTCAGATAGCTAGAGGATAAACTGGATGCCAAACATTGTTTCTTTACCTGATTCAGTACCATACCGCATATGAACCAAGTAAAATGGGAAGCTACTTCAGCTATCATGTTCCTACTCCTGAAAATGAAGCTAAATGGTCATCTTGCTGATGGGCATCTTGAACTGTTGCCAGTGCTTTTGGGGATTCTAACTTTCATTTGAAATATGCATTCTGGACTTACAGATTATGAATATAAGGCTCAAAGAATAAAAGGCAGTCTTTACTACAGAGACTGAGTCTAGAAGCTTCTATAGAAGGCCTTCAATAGCTAAGGTAAGGGATTTTCTTATAGTATTTGCATCATGTCACAGTGCATGAAAAGGAAAAGTGGATTACACTATACAATTGTAGATATTTGCTATCACTTGTGCTGGTTGGTAGTTGAATTACAGTTAATTGCAACTAATGTTATATTAAAACCAGTAGTACTGGCACATTAATGAAATACAGTGGTACCTGGGATAACAACTGCCCCAGATAACGAATGTTTTGGGTAACGACTGCAAATTTCCAGGCATAGGACTGCTTCTGATAACAAATTTTCTCTATGGGCTGCCTCGGATAACGAATTTTTCTATGGGCTGCCTCGGATAATGAATTTTCCCTATGGACTGCCTCGGATAACGAATCACAATTCTAGGTATAGGTCTGCCTCAGAAAATGAATTTTCTCTATGGGCTGCCTCGGATAACGAATTTTTCTATGGGCTGCCTCGGATAATGAATTTTCCCTATGGACTGCCTCGGATAACGAATTTCCAGCATGCATCAGTAAAAAAGAGTTATCCTGGGTGGCATTGCATCTGTATCTTTAAAGTGCACTTTATAAAGAGTTTTGAGCAAAAAACAGGTGTCTGTGCCTTTTCCCTAGGCTCCGGAATGGATTAATCGGTTTCCCATTCATTCCTATGGGAAACCACATTTCGGATAACGACATGTTTTGGATAACAACTAACCTCAGAGAACGAATTAAAGTCGTTATCCGAGGCACTACTGTATATAAAATCTAATCTGATTTTAGTAGGTATTAAACATTTTGCTTTCCAGACTTGAGCTTTTATTCTATTCTAAATTTTGTATTAAATCAAGGTTGGAATACAGTTACATAAAATATAACTCAGCATGGTCAGGGAACAGACGTGTACTTCTCAGTGAGAGAAAGTATTTACTGCTCACAAGTACTCCGAAATGTAGGACAAATCCTAGAGGATGGGAAATCACAGTTGGCGATACTAATTAGTGGTTTCCACACTTATTTTCTTACACTCTCACTGACTAGAAGAACTTTGCGTACATCTGAGAATCTCTGCATTTTGGAAGTTAAATGTAGCAATACGAAAAGAGAGAAAAAGGATGAGTTGATATTTTCCAATTCAGGTTTCACTTCAACAACAACTACATCTGATCTGATCCACCATATTTAACAGGAATGTCTGGTGATTTTTGATCTGGCAGTTAATTCCTTCAGTAGGAGAAGGATGCAGTTGCTTGGCTAGATTCTCCCAACTGCCTGTTGGGCAGCCTGAAGACTTCTGCTGTTCACAGCACAAGGGCTTATGGGTAGCCTCTTGGCGATTTAGCAGCTGCCTTCTAGCTATTGGGAGGGAGGGAGGGAGGGGAAAATTCCTGTTCAGATATTTCCTGAAACATGTCAATCAAGCTCAACTGGCGTATTTCCCACAAAAAGATTTTCCCTATGCCAGCACAGCACAACACAACTGTATCACATGGGCTCTTTATATTGTCCCTTAAATCCCAGCAATGAACTTAATAGCTCTTTCTCTTGACCAGTGTAAACATACCTATCCATGTAGTCATAGGATGCTGCAACCTTCCCACCACCCTTTCTTGTGTCAATTTAAGAGTATTCTTGCAGCCCACCCAATACAATTAATCACACTCCGTTCCTCAAATGACCTCTCTACATTAAAGAAGTGTGGCTTAAATGGGATGTGAACCACTAGACATGGTTGCTTTTCAAATTTAGCAATTTCCAAATTTTCTACAATTTACTGTCCATTAGCAAATACTACAGATTTTCCTATTCTAGCACTGGATTTATTGTATTTTGAAGCAAGTTCTATTAGTTTCAAACTTCTCAGGTTGCTACATTATTTCCCAAAGTGAGCTGGATGGACAGAAATTAATATTCAAACACAAGTGGCACATGTTCTAAATAAAGACTGAACAAGCACAGTCCTGCAGCTTTTATAGGTTCCACACAAGGAATGTGTTGTTCTCCTCAATGAAAAGCTGCAGATTGCACAGCCCTCAGCTCATTGGCTGTGTAATTAACCTAAGATACATACTTCAAAGGGGGTTCAGGACAGTGGTGGTTTTTAGATTACTAAAGTTCATTATTGTCATTTGATGATTCTATCCTAGAACAGTAATTTCCATGTCACTATTAAAACCTTCACCTCTCTCGTTTTCCTAAAATAATTAGGGTAATGTACATTAATCCTGTTGTGATTTATCTTTCTAGTACTTTATAGAAGAATTAATAGCCACAGCATGCTGAAACGCTCTAGCTTTAGTACTTTGCGAAGGGAAAAAACTCCCCCTGTTCCAGCGTTGTTTGAATAGAACAATGGACTGTGTGTACACATTTACACTGTCCAATGAGATTGTCAAATCGTTACAGCATAAGGGGGCATGACTACAGTAAATTCCCACCCAGAACACATTGCTGGCAGCATAAACAATTTCTGTAATCTATGTACAGCTTCTTAGGTGCCTAATCCTCACTGCTGAATGCAAGTATCCAACCACAGGAACCATGTGCATACCATTAGCACATGTAGTTTCTGCTCCAACATAGATATGTCTGCTCCTATGTGTAGAGCAGAGGGTCTCTTAAGAGTTTGGCAGCAAACTAGTATTCACATGGTGTATCATGATCAGGGCCGGTGCTAGATTTTTTTATGCCCTAGGCGAGGGGTGGGGGGTGGGGCAGGGGGCAGGGATTTGGGCGGTGGGTGGGCAGGGTGGGGGACGGCGACGAACACGGGGGATGGGCGGTGATGGGCGCGGCGGGCGGATGGCGACGGGCAGTGATGGGCGGACAGCAATGGGCGGCTGGCGGGCGGTGGGGGGATGGACGGCAGTGGCCAGAGGCGGGGGGCAGCATCCTGGCCAGCGTCCTCTTTCCATTTTGGCGCCCAAGGCAACTGCCTAGTTCGCCTTAATGGAAGCGCCGACCCTGATCATGATGACCTCCTTGGGCAAAGCTATTGGATAGATCTACATCCAAATGTCCTGGCACTACCTGCTTAAACACAGTGGACATTCTTAAAGCCCTCCTTTCAGTGCCTAAAGTCAGTCAAAAAGAATGGAGATATTGAAAGTACAATAACATTCAAGATGACATTTTTTAAATGTTATCCTGACTTGAACTTCCAGAATATTTGTTCCATAGCATCAAAATGTTCTTTTGATGCTTCAAGTATCTTAACTGCTGCTAATTTCCCACATTTAAACAACATTACACATAAGGTTAGGCATGGCTAATGCAATCAAAGTATTTAACAACGAATGAAGCAAAGCATGCACAATTTGGTGACGGTGTTATGTTATGAGAAAAGCCAGGATTTAGATACATTTGATTTTGCCAACTGATTAAGCCAAATGGACAAACTTGGCAAGTTGCATGCTCTTGTGTCTAAGATAGCAACTTTACCTTTGTATGAACCCTATCAGGTTTCACCACATGACAACTGAAATAGAATATTAATGCATATCTTAATGGTTTCATTGAGACCTATCCCTCCACCCTCACAGCATATTATACTTTAACTTTTTTTGGTTAAGATATATATACCTAAACTTGCAATACGAAATTAAAAACCCCATTGCTTCTACATAAATCTATCAACAGTCATATCTAGGTCCCTGTATTCCACCTCTGTGGAATGCAATGTCACTAGTTAGAAATTTTAAGTTCTAATCATTTGATTATTGAAATCTGCTAAAGCTGAACTTTTCATTTGCAAAACCCCAGAGATTAGCTACTTGAAGGGTGAACCATTGAGGCAATGGGACATTGCAAGAATACAGAAATTAAACTGGAATGAAGATTTACAGAATACAGTCACATAGGTCTTACATTTTAACATATTTACGTAAATGCATAATATTACCTGGAGACAAAGCAATTGTTGGTTTGATGGTAAGAGTACTGTTGCCATTCATTTTGCAATGGACAGAAATTGCATTCAGTAAGGCTTGAAGGTATTTTTCCTGTTCTATGCTGCTTGATGATTCTAGGGCTGCAGGAGCTATGCAAACAAATGCAGATCATTGATTACACTTCTTATTTTAGCTACCCATTTCACTCAAAGTAGAAACAGTATTTGTATGGGCTTATTGATGTATGAACCCTATATTCCTTCAATTCAATTTAAGCCAGCAAAAAGTGAAAAACAAGAAAAACAAGGGATACCTAGTGTCATGTAGTGGATAGCGATGGACTAGAACTCAGGAGACCTGGGTTCAGATCCTCACTCAGCCATGGAAACTCACTGGGGAAGTGGCATTAGTAAAACCCTTCCTTAAAAATCTCGTGTACTTGGAAGCCCTACTAGGATGGCTATGTATCAGTTCCAACATGGTGGCATGTAACAAAAGAATACTGAGGGAAAGGATAATCTGCCACAATAAAATTAAAACCCAAATAAAAATTATGAAATCTTAATCCTCATCCTACCCACAGTTAGCAATAGAAACTACAAATGTCTATTATTACAAGACTAATAATGATGTATAACCGTTCCAATGGTGATTATTCCAATTTCATATGACTAACCCTATTACACTAACATCCATATAATAATTTCTAAAAGCGAATTAGTGGAAGACTGAATTTGACAAGGGTTGACTCAATGACCTTTGGTTTTTGAGACCGGAACAAATAATTACTTGGAAGTCCTTAATTCATATATTTGCTGTAACATGGATATTACTCAGCATATAACAACAAAAACAGATTAAGAGCATACCACATATCCAGTCAGCAGATACAAATTTCTTTAAGAACTTGCAGGCTATTTTTGCCTCAGGCCTATAGAAACACCACTAATCTTGCCTCAGTAAGAATAAAAGGCCACATTGACCAAAATTCCAGCATAACTCTTCTTATAAATAAATGCATGCTAAGTAAGAGATGCAAAAATGCAACCAATTTAAAGGTTGGAGTGGCAGCAAGCATTCAGCACCTATGCCACATATGGCTGCCTTGTCCAATACTATTTATCTTTTTGGAGAAAAATATTCCTGTACCATTCTCTACTTATGTTATTTCCATATATTCTTTGCTATTTTCCTTGTTTTGATCTTAGACTGGGAATATTCCTTCATTCTTATTTTCTTCTACCCTCATTTCTACTCAGTGTATTTTCTTTCCCATTCCTTCTCCCATTCTTCTACCTACCCTCTCTTTCCTTTTGAAAATATCAGCCCACCTCTGCTTTCTTCAGCAGCTTCCTATCAAAATAGGGTTCAGTTTGATGGCATACTTCCCAAATCTTTAGCAATTCTAGACCTCATTATCTGGATTAACACAAATGTTGAACTGAATAACCCGAGTTCTCTTCCTTTACAATCAGGTATCTCTCTGTTAGTAATGGGCTCCCAAGGAAGAGGGTAAGAAATTCAGATAGGATTAAGTCCTGGCATGTTTCCACTGAACACCATTTGGAGGATATAAGTCCTATTCAGTTGTTCCTTAGGTCTGTGTAGCAAATATGTGAGGGGAGGGAGTGTGCTACCCATGCACTCTTCCAGTCTGGTTCCGCCCTCCTATGGATGGGCAATGATAGTCTAAAACACGGACACATCCTGAAATGGAGAACCTCTCTACTTCACGCCTACCAAACTTAGAAGGTGACAGAAATGAGGAATCCAGCAGCACATTTCCCTCCCTGTTTACTATGTATACTCAAAAATGCCCGATTGGGTATAAAGGGGGGGAGGGAGGACAGAAACAAGAGATTAGCATGATCCATAAACAGATCACTTTTTATGGGTGTCTTCTTCACCTTCCATATAGCGACCTGATTGCCTGTTATAACCCCCTCCCCAAATGAATCTATATTGATTGTGCAACCTAAATTGATGTCTTGATAAAAGCTATTATATGATTGTTTCAAGGCACAATCCCTGAGAAAAAGGAGCTGATGTTTGTACAATTTCTTCTCTGTGTGATTACTGAAGAGTAGCAGGGATTTCAATGGAGAGACAAAAGAGGAAACTGGATGTGAGTAAATTGAATTACATGTTTGAGTCTTCCTAGGCTATGAAGAGAATGGGACAGTCTCTATTTGCACACAGTTCTGTTTATGTAACCACTGAACCCTGGAATGCACACACTGTTCTTTTCATACTGATGGCTTTCTGGTGGGGCAAGTCCAAAGTACCACCTCTGTGGCTATGTTTTATTTTTCCAAATTGCACAACTCTTGTTGATAAATATAAGGAGTAATGTGATGTACTGTTTTTCAAATACTGAAAGTAGATATCTGCAAACAGTGAGGGTTTGCAAATTATTTGCCAAGCAATTTAAATTCATTTATTGTTTAGCTATATTTTGGTCGCAAATTTGTCCTAAGTAGCATGTCATGTATAGGATTATGCAGAAGCATTTTAAGACATGAAAATTTATCCTCAACATGAACTCTTTGAATGATTCACTGGTTATGTAACTTGTGTATAACTACGAATTATTCCATATTGCAAGTTGTTCAGACAGGACAACACCCCTCACTTTTAGTACAAATGTACAGAATAAACTTGCTTCCCCTCCCCCCCCACTATGATGAACTTTGAGATTCATCTCTATTATGGCTCACTGTCTCACAAATGCTGAACAGGATGCAGTGCAAAGGAATGCAAGATGAGGATTATAGTGAACAAGAAAGAAGTGAGCAACACGCCCATTCCATTGTGCAACATTTCTGTTTCATAGAGCATCCACATAATGTCATGATTTCACTGTATAAAGTGGGAAGTACATAGAAAGTTGCTATGCATCTTGGCTTCTCCACATTTCTCTTGTTTGATGTTAGTTGTAAGAACATGGCATTTGTCATATTAGGAAAGGCCAATGAGCTCCAGCACCTTTCTTCTAATGGTGTTTTTATTATCAGAAGACTGCATTTGAAGAAACAGGATGTAAACACAGTTCAACTGAAAATTTATTTTACAATGATCCTTGCTACTTTTATTCCAAGTATCATTTTTCTCTCTCCCTCTCCCTTTCTCTCTCTCTCTCTGTGTGTGTGTCTCTCTCTCTCTTCAGATTAAAAAAACCCACATACGTATCTTGCAGCTTTTCACAAAGGAGCGGGGGGGGGGAGGGAGGGAGAAGACAGTCAAGTATATTAGATTTTATTTCTATGATTTTACAGCTACCACTGTGATATTCATGATATTATCTAGAAGATCCAGAGCTACTGATGCATTAAGCCTATTAGAAAAGCCTCATATAGCGGAAGAAGCAAACCCTCACCTGATGTTTGTGCATTTGGAGCTTTGAAAAGGCCAACCACTCCTTTGCCATGGAAGCCACCAGCTCGAAGCAGAAGGGTGCTCATTTTTGAGTTTTTCCAGCAGACCACTGGCAGGCGATTGTGTCTGTAACAGCGAGCTACTCTCTGCAAGCTGCTGTCTGGTACGCACTGAGGTACGACTAGTAGTCCTGGATAGCTAGAGCAATGAAAATAGGGTATAAGTAGGTGCTTCAGCACAATAGGCTAAAAGGAAAAGCAGGCATGACTTGTAGAAATAATTGTCCTGTAACGCAGATGTAGCAACAGGTACACTGTCAAATGACAGTGTATGAATGCAAAATATCTGAAATTTTTGAGGACTGAGGCTTGTTTTCCTACACTTCTTGCATTTGTCATCAGTAGCCACAAGTGTGAGTCATACCAGATGTGGAGGCAGTGTGATGAAAATACTCAATCCATCTGATGAAGGACTAATAACTAGCAGCTCCAACATCCATTTTTAGGATATGGTTACATTCTCTGAGATTATCCTTGGGCAGAGTTTTGGAATAGGAATAGATGGAACATCTGATGTTGTGGGAACTGTACGTACCTTTGTGCCTCTCTAATAACAATGTTAAAATGCTGAAATGTTAAATATGTTACAACCAGTCTCAAAAACTTTGGTTAGTAGGTGAGGTATAAATACTACAATCCATCCAACAAACCAACCCATAATAACCTGTTTGCCAAACATGAACTGTTTGGCTTGGCATCACCCACTTGGATCTTTTATCTCCTCTTAAACTGTTTGCAGTGACTGAGAAGAAAGAGGAAATTGCAAGATTAAAGCAGAGCATCTGAAAATCTTGCATAATTTTATCCATCTCATTGTTAAATTGAACAAGGTTTCCTGCTACTTTACCTGTTCAGGATTATGGTTCTAAAACTATTCTGTAAACATTTAATGCTAATTATTATATTATTTATCATAAAAGTCTCCCACCAATGAAGGAAGCAAGACTATCCTCTATATCAGAAGGGCCAGATTTGGTGAGGTGAAAATGTGTGGGGACCGACCATTCAGCCACATTTGGCCCCCAGGCAGGACTTTGGGCACACCTTTAGGACATGCAAGGAGGTAGGGAAGATGCTGCAGCAATAAAGCCAGGACAGGTAGGCTGGGCAGGTGGCTGGGGGGGATGTACAGAGACAGGGAGGGCAGGCAAACTGTACAACTGTAAACTGACGTCTCCATCCAGTATGGGGAGAGGCCAGCTAGTGGGTATGTATGGCAGAGAGAAGAGGCTGCGGGCCACTCAAAATTTGAAAACAGGCCGCATTTGGCCCCCGGCCCTGACTTTGGACATGTCTGCTCTATATCATTCATTTACGGTGGAACACAGAGAAAGGAAGTGAAGTCTTTCTTGCCATATTATACAGAGAGAAGGCATTGATGTCTCTCCCTGGACTCCCCATTGCTGGCATGTTCAACAGCACCCCTTCCTATTCTGCCGCACCAGAAAGGGTAGCTGTTGCTTCCCAGTCACAGAATACAGCAGAACCAAACAATAAAGAGGAGAAAAAGGTAACAACAGCAATGACGTTAGTGCTCCACTTTGCACACCACCACAGAAGACCCAAAAGACCTGCAGCCAGACAGATCACTCTCTAGTTGCTTCCAGGACCTGGCTCTCCATGGAGTCAACGCACTGAGGAAAAACGACTAAGAAAACTACTTGTGCTGCAAAACAGGGATTTTTTGAGTTCATTCCTCCCATAAGTGTCTTGGCTCTGAGGATCCTTTGGAGCTACAAACCACTAAAATTGCCAGATCTGGAGAGTTTCCTATACAACAGCCTTTCTCCAGAGTGACACGGACCTTTGCAGTGGACAGAGAGCCATTTCTGCTGCATCTCTGAAACTGCACCACATAAGGCAACTGACACACAAAGCCACATAGTAATGTCACAATTCTTTCCTGAAGAAGCTTATCCAAAAAAAGCTTTCTCAGTGTACTTTAAAGAGCTTCTCGGTATTTTGCTTACTTGACTTTCAGTATCCCTTCATTTTGACTGATCTTTCTGTTCCAAACCAAAAACTGTTATTGCCAAGTACTGTATCTCTTCTTTCTCTGTTACCTTGGCTGCTGCTGGGAAGAGATAACTTGGAGCATCTCTAATCAGCAATGGCCAAGGAGTTACCCTGCTTTTTCCAACATCTTCTGACTATGGCCAGAAAATGTGGCAGAGGTTACTGGGCTGTCCAAACAGGTAGCAACCCAACACCCTTAGCCTTCTACTCAACCTTGGAGTTGGTGAGAGTTTGTGTTGAGGACACAAGTCCCATAATTATCATAGTGATGTTACCTCTCAATGCTTGTCAACATATTCAACACAGCAAAGGAAAAATTATTATTTATTATCTATTTATTTCTTTAATTTACATATCACCGTATTAGTGGAACAACACTATTCCGGTAGTTTTCAAGCAGCTAAAACCGATATAAATGTACAACCAACAATACATTAAAACATGAATAACAAGTGGCATTAAACCAATTGGCACCCAATCAACTTAATAGTAGGGCATGAGGTGGAACATTCAGCTGGGATCGGTGTAATAGGCCTCCCTGAAAAGTAATGCTTCCAATTAACTAATAAATGAAAGCAGGGAGGGAGCAAGGCATAACTGATACCATACTGTCAGCGAGACCAGGAGAAAGGCACTCCTTCTTGTAGATAATTTCCAAGCCTCCCTTTGGGTGGCTACATGGAGAAGCCTAGCCTTGCATGATCTTGTGGGTTGGGCAGATGACACTGAGAAAAATGCTCCAACAGGTCTACTGTCCTAAATAGCCTACTACTATCCTAGTAAGTGTTCTTATTAGTGCCCCATACCACTTCAAGTAGTCTCTGGGCGGTTTACAGTTTAATTACAATATGTGGGCTCCACATTGCATGCTCTAACATGTTATGAGATAAAACATTAGAAGATTAGATAAGCAATGGAGTTAGGCCATTTTAGACTTCATATTTAATGTCCACACACATTGGCAGACAAGCATATCAAAATAATGTGTAGCACTCTTAGGTTTCACAGCCCTCTTATTCATTCTGTTGAGTGGGAGCTGACAGCACACCATATTAGATTAGATGGCAAACTCAGGTTCATATGAAATCACTAAGATGGTACAGCAACACAGAAAGAAATAGCATGTGCATTTCATATTGGCCCAAGACTGATTGTTTATAGACACTTAGTTTTTATGAGCAAGAATGTTTAGTTGCTTAGAATTAACATACTAAACACTGTAATTATTTTGGCTCTAACAAGTAATCAACTCTGGATTATATCAAAACCCATTTAAACAGATCTGAAGCTATACTATGCAATCTGCTAGTTATATAATGTGTTTTGTTTTAATGCCAGTTCACATAGAAAAATAATTCCTCTCTGTTTCTCCACAGATAAAGAAAATGTCAGACACTTTGAATAAGTTTTTTTTACCCACAAAGATCTGAATAAAATAGTTTAGTGTCATTTATGAAAATGTAGAGAGGGTACATTTCAAATATTTCTGAAAAATCCAATCTTTTAGAAATCTAAATATGATCTTATACATGAAACATAGGTCAAAAACAAGGGAGGCTCTTAAGGAAGTATCTGAATAGTAACTTTACTAATCTGGCTGACACATTTTTTCATGTTCTCCAGCTAGAAGTTACCAGATGATGCTGAAGGTTATTTCCTGTCTCAGGGAAGAAACATAAATGTCACATACACAAAATTATGTAAGTAGCTACTAAGAGGGAATTCCTTCTTTGACTTGAATGCAGCCACTGGGCTCCAGCAGGAGCCAAGATATCAGAAAATTGAAAATGGAAGAAAGGTACTGATCAGGCAAATTCAGATGAAAATCAATGTGGGATCCACCCAACTTCCTCCACCCAATGCAATCTGACCTAGGGGTTATGCCATAGAACGCTCTGAAATAAATAAATGCAGGATTTTTGACTTCTTGCTAGAAAACTATATACAGATGGCTAAACTTTCATCCCGTTTTCTTTGGGTTGTTGTATAGTACGACACCGCATTCATATATTCATTTGTTGTTAGGATCGTAGAGATGTAGGGCTGTACTCATGTGAGAAACAATCAACATACTAACAGAAGCTTGCTTTATGAGGACTCTGGTCCATAATTTAAAACACAATGGATAACAGGAAGAATAGTGAAGACAAAATCTCCCAACAGTAAAAGGACAGACATTTTTTCTGTTTGACAAGCAACAGATATGACTTTGGCTTTGGTTTTTCATAAATTTTTATTTACAGCTGAAACAAAATTAATGAAGAAGGGACATGGGAGGTAGGATACTAGAGGCCTGTTGGAAGGAAAGTGATTGGTGGGACTGAAGGTGTCTCCCAGGATGCTTTGTAGTAATAAAGAAACATAAGGAAAGACAATGAGAGTGAAAAGCTTCAGAGAAACAGAGTAGACAAATACCATATATACTCAAGTATAAGTCGACCCAAGTATAAGTCGGGGCCCCTAATTTAAACCCAAAAACTGGGAAAATTTATTGATTCAAGTATAAGCCTAGGGTGGGAAATGCAGCAGGGCCTGGCAACTCCTCCTTTGTGAGCTGGGTGTGTGTGTGATGTTTAAAATGACTTTTAGCCACCGAGGCAAGTGCTTGAGTTGGTGGCTAAAAGTCATTTTAAACATTGTTTTAAAATGTCTTTTTAAAAAGTCATTTTAAACATGGGGGGGGGTAAGGAGAAGTGGCGCACAATGTTTAAAATGACTTTTAGCCACCGACCCAAACTTGCCTCAGTGGCTAAAAGTATTGACCCGAATATAAGCCGAGGACCCCCCTTTTCAGCCCAAAATTAGGGCTGAAAAACTAGGCTTATATTCGAGTATATACAGTATCATTCCTTCTTGCTTCCATGCAACTAATCTCCTAAATACAGTAGTTCAGAATGATCAGAAATCAGCTCCAATGCAGTAATCTATGCTTGCTTGTTTTCCTACTCTCACATGTGCTATGTCTTTTATCTTATAAGATTGAGAGCAAATACTGTCTTAGAAGTTCTCTGTAAGCCTCTGTAGGAGCTTTTTGGTTATGGATAAAAAGTGCATCACATAACTTATGTAGTGTTAATTGTTATGACAATTCAAGTGGCTTACCTTCTGCAAAGGGAATACATCCTGTTCAAGGCAGTTATTCGAAAGTACTCCGTCTTTGAGCGAGAAGAGCTATTACTGATGGTCCCCAAACCTAAACGTTGATAGTCTCTGAAACAAGCTCTTTCCACGAGCTGTTCCATTGTTGATTTCTCTGATGCTTTCAAAGTACCACTAGTCTGCATTTCACTGTCATCTGAAACTAAAGGTACATTAAATTACTTCTATAATATTAGAAATGTTGTACGTGAAGCAAACACATTTCAAAATGTAGTATACATTGGTGAAATCAGATAATGTCAGGAGAAAATATCTCCAGTATCTTCTTACCTGAGATATCATCCTCCTCATTCCACCCAGGACGATTTGCCCTTTCTTCCATAATTGTCCCCGTCGCTTTCTTCTTAAGCAAGTACTGTCGGCCAATTGTCATTTTCCCTGCACGTTTAGCTCCTTTTACAATTGTTTTTGAAAGTGTGCTAAGGAGCAAACAAAAAGCATATTACTGAGAAACAGACATCACTATGGCCTCGCTCTGGATCAGAAAGTTACTCTTTGAGACCAAAAGAAATGAGTGAAGAATGTACTAATCAAACATTATCTCTCCAGGTTGGAGAGAGAGGCAGGATATCTCTCAATACCATTTGCAGGAAATTATAAGCAGGTGGGGACATCCGCTTGGGAACACCCTGAAGCAAATGGTGAGCCACTGTGTGCAACAGAATGCTGGACTGGATGGGCTGTGGCCTGTTCCAGCAAGGCTGTTCTTAAGTTCTTATTTTCTTAAACATCTAGTTCCTCCTTTCCAATGGAGAAGGTGTAAATAAAGTTTTTGAAACTGTATGTTTCACAGCTAATTCGTCTGTGCACTTAAGTTCATTTTTGTAATCAAACAATAAGATGATTGGCAAGGCAACAGCAATAGGAATGGGCATTTTGTTTCAGAACAAGTAGGTTACAAAATGAACCACGTGAGCCCAGGTGGTGCTTGGAATCGTCTGATACTCACAGAGCCAATTGCTTTGCCTTTCTCCCTGCTGGCACAGAGCTGAGCTGCAAGGAGGAAGCACACAGCAATTTCTGCCTCTGTGGGTGCTGGCTAATCAGGATCTGTCATCATCATCATCCTGCCTCCCTGTCTGATTGGCCAGCACCACGAAGGAAGAAAGATGAGGAAAGATGAACCACAAGCCCAGAGAAAGGTAAAGCAATTGGCTCCGTGTGTATCAGACGGCTCTGAGCACCACCTGGGATCACGTGGTTCTTTTCGTAACCTAATGGTTCCAAAATGAAACGCCCATCCCTAAACAGCAACATTCAAGACAACAGAGAATTCTGTTTTAGTTGTCATAGCTAATGTCTCAGTATCTTTATTATTATATTTTAAATAGTAAAATCAATGGTCAGCTAAATAATATAGATTCTCCATACACAATTACTGTTTCCAGCATTTTGAGCCTGATGTGATCACAGTATCAAAAATGTAGTAATATTTAAACACATGCTTCTAGAATCTGCCCAAGAGGTGTTCCTGAACAGGATGTGGTATTCCATCTCTTGCACCTTTATAGAAATTACAGTACCAAAGTGTGTGTGCTATGGTCTTAGAGCCCTAGGGCAGCTCCAATGCTGCCACATGGGCCTGTTTTTTCACAACAGGTTTTCTACTGAAGGTAATGCTCCATCATCATAGAGGGCAAGGTATTCACTTTTGCTAGTGGAAAAAACTTTCTTGTACATACTTATTTATGCCAAGAGTGTGTTTATTACTAAAACATATACAATTTTACAGATACAGAAGAACACAATTGACTACGTATTACAGTACAAACATATTAGTGTCCTCCGTGCTTAGCATGAGCAAAAATCTGATATATATGCCACTTGAAACTGCATAGCTAGGTAGAGGGCCATCTTTTGAAACAGAACATCTTTCCAAGATGGAATATATGTATGACTCAGTGTTAAATAAGCATTTAAAGATGAACATTTAGGAGAACCAAGAAGAGAAATAAAAACAAGATCTGAAGTCTTTCAGAGTGGGGAGAGCGGAGGTAGCTGCAAATCTATCACCGCAGCTATCCCTTATAAAAGCTGTGAGATCAGTTTGGCCTTAAAAACCTCAACTGCAGCAGGGAGGGACCTAGCCCTTTAGTCAGAAAAAAAAACACTGTTATCAGTTTCTCACAATGTTCTCTGTGGTTCCTGCAAATTTCCTGTAGTTATTTGGAAGATTTATGAAATGGAAGATCTTATTTGGAAGATCTATGAAAATGAATGTCACAATACTTGTAAGAAACAGCATGATTGAAAGGCCATCTATTTACAAAAGCAGCACATCACATTTAAACCGCCGCCGCTTCCCTTCCCCTCCCACTGGGAGCTGGGAGAGAAGAGGCAGTGATTTAAAAGGTCTTCAGGCACTGAGGCAGGTTGCCTCAGTGGCTAAGGATCCTTCAAACCCACGGCGCTTCTCTCCCCCTCCCACTGGGAGCGGGAGAGAAGCCTCAGCGTGTTTAAAGGGTCTTTAGTTGCGAGAAGTTCCCCTGGTGGCGCACTCGGGAGGCGGCGGGGGCTGCGATCCCCCAACGCCACCTGACCACGCCGCTGTGAGAAGTCTCCCGGCGGCGGGGAATCAGATCCCCCAACGCTGCTCACCTGCCCACATTGCTCTGAGAAGTTTTGGTGCAACCCCAGTGAGCGCCGTGGGGGATCTGATTGCCCCCGCCCCAACCAGACCCGCATCTGCATATCGTGGATTTTCAGTCATCGTGGGTTGGGTGGGTCCTTAACCCCTGCAATAGGTTGGGGGGTTACTGTAAATAATAAAAATTAAAGGGGTTAATACACAAGCTTGTGATATTATCACATATATTGTGATACCTCCTTTTAAAACCATACAGTAGAAAGAGATCCATCTTTAGTCTTCTATAATTTGGTAAATCTTTGAAATAAAACAAGTAGAAGAATATTCGTAATTAATAAGATACACAAAGAAATGGCATATTCCTTACCGAAAGGAAGTATTCTTTTCCTTTTGCTTAGGTAAGATTATCTGAGGTGCAGTTTGACCAGCTGCAAAAGCAAAAGTGCTAAAAATGGACTGGGGATAGCGAAACTTCATCAGCTGTTTCTTAAATATCTCTACAACTTCAGGGCCCACTTCTTCATCAAAAGCTACTTTTATCAGCTATGCATGAAAAGAAAAATAGCACATTAAAAACAAAACAACAAAACTGTGTATAAGAAGCAATGAAATCAGGGTTTGACCATTTTGATAAAAAGTGAGATTATTTATCTGAATTCATCTGAAGCGTGCTATAACACATTGATTTAAATCTTATTGTGGAGTTACTCAAAATAATTTTTAGAAGCAAATTGCCATAATTTAAGAAATCTCTGTAGACCTTTATCTGCAGCTTGCAAAACTGTACAAATCAGAATGCAACAGTTAATGGTCATGGAGCCATTCTTAACGTATGGCAATTTGCTTACAAAAGTTATGCTTTTGTGTAATTGTACAACAGAATTTCAGGCACTGAACATATCCCAGATAACAATGGCTACAGACCGGAAACAAATAAAAGAATGGTTGAGGTGTTAACTGCATACTTTGCCCACCCAAAGTTGGGTTAAATAGGGCCACAACGTTTTGAATATTAAATTTTAACTTTCCCTATAAAAAGGGGGCCTAACGTAGTGTGAGGTCAAATTTTGTTTCCATGGTCGTTTGGACCAATTTCCAATTGATGTGTTCCTGGTACTGAATCATCATCCTGCTCACTGTATAGCATGTCTTTGGCAATCAACTAAAGGAGTATCCCAAGGCCCCGGCCTACCTGAGCCTCCTGACCCTACATGCTCTGGTGAACGGTCATCCCACACAATTCCTCACCTCCAACTCCTGGCCATTTGGCTTCTGAAATTTTGGGATATGGGATAACTTACACTCCACTGGGTGTTTTCCAGGAACTAATTTCTATCTGCAGCCCTCACACTAATTGCCATTGTAACCAACTACTTCCTCAGAAACAAGGATGGCCCTTACTCTTGAGATTAAGAATGGGATGGGCAAAAGCTCACCTGCTACCACTTGTGGAATTCACAGAGCAGGTCAAAAATTCCCTTCCAGCCCCAAAGCGACCAGATACACTCACTCTTAATCTTGATAGGGAGGGCCCTGCAGCTCTGAGTTTGGAAAGAGGGAAAATCAGGGAGCGCTCAGCCTTTAAAAGGCTTGAATGATGCTCCCCACCCCCCTTCTGTTTTCATCATCAGTCTGCACTCACTCTTCCGAACGGGCAGCAAAAGTGTCCCCGCCTTCAGCAGCTTTGTACTGGGTGGAAGGACCTTAGTGAGATTCTGCTGCTTCCATCAGAAGTGATGATCACCCTATTTCTCCCTTCAGCCACCTTTGAGACTTAAAATGCTTTTCTTGAGGTCAGAGAACCACTTTCAAGCAGATTTTAGGATAGTTGCAACAAAGTCCCAATTGCATTGGCATGTCTTACAGAGGTATTAATGGAGGGATTAAGAAGTTTCACTGCAATCAAGGGTAGTGGCAATCTTCTGTGGTTGATGGGTATCATTAGTTGTTATAGTGTATGAACTGATCACTAGTGCTTGCAGTTGAGTGAGAATAATAGAACTTTTATCTTTTGCAGGCTGTAGTTTTCAACTACAATCTTAAAAGACAACAATTTGGTGACCTTGTTTGTATGCTGTAGTCATGCACTACCTCTCCTGTGAACTTAGCAGAATGCAAAATATTTTGTAAATAGGAAGCTGGCTGTGTCCAACAATTTTGTTCCCCACTTCACATAGTTATGTATTACTGTACACCTTGTCCCACATCTAACTCCCACCTATGTAAAGTATTTTTCCATGTATATATAACCCTGTATTTTTGCCTAAAATCGTGGGACTAAAAATTGAGGGTCGTCTTATAACCTGAGGTAAGATGAGGAGTGAACTGTGCAGTTGTGGAACTGTAATTTTGGGTTGGAAAAGTGGTGGTTGTCTTATACATGGGGACATCTTATAGCTGGAAAAATATGGAATGTAATGGCATCCTCTTTAAAGAAAGACATGAAGTGTTAGTTATTCTTCCAGTATCAAAATGTAAACATAACATAAATAGATAGCTATAGCCAATATAAATGCTTATCCATAAGTGTACAGCAAAGAGTAGGAATGCAATGTGGCTCAACAAAACAAAATTGATGCTTAAATGAATTTTTTAAAACAGAAGAAAACTCTTAAAAGTTATGCCATAATTGCAAAATCATCTAAGCCAATTTGTTTGGATAGTACTTGAGATTCCTTTCTGAAACATTTATATTTGGGGGCACAGTCCAAATATATTTGGGTCTGCAAATTTCTCTTTTCTCCTAATAAAATGGCATAAAAAGTTGCTAATATCTAAGAAAATCAAAATATAGTTCACTATGTCTCACAAAGGAGAGACTGCTCACCCATAATTGTATAATTGGTCATTTGCTTATTCACACATATGGGTTTTGTGCCTGCACAGAGTCAGTATCAGAATGTTCTAACATCTGAGTTAGTTTTTGTGGGAGTCTCGCTCTAATATCCTCTTCATTTCCCTCACCACCAAGAAAGAGAGACAGTGTGCCATGGGGAATGGGGTGGGTTGATAGTATGATAGTTCTTGCTGCTTTAGTCCTAGGAAGACCTTCAAGATGATAGTGACTGAGGCGGGTGACTCAGAGATGATGCCATGGGATCAATGAAATTATGCAGATCATAATGAAGTTGGAAGAGGGCCACAAAGCCATTGAGTCTAACCACCTGATCGATGCAGGAATAAAAATCATAGGATATCTATGAGGTAATTATCCAAACTTCTCTTGAATGTCTCATTTTTATATAAGATCCCCAAGGAAGCAAACAACAATAAATGATGGAAATCACTGGGGGTGAACTACTTTGATGGAGAGGATGTGGACTTGTCCATGAAAGCTCACTTTATATAGTTGTTAAGTCTTTAAGGTGTCACAAATTTTATATTATGTTTAATTTTTTTTTGCTTTGCCTGACATGCTTGAACAGATTAACACAGGTATCTCTTCTAAAGCTATTTTGCCAAGGCTCCATCAACTGATATTTCATAGAATTGTGGGGAAGGGGAATTCATTTGAGACTTTGTGACATTTGTTAAGGTCAAATGTTTAGAGAAAGAACACCCAAGACAGCAGCATTATATACGAGTAACCCCCCCGCCTATCGTGGGGCTTAGAGACCTGACCCAACCCACAATAATTGAAAAATCTACGATGTGCGGATGCTGGGTCAGGTGCGGCCTGTGGGGCCTATATGGGGCCTCCTACCACTTACCTGAGGCCTGGTGCTGCCCTGAATGGGCTTCTGACATGCTTCTGGGGCCTGTCGGAGGCCTCGGAAGTGATTTCTAGTGATCTGAAAGTCACTTTCAAGGCTTCTGACAGGCCCCAGAGGCCCATCAGAGACCCATTCGGGGCAGCGCCAGGCCTGTGGTAAGTACAGGAGGCCTGAAACAGGCCCATCCACCTTACCCCAGGGGGCCATTGTTTCATATACTGTGGTCCCGCGATATACTGGGACTGCAGTATATGAACCGCGAAAGGACAGGGGGTCACTGTAGCTTAAACAATGTTATTGTACCTGAAAAGTAGCTGAGGTGATTTGCATTCCTTCTTGCATACTCTGCTGAAGCTGATTCTGGATGGTTATTTTCTTCTCCTTTATTATTGAAGCAACAGGGAAGCTTCGAATAACTGTTTGTTCTCCCACTGAGAATATTGGTTAGAAAACATGGCATCATGGACCAAAGAATAACATTTTTAATACTGTCCATTATTATGTATGATCTATCCTAAACTCATGAATGACCGTGACATGAAAGAAAAATCACTATCAAAGCTTTGAAGGTCTGAGCTTATTTCATAAAGGCCATGGAGCTTATTTCAGTCTGACAAATAAACAGCCAACACTTTATAATCAAAAGAAACTGGCAAATTTATTTTACAGTTAACTTCAACATGCTCTATATTACCATGCATCACACTTTATTTCATCAGGTCATTCAGTTAAAACTCACTGTATTATGATGGATACATAGCTTTCTGCATGTTTACTAGGAAATAGGTTCTACTGAGCTGAGATGTGAATAAAATTTCAATTTCAGCAACTTAGCTTTCTACAGTACTTATAAAAAGATTAATTTAGAACAATAGCATATTTCCTCTTTAAAGGCTCTCGGTAACATGATTTTAAAACTACCATTCTAAATTTAAACAAATCTAAATTCCCTCCCTGATAAGAATCCACAGTGTACATACACATTAATTTATGCATTCAATTTTTTTGTTTGAAGTTGTACTTCTCTTGTGGGTATATTTTCTCTGCACTCGGTATGCTGTACTTTGCATTCAGGAGATATCACAATGTAATATTTGTCCCCATTGGTGTGCTAAGTAGGAGCATGTGTCACAGCCACCCAGTTGAAATATTTTATCATTTTAATATTAACAAACACTATTCTACTCTTTATTCCTATCTCCAAGGGTTGTTACAATAAAAATGATACCTAAAATGATAAATCAATCATAACAAAAAATAAATGCAATGGCTGAAGATAGACATATTTTAAATATACTGTACTGTATTTAATTTTTTTAATACAGTGGACCCTTGTAAAATGAACAGCTTGTATCACATAAAATTTGTACAACATAAAAAATTCCAGAGATAGGGGAAATTTGCTTAACATAATTGCCTATGGGGCAAATCTGTACAACATAAAAATGGGATCACTGTGTTTTCAATGCATTCCCATGGGAAATTTGTATAAAGGAAAATTTTGTTTAACATAATTTCATTTGGAACGAATTAATTCCTTTATACAAGGTACCACTGTTTATGTTTTTTTAAAAGTTCAAGTGAATGAAAAAAGAATAACAATGTATATGTGAAATTCCTTGGGAAGTGAATTCCACAAAGTAGAATGCCTATTTTCAGGAAGCCACCTTTCTCCAGCTACCACCTGCCTTAGTAGACAGAGCAGTGGGTACCTGGAGAACACAGTTCATGGAGAGGTAAGAGTGGAAAAAGTATAGTGATGCTACACAGCATGAACACATCCTAAGCTTGAACTGTTTAGTAATCATGTTAATTTGTTCAAAGCTCACTGGCTATTTCCTTCTATTTGATGGAAAACTCATATTTCTAAAAACAAAATAGACAATCAAACAAAAAGGTTGAGAATAGAATCTAAGCTGCAGATCTCTTGCCCTTGGAACTTTGTTTGGCTTTTTTCCCCTTTAGTGATTTTTCTGGAGCTGCAATGTTAGTCCTTTTGATTTGTTGAATCATTGCCTTTAGAGGACTCCCCCCCCTTTGAAGCTAAACAAAGTGATAATGACTATTCACATTCCATATGGTTTACATGGAATATCAATTGCATGATTGTTATAAACAATTCTTCAAGGCCAGAGAAATGCTGCAGTCTGTTTTTATTATCTTTTGCTGAATGTAGATAAAGCTTTGTGAGATAAACTATGCAGATGAAAATTAATCCTATTATTTAAAGTATAAAGGCATTATTCCAATAGATAACTGTGATTCAAGTAATGATAAAATAATGTATTGTTTTCTGTTGAGGAATCCCTTATTAATACCACAGTAGAATTCCAGTCTTCTAATTTTCATTTTTGTTCATGTGTATCATAGTCACTTCTGACTTATGGCAAGCCTATGAATTCATGACCTCCAAAAGGTCCTATTGTCCACCATCCTGCTGCTCGTTGACAACTTGAAGCTGTGGGTTCCTTTACTGAGTCAATCCATCTCTTATTTGCTCTTCCTTTTTCGTCTGTTGCCTTCACTTTTTCTATCAAGTCAGAACTAACTTATGGTGACCATAATTGATTCCATTGTTGTATTGTTCTGATAGTTAGGAAAAATGTCCTAACTGTTAGAGCAGTATGATGATGGAAGGAATTTCCTCAGGAGATGCCAAGTGTTCTAATGCTGAAGGCATTTAAACAAACACTAGATGCATTTTCATTTGGATTCCTGTATTAAACTGGGGTTGGACCGATGCCCTTGTAGGCCCCCTTTCCACCATTTTTCTAAGATTCTAATAAGCACATTATAGTGGCCCTAATAGGGCTTTCAAGGAAAATGAACTATTTAAAGAGTGATTTTACTAGTCTTGTTACCAGTGAGTTTCCATGGCTGAGTAAACACAGTTCTCCTGAATACTGGTCCATCATTTTATCCATTCCACTACACTATTTGTGCATCTGTGATTTGGTCTAGCACCTATTTACTACCTAATGCTATATGTAAAGCTCTCATCTAATACCGCATTTCAAAACAATTTTTCCTGTTTGTCTTTTTTATTGTCTAGTTTTTACATCTGCATATAGTAATTGGGAATTTCACAGGATAGATCAGTGATGGTGAACCTTTAGAGACCGAGTGCCCAAACTGCGATTCAAAACTCACTTATTTTTCTCAATGTGACAATATGGCAATTTAACCTGAATACAGTGGTACCAAATGCTTAAGGGGTGCTGCCCTTCAGAAAAGCGAGGATCAAAGAGCTGGCTTTTGAATTTCCCACAGCCACAGTGATATCTGTAATTATCTGTGTGTATTTTAATATATTGTATTTATTGTATTTAAATGTTTTATTATTTTAATTTTATTGCAATTTTGATGTTTTAATTGTCTGAATTGTTGATTTTGATTGTGAGCCACCCAGAGACCTTTGGGTAGTGGGCGGCATACAAGCTATAGAAACAAACAAACAAACAAACAAACAAACAAAACAAACCCTACTCTTTGATTCTCGATTTCTCAAAGGGTAGCACTCCATCTGCCTCTCTGCCCTGGGAGGAGTGTTGGTGGGTTGTGGGCTCATTCGTAGCCCCAGTTTACTCTCCAGCCACGCCTCTTTGAGCATCCCAAAAGTGGCATGGCTGGAGAGTAAACTAGGGTTATGAAGGAACCCACAAACCACTGCTTGCCTTCTCCCTGCTCTCTGCATGGCGCACAGTGGCATGCTCCAAACGGAGGGGGAAGTACCATGGCTGTGAGGGGATGATATCGCATGCCCACAGAAAGGGCTCCACGTGCCACAGATTCATCAACACTGGGATGGATGATCTTCACCATAGTCTCCAGTGACAAACTCCAGCACATGAGGATCTTGTCTATTTCCTTCAAAGCTGCCCTTCTGAGTCAGCTTTCTGACTCAGCTTTCTTATACAGGGGCAGCGAGCAAGATTTTTTTAAAAAATCACATAAGTGGATTCAAACCATAGCCACATGGATGTTCATATTAAAACAAAAAAAAGTATGGTTGAGAGTGAAATAAACTGTTGTGAGAGTTTCTATAGCTTTGGATGTATGTTTAACAGTCCTTGAGGTCATAGAAGTTACTGCTAGCTGGTAATCATTTGCTAATTCAGTCACATGTTCTGAAATTACTTTCACATACAGTACTGTGAAAGCAAAAGAGTCAAGTGCCTAAGTGCATGGATCCTGTATAGATAAAGGTAATTTTCTAATAAGGCTATTATATATAAGAACAATTACAATTGTTTAGTATTTAATCAACATAATAACAAAAAGTTATGCTTACTGGAGAGTTGAGTTCAAGGTCATATACAGATGCTACTGTCATTCAGAATGTGTTATTATAATGGATGGCAGGACTGGACATTAGCCTTAAATGTGCTCTGGAGTAAGCATTATTTTGACCTTCATAATGGAAACCATACCTAGTTGATCATGAGGTGTGCCTTTGAATATAACTCTGTACGTAGTAAGGAACAAAGCTCCTTCTGCAGGGAGAATGTGAGGGCCTCCAAGTAATCCTCCAGTTGCCTCCTCTCTGCCATCAGGATCCAGGAGCACACGAAGACCTTCGCACACAAACTCCTCCCCTGGCAGCAAACCTGGTCGCAAAATCTTTGGCTGAGTCCAAAATAAATGTTTTTTTAAAAGATATGTGACACTTAGCACATTACAGATATCAAATAAAAAATAAATTTGCTGGAATTATTGAATCAATTTCTATAGGCACACGGTTACACAGAGGCTTCCAACAGATTAAAATAATCATTACTTGTCTATTAAAAAAAGATACATCTCTTATCTGTGTCTGACTCTAAAGTATAACAGGAGGCTACAGGTCAAATATTCCCTCCTGGATATGAGCATCTGATATAGTTCAAGATCTTCCCAAGGAAGAATAAGGAATGCCAACTGAGAACCTAGTGACCTGCTTGTCCTTTCCATGGCATTTGTGGATCACCTGGAGATCTTCCGTCACCCTTCGTAAACAGGAATGCCTTGGGCAAAGTTGTGCTGCTGTACTTGTCGGGAACAGCGGATCATAGAATAAGATTGGGTACAGAGCATCCCTCTCCTTCAACAGGAGGCGAAGTAGCAAGATTTTGATTGTTTATTATACTGTGTGTTTTCAGAAATTGAGCATTATCATTGTCTATCCATTCCCTTTGAACTGCTAAGCACATATAATAATTTGAACAAGTGACTCAATCTTCAGTAAAATTTTCACCATGAGAATCAGTCTAACTGCCAACCTCCTGGCTATTTATACTAACAGCTTTTTGGACCGTCTTGTTTCTCCTCACCATCTCCTAATTTTTGTATAGTCCAGCCTGGAGAAGAAGTCAGGAAAACTCAAAACCTTGCACATGGTTATATTGCATGTTGGCTGCTCCTAATAAAGGCATGTCACAACTGTGGGTTTTGGCTTGGCTTTATTATTTGCCTGGTTGCTGTTTGGCTTTGGAAAGCTAGTGGGAGCCCAATCCAAATCAGCTGTGGGGTTGTAACAGCAACTCACCCGTACTCAGATATGTTGTCTATTTCATATTTCACAGAAGTATGACCAAGCTGCTCACTGTTTTATAGTTTTCAAGATTTTTTGACATACATTTAAAATCTTCTAATTGTCTCCTCAAAAAAAAAATAGCAAAGCTATCAAATTGGCAATATATTGTGTTTTGTTTTTTTTTTTTTTAAAGAAACATAGCCTGAAATACTTACCTTCTGTATTGGCGGTAACCTTCTACTTTCCCGATGGACTGCTTCCAGAGTCTCAATGTGCATTGCAACAATTCCTTGAAATAAACATCACCACACATGAAGATACCATGGCAGAAGCAAACCAAACCAAAATAATTCTGCCATTCTAAAAACTGCTTCCACAAGTACTAGAATAGGTTTGCAACATGACCATGTAGACACTGACATGCTAAAATTAGAACTACAAACCCTTGTTGGCACAAACAAGAACATTTTTTTCTAAAAATATCTTTTTTCAGACAATGCAAAAATAACTCCACCACAAACAATCCATGGGTACAGCTTGGTTTTTCATACCTGGAATCATACAGTGAAGACTTCTGACGTGATCCTGGGTAACACCGCTTTCTGTGCAAACTTTGTCAATGAACCTGGTAATGAAGCGCACAACTGCATTGGCAGTATCATTGTTCTCAGAATCCTCAAACCCACTTTCAGTGTCATAGCTCTCAGCAACACTCCCTGCAATGCTAAAAAAAAATCAGTCTAGTAAGTGAAATCCACACTGGATTTTTTTTAAAAAAATACAACAGTCTATTACAAACAATTGTGATAATGTGGGGAAAAACCAGATGACCTACCTATTTGTGACAATGCTATTGCTTCCACTCTCCCAGTCTCCCGTGGCTGAAGTTCTTAACAGTTTGTTTTTACTAGTATCTAACGGCACCAGCAGGTACACCATAAGGTTGGCAAAATGGATTGCCTGGCTGAAGACCATGCTTTCCTCGCTCTGTACTAGCTGCTGTTGAGTCTCTTTATTAAGTGTTGGCCACAGGCGCAACTGCTCGGCAGCCAAGTCCATGGCGGTCTTTTCTTGAACCTGGCCTTCAGGATTCTTCTCCTGGGGAGGGGGACGGGGGGGGGAGAGAAACAAGTTTGTATTAGACCCTTCACTTTTTAAAGCATATTTTCCCCAGGAGCACTTTTAAAATTATTTGGTGTTTATACTGGCAAAACACAGCAGCCTTGGGCGGAGTTTCTATTGAACATCACTTGTGTTTATTCAAGGTATTTGAGGTTGCTGCTGTGTGCAGTTGCTTAAGCTAGTGCACAAGGTGCTGTTCCTTCTCACTTCTAGACCCTTGATTCAAGCTGAGAGTGACCACAAACTGGCTGAAGACACAAGAGTAAACCGACACCCTGGCACAGATTATGCTGCCCAACCTCTTGTGCTGTTTCAGTAGGTGAGTCACGTGGAGCTATAAATACTTTGCATCGCACCAAAAATGTTCATGTTTTCACATGCTCTATTTATCATTCTTGGTATACTAGGCAGATGGCACGTAGGCAAAATGTATTGTAGCCTAGAGAAATTAGGGCAAAGGTATCTGGCAAGTGTTAACACATTACCTCACTTTTTTATGGCAAAGCTGCAAAGCCTAACTATTGTATAACCCTCTTTGCAGATTTCTATAGGACATGGGGAAAGGGATGCTAAAAGCCCACATCTGTCTGGGTTAGTTTATATTTTATCCCATATGGCAGTGGTTCTCAACCTGAGGGTCCCCAGATGTTCCTGGACTGCAACTCCCAGAAGTTTTCATCACTAGCTGAGCTGGCCAGGATTTCTGGGAGTTGCAGTCTAAGAACATCTGGGGACCCACAGGTTGACAACCACTGCCATATAGGTATGTACAACTAGACTGAGCTCAAACCAACTACCTCTCCTTTGCTTATGTCCCCCACAAATGCTATACAGAACTCTCCTCAAGGAAGGTGTATTTTTGCAGGGATTGGGGGCAAACAACAGCCTACTGTACCCAGCAGAGTTCCTCTACCCTCTGTGTAGCATTTGGTAGCAGGAGGAACAGCTTCTTTACGGAAGAGAGCCAGGAAAAGTCCACTTCAGCCAGCCTGGTTGCACATGTTTAAATCTATATCCAACTCACCATGTGTACTGCAGTAGTTTTCCTGCTCCATTTTTTAACATGCACAATATTCCATATATGAGTTATGTTCATGGCACCATAAAGCCATTAGGTAACTTTCTCTAGAATTTCTAGGTATCCCCTATTTTCCAGGCTTTGTCATAATGGACAGTTGTAGAGTCATGCCTACATCTACTAATACAGTGGAATCCCAAATCCACTCTTCAGCAGCATACCAAAGCATCTTTATATCTGTTCATATTATTGCTTCTTCTTTGTTTAAACTATATTTCCTTATTCATTGTTTGTTTGGTCAGGAAGTTTGACTAAACTATATTTCTTTATTCACAAAAACAAGAAATACCACTCTAGAACCATGCACTTGTGCAATCTGAGATGTCATAGCACTGCCTACCTGTATGTTTAACAAAAGGAACAACTGAGAAAAATCGTAAAATACTGGAAAGGAAAAATGGAATGTGAACCATGCAAGAGAAAACCACAGCACACTGCACAGAATCACACCAAAAGGAAGAAAACTAATTCTGAATAACTAACATGCGTTTTCAGTTCTACATAGAAAATAAGTCTTCCAAACAAGCGAACAGGGAGAAATAAACCTTTTTTTTCAAAAAATCAGTGGCAGAAAAATACATTCCATGGGTAAGAGACTGATGTGAATATATATTTTCTGTATATATGTTCCTATTTTATTTTTCTTAACATGTTGTGATACTATGCCGATCTATACTAGTATTTCAGACAGTGGACAACACATTCTACTGATTTATAAGCACACAACTTACAGTTACTACCATTAATGGTGCATGGGCATGCAGCAATATACAGTAGTACCTCTACTTACGAGTGGTAAAACAGCCCTCACTAAATCCAAAAATAAATCAAATAAAAGGTTTAATTTTAATTGCTTCCTGACCAAACAAACATTAAAAATTTCTACTTCTGATATAAAGATATTTAAAAATATAGAATAATTTCATTTCTTCAAAAGACCTCCAGTTTCTCGTGCTTCTGTACCTATAATTCAGAAGCAAGGAAGTGTCCCAATATTGTTCCCTCATTGGCAGCAGGAAAAAGGATGCCAAGCTTTACATAGCACAGGGCAGCCTGAATGCAGACAACAGCAATGGCAGCTGTCAAGACCTATAAGATACCCTTGTCTGCTCACTACTATTCACCCTTGCTTAAAACAGCCCTCACCATGGCTATGAAATGGGTAACTGATTTAAAAAAAGAAAGGGCGCTTTTACACGACCTCTAAAACCCGCTGGCAACTTAAATTTGGATCAGAGATGATGGGGGTTTGTTACGAGTGGCTCGACTTAAGAGCAATTTGACTTGAGAGCAAAACACTGTTGGTGTTTTAACTGCTGACTTATAAATTTTAGATGTGGTCTGCTCTACTTACATTTTTTCCATTTTTTAATTTTTTAGATAGGGCTGTTCTACTTAAGAGTTGTTTGACTTAAGAGCATGCATTGAGAACTGATTAAACTTGTAAGTAGAAGTAACACTGTATATTGTGCAGTAGTTCAATTCAGCATAAACCAACTCAGAAAAAGAAGGGTGCCCCGCCCAAGAATTATAACTTTGAAAGTGGATCTCAGAACACCACCAAAAGTGGCACAGATGTTGAAGACAGTCTGTTCTTTCTCTGCACTAAATATGAGGATGTCTGAGTAAATTACATCTGAGTTATGAATTTTAAAAAGCAAAACTGTTTCACACCCACACCCACCCATGGAGACACCAGAAATGTTTTCTGTCTGCAGATTTAAAAACAAATCAAATATACTGAAAGTACAAAACTTGCTTACCTAAAAAGAGAATGGCTAGTCCCAAGTCCTTTTTAAATTTGGAAGAAATTCAGGCTAGGGGTGGGTAAAATACTAATTTTGAAAAAAAAAGCCATTTGAAAGGCAAAACAATTCAAAGTTTCTGGCTTTTTTATCACCATGAATGTTCTAAACATAAACATTTTATCAAGTTTGGGGGTGGGGGAGGAAAGGAAATCTGAACTTTTAATCCTGCCAGTCAAAAATAAATCAAATAAAAGGTTTAATTTTAATTGCTTCCTGACCAAACAAACATTAAAAATTTCTACTTCTGATATAAAGATATTTAAAAATATAGAATAATTTCATTTCTTCAAAAGACCTCCAGTTTCTCGTGCTTCTGTACCTATAATTCAGAAGCAAGGAAGTGTCCCAATATTGTTCCCTCATTGGCAGAAGGAAAAAGGATGCCAAGCTTTACATAACACAGGGCAGCCTGAATGCAGACAACAGCAATGGCAGCTGTCAAGACCTATAAGATACCCTTGTCTGCTCACTACTATTCACCCTTGCTTAAAACAGCCCTCACCATGGCTATGAAATGGGTAACTGATTAAAAAAAAAGAAAGGGCGCTTTTACACGACCTCTAAAATCCGCTGGCAACTTAAATTTGGACCAGAGATCGTGGGGGTTTGTTCTGCTTCTTTGTTCCCACCCTTCCGCACTCCATTGCTCCTGTCTGTGTGAGGGGAGGGAGAAAAAAATGGAGAAAAGAATGCAGGCTCACCTCCGCTCACCTCTATCTGCCTTTGGAGCAGCCCTGTCTGGATTCCAGGCTGTTAAAGGGGTGGCGAGGACAAAAAAAACAAACAGAAGGCGAGGAGAGCCAGCATCCACAGCTTTATAATCCGCATCAGAATTTTTTTTACCTCCAGAGACCAGGTACTTGTAAAATGTGCTGGGGCGCGCTTAGGTGGGCGAGGTCGTACTTAATTTTTTTAAAAGTCCACAGCTGGTGGGAAAACAATTTTAAGTTCTGCATCCGGGAGCCCTTTGCCTCGGATTTTAGGGGTCGTGTACAAGCAGTCAAAGCTTCTGGGATTTTCCTTTGCTAAACACAAAGTAATTGTCAGGCCTGTTTTTCAACAAGTGTGCTTGTTTGTGAGAGTAAATGTCATGCTGTGAACAGTAGTAAGCGGAATAAGGTACCCCGTAGACTGCTGCCACTGGTGCTGTCAACATTCAGGCTGTCCTTTATTACCTAAAGACTGGCATCCCTTTACCTGCTGGCAATACGAGCACAACATTGTGTAGGAAAACTGGGCCATTTCATGGCTTTTTGAATCAAGGGTACCGAAGAACAATATCCCACGTTCATAATATGGAGGTTTTTGAAGAAAGGAATTATTTGAATTCAGCAGAAAGTAGGGATGCTAGGAAGGGCAGCACAATTTGATTATTGCCTAAGTTTTATTCTAGTCATGAATCATATCCACATAGCACAATTTTACACTTTTATTGGAAATTTTTATTGAAGGAATAAACAAAAGATAAACATCATTATGTTTTAGGGCATTCCTGCTAGACGACAGAAGTACTAAAAAACTGAATTAGACTTTTTATGTGACCATGGATCAAAACCATGGATTGCTATTTCCCCAGCAAAATGGTTGCGACTACTTATATGCACATCTATATAATGGAACAAAATACGCCAAAAGCACAAACTGCTCTTGGCACTCTAGTTTTCTTGTACCCAAATACCCAAATGCTACAACACAGATTTAGCTTATTTGTTTCATTAATTATTTCATGGTTGTCATACTTACTTTCTGCTTTAGATGTTGTGGTTGATTGTCTTCCTTAGCTGAGAGATAGAGGGAACGGATTTGATTTTCTACATCACTATAAAAAGTTGTTTCCCAGAATTGCTGGTTAGCCCATATTGGGTGATCTTGTACACAGGTGTATGCAAACTGACTGACTCCAGGAGCTAATTTCTGTAAACGCAATGATACATCATCAGATTAATTCCCTAAATCAAGGGCCAAGACTATATTCAGTTCTACCAAAGCCACTAAATATAAATATAAATGATATTTAAAAAGGTTTAACAATTAAATTTATATAAATGGACTCTAATTATGTTCATGGATATATTCCCTTCTATAGTCACCTACTATTCTTCTACTCTGAAGACAATATCTCACCAGAGCCTCATTCTTGAGTCTCTATCTTCTACCAGGACCTATGAGAGTCATTGTAGAGACAGGAAACTCAGACGTGGGAAGCCAGCTATGTCATAATCTTTCAACAATGGTTTTAAAAGTACAAAGAAATAATCTAGTTGACACATGTGTCTATTATCCTTGCAAAGCCTGGGGCCATAGATGAAGATATAGGCATAAGATTGAATAAAACAATATTTCACAAGCCAGCACTGAGAGCCAGTAGTAAGTTGCAACTAGAGTAAGCCACTGAATCAGTAGGGATTTGGCAAGTCAACTCCTCCACAAGTTCCACTTATTCAATAGGCCTGCTCTAACTGCAACTTACATTGCATTGGATTTCAGCCAATGTCTTCATTTTATATCAGAGTGAGTCTATTTGCAAAATCCTTAATGCACATTTACTTCTTAAAGGCTTTAATTGTAATCTGCATTATGGCACTGTACCAATATACTGTACAGCAGAATAGCTTTGTTGTGTCAATGAATTCAGATCAGCTTTTTAAAATGTATGAATGTTAAATCACATAAAGTTTTGCAATATCATGCCTCCTCCCTGAATAATCACAAGCTCTTCAATATTCTAGCGGTTACCCTGCTTTACATTTATATTCAGTTTTTCTGACAATAGCCTGTAGTTGTTTTATTATGAGGAACAAGAACGGGTTTTATTGAGTACAAAGAAACTGCAGCCAGCAGATGGCAATAGATTCCTGTGAAAACTGCATGCCATTTCTCTAGTAGGACAGTCTAACAAAATAGTGATTCTGAATGGTTTATTTGCCTAATGGCTTTAAGTGCCAACCTCTGTCGAACAGATCTAAATTTAAAAATAACTCTTCAATGTACAGAAATAAATGAAGCATGCCTTTGACTACTTGCTCTGGCCTTTTCATACAGTATAGCCTCCATGCTTCTCTACTGGTTCTCTACTATCTATCCCCTAAGTCAGGCATGCCCAAAGTCAGGCCCGGGGAAAAAATGTGGCCCCTTTTCAAATTTTGAGCGGCCCACGGACTCTTCTACCTGTCAGCTCAGCCTGTCACACATTCCCACCAGCTGGCCCCTCCCCATACCGGATGGAGTTGTCAGCTTGCAGTTTTACGGTTTGCCTGCCCTCCCTGCCTCTGTCTGTCTCCCCCACCCCCAGCCACCTGTCCAGCCTACCTGCCCCCTCCCCGGCTCCATTGCTGCAGCATCCTCCCTGTCTCCTTGCATGTCCTAGAGGCTTGTGCAAAGTCTGGCCCAGGGGCCAAATGCAGCTGAATGTTTGGCCCCCCACATATTTTCACCTCACCAAATCTGGCCCTCCTTGCAAAAAGTTTGGACACCCCTGCCCTAAGTCCATTAGCCTGCAGAGCCACACCACACACTCAATGTGTTAGCTTCTTGAGAGGCTTCCAATATGAGGCCAAATCATCATGGAATATATGGGAATAATGAAACCAAAATATTTCAAACACCTCCAACTTAATGGTTTTAGATCTAACACACTGAATCTGACTCCCAATAAGATGATGTTGTTAGCAGAACACATGCCTCAGATCGGGAAATGGTCCAGAACAGTGGTTCTCAACCAGATGTTCCTGGACTGCAACTCCCAGAAGCCTCCACCACTCGCTGTGCTGGAAGAGGTTTCTTGCAGTCCAGGAACATTTAGGGACCCACAGGTTGAGAACCAGTGGTCTAGAACCTGCCCTGATTATACCACTGCCTTTTCTCAACTATCTTACAGTGTGTGAAAACTATAAAAACCAGCTTTATCTTTGTATCTCAGATAACCTCATTAGTTATTTTAAACTTGATTGAAAGAACATAGACAATGACAACAAAGATGACGACAACAACAACAATAACAGCAACGACAACAAATAGCACAGGCCTTTAACAAGAAAAGTATACTGTAATCTGATGTAGTACCTTGTGACATATGATAGTACAAATTGATAAACACATACAGCATATGTTCATACACTGGAATTAGTAACCTGATTAGAATACTTCACCAAAGACTGGTAAGAGAGGCTGATTTAAAATAAATCTTGCTATTCTTGACAACATAACTGATAAAAGGAACCCATGTCAAAAAAATGGTAGCCTGTTGTTTCTGCTTGGACAATATCCCACATTTTTTTTCTTCAGGCTTGCAAAGTTAAATTACAAGTTCCCTAATTAGTTTTCTACAATTTCCATATGTGCTAATATGCAGAAAAAGACAATTCATTGCTTATGAATTAGCTATTTGTTATTACCTGAAAATAAGCACAAACACACTAGCTCTGGTGACCTTGTGATTTTTATTTTATTTTATTTTTGCCATGGCTAATTTGACATCTCTAAAAACATTGGAACAATGCAAATGAATTAAAGGACATATACACCACATATCATAATACCCACCCACATTCCCACATTTTCTACAAGTTGAACTAATTTCCTTATTGATATAACTTAAATGGAGGGGTCTAAAATATCACCTGTGCAGAAGTGTAATTACAATGTTCCTTAATTTTGGAAGAGAATGATTTTAGTGGAGCTTTGTTCCTGAAGGCATAGCATTTTTCATTATATAGGGCCATCCCCAGATTGCTTTCCTAAATCAGTTTAAGACGTAATTTACAGCAGCAGTCAAACTAAATTAGTATTTTATACAATTCAGAATCCAGACCATTGATATTTTCTGAGGCTAGTAGCAATGATTTAAAAGCAATTAACAGTTTAGTAATATCCAGTGTTCTGTAGTGGGTAGTATAATGAACTAGGACTCAGGAGACCTTACTGTGAATTTACTTGGCCAATGGCCATGGAAGCTCACCCAGGAATTGAACTGGTGAAAAAAAAGCTTAAATATCTCATGTACAGTACTTTGAAAACTGTGCCAAGGTTACCATGAAACATACAGTTATGTATTGCCCTTAATTTTCATGACTTGAAAGACAGAAAAATGAACAATGTGAAGTATTAGATACACCATCAGATATACTTCAAATTGGATTTGTGCATTGAGTGAGGATGGGTGGATTTGGCCTCAATAGTCTGATAGGCTTCCTTGCAATTCTGTGACAGTATGATTTGAAACCAGGAAGATGAGAGAGTTCTTGATCTAATAGTTGATCCCCTGATTTTGGACCAAAGCAAATTTATTTATTTATTTATTTATTTATTATTTACGCTTGTATACCGCCCCATTCCCACAATGGGGACTCTGGGCGGTTTACAGTATCAAAATTAAAACAGCAAAAACAATTGTGAACAACAATGGCAAAACAGCAATGACGAAAAGTAATTTGGCGGGGTAATAATATAAAAAAAAAACCAAAAACAAAAACAAATGGGTTCTTGATCTAGGATAGTTTTAAGATTCCTCTTAAAAGCTTGATTTTGAGTTTATTCCAGAAGTAAAAATCTCTTTTAAAAAAAAATCTCTTTACCAGGATACATTACAGTCTTTCCAAAGTCTTTCCTAAGGAACAGGTTGGTTTTCCTAAAAGCCCTTTCTATTTTGCAAAATCCACTGATTTCATTTCCAGGGACAGCCACGTGGGAAGTTAGGAGCCAACAAGTATACAAAGTAATTGTTTTGCCTGGAATGCTACATAATAGATTCTAAAATGTGGTACCCTCCCATCCTCCTTTTTTATTATGAAGAAGCAGACATATTAGTCTGTGCAAGTACATCAGACAGAAACAAAACAAAACAGAAAAAATAAAAACACAAGGGAGACATCTTTAAAGATGAACTGCTTCTTTCATTCTTTAATTCCACCTTCTTAGATATTTTGTATTATGGAAATTCATTGTATGAGGTACAATTGGTTTCTTGGAGCTATGGATAAAATTCATATAGTCTGCCAATACAATATTTAAGGATCACATCTGATACACCTGTAGGCAGAATGTGAAAGAGATAACTGTATCTAGGTAGAACTTTATTCATTGCTACTATGTGATCCAATAATGACAGATGTGACATTTCCCATTGTATGGATTTTTACATAGCTAGATGTAACTGCAATTTATAGTTCGAGATGTGAACTTAAGTCAGGTAAGGTGGTACCATGAAATGCCATCCATCATTTTTATATGTGTCTCCCCTAGAGAAGACAATTTAGTCACAATTACTTGTGTTTGGGTAACATCCTGTTTAGATTACTACAGTAAATTGTACATAGGCAAAGAAAGAGCTAACCTTGAATTTAGTGAGCAACAGCAAGTGTAATTTGGAAGACCTCTACTCTTGAAACAGCTTATTTACTTCTGTTCAATTGTTCAGTGTATGTTAAGGTTCTGATGATCAAGATACCTCAACTACTAGTTCTTTTCACTCCATCCTTTTCACTCCATTCAGCACAAGCTATTCTGTAGGCTCTTGTGCTGAGGTGAGATGATTGAGCTTAGCAAGGGTTTATTTGATTTCACCTTTGTCCTTGGAAACAGCTCCTAAATCATTTCATCTCAAGAAGAAATTTCTATTTACTGTAAACCTTTACAAATGTTTAATCTGATTGCCAGGTTTGCCTGAATTTTGGGATGTAAAGCTAACTGATTCTGATGATCTAAATGTAGTTGTGATATACAACAGAATACCTTTGAAGAAAACTGATTTTTTTTTGTAAATTTGGTATCCAAAACCCTCCACGGCTTAGAACCTGAATACCTGGCAAAGCGGATCTTCCAGAGATCAACTGAGGCCCGACCTACTAGAATGTCGCAGGTGCTCTCACTCAAGGTGGCCACGACCAGGGAGGCTCAGAAAGCGGTAACCCGCAACTGAACCTTCTCTGTGGCTGGCCCCTCACTTTGGAACCATCTCTTGAGTGAGCTGCGCCTAGCACAGTCCCTGCCTGCCTTTAAAAAAGCCTTGAAGACCTGGATTATTTGCGAGGCATTTGATGACCTTTAATTTGTTTATTTTTTAATTCTATTCCACCATCTTGCCGAGCATTTTATTTTATTTTGTTTTATTTTTGTCTATCAGTTCTAGTATAGTCAATTCATTTTATATAGATTTTTTCTAATTATATTGTTGTTTTTTAATTGTTCCTTGACTGCTATTGTTAATCACCCAGAGTTCCTTCGGAAGATGGGTAGTATAAAAACAAACAAACAAACAAGTAAAAGCCTGTGAAAATATGAACCCATGTGCATGGTTACTCTGAATATTAAGCCAATAATGGCAGGATTGGAGTCAATGGTATACATCCAATTGTCAGTCCAAAATATACCCACTAACTTTACAAATTCCACTGATTCCATGGGTCTGTTCTAGCTGGGATGTTGATTTAGACCCATATATGTATTACTAATACTGTAATGGCAAGACTCAGGGAATCTTGGTCTAAGATATATACACAAAACAATTTATATGGGGTATGATTCAATCAAAGTGAAGCACTGATTTCAAGAGAAATCTGAGTATATGTCTAACTCTCCCATTAACTTCAATGTAACTTAAAAGTTATTCACTTGGTTGGCTTGTATCCATTGTTTTCATAGACTGACTGCATACTCCTAGTATAGTCTTAACAATGAATGCACATATTTCTCTGGGGCAATATGTGGTACAAATGTTTAATTTCCAGCTTCAAGTAGAGGATCACATTGCCTCTTCCCTAAACACATGCAAAAGCAACACAGGGGGCATTTTTGCTACAGCTAGTTTTGGTGCCAAGTTATAAACCTCAACAGGGAACATCCTAGAATTTCTGACAGGTTCATAACTATCATAGTGTGAACGGCGCCACTATAATATATGGATTTAAGGAGGAGTTTGTGTGCCAAATTCAACATGATGACTACCTGTGATTGTACACATCTATGCAAAGTATTTTAATTAGGAAAAAAATCTCCTAGCTGAAACTGTGTTTAGAATTAACCTCAATATTATGAGCAAATATCCATAAGATGTTTTCACCCTCTAGTGTCTAAAACTAAAGACTGTATTTTTTAGCAATGTGCACAATATGCCATCAATATCTACAGTATAAATATTTTTATTTATGAAAACTTTTTACAATTGCCCTGTATCATTATTGACATCAGTGAGGTATACAAATATTTTAAATATGGTAAAATATAAAAATATAATTAAAACAGCGGGTGGGGGCAGATTTACTCATCACCACCACCACCACCACCACCACCACCATCATGCACTGTCAATTTCAATTTATAGTGACACTTTTCAGGGATTCCTCTTCTGGGTGCGCTCTGGGACTGTGCAGCTTGTCCAAGGGCACATAGGCTGGCTCTATTCTCAAGAAGCACAGTGGGGTATCAAACCCCTAAACTCTGGTTCTGCAGTCAGATGCCTAAGCCACGGAGCTATCCAACCACATGCATACATAAATACGTCTCTGAGTGTACACACCAAACCATGTTTGGTAATCAGAGTTCTTGGCGCTGAATGGCAGCGCATCAGGACAGAATGGTCCACAAAAGTGATGGGATAGAACAGCCCCCATCTGCTCCCCTAGAAATGCATAGGCATTTGTTCTGTGATGAACTGAAGTAGGGGTAGTGGAAGGACATGGGTAGTGGGTGTACCAGGTACTGTTTGGACCATTAAAATTCCATCAACAATGGAGCCTCACTTTGGGGTCTCTTTCACCTCCGTGTTAACTCTCACAAGCCTGATCGTTATATTTGATAGCTGAAGATCCAGATTCAATCACCATGCTTTTGTAGAATGTTATATTCAAAATAATATGTGTCCTTCTTTCTTATTTTGCTTATTTAGCAGAATATATAGGAGAGATGATGACATTACAGTATTCTATACACTAGTATATACAGAACTGGCCTGGATAGAACAAAGATAGAACAACTTGAAGTTGGTGTGCACTTGCAGAAAGACTTCATGCTCATCACTAGGACGAGGATTTCTATTGTGTCATATTTTAATTTACAAGCGAAGGTTGCTCTAAGGCACGTGGGTCCACTCCTCTGACATTCCCCCCTCCCCTAAGCAGGGCTTTTAGTCCCTCGTGCAACTGCAGTGACTATTCTTGTTCTGTTCAGAACAAAACCCACATTGGGGGAGGCACATGCATGTGCATTGTAGGCATGGGATAGAGCCCCGTGCAATGGGCCCCCAAATTAGAGGGTACATTGTTTATAAGTAAATTAAAATATGTTTGAGTAATTTGGTGAGAATTTCATGGTTTTTATTTATCCTGGGAAGGCTGATTGATTGATTGATTGGGTTGGATTGGACTGGATTTCTACACTGCTCCCATTAGTGCCAAAGGCACTACTCTGGAGAGTGTTACAAACATAAAACATAAAATAGATAAAATGAGGCATTAAAAATCACTACAGTGACAATAAAAGGAAGTGGCACATGCAAACACAAAAAACCCATCATGTAATAAAATAAAATAAAATAAAATAAAACTACAAAAACAAACAAAAAGATCAGACAGATCAGGCAGTGAAATAAATACTGTATATATTCGAATATAAGCCTAGTTTTTCAGCCCTAATTTTGGGCTGAAAAAAGGGGCCCTTGACTTATATTCAGGTCATTACTTTTCGCCACTGAGGCAAGTGCTTGGTTTGGTGGCTAAAACTCATTTTAAACATTGTGTGTCGCTTCTCCTGACCCCCCTCTGCATCACAGGGGACCAGCGCGCGATTTTTAAAATGACTTTTAGCCACTGACCCAAGCACTTGCATCAGTGGCTAAAAGTCATTTTAAACATCACACACCACTCCCCCAGCTCACAAAGGAGGAGCTGCCAGGCCCTGCTGTATTTCCCACCCTAGACCTATACTCGAGTCAATATGTTTAGGGGCCTTGACTTATACTCGGGTCGACTTATACTCGGGTATATACGGTAAATATTCAGCCAGGATCAATGTGGAATGCCTCTCAGTGAAGCATGGTTTTTAACTGCCTCCTACATGTAAACAGGGAGAGGGCCAGCCAGGAGATATGCTCTGACAAGTAACATGGACCCAAACCATGGATGACTTTATATGTGTCAACACTGTGAACCTGATTTGGGATGAAAAAGACAGCCAGTGAAGGTACACCAGAACTGGGGTGATGTGGTCAAATTTGCTTGCACCCACTACCAGTCTGGCTGCTGCATTCTGAATATGCTGAAGTCTCCAGATAAGGCCCAAGGGTAGCCCCATGTAGAGGGCATTGCAGAAGTTAATCTGGGAGACTACTAAGGCTTGTGCCAAAGTCCTGATGAAGACCTGACTGAAAACTGAATCTGATCATGGCTGCAATCTGGGATTCCCAGGAGAGACATGGGTTAAGAAGAATGCCTAGATTATGCACTTGGGCCTTAAATGGGAGGGTGGTGCCATCCAGCCTAGGGACAATCAGAGCACTACCCCCTCCAGAAACAAAATCTCTTATCCAGGACCTGGTCCATTCCAGTACTGAAGCCAGGCAACACTTGAGCACCTGAACAGCCTCCACTGCAGAGGTAGTAACAGAGAGACACAGCTGGGTGTCTTCAGCCTCCCCAGGACACCTTACTCCAAATCTTCTGATGATCTCCCCAAATGGCTTTACATAGATATTGAACAGCATCTGGGATAGTGCTGAGCCCTGATGAATCCCATACCTTAAGGTCTAAGCGTCCTACACATCTTCTCCCAGCTGGACTCTCTGGACACGGTTCTCAAGAATGTGACGTGAGATGTTTGTGAATATTCTCAGTCATCCAGGTGAGTTTATCTGGAAGCTGAGTCATGGCAACTGGACTTCTTTTTCCTGAGAGATAGTAACGTTTCGATGCTCATCCAAACAGCTTCGTCAGTCTGTGCGTCAGGACTCACACTAGCTTTATTCAGACTGATGAAGCTGTTTGGATGAGCAGTAAAACGTTTCTATCTCTCAAGAAAAAGAAGTCCAGTTGCCATGACTCAACTTCCAGGTGATGTGAGATGGTGTGTCCATCTCTTTCATTTTTAGTAATTACTCCTTATTTAAGAACAATGCAAGTCACAGAAATAGTGAAGTGTGTTTGATATTGAATAGCCAAATAAATAAGCACTTCAGAAGGGAACAGAAAATTACTTCTAAGTACTGTACTCTTTGCATGTAAAACTCTTGAGTTATCATAAGCCAGAATTAGCTTGACAACGCATTATTATCATTTTATTCAGTCCTTCAAGATACAGTTTCTGGGTACATCCCAAAATGCAGTTACTAAATAGGTGCTTTAGTGAAACTGATATTTTGCAGATCTTTTTTAAGACAAATATATCCATTATGCCATTACTATGTTCCTTTTATAGAAAATATTTTCAGTTGTCCAAATGAAATATAGTCTCACTCACGCAGCATGCTGGCCAAAATGAGTTCCTCAGAAATAATTGTACACAAGTTCAAAACAATATGCCTTGCTTAGGGAATAAATAAGGACTCATGGGTGGAGTGGGGTGTAGAAGTGTAAACAATATCCCAATTATTCCATTAATCCCAAAGGCTAGATTTATAAAATATTTCCCAGTGTTTGAATTTTAGTCTCAAACTGAATACAAACTAGAATGTTTCCTAGAAAGGAAATCATATACCACTGAGAAATGAAAAAAGTCCTCTAAATATGGAATATTTAATGAAAAATAAAGCATTTGGAATATTTAATGAAAAATAAAGCTTTTGCAATTCATAAAGTGATACCATTGTTCTGTTATATAATTTAATACCATGTTATAGTCTTTGTCCTCTTAGATTTTTATGACATGAAGATTGCTACAGTCAGGCATGACAAAAGCAATCATTCTCAATCCATTTATATATGGTGCATACAATTTTATAGAATCTAGGGGAGACAGGTCTTGTAGCATACACAGCTCTTCAACAGACAGAAACCGTTAGGGACAGCTCCTCCTCCTTTCTGGAATCTGTTGTCTCAATGGCTGCTTTACTCTGTTAAATGGCAGGCCTGGCCTTGGAACTACATAAGTCCTGATGGTACGCATTTATAAAATGAAATATGTTATTGGCTTCTTATTTCATTCTTTCAAAGTGCACAAGTACCTAAGCACAAACATGGGATTGATCACAACGTACACCTCTTTAAAAGCAGTGAGGTTTAAGTTAAACACAACTAACTTGTGTTGATAGAAAATTCCATTCCACTGGGTGGAATTTTCAGGGCAGTTCTGGACATGTTTAGTTGCAGATTCAGTCTCCTCAACAGTACATATTCCCTAGTTAAGTACGTTCAAGATTGCAGAATTAGCCAGATTCTTTATTCAGGATCTTCATAGGGTCAGTGAATCAGATATGCATTAGTTTCATTACTAAACTATAGTCTACATATTTTATACCATATATTTCAGGTAAATTGGGTTTTGTCTTTAGCTTAGACCATACCAGAGCAAATTTTTTATCCTTGTAAAAATAAGAATAATATATACTGTAGTTGGTTGATGAGATGGATTATTAGAAACCTATATTGCCAAACTTCAGCCTTCTCAAAACCTCAGAAAATGCGACTATTTAAATTTAACTATTTCATAGCACATATATCACATTCTCCTTTACAATCGTTTATCATCCTTTCCTTCACAGGTTTTATATTTTTCAACCTTTGTCTTAACCCTGTTCATTCCTATCATTCCTTTGTTATTGTTATTAGTGGATCTTCTACCAAAACAAGAAAATAATACAGTCTCTTTTCTTTAAAATCTACTCATGTTGTGATTGAGCTTCTTGCTCCTCATTCCCAAATAACCCTCTGAACAAACCACAGAAATCTTACTTTTCCCTCTTCTATTTCATTCTCTCACTTCACTGTTTGCAAGTTTCACCTGCACCTGCAATGTATTACTGTCATTTTGCACGTTCTGAGATTTTGATGCCAACTGAACAGAAAACAAACATGCCTTAAAATGTTTCTAATTCTTTATAACCCCTTGACATTTACCTGACTCATTGCTACATCTTGCCCTTAGGAGAGGCAGGTTAGAAACTTGTTTCACAAAGTAAGAACTGCTTTTCAGACTTACAGTACTATACTCCTACCATAACAGATGTGGCCAAGGTGTGTGAGATAGGGGCCAAATATTTCCTTTTTAGGAAATGGCATATCTGTCACATGTCTTAGCTAAAGAAAATGCTTCTGCCACAACCAGGCATGTTAGGAGTAATCCCTGTTTCAGAAGCACTCTCAAATTGAAGAGCTGTTTCTTAAGGGGGAGAGCAGTCCCAGCTAGCCTCCATACTGAAAGCTGGACCAGCTTATTATTATTATTATTATTATTATTATTATTATTATTATTATTATTATTATTATTATTATTATTATTATTATTATTATTATTATTATTATTATTGCCGGCAACTGTTTCTGTCTTGCTTAACCATTAGCCAACAAGTGGCTCATCAATCATCTAGAGAAGACATTCATTTAAGATCTCCACCTCCTCTCTCAAATCAAATGGAAAGCAGAGGGAACTGGATGTTCCTGATGTACTGATACCATACCACCACATAACATACTAAATCTCCAGGCAACATCTGGAGGTTCATATACAGCTTCATGTAGAGTTTCATGCATGTATCTTTAGGATAAGAGGATGGAGTGCAAAACAGACCACCATTTAACATGGTCCTCATCAAAGTGCATTTGCCCCAGCATCAGCTAGCATTTCAAGGAGTAACTGGAATCACAACAGAACAGTGCCGAAAGCCATACCTTGCTCTGCTGATCTAGAAGAATATTATTGTGCATTGTACTGAAAAATTTTTTTTTTGGGGGGGGAATCAACAGGGATACACTTCCCTGATGAGTTCCCACCACAAGGCACCAAAGCTGTCTTGTCCCTAAAGCAGGTCAGAATATGGAAAGAAAAGGGAATCTATTCTAGATACAGAAGTATTTTTAACGTAAATACTGTGCGTGCATACATTTATCATGGAAGAGTTTGCTACCAAATTCTTTTAACAATACTGGAAAATTAACAAAACAAAATCATAAGGGCAGAAAACACAGTACCCAAGTATAATTGCTTGTTATCTGTATTTTAAACAAATTCCAAATGCATTACTAATGGTAAACAGAAACACTGTTTTCTGCCCTAGAGGTTAAGGTTGTTTGCTTGTCCAGGACATTATTACACACAATGAAGAGCACTCCTCCTGACTTAGATGAATCATACCCTTTTGATTACTTAGGTCTAAGTAATATAAAATTAACCAAAGAGAAGATACACAGTGATGCTCATTGCTGGGGAACTATAAGATATTTTTCAGGCCACAAGTATGCATTCGATGTACTGACTTGTTGCCCATGAATTTGATGCTGACGGCGACAAGACCGATTTCCTCAGTCACATCCTGCTTTCTCAGGTTTTGTTAAGTGCCTTGTCATTGTGCACTAAGTACTGGAATTTTACTGGATATCACAAGAGACACAATGTTTTAAACAAATTATTTTCTTGTTAGTTTAATTATGCATGTGGATTACCCTTAACCCTAACTTCTGGTAAAAAAAGGCTTCATCATCCTGACAGGCATTTTTAATTACTTATTTAGTCTTTTATCAACACAGGTTTACCAAGTACTGTATTGTGTAGGACTTTGTCTTACAATTAACTTTTCAGTTGTAAAAGATGTCAATAATTTCAGACCAGTTAGCTTTTTAAAATTTATTAGTAAATTGTTTTAGTGATAGTGGAAGGAATATCTCTTTTTAAAAGAGACTGAAGAGGAGAACATGGAAACTGCATCTCTTTCTGAAATGTTAAGAGACTTGGACCTTGTCTGACGTTTGTCTAATTTGCAACTCTCATTACAAGCACAGTGTAACACTAGTCAATAACATTACTAAATATTATACCCTGTTCTTACAGCACTTTATGCTGGTAGGACGACAAGTTACAAGTTAGTTCTCAGTTACTTTTTGCCTCTTCCTACCACATCTCTTAGTCTTTGTGTTTTACGCCTTAAATTTTAGATGCAAACCTGAAGGCAAGAAATGTTATTTATTTCTTATTTTGAATGCCACCCTTACAGCCTTTTTTAGCAAAACAGCAGAATATAAACCTAATATCAGCAATAATACTAACTCTCAAAGAAAAGAATAATAATAATAATCTTAGAATGGCACAGCTGGAAGGGACCCTATGGATCAAGTCCAACCCCTATTAAGCAGGAAAACTAAACTCCCAACCTCTGGCTCCACTGCTAGATGCCTAAACCAATTAATCTTCTTAATCTTCTTAATCTGCTTTGGTATATGAATTGCTATATTGATGAATGAGGTATGGAGGATATCCAACGTCTACAAGTCATTCACTCATTTGTATTAATGTAAGAAAAATACTTTAACAGTTTGTTCTTTCATTTAACCTTTCTTCTAACTTCTGTGTGTCAAATCACTTGGACATTTTAGTTGTCCAATAGCATTATGAGGGCTGCTGTCAGCAGCTAATCAAACCATCTGGAGGGAGTGGGAACGCTGAATCTGTAAAAGGGCTGGGATTGCTTAGACCAGGGCTATCCAACTTTGAACAGCCTGCGGTCTACCTGAGGCTCCAGAACATCCCCCACGGTTGACTCTTGGAATGCGTGTGCAAGCGCGCACAGACAAATCACACTGGCGGGGGCGGCAGCGGGTGCAGTGGCGAGGGCTGCTCCAGGTCCCCCAGGAGGTCTTCCCTTTCCCAGCCAGGCTCGTTGGGCACCAAATTCAAAAGGACCAAACAGCCTTCCTCCTCCTCCCGTTAGCCCGAGTGAAGGGGAGGAGGGGAAGGCTTGGTCCTTTTGAATTTGGCACTGCTTGAGAACCCCCCCGGCTGCTTCTGTGCGGCCACTAGGGCACTTGTCATCTGGCTGGGGAGGGGGGAATGGGGGACATTGCCACTGGCCCTCCCGCCGCTTCTCCACCTGCCACACCGACGGGGCTCCTCCCCCTCCTGGTGGTGGTTGCCTCCACTGCCAACCACCCCTCCCAGCTCGGCAGGCAGCTTCCGGAGGACACCGCCCCCAAGCATGCCACCATAGGTGGTGCACCGGAAGCCGGCAGGGACCAGGCTAATGACCTCCGATGGTGCTGCGGGCGACTGGTTGCTCATGGTTGAATGGTCGCCCGCAGTTGACACAATATGCAGGCCTGGCTTAGACCAAGTGAGAAGAATGCTCCTTTTTTGTTTCTGTCATTCTTTGTGGTGTTCGAGCTCCTCGGGACATCTATTCTAGACTGTGCTACTTGCCTCACTGGCTGCCTATCTCTTTGGCTCCAGCTAGGGTCCTTTCTTTTTCTTAGCTTTTTCAGGGACATCCCACCACCACCTTGCCTTGGATTATTTTTGCAGCTGCCACTGACTGTGCCAGTGTGTCTCCTCAGGATTTTTTTAATACAGCCCTCCTACTCCCTGTGATTTCCTTGGAGATTTCTCTTCTTTTGATCCTCTGTTTCTTGAATTAATGTTGCAGCCTGCTTGGTCTGCTTCCTGGACTTAAAAAGCACATGAGACAGCATCAAGACAGGGAATGGGGGTCACTCCCCATATTATCGTAGGTTTGGTGGAGGATGGCTTTGCTTGTATTTACTGTACTAACTTATTTTTCTTGTTTTTCTTGTTTTATTTTTTATTTTTGTACTTATTAAATGCCTGATTTTCCCTCAGGAACTCAGGGTGGTGTACAACAAAACAACTTGTCCGATAAGCACAACCCCCATAAAATTTAAAAACAGTAACAACAAAACAAAAAACAAAAACAAAAAAACCCACAGAATCCAGCAAGGAAAAGGGAAGGGAAAAAAGCAGGTGGGGCAAACAACACAACCAAACCATGACCACAGAAATGTACAATCAGCGATCTCCAAAACTTTACCTGAAAAGCCAGGTTTTTAATGCTTTCCTAAAAGCTGGCAAGGACTCTACCAGCCTAATGTCCGTGGGTACTGATTTGAAGAAGGAGCTGGTTTTTTAAAAATTTTACTGATTTCCCCACATATGTTTATCTGAGGGGTGCTTTCTCTGTTAGATTTATTTTTTTAAAATGTTATTTCCTTAATTTACTATGTGTTTGTTTTGTTAAATGTGTCTATTTTGGTAGGATATTTGCGGACTGTTTTGCTTCTTTTGGGGGGTAAAGGAAGGAGTGGACTTTGTGCCTGTGGCAGTGTCCACTGGGCAGTTGGTTGTTGTTGGTTGGTCATAGCTTGGGAAATATCTCTTCTTGTTCTGATTAAGGTTTGATTGTTTCCCTCTCTTGTACTGTTTATTGCTTTTGGAGCAGATTGATTCTCTGTTGCCTCGCCTCTGCTCTTTTGGATTAGGTTTTACAGTTTCTTTACAAGGCTAGTACCATTCCTACACAAATGAAGAAAATCCCAAAATATAATTATCTGGTTCCATTTGTGTTAAATTAAGAGCATGATTGCATGAAAAACATGAACATGAAAAGAGGCACCCACAAAGGAATTTGAAACTTCACAAATGTGAAAATGTTCACCATGCATAACCCCAAGCAATGCTTTATCCTTCATCACAATCTACACTCTACATCAAAAAGGCCAATTAATAGGCAGAAGAGAACAGATGCACCGGCAAGACAGCTCTTGGAGACTATTGAATATCATCTTTCAAATCAAAAAGCAAGTTTTTTTCAATTTTAAAACCCAAGTCTACTAGAGCAGCTAGACAACTTAATTTAAATCAGTATGAACTTCCCATGTTTCCCCTTACATCTACATAATGCCTGCACTGCCTCTTAGAGCTGCAAAATACTGCAGTATCAGCAGAAGACATACGCATATGTGCTGTACAACTTACCCTATAAAAAGCAGTTGTCAGTGGCAGTAGTGCTGCAGCTATATTGTATTCTTCTGAAGTTGAACAATCCTGCATGTTCAAATAAAAGATAATGGATAAATTAGAAAGTTACAACCATTTTTGCAGTTTTAATTTAAATTATTAGGACTCTGCACCTACCCCTGTAATCCCAAATAAGCATCAAAAATGAAGGAAGTTCCTAGATACTACTAAAACTTGAAGTAGTATTGCAAGAAGAAACACTTCTCACTAAAATAGTCAAGTTACTTTCAATAGCTGGCCAGTACTAAGAGCCTCATGGCACAGTGGTTAAATGCCTGTACTGCAGGTAAAACTGCTCACGACCTGGGATTAAATCCCTAGTAGCCGGCTCATGGTTGACTCAGCCTTCTATCCTTCCAAGGTCTGTAAAATGAGTACCCAGATTGCTGTGTGTGTGCGTGGGGGGGGACACAATGTGTAGCCTGTATAATTAAACTGTAAACTGCCCAGAGACTACTTGAAGTGGTATGGGGCGGTATATAAGCAGAACACTTTCCTTTTACTATAAAAATCTGCCATAAAGGAGTCTTCATTACTTCCAATTACAGTAATTGTTATTAATTTATTGCAACAGAATGCATTAATGTGGCCAACCACATTACTTTTTCTGAGAGCTAAAAGCATTTAATATTTATATTAATTATATTATTCACAATGAAGAACTAGAAAACAATAGTGTTCACCAACAGTCTCATAATCTGTAGTAGGCACAACACAAGTAAAATAACTGATTGAACAGAACAGAAGAGAAATCACATACATTCCCACTTCTTGGAGCAGGGATTATAAGAGCTGCATATCCAAATATTTATCTGAGGACTCCATTAAAATCAAGACAGTGCAGATAGGCAGCATATGTGCATGATGAATGCATCTAAGTCCACTTTGACCTATGGATCCATTTCTTTCTTTTGCCTAGCAAGATGGCATTGGCTCCATTGCCAATTACTATAGTACCTATATCGCAGTAATTGCTATAGTTCTGCACTCCATCTCCTATTCTGGGGAAGAGAAATGAACCTGGAGGATGTGAGTCCTTGCAGAATACTTTCCTCGAAACCACTTTATTTCCCCACATTCTTTTAACTTGGGAGGAGCCATTTGTTTTAGCATTTAATAGAACAGAAACATTCAAAGGGTGACTGAAGAGTAGGGGAGTAAGGGAGCTTGGCTCAGAGAAAACACCTCAAGGAAAATTTTCTAAAGCTTCCCGCCACTCCTTCATTTCTACAGGAGCGCATCCAGATTCCTAGTAAAGTATCAGGGAGGAAAAAGCTGAGTCTCAGAAGACACTTGCCATTAAGCCAGCCTCCATTTATTCACTTTTCTTCAGTCTAGGTCATGTCTTCATGTTGATCTGTGCTGCTAACAGTTTAAGGTAGTATGCATAGCCCTGGACTTTACTCATCTTGGGTGGAAAGTCCAATATCCTTCTACATATGCATGGAGCTCAAACAATAGATGTCTTCATCATATGTTATCACAGACATGTCATGTTCCTTGTCAGATTGCTGTTGAAGCAATCCATATGTGTAAATACGGAACCTGGCACTAGCCAGTATAACTGTGCAATTGGCAGTACAATATGCAAGAATCTACTCATATTCTCACTCACCCTCCATACGACCACGCTACATTGATCACATTTGATAAGATGAAGGGCAGTTGCTGCAACTGGGGGTTTAGTACTATGCTGAGACAACTATCTGTTTATGGTTTTGTCTGGAATACTCATTAGCTGTGGTGAAAAACATTTGATTTGGTGAACTGGAAGAGTGACTTGCAAGAACAAGAATTACAAGAAGCAAAACAAAAAATAAAGTACTGTATTGTTTTATTTGCCTTGATATAGAGCAGTCTGAAGGAGAGAGAGAGTGTGTGCCCTTGTCTGATAGCTTAGCCAATGGAAATCAATCTGTTTCACATTATGTCCTAACATTATTCTCTTGTCCTCAGTATTGGTTATACGGGTATATCAGGACAGACAAATGTTGTGGTACATTGGTTTCTTTTAGAAAATTCTTGGATTTTCATGATCCACACAGTCAAAGGCTTTACTGCAATTTGCAGAGTACAAATGGATTTTCTTCTAAAATTCTTCCGTACACTTAAACAGCTAATGTATAGTTGCATGATCTCTTGTGCCTCTTTGTTTTCTGAATCCTCCTTGAACAGGCTTAGAGGGAACCTTGCCTACAGCTACTGAACTCTTTGAGGTTTCCCTTCTTGGAATGTACACTGAATATTTCCAATCTATGGGCCACTGTTTTGTTTCCTTATTTGTTGGCATATTCAGTCTCTACAGACTGAAATAGCTCTACTGGTGTCCCATCAACTTCTGACTATTTATTTCTTCTAATTGCTTATTTAAATTGCTTAGTTGACTACAGTAAATTCACATTTTCAATCAAGAAGTAAGATTCAATACCTAAGATTTCCATATTGGTTATATTGGTTTCCTTTGCACCCGGCCGTAGGACGCTATAGCCGTAGAGGATGCTATACAGGCTATGGCATACGCAACAGTAACTGCTGATTAAACTACCGGTAATGAGTTTCTACCGTGATCTAACAGTTGATGAGATCATGTTCTTGGCCCAAATCTGTTGAGAGCTATAGCCCTTCACAATCAAGAAATGATGTCAGCTGATGGCATTATTGGGCCATGTAGGACCCCAGCTTTGCATCAGTACAACAACAGATTTCTGGATTGTACTCTTACCTCTCTTACACAATTCCTAATTCATTCAGCCCATTAAGACTTTTTATTTCTGAAAATTAATAGCTTAAGCTATTTTCCATATGTGAGATCTGCGTGGTGCTGACATTTGTGACATTTTGGTGCCAGGTAAAAACTTTCCTGTTCCATAAATTCTTTAACTGATACAACATAGATTGTGGGTCTTGGTGGCAATTTTAGTGCATTGTATTCTAATGTATTTTAATTGTATTGTATTGTACTGTATTTTAATGTTTTAAATTGCTTTTAATTATCCATTTTGATTTTGAATTGTAAGTCACCCAGAGACCTTTGTGTAGAGGGCAGCATATCAGCTGTATGTATGTATGTATGTATGTATGTATGTATGTATGTATGTATGTATGAATGAATCAATGAATCAATGAATGAATCAATGAATGAATTAATGAATCAATGAATGAGTGGGAGAGCTGTTTCCAAGAGTTCAAGCTCATTTGAAGCAAAAGGTGTTCCACTTTGGAGATAGGATGGATTTTCAATTTCCAACCCAGCTCTACTGAGCCCTCAAAGGCAAGACAGGGTAATACAAACTTCTGCTCTGCTGTGTTCACATATCTTTATTTACTCATGCATGCTCATGAATGTGTGCTGCCACTGCTTCCCAAAAATATTTATTTATTTATTTATTTATTTATTTATTTATTTATTTATTTATTTATTTATTTATTATACTTCTAAACTGCACTGACTTTCCCCATAGGGAACTCTGGGCGGTTAAGAACAAAGCAAAATAGACAAAGCAGATAAAAACAATAAACAACATGATTTTAAAACACAAATATAGCCGACAAAGGCAAGGGGGCAGCAAACAACCAGAGAAAGTAACTAAGGGTAGTGCCAGAGATACCAGATAAAGTCCTTAAAGTTGAAAGGATTGTACACACGTGGTTTAGGTTAATGGCAAAGGTCAAAGGAAAGAGCACTGCAAACTAGATTTAAAATACATTTGATTATGATCTCCGCAAAGTTTTTGAAAAATTAATGGAACTGCCAAGAACACAATTCAGGTTTTTCCCAAGTGAACACCAATCAAAAGATTGCAAACCAGACATAAGTCACCATTCAATTATCAAAAACAAAATATTTTGTAAGTTTTTTATAATTAAAAAAGCATGTTGCTGCATATTTATTCTTAATGAAGAAATATCTAATGTTTTAATCACATTTTTAGAAGCAGCTAACTATTGTTATAATGAATGGTAGTGCCAGAGAGACCTAGAACCATGAAAAGAAACAAGAATAAGATCTGCACAGCTAAAAATGTTCTACACTCCAACTCCCCTGACTGTGGTTAGTTTATATCACCAAATATTGAAACAAGCCAAGAGCAAAAGCAAGTACTGTATGATATGACATACATTAAAAAAAATTAAGATGTTTAAAATATACTTGGGAATCCATCTTCCCCTCAATGACTGCAAGCTGGCCAGGCCCCGATGCAGCAAAGCAGGCCCAAATCATGATGCTTCCTCCACTGTACTTTACAGTTGAGATAATGTGTTCATGATGATATGCATTGCCCTTTTTATGCCAGATGTAATGCTGCATGTTCTTTCCAAATGTTTTGATCTTTGTTTCATCAGTCCACAAAACATTTTGCCAACATCACTGTGCAGTGTCAACGTGCTCTTTTGCAAACTTCAGGCATGCAGCAATGTTCTTCTTAGCAAGCAGTGGCTTCCTTTGTGGTGTCCTGCCATAGATACCTGGCTTGTTCGATGTTTTATATACTGTACTGTAGATTCATGAACAGAGATGTTAGCCAGTTCCAATGACTGGCTGTCACTCAGGATTGTTTCTTCACTTCACTGATGAGTCTTTATTGTGCACTTGGGATCATTTTTACTGGGTCCCCCTTTTTTGGTTGGGTAGCTACAGTAACTCCATTTGTAGATCATTTGCCTAACTGTACACTGCTGAATTTCTAAAGTCTTTGGAATCATGTTGTAACCCTTTTCAGCTACACTATATGTAAATCCACCATTCTTGATTTTAGATTCTCTGAAAGCTCTTTTTGGCAAGGCATGGCTCACATAAATATCTTGTGCAGAGAAAACTCAAAAGCTATGAGTGGTTTTTATCAGTCAACATACAATTGCTCTAGTCCACACCTCCAAACTCATTTTCTTAACAAGAGACCAGGTATGCTAACATGTGACTCCACATGGCTTTTTGGAGCTCAACTCAAGGGCCAGATCACATTAATGCAGAACACCATGAAATTCTAAAAAGATCACATGCATATTCTTGCAACTGGATATAGTGTATCTAAAATGGTTGGGGTTTTGTACTTGGAAAAAAATCTGATCAGTGTGGCCATTATAGAATTTACTTTCTGTCCCTCTCTGAAAAAGATACACAAACTTTCCTAGGATAGATATCCAGGCCCTCAATCCAATTTCTGAATTATGAATAAATGAGGGATTTCCTACTAAAAAGCCCCCCCTCTCCTTGAGTTGCGGTAGGATCATGAGGAAGAAAAGGAGAAAAGGGGTAATCACTTTGCCCTGAGTCCCAATCCAGATTATTCCACGAAAGCTGCTTTTTTGTAAACAGGGATATGAGTCCAGACAGAAGTACAAAATTTAAAACATGCTGAATGTCACGTCTGACCTTAAGAAGGGTGACATGCTTTTGCAAATATGCGTTCAGTTGTTAAAAGGCATTTTTTCCTGTTTGCATATGCAGTTGTGAATATTGTCTATGGAAAAGATGGTTACTGTAAACACTGAGGAAAACATTGCTATGAAAATAAAAAAATGAGAGAACGGCTCATCTGACTTTTATTTGCAGCTTGTGCATAGCTAGTAACCTCCCCATGGTTTTCTAACTTTGGTTTGATCTGGAAGTTGAGTCATGGCACCTGGACTTCTTTTCTTGAGAGATTGAAACGTTTTGCTGCTCATCCAAACAGCTTCGACAGTCTGAGGAAAGCTAGTTGTCAGCCCTCCATTTTATAGTTCACTTTGACCTCATGTCACCTTGGTCTGAAATAGACTCATAACATGAACAATGACCTGAGTAGACTTGTTAGGTAGACAATAGTCTCAATAGGCCTTTTGCTGAAACCCATGAAGTATGACTGTTAGCTACAGCCTTGGTTTTCATTTTATTTCATTTTTGGAAGTTGTTGTTATTCACCACCACCACCACCACCACCACCACCACTTAGAAAAGGCAAAATACTACTTTTGTTGCCTTCTGATGACTGGGCTGAAATTATGTTTTATTAATTCTTTTACCTAGAACTCATTGGTTTTTAGTGCTAGGATACTGAATCTCCACTGTACCTCCTAGGAGAGAGACTATTTCTACTGCCACCACCAGTTTCCTGGATTACTTTAGTTATTTCAATAAGAGAGTTTGACACCAAGGTAAATATTTTCAAAATAAAACTTGTAATGTTTATTGATTTATAATTTGGATCTTTGATGTTATTTATACAGCACTGACCGATTAACTTATATGCTTTGGTAACACGTAATTGACAATAACTTCTTACATATTCACACAATTACTCCTGTTTATATTTACATATCTATCTTTATACCAGAGCCTAACCATCCTCAAGATTTCACTCCTGACTGACAAACAACTTAGATCTTAACTGCTTTATGACTCTCTGGCTTCTCTCTTTCTACCACAAGGTTCTATGCATTTATATTCTTTAGCCACACCCAACATTCACTGATTGAATATTCTAAACATTCACATCAATATTCATAAATAACAATATATATGCATAACCAATCCGGTTTGTCACAACTGCCATTATTCATTTGAGCACTGCACAATCTCACAGGATCACCAGACAAAGGAAACAGTAAACTAATTTCTGAGTACTTCATTCACAGAAAATCCTGGGAGGGTTGCATTAAGTCAGATCAACTTAACAGCATATTGCTGCCTTGGCTAAACACATGGGTATATATGACAGGAGGAAAAATACACAATTCATGTTTGGCAGAATGGAGCCTCCATAATGCAGCTACACAAAATGAAACAAAAAGTTGTTTATATTCTGTATATAGCTCATCTCATAAATCATTGCAGAAATTTTCCTTTTATTTTGATATTCTTTGGTCTAAATTCCTAGAATTTGAACTAAAATGTACAAGATAATCCGTACTGTTTTCAAAATGTCATGCCCTTATAATAGTTAGGGAAGTGAATTTTTAATTTTTTTTTACTACATAACCCAAAATTCTCCTTGCAGGGAATCCCACCTACAAGACCCAACAACAACAACAACAACAACAACAACAACAACACATCAAGTAAATTCTGGAAATTCCATGTATAGAATATTTAAAGTGGTTTACCATTCCCTCCTTCTGGGAGCATCCTGGCTAGGGATGGGCACAAAATGGAAAAATAATGTTTCATTTCATTTCATGCCCACTCTCATATCATTTCTTACATTTTTTAAAAATTGTACAGAACAAAACGGCCTCTCAGCCTGCTACCTCCCTCGGTGCATCCCACAGCCCTTCCATTCCCTTTGGCTGCTCTTGCTGTGGCTTGCCGGGTCCCCGCTGCCGCTCCTGCTTCAGATTCAGTGGGGGGAGGAGGGCTCAGGCAGCGCCTCTTAGCTGGAAGGTGGGCGGGGGGACACCCCCTGGGTCCTAGAGACACCAGATTTGGTGCCTGGGAGTCATTTTCAGAGGGATCCAGCCAATTACAGCTTGGCTACATTGCTCTGAAAATGGCCCGGTCGCCACTGTAGGAGCCCCGCAGTTGCAACCGGGCCCTTTTTAAAGGGGTCTAGCCGAGCTGTCATCAGCTGGATTGTTCTGAAATTGCCACCCCGGAACCCTCCCGGTGGTAACTGAGCCATCTTTAAAGGGGTCCAGCTGATGATACCTTGGCTGGATGGCTCTGAAAATGGCCAGGTCACTAAAGCGGGAGCCCTGTGGTGGCAAGCAGGCCATTCTTAAAGGGCTCCAGCAGAGCTGTCATCAGCTGGATGGCTCAAAAAATGGCCCAGTCTCCAGTGAGGGAGCCCTGTGGTGGCAACCGGGCCATTCTTAGAGGTGTCACCCAGGGGAGTCACCCCCACCTCCCAGCTGAGAGGAGGCCTGGAGGCTGGGGCTGAGAGGAAGAGGCGGGGAGTGCTGGAGTGGTGCAGGGACCCACCTCTTCCCCTCCTGGGCTCTGGCGGCGGCAGTGGCCAAGGCTCCTTCCTGGCCAGGCAGCCCATCTCCTCCTTCTCTTCCTCCTGGGCTCCAGCAGCGGTAGCGGTGGCAGTTCATTGCAAGCCCAGCAGGTAAGGGAGCCGTTTTACAGCAAAACAAGTAGGTTGGTTTTAAACAAAAAAAACCACCATTTCGTTTCATATGTAACAAAATGCTGATTCCTCGTTTCGTTTCGTTTCATTTCGTTTCATTAGCTAACAAAACGATGAAATAGCATTTCATTTTTCGTTTTGTGCCCATCCCCAATCCTGGCACTAGGCAGGTTGCTGAAGGTCACAAAGGCTGGCTCTACTTGCAAGAGGCACACTGGGGAATACCAACCTCTGGTCCCATGTGAAACTGTTCTCATGTGAAAAAAGCACCCAGCTGGCAAGTCCACAAAAGCTCACATGAAAATATTGCAGCTGATCTTTGACATTGTCTTCTTTGTTTTTAAATGTCCTTTGTTTTTGCCTGATATGCTAGCACAGAGTAGCACATCTGTTTCTTCTGAAACACTTCAACACACATTCATTTCCATTAGTTATACGGAAGATTTGTTGTTCTTCAGTATAACAGCAGTCATTTCCACCATTTCACATCAGTATCATTACTATGCAATATTTGGAGCACAATACTAATGAGCCTAGAGGGTCTTGTTTTAATTTTTCCCTTAAAGACACGGATAAATACAAGAATGACATCCCCTGTGTTTCAGAACATCTGAGTTTCTTTAGCAAGAATGCCATGCATGTTTCTGAAAACTGTCATGAGGCCCATAGCAATAAAGTTCAGCATACACAGGCTGTAATCTTTTCCCAAGGAAATGGTTGGGATGCCAAGATGCCTTTTGACTTTTATTTCACAGCAGGATTTCATTCACTGCAAGTCTGTCCAAACCTTAAACTACACCATCTGCAATACTCTAGCCTACACCCAAATTTGTAGAGCTACTTTGTTGATAATTTTTTAATTTAAATTGGAGGATCTTTTATAAAACATGACAAATTAGCTCCGGGTCATATGGAGAACTACATACATAATTTGGACTTAATAGACTGTGGACTGGAGTTGGCAGAACCAAGGCAAACTTATGAAAGTGGGTTTTCATTCTCACACAGTTCTCTGTAAGTGTGGAGAACCAGGCAACTTTGCACCTGAGTCTGTGTCCTCTATGTCTCTCAACATACACTATGGACTATCTGATGTCAGCTACCCCCAAAGCCCTTCGTGTTGCTTCTTATTGGATGAAAATAATCTATCACCCTTAACTAATTTTATTTAATTTTTTTATTTCTATATGCCACTTTGTATTTTATGTGTTTGTATATAGGTTATTGCCAAATTACATTCTGTCAACTGTACTACAAATGTTTTTTTAAAAAGCATGCCCAAAACAACAACCTACTTAATATTTATCTCCTGGATGATGATGATGAACTGCTAGTGAGTACTCTTGGGAAACACCTTTTCAACAAACTACATCTACTGTAGTTTGGCCCACATTTCACTTCTTTGGCCACAATAATGTTATGATGTGCCCTTGTGAAAAGCCTTGTTGAAATATGGATTCCCTTCACTTTTGCAATTATATCCAATTAAAATAAAATAAAATAAAATAAAATGACAAGATTTCTCAGGCACAATTTGTTTTTGAGGCACACATGCTGATTCCTAGAATGAATGTTTAATTATCTGTTTTAGAACAATGTCAGGGTGTCCAATCAGTAGACATCCAGATTCTCTTTCGAAGATGGGAAAAACATTCCCCTACCCCCCGTCACCACACTGACATTTCTTTAATACTTTGGATGCAATTCATGTGTTGTTCAAGACTTGAATTCATTTAAAGTAATGTAGTATTCCTGTACCACCTTTTAGAAATAGGACAAAATCCTTTTATATCAAGTTGCATCCACACAAATTGCATTCTTATTCTGCCTTCTCAGACTCTGAGGTTCCCTCAGAATCCATTTTGACTGGGAAAGCCTTTGGGGAGCTCCTGCCTCTGGCTCCTCCTCCCCCGCCCCCACCACAAGACTCCCAAAGATATTCCCAAAAGAGATCTTGAGGGAGCCTTGGAAACCAGAGGTGGTAGTGGGTGAAACAGGAAGCTTTTTATGAGTAATAAAGCCTGTGGTTAATGACATCATAAACTTGCAGAAGCAGTACGCCATAATCATCACAATTATACCAAAGGCTTGACATATCTTGCTTTGCATGTAATGAGTCTATCTCATATATTAATTTCACCTTTTGAGTTGACTTGCTGAAAGAAATGAACATTTGCACAATATTCTAATTTTTCAAGTTTCACTTGTATTAGTTCAGTTTTTGTCCTTTGGAAGCACAAGGAGAAAAGGTATGCTCTGTCTTCTGTATGGCAACCCTTCACACCTTTGGAGATAACTATCATATCAGCTATCTTTTTCCCCTAAATATACCCAGGCTCTTCAATCATTTCTCAAAGAACACATCCTTTACAACATTACCTGCCTTCCTCTGAAATAGTTTCAGCTTGTTGAGATTCTTGTTCCACTGGGATGCTCAGAATTGGACACAGTATTCCAAATAAGATCTCACCAAACAGAACAGAACACTGTTATTACTTCCCTTGATCCTCTCCCAGTTCTAGTGAAGAACTTTTGGCACTTTTTGCCACTGCATTACACTGTTGACTCATATTTAGCTTGTGATCCACTAAGACCCCTAGATCATTTTCACATGTGAAATTACGAGGTCAGGTGGTATCCATCCTGTGTTTGTGTGTGCTATTTTTCCTGCCCAAGTGTAGCAGTTGGTATTTTTCCTTGTCGAAAATAATCTGGCTAGTTTGGGCCCAGTTCCCAATCTGTGAAAATAATCAAGATTCTTGATATATTTTTACACTGTTGCTACATCTCCCAATTTGGAGTGATCCACAGATTTGATGTGCATCTCTTCTACTCCTTCATCCATGTTATTAAAGCAAAAGCAGGTTCGGGACAGAACTCTGCAGCACCTCAATGTTCATTTTTCTCCAGGATGATGAGGAAACCACTGAAGAACAGTCTTTGTCTATGGACCATCAACAAGTTACAAATCCATTTTGGAAAAGCAAAGAAAGCTTAGCGAGTTAAAATCCTTACTCTTACAGGATTGTTAAGATTTTTGTCATTTGGTACACTGAAGAAAAAGAAAAAGGAAGGCATGAGTAATGTCATTAATGTTTGTTCTAAGAATCAGCGTGCTGGATGTAACAACAAAACAACCTTCCTTTGGAAATATATACAACACAGTGAGTGCAGCAGGGCAGGAAGGAATGGTCAATAAAAGTGTCCTAAATTGAGACCCCAGTGTAAAATAATTACCAGTCCCCCCTACACATTGTGATATTTTATGGAGGTACACAATTACAGTAAATCCCATAAAGTTGATATTTAATGTGATAAAGATGATTGCTGTAAGGAGAGGAAAAAACCTCTTCTCCACTGCAGAACAAAAAGTGAATCATCATGATTCCTCTAAGAGAAAGAGCACAGTCAGAATTCTAATTTTCTAACTTGCTAAATCTGAGGAGTGAGCACATGTGAAGAGTGATTCAAACATATCTTGCAGTCTCACACATTTAGCTATTTTAATGATTCATAAGAACCACTAATATAAAGCAACATTTTCTGTCACACTTAAATTCTATTTTTAACAATAGGAATACATAGCTTTAGTCAAAGTATAAATCCAGAAATAAGTGAATTCAAGCCTTCACCAAGTGAAGTAAGGCCTTTCTGTGCCTGTCTAAAATGACATTTGTGATTTGCTTCAGGCATCTCAGAAAGTTTTTTTTTTGAAAATCACTGTATTTCCTTCTAAAGTTCTCCATGAAAGGAAACTATCAAATGGGGAAGAAGAATTATGAGAAGAAAAAATCTTGTGGTTCACCTGTGGTGAAAATAGTAGTGAAGATGCAGTTGTTCAGAGTTGGTAGTAAAGTGGTACTAATCTGAAGCTGTCTCCATAGGGCCTTTTCACACGACCCCTAAAATCCGCTGGTCCCTTAAATTCGGACCAGAGATCTTGGGGGTTCGTTTCTGTTCCTGCGTCCCCACCGCTCAGCACTTCCTGCTCCTGTCGGCGTGAGGGGGGGGGAGGGAAAAAAAGGACAAAAGAAGCCTTTACTAACCTGCCGGTGCGGTCGAACTTGCCATGAGCCCCGTTACTTCCTGGTTCCATCTCAAGGAGCTCTTAAAGGGGCGGCAAAAAAACAACAGACAAGCCAGGAGAGCCCGGCACTCTTATCCGCATCAAATTTTTTTCACCTCCAAAGACAAGGTACAAGAAAAGTGCGCTGGGTCACGCTAAAGTGGGCGGGGTTGCACTTAATTGTCTCCAAACTCCGGAGCTGGTGGGAAAACATTTCTAAGCTCCGGAGCTGGGAGCCATTTGCAGCGCAGGGGTCGTGTATAAACGCCCATAGACAGTGATTTGGAGCCACAACGATCCCAGTTCCTCTTTGAGAATGGTAATTCTGAACTACTGGAACATGAGCAGCAGAAAAAATAGACTTGGACGGGGAAGATGCAGCAAATGGAAGAATTCCTGCCACTGCCCAGAGGATGATGTGTGTGGTCCTGATCTACCATTTATGAAAATTCAGAGTGGGACATAGAGTTGGTCAAGATTCATCAGTTACTAAACACAGTTACCATCGTCAAATAGGGGGCAGTTACCAACTACTCAGTTTGACATCAATACCAGGAAAAGTTCTAGAACATAGTATTAAGTAGTCAGGCTACATGGGCACATACAAACAGTGTGTTTTTTATGACCCAACATGAGTTTCTTAAAAATAAATCATACCAGATGAAGATATGGAGGGAATGTTGATCATCGTTTAGATCACTATACAATTTTAAGTTATTATATCATATCAATGGGTGTTTAATAAGTCAACTTCTGCATAAATTCCATTGATTCAAATGGACCTGCTATAGTTACAACTTACTTTGGTAAAGAAACTTGCAACTATAGTAGGACCATTTTAATCAATGGAAATTACAGAGGGGTAGACTCACAACATCCCCATTGAGTCAATAGGCCTATTCTAATGTGATTTACTACACTGGATTTGGGTGATTATGTTTCACTGACCTGTACATATTGGAATAGAGAGCTCAAAGATTCCTCTAATTGCCTAACTACCTATGGAGCACAGTAGAGAAATAAAAAAAATCACATTATTAGATGTGAATATATCTGCATAATGAGTGAACCATATGCACAATATAAAAATTAAATAAGACCAATGGAAACTATTACAAGTGGCATATATGACAGGTCATTATTTCATTTTAATTTTTTAATTGTTCATTTTATTTGTAAGCCGCCCAGAGACCTTTGGGTAGTGGGCGGCATATAAATTGTATAAATAAAACAAATAAATAAATAAATTTGGGACCATGACAAGATCAAAGGGATAATTGTCCCTTTACCCATGACACGTCATGTTCTAAGAAACAGCACACTTGGTAGAAATGATAACGAACACTAAAACATGAGAACCATCCTCAATCAATCAAAAAGAAAGCTAATTAGAATCACAGATTTTAACTTACACTATGCTGTTTAATCTTGGTTTCAGAGTTTTGAAATAGGTTTGCCAACCCATTATTTTTACAGAATACAAGCTTTATAGCTTTCCTGATGGACATATTTTAATGTATGATTTGGTTTCAGAAGCCAATTTTATGTTCATTTTGTTTTTTAAAATCTATATAAAGAATACATTTCATTCTTTATTGACATTTAAAATTTTATCTGGAAGGGATAGCTACGTTTAGCTTCTAAAAATAATCTGTACAAAGAAAACATTTCATTCTTTATTAACATTCCACGTCTTTACTGAGATTTGCATGCTGCTTCAAGTGTTAAGTGAAATGAATAAAACACATACTTCTACTTTATATGGTGAGCAGGAATTTATTGCTATTTTATGATAATTTCAGCATAATTCCTTTCAATAAAGCTTATATATCGAGAAGATTTTTTTATTTAGCAAACGGACTAGGAAAAGACCCTAAGCAGCAATTTATAGAAGTTCTGGGGGACATAAATGGACAGCTGAACTCCTCCAGGTGCCATCCAAAAATTAAAAAGAAATAATGAAAAATGCCATCTCAGATATTCTTGGGTAAAAGCACAATAATCCCCCTGAAAAAAATGAAGACTTTTTTTTTTCAAAATAGCAAAATGACAGGAAGATACTTCCTGTTTTAGATGCTGGCAAAGAACTAATCAGTATAGAGGTGGCATCTATGAAACAAAATTTTCTGGTTTAATGCTCAATGACGTAATAGAAAATGAACTGGAACTTCCTATCCTTTCAGGTTCCAAAGTTCCCAGGGGCTCTCTTTTCGTCCTGGGGGAAACTTTGGGAGCCTCAGGACTCAGGGAGGATGGGACCTTCTGACTATTTAAGCCTTTCTGACTATTAAGGAGCCTCATGGCGCAGTGGTTAAATGCCTGTACTGCAGCTAAAACTGTGCTCACAATCTGGGGTTCATGCTTGACTCAGCCTTCTATCCTCCCAAGGTTGGTAAAATGAGTACCCAGCCCACTGGGGGGGGGGCATGTGTAGCCTGCATTATTAAATTGTAAACCATCCAGAGTGTGCTTTAAGTGCTATGGGGCAGTATATAAGCAGAACACTTTGCTTTGCGTTTGCTTTCCTTGGTCCTGAGGCTCCCAAAGAATTCCCTGGTGCAGAAGAGAATCCTAGGATAACTCAGAACCTAAAAGAAGAGGATAGGAAGCCTTGGATTCATTTAAATTAAACACTTCTGGTGTGGGATCAAATTTATTTGATTGTAACTTTGTGCAATAAGGTTTTGTCCTTTGAAATGAAAAATTGGGGAAGCATGAAAACGTGGAGGGTAATGAGGATATTGAATGAATACTTCAAGCTCAAACCTACAACTGCCTTGTGCGCACAGTTTCAGCCTAAAAGAGCTGAGAATGTGACCCTAATCTAAAATGAAAAGCTGGAGGTTTAGAATTAATCAAAGAAGATACCTCCCCCCCCAAAAAAAAGAAATAAATAATATTGGGATATGAGAACAAGTTTGAACTGGTAGGTCAATATCTTATAAGGCCAGTAACTATTAGAAGAACTACAGTACAGCTAAAATAAAACAGCAGATTAAAAATAGAAATTACATTATGAACAGCCCATATAATAAAGGACAAATACCAAGCATTATAAATAAAGTAAAATAACAAATCATAAATCAAGACGTAGGAAACTAAATAAATAGTAGGAAATGCATGAATTTCAGGAGACTAGCCAAACAGATAAAATCTGCCACAGAGGATAATTCAAATATGATGGAAAATATTTACCAAACATTAGCTGATATATTCTTGCACAACATTACATTGCGCAAGCAGGATTTCATCAATTTATAATGGTAATTAATATAATTTAATTGAAAGTTTACTATCACTTCTTCAGGTTCTTAGGCTCCTTGTGCCTCCCTTTCAATCTGAGGAAGGCTTTGAAATGGGGGGAACCCTATAAAATCCAAAAATTGCTGCTAGATCACAATCACTGTGATTGGCACTGCTGCTGGTGATCCGGCAGTGGGTTTTTTGTTTGTTTTTAAAGGCTTCCTCACCCTCAACCCAAGGCTCTCAAAACATTTCCTAGGTCAAAACAGATATCTCAGTAGCTGAGAAACTGAAATGAGAGTGAAAAGATTTCAATTAAATTAAATTAAATTAAATATTACCTTCACGGGATAATAAAACCATCTTAATCATATGTCAGAAGGTTACATCATGAAGATTTCCACCTTCACAATATTACATGAAGTCTGAATATAAATAAGAAGATTCTAGAAATAGGCAGGGGGAAAACCTAGGGTAGGCTCCAATGATATTGATCTATCCTGTAAACACTGAAAATAAACACAAGAAAATTATGTATTTGATGTATTTATTTTGATGTTACTAAATTATAGGTTCCTGATGGTAAATACTAAAATAATCAGTTATTGTTTATTTACTATAAATGGATATAGCAGACACAATCTATAGCCAAGAAAGCTGCATCACACAAGGCAATGCAATATAAAACTGAATTCCATTTGTAAGGACCATTAATCCACAAAGTTAAAAACCTACAGGGTTATGATCTGAACTCACTCTAGAAACATAATCTGATGAAATTGGAGGTTTCATTTTTCTTAAAGGTACTTTACAAACTGAACTTTGACATTTCCTAAGTTTATGACCTCAATAACAAAATCCTTCTTTTAAAAATGCTCTTAATTTATGACTTTCATAAATGTGATTTTATTCTGTATGTCACTCTCAATATAGTTTATATTCCCCAGATTACTATCTCATCTAATTTACCTCAGAACAGTCAGGAATGCAAGAGTTGCCAAAAAAGTCTGCTGCATGTGTAGCTTCCCCTTCTACATAGCATCAACTCTTATTTATCCATCACCCAATAGTCTCCATTTCACTGTGACACAAATTAACTGCCAATGTCAGGATGTAGACAAATGCAGAATTCAGGACATTGAGCACACATGTTAATGGCGTGAGAGATTCTAGAGCAGTGTTGGCGAACCTATGGCACGGGTGCCAAAGGTGGCAGTCGGAGCCCTTACTGTGGGCACCCAACATCGCCTCTTCACAGCCACCTGTATTCAGGTTAAATTACTGTATCGGTGCTTTGCGAAAAATTAGTGGGTTCTGAATTGTAGTTTGAGCACTGGGTCTCTACGAAATAAATTTATCTTGGTTACTAGAACAGCTGGCATATGTGAATCACATGTCTAGGTTTGTTCCCACTGTTTTAAAGATGATACAGAGAAAGCATTTGCAAAGGCACCTCTCTGTTGCCAAATATGTTTGAGGGGAAGAGAAAGGGCATAATATTTTGATAGCACCTCAGGCACTATCTTTGTTTAAATCAGAACTTTGATGCCATCAATAATTTCTCCTCTCCTCCTAGTTAGCCCATACATATAAAACACTGCAACAGACCACAAAAATGAATGCAACGTGGGAGATAAATGTTTGCCTCAATATTCCCACTACAGCTGTCCTTCCCACATAGCTCCATCAGTTATTCAGAACTCTGGAATAACTTGACCAAGCAACAGGGTATGACTGGAGGAAAAATGTCTGTGGAGATTCTCAGTCATCCAGGGGAGTTTATCTGGAACTTGAGTCATGGCAGCTGGACTTTTTTTCTTGACAGGTTGAAATGTTTCACTGCTCATCAAAACAACTTTGTTGGTCTGAGGAAACTGACAAAATTGCATGTCCTATATTTTACGGTTCACTTTGACCTCATGTCACTCTGGTCTGAAATAAGCTCAGGGGGACAGGAGGTCAAAGTGAACTATAACATGGAGGACTCGTAACTAGCTTTCTTCAGGCTGACGAAGCTGTTTGAATGAGTAGTGAAATGTTTCAGTATCTCAAGAGAAGTCCAGTTGCCATGGACCTGTGGAACTCCACAGCTACCAACATGTGCATGAGAGGGTATCTACCGAAATTTGAATGGACTGGATTTAGGTATCAGATGCAGTTTGGCACAACTCATTTTTCTTTGAGAAAAACTAGTTATTTTCAGCAAATTATTTGTTTATTTAAACAATGGGAAAATGGTTAATAAGAACCCATTTTTCATATCTGCTGAATTAAAGCAACACATTTCAGCTAGATTTTTTTTATTAAAGATAAAGTACCCAAGTGGACTTGTCCACAAAAGCTCACATTAAACTATAGCAATAAGTTGGTGCCATAGCATTTTTGTCTTTATATTTTATATTTATTTTTATTTTGTTTTAGCCTTCTATAGTAACTATTCTGAAAATAGTAGAATTTATTGACCTTTTAATTTTATTGTAGAGTAAAAAAAACCTAACTGCCAGCAGAGACTCTGTTCTTAAGATATTTTCAATTTTATTTACCATTCTTTCTGTAACTGGTGTTCTTTTTGCAACACAAGAAAACCTATCTGCTAAAAACTATGAAGACTGATTTAATCTAAGTCAGCAATTGTAACATCACATTAATTTTAATCCTTAATAATTGCACGTGGAATGAAAATATGCTAACACATGACAAGGCATAGCAATATGATATATGAGAACACCTCCAGTGAAATGAGGCATGAGGCATATCAAATTTTTCATTCAAGAAGTTCTTCTGCTACACATATCCACAAAACAGTTTTACTGCTTAAAATATTCTGTTCAATGCCTTACTGTTTAAGATGCCTGATTTATAAGCAACATAAACCAAAACCTCATTTATGGTTCGCTTAGTAATCAAAATCACTGTTAGCACACAAGAGGATAAATCCTTCAGGACAAATTCCTCTATTTTGTTTTTATAAAAAAATATCATTCCACCCTTCCATCCTAAGGTACATTCATTTATACATCAAATATATCAAACATTTTTTTAAAAAGAACCAACTAAAAATGGGGGTGGTGTTGGTTAAAACTGCAAAAACAAACCTCAACGACATATACAAATGGCAACAACTACAGGTACCTAAGGATCCACTCCCCACCCCTACACCCCAATGCTTTCTGTAAGAAAAAAGTATTTGACATCTTTTGGAAAGCCAAAAGAGACAAAGCAAGCAGGCCACTTGGGCAGGAAGGTCTAAAACTTTGAATAATAATAATAATAATAATAATAATAATAATAATAATAATAATAATAATAATAATAATAATAATAATAATAATAATAATCCCCCCAAGGGTGCCGCCTTGTTGTGGCGGTGGGCTTAACTGCTCCAGTAGGTCCAACCTTACCAGAGAGGTCTTGACTGAGGAACAGAACTAAGTGCACCCAACAACCCATGAATCATGGTGAAATATAATCAAAAGGAGCCTATACCAGCTTGGTTGTCACCCAGGTTAACAAGGACCGCGATGGGTGTTGATGAACCTGGACATCCGTCGATAAATGGGCTACAGGTCACGGGTCCCATTGCTGAGCAACCAGGGCATGGGCCTGTAGAGTTACTGGAAGCTGAACCATCTCAGAAGTGGCAGAAATATACTCTACCAGAGAATCGGACAATCATGAAATGCTATTATAGAGCGGAACCTGAAAAACGTGGCTACCAAAAGCGGATGCATCAGTTATGGAAACAAGAATATCCAAACTCCAAGATAACTGAATTACGATTAGCTGACCAGAGAAGATATATTATCAGAAACAAGGTGTTTAGTAAAGTTGAACTAGAAGAAATACAGAGGAGTTGTGAAACTGGAGGTCAACAAATTATCCAAATAGAAGGAAAAAATAGATTAATAACACCTGGGGACATTGAACAGTCAAAAGTTGAAGAAAATATGGATGTTGTGCAAAACTTTGAACCAAAAGAAGGTTCAAATAGGATTGGAACACCAGCAGAGCTCACTATTAGGCAGCAAGAATTGAAGAATAAAATACTCAAACATGCTGCATTAAATGAAGAGAGGGGAAGGCTCCCAATTTTAAAGACTGTGCCTAGAAAAAAATTGGTACAATTGATGAACGACGTAAACTCAGCACTTGCAACAATCCAGATAAGGTCAATTGAAGAGATAAATCAGCTTGCTTATAGTGCAGAAGTAATAGTAACAGAAGAACTAGGGATTCCACAATTGAAGCCCCCCCAAAAATGCATTGAGAAACCACGGTGGAAAATCAGACTGGAGCTTAAAATCAAAAGACTCCGAGCAGCTGCGAGTAACTTAAAAAACCTGCAGGAGGACAAATTAAAGAAGGGTAAGCTCAAGAAATATTTGACTAAAAATACTGGCTAAGTACAAGGAAAATTGGAGAAGCATTGGAATTAGTGAAGCAGCAAATAACAGCAACAGCTAGAAAAATTGAAAGATATGATGCTAGATTTACTCAGTATAAAGACAACCAGTTGTTTCAATCAGATCAAAGAAAGTTCTATCAGAGTTTAAATCAGAAGATAGGTAAAAAGATGAAAAACCTGAAAAAATGGCAACCATTCAGTTTTGGAAAGACATATGGGGGACTGAGAAAGACTATAATAGAAATGCTGGATGGCTCCAAGATTTTGAGAAGAAATTCTCCAAGTGCACAATGGACCAACTAGAAATAGCAGCTGATATGATCACCAAAAGAGTACAAAGAGTCAAAAACTGGACATCACCTGGCAATGATCAACTGCATGGGTTTTGGCTTAAACACCTGACCAGTCTGCATGGAAAAATGGCCCAACAATTTAATGAAATGTTGAGAACAGGTTATATTAATGAGTGGTTAACAACTGGGAAAACCTATTTGATTCAGAAGGATCCAACAAAAGGAGCAGTACCTGAAAATTACAGGCCAATAACACGTTTACCAACTATGTATAAACTGCTAACAGGCATCATAGCTGATAGAGTCCAGGATTATTTGGAAGTAAATAACATCATTCCAGTAGAGCAGAAAGGGAACAAACGGGGAAGTAGAGGCACAAAAGATCAGTTACTCATTGATAAAATGATCCTTGACAATTGTAAAGCCCAGAAAACTAATTTATATATGACTTGGATTGACTATAAAAAAGCTTTTGACTCAGTACCGCATAGTTGGATTATTAAGTGCCTGGATGTCATTGGAATATGTAAAAGTATTAGTGCCCTAATTGAAAATGCGATGAAGAACTGGAAAACAAAATTGTTTGTCAGGGATGAAAGCTATGGATTGGTTAGCATCAAATGAGGGATTTTTCAAGGTGACTCTTTGTCACCTCTGCTATTTACTATTGCCCTGATTCCCCTCTCAATAATTTTGCAGAAGACAAATTTAGGTTACCAAACTGCTAAAAATTCAGGGAAAATTTCTCATCTATTGTATATGGATGACTTAAAGTTGTATGGAAAATCAGAAGCTGAAATACACTCACTGACCAACACAGCCCGAATTTTCAGCACTGATGTTGTTAGTATTATGATTGAGTGGTTTGGACTGCAAGAAAAAACAAATGTAGCAGGCTCAAGGTTCACTCAGCCTTCCAGTCGGTAAAATGGCACTGAGACTAAAAGCAGAACAAAATGGACTAAACAAATTGGCACTGAGAAAAGTGAAGGAATTGAAATGCCAAATGGACAAGCTATTAAGTATCATCAGTCTGAAGCCTATAAATATCTGGGCATACTGGAATTAGATAATATCAAGCATGGGCAAGTGAAAAATGTGGTCAGTAAAGAATATATCCAAAGGGTCAGAAAAGTATTAAAAAGTAAGCTGAATGGTGGTAACACCATCAAGGCCATTAATAGCTGGGCCATACCGGTCATCAGATATACCGCTGGCATTATAAACTGGACTCAGACGGAGCTAGATATTCTAGATAGGAAAACAAGAAAACTTATGACCATTCACTATGCATTACATCCATGCAGTGATGTTGACAGGCTGTATTTACCTAGAAAATTAGGTTGTAGAGGTCTTCTGCAAGTGAAGCAGACAGTTGAAGAAGAGAAGCATGCGTTGGCAGATTATGTAAAAAATAGTACAGAGCCAGCATTATTGAAGGTTAAGAACAGGGAGGTGTTTAAAGTAAATCAAACAAAGGGTCAATACAGGAAAACAACAATGCAAATACGAGCTGATAGCTGGCATAATAAAGCGCTGCATGGGCAGTTCCTCGAAAAAGTCAAAGGAAAAGTAGATGAGGAAAAGACTTGGTTATGGCTCACCAATGGAACACTGAAAAAAGACAGAGGCCCTGATTTTTGCAGCTCAAGAACAAGCTATCAGAACAAATGCAGTTAAGGCTAGAATAGAAAAATCAGCTGAGTCCCCCACATGTAGACTCTGCAAAGAGGCAGATGAAACTATTGACCATATATTGAGTTGTTGCAAGAAAACTGCTCAGACTGATTACAAACAGCATCATAATGTAGTTGCTCAAATGGTCCACTGGAATTTGTATCAGAACTATCATCTGCCCATAGCAAAGAACTGGTGGGACCATAAGCCTGAAAACGTGACTGAAAATGAGCATGCAAAATTACTTTGGGACTTCCGAATACAGACAAACAGGGTTTTGGAGCATAATACCCCAGATATTGTGATTGTGGAGAAGAAAAAAGTGTGGATCATTGATGTTGCTATACCAGGAGATGGTAGAGTCACTGAGAAACAACTTGAAAAAATTACCCGATATCAGGATCTCAAAAATGAACTTCAGAGACCACAGGTGGTCCCAGTGGTAATTGGCACACTGGGTGCGGTGCCCAAAGACCTAAGCAAGTATCTAGAAGAAATTGGAATGGACAAAGTCACCATCAGTCAGATGCAGAAAGCCACCTTACCGGGATCTGCTCGCATAATTCGCCGATACATCACTGAGTCCTAAACACTTGGGAAGCGTTCGACTAGTGATTGGTAATATAAAATCCAGCGTAGATAGCTGTGTGGTTAAAATAATAATAATAATAATAATAATAATAATAATAATAATAATAATAATAATAATAATAATAATAATAATAATAATAATAATAATAATAAACTATATTGAATGCAAATATCTCATCTACTACAAGGGTTGTGGGAAATGAATAGATCACTAGTGTTGACGATCTGAGACTGTTGATGGAGGAGATAGTCCTGCTATTTGGGGCCTAGACTTTAGAAGTTAACATGAACCTTGTGAGAACTGAGCCTGAAAAGAGGCAATTGCCACAGTAGCATTCTCTATATAATGGATGCAAGTAACTGACTGGAATAACTGAAACCTCCTAAAGCTTCTTGGTTGTAGCTCCATACTGAGTGAGTTACAAAACAATAAAAACTCATTGGAGAGCCTTGGGCTAGATGCCTTCCCAAAGCCTAATCCACCTCCAAGGGCTGTTATGGCAATTGAAAGCTGTCTTGGGTCTTTTCGGAGAGAAAGGTGGAATAGAAATAAAATAAAATAAAATAAAATAACTTGGATAATGAACACTAACCTGATCTCTTCAGAGGAAAGGCAGAATACAAATATAGTCAGATGTCTACAGGAAGAAATAACTGATTTTATGAAACACAGGCCATACCTCATCAATTCACTCACCATACAATTTCAGAATACCACGAGTGGGAAGAGAATTAGATATATGGCATCTTAAAGTAGGCATTAACCGTGGGACTAGAAGGCAGAAGTGACAAATGCAAAGGGGCCAAGGAATCTGTTCAATCAAGTCCTGAAAAGGTTTTGAGAAATCTATTTGAAACACTAAGACAACAACAATGTTTTTGGAAGTTGTCCAGTTTGAAGATTAAGAACCAGAAGAACAAAAAGCAAAGGCTCTCAATTTGTCCTTTGAAACATGCCATTTACATAGCAAACTAAGTAGGCACACAGGTCACCTACTACTCAGTTTTCTTTGCTAGAATGACATGTATTCCAATTTACATACAAGTAATTGTTTCTAAATATGCATATAAAATAGCACAAATTAATTTCATTGAGATTGGAGCTAAAACAGTGGATGCTAACCTCATTTGGATCTGAGTTTGCCCTTTGGTGCCTGGCCTTGATCTGGAACATGGGAACAAGCCCAAGCTGTGTGGCTTTTAAGGTCTGTTTTCCATCGACCTTTTATTGATCATACATAGAAAGAGAAAGGAAATACCATCTATAACAGTGATGGCGAACCTTTTAGAGACCAACTGTCCAAACTGCAATTCAAAACCCACTATTTTTTCGCAAAGTGCCAATGCAGCAATTTAACCTGAATACAAGTGGCTGTGAAGGGGCGATGTCAGGTGCCCACAGAAAGGGCTCCGAGTGCCACCTTTGGCACCCATGCCATAGATTTGCCAACACTCCCTGACTCTATAACTGACTGATTCTTTAAATTGCAAAAGAAATGAAACAGACAAATTGCATGTTATGGCAGCAATAGCCAAACCACAGTACCATTTGAGATGGGTCCAAGGGGCTTCCCTGGTTAAGAGGCATGGCCCGAGTAGAGAGATTTTGGGGAATGTGAAACAATTTGGGAAATGTCAGGAAGAACTTTGTATATTTCATTTTTCATTATCTGATGTTAGTATTGTACAGTAGGACTCCCGTATCCACTGATTCAGTTATCCACAGTTGGCAAAAGTAAATAAATAATTCACCAACTGCAAAGCAAGCTACTGTCACAAACAGAAGCTGTAAAGCAAGCTATTGTTGTAAAACAGAAACCATAAATGAAGCTACTGTCACAAAAATAGCAGTTTTGGGGGGAATTTGGTGTTCTCTCTTATCCACAGTTTTCATTATCCACAGGAAGGCCTGGAACCAATCCCTAGTGGATACTGGGGGTCCTACTGTATTACTATTTTGCAAAATCTCTATTGACTGCAACACTGCGCACCTGGGACTGGGTGCCCTAACAATCGAAAAGAATAAATATAATGGTTTAACTAACAATTACAGCATGAGAAAAAAGCAACTGCATTTTATGTAACTTAGCCTTTTTTAAAAAATTGCAAAGTCCTCCAAAGGTGATTTTCCCCTACATGTTTTTAAGTCAATAATTCATGTATTATATTCTTTCCCATGTAAAATCATATTATACTGTTCTGGTACATTACTTTTTATAGCCCACATATACTTTCCACATTCAAAGAGTGATTTTGAAAGGGCTGTGAATCACACTTTAGTAGACAGAGAGATGATGAACTCCCATGCTTCGTTTCCTTTTACTACATTATTTTACAGGTATGAATAAAGCCAAATGGTAGCCACTAAATATTTACTGTCTCATCATTTTAATGTTATTAATGCAGTAATACCTTGGTTTATGAGCATAATCCATTCCAGAAACATGCTTGTAAACCAAAACACTCTTATATCAAAGGAAATTATCCCATAAGAAATAATGGAAATTCAGATGATTTGTTCTGGGGCCCCATAGACCACATACTGTACACACAAAATGCCAAAACTCACAAAAGAAGTTGGCTAAAATGCATGTCTGCACCATGGTTTAGGTACCTGGCTCCGGAATCTGCTTTGCTTGGGACTAACAACTGAATTTTACTCTGTGTTTCTAAGGAGACAATAATAAGATGCAATTTGTAGCCCTATACACATTGGACTTTCTGCTCCATGACTAGAAATTGTTTTAAAAATAACAAAGGATGTTGATAACAAATTAAATGTAAAAATAAAAATAAATAAAAATAAAACCCTAACCTATACTCTCATTTGAAAATGTTCCTGGCTGGTGCAAGGGAAACCTCCATTCCCTTCTCCTCCTCCTGCTTTTGAGGTTTCCCTGAGATGGAATGTTCAAGAAAATCCAGCAAGGAGAAAGAGAGAGAAAGCCACTAATGGCTCACTTGTGATCATGTGATCTGCTATAGTGCTCGTATTGGAAGACACTGCTTGTAGAGCAAGGCCAAATTTAGAAGAAATGGTTGCTCGACTAGCAAAACACTTGCAAACCAAGGTACTCATAAACCAAGGTATTACTGTATTTAAATTTCTTTTTGAGGAGGGTGACAGTGACAGCAGAGTCTTTGTCAGTAAGCCACTATACTTCTCCCCTAGTGGCGTACCTTAGGGAGCATGGGGGGGATCAACGTCCCCAGCCACAGCATCTGGGGGTGCCAAATTGGGTGCTAAATGGTTTTCTGCCCAGGAGCTGTGGGAAGGTGTGTCACTGGTGATTTGCCAGGGCCAGCGCAGAGGGCTCCCCAGCTGGCGCCATGTTTTCTGTGGTGCCTTAGCCCCTCCCCATCCCTTGGGGGCACAGAAGCTGACTTTGTCCCCAGGTGCTGAAAACTCTAGCTACACCTCTGTCCTCCCCAGGACCAGGTGATTTTCAAATTTCTAGCTCTCCAGTCAATCTGAGAGAGATGGTGATTATGTGATTTAGTATGATTATTTCAGGGAGGTTGCATGTCTTGAATGACTCATGTGAAAGAATAAATATTTTATTTATTATTTATTTATTTTAGACTATTTTTACCCCAACTTTCTCATTGGAAAAGGACCCAAGGCGGCTTACAGTAATGAGGGATAATACACAGTCCAGTGCAATAAAGACATGTTCAGTATTTGAGAATAAGGAATTGAGGGATATCTTACAACATTAATAGACAAACATTACATTAAAGCAACACAGTTATAAGTAGTCATAAACACAAAGTCTATGTGAACCCATAGATTCATATAAAATACACATGGTAGTCCATCATTCAGGGAAAGCTTGCTTGAAGAGAAAGGTCTTTGCCTGTTTCCGGAAGGACAACAGACATGAGGCAGTCCTGGCCTCTGGTGGGAGGGAGTTCCAGAGTCTGGGCGCAGCAGCCGAGAAGGCCCTTTCATGGGTTCCCACGAGACGTACCTGGGAGGGTGGCGGGATGGAGGTAGCTAGGACCCAGGTCATATGGGAACCTTACATTACCAGTTAGGATTCATTCAAATAAATCAGGAAGATTTTGCTACTCCTCAATACAGTGCCCCCCTTTCATGGTTCATATACTGCAGTCCCAGTACATCATGGGACTGCAGTATATGAAAGGCAAGCGCCCCTAGGATAAGCTGGATGGGCCTGTTTCAGACCTCCTGCACTTACCCCAGACCTGGCACTGCCCTGAACAGGCCTCTGATGGCCTTCCCGGGCCTGTCAGAGCTTCCCAAAATGCTTTCCTGAGAACCGGAAGTGACTTTCAGAAAACTGGAAGTGACTTCCAGATTGCTGAAAACCACTTCTGAGGCCTCCGCCTGTCAGAGGCTCCGGAAGTGCTTTCTGGCAAACCGGAAGTCACTTCTGGATCACCTGAAAGCACTTCTGGGGCCTCCGACATTCAGGGCAGCGCCAGGCCTCAGGTAGGTGTAGGGGGCCCCAGACAGCCCCGCCAGCCCCCACCTGATCAAGCATTCACATAATGTGGATTTTCAATTAACGCAGATCGGGTCAGGTCCCTAACCTGCGCAATAGGCCAGGGGTTATTATAGTCCCTTATGCACCCATGTGGATCTTCCAACTCTGTTGCAATTTTTTTCCTGTAGAGCTGCTAACTTAGTGAACTAAAAAAATCAGGCAATATCACACAATTATGACAATATTTTAAAACATTAAAGCTTCTTCTTCCCTTGAACTTTAAATCTAAGATATTTGTGCAATAGTATTTCCACAGGAGTTCTATGGTTTTGTCAGGAACAACTCGAAATTGATTTAAAAAATGAAAAAAATCCTTGAGATCAAGATTGTTGCTGGAATCTATTGCAAAGAAAATATCTAGTCCCAGATCAAGGAAAACTAGTTTTAACTATTCAGATTTACATCAACTAAATATTCTTGTTTAATAGGACACACACACACACACACACACACACACACACACACACACACACACACACACACACACACACACACACACACACACACACACACACAAGTTCTGCAATGAAATTCCCTTTCTCATCAAGTTCTCACCCAGAAAAAAAAGAGGGGACACATAGTGCACATGTTGAGGGACATAGTGTGCTAGCTGTGCTATTCATTTGAAATAATTTCATACACTTCAGGGTACAGGCTAGATTTGAGTCAAGGAGGACCCTCAACCAACAGTGGTGTTTCTTCTGTCTTTAGCCCAATCAGTGTGGAAGACCCGAGACAGGGAACTATTTAAAACTTGGGGAGATTTTGCAGCGAAATAAAGTCTGTTTTGCATTTTGCAGTGAAACAAAGTCTAGACTATTTTGCATATCAAAGGAGCTGTCATTTGTGGACTAGCAAACTTTTGCATGGAGGAGGAGCTCTCAGTGGCAATGTTTTACACAGAACCCAAGCTTTTATTTACACATGGGCAACTTTTTGTAAGGGACAAGACTTCCTACTGGTGTTCAGGTGGTACATGCCTGCAAACTATTTCACTGGAACAAATGCATTAGGTATGACTTCTATCCAGCCAAGCCCTGTGTCCTTAACCCCAACTGCTAGAAGACAGCCCTCAAAAAGTGCAATAACAGAGGTAGGGGAAATTATGCTTCCTGAGCACTGGTGTTGAATGTAAGACAAATTGAGGGATGGTACAGATTAAGAACTTTATGTTGTTATATGTAAAAAGCAAAAACAAGAGACAAAAAGGATTATAGACCTGCTTCTGTCAGCAGTCCAGGGAGGAAGGCTGTGTACCTTCAGAACCTGTTCCAACTGATACCCCTCCTTTTTATGGGGTATGAAAGGCTGAAAGGGGAAGACAAGGAAAATCATTTCACCTGAAGGTGAGAGGCATCACAGCTTTAGGACTCTGAGTTTAAGTCTATAATTTTAGCTTCAAAACGTTTAATAAAGCAAATTATACAGGATGACTCCCATATCCAAGGGATCAATATCTGCAATTTCATTTATCCACTGTCGGAAAATATTAAAACTATAAAATGAAAAAGTGCAGAAATACAGATCTCCAATATTTCCTGACAAAAATCAAAGAAAAACAAAACAAAAGACACAAAACATGTGGCACCTTAAAGACTAACTTTCATATTTTAATGTAACATTTTGGCCACTACAGGGAACCAGACACTGCCATTTTACCTCGTTTCCCACCAGCTTGTGGCAACTTCTTCTACCTTTCAGAGGAGCCTTATTGCTAAACTCAAGAGCTGAGGTGCTGCTGAGGCCAGAAGTTCTAACCTAAGCCCAATTGCCACTTGAGAGAGGTTTCCCACCTCCTGCCATTCCTGCCATCCAACCAGTCCCTTTCTCAACACTCCTGGGCAAACAAAAATGTATTCTAATTTTTCTTCAAAGAATACCCACTGAGTCACTGAGATGGTATGTGGTGTGTGTGTGCGCGCCTGAAAAAGAGAGAGAGAGAGAGAGAGAGAGAGAGAGAGAGTCTTCTTCAGCAAGATGATGAATGAGAGATGACTTACTCACAGAAGCCACATCGATATAAAATCACAGGTCCAAGGGAGCCCTGGGCCCAACAGATGTTGTTACACAGAACATTTTCTATAATCCACAGTTTTCTACATCCATGGGGATGGGTGGAGTGGCACCAATTACCATGGATATAGGGGTTCTGCTGTGCAGCACAATGAGGTGCTTTCTGTACTTTTGCAATATTTTCCTCATTGCATCAAATAAACCTCAATGTGAAAGTAATTCAAAGTACCTGCAAAGTACAGTTCATCATTCGTACTATATAGTCAAACTGCTGATGATCCAATATTGCACGATTTTGTTGGACGTGGAGGCTTAATTCTTGTGTCAAACACTGCCGGGCTGCTTTTCCTTTAAGTGCTCTCAGTGCAGCAGGAAGGGTCTGCAGAAGTGAACAATGACTATTAGGATGATTTTTAAAAATTCTGAACTGAAGCTGTTCTGTTAATTTATTCTGAGGTTGAACCTTTTTTTCTCCTCCACAGATTCAGGCATCATAATCAAACAACATTTTCCAGGCAAATCCTAAGCATTGACAGATTACAATGAACTTGGGGGTTTAGGGCCTGGCCTTCTTGGTCGTGGGTGGCCTCTTAAGTTATGGAATCTACTACACAGTGAGTTGTGACAAACATTTTAATAAAGCCAAAATCATGTCTCTTTTTGCAGGCTTATGGTGGTGTCTGTGTTAAGGAGGCATATATATGCCTCAAATACGTGTTAAGCAGGCATATATATATATGCCTCAAATACTTTGTAGCAATTGCAATATTTCAATTTCTTTAAGCCTTCCTTTTGTTACATTTTGAATTTTGATTTTTGAAATTTTCAAATAATTATACAGTGGGGCTTTAAAGTTCTAATTAATACTAGTCAGATCAGCAAAAGATAACTACCTGTATATTGCTGTCGAACACGTTCTGTATATTCCAAGTTATATTGCCTGAAACTGTTAACTAGTCTCTCCTTTCCAAGCTGAATTAGTCAAATAAACCCCAAATCTGGGCAGACCTAATGTTCAAATTAGGATCTGTAGCTTCCCTGTTCAGTTCACACATGGAGAAAAATTGGGATATACCACTCACAGTTCTGACTGCTTCCCTCTTCTACACCATGAGCTTGGCATCCCCTTATGTTCTCATACTCTAACTCCCAGCAGCCCTTGCTCTCACAGTTAGTGACAAAGGCTTCTGAGAGCTGCAGGTTAAGAATATATGGGCATTCCAGGTTGGAGAACAAGGATCCTAGAACAGAGGTGGGGCAATTGGTAGCCTTTTCAATGTTGCTGGACTATAACTCCCATGATTTCAAGCCAGCATAATTTATAGTCAAGGACAATGAGAGCAGTAGTCTGTGGGAAAAGGCTGCCAGCACACTGATGCTTGAAAAACTGATACTTTAGCCCCATGAGGAGGGACATTCCTGATGCCTCAGACTATTTTTCTCAATGTGACTATATTCCTCTTTGAAACAATGGGGTCAGTGTAACAAACTGGAAGATAAAGTATGTGAATAAAGCTGCCTGTATTTTTTTATGTTCATAAGAATTAAAGCAGAAATGTGAACGGCCTATTTCCACTTTTTCTCATGGCCATTCTTAAAAACCATCCTGCGAGTATCTCAACATGTGGGGATTTAAATACCCTGACAGACAACAGCACATTAGGCCCCCTGTATCTATGTTTCTCTTATCCATGGCCTGAAAAGATGAAAAATATTAAATAAAAATAAATCTCAGAACTACAGGACTTGTTTCCAACATGTAATTACCAAAACTAGCTCACTAGAGGGGAGCAGACACCAAGCTAAGAGCTTCATGGCAGTGGTTAAACTGCTGTACTGCAGCCATAACTGTGCTCATGACATGGGGTTCAATCCCAGGTAGCTGATTCATGGTTGACTCAGTTTTCCATCCTTCTGAGGTTGGTAACATGAGTACCCAGCTCATTGTGGTTGGGGCAATGTGCAGCCTGCACAATTACTTGGAACTTGCCTAGAGAGTTCTTTAAGCAATATGGGGTGTTATATAAGCAGAACACTTTGCTTTTGCTTTGCTATGTATAAGGCTTGCTCTTAATCATGTTTTTTTTTTATTTATTTTGTCATCTGGAGTGGAACTTGGAGTCCATCTCCCACAGATATTGTGGTCCTATTGTATTGATGATTTTGGACTTGATATGAATCACTTTGATAAACTCACTTGGAGTCCAGGCTCATATGAAACATCCTTGTGTATTGCAAAATTAAGTTATTGTTTGGATCAGGTTGTCAAATTAACCTGGTCCAAGAGTCGCCTATCTATTAGAAGTTTAATTTAATTTCTTTCACATTGGACTGTACTGACTTCATTTTATATTGTGTATTCTGCAAAGGCTTGTGTACTACGCAATAAATTTAATTCCGAATAACAGCCTCTCGATTCCTGAGGAAGGGCTGAGAAGAGAGTTTCTCCTCAAGAAGCAAAGATAGGAAAAGGGGCAGCAAGTGGATGGGGGAGAGACACCACTTTTCTAAAAGTAAAACCTGAACTGTATTTTTATATATACACCACCTCTACCCAACTGGCACTTCAATCCTTTTTAGTCTGACACCAATAAGAAAGCACAATGAACATATGAAAACAGAAAAGGGTTGGCAAAGAGGTTAATCACTTGACATGTACAAATTTAACTTGGAAATGTTACTCAAATAGTTCAGCAAAAACTTTATTACCTTTTCAGTTTCCAAAATTTTATTTTCAAATATAAAGGAGATGCAGTTTCTAACAACTTCCAGCCTTTGTGCACTGTTGAAAACTGTGCTTGACTTCTCTACTATGGAAACTAACAAAGAAAGAAGTAGAAACATATGTGAAACCATTTATTTCAAAAACCACCATCATTAAAAAAACATATTGCATTAGAAACATTCCTAACATCTTTGTTTTACTTAGCTACAATTCTCATCATTAGATATTTAAAGTGTTTACTACATGATCCTACAATACCTAGTTACATTATATACTAATACAACATAAAATCTGAAAGAAGCAATATATACTTTTCCCCAATGAATGTTCCTTAAAAATCCTTGTGAATTGGAACTGAACGTCTGTTGCATATACAGTATTTGCTTGTGAAAATGAAACAAGGAGGGCATATTTGGAGGCAACTAGGATACCTCCAATTCCAAAACAGGAGTTTTAAAAGTGGTAACTGGAGCCAAGTTAAGGCATATATTATAAAGAGTACCCTACCTATACTTTATAATGAACATTATATTCATTGGCATGAGAAGAGCAGCTTGTTAGAGAATGTCCTGGAACAGCATTCACAAACTTTACTATAGAAAAAAAGCTGTATTAAATGACTTTATGTACAAACTACTCTAAAACACCTATTATAGTAAATATGCTGTCATATCAACAGCTTACACCAGCTGAAAACAAGTAGATTCTGCTGATCCCATTCATAAAGAATGGATGCCCTTAGTTGATAGGATAGTATTATGACAGGTGAGAGTGCAAATAACAAAGAAGACAGCAAATGCTACAATGGGCCATTTATTTAATGCACTTTAAAACATTTTTACGCTCTCTCAGTTTAGGGCAGCTTAACATTATCTATCTGTCTACCTATCCATCCATCCATCCATCCATCCATCAATAATACTTTTACTCCACCTTCCTGTTAGAGCCACCAAGAGTGGTTGAAATCCAGTGCAAAACTACATTGAGTTTCTTAGAGAAGGATGATATAAAATATATTAAACAAATAGAATATTAAGATAAAAATATTAATTTTGATACAAAGCGTTTTTCTACTTTCTTGCAGCACATCAAAATATTCAACTAAAAAACCAAAAGATACTTGAATGATGACATTACACTTTGACACTGCTGACTATTTTTTAAACAACAATCAGTGGGTGGAGATACCTCCTTCCTTTAAAGCATTCTAGGAAACTTATGAAATATACCCAATTTCTCTAGTAAGCAAAAAACAAAGTGGAAGGGCTACAACTGAATAAACAAGAGATGATTCTCATACCAACAGGTGGGCCAGCAGGTACAACACATTTCCTTTCTATACGAGAAGCTGGGGTTGCAATTTGGTTCTTCACCAAACCTTCCTGGATAAGATCCTGAACTAGATTCTCATTAATCTTGGGAAAAGGAAGAATATGAACTCGTAGATGAGATCCTTCTGTAGGTCTTGGAACTTTCTGGAAAGCCATGTGAGGATTTGGGTTCTCCTACAACAAAAACACAACATCTTTAATAATGGTTTTAAATATAAGAACATAAGAACATAAGAAGAGCCATGCTGGATCAGGCCAAAGGCCCATCTAGTCCATATCCACCAGATGCGTTTGGGAGCGCATGAGAAGATATCTGTCTCCTGATACCACTCCCCTGCATCTGGCCCTTGAAGTACATTAGCACATCTCCATCACGGTTTGTAACCTGTGATGGACTTTTCCTCCATGAATCTGTCCAATCCCCTTTTGAAGGCATCCAGGCCAGATGCCATCACCACATCCTGTGGCAGGAAGTTCCATAGACTTACAACGCGCTGGGTGAAAAAATATTTTCTTTTGTCAGTTCTTACTCTCCCAGCCCTCAATTTGAGTGTATGTCCCCTAGTTCTGGCATTTTGTGAGAGAGAGAAGAGCTTCCCTCTATCCACTTTACTCATACCCTGCATTATTTTGTATGTCTCAATCATATCCCCCCTCAAGCGCCCTTTTTCCAGACTAAAGAGGCCCAAATGTTTTAGCCTTTCTTCATAAGGGAGGTGCCCCAGGCCAGTAATCATTTTAGTCGCTCTCTTCTGCACCTTTTCCAGTTCCACTATGTCTTTCTTGAGATGCGGTGACCATACACAATACTCCAGGTGGGGCCTTACTATTGTTTTGTATAAAGGCATTATAATGTTCGCTGTTTTATTTTCAATCCCCTTTTTGATAATCCCTAGCATGGAATTGGCCTTCTTCACCGCTGCCACACATTGGGGAGACACCTTCATGGAGCTGTCCACCAACACACCAAGATCTCTTTCCTGATCTGTCAAGGATAACTCAGAGCCCATGAGTTGATATATGAAGTTTGGATTTTTTGCCCCAATATGCATTACTTTACACCTAGTTACATTAAAACGCATTTGCCATTTCTCAGCCCATTCCCCCAGTTTGGAGAGATCCTTCTGGAGCTCTTCACAATGTTCCCTGGTTTTTACCACATGGAAAAGTTTTGTGTCATCGGCAAACTTGGCCACCTCACTGTTTATCCCTGTCTCCAGGTCATTTATGAACAGATTGAAAAGCACCGGTCCCAGGACAGAGCCCTGGGGCACACCGCTTTTCACCTCTCTCCATTGTGAAAATTTCCCATTGACACCTACTCTTTGTTTCCGGGATCTCAACCAGTTCTCAATCCATAAGAGGACCTGCCCTCTTATCCCCTGACTGTGCAATTTTCTCAGCAGCCTTTGGTGAGGGACTGTGTCAAAAGCCTTTTGAAAATCCAGATAGACTATATCCACCGGTTCACCCAAATCCATGTGCCTGTTGACCTTTTCAAAAAATTCTAAAAGGTTTGTCAGACAAGATTTACCCTTACAGAAGCCATGCTGATTTTCTCTCAGCAAGGTTTGTTATTTTATGTGTTTTAAGATTTTCTCTTGGATGAGGCTTTCCACCATCTTCCCTGGGACAGATGTAAGGCTAACTGGCCTGTAGTTTCCCGGGTCCCCCCTCCTTCTTTTTTAAAAAATTGGTGTGATATCTGCTATCCTCCAGTCCTCCGGCACTGTGGCCGTTTTAAGAGACAAGTTGCATATAACCGTTAAGAGATCTGCAATTTCGTTTCTCAGTTCCCTAATAACCCTTGGGTGGATGCCATCTGGGCCCGGTGACTTGTTAATCCTCAATTTATCAATTAGTCCTAAAACCTCCTCTCTTTTAATCTGTATTTGATTTAATTCTTTAGTCAAGAGGGGTGGCTCAGGCAGCGGAATCCGCTCAAGGTCCTCCGTCGTGAAGACAGACGCAAAGAACTCATTCAATTTCTCTGCAATGTCCAAGTCCTCCTTAACCTCCCCTTTTCCTCCCTCACCATCCAGAGGGCCAACTGGTTCTCTGGCAGGTTTTCTACTTCTAACATATTTAAAGAAGCTTTTATTATTACCCTTTATATTGCTAGCCATGCGTTCCTCAAAATCTTTCTTTGCCTCCCTTATCATCTTCTTACATTTCTTTTGCCAGAGTTTGTGCTCCTTTTTATTTTCCTCATTTGGGGAGGATTTCCATTTACAGAAATACCTCTCGTGCTTTAGAGCCTCTCTAACTCCACTTGTTAACCATGCTCTTGGACTTAAATGAGCTCTTATTTCTTTGTGGTATGCACTTGTGCTGGGCCTCTATTATTGTTGTTTTAAAGAGGCTCCATGCACTCTGAAGAGATTGGATTCTTCTAACCTTCCCCTTCAATTTCTCTCTAACTAGTTTCCTCATCTGAAGGAAGTTTGCCCTTCGAAAATCAAGGGTTTTTATGTATGATTTGGTTGACACTTTTCCTCCGACATGCATGGCAAAGGAAATTGCAGCATGGTCACTGTTCCCCAGAGGCTCAGTGACATTCACATCCCTGACCAGGTCCTGAGTATCGCACAGTATTAGATCCAGAGTTGCCTGTTCTCGGGTGGGCTCCATGACAAGTTGCTCTAAGGCACAGTCATTCAGCAAGTCGAGAAACCCACTTTCTCTTTCTTGCCCGGAGCTCGCATTGACCCAGTCAATGTGGGGATAATTGAAGTCCCCCATGATTACTATCCTATCCCTCTTAGCCACCTCCATGATTTCTCTCCTCATTTCAAGGTCCCCCTCAAGTTTTTGATCTGGTGGACGATAGAATACTACAACGATCACATCACTCCTTGGACCTGGTAGTTTAACCCAAAGTGATTCTATGGTGGAGTCAGACCCTCTGTCCATCTCCATTCTGCTGGATTTTACCCCTTCTTTGACATAGATGGCCACTCCTCCTCCAACCCGCCCCTCTCTATCCCTTCTATAGAGTTTATAGCCTGGGATTGCTGTATCCCACTGGTTCTCCTCATTCCACCAGGTTTCTGTTATGGCTATTATATCTATGTTATCCCTAGCTGCCAAATGTTCAAGTTCTCCCATCTTTGCTTGGAGGCTTCGAGCATTGGCGTAGAAGCACCTGTACAGTGGGTCCCGCAACAACAGCTGCTGCCTTGTTCTTTTTCCCCGACAGCTTTTATTTTCAGTAGACAAACTGTCACATTCCGTTATTCTCCCAGTGCTAATACCTGCTATGTCTTCTCTATGTGATTCTCTACCCTCTCCAACCTCATTCCCCGAGGATGAGGTGTTCCGAACCGGATGCCACGCAGCTCCTGTCGGCTTTCCCCCAGTTATCAGTTTAAAAGCTGCTCTGCTGCCTTTTTGAGGTTGAGTGCCAGCAATCTGGTCCCATCATGATTCAAGTGCAACCCATCCCTCCTGAACAGGTTTGGCTTGTCCCAAAATGTTCTCCAGTTCCTGACAAATCTAAAGCCCTCCTCTCGACACCATCGCCTCATCCACGCATTGAGGCTTCTGAGTTCTGCCTGCCTTGCAGGTCCTGCACGAGGAACAGGTAGCACTTCTGAAAATGCTACCTTGGAAGCCCGGGACTTCAATCTTCTACCTAACAACCTGAATTTGGCTTCCAAGACTGACCGCTTGGCCTTCCCGACATCATTGGTACCAACGTGTACCATGACCACTGGCTCCTTCACGGTTCTCTCTAACAAGCTATCTAGATTTCTCGTGATGTCTGCAACCTTTGCACCTGGCAGGCAAGTGACCATACATAAATATTTTATATTAATATCTTGCATAACTATAGCACATATTTTTCTCTTGAATGCCTCCAGCGTTAGAGTGCTCACCACCTTCCAAGGTCACTGGTTCTATTGTCATACTTAGGAAGTTTTTCCTGATGTTTATACCCTATTATACTACTTAGCACCTTTATTGTACAGAGGTTAAAACAATACTCACACATATTTTAAATCAACTAAATTAAACAACTGGAAACCGAAATATGGCCACACTAGGTCCTCCACCTAATTTGAGGAGAGTCCAAGTCCTCCCTCAGCTTCTTTATACTTCATCATGCCCAATTCAGCAGGGCCCTCTAAGCTCTACGTAGTATATTGGGTAGGCTGGGAGTGTTGAGACCTCCAGGGAATACTTACTAGGATCTCTGGCGAGTGCTAGGAAAAAGCCTACCTGAAATCCTGGAGAGCTGCTGCCAGTTCAGGCTGACACTATTGGGTCAGATGGATCAATGGGTGGACTTAGTATAAGGCAGCTCCGGGCACATTACCGTTACTTCAAGATAAATGGTGAAACTAATCATCGTTTTAGTTTCTGTAGTTTCCGCAATCTAAAGTTACATTTTCTTCAGTTGCTTTATAGCACATGAAAGGATGGTACTTACATTTTTGAACAACTGCTCTGAAAGTTCTCTGACATGCTTCAACATTTTTGATGAATTGTTTTCCTCAGATTTAATTCTCTCAACTTCAAATGCGACCAACTTGAGGGGAAGGGGGAACAGTTGTCACAAAATGAGTTTTTTGACAGTAAAATTATAAGAAAATTTTAGTAACTGTCTGTATGTGCAACATACCTCATACCATGTTCATAAATTCTACATGACACTTTATTTCATGTGTTTTTTTAGCAATAGGCACTGTCATGTGAAATATAGTGTTAGCGCTTAAAAATAATGTTCATCTAGTGCCATGACAGTAAGTGTTGCAAAGTGGACAGAATTATGGACTAGGACTCAAGAGACTGGGCTCAAGTTGTTGCTCAACTATGGAAACTAACTGGAGTAGACAGACTAGTAAAGCCACTTCTTACAGTATCTCAGGTCTTGGAAATCTTAGGGGTGTCATAATTTGGATGTGATATGGTGGCACATCTGTCTCTTACACACAAATGTATCTAATCTTAGGGTTCTTTCAAGGTGTTTAACATTTATCACAAAGCATAATAATTACATAGCTCTTTTAATTTGCTAAGCTCTTTAAATTTCAGTCCCCAGTGCATTAATGATGCAAGCATGTCAAAATCAACAAGGTTTGTGTGCATGGTATTACAGCATGCACACAATCCAAAGAACAATGAAATAATATTAACAAGGTCTGGGTAAGCTAAGTTTAAGTCACTTTGTGTGGGTAAACACATAAAATTATGGTCCCTATGGGAATATGATGGGCCAGTTTGTTAAAAATGAGTGTTTGCCTAAGCTTAAGATATTTACAAAATGTCATACATAAAGATTTGTAAGAATAAAAGAATAGAAAATAAAACAAAAAAGAAATTGAGGAATGAAAAGTAAAGACTGCCATATTACTTTCTATTATTTTTGAAAGCACTTTAAAAGGGATATAACATTTTAACAGTTTTTCTTATTAAGGATTACATATGCATTGTATCTTACATACATTTCTGATGGCCAGGTAGCACTAGTACTATCTTCCTGACACTTTTCCTAAGCACTTTCATTTTATTATTTTTTAAGGCAATAGGTTCAGCAGAACAGTTCTTAGTGGTTTGGATAAAATCATTTGATTTAAAAGTAATGTCCAAATAGAAAAAAATGGTTTAGAGCTAACTCACTGCGATAGATTTCACAACAGTATACTTCAAAATACAACTGCAGCATTAGTCGTTAAAAGTACAAAATAAGTTATTGGCCAGAATCCCAAGGTAGGCTATGGCAGTCATGCACAACAGCAAAAAATGTAGCAGGATATTGCCACCAGCTACCAAATTGCCAGGTGTACCTTTGTTGCATGTTAGTTGTGCGATGTAGTGTATAAAGTGTCAACTTGGTCACCTGAAGACTTCACTGGAGCCACTGCACTTTGAGCTGGCATAACATACCAGTAGTCACTATGATTCTGGTCACTGCACTGTAAATTTGCATCCCCCCTCCCCAGCTTTCCTCATGTAGGTCTTTTTAAAAGCATCATCTACCTCATCAAAGAGATCACAGGATCTGTAAGGAGGTCCTCTCTCTGATACAAAACCAGCAAATGCCATTCCATTCAGAACTTTTGTAAGGAAATCATTCTCAATCAATCCTCGCTGGCCCAAAAAGGCTGCCTGCAGAAAGAAGGAAACCTTAATCACAAAAAAGCATTTCCCCCATCACTGTGCACTATTATAAAAAGAGGCAGAAAGGATAGTTATAATTTAATGTCAAAACACAAGGAGAGAATGACAACTCTCCACCCCCGCCATTGAACTGCCATAGCATCAAGGTTATTGTAAAGTGGAAAACTTTCCATTGGGGCACACGTGCTTATTCCAAATATGCTTGGAATGCATGCTGAAGTCTGTTTTCTTTCAGCTAACAGAAATTATGCAAGGTAAGATGCAAAATAGCTCCATATTAAATCCATTCAAGAGCCAGAGCATGGAAAGCCTAACCGGTGTTTAAATAAAGTTAAAGTCGTAAATATCTGAATATTTAATTTGATGTCTTAGTCTACTGCAATAAGGTGCTATTTGCTTTTTAGGCCCCCTAAAATGCATGCCTTTCTTTTCTTTCCTACAGGGCATAAGAGCACGGCATGTGACACATGAAGATGGATGCAATCTACTTTTGTTAGAAGGCCACAAAATATTTCTGTAGGAAAAGCTGCTTCGTGAGTGACTTCTGCTTCATACTCAGGCCAAGATGAATTCATAAACAATTTTCTCTATGGCCAGAAACAAATTCCAATCCCTCAGTTTATTGTTCCTTATGGAATATAATTTGGCTGACTTGCAGGAGCTATACAGATTATTTTACAAAATCATCTGCGAAACTGGGAATTAGCGTCCAACATGACACATAATATTTATTCTTAATCTCTGCTAGTGGTGCATTACAATCAACTGGCAGATGGATGGGAGTTAATGTGTGTGAAGTACTACTACATCATATTACAAAAGCAGCAAACAAAATTATCACCACATCATTTTTAGTTTGGATTTCCATCTGTAGAAGTTCCCTTTATAGGAAAAAAGTAGCAGAAATATCTGTAGAAAAAAGTACAGTAATTTGTAAACATCACATAAGACAATATTGCTATAAAATAGTGCTTATAAAATATGCCAGCTAAATCTAACATTCTGTTCTGTAATTTTTTTTAAATGTTTCACCTTGAACCATTAAGCTGTACTACTGTACAAAGCAATTACAATACTATCCATTCTATGACTAAACACATTCTACTCTTTCCAAAATGACACCATTACTGTCCAGATTCTGGTGCACATGCTTGGCTTTTACCTTATGGAAGTTTATGACAGGTTCTGAATGAATCCTAATCAACTGAAGGCAAGATCTGTATCCTTGGAACAGCTGGGCAAATAATCTAAGAAAGACTCCTCGCACTTCTTTATCCTGAGAAAAACAAGTAAACTGAGTGCTGCTATGTTTTCTTAAAACACTTCAAGGAACAAATGTTCACCAAAAACTGTGTTTTTCACGTATATATTTTGCAAATATTTTTAGAGAGTGGAAAACCAGACTATAAATTCAACATTAAAAACGTAGGAATTTATGTACAAGTTTCAATACCACAATAAAAATAATAGCACGAGGTATCATTATGAAATAGTAAGTGTCCAAATAAGGTCTTCTTCCTGTATGATTTTAGGCACTGAAAGACCACTTACTTGTCTTCCATTCATCCATAAATTTCCCCAAGTATAACCAAAACCACAACCAAGCTACTCATGGAAGCAAAAAGAACAATCCAAAGAAGACCTGTTTCACTGGTGAGATTAGGGAGTCACATTTTTATACTGTTCTTGATCAAGATATCACTATCACCAGCAGGCTTTAGGAAGTACACAGGACTGTCCTATTTCCTACTTTACAAAGAAGATCTGTTAAATCAGGGGTCCCCAAATCCTGGTCTGTGGACCAGTCCTGGTCCGCAACCTGTTAGGAACTAGGCTGTGTCAGTGCCTCAGTAGCCAGTAGGGTTTGTTTAAAGGCACACCATCAAGTGGGTGTGCATGCTTCCCCCCACCACCACATGGTTTTTTCCCTCCCATGGACCCATTGCAACAATTTTTGCTTAGGTCATGGTGGAACCAGAGTAGGGGGTCCTTGCACACACACGGGTGTGCACAAACATAACACCAGTCCCTTGCAACAAAAAGGTTCAAGACTGATGCTCTTAATTAAACACACTCTTTATTTAAAGAGTCATTCATCTCATTTTAGTATAACCCAATTCAGGAACGGTTGGGACCTTGAAATCGCCCATCAACAGTTAGCATGCACAGAGCAGACTTAGCAGTTTTCCTTACTGTGGTATATTTAAATTTAATGTGGTATATTTAAATTTTATTTATAGTCACAATTTTTAATCTTGAATGTGAAATCCCAACCATTATCAACAATACAGGAAAGCGTGGCCAGTAAGACCACAAATTAAATAAATGAATACAAAACAAAAACATACAGAAGCCTACTAGGATTTTTCATTGAAATATATGAAATTGTGAAACTTGCAGCAATGAACCACAGCTAATTTAGAAGGTGCTTGATTGCATGCTGAGTTCTGAGCCAGTAACGTGACCAGGCATACAACCAGCACCTTGATGCTTAGTTGTAATTCACTGCTGTGATTTTTATAATTGCACATACTCCAGAGTAAAATCCCAGGAAGATTCTTTGCATTATGACTCTTGTCTGCTATTATGGCGCAGCGCAGCACAATGAATGATGAACTCAAAGATGGTGAACTCTTTAGAAATATACTGTATAATATCCATCTTTCTGGACTAGTGGACCCATTCTATTTGGTGCATCAAGTCTGATACAGTTAAATTCAGATTCATTTTCTGTATTTGCAAAACAAACAAAACAAACATGACGTGGCACTAAACAGCATGAGGAACCTTCAATTAAGTATACAGTACTACATTTACTGTAAGTGAACTTTAAAAATACTGAAAGTTTAACGTATCTAGTAAGATATAACTTGAAATATTTGGGAAACACACACACACACACACACAAAACCACACCCCAAATCTACAATACAGACTAATTCACTGAATTACAGAGGGAAAAACCAGTTACTGCCCCATTTATCACTATGTTAGAATGACTATGCCTTACCAACATTTTGGTATGTGAGAGAGCTGTTCGAGGAGGAGGAAATGCATAATCTGCTGTTTCCAAATCTGGATGTAAAACCTACAATTTCAAGGGGAAAATGTCAGAGCAAGCATTCTATTGACAATATTTTCCTGTTCGCATTTATTGAAATATAGACTATACTATACCATAATATCTGTCTTACAAACAGCGATAGAATCAGAGCATAATGGTGTTAGAAGGGGCCTATTAAGGCCACCAAGACACAAATGCAAAAATCCGAGTTAAAGTATTTGCGGCAGCTGTCAAGGTTTCTCTCATACCTTGTTGGGGAGCTCACCACATCCTGAAGTAACTGGTTCTCTTCCTGCATGGATCTTAACAGTACAAGATATTCCTGATTTTCAATCCCAAATCTGAGCTTCATGTATAAGTTGACCCCTTATTACTTGCCCTGCACCCTGAAATGACTGAGAACAGATCCTGCCCTTCCTCTGTATAATAATCTTTCATGTATCTTCTATCTAATGTTGTATACCATTTAGTTTCTTATTTATCCCATCTAATGAAGGAACAGCCAGCACCATGACCCCAAAGAACAGGTCATAAGGAAGTGCTGTACTTACTACCTGACTAGCACAACATTAGAACTCAACAAAAAAATAACTATCCCCCTTTAAAGACTTGAAGGGGGAAGTAGGGCAGACACAGTTGAAGAAAGATGACAAAAGAATACAAAACAAACATGAGTTTCCTTTCAAACTTCATGATAAACATATAGGTGAATTTGTTTTGATTTGTTTTGTTTCAGTTATTCTTGATGTACAATTGCCTAGTATATTTGCCTTTCATGTCATTTAGCAACAAAGAAGAATAATTTCACCTACTTTTGCCTTATTTTGTCCTCTATGATTCTAGTCTCCCACAAAATCTCTTTTTCCTAGTAAAAACTAAATGGACTCTGGTGGTTATGAGATGTGTCTAATAAAATATATATTAGTATTGCTGTGGGCAGGAAGTGAAATCAAAATGTTTGCACTGGAAATGATTCACAGAATTCGACTTACAAGAGAGAGAGCAGCTTGTGTCTGATGAAGCAGTGGCTCTGGCAGCTGTGACAGATGGATACATTCGGGAATTTTAATTGTACCACCATCCAGGTCTGCTATGATTACATCTAACTGAAAGACACAGACAAATAAATTAGTATTTTATGTAATATTTGTTGCCACAAATGGTACTGCAATGGGAATGTGAAACAGCAAGATAATAATTTGAGTTGTATCATGTAGCAGATAACAAATATGACAGAGGTACATCACTGAGAGCTAAATAGTTGTTTTAGAATACTATTTCATTCTATCTCTTGGATGCACAGATAAGCATAGTTAGGGGTTTGTGTGTGTCAGGGAACCTGAAATCAATGTTATCAGGAGGCTAGACTATTATGAGTCCAGAGTCCTACAGGGTCATTTAGGTTGTAATAATCAACCAGAGATACTCCCACCCACTTCAGGAATAATGATTATATAAGCAGAAGAGAACTGATCATTCTACCCCTGATGGTGGCAGAGTAACTCCTGTAGGGACACTAATGAGCAGCAGCGATAGTGGCAAGCAATCGTAGCAACATGAAAGCATATTCTTCTTTGTACTGGTCTGAATCAGGCAATGGTAAACGACTTCTGACTACAGGTATTTCTTACTTTGAAGATCCTATGATGACACTAACCAAAGTGAAACAAGAAATCAGAAGGCACTCATTCCGCTAGTGAGGAGCAGGAAAGGATCTGTACAAATGGCCCTGCTGCTAATGAAACAACTGGTTAAAACCAAACATCTAGTTGCCAATGTACACATATGTACTGCCTGACACATACAACTGGTGCTGTAGTTCCCAGAAGCGTTTGCCACCAGCTTTAAAAAGCCCGGGCTTTTAAAGTCCCCCCCCTTCCCCACATCCCAGGCTCCAGCTCATTGGCGCTGTTATGCATTTAGATGTTGTGTGAAGTGTTGATATGGACTGTTTAGTATTGTAATCATCTTATTGGCTTCAGTGAAGAATCAAATCATGATTTCGCATGCAATATTTTCTGTAGGAAGCTTTCAGTATGATTTGAGCACAACTGCATTTTTATGCATACCATTCCTTCCCAGATTTGTTTTTTCGCAGTTCCCTTTTGTATTAATTTCATGTAAATAATGTATCATCCTCAATGAAAAGCATTCACCCTTTATTGTTCCTGATTTAAAGTTAATTTTATCTGCTAAATTTGGTTTACCTATATAGAACCTTGAGTCATTTCTGGTTATACTTTCCCCCTTTTCAGGAAAGGTTTAGATTTGACCTTATGTGAATGGCAGACTCTTTTTGTTCATATAAAGACCTGAAGTTGAGCACTGTAAGAGCATGGAAGAAAATATTATTCCTGATTTCCTCCTCAGCCCTGAATGCTATCTCCCACACTGCTCCAGAGAGCCCCTTGATCCTCCAGAGGAGATTCCTGAGGATACAGGAGTTGGCAGAGACAACAGGAAATTGTTCAACTTCCCCATCCTTCAAGGAAGGGGGTTGTGAATGGAACGGCACCAGAGGGTAATCTGGCTCTAACTCATTATATAAATAACTGACAGCTGAATTTTCAGGTATAAGCAACAACCACAATTTTACAGATAACTGATATGGTATACTGCATGCTGCTCCTTTATGATGTCCATTTCAATGCAGTTTCTACTATTCTTACTCACAGAGTCATTGTAAGACTACAACAGAGAGGAGGAGAGCCATGTATGGTCACTTGAGCTCACTGGAGAGAAGGCAAGATATAAATGTAACAAGCAAATAAATAAAGCAATCACTGTTAGACTGAATCTTTTGCTACAAGCACATAATTGATCAAAATGTATCATGAAGTTTCTGTTGAAAAACTACTGCATGTTAGAGCAGCAAAAATCAATTGGCTTTTTGCGGTTCAATTTTCTGTAGATCATACTATTTTGCTCTCAAAGATGTTCCCTGCACCCAAGATCCACACTCCCAATGCAGTTTCCATCTGCACTTTATTCACTTGCTTATATTCATTGTTTTCATTATGAAGACTTTGTATCAATATATTTATGCTCAAATTATTTGTTTGGATTGAAGCTTCAGCATGGGGGGGGGACTGGTTAAACATACTCACAAGTTCATGAATGTCATTTCGGAAGACAGAATGAACACCGATAATAAAAGGTGTGGGTGAACTGAGAACTTCCAGGAGTTGTGCTGGGAGAATTGGAATGTATGGGTAACTAGAAAGAAAGTGAAGACAAACTTAAGTATAGGAACTGTATTTTGTCAAATACCAACTTTCACATTTAATACCTTTGTCATTTTAATACCTTGTCATTTCCCACATATGCATCTATATACATATATACTCGAGTATAAGCCGACCTGAATATAAGCCGAGACACATATTTCCCCCCCAAAAACTGGGAAAACTTTTTTGACTCGAGTATAAGCCTAGGGTGCCTTCCCCAATGGGCAGGACCTGTCCTCCGCTGCCCTCCCCAAGCCAGCTGAGCACTTGGGAGGCGGAGAAACGGGCAGGACTAACCCTCTACCGCCTTCCCCAAGCCGGACGAGCACTTGGGAGGCAGCAGAAGTGCGGTAACTATATTCACTTGAATATAAGCCGAGGGCATTTTTTCCCAGCCAAAAATAAGGGCTGAAAAACTCGGCTTATAGTCGAGTATATACAGTATATTTATATATATTCACCATTTATAAGATAGCATTTTCTACCTGGCATGTATTTACCGCTTGTCTAATAAGGTTTTAGCATGTATATTTTACATGAATGCCTGAACATAACAGATTTATAACATGCTTCATGTATATCATTTTACTATTTTACTATTTGCAAACTCCAAAGCTGCAGAACTGGAGCTGGGTCTCCTTTGAAACTCATGAAGAGGACAAAAAGGTTGTTAGATTAGATATCTCTTAACCTGGGCAATGCATTTAATATGATTAAATGGTATAACTATGAGAGTTACATACAAACTGGAAGGATCATCTAAAGTAATGTAGAAAACATTTCTTGAAACTTAAAAAAATCTAATACAGTGGACCCTTGTATAACAAACAGCTTGTATAACATAAAATTTGTACAACATAAAAAATTCCGGAGATAGGGGAAATTTGCTTAACAGAATCGCCTATGGGGAAAATCCGTACAACATAAAAATGGGATCACTCCGTTTTCAATGCATTCCTATGGGAATTTGTATAAAGGAAAATTTGCTTAACATAATTTCATTTGGAACGAATTAATTCCTTTATGCAAGGTACCACTGTAGTTATTTTTGCTATAAGCAATGGCATACATTCTACCAATGTACTGCCACTAGTTAAAGAGCTACTGCTTGCATTCCTTGTCACATACCAAGTCATGCAATTGACAGATAACACAGAATATAAGAAACATAGAATCATAGAGTTGGAAGAGACCTCAAGGGCCATCTAGTCCAACCCCCTGCCATACAGGAACACCCATCACAGTGCTCCTGACAGATGGCCATCCAGCCTCTGCTTAAAAACCTCCAAAGAAGGGGACTTCACCACCCTCTGTGGCAGCATATTCCACTGCTGAACAGCTCTAACTGTCATGAAGTTCTTCCTAAAGTTTAAATTGAATCTCTTTTCCTGTAGTTTGAGACCATTGCCCCGCATTCTAATCTCTGAAGCCATGGAAAACAAACCAGTCCCTTCTTCAATGTGACATCCTTTCAAATATTTAAACATAGCTATCATATTCCCTCTCAGTCTTCTTTTTGTAAGGCTAAACATTCCTAGCTTCCAAACCCTCAATTATCTTGGTCACCCTCCTCTGGACCTGTTCAAGATTGTCAACATCCTTATGAAACTGAGGTGCACAGAACTGGACACGTACTCCAGATGGGGGTCTGACCAGAGCAGGTCCTAACTGCGGTTAACTAATGGCAGGTCCTAACTGTGATTTATGCCATTGCAACATGCTGGTGAAAATAACCAGTATGATTCTGGCTACTACAGTTGATTTCACCAAATAAATCTAACGTTTGCAGTTAACCTTATTATACATTTTATTTGAAATGCACAATATTGAAAAGTTATTTCAACAACATATGGCCTGTAAACAGGAACATTAATATCATCGACTATGCAATTAATGCATGCTAATCTGAGTAAAAGGAATTCCAGAGACCTGCTAGTGGCACTGTTATGTGGCATCTTTATAAGTTAAAAATAATAGTTCATAATTCATGGTTTCCACAAGATTTTAGATTTCCCTACAGATATGTAAGTACTTTCAAATCCAATGTATTGTTAATACATTTCCTGGACACCCCAGCTATACATATATTATGTGGACATAAGATAATTTGATAAGGGTGTAGTGGAAGAATCAAAATGGTGGAGGAGATTTTCAGGGATGCAATGGTTATATATCACTACCAGGGTGAAAGTTCCTCTGTTTTGAAAGAGAATGATTGCCTTCAGTAATGGGGCATTGCTCAGAGGAAGAGGGAACTGACCCATTGCAAAGCATTCATTCACAGGGAGAAGAATCAAAATCCTGCCATGCCAAAGATATGCTTCTTGAAAGTGGGGGCTTATGTTAATTAATAATTCTGTATTAGAAACAGAGGCAGTTCCATTTATCATGCACACATGTTGATTAGCCTGCCTGAGGCAAAATCTGTGGACTCAGTTTTCTGCACATCACTATCAGCAATGTGTGGAAATATAGCTGTAAGGTAATGGAAGCCAATTAAAATTCTTAGATACGAAACTGAAAGCCAAAGTCTTCAAGGAAAATGCAGGTTACTTACCTGTAACTTAAGTTCTTCGAGTGGACCTCTGTGAATCCGCACAGTGGGTCTTCGCGCCTGCATGCCTGAGTTACCGGTCTTTCCAAAGCTCAAGGCGTATAAGCCCCTCCCCCCATGTGCATGCTCACCCTTCTCCCGCCTTGCTGACTCAGTTCCCCTCTGGTCTGCCGATGACCCATATAGAGTCAAAGAGCCATGACGGAGAGAGGGGAGGCAGGTGGGTGGTCTGGATTCACAGAGGTCCACTCGAAGAACTTAAGTTACAGGTAAGTAACCTGCATTTCTTCTTCGTGGACTCTGTGAATCCACACAATGGGTGACTGGCAAGCTGACTTACCGGTGGAGGGTAGTCATGGTAGTACAGTTGTCAAAACTGCCTTGCCAAATGCGGCTGATCTCTGTGTCCTGACGTCTAGCCTGTAGTGTTTCAGGAACGTGGACGGTCGAGACCAGGTTGCCGCTTTACATATGTCTTCCAGGGGCACTCCTTTCATGAAGGCAGTGGAAGATGCTACTGCTCTTGTGGAGTGTGCCCAAGGTGTGACAGGTATGGAGACATGCGCATTTTCATATGCCATCTTGATGGTTGCGGTGATCCATCGGGAGATGGATTGGGGACAAACTTGGTGACCTCGAAATGGTTCGGAGGTCCTGATGAAGAGCCTGTGAGTTTTTCGTTCAGGGGCTGTCCTGGAGGTGTAGTAGAGGAGCGCTCTCTTAACATCAAGTGAGTGGAGCGTCCTCTCCAGGTGAGTAGTCGGGTTTGGGAAGAAGGTTGGGAGATTGTGGCTGAGACAGGTGGAACGAAGACACTATCTTAGGTAAGAAGGTGATGTCTAGACGGAGTTCCACTCTGTCATGATGGAATTTTATGAATGGAGGATCCGCTCTGAGAGCAGCGAGCTCTGATGCTCTTCTGGTGGAAGTAATTGCCACTAGGAATGCTGTTTTTAAAGTAAGCAGGTAGAGGGATGTAGTAGCCATGGGTTCGAATGGCGGTTTGGCTAAAGAGTTAAGCACCAAGGACAGAGACCATTGTGGTGTGAAGGGTCTGTGTTGTGGACGGAGGTTAGCAATGCCTCTTAGAAACCTCTTCAGTTGGGGGTGTGTAAACAGGGCTGCAGCATCTGACTCAGGTGGTTGGTGAGCTACAATGGCTGCAGTGTAGACTCTCAAGGTGGATAAGGAGAGTCCCCGGTTGAAGAGTAAGAGGAGGAATTCCAGGAGGACCTGGATATTGGTTGGACTCGAGGGTTGAGAGTTGACTCGAGTGAAGTGGAGAAAAGATGCCCACTTGTGTGCGTATAGTTTGTTTGTAGACTTCTTTCTGGAGTTTGTGAGCACCTCTGCGATGGTTAGCTGATGTACCATGGTGAGGTGAAATAGAGATTTCGAGTGGGTGCCTCCTTGTTTGTTCAAGTAGTAGAGTGCCGTGGTATTGTCGGTTGTTACTTGAACCATCCTGTGAGCAAGGAGGAGCTCGAAGGCTTTGAGGGCTTTGAAGATAGCTAGGAGCTCCAGGTAGTTGATATGGTGGAGTTTCTCCTTGGGTGGATAGAGAGGTGGGTGCATGTGGCGCCCCATCCGGTGGTACTGGCATCCGTCATTACCTGGATGGATGGGTAGCGTTGCTGAAAGGGTCGTCCCACGTTGACGTTGAGGGAGGACTTCTACCACCTCAGACTGATGAGAAGGGAGGAGGTGACCCTGAGCCGTTTTGTGGGGTTGTCGCAATGGGGGCGAAATCTGGTCAACAGCCATGCCTGCAGTGGTCTCATGCGGAGTCTGGCATGGGGTAGGATGGCTGTCGTGGAGGCCATCAGACCTAGAAGGCGTTGAGCTTGAAGTGCCGACACCTTGGTGTAGGTTTGAAAAGGCTTCAGCGCCTGTTTGATTTTTCTCGGGCGGTGTGGAGCCAGGTATGCCTCTGCCTTCTGGGCATCCAGGAGTGCTCCTATGTATTGCACTGACTGGCATGGAGAGAGGGTGGACTTCTTTATGTTGAGTTGAAGTCCTACGGATGTCAGGAGTTCTATGGTGAGGTCTCTGTCTTTCTCTGCCTTCCGTTGTGTAGGCGCAACCAGGAGCCAGTCGTCTAAATATGGGAAGATCTGGACTCCCTGGAGCCTGAGGCCGGCCGCCACAGGTGCCATACATTTTGTAAACACCCGCGGGGCGGAGGAGAGACCAAAGGGCAGGGCTTTGAATTGGTACGTGGGGCCTCCCATGCGGAAACAGAGATATTTCCGGTCTTGGGGGGCTATGGAGAGATGGAAGTATGCATCTTGTAGATCGAGTACCACGAACCAGTCTCCTTTTTGTAGCATGGGTATGATGGTGTCTAATGTGGCGCCTGGCGTTGATATGGAGACTGTTGATATTGTGGCCTGTACCGTCCCTGGGATCTGTTCTGGGACGGAGTATACTGTCTTCTCCAGGATGACATTGGAGGTCTGGAGGATGACTGGGAAGAGTTCCCCTGATAGGTGTAAGATTTGGCCGCTTTTCTCATTTTTTGGATATTATCCAGTGATGCGTCGGTGGAGGTAGCAAAAAGCCATTCTCCATCGAAAGGAGAGTCCTCTATACGGTTTCTGGCATCATCTGTGATGTTGGCAGTTCAGAGCCAGGCATGACGGCGAAGGTGTATGGCCATCGTCAACTGTTTAGAGGCTGCATCCTTGATGTGGAGGGAGGTTGTCATCTGGTAGTCTATGAGTGATAGAACCTCAGCGTATGAAGCCTGTGCCTTAGCCTTTTGTTCTTCCGGAAGATGTTGAATGAATTCCGGAAAGGTCAGTAGGAGGTGGCGTGTGTAAGCCTCCATGGCACATAAATAGTTTAGCGCTCTCCAAGAGAATGAGGCCAGGGAATAATGACGCCTGCCAATGAGATCCAACTTCCGAGCTTTATTGCTCGGGGTAGTTTTGGAATGTGACTTCCCCCTGTTTTGTGTAGCATCCACTATCACCGAGTTGGGTAGGGGGTGCTTCATGAGGAAGTCCATGCCATCACCATGTGTTTTGTAAAGGCTGTCAATCCTCCTTGGCATCAAGGGGTTGGAAGAGGGTTTTGCCCAGGCTTCTTTGGCTTTGTCCAGCATAGAAGGGATGAATCCCATCCTCAACGGAGGTGCCCTAGTTTTGTGTAAGTGGCCGAAGAACTTACACGCATCGCTGGCTGCTGGAAGTTGCACTTGGAGTCCCATGACCTGTGCAATCTTATGTACCATCTGTGTATAGTTTTTAAAATCCTCTATAGATGTGGAAGATTGTTTTTCCTGTATATCGGTCTCAGAGTGTTTTGAATTTGAGACAGTGGACCCATGAGAGGATTGTGATGCTGCTCCCGTGTCGGAATCCTCCATAATTGGACGATCCATGGTGGCTGGTGAATCTGGCAACTGGGCTTGTGATACCCGAGGAGTCACTGATTGTGGTGTGACATTGGAAGGTACCTGCGGGTACTGAAAAGCGAAGCCTGCAGCTGGGATGGTATCATTGTTAGGTGCCAGGGGGCGCTGAACTTGTGGCTTCGTAGTACGCCTTCTACGCCTTCTACGTTTGGGTGAGGCGGAAGAAGACGTGGTAGAGGAGTCTGTGTCGGATGATGTAGACACCATATGCGCATGACGTCGCTTCTTCTTGGCCTGGCGTTTGCCCTTATGACGCCCTGTAGAAGAAGATGAGGCAGATGACTCATGACGTCAACGCTTGCCCCGTCAACGTCGTGTGTTATGACGTCTAGGGGAGGGTGAGGAGGAGGAGGTGGCATCATGGGTTTCCGCCCTTGCCCGTTTCCTGCCTCTAGTTGGGGATGCCTGCCGGTGCTGCCCCTTAGGTTGTTGCCCGACATCATGGACCACTTTGTCCTGTAAGGGTGGTCTCATGGTGGGTGAACCTTGCCCGCCCAGGCGTCTGGGTGGTTCCATCCCATGCTCTTCCAAGTCTGAGTGCTGAAAAGCAGAAGTGGTGGCTGCAGCTTGCAGATTTTGTAGGTGCGATAATGGGTTATAGCTGAGAGTGGCCATGTCCGTGTCATGGACAAGTTGGCCTGGCGGTAAGCCCGATAATATCATAGGGCTATGAGTCGCCTGATTTTTGAAGGCATGGGACCATTGTTCATTCCTGACATCAGGAGATTGGGCGCCATCCTGCGCTGAGCTCAGAACCCCCTCTACGCTGCGCGACTCGGATGAAACGAGCGTGGGTGGTTTCGGCGCCGCCACCATTATTCGCACATCGGACGCCAAGTCCTTTGATCTTTTCTCCGGAATCAGAGCTTGCTGGAGGTGTTTTTTCTTCCTTTTTTCCTTTGCCTTGTCTTTATTGGAAGACTTTGATTTTGAGGAAGTGGAGGGCATTGATGCTTCCGAATGGGTTTCCATCGGCTTCAGGGATTTTTCCCAGAGATATGCCCTTAACCGTTCCAGGCAGTGTTTAAAGGCGGGCTTGGTGAGCTTTTTGCAATGTGGGCAAATGGCCGTTTGGTGAGCCTCACCAAGGCAATATAGGCACAGACTGTGACTGTCGGCCAAAGGAATTCTCTTTGAACAGGCCTCGCACTGTTTAAAAAGTGCTGCCGTGGCCATAAAACGCTGGCGCGCCCGCAACTACGGGGGGGGTATCCACCCCTCCGCCCTAGGGGCAGGGCCCCTGGAGAGAAAAAATTTAACTAAGAACTTTGGAGGGGGGGAAACTTGGGAGGACAATGAACAAAATAATAAAAAATTCAAATTGAATTAAACGGTTTCACTTTCCTTATTTTTGCAGGAGCTCGGAGATATGCGACCTCGCTCAGCGGCGGCAAAAAGAAACTGAGTCAGCAAGGCGGGAGAAGGGTGAGCATGCCCATGGAGGGGAGGGGCTTATACGCCTTGAGCTTTGGAAAGACTGGTAACTCAGGCGCGCAGGCGTGAAGACCCATTGTGTGGATTCACAGAGTCCACGAAGAAGAACTGTATCTAAAATGTTGCCTGTTTCACACTGGCAATTAGACTAACAATGTCTCAGTGCAAGGGTAAGAAAGTGACACTGGGGGAAAGATTTAGGTTGGTCAGACATGAATTTGGATAACCTTATAGGAAGTCAGGTATGTACTGGGGCATGAACATTTAATAACTGGTATTTTGTGATGGTTTGTGGTTACCTACAAACCACGAATCATCATGAACTCCCTAAAAAATTAATGCGGAGGGCGTGTAAGTAGAGGCAGCGGGTTCAGCCCTGGAAGAGAAGCCAGGCAGCTGTCTCTGATGATGGCAGAAATGGGTACGGAGGAGATGGAGAAGTGGGAAGGGGGTGGAATTTTGAAAGTTTTATTCTTTTTATCCTCTCAATTCTGATGTTTCACTCGAAAATGAAATATCATTTAGGGATAGTTTTCTATCTTTCAGGATATATCTAAATATTCTGGTGCAGTTATCAACCTTTTTTGTACAAAATGTTCAAAAATTTATTTCCAATCAAAAGTGAACTAAATAATTTCAAAATTTTGTGATGCTTAATTTTATGATGAATAAATTTCTGTGAGTGAAATTCAATTTCTGAATGATCCTATGATCTTGTTAAAAATTCAAAGTATAGTAACAAAACACCTTAAAAAGCAACTTATTGTTAACTAATTAATGGGGAACTTAAATCAAGCAGGCAACACAAATACATAAGAATGAGTCACAGGCTACAACCTAGTTGCATATTTTTGCTGGTAAAAGGGAAATGGATAACCTTGGAATGGAAAATTACTGCTAATTAACAAGCCCCCATATGGATTCCTGGTCAGTACAAAGACATCCAATTGGTTCACAATGAGGAATCCATGCAGGGATTTGCTGCTGTGGGTTATGCCATTTCCTTTTTGCAGGTATAAATACTTAATGGGATTTTGGTTATGGTCTGGTATTCATAGTGTCCAAGTTGTACTATAAAACATACCTGTATTTAAGAGGAAACATTAACGACTCTAGTGCTCTACAGGCATCACTCAGTCTTTGGAAACTTGCAGAATGGAAGAGGACTTTATTTTCTGTAAGCACTGCACAGAACAAACTTAGCACATTTTGAATTCCTAAAAAGAAAGGGGGGAAAACCAACATTTAAAATATATAAAAGCACTACCAAAACAGAAGAATGAAAGATAAAATGAAGCAATTAGCATTTTTCAAATCACTTTAGATAATATTATGATAAGAATAATAAAATGCTACATACTGTAGGTATATTCTTTTCCATAACTATATGGTTCAGTTTCTTTGATTTTTTTTAAAAACTTGGCTGATTACTAATTAGTTTACTATGGCTGAAATAATTTGTTAGGCCTCTTTCAAGCTATTTGATTTTAATTTTTGCAACATTGCTGAACAACAACCTGAAATAGCATTTTGTACAACTTTTTATAAAGCCAGGAGCCAAGTAACTGGTTAAGTTATCAAAGCAGCTTACTATATCAACATTTATAGAATGGACACCTGACTATATAAGGCTGCTAATGGTGAGAATTGTTAAGAATACAATGTCTCCTATACTTGTTTATAAATTAGAAACTGGAAAATATGATTCTGCTACCCCATTTTATGAAAAAGTTTGAAAATTAACTGGCTGGGGAAAAACAGGAAATTGCCACATGGTGTAAAACACTGATTTTAAATGTAACTGTGTATATGTGCAGGGGGCTTAGAATTACTATATGAACACAATGGCCAAGTGAATGTAAATGTTAAAAGAGTATGTTATTTTGAGAATGTGATTGAAATTCAGCAATAAGGAAATTATGGAGCAGCTAACTCACCAAATGGAACCAATTCAATGAGTATATTCAAGTTCTAATGTACTACAGGATTTTAGCCTGTTTTATTCCATTATTTGCTAGTGATTGCAGGTTCTGTCAAGAATGAAAAGTATAATACTTTGTATATGGTACTTGTCAGGTGATTTTATTTATTTATTTATTTATTTATTCAAAAACTTTTTAACACATAACACTCCTTAAAAAGGACCCAAGGTGGCTTACAATTAAAAGACAGTATTTACATTAGTAACAATGAGTGTGCAATACTAAAAGAATTCTGGGAGCTGAAATGCAAGAAATACAAAAGCCCCATGCCTTGATACTTAAGTACCGCTGACCTTACATAAAAGGCCTGATTTTAAATCTATGGGGTAGACATCTGTATGGAGTTTTCCATAACTTTTTTATTTTGTCAAATTTGGATGCTCTAGCACTTTCTGCATAATTTATAAGGGAAAAGTCCTTTGGGACCAAACAAATAGCTATGGGAGTGAAAAGGGAGAAATTTAGAACCATTAAAAATAAACCTGTCAATCTCCTGGAAAATTTCTGCCTAAACATTACCACAGCTAAGGTTTGAATTTATGTTGCCCTTCTAAAAGAGAATTTTACAAAATTCCAGTTGGTGAAAGAGTCTATGTTATTTTGATGACACAACTTTGAGAATGAAAAGATCCAGTATTATAAGTGCTCAAATATTATCATATGGCTAAGATGTCCTTTGCTTGTTTCTCTCTTTTTTCTCTTTCTAGTTCAAACAGTGTTTCTTTCCCTGTATGTGCAGCTAGCTTAACAGCTTGATAGGTATCTGAAGAGCCAGGCGTTGAGAGTTCAATTCCCTACTGCCTGTTCCAGGAGAAAAGCCAGCCTGTGTGGCTTCAGGCAAGCTGCACATTCCCAGAATGCCCCCAGTTTAAGGGAGCGGTAAGCACTTCTGAGCACTTTATACCAAGATGTGTTGCCAAAAATCATATTTTAATAACACAGTCTATATAAATGGATGCTTGAATTCCTTTGAAAACATACTTCATTTTCACAACTGCTTCACAAAAAGAGACCCTTAAGGAAAGCTTTTAACTTCCTCACAGTTCTCACTCTTTTCCTTCACTACTTCTAATCTCTCTTAAGGATCTGAATTTATTGAAACAGCCTCAAAACTGAATTTTCATTTTAGTTCCTTTAGTCGCTAACTCAAACTAAAACCAGACCAAACTGTCAGAGTAAACTGGTCTAAAAAACTGCTCCCTTTCTCACACATACTTTATATGTGTATAGCAGCAAGTGAGCACACAGTTACATTCACTCACATTCTACTCCCTCCTACCACCCAGTTTTAACCAACCTTTCTGGCACACACCCAACTTACCATTGCTAATCAAAACCTAGTCTTAGATACCAATACATATTTACACACAAATACACTACAATGTGGAATCACCACAGATGTTCAGACTTGTCTTAGGCTGATCCACGTTAAAGGTATGATCAAACAACCGCAAAGGCACATTGCTAATCACATAGGAAAGAGTCACTTTAACACGGTGGTATCATGAGCGGACCGGTGTCGGTCCGTGGACCGGTCGGCACCGGGCCGCCAAAAGCAGGCTCCTCCCTTTCCTCCGCCGCCCTCCTCCTCGTCCTCTTCTCTGCTTCAGCCCCGGTGGAGGAAAGGCTGGAGAAGCGCTGCAACTGGGCCATTTGCCTTTGCCAGCTCTGCCTGCCGCCCGGCGGATCCTCCTCCTCTGCCCTCCTCCTCCTCACCCTCCACCACCACCACCACCACCAGCAGGAACCCCATTTGGCCCGCTTGCCCCTCCTCGCCTCCTCCCGGCCCCAACCCCCTGCCCAGGGGGGCGGGGTGCGCGGGGGCCAGCGGGGAGAGGGGGCCTCGGTCGGAAGAGCAGGTGGGTGCCCCTCCTCCTCCTCCTCCCCCTCGGGTGCGCGCCCTTTGGCCCCTCCCTGCGGCCGAGCTCCAGGCGGAGCCCCCGCTGCCATTGCCGCCGGACTGCACCTGTGTTGGGGGCGGGCGGGTGCCATCCGCCCCCACCCCGTGCCTGTGTTGGGGCGGGGCGGGCCCCCGGGCCGCCGGATGTTTTCCCCGCCCCCCCGCCGCCCCCCGTGCCACCGCCATCCCCGCGTCGTCCCCGCCCCCATGCCCATTGACCCCGTAATCACCCCCCGACATCCGCAATCCCCCAATCGCCCCCTCTGCCGCCCCCGCCGCCACCACCTTGCTGCCCCCGCCCGCCCCTGCCACCGGCCTCACGGGGCCGCCCACCGCCCCCCCCGCCCCGCCGGCGCAAAATCGCCCCATCCACCTGGCCCTGGCAATCGCTGGACCCTGCAAGAAAGAAAGAAAGAAAGAAAGAAAGAAAGAAAGAAAGAAAGAAAGAAAGAAAGAAAGAAAGAAAGAAGGGAGGGACTTCTCCACAGGCAGTCCAAAGAAAAAGAATTTATTTATTTATTTAGAAAGAAAAGGGAAAGAAACCCCAAAGGAGTGAGGGAGGGAGAAAGAAAGAAAGAAAGAAAAAGAAGGGAAGGAGGAAGGGAGGAAGAAAGAAAGAAAGAAAGAAAGAAAGAAAGAAAGAAAGAAAGAAAGAAACAGAAAGAAAGAAAGTTAAAGGGGAGGGAAGGAGGAAAAAGGAGAAAGAAACAAAATTAAGGAAGGAAAAATTAAGGAGGGAGGGAGGGAGAAAGAAAGAAAGAAAGAAAAAAAGAAAGGGGAAGGAGGAAGGGAGGAAGAAAGAAAGAAAGAAAGGGGGAGAAGGAAACAAGAAAGAAAAAGAAAGGAAGGAAGAAAGGAAGGAGGGAGAAAGAAAGAAAGAAAGAAAGAAAGGGGAAGGAAAGGGAGGAAGAAAGAATGAAAAAAGGGGAGAAAGAGGAAGGGAGAGAGAGAGAAAGAAAAAGAAAGGAAGGAAGGAGGGAGGGAGAAAGAAAGAAAGAAAGAAAGAAAGAAAAGAAAGAAAGAAAGAAAGAAAGCCGCCCTGGGGCAACCGAGGAGGGGAGGGGAGGGGCGCGCGGCATTTTAGCCCCCCCCGCAGCCTCCCGGGCTATTTTGCTGCCGCCGCTCCGCATGTGTCTCCGCCAAATCTAGAATGCAGCGCCTGCTCCTCCTCCTCCTCCTCCTATACGGGAAGGATCCGGACAGCGGCGGCGGTCCCAGAGCCGGGCCTCCCAGAAAGGAAGAGTCCCAACTGGCGGTTTGCAAACTTGGGTACCGTGCGTTTTGGTCTCTCTCCCGGCCCCAATGCATTCCTTTATCTCCCCCTTCCCCACCCCCACCCCCACCCCGGGCCACGGAAAAATTATCATGCTGTACCGGTCCGCAGGGATAAAAAGGTTGGGGAGCACTGCTTTAACATATCATGAGCAATCTCCCTCAAAAGCAACCCTCTGTCGGTCAGAGAATTGCTTCAGCCCCAAAAGTAGAAACCCTGCAACTGGGCCAAAAAAGTCCAGCTTCTGCACGGATCTGAGTTGGGCTGGACTCAGGGAAGGCGTGTCCATTAAGGCGAACCAGGCAGTTGCCTAGGGCGCCAAAATGGACAGAGGGCATTGGTCCTGCCTGTTTTGTGACAGTTCAGCTTGCCATCCGCCCCCGCCGCCCACCCCGTGCCTTTTACCCCCATGCAATAGTAGCCCCATGCCCATTGCCGTCCCCCAACATCCGCTGCCCCTCTGCCGCCCTGCCCCCCATCGCCCGCTGCTGCCCGCCCACCCCGCCCCTCGCCTAGGGCGCAAAAAAACCTGAATTATTTATTTAATTTCCCCACTGCCAACTGTGGATAACTGAATCAGTGGTTAATGAATCAATCCTTCAACCAAACCTGGTCACAAATGCAATGTTAACCCTACTGCCAACATTGGAATTTTTATGGAGTCAGAAAATACTCCATTGTAATGTACAATATTTATCCTGGTGGCTGTGAGCTAATAAAATATAATTAAACTCAACTGGTAGTCACCTCTGGCTTACACAGTGGGTAGGGGAGATGAGTGACATTTCCTTCAAGGTGAGCAGTATGCCAGCTCAAGCCCTCCTTTGGCACATACAAAAAGAAGATATAAAACACACCTGACCATAAGACACACCTAGTTTTTATAGGAGGAAAGCAAGACTTATCTATCAGACTTCATACTTGAATACTTCAATCCTATGTATTCAGCATACTTTTCTATGGTGTTGAAACCTGGACCCTTACAGGCACATCATGCAGGAAGATGGAAGCATTTGAAATGTGAATGTACTGATGAATGCTGAAGATACCTTGGACAGCCAGAGTCACTAACATGGCTTTATTACAGCGCATGAATAAAGTTAGTAATCCTCAATACTGTAAAGAGAAGAAAATTGCAGTATTTCAGATGCATAATGCACATTAAGAAATACCATCTGCTGCAAGTTATCCTTCAAGGAAAAAGAGACAGGAAGTGTTGCCCGGGGTGTAGAAGAACAATTCTGGCTTAAGAACTTAAGTCAATGGTCCAGAGTGAGCACAGTTGCTCTGTTTAGAATAGCTTTATATAGAAACCAGTTCAGGCTAGTGATCACCAACGTTCTACAAGAACATGGCACTTGAAGAAGAAGAAGAAAAAGAAAAAGAAAAAAGTTTAGCATAAGGTTTCATGGCAGGGGAATCCTGGTTGCAAAAGGAAAGGGCAGAGGCTCTGTGGAGGAGACCTCCTTGCAAACAAGATGATTTTTGACTGGGGAAATATAAGCTGCAAAAGAGGGGGGCTGCAAACCAGGTAACTGGGACTGGAGAATATAGACTCCAAAAGGGGAGGCTTGCAAACGAGGTGATTGGAGCTGGGTAATCCAGGCTGCAAAAGGGCAGGCTTGCAAGTGAGGTGATTGGGACTGGGTAATCCAGGCTGCAAAAGGGGAGGCTTGCAAGTGAGGTGATTAGAACTGGGGAATCCAGGCTGCAAAAGGGGAGGATAGAGGCTCCATGGAGCAGACCTCTTTGCAAATGAGGTGATTTTTGACTGGGGAATATTGGCTGCAGGAGGGGAGAGGTGGGGAGAGGCTCCCAGGAGGAAGCCTGTTTGCAACTGTGAAACCCTGGCTGCTGCAGGAGATGGGAGAGGCTCCATGCAGGTAACCTCTCTAAATGAAAATCTGTGATATATATGTAGCGGGGGCTACTCTATTCACTCTATAAGATGCACAGACATTTCCCCTTACTTTTTTGGGGGGTGTCTTATAGAGCAAAAATACGGTAATATGTTTTTTAGTTTTAGTTTCAAACTGAAATTGCAGCTAGATATAGACTATGACTGCAAAAAGAGTAGTCTTCCTCACACTTTAAAAAGTAATGTGTGCAGAAGGGGACTTGGGAGTTAGTAATAACCTACATGAATGGCTGCCCTGCTCTTTGGACCTTTTGAAGAACAGAGCAGGTGAACTGTTTTGCTTTTAAGCAGCTGTCCAAGCACTTATGACAGTGTGCTACCACTTTAACTTTCTTCATGAGAACAGTACTCATATATAACTATGCAATCCCATGAAGATCTGGGAATTTTAGGGAAATAATAGCTGAAATCCTATCACTTAGAATAGTAGGTTGCCCTTGAGTTAGACCCACTGAATCACTGGGGATATGCGGAGCTAAGTCACCATTAAATGCTATTGCTTCAAATGGACCTACTATAGTTGTGATTTACTTTAGTTGTGACTTACTTTGTGATACATTACAACTAGCATAGGTCCATTTGATTCCATGAAACATACAGGAGCTGACTCACCAAATCCCCACTAATTCAATAGAACTATTCTAGTGCAATTTACTATGTTAAGCAATAAGATACCTTTTCCTAAAAATACAATGCAGGAAATAACTCCCGCTTGTCGTTTTCCCTTTTCTTGTACTGTAGGAAAACTACTAAGAGTGATTACAACAAAAATAAGCAGTGGAAAAAGTTCTATTTTAGCCCATTACGTGACAAAAACACATTGTAATGGATTAACTTAGCTGTAAAATCGAAAAGAAATATCTTGAATCCATTTAACTAAGCACTGTATGTAGAATAGCTACTCAAGACCAGCTACTTAGCCCAGATCAACATATTTCCTTTGAAATTATCGTTATACATGGGGTTAGAATAACTGAACTTTAAATGACACATGCTTAGAGAAATAACACTTATTGCAACATTATATAGATACAGCATTCTGGGTGCATGTCTGGTGTGCCTGGAGGCCGTACTGGAATGGACCAGAGATAACCGGCTCAAGCTTAATCCGGAGAAGACGGAGGTTCTGTTCTTCGGGGCGCCCTCATCTCGGTACAATGGCCCCCTCCCTAGTCTGGGGGGTATTTCCCTCCAGCCTACAGACAGGGCCAGGAATCTGGGCGTGGTCCTGGATTCGGCCCTCTCCCTGGAAGCCCAGGTGATGGCCGTCTCCAGGGCCGCTTTCTTCCATCTCCGCAGGATCGCCCAGATCCGTCAGTACCTTGATGAGTCCTCCCTGAGGACAGTCGTGCAGGCCCTGGTGGTCTCGAGGATCGACTATTGCAATGCCCTCTACGTGGGGCTGCCCTCGACCCTGGTCCGGAGGTTGCAGCGGGTGCAAAATGCGGCGGCCAGGCTGGTGGTGGGTGCTCGTCGAGCGAGCACATCACCCCAGTCCTGGTCCGCCTGCATTGGCTCCCGTTGCCTTCCGGATCAGGTTCAAGGTCCTGGTCTTGGTTTTCAAGGCCCTCCACGGCTTGGGACCGGGATACCTGGCGGAGCGCATCTCCCAGAGGGCATCCGGATCCAGACCCACGAGATTATCGCAGGCGCGCTCATTGAGAGTGGCCACACCCAGGAGGCGCGGGAAGCGCGTCAGCGGAACCGCGCCTTCTCTGTGGTGGGGCCCTCGCTCTGGAACCATCTGCCGCCTGAGCTGCGCCTGCTAGAGTCCCTGCCTGCCTTTAAGAGGGCTCTAAAGACCTTCCTCTTTAAAGATGCATATGGTGACCTTGTTACTTAGTCCCTTTTCCTATTTCCCTGGCCCTATTGTTTGCCGCCATCTTGCCCCCTGCCGCCCCTGCCAGGTGGCTCGGCTATTTTTAGCTTTTGCTTTTTATGCTTTTTATGTTGTCAGCCGCCCAGAGTTCCCGTAGGGAAGATGGAGCGGGATATAAATATTTAAATAAATAAATAAATAAATAAATAATAAATAAATAAATAAATAAATAAATAAATAAATAAATGATTATGATTATGATTATCTTATTTATGGTACACACACAGTACACATGGCAACCTACAGAGTTATAGAGGCAGCACAGATTTGTCCTTGCCTCTGAAGCATGAAAACAGACAATTCAGAAATAGAAGACAGAAAGCAAGTGCCTTTCGTAGCTGTAATTTTAGAAGAGGCAGCCATGTTGGTCTGTGCTAGCATATCCACTTTGTTTGAGGAAGTGGATTTTCCCACATGAGTTAACATTAAATATGTTACAATGTTAGCTGCAATCTTTTGCACCTCCTGAAGCTCCCACACCCTTTTCAAGGACAGCCCTAGATAGAATGCAGCAGATATTTTATCCAAATGACAAACCTAAGCTTTCCTCAAAATAAGTTGAGTCCCAATGTCGAGGCGAATTTTCTACCAAGCAGCATGATCTAAGGGTTCGATTTTAGCTTGCTCACTCTCATCCAACCATATATAAAGTGCAAGCAATGTTCTATAACGTGAATGCTTCTATGTTGCTAGTTTCCAATAAGCAATAGAACTGGGTGCTATGATATCTCACTCCAAAACTTCAAACAATGGACAGGGACTTTATATAATTTTATACAGAAACTAAACAGCAGGGAAAATAGAATCCTGAGCAATAAAATATAACAAAGTCAGAATTTATTCTGAATTGTCCATCATTTGCTCTCACTCAACCAACAGGGATGGATCACTTAGGAGCAGCAGTGTCAACTACCATGGCCAATTTATTATTCCACAGAAGTTTGAACACTGCCACTGACAAAGGAGGCAAGAAGCTACCAAAGAGCATTAAGAAATATTTGAAACCCAAGTTCCAAGGGTGGTTCATCTTGAGGGACCACCATTCCTATGGAGGTCCCCATTCCCAACCAGTTTGAAATTAACTAGATGATAATCTAACCCAGGTGTGCCCAAACTTTTTGTAAGGAGGGACAGATTTGGTGGCTGAGAATGTGTCAGGGGCCGGTTGCTCCCCAAACCTGCCACCCCACTCCAAGCCCCACCCACTTTCTTTTTTAAAAAAAACATGGGGTGAAGGAGGGGGAGGGAGGGGTGGGCCAGCCAGCCGCGGGCCACTCAGAATGGCCTGGCGGGCCGGATTTGGCCCCCAGGCCGGACTTTGGGCAGGCCTGATCTAACCACATGATTATATACTTGCTGATTGTACATGTATGTTTTAGCCTGTTTCTCACCAGTAAATAAAGAGCCTGAACCAGTTTTGGGGGGTGGATGTGTATGCTGACTTGATGCATACATGCATAGCCCTGAGAATAACAGCATAGGCTATTTTTGTAACTCCAAATGAACCAAACTGATGACTTTGTTCAGGTAACACAAGATTTTGGCAAATGTTTGTTAATAAACTAAGAATACGGATTGGGTGGTAAAGTCAGAGCCACAGGGGTTGAGAGAGAGAGAGAGGAGAGAGAGAGAGATTTATGCAAAAGAAAGAAAGAAAATAAAACAATAAAAAAAGAGAAAAAACATTATGGCACTTGAAAGACTGATTGCTATATTTTAATGTAAGCTTTCATTGATCAAGTCCACTTCCTCAGACATAAGAGTGAGATTACATGGCAAATTTTCAAACATGGCACCAAAATTAAGAGACACTGGTTGGTAGTAAATATAAGCCGCAAATTTTGTGAGTCAATACAGTACAGTAGGACCGCCGTATCCATGGGGGATCGGTTCCCCCATGGATAGCAAAACACTTTTAGCCAAGAATAGTGGCAACGGGGTGGTGGGGTGTTAGAGCAAAAGCTTTCACCTCCAACACCCCCAAACACTGACCAGGGGAGCAAAGAAAGAAAAAAAAAGAAAGAAAAAAAAAAAAAAAAGAAAAAAACTTACCAGTGCCAAGCCCTTCTTGCAGCCACCAGTGGCCAGTCAACCTTTTCGCTGCCAGGCTCAGCAGCCTTCTTTTTTTGCCAGTTCCAAATGCTTAGGGGCTCCCCCCCCCAAAAAAAACCACACAGCGATTTTAAAACTATTGGGGGGGGCTGAGCCCCTACAGCATTTGGGGCTCAGCAAAAAAAAAAAAAAGTTTAAAAAACATTCCTTTCCCCCCACCTGATGGAGGGGAGGGACATGGTTTTTATACTTTTTTTCTGCCAGCCCCAAGCTACTGCTGCAGCTGATCAGCACTTGGGGGCAAAAAAAAAAAAAAAAAAAAAAACCCACCTTGGAGCTGGCAAAAAAATAAAAAATTTAAAAATCGCTCCTTTTCTCCCTCCCCAGCGCTTGGGGGAGATGAGTGATTTTTACACTTTTTAAAGATATTATTTTTATCCCGCTACAGCGCTTGGGGCTCAGCCAAAAAAAAGTTTACAAACCCCTCCTTTTCTCCCACCCCATCGGGTGGGGGAAAGGAACGACTTTAACTTTAAAAATATTATATTTATTATATATTTTATAATATTTTATATTTTTATAATATTAAATATATATTTTATGTTATTTTTATTATATCTATATTATATTATATTATTAACATATTCTACACCGGTGGTCCCCAACCCCCGGGCCGCGGACCGGTGCCGGTCCGTGGACCGGTCGGCACCGGGCCGCCTGGGGAGGCCGGGGAGGCTCCTCCCCTTTTCCTCCGCCGCCCTCCTCCTCGTCCTCTTCTCTCCCGCGGGCGGCCGGTGGAGGAGGAAGGCTGGAGGAGCGCAGGAGGAGCAGCCGCCGCATTTGCCTTTGCCTCCCTCCTCTGCCCGCCGGCGGTGGCGGCGCATCCTCCTCCTCCTCTGCCCTCCTCCTCCTCACCCTCCACCACCACCACCACCAGCAGCAGGAACCCCATTTGGCCCGCTTGCCCCTCCTCGCCTCCTCCCGGCCCCAACCCCCCTGCCCTGGGGGCCGGGTGCGCGGGGGGCCAGCGGGGAGGAGGGGGCCCCCTCGGTCGGAAGAGCAGGTGGGTGCCCCTCCTCCTCCTCCTCCTCCCTCGGGGTGCGCACCCTTTGGCCCCTCCCTGCGGCCGAGCTCCAGGGCGGAGCCCCCCCGCTGCCATTGCCGCCGGACTGCACCTGTGTTGGGGGCGGGCAGGGGGGCGTTGCGGGCCGGCGCGAATGTTTTCCCCGCCGCCGCTGCGCCTGTGTTGGGGCGGGGGGGGGGCGTCGCGGGCCGGCCCGGATGTTTTCCCCGCCCCCCCCGCAATCGCCCCCCCGCCGCCCCCACCGCCATCCCCGCAATCGTCCCCGCCCCGCCACCGCCACCGCGACCCCGTAATCACCCGCCGCCGCCGCCGCAATCCCCCCAATCGCCCCTGTCCCGGGAGCCGCCGCCGCCGCCACCACCACCTTGCTGCCCCGCTTTGCGGCCCGTCACCGGCCTCACGGGGCCGTCCGGGAGCCGCCGCTGCCGCGACCCCCCGCCCCGCCGCCCCGCAATCCCCCAATCGCCCCCATCCCGCCGCCGCTGCGCCCCATGCAATCGCCCCATCCTGCAAGAAAGAAAGAAAGAAAGAAAGAAAGAAAGAAAGAAAGAAAGAAAGAAAGAAAGAAAGAAAGAAAGAAAGAAAGAAAGAAAGGAGGGAGGGAGGGAGGGAGGGAGGGAGGAGAAAGAAAGAATGTAGGGAGGGGGTAAAAAGAAAGGGAAAGAAAGAAAGAAAGGAGTGAGGGAGGGAGAAAGAAAGAAAGAAAGAAAGAAGGGAAGGAGGAAGAAAGAAAGAAAGAAAGAAAGAAAGAAAGAAAGAAAGAAAGAAAGAAAGAAAGAAAGAAAGAAAGAAAGGGGGAGAAGGAGGAAGGGAGAGAGCGAGAGAAAGAAAAAGAAAGGAAGGAAGGAAGAAAGGAAGGAGGGAGGGAGGGAGAAAGAAAGAAAGAAAGAAAGAGAAAGAAAGGGGAAGGAGGAAGGGAGGAAGAAAGAAAGAAAGAAAGGGGGAGAAGGAGGAAGGGAGAGAGAGAAAGAAAAAGAAAGGAAGGAAGAAAGGAAGGAGGGAGGGAGAAAGAAAGAAAGAAAGAAAGAAAGAAAGGGGAAGGAGGAAGGGAGGAAGAAAGAATGAAAGAAAGGGGGAGAAAGAGGAAGGGAGAGAGAGAGAAAGAAAAAGAAAGGAAGAAAGAAAGAAAGAAAGAAAGAAAGAAAGAAAGAAAGAAAGAAAGAAAGAAAGAAAGAAAGAAAGCCGCCCACCGGGTCCTCGCCACCGCGGGGCAGCCCCACACGAGGAGGAGGAGGGGGAGGGGCGCGCGGCAGCCCCCCTCGGCCCCCCACCCGCCGCCTCCCCCGGGCTCTTCGCTGCTGCCGCCGCTCCCCGCACTTCCCCAGTGTCTCCGCCGGCGCCCGAAGGCAGCGCCTGCTCCTCCTCCTCCTCCTCCGCGGGAAGGATCCGGCCCCGTCAGCGGCGGCGGTCCCCGAGCAAAGCCGGGCCTCCCCAGAAAGGAAGAGTCCCAACTGGCCGGTTTGCAAAGGTGAGAGGTCGTGGCGCGGTCGTGCGTGTGTGTCTCTCTCTCTCTCTCTCTCCCGGCCCGACCCCGCATTCGCATTCCTTTATCTCCCCCCCTTCCCCACCCCCACCCCCACCCCCACCCCCGGGCCACGGAAAAATTATCAAAAATTTACCGGTCCGCAGGGATAAAAAGGTTGGGGAGCACTGTTCTACACAATTAATCAATAGCTTGGTATTGTTTTTAGGAAGTAGCTCAGTTTTATTTTAAATTTCTTATATAGACAATTTCTTGGCCTGTGTATATTCTTTTGTACTTGTTTTACACACACACACACACACACACACACACACACACACACACACACACATTCTTTTTAAAGTAGTAACTTTTTTGCAGTCACCCAGTGACAAATATTTTTAATATATTGTGTGCATGTAGAATATATTTATACAAGAAAATACAACAAACATAAATACATTCCTGACTGTCACTAAAGATTAGCAATTCACAATCCAAAAATGGTTGTCAAGTGAACTCTCATATTTGTGGTTTGTTCTATTTTCAGACTTCTGTGCCCAATTATCCTTGTAAATTCTCTTGCCCTATCCAAGCCTGTTTCACATGAATGGCAGAGGAAAGGAGTTCCCCAGAATGCTACACTCATTATGTACTATCTGTGGCTTGGATTGCTCCAAACTAGAGTTCTTTCTAAATTAAGACACAGGAATACCTCCGTTTTCAAAAGAGAAAAATATACTGTACTGTAATTACTTTTTCTTAAGTTAAAATACATGTTACGTCTCTAACAAATGTCTGTTTAGTGTGGAAACACCTTCAAATTTTTAATACTTGCCTGAATGAGCCTTGGCTGGGTTTAAATAAGAGAATGTCTTCATCAAAGTTTTCTTTGATGACCTTTCCTGGGCTTTACAGGAAGCCATACAGACTATCCTGGCCCCAATGGCTCTTCCCCTATAATACCCTGTACAGCAGTACCTTGGTTTAAGACCGTTTTGCAAGACAAGCAAACATTTTTTCTATATTTTGCAACAAGCAAAATATATTTTGATCAACAAGCAATGTCTTGCAATACGGGTAACTGGAGCAAGTCACATGATTGCAAGTGAACCAAATGTCTCTCTCTTTCTCTGTCTCTCTCCCCCTTGCTGGATGGTGGCTGATTCTGTCTCCAGTAGCTGGCTCCATTTTTTTTTTGATCAGCCAAATACAATGTAATTGTCAGGATTGTTTTTCAGCAAGTGTGAACGGTTTCAAAGTTATTAAGTTTTTATTTAGGGTACCCTTATTTCTTAAATTGCCTTATGGAATGCTGAATTGGGCTGTCACACAATATCCACTGCTGTACGCCTATGCAATAATAATATACTGTGCTTAAGGCTACGTCTAGCTCAGTACTCTAGGCTCTCTACAGTGACTACCAGATTAGGGCTTTAGACAGATTATAAGGGACTGAATCTGGTACCTTTGGTCTGCCATTCAGTCACGCTTTCCCCTGCTTTTTCATGTTCAAAGTTCTGGGACTGTACCAGACATAAATGATGAATTACAATAAAGCAGGTGGTTTTGGAAAGTTGGAAAGGGGACACTACCTACTAAATTGACTCTGAGACTTCCAACAAAGCCACAAGGAGAGGTCTTTTTATTTTCTTACTACACACCACCCTTAATGCAAATTGTCACCTCCAAGATATCTGTTGTAAGCTGGAAGGGTTCAATTTGCCAGCTAGCCCAGCTCCCACACTCTGCCCTATTGATTTTTTCTAATTCTTTCCTTCAAGTGATAACCACAACATTCTGTGATTTTTTAATACCAAAAGATTATTTAGCAAATGCCATTATCACATTTTTGGGTTCTTGTGGGTTTCACTATGTCAGTTAGGAAAGGCTATGAAACCTGACACTGTATTCAGCCATTGGTACTGTATCTTAAAGATGTAGCTGATGCTGATTTGGATTTCCATCCAAAATCTCTGATATAAAATACTCTTCAGATTATATAAAATATTAATGTACGTAAAATGTAGACATCCAGTATGTTACAGCATGTCGAGTGACAGCCTAGACCTGGACTCAAACAGACATTGCGAGGGTATACGTGGAGCTGGTAAAGCCACTCCTTAAATAAGTCTTTTACTTTGAAGGCCTACAATGGATATAAATGGAAATGAAACTCATTTACTTAATGGGACTTAATTCTGAGTAGTCATTTAAGTGATTATACTGCAAACCATCTTCTAATACAGTATATTATATTTTCCTCTCATCTGCATCTGATAAGACTAATTGTAGAAGCTAAATGTAATAATAGTTTACTTCTCTTCCTTTATGGAATTCTTTGACAGAACAAGCAAGATAGACTTCTGCTCCTGAATTGATTGCAAGAGCAACCTCTGAAGACCATTAAATGCTGCTTCCTCACTCTGCAAGACAGAACTATATTTGTTACTAACCTTGAACTTCAAGGTACATCCGTGACATTGACAGACTAGCCATGGCGCAAACAAACCAGACAACACAAAAACAAATTAACAGTCTCTCTAGTGTTGATTATTACTGATTAGGCTTCCATAGTCAGGCATACATCCTGTTGAATGTTATCCATATGCTGGGAGATTCTGAACGGAAGTTTCCTGACTGACCTTCACTGTTTTCAGGGATTTGAAAAGATATGTAATTTGCACCAAAATATCTGACTTCCTACTTTTAAAAAAATGTAATCAATCAGCCTGCTTCCTGTTGCTCTTTAAAAAAATGGTTTAAGAGCTATGGATACACACAGGTACAAAGGTCACTGTTCAAAGTTACAATATTATTCAACATTTTAGAAGGCTAAGAACACTGCTACTTTTATTTAAGCATCTTATAGTCAGTCAGTTATAGATACAAGAGTAAGGAATTTACTAAGATTAATAAGCACTGTAACCACTGATGCAACAGGTTCCAGGCTCTTAGAAGAGAGGGCTATAATTAAAAGCTTAGAAGGAGAAATAATTGGTTACTCAAGTGAGACTAATCCACAAAAATGGGTCAACATTTAAAAGAAAGCTTTGTTGAATGATTCTGGAGATTGACACAGCCCAGTACAGAAGCTGTACAAGGTGCAGAAGGCAATGTCTTAGCAGGAAGAAGCATAAGTCTTGCTTTTAAAAAGAGCTTAATTAATAAGTAAGGCAACACCTTGAAAGAGTGTTCAAAGAACATTAATATATCTGCATTAGTACAGAGAAGAGAAGTTTAACAAGTGGAGACAAATGAACATTATGAAAAGGTAATCATTGATCAATGTAAGAATACAGAAATTGACCTTTGGATTTAATTAGAATTCCAAAGTGGTTAGAATGATGGAATGGGACTTTGAAAATCTAATGCTAGTCCATTCTGAGCTATGACACTTAAAGTACCACTTGAATCACTCACATAATGTAAACCCACCCCACCTCTCAGAGTTGTTGTAAGGATAAATTGAGGGAAAGGAGAGCCATATGTCTGGGCTTGAATTTATTGGAGGAAAGGCAGAATATCAATATAGTTATTAAGTATATTAGAATAAATGAATGAAAGAATGAATTCTTTATTTCCAGTTGTTAACCAAATCTTACATATTACAATATTAAATTGGATACAATAAGACCTTATAGTGATACATTTAGTAAAAAGATACATGTTTATATAATAAAACCAAATATGAATAAAACCATGTATAGATATATCAAGGGAATTAGTATGCCAGTGTACCACTATACCAGTAATTAATAATCAGCTCTTAGGGGATAAACAGTGACTTCCAGATCACCAAAAATCATTTTTGAGGCCTCCGGTAAGTGCAAGAGCCCCCAGCTAGGCGCCCCAGGGCCGACCTGACTTGCATCCGCATATCATGGATTTTCAGTTATCACGGGTTGGGGTGGGTCCCTAACCACCGCAATAGTGGGGGATCACTGTATCATTAAAGGCAATATTAAAGCTAAGAACAATAAACACACCTTTAAAATAGCACTCTAAGAAATGGAAAAATACAAAAATGAAAAAGACAAGCAATACTAAAAATCCAGAAAAGGCAGTATAAGAACAAGAATCCATTTTTTAAAAGTGCAACAGAATTATCTAGGCTGCACAGAAAACAACTTCCAGATATTGTTCATACAGTCTTCTCTACTCCTTGGAGTCTATTTTCAGTAGGAATACCCAAGAAAGAGGTGACTTAATGACATCTTAAAAACCTGACATCACAAACCTCCTCTTCCTTTCTAGCATAACTGCCCAGCCAACCCCAATGCACAAAGAAGCTTCAGCTCCCATGACCCACTGTAGCTGCATAAGGATGCATCCGCCTCCCATCTCCTGTCAGCACAACTCCTAGCCTGCCATGAACCCTCACGCTGGCTGTGGAAATTAGCCAGCAGCTCCATCCTTGAAAGGCATTTGGCAGGCAAGAAGTGTCAGTAGTGATTTGGGGAATGTAGGGGGCTGGGAGGTCAACTAGCTCAGAAAAGGCAAACTGAGGCACAGAGAATGGGGCAGGGAGTAGCATAACTTGGCACTGCCAGTATTCTGCGGCTTTAGCTAGTTACCTCATCAAGCCTAATGGCAGGGCCAGTCTTGTGCCTCCAATACTGTTTCTTTCTAATTCTTTCAATAATTTGCATGCTAATAGCTCATATCTTAGAGGTGTCAGCAGAAGTGAGGGAATGGGGGAGACACAATGTTTCATAACAAGAAGAATATCAGGTTGAAGCTGCTTTAAAAATGAAATATATTGGAACTGGAAAACAGTCTTATTCTTGGTTATCCCTAGACCCTTTAAAACTAAAATTAAAGCCGTTTAAACAAACCACAAACAGAACATGACCTCTCCTGCATCTTTAATCAAAAGCTTTTGCCACATCTTTCTCATCAAAAGTAAAAAGAAATTATGTATTTTAATCAACGTTGCAACTCCTCACTAAACGTACAGAAACTGTTCATTGTAAAATGTACCTCTGGATAAGAATATGTATCTGGCAGTCACTCAATTCCATTCTTTCCCTCCGCTCTCCTCCTCAATAATTTAAAATATATCAATACCTTGGTTTATGAGCATAATGCATTCCTGAAACATGCTTGTAAACCAAAGCACTTGTATATCAAGGCAAATTTCCTTATAAGAAGAAATGGAAATTCAGATGATTCATTCCGGGGGCCCACAGAACACATACTTTACACAGAAAATGCCAAAACTCACAAAAGAAGTTGGCTAGAAGTCCATGTCCACAACATGGTTTAGGTACCAGGAAGTGGAATCTGCTCTGATTGGGACAAACAACTGGATTTTACTCTGTGTTTTTAATGTTACAATAATAAACTGCAACTGCAAAAATAGGTTACAGGCCATACCTTTATAGGCCACTATTAAAAATAAAAAGGAACACTGCAATAATAAAGTGCAATTTGTAGCCCTTTACACACTTGACTAGCTGCCTCATGACTAGAAAAGGTTTGAAAAACAAGAAAGAATGTTGAAAACAAATAAAATAAAAATATAACTATAAAGGAAAATAAAACCTTATCCTGCATTCTCCTTGGAAAATTCCTCTCTTCTCCCCTGCCTTTGAGGTTTGCCTGAGAGGGAATGTTCCAGACAATTCCTCACAATCCAGCAGGGAGAGAGAGAGAGAGAGAGAGAGAGAGAGAGAAAGAAAATAAAATAAAATGAAATAAAATAAAATAAAAATGGGGCCAATGCCAATTTGTGTAATAACAATGACATGTAACTAAGCACATGACTAAGACACACCTTGGCACATCATCAGTTATGCATGGCAGGTTAGACTAATTTTACATGAACATTTTTAGGATTCTGTCCATAATTTAAGAGGGGGTAGAATGTTTAAATGCTGTTATTATAGTTGTAATTTCTTCCTGGACTGCTATTATTAATTAGGCTTAAAAGGAAAAATGAGTGAAAAAAGAACAGTATTTTCTTTAAATAATTCTAAACATACTAGTCTAAAACTCTCTGAAGACAAATCCTAAAAGTTTGATTTACAGTACAGTATATGCATTTAGGGCACTTCACTGCTCCTGTCTGAGTCAAGAATTTCTCATCTCAGGTTTTTGTAATGCATATGAATATCTAGTTTTTGGAATAAAGGAAACAAATGTTATGAAAGTGATTTATTGCCTGTTTATTCTGCAAAAACATTTATGTTACTAAGCTCAAACCCAAGTGCTTAATTTAATCTGAGGAAGGAAACAAATATGGCTAGTTACTGCAACCACAGATTCAAAGACAGACATGATATGTAACAGCCCTATAAATTACATTTAAACATGAATTTGTCTGAGTCATGCAAAAAAAGAAGAAGAGAAAATTCCATTATTTCCAATGATTATTTGAAACATCATTTTCTACTTAGCTGCATGTTTCATACCCCAGAGCTTTGTCTTTAAATTAGCACTGAATGACTGGTGGAATAAAAAACAATTTATGACTCTAGGATATACATTCTAACCACAATAGTCTCAGAAGTTATAAATAGATGAACATTTGTTTCTCTACTAAGAAACTAGTATTTCCAATTACTAAAATAAATAAGTAAGCAAAGAAACAAATAAAAATGGGGCCAATGCCAATTTTAATAATTTATGTTTGTTTTTCATGATGTATTGAAAGAATAGTGTAAGACTGAACTAGAACGACTAGTTGGCATGCAGAGTTAAAGAGTTAAGAAATTTAGACATCTGTTTCCTTTGCTATACCTTATTTGTGGTTGAAGTCCAAAGGTACTAACCTCCATTAAGGCCAGAACAATAGCATACAGGTAATGTAGAAGTTCTGAATTAACTGGATGACAGGTCATGGAATATGGTTTCAGCCTCTTTGGATGGTGCTGAAGTTCTTTGCACATTCCAGTTTGCAGGTTCTCTTGGATTAATCCCTAGATCTGAATGGTGAGGTTTCAGTAGTGGCTATGAACACTTTTTATACCAGCTGAGGCCACTCCTAGAGATGTCAGATCTGTCCAAAGTGTCAAATGTCTTAGACTACTGTATCATACTTTAGACACAATTGCCGTTGAAAAGAATGCAGAAACTATAGTTGCTTTGGAATGCTTCAGCCAGATTATTGACCATAGTGTAAACAGCACATGAATCCCAGGTTAGATCTATTTCCAATGATGTCAGTACTTTTCCCAATCCAATTCAAACTACATCTGCAAAGTACCAGCCAGTTTGAAGCATATCACCTAAAAGACAATATTCTCATAAACTAGCCTGCCTGGTTTTTAAAATCTTGAGAAAGGTTCCCCACTCCGTTTCCCAACATCCCAAGCATGTCTGAGTCCCTTTCCAGGAAGACAAAAACTTAATCACGTAGACCCACAAAACAACTATTTGCAGCCCTTGTACGTAATGCGGCAGTAGCTTTAACTGGTTGTCTTGATAGTTCCCATCAGGCTTCTTTTAAGTTTGCATTCTATTCTATTCTGTAATATTTGAATTTTATTTTGTTAGTTTCCTTGAGCACCATTTATTTATTTTATAAATAATTAGAAATGATCTCACAGAAACCAAATAATTGCTTATCTGTTATATAATCTATACTTGTTTTACAAAAAATAAAAAGGTGACAATTCATTAACCTATTTTTAAACCACCCCATCCTAAAATAATGTTTCAGTAGTAGTTCAGTAGTAGGATCTGTTTCAGTAGTAGGCTTGCATTAACTGCACCAATATAGATCGGTCAAATGTCAATCATATGTCAGTACATGGCACTCAGAAGTAGAGGATAGCATTCATAAACTAAAAATAAGAGCAGAAGTGTAACTATTAAATGCTGATGGTGATGAAAAGTTTGCATGTAAGTACTGTGCTTTATAGAGGACAGATACTGCTGCTGAAATTAATCTTCAGAACATCAAACATTTGGAAATCCTTCCAAATATGTAAGCTATGTATATAAGAAATGTCAAGGACTGCAACACATGAGGTACTATTTTGAGAATAGATCAGCCAAATTAACTGCTAGTGTTAGTTCAAAATAATTAAGGTGAAATTACTGAGGGAGAAAAATGAAATGTTTTGAAGAGAACTTCTTAGAAGTACAGTATACATTCTTGCACTGTGCACAAGAAAATAAAAATACTGAGTTGGATGGACCATTAGCCTAAGTCAGGTTAAGGCAACTTTCCATGTTCCAATGCCACTGCATGCCAAATCAGGTTGGATGTATTTTTATGGAACTGTTCTGAACAGCTATGTGTGATAAATGATCTCAGTGCAAATTCAAAAGCTGTCCACAAAAATTAAAATATTCTCCCATAGCTCTTTCAAATTATCAAGGCATTAGTTGGCCTGGCCCAAGGAGGAGAAACAGCAGGCCACTTAAGAGCATGTTGTATTAATTTTATAAAACATTTCAATGGCCAAAGTCATTTACATCCTTTCTCACAATGACACCACTATTAATACAGAGCTGAATGATGTGTCTCAAGTGTCAACTGGTCATGTTCTGCAGTAGGGAAGGAGGGACATTTGGTTCTCCACATTACTCCCATAATCTCATACCATTGCTTAGAAGCCTAGATTATGTGACATTGTAGATAATTTCTGTGTAAATTCTATATAGGATGAAAAGATGATTCTGAGGGCACATTCTCTATGTCAGGATTCGGCTTTGAAATACAATGAAGGCTTCCTGGGAAAGAACAAAAGCCCCCCTAGAAATAACGAGTATTCTCAAACTTTATAGATTAGGCCAAGCACTTCCTAACCAGAGGTATATGATTTTTTTTTCTAGAAAATGTCATTGTTAATGTTATCAAATTCTGATTCCATCTATGAAAGGCAGAAAATAGATAGGTACCAATCACTTCAAAGAGATTATGGATAAATTACAATGTTACCTTCGTCTTTCAGAACTATGTATATAATAAAAACTGCAAATTGAGTCCAATTCAAGTTGCAAGTCCCCATCTCTGATGGCTAATCTTTTCAATGTTTTTAAAAATATCATTTATTGTATTTTGTACTGTAATTTCTTAAGTTTTAAAATTCTTTTTCCCAGGAATATAAATCAAGAAAATATGTAAAAGAAATGAAAGAAACATAAAAGAGCCACAATAAAATTCATGACTCTCTCATCATATCACTTCTACATCTAAGAAAGAGAGGAAGCCCTGCAGACATAGTACTTTGTGATGTACTCAACTGCCTGTTTGTTTTCCTTAATATTTGTATTTGATTGTTCTGGATGCCATTTCATTGTTGTTCTGTTTTTTACAGAACTACCAAGCACATCAAATTCCAGGGAAATAAAATCATCATTTGGCATTCCTTTTTCAAAATAGGTCACTGAGAGGTCAATACCCTGAAGTAAATGTGTCCTAGGGTTGCCTAGAGATACAAAAGGTAATATACTTCAGCAGCTGCATCATGACATCCTAAAACACTTGAAACTGCAAAAAGCAGTGGAAGACATGACACTACAAAATCTCAAATTTGACTGTCACCACTATAATTTAGTGGAAGACTGGGCCGCCATGAATATAAAAACATAAGAACAGCCTTGCTGGATCAGGCCACAGCCCATCCATTCCAGCATTATGTCTCACACAGCGGCTCATCATTTGCTTCAGGGTATTCCCAAGCAGATGTCTTCGCCTGTTTATGATTCCCTGCAAATCGCATTAAGAGGTATCCTGCCTCTCTTGTTCTTCATGAACGTGTCCAATCCTTTCTTAAAGCTGTCAAGGCTGACAGTTGTAACTATTTCTTCTGGCAGGGAGTTCCATAGACAGTGATCCTCTGGGTAAAAAGGTACTTTCTCTTATTTGTTTCAGATCTAGCACCCAAACGTTTCATGGAGTGCCACCTAATTCTGGTGTTGTGTGATAGGGAAAACAGTTTTTGCTTATCTACTTTGTCCGCCCCATGTATGATTTTATAAAATTCAATCAGGTCAGCTCTTTGGCGCCGTCGTTCAAGATTGAAGAGGCCCAACCATTGCAGCCTCAGATGGTAAGGAAGGTGTTCCAGTCCCCTAATCATTCTGGTTGCATGAAACTGTATGCTATTTCTTTTCATTATAGCTACTGCTATCGTCTTGTCCAAAGATGGCAATTACTCTGAGGAAATGAAATTTAATTTTCAAATGTCCTTATAATGATAACATTATGCTGAACCAATTGACTTTGAACTTCAGAAAGAACAATAACTGAAAGATATTTTCTATGCAAATAATAATTACTTTAAGAAGTACCTGGCACATATGCAGTCTAGTTATGAATGTTAAAAATTCAAATTAAAACACAAGCTGTATATGTTCAAACAATGATAATTCCATTTACTTGCAAGAAATCAAATGTTAAACTTGTGATTATTTCAGACTATAACAGTTCCTGCTAAATTTACTATGTAAGCATATAGTTCCTCCCACGCAAGCTCTTCCTCCACAATGAAATCTATTTAGAAATGGAATTGAGAGACATGAGTCTGACATTTAGCAGGTTATTTGGAGAGGTACTGAAAGAGCTAGAGTGTTATTATTTATTTATTTATTTATTTATTTATTTTTACAACTTATATGCCGCCCACTACCCAAAGGTCTCTGGGCGGCTTACAATCAAGGAATTAAAACAGTTAAAAACATCAAACAACAATAAATAATTAAAACAACAATAAAAACCTTATACTAAAACATCACACTAAAATTGCCATCAGAAGACCCACAATCTAAATTGTATCAATTAAAAAAACTTCTGGAACAGGAAGGTTTTTACCTGGCGCCGAAATGTCATCAGTGTTGGCGCCAGGCGGATCTCACTTGGGAGGGCATTCTATAGCTTGGGGGCAGCTGCCGAGAAGGCCCTGTTCCTACAAGCCATCCCTTTCACCTCCTTGAGGGATGGCTCTTTCAGGAGGGCCCCCTGGCTTGATCTTAATTGCCGGGTAGGTTCATATGGAAGGAGGCAGTCCTTCAGGTATCCAGGTCCTAAGCCATTTAGGGCTTTATATGTCAAAACAAGCACTTTGAATTGGGCTCGGGCAGCAACTGGTAACCAATGTAGGCTACGTAGAATCGGCGTGATGTGATCCCTAGCGGCCCCACCACTTACTAGCCGCGCCTCACGATTCTGAACCAGTTGCAATCACCAAACCGTCTTCAAAGGCAGCCCCATGTAGAGCGCATTGCAGTAATCAATACGGGATGTTACCAGTGCTAACCTAAGGAAATCAAAGAAAGCTTCTAAGATATTTTTGTTCAAATTCTATTCATTTTACAAAGAAGGGAATCTTGATAAAACAGAGCTGTGAGAGTTGAGTTTACAGCTACCATCCGGAGAACTTCCAAACATGCTCAGGCAATTTTATTTTATTTATTTATTTATTTTTGACTTTTATACCTCCCATCTAGACCTAGGGCTACACTGGGTAGTTTACAACATATGATAACATAACAATTAAACAAAGGAATACATTTTAAAAACCAAAATACAAGGTACATAATAAAATAAAGTACACATTAATCAACAACAAAAAACTAAAATGAAGATAAAACGAAGATAAAAATGGCAAGAGACTGATAAAATGGGGGGAGAGAAGAAAAGAAAAGTGGTTAAAATAGTCCCTTACTAAATGTTTGAAGAATCAGGGAAGGCCATTCTATACAACCAGGTCTTCAATAGTTTTTTAAAAGTTTGAAGTGAGGTTGCCAGCCTAATTTCAGGGGGCAGATGGTTCCATAACTTGGGAGCAACCACCGAGAAGGCCCTATTCCTTGTTACAAATTTCCGGGCCTCCCTCGTGGTTGGGACTCCCAGGCGTCCTGTCTGGCTGGTGTGGGTGATCCTGGCAGTTCTTCTTGGGAGGAGCTGGTAACATTTTATGTAGCAACTGTATTTGTTCCATATTCAGTACCGTTTCTTACAGCAAAACATGAAGCCAATAGGACAAATACATATTCAGGTTTTCATATATAAGAGCTTATAAGGGTCCTTATTGATGGGACATGTATTAGTGGTTGTTTTCTTTCTCTCTCTCACCAATCTGCCCCTAACCTAACCCTGGGAAGTAACTTGATCAATGATATGACGCCAATAAAACTAGGTCAGCTGGTTTAATATTTGTGTAATTTTTATAACATGAACTAGATGGCCACTTGATGTTCAAACATATACAGTATTTAAGTTTTTACCTTACCTTATGTACCTTTGAACTCTTGTTCAATAGAATTCGTAAAATGACGCAGCCATTCTTTATACTACTCTGCATTCATGAAAGCACTGAGGCCTGAATCATGGCACTCATAACAAGCAAGAAGAAATATCAATCAAAAATTAGCAGAGAAAATAAATGTATAGCTGTAGAACGTTCTCAGAGGGTCCAGTTGGGCCCTTACACCTCTAATACTCTTAGTACCAACATTGGAACACCACAGGGATCTGTACTTAGCCCATTCCTTTATATTCTTTACACATTTGATTGTGTCTCTGCCTATCCTAGCAATAGGATCATTAAGTTTGCAGATGACACAACTGTGATTGGGCTCATCTCTGGCAAGGAGAGTGAGATGGCTTACAGAGATGAAGTGGAGAGGTTGACCAAGTGGTGCAGAATAAATAACTTGCACCTAAATATAAAGAAACCAAAGGAGCTTGTGGTAGACTTTAGGAGGCAGAAAACTGATATTCAACCACTGGTGATTGATGGGACTGGTGTGGAGAGGGTTACAGGTTTTAGATTTTTGGGCATTGAGTTACAGGAGGATCTGTACTGGAGTGTCAACACAAGGGGGCTTGCAAAGAAGGCTCAGCAGAGACTATTTTTCTTGAGAGCCTTAAGGAAAAACCATCTTCCACAAAAGCTGCTGCTGGCCTTCTATCATTGTGCAATTGAGAGTGTGCTTACTTACGGGTTATGTGTGTGGTATGGAAGTTGTACCCTCCGGGATAAGACAGTGTTGCACAGAATCATAAGAATTGCAGAGAGTACTGTGGGCTGTTCACTCCCCACCCTAGAACAAATGTATACTACCAGGTGCCACTGTAAAGCATTAGATATATTAAGAGATCCATCACATCCTGGTCATCACCTCTTCGAGTTGCTGCCATCGGGACGGAGATATAGAGTACTTAGGGCAAGAACAAACCGTCTCAAAAATAGCTTCTTTTTTAGAGCAATATTGGCCTTAAACGGAAATCCTGGACTTTGAAGTCAGCTTATTTTATATGTCATATTTTAGTCATTTTATATGTCATATTATGTGTTGTACCTGTTTTTAAATCTATGTGAAATGTTTTAAATGAGTTTTATATAGCAACCACAAAATTTCGTTGTTCCTGCGAGGGGGCAATGACAATAAAGATTCCTATTCCTATTCCTATTCATGTGTGTGTGGTGCCGTTACAGTTGTGACTGACCCTTCGTGACCCCATGTCCATGGAGTTTTCTTGGCAGGAATACTGGAGTGGTTTGCCAGTTCCTACTCCAGGTGCCTACAGCACCCAGTATTCCTTGGAGGTCTCCAATCCAAGTACTAACCAGAGCCGACCCTGCTTAGCTTCCGAAATCAGGCGAGATCGGATGTGCTTAGGGCATCTAGGCAGCTACTAAGCTCATAGTAGAGACAAAATAGGTTCCAAGATTGCCATCTGAACAACATGTGAATTAACAGCTCCCTCATTGCTCATGAAGGATCATTTACCAATGACAGAAACAATGGTAATTACTGAAACAGATTCCCCTCCTTCAAGGTTCGATATTAATGGAAATGAACTTTAAAAGAGGTCACTTGGACTTTAAATGTATAAGCCAAGCTCTTCAAAATCATCACACTCTCTCTTGTCAATTTATCATGAATATATATCTTAAAATATAACTTGTTCTAAAATTGTTGCGTTTGCATGCCTCATAAATTATTAAACTTTCAAATTATTTTGAATCATTACCCTAAAATGTAGATTGGCGCTCTTTTTTTCTCTGTTCAGAAACAATATGTCCTGGGTGGTGTAGAGAGGCCCTCCCTAATTTTCTTGCCAAAAATGGAGAAAAGGAGGATGAGTGGGTGGGTTACAAATCATGATTGCACAATATCTCCCTCAACAACAAAAAATAATACATTCATTTTATAATTGTTCATTCTATATTTAGAATGCATATGGAAATAATTTGTTATAAAGCTCATATTTGTGGGAAGCAGCTGTACTTGCTCACATTTTGCAATACTAGAAAAAGCAGCATGTAAGGCTGCATCTAAAGTAGACCGATTGCAAATTATTTTGTCATTCAAAAGTAAGCACCAATGGTTGCATTCAGATGGGATTTTCTTATCCAGGTTGGTGGAAGCTGAGATGACACCAGAATCTCTGCCCCTTCCTTTCAACAGATGAAACAGCTACGCGAGGCTGTCCATCTCAAACTAGCCTTATATTAAACTGTTATACAGTTAGGATAAAGATCGAAATTTAGAACAAAGAAGTAACAGATGAAATGCACAGTTTCACCATTCCACGATAAACATTCCAGCCTGATTTAACAATTCATCTCTCTGCACTGTAAAAGGCTAAAAAAGAAATACACCCTCTGCAAAAAAGGCAAAAATTCTTGCTATTAATCACTTTTAAAAATCAATTCAAACAAATAGCCTTTGCTACATTTACATCTGAACTGAATTAAATATAATCAGAGTTGAAAGCTGGTCTGCACTGAAAGAGATTTAGTTACAAAAAGCTCAAACAGGAGATATTGAGAGACTTAAAGAAACAGAGGTGATATAATACTGCCCAAGACAAGCAGACAGACATTTAACTAATCTTATTTAACTAACTATAGCAAATATGCACCACAATGTCTTTGACACATGGATTGCTATTTTCAATATACAGTATATGTCAGCTCATCACAGCGATGTCATATTCCAGTCCAGAGACGGGTAGCCTGGTGTGTGTGTGTGTGTGTGTGTGTGTGTGTGTGTGTGTGTGTGTGTGTGTGTGTGTGTGTGTGTGTGTGTGTGTGTGTGTGTGTGTGTGTGTGTGTGTGTGTGTGTGTGTGTGAATTTCCTTCATTGTAGGTTTCTAAAGGGAGATTGTATGAGCCTTTGTGGAAGATGCTTTAGTTGGGAATTTCCTGCAGGGGAATTAGACTTCATGACTCCAGTGATATCTTCTGCCTTCACTTTTGATTCTTGAAAATGCTTCTTTCAGAAAAAAACAATACTGAGGTCTAAGTCTGTGTGTTGTGTCGTTACAGTTGTGACCGATTCTTCGTGACTCCATGTCCATGGGGTTTTCTTGGCAGGAATACTGGAGTGGTTTGCCAGTTCCTACTCCAGGCGCCTACAGCACCTGGTATTCCCTGGTGGTCTCCCATCCAAGTACTAACCAGTGCTGACCTTGCTTAGCTTCCAAAATCAGGCAAGAAATGCTTAGGGCATCTAGGCCACATAAACAACACCAAAACAATTCAATGCAGTAAGGCACAACTATCCATATTGAACCTCACAGCAGCATTCAAAGTATAAGATATACAGTATAAGAAACATTTCTGAAATCAGTTTCTATAGAAATGTAGGAATCTCAAACTACTGCACTAAGATTTTGTTTGGATAACGTGTACAGACATACTGGAAAAGGAATGCTGTTGGAAACGACTAATTTTGCCATTTGCGACATTTACTGGTTCACATGAATAAGACTATTCAAAGGTATATGCTCTGCAAGATGCATCTTTCTGCAACCAACTCTTAGCCATTTAATGTGAAATAAAATTACAGTAAATACAACAGGAAACAAGATAGTCTTTAGTAGAAAACATTGTGCATTGACTAGCCATGCTTTACCATTTTAGTCTAGTCGCTTGTACCAAATCCATTATGAGTTCAGATGTGAACCTTTGCTTCTCCCACCAAAAAGCCACTGGTAAACATAATCTGGTTTTATGCACCAACCTTAAATACATCACAAATATCTCCAGCTAAATGGCAAAGATGTGTCCTGATTGTGCCCATCCAAAAATACATTTGCTTTCTTGAGCTTCAGGCTATTACAACTTTCTATGACATCACAGTTCTTTCATAGGTACACATACAAATATATAATTTATTATTTATTTATTTATTTATTTATTTTGATGCTTATATACCGCCCGTCTTCCCGAAAGAACTCTGGGCGGTTTACCACAAGAATATAAGCAGAGGAAAAAAATAAAGCAAACAACAATAATAAAAAGAACTAAGAGAAACATCATAATAGAACATCAGTAAAACCACAAAAATAAATAATAATAGTGATAGCATGATGGAGGGCAAAAAAAAAGTAGGCATCTTTTTTAATTTTTAATTTTCTATAATTATTTGGCGTCACTTTTGTTTGAGTTAACTTAATGACCAGATTTTCTGCAACCAAACAGTATTTGGATCAGCACTTCCTGCTCCTCCTTCCTGTAGAACAAGGACCATGAAGCCTTCTCCTATCCTTTTCAAGTTTCAGCAGTGGCAGAAAGAAGCTCCTGCCATCTCAATAGGAAGAGGGTGCTTCCTTTTCATCCATGTATGTATTGAATATATAAACCAAGATGTAAAGAAAACGAGTCCCAGAATTTTATATTCTAATGAGGAAGTGACAGCTGAATTCTTTATTCCTATATGCCTATGTATAGAAAAATCAGCCAACAAGATGCCAACAAGATGCTCCTGATCTTCCCTAGGCAACTGACAGTTCTCTAGGTATGTGACCTTGCTTCTGTTCTCCACTTTCAAAGCTATCTGAAATTTGCTGAGTAAGTCCCAGGAAAAAAATTAGACAGCTACCATTCATTTTTGTTCATGGATAACCAGAGGATGAATTACAGAAAAGGGAGTCTTTTCCAACAGTCTTTCCAAACATTCCAGAGCATGGCTTTAGATAAAGATACTCTACAATTTGCATTGTCAGTACTGTGAACTGACAGTAGCTGGTTTTCCAACTCCAACCACTTACATTTATTTTCTGTGGCTTGGGGTGTGTTCATGCTGCCTGTGAAAGTTGCTTCATTTTTTTTCTCAGTCTTTCATTCCCGCATAAGGTTTATTTTAACATTTGAAAGCAATCTGTAACAGAAGCAGAACCACGAGTCGGCTACAATGGAGTACACTAAGCATCTCTGCTAAATTTAGTTTCAATTGCAAATGTTCTGCTTAAAATTAGTGTATATAAACACATGTGTTCTTAGGATGTCTAAAATACTAGTTTTTAGCAACTTCCTCATCAGCACATTTTTTTGTCTATCGACTGACTGACCACATTTTGTTATATTTTCATCATATAACTTTCGAAACGGCGTGGTTTTGGCCTTTTAGGAACATTCTGGTTCTTAATGCCATGTACACTAAAATGAAATTGTACCACAAACTGGATTACTCAGAAATGAGTGAGTGAATGATTACACTTGTTTTTTCAGCATGTGTTTTTGTAGAAATGAGGAAAATATTCTCTACTTCATGCATCCCTACGGCTTTCCACCTTCAACTGTGAGCATTGGCATGTGTTCTGCAACTGTCATCCCCTCCCCAGTCACAAATGATAAGAAGCTGTGAGCAGCTTTAGACTTAGCTGAAGTATCAAACATGTTGTGAGGAACCCTTAACTCTTTTGTTGCCAGCCATCTGTCTACTCAAAACAAGTTGCTTTCCCACTTCCAGGAAAAAGGACACTGCAAGGTTATATTTATTCCATGGGGAGAAGAGCAATTGCTAAAGGAATCTGGAGCATATAAATAGCTAGGAAGGAAACACTGAAAAGTGCCAGACGTCTACCTATTCTGTAGCTGCTCAGTGCTCACTTGCATTGGAGCACAAAATGCTAAATAAAAACAAACAACAATACAACATTCTGTTCTGCCACCACCCTAAACATATATTTGCAGGGAATATTTTTTTGTATTCTTGGGGTGGTCATTCAAGATACCCAGAAACCATGTAGAATACAGACCAGCCAAACAATAACTATTAACTACTTTATCATATGGAAGACTATAAAAACCGTGGCATCAACCTAGAATAGTAAGATGGTAAGCACACAAAAACACAATATTCTGCACAGTGCAGGACTCTTGTTACATGGGCCTTTCTCTGAGTTAATTTTAAAGCAGCAGTCCCTAGCCTTGGGTAACCCAGGTGTTTTGGAGTGCAACTCCCAGAATCCCTGGCTAGCACAACTGGTGGTGAAGGATTCTGGGAATGGCAGTCTTAGTGCATCTGGGTTACTCAAGGTTGGGAACCACTGTTCTAAAGCATCAAATTGAATAAATAAAGCTTTTTAGACTTAGCACGTGCCCATAGGGATATTTTTCAAATGCCATTTTAGCGGGAGATAAGGAAGCCTCTGCCACAAGAACTGTGTATCTAGTGCCTGTAATAACTTCCTGCGACTTTCCAGTAAGTTATGACACAAGAGAAAAAAAAAGTCTCTATAGTGCTTCTATTTTCTTCATCTGTTGGCATTCTTATGCCTGAAGCTACATCACACTGACCAGTGACAGGTCTGCAATTTAAAGAAGAGAGCAAACAACACGATGAACATATAATTCCTCCAAATATCATTGTCTTCTTGACCCAAACTGCATTTCTTAAGGAAACACCATAAATGCACTAAGATGGCAGTACACACAAAGGCAAAACTGAAAGCACAGAATATCTCTGCAATAAAATTACAATAGGGCACATGTGTAACTCTTGTCAAGCTGCCACTGATGCTTCTTTCTCTAAATGATATAATCAAAGAAGGTATTTTTATGTCTCCTGGCAAGTACCGGTAATCAGACTTGGATGACTGCCTTTCGCCCTCTGGGTCTCTTATATAACAACTATGCATTTCACTTTCTCTGTGTGATGCTGGTTTCTGCCACCCCCCAAATTATTATGTTATGTTAGTAACTTCCACATATTACAATTTGTTTTAATTTCCTGGCTACAATGAAATGTTTTGAACTTAATGTTATTTTTAACAAATGCAAAAGATCACTCTCGTACAAAAGCAAATAAATTATTTTGAGGTAAATGAATCAAAATGAAGACCCCAAACACACACATACAATAAACTCTGTTATTAAGATGATCCTACTTTGGGGGGGGGGAATATAACAGTTTATATTAAGATTTGACAAAGACAGCTAAACATGGTGCAATTCCTCTGTTACTGTGAATTATGCTTGCTTCAGGATTAGTCATAGTTTGGTGCTGGGGATCCAGGAAGTACAATAGCCAAGAAACAAATATGTGTACAGGTGTAAAAAATGAAGGTTATATTCATATTATCACTCAGATACATGTGAACTACGTAAAAACAGGAACGTAATGCCTCCATTATTAAAATTCAAAACTCCGTTATTAAAATTCAAAACACTCAGATACGTGTGAACTGCGTAAAAGCAGGAATGTAACGCCTCCGTTATTAAAATTCAAAAAGGCGCAACTGTATTTATGTAGTCATCTCAGAAGCTAAAGAAGCCCTGTAACAATCCGTCAACGACATACCCAATTGTTGAAACAGAAGAGCCACACTAGTTCCTGTGACAGGAAGACTATCATGCAAAGGGGTCTGTATCAGCTGCCTGTCTCCAGCTCCTAAGGAAAATAGTTTCTGTAAAAAAAAAGATTTTAATACATTATTATTGCTTCTGGAAAAATATTTTTGTTCAATTAGCATTACATACAAACTAATTACTTGTTTTAATCATATGCTATTGTCAGACAGTATTGGGCTTCACAAAATATGTCTGGCAGTCGGCAGCGGCTTTTGTGAATTAATTTTGATAAAATGTTTTTCCCATCCTTGCCTATCTAGCAGTAACTGATATGCCCATTCCTGTTATTGCTTAAAGCAGCTTAGGGCCTCAGGGCAGCTTCCAGTTATGAAAGTGGACTCAGCCTTAGAAAGATACAGAAGGAAAGAGAAGAGACCTGCCTATTCTACCCAGGCAGCCCAATGAAGATAGTCAGGAAATGGCTTAAATGAATGTCAGCGACAGGAAACAACTAAATGAATGGGAATAACTTTATATGGTGGCTCATAAAGGACTGACTTGCTGAATGATACAAGACAGTAAGATAAATGAAGACATCAGGGAGAACAAATAACACAATGATTCAGGCTTCTTTAGATGTTCTCAGACAGAAGCTGCCTGAGAACATCTAAAGCTGTCCTTTACCAGGTCAGACTAAATGTCCATCAGTCCTTGTATGGTTTAATTTGGCTCCATGGTCTCAGTCCCAAAATAATGTTTCCTGTCGTCTGCCAACTGTTCCTTTCCAACTACAGGTACCTCATGCTGAATTTAGACCTTTCTCCTTTCAAGCACGTGCTCTAAAAAGCGGATGCTTATCAGGAACTGAAGTACTGAGATTGGCTGCATATTCAGTACTCTTGTTTGCCAAAGCAATTGTTCCTACCAATTTTAGTGAATATGCATATTATTTATTTATTTATTTATTTATTTATTTATTATTTACACTTATATACCGCTCTATTTCCCATGAGAAGGACTCAGGGCGGTTTACAACCATAATGATAAAACAACAAATCAAAACAGTGGTTAAGAACAGTGGTTTCCAAGAATGAATAGATCGGCGGGTATTGGCAATAGGGAAGGAAGGAAAAAAAAAACATATTTGGATCCTTAGAGATCTCCAAAGGCATCACGGAAAAGATAGGTCTTTAGGTTTTTCCTAAATGATGCCAACGAGGGAGCCAGCCGTAATTCACCGGGAAGCTTATTCCACATAGTTGGTGCAGCCACCGAGAAGGCCCGTCCTCTAGTTCTTGTTCTACGGGCATCCCTCGGGGCGACAGTCCTCAGTGAAAGGGCCATTGATGAACGGGTGGGTCGGGCTAGATCTGATTGTCGGGAAAGACGCTCCGCCAGATAGGCAGGGGCCAAGCCATGGAGGGTTTTGTAAACCAAAACCAACACCTTGAACCTTATCCGGGAGGCAACGGGAAGCCAGTGCAAGCGAGCCAGGATGGGGGTGGCGCGGTCAAAACGGCGCGCGCCAACCACCAGCCTGGCCGCCGCATTCTGGACCCGCTGCAGTCGCCGGACAAGGTTCAAGGGGAGCCCCATGTAAAGAGCGTTGCAGTAGTCTAGTCTATTGTATTATATTATATTAGTCTATTGTACAAAAGCACCAGGAATTGAAGCAACATGGCAAGGGAAGGAAATTTCTGTTTCTTTTTCAAATATAGGTGTTGTTTGTTCTTCAACACCACATACAGTACTAATTTTAAAATGCCTACATATCCCACTTTCCTATTAGATTCCCTCTATGAACAATTTTTCCAGACAAGATTTATCATTATATTTCAGTAAAATATGCATTACAGTACTGCAGAAAAACATGAACTACTGACACACTAAATCACTTCAAAACTTAAAGAAATAATAGTATCAACTTTGAAGGAGAAAAAAAAATTATCCTTATAAATAGGAACTATAAATGAAAAGGAAAATAAAATAAAAAGAAACATTCTGAAACGTCAAAAGGCTGAACTCTGTAGAGTTTCATGGATCAGTGTTATGCCTTTTAAGAACAAATGCAATGACAGAATTAACCCTTTGACCCTATCATACAATGGAATTCTTGCTCTCTTTAGAAGACGGACCATTGGGACATACTCAACTGAACTATGGTCCTTTATTAAATCAAAATATTTGAAGAATTTATTTTTGCTTTCTTCACAAATTAAATTAACTGGATAAATACTCTTTTTTTCCTATTTACCTGTGACCCGCCAGCAGCAGGGACAAAGCATGAACAGAGATTTGCAATGAGACTCTCCAGTGAAACACTCAGATTGTCCACGTACACAGTGTAGACCAAGCCAAGGCAAGCCTAAAACATTAAATAAGAATCTGTAAAATTGCACCCCGGAGAGAGGAAAATACTGTGTATTATTAGAAAATATACACTTGCAGTCTAAGGAATACAATAGTTAAACATGTTTCAGAAAAACTATTTTGCTAAACAAAATGAAACAGTGAGGATTTTTTTAGTTCAGACATATTTTCTATATGCCTGTGTGCCTAAATGCATACATCCATAAACATACATACAATACATCTTAAAAAGTTGGAACTGTATGGAACTATTTCAGTTAGAATCATTGGAAATCAGTTAGTCTCGTGGCACAGTGGTTAAAACTGTGCTCACAGCCTGGGATTCAATCCCAGGTAGCCGGCTCATGGTTGACCCGGCCTTCCATCCTTTCGAAGTTGATAAAATGAGTACCCAGCTGGCTGGGGGGGGGGGGCAATGTGTAGCCTGCATACTGTAATTAAAACTATAAACCGCTCAGAGACTACTTGAAGGGGTGTGGGACGGTTTATAAGCAGAACACTTTGCTTTTGTTGCATAAATGTGAGACATACAAAGAATCCCTAAAGCTGTACTAACTCAAATGCATGCCAGCAGTTCTGTACATAGACTGCTATGATACATTGCTTATAGCAGTGGTTCCCAACCTTGGGTCCCCAGATGTTATTGTACTAATGCTTTCAGAAGCCTTTACCACTCTTTGTGCTGGCCACGATTTCCGTGAGCTGTCATCTAAGAACACTTGGAGACTCAAGGTTAGGAAACACTAGCTTGGAAGATACAGAAAGTAACTTCTTTTTGCTTCTGGGTCACCTTTCTTAAACATGCCAACTGGAATCCTAAATTATGACAGAAAATTAGTGACCAGTAACAGGAATTGGTTTCCAAAAGTTAATGGGTTAAAGGCTTGAAACAAATTTTTCCTGAAGTAGTCATGTTAGTCTATGCAGGCACAACAGACAAAGAAAGAAAAACAAACAAAACAAGACAAAACAAAAAGCCGAAAAGGCAACAATGCCGTGGCATTTTAAAGACAAATCATTATGCTTTAATCAAAACTACTTCTTCAAGACAAAGTGTGAGATTATATGACTTGAATTTATACATAATCCACTGACCAGATGAGGAAGATACAGACAACGGACAAAGTGACAGTAGTAACACTGAAAGCTTACATTAAAATATAGCTATTTAAAGTGTCACAGTTTTTGTCTCATTTTTTTCTTTTTGTTTTGTTTCTGCATCATATTAGCATATTAACGTATATGTTAACACATCAATGCCAGGAACAGAATCCTGTGGTATACTGGTTAAATTTCAGTACTGCAGCCAAGATTCTGCTCACAATCTGAGTTCAATCCAAACAGTGTTGCATTAATCTGTAGAGAAGAGAGATGGTTTTAATGTATAATTTTTTCTTGAGCTGCCTAAATTCTCTTAAGAGTATAGAGAATTTTTGGATTAAGAATATGAGCTTCAATTATTCATTACTAAACATATACAGTACAACAAAATGCATATTGTCAAGTAACTGTAAATAAAATGTTCTTTACCCTGAAAATTTCTGGATAGTCTAATCTGGATACCAAGACCAGGCTTTTGGGAGCAAACACTTCTGCAGGCTGAATCAAACCAGATTCCTCCTCTCCTTCAGTTTCTCTTGATCCCTTAACATAGAAATAATTTAGTAAACAGACAAAATATAGTCACTTTCATGAAAAAAATACAGTAATACCTTGGTTTAAGAGTAACTTGATTTAAGAGTGTTTTGCAATATAAGCAAATATTTCTTCTAAATTTTGCCTTGATCAACAAGCAATGTCTTGATATACAAGCACTGGTGCAGGCCACTTGATTGCAAGTGAGCCAGTGGTGGCTCTCTCTATCTCTCTCCCTTGCCGAATCATCTGAGTTTCAATGATTTCTTATGGGGAAATTTGCTTTCATATAAGAATGTTTTGGTTTACAAGCATGTTTTCAGAACGAATTATGCTCATAAACCAAGGTATTGCTGTACTACAAACCCCCAAGTATATACAAATAGAAATAAAGTATAACACAATTTTTAAAAATAAGTTCAGAACTTGAAACAACAACAATTGAAATTCATACCACACTGATCACTTGATAATGATTGATACAAGTGTGCAATTGACATATAGCACTGCTGCTTTTTGTGGTATATTGAACATCATTTATTATGGAGTTTTACTGAGAGAAATGAAAGATGCTACCTGTTACACTTAACTTTAAAGAAGAATTTTCCCTCTTAAATGATCACAAATAGACATTTTAAATATAAAAATGCTGTATTTTCACACCTTCATTGAACATAAGAGGTAATCTTTGCTATTTTTTTCCAACTATGCATCAAAATCCTCCTCTTGAACATGGTGAGGGGGGTTGATTAGCATCTCAGGTCAGTGACAATCACTGATGACTGGAATGTAAAAGCAGAAAATAGAGGAGAACTGAATATTAGTGGACAATTTGGCCTAGTAGTAGGCAGTGGAACAGAAGAGTGATTCTTAGAATTATCTGAAGCCAAAATATTTATTTATTGGAAAAAAGAATATGCAATTCAGATTGTTGATTCCAACTCTCAGAATTCTCCAGAAATTCCACAGGTAAAATTCTGGGAGGTCCAAGCCACAGACCCACATCTATATTTTCCTTACCTGCAGAAGGCTCTTGTCTCAGACCTACTTCTTGTTAAATCTAAAAAGAATGCTGCCACAGTGTTTCCTAAGCTTCATTTTGTGGGGAGATGTTCTGTACAGAGGCTAAAGGCAGCAAGACTACAAATCCCAAATATGAAGACATCCTTCTCTCTCTCTCTCTCTCTCTCTCTCTCTCTGTGTGTGTGTGTGTGTGTGTGTGTGTGTGTGTGTGTGTGTGTGTGTGTGTGTGTATCTAAAAACCGCTCAGCAAAGCAAAGAAAGTGAAGCATTCCTGAATGCATGGCAGAAAGGGTACTGAGATAGAGTCTCTAAGGAGTGAAACAGTCCACATATTATGATTTCTGGTTTCACTTAAAAAGGGAAACACCCAAGAAGGATTTGAAAGAACCAGCACTAGTTTAAATATGAAATAACACTTCAGTCACTTTTCTATTTTCATGTTTTATTTTTCAGTATTTTTAAAACCCCCTTTCTCCTTGGAAAAGGACCCATGGTGGCTCAAAGTATGGAGAGACTATACAGTCCATTACAATTAAGACACAATCAGTTTGAGAAACAGGGTAATGAGGGGCATCCTACAGCAACATTAAAGCTAACAATTGATAGTGTCAATGCAATCACAAAAGGAGTTATATAAACACAAAGTTATAAGTGGTTATAAACACAAAGTCTGTGCAGAGATGTATGGTAGATTTATAAAAAGGCATGGTATGTATTCCATCATTCAGGGAAAGCTTGCCTGAAGAGAAAGGTCTTTGCTTGTTTCCAGAAGGACAGCAGAGATGGGGCAGTCCTCACCTCCAGTGGGAAGGAGTTCCAGAATCTGGGCACAACAACAGAGAAGGCCCTTTCATGTATTCCCGCAAGGCATACCTGTGAGGGAGGTGGGATGGAGAAAAAGGCCTCTCCTGATGACCTTAGCACCTGAGTCAGTTCATACTGTGAGATTTGATCTGTGAGATAGCTAGAACCCAGGTTGTACAGTACTTTGTAGGTTAAGATCAGCACTCTGAATTGTGCCCGATAGCTGATTGACAGCCAGTGGAGCTGCTTTAATAGGGGTTTAATGCGGTCTCTGTGACCCACACCAGTCAGCAATCTGGCTGCTGCATTTTGGACCCATTGAAGTTTCCTGAGGCTTTTCATCTGGAATCCCAAATACAGGGCATTACAGTAGTCCATTTGGGACATCACTAGGGCATGAGTTACCATGGCCAGAGTAGGTTTCTCCAGGAATGGACGTAATCCTGGCCACAGCTGTGACCTGGGCATCTAGGATCAAGGATGAGTTCAGGGGCACACACAAGTTGCCACCTCTTTTTATCAATTGGAGGGTGAGCCCATTAAGTATAGGTTGCATCCCTATCCCTTGTTCTCCCTTTTGACCAACCAGCAGCACCTCCATCTTGTCTGGGTTTAATTTCAATTTGTTCATCTTCATCCAGTTCAAAGTCATAATAGCAGCTCCCTTAGAATCCGCAGAGGATGAGAGGTATAGTTGGGTGACATCGGCATACTGGTGACACGTAACCCCAAAGGTCCTGATAATCTCCCCCAGTGGTTTCATATAGATATTAAATAACATAGGAGCCAGAACAGAACCCTGGGGGACTCTACCAGTCAGTGGCTGTGGTGTCAAACATGAATCACCTAACACTACTTTCTGCATTCTTTCCTGCAGGAAGGACTGGAGCCATTTTAATGCCGTGCCCCCAATTCCTGTTTCAGAGAGACGAGTCAGGAGGATGCTGTGGTCTATAGTGTCAAAGGCAGATGAGAGGTCTAGTAAAACCAAAAGGGACACAGATCCCCTATCCACTTCCCTGTGTAGGTCACCTACCAGTGCAACCAGTGCCATCTCAGTCCCATAGCCAGGCCTGAAGCCAGATTGAAATGGATCCAGGTAGTTTATCTCATCCAGAATCCTCTGAAGCTGCAAGGCCACAACCCACTCTAGTGCTTTCCCCAAGAATGGGATACTGTATTTGATACTGGTCGGTAATTGTTCAGTATCATGGGTTCTAAGGAGGACTTTTTTTTTTAACAGTGGTTTTACTACTGCCCCCTTTAAGCATGCCGGGATCCTGCCCTGTTGTAAGGAAGCATTTGATTTTCTTCCTAACCAGTCTGCCATAACCATCTCTGGCAGCTTTTATGATCCACGAGGGGCAAGGATCCAGCAGACATATGGTGACCCTCATCTCCCCAAGGGTCCTGACCACATCATCTGGCTGTAGGAGATGAAAGTCATCCATTAATACAGGACAGACGGGGAGGATTGTTTTATTTACTGGTTCTGGATCAACAGCAGCATTCAAGGTAGCCAGGACCCGTTCAATTTTGCCTGCAAAGTGTTGTGCAATTTTTTTGCAGTGAGGTACAGAGTGGTCTGTGTCATCCACTTGTGGGTCTGCATGAAACAGACTTGTGACTAATCGGAAAAGCTCCACTGGGCGATTTTGTGCCAAAGCAGTGGTGGTAGAGAAAAACGATTTATCTGCTGCCTCCACTTGCCTTGGAATAAGCCTTCCAAAGGCCCTTCACTGTTTCTTTTTCTGTTTCACTGTGGGCTTTCTTTCCGCTGACACCTTTCATCTCTACAGGCCACCCTTTTCAATTTTGCCAACTCCCCAGTAAACCAAGCAGCCAATTTGGGACTATTTTGAGGAAGGAGACATTTTGGAGCAATCCGGTCATTCTCCCTCTTTGCTATTTGCCACATCCCTTCAACATATTGAAAAGATTCTCACAACTAAAATTAAGTCCTGGAAACAATTCTAAAAAAGTGGCTCTTTTAGTTTATATTAGTGTTTGTCAAAAACCAAAACTAAAATATTGTGGCATATTTGAGAACAAAGGATTTATTTTGCTCTAATCATTCATACATTATAATCCATTTACTTGGATATGGTTATATGATGGGGTAGACAGATACTGGATACAGAAGATGTCAACATCATTACTAACACAGGTTCATTCCTTTATGTTAATAATACTGTTCCTATCTGCATCCCATGAACTTCTATAAGATATCTGAACACAGCTACTAAAGAAGGAAGAAACTGTAATAAGGACATCATAGATATTCACCATGTTTCTCATATTTGAAGAAAAAGAGTGTAGCAACAGGTTTTCTTAATTTTCTTAAAATACAAAGTTTTCCATGTTGTGCAACAAACTTCTGACACCCCGCCCCCCCCCCCCGAAAAAAGAGCTACAAAACAAAATAAAACATTTGGTAACTTCAAGGAGAAAACTTGATAATTTTTTTAATCCTGGGCTTCAGAAATGAAATAAATGAAGGCTTACATTTCTAGATTATGCTTAGTTCTATTTTTATTGTTTTAACAAAATACCAGTAGATGTCACTAAAGATTCTTCCTCCTGCCCCCTGAATAATTCTACCATATAGGCCTGCCCCATGACATATAGGACTGAGGTGGAATACTTTTAAAGTTTAGTTGGTGATTTCTTTTAAATGTGAAATCCATAAAGAACTATGTGATTTCAAGGTAAAACATGTTCATCTCAAGGAATCCTACAAAGGTCTTCCAGGATCTGTGTAATTTCCCATCTTATATCAAAGAGCTACTGCAGATAAGAGTTTGAACATCATCTTAGAAGATCTGTATAATATGACAGAATCAGAGATCCTTAACATTAAGAGAGCTACTAGTAGAATTTAACTAGTACTGAAAATTGCCTAAAATGTAAATACATTAACTGCTCTTGCATAGTTCTTCCACAACTTCCTTTCTTTCTAAATAAGGGAAATGATAACTTTTAAATCAAAGTGGTTACTCATCAAAATGTCTATAAAAACATAAAATGCAACTATGCATATAAACAGAACAAAATAATCATTGCACTTCATTAGACATAGACTTCAGGCTTTTTTTCTGACAGAAGCATTTTCAAGAATTTCAGGCAAAACACAAAGAAAAACAAAACAAAACAAAAGACACAAACATGTGGCACCTTAAAGACTAACTTTCATATTTTAATGTGAGAGGCTATCCTCTGAAGCATTTTCAAGAATCAAAAGTGAAGGCAGAAGATATCACTGGAGTCATGAAGTCTAAACCCCCTGCAGGAAATTCCCAACTAAAGCATCTTACACAGAGGCTCATACAATCTCCCTTTAGAAACCTACAATGAAGGAAATTCCACTATTCTACAGCTGAATAGTTCTTGCTGCCAGACAGTTCCTCCTAATATTTAGTTAGTCAATGTTTATTCAGATTTAGAAATATTTGGAATAATGTCATAGTCAAATAGATCCTGAATATAGTGAGATCTGAACTTAACAGTTCCAAATATCTCTAATATTAATTCTTAATATTCAGAATGCCATTTACTCCTCTAGAGCAGGCCTGCCCAAAGTCCGGCCCGGGGGGCCAATTCCAGCCTGTCAGGCCATTCTGAGTGGCCCGCGGCTGGCTGGCCCGCCCCTCCCTACCCCTCCTTTGCCCCATGTTTTTTTTTAAAAAAAAATCTTCTGCCAACACTGACACCACTGGGAAGCTTGGGCGGCTGGGCGGTCTGCCGCCACCGGCACCGCAGGGGAATGTGTGGGGGTGGGCAGGCCAGCGGGCCTCTGCCACCGCCAAGGAGCTTTGGGGTGGGCTGGCGGGCGAGCCGTCGCCACCGCTGGGGAGCTTGGGGGGGTGCAAGGTCGCACAGATCGCCTCTTCCAAGGGGCGACCTGTGGCTACGGCTCCCTCTGCTTCCTTTGGTCCCCACCTTCCTTCTTTCCTCGCTCCCTTGGTCTCCACCTTCGTTCCTTCCTCCATCCCTTGGTCCCCACCTCCCTTCCTCCCTCCCTTCCTTGTTCCCCACCTTCCTTCCTTTCTTTCTTGGTTTCCACCTCCCTCCCTCCCTCCCTTGGTCCCCGCCTTCCTTCCTGTGGGTGGGGTTTCAAGGGGTCAGTGGGTGGGGCTTATGGATCAGTGGGTGGGGCTTGCAGTAGGGTGGCAGTGTCGGGGAGCAACCGGCCCCTGACACATTCTCAGCCACCAAATCTGGCCCTCCTAACAAAAAGTTTGGGCACCCCGGCTCTAGAGTAAAAGCAAAAGGCTAGGTTTCTGCTTATTAGATGAAAAGTGAAAGTGAAACCTATTTCTCAGGCATCCTGGAGTGACTTTTTGAGAATAAAATGTAAATACATCCTGTTGTCTTTTAGATCCCTTTCATAGAAACAGCTACCAAACCAAGGTCACCAATCCTGTATTTGTGCATTTGACATTTCCCCGTCTAATGTAGAAATTCACACTTTTCCTTTTGAAAGTCATTTTGTTCATTTTGGATCAGTTCTCTAATATGTTAATTAAATCTTGAAACTTGATTCAGTTTTTTAAAATAGTAGCCACCCCACCAAGTTTGGTGACATCTGCCAGTTTGATGACCATCCTCTTACTCCTTCATCCAGGTTATTTCTAAATAACTGATTCCCAAGGTGATGAGGAACCATTAGTGGTTATTCTTCGGTTTCAGCTGTCAATTAGTTAAAAACTCATCTAACAATATTACAGTATTATATAAATCCCATCTAACCACAGTGGTCACAGAAATACAATGTCAAAAGCCTTGCTGAAATCACTTTCCCTGATCTTCCAAGTTAACGGAAAGGAAGGAAGGAAGGAAGGAAGGAAGGAAGGTTTGGCACAATTTGTTCTCGAGAAACGCATGTTGGCTGCTAGTAATATTGACATTCTTTTCTAAGTTGCTCATGGTTTAATTATCTGTTTCCAGGCATCAGTGTCAAACCCACTGGTCAGATAGCTGCCCAGATTCTTTCTTCTTTTTGAAGATGGAGATAATATTTGCCCACCCCTAGTCTTCAGTGACTTCACATGTTCTCCAAGAATATACAAAAAGGATAAAAAAGATACATCTGCAAGTTAATTTGCTGCAGGAGCAGTTCAGCTAGTATTGGAGATACTGATTTAAGCAAATTAACTAGGGGATAGATGTGAGTTTTAGGGCTGTTTGGCTGTGTTCTGGAAGTTTTTGTTCCTGACGTTTTGCCAGACTCTGTGGCCGGCATCTTCAGAGGGCAAGGAGCTCAGGGAACTAGGAGCTATATCCCAGAGCACAGACAGAACTAGTTCCCTGAGCTCCTTGGCCTCTGAAGATGCTGGCCATAGGGTCTAGCAAAACATCAGGAAGAAATCTAGAAGTTGAGTCATGACTAGTGGACTTCTTTTTTTCTTGAGAGATAGAAATGTTTCGCTGCTCATCCAAACAGCTTCATCAGTCTGAATACAGCTAGTGCGAGTCCTCCATCTTATAGTCAGCTTTGACCTCTTGTCACCCTGGTCTGAAATAGGCTCATAAGATAAAATTTAATTTTAAGGAGTTTTTTCTTAAGAAAGAAATGAGTGTAATTACATAATCTAGCAATATAGCTAGATTATGTAATTTAACTCATTTCTTTCTTGCTTAAAATTAAGTTTCTGGTAATTTCTCCTAAATTATAGGAGAGTAGCCTACCCAACTTTATGTTTTCCTGATGTGTGGGACCGCAACTCCCATAATATCCCAGCCAGTATTATGGGAGTTTTTATTCAAAGCATCTGGAGGGCACTTGGTTGCAGAAAACTGCCACTTTCTCACTCAAAACTTTGTAAAACTAATCATCCTAGAATCCTAGAACTACACAGCTGGAAGGGATCCTGTGGATCATTGATTTTGGCCTCTGTCAAGGAATCACACTGGGGGAATCAAACTCCCAGCCTAAGGCTCCACTGCAAGATACCTAAACCACTGAGCTATCCAGCAGTTCTGGATTACAGAAACCCATATATGGTTTTTAAAGCAAACATTATTGCACAAAGTTTATGCTAGCCAAACTGAAACCCAAAAGGATGATATGTGTTCCTTTATTTCTAACATTCCTAACATTGTTTAACAAACAATGTGACACAATCAACAGCAGACAATGTTCTGAACTTCCAGTTATTGTACATTCCCTCTCCTTGCCAATTATTTCTCCCTATCTCTGATAAATTCTTCACAGCATAATCCTCAATAAATAGCAGGAAATGATACCGCAGAAACATATTTATATACTCATTGACAAAGATAAAAATAATATCCCACCCCCACAACAGTAAAATCCCTCTTAAGTATCCTGTACAGAACAAAGACTTTGCACTCACAGTTAATCAGCTCATGATCAAATACTTCGACTAACAGAATTCACATACTCTTTCAAATTAAACATATATACTTATTTTTGGGGATGTATTGTTTACAGCACTAATTTGGGAAACTGCTTCTTTAGAAGTTGTCAGTGTTACATAATGAGGAGCTTTTCTAAAAGCAAGGCTATTGATTCATAAAAGAATGAGATACACGTTTTATTTTCACAAGATATTTAGGAATAAATTTTGGAATGCCTTTTATATGCTACTTGCAATGTTGACATCTACAACAGAATTCATTAAACTTAAACAAAAGGGAAGGTTCTTGCCTTTAACTATCCCTGTCAGATGTGTCTGCCTCCCTGCTATCAGATATACAGTAACCCCCCCACCGATCGCGAGGGTTAGGGACCCACTCCACCCGCGATCCATGAAAATCCGCTATATGCGGAAGCGGGTGGGGGGGCCTGGGGGCGATCGCAAAAGTCTTGGGGTGGCGTGTGCCGGTGGCGGCAAGGGGATCTGACCTCCTGCCACCGCCCACCCGTGACGCCCGCGACTTCTTGTCTGGGGCCGTCTCCATTCAAATGCATTGCCAATGCACTTCAATGGAGAAAATTTTCCCCATTGGAAAACACTGGCTCAATGCTTTCCAATGGGGAAAATTTCTCCATTGAAATCCATTGACAATGCATTTCAATGGAGATTGCGCTCCCCCCGTCGCCCCCCGCACGGCCCCGAGACTTCTCAGAGGGGCCCAGGGGGCGGCGCGGAGTGACCTGATCGCCCCCCCCCACTGCCGCCTTGCCCCTCCAGAAGCCTCTGAGCCGTGCAGGGGGCGGCGGGGAGATCGCATTGCTCCCCGCCACCCCCGCGCGGCTCCAAGCCTTTTCGGAGGGGCGGGGGGCTGCGGGGAGCGATCTGATTGCTCTCCAGCCCCCCACCCGGCTCCAAGCCTTTTTGGAGGGGCCTGGGGTGGCTGCGAGGGTTCTTGAGGGGCGGGGGCGGCACGGAGCGACCTGATCGCCCCCCGCTGCCCTCCCACACACACCCCGAGGCTTCTCGGAGGAGCCCGGGGGCGGCGCGAGAGACCCGATTTGACCCTGCTGCCCCCCTGCGCAGCTCTGAGGCTTTTCAGAGGGGCAGGGCGGCGCGGAGTGACCCGATCGCCCCCTACCCCCAGTGGTGCAGGTACTGCGATCCCGCGATGTAGTGGGACCGTGGTACCTGAACTGCAAAATGGCAGGGGGTGACTGTTTTTCTAATCCACATTTCCAAAAAGTAAGGCTTGAAGGAAGGTAATAATAATAAATTATGATTTTTTAAAAAAGCAGTGAAACATACAGCTAATCAATTAAGTGATTTTAAAAACACTGATAAGTGACAAACAGCACCTAATATGAATAAAAAGTATATTTTGACTTCCAACAGATGAAAAAAAGAGGATGCAAAGTGTTTAAAGCATGCTGCTTATATACTTCCTCATAGTGCTTCAGGCAGCTCTGGGAGAAGTTAATTCTGCAGGCTACACATTCCCGCTCCCCCCACCAAGTGAGCTGGGTAGGCATTTTACTAACCTTGGAAGGATGGAAGGCCGAGATCTTTAGTCTGGATAAGATGCGCCTGAGGGGGGATATGATTGAGACGTACAAAATAATGCAGGGCATGAGTAAAGTGGATAGAGGGATGCTCTTCTCCCTCTCACAAAATACCAGAACTAGGGGACATCCACTCAAACTGAAGGCTGGGAGAGTGAGAACAGACCACCCATATATGGTTATTAAAGACAAAAGGAAATATTTTTTACCTAGCATGTTGTTAGTCTGTGGAACTCCTTACCACAGGATGTGGTGATGTCATCTGACCTGGATGCCTTCAAAAGAGGATTGCACAGATTTCTGGAGGAAAAGTCCATCACAGGGTACAAACCATGATGGAGATGTGTAATCTCCAGTCTTAAAACTGGGGTACTTCAAGGGCCAGATGCAGGGGAGTGGTATCAGGAGACAGATATCTAGTCTCATGTGCTCCCAAACGCATCTGGTGGGGCCACTGCGAGATACAGGCAGCTGGACTAGATGGGCTTTTGGCCTGATCCAGCATGGCTCTTCTTATGTTCTTATGTTTTTAACCACAAGCCAGCTACAACAGTTTAACAACAGCGCCATGAGGCTTTAGTGAATTATTTAGTATTTAGTGAATTATTATCAATATTAAAATTTTCAGTTGTGCACTTTAATTACTGCTTACTAGTCAAAAACCTATTGAGTATTCTTTTCTTCTTCTTCTTCTTCTTCTTCTTCTTCTTCTTCTTCTTCTTCTTCTTCTTCTTCTTCTTCTTCTTCTTAGTATCTGTCCCACTTGGTTTAAAGGCCCGGTATTTTGGTTTTTGTCCTCCACTTTGCACAGTCACGGGCTTGGCCTGTGTGAACACAGGACAATTTCATTATCCTTCATTGTCAAGGGTGTTCATCCAGTGCTGTTTGGGTCATTGGTTGGGATCCACTGATCTCCAGGGTAAGCCCCTTTTTGGCCAGAGTTTCCTTGTCAGCACACAAGACATGTCTATATCAACACAGTTGGGTTTCATGCATTTTGTCGGCGACTTGTGTGGTACCACATCAAGTCAGAATCCTATTAAGTATTGTGTTGTTTTTATCAAGTTGGCTCTGAAATATGGAAACCCTATGGATGAATAACCTCAAAAGGACCCTGTCATTAACAACTCTGCTAACCCCTGGCAAACTTAAGCCTGTTTCTTTCATTTTGGAGTCAATCAATCTTATATTTGGTCTTCTTTCCTGCTGCTTTCAAATCTTCCTAGGACTGTAGGGTGAAATTGAGCATAAAGTCACAACTAGAGAATTTAAACAGTCACTGATTCAACAACTCTGAGCCTATTCTAATTGTGGAATACTACTGGATTTCAGCTATTGTATCTTCCAGTGACACTTTTTTCTCATGATGTACCCAAGGTAAAAAGGTAAAGGTTCCCCCCGCACATGTGTGCTAGTCGTGTCTGGCTCTAGGGGACGTGCTCATCTCCGTATTCAAGTCAAAGAGCCAGTGTTATGCAAGTTTGTGGCCATGTGGCCAGCATAACTGAACACATTTCAGCACACAGAACACTGTTCACCTTCCCGCTTTTTACAGCAGCACCTATTAATCTACATGCATTTACATGCTTTTAAACTGCTAGGTTGGCAGGTGCTGGGGTTAACAGCGGGAGCTTGCTCCACTGCGTGGCACCCAGGATTCGGACCACTGAGCAGCCGACTTTGCAGCTGACAGTTTCAGCGCTCTAGCCCACTGAGCCACCATGCCCCTGTACCCAAAGTACAATGGTCTTAATTTTGTCATTCTTATCCATAGAGATAATTTAATTTTGACATAATCCAGGATTTCTCTTTCTGGCAATTGATGGTATACAAAGCTTTCCTTCAGCACCACATTTCAAAGGAATCAATCTTTTTCCTTTCTGTTTTCATCATTGTCCAGTTTTAAGTGGAAGTACAATTGTGTTGATTATTTATCTCAAGAGACATGTCCTGGCATTTAATGATCTTCCTAGTTCCTTCATAGCTGCCTTTCTGATTCTCAGTCTTCATCGTGTTTTTTTTTTAAAAAATTAACTAAAGGAACACAAAAATATATAAACTAAAACAAAATACAGATATATAAAATACAAAACAACTGTGCTCCTCTTCACCAGCTGTACCTCTTGAGAAATCTTATTTACTGTCTTCCCCTCCAGAACTGAACTGACTGTTGTGCTAGAGCTTTCCCTTTATCTCTTACAAGCACATTATCAATAAATCTACCCCATTTGTTTGTTTGTTTGTTTATTTATTTATTTATTTATTTATTTATTTATTTATTTATTTATTTATTTATTTATTTATTTTGTACTTGTTAACCGCCTGACTTTCCCTCAAGAACTTTGGGCGGTGTAGAACATATTACAAAAACAATATGCCCAAACACAACACCCAAATAAATGAACAAGAATAAAAATATAAAAACAATAAACAACAACAAGATAACAAGATAAAATCCAGCAAGAGAAGGGTTGGGACAAAACAATGCAACCAACACACATCACACAAATGTACACTCAGCGATAACTGAAACTTTCCATAAAGAATCAGGTCTTTAGCACTTTCCTAAAGGCCGGCACAGACTCTGCCAGCCTAATCTCCGTGGGCACTTTGTGCCAAAGTGAGAAGGCCCAATTGCGGATAGAAACCCTTCGGGCCTCCCTCAGAATGGCTACCCAGAGAGATATGGTGAGCTGTCCGGGAGAGGCTGCCTCAGGTCCCAAATGGAGGGTTTTGTAAACCAAAACCAGTACCTTGACCTCCGGGGGTAGCCAATCCGCTCTGCCAGTTAGTCAGGTCCCAAAACCAGTACCTTGTACAAGGGTCAAGGGTATCCCCATGTATTTATTTATTTATTTATTTATTTATTTATTTATTTATTTATTAATTATTGAATTTATACCCCACCCATCTTCCCGGGGGAACTCTGGGCAGCTTCCAACAGGCTGACCAGTGCAGCAATATTCATATACAAAAATACGATATAACAGATTCAAAATTCTAATGTAAAGAACATTAGAATAATCTATCCTCAAGATCACCACCGCCTGCACTACCGTCCTAAGGGAATCCATGTCCAGGTATGGGTGAATTTGAGTGATAAGCCTAAACTGGAAAAAAGCCGCCCTGGAAACAGCTGTTACCTGGGCTTCCAGGGACAAAACTGGATCCAGGACACCACCCAGACTCCTCACTCTATCTGCCACCTGGAGGGTCAACTGGGGAGAGGGCCACTGTGCCCAAGGTCCTATCATAAAACATAGCTTTTTAAAAAATATGACCTTTCTTGACCTTTAAATTGCATCTCAAATTATCATTTATGGCAATATTCCATACTTCATTATACCATTTGTTCATACATAATACATTTAGAATTCCAATTCCTAGTTATTATTAATCTAGCCACTGTCACTAAATTGGTGATCAACTCTTTACTGTTGAAGTCATAGTCTGTCCTAACAAATATTGTTAAATTAATCTCTGAATTGCACTCTATATTCCTTTCAAATATATCACTTAGTTCTTTAAAAATAGATTTACAACATTTTTGTACCTTTTCGCATTCCCACCATATGAAAATATGTACCAATTTCCTTATCACATTTCCAACAAACATTTGAATAATTAGCATTTATTTTATTCAATTTCATCAGTGTCAAATACCATCTTAAATCTATTTTTAATTTTTTTCTTTTAATCCCCCAACAGAGATCTAAATATTCTCATTTTCATATCTTAGCCCAATCTTCCTTTTTTATTTCTTCTTTTAAATCTTGCTCCCAGACTAATTTCAATCCTTTCCCCTCAGTTTTTTCTTCCTCTAAATCCAAAAATATTTTTTATATTTTTGCTCACAATACCTTTCACTTAATCTTCCTTCTGAGTATTTTCATATAACAGTAGAATTTGTGGATATTCTGTATATGACTGTTCATATTCTCTACATTTGTTATAATTCTTTATCCATTCATTAGTCCAATTTTCTAATTGTACATAATTAACCCATGATATGTCCCTACTTTACAGAACTTTCATCTATTCATGCTATCTAATTTTACCCATGAGAAGGACCCATCCAATCCTTCAATCTAGCCACTTGTTCTTCATGTTTTTTGAAAACAATCTGTTTGATTTCACAATTGAACTAAGCTGTACAAAAATTTTAACAATCTCATTTTTCATTGTCCCCATCAAAGTTATGTAGATGTGTTTTTGTCTTCTTACTGTTTTTGTCTTTTCTTCTTTAATCTTCATCAGGAGTTGTTTCAGATCACTGCTGTTTTTTGCTAACAAGATGGTTTCATGTGCACTCTTAAAATTGTTAATGTTTCTTCTGCTGATTCTCATTCTGCTTTCCTCTAAATTTAGTCCAATTTTCCATAGATTATGTTCAGTGTGCAAATTAACTAGATAGGAAGACAAAATACAACCTTGTCTGCCACCTTTTTCTATAGGAAATAATTAGTACCTCACAGTACCTTCTGATCCACAATATAAGCTAAACATCAACACAACTGAATGTTGTCACACCTATTTCTTTTAGAACTCCCTTTTTCATGATCCACACAATCAAAGACTTTTCTGTAGTCTATAAAGCATGACTGGTCTTTTGAAATGGTTTAGTATGTTCAGCAGCTAACGTATATTTCCAATATAATCTCTAGTGCCTCTTCCTTTTCCAATTTGAGCTGGATGATTGGAAATTTCTTGCTCCATGTAGCACAGAAGCCTTTGATGAAATATCTTGAGCATTGTGTGGGAAATCAATTCAATAGTCCTATAATTACTGTTCTTCTTGGCATCTGCCTTCTTGGCATGTGGAATGTATATTTCCAATCTGTTTTGCTTTCCATAGTTGCCGGCTGACAGAACTGGTAACAGCAGTGGCTGTGGTGAGGGAAGGAGGGAAGGGAAAAATGGGGCCAGCAACTCTTGAGTTATTAGTAATTTCATCTCCAGCACTCACATTGACATAAATAAGTAGACTCCAATCACTGTCTTCCATGTCCCACAGTTTTGAGCACATGATTATGAGAAAACTTTTCATGTCAGCATGCCAAAGTAATGTTTTATAAAATATAAAAAAAAAAGACAAAAGAAAGAAATAGAAATAGAAATAGAAATAGAAAAAAGAAACAGCTTTATGTGTTAAAAGGCAAGTATTACATGTTTGTATGTAATGCCTTTGAAAAGAACTCTATTAATGCAATATATGGACTGAAGAAAAGAAAGGCCATTTTCACTAATTTGTCCTTAATGATGAAAGCCTGTTCAAAAGTTTGATTCAGCCCCAGGAACAATATTAGAGATGACTCAATGAAGGAGAAGCAGATGAAAATCATTTGCCCACCTCCTTCAGAGGGAGTCTCCAACGGCCTCCCTCTTTAGAGAAAACTTATCTGCGTTAAAAGAAGGAAGAATAAGCCGGGTCCAAACCATAGTATGGCTTTATTATTTTTGCTGTTAAATTTTCTTCTTTTTGGTGACTCAAAGCTTAATAGTATTCCTGAAAATATGATGTTAGTTAGTGTACTGAAAGCTACATTAGACAGGATACAAATAGAGTAATATTATTTGGAGTCTTTGCAAAGACTTTATTTCTAAAATTAATTTACTTTTTTTAAATGAAAGCTACTAATAAAATTATTTTAAGTACTTTCAAAGTATGCATAATGCACTTAAAATAGGATTATTTGATTACATTGGATTTGTTAAATCAAAGAAATTCCTAGGAAAATGAATGCTAGACACATATAAGGAATTATTGCAATATACCATTATCAGAAGTCACAGCCTAATCAGTTCAAACACATGACTTTTAAACTTCAGTACCTTGTAAGTACTAACAAGATATGCATTCTCCAAAAAACTAGTGTAAAGCTAAAAGCCAAAGTCAGTCAGTCAGTCAAGTTTTTATTGTGGTATAAAACCATAAAAGTCATTAAAGACCAACACAATTGGAAAATTGTACCGTTCTGTAGAGTATAGATATAATAATATACATAGAGATATTAAAAAGAAAAAGGAAACAAAACCAATAAAAGAAAATAGAGAATTTTCTAGTTAAAAATAGCCCATCTTCTAAGTATGGAATTTAATCAGGTATAAACAGAATTTAGCTATTTGTTTAGTAATAAAAGAGTTTTCATCTTGTAAAAGTATTTCCAAACCCACCTTGTTTGCGTCTACTGTTAGTCTATCTAAACATGGGTGAATAAATCTCTCTCTATAATTGTGGTGAAGAAGACAACGAAAAAACATATGTACCATCGATTCCACCTCCCTTTGGGAGCCCGTGCAACGTCTATCTTCATAGAGAATTTTCTTGTATCTCCCTTCTAAAACCATTGAAAGAATAACTGAATAGCAGGCTATGTAAAGGTTCTCCGGTAAGCAGGATCTTCCAGCTGCGAGAGATAGTTGGCCATTCTCATAACGTACCTGGTCTCCATAGGAGCCCTAAACAAAGGAGATTGTGCTATATCTTGTTGGTGCTCAATGTCTTGAATCCTTTGTTTAATAAGCACTTTGGCCTGTGTATTACTCTGAACCAAAAAGTCATCTATTGAGAGTCCCATAGATTCTAAATTTCTTTTTAGAGTTCGTATCCACCTAGGTTGAAAAGGGTCTTGGTTTATTAAAGGGAGGGGCCCTTTTTGGTCTGAGAAGCTCTTAAGCCACTGACAAACAGAGGCAATAAGTATTCTGGCTTCTAGTTTCATTTGGCCCAATTCTAATCATATCAGAGCATTGGAAACACCTGGGGGGACTTGTAAGGTAGAACGGAAGAATCTGGATTGGACCTTCTCTAACATAGCCAGATTGGCCATAGATATTCCTGTATAGGTGCCATATAGGAGCTGAGCTAAGACTTTGTGTTGGTACAGCCTTAATGCTGCTGGAACAAAGAGGCCTCCCCTTGTTCGGAAGAATCTCACAATAGCATTAGCAGACTGCTCAGGCTTCTCAGCCTCCAATTACAGCGTGCACTGTTAGTTCCTGACTCTTGCATGATTACCCCAGATAGGTGAATTTACATACATGCTCAACTTTCTTCCCTTTTATTAGCCAAGATCTTATTTTTGGCTGTCTGCCGAAGGCCATTACTTTTTTTAAAATCACTATTAATAAATAGTCAAGCGTTCTTTATTACAGTAGGTTGCAAAGCTATCCAAGGCCCTTTGGAGACCTACTGGAGATCTAGACAGAATAACAGTGTCATCAGCATAAATCAGTATTGGGAGGTGTCATGAAGCAAGCTTTGGTGGGTGAAATTTTAAGTCAGTCATATGCTTCACCATGTTGCTAACATAATAGATGAACAGTGTGGGGGCCAGCAAGCAGCCTTGCCTGACTCCTTTAGAGGTTTTGATTGAATTTGTTAGTAAACCTTGTGGGCTACATCTTATTTTAAGTTATCCTCCCTCATGGAGGGCTTGAATAAGGCAAAGAAGTCTTTTATCAATGCTAGAAGAGCCCAGTTTTTGCCATAACCTCTGCTTTGAAATAGAGTCAAAGGCGGCCTTCAGATCTATAAATGCAGCATATAAGGAAATTGGGCCTTTGGAGGCATAATTTTCAATTAATTGTTGGAGTACCAGACAGTGCTCCATTGTTGCTCTTCCTTCTCTAAAGCCTGCTTGTTCTAATGGAATGCATTCTTGCTCGAGCCATAATTCTAGTTTTTCTAAGAGATGTCTAGTGTATAGCTTACTAATGATGTTTAGAAGGCTGATAGGTCTATAGTTTGCTGGGTCTCCCTTATCGCCCTTCTTATAAATTGGGACTACAATGGCCATCCCCCATTGCTTGGGAATCCGGCTGAATTTATCTATATACGTGAATACTTCTGCTAGATAATGTGCCCACCAATCAGCATTTTCTTTGAGGACTTCAGCTGGGTATCCCATCAGATCTTGGCGCCTTTCCTATTTTTAGACGGCCATATGGCCTCTTATTTCTCTTGGGCTGATTGGGGGCCATATAGGCAAATTCCTGAAATGTATTTAAATAATCATACACAAAAGCAGTATGTATCTATAGCTATAATGCATCTAAAATGAGTGAATAGGTCCTTGGTCAGTGAAGTCATATTGAATCAAGACACAGTCTTCATATGTTAAACAAATGCAAAAAAGAGAGATTTTTAAATTAATAACATACTTACAAAATATTTAAGACATTTAGATCATTAACACACAAAAAGAGAAAACAAAAATATATAAGACTGAAATAAGAGATTCTAATACCTGGAAGAGAAAGGAAAGTCCAATGTTGCAAAGAAATATACTGCATAGGAACCTGGAATGTGAGATCTATGAACCAGGGAAAGCTGGATGTGGTCAAACGTGAGATGGAAAGAATAAACATTGACATCCTGGGCATCAGTAAACTTAAATGGACAGGAATGGGTGAATTCAGTTCAGATGAATATCACATCTATTCTTATGGGCAAGAATCCCATAGAGGAAATGGAGTAGCCTTCATAGTCAACAATAGAGTGAGAAAAGCAGTGCTGGGATACAACCTAAAAAATGATAGAATGATCTCGGTACGATTCCAAGGCAGTTCTTTGAACATCACAGTAATCCAAGTTTATGCACCAACTACCGGTGCTGAAGAGTCTGAGATTGACCAATTTTATGAAGACTTACAAGAACTTCTAGAACTGACACCAAAGAAAGATGTTCTTCTCATCATAGGGGATTGGAATGCTAAAGTAGGCAGTCAAGTGATAAAAGGAATAACTGGCAAGTTTGGCCTTGGAGTTCCAAATGAAGCAGGGCAAAGGCTAATTGAGTTTTGTCAAGAGAACAAGCTGGTCATTGCAAACACTCTTTTCCAACAACACAAAAGGCGACTCTACACATGGACATCACCAGATGGACACTACCGGAATCAGATTGACTATGTTCTCTGCAGCCAAAGATGGAGGAGCTCTATACAGTCAGCAAAAACAAGACCTGGTGCTGACTGTGGCTCAGATCATCAGCTTCTTATTTCAAAATTCAAACTTAAACTGAAGAAAGTAGGGAAGATCACTGGGCCAGTCAGGTATAACCTAAGTCAAATCCTATATGAATACAAAGTGGAAGTGAAGAATAGATTCAAGGAACTGGATTTGCTGGACAGAACACCTGAAGAACTATGGATGGAGGCTTGTAACATTGTACAGTAGGCTGCAATGAAAAATATTCCAAAGAAAAGAAAATGCAAGAAAGCAAAGTGGTTGTCCAACGAGGCCCTACAAACAGCGGAGGAGAGAAGGGACGCAAAATGCAAGGGAGAAAGGGAAAGATACAGAATATTGAATGCAGACTTCCAAAGAATAGCAAGGAGAGACAGGGCGGCCTTCTTGAATGAACAGTGCAAAGAAATAGAGGAAAACAATAGAAAAGGAAAAACCAGAGATCTGTTCAAGAAAATTGGAGATATTAAAGGGGTATTTCGTGCAAATATGGATATGATAAAGGACAAAAATGGTAGGGACCTAACTGAAGCAGAAGAGATCAAGAAGAGATGGCAAGAATATACAGGAGAATATTCTGGATGTCCCTGATAACCAAGATAGCGTAATTGCTGACCTGGAGCCAGACATCCTGGAAAGTGAAGTCAAGTGGGCCTTAGAAAGCATTGCAAACAACAAGGCCAGTGGAGGTGACGGAATTCCAATTGAACTCTTTAAAATCTTAAAAGAGGATGCTGTAAAGGTACTGCATAAGATATGCCAGCAAATTTGGAAAACCCAGCAGTGGCCAGAGGACTGGAAAAGATCGGTCTACATCCCAATCCCAAAGAAAGGAAATGCCAAAGAATGCTCCAACTATCGCACAAGTGCACTCATTTCACACACTAGCAAGGTTATGCTCAAAATTCTACAAGGCAGGCTTCAGCAGTATGTGGAAAGAGAACTTCCAGAAGTACAAGCTGGGTTTCGAAGGGGCAGAGGAACTAGAGATCAAATCGCCAACATACACTGGATTATGGAGAAAGCCAGAGAGTTCCAGAAAAACATCTACTTCTGCTTCATTGACTATGCCAAAGCCTTCGACTGTGTAGACCACAACAAACTATGGCAAGTCCTTAAAGGAATGGGAGTGCCTGACCACCTTATCTGTCTCCTAAGAAATCTATATGTGGGACAAGCAGCAACCATCAGAACTGGATATGGAACAACTGACTGGTTTAGAATTGGGAAAGGAGTACGACAAGGCTGTATACTGTCACCCTGCCTATTTAAGTTATATGCAGAGTACATCATGAGAAAGGCAGGTCTGGATGAATCACAAGCCGGAATTAAGATTGCCGGAAGAAATATCAACAACCTCAGATACGCAGATGATACTACTCTAATAGCAGAGAGTGAGGAAGAATTAAAGAACCTCTTAATGAGGGTGAAAGAGGAGAGTGAAAAAATGGGCTGAAACTCAACATCAAAAAAACTAAGATCATGGCCACTGGTCCCATCACCTCCTGGCAAATAGAAGGGGAAGAAATGGAGGCAATGACAGAGTTTATTTTCTTGGGCTCCTTGATCACTGCAGATGGCGACTGCAGCAACAAAATAAAAAGACGCCTGCTTCTTGGGAGGAAAGCAATGGCTAACCTAGATAGCATCCTAAAGAGCAGAGACATCACTTTGCCAACTAAGGTCAGGATGGTTAAAGCTATGGTTTTTCCAGTAGTGATGTATGGAAGTTAGAGCTGGACTATAAAGAAGGCTGATCACCGCAGAATTGATGCTTTTGAGCTGTGGTGCTGGAGGAGAGTCTTGAGAGTCCCCTGGACTGCAAGGAGATCAAACCTATCCATTCTGAAAGAAATCAACCCCAATGTTCACTGGAAGGACAGATTTTGAAGCTGAGGCTCCAGTACTTTGGCCTCCTCATGAGAAGAGAGGACTCCCTGGAAAAGGCCCTGATGCTGGGAAAAATTGAAGGCAAAAGGAAAAGAGGACGACAGAGAATGAAATGGTTGGACGGTGTCATCGATGCAACCAAAATGAATTTGACAAAACTCCGGGAGGCAGTGGAGGATAGGAAGGCCTGGCGAGCTCTGGTCCATGGGGTCACGAAGAGTCGGACACGACTGAACAACTGAACAACAACAAATACGTTTGTTAGCATTACAGTTCTTGGTAACTATTGTGTAAAACAAGTTGTATTTAACATAAATGTACTTGGCAAAATAGAGATAATATACACAGGCATACTTTTCTCGCAATTTTATTTTATCCCTGCGCAGTAGAATAAATGTTTGAGAACAGTTTGACCCCACTATAGGGAATAACCAAGCCAAAATAACCAACCTCCATCTTATCTAAAATGTGCACAGAACAAATATAAATTTGAAGTATGTTAAGTACTTCTGATCAACTTTTGATTAAATAGCTTGATTAAATGTATTTATTCACTGAGTCTTTGCTTACAACAATAAGCTCAAACATAGAATCATAGAATCATAGAGTCGGAAGAGATCTCAAGGGCCATCCAGTCCAACCCCCTGCCATGCAGGAACCCCCATCACAGGACTCCCGACAAATGGCCATCCAGCCTCTGCTTAAACACCTCCAAAGAAGAAGACTCCACCACCCTCTGTGGCAGCATATTCCATTGCTGAACAGCTCTAATTGTCATGAAATTCTTCCTAATGTTTAAATTGAATCTCTTTCCTGTAGTTTTTTTCCCACCATCTTGACGCTTTTTACTGAGGGTTTTCCCTCCTATTCTCCTGGCTTTATTCCATTTTTCCTCCCCCCCTTCTTCTTTTTGCATTGTATTGTTGATTTTAACTTTGATGTAAACCACCCAGAGTTCCGATGGAAGATGGGTTGTATAGAAATAAAATAAATAAATAATAAATAAATAAACCATTGCCCCGCGTCCTAGTCTCTGAAGCCATGGAAAATAAAACAGTCCCTTCTTCAATGTGACTAGAGATGGGCACGACCAGGAAAAATGACGTTTCGAGTTGTCGTGTGTCGGAGCCGGCCCGTTTCGGCTCGTTTCTGTTTGTCGCGAAATTTTTCAAAAATTTGTCATTTCATTTGTCGTTTTTTCGTCTGTCGTTAGTACTGGTTTGGGGGGGTAGCGGGCTCCTGGAGGCACCTCTCTGGGGTGGGTGCCTCCTCTGGCCTGCTACGAAGGGAAAGCGGGCTCCTGGAGGCACCTCTCTGGGGTGGGTGCCTCCTCTGGCCCGCTATGAAGGGAAAGCGGGCTCCTGGAGCACCTCTCTGGGGTGGGTGCCTCCTCTGGCCCGCTACAAAAGGGTACGCATAGCCAATTGGATATGCATACCAAGTTGGGGTGGCAGGCAGAGGCACCTCTCTTTCTTTTGGGTGCCTCTACTGTGACTCACTGGCATACGGTGCACTTGGGCTGGGGGTTGGGGAGGAACAAAGTGAGAGAGGACCCCTATGGGCGCCCTCTGGCTCACTAAGAAGGGAAGTGTACTTGCGCTGTAGTGCAATGCGAGTACACAGATCTGGCTTAGGGTTAGGGTTAGCACAAGGGCTAGGCTTAGGGTTACGGGTAAGGTTAGGGTGAGTTAGTGGGGTGCACCTCTGGGTGCCTCTCTGACCCACTAAGAAGGACAGTGTACTGGCGTATGGGTTAGGGTTAGGGTTCGGGTTCGGGTTCGGGCTAGGGTTAGTGGGCTTTTTATGCCCGACTGGCACATCCCAGAAGTCTCGGTCAAAACCTGGCCAAGTGGCCATGCAATTGGTGGAATGGCTCCAAAATTTGCATGGTCCACTCCCATGGCCAGCCCATCATTGCGCAAGTGTAAAAAAATAAAAATAAAAATAAAATAAAATAGAATCAATGAAGATGTTTTGTTGCAAGAAAAACCAACTGCTGCTACTGTAAAAATTCAGGCAGTTTTAAAATAGCTATTTTCGCATGTTTCTGTGGTGTTTTGGTGTGTTTTTGGACCACGATTTCAAAATAAATATTGCGGTCGCCCCATTTTGGATCCCCCGCCCGCACCGCATGGCATGGCGAGTTGGCGAGACGACGAGGATGCCCCCCACCAGAGCAGCCCAGGACAGGAGAGGGGGGGAGGCCAGGGACACCCCCCCAGAAACCACCCCTCTGGTAGGTGCCCTCACTCAGGCAGGCATATTTTCGCCTGCTTTTTTGGTCGGGAATCGGGGTTTTTAATTTTTAAAACTTTTTTTCTGTGCCGCTTGGCATCGCGCGATCGCTGCGATGCCAGGAACGACAATGACAAATCAGACCCAATTTTTCTTTTTTTCAGTTCGAGTTCAAGTTCTGACGGCTTAATTGTCGTTTCCGTTTCCGTTGCGTAACGGAAACGAGAAACGGAAACGGAAACGAGAATTTCACCAAGTCGTGCCCATGTCTAAATGTGACATCCATTTTGTCTTCCAAACAATGTTTGAAAATGACTTTTAATTTAAACCATCTTTACTACCAATATTTCACCTATTAATGGGATGCCAAAGCACAGATACAAAAATTGTTTCTATAAATTTTATAAGGCCAAGTATTGAAAATGAAGAAATAAGGCATCTTTGGGCCTTTTCACACGACCCCTAAGATCCGCTGTCCCCTTAAATTCTGACCAAAGATCTTAGGGGTTCGTTGCTCTTCCTTCCTCCCCACCAGAGAAAGAGAGGAAAAAATGCAGCTCACCTGGAGGAGCTTCCGGGAGCTCCATTTCTCTTCCGTTTCTCTTCTGCTTGCTTTTTTTCCTCCCACCTCTTCTCTTAAAGGGGCGGGAGGCAAAAAAAACACAAGCAGAAGCCAGGAGAGCCCCGCACTGACCAGATTAAATCCGGACCTGGGGATTTTCACCCACCTCAAGCAGGTACAAGAAAGTGCAGCTGGGTCGCGCTTAGGTGGGCGGGGTCGCACTTAATTTCCTGCAAACTCCGGAGCTGGTGGGAAAACACTTGTAAGGTCCGGAGTTTGCAGCCATTTGCTGCGGAGTTTAGGGGTCGTGTATAAAGGCCCTTTAAGGTGTGCTGAGAATCACTTCAATAGGAAGAAATCTTATATCTGCTTGGGAATACCCTGAAGCAAATGGTGAGCCACTGTGTGAGACAGAATGCTGGACTGGGTGGGCTGTAGGCTGTTCCAGCAAGGCTACTCTTATGTGCTTATGTCTTCTGGAGACTTGATTTAAACAGAATCACATCACACATTATCTCAAAGTAGCTCTGAGGTAGTATGAGAAAATGTTCTTTTAATCCTTATATGGGTAAGATTAGCTGCCAATAAAAAACAGCCACAAGATCTGAAACATGAGATTCCTAATTGTTAGTGTTACCTATGAATGACTATGAAGAACAACTACTGTACTCCTTATTGCAAGCCATGCACTCTGCCAGATATAGGAAACAAATTTCCATCCCTGAGATCCACTTGAGCTGCACAGACTAGCAGATGGGAGGGGACAGGAACGGTCCACTTCTAGCATTGGAAAATTGGCCCTTCTGGCTGTTAAATGTCATAGGTGGGACACAAGCTATAACTTTTTTAAAAGGCGAAGAGCCCTTCCTATAGTATTCCTAGACTTACAACTCATCTTTTTTACTAATTCGTCTTTTTGAAGAAACCGCTGGGTAAAACAGAAGGAGTTGCAATTTCCTGCTCTTGCCTTAAGTAATGAATATAACAATTAGAAGGCATGCAGAAATCCACGCACATTTAATCTAACTAAATGTAACTGATCCATAACAACTATCCTGAATCTACAAACGTCATGGGTTTGACAAGAAAATAAAAGGTCCCTTTCTTTTTTAGAGCAGATTATGTAAACTGTTAATTCACTTCAAACATTCTGGATATGCCAATCCAGAGTGTTCTTATAATAATAATCATAATACAGTTACCATTCTGTTTCTATTAGTGATACAAGAACAATTCACTTGCACTGTGAAATCCTGATAATGAGCAATAAATTCTGGCTTCCTATAATTTGAGCCTAGTATCATATATCCTGCACTTTGTGATGACCAAGAACAGAACCTCTCTCTCCTTTGTATATCTTTCAAGTATTTGAAAAGAGCTACCTATTGCCCCTCCATCTTCTTTTCTCAAAACTAAGCATGCCAATTTCTTTCAGTCTTTCCTCATAAAACTTGGTTTCTAGATCCCTGATAATCCTTGCTGCCCTCGTCTGAACTTGTTCCAGTTTGTCAGCATCCTCTTTGAAATGTGGTGTTCACTATACTTTTGGAAACGATACTTCTGTAAATCCAGCCTAAAATAGCAGTGGCCTTTATTGCTACCACGTTACACTGTTGGATCATATACAGCTTGTGATCATCTACAACAATTCCAAGATCCTTCTCACTTGTAGCATTACTGAGTCAAGTATCCCCCCATTAATGCACACTTTATATCATTTAAATATTTAATTTAAACTATATAAAAGTTATTCTCCCCTTTACACCTTCTTTGGTCCTGGAGACGTCTTTTGGGAACTCTGGGGTGTGGAGAATTTAATAGTAAAAATCGCTGACTTGATCCAGGCAACAGCAATCTGGCAATTATTGTTGACTATTAAATTTCCCCCTCTATTCCGAGGCTCCCAAAAGCTTCCTCAGAGCAAAGGGCAGCCCTGAAATCTGGAAGGGCATTAGCAGACTTTCAGATAGTTTAAATTAATTATTTCTGGCATTGGACTGGTCTATAGCGATGAAACTTTAGACAACATAATTTTCCTACTTTCTGGACTCTAACAAATGTACATTTATCATGGCATAAACTTTTGTGAGCCAGAATCCACTTCATTAGCTGCACAGAATGCCATTCGTAGTAAGTATATATATCTACATATATATATTCAAACATAAACATAAATAAAACAGGCATGAGTTAGAGAGAAGAAAATATTGGTAATAAGATCAGACAAAATCAACATATTGTGAGGTAAAAGCCTTCAGACTATATTACATTGTTCCTTATTCTTTTTTTTTTCTTTTTTTAAGTTTAACTGTCTCCAAACCTCTGATGGCATGGACTATACTAAGCTATGCTATCACTTTGGCTTTATTAACTAAATAGGGAACCATGAAACTATTGTCCTAATCTATGGCGCTTTAAAGTAAGTTTCTAAATGTATATACTTAAATATATATCATTATCTGAAACTGTTCAATATCATTTTATCAGACTGTTACTAACAAAATTAGGGGAACTTTATATTGTGAAAACTCATTGTACTGGACAAATCTGGACGGAAACTAGTTTGGGTCTTTGTCAAGAAGCAGAGCTGGAAGATTTGGCTTCCAATGTTTTACCAGAATCTTGCAATTACAATGTGTTATCTTGCTCCCTAGATTCTCCCTGTGACAGATTCCAAACCATGTGTCATAAATAAATTATTCTGATTTTCCAGTTTGGGTGAATTACTTCAGCAGATATTTCTAAAGTGATCTGAATGATCCAAATATTAGTAACACACATGTTTTAAAGCAGGTTACACCCAAAATCTAACCTAACTTTTCTATTTTAGGGAATGCATTCACAGAACTAAATATTCATGTGGGATTTCTAAAAAATGTGTTTTAAATCCAAAAATGATTAGGCAAACAAACAGTATGAAAAAAGGTGATTTTGCAATTATGCAAACATGAACATGAAAACCCAAATGCATTTTCCTTTATACATATCAGTGTACAGGAATGATGGCTTACTACTATATTGTAGTATATCCATAACATAGAAAGAAAAATAAAACTTGAGAGTTTCTCTTTCTTTCAGTATATAGGCATCCAGCAGAGGGAGTAGCACGTTTAAAAAAGCTAACAAGACAGGATTAAGAACTGGTGTGATATACACACAAAAAGCAACAGTTAAAAGTTAAATTGCTTTCTATGAATACTCAGATGATTTGAAAGAGAAACATCTTTGCAGTTAGAATGAAAACAACAATGCAAATATTTATTTCAAATAAGCATATGTCTGTCACCACCATCAATGTTAAGGGGAAATGCACTAAACATCAGTAATATTGTACACAATGTAAAAATAAAGAAATCTGAAACACATTAAAAATCAGTACTTCATTGTAAGAAAATATTGACTGAAATACAAGCCTTTCAACTGAAGGCACCAGGAAAGTGGTGGACAAACATTTGTACTGTCTGATTTTCATAAAGCCTCCACAGACTCAAGATAATTACTAAGAAGGCTAACAGCAGCATAAGTCTATGATTATGATGGGATACATAGCCTACAACTGGAGCTGAAGATGGGGCAGGAGAAGACAGCTTTGGACTTGGGTGTGTAAAATCTAGATAGCTGATGGAAGAAGCACTTGCACATGCTCAAATATGAAAGACCTTGTAAGAACAGAACAGTGTTGCATAGGATATGTCTGTGGAGACAATCAGTCATCCAAGTGAGTTTATCTGGAAGTTGAGTCATGGCAACTGGACTTCTTTTCTTGAGAGATTGAAACATTTTGCTACTCATCCAAGCAGCTTCATCAGTTTGAGGAAAGTTAGTGGCGAGTTCTCTAGAGATGGGTGTTTCATTTTGGAAGGGATCCAGTTCCAAAACAAAACACAGCAGCAGTCAAGTGGTTGATTTCATTCCAGAGGCTAGGCTCTGCCGTGTTTCCTTTTGGAACCAGACCCCTTCCCAAACAAAATGCCCATCTCTGGTGTCCTCCATTTTATAGTTCACCTTGAATTCATATCACCCTGATCTGAATAGTCTCATTAGGTGGACAATGTCCTAGGGTGGGTAAAAGTGGGTGAAAGGAGCCCCGTGGTGAAGTGGTTAAATGCCTGTACTGCAGGTAAAACTGTGTTCACAATCTGGGGTTCAATCTCAAGTAGCAGGCTCATGGTTCACGCAGCCTTCCATCCTTCCGAGGTTGGTAAAATGAGTACCCAGATAGCTGGGGGAGGGGCATTAGCCTGCATACTTTAATTAAACTGTAAACCATCCAGAGACTACTTGAAGTGGCATGAGGATTTATATAAGCACAACACTTTGCTTTGCTTTATGCAACCTTTCCCAACACCCATTAAGTATGGGTAATTAGCTATGGCCTTGCTGGTAGAGGTGTGAACTGCTTCTGATTTGTCTGGAGATTGATGAAAGGGCAGCTTGATAAGTAGTGGACAAATTGTGCCTGAGTCCCTTATCTCTGTTGAGAGAGGGGTTTTCAATATTGTTGTTGTTCAGTCGTTCAGTCGTGTCCGACTCTTCGTGACCCCATGGACCAGAGCTCGCCAGGCCTTCCTATCCTCCACTGCCTCTCGGAGTTTTGTCAAATACATTTTGGTTGCACTGATGACACCGTCCAACCATCTCATTCTCTGTCGTCCTCTTTTCCTTTTGCCTTCGATTTTTCCCAGCATCAGGGACTTTTCCAAGGAGTCCTCTCTTCTCATGAGGTGGCCAAAGTACTGGAGTCTCAGCTTCAAAATCTGTCCTTCCAGTGAACATTTGGGGTTGATTTCTTTCAGAATGGATAGGTTTGATCTCTTTGCAGTCCAGGGGACTCTCAAGACTCTCCTCCAGCACCACAGCTCAAAAGCATCAATTCTGCGGCAATCAGCCTTCTTTATAGTTCAGCTCTCACTTCCATACATCACTACTGCAAAAACCATAGCTTTGACTATCATGAGCTTAGTTGGCAAAGTGATGTCTCTGCTCTTTAGGATGCTATCTAGGTTAGCCATTGCTTTCCTCCCAAGAAGCAGGGGTCTTTTTATTTCGTTGCTGCAGTCGCCATCTGCAGTGATCAAGGAGCCCAAGAAAATAAGCTCTGTCATTGCCTCCATTTCTTCCCCTTCTATTTGCCAGGAGGTGATGGGACCAGTGGCCATGATCTTAGTTTTTTTGATGTTGAGCTTCAGCCCATTTTTTTCACTCTCCTCTTTCACCCTCATTAAGAGGTTCTTTAATTCCTCCTCACTCTCTGCTATTAGAGTAGTATCATCTGCGTATCTGAGGTTGTTGATATTTCTTCCGGCAATCTTAATTCCAGCTTGTGATTCATCCAGACCTGCCTTTCTCATGATGTACTCTGCATATAAGTTAAATAGGCAAGGTGACAGTATACAGCCTTGTCATACTCCTTTCCCAATTCTAAACCAGTCAGTTGTTCCATATCCAGTTCTGACGGTTGCTGCTTGTCCCACATATAGATTTCTTAGGAGACAGATAAGGTGGTCAGGCACTCCCATTTCTTTAAGGACTTGCCATAGTTTGTTGTGGTCTACACAGTCAAAGGCTTTGGCATAGTCAATGAAGCAGAAGTAGATGTTTTTCTGGAACTCTCTGGCTTTCTCAATGATCCAGCACATGTTGGCGATTTGATCTCTAGTTCCTCTGCCCCTTCGAAACCCAGCTTGTACTTCTGGAAGTTCTCTTTCCACATACTGCTGAAGCCTGCCTTGTAGAATTTTGAGCATAACCTTGCTAGTGTGTGAAATGAGTGCAATTGTGCGATAGTTGGAGCATTCTTTGGCATTTCCTTTCTTTGGGATTGGGATGTAGACCGATCTTTTCCAGTCCTCTGGCCACTGCTGGGTTTTCCAAATTTGCTGGCATATCGTATGCAGCACCTTTACAGCATCCTCTTTTAAGATTTTAAAGAGTTCAATTGGAATGCCGTCACCTCCACTGGCCTTGTTGTTTGCAATGCTTTCTAAGGCCCACTTGACTTCACTTTCCAGGATGTCTGGCTCCAGGTCAGCAACTACGCTATCTTGGTTATCAGGGATATCCAGGTCTTTCTGATATAATTCTTCTGTATATTCTTGCCATCTCTTCTTGATCTCTTCTGCTTCAGTTAGGTCCCTACCATTTTTGTCCTTTATCATATCCATCTTTGCACAAAATGCCCCTTTAATATCTCCAATTTTCTTGAACAGATCTCTGGTTTTCCCTTTTCTGTTGTTTTCCTCTGTTTCTTTGCACTGTTCATTCAAGAAGGCCATCCTGTCTCTCCTTGCTATTCTTTGGAAGTCTGCATTCAATTTTCTGTATCTTTCCCTTTCTCCCTTGCATTTTGCGTCCCTTCTCTCGTCTGCTATTTGTAGGGCCTCGTTGGACAACCACTTTGCTTTCTTGCATTTTCTTTTCTTTGGAATATTTTTCATTGCAGCCTCCTGTACAATGTTACAAGCCTCCATCCATAGTTCTTCAGGTGTTCTGTCCACCAAATCCAGTTCCTTGAATCTATTCTTCACTTCTACTGTGTATTCATATGGGATGTGACTTAGGTTATACCTGACTGGCCCAGTGATCTTCCCTAATTTCTTCAGTTTAAGTTTGAATTTTGAAATAAGAAGCTGATGATCTGAGCCACAGTCAGCACCAGGTCTTGTTTTTGCTGACTGTATAGAGCTCCTCCGTCTTTGGCTGCAGAGAACATAGTCAATCTGATTCTGGTATTGTCCATCTGGTGATGTCCATGTATAGAGTCGCCTTTTGTATTGTTGGAAAAGAGTGTTTGCAATGACCAGCTTGTTCTCTTGACAAAACTCAATTAGCCTTTGCCCTGCTTCATTTGGAACTCCGAGGCCAAACTTGCCAGTTATTCCTTTTATCACTTGACTGCCTACTTTAGCATTCCAATCCCATATGATGAGAAGAACATCTTTCTTTGGTGTCAGTTCTAGAAGTTCTTGTAAGTCTTCATAAAACTGGTCAATCTCAGACTCTTCAGCACCGGTAGTTGGTGCATAAACTTGGATTTCTGTGATGTTGAAAGGACTGCCTTGGAATCGTACCGGAATCATTCTATCATTTTTAGGTTGTATCCCAGCACTGCTTTTCTCACTCTATTGTTGACTATGAGGGCTACTCCATTTCTTCTTTGGGATTCTTGCCCACAGTAGTAGATGTGATAGTCATCTTTACTGAATTCACCCATTCCTGTCCATTTAAGTTCACTGATGCCCAGGATGTCAATGTTTATTCTTTCCATCTCACGTTTGACCACATCCAGCTTACCCTGGTTCATAGATCTCACATTCCAGGTTCCTATGCAGTATATTTCTTTCCAACATTGGACTTTCCTTTCTCTTCCAGGCACTTCTGCAGCTGAGCGTCCTTTTGGCTTTGGCCCAGCCACTTCATTAGCTCTGGAGCTACTTGTACTTGTCCTCCGCTCTTCCTCAGTATCATGTTGGACACCTTCCGACCTGAGGGGCTCATCTTCCAGCGTCATATCTTTTAGCCTTTTGTTTCTGACCATGGGATGTTCTTGGCAGGGATACTGGGGTGGCTTGCCAGTTCCTACCCTAGGAAGTCTTATTACAGGCCTCATTGTCACCAGTGTAATTAGCCTTACAATGATGAAAGCACAGTTCAGCCTGTTTTATTTTGTAGCCTCACTCAATACACACATGAATAACTTCACTGACGCCCCCTCAAACCACCTATCATCCTCATCTTTGAATGAATGCCCTTTGTCCTTCAAATGGAGGTACACTGCTGATTCTGGTCCTGAACTGTTGCCCCTCCTGTGGTGGGCTATCCTTCTGTTTAATGGCTGTTTAGTTTCTCCAGTGTAGAGGTCTGTACACTCCTCACAGCATTGGACTGCATATAAAAACTGAGTGAGATTGTGAGGAGCTCCAAAGGGATATCTTGACACTGGGGGAGCGGGCAAATCACTGGCAAATGACCTTCAGCATTAGCAAGTACAAAGTGATGCATGTTGGGACAAAGAAACCCAATTACATTTATAAACTGATGGGGTCTGAACTCTCTGCAACAAACCAGGAAAGGGACCTGTGTGTCCTGGTGGACAGCTCAATGAACGTGTCAACCCAGTGTGCCGCAGCAGTGAAAAAAGCAAACGCAATACTAGGGATCATTAGGAAGGGTACAGAAAATAAATCAAAAAGTGTCATTTTGCTTCTTTATAAACCTATAGTGAGGCCCCATCTGGAGTATTGTGTACAGTGCTGGTCACCATACCTCCAGAAGGATACAGTAACCCCCTGTCTATCGCAGGTGTTAGAGACTATCCGACCTGTGATCATTGAAAATCTGCGATATGTAGATGCAGGTCGGGTTGGGCCTGGGCCCGTGCGCGATGTTTAAAAGGTCCCTGTTTATATTTTGTATTTTCTTTATTACTTTGCATTATATTACAGTATTGTAATCATTTTATATGAATATTTTGGGCTGTAGAACAAATAATCTGAGTTTACATTATTTCTTATGGGGAAATTTGCTTTGTTGTACAAGTGCTTTGGGTTACAAACATTTTTCTGGAACAAATTACACTCATAAACCAAGGTTTTACTGTATAGCATTACTTGTTGGGTCTTAATGTAAGAATTTACCTGCAAATTGATTTCTGCTTCATAGAATGTCAGGCAAGAGCAGTAGTGCCGTTCAGAGTTTATATCTGTCAAAACCACCACAAAGAATGTAGGCTGTTTCCTCTCTCTGGACAGATGCCATCCTCCAGGTTGACAAAACTATGAATAAAGAAACAAATGTATAATTGAATAGAAAGCTATGTTATAGAATAAAAATAATTCATGGACTGTGAAACTGCAATTATTGATTATTTATTTATTATTTCCACTTATAGATGGCACCAACTTTCCCATAGGGAACCCTGGGCGGGTAACAACAGAAGGAAATAAACAGAGCAGATAAAAACAATAATCAACATGAGTTAAGACACAAATGTAACTAACGAAGGCAAGAGGGTGGCAAACAACCAAATAAGCATTAGTGAATGCCAAAATATTCTCTCAATAGCCAAGTTTTTAAGGCTCACTTAAATGCTAGCAGAGACTCAGCTAGATGATGATTGATTGGCAGTTTATTCCAGAGCATCGAGAAGGCCCAACTATGGGTAGAGACCTTGTGAGCTTCCCTGGGGGTGGCCGCCCAGAGAAAGAGAGCCAGCGAAGCCCTATGCAAATACATAGATGGCAATATAACACCACAGTAGGACTGCTATATCCGTGGGGGATAGGTTCCCCCCGCTGATAACAAAATCCACAGATAAGAGCAAACAGTCCTGTCTAAGAATAATAGTGGCAAGAGGGGTAGTGGTGTGCTGGGGTGAAAGCTTTCACCCCAACACCCCCAAATGCTGGCTAATGGCAGTGAGGAGGGGGGAAATTAAACTTACCAATGCCAAGCCGTTCTCGCTGCCACAGCTGGCCAGTAACCCTTTTCATTGCCAGGCTCTGCAGCCGTTCTGCGGCGGCGACAGTGAGGAAGAGTCAGCACTGGTAAATTTTCTTTCCCCCCTCCTTACCACCACGGCTGGCCTGCAGGGGCAGGGGCAGTGTTGGCAAGGTGGGGGGAGAGAATAAAACTAACCAATACTGATGTTTCCTCAATGCATGCTGGCTGCCCTCCGGAGGATTGGAATGGGGACTTAAAGGGACCCACCCGACCAACCAGCCTTTGAATTTCCCACTTGGATCCTGGGCTGTGACTGGAAGTTTTGAACTTCCCACTCAAACTTCTGATCCACCACCCGAGATATGAACAGGAAGAACAAAGGCTGGTTGGCCAGGCAAGTCTTCTAAATCCTCACCTCACCCTTCTGCAAGGCAGCCAACATGCGCCAGCAGTGGCGAGGAGGGGGGGGGGAAGAAAACTTACCACACTGGCTGCCCTCCAAAGGCGTGGGGTGGGGACTTAAGAGGACCCACCCGGGTAACAGGCCTTTGTTCTTCTTTCTCTGGGCCTGGGCAGAGGTGACAGTGAGGAGCGTAGCTGGCCCACATTGGCGTGGGGTAAGCTTTCTTTCTTTTTTCCCTCTTTGCTGGCAGGCTCTGACCTTCCCTGCACCCTGATCACCAACCGCAGATAACTGAATCAGCAGTTAGTGAATCAGCGGATGTGGGGGTCCTACTGTATACTATATTTTCTATGGGGCTACATGGCAACTCCTAAACTTGATATCCAAACTTAAATTCATTTCTTTCACAGCATATTAGGTCTGTCCTTACAATATTCATAGTAATAGTAAACCATACATCTACAATAAAACGAATGCAATGTGACAATTCTGGTACAGTAACCCCCCACCATTTTGTGGTTCATGTACTATGATCCCGCTGTATCGTGGGACTGCCGTACATGCCAGGGATCCAGCTGATTAGCGCTGGGGTGAGGGAGAAAAACTTTATTTCCTCACCCCAGTGCCAATCAGCTGGAGCCAGGCTATGGGGAAGGGGAAAAGTGGCACGTTGCTTCTCCTGAGCCCGGGGGAAGTGGCGCGCCATTCCCCACCCCCCACGGGGGCTCTAGAGAAGCAGTGCAACGCTTTTTAAATTCCTTCCAGTCACTGAGGCAGACCTGGAATGCATTGGCTCAATGCATTCCAATGGGGAAAAATTTCTCTGTTGAAATGCATTGAGCCAATGTCTTTCAATGGAGATGGCCCGGGACTGGAAGGCATTTAAAAAGTGACGCGCCACCCCCCGCACTGGGGCTCTGGAGAAGCAGCGTGCTTGGGGGAGCGCTGGTTGGGGGAGGAGCGCCTGCATCAAGCAGTGGTGGCAGATCAGATCATCCACCTCCGCTTGCATGGGCTGCTGGAAGGCTTTTTAAAAAGTCTTCCAGCAGCCCAGGAAGCAGCGGTGGCACGCCGCCCCACCAGGCCCCACCCGATCTGCATCTGCATATTGCGGATTTTCTTTCGTCACGGGTCGGATGGGTTCCTAACCTCCGTGATAAGTGGGGGGTTACTGTATTACTCAAAATTTTCCAAGTTGGTGTTGTGTGCAAGAAATCAACATACTAAAAAAGGTAAGACTGAAGTTACAGTAATACCTTGGATAACGAATGCCCCTGATAACAAACATTTCAGATAACATATGGAAATTTCCAGGTATAGGGCTACCTCAGATAAGGAATGTTCCCTATGGGTTGCTTCGGATAACGAATGTTTTATCATGCCTTTAAGAAAAGTGTACCCAGGATGCATTGCAGTCCCTGTAGTTTGTGGAGGAGTGTGAGGAGTTAGAACATTTTTTTCATGGTATTTAGGAGGCATTCGGGACATGTTATGCGGAGGGATTTGGACCTTTTGAACTTTGAAAGGTAGGAAGCTGAGGTTTCCTTGCTTTTTCCTGTCTGTTTCCATTCCTTTCCATTTTATAATGGAGTGCTGAGCTGAGCTGGGGTTTGCACAGGAGCATGCTGGCTTTTCCCCCTATGCATTTGGTGGGAACAACTGGGTGTGTGTGTGTGGGGGGTGAAGCTTGGTTTTACTGATCTTTGAACTGATTTCCTTTGCATTGTTGGTGAGAAAAGGCTGGGGTAGTCTTGCTGGTTTCTTTTGTCCATGTTTGCATTGCACTGCATGGGGGTGTTCTGGGAGGAGGTGTTCCAGCACTGAGAGCCTTTATAGTGCGCTTTATAAAGAGGTCTGGGAAACCCACCCACCCCAGCTTTTTTGACTTTTTTTGGACCTCCGGAACAGAATAATTTCAATGGGAAACCATGTTTTGAATAATGATTTTTTCTGATAACAAATTGCCTCTGGGAACCAATTAAATTCATTATCAGAGGTATCACTGTATTTGTCTATGTTTCTTCTGTTTTTCCCTGGTATGTAACATCCATCCATAGTGATGATAATTTTATCACTAAAGACCAAACCTGCCAGTAACCTCTTATATCAGTGAACATCTGCTAGAGCACATTATTTAGTTGTATCAAAGCCAGCAAATCTGTGATCTAAACATTTTTAAAAAGGAGAAGCAGGAGAAATTATTTTTATTTCCTTGTTTTATTTTAGGACACAAAATATTTCAAAATATTATTCAAACAGAAAGACCATTCTCTTTCTGTGTTAATCAAATTTCCATCAGTATTTCTGTACTAATGAAACTTCATTTATTAAATATGCATAAATAGCATGTTTTATAAATGAACCTGCCGCTGGGTCATAGTAATTGTGTCTCACAACCTGCCACTCCATGATTCAATGCCCAGTACCTCTTAAATTCTGAGATTATTCAGCACACTATGCAGATTAATCTAGCAACATGACACATAACATTATCTAATTGAGTTGTTCACAGAACATTCCAAGCAATATTGGTACAATGTATTTGTAACATTAAATTTGTAAAGCCAATAAGCATTTTAATCTCTCATTTAATGAGATATTTCTTGTTTTAAAATATCCTAAGCCTATTTCCTACATAAATCCTAAGGAGACCTCTTGTGCACTAAAAATCAAGTGTATTTCATAATAAATTCAAAAACCAACACTAAAATAAAATAGAACAATTTGATACACTATGATAGAAAATCTACTAAGCAAAGGCATACCTTTCTCAAGAAATATGGAAAGCTACATAAAATTCTTCTGAGAAATAGTTAAATAATAAAAAGAAGGGAATTTTCAGGACAATCAGGAATATTTCAAATAATAGTCCGTCCCCCAGCAACTAGTAACTGAATTGTCTCAGGAACAAATATATTTTCTACTGGGACAAATCAGAGCTGGCAGCAATTTCTAATACCAGTGACAAAGTTCCAATTGGAATTATAAATGTGTCCCCTAGTCACCCTGTTCCCAACTATGCTCTCCCAATTTCACAATTAATAGATTTTAATTGTTTTTATAGTGGCATTGGTTTTACTTGATTTATTTTATGAAGACTGTAAGTCAGATTGTAGTGGGAAGGCAGGATATAAATATAATAAGCAAATGAACAAACCTAGAAATTATCTACTGTAGAATGGGAGGGGAAAGAAAACATTGCCTGCGTTAACTACTTAGTTATGACAAAATGATGTCTCAATATACTAAAGGACAGAAACAGCAGCTTGATAAAAGTGTTATGAACAGTTAGATATAAAATAGAGTAAGAATAGTCAACAAATCAGACAGTGCTTCAGAAAAAAGTAGAGGATTAAAATACATTCAACCTGTATTTATTCCCCATCACAGTTTCCGAAACAGAACTAGATAAACTATTTTATCCAGACATATTAATCTCCCTGTTAAATAAAAAAGGGAAAGCTTCCCATCATTTATAGTCTTACAAAGCATTTTGTTTCATTTGTTTAATGATGAAAATTCTTTTAAAAGATCTGTTATTAAGGAAATGAAATGAAATAAAGACTGAAACGAAACGAAACACTATATTTCCATTTTGTGCCCATCTCTAGTTGCAAGCTTTTTCATTTGAATTAGTATACAATATAGTTTATGTACTCCTGTGTCCAGTTCACTAGTAAGACAGCTGCATTCTGCTTCATATTAAATGTTGATTTGGTTTTAGACTCCAATGAAGAAGATGGATGGCATATATTTCCACATATAGGGGACATGATTTATCAGTAGAAGTTATAAAATATTCCCTGAAGGCCAAAAAACATTAATTTTTCAGACTTCATGTCATACACAGACACAGACACAGACACTGACACACACACACCTGAAGTTGTGTTGCTTGAATACCAGACTGATACTAAAAGTTTATTTATGATAATAAAAGATTTAGTGGAATCTATGTGCCTCTGCAATACAATGGATGGTTTCATTGTCAATGGATGAGGACAGCCTGGGAGCGTTTGGTTTTAGACATAACTGAGTTTGAAATGTCAGGATGGCGTGCTCACAGAAAATTGCCAAAGAGGAAGCTCAATATGCAGGGCTGAAGAAAAGGGACAGTTCCAGAATTAGAGTGATGGATGCTATCATCTGTTCTCCTGGTGCTAAGCCATGTTATTTGATGAGGGATGTGATGATGAGTTATATTTCTTGGATTCACTCAGCTGATCTTGCTTGTTCAATTGCTTCAAGCTTGTTTGTCATGACCATCACCAGCATAACTAACCATCTGCACAGAAGCAGAAAGGTCAGGGTGCTGCAGCTGCCTATAAAGCCAAGTGAGAAATTGACTCTGAAAGGACAGCTTAGAAATATATAAATAAATGGGACCTCCATTTTCACATCTGGATTCTACTGTGCTCTGCCGAGTCATCCTCTGGCACCATGAAGGTATTTAGTCTTATAACTATTTGCAACTTCACCTCAAACAGTCTGTTAATATTGGTGGTTACAATGGTAATGTGGAATCCCGATTTACGAGATTAATGCATTCCGAGAGAACACTCGTAAATCACTAATCTTCTAAGTCGGGGAGTGGTTTCCCATAGGAATGCATTTAAAAGTAATTAATCCATTCCGGTGCCCAAACATAATTAATCTGTTCTCCCTCTAGGTGCCCAATGGTGTGGGAGGGAGAGAAGCGAAGTTTTTACCCTTAAAAAAAAAAAAGATCTTTGAAGCACTGGCAGAAGCTGCCTCTTTAAATGGAGGCAGCTTCCCTCAGTGCCTCAAAGACCTTTGAAACAGCGCCTGCTTTTCCCCTCTACGCGCCCAATGGAGGGGGAGAGGCGGTGGATTTTTAAAACTTTTTTTCTCTCCTGAAGCAAGCGCCTATGGTGGACATTGGCACTTGCTTCGGGAGAGAAAAAAACATTTTTTAAAAACCACCACTTCTTCTTCACCCAAATATAAGTCTAGGGGCTTTTTTTCAGGACAAATTAGGACTGAAAATCTTGACTTATATTTGAGTATATACGGTATTTCACTTACCTTGAAAGTAGGGGTGGGCACGAAACAGAAACCCCAAGCCAGTGGCTCGCTTCCCCCCCCGAGCGCCGACCGCCTGGCCCCAGGGGCTGGGTCACCACTCATTTTGTTTGTTTGTTTGTTTGTTTGTTTGTTTGTTTTAGAGCACCAATTGCGCGCTCCTGTGGCTGGGTCGCGCTCTTTTTTTTAAAGCACCGACTGCGTGGCTCCTGGGCCCGTCGGCGCTTCTTTTATTTTTTTTTTTTTTATTTTTCCTGGGGCTGTGTTGGTGCTCCTTTTTTATTTTATTTTATTTTAATTTTGGTTTTATTTTTGGTTTTAAAAGTCCCCAGCCAGCAGCTTTTTGAAGCGCTGGCTTGGGGCCAGCACCTCTACAAGCGTACCTTCCCCTGCTGAGTTCCAGGACCAGGAGGACTGCGGCGAGGACAAGCTAGGAGGGGGGCAACGAAAAATGAAGCGAACAAAACAGGAATTTCTGTCTCATTTTGTTTTTCTTTGATGGGCTGGTTTGTTCAATTCGTTAGCTAACAAAATGAATAACAACGAATAATGAAACAAATTAAAAGTTCATTTTGTGCCCATCTCTACTTGAAAGCCCTGCTAAGGCCACTGTAAGTTGGTTCCAACTTGCTGGAACATAACAACCATTATGCAGAGACCACTGAAACATCCATGTAGATATTATTATCCATTCAAAAATACCAAATTCAATCAAAATTTAAAAAAATGACTGAATCAAAAAATAAGTACTGTATCTCTAAATATCTGCACAGCATATATGCTGTTCCCAATATTACGTTTTGTAGTTCTGATTATTAGATTTTTGAGATCTGCAGTTGCTTCTTATACTTTGCAAAAATTATGTGATATTGTCCCCAAAGCACTGATGATGATGACTACTGAAGTATGTTTCATCTGGAAATGAGATGTTTTGTCAGGTCTCAGCATTTTGTCAGTTCTTTTTAATTTATTATTTATTTATTTATTTATTTGCAGTATATGCTGCCCATCTGGCCTGAGGGCTACTCTGGGCAGTGAACAATAAACAGAAGTACCAATTATAAAAACATCAACCAACAAAGATACATACAATATTATAATAAATGAAATATGCAAGGAAAACCAAAATCAAGTATAAATTATAAATAACAAAGTCAACCAGATAAGATATCAAAAAGATAAAAACAAATTAGAGGTGGATAAGGTGGATCACAATTAAATGTCTTAATTGACTACATATTTGGGGAAGGCCAATCTATAAAGCCAGGCCTTTAGTTGGTGCTTAAATATATGCAGTGTAGGAGCTAGGTGGATTTCCATAGGTAAATAATTCCAAAGTTGAGGGGCAACCACTGAGAATGCAGGTGGCCTTTCAATCATGAAACACAATAGGGATTGAAATTCTCATTTATTGGCTCTGTAACTAAGCCCTCCAACCTATGGAGCTCTATCGTTCATATTTATTTTCAAGGAAAAGCCAAGTCCACTCTGACTCATCCCAGACTATTCTAGTCATACAGTACTTTGAAATGGTTTACTGATCTTTCCTCCTTGTGGTGCAGCTTGCCCAAGGCTATACAGGCTGTCTTCTCCTGAGAACCACAGTGAGGCATCACACACTCAATTCCTGTGTACCAACTATCAAGCTAGCTAATATGCAGGAAGTACGGAAATAGCACTATTAGAGATGCTTTTGTTCGGTGCTTTCTTAGCCTTATATGGAAAACTTCTTAGTCTTCTCATTTCCTACAATTAATGTCTTTGTGTAACTTGAACTCTAGTAAGTTTTATTATATAGAATTAAACAAAAATTAATTTAAGGTAGTTTTTAACAATGTGAGCATACATAATTGCAGGTGGAGAGTTCTGAACATTCCAGTAAACTGATTTAAAGAAACTGAGACTATGTGCGCTATTACTCTACTTTCTCTTCATTTTGCATGATACAGCTAAGACAGAAGTAATACATTTGTTTGACTTCTTGGCAAGAAGCCAACTCTCTTTGGTTCTCAGCAAAAGGCCAGAGTGATCATTTACTTATTTTCGTTTTGTGATGAATGAACTATTCTTGGCAAGTTCTGCAATTGTAATGTAAGACTATAGTGGGGGAAAGAACATAGCATTCATTTACAATGTTTTAATCACATTTTGTCACAGAGTGGCAAATACACATTTAACAACATGGTAGAATACTGTTAGAAATGCACTAGTAATTTTTTAGACAAATCAAGAATGATTGCCCAGAATACTGGACTGTTGAGTCACAATCCAGCAGTTGAAATGTAAACCCTAATACTGCAATATGGCTTGTTCATATGGATAATTCAACATATTTGAAATTAATTGTAAAATATGTAGGTGCTTATGCATTCTTATGAAAAAGACCAGGACTCTCAACCTTTTCCTAAAATAATTATTGTTATCACAGTCTGCACTAGTGCCTAATATATATCTTTTTAGGGAAACATTTCAGCACAAATGTGCTGAATATAGTTGGCTGTTTCAGTGAACACACAACTAGATGGAAGGAAATATTATGTTAGTGACAAAAAGCAATCATCCAACCCACTCATCCTCAGCCTTTTCAGTTATGCCAACTGCCTCAGCCCCCTCTGTGTCATTCTCATCAGTCAAACAGGTTGGAATAAGCTGGTCTGTAACAGGATGATGAAAAACTGGAACAAGTTCAGAGAAGGGCAAAAAGGATGTTCTAATGCCTTAACAGAAATGTTGTTTCCATATCTAGTGAAATACTAGTTCTCTCTATTTGGCACTGATTAAGTCTTATCTTGAGTACTGTGTCCACTTCTGGACAGTGCACTCAGAGAAGGATGATAACAAACTGGAAGAGGTCCAGAGAAGGGCATAGAGGATTATCAGGGGACTAGAAACCAAGCCCTACAAGGAAAGATTGGAAATAACTGGGCACATATAGCCTTGGGAAAAGGCGACTGAGATATGAAAGCAATTTTGAAAAACTTGAAGGGCTGTCATACAGAGGAGGGGAAGGATCCGTTGAAGGGCATGCAACAATGGGCTTAAGTTACATGAAGCTAGCTTTCAGTTGAGCATCAGGAAAAACTTCCTGTCTGTTAGAGCAGTACGGCAATGGAACCAATTACCTTGAGAGGAAGAGAGTGTTTCAACACTGGAGGCATCTAAGAGAAATTTGGACAACCACCTGCTAGATAGCCTTTGATCTGTATTCTTGTATTGAGCAGGGGCTTGGATTCAGTAGCCTTATGGGCCCCTTCCAACTTCAAGATTCTATGACACTGAGTAAGCCACCAATAGCCTCTGATAGGTTTACATCCTTAAATATAAACAGTGACTTTTCTCGCATAGCTGTTCTGTAAAATGTGTTCCTCAAACTGTTGAGCTCTCTGCAAGCTGAGTGCAGCAGTACAGTTAGCAAATGGCACAACTACCATTTGCAATAGTGCCTGAATAAACAGTTTGTGTTTCTAACAGGAAAATGTGTTGTTGAACATTGTCATTTATAATATTTTATAAAAGCATGCCATCAGCACTTTGATGTACTGTAGTATGATGGAGCAAAACATAATCTAGTCTCTGATAATGTCAAGGTTTCCACAATAGTTGCAAAGATTGAAAAGAGTAGTTAGATAAATATATACTGGTAGGAAGATTCAAGCTGCCTACAGTTCCTACTTAATTAGATAAATAATTGTTGCTGATAAGATTTTTATCATCATTTACTAATTACATTTAAATAGCTGACATAGATACAAGAAAACAAAAATGATATTTTGACTGTGAAGTGTGTATGTTCAGCTGAGCTGAGCTTTCACTTCTGTTTCTGGGGGTGGGGGATGCAATAAATATTTATATGCATTATGCAGCAACAGAGCCACATGCTGGTAAAACTTCATATACCTTTATGTGTTAATGCTACCCTTTCTTATACAAGATCAGAATTACATGAAATCAAGAAGAATCTTGTCGTAAAAAAGTAAACTGCTGCCAAATGATTTCCAGCTTTAATAATATCGACCACATTATCCTCCTGACCCATCTCTCTGGAATGGGACTTGGGGGAACCGTTTTATGGCAGCCCAAGTACTTCCAGGGGATTCAAGTTTGACAACGTGGCCACTAACCTATGACATTCCTCAGGGCTCTGTTTTGTCTTCTATGCTATTTAACACCTACATGAAAGGCACTTCTGGGAAGTGCCTTTCTACACTGAAAAGCACATTGCAATACAAGCGCTACCAGAGAGAAAGTGAAGCTGAGAAGCCAGTTTGAGTTCTTCTCCACCCAAACCCACCCCTGCTGTTTTCTTCCTGGCTTGATTGCGCTCCTCTCTGCTTTGCTTTCGCAAAGTAGTCTTCATAATATGGAAAGGAAACAGTGGGTGGGGTGGGGTGGGGTGGAGGAGAGACCTCAATGAGGATTTATTAATTTTATTAATTTGGGCTCTTAAAAGATAAGATAAGATAAGATAAACCTTTATTGATCTCACATCGGGGAAATTTACTTGTTACACAGCTCCCAATACAAAGAACAAATAAAGAAGAATAAGATCACAAAAAGTGTAAGGTGAGAAAGAAGATAATAGATAATAGAGATTAAATAAAATAAAAAACACAATATACAAATATACACTATACGGATAATAAAAATGGGATATAATAAGGATATAAAAATTGAATGTGGAAAAAAAAGAAGAAGCTACAATATACAAATATGAATATGTTAGACTGTAGAGTTGTAGAGTCTCACAGCAGTGGGAACAAAAGACCTGTGGTAGCGCTCCTTTCCACACCGTGGATGCCTGAGTCTGCCACTGAAGGAGCTACGCAGAGCTTCCACTGTCTGGTGCTCTCAAGCCCCGCACACAGAACACACAGCAAGCCAAGTTCAAGGGAAACAGAGAAACGTCGTAGTCAGGAAGCCAGTCCAAGGTCAGGAAACAAAGTCAGGATAACACACAGGAATGTGGTGGCAAGGTAAGAACGAGTCCTCCTAAAATGTTTTGTTGATTTTAGTTCTGCATTTAACACTATTATTCCAGGTATCCTTATGACTAAATTAAAACAGCTGGCTGTACCTGATCACATTTGTAAATGGATTGTAAGCTTCCTAACAGACAGAAAGCAGCAGGTGAAGTTAGGTAAAATTATATCAGATATTAGCAAGGTTAGCATAGGAGCCCCTCAGGGCTGTGTGCTTTCTCCATTTCTGTTTTCCTTATATACTAATGATTGTACCTCAAAGGATTCCTCTGTTAAAATAGTGAAGTTTGCAGATGACACTACGGTGATTGGTCTCATTCAAGACAATGATGAATCTGCCTATAGGCAAGAGATTGAACAACTAGTTTTATGGTGTACTCAAAATAATCTTGAATTAAATACATGCAAAACTGTTGAAATGGTGGTGGATTTTAGGAGGACTCGTTCTATACAGCCACCTCTTATGATATCAAATAACTTAGTGTCAATAGTGGAGTCCTTTAAATTTTTAGGTACTATTATATCTCAAGATTTAAAATGGTCATCTAATATTGAAAGTATTATTAAGAAAGCACAACAAAGAATGTTTTTTCTGCGTCAACTTAGGAAGTTTAGACTGCCAAAAGAACTGTTGATTCAATTCTATAGAGGTGTTATTGAATCTATTATCTGTTCCTCTATAACTGTCTGGTTTAGCTCTGCGACTAAGCATGACAGATATAGACTTCAAAGGATAATTGGAACTGCAGAAAAAATTATTGCTACTAATTTGCCATCTATTGTGGAATTGTATACCACACGAGCTAAAAAGAGGGCGATGAAAATATATACAGATTCCACGCATCCTGGACATAATCTGTTTCAATTGTTACCCTCAGGGCGACGTTTTAGGGCATTGCATACTAGGACAACTAGATATAGAGATAGTTTCTTTCCAAGTGCTATCAAACTGTTGAATAATTAATTTTTACATTTCTTCTTCCTTTTTAAATAATAGGTTATATTGTAGTATTGTACTGTGTTTTTATTGTTGACTATATGATTCTTATATTTCCTTTTATATATAGAGAGCATTTTTACCAAAACAAATTCTGGGTGTGTCTAACCACACTTGGCCAATAAAAGTATTCTATTCTATTCTATTCTATTCTATTCTATTCAAAGTGACGCGTTGCTCCCACAGAGGGTTCAGGGTAAACTTGCTAGCTTTATCCTAAAACAGGGAGCACACCCATATCTCTGGCAAGGCTCCTGCTAGAACTCAGGGCTTTCAGATCTAATTTTATGCCTCTCATTAAAGATCCTTTCCCTAGCTCTCCTGTTAGTTCTCCTTTGCAGGATCCTGCTCCAACCCTTATAGCAGGAGGAGATGTGCCCTCAGCTGCATCCTCAGACTCAGCTGCCTGCTGAGTTGAACTACAAGGCTCCTCCTGCTGCTCTCCAGCATTTAACCCTTCACATTTGGGTTCCATGACAGGTAGGGCACTATCCCCCTCCCCATGGTCCCCCTCTTCCGATGGGCCAGGTTTATCTGGATAATTATCATAAAATTGCTGAATCAACTCCGGCGCATGTAAGTTAGACACTGGTTCCCAAGATCGATCTTCTGGTCCATACCCTTCCCAGTCCACTAAGTATTGCAACCCCCCCCCCCGATGTATCCGGGAATCCAAAATTTGGCGGACCTCATACTCCTCTTCTCCTTCTACTAAGATCAGTGGAGGAGGTTCAGGATTTGGTGGTCGGTTGGGGTCAGGATCTTTGGCTGGGACCACTTACCTTGCCACCACATGTCTCAAATATCGGGTAGAGAGCCAAACTTTCATGCCTAGATTCAACTGTGGACCTTCTTGTCTTTTCTGATCCGCTGCTTTTTTATATGCTTCCTTGGCATGATTGAGTTGTTCTTTCAATAATTCTTGAATGCCATGAAGTTCTTGGATATAAGCATCGGTAGCTGGCACAGAGGTGGAAGGAAGGGTGGTTGGAAAGTACCGAGGATGATACCTATAGTTGGCCATGAATGGGGTTTGACGAGTGGACGAATGTACAGCATTGTTGTATGCAAACTCAGCTAAAGGCAACAAATCCGCCCAATTGTCCTGTTGATAACATGTATAACAACGTAAATATTGTTCTAAAGTGGCATTGGTGCGCTCAGTCTGACCATCTGACTGTGGGTGATAAGCGGATGACAAGTGAACTTGGGTTCCTAGTGCCTTGTGCATTGCTTGCCAGAAACGAGAGGTGAATTGGGGTCCACGATCCGAAATAAGGTGTTCAGGTAAACCATGAAGCCTGAAGAGGTGTTGTAAATAATGATGAGCTGTTTCTGCTGCGGTAGGAGATTTAGGACAAGGAACGAAGTGGGCCATTTTGGCGAATAAATCTACGAAGACCAGATGCAGGTAAACCCTTTTGAGCGGGGAAGATCCGTGATAAAATCTAGGGAGACAGCATTCAAGGGACCAGAGGGTGTTGGCAAAGGATGCAACAGACCTGAGGGTTTAGCCACCACATCCTTTGCTCGCTGACAAACTTCACAGGAACCCACATATCGGGCAACATCAGCACGGACCTGTGGCCACCAGAACTCTCTTGTGAGCAGATGCAGGGTTTTGTAAAGTCCAAAGTGTCCAGCAGGTAAAGAATCATGAGATAGATGCTATACCTGGTTACGAAGGGGACCAGCAGGAACATATAACCTCCCTCGATGTAGTAATAACGCTTGTTGTGCAGAAAACTCTCCATGCACCCCATTCTGAAGTTCTTGAAGACGTTGCTGAGTCCATGGATCTCGAGCTTGAGATTCCCGGATTTCTTCTGCCAAGCTGGGACACAGATTCGTGGCTGTGAACACAGAAGGAGGCAAGATGGGTGCCACTAAGGTCTCTTTCACTGGTGCCGCACATTCAGGTTTTCTAGATAATGCATCAGCTTTCTTATTCTGAGCCTCAGGAATATACTTGATACGAAAATCGAACCGGGAAAAGAATAAAGACCACCGGATTTGTCGCTGAGACAATCGCCGAGCTGTTTGTAAATGTTCCAGGTTTCTGTGATCAGTTAACACTTGCACAGGGTGTTGAGCTCCCTCAAGGTAATGCCTCCATACATCAAAAGCTGTTTTGATGGCCAACAGTTCACGCTCCCAGATCGTATAATTCTTCTCTGCAGGTTTTAATTGCTGAGAATAGTAGGCACAGGGACGCGGGGTTTGGGAGGGATCCTCTTGTTGAGATAATACTGCTCCCAGGGCAACACTAGATGCGTCATCCTCCACTATGAACGGCAGTTGTGGATCAGGGTAGCGAAGTAAAGGCTCCGAGGTAAAGCGGGTTTTCAAGGTAGAGAAAGCCTTCTCTGCTTCTGGAGTCCACCGGAAAGGCTCTTTGGGACGAAGGAGACGGTTTAAAGGTGCAGCAATATCGGTGTAAGCAGGAATAAACTGATGGTAGTAGTTAGCGAAGCCAAGGAACCGTTGCAAGTCCTTATGATTTTGTGGTTGCTGCCATGACAACACAGCCTCTACTTTCTTGGGGTCCATGCGGATTCCCTGGGGAGAAATGATATGCCCCAGGAATTCACCTTCTTCAATGTTAAACTCACATTTTCCCAGCTTAGCATAGAGTCCGTTCTCCCGAAGACGCTGTAAGACCTGACGAACATCTTGAACATGTTGAGCTGGATCAGCGGAGTAAATCAGAATGTCATCTAAATACACAATCACACAACGATCTAGGAGATCCTGGAAAATGCCATTCATCATCCTCTGAAACACACTGGGTGCATTGGTCAGACCAAAAGGCATTACTAAATGTTCATTTTGACCGTACCGGGTCCGGAATGCAGTTTTCCACTCGTCTCCCTTACGGATACGTACCAAATTACACGCCCCACAAAGATCCAGCTTAGTATAACACTTAGCCCCTTTCAGCCGGTCCAAAAGTTCAGAGATTAAGGGTAAAGCGTACCGGTCCCTAATAGTGATCTTGTTTAGTGCTCTATAATCATTACAAGGACGAAGCTCCCCTCCCTTCTTCTTGACAAATATCACTGGTGCAGACAATGGTGATTTGGAAGGCCGTATGAACCCACGTCGAAGATTTTTATCTAGAAAAGCCCTCAACGCTTCTAATTCTGGTTCGGACATGGGATAAACTCGCACCACAGGAAGAGGTGCCCCAGGAATCAAATCAATGGCACAGTCATAAGGTCGATGTGGAGGTAGCTTGTCAGCCCCCTTTTCCTCAAATACATCTGCAAAGTCTTGGTATGCCTGAGGCAAGACAGGGTCAGATGTATCATGGGCAGATGCCAGTACAGTAGAGGAATGTTGCTTTGAACAAGGAACCTTGAAATATAATTCCCCTTGCACCCAATCCACCAGTGGATTATGAGCTCGCAACCAGGAAAGTCCCAAAACAAGAGGAAACCGGGGCATTCGGGTTACATTAAAGCTAATCTGCTCATTATGATCCATTACCTGAAGAGTAAGGGGACACGTTTCCTGAGCTACCAGCCCAGAACGAAGTAACCGACCCTCAATGGATTCTACTAACAAAGGAGTGTCCTTATTTTGTACTGGAATCCGATGGTACCGCACAAACCCAGCATCCACAAAACAGTGAGCCGCCCCAGAGTCTACCATAGCATACACCAGAATCTCCCGACCATCAGGGAGCCCTAGAGTCACAGGTATCAGAAAAGGTCCTTGAAGTGTGATAGTATTGCCTGGGAACCCTTCGGTATGCTCCATTCCTTGGGGTTCCTTCAAGGATGGAGCTGCCCTTTTACTGCTGGAGAGATAGCAGCACTTATTGAGGAACGCTTCAAAGGGCAATTAGAAGCGAAATGTCCTCCTCCCCCACAGTACAGGCAGAGATGATGAAAGCGTCGTCTTGCCTTTTCCTCTGGGGTGAGGTGTGGTCGAGCAGCTCCCAGTTGCATAGGCTCTGGATCCACTTCACGGGCCTCCCGGGATTGCAGATGAGACACAGCTGGCAGAGGTTGCTGTTTGCAGTTCTGGCCTCGAGAGACAGGACGGCTTTCCAGGCGTCCATCTATTCTCAGACACAGGGTAATGAGTTCCTGCAATGTGTTTGGTTGTTCTACCCTGCAGAGTTCATCCAGCACTTCATCTGCCAAACCTTCCATATACTGAGAAATCAGTGCTGGCTTGTTCCACTGCAAATCCTGAGCTATCAAACGAAATGCAGTGGTATAATCAAACACTGAGTCTTTGCCCTGTTTCAAAACTCTGAGTCTCCTGTTGGCGGTAGCAGCCTGCACGGGATTCTGAAAGGCTGAAGAAATAAGGTTCAGGAAAGCCTGATAATTATCCAGCAAAGGTGAAGCACTGAGGAGTAAAGGAGTCGCCCATTTACCTGCCTGTCCCTTCAATAAACTGATGATAAAACAGACCTTAGACCTCTCAGTAGGAAATTCTTGAGCCCGTACCTCAATGAACAGCTTGCATTGAGCCAAGAATGCAGGGAATTCCTCTAATTTGCCTTCAAACCGGTCAGGAGGCAGCAAAGGGCAACGAGGCTGTAATGATGCTGGAGCTTGCTGAAACTGAACAATTGCCTGTGACAAAAACAGTACTTGGTTTTGCAAAGCTTCCAGTGGAGTCATTCCAACAGCCCCCTCCTTCTCCATTCTGCTTGAATAAGTTTGGAGGGTGGGAGCAAACTGTCAAGCCCCGCACACAAAACACACAGCAAGCCAAGTTCAAGGGAAACAAAGAAACGTCGTAGTCAGGAAGCCGGTCCAAGGTCAGGAAACAAAGTCAGGATAACACACAGGAACGTGGTGGCAAGGTAAGTGACATGTTGCTCCCACAGAGGGTTCAGGGTAAACTTGCTAGCTTTATCCTAAAACAGGGAGCACACCCATAACTCTGGCAAGGCTCCTGCTAGAACTCAGGGCTTTCAGATCTAATTTTGCGCCTATCATTAAAGATCCTTTCCCTAGCTCTGTTCTCCTTTGCAGGATCCTGCTCCTAGCCCTTATAGGAGGAGATGTGCCCTCAGCTGCGTCCTCAGACTCAGCTGCCTGCTGAGTTGAACTACAAGGCTCCTCCTGCTGCTCTCCAGCATTTAACCCTTCACATCCCGGTTCCATGACAGGTAGGGTCCTGGCATGTGTGGTGGGTGAGAGGTATTAATTTGTTCATAATGGTTATCAGTTTGGGCAACATAAGAAATCATGGAAACTCAGGTGATTCCTTCTGGGGGCCTATAGATCACACACTGTGCACACCAAATGCCAAAACTCACAAAAGCAAAACAAAGTGTTCTGCTTATATACCGCCCCATACCACTTCAAGTAGTCTCTGGGTCGTTTACAGTTTAATTATGCAGGCTACACATTGGCCCCCGCAGCAAGCTGGGTACTCATTTTACCGACCTCGGAAGGATGGAAGGCTGAGTCAACCATGAGCCGGCTACCGGGGATTGAACCCCATCTGCAGTACAGGCATTTAACCACTGCGCCACAAGGCTCCTCAAAAGAAGTTGCTAAGAGTCCACATCTGCACCATGGTTTAGGCGCCCAGCTGTGGAATTTGCTCTGTTTGGCATTAACAACTAGATTTTACTATGTGTTTTTAATGTGACAATACAGTAACCCCCTGCCTACCATAGGGGTTAGAGACCCGATCTGGCCCGACACACAATAATTGAAAATCTGGAATATGCAGATGCAGGGTTGTGTCGGGACCGCGGGGCCTGCTCGGGCCCTCTTGTCCTTACCCTACACCTCGTGCTGCCCCGAACAGGCCTCCTACGGCCTCTTTCGGCTATCGGGGGCTACAAAAGTGCTTCTCGCTGAACCAGAAGTGACTTCCAGAAAATTGGAAGTGACCTCTGGATCGCTAGAAAGCACTTTTGGGGTCTCCAAGGGCCTTTCTCGGCATGTCGGGGAACTCAGAAATGCATGCACGGAAATGTTCACAGAAAAGCACAATGTCACTTCCGGTTGGGTGAGAAGCACTTTTGGGGCCTCCGACTTTGGGCCCGGGAATGCTGTTGGAGGGCTGTTCGGCGCAGCGCGATGCCTGTGGTAAGTATTTCAGGCCTTTCCAGCTTACCCCAGGGGTCTTTTTTTCATATACTGCAGTCCCGCGATATACTGGGACCACAGTATATGAACCGTGACAGGGCGGGGGGGGGTTACTGTAATAAAATGCAATTTGTAGCCTTTTACAGACTTGTCTAGCTGACCCATGACTAGATATGGTGTGAAAAATAAGAAAGGATGTTGAAAACAAATTAAATACAAATACAAATATAAAGAAAAACAGTCCCCTAACCAGCACGTCCCTTTGAAAACCTTCCTGGCTGGTGCAAGGGAGACCTGCCTTCCTCTCTCCTCCCTCTGCTTTGGAGGCTTTCCTGAGAAGAATGTTCTAGACAATCACCCACAATCCTGCAAGACAGAGAGAGAGAGAGAGAGAGAGAGAGAGAGAGAGAGAGAGAGAGAGAGAGAGAGAGAGAGAGATGGCTCACTTGTGATCATGTGACCTCTTCCAGTGCTTGTATTGCAGGACATTGGTCGCTGATCATGGCAAAATTGATCAGAAATGCCTGTTTATCTTGCAAAACACTCATAAAACAAGGTATTGCTGTAATCTGCTTTGAGTTTATTTTATAAGGAAGATCATGTTATAATTGTGTGTGTGTGTGTGTGTGTGTGTGTGTGTGTGTGTGTGTGTCTGTCTGTCTGTCTGTCTGTCTGTCTGTCTTTGAACTTATAAAGACATAAGATTCAGTATTGCTTGGATGAAAAGGCTCAGGACTGCTATTTACAGTACAACATAGTTGAGCAAGAATATCAGCAAAATAGTGTGGCACCAATCTATTCCGAGAAGAGGAAATCCGAACTGGTTTCTTCCTAAATCTCTTTGGTCACATTGTTCTAAAATCTATCCTCCTACCCAACAATTATTACAAAAGAAATTTGTTTATTCCCTGTAATCTGCTGATCTCTCCTTCTTATACACAGTATCAAAAATGCATAATTTCAAATCCTGTGGCAAATTTCACCACCATCATTCCCACTGTTTTAAAAAATAAAAGAATACCATGATTTTAATGCTTTAAAGAGGACATTTCTGGAGGCTTCCAGATGTAAAATCCCACCCTCTTAAAAACATAGTTTGGTTTATGAAGTTACATGCAATCCACAGGCCCATCCTGATTTTCAACAGCAGTTGCCTAGTTTCCAAAAACATTTGCAATTTTTCCACAAGGAAGAACACCAGCTGACATACCAATTAAAAGAGCCTTCCAAAACATTCAGCAATAAACTGTACACTTGGATTTTTCAGTCACACAGCTTATTTTCAGTCACTGGCCACTGACTTTTTCAATTGTTCTAAGAAACTGAACTCACCAAAATGTGCCCTGTCCATTAGGGAATTATCAAATCAATAGCACTTCTTTTTAGATATACAAACTGCTGTTTTAGAATGACTTTCTCAGAAAGACAGAATTATTTCTTCTTCTATTTTTAGATTATCTCTCACACACACACACAAACACACACAGAGGTAGTAGTTCCTCTTCTCTCCATTGTGCTTCCTCCAAACACAAATGTGTCTAAAGAGAAGTGGCTAGCTTGTATGTAAGGTCCTCACATGACCAAGAAATTGGGGGCACCCACAAAAATCCCTGAATTGAGTCATTATTTGGGAATAGGAATAGGAATAGGAATAGGAATAGGAATAGGAATCTTTATTGTCATTGCCCCCTTGCAGGGACAACGAAATTTTGTGGTTGCTATATTCAACTCGTTTAAAATATTTCACATAGATTTAAAAACATGATGCTAGAAGTGAGTTACAGCTATAATTGTTGCCTTCCAGGGCATAATAAAGCAATGAGATTTTAGCCATGACCGTACTGATTCCAGAGAATGAAACATACAAAGAAGGCAGATTTTATACTGAACAAAGTCAAGTTGATCTATGATGGTACTCAAGCGGAAATCTTCAGCATGCAAAATTTATGAACAGTTCTGTACAACTCATGAGTACACATACATGCCCAATAACCTAGGTTTTAATTACATCAATTAGACAAGGCAGTTTTTTTAAAAAAAAACAACCTAACATGATGTTCAAGACACATAGCAGTCACGTTGCGGAAAGAAAAGCCCATCCATTTAGGACACCATTTAATACCCCCCACGCATCTCCTTCAATTTTGTTTAACTCTCTAAGTACTCAAATATTCAGAGAACACTTAAAGAAAACAGGTTATTTACCTGTAAACATGGTTCTTCGAGTGGTCCTCCATAAAGCCACACACATGGGTGTTCGAGCGCACGCTTGAGTCGATCTGGAAGAACTTCCCAAGCAGAAGACACACTCATCCGTTAGTCCCAGACCCCCCCCCCATTGCATATGCTACTGCAGCTTCCCACCAAAGCCCTCAGTTCCCTTTAGCCGCTACTTGAGAGGAGAGTACAAAAGGGTTAGTGATGTGACGAGAAGAGGGGAGGTGGGTGGGGTTGTGTGGCTTCACGGAGGCCCACTCGAACAACCATGTTTATAGGTAAGTAACCTGTTCTTCTTCTGTGTGGCCTCCATGAAGCCACACACAGGGGTGAGTACCAAGCTTGCTTACCAGAAGGAGGGAGTCAGAGCAGCACGAAAGAAAGTACCACCTTTCCGAAGGCACAAAGGTTGAAGGTTGGGACCACATCGTGGCATTGTAAATGTCCTGCAAAAGAATCCCCTTCAGGAAGGCAGCTGAAGAGGCCATGGCTCTTGTAGAGTGGGCCTTGTACAGGAAGAGGAGTCTTCTTTAACAAGTAAGAAAGTTTCTACCGAAACTACCCAGCGAGAGAACCTCTCTGGGTCAAAATGGGAGAACCCTTAACTTTGGAACCCATAAACGATGAACAGCTTTGTAGAGGAACTGAAGGGTGCTGTCCTAGAGACATAAATAGCCAGGGCTCTTCTGACGTCCAGAGTATGTAGGCTTCACTCCAACTCCGAGGAAGGGGAGGAGAAAAGCAGGAAAAACAATGGGTTGAGAGGTGTGGAAGTTGGAAACCACCTTCGGGAGGAAAGACAGGTTGGGATGAGTGACAACCTTGTCCTTAAAAAATTGGGGGAAGGGATGGTCATGTCGAAGGGCACAGAGTTCACTTGCCCTGCAAGTGGAGGTTACGGCCACCAAGAAGGCTGTCTTGAAGGAGAGGTGCTACAGGGAGCAGCTCCTTCGTCAGGGATCCATCTCGACGGCTAGTCTCATAGACTAGAGGTAGGCTGGTGAAGAGAGGATGGAGGTCCTCAGCCCTCGTGGAACGGAGCTTCGGTTCTGTTGACGAATGTCTCAATGTCCATTACAATGATTTGCTCTTGCTCTTCCTAGGTTTCTTCAAGACTGGTGTGTCTGTCGAATCTGAGCAGTGTTTGAACTTGGTCGAATTTGATGGCTTTGCTGAATTTTCCGGTAATGTCAGGGTCAACTGAGGTTTCGGATTCCATTTGAGTCCAAGGTGAGAGGGATTTTTCCAGGAGGTAAGTGTTTAAACGATGTCTCCTGTCCTTTAGTGCCTGGGAGCTGAATTTCTGGAAACAGGAAGGGGGTCACTGACGAAGAAAATTAAATGAAGAAAAGAAAAATTCAAAGAGAGGGATAAAGTAAAATATCTTCTTTTACCGAAATTGCGGGCTAACGGAGGGAAGTAATTCACAACCAACTGCAATGGCAGTTAGGAGGAACTGGGGGCTTTGGTGGGAAGCTGCAGGAGCATGCGCAGTGGGGGGTCTGGGGCTAACGGATGTGTGTTTTTTTCTACTTGGGAAGCTCTTCTGGATTGAGCACCCATGTGTGTGGCTTCACGGAGGCCACGAAGAAAAACTGGAGGCTGCTGCTTGGACTGCAGCTTACGCCGGAGGCCGGGGGGGGGGAGAGAAAATTTTAATATAATACCAGCACAAACATGTTTTGTTTCACAAACATTTGCTGTCATTTTCATTCAGCAAATACTTGTAAAACCAAAACCAATTCCCTCTACTGCTTAGATAGACAATCCAAAAATAAATTCTTATGATGTGTCACACCTAACAATTGATTGTATTAAGGATGTCATACTCTGGAGTAAAGCTATCAATCCTACAACAATTAAGCTTTTTTTAGTCACTGCTCTCAACAGCAGATATCATGCCTAAACTACAGCTTTGGATTCCTAGAACACAGATGTTTTGTAACAAAAGGCTTTGACAACTCATGAGTTCCTACAGAACCCAGAGATGTTGACATTTGGGGAAAACATGCCAATTACTTTTTTGGGCTGAACAATCCAGAACATTAAAAACAAGACCATTTTGAAGCTTTAATGAGCTTTTTGAAGACTAAAAAAAATAAGAAAATACAACAAATTCCTCTTAATTGCCTGGTTCTTCTCCAAAAAAATTTACTTTTTTTATTTAACTCTGCAGCTCCCTCTATACAAGTTAATTTACAGGGAATTCCATATCTATATGAAATGTTCCGGAACCAACACCAGAAAAAAATAATTCACATGGCCTAATGTTTAGTGTTAGCAGAATGTATCTTAAACCAGTTTTTCATAAAGGAGTACTGAATATCTAATAGGAATTAACTCAATTAATCCCTATTACTAAGGACTCCCAGTGTTTCTGCTTTGTCATTTGGGTTTGTTCAGACCACCTAATTCAACAGTTTCACACATACAGAAAAAGCATTTAATGTCACTCAAAACTTGCATTCTATCAAACTGACTAGGAACATTGCCATAAAGCCACTCAGGAAAAGAACCATCAGGTAAGCACATAATGGAAGAATAGTGTCACTTATACCTAACTCAGGCAGTTACTCCTAGAACAACCAAGTTCACCTCTATCAGCTCAGCTAAAATACTGGGCTGCAGTGGTATAGGCACAGTGATGTGAAAAACAGATCAACAGAATTCCAAAACTGTACCAAGAATCCATCCCAAGATACAAACACTTTAGCAAACATTTTTTTCAAGAGAGGACATGAAACCCAACCTCAGTGATGAACACACTGGAGTGCACTGCTCCGAGTCACTAAGTATGCTGAACAGTTTCTGTAACAGTTTCTGTAACAGAAATCAGGTCTCATTCCAAATCAGTCCTCGCTGAGACTTCTGGAGCAATGTCATCCCCCAAATAAGGTGTTATTCCACAATCCCTCTCTGGTATAAAAATGAGCTAGTCTTAGGCTACTTTTTATCCAATGGGATAATCTCCTCTGTGTTCATTTTCAGATATTTGTCACCACCTAGAAAGATTCTGTGACCAGAATTCTATTGGTCAGTTAGACCTACAAAAAGCTAACAGCATACCATATATACTCGAGTATAAGCCGATTTTTTCAGCCCTTATTTTTGGCTGGAAAAAAAATGCCCTCAGCTTATACTTGAGTCAGTAAGTTTCCCCGTTTTGCAGGGTAAAATTAGGTGCTCAGACGGCTTGAGGAGGGCAGCAGAAGGCAAGTCCTGATTGGGCAAGCGATAGCAGTGCCTCCGCTTCCTATATGAGTCCAATGAGAAGGTTTAGGGGCAACCCCTTTGGAGCTTCATAACTCAGCACCCTTACCCCCAAATGTTTCCAAATTTCAGGTTTGCTAAAATTGCTTTCTGAAGGTACCCCTGCTACTTTGGTGCCCCTAAGGTAAGTAATTTTAAGTACTTTTTAAAAAATATGCACTCAAAATTATTTTTAAAAATATGCAATCAAAATTTACTTATCTTGGGATTCCAAAGTAGCAAGGGTACCTTCAGAAAGTAATTTTAGGGAATACCCTGAAATTTAGAAACATTTGGGATAAGGGGCTGAGTTATGAAGCTCCAAAGGGGATGCCCCCAGGGGGAAAAACCTTCTAATTGGAATTATATGGGAAGCGGCTGCAGCCTTATTGCCCGCTGATCAGCTTTGGAGTAGAAGGTTTTTTTCCCTAGGGGCACCCCCTTTGGAGCTTCATAACTCAGCCCCTTGCCCCCAAATGCTTCCAAATTTCAGGGGGTTCTCTAAAATTTCGTCAGGAAGTTACCCCTGCTACTTTTGCGCCTCAAAAGTACGTAATTTTTGAGTGCATGTTTTTTTAAAAAATATGCACTCAAAATTATTTTTAAAATATGCAATCAAAATTTACTTATCTTGGGACTCCAAAGTAGCAGGGCTACCTTCCCAAATCGATTTTAGGGAACCTCCTGAAACCACATATCTTTTTAATTCATATGTACTGTATCTACATTTCTATATACAATTAATTCTGAAACAACCGTAGAGCTTTTGTTGTATTTTGTTGTATTTGTTGGTTCATGCTTCATATGGGTATGCTGATATTTTCAAATTTCATGAACTGAAACGGAAATTGGGACATAGTCTTCAGTGTGCTGCTGACATCAGCTGAACCAAAGAAGGAAAGTGTGTTGTAGGATATAGAAAAAGTTTAGGTCACATTTCTGCCTGAACTTGTTAATGAAAAGCTACGGTGCTTTGGAAATGGTTTTCATTATTTGCCACCTTCAGCTATGTCCAAAACTTCATGGGCAGGCAAGCATCAAATGTTACTCTCACAAAGTTAAAAAGGCAGTAATGCAAAATGATGCAACCATCTTATGAAATTGAAAACGGAAGTTATATGCAGGCACTATGGAAATTCAATCCATAGTGACAGGCATACAAAATGAAGCTTAGGGACAACTTGAAGCTTTATCTTCAAGTCACTGGTAACTGGTTACGTCTGTATGAGAATCTGCAATTAAAACTGAGTCTAAAGCCAAAGACAAAGGGTGCAGGAATCTTTAATAATATGAGTTCAAATGGAAGGTTCTGAGTATTAGAGATCAGAGGAAATCTGCAGCTATTCCGTTTTCGCCCTTTATCAAGTTATTTTAAAAATGCCAAATAAAAAGTTGAAAATGTGGTGGGAGTCTGTTGCAAGTTTGTTTAGACGCCACATAAAAATCAGTGAACAAGACAGGGTGTTTGCACAATAAAATGCTTATCTGAAAACATTATATATTCATGTCCAATGGCCCAACTATAAAACAGCAAATCTAGCATTCCTTCAGCACCCACCATAAACAAATTAAAAACATGCATGGCATATTATTGTTATCCTGTCATCTATTATATATAAATTATACAAACAATGGGGACATTTCTGAAATCCATATAAATATTGTATCAGTGATCATATCACTTATACCCATCTGCAAATGAAAACTAAATCACAAAAAGAACAATTCTGCTGACAACAGCTGAGAACGTATTGTCAGAAGGTCCTCTAAAAACAAGTAATAGTTACACAGCTGAGAAGAACAATGCAAGTTTGTTATTAGTTTGGCTTCTCTCTCTCTCTCTCTCTCTCTCTCTGGTTAGTTGTAAACTAAACATGATACAAAATTATAGTCAGACAATTAAATTCAATTTATGGCAAAGAACAGTGAGGCAACACCTCTGCTTCCAACATATGGCCCAACCTCTTTACTTAAAATGCTTATAGATGATCTCCTAGGGATAAATGAGGAACAGCTTTTCCCTTACCACTAATATAGTTGTCACCTAAGTGTAGAAGTTCGATGTGCTGAAGCAAATGGGAATGGAAGAGAGAGTCTTCTGATGGTGCAGAGCTGATGCACCTGTAGTGTCACATACAAAGGTCAGAACTCATTATCTATGACCACTGCTCATACTGGCTAAATCTGATGGGAATTGGACTCCAACAATATAACCATCATCTCTGAAGGTCCCCTACATTTTTGCTACACTAAAATAAGATGTTCTTATTTAGAAAAGTTTCACTTTGTTCCATAAAAGTCAATATGGTAAAAATGATAAGTCAAAGAGCAAGTTAACTACATTCCTTAAAGGAAAATAAAATAAAATTGTCCAATCTTGAAAGTATTAAAACATACATAAGAACATAAGAACATAAGTAGAGCCAGACTGGATCAGGCCCAAGGCCCATCTAGTCCAGCTTCCTGTATCTCACAGTGGCCCCACCAAATGTGTCCGGGACCATACGAGATAAGATACTCATCTGTGGGAGTGATTTTTTAAAAAAATATTGACAATCCACTTAAGATAATACATACCTTCCAAGCTTGTTATGCAAACAATACCGAATCAAACAACAAATTAAACATTTTTAAACTATCCAACAGTCCAATCCATATTCTGAAATATCCAATTTAGTTTTTTGTATAACACCTGAGGTTAATAGAGGGTACTTATCGGAGGATGAATTAGTGATATTAAAATAAATTTTGCAATTTGTTTTTTAAGTTGTTCCCATCTCCAGCCCTGAAAGATTGCAGAAAACTGAACAACTAGTTTCATCAGAGACCTAGTTAGAACAATGCAGGTAGATGAATATGTGCACCACCGAAACCTGTGAGATAGAAAGTCTTACAAGATGCCCTACATTCTGGATAGACAGGAACAGAAGCTAGGTTCTTACGTGTGTGTGTTTTCCTTCTAATGTTTCTTCTCTCTTCAGCACCTCTAGGAATGGTGAGTTGGTCAAGTAGCTAAAACCATGCTGAAAACATAAACCCTAAAACATGACTTTAGCAGCAGGTCACCCAAAGAAGGAAGCATACTCCTGGTGTTACCTGTGACTGAATAACTTGTTTGATGCTTCTGCTCCTTTTTAAAAAAACTTGCTTTTACTGCACTGATACTAGGTCTATCAAAGTCTGAATATTTGTAGAACTACTTCACAATGCTCTTGATGGATCCTCTGGTTAAAAAAAGATGCAGAATTGGATACACAGTGTGTTGAACTTCTACTATCAATACCACTTAGATTTTAAAGGTCCATTAATAAGGAACAGACAATAGTTAGCTATGTCTAGAAGGCTTATGCAAGCTGTGCTGAACAAAGAGTCTGAGAGCTTCTATTTATTTTTATTAATAAGAGCAGTTTCAGTTAAATTCAGTCAAATATGATGTGGTAGAGTCTGAGATCTTTTTTTAAATAAAAATGTTTCACAATTGATAGTATAAAAATGCATATTCATTAACCATATGACTGAGAGGTTAGCCATGTCATCTTCTTACCTGAGCTTTCCTTTTAAAGAATAAATTGCAGCAGGTTAAGGGGAAAACCCCACTGCATATTTCAAGACATGACACATAACTAGGTATATCTAACAAGGGTATGGTTCAATGATTAATAACTTCGTTACATCATTCACCGTTTGATGTGTCACTTATCACCTCTAGAACAATATTTTAAGGATACATTCATAGCAAATATTTGTTTCCTAATAAGGAAAATAATAATTTTTCAGAACTATTAATATCTCAGGTATTTCATGATTAAACCCAATACATGCCCAATATATTTTTGCTAGTATTACAAAACACATTCCGACTGCCTTTCATGATGATATACTGAAGGAATTAATGTGCAAGTCATTTATTATAGCTGCTCATTCCCATATTTAGGGTTTTTCAAATTGTCAATTTTTTATTTACACAAGAAACACTAAAACAAAGAGAAAAAATTGAATTGTCAAATGCTGAAGGTAGAAGGCTCCCCCAGGGTTATTAGGGACTAACAGCCTATACCATTTACCCTTCTAGAACTTTGTAAATAGTCCAGAGTGGCTGTTGGATTTAATATACAAGATGGAGTGGTATATAATTTAGATCGATTGATAGAACAATTACATTTTAAAAACCAAAATATATGCAGATACATGGATAAGTGCTACCACAAAACATATACAGTCACAACAATCTACAGCTAAAACTGCTTATATCAAATGCCATGCACTTTCATCAGCTGAAATCCAAGAGGAAGGTGATGGAAAGGTTTTGATCAGGTTTTCTATGAAAAGTGGTACAGCAATAGGAAGAATGATCAGCATACTATATTTTCTTTGGTCATGTCTGATAAGTTCTAGTAGATGAAAACAGTCCAAAACTTAAGGTGATGTTCAGTCTTTGTCCTTACCTATTTCACATCTTAATTTTCTTAATTTTCACTTTTTGTTTTGCAAAATAACAACAATCCATCTTTTAAATATTGTTCCTAATGTGACTTTAAATGATTGACACTGGAAATATGAATCTTATAAGACTTGGCTTAATAGATTGAATGAAAACAAAGGGAAGAACATTTTGTTCAGAAAGATTTTGCTTTCATTCAAAAATCAAGATTTGTAGGGTGCAAGCAATTATGTTTAAATGTACACCAATTATGATTGAGAGATGTTTAAGCTATAAGTTTACACTCTTACAGTACTCTTTTATTACAGCAACAATCTGATTAAATATTATTCTGACAGGAGTGCAGCAAAATATTTTACTGTCCTTCTGAAACAACATGATAACAGTCTTTAATCATATTTCTGCTTTGAATAACAGTACCTTTTCAGAAACATTTTGTACAGCACTGTTACTGATGCAACTCAAAACAGACTGTTGATAGAAATTAATATATAAATTCATCAAAATGGAAGAAAAAGATCCACTTCGTATGCAGAAAGATTAACAGATGAGTCAGTTTTATGGAGATTACCTTATTTCTTAAATAAAATACTATCAAAGGACAGGGCTTTGATCCATTTCCTCACATCTAGCAAATGTAAAAGTCTATTATGGAAAATGTTATTTAGAACTGTCTGCTGAGATGAATAAAATAGATATACCCTTGTATGTTTTTACTCAAACATGTACCAGTATATACATTATTTTATCTGTATAATTCGAATTGCTTTTATAGGGTAGGAGGGTCAGTAAAGAACAAAGAAATATTGAGAGAGAGAGAAAATGATTCATTTAAAATGTGATGGTGGAGAAGAGCTTTTCAGAAAGACAAATAAATGGGTTCTAAATCAAATCAAACCTGATCTCTCATCAGCTAAGATGACTAATTCAGGCTATCATACTACTGAGAAGACAAGGTTCAACTGAAGACAGTAATGCTAGGAAAAGAGGAAGGCAGCAACCAAGAGGAGAGATTAATGAGATGATGTCACAACAGTTAATAATGGAAACCATGCTCTTTAGTTTGCAATAATGTCTCCCACTATCAGATATAACAGCTGAAGGATACAAATTGCTCAAAAAGAAGAGAAAGGAGGGAACAGGAGGTGAAGTTGCAAAACATGCCAAATATACACATTCTTGCACAGAAATACAGAACAATGAGCTTGGCTGTCCCATCAAAAGCACCTGGACTAAGGTAATTGTCCGAACAAAAAGGAACATGATAGATGTTAGTCTATAACCAACCACCCAATAAAGGAGAAAATGTGAATGAAATATTTTAAAAACAAATTACAAGGATTTTAAAGAGACACGGTGGAATAACAATGGGTGATTTCAATTATCTTGATAGCTTTTGGGACTGTGCTGTTTTCAAAGTCATCCAAAATGAATGCCACATTGGACACATGTGAACATAGAAATACATTATCTCCACAGTACAATCGAGTTATCAGCTGCCACTACAAATGGACTTACTGATGTGATCAAATGAAAAAGGGCTCTTACTATAGAATTTCACTGATATGCACTGCTTAAGATATATGGCCCAAGAAATAACAGAGCAAACAATGCCTATATGCATTGGAATAAATGTTATACTGTACAATGGTAACCTGACTTAAGAACAGCTCGACTTAAGAGCAATTTGACTTAAGAGCGGAAAACTGTTGGCATTTAAACTGCCTCTTGATGTGGCCCATCCATCAGCAGTCCGCTGAGGGTAATCCATACAAGGTGACAGACCCTGGAGCCGTACGCCACTCCATGCCTCTCTGCCACCAGGGGAAAAGGTGGGTCCATGACACCTGAGCTGGGGCCAAACCACCAGCTCCCATTATTGGGAATCCCTTAATTTCCATTAACAACACCTGGAACCCCAACCCATCACATGAGCTGGGCCATGCTCAGGTCCACCAGGCATTTGCAGGTGCAAACAAGTGGCTGTGGCTTCTTTAATGTTTGTTAAGCACAGATTGTAGCCTGAGTTTGAGAGGTATATTCCATCAGTATAAAAAAGGTGCCCCTGCTTATAGGAAATTCCCACCTGCTGAACCCAGCTGCTGCCCTAGGGAGCCACCATATGACCCACTGCATGGGTCACCTTCCATGTTCATCTTGTGTGGGCTCCATCCATCCCACCTCACATGCATCTCAATGAGATATGACCAGAAAATGTCAATGGTTGGGTGAGAGAGGTGCAAGACCTCTAAGTTGGTTTTAACATTGTTTGTTAGACACAAACCATTCATGGTTGGCAGGACATTCTCCCCAATTGTATCAATACTCTATCAGGGGGTCCAGTGCAGCAGATTTGATGACATATCCTGGGACGTCATATCCAAGACGTGTTTTTTTTCTGGTGCACTCCTCATGGTAGGTGAAGGGTGAAACCTCCCTTTGCTGCTGGCCCAAAAGGATAGTACCACCTCCACTTGCATTCCCCCATCAGCTTCCTCACCCAGCTGACTGTGGTACTGGTGCCATTCACTGCCTCTGGGTTGCTTGGACCACCACGCCATCTACAATGAGGAGGCCTGATAGGTTGGCGGTCTGTTTTTATGAAAAAAGCAATATCAGAAGTACAGTTTTGAAAACAAAGTATACCAAATTGACTGCGTGCCTGAGAACATTGCTGTGAGAATTTAAGAGATTTTTGTACGTATTTTTCCCCTAGCGTTTTTCAGAGATCTGTACTATTTCAAAAATTCAGGTTTTAAGGAAAATGTACGTGTGATTTCTCACAACAACGTGTCATTTCTGACATAGAATATATCTTCTCTACCATCATATTTTTAATGAAGTAATTTAGCAAGAGATACCAGGATTAATAACTCTGGATAACATTTTGTGGCATGATGGTGGTGATTATTAGAGGCCTAAGTTACCAAAAAGAGCTGCTGCAATTGTTATCTCCATCACATAACATACTGGATTTTACAACAAATATAAATCTCCAAGATTATAAATAGACTATAAATGAACAACTTACCAACTCTATCCCCTGTGGAAAAGGGGTGTCATCTAAATCCTTTATGGGAAATCTCTGAATTATTTTCCCCAAACCTTCTCCTGATCCTAAAGGGACAAAGGAAAAGAGAGAGCATAAGCATCTATAACCACCATGTGTTTTTCACAAATCTAGGATTCCCAGTCAAAAGATTAATCAAATAAGGCTGGAGATACTTAAATCTATATTGGATTGTAGCCAGTCCTGAAAACTTATCACCAAACATTAAGATAGAACTTAAGCTATTATTTTAAGGACCCAGTTTCCTCAAGTAATTCTGTTTGTAATTTTCTCAGAAAGCAGCAGCAACAGTAAAACCTAGGGAAAATGCAATTTATACTGTTAATACATAAATGTAACATAATGAATTAAACTGCAACCTATCAGACTTATGGGATTATGCAAAGCTGTGCAACAATTCTAAAGTGTCTGTATGTCTAAGCCCTAAAGCTGAGCCCATGGAGTTTGTTCAGGAAACCTAGTCACCACTAGTTCTGAGTGCCAGAAGCAGGTACTGTAGCACACAAAGCTTCCATTGTGAAACTCAGCTACCATATTTCAGCCATGAAAATGGAGGCATCCAATCACTTCTTCAAATGAAACAAGAAAGTAAATTATACTCCAGTCTATACTTTAACTTTTTTCTTTTTTGTCACTTCCACAATCAGTGCAGGAATAGAAGATATAATTATAACTCATTTTTTTACATCATTCTCTGTTGCCCATCATTTCAGACTATAAAACAACTTCCTGTATATTGCACAGTACTGGTTCACATTAATTCTTAATTCGTTCTGAATAATGTGAACTGAGATGGTAAACTTGTCCACACTGCAGCACGTTACAAGTCAGGCCTTTGCAGTCTTAATTCATTTGGCTGGAACTGCTTGAACATTTTCTCTTTTAATTATTATTGATCTGAGTTATATAAGCAAACATTATGTTTCTTTCTCAGTAAGTGAAAGTCTGTAAGTCTGCAAGCATCAAAATTGTCTTTATTGTATTTTCTTCTGCCCTGCATAAAGCAGTTGTTAGTTGGTCAACGGCCACCTTCATGCCTTTATGAAGGGGAAACTAAACCTTATCTTTTTTAAAAATCTTAAAGCCGGTATAAAACACAAAGCTAAACAAAATGCAACAAAGAGAACAGGAACAAAGCACCTGAGTACCTAATACTGCATCATAATCTTATTAGTCATTCTACTTCCTATATACTACTCTGCTCCCTATTCACCACATCACTAGTGCTATTGCGGTGCTGAGATGAAACAGGCATTTACAGCATTTGAATCTAGAAATAACTGATTTATAGTGCAGTTGTCAGAGGTGGGGACTTAAATCACACTGGCAACTCAATTTGTGTTTTTTTTTTTCAATGACTCAGATTCAATGACTCAGATCTCCCTTCTTTCTGGAAAAAATAGCTTACCGTATTTTAATAGCGACTCAGATTTGGGGCTTGGGGCTCAGGACTTGTTACCAAACCTTCAGACTTGGGACTTGGACCTAAAGACTTCCCAACATTCCTGGCAGCCATATTGAGAATTTCATCATCTTTAAAAGACCAGTGCAACTGATCTGTTCTGGGGGAGAGACGTTCTGTTTTGTTTAATCGGCTTAGTACTAAGCAGGTAATAATAGTTTTTTTCCTTGACTTGTCCACTAAACTTATACCATGACTCTATACTCTTTAAAGATAATCTACTTCAGAGAGTTGTGAGAATAAAATGAGGGAAACTGCCCTGAGCTCACTGGAGGAAAGGTGTCATACAAATATACCTCAGAACTACAGAACTGGAAGGGACCTTACGGATCACCTAGTCCAACTCTTGTCATGGGGCACTGTAGGCTATCTCCCAACCTCTGGCTCTGTAGCCAGATATTTAACCACTGAGCTACTAAGCAGTTCTAATGTAACAAATTCAATTAGATAGTAATGGTATAATAGTCAATAGTCAATTATATAGTACTTAGACTACTTGGACACAATGAGATTAGTGGGCATTTATTTCTATAAATATACTGATATTGATTTATAAATATATTTAGTTAACATTTTATTACATTTAGGCCCCACCTTTGTTTTTGTTTTTATGTATTTTCTTTATTATTTCATATTATACTGCAGTATTGCAATCATCTTGGGTTGTAGAATGAATAATCGGAATTTCAATTATTCTTTAAGGGGAAATTTGCTTTGATATACAAGAGTTTTGGATTACAATCATGTTTCCCGAACAAATTAGGCTTGCAAACTAAGGTTTTATTGTTCTTGTTTCTACTATTTGCTGGGCCTCAAATCCTCTGGGATACTTTCCTCAAGCTGCATAATGCTTTTGTGTGCAGTGGCTGCATCTCTTACCTCCAACTTTTTTTTGTCAGTGTAGTGCCCATTTTGCATATGCCCAAGTCTTGGCACAGATGGTCCCTCTCCCCTAATGCCACAGTGTACATAGCAACACCTTATCATGAGATTGATTTGAATTCTGGGCCACGGACACATAGTGAATCCTTTTTGTGAGGAAGAAGAATAAAAGGACACCCAGGTTCCTCCTGCTTGCTTGCTTTCTTACTCCTTTAGCAGAGATGGGTGTAAGGAGGCAGTGCCTTAAATTAGGTCCTTCCTTCATATCCAGTTACATAAATATATATTAAAAGGTGGGAAGCTCCCGAACAGTGAGTTAGGCAATAGGTCCATCTTGCCCAACATTGTCAAGTCAATTCTGACTGACAGTGGCTCTCCAGGCTCTGAGGTGAAATCCTCTCTTAGCCATTAACTGGAGACTCATGTTTGTTTCTGGAACTCTTTCATTCACACACCAACATAACACAGTTCTGTATAGCTTCTGAAACTGGATAAGAGTCAATGTGTTTCATATACAATAGTAGTATGGCAGCTGATATGTTCCATTTAAAAGAAAACTTTTAGACAGAAAATAGGACAGAATAGTAAATTTCAGCTTCCTACTGTGAATTCATGACATGCTACCTACAATAAAGATAGGCTTTCAAAAACACTAATAATGTAATATATGGCATGAGTTTTGAACACGTATGAAAGGAAAAATTACAGGCATGAGACATACTGCTATCTGGCAAAAAACATAACGTACACAATTTCTCACTGTGTTTGCTGTATAGCAAATACATCAAATGCTGTCTGAAAGTTATACTGTAATTATACTGTAACATCCACAAAACGTTTATAAATTCAAGAGTGCAATATCTACAATAAACACATTTAGATGAAGTACCTAGGTTTCCATCCATTCAATCCAGAACAACAACAACAACAACAACAACAACATTGCCTTTTCTGGTTTAAATAACACAGACAAAACATTAAAATCCTAGCACATGTTCTAGTTCCTGAACCTCAGTCACCCTCCGCTTCCTTCTTATATAAATCTCTAGTATTAAAGGTCACATGCCATCTCCAGCATGCCCTTTAAATTCCAGGAGCAAACTGTTAGTGTAACTTACATTCCAGATTAATGAGAAACACGATAAACTGTGCCTCTTTCCTTGCAAGACATGGAATAACAATACATTTAAGATGCCCTTATTTTCAACTCATTGTTTAATGTTTTTGATTCACATGGTTTAGCTTGCTACCAGTAAAGCACAGCAGCAAACATATATGTACAGATATCTATGCAAATATAAACATTTGTATATATATGCCTGCTTCCCCTGCTGAGAAATTATAAACTGTGTAACAGAGTTAGCAGAAAATAAGCTGCTCTACCACTATTCTGTAGCATAACATCACACTATGAGCACATATTCACATTTAGTTACAGTATGAAGTAGCCATTAAAATCACATCTAAATATATCTAAAAGCAAAAAATAAGTCACACAAATTACATTGTAACTTTAAAATCAATAATACAGCTAAAAGGTATAACACAAATTGCAGATGAAAACTCACCATGGTCTGGCAGTTAAGAACAGAAGTATTTATTTAAGTCTCTTGTTAAATAATGTACAGTAGCATAGAGAATCCAAGACTAGAAGAAATTCCAGGTATTCCCCATCATTATATATTCAATGGCTGAAATCCTGCTACAGAAAATTAAGCTCCATAAGGTTGATGACATCATCAATTACAGTGTTTTGCTGGAACTTACAGATTTCCCAATCCCCCCAGTTGTTAGGCTATCTTGCCATCCTTTTTATCAGAAAAGCTGCAGAACTGAGGAATGTCTTTCCAAAAATTGCTCCTGTTGCTTCTTCCTAGTTCTTTTCCCACAGGGAAAACACTGCCGATAGTAAACTCAGCAATGATTTTTTGGTAATTAAATATTTCTTCCTATCCTATGGCTCCCACCAGCTTACCTATAACAAAAGTATAACAGGAAAAACACAGTACATTTGGGGAGAAGGGACTTGGAAATGTATAAATTTCTGACCAGGATTTCAGCCCATCTAGTTATGTTCCTCTTTGGTTGCAGCACATTATCTAACCAAATTGTGGCTATCCACTGAATAGGAGGACTAAGGACTGATTGGCACACTACTGTACCTATACAGGGTATACAGTATGTGATACATAGTTATTGCCTGATACCTGTCATTCTTTCTCTATTCAATTTCATGTATCCACAATTCATTGTCCTTTCGGTTCTTCTCTCTTGAATTCTGGCAGTACTTTCTTACCTTATAGATCTGTCCACAACCACAACCAACCCCCAACCCCCCCCCAAAAAAAACAGGCCCACACAACTGTTGCCTTGTTTGTTTTGCTTTCCTAATATATCTTTTTCCCTGTCCTGTCTCTCTTCAGCTATTCTCCTCATTTCTGATTTGGAGGGCTTGGTCTTTTCATCTCCTTTTAAGCTCATCATGCCATTCATTCAATTTATTCTACAACGTGACCTCCCATTCTCTTCTTACATAATTAAATAAAGTTGTCTTTATTTCAGAATGGTTGGAAGTGAGTTCAAGGCTTCAAAAATATAGTCTCTGCTGAGCCTTCTTTTGCAAACCTCCTTGTGCTGACACTCCAAGACAAATCCTCCTGTAACTCAATGCCCAAAAAATCTAAAACCTGTAACCCCCTTCACACTGGTCCCATCAATCACAAGTGGCTGAACGTTGATTTTCTGCCTCCTAAAATCCGCCACAAGCTCCCTAGTTTTCTTCATATTTAGGTGCAAGTTATTAATTCTACACCACTTTGTCAACTGCCCTACCTAGTCTCTGTAAGCCATCTCACTCTCTTTATCAGAGATGAGCCCAATCACAGTCGTGTCATTGGCAAATTTAATAATCCCATTGCTAGGATAGGCAGAGGCACAATGAAATGTGTAAAGAACATAAAGGAGCGGGCTGAGCATGCATCCCTGTGGTGTTCCAATATTAAGCATATTAAGAGCTATAAGGACCTCTGAGAACGATCTGATGGAAAATCCAAAATCCACCCACAAAGTGATGGTGGAAGCCCTAGACTTCCCAATTTATGGTGTTAAAAGTCAAGCTAAAATCCACAAAGAGCAATCTAGCATAGCCCCTCCCCCACGCTCCAAATGTTCAAGAATAGTGTGGGAAGTGGGTCATCAGTCAGTCACTATAAATTCATATGGGGGGCACTGCTCTCAGTAATTAGCTTTTCTAGTATCTGAGAAACTGGTGCATCATAAGCTAGTCCATAAAACAACTGAACGTTGAGAAGAATGTCACTTTTTAAAAAAAAAAATTAAGGCCAAAAGCCTTTTTCAAATCTTTGACAAGTTCAAATGGCACCAGAAAGTCGGATGAGCCCAATTAGTCAGGAATGCAATACTGCACAAGAATAAGCAAAAATAAGTTCAGGACAGGGCCCTTAAGCATACAGCATAAACAAAGTCACATATAAGGAATACTTGAGAATGGCCTTGTGGGGTTGAAAAGCCCATAATGAAGATGTACATTAGATGAGATGAGAGCACATGATATATTAGACGCTTTTAAAGCTGAGGTAATAGCTGCTCAAAAATGTAGCTCAACATACAGGACCTGAAACACAACCCACAACCCCATTCATTGTACAGTACTGCACTCAACAGCATTTGATGACAACGTTTATTTCATAATATTGCAAAGATGATGTCATCCTGTGGCACATGTATTACAGATTAATTTTAAAGACACTTACCCAAAGTACATTCTATTGACTCTCGTTACTAAAGTTTGTGTGTTGTCATGTCACAGCCAACTTAGAGCAAAACAAACAGAGCTTTCAATGTAAGTGAGATAATTTCGGGAGGCCTTCGGGAGGCCTTTGGCGATGCTTAATTTGTCTTTTTTTTTTCTGCCCGCCATCGTAATCTGCTCTATATCCATCATCAGTGAAGTGCTATTTGGTTTTAATTTTGTACAGCGTGATTTATTTGTCTTGTTTGTCTTGTTTTACTACTGTTTGTAATTTTGATGGCTATAGCAGCCTTGTGTAAGCCACTCAGAGTACATTGTAGATGAGCGGGATATAAATATAACAAATAAATAATAAATAAATAAAGTAAGACCTCTGCATCTGTGGTCTAAAAATATCATACATAGCATGGTATTTGGCCCTCTTGTGGCCAGTTCTGGAAATGCATGTGAAAACATTTTTTCTGTTTACCCCCTTTTTACTATATAGCAGTACCTCGGTTTACAAGTACCTCTGTTTATGATTGTTTTGATAAACGAGCAAAACTTTCTGTTGAATTTTGCCTTGATCAATGAGCAATGTCTTGCAAAATAAGCACCTTCATGAGCCCCGCCACCAGAAGAGAAATGGAGGGGAGAAGAAAGGTTGGGGGAAAGGGAAAAACAAAAACAAAACAAAAATACGCACACACTTAAGTCTTGCCAAGCCCATCCACCTCTTGCCTATCCCTCTGACGCAGCAGCCAGAGCCACCGCCTTCCTTTCAAACCAACCCACCTTCTACTCTCTGGAATCCACATTTCAGAAAGAGAAGTTTCAGCATTGTTATTTGACATCTGTGTTTCTCTTGTTTTAAACATGACAGGGATCTTGCCTAGACCGCTCTCTGAAAGGTGGATTGTGGAGTGTTGGGAGAATTAAGCCAAAGCACCTCTCCTAAATGATTCTTCAGCCGTGTGTGAGAGAGAGAGTGAGAGGAATTTCCTTCGTCCGGAGAACAGGAGGCATGCAGCATCTCCGGCTGCTGCCTCAGAGGAATAGGCAGGGAGGTGTGAGAGTTCAGCAAGAGGAAGAATTGTATCCTTCCCCTCAACCTTTCTTCTCCTCCTGCATATCTCCTGCTTGGTCACGGGAGATCCAGTGGCTGGGTTCATGAAGGAGAAGCTGTGGCACTGCCTGGGAGGAGGGCTCTTCTACTGTTGCTTGACTTGTTCCCTTCCTCCCCAACTCCCCCCTCTTCCTTCTCCTTCCTCGCACACTCACCCATTCCCCCTGCCAGGCCATAGCCTTATTGTTGTTGATGATGTTGGTGGTGGTGATAGTGAAGAAGTTCAAAATCCATGTGGAGCTGGACAAGCTCTCCTCTGTCCTCTTCATCAACAGGACCCTCTTCTCCAAGGTGCAGCTCCTGCAATCCTCTGAGCTGCTGCCGTCACTCCCCTCTCCAAAGCCTCTTTGGAGGGTGCTGACAGCAGCATGAAACCCCACAGAGGTGGAATGGCAGTAATGGTGAGAGGCCCTGGAATGAATTGTTCGAGTCTCCATTATTTCCTATGCGGAAATTTGCTTTGATATATGAGTACAGTAATACCTCAGATAACAAATGCCACTGTTAACTAATAATTCAGATAGCGAATTGAAATTTCCGGGAATAGGGATGTTTTGGATAATGATTTTTTCCTATGGGCTACCTCGGATAACCAATTTTTCACAATGTTTTGCGAAAAAAGTCAACCCATGATGCATTGTACCTGCCCCTGGTTGTTTGTGGAGTGGTGGGAGGAGTTGGAGCACTTTTTTCATCATGTTTTGTAGCCATTTTGGACATTTTTTGCTGAGGGATTTAGGCATTTCAAACTTGGAAAGGTAGGGAGTTGAGGTTTCCTTTCTTTCTTTTGTGTTTTTGCATTAGTTTCATTTGCACTTTTGGCAGGAAGAACCTCGTGGTTGTTTTGGAGCTAGCTTTTATTCATCTTTACACTACTTTTCGTTGCACTTTGGGTGGGAACAGGCTGGGGTTAGTCTTGCTGCTTTCTTTTGTCCATATTTGCAATATTTTCAATTGCTCTGCAAGGAAGAATGGGCTGGGTTTCTCTTGCTGCTTGTGTTTGTCTATGTTTGTATTTTTTCCCCATTGCATTTTTGCCGGGAACAGGTTGGGGGTAATCTTGCTGCTTTCTTTCCTCCATGTTTGCATTGCACTGCAGGGGGGGCAGGTGTTCTGGGGGTAGGTTCCAGCACTACATGCCATTAAAGTGTACTTTATAAAGAGGTCTGAAAAAAAAACCAGGGTGGTTGTTTTTTTTGCCTTTTTTCGGATCTCTGGAACAGATATCAGTTTCCCATTCATTTCAATGGGAAACCACATTTCAGATAATGAATTTTTCGGTTAGCGAATTGACTCGCAGAATGAATTAAAGGCAGTAAGTGTAAGGCTAATCCAAAAACTAATTAGTTATACTTGCCCTGGCTCCCTCATCCCAATACTGAGTGTTTTTAAGGCCAAATTTGTGCCCATGCTGAACTATGGAGCAGAAATTTGGGGCCTCAATAAAGCACCTTTGCTTGAATTACTACAGACCAACTTCCTAAGAAACTTATTACGGACAGACAAAAATACGGCAGCATATGCTGTAAGGGCAGAAACAAGTATATTTGCTCTTGCCAGCCATACAGTAACCAGAGCATTTGCATTCTGGCTGAAGGTCCAGTCGATGAGCCAAGATAGACTTCCCAAGCTTTGCCTAATTGAACAAGCCGCTTCCACCCTTCCCAACTCGTGGGCCAGACAAATCGGTATTATGATTGCCTTCTCTGGGTTGTCAGTCCAAAGTTTGCTTTCCAATGGTCACTTAGCCAAAGTTATCTTTAAACAAAGAGTACAAGATCTTAGTGCCCAACAGGACACGGAGCTCCTCTCTAACAATAAAGCACTAAGCTGGCTAGCAAAAAATAAACAGGTCTTCCAGTGCGAAAAGTACTTAACAATCAGTCTACCACACTCCCTTAGAAGAACCTATACCAGAGCGAGATTTGATCTATTGGAGTCCATGAATAGATATGGGCGCTTTCACAACTTACCCTATCAAGACAGATCCTGCATATGCGGTGCTACCTGCATAGAGGATACAGCTCACATTTCATTTGATTGTGAGCTTTATACAGCTCTAAGACAATCACATTTATCAAAATTGATGGTCAAAATTGCCCACTGGAACACAAACGTTCAGCTTGATTTCCTGCTCAACAGTTCCAAGGTACAGGTTGTCCGTGGTGTTGCTAATTTTGTATGTAAGGCTGCCAGGGTAAGATCCACCTCCATAGATCAAATTGGTGTTCCCTGTAGGGGGGATGCTGACATATGAATGAGAAATTTTTAATCTTGCTATTTTAACTGTGTTTTTAACTGTTTTAACTGTGTTCTTAACTGTTTCTTTTTTCTTCTTCTGTAATTGATATGGCCTGTTGGGCTAATCAATAAATTTGTTGTTTCTTTGTTGTCATTATCCGAGGTACCACTGTATTTTAATTTATGAACATGCTTCCAGAATGCTACTACAGTACAACCCCGTTATCCCCCGATTCACTAACCGCTGATTCAGTTATCCACGGTTGGTGATCAGCCGGTGTGTGTGTGTGTGTGTGTTAAAAATAGGACTTTCCTCTGCCGATGCCCACCAACCTCCTCCTCACTGTGACCGCCACCACGGTGGCCCAGCAAGGCACCCTCTGGAGGGGAGGGGTGGGGAATTTGAATTTCGCACTCAGGAACCTGGCAGCAGATCAGAAGTTTGAGTGGGAAATTCCAAACTAACGATTGGTTGCCTGGGACCCGACCCAAAACTTCAAAGGCCGGGTGGATGGCAGTGAGGAGGAGGAGGACAGGCATCAGTGAGGGTAAGTTTTATTTTTTTATTTTCTCCTTTCCTTGCCGCCACCGCCACCACCACCACCACCACCACCACCACCACCACTGGGGAGCTGAGGCAAAGAGGCAAAGAGAAAGGGTAAAAAACCTTTTTCCCTGGTGGCTGCTACAGTGGGGCTCCCCAGGGTGCTGGTACATTCTCCCACGGCTTTATCCCCTGGCATCCTCTGATAAGACCATTTGGTCTTATCCATGGATTTCATTATCTGTGTGGTGGCCAGGAACCAATCTTGCACGAAACAGGGGTCCTACTGTATTTAGGATTCACTATTATCCATGGCCTCTTCAATGGATCACTGACTTGTCATGGCAAAGGGGCTTGAGTAACTCAGAGAAGCTATGAGCTATGCCATAGGTCATCGTGGAGAGTTTGACTAAATGTGGTCCACCTGGAGTAGGAACTGTCAAGCCACTCCAGTATCCCTGCCAAGAAAACTCCATGGACAGAAAAAAAGGCTAAAAGATAGGATGCTGGAAGATGAGCCCCTCAGGTCGGAAGGTGTCCAACTTGCTACTGAGGAAGAGCAGAGGACAAGGACAAGTAGCTCCAGAGCTAATGAAGCACCTGGGCCAAAGCTAAAAGGATGCCCAGCTGCAGACGTGCCTGGAAGAAAAAGGAAAGATCAATGCTGCAAAGAAATATACTGTATAGAAACCTGGAATGTGAGATCTATGAACCAGGGTAAGCTGGATGTGGTCAAATGTGAAATGGCAAGATTAACCATTGGCATCTTGAGCATCAGCAAACTTAAATGGACAGGAATGGGTGACTTCAGTACAGATGACTATCACATCTACTACTGTGGGAAAGAATCCCATAGAAGAAATGGAGTAGCCCTCATAGTCAACAACAGAGTGGGAAAAGCTGTACTGGGTAGAACCTCAAAATGATAGAATGGTTTTGGTACAATTCATTTTTTAAGAAATTAATTTTAAAATAATTTTAAACTATGATAGAAAACGTAAAAAAGCAGTATACAATAAAGAAAAACATTAAACAAAACCCATACAATATAATCTCTTTTAATCCTGTGTAAACCGCCCTGAGTTCCCATTTGGGAGATAGGTGCGGTATACAAATTTGAAAATAAATAATAAATAAATAACAAACAAAAAGAAAATGACCCTGTACAACCCACCCACCCACCCCCCTTGGGATGTACAGAGTTAAAACTCTTAAGGTATTGACCAGCCCATTTCCCTTCAGAAATACATTGAGTCATCTTTGGGTGTATACCCTTTAACTTTTTGAAATACATATACCAATAGTTTATTACATATTCCATTAAAATCATTAAACTTTCTCAAACCTTTCCTAATTTTAATTTCACAAGTCAATTTATTATTAATGGCCATACCCCATAAGTCTCTATACCATTCCTCCAATGTAATTTGGATATTGGATTTCCAATATTTGGCAAAAAGCAACTGTGCTGTCATTATCATTATAACTACCAATTCCACCTCTTCTTTCTACAATCGTGTATTCATAACCAAATTCGACAATGCCATTTGTAGAGACATTTGAATCTTTTCCCCTAATATTTCTTGTATTTCATTAAAAAGCAATGTCCATTCCATTTTCCTTATCTCACATGTCCACCACATGTATAAATATGTCCCTTTTTCTTTTTTACATCTCCAGCATGTTGAAGAAATTTATTTATTTATTATATTTAACTTTACTGGTGTTATATACCATCTCCAATATACTTATAACAATTTTCACTATTCCTTTATTCCACATTTCCCCCCATTCTTCTTTAATTTCTTTATTAAATATTGTCTAGATAGAAAAATTGCCCCAAATAATCAGAAACCTCTGGGAGAGTATGACATTGTCAATGGATTAATACAGCCATATGCTACATAATTTAAAAACTAATAACCTTTGGATTATAATGTATCTTAACTAGAACATGATCTTTAGAGAGATTTTTTCCTTGAAAAGCATTTAAAGTTTTAAAAATCTGATTTAAATTTTTAAAAATCCGATTTCTTTATTAAAAAAAAACATTGATTTTTATCCGCCCTGTAATCCAGACAAGAAAGAGATGGTCTAGTAAGTCAAAAGGTAGATCAAGTAAAAGGGATTCAGTCAGTGCTGGATGGGGTTACACTCCCTCTGAAAACACAGATGTGCAGCTTGGATGTGCTCCTGGATTCCTCTGAGCCTGAATACTCAGGTTTCAGTAGTGGCCTTTACAGTGAAAATCAGTGTGTCAGCTGTGTCTGGGGGCCCATGCCCGAGTTACATATTGGCTGGATTACTATAACACAGTCTATGTGGGTCTGCATTTGGAAATTGTTCAGAAATTTCAGAGGGTCCAAAATTTATTTTATTTATTTATTTTGAATATTTTTACCCCCACCTTTCTCCTTGGAAAAGGACCCAAGGTGGCTTACAGCAACGAGGGACAATATACAACCCAGAACGTAGAAGACATATTCAAGTTAAAAACAGGGAATTAGAAGAGGCATCTTAGAATACTAAAAGGTAACAGTAGAACTACAAAGAGGACGCAAAAATAAAAGAAAAAGGAAAATAACATGGAAAATACTGGTGTCCTTATGAAATCAATTAGTGCAATCATGGATGGTAATCCATATAAAGTTATATAGTAGGATGTCCCTCATTTTGGAAAACTTGCCTGAAGAGGAAGGTCTTTGCCTGCTTCCAGAAAGACAACAGAGACGGGCAGTCCTGGCCTCGCAGCAGACACATTGTTAACTGGGGCTGATTACAGAGAATATATAACAGCCCTATTACAACAGCTCCACTGGCTGCCAACCTATAAAGCCATAAACAACTTTGATCCAAGCCACTCCAAGGACTGCATCTTCCTCTATGAGCCTGGGTATTAAGATAATCAAGAGAGGCATTTCTCCCTGTCCCATAACCCTCACAGGCACATTTTGGTGGGGACACAAGAGAGGGCTATCTTCTGTTGCTGCTTCCAGACTCTGGAACTCTCTCCCATGGGAAGTCGGGCTGGCCCCATCTTTGCTGTCCTTCGCAGGCAAGCAAAGACCTTTCTCTTCAAACAAACTTCTCCTTAGTGACTGGTAGTCTGTGAGGGTCTATTGCTTTTAGAAGTGCTTTAGTTTTTATTTTATTTCTTTAATAAAACAAATAAAACACTTGTTTAATTCTTTTTAAATATTTGGAAACTTACTGTATTTAGCGTTTGTATACAGTGGTATCTCAAGATACGAATGCCCCTACGGTAATGAAAAACTTGAGATGCAGAAAAACATTGTGGAGATGGGATGCCTCATCATATGAAAATTTAACCCTATTTTTTTTCAAAATGTGAAAAGTTTCCCCAGGAAACATTGTGCCTGAGAGTTTTATAGTGCCACTCCCATGCATGTAATCATTGGAAATGGAAGATAAAGATTACAAACGAAAGCCCCGGTTCCGTTTGCAATGCTTACCTTCCATGCATGCAAAGTAACCATTGCAAACGGATGGTAACCAATGAAAAAGGAAGAGGATCGTTGCAAACAGAAGGGAACCACTGAAAACAGAAGCGGGGAACAGGGGCTTCTATTTGCAATGATGTGCACAAAGCACTGCCCTTGTTTTTGAGCCATTCTGGAAATATTTGGATTTGGGGGTCTTTTTATAACTTTTTTTTGTTGGATTTCCAAAGCAGTTGAAAGGTAGGGAGCTGAGCTTTCTTGTTTCCATGGCTTTTATTGTGCTTTTTGCATTCAGGGAGGATGTGATTTCCCACTTTTTGGACTTTTTCCAGACCTCCAGAACAGATTAATTGGTTTCCCATGCATTTATATAGAAACCTGTGTTTCAAGATACAAAATTTTTATAATACGAAGCACCCCTTAGAAAGGATTAATTTCATATCTAGACGTACCATTGTATTGTCCTTTTAATAATGTGAGATGCCTTGCATTCTTTTGAGGAGAAAGGAGGGGGCAAAATATATTTTAAATAAATATCACAATTTTGACAAAACTTTGCTATTGGTGAGGTTGGGCAGACTGGAAAAAGCTGTCCATAACTTCTGGAATGTTCCATCTTGTCTGTCCCCGCCCTCACCCCATTAAGCATATATTCTAGTAAAGACAAGTACACCCAGCACTCACAGTAATTTCAACCAGCAAGTCTGTTCTTTTTCCAACAGTATGGAAGGGGGAAATACTTCCAGAAAAAAACAGAATACAATAAGAAGAATTCCTGCCAGCATTTCACTCTTAGGTCCCCACAGACCTCAGGCTTATGCTGGCTGGATATTTCAAAATTTATAGACATGACCTAAGATCCCAAGATAAATCATGGGACAGGACTAAAAGTCTTCACATTGAAATATCCAGGGAGTGAAAGCCACCTGTGAGAATGGAATGTTCATTTCAGCTAGGACAGATTTGTTGGGCCAAAATATGCATTATTTCTGCTAAATAACAGATATATTAATAACAATAGAAGTTATGGCCTCAGTACATGTTACACTGCATGTCTATCCAGTCTTTAATCCCAAATCCAGATCTTAAAGTTAAGATCTAGCAGCAAACCATAATTTGAGTAGGCCGACTGAATCAACAGAACTTATAGTAGCAACAACTCACAAAATCTTTATGAGAATTACTCATAAATGAGAGATACCTACACACACACACCCCAAAAAAGGTGATCATCATGGTTTATTTATTTATTTATTTATCTTTGCATTTTTGCATTTCTATACTGCACCAATCAACAATATCAATAACAACACAATACAGTACAGTGGAACCTTGTTAATCTGTTCCACGGGTCCCTTCATCATTGCAAAACACATTTTCCCATAGGAATGCATTGAAAACCTATTAATCCATTCTGGAGGGTTTTCAATGCATTCCTATGGGAAGGCTGTCCCAACCCCCCTTAATCAACGGACAGCCAAAGGCTGTTCCCCCTGCAGCTGACAGATAGCTGATTTGGACAGCTCCAAGTTGTCTGTTGCCTTCGGCTACCGGTGATTAAAGGGGTTTATCCCCAACCGAGCAAAGGGTGGAAGCTTTCCTTCTTCTTTGCTTCCCTCGCAAACAGCACGGGCAATGGGAGCAAGCCGAACCTCAGAAGCGGCTGCCTGGGAAGCACACCTCTTGCCTGGCAGCTGCTTCCAAGGCTTGGCTCGCCTCCATTGCCAGGGCTGTTTTTGAGGGAAGCGGCAGCAGCGGTAGCAGAGATCAAAGCGCCGCCATCTCCTCTTCGCCCTAGTCTCCTGCCTTCCCTTCCCTGTAACACCCAGGGATCGGATGATACAGGGAAGTTAAAGCAGTCAGGCTTTTGAATTTCACGCACCCAGAGCCCGTGAAATTCAAACACATGCCCTGTAAGATTATTTTTTCTCAAGATATCGGGTAGGCAAACCACATCTTGTAAAAATTGCCTATCCCTGGAAATTTCATTTGTCTTACAAATAATTTGTCTTACAGGGCATTGGTCTTGCAAGGTACCACTGTACAAACATTGTATTGACATCAAGAGTTCCCTTGGGGAAATTGGTGCGGTTTATAAATCTAAAAATAAATCAATAAAATAAATAAAAATAAATAAAATATATTTACATATATATTTACATATATATATAATATATTTACATAAAAGAGCATACAGTAGCTTTCCTCCTTCATTAAAAGCTTTGATGCTCAGCATGTGTGGGAATTCTTGACCATTCTGTTTTAGAACGAAATTGCCAGGAGTCCCAAACATGTCTTCTATTCACTTCCACCACTCCTTATAGTTTTATGGGGGATCTTCAAAAATATTTATAACTCAATAGAATAACCAAGTAGACAAGGTCTGGATATTAAGACTATACTCCATCAATACCTTGCATAACAAGCTTTCAAGTTTTATAACATTTATTAAAGGAATACAGAAAAAGGAAAGTAAGGCAACTAAAAGTAGTATTGCTAATTAGAGAAAATAGTTCCACAATCATAAAAATGTGAATACAGATTTCAACATGAGAAAGAAAACCCTAGCACTTATTTTCTCTATTTTAGAAAAACAAGTTTCATCTTTGCCTGAACAATTCTCAGTCATTCTCAGAAACAGATCAGGGAGACACAGAATGGGTCATCTGGTTAATTAACTGTAATCTCCCTTTGGAACCAGTGGGGAGCAGAGAGCAGACGTATCAGAAGGCATGCTCTGGGAGTAAACAGGCTGCCAGGACTGGAACTTCAGTTTATATAAGGCAAACCTGTTGACTTTTCAGACTTTTTCAACCAGCGAATCAGAAAGAGCAGCATAGGAAACAGGACAGGGAAGTGTGAAATATCTGTTTCAGAAGCTAAGCATACAGCTCACCCAGGAAATGTTATCAAGTCCCTTGAAATCTTCTTTGATTAGAATTGCTCATTCCTTCACAGCATGTCTCTTCTGTGGTGCCAAAACAAATTTTGCTACTTGATAGGTAGTGTCTACATCCCTGTCCACAAGCAGCACAGAAAGCAGAGCCAAAGGGGGTGGGGTGGCGGTCTATCATACAAACATCTAAGAATAACAGTGAGAAATGGGCATCTGGGGCACTCACATAAGGGACAACCTAATAAATATAATGGAAAATATCTTATACCTATCCTGATCCACAAATACAGAATCTTTGATGCAATGGGATGTTACCAAATCTCCCCTCCAAAATAATTGACGGCATACACTGAAAGTACAGAATTGTGAATGGTTTTCTTAAAGGGGCTACAGAAAGAATGATAAAATTAGTTGACAAACTGAATTATGTTTTGTATAGTGCGGGGGTCGGCAACCCGCGGCTCCGGAGCCGCATGCGGCTCTTTGGAACCTTTGCCGCGGCTCCGGGAGGTGGCGGGCTGGCCGGCTGGCCGGCATGCAAGTAGCGGCCCCGGGGCAGCCAACGGGGAGGCGCAGGGCCTGGGAGGGGTGCGGCGATTGGCCGGTGAGGCGGGGAGCCGGCAAAGCGAGCGGGTTTGGGTGCCCCCTCGCGGCTGAGGCGTCGGCCTGAGAGAGCGGAGGCTGGCGGGCGGGATGTGCCTCAGGAGCGGCGGCGGCGGCGGCAGCGGGGCAGGAGCACGGCTGAACTGAGGCACCGGGAAGGAACCCCCAGCGCCCACCCCACCCCCACCCACACGTGGGCCGTGGTTTGGGCTCCACCGAGGAGCTGCTGCTGCCGCCCGCCGAGTGCGTCTGCCCGCCGAGGGCGTGGGAGCGGGAGAAGCCGGCGCCATCGCCATCCCGCTTGGAAGGGAGGACGGGAGCGCGGTGGCACCGGCGGCGGCGGCAGCAGCAGCAGCAGCCGCAGACAGCGCCCCCGGAGGTCCCGGGTGAGTGAGAAGAGCAGCCGCCGCACCAGCAGCAGCAAGAGGAGCGGCGGCGGCGGCGGCGCGGGACTGCGGCGAGGCGCCGGGAAGCAACCCCCGAGATGGCGGCGGCGGCTTTGGGAGCACTGCTGCTGCTGCACGGCTCCGGCGGCTCGGCTCTGGGTTGGCGCCTGCTGGCGCTGCTGCTGGTGGTCGCTCGTCCCCCTCACGGGGTGGCCCGAGGGGCCAGCCTGGCCGACAACGTGGTCTGGGCCGTGAACGCTGGCGGGGAGGCCCACGTTGACGTCCACGGCATCCACTTCCGGAAGGACCCGCTAAGGACGGGTGGGGCGAGGTGAGGAAGTGGAACTCCCTGCCACAAGATGCGCCCTTGGCAGGGCCCTTCCTTTGGAGTGGGGGGCAGCGGCGCCACACACCCCACCCCATCCACCCACTCACAAAGAGGCCCCCATGCTCCACTCTCATGGTCCTGCTCAAGGGGGGGCCCTCCAGGGGCGGTGGGACTACAAAGCCCACGAGCCTTCCACCCCAGCCTCCATGGCTGTGGCAGATGGAAGTGGTGCTGCTGCTACCCCAAGATCCAGAGGGCCCCCTCTGTGCCTCACGCTGAGTGCAAGGAAAGGGAGAAAGGAAGAGCGAGGGAATCTGGAGCCACTTGTTTCTGTAGATTGCAATGTTGGTGATTTACACACACACACACACACACACACACACACACACACACACACACACACACATTTTGATTTAGTGGGGGTGCTCTGGTCTTCTCCCGACACCAGAAATACAGTGGTAATAAAGGAATTAATTCGCTCCAAATGAAATTATGTTCAGCAAATTTTCCTTTATACAAATTTCCCATAGGTCTGCATTGAAAATAGAGTGATCCCATTTTTATGTTGTAGAGGTGATTATGTTAAGCAAATTTCCCCTATCTCCAGAATATTTTATGTTGTACAGATTTTATATTATACAAACTGTTTGTTATACAAGGGTCCACTGTATATAAATAAGCAGCCATGGCTCCACAGAGAAGACAGTAGGTTCAGAAGAGTGTTAGCATTAAGGTAAGAAACAATATATGCAGTGTTATATTTTTTTTAAATGTTGCAATGGTTTTGCGGCTCCCAGGTTTTTTCCCCCCGTCGGAAACGGGTCCAAGTGGCTCTTTATATCTTAAAGGTTGCAGACCCCTGGTATAGTGGATACCAACGTGAATATTGATGTTTAGAAGGTAATTAAAGATGTGGCTCTTTTTCCACACCAACCCTAGTTGATCACCTTTCCCACCCCACTCTGTCTCTCGATCCACTTCTATTTAGTCCATATATTACAATAAAACATAGGATACTGCTGAGTATTTCCTCTAGAACAATGCTGCTAGTTGGCTTCTTGGGAATTTAAAGCAGGTAGGGACAACATGAGTCTTCTCAGATGTTGGATCAGTCCTTGCTAGTACAGCAAACATCATAAGAACTATGATTCAAAATAATCAAAAATATAGGTTCTGAAAATCCTGATTTAAAGCCTTTATCATTCTATTCCTTATCAACTCTCCCACCAAGTACTTGATAAACATGCATATTACATGTCTTCTTCATAATATAGCCTTGTCATTTATGGATTTGTATTGAATCTATCTTGTTTCTAAATTCTAGATCAGTTTCTGTGGAAACCAGTCTATTTGGCTTCCATTTAACCTATTGAGATGTAGTACAGGCATACAATAGGAACTTGCCAAGTTTACTCATTATGAAATGTGATTCTAAATTTAAGCCATTCAAAATTAAGCCATGTTGCCTAGTTCTTGTGTAGTCAAAGTAATAGGGTGTTTGTAAGCGAATAAGCCTGTACCAAAACCAACTACATTATGTATTTATCATTCTTTAATGAAAAGTACAATACTGTACATGTGTATAGATGTTGCTTATTGAACCTAATAAATAAAAAGGTTTTTAAAGGCTAGACCAGTGTTGGTTGTCATATGTACTTTACATGAAAATATGCTTCCCGTATTGTTTCATTCATAAAACGTAAAAAGTGTTAATTTTAAAATAAAGCAAATAATCAATCCCCAGTGTTATCAAATACCAGAGATTTAGTATCACCCTCTTGCAGAGAATTTATATTCTAGTTCTTCAAATCCAGTTTAAACTTATAAAAATCAATTGCTCATTACTGAAATCATATTGTGAGTTACAAAGTGTGTAGCCAACATATTTTTGATGCTCCCATGCCTTCAAGTAACACCTGCAAAAACCCACAGATTTTCAAGAACTAATTGCACAAGGCTTAGGAGTCTGTTTTAGGCATCAATCAGTATTTATAAAATCTGCAAGTAAAACAACAAAAGAAACTTGCAAACACACATTTCAGATTTCAGAAGTGAAGCAGCACGCATTTAGAACTAGGACCGTTATGTACAGTCTGCAGATAAATTAGTGACTTTGACTTTCAAAATTGATCTAAGTATCAATTGATCTGAGCATCAATTATCTTAACAAGTACACAAGTTGCCTTCTTTCTAGGAAGTCAATTAACACTGCAACTTTATACATGTCTATTCTATTTTTATGTTCAATGGATAATAGAAGAATCTGTTAAAATCCTGTTGACATAACTCATGCTGTATAACCAGCAACAGCATTTATGCTAAAATCAAACATTTCTGACTTCTTCCAAACAGAACAGGGCTCACCTGTAATCCCATTAACTGTTGGGCAGCCATAGGAGCTGCAGTTCAGTCCCCAAATGCTAGAAATCATTACTGCTAGGATAATTTTACTGCCAGAATTAAAGACCCCCTCCTCTTGTTTTATCTCTCTTCCCTTCTCCCCCACTTCCTCATGATGAATAAGAAAATACATGGAAACCTTCAGAACTTTGGGAGAGAAATCAGAAATATACAGTTTACAAAAAAATGATGCTGCTGGTGACATCATCAACCTTAAACAGCATAAGTTATGGCAACAGAGTATCAAACCAATTATTATGACTCATGGCAACCCTCCCTAGAATTTCTAGGTATAACATATACAGAAATAGTTTACCAGTATCTCTTTCTGCTGGTGCTGTGGGATTATGCAGCATGGCTAAGGTGACATAGGTGGCAGGACATATATGCCTCTTCACCACACGAGCTCCAAATGATTTCAGCCGACATCTTTCTTCTAAAACACTGTGGAGATTTAAATTCACCTGGCTCTTCAGACAGGTGCTCTATTTCAGTTCAACAAGCCTTATTCTTGGGTCAACAGGTTGGGCTACAGCCATAGCATCCAAGTGATCCTTGAAGAGAACCTATTCTCTCTCTTCCTCTCCCTCTCCCTCCCTCTCCCCCTCTCTCTCACACACACAGGGGGGGGGGAGGGAGAGGGAGAGATTCATTGTCATAGTTAAGGACTCTCCGTTAATAGTTGTGCCACTGTTCTGGTTGCATATGCCAGATTCAAAATAGCTAAAAGGAAGTACCTCTTCACTCAGCACGAAGCTGAACCAAAGACTCTACTGCTACGTGGTGTAAGGATGGTTGCCACCTTGGCCACCTTTAAAAGAGAATTAGTTATGTTTCTTCAGGTTAGCTACCTTCTCAGCAATATTACATATTGCCTCCTCAACACAGAGCCTGCTGAGAGCTTCCAGACCAATGTTTCTGTGCCAGGAGAGTCCTCTACCAGCTGCCACTCCCACAAGTCCTGGGTGAGAGCCAGAGGGGCTGCTTCCAGCCTTCCTTGTGGTGAATTTGGCCTCAGACTCCTACAAACTTCCAGGACCAGGTCCTTGCTCCTCTGCTGCCTCAGCTGCCCCACCTGCACAAGAGGATGCCCATCCGTGAGGCTTCTGCTGGAGAACAGGAGGGTCTGGGGGGACTTGGGGGGCAACCAATAGCAATTATATTGGGCAGGGGAACATTCGCTGATGGGGGTAAAGCATGCCTGTGTAGAAGAAGGGAGGTTAGGTATTTTACCTCTATCCTCCCTTCTAGCTCTATCCCTGGCCAATCGGTACCAGGTGAACATATCAGCCAGCCCCCAGGCCACATGGTGCTGTTGCAGAACGCCAGCTCGGCAAAAAATATGACCACCCTTATCCATGATTTAATTCTGGATGATGGTGCCAACCTGGCATGCATTACTGAAACATGAGTGAGAGAAGAAGTTCCCCTGTCTCAGATGTGCCCCCTTAGGTAGATGGTACACCACCAGGGTCACCTGGAGGGCCAGAAAGGGGGTGTGGTGATAGTCTATAAGGATTCCATCTCCCTTGCCAGGACCCCTGTCCCCTTAGGAGGAGGTCTTGAGGGCCTGTATTGTGTCTTAGGCTGACGAGACAAACTGGGGATTCTGTTGTTGTACCACTCACCCTGCTGCCTACCAACAGTCTCCCTGCTTGAGCTGACAGAGGTGGTCTCAGACTTGGTGTTGAGGACTTCCAGACTGTTGGTGCTGGAGGAACTCAACCTTCATGCTGAGGCCACCTTGGCAGGGACATCTCCTGAAAAAGGCCATATGGCGACCTAGTATTCTCAATGGGGGTCCAGATGTGGAGGGATTAATCTTGACCCCTTTGTCATGTTTGGACTATTTCCTGGTAAAGTTTAGACTCTCTGCCACTGCTGCCTTCTTCAGGGTTGGGGAGATCAATTAAAATGATCCACCCCCGGAGGGCAGGCAAACATGGATCCTGAAGGATTCCTGAGGGGGAATTTCCAGCTGATATGGTTGCCATGCCTGTCAAAGCCCAGGTTGCCTTGTGGAACAAGGAGATGGCCTGGGAGGTTGACACAATCGCACCTAAGTGCCCTCTCCCAACCCGCAGAGCCTATAAGGCTCCATGGTATACAGAGGAGCTTTAGGCAATGAAGTGGGTGGGGAGATGGCTTGAGCGCAGGTGGAGAAAATATCACTGCCATTCTGACCAAACACTAGAGCCCATTACTGAGCCTATTCTGTGACGATACAGCTGGTGAAACAGCAGTATTTCTCCAATCATATTGCTTTCTCTGAGTGCCGCCCAGCGGAACTACTTTGAGTGGTCCTGGATCTTCTTCAACCAGATAATCCTGTGGAGGTCCCAGGCCACTCAGTGGCTCACTGTGGTGAATTTGCCACTCACTTTGAGGGGAAAATATCTCAGATTCACTCCACTGTTGATATCGAGTCCACGGTGGTATTCAGTGCTCCGGACTTATGTCATAAGTTATTAGATGAGTTTCAGTTGTTGCGGCCTGATGATGTGGACAGGGTGCTTGGATCTGTTTGTGCCACCACTATACAACGCGACCCTTGCCCATCATGGCTAATAAAGGAATCTGCCGGGGGGGGGGTTGATTCAGCCACTCCTAAAAAAGCCTAACCTGGACCCACGGCTGGTGGTCAATTACCAACCAGTGGCAAACTTCCCTTATTTGGGCAAAGTGCTAGAGCGTGTGGTGGCTGAGCAGCTCTAGGCTCTCCTGGATGAAATGGGTTATCTAGAATTTCAGGGGTGTCCCAACTTTTTGCAAGGAGGGCCAGATTTGGTGAGGTGAAAATGTGTGTGGGCCAACCATTCAGCTGCATTTGGCCGCCAGGCTGGAGTTTGGACAAGCCTCTATGACAGGGGTGCACAAACTTTTTGTAAGGAGGGCCAGATTTGGTGGCTGAGAATGTGTCAGGGGCTGGTTGCTCCCCGACCCTGCCATCCCACTGCAAGTGTCAGTGTTAGCGGACATGGGGCGAAGGAGGGGGAGGGAGGGGCGGGCCAGCCAGCCGCGGGCCACTCAGAATGGCCTGAAGGGCCGGATTTGGGCAGGCCTGCTCTATGACAAGCAAGGAGGCCGGGAGAATGCTGGGGGTGGGTAGGCTGGGCGGGTGGCTGGGGGGACCGACAGAGGCAGGGAGGGCAGGCAAACCCTAAAACTGCAACCTGACATCTCCATCCAGCATGGGGAGGGGCCAGCTGGCAGGGATGCGTGACAGGCTGAGTTGGCGGCTCGAATTTTGAAATTGCCCCACATTTGGCCTACCTAGACCACTAGGTAGTGGGGCGGCTTTAAAAAATTGTAAAGAAATAAAATAAATAAATAAATATGCCTTTGTAAATTGCATTTTAACAACCAGAGAACTTGAGAGGCAAGGTGCAGCTGCATTTGTGTGCTGTTTGTGTGAATGCCACAGACAACTGGTTGATCATAGTCAGAACTGTATTCTGAACAGTATTATAGGCTGCCTTGGATCCTTTTGGAAGAAAAGAGGCATATGATATGAATATTTCAATTTTTTTAAAAAAGATAAACTAGGCAGGCCTTAAATCTGATCTAAATTTTTCTTTGTATTTTCTCATAAAATATTTATTTATATTTTTCCAGTATTTGACATACACCTAGGTCTTGGTTTTCAACTCATCTTCCAAATGGCGTAAGACTAGTACGACCACAAGGTACACTGTAAATATAGAGAAAGCATGCACATAGTTTTAGTCAGCAGCAAGAAGTTTCACATATTTCTTCCAGTCTGGAGACCAGCTGGTATATAGTTCAATGTTTAAAAGACAAAACAGTCTTCCAATGCCCAGTTCCATTCTAAATGATGCAAATTAACTACCACAAGCTAAAGAAAGGCAAGTTTCCAGAGCCTGACATAGCAAGAATTGTGTCCCAGTGGTTCCAAATAGTTCAGATGTTTGGATTTAAGCCATATATAAATCAGGACAAACATGTCAAAATGGCTTCATTCAAGCATCTGGAAAATGCCTTGTGCACTGCAAAATCTTTATAAAAAGTAGAATCAAATTGAGTTCCAGTACAAGAAGCCAACCCATTAAAAACAGTTCATCCCAGCTTCATGAATGCATAGGACAACTCTTCCATATGCAGAACAACACATTTGGTCTATAAGCCCATATGCACACTGTGTCAGAAACAGATGTCTTGCATGCATCTGTGGAGAATACAATACTTTCAATACGAATACACATATTTTCTTTGCCCTTAAATTTAGGTTTAGTTCATAGGTTACGACAATGAAATGTCACCACATGACAGTAACAATAGCTGTTACAATTCAATTGTGACATCTGGAAAATCTTAAATCTTGAGCTTCACAATGATCCTAATGGTATAAAAAAAACCTATTAACCTTTTGTGACTAAGGAAGAAGTAATCATCATCTGATTTGCTGCTTTTTCTATACTACTAGTGTCTCATCTACATCAATTCACCTTTATAATTTCCCTTTATCAGAACAGAAGACACAATCAAGTCCTTCTCTTGCATCTGTGCTTTCTCATTTGTCTATTTTCTCTTAGAACATGAGAACATAAGAACATAAGAAGAGCCATGCTGGATCAGGCCAAGGGCCCATCTAGTCCAGCTTCCTGTATCTCACAGCGGCTTCACCAGATGCGTTTGGGAGCGCATGAGACTAGATATCTGTCTCCTGATACTACTCCCCTGCATCTGGCCCTTGAAGTACCCTGGTTTTAAAGCCTGGAGATTACACATCTCCATCATGGTTTGTAACCTGTGATGGACTTTTCCTCCAGGAATCTGTCCAATCCCCTTTTGAAGGCATCCAGGCCAGATGCCTTTACCACATCCTGTGGCAGGGAGTTCCATAGACTTACAACGTGCTGGGTGAAAAAATATTTTCTTTTGTCAGTTCTTACTCTCCCAGCCCTCAATTTGAGTGTATGTCCCCTAGTTCTGGTATTCTGGGAGAGAGAGAGGAGCTTCCCTCTATCCACTTTACTCATACCCTGCATTATTTTGTATGTCTCAATCATATCCCCCCTCAAGCGCCTTTTTCCAGACTAAAGAGGCCCAAATGTTTTAGCCTTTCTTCATAAGGGAGGTGCCCCAGCCCAGTAATCATTTTAGTCGCTCTCTTCTGCACCTTTTCCAGTTCCACTATGTCTTTCTTGAGATGCGGTGACCAGAATTGTACACAATACTCCAGGTGGGGCCTTACTATTGTTTTGTATAATGGCATTATAATGTTGGCTGTTTTATTTTCAGTCCCCTTTTTGATAATCCCTAGCATGGAATTGGCCTTCTTCACTGCTGCCACACATTGGGGAGACACCTTCATGGAGCTGTCCACCAACACACCTAGATCTCTTTCCTGATCCGTCACGGATAACTCAGAGCCCATGAGTTGATAGATGAAGTTTGGATTTTTTGCCCCAATATGCATTACTTTACATTTGGTTACATTAAAACGCATTTGCCATTTCTCAGCCCATTCCCCCAATTTGGAGAGATCCTTCTGGAGCTCTTCACAATCTTCTCTGGTTTTCACCACACGGAAAAGTTTTGTGTCATCTGCAAACTTGGCCACCTCACTGTTTATCCCTGTCTCCAGGTCATTTATGAACAGATTGAAAAGCACCGGTCCAGGACAGAGCCCTGGGGCACACCGCTTTTCACTTCTCTCCATTGTGAAAATTTCCCATTGACACCTACTCTTTGTTTCCAGGATCTCAACCAGTTCTCAATCCATAAGAGGACCTGTCCTCTTATCCCCTGACTGTGCAATTTTCTCAGCAGCCTTTGGTGAGGGACTGTGTCAAAAGCCTTTTGAAAATTCAGATAGACTATATCCACCGGTTCACCCAAATCCACGTGCCTGTTGACCTTTTCAAAAAATTCTAACAGGTTTGTCAGACAAGATTTACCCTTACAGAAGCCATGCTGATTTTCTCTCAGCAAGGTTTGTTCTTCTATGTGTTTTAAGATTTTCTCTTGGATGAGGCTTTCTGACCTTTGTGGATGAAGGCCACACATGTTTAGTGTCAGTCAGGCAAACTCTCATGTAACTTTCATACATTACATTGGGCATGATTCTTAATGCAGCTAGCAGAGGAGTGGAAGGCTCTTAAATGCATTTTGTATATGGCAAACTATGTGTGGCAGGTATTATTATTCAAGTTTCTTGCTGATGAAGCTTGTCCACATACTACTGGAGTTGGAAAGAACATGCAATTGATATTTTCAAATGAAAAAAATCAATGCTGTCTGAAAAATTCCCAGGTATACCTTCCCCAAGATGATGAGAGGAATGGCACGACACTATCATACCACACCCAGAAAATGGCAGTGTTAGGACCACACATGTCAGCTGAAGATTATTCTGCTCAACAGTTGCTTCAATTATGCTTTTTCTTGTCCACATCTAAAAACCACATTAAGTTCCATTTTAAATACAGCCTTTCTGCAGTCTCCAAAAGTATGGAAGAACCATTCAGAAACAATTTGATTACACTGCAATTGAGATATCTGGGAATACATAAAATATAGCTATTCTATACCAGTATAGTACAAAAGTAAAGATGGACCATCTCTTAGTCATTAATAAATATGCTTACAATCTCTGTTGCTGTTTATTTGGCTGTTCACAAAGAGTACACGGATAGTACACAGGTACTACTTTTGAACATCAGCTCCCTGTCCAGACTGAAGATGCAAGATCATACCAGTTAAGAACAAGGCTGTGGAGTCGGTAGATAAATGTTCTGACTCCGACTCCTAAGATTTTTTTACTTCCAACTCCGACTCTCTGACTCTGACTCCTCTGTGTTAATATGCAAATTTATTTACTATTTACTTATTTACATAAAGTAAATATTTACATATTTACTTAATCCCTTATCAGTGAGAGGCTAGGTTACCCATGGGCGCTGCGTAACAGCAGAACACAACACTATGGAAGTATAAGTATTGCCGCTCCTCATTGTGCATTGCATGCCATTTAGTGAAGCACATGAAAAGCATGCTTCTTCATGGTCACTTAACATGTTCATTTTGCGGTTACGTGAGGCATTGCATGCATTATCTTTATTCTTACAGTAGAGAAATGTCTGTGAAGCTTCTCAGTCATGCAGGTGAGTTTATCTGGAAGTTGAGTCATGGCTACTGGACTTCTTTTTTGAGAGATAGAAACGTTTCACTGTTCATCCAAACAGCTTCATCAGTCTGAATACAGCATGTGCAAGTACTCCATCTTATAGTCAGCTTTGACCTCTTGTCACCCTGGTCTGACTTAGGCTCATAAGATGAACAATAGCCTGAACAGGCTTGTTAGGAAGACAATAGTATCCATAGCCTTAAGGCAGGGGTGCCCAAACTTTTTGTAAGGAGGGCCAGATTTGGTGGCTGAGAATGTGTCAGGGGCCGGTTGCTCCCCGACCCTGCCACCCCACTGCAAGCCCCACCCATTGACCCATAAGCCCCACCCACTGACCCCTTGCAACCCCACCCGCTGGAAGGAAGGCGGGGACCAAGAGAGTGAGGGAGGCAGGAAGGTGGAAACCAAGAGAGGAAGGAAGGAGGGTGGGGAACAAGGAAGGGAGGGAGGGAGGGAGGGAGGTGGGGACCAAAGGAAGCACAGGGAGCCGTGGCCACAGGTTGCCCCTTGGAAGAGGCGATCTGTGCGACCTTGCACCCCCCAAGCTCCCCAGCGGTGGCGACGGCTCACCTGCCAGCCGACCCAAAGCTCTTTGGCGGTGGCCTGCCCACCCCCAGACATTCCCCAGCAGTGCCTGTGGTGGCAGGCCACCCAGCCGCCCAAGCTTCCCAGAGGTGCCAGTGGCGCGGCCTGCCCGATCACTGTCCCACACGTGCGCCAACCTCACAATGTTCCCGGCTATGCTGGTGGCGGCTGCCCACCCCTGTGCTGCCCTGCGTGCGTGCGCCCAGCTTCACAAGGTTCCTGGTGATGCCGCTGGGGACAGCCTGGCCGTGTGCCACCCTCACAAGCTTCCCGGCAGTGTCAGTGTTGGCGGAAGATTTAAAAAAAAAACATGGGGCAAAGGAGGGGGAGGGAGGGGCGGCCACTCAGAATGGCCTGACGGGCCGGATTTGGCCCCCGGGCCGGACTTTGGGCAGGCCTGCCTTAAGGTGAACAATGGCCTAAGGTGCTGAAAGCCATCAAGAATGGTTCGTTAGCTATGGCCTTGGTGGTGAAGGCTTTTTGATTTGTCTTTGGAAAGCTTTTTGATTTGTACTTTGGAAAGCACAGCCTGATAAGTAGCAGATAGACTATGCCGAAGCCCACCACCTCTGTTGAGGGAGGGGTTTTTCAATGCTCACATGAATCACTTCCCTCTCTCAAACCACCTCTCTTCTTTGTCTAATATGTGTACATCCTCATCTTTGAAAAAGTGCCCTTTGTCCTTCAAATGGAGGTGTACTGCTGATTCTGGTCCTGAGCTGTTACCCCTCCTATGTTGGGCCCTCCTTCTGTTTAATGGCTGTTTAGTTTCTCCAATATAGAGGTCTTAACACTCCTCACTGCATTGGACTGCGTATACTATATTGCTCCTTTTATGGTCTGATATCGGATCCTTTGGGTGGACAAGTCTCTGCCTTAGTGTGTTTGTGGGTTTGAAATAACCAGGGATGTGGTGTTTGCCAAAAATCCTTTTAAGCTTCTCCGACACTCCAGCCATGTAAGGAATGACCAGGTTCTTCCGTCGGGTCTGGGTCTCAGACTGATCCCTTGTTCTTCTGGGATGGCCCACTGCTTTGTTGAAGGCCCACTTTGGATATCCACAGGTCTTAAGTGCTGTCTTCAGGTGCCTGTCTTCCTTCTTCTTGGCTTCTGTGGAGGTGGGGATGCTCTCTGCTCTGTGGCTTAGGGTCATGATGACTCCTAGTTTGTGCTATAATGGATGGTGGGAGTCAAACAGTAAGTATTGATCTGTGTGGGTGGGTTTCCTGTAAAATTCTACTCCCAGGCCACAGCCAGGTCTGATGATGACTGCACTATCCAGGAAAGCCAGCCTGTTGTCTTGGGTGTCTTCCCTAGTGAACCTAATATTAGGGTCCACCGCATTGATGTGGTCTGTAAAGGCCTGTACTTCCTGAGTCGTGATTTTCACCCAGGTATCATCTACATACCTGAACCAGTGGAATGGTGTTGTCCCTGGGAAGGTGTTGAGTGCCTTCTTCTCCACTTCTTCCATGTATAGGTTCGCAACAATTGGTGACATTGTGGAACCCATGGCACAACCATGCTTCTGTCTGTAGAAGTCCCCTCTGTACATGAAATATGTGGTGTTCAGACACAGGTCCAGGAGCAGTCATATCTGCTCTGGGTTGAGGTGGCTTCTGGAAGTGAGGGTACTGTCTTCTCTTAGTCTTCTCTTTACCATTGTTAGGGCATCAGTGGTGGGGATGCTGGTAAAGAGCGATGTAACATCAAAGGATGCCATGGTTTCATCTGTATCCAGTTTCAGCTCCCTGACTTTAGAAACAAACTCCTCTGAATTGTGTATGTGGTGGTCAGTGAGTCCAACCAGTGGGGCTAGGATAGTCGCCAGGTATTTTGCGATGTTGTAAGAAACTGAATTTATGCTGCTGACAATAGGTCTGAGGGGAATTCCTTGCTTGTGGATCTTGGGAAGTCTATAAAAGCAGGGGACGGTCTCTCCGGGATATAACTGGTGGTAGGTCACCCTGTCAATTGTGTTTTCCTGCTCTAAGAGTTTTAAGCATTCTATTACTTTCTTCCTGTAATTGCTGGTGGGGTCTCTTTTTAGTTTTTCATATGTGTGTTGGTCATCTAAAAGTGTGATAACCTTCTTGTGGTAGTCCACAGTATTGAGGACGACAGTGCACCTTCCTTTGTCCGCAGGCAGAATTGTGATGCTCTCATCCCTGCTGAGGGATGTCAGAGCACTTCTCTCTCGGCTGGTGACAGTGGCCTGGGAGTAGGTTTACAGGAAACCCACCCACACAGATCAATACTTACTGTTTGACTTCCACCATCCATTACAGCACAAACTAGGAGTCATCAGGACCCTAAGCCACAGAGCAGAGAGCATCCCCACCTCCACAGAAGCCAAGAAGAAGGAAGACAGGCACCTGAAGACAGCACTTAAGGCCTGTGGATATCCAAAGTGAGCCTTCAACAAAGCAGTGGGCCATCCCAGAAGAACAAGGGATCAATCTGAGACCCAGACCCAATGGAAGAACCTGGTCATTCCTTACATGGCTGGAGTGTCAGAGAAGCTTAAAAGGATTTTTGGCAAACACCACATCCCTGTTTATTTCAAACCCACAAACACACTAAGGCAGAGACGTGTCCACCCAAAGGATTCGATACCAAACCATAAAAGGAGCAATATAAAACAGTGGTACCTTGTATAATGTAATTAATTTGTACAAATTGTAATTTCCCATAGGAATGCATTGAAACTGGATTTAATCCATTCCAATTCGGGCTGCAGGTGCCAGGTAAGGGTGCCCCTCCCGGCTCACCCCCTCCGTGTCGGCCGCCCCTCCTCTCCCCTCCCTCCTTCCCTCTTTCCCGGGCGGCCGCAGGTGGTCGGGTGGAGGTGGCCGCGGGGGTGGGGGGGGGGGGTGCGCTGAGCCGCTTGGCCTGGGGCAGGGGATTGGGTGCCCGCCAGGAATCCCCCGCTCACCTCTTGCTTGCCCCCGCCCCCAGTTATGCCTGGATGCAACAACAGGCGGTGCGAAGAAGACTAAGAAGACACCCCCTGCTCACACGCCATCCTTGAACCCCCACCCCACCCCCAGCCCCCAGCCCCATCCTGTCTCTCCCTATGGCCAAATCGAGAACTTCGACATCTCCCCCCTTCCTTCCCTTCGACCTCGGCTGGCATCTCTCCCAGGACTTATGGTGCAAAGGACCCCCCATGCTCAGGGTGGGGGTCTTTGGGTGGTGGTGGAAGGAGAAGTCTGGGCAAGTCGGTGGCGGGCGCGGGCGGAGGCGCCAGGCCGCAGCGTCTCCGTCCCGTTGCTTAGCAACGCCATGCACCGGAACTGCCCCCCCCCCCGGCGCTCACCCAAGCACTTCCGGTGTGGAGCAGACAAGATGGAGGCGGCCGGAGGCGTGGAGGCACCGGAGGGAGCCGAGGATTGGTAAGGGGTTAGGAGGGAGGAATGACTCCAGTTCTTCCCATTCACACCCACACACTGAGAAGCATGGATTAAGGGATGCGTGATTTTCCCTCAAATTCCTCATGGCTTTGCTTTCCTTCTCTTCGGATCGTCTTGCTCTGGAAAGTCCGTGCCTGGCACCGCCAAGGAACGCTTCGGGTGGCGGTTTACGCCTCGGTGCTTTGTGGGGGGGTGTTATTTTTTATTTATTTAAAGTGAATCAGAACTTTCTCCTCGTCCGTTTTCTCATCGTTTGCCCGTCCCCGCCTCACCCCCCCTCCATGCCTGCCACCCCTCCCCTCCCCTCCCCTCCCCTCTTTCCCCGACTGCCCCCCGTCCTCTTCCCAGGCGGCCGCAGGTGGTGGGCGGAGGTGGACGCGGGGGGGGGAGGGGGGCGGATTTTTTTCCGTTGTATGGATTTTTCGTTGAACAAACCCTCCGTTATACGAGGGTCTACTGCAGATGCAGTCTAATGCAGTGAGGAGTGTTCAGACCTCTACATTGGAGAAACTAAACAGCCATTAAACAGAAGGAGGGGCCAACATAGGAGGGGTAACAGCTCAGGACCAGAATCAGCAGTACACTTCCATTTGAAGGACAAAGGGCACTCTTTCAAAGATGAGGATGTACACATATTAGACAAAGAAGAGAGGTGGTTTGAGAGAGGAGTTTTGAGCATTGAAAAACCCCTCCCTCAACAGAGGTGGTGGGCTTCGGCATAGTCTATCTGCTACTTATCAGGCTGTGCTTTCCAAAGTACCCAGACAAATCAAAAGCCTTCACCACCAAGGCCATAGCTAACGACCCATTCTTGATGGTTTTCAGCACCTTAGGCCATTGTTCATCTTAAGGCTATGGATACTATTGTCTCCCTAATGAGCCTATGCAGGCTATCTTTCATCTTATGAGCCTAAGTCAGACCAGGGTGACAAGAGGTCAAAGCTGACTATAAGATGGAGTACTTGCACTAGCTGTATTCAGACCGATGAAGCTGTTTGGATGAACAGCGAAACGTTTCTATCTCTCAAAAAAGAAGTCCAGTAGCCATGACTCAACTTCCAGAGTTACAGTAGAGAAGTCATTAATTATAACATTTTTTGAATTGGGACATTTAAACTTGCTTTTTTAAAAATTCCAATCTAAATTTAGTAGCAGTAGGAGTCGGAGTCGGAGTCGGTGCATTGTTTGCCGACTCCGACTCCGACTCCAGGTACCCAAAATTTCCTCCGACTCCGACTCCTCGACTCCAACTCCACAGCCCTGGTTAAGAACCTTTCCATCTTTATACCAATATTGCTTCATTTCCAGCCTTGTGCTGCTCTTCCTTTTATCTCAGTTTTAAACTGCAGTATTTACCATGCCATCTGATTTTATACTGTTCTTTCTATTTTTGTGTTACATGTATTTTACATGCCTCTTACTGTAAAGTAAGAACCTTTGCCAAAAGCCTGGAATCCTATGATGCAGGTAAATTGGATCAGTAACCCATTTCCACTCTTGCCCTCTCTTCTGTTCCCCTGCTGGATTTTGACTTTATTTCATTTTTATTTCATTTTTATTATTAGATTCTGGAATTTGGATTATTAAGCCAATAGGCAATTATTAAAATATACATTTTGGCCTGCTAATTGGCCAGTATTTCTAACCATGGTGCACAAGACAAGTCACCTAAGAAACTTTCACATTAACTCCTATGGGTACTTAAACTCACAGATAATCCCTTAGATTTATTGTAACAGATCTATTGTTGTCTTTTTATGTGCTATCAAGTTATTTCTGAATCATGGTGATCCTAAAATTAGTGACCTCTAAAAGATCCTCTCTTTAATAGCCCTACTGACCACGTCCAAATTAATATTTCTTCCACCAATTTTCACTCCTCCACCATCTGAATCTAATCCAGTTTTCCATATGAAACATTCAGGATAGAGATTACACAGACAAGAAGATAAAAACAAAAGTTTTACCCAGGAATTTTAAAAGATCAAAGAACCATTTAGAAAGGACTATGGAAACAAAGTGAATCAATACTTTTACTAAATTACTAACTTACTATTCTTGACATTAAATTTGTTCCTTGTACCCCAAAGCATTTTGTATGCAATGCTCTTATTGTTCTTGGTTAATTGCTTAAGTAGAAAATGATCTTCTATAATTCTGCATCTTTGTCAACAGTAGCCTGGGATTCTTTACAAAGTTAACTGATGTACCAGGAGAGAAAGAACATTTACAGACTGGTCAATATTGCTACCTGCCAACAATTATAAATCCCAGTAACACATGACTTCCTCAAATAGAAACAAAGAAAAACTATCTGCTTCTGATATAAGTTCTCCTAGCAAATTTAGATATCACTGCCAAATTGAAGTCTAACAATCCTTTCATGTTTGTTCAGAACAGGTTGTCCATGATTATTCATGAGTAATCCCTTCAGACTTCCTTGTGAAAAGACATGTAGAAACTAGAATTTTTTGTGATGCGGCTTCTCACTCTTATGCTTGAAAACACTTATTAACAATGAGCAGGGGAATCACAATCTGCAGATAGATTTGAATACTGCCACAACTTGCTACCCCTGCATACACCTGGGAAATCTATGCCCCCTACTCCTCATCTCTGCTTACATGTATACACTCCAGAATATTTATTACTCTACACTCAACGATATCTGGAAGTTGAGTCATGGCAACTGGACTTATTTTCTTGAGAGATTTAAACGTTTCACTGCTCATCCAAACAGCTTCGTCAATTTGAGGAAAGCTAGTTGCGAGTTCTCCATTTTATAGTTCACTTTGACCTCATGTCACCCTGGTCTGAAATAGGCTCATCAGATGAACAATGGGCTGAATAGGTTCATTAGGTGGACAATAGTCTCAATAGGCCATTAGGTGGAAAATGGCTCAAATGAAACCCATAAAGCAGGGGTCTTCAAACTGTTTAAACAGGGGTCTGGTTCACTGTCCCTCAGACACTGTTGGAAAAAATATGATGTCGTATCCTCCCGCAGGATATGAAGTCATGTGCTCCAACTGGATATGACATCATATGCTCCCACCAGACAATGGCAACTTTGTTCTTCAGAGGCCCTGACCATGTTTAGTGTAAGTCAGAATCAACGTAATGCCACAAAACAGTTTGGTTTATCAACAGTCTTCTCAACTATCTAAATTCAAAGACTCCAGAACTGAACCTTTCTATTTGCCTTGTCAAAATGATTTTGACAAAGTTAGTCCTAAAACATTCTAAGCGCTAACTTAGAATAAAAGTTACTTTATGGACTGGAAACAGATGCAAAAAACCAGAAAGCTGAAAGCAAGGGGGAAATGTAGTTTTCACCCAAGGGAGATATAAACAATGGCAACTTCAATTATATGTATTTGGTGGTGGCATTTTTCACTTACTCATAAATAATTTGAAGCTATGGGCAAACGGTATAGTGAGAAAGTTTGCTGATGATAAAAAGTTTAACACAAAAACAGGCTGCAAAGATCTCCTTAAGGAGGGGGAAACTAGGGAAACTGACAGGAAAATATCTACATTTTGTTTATGCAACTGTCATGAAATACAGTTTTGAGCCAAAAAAGGCACAATACGTATAGTGTATAGTCATGGGATCTTAGATGTTGGCATCTAATCAAGGAAGAAATGCTGAGTGGATAGCTTGATGAAACCACAGATCCAGTATATGACGGCTGTGATTTAATGTTGGGCAAAATTAGAAACAAAACAGAAAATGAAACTGGCAGTATGTTGCCTTATACTGTACTGAAATGCTGAACTTTGGCATTCCAGGTGCTTTGGACTTCAACTCCTGAACAGAAGTATTAGAGGACTGTGGGAAAACCAGAAAGATTTCCCTACCTCACCTATATGTTATAGAAACCAATGGTGCGACAATACCAAGAACAGTCTACAATTCTGGTAATTATATCTCAAAAAGGATATTGTAAAGCTGGACATATGGATTATGGTGGGACAAATTCAGGGCATATTGGGAGTTTACCTGGTGTGTTCAACATCATACGTGTGGAGGTAGCCCAATAGATTAAGACTTCTCCATGCATTTCTAACTGAATGCCTAAAGAGGGCCTGTTACAGCAATATCTGGTGATGGAAGAACATTTTCTCCTAATTACACACGCTCAGAAAAGAGAGGGAAAAGGCAGCAGAGAGAAATGGGATTGCCTCCTCATCTAACCTTGGCCACATCCACATTTATCCATGATGCAACAGGAAAAAAGGGACACCATCAGTTTTGTTGCTGATTATTCTACTAATTGTTATGTCTGTTATGTCATCTTTGAGAGACATTTTACCCCTTACACAGAATGCCTTTTGTCCTACTAGGATTAGTGCAGATAATATGCCTCCCAGGTTTTTTAAAAGCCATACAGTCCTAGGTTCTGTTGCAACTATACACAGACAATTATCACTGCTTATACAGTGCATCACCAAAAATACTTTTTAAGGGGTTTATATTGCTTCAGTCTCTATCTCAGTAATTTAACTTAACCTTCTCAGGGTGGAAGGAGGGTTATATGTTATGTATTATGCTTCAAATATTGTAATGCAATTGTGGTTCAAGTGCCCTCTCTGTGTTGCAAATATTATTTATTTATTTATTTATTTTTCACACTTATATACCGCTCCTACTTCCCAAGTGGGAACTCAGGGCGGTTCACATAAAAATCAAAAGGAACAAAGACGATGGCAATGGCAGGAAAAAAAACTTTCAGCATATGGGCCAATAATAAAACTAACTCAGAGAAACAAACAAAAAAAAAAAAAAACCTCTAGTCATTTTTGAAGGCGTCCCTAAAAAGGAGGGTTTTCAGGCCTTTCCTAAAGGACGCCAACGACGGAGCCTGCCTCAGCTCGCTAGGTAGGTTATTCCAGATGGACGGCACCACCACTGAGAAGGCCCGCCCACAAGTGCTCGTTTTGCGGGCCTCCCTCGGGGGGACCGTCTGAAGCGAGAGGGCCAATGATGAACGGGTGGGTCGGGCCCGATCTAATTGTCGGTGAAGCCGCTCTGCCAGATAGACAGGGGCCAAGCCATGGAGGGTTTTGTAAGCCAAAACCAACACCTTGAATCTTATTCGGGAGGCAACGGGCAACCAGTGGAGGCGAGCCAGGATGGGAGTGATGCGGTCGAAACGACGTGCACCAACCACCAGCCTGGCCGCCGCATTCTGGACCCGCGGCAGTCTCCGAACAAGGTTCAAGGGAAGCCCCATGTAGAAAGTGTTGCAATAATCCAGCCTCGACATGACCAGTGCCTGTACCACAGTCCTCAGGGAGCTCTCGTCAAGGTAAGGGCGAATCTGGGCGATTAACCTTAGATGATAAAAGGCCGACCTGGTCACGGCTGACACCTGGAGCTCCAGGGTCAGACCCGGATCCAGGACAACGCCCAGATTCCTCACTCTTTGCGCCAGCTGGAGGGCGGACCCATCCAGACTGGGAAGAGGGCCACAGTACCCATCGGGGCCTCCCCCGAAGAACATAACCTCGGTCTTTCCAGGGTTGAGCCGGAGTCTGTGAGTCCTGGTCCAGTCCAAAACTGCAGCCAGGCAACGATCAAGGGTCTGGACGGCCTCCACTGCACAGGTGGAAAAGGAGAGATAGAGCTGCGTGTCATCAGCGTACTGATGACAGCAGACTCCAAAACTCCGGATGATCTCAGCCAGCGGCTTCATGTAGATGTTAAAATAAGCACTGAAAGACTGTCTAGTCGCGTTTGGAAAAGTCCTAGTCAGGATGTCTGATAGAAGCTACTTATGCTCCAAAAACTAGGGTGTACAAACATGCAAATACTCATATAGAGATGTGAAGGCCCAGAAAAAAGAAAAAAGAACAGAAAAATTTGGGGGAAATGTTTTTGTTTTTTGTTTGTTTTTTCCTGAAGCCTTTTAGGATTTTTTCTGAAAAATTAGAAAAATTTGAAAAAAATGATTATGGAATATGCTTTCTTAACATGATGAATAATATATTTTAATACAGGGTGTTCTAATATTTTCCAAATATTACTATGCATTTGTTTTCTAAACAATATGCATAGTATCAGTTTATTCTGATTTCTGTACACTAAGGACAAGCAAGTCCTAGGTTGCAATCTGACCTCTTCAATGCAAGAACAAAATGCATTTATCCCTTTAGTAGGAAGTGCTGCTATAGTCACAAGAAAAAGGTTTCACTTTTGTTTTTGCATGTGGGTGTATTTGGTTCTGTCCTGTCCTCTTCACTAGGCCTCAAAGCACTGGAAGGAAATACAGAGCAACAAAAATAATTCTGATTAAATTTCATGCCCATTCATTGAAACTTAGTCCCATCTATACCGGGGGTCTGCAACCCGCGGCTCCGGAGCCGCATACGGCTCTTTGGAACCTTTGCCGCGGCTCCGGGAGGTTCCCCTCCTGGAAGGGGTCCTGCGGCATTTAAACTAGGACCACGGGGGAAACTCCAGCTCGCCGCCGCCGCCGTCCTCCTCATCTTCATCTTCCTCCTCCTCCTCCTCTTCCTCCTCCTCCTCCTCCTCCTCCTCCTCCTGCTGCTGCAGCCGCTGCTGCCGCCGCCGGTGCACCACCGCCTCCTCGGCCGTGGCGAAGGCTCCTGGGCCGGCCAGGGCCAGGATGGCGGCGGCGTTGGAGGGGTGGTGGGGGTGGCATTGGTGGCCGCCGGGGTCTCCTCCCGCCACGGGGGTCAGGGGCCGCTCAGCAGCAGCAGCAGGGTGTGTGTGTGTGTGTGTGTGTGTGTGTGTGTGTGTGTGTGTGTGTGTGTGTGTGTGTGTGCGTGTGTGTGTGTGGCATCACCCGCCCCTTCCCTCCGTCTCCTTCACAAGCCAAATTTTGCCCACACATGCACACACACCACGGCTGCAAGAAGGGTGTGTGTGTGTGTGTCTGTGTCGCATCACCCGCCCCTTCCCTCTGTCTCCTTCACAAGCCAAACTTTGCCCACACACGCACACACACCACAGCTGCAAGAAGGGTGTGTGTGTGTGTGTGTGTGTGTGTGTGTTGCATCACCCGCCCCTTCCCTCCGTCTCCTTCGCAAGCCAAACTTTGCCCACACATGCACACACACCACGGCTGCAAGAAAGGTGTGTGTGTGTGTGTGTGTGTGTGTGTGTGTGTGTCGCATCACCCACCCCTTCCCTCCGTCTCCTTCACAAGCCAAACTTTGCCCACACACGCACACACACCATGGCTGCAAGGTGTGTGTGGGGGGAGAGGTCGCCGCTCGCCCGCTTCCAAAAAAAGGGACCAGCTGCGGGGTCGCAGGCCCGTCCTTTCAACCGCTGAGGCGGGCGCCGCTCCCTCACCTCCGGCTGCGGGACCGTGGCGGCGGCGGCGGCGCTGGTAGGTCCGGAGCGCGGGTCATCGCCTCACGGAGCCTCGAACGGCGGCTGGCCCAGCGCCCGGTTGCTGAGGCGGAACAGCGAGAACGGCGGCGGCGGTTGTATATATTTGTTTTAAATGTCGCAATGGTTTTGCTGCTCTCAGTTTTTTTTTTCCATCGGAAACGGGTCCAAGTGGCTCTTTATGTCTTAAAGGTTGCAGACCCCTGGTCTATACATTTCCCCTTGTTCAATTCATTTTACAAGAATGAGGTTTTATTTTTATTTAATACTGTGGAAAAGAAATATGAATGGTTAATTCTGGATTTTTAAACATAGTTTTGTAGACGTTTTGTAGAGGTTTTTTTGTTCCACATAAACTAGTAAACAGTTCAGGCGATTGTTACTATAGTTGTTACTTACAATTACAAATAAATATTATTTTAAAAGTAAATTCTGTTTGTAATAGTTGTTTGGATACACTATATTTTAATAAGCTAGTTGTGATAATTTTATGCCAAGTCAAATTGTCCATAATCATATTTTATATTCCTAAAGGAATGACTTTCAAGCTGTAAAAGGGGGTGGCCAGTGCTAATGTAGCATTTTTTTCAATTTTTCCAAAAAAATCAGTTCCTTTTTTGAAAGAAAATGGGAAAATCCAGGGTTTTTTCCGAGCTTCAAAATTTCTGGAAATTTTACATCTCTGTAATACATGCCAGCCAATATAAATTGAAGCCTGTAACACGTTAAGGACAGCCTTCTGCATCTTTGAGCACAACCTGATTTGGGCTGCAAACAGAATTTGCTCTTCCACACTCTGGACTAATTTACATGGCCCTTTTTTGTCAGAACTTACTATTCCTCTAACACAGAGCTTCTTATGACAGTAAAACTGGGTGTGCTAGCTAAACAAAATGGAGTATATGTCTAAAATATACTTGGATGTTCTTCACTTCTTTCCTTATGGTAGCCATCTAGTTTTTGAAGCTTGATATAGGTCTGTTCTGTCAGAGAGATACCTTTTAGATACCCCATGCATACCACCCTTGAAGAAGACATCAAGTACTGTATAGCAGTGTTTTTTTCAACCTTTTTTGGGCAAAGGCACACTTGTTTTATGAAAAAAATCACAAGGCACACCACCATTAGAAAATGTTAAAAAATTTAACTCTGTGCCTATATTGACTATATATAAAGTAATTCTCTTGAATAAGAATCAAATAAACACAAAGAAAGTATTTTATAATTACTTTATTATGAAATAGTAAGTAAACAGAAATATGAAAAATTATAAAATACTTTTCAGTGCGCAACCTGGGCGTTTGGCTGAACACAAAGCTAATATTCTGGCATGGGTGCTAAAGGTGGCAGTCAGAGCCCTTTCTGTGGGCACCCGACATCATCCCTTCACAGCCACCTGTATTCAGGTTAAATTGCTGTATTGCCACTTTACGAAAAAAATAGTGGGTTCTGAATTGCAGTTTGGGCACTCGGTCTCTAAAAGGTTCGCCATTGCTGGTGTAGGGAGAAGCAGGACAGAGGGGCCACAGATTGAGGCAGCCCGCTCTCTAGCACCCAGTTCCCAGTTACCTGTGTTGTTTTTTTAAAGACATTTTGCCCTGCATGGACTTCTCTGTCCAGTGGAGACCTGGGAAGGGGCACTGACTCTCCAGGAACACAAATAAGACCCAAAAGCCCATCTTGCTCTCCACACTGTGGCCAAGGCAGATGCCTTCAGCAAGTCCAGCGACAGGAGGGGAGGAGGATGAAGGAAGGCAGGAAGGAAAGAAGGCAGAAAGTGTTCTGCTTGTATACTGCCCCATACCACTTCAAGGAGTCTCTGGGCGGTTTACAGTTTTAATTACAGTAGGCAGGCTGCTAGACATACACATTTGCAGGCTAGAAATGAGCACGTTTCTATGAAGAGGGGAAAGGGTATGAATGGAAAGAGAGAGGTGGGGGGGAAAAGAAAGAAAAGACAGAGAGAGAGAAGAGGGCGACCCAAGACAGAAAGAAAGGGGCAAGACTTCAAGGAACCCATCGCGGGGCCCCTCAGAGACGGCTCTTCCCCTCCCGGACCCTAAAGGCCGGCCGGCCGGCCGTCCAGCCGTGCCAATACCCCCCCCGCCTGCCTCCTCAGCCCAGGCCCAGCGGAGGCCTCCTCCATCCCCTCCTCCTCGCAGCCCTGCCGCGGTGCTCGTGGGGCAGCCGGGCGCCCCTCCTCCCCTTCCCCTCATCTGGTGGTTTGTTCTGGGCTGGGGCTCCTGGGCCGGCTCGTGTTGGCGGGCGGGCTGTCGGGCGGCTCAGTCCATTGGTAGCTCCCAGGAAAGGGGTGGTGGTGGTCCAGGGTAAAAAAAGGAGGGGGGAGAGGGAAGCGAGCGAGTCGCGGCGGCAGCGGCAGGCACAGGGCAAACACTAAGAGAATGAGCGGGGCCAGGTCCGGCTGGGGAGGAAGTGACGCCAGCGCCGTGGGCCTCGGGGGGGAGGAGCCAAGCTGGCCCTTGGACCCTATTTATAGCGCCTCCCAGCTGTGGGCCGTCCACCGGCCCTGGGTTGAATTTCTTTAGAATTTTTCAATTTTTCCCACGGCACACCAGGCAACATCTCGCGGCACACTAGTGTGCCACGGAACAGTGGTTGAAAAACGCTGCTGTATAGGGATGGGCAAGAAACAGAAAAATTATGTTTTGTTTCATTTCATCCCCCACATTTTTGTTTCATTTGATACGAATTTTTTTCAAAAAAATTCATACAAAACAAACCACTAACAAAATGGTTCGTGGGGGGTGGAAAGTGGCCGCAGTGCAGATCAGCTGGCAGACGGGGCTTGGGGACGGAGTAGAATTTTTTTAAAAGCCCTGGGCTTTTTAAAAAAAAAATCCATCCCCCAAGTCCTGCCTGCCAGCTGATTGGCACTGAGGAGAACCTTTTTCCCCCAACCCTAGTGCCAATCAACTGGCAGGCTGGGCTTGAGGGGAGTGAAAAAAATGTTTTTTTAAAAAGCCCAGGGGTTTTAAAAACATTTTCCCTCTCCAAGCCCCATCTGCCTGCTGATCGGCATTAGGGTAGGGGAGGTTTTCCCCCACCCCAGCCCCGATCAGCTGGCAGGTGGGGCTTGGGGGAGGGGGAAGTTTTTTTTAAAAGCCCAGGGCTTAAAAAAAATTCCCTAACCCCAGTGCTGATCAGCTAGCAGGTGGGGCTTGAGGAACGGAAAAGGTTTTTTAAAAACCCAGAGCTTTTTTAAAAACTCCACCCCCAAGCCTGCATGCGGCTTACAGGTGGAACGAAATGGTTCATTTCAACAAAACAAAACAAAAACATTTTGTTTCATCTGTAATGAAATGCTGCTTCCTCATGTCATTTTGTTTTGTTTCATTTTGTTATGTAATGGCATGATGAAACAGCATTTCTTTTTTTGCTTTGTGCCCATCCCTAGTACTCGACACATCAAGTTTTGGCAAAACCACAAAGTGTAATGTTTGCTTGTTGTTGAGGTTTCAGCAATTCTACCACGTAATCAGGGCTGTCAGACAGCCACTCTAAACTGACTGCCCTACGCCAAATGAAGGATCCAGGCTGCTTTTCCTGACAGAAACAAAACCTTGTCAATGCTCTCGCCATCCCGCACCGCTTAACACATGACCTATGAAATCCAGGGCCTCCATAAAGGCTATTTTCAGGCACTGACTATCCGGTCACATCATAGTAGCACTCATAACACTGATAATTGTGTGTAAAAGTCTAGTACCTTTACTCTCAGCAGTAGAAAGAAAGAAAAAAAAAAAAAAGCAAGATAAGAATGATTACCTGTTTTTGCATTTGAATTACGGTCAGAGTGATGTCTTTCTGAAGTACCATCATCCAATTTATTTGACCTTTCACTTCAGAGAATTCTTTCCCTATGCCTGCAGTCCAATTATTTATCTCTCTTTGATTCACATTCTACCTTTCTCCAAGAACTAGGCCTCAAAACAGCTCATAGGGATAATATCAAGAACAACTGCAAGCAGTAAATTACAAGGATACTAAACTACTTTCAAAGATCCACTGTCAAACAATGGATACTGTACACTCTCAAATATTATACTCTTAAAATAGTATAAAATTGTTCAAGTTTTATCTTATATTTAATCTGGTACACCACAACACCATGCATACTTATACAAAAGCAAGTTGTATGTTCAGTGGGGCTTACATTCACATAAACACAGAAATGCATCCCTAAAGGATTTTCATTAGGTACAGTAGCAATATGCTTGTCTGGTCATTAGTCTTATACAGTAGCACCCCCGTATCCACTGATTCACTATCCGCTGATTCAGTTATCTGTGGATGATGAGTGCAGGTTGAGGTGGTGGAGGAGGAGGCAGCTGCGGATCTCAGGCAATGGAGGAGGAGGAGGACCTGGGCTCAGGGATGATAGGGGGTTAGCGGCAGGGAGCCTGTGTCCGGTCCGGGCGGATGCAGCCCTGCTCTGCCCGGCTGCAGCGCCGGCTACAGGGGGGAGATAGGAGCAGTGGGGGATAGTGTCAATAAGCCTGCAACTGGTCCAGGCAGATGCAGCCCAGCTCTGTCTGGCTGCAGTGCTGGCTACACTAGGGGGGTGGAGATCTGAGCAAGTGGGGGGGGTAGCACCGTCAAGGCAGAGGAGACCGTGCGCCCACCTGCAAGCCCAAGAGAACACAAGCGCGCACTCCCCGGAGAAGAGGTCGTGGCGACAGCAGCAACGGGGACAAAGGGAGGCGGGCGCTGCCCGGCCTGGCTTGGCTACCTCTAACACAGCGGGGTGTGGGGCTGGGCCAGCTACCCGTCCCCACTGAAGCAGGCACTCTCGCAGCCCCGTCCCAGGAGCTGGGCCCCTCCTTGGTCGCGCTCCTCCTGCCAGCAAAGTTCCTTGCTCAAATTTCCAGTTAAAACATTACTTCTTTTGGGGGGGTTGTAAATGGCCAATAAGTATGCTTTAGTTCTTAGAATCACCGATTTTTATTAATCTGAATAGTTTCATATCTGACAATGTATAACCATACCACCTTTCAGCCACTTTATCTGTCCAAATTATGGCCAGGTCCTCTGAAATTAGCATGCACAAATTTACATACTTTTGGGATAGTGCAGACCAAATTCTTGAGATCAATTCTGGCTGTACCCCCTTGTACACCTAATGCAGCTCTTCATTTGGAGGTTGGTCTATTCTCTATAACAGCACGGGTTAAAGCCCTTATGATCAATTACTGGCTAAAACTTATATTTTTCTCATAAGGTCTGGCATCACTGAGCCTACTCAATTCTTTCTAGTCAGAATGGAAACCGCTTGTGGCTAAAGAAATACAGCAAATTGGTTTTTCTCCCAATACTCTTATAGAGATGGGCTACACTAATGCCAAAGCAGCAGTCAAACAAATGATTTCGGACATGGAACTTCAGGAACATGTGAGCCTTTTGGGTAATCATAGCGTAGTTACGTACAATGCATTCACTATGTCCCCATATCTGACCAGTTCAATGTCCACAAAGATCATTAGAGCTTTCACCTTAGCTAGACTGACTGTGCTCCCTTCCAAGCTTTTGGATGGGAAATTCCAAAACATCCCCTTCTCAGAATGCCTATGTCCCTGCAATATCGATGAAGTAGAAACTGTCGCCCATGTTCTTCTCCATTTCTCCTTTTATTGTGACCTACGCAAGGAACTTATCCAATCTGTCATCAACAAATTTCCTAGGAGACCTGCCGAATTCTATGTGAAGCTACTTCTTTCTGACGGGTCTCCGCAGATCACAAATTGTGCTGCTATATTTTGTACTGCTGCAGTAGCTGTACATGAGCTTACGACTGATAGCAACGCCAGTTTCTGATCGTCAGAGTGTAGTTCTCACTCAGGGGTACAATGCTGGCTTAACCGTTTTAATCTATTGCTAGCTTTTTAAACCCTAAGAACTTATCATTAACAATTTATATACTGTATTAGAATACTGACATACCGATTCCCTTGATATGGTTTTATTTATACTGTATTTGGGTTTATTATATAAAATTTGTATTTTTTTTACTAAATGTATCACAATAAGGTCTTATTGTATGAAACTTAGCATTTTAATACCATGTAGGATTTGGTTAACAACCGTAAATAAAGAATTCATTCATGAACAAGCACAATGAAAAAAAGTTAGTTTTAAAAGAGCCACAGTACTTTTGTTTTGGTCTTGTTTTACACAGTACATCAGAATAGACAGGATACAAGCAACTGTCGTTATTATTTGCAACTCTAATCATACATTTCTGCAAGAGGGAGGTGGTGAGACTGGTTGAAAACTGTTTCAATCAACATTTACATGTATCTTCTGAATTCAGTTTTTATTTAATAAGAATTTATACTGTTGTTTCCTGTTATTTACATGCCACTCTGTAATGAGCCATACAAACTAGTGCTATACATTACATAGTTTATATTCAGAGCAAGGCAAGGGGGAGAACCACACAAGTAAGAGTGTTGATGTGAATTTTGAGAGATAAACATGTATTGGTGCTTTTCCAACAATGCTTCATAAAGCACAATAATTAGAAAATTCAGTATATTAGCCCCCTTATTGTGATGCATTCAACTTCAACTTCTTAACATAAATATGCAACTCTTCCTTCCTGCCTCATGATAATTCTTTACCAGTTATTTTTCTTTTTCTTTTCATTTGAATTTTATTTTGAATTAGTGAATGGTTTTCATTTATTTGTGCTCATTTATTTATGTTATTGGTGTTATATTGGTCTTGATTAGCTTTATTTACTATTTTATGATGTATAATGTGTTTAACTATATTTTTGTTTATACTGTAAACCACCCAGGATTGCTTCCTGCTAGATGGTTGTAGTACATAAAATAAATAAATAAATGTTATTACAATGTAGAATGTAGCCAGGCATCCTGACAATGTCAAAGAGCACTCCCGTATCTTCTCATGTGCCCAAGTCCAAATGCCACACAAAGACCATGTCCTTAAAAGTATCCTATGTGAGCTAGATTTAAACACATCTAAAAACCCTTGATCAAAGCTGGCAGAACACCATGACAAAATTCTCCGTGGCAGCTGCTGTTCCATACAGATCTGTGGCAGAAACCTTAACAGGCATGCTATAGCACAAATAATGCACCTTTCCAGCGGTTTTTAAGCAATTAAGCACTGACAATAAAAATCATCAGTGCATCTAAACAAACTAGCAGAATACTGTAGCATGAAACAGCATGAAAATGCATCACATTTTATACTGTTTAAATAAAAGACTGTCTAAATAAATCAACAGAGAAGACAGTCCTGTTGAAAGACTGGGGGTGGGTAAGGTTTAGGACAGAAATACAAGAACAGCTTAATAGACAGCAAGGAGGCAATGAAATCCTTAGCAATAAACGCCCACTGGAAAAAAATTGTTTTCTAAACAATGCTAAGTACTGCTGAAAGTAGCTTAAAGGATTACACCTTATTGTGGCCATGTAATTGCAAGCAACTTCATGCAAACATTTAGTTAGAGAGCCAGTACAGTATAGTATATTCAACTGAAGTCTTTTTCATGTCTAAGACTATATTTTTGTCTAAAATTGTTAGACTAAAAATTCAGGGTTGGCTTATACTTGGAAGTAAGCCAAGGGGAGAACTATGTAGTTGCAAAACTGCAATTTGGGGTTGGAAAAGTGGGGGGTCGTCTTAAACATGGAAGCATCCTATAGAGGGGAAAATAAACACGGTTATACACTATAACTGAAAATAATTTAATTCTTCTCCAGTACTCCAGTGAGATCCCTCTCACTGCGTGCGTTCAAATTAAAAAGATTATATACATGATCGTTTGATAAGTTGTGTGCAGCTCTCCCCAGGGCAGAGCTTCATAACAATATCAACAGTATTACTAATGTGCTTCTTTTTGGTAGCAACCCTGCCAACAGTGTTACTTTTTTAAAAGCAATGTGATGATTTTTAAAAGCAACTGAATTTTCTGCTCCAGGACACTGCCATGGTAAAAAAAGCAAAGCAAAAACTTATATCAGTCATGTCCAAAGTCAGGCCCGGGGACCAAATGCAGCCCATTTTCAAATTTTGAGTGGCCCGCAGCCTCTTCTCCCCGCTTGCTCAGCCTGTCATGCACCCCACCAGCTGGCTTCTCCCCATACCAGATGGAGAAGAAAGCTGACAGTTTTAAGGTTTGCCTGCCCTCCCTGACTCTGTCCATCCCCCCCAGCCACCTGCCCAGCCTACCCACCCCCGGCTGCTCCGCTGTAGCGTCCTCCTTGCCTCCTTCCATGTCCTAGAGCAGGGGTCCTCAAACTAAGGCCCAGGGGCTGGATGTGGGCCCCCAGGGTCCTGAATCTGGCCCCCAGGACCAATCGCAACCCCCCCACCTACCCCCTGCTTCCCGAGAAAGCCAGCCTCCACAGCGGTTTCTATTGCTGAGGCAGTTCAAAGTGTTGGGCTGTGTTGCTCCCCCCACTCCCGCCAACTACCGCCCAGATGATCGGCATGCTGGCTAGTCCCGCAGTTCAAAGTGGGAGAGCCACGGCAAGGTCCCCCGCTCCCCCCACCCACTGCCCAGATGTTCAGGGCACCGGCTGCAGCTGAGCAGGGCAATTTAAAATGGGAAGGCTGCAGCAAGGTCTCCCACTCCCTCTATGGCCCTGAGGCCCCATCCCTGCTCCTCCTCCACCCTGCCCACCTGCCTGCCTTGTGTGGCCGCTGCCTGTGTTATTGTGGTTGTGAGGAATGAAGGGGGCAGGCGGAGGCAGCACCAGCCAGCCTTCCAAGCCAGAGCAGCCATGGCAGGGGATCGATGGAGGGATGGAAAGCGGGCAAGCGAGGGGGAAACGGAGCTACTTCCCGCCCACCCAGCCTCCTACGAGCTGCTGCCTTGCTCCGTGGAGTGAGGGAGGGAAGGAGGGAGCCCAGCCATGGCCAGAGGCTGAAGCTGCCGTCACCACCACCGGGTTAGAGACCAGTCAGAAGGAGGTGGCAGAGAAAGAAGGGAAGGGAAGGGAAGGCCAACCGTGGCCCAGGCCTGGTTCCTGGGAGGCTGGTGGGACTGCATTTGCCCCTGGTTGGTGATGGGTGGGCTGGTGGGCCAAGAGAGCACCGCAGCCTGGCTGGGCTCAGCCAGTGTGTGGGGTGCAGGTGACTTTGGGCATGCCTTCCTGCCTCCCCTCCCTCACCAGCCCTTGCTCCCTCCCTCCCTCACTTGCAGCGCACCAAGTTGGGCCGAGCCAGGCCAGACCAAGAGAGGAGGCAGCTTTCCCTACAGGCCACAGCAAGGGCATGATGGCCAGGGCACACAGCTGGATCTGCATGCAGTGGCACTAGCCTTGCTGCCCTTGCTGCAGCTGCTGCTCCTCATCCTGAGTGGCCGCCCAGAAGGTGACGAGGGGCCTGAGTTTGCTTGGGCTGCTGCCTCCTTCCTGACACAATGAAGGAAGGAAGGAGAATCACTCCAGCCGCTGCCACTGGAGGAGGAGGAGGAGGAGGAGGAGAAGGTGCAACAGAGGGATCCCAGCGGCGGCACCTCAGGGTGGTGATCCGGAGCAGGAAGCATTGCTTGGCCACTGGAGACACAATGATCATGGGTTAATCATGGGGGGCTCTGCCCACTTGCCCTCCCCCCTTTTTTCCTTGTCAGCCTTTTTTTTTTTTTTTTTGGACTGTGGTCCAGCCCCCAAGTGGTGTCTGGGGGGGGGTTGGACCGGCTCGCTGTTTGAGAACTTTGAGGACCCCTATCCTAAAGGCTTGTCCAAAGTCCAGCCTGGTGGCCAAATGCAGCTGAATGGTCGGCCCCCACACATTTTCACCTCACCAAATCTGGCCCTTCTTGCAAAAGGTTTGGACACCCCTGACTTATATACTGCCAATGAGAGCTTAAGGCAAACTCTGGGTGGTTACAAGTAATTATGCAGGCACAAACACATCCAGCAAGCTGGGTACTCATTTTACTGACCTCCGAAGAATGGAAGGTTGAGTGACCCCTGAGCCTGCTACCTGGAATTGAACCCTAAGTTGTGAGTACAGTTATAGCTGCAGTACAGCAGTTTAACACTATGCCTCAAGGCTTTTGTGATATTATTAAAGCGTGCAGATTCCTATTTTAAATATTTTATTGTACTATTCAACTTTGACTTACGAAATCTGTCAAAGTTAAAAATTAACCCTGATCAGAAAAAGGGGAAAAAGTATACTAGTTTGGATCCAACAGCATCCAGCGACCAACAGAGCAGGAACTGCTAGGGATACAGATTTTCCCATATTACTTCAAGCCTACACACCTGCCTAACATGTTCTGTAACAGAACTGTGTGGAGTGATTAAGGAAGTCCCATTATGCTAAGGAAAGTTCCCTTGGACAACTTTGGATTTAAGACACTCCCATGATGGAAGCCAGGCATCACCATAAAATGAATGGACCGGAAGCTGAGTCATGGCAACTAGACTTCTTTTCTTGAGCCTTAATGTTCATCCAGATTAGCTCACTTCTCTTTTAATAATCCTTTTCAATATTTGCAAACTGGATACTGGAATGGCACAGTATTCCACTATGGAATAACAAAGGATTAGTTATTTTAAAAATTGGAGGAGGAGGAGGAAGAAGAAGATCTTCTTCTTCTACGCCAGTGGTTCCCAACCTTTTTTTGGCCATGCCCCACCTAAGCATCTCTAAAATCCTGATCCCACCCCCATGACATATAATTCTTACTATTCAAAAAGTGAACTCCTACTCACACAGAGAAAGCCTAAAAGGCCATTAACTTGGTTTAAACAAGGTTCCAAAGAACATGGCATCCATGAAAGAGAAAAATAAAAGAACAAAAGACAGAAGTACTGAGGAACTTAAAAATAATAGTATAAAGGGATATGAAAAAACAGCAAATAATGTTTCAAAACTAGAAGTCGGGCTTTCTCTGTGGTCGCCCAAACACTATGGAATCAGATCTGCCTTGCAGAGTCCCTGCCTGCCTTTAAGAAAGTAGTTAAAATGCTGCTTTTTAGAGAGGCATTTGGCGACCTTTTTTTTAACCTGTAACTTATATTGCCTGCCGGTTTGTTATCAATGTCTATTGTTTTGTGTTCTGCTTTTCATTTATTTTTTATTCTTAGTGTACTGTTGTAAACCACCCAGAGTTCTGCTGGAAGATGGGCAGTATATAAATAAATAAATAAGTATAAAACATATAATAGAGAACTGAAATGCATAAATATAAAATAATTTTAATTAAAGTTTGATCATATTACTTACCATACATATTAAAATAAAGGAACCTACCAAATTCAAAATACAATTTAAGCTGAGCTAAATATTATAGTTAAAGTGCAATCCTATGCATGTCTACTTAGAACTAAGTACCATTGTCTTCAATGGGGCTTACTCCCAGGAAAATGTTGTAGGACTGCAGCTTTCATCAGGGATAACAACGTGCACAGAAAAGTTTAACTGCTAATCGGGCAATCAGCCAGTAGGTGGAGCTGAATCACACAGGCCTGGCAAAGCCTACGCATGGGTGGCCCAGCCCCCGATTGCTCTGAGAGGGGAAGTCTTGTAAAACATGGCCTGGGAAAGCACAAACTAACAATAACTATAAATCTAATGATTTCTTACTTAAACCATGATCCTTAGTGGAAACACATCTGATTGACTGGCAGTTGCTCCCTCCTCCCCCCAGCTGGGATATCCTTTTCAGACCAGCCCTAGGAAATACACTTTAACAAAGACAACACAGCTGTTTCATCACAAATATCTAAGAACAATTAGCAGGCTGTCAAAATCACAGTTAATAACTAAAAAAAAAATCTCAAAAAAATAGTTAAATTGCCCTCCTTAAAGATCCAGTTGCCCCCCCCCCAGTGGGGAGTGAGCCCCACATTGGGAACCACTGTTCTAGGCCTTTTACACATCTTTTAAATACTTGCTCTAGAAGCCAGGTGACAAGCTCTTGAATAAAAACCAAATAAATAAACTTAACAATAGAAAATGAACTTGTTTTCTAAGTAGTGGTCAATCCCTGTAGTTAAGTGTGTAAATCACATAAATTTAATCCATAATCCTTCTCTACGCCTAGTGCAAAGGCAAACACCATAGTTTTCCCATACAGAAACTGCTCAGTGAAAAATGATTCAAAGTTGTTAAAAGGATAGATTATTGTAAACATGAAATTGTATTATAAACAGGATCAGTTACTGTTAAATCTTCCATTTCATAAATATTTGTGGAAGATTTTATCGTCATAATGATAGGATTCACACAATGCATGTGATCAGAAGAACAAAGCTTCCTAGCTTTCCCAGAACTGAGCAGCTGGTAAAATACTATGAACATCACATTGAAAGCTCACACTCAGCCATAAACTTCTGAATACTTGGCAAATCCAACACTGTGTGCTTCCTGCAGGATTAAGATTAAAGGTTTCAATAATATTTTTATCATATCAAAGATGGTATTTTTTATTTTCAACACTACAGCTGCATAAACGCACCTGAACAATAAGCTATCTTGGATATTGTCTGTTTCTAACATGCCATCATCAACTTCTCCCCCCAAAGAGTGTGTTGTTCCTAAGAGAGAGATTAAAACTAACATTTAAATAAATATCTGCTTTCCCAGCACATTTTGTTTGTGGAGTGATTATACAAAAAGAAGAACAAAGTATTTCCAGTAATTATGTTGATATATATGACATATGGTCATTTGATAACAAATGTTGCTATTTGAAGAAGCTACATTGTAACTAAATAATCAGAGGCACATTACTATTGCTCATCCAAGCACTTAAAAGTAGCTGCAACCAAAAAGTTTAAAGATGAATTTGTTCAGACCTGTAATAATACAAAACGAGTACCTAGCATTAAAGAGAGTTGGGCGAATAGAAACTATAAATCCTGCAATCCATTGTTGTCACTGGTTAATCAAACAGAATGATGCATGGGAAAATACAGTCATGTATCTTGACTACACTTTTACATTTAATCGTCATCTTAGAACCATAGAACTAAGTAAACATAAGCCCAAATGAAACCAAGGTGCTTATTTCTGTGTTAATAGACAAAGTGATGGTAGAAGAACAAGTATCTGATTTAAATGATTTTAAATCCCTAGGCAAGAAAAACTGCATGCATAGGTACTAAAAGGAAATGGGGGACATAATCTCAGACCCTCTGTTCAACAAATGTTCCCTCCCTCATTGAAAAAGGGGGAAAGGGGATTTGGCAATTATCAACTGATCACCCTGGCACTGATATCAGAAAAGCTACTAGAACAGATAATTGAGCTATTGGTCTGTGAATACTTAGAAAAATAACAGTGATTTTGTAAGATCCCGTATAGGTTTTTCAAAACCAAGAAGGATATTGAGAAATGGGAATGTGTCCACATGAGAATGATAACAAGTCTGGAAACCAAGATGGATGAAGGGATGTTGAAGGAATAGTACATGTTTGATCTCGAAATTAGAAAACTGATAAACTACATGATAATATTCAAGTACAGTGGTACCTTGTATAAAGGAATTAATTCATTCCAATTGAAATTATGGTAAGCAAATTTTCCTTTATACAAATTTCCCATAGGAATGCATTGAAAACAAAGAAGTCCCTAATTGCAACCATTTTTACGTTGTAGGGATTCACCCCATAGACAATTCTGTTAAGCAAATTTCCCCTATCTCTGGAATTTTTTATGCTGTACAAATTTTATGTTATACAAACCGTTTGTTATGTGAGGTTCCACTGTATTTGAAGAGCTATCATGCAGAAGGTGGAGGAACTTGCCTTCCAGAGCAACAAAGAGTAGGATTTGAAGTATCAGATGCAAATTGCATGAGAGGCAACTTTGACTAAACATTAGGAAAAGCATTCTGACAATTAGTTCTCTTTGACGGGGAAGAGAGTGCCTCAGAAGGTGGTGTACTGTCGTTCATTGGAGATTTTAAGCAGAGGTTGCACAGCCACCTGTCAAGGTTCTTTTAGCTGTGGGAGGCGGGCTCACTGACCCCCACCAGATCCTCTCTGGCCATATACCCTGTTTCCCCGAAAATAAGACATCCTCTGAAAATAAGACCTACTTACAGTTTTGCCCCAGACTGAAATATAAGGCATCCCCCAAAAATAAGGCCTCCCCATAATAAGATAACAATAAATGTATACCGTATTTTTCTTCATGGAAAAATAAGACATCCCCTGAAAATAAGACCTAGGTCATCTTTGGGAGCAAAAATTAATATAAGACACTGTCTTATTTTCAGGGAAACACGGTAGCTCTGTGTATGATAAAAACTAAAATGAATGTATCAAAACTTTTTTGAACATGTGGACACCAAATGTCTAAATGCTATAATGTGTACGTGTACATCATGATCATCATCATCATACAAATGAGTTACAGATTTTTTTACAGAAATTACTTCAAATCCAGGCATAAGTATGGCCTTCTGCTAAAAATTACTGAAAGCATTTATCTTGATTGGCAGCTGATATTGAGAAAGAGCACAACTAGGTCACTCCTTCAGGACCCACTATTACTGTCCAGAGGCCAGTAGCAGCTCCTGTTATCTAAGACTGTAAAGAGGGAGAAATGAATTTTGCAGAAATTAATCAAAAAGTGTAAAAGGAACCCTGAGAAGTGCAATCTGGCTAACAAGAAGATTATTAGGGGAAAGTACCTCATTTTTTAATTTTAAAATGGTTTTCGAACAAAAAGGATAACATTCTTGGATTGGAGCCTCAAGTTTACAAGGCTGCAGGGCTTTCCATACAGATTATTCAGGTTAATCTTTCTGTCTCTCCAAGCAATCAGTCTAATACAAAGTGCACAATCTCTGGAGGCATGGGGGGGGCGACTGTTTGTTGTCAGACCCCATCACAGGGTGTATTAAGCATTTCTGGCCTTTAAAACAATTGCAAACAGCAAATGACCAGATGGTCACTTCCCCAGACCCCAGAGATGGAAGCTGTTGCTTGGAGGCTTCTGGGAGCAAATAGAAGTCATTTTGATGAGTCTACATATTTAAAAATGAGCAAATGTGCCCAGCTTTGCCTTGGTTTAAAAGTCTTAAAGTCTCATCCTCAGTGCCTTCTCTGTTCCCACCCCCACAACTGTTTCTTTTGTAGTGGTTTATCTTTCTTTGTCTTCCTCTTTTGCTGAAACTTGAATACTCATTAATTTTGCACCAGCTCAAAAGAAGGATCCAAAAATGTCTATGATCAGGCACCACTGAAAGCCTCAGCATCTTGTACAACTGGAGCTTTGGATAAACTGATCTCAAAATGCAACTAATCGAATTATTTACATTTTGAAATTTTGAAATTCAAACTTTTGTTTGAGTGATCTTTAAGGACAAACAAGCAAACAATGAAGGCCCTGGGGTAGGGTTAGCTTATTACTCAGTGTTCCAGGTTTTGCACAAATTCTAAACATACTACCTAGTGCCTATTTAGATCATCCTCTGGTCTGGATCATCAACTTCCATTCTTAAAAAACAAAATCTCTAAACCCTGTAGAGCTAGAAATTGAAGGCAAAATATCTGGTCACTGTTTTGCCCAATTGTTCTCTAATGCATAAGCATTTTGTATACTTAGCCAGTGATTCTTCCAGTTTCCAGTAAAATATTGTAATTTGGGAAATTTAAACCCAGCTTTGCTAAGATTCAAATATGTTTGAATATGATTCACCTAAGAAATAAGCAGCATCTCAGAAATGCAAGGTTACTTGGAAGGGTGTCCAACTAGATCAGTGTTGGCGAACATAGGGCACGGGTGCCAAAGGTGGCACTCAGAGCCCTTTCTGTGGGCACCTGACATCACCCCTTCACTACCACCTGTATTCAGGTTAAATTGCTGTATTGGCACTTTGCGAAAAATTAATGGGTTTTGAATTGCAGTTTTGGGCACTCAGTCTCCAAAAGGTTCGCCATCACTGAACTAGATCATTGTTTTGCTGCAAATACCTAGATATTACTTTGAATTATATGGTTGCCTATTAAAAAAGAAAACACACACACACACACACACACACACACACACAATCTACAACACTAAAGATCTCCAAAAGGAACAATATTCTTCTAAAACCATCAGGAACTAGTTGCAGTATGCAACCACAAACATAAGAACTAGAGATGGGAACGAAACAAAAATATAGTGTTTTTGTTTTGTTTTCTCTCACCTTTCATTTCATTTCATTTTGTTTCATTACTAATGATTTTCTAAAAGAATTTTTGGAATGAAACTATTTGTTACGCTATATGGCTCCCCTGGGTCCTAGATGTACCAAATTTTGGGGATAGCTTATTTGGACTCTTCCCTTTAAACTCACCTAATCTGGAGAGGTTTGGGGTTCAGGGGGCTGAGTTATTAAACTCCAAAGGGAGTCCCCCCCAGGAGAAAATCATCTGTAATTGATTCAGGAACTGCTTAATAGTTTTGTTTCTAGAGGGGGAAATGGTGTTTCATTTCGTAATGGAACGAGTCCTATCAGTTCATTTCATAATGAAACAATTTATGTAATAAAACGACGTAGCAGATTTCATTTTTGTTTCATGCCCATCTCTAAAAAGAACTACAGCCTTGGCCCTGTCTGCTCTGCAAGTGAATAGACCAATCCAGTATGGTCTAGTTCAGCCCATGCAAAACAGTTAGATTTAACGTTCTAGAAAAGTTACAGAATCATTATAGTTCATTAAACCAGCAAAATGTATGAAAACAAGATTATATGGAAAATACATTCTGAATATTTCAAAAGCACACATCTGATATGTTCCATGTATTTGTCCATGCATAAGATGCCTCCATGTATAAGACAACTGTATGCAGAGCCAAGGTATGGGCAGGACCAATGTACAGTTCTATCCTTGGCTTACTTCTGTGTATAAGAGAACCCTCAATTTTATGTTGAAATATATATATATTCCATTTATACATGGAAAATATGGTATATGATTTTCAAACAGGAACTGACCATTTCCTCTTATATTTCTTCAGACAGGAACTGAACATTTCCTCTTTCTTATATTTCTCTGGTTTCAATAAGTTTCAAGTTCCATTAAAGTGAAATTTCAATTCAATTTTTGAAAATTTGCTAATAAAATCTAGATGGAAATTAAAGGAATTTGTGTGTAATGTACATATGTTGGCACAACATTTATGTTTTAAACTCACAGCTCTGAATAAAGAGACAAAATAATTTCTGATTCAATATTATTGCATATTTCATGCTTACAATCATTCCTAATTAATGAATTCCTAAGATTTTACCAGTTCAAAACAAAGATGTAAGTAAGTAGTCTTTATTTCGGTCACTGACCAGACAAAATACAAAATACAAAATACATTCCACATAAAAACAAAATAAAAGCCTATAAAAACAATAAAAGCATGCATACAAGAACAAGCATAACACAATAGCATAACCTTTATATAAAAGCCAGAGCAGGTAAAATCTTCCCAGCCCAGTAGGCCCAATAATAGGATAGTCAACTCAATAGGTCTAGAATCTGAGCATTTAATCATTGTCTCCAGGCTGGGACCATGCCCGTGCTCTAGACCACCTCCAACCCACATCATATGATGTAAGGAAAAATACACAATGGCCATTGCCAATCATCCTACCCCACCACCTGAAGTGGACAGGGAAGAGCGATGCCTCATCGCTGCGGCACAGAACTTAGCCACCACCAGTTACATCCGGCTTTTTATCTGCAAGCAGGTGTTGAACACAAAACTCCCTTGTCCTCCCTTGAGTTTGCTGCAAGATAGACTGAAGAAGAGTCCTCTGGGTATCCCGATAAAGGGAACACTCCAAGAGGACATGATCAATAGTTTCAATAGTCTCCTCATCACAAGGGCAAACACGTCTATCTACTGGCAGATCCTGGTATCTGCCTTCCAGCAATCTGGAGGGCAGAACATTGAATCGAGCTAAGGTGAAGGCTCTCCTGAACTTGGGAATGGTTATTTTGGATAGATAGTTGGCCATTCTAAAGAAACTATTCCTAACTGTGCTGAGTTTGTCATGGGCAGGTAGATGTTCTTGGAGTTCTACATCCCAGATTCTCCTTTTAATGGCAGGCTTGGCATTGCCGAAACCCATGGCCAAAATAGCCTCCAAGGAAAAACCCAGCTGCAGTAAGTTAACAGTTAGATTCCTTTTCCAGGTTGATTGGCATGTATCCACTAATATTAGGGGTGCCACGCCTGATGGGGCAAAAATAAGTTTCAGCCAGTAGCTGAACATGCGGATCAGTGCACATGCTTTGATGGAAATTAATCCAGACTCCAATTAGAGTGTCGCATTAGGGACACACAAAAGTGTTGCAAGAATTCTTCTCAGAAACTTTGTCTGCACCATCTCCAAAGGCTTCAAGTTCAAGTATGCAAACAGTTGGGCTCTGTAAAGCATTTGGGCTATAATTCTAGCTTTAAAAACTTGAATCGCTGATGGCATGTATTGACCACCCTTGGTGTAAAAGAACCTCAGTAGTGCAGAGCTGCATGTTTGTGCATTAGATGCTACATGGCTCATGTGAGAGGACCATAAGCCTGATGAGTGAAATATCGTACCTAAATATTTATAGCAGGACACTTGCTCTATGCTATTTCCATTTATTGTCCATCTATGTTTTTTACATTTTCTGCTAATGACCATGATCTTAGTCTTATCATAATTAATGGACACTTGTTCTTTGGTACAGTATGAGGCTAAGGCTTTCAAGATTCTCCGTAATCCCACACATGAGACTGACATCAAGACTGCATCGTCTGCATAAAGCAGGATTGAAAGGGGGCGTGAGCCTAGTGTAGGGGGATGATACTCTGCACTTGATACATTGCTCACAATGTCATTAATATAAAAATTAAACAATGTTGGAGCTAAAATGCAGCCTTGCTTGACCCAATTGAGTGAAGGAATTATGTTAGATAATGCCCCTGCCTTATTGCAACTTACTGTATATACTCGAATATAAGCCTAGTTTTTCAGCCCTAATTTTGGGCTGAAAAAGGGGACCCTCAACTTATATTTGGGTCAATACTTTTAGCCACTGAAGCAAGTGCTTGGGTCAGTGTCTAAGTCATTTTAAACATTGTGTGCCGCTTCTCATGACCCCCCTCTGCATCACAGGGGAGCAGCGCACAATTTTAAAATGACTTTTAGCCACTGACCCAAGCACTTGCATCAGTGGCTAAAAGTCATTTTAAACATCACACACCACTCCCCCAGCTCACAAAGGAGGAGCTGCCAGGCCCTGCTGCATTTCCCACCCTAGACTTATACTCGAGTCAATACGTTTCCCCAGTTTTTGGGGGTTAAATTAGGGGCCTCAACTTATACTCAGGTCGACTTATACTCAGGTCGACTTATACTCGAGTACATACAGTACCTTGAGACTAGTATTTTGATGCAGTTGCTTCATTAGCAGAAGTGTTGTATCAATATTTGTAGTCTCAAATTTGTCCTACAAATTTTCTCTGGTATCAGATTGAATGCAGATTTAAAATCTATAAATGCCACATACAAGGAACATCTTTTTGGAGTAAAGTATTTAATTTGCTAGATGGTGTAGTAGAACGAGTGCCTGATCTATAGTGGCCCTACCAGATCTAAACCCAGCTTGTTCTTCAGCAAGAATATTTTCATCATTTAACCAATCCTGAAGCTTCCCCAACAAGTGCCTTGCATATAGCTTGCTAATAATGCTTAGTAGACTTATTGGATGGTAGTTTCTTGGGTCCAGTTTATAGCCTTTCTTGAAAATTGGCATTATAATAGCAAGCCCCCAGTCCTCCGGTATAACCACTGTTCAGTCAATCCAAGTAAACAGTGAGGCCAAAACTGGGGTCCATCACTCCAAATTATCCTGCAATAAATCAGCTGTTATATAATCAGTGCCTGGAGCTTTGCCTGGTTTCCGCTGATGAATCAACGAGACGATTTCCTGCATGGAAACAGGGGGCCACTCTGCTAAGCCTAAAGGCAATTCTTGAACTCTGGTTGCAGAGTCTGAATGCTCTGAGTAGATTCCCCTAAAATGTGCTTCCCAAACCTTTGCGGGGATACAAATCTCATTAACAACAGGGTGGGCGGACAACCCTCTTGTCATAATTTTCCAAAAGCATGAGGAATCCTTATATCTAGTTGCAGCTATTAATTGTTGCCACAATTCCTTCTGGGCTTCAGCCTTCTTCCTGTTAATCAGGGATTTGTATTCCCTTTTCAGTGTGAACCACTCAGGTGGAATTCTTTCCAGGGCCTGTTTGTACAATCTATATTTATTCAATAAATCATGCTTCTTCTCTCTACATTCCCTACCGAACCATGGTTTTGAATAAATGCTGTTGGTGGTCTTTGTCCTATTATAATTAGTCTTATGCTTTAAATGATATTGTAAAGTTTAATAGTTCTCGGCAGGTCTCTAGCACAGTTGTAACTGAATGAGCTGTGCTAACTAGATGACTCTTCCGGATGTAAGGCTCAGTATATAGTAATTTACTCATAGTGTCTCCCTGCCTGACTGACCATTTAATGTGAGAGGCTCTGATTTCAGTTCCTGAGAGAACTGTTAGATCTTCTCCAGCAGAGATTACAGATTCTCCCAGATTAACCTCCAGCACCAGTGGTAAATGATCACTATCTATACGGTCATCGACCTTAAAGTTTGTTACTGCTGCTACCAGGTCCTGGGAGATTATAGCGTAATCTATTGTTGAAGCACCATTGGATGAAATGAAAGTAAATTCTCCAGGCCTATCTCCCTTCACACTTCCATTTAAGAGAGCCAAATCAAGGTTATTGATCATTTGCATGAGACACAACCCAGCATAATTACAACCCTTATCCTTAGACAATCTATAGGGCAGTGGATTACAAATGTTGGTTTCAGGTAGCAACCTATTATAACGTGAAAATAAGATTTCATCATTACAACCTATTCTTGCCTTGCAATCACCATCAGGATAAACAATGCTGATGGATGAAACATAATCAGGTTGACAATATAATCTTCTAATGCAGCCCAAGGCCGTTTAGTACACTCATGGGATTGCTGAGCTGGAAAATAAATGTCAATTAACAATAAAACACAGATATTAAATTTCAATATTACAGCAAGAGCAATGTTGAGAATGGAATCAATAGTAACTACACAAGCCCGTAGTTTGGTAGACATCATCACACACAATCCCCCTTACACAGACCCCATTTCCCACTCAGAATTGTATTAAGAACATGTAACATAAAACCACCCAATACTAAATCTTGCTGGGACCAAGTCTCTTGAAACAGTAGAATATCAAAATTCTCCACATACTCTCTAAAAGAATTATCTACCAATTTGGGACCCCATCCTGCAATATTCCAGGAGATAATTTTAATTGAAGAGTTCCCTTGGGAGCCGGTGGATTGTGAGGTCACACTGTTCCTTCCCCTTACATCCTTAGTAACTAGAGGTTCACAATCCACTTCAAGGCTGCTTTATGACTGAACAATATTTTTGCCCCTATGTCAATTGTGAATTGCACCTTTAAAATTGTTTCTGGACATTTCATGTAAAGTGAATGTGGCTACATGAACTCTTTCCTGCTAGGAAGAGCACACCTGGCTTCCCTTTACGGCAGAGAAAATATTTTTAAAGAGGGCATTATAAATGTCTCATCTGAATTGAACTGAATTTATTACGGCCAAAGACCAGCAACAAACAAATTGTACAGTGTACATCAAACCAGAAAATGCAATGTACACTATGGCAAATAATACATCCACAAAGTATGTAAAATTTATGTAAAAATTAAACAAAGCTGGGTGGGGGTGTCACTGTTGTATTAGAGAACTGTGGCAACTTGGGCAAGCTATGCCAGCAGCACAACATTTGGCCACTTGATCAGTAATATGGAGGATCTGATCAGAAAGAAACAGTGAGATGTAACATTCCTCTGTTCTATCTGGCAATTTTTGAGTAAGAGATGAAAGAAGTTACTTAAAGAGGTCCCAGTAGAAAGAACAATGCAACAGAACATGTTCCACAGTTTCCACTTGCAGGGGCACAAACAATCCTGATAAGATATTCCCTGTTATGTCCCCTTCAAGAGCACAGAGGGCAAGATATTAAATTGGGCTAATGTAAAGGCTTTACTAAATTTGGGGAAAGTTAAATTAGCCAAGTAGATAGAGAGCACAAATGTCTTATTTTCTAAGGCACTTTATTTACTCAGCAAACTTAAATGTTTACTGCAATTCTATGTCACATATTCTCTGTTTTATAACTTATTTGGCTTTAGAGTAGTAACCTATTATGTTTTGGGAGAAAATCCCAAAGACAGTAAATTCCTTAGACAGGTGTTTTTTCCATTTAGATTGAAAGGTATCTAACAATGTTAGCGGTGCATGCCCTACTGGTGGAAATATAAGTTTTAGGTAATTGTTTATGATGTATACCCTGGCACAGCAGGGTATCAGTCTCATCTCAGCAGGAATAAGTCTCATCTCTAGGCTCAAAGCCACATTAGGGACACATTATGGACCTGAAAATCTAGCTCTCAGAATTTTAATCTCAATAACTTCTAAAGGTCTAAGTTATAGTTACCTTCACACACAACTGAGATCCTTGCATTATTTGGTTGATGATCTTAGCCATAAACATTTGAGTAACAGAAGGGGTATGCTGCCCACTTTTTGTATAAAAGCATTTTATTAATGATGCAACTGTCTTCTGAGCATTTGCTGAAGCATTGTTTATTTGAGAAAGCCACAATCAAGATGCATGAAAGACTATTAGAATAAGAAATACTTAAACCTTCCTCCCTGCAATATGAATGCTGAAAAAGGCACCTTTTGATGAGACATATTTATGTTAGAGAAGCCAAAGAAATGTCATATTTTGAAGACAACATATCTTCATAGAAATTATTTATGATGAATGAGATTTAGCATGTCCAAGAAGAGTTTCCATTAAATCCGGTGGCTTCCAGTAAATAAATAGATACTTTTAATTTAGCATGTTTTAACTGTGGATTTTTGTGGGGGGAAATACTCTGGTCATCCTTGATGGGCCATTTTCCTTGCACCTATTTGCCTATGTAGTCCTCATAGAGCAGACATGTCCAAACTTCGGTCCTCCTGATGTTCTGGACCACAACTCCCAGAATTCTAAGCTTCAACTGCCAATGACAAAGGCCTGTGGGAGTTGTGGTCCAAAACATCTGGAGGGCCGATGCTGCAGCAAGGAGGAAGTGGGGGACTTTCTTCCCTCCTTGCCATTTGGGGGGTGTTGGAGGTGAAAGCTTTCACCCACTACTCCACCAACCCTTCTGCCATCATTACTCCCAGATAAGAGCATTTGCTCTTATCCACGGATTTCACTATCCGTGGGGATCCTGGAATGATGGTCGATGGTCCTACTGTAGTTTTTATTTATTCTTAGGGCTTTTTTGAACTGTTAGTAATAGGAAAAAATGAACAGGAGAAAAATACAACATGAAAGGACCTGAAATAGATAGTCTCTTTCATGGCAAACAAAAGCACCATTGCATAGAACAATGAAAACAATAGAGGCACCCTTGCAAGAAGATGAAATGCAAGTTTTCATTGTGCACAAAGATCTCACTGAAACAGGAAATTCATTAAAATTACATTTTCCAGACACAGCATCAAGGAATGGAATATTGGCACACCATTACAGTACAATGATGCCTCGTGGCATTAAAACAGAAACAACACTTCAGTCTTGTGATATTGATGGCAGAATGCAACTATCTTGCACAATGTATTTACTAAAAGCATGAATTATAATCATTTAGCTCACATGCTTCATGTTAGCTCTAATCCAAAAGTATTCACCACCAAAAGGATAATTTTTGCATCTACATGTTAGAAATAGGTGTATTGTGGGTTTTTGTTTACTATAAGTCCCATGATTCCTCAGGAATTACAACTAGTGGTAATACTGCTTACAAAATTCTCAAGGTTGTTGTCCAAAACACACTCTGCAATCTATAGTTAGATCAAAATCACGAAATATTAGAACATAAGATACTGACTTAGAATCAGAGGCCTCAAGTACCATCCAGTTCAACCCCCCCACCATGCAGGAACCCTCATCACAGGACTCCCAACAGATGGCCATCCAGCCTCTGCTTAGAAACCTCCAAAGAAAGAGACTCCTCCACCCTACATGGCAGCATATTCCACTGCCGAACAGCTCTAACCGTCATGAAGTTCTTCCAGATGTTCAAATGGAATCTCTTTTCCTGTAGTTTGAAACCATTGCCCCGCATCCTAGTCTCTGAAGCCATGGAAAATAAACCTGTTCCCTCTTCAATATGACATCATTTCAAATATTTAAACAAAGCTATCATATCTCCTCTCAGCCTTCTTTTTGAAAGGCCAAACATTCCCAGCTCCCTAAGCCGTTCCTCATAAGACATTTCTTCCAGACCTTCAACCATCCTGGTCACCCTCCTCTGGACCTGTTCAAGGTTGTCAACATCCTTTTTAAATTGAGGTGCACTGAACTGGCCACAGTAGTCCAGGAGGGTTCTGATCACAGCAGAATAGAGTGGTACTATCATTTCCCTTGATCTAGATACTATGCCTCTGTTGATGCAACCAAGAATTGCATTGGCTTTCCTGGCCGCCACATCACACTGCTGACTCATGTTCAATTTGTGGTGCACCAAGCTCCCAGATCCCTTTCACAGGCACTATTTTCCAACCAGGTATCTCCCATCCTATAGCTGTGAAATTCATTCTTTTTACCTAGATGCAGCACCATACATTCCCTTCTGTTGAAACCCATACCGTTAGCTTTGGCCCAGCACTCTAATCTGTCAAGGTTATTTTGGATTTTCATCCTATCCTCTAGGACAGGGCTGTCCAACTTTGAACAGGCTGAGGTCTACTTTTTCCAGATGAAAGTGCCTGAGGGCTACTACACTAAAACCTCAACTTATGAATTTTATCTGTTCCGAGCATATGCTCATAAGTAAAAAAAAAAAATGTAAGTAGAGCAGCGGTTTCCCATAGGAACACAATGAAAATCAATTAACCCTTTCCGAAGGGAACATATTTCAGTGCAATCCTATGGTAAGGCTACCATGCACATGCTTCCCTTACACCTTTGGGAATCCTCCCATGGAAGTTTGGGAATCCTCCCATGGAAGCCTGGATCCAAAAGGCTTCAAGATTTGGGAACCCACAAAAGGCTTGGCCGGCAAGCCCAATGTGGGTTGGAAACAAAAGGAAAAGAATAAAGAATCCAACACGTGTTTTCTGGTGCAAAATGGAGCAAGTCTCTCTCTCTTGCTGCACCCAGCAAGAGCCTTTATTGAAAACCACAGGACTACAATACCCACATCACCTTGCAGCAGGTTCTTAGCCAATCAAAAGCTTACACGATTGCTCAATGCCCAAATAAGGGTATTTCTTTGTCTAAAATTTAACACTACTGAGCATGCTCAAGAATGTTTGTTCATAATTAAGCTTCTGCGCATGTGTGAGATTTTAGCCTGGGAACTTGATCAGACCATGTAACTTCAGCCAATCACAAAGTGTTTTTCCACCTAAATGTGCAACATAATATCTGAACATATCTAAGAGTGCCAGTGCGTATGTGTTAACCTTGCTCTGCTTGTTACGTGACTTGCTGTTACTGGCGATGCCACAGAGGCATGCTGGGAAAGATTCTCCACAGGGTGAAAGGGAGGCACGTGCATGCTTGTGCAAATTGCCCCTTCCATTTGCCCAGGCTGCTGGAAGACTTTTTTAAAAAGGTGCACTTTCCCTCTCAACCTGCCCGGGGCCTGACTTGACTCTACTTCTCCTCCTGTTTCCCCCTTCTCCCTTCCAGCCCCCTCGCTGCCACTGCTGCTGCTGCCCATAGCTCTTACTCACTTCTGCCATGTTCTCTGTGCAGCTGGGATGGGCCAAGCCAGCAGCGAGACAATCACATCGCCACAGTGGCGCAAGGAGGAGGGAATGGCTCAGAAGGGGAGCAGGAGGAGCAATAGGTCACAGTCTCTGTGAGGCAGCTGTGGGGGTGGGAGGAGGGGGAGGGGGATGAAAGGATGTGAGGAAGGAATTCTCCAGGGGGGAGAAGAGGGGGACGTCACCACACAAAAAAGGTGGGCACGTCCATGAACCCTGCCCCTCACTGTCCCCTCCACTCCCCTTCCTCCGCTCTGCACCAACAACTCAATTGGTCATGAGACAGTGGCAGGCCGATCATCTGGCTGGTAGGGAGAGCAGGGGACTGTGCCATAGCCCTTGAACTGCCCCGCTCAGCTGAGACAGTGGGCTGGCAGACCCACAGCTTTTCTGGGGCAGTGGTGGTCCTTGGGGTGGGGGAAGTAGAGGTGGAGAACTTATCCCCTGTCATTTTTATTGATGGTTGGCGGGCTACTTTTGAACCCTTTGCGGGCTACTGGTAGTCCCCGGTCTACCTGTTGGACAGGGCTACTCTAGGGAATTAGCAACCCCTCCCAATATGGTATTATCTGCAAATTTAATTAGCATACTCTCTATTCCTTCCTCCAAGTCATTAATAAAGATATTGAACAGCACTGGACCCAGAACAGAACCCTGGGGCACCCCACTGGTCACGTCTCTTCAAGCTGAAGACAGGCCATTTATGATCACCCTTTGGGTACAATCAGTCAACCAATTACAAATCCACCTAACAGTAGCACTATCTATCTGACTTTCTACTAATTTATTTGCAAGTATACCACAGGGAACCTTATCGAAGGCCTTACTGAAGTCCAGATAAGCAATATCCAAGCACTCCCCTCATCCACCAGGCCTGTTAATTCTATCAGAGAAAGAGATCAAATTAGTCTGACATGACTTGTTAAGAAACCTGTGTTGACTTCTTGTAATGACAGCATTGTTTGTTAAATAATTAGACTGCCTGTTTAAAAATTTGCTCAAGGATCTTTCCAGGAATTGAACTCAAGCTGACTGGGCGGTAATTATTTGGGTGGGGACAACATTCACCTTCCTCCATTTGATGGGAACTTCCCCTGTTCTCCAGGACTTCTCAAAGATTATTGCCAATGGTTCTGAAATTACTTCTTCCAGTTCTTTTAATATCCTTGGGTGTAATTCATCTGGCCCAAGAGATTTAAATTCATTTAATGTTTCCAGGTGTTTCGGTACTACCTCTCTACCTATTCTATGTTGCAATTCCCATCCTACCTCATCTACTCTTTGTCCCAGCGGACAAATGGAGGCAAAGACGGTGTTGAGTAGTTCTCCCTTTTCCTTGTCTCCTGTTAGTAAGTGGTTATCATTGCCACGCAGAGAGCCTATCATTACCTTATTTTTCTTTTGCTGCGGACATAACTAAAGAAACCCTTTTTGCTATTTTTAATCTCTCTGGCAAGTCTAAGTTCATTTTGTGCTTTAGCTTTTTCTACCATCCCTCTGCATATATTAGCTGTTTCCTTATATTCCTCTTTGGTGCATTCCCCATTTTTTCCATTTCTTGTACTTGTTTTTCTTTATAGTTAGCTGAGTTAAAATTCTTTAGTAAACCATTGTGGTTTCTTTAAACATCTGCCATTTTTTCTTCTTGTTGGAACAGTTTAGATTGCACCTTTAATATCTTGCTTTTAAGGAACTCCCATCCATCTTGGACTCCCTTCTCTTTCAGTTTTTCGGTCCATGGAATCACAGCCAATAATTCCCTAAGTTTACAAAAATTGGCTTTCTTAAAGTCCAGGATTCTTGTCTGACTATGCTTAGCTTCACCTTCCAACTGTATAACAAATTCCAAGAGGGCATGGTCACTTTTACCTAAAGATCCCACCACTTCAGCCCCATTTATAAGGTCCTCCTTATTGGTTAAGCCCAGATCTAAAATGGTTGCCTCCTCTACCTTCTGGACCATGAAATTTTGTGCAAGGGCAGTAAGGAATTTGTTAGACCTTGCATTCTTAGCTGAATTGGACTGCCAACATATATCAAGATAGTTAAAATCCCCCATTAGTACTAAATCTCTCCCTTTTGACTATGTGGCCATCTGTTCACAGAAGGCACCATCCCACTCCTCCAGCTGGCTTGGGGGATCTATAATATACCCCCACAGTGACATCCCTCCCAGTTTTCTCCCCCCTGATTTTCACCCAAATACTCTCAATATGCTTTCCCTGCTGTTCATCTAGTATTTCTTCAGCAGTATAAATGTCCTTAATATATAAAGGACATCTAGTACCGGTAGTAGTAGTATTCCACTGCTTATATAGGTGTTCCTTTTCACACAACAGGGATATCAAAAGCATTCATTTTCAACCCCTATAATAATTAAATAAGAGAATAATTATTTAACATTAAATATAGCAAAGTAATCTACTTAAAATTTAATTTAGCAATCAGAACAGCTATCCAGAAAAGAGAAACTAGATTCTCTCTTGCTTTCCTTACAAGTGAAGTAGGAAAATTCTTGCTAATTTGTTTAAATAGGTACCACCTGAAACAGGCTACTTTACTTCTCATCCCCCAGCTTTAATACAACTGTATAAAAAAGGATTACACAAAACCAAAAAGAGTGGCTGAAATCCTATAAGTGAAATATGATATCACCAGCAGGAGATTTTCACTAATTAAAGATTTCAGTCCTTCTCTTGCATGGCTTGTCCTATTTGTGAATAACTTATCAGATTACATGAAAACTTTGTGAGCTCCAGGACAGAAGTAGAAAATCTTTTATTACCAAAAATTATGACTGCCAGATAACAAGGGAGATTTTGAGTAGGACTTCCTCCTTCCATTTCACATTTCCTGAAGTTTCCATGTCAGAAAAACTATGGAACAAAATTGCTGAAAATCTTTCTGCACTGATAAAATTTTCATCTTTAAAGATTACAGTTACATCAACAGGATTTCAACCATTAGGTGACACTTCATAAAACAGACTGAGCATTGATATGATCTTGGGCAACGGAAAACTGGAATAAAACAAACAATATGAGTTTCAGCAGGGGAAAATGGGAAATCTTTCATTTTAGTGTAGAGAAAATGCAATTGACAAATTCAGGATTGGTGACAGTTGGGTTGGGAGTAGAATGCATGGAAAGGATCCAGGTCTTAGTAGACATAAGCTAAACAAGACTCAATAATGCAATATAGCAGCAAATAAATAAATAAATCTAATGTAGTTCCCAGATGTATTAAAACTATTCTGCTGTAGTTCCCAGATGTATTAAAACTATTCTGCTAAACCCTTCTCCTTATAAACCACGCCATAGTGCTTAAAGCACTCTCTGGGCAGTTTACAATTTAATTATGCAGGCTACACATTACCCTCCACCCCCAGTGAGCTGGGTACTCATTTTACCAACCTCAGAAGGACAGAAGGCTGAGTCAACCAAAAGAGAGCTACCTGGGATTGAATCCCAGGTTGTGAGCACAGTTATAACTGCAATACAGCCATTTAACCACTGTACCATCTATGAATCCACAATAGTATATATGTATATATACACTATTTAGCATCATAGTTCAAGTATTTATGAAGGGGTGTTGAACTGTATACATTTATAAATGTTCACGCATGTATGTGGAACAAACATCAGCATTGCTCCCACAGTAACACAACACACAAGTCTGTGTATAATAAATATCACAGTACTGACTTAAAAAGAAAGGTCAGTTCTTGAGGCATTATGGGATTCTATGTGGGATACAGGAATGCAGAACAGACAGTGCATATCTATTCTTCAACACAAAGTTCTCTCTCAAATAGTTTGAATTACTGGGTTCTAAAGAAAGAAGTCAGTGATAAGAATAGCTGATTTTTAAAATGGAAGTAACCATGAGAAGACACATTTCTTCAAGATTACCAGATATGTAGATATGTGCTAGTTCAATTTACATAATATGGATCCCAGTAGCATTGACATCTGAGATGCGTTAGTCTTTTTTTTTGGGGGGGGGGGGGTAAAATGAACCAGCCCACCACAACCTTTTCAGCACCCTGAAACTTAGAAACTTGCTTTTTAATTTTCATTAATTTTAAAACTCTCTTACTCACATAACATAATTAGAAATCAACCACCACAACCCTATGGAAATATGTTAAATTTATTGGCCTTAGTCTAACTGGTAATCACATTATGTGTGAGAGACAGAGTTTTCAATGGGCATGCCTTATAATTTTTTATTCAAGAGTTTCGATATGAAACATGTTTCAGATTTTTTAAATATATTTCAATTTATTGTATGTGTAAGTGGCTTAATATATGCGTTTTAAATATTCTGTAAGCTGTCTGAGACCCCTTTATTGAAGAAATGGGGTCTAAATGAGAACATGTTTACTCTGATACAAAATCTGTAAGGGTCAATGAGACTTCTCTAAGTATGCATAGAACCACAGCTTTGTGTGCTTATCTTAAATAGAAGAAATAAAAGTAATGTTAATTTATATTAGTAACAAAATAAAAAGAAGTTGGATACTTTATGGCTATTTTTCCAAACAGACCAAAGGTAGTAATCTGCTAGATAGGCAGGATAAATAAATAAATAAATAAATAAATAAATAAATAAATAAATAATACTATTGGGATGGTATCTAAGAATGAGGCACAAAGACAAAGAGGATTTTCTTAGGCAAGGTGAAAAGAATCATTAAAGAGAACTCAGTCCCTTAAAATCCTATTTAATGACAATGGGTAATTAAATAGCTGATAACCTGAAAATATCCCAGAGAAGGTTAATTTGAAACAATATGTGGATGCTTAGGAATCAATCAATATTAAATTAAAATGGTATTCAAATATGAGTATGGGTGTGAGTGGGTGTTGGACATTTTTGAAAAACAAATTGTGCACCCTTTTCCTACTCCCAAATATTGTACATAAATTATTACCTTTGTGTATAGCTGTTTAAACACACTATCTAGTTTGAATCCATGGAAGGAACCCTTTTCTATATCTGGGAGTTCAGTCATATTTCCTATACAACTTATTTGTCTCTAATCATACTAGAGCAGTGTTGGCGAACCTATGGCATGGGTGCCAAAGGTGGCACTTGGAGCCCTTTCTGTGGGCACCCGACATCGCCCCTTCACAGCCACCGATATTCATGTTAAATTGCTTTATTGACACTTTGTGAAAAATCAGTGGGTTTTGAATTGCAGTTTGGGCACTCGGTCTCTAAAAGGTTTGCCATCACTATACTAGAGTGTAAGCCTGCATAAGGGGGCTGTCATAGTATTCACTTTGGTACAGAAAATTGGGTAATTTGACACACCTTGTAAATAATCAATACATAAAATAAAAATAAATGCTGAATAGGCAAAATTCAAATGCTTTCCCAACTAGAACTGATCTACTGAATTAATGGGACTCATATAAGTACTGCCTTTTAAAATATGTTCATTCAGTGGTTCTTCTCTAACAGGGCCCAACAAGTGGATTTTGCCCTATATTACTAATACAGTACAGAAAAGTAATACTATTTAACATTCCCAGCTTACTAACACTGGTCTAAACTCTCTCTTTCCTCCCCCCCAGCAATCCTTTGTTTATCAATATGTTACAGAAGAACAATTTATTTATTTTTATTTATTTGACTTATATAGTACACCATCTGGCATAAAAGCCACCCAATGTATCACCATGTACCAAAAAACACCTTCAACACAATCCTCAGAAAGATCCTAAGTTGATTTACTAACAGCTTGTGTTTTGCTTCCCATGTAACAAAATACTGTAGTACGATTCACTGATATCATTAATGTTCACTTTTGCTACACCTGCAAAATGACATAATAAAACAAATACAACTACAAGAAACTGGAAACTTTTAAACAACAATTTGCTTTCTTTTCCTTTACCATTTGTGTTGCATACTTTAAGTCAAACACATATTCATAATACCACCAATGCCATGATTCTTAATAGAGAATTACCAAAAATAAATGTGACCAAAGGTTTTGTTGTTTTGTTTTTGTGAAGACACACACACTTATTTTTCTGGACTCAAGACTCTTCCTGGGAATTAATTTTAGGCTGGCCATTTATAGTTTCATGGTGAATAGCGCCTTTTGTTCATATCACCAACTTTTCTCTATTTATCCTTATGCAAATGGAAAGCACCACCCCCAGCATGGAAGCAACATGCAACAGCAATGGAAATTATCAATGGAAGCCATGCAGATTCTATAATATTTCCTCAGAACTTCTGTCTTCTTTTGGATTCCCCCTCTTTGCCAAAAAAAATTGCTGAAGAAAGCCATTTGCTCCCAGAAGCCTATTATCAAATACACACTAAGGATGCCCAAGCCAGGCTTTTTATTGCTAACAAATTGAGAGAAGAGAAGCCTTTCCCTGACTGAGTGCTTGATTCTGTGTGTGCCTCCTGCAATGAGTTTTAGGGAGATACTATTTACATGCATATTTATCCATCCCTATACACCTATACATCTGTATATCTATACATACATACCGTGCATACTATACATACTATGCATGCATACATGCATGGATGCATATCTACATACATACCTACATGCATGCATGCATGCATGCATGCAGACACACAGACATAGAGAGTGAGAGATAATGCATCTATTCTACATAGATTACTGTATATGTATGTAAGGATGGATAAATAGGTATGTAACCGGTGGCCTTTCAAGGGAGGAAATGACTCTTGTTTCCCGAACTCAGAGGGCCAAGCTCCTCCTCGGCACTTCCCGAGTGTCTTGTTGCCAGGCGCATCATTTCCCCTACTACCAGTTCCTGTGAGGAAAAGGACACCCTCGCGCGCGCGCGCGCGCGCACTCACACGTCCCCATGTCGCGGCCAACTCAACCCCCCTGGCCCTGGTGAGAGGAAAGCCTCGGCTCCCTCCATCCCCTCCTCTTCCGCCGCCACCTCGGCTGCCCAGGGGTTCCTTCTGCCTGGACCTCTTCCGACCCACGACCCCGCTCCCTCCCTCGGGGGAGAAGGGAACCGTGTCCCCACCACCACCACCACCACCACCACCACCACGACAGCAACACGAGAAGAAAAACATTAGCCACACCTACCTGTCTTCTCGTGGTCATAGCCCACCACAATGAAATAATCGGCCAGCCTGGCCATGGCTAAGGAGCCCCGGCTTCGGCCCCCGTTAGCCCCGCCGCCACAGCTGACACCACCGTCGCGGCTCCCGGGAAGCTCAGCATCTTCCCCTCACTTCCTCCCGCTGTTGCCGCCGCCGCCGCCGCCGCCGCTGCACAAGAAGCAACAGCACCTCAGCCATGTTGGACGCACAGGCCCCGTGATGCGCCTGCGCGCTCTGCGTCCCTCCACCCCCCCCACACACACACACACACAGGCCGCCTTCTTTTTTACAATTCCGCTGTACTGTGACCTCGCCGGGGCTGGGCGGGTGTCGGTGGGGTTTACAAACACTATGCGCCGTGGCCGTACAACGGAGGTTTCCTCCTGTAAACGCTCAAGGGGCTTGCGGAGAAGAGAGACCCCCCCCGCTCGCTTCCCAGCTCCCCCGGGGGTAGGCGTTAATTAATAAAAACGCGGCGAAGTGCTGCTACGTGCGTGGGAAGGCTAAATCATGCGTCGCCTGCAAGCCTTTAAAGCGCGAGACGCGGCAGAGAATAAAAATCTCAGTCAGCCTCTAAAATCGGGCGCTTCCTTCCTGTTTGGGAGCTCAATTGAAGTAAGACTAAATAAAGCGGAGAGCTTCCCCGCGGCTTCCACGGGAGAGCTGCGCCGTCCAGAAAAAGTTAAGCCCCATGGTCAGTAAGTGAGTAAGACATTGCTTCCCAGTGGGAAAATGTTGAAGCGTCGTTTAAAGACCTGCGTTCAGAACGAAAGAAAAAACGCAAGAGATTACAAACAAAAACCCAAACAGTGGTACAGTTTGATCTCCTTCTCCTGTCGTTGCTTGATCTAAAAGACATAGAGCTTTAAAATGTAGTTCCATCATATTTTTAATGCTCCGACTACCATATAGAAAGAAAGGTCAGTTATGTGTCATTCTTTAGCTGTCCTCAATCTTTGTATCACAAGTAGGTATGCTGTACTCTATTTTAAAAATTATTTTATAGCCCAACTACCATTCTTCTATACACAGTGGTACCTTGTATAAAGGAATTAATTTGTTCCAAATGAAATTATGTTAAGCAAATTTTCCTTTATACAAATTCCCATAGGAATGCATTGAAAACGGAATAATCCCATTTTTATGTTATACAGATTCGCCCCATAGGCGATTATGTTAAGCAAATTTCCCCTATCTCCAGAATTTTTTATGTTGCACAAATTTTATGTTATACAAGCTGTTTGTTATACAAGGGCCCACTGTACACTGGCAATGGATATGGGTAGTTTATGGAAACTGACCTGCTAAATTTCAAGATGAGGTGCCCCCCCCCTCAGTCCAGCACTTCCCATGGCAATACCCATACATACTGATATAAATATTTTGGGGCAAATCCAGTCTTGGCTCTCTATGAAGCAAGTGAGGTCAGAGGGAAATCAAGGCAGTTTCATTTATCTCTAGAAACCTCTGTCTCCACACCTGTTTGGTTGGTTTTTTTAAAACTAAAATTACTGGTGCTGTTACCTGGTGGTTATGAAGGGGACATTCAAAAAGGCACATACATATACAGTACAGATTTGTAAAGGCAGACAACCATTGTATTTGTACACTTGCAAATGTGTGGTTGTGCACCCAATTTCTCATTTGTATGGTGGGGTGATGTTTGTTAATAAGATGTCCACAGATAAAGTATCCTTTGCAGAAGGCTTTAAATTTCTGTTCTAAAAACCTCCAGCAGAGGAGAGGCTCACCCTTCATCACGCTTTGCAGGGGTTAGGGACCCGACCCGACCCGCAATAACTGAAAATCCGCAATATGTGGATGCAGGTCGGGCCGGGCCTGGGGGGCCTAGCTGGGGTCCTTGTACTTACCCCCAGCCTGGCACTGCCCCGATCGGGCCTGCGAGGGCCTTCTCGGGCCTTCTAGAGTCCCCAAAATGGCCTCCCTGCAAACCGGAAGTGACTTCCGGTAAACTGGTAGTGACTTCCGGATCGCAGAAAATCATTTCTGAGGCCTCCGACAGGCCTTTTGGGGCCTCCAGAAGGCCAGGGAAGTCCCTGGCAGGCCCGTTCGGGGCAGCACCAGTCCTAAAGTAAGTATGGGAGGCCTGAAAGAGGCCTTTCTCCCTTACCCCAGGGGAACTTTTTTCATATACTGTGATCCCGTGATATAGTGGGACTGCAGTATATGAACTGTGAACGGGCGGGGGACCACTGTACTTCTCCTGCTCAAACTCCCAGCTCTTTTATTCAAAACTGCCCTCTCTCTGATCTCTCTCTTCTAAACGCTTCCAAAAACCCAACTAACCTTCAAATCCTCTAGGAGGTTCTCCCTACCAATCAGGGTCATTCTTAGCAACATTCCCCCACGTACTTACCAACCCAATACATTTCAAAACAGTAAACTTACCATTACTATATAAGCAACACATTTAAAGATAACTGGGTATCAAAGGTCCACCATCACTTTACCAGTAACTACTACTGCTCAGCCTTCAGCATTCCCATCCCACTATAACAATATACAGTGATGCCTCTTAAGATGAATTTAATATGTTCTATGGGTAAATTTGTCTTTAAAAATTCATCTTACAAAACACAGTTTTCCTATAGGGATGAATGGGAAACCAATTAATTTGTTCCAAAGCCTAGAAAAAAGACAGAAAAACCTTTTTGAGTTTATAAAGTGCACTTTAAAGGCATAAACACTGTGCACACCTCTGCACTCAAAGCCTCATGCTAACCACTAGCCACATGGTCGCAATGAGTCCTGAGTGCCTTTTAAAAAAAAAAATTATTACCACAAAGTTGCAGTGCATCCTGGGTGCATTTTTTTAGAGGACTCAATACCGGTACTGCTACACAGTTGCTAAGCATCCTGGGAGCATTTTTTGAAATTTCCTTTGCTTTTTTTTTTAATTTCATGACCGTTATTCATCTTACAAGGCATCCCATAGAGGGAAAATTCATCTTACAAGTTTACCTATTCCCGGAAATTTCATTCATCTTACAAGTTTTTTTGTCTTACAGGGCATTTGTCTTATGAGGTACCACTGCACTTTACTCTACACACACACACACATTAGCTGTATTGCCTAAAGTTTTGGGCTTGAGAAGCTCTATGTCCAAGTGATTAATGGACAACTCAAGTTATACTCCCATGCCTGTTGCAGGGAACAAGTTGTGAAATGCTGATGTGTGGAATGTGCCTGGAGTTCTAAAGAAAGAAACTCCAGACTGTAAAAAAAAATACTGTTGCTATCCTGTTTGATAAATGACTTTACCTTTGTTTAACAGATAAGAGTTTTTTTCTCCATATGTGGTAGACATGTAAGAGGGCTAATAAATACTGGTGTATGGTACAAAAAAATCATTTTACAAACTATCTTAATCAATCTTGAGTTAAAACCAGAGGATTTTTTTTACTGTCAATGATACAACTAAATATTGATGATGGCAAAAAAAACTTGTAATAATCCACATTATCACAGCAGTTAGAATGTTATATGCACAACTATGGAAGACAAACAAGATTCCTGACAAAGACACGTTAATTATAAAGGTGTTAAACTGTGCAGAAATAGACAAGATCTCAGCATTACTGAAGCCAAATAGACATATTATGATGATTTTGATGAAAGATGGCATGATTTCCATAAAGTTTTAGATCAATGTTATAAGTACAGATGGGCACGAAATGAACAATTTTTCGTTTCCGTTTCCGTTTTTTTCATTTCGTTATGCAACGAAACGACAAACGAATTTTGTCTCCAAAATGAAACGAAACGAACAGAAACACCGGAAATTTTGTCGTGCGTTTCGTTTCCGTTACTACAATATAGTGAACTGCTTTAAATGCTAAAAAAATCACAAAAATTGAAATAAATGGTAATGAAACGGTAACGAAACGAATGAAAACGAAAATGAATTTTTGCAAAAATTCGCAAAAAATGGAAACGAACCGAAACAGACCCTCCAAACAACAAACAAAATGTCATTTTTTTAATTCGTGCCCATCTCTAGTTATAAGTCAAATTACAGTAAGTTCCCTATTTAATGTATGAGTAACTGAAATAGTTAATAATCAAAGATATATCAATTGTTATGACAGGATGCAAATTTCGTTTGAGAAGACTAGAATAGATCCATGTTTTTTTCCTTTTGTTTGAAAACTATAAATAAATACTATAATGGGAGGGTGTTCCAGAATCTGGGGACAATGACAGAGAAAGCCCTCTCACCAAATGCATCTGTAAGGATTGGAGGACAAAGAGAAAAGCCTCTCCTGATTATCTTAACACCCATGCAGGCACATACTGGGAAATACAGTCTTTGGACCCAAGTCTTTGTGTGTCTGTGTGTGAGAAAAAAGACACACATAGAGAGAAAGATCAACTCTGTGTGCGGGTTCATTGAAGTTGATTAAAGGTTCTGATGTAACAAAAGGATTTGACTCGTTTCGTATGAAAAAATCGAACATTAAATTTTTATTTAACAGTTCACAACTTCGTTGATTATTTTCACGTCTCACATTCTTGGTTACATTTGGAGTCAACACCGGGACTGAGGAACTTGGAGATAAACAAACAGTTGAATTTCTATAACCTTCCTTAAATGGGTTAAACTTCCTCTTTTGTAGCGAAGTTAAAACCTCTTCGGGATACCACCAGTCTGGCTCTTTAGGGTTGGAGGTGGAGCTCGAAGGGGATGACTCCATCCCCATCCCGGTATCCATCCCGGGGGATTAGGATCAAGCTTTCTACCGAAATATCCTTTCGAGGGACCTCTTTCTTTAATTGGGAACTCACTTGGTCCAAGACCCATCAGAGAATCGGTAGCCACTCTCCCTTCCTTTCCCCCGTCATCCTCCGTCTGACAACCTCTCTCTCTAACGATCTTAACGTCCCCTTTTCTTCCCCCCTCTCGTGCTCTTATCTCGTGCCCCTTAGACATTCCTCCCTCCCTCTCGTACTCTTCCGTCTGAACTTCCATCTCTTTATACAGGCGGTTTCTTTCCCCCCCCCCCCGTTTGCGTGGTTACATTTCTATGAGGTTTCTTTGTTTCTATCTTTACCTGAATTCCTATTTGTTTCATCTTAACCATTGTTTCTGTCTGAACTCCTAAAGTCGCTTGAGCCATTCTGCTTTCTCTCACTTGTATTCCTGAATCTACCATCTCTTTGTTTTCTCTAAATTCTCCTTCAGTTTGCACTTCTGTATTTTTAATATCCTGGCAAATATCTATTAACCCCATCTTAATTTCATTCCATAATATCACTCTTTGAACAGTGGCTAAATAACATTCCTTAAACCTTTTATCTACTTTAACTGTATTCTCTTCCTTATTCATATCACTGTCGTTTTTATCTTTAGTCTCCCAAAACAATTTCCCTGGTCTTTCATCTCCTTCCTTAATTTCTCTTCTCTCCTCAGCAAACGACCCACTGACTCCTTGATTGTGCTGTTTCTCCTCTTGTTCACACTCTGTCAGCACAGCGCCCAAACCATCCACTTGAAAATGTCTAGTTTGCTTAGAGTGCAAATATTGGATTGAAGTTCAGCAGTATCCAGAGAATCACAGGCTATTTTAAAGGGGTTACTTTTAATTTGATTATCTGAAAGTTTTTCTTTGGAGTTATTCTGTGGGCAGACGTCACTAATCCCCTGCTTTGTTCTTCTGGTATTAGATCTGTTTCATTTGCTTCATTGCAATGTTTTGCTGGTGGAGCAGAGAAATTGATTTCAGAGAGTGGTGCTGCTGTCCCTTATTATTGTTCTGTGATGCAGAGATATCCCAAAACTCTGTTTTGTACTATTATCTGTGGCTATCTTGCTCTTTGCTACAAAAGCCATCACTAGTGGCATTTAAATGGGAAAAATAATAATATTTGATGGCTTTTTAAAAAATACATGATGATTTTGGCCAAAGCCCTTATGCCATCCAATGTTGACAGTTTATGCCCATTGTCTTTACTAATTAAGAATTTATTGACAGCAAAGAAAGATCAGTTTTCCCACTACAGCCTACTGTGATCCATTGAAGATAATGCACTGAAGATAATGCAGAGCACTTGAGAAGCTTAAAAAATACTGGTGGGGTTGGGTTGGGGTGGGGCTTTTCTTGATTTAAAGCCTTGGAGACAGAGGGCATGCCGTCCAGCTCTATGTGTGATAATTTGAACAGAGATCCTGTTAATCATAATGGGACCTCTGAGCAGGGAACTAAAATGCAACTGTAGTGATACAATCCAGTATTGTATAGGAGTAAGCCCCACTGATCTCAGTATGCCTTATTTCTGAGTATATAAGAACAGAACTTTTCCACTACTGGACCTAACTGGTGCTCAAGACACACTGACAAGCTACAACACCATTCTAAAAATGCAGTTCAGAGCAGGACAAGAACAGTGAATGGTATGCATCTGACCAAGTCCTTGAATGGGTGTTTCATATAATAGCAGGCTAGTGAGATGTTACTAGACAACTCCTGTTTGCCCTAATCAGAACAGAAGAGATTATGAGAGTTCTAACTTGACAGTATTTGGAGAGCCATAGGTTCCCATTCCAGGCTTACAGAGGTGGCTAAGTGACCTGCAGTGCCTCTGTTACTGCATCAGTGTGAGACCAAAATGGGAAGGGTCAGGTTTATTACTACGGTACATGTTCTATAATCTATATGAAGCTGAACAGCACGCTGCTTTGAGTGCTCAAAAGGGCTGGATGAGATGAACCCTAAGCTAAGGACACCATCTGTACTATTTAAGGTGCTGTCATCTTAAACTGGATCAACTGTATTGAAGTGGAGAACAGAACCAGAATAAATAAGCTGTAAACTAGAGTCGTAATTCTTCTGTAGACCAATGGCATTCCTTTGAAGACCAGACTGTTGCATAAATGCAAAGCTGCCTGGATTCATTTGTTTTTTAGACTGCAGGCTATAAAGATACAGAGTGATAATGGCATCCTAGCCATTTAAATTATTGCAGTAAAAATTGCATCAGTCCCTTGTACACTTAGACTGCTCATTAACCCAAATTTTCCAGGCAGTGTCAATGTTAAAAATACAGTATCAAATAATAACACATTAAAATAATGACTGAATGAGCAGCAGAGAATAAAATGTTTTTATATACAAAATCAAGAGGCAACCAGCAACACGAAAAGAGTACAGTACCATGTTATAGAAGTACTGTACTAAGATAGTCAATGATAACACTGGATGAATAAAAAGGTCTTCACCTGGTACTAAAAAATAACATAATGTTGGACACAGAGAAGGCTCACCCTTGGGATGGCATTCCATAGATGGGGTGTCACCAATTAAATGCCCCCTCTATTGTAGCTACCCACCTTGCTGCATTTGACAGAGGTATTTGGAAGAATCCAGGTAGATAAATAATATATATCAGTTAGGAAGATAGTAATAATAAGTGGAAGTTTTAGAAGTAGAAAAAGAAGACACATTGGCTGTAATCCTGTTAACAAAAAGTGCATATGCAAGGGTAATCATCCCTTCTGGGCAGTGGGGGTTGGCTGAACTTCATGTGACTGGTTGTGCACCCAGTTTCACAGTAACTGAGAAAGGGGGAAGGAGCCTGCTGGAAGGGGGAAGCACTTGCATTGTTGCACTTCTTCAGTAACATAAGTGAACAGAATTCTGAACATTGCTTCTGTTTATATGCAGTTACAGAACTGGTACATTTTTGGATTTTATAAAATCAAATGGTATTTCATTAGTGCTACTAAAACTATTTAAATTTCATGGATGGCTGTGGGGCTACAAGCTACTACAGCATTTCATAGTTCTAAATACTCCACTATTACCATCTGTCAGATCAAGGCCACACTTGGAGATATCTTCAGTGTGTCACCTACAAATAATGGCACTAATGCTCTCATATCCACAAACTAGCTAAGGTGTATTACATGTGCTTAAAGTCTTTTAGTCCATTTAAAGTATCTTAAGTGTAACCCCATTGCAGTAGCTCTCAAACAGAGGTAGAAGGTAAAGTAGAACCTGTGATCGCAGTCTGTTTGGTATCACAGGCTTCTGCTTATAAAGTGTTCAGAAGCTTTGTGGAAGAGCTTTATCTCTTGAATTAAAAGATTCAGGTAAAATAATGGGACTTCCTAAACAATTTACCTTGGATGGTTTACAGATTAATACTGCAATGAAACTTCAGAACATTTTGGGGAAGTTAAATGTACTCTATATTGTTTGTAGGTATTTTTTAAATTTATAGATAATATAGCTAAGATATAGTTATTTGTGGATAATATATATAGGCAGGTTTACTCCATGCTCCCTTTGCAACAGTTCCGAGTAGGGAATCGCAGTCGATATATGTCTGTTGAGGTAACAAACAAGAAAACAAACAAACAAACAAGACCAGGGAGAAGATTAGCTCATTTTCTATTAGAGAGCTCACAGCAATCTGCCTTCACTAATTTGCTGATACATTGCTTGTTCATTACCACAGTGCTGACAATGAAAACCTCTTTAATGTAGCCCATCCAACCCCCTCCCCCAACCTCATTTTCAAGAATGGGATTTTTTCATGGTCAGGAATTTCCAGAATGTTTCCTGTTTACGTTTTCCTGTAGACTGAGGCTAGTAACGTTTCCCAGTGAGAAGGAGGAGGAGGGAAGTCCCCTTCTACAAATGAAGCATGGCAGTCAGACACACCATGTAGACAGAGGTCACGTGCCATGTGAACTATTTTTGCTGTGGTGTGATATGCCCTCTTAAGTACAGTTTGAGGGAAAGCAGTAGTAAAACAGCAGTATACCTCATTCATCATCCAATCTATTGTTTTGTGTCAACTTTATGTACTGCGCTGAAATACCTCTCATCATAAAGTCCGCAAGAAAATCTGGAGTATGGGAGGGATCCAGGGAAACTCAAATTCCACAGGGCTAGTAACCAGGTAGCATTTATGTGAAGGAAAATTCAAGGCAACATCTAAATGGCCACAATTGCTGAGCCACAATCTGCATTAAATAAAGTCATTCAGAGATTAGAAGCAAGACATCATCAGTTTCCTGATTACACCTAACCTGCTTCTCTTTGTCATTTGAATAAGGTGAGGCTGTGGAGTTATTGAACCACTCACTGAACTCACTCATGAGCTGGATGACAGCCAATAAATTGAAATTGAGTCTGAGGAGGACAGAGAGCCAATAGTTAGGAACCAGGCATCCTGCAGCCTGTTACAGACACAGTTGCATGCTCTCTGAATGAGTCTGTGCACCGCCTGGGAGTGCTTCTTGATCCAAACTTACTGCTCCAGGCAGTGGCCTTGAAGCAGCTTTTGACAGCTGGGGCCGCTTCCCTGGCTGTAGCCTTTTCTGTCACTGTGTTGAGGGCTACGCCTGTCCCCGCTCATTCACACGTCATCCTCGTAACCTCCATGCTGGATAAGTGAAATGTATTGAACAGAATGTTACTTTTTAAAATGGTTCCGGAATGGCAAGTATTAAGAATACCAGTGCTACGTTTATGACTGGTCTATTTGAATGGAACCATATTATTTATTTTCTGAAGGAATCATATTGATTCCCTGTACCTGAGATGAATTCAAGTGCTGGAGCTTACTTTTAAAGGCAAAGTAACTTGGGACCAAATGATTGAATGCCCACCTCCCATTACAATCTGTCCATAGATTCAGAAAGGTTCTTTCTAGATTTCCATATGTGGGAGATGTACATTGTTCATCTGTAAAGCAGAGTTAATTTTCTGTGATAGCACCCTGACTTTGAAACATTCTCCTGGAAGAAGAAAGATGATGCTAATGTTGTATTCTTTAGTTCAACGAGTCAAAACATGTAATTTGTTCAAGCATTTTAATTTGTAGTTGTTGATTGAATATTTTCTGCACATTTGCTTGCCTAATTGCATTCTTTTTAGTTGTATATTGGTCTCGCTTTTATTGATGTTTTAATTTGAAATGATAGTTGGAATGTTTATGTTTACTGCTCCGGAATCCGTGTCTGGGTAAAGATGAGGCTTAGGGAATTTTAAAGTAAGTAAATAATGTAAGAAACTTGCGAGAAAACAGCATGGGGTTAGACTTGAAAGAAAAGGGATAACATGATTATAGAGAGGACAGACTCTGTTAGGACATAGTTATGGGGAGAGAGGAAGACTGCACAGTATGGAGCAATTCTGTTTGCCTTTGATGTTTATAGTGACAAATTCCAGAGGATAGTCGTGTGTGTCAACAGCAGCAAAAACAAGAAAGAGTTTTGTGGCATCTTAATGACTAACCAAAGTGTTGCAGCATAAGCAGTCATGAATTAGAGTCCACTCTGGAGAAGGTATGAAGTTCCATACTTTGTAAGTCTAACTCTGGCTGTCTAACTCCATAAACACACTGGTAAAAAGAGATGAAAAAAACTATTGCTTGAGTGCTCCCTTGAGACATGATGCATTCGGGATCAAATTAAAACAAGTGCAGTGAAAACACCAGAAAGATCCATTTAGAATGGGGTGACACACTTGTGCGCACGCTCACACCCTGTTTGAATACATGAACATCTACCAAGAGACAGGTGTTTTCTGGAGAGAGCTACCTGGAGATTTAAAGTGGGAGCCATCCACTCACAAAAGTAAATCTTATTCTAGAGCAGTGTTTTTCAACCTTTTTTGGGCAAAGGCACACTTGTTTCATGAAAAAAATCACGAGGCACACCACCATTAGAAAATGTTTAAAAAATTAACTCTGTCCCTATATTGACTATATATAAAGTAATTCTCTTGAATAGGAATCAAATAAACACAAAGAAAGTATTTTATAATTACTTTATTTTGAAATAGTAAGTAAACAGAAATATGAAAAATTATAAAATACTTTATTCAGTGCGCAACCTGGGCCTGTTTGGCTGAACACAAAGCTGATATTCTTCAGCTTTTCCAACGGCACACCAGGCAACATCTCGCGGCACACTAGTGTGCCGCGGAACAGTGGTTGAAAAACACTGTTCTAGAGGACAATACTCTTGTTGTGGTACAATGCTTTGCTGATTAATTACAAGCTGGGGATGTTTCGCCTCATTTGAGATTTAATTCTTGTCATTGGAATTTATTTGAACGTGAAATGGGTGTCACCATAAAGCTGTGTTCTTAATTTTATTTCTTTGCAGCCTTTCTGTATTTATCTTTCCATTGTACAAATAAATCTACTATAAAGTGCTGGTCTTGTACCTTGAGGGCATTGGATGAGTTCGGAAATATGGAAGTGGCCCCTGGCTGACAATATCAGAAGCAGATATATGGTAAGTTTAAATCTTTCTGGACAGAAGATTCCAAGATCTTGTGTTGAACATCTCTTCTGCTTAATTTCCTGTGGCCTTCTGTTTAACTGTCTGTGTCAACACCTTAGGAAAATGTTATTCTTCGGTGGCTAGAGCTACATTGAAGTCTAGAGGGAGCAAAAATCTAAGATTTCAGGTTAGTATTTTTAAACTACAATAGGGGACCCTCTGTGATTTTGCTCATTGGAGTCCAACTGACCTGCCAGAATCTACAAACATACTGCTGATGGACTGTGATTTTGAAAGGTTGTGCCTTCCTGTATGCTAACAATGCACATGAAAGGTGTCAGTTACATCTTAGGGCTATTTCACACAATGGCAAATACATTAAATAAAAGAGAACCGTTTTTTTCTTTATTATAGCCGTGAATTTGCCAAACCAATGTACAGAAAGCTTCAGGTTTTTTTGTACCACAAATCCTATCAAACAGTTTGAAAGTCTTTGTGCCTCTTTTATGTACTGTATAAACATATAAAGGAAATATTTTATACTGTGTAAACATTTCCAAATAATGTAGTAAAACAGTTTCAAACTCTAAAGAATGACCAGCCAGTTGAAAATGCTCATAAACAATATTTAATATTTCCCCTAGGTTTTACTTAAAGAAGAAGCCCTGTTCTTGACATTTCCTGTTGCCCTAATTTCTTAACAATATTTCCATTTCAATGATGACTTAACACATCACTACCCTTTCTAGTCGGCTGCATATATATTTTTTTCATTTCCAGGGAACAGCATGCTCAGCCCCTTCCAGTTAGTTCAGAAGCTTGTTCTGAATTTGCACTTCTCTGTTTTGAACCAGTCAGGTGTTCCTGATCAAGTACAGCTGTTCCCAGATGACACCAGCAGTAGACAGAGGTTGAAATGCATTATGAATATGAAGAACTATAACTAGTACAGACCTCTGTTGGATTGAAAGTTCAGCTTTTGTGCATCAAACATTTGCATTAAAGTAATTCACAAGTTTGAACAAGTAGCAACTATAAACACTATTCTTTTGTCCCTTTTTTCTCCCTCCCCTCACGCAGCCAGCAGCCAGGAAGTGCAGAGGGGTGGGGACGCACGAAGAGCGACAAACCCCTAAGATCTCTGGTCCGAATTTAAGTGACCAGCGGATCTTAGGGGTCGTGTAAAAGTGCCCTAAAGCAGCTGCAGAAGGTTCCAGTTTCTATTAGAACAGTAGCAGTGGCAGAGGAAGCTGGTTATTCCCTCCCTCACGCCACTTCCCATTTTGGAAACAAAATCTCATGAAGACTCTTCTGGGAATATATTCAAATCTATAACTATGGCCGAGTCACCAGAGCTTTGAGCCAGAGTGCCAAAATCTAAAGGGCACAAAAAAATTACCACTTGAAAGGCATGAATTGGCCTCATCTGAGTGCATATAATGCTTCTAGTTTCTCATCTCTCAGCAGATGAAATCACAAAATAGGTGAGCACAGAACCACTAGCATGGCCATTGAATGCACATGCCCAGGCCATCTCTCTCTGCTGCTTCCGATTCCACATGGCCACAGGCTAATCAAAGAGGGCAGCAAAGCTAAATATGGCTAATTATGGCTCTGCTTGTGTCACAGTGAGTGTTTCTAGGATTGTGTTGCCTCCTGTGGATGCTTCTATTAGCCCTGCTGGTGAAAAAAACATATTGGCATTTGTATTGTACCTGTATGAGACAAATGAGCTTTTTACCCCGGTCTTAAAACCGGGGTACTTCAAGGACCAGATGCAGGGGAGTGGTATGAAGAGACAGGTATCTAGTCTCGTGCGCTCCCAGACACATTTGGTGGGGCCACTGTGAGATACAGGAAGCTGGACTAGATGGGTCTTTGGCCTGATCCAGCATGGCTCCTCTTATGTGCTTATGTCCTTATGAATAGTGATGCACTGGAAAAATAAATGAGAACAGGGAAGTTTAAATACAAACTCATATTGTATCCTACTCCAGTCAGCAGTAGAGTGGGAGGAGACTGTAGCTGTTTTTAATATAGTCCGCTTAATTCAGTGGCACTTGCTTCTAGGTAAGTAGATGTAGATTGTAATGTTGGTTCTAACTGAAATCAGTAAGACTATATCTACTAAAGAGCAGAGACATCACTTTGCCAACTAAGGTCAGGATAGTCAAAGCTATGGTTTGTATGGAAGTGAGAGCTGGACTATAAAGAAGGCTGATCGCCACAGAATCGATGCTTTTGAGCTGCGGTTCTTGAGAATCCCCTGGACTGCAAGGAAATCAAACCTATCCATCCTGAAAGAAATCAACCCCAAATGTTCACTGGAAGGACAAATTTTGAAGCTTAAGCTCCAATACTTTGGCCTCCTCATTAAGAGAGAGGAGTCCTTGGAAAAGTCCCTGATGTTGGGAAAGATTGAAGGCAAAAGGAAAAGAAGAACGGCAGAGAATGAGATGTTTGGACGGTGTCATCGATGCAACCAATATGGATTTGACCAAACTCCAGGAGGTAGTAGAAGATAGGAAGGCCTGGCAAGCTCTGGTCCATGGGGTCACGAAGAGTCGGACATGACTGAACAACAACAACAACAACAACAACAACAAAATATCTACATGACTAGCTTAACTTGTTGATATCAATGGGGCTTAAGCTCCATGTTCTTCTTCACATGTACTGATATGTATGTGCATGTGTTATTCTTTACAGGTCTTGTCTCCTAGCAGATTAACAGTAAATTAGTTAGATAATACAGTACTTCTCAGGCCATGTGAATTTTAAAAAAACTACTGCTTACTAGCAAACTGAGTGGAAAACGTTAGGATTGTAAATTCTCTAGTTACAAAACTGCAACTTCTACACCATGGTTGACTAAAATAGTAGGAGGTTGAGCAACAATAATTGCAATTTATGTGATACTACTAAGAAAGCAATGAATAATGAGCATTTCTTCCTGTTCTAAGATTCAAGAAAAATCTGTTTGGAAATACCACAATCATTTAATTATACACAATGGGAAGTAACTGTTATAAACCTAGCAGTGCAAGAAGTACTTTAAATAAGCAGTGCATATTTATCTCATTTATCAACTGACTGTATCATTGGGGTAAAATGAGATTTAGGAAAGTCGCAAGGTCAACAAAACTTTAATACAGTGCATCAAAGGGTAATGTTATTTCTTGCAATGAATTGATACCCCCTATTTTACAAGGAAATCAGGTAAAGAAAGCACATTCCCACAATAAACAAACCTTCTGCTCTTTCATATTATGAGAGAGGCAATTGGTCCACCCCATACAATTTCATCATATCATACAAGAACAGTGTAGGAAGCAGCCTAAAAGGCCAGTGAGCCTAGCCCCCTGCTTGATACAGGGATCCAAGATGGCTGCCTGGTTTTTCTCTTGAATGCCTCTGATGTTGGAGAGATCACCACATCCTGAGGTAATCAGTCTCATTACCATACTGCTATATTAGTTAGAAAGTTTTTCTTCCTGGTGTTCCACCAAAAATTGTCTTTTTCACACTGCAAAACCTGCTTTGTACTTTTATCCAACTTAGTAGATCACTTTGGTTATAATGACCTCTTCTATGGAAAGGGCCGGCAAACAAGGAAGCAATGTAGAAGCCTGTCCGTCCATTTTTAAGACTGAGGGCAGGGATTAATTTCAGTTTTTAAAATTATGACAGCCCAGTGTTTATGCTCCAAATGTAGCTTCTTGATCTATCATCTGTGAAAATAGTTGAGCAAACTAACAGCTGAACTCAGGCAAATTTCAAGAATGTCAACCAGGAATCCCAACTCTCCTAATACCAGTAGCCATTGTAAATCAAATTAGTTTTTATTATAGCCAATGGCCAATATATCTATACAGTACACATATGTGAATACAAATAAAAGCAGTATAGCAATCAGTCATTATCCAAGTATCTATATTAAAGGGCAGCACATAATCACAAAGGATTACAATAGAAGCCAACTATATTAATACCTTACTATAGGTTTAATACCTTGGTTGTACAGAATGGCCTTTTGTGATTTCCCAAACATCTATTAAGACACTATTCTTTTTACCGCTTATCTTTTTTCCCTGATTTTATTTAGCAATCTCCTGGCTATTTTTTTTCCAAATTAAGATGACATTACATTTTAGCTTTACAGTATTTTGGTGTATTGCTGTTGATTTAACTTGTGTTCCAACATCTTCCACCAGGGGGGTCATAAATATCTTGCAATGTCAAATGCACAAGACCTGTGATGTTATGATTCAACTTTAACCGATACATGACAGCACCTTCCATATTCTGGCTTCAACTGTAACCAGCCCTGTTTCCAACCTTATGGCCACATTTGATGCGCTTGTAGGAAGCTGCAATATAGCTCTTAAGAATCTGGATTGCTGTTTTCCCAAAACAACCAGGTTGGCAGGAATAGAGTATGGGGCTCCATAAATCATCTGAGTTATGACCTGCATTGAGTAGAGCCTGTTTGCAACTATCACATTTCTTCCACCCTGTGTCCAGAAAAATTTTAATATAGCTCCAATACTTTTCTGAGCATTAGTTACCAAATATTTAGTATGTGTGTTTCGCTTTCCATTCGCTTGTATTATCAGTCTCAAATATTTATAAATATATACGGTACTTGCTCAATCTGCCTCAGGCTGGAACATCTTATAAATGGAAGCACACTGCTACTTTTGTGTTCCAGTTGATCAGTGAGGCTACAAAATAAAGCAGGCTGAACTGTGCTTTCATCATTGTAAGGCTAATTACACTGGTGACAATGAGGCCTGTAATAAGACTTCCTGGGGTAGGAACTGGCAAGCCACCCCAGTATCCCTGCCAAGAACATCCCATGGACAGAAACAAAAGGCTAAAAGATATGATGCTGGAAGATGAGCTCCTCAGATCGGAAGACGTCCAACATGCTACTGAGGAAGAGCGGAGGATAAGTACAAGTAGCTCCAGAGCTAATGAAGTGGCTGGGGCAAAGCCGAAAGGACGCTCAGCTGCAGATGTGCCTGAAAGAGAAAGGAAAGTCCAATGCTGCAAAGAAATATACTGCATAGGAACCTGGAATGTGAGATCTATGAACCAGGATAAGCTGGATGTGGTCAAACGTGAGATGGAAAGAATAAACATTGACATTTATTTATTTATTTATTTATTTATTTATTTATTTATTTATTTATTTATTTATTTATTTATTTATTTATTTATGAGCTTATATCCCGCCCATCTTCCCAACGGGAACTCTGGGCGGCTAACAGGAGTAAAAACACATAAAACAACAGTTGAAACTGCAAGCAATAAGGCAGCGAAAGACAAGATGGTGACGAGCCCAAGGGGAGGGAATCTACTTCACAGGTCGCCAAAGGCCTCTCTAAAAAAAGAGGGTCTTCAAGGCCTTCTTGAAGGCAGGCAGGGACGAAAGCAGGTGCAGCTCACTGGGGAGGTGGTTCCAAAGTGGAGGCCCCACCACAGAGAAGGTGCGGTCTCGCGTGCGCATTTTCCACGCCTCTCTGGGTGTGGCAACCCGCAGTGAGTGCGCCTGAGACGATCTCGTGGGTCTGGATCCAGATTCCTTTTGGGAGATGCGCTCCACCAGGTACTCTGGTCCCAAGCCGTGGAGGGCTTTGAAAATCAAAACCAGGACCTTGAACCTCATCCGGAAGACAAAGGGGAGCCAATGCAGGCAGGCCAGGACTGGGGTGATGTGCTCGTATCTACGGGCACCCACCACCAGCCTAGCTGCCGCATTTTGCACCCACTGTAGCCTCCGGGTCAGGGTCAAGGGCAACCCCACGTAGAGGGCATTGCAATAGTCAATCCTCGAGATCACCAGGGCCTGCACAACTGTTCTCAGGGAGGACTCATCTAGGAACTGGCGGATCTGGGCGATCCTGCGGAGATGGAAAAAAGCGGCCCTGGAGACGGCCATCACCTGGGCTTCCAGGGAGAGGGCCGAGTCCAGGACCACGCCCAGATTCCTGGCCCTGTCTGTAGGCTGGAGGGAAACACCCCCCAGACTAGGGAGGGGGCCATTGTACCCAGACGAGGGCGCCCCGAAGAACAGAACCTCCAGTCTTCTCCGGATTAAGCTTCAGCCGGTTATCTCTGGTCCATTCCAGAATGGCCTCCAGGCACTGATCGAGGGAGCGGATCGCCTCCACTGCAGATGATGAAAAGGAGAGATAGAGCTGCATGTCATCAGCGTACTGATGACAGCGAACTCCAAATCTCCTGATGACCTCCCCCAGCGGCCTCATGTAAACATTGAACAGCATGGGTGAGATTGCAGACCCCTGGGGCACCCCACAAGGGAGAGTCCAAGGAGCCGACAAGACATAACCCAGTTGAACCCGCTGAGTCCGGCCGCTAAGGAAGGAACGGAGCCAGGCCAAGGCCTGACCACCAATTCCCACCTCCACGAGCCGGACCAGTAAGTTACCGTGGTCGACGGTATCAAAGGCAGCTGAGAGATCAAGGAGGACCAACAGGGAGGAGCTCCCCCTGTCGGCCTCCCTGAGGAGCAGACTCCCAGGGGAAGCGGCGGGTGACGGGCCACAGCGGCGGCAGATGGAAAGCCGCAGAGAGGCAGAGGGCCGCGCCACCCCCCCCGGAGCAGGCCCCGGGGGAGGTGGCGGCAGCGGCAGGTGGCAGGCAGTGTCCGACGATGGGCTGTGCCGGCCCCCGGAGCAAACTCCCCGGGGAGGCGGCGGGAGACGGGCCACGGCGGCGGCAGATGGAGAGCCGCAGGGGGGCAGAGGGCCGCGCCACCCCTCGGAGCAGGCCCCCCGGGGAGGCGGCAGGTGACGGGCCGCGGCGGCGGCAGATGGAGAGCCGCAGGGACCACGCCACCCCCCTGGAGCAAGCCCCCCGGGGAGGCAGCGGGCGACGGGGCGCGGCAGCGGCGGGTGGAAGGCCACAGGTAGGCGAAGCATCTTGGGCATCAGCGAACTTAAATGGACAGGAATGGGTGAATTCAGTTCAGATGACTATCACATCTACTACTGTGGGCAAGAATCCCATAGAAGAAATGGAGTAGCCCTCATAGTCAACAATAGAGTGGGAAAAGCAGTCCTGGGATACAACCTAAAAATGATAGAATGATTTTGGTACATTCCAAGGCAGCCCTTTCAACATCATGACAGTAATCCAAGTTTATGCACCAACTACCGGTGCTGAAGAGTCTGAAATTGACCAGTTTTATGAAGACTTACAAGAACTTCTAGAACTGACACCAAAGAAAGATGTTCTCATCATAGGGGATTGGAATGCTAAAGTCGGGAGTCAAATGATAAAAGGAATAACTGGCAAGTTTGGCCTTGGAGTTCCAAATGAAGCAGGGCAAAGGCTAATTGGGTTTTGTCAAGAGAACAAGCTGGTCATTGCAAACACTCTTTTCCAACAACACAAAAGGCGACTCTACACACGGACATCACCAGATGGACAATACTGGAATCAGACTGATTATGTTCTCTGCAGCCAAAGATGGAGGAGCTCTATACAGTCAGCAAAAACAAGACCTGGTGCTGACTGTGGCTCAGATCATCAGCTTCTTATTTCAAAATTCGAACTTAAACTGAAGAAAGTAGGGAAGACCACTGGGCCAGTCAGGTATAATCTAAGTCAGATCCTTTATTAATACACAGTGGAAGTGAAGAATAGATTTAAGGTACTAGATTTGGTGGACAGAACACCTGAAGAACTATGGATGGAGGCTTGTAACATTGTACAGGAGGCTGCAATGAAAACTATTCCAAAGAAAAGAAAATGCAAGAAAGCAAAGTGGTTGTCCAACGAGGCCCTACAAATAGCGGAGGAGAGAAGGGACGCAAAATGCAAGGGAGAAAGGGAAAGATACAGAAAATTGAATACAGACTTCCAAAGAATAGCGAGGAGAGACAGGGCGGCCTTCTTGAATGAACAGTGCAAAGAAATAGAGGCAAACAACAGAAAAGGAAAAACCAGAGATCTATTCAAGAAAATTGGAGATATTAAAGGGGCATTTTGTGCAAAGATGGATATGATAAAGGACAAAAATGGTAGGGACCTAATTGAAGCAGAAGCAATCAAGAAGAGATGGCAAGAATATACAGAGGAATTATATCAGAAAGATCTGCATGTCCCTGATAACCAAGATAGTGTAGTGGCTGACCTGGAGCCAGACATCCTGGAAAGTGAAGTCAAGTGGGCCTTAGAAAGCATTGCAAACAACAAGACCAGTGGAGGTGACAGCATTCCAACTGAACTCTTTAAAATCTTAAAAGAAGATGCTGTAAAGATGCTGCAGGTGATATGCAAGCAAATTTGGAAAACTCAGCAGTGGCCAGAGGACTAGAAAAGATCGGTCTACATCCCAATCCCAAAGAAAGACAACACCAAAGAATGTTCCAACTATCGCACAATTGTACTCATTTGACACGCTAGCAAGGTTATGCTCAAAATTCTACAAGGGAGGCCTCAGCAGCATGTGGACAGAGAACTTCCAGAAGTGCAAGCTGGATTTCGAAGGGGCAGAGGAACTAGAGATCAAATCGCCAACATGCGCTGGATTATGGAGAAAGCCAGAGAGTTCCAGAAAAACATCTACTTCTGCTTCATTGACTATGCCAAAGCCTTTGACTGTGTGGACCACAACAAAATATGGCAAGTCCTTAAAGGAATGGGAGTGCCTGACCACCTTATCTGTCTCCTAAGAAATCTATATGTGGGACAAGCAGCAACCGTCAGAACTGGATATGGAACAACTGACTGGTTTAAAATTGGGAAAGGAGTACGACAAGGCTGTATACTATCACCTTGCCTATTTAACTTATATGCAGAGTACATCATGCGAAAGGCAGGTCTGGATGAATCACAAGCCAGAATTAAGATTGCCGGAAGAAATATCAACAACCTCAGATACGCAGATGATACTACGCTGATAGAAGAAAGTGAGGAGGAATTAAAGAACCTCTTAATGAGGGTGAAAGAGGAGAGTGAAAAAAATGGGCTGAAGCTCAACATCGAAAAAACTAGGATCATGGCTACCAGTCCCATCACCTCCTGGCAAATAGAAGGGGAAGAAATGGAGGCAATGACAGAGTTTATTTTCTTGGGCTCCTTGATCACTGCAGATGGCGACTGCAGCAACGAAATTAAAAGATGCCTACTTCTTGGGAGGAAAACAATGGCAAACCTAGATAGCATCCTAAAGAGCAAAGATATCACTTTGCCAACAAAGGTCAGGATAGTCAAAGCTATGGTTTTTGCAGTAGTGATGTATGGAAGTGAGAGCTGGACTATAAAGAAGGCTGATCGCTGCAGAATCGATGCTTTTGAGATGTAGTAGTGGAGGAGAGTCTTGAAAGTCCCCTGGACTGAAAGGAGATCAAACCTATCCATCCTGAAAGAAATCAACCCCGGATGTTCACTGGAAGTAGCAATGTGGGAGAGAACACTCTCAGGATGCTGATTAGGAAGTTTATTGAAAGTTTATTAAAATGGCCTTTATTAAAAAGTCCCTGATGTTGGGAAAAATTGAAGGCAAAAGGACTTTTTACTGGCAAAGAAACTCTGGAGACGTTAAATGTCTTGCTTCTCAATATGGATTTGACCAAACTCCGGGAGGCAGTAGAAGATAGGAAGGCCTGGCGAGCTCTGGTCCATGGGGTCACAAAGAGTCAGACACGACTGAACGACTGAACAACAACTTGCTCAATACACAACCCATTTAGTTCCCAATTATAATTCTTTAGGTCTTACTGCAAATACCATTACCCTGGTTTTATGATAGTTAACCTCTCTGTTGGCAAAATTCCGCAAGAGCCAGCAACATCTTTATAATCTGTTTGGGGTTCTTGAGATAATTACTGCATCATTAGCATATGGCAGTATGGAAATAGGTTTATCTGCCAACGTTGGAGGGTAAAAGTTCAAATCATTTAGGTTAGGGGCTAGATCATGTATATAGTAATTAAATAACAAGGGTGCCAATATGCAGCCCTACTTAACTCCTTTTTCAATTTTAACTGGTGCTGTAATCTGACTTTGGGGATTAGTTCTAATTCTTACTACAGTATTATTGTGCAATGCTCTAATCAGGAATAATAATTGTTTATTATATTAGTAATTTGTTAATTTTTTCCATAGTATGTTTCTCTTTAAAACTGATAAAAGCATATAAGGACACCAGATTTTTAGAGGCATATTTTGCTATTAAGTGCTCTAAGATCATGCACTGGTCCGAAGTTGAATGGGATTATCTAAATCTTGCTTGTTCCATTGCCAAAATACACTCTTGGTCTAGCCAATCTTTCAGTTTCCACTGAAGGTGTGTAGCTGTCAAGTAATGTAGTTTTGACAAAATGTCTGTAACATGGTATTTAACAGACTCATAAAATGGTTTCTGTGTAAAATGCACAGTCATTTGCTAGACCCAGGTGTACGGAATAATCACATGAAAAGGTCAGAATGATTATGTCCAGGTGCCATGGATAATCACCTAACACTCATGTGATTGGTCTAAACTATGGGCCTTTTCACACGACCCCTAAGATCCGCTGGTCCCTTAAATTCGGACCAGAGATCTTGGGGGTTCGTTTCTGTTCCTGCGTCCCCACCCCTCAGCACTTCCTGCTCCTGTCGGCGTGAGGGGGGGAGGGAAAAAAGGACAAAAGAAGCCTTTACTAACCTGCCGGTGCCGGTCGAACTTGCCACGAGCCCCGTTACTTCCTGGTTCCTTCTCAAGGGGCTCTTAAAGGGGCGGGAGGCAAAAAAACAACAGACAAGCGAGGAGAGCCCGGCACTCTTATCCGCATCAAATTTTTTCACCTCCAGAGAGAAGGTACAAGAAAAGTGCGCTGGGTCGTGCTAAAGTGGGCGGGGTCGCACTTAATTGTCTGCAAACTCTGGAGCTGGTGCGGAAACATTTCTAAGCTCCGGAGCTGGGAGCCATTTGCAGCGCAGCTTAGGGGTCGTGTATAAACGCCCTGTGTTGCCAATGGGTATAAAAAGCAGCATTGAAATCCATTTGCTTTGGGATTGCTTTTGGTGAGATAGCAGTTTCCCACTACTCTGTATATATGATGTGTGTCATCTTTATGTATATTGTGTAAATATGTAATGTAAGCTTTCATGTAAAGTTCCTTTGTCTCCCAGCTCCAATCTGTATATTGCAATTATCTTTCCACACCACACCACTGTGCAACTGTGCAGGTTGTCTAAACCACATTTAAACCTCATTCATTTATTGTAACAGTAGCATCTAGTTTACTTATCACATTAAGTAAACTAATTGGCTTGTAATTTGAGGGTAAATCTTTATTACCTCTTTTATAAATAGAAATAATGATTGCTCTCCCCCAGTCTTTGGGAATTTTCCCAGTTTTATCAATATATGTAAATAAAGCTGCAATTACTACCACTCTAAATAATTTTTAATTAATTCAGGTGTAATCTCGACGCCAGGTCTTTACCTATCTTCATAGTTTAGCTGAGTTGTTTTACCTCTGTGGTACTCACTGGGGGCCACAGAGCTAACTCTCCTATCTCTATCTTACTTTCTTCCTCTGCATCTATGTTGGCATATTTAGTTAAAAAGTAGTTTTCCCATGTTTCAGGTAGAATACATGAATTCCCAGCCGAAGGGGAGTTGTTGGGGCAATTAGCGACAAGTCTCCAGAACAAGGAGGATTTTTTTTTAGCCTAACTGCTTCACCTAATTGTCTCCAAACTCTATCTAATGCTTCTTTTTTCTTTTTCTGGAATAGACATTTATGCTACACCTTTTGTTGTTTCAAGTTGATAAGTGAAATTTCCTCTGGCTGAGTTCTAGAAATATGGTAGGTATCTTTTCCTCAAGTCTCTTTTGGCTTCTCTACTGTCCCTATCAAACCAGCCAGTTTCTCATTTACTATTCATTCTAGTGCTGTTAGGGTTCCCTTCATTAATTACCCTGGAGATGTCCTGGGATAAAATTTCATATCCCTCAAGACATCATTCTGCATTCTCTTGGTCCAAGGCTTTTGTTAGGGTTTTAGTCATCTGCTTTGAACCCATCAGTTCTACTCATCTAGAGTCTACATAGTTATTCTGTTTAACCACTTTCACTCTATTTCTACCTGGCTGCAGGGCTTCCTTATACTGAGCACTGATCCGAGGACTAGAGCCCAATAACTCAGAAAGGATATTGAGAAGCAGATGATCACTATCCATAAATCCACCAATTTCAAAGGATTTAATACAGGCCACATTTTTTCTGAGACTGTAATATATTCTAAAAGGCTCATCCTTTCACCAAAGCAATATGTAAAATCGGCTGGGTGATCCTTAGGATATTATCCATTTAATATACAGAGGCTCATCTTGTTTATCGTCTGCATTAGCACATAACCTCCGTAATTGATCTTCCAGCCTTTGGAGTTAATTTGGAATGGAAGCAAGTTTTTCCCGCCTTCAGGGGGACATAAGTTACGTCTTTTATAAAAACTACTATCATCCTGTCCCATCCGTGTGTTGAAATCTCCAGCCAATATAAGAAATGCCCTAGGGCAGTGTTCCCCAACCCCCGGGCCGCGGACCGGTGCCGGTCCGTGAATCAATCGGCACCGGGCCGCCCGGGAGCCGCCTCGCCCCCTTGTTTTGCCCGCCCCGCCCCGGCCAGCTGCCCGCCTGCGCTTGGCCCGCCCCGTCCCCCCGGCTGGCCCCCTCCGCGGCGCCTCCTCCTCCTCCTCCTCCTCTTCTCTCCCGCGGACAGCCAATGGAAGAAGAAGGCAGGAGGAGCGCAGGAAGAGCCGCCGCCGCCGCCGCCGCCGCCTTTGCCTCCCTCCTCCGCCCGGCGGTGGCGGCGCATCGTCCTCCTCCTCCTCCTCTTCGTCCGCCCTCCTCCTCCTCCTCCTCGCCCTCCAGCAGCAGCGGTCATGGCGGATCATGCGCAAAGGCGCCCGGGCGGTCTCTGCGCGCCGGGACGGGAAGATGAATTAACTTCCTTCCCGAGCCGGTGGACGAGGGGGGGGGAGCGGCCGGCCGGAAAGCACCCGGCAATCGCCGGCGCTGCGCCGGGGAAGGCGAGCAACGAGAGGGGATGGCGGGAGGCGGCTGGCGGAAGACTCCGGACGGGCCTGGGCACAGAGCGCGCAGCGGCGGGGGCGGGGGGGGGAGGCTTTCCCAGTCGCCAGCCTTTGGGTTGGGAAGAAAGGAGAGAGAGAGAGAGAGGCGGGGCGGGGGGTGGGATTGTTGCGTTCTTCTCTGAAGCGCCATGGCCCCCCCTCACCCGAAAGCGGCCAGTTGATGGGACTCGTGGGCTCGGAGGGGAAGCAGGAAGGCCACCTTCACACACACCCCGGCGGCCCCCCGCTCTCCCTTCCCCGAGGGCGCTGGACTGCACATGGAAGGGACGAGGGCGCGCTGGAGCCGGCCTTCCTTTTCCCTCTTCCCTTCCCTTCCCTTCCCTTCCCTTCCCCCTGCCTGCCTGCCTTCCCTCCCGTCCGATGCTTGCCGCCTGGGGCCCCGGGGGCGGGCGCTTCTTCCCTAAAGCTCCTCTGGGGATGTCTTTGGACCCGGGCGGCGGCAGGGGAACTGCCGGGGGCGCCGGAGATCCGTCCCCTCTTGCGAAAAGGAACGGCACCCAGGGCACGGGGTGGGGGGGAGACTCCAAAAGAGACCCGCCGAGCGTCGGAACTCCGGTGGGTGGGTGGGTGGGGGAACGGGGTGGGAGGAGAAGTGGAGATGGATAAATAAAATACAGTGGTACCTTGTATAATGTAATTAATTCTTCCAAATGAAATTATGCTATACAAATTTTCCTTTGTACAAATTGTGATTTCCCATAGGAATGCATTGAAAATGGATTTAATCCGTTCCAATGCATAACCAAAGCTAATGAGGTTGCCGGAGAGGATGAGCTGCTGCAGGAGCCGGTGCAGATCGTCCTCTTCATCACCCATAGAAAGCAAGGGGTGAGGAGGATGGTAATGGTAGTGCTGCCGCTTCTTTCTCCCACCCGGGTGGTGCTCCGCAACCAGTCCCGGCCTCACAGCTGCTTGGCCACCCGCAGGCTGCCTCCGAGCACATCTATCGGGCGGCGGCGGGGGCAACAGCACCAGGGATGGATTGGGAGACTAGTGCGGCGAGCGGCAGGGAAAGGAGGCGAAGAAGCTGAGTTTCCTCGGCGACACATAGGGAGCTGTTTGGTCCTGGCTGTGATGCTTGGGAGGGAGGAGGAGGCAAGGAGTCATTGCTGGGAGGGGTGGACAGTGTTGGGGGTTACCACTATTAGGAGGGGGGAAAGCCGTGGTGAAGTCCCCCATTTCCCCCCTCCCCGGCCAGATGACAAGTGCCCCTGCAAAGACCAAGATTTCCCTCTCCTTCCCTTCACTCGTGCGAAGGGGAGGAGGAGGAAAGCTGCTTGTTCCTTTTGAATTTGCTGCCCAACAAGCCGAGCGGGGAAGGCAAGACCTCCTGGGTGTCCTGGAGCCGCCGCCACTGCCATTTGCCAGGTGGAGAAGAGGTGGGAGGGCCAGCAGCAAAGTCCCCCGTTCCCCCCTTCCCCGGCCAGATCCGAGAGGCGCCAACTTCAAAAGGACCAAGACTTCCCTCTCCTTCCCTTCACTCGCGCGAAGGGGAGGAGGAGGAAGGCTGCTTGTTCCTTTTGAATTTGGTGCCAAACAAGGCTGAGCAGGGAAGGCAAGACCTCCTGGGTGTCCTGGAGCCCCCGCCGCCCCTGCTCTTGTGTGCGCGCGCTCCAAGAGTCGGCCCAGGGGGAGGGTGTGGGAGGGGGGTTCATGGACGGTGACGGCCCCACAACTGGCTCGCTTCCTCGCCCGGTTTGGCATACGTGCCTCCCATGGGCGCTACCGCAATGGCGTCATCAGCAGCTACCAAGGAGGCATCCTCCTCCCCTTCCTCCTCTCCCGTCTCTCCCTCCCTTCCTCTCTCTTTGCCAGCTCTCTCAGCCTGCCTGCACTCCCCTGCTAAGGAACAGTGAAGGGGGAGGTGAGGAAGGTTCCTGGTCCGATTTTTTTCTACCTTGTACGATTTTTTCGTTATACAAACCCTACTATACGAGGTACCACTGTACATCACTTTATATTCATTTTTTGGTGTAGCTGTATTTTATTTTGAAGGCATGTTTAAATACAATTAAATTAAAATTATTAAGTCAAAACAAGCGGGCCAGGGAAAAATTATCAAACATTTACCGGTCCGCAGCGATAAAAAGGTTGGGGAGCACTGCCCTAGGGCAGTGAAGGTGAACCTTTTAGAGACCGAGTGCCCAAACTGCAATTCAAAACCCACTGATTTTTTTTCAAAGTGCCAATACAGCCATTTAACCTGTATGCAGGTGACTATGAAGGGGCAATGTTGGGTGCCCACAGAAAGGGCTCCGAGTGCCACCTTTGGCACCCGTACCATAGGTTCGCCATCACTGCCTTAGGGTATTTTATAATTATTTGCCATAGATAAACTTCTAAATTTCTCCATTCAGTCTCTATTTGTTGTTTAATTTTCAGTTGTGTAAAATATACGTTTATAATGACAGAAGTTGTCTGCTTGTATTTAATTAATGTCACCATAACTGATTTTGGGAGGGTATGACATCAACGCTAACATTCAAAGTAGTAGAGATTAGTATTGCCAATCCCCCTTTCGCCCTACCATTGTGTAATGGCTGCCATAAAGCAAAGCAAAAAGCAAAGTGTTCTGCTTATATACCGCCCCATACCACTACAAGTAGTCTCTGGGCGGTTTACAATTTTTAATTACAGTGTGCAGGCTACACATTCCCCCCCCCCCAGCAAGCTGGGTACTCATTTTACCGACCTCGGAAGGATGGAAGGCTGAGTGAACCTTGAGCCTGCTACCAGGGATTGAACCCAGGTCGTGAGCACAGTTTTACCTGCAGTACAGGCATTTAACCACTGCACCACGAGGCTCTTCTCTATTAATCACCCAATTGTTAACAATTTAGTAGAAGTCCTGCAAGAATAAGGTTTGCATGTACATTTGCACGATTTGTATCAAATAAGTTGTTGTATTCTGTAAAATATTTAACAACTGTTAAGTTATACTCTATAATTTGACACCTAGTTAGATATATTGTAAAGAAAACATCTGAATATGTATTAATGGACTATTTTACTGGGTTTTTAATCAGGATTCTGGAGAAAAGATTGCTTCCAGAATAGGAAGTGAGGCAACAGCAAGAAGCAATTGCCATACTTTTCTGTCTATAAGATGCCCCATGTATAAGACCCCCCCCCACTTTTCCAATGCCAAATTACAGTTTCACAGCCATGCATTTCTTTCCTTGGCTTACTTCCACGTATAAGACTTCCATCAATTTTTAGTCTGACAATTTTAGACAAAAATATGGTCTATAATGTATATAAGCATACGTGCCAGTCTGGTTCCATGCAATCTCCTGTTCCTACAACCAGTGGACTTTGCTGCAAGGGAAATCAGGGTCAAAAAGCTTTCAGTAGGGGTATGATTGTTGTGGGCTAAGCAATACCCATATATTATTTATTTATTTATTTATTTATTTATTTATTTATTTATTTATTTATTTATTTATCACCGTAATACCTTGGTTTACAAGAATAATTCATTTTGGAAACATGCTTGTAAACCCAAACACCAAATTTCCCCATAAGAAATAATGGAAAATCAGATTATTTATTCTGGGGCCCCATAGGCAACATACTGTACACACAAAATGCCAACACTCACAAAAATAAATTGGCTAGAAGTCCACATCTACACAATGGTTTAGGTACCTGGCTGCAGAATCTGCTCTGCTTGGGACTAACAACTGGATTTTACTAGGTGTTTTAAATGTGGCAACAATAAAATATAATTTTTGTAAACCTATACACACTTGACAGCTGCCCCATGACTAGAAATAGTTGGATAAACAAGAAAGGATGTTTAAAATTTTTAAATACAAAGAAAAATAAAACAAACTCCTAACGTGCACTCCCCTTTGAACACAATCCTGGCTGGTGCAAGGGAAACCTCCCTTCCTCTCTCCTCCCTCTGCTTCAGAGGCTTGCCTGAGACAAAACATTCCAGACAATCACTCACAATCGGGGGGGGGGGGAGAGAAAGCCACCATTGGTCCACTTGTGATCATGTGACCTGCTCCAGTTGTATATCAAGACATTGTTTGTTGATCAAGACAAAATTAACAAGAAATGTTTGCTTGTCTTACAAAACGCTCTTAAGCCAAGTTAATTTTAAACCAGGGTATTACTATATTTGCTATTTACTTATTTATTTAATTTGTATACTTAATGATTACTGCTTGGCACTACTCTGGGCAACTTACATCCAAAGTAAAATGAACATAAAATAAATATCAAATAATATGCTAAGAAATAAGCTCCATGAATAAATGAACAAAGCAACAATTGATTAATAAATCAAAGAAAAATCAAATTATGGCAAATGGGAAGCATAAATATGGACAAACCATGCAACATCAACAGAATGTGCTCTCAAAGGCATCACTAAACAGCCTTGTATAAGCATTCTCTTAAAGTTTGTGAGGGAGTGAGTCAGGTGCAGCTCCAGCAGGAGCCCAATCCAAGAGCATGGAGCCATTAGAGCACTAGAGCCATATAACCAATTACCTCAAGAGGTGGTGAGTGTTCCAACACTGGTGGCTTCCAAGAGAATTTTGGTCAACCACCTGGCAGAAATCCTTTTCTATTCCTGCATGGAGCAATTCTTGACCTTTTCCAGAGTGGCACCCAAAGGGGCATGGCCTGAAAAGATCAGATAGTATGGGTAGATGTTTTTAGGGAAAGACTCAAACCCAAACTGAGGAGACCTTTGTAGATAAGAACCAACACCTTGAATCTGGCCTGTTACAACAGAGGCAGTCAATGCCATGACCAGATTGTTGTGAACTCAGAGAATCTTTAAAAGCCTGAATTGGAGTCTTGTGCTAAGACATCATTAAATGTTTCCATATGTGCCTGCAGTGAAGCAATGGCTCTTGGTGGTTTTCATTCCAGAAATTTTAGCAGAATGCATTGGTGGAGCTGAGGAGTTGGACTACGTATTCACTCAGAATCTCTGGCCTTGAAGTCTGCAAGTGTTGCGTAAAATTTTCTCCCTGGAGATGGGTCATGGATTGCTGTTATCTGAATAACCTATCATTGGAAGCTGGTATCTATTAGTATTCCAGCTACATGAGTCAGGTAGATCTTCAAGGCTAAGCAATCACACATGCAAATGAGTCCTTTGCTTACCTCCTGATGGCCATTCACAAAACAAAGCAAGCTAGTACAGGAGGTGTGGAAAAATGGTATAGTAATCAGATATGCTCTTTGTAAAGCACAGTTAGCCCTTGGAGACATTGGTTCTGCCATACATCTATGTAAATTCCTCATACTTCCAGATCATATCAAATGCTAATAGATCATTATTAGAAGCAGAAAAAGAACTATGACAAACAGCATCAAGTTTGACCCTTAGTGCCTTAGGTGCCTTGCTACATTCAATGTGAAGTGCAAATCTGATCTTAATTTACAGTCAATTTCCTTCCTTCCTTCCTTCCATGTGCCTATAAAGGATACATGCCACAACATATTACTAATACAAATGGAATTGCTTACTAAAGTACCATCCAAGCTACTCGCTCTCCTGCCAACAATTAAGAAAATCAACCCAGGAAGCAATTTTTATTAGGAAGGATAGATGAGAAAGGGTTAAAAAAGATAACTGCACACACAGTTCAGAATTGCCAGAAGGTTGGCCCTTAGAATCTCACCCAGTTAAAGATATCACTGTGCTCAGATCTCAACTAAAATGTTTCTTTATGGATCAGAGACCTCTGATGAGAAAGAGGCTAAAGCTCTGTTGAATGAAAGAAATCTATGCATACGTCAGAGCTGCCAGTTCTGGAACCAGACTCTATATCAGCAGGATAATTTCATCAGAGGCAAGATGGGATGTTAAGGCTGCTATCATCAAATCAGACATCTTGTCTTTGAGATTTACTTGCTATGGTATAATTTCTGTCTGAACACAGTGGGCTTAATCCAGACCGACTATCTGCACAAAGAGTGTTGCTATAGATAGCAAGTACCACATGTAATACTTTGGATACACATTAATCACATTATGTTTGGCTATATTGTATCACAACTTGTCAGAGTTTTGTGCTATTTAATCAGCCAGCAGAAGCAATACTTATTGAATAAATAGTTAGCCAGAGACAGAGTTTACTTAAAACCAAACAGCTATATCACATATGTACAAAAATATATCACAGCATCACAGAACTTATACAAAGTTCAACAGCATAACAGCATTCAGTACATATGACAGAATAAATAGCAGAGAAACAAAGTGGGTGCCTTACTCACAGAAGGCCCAATGAACAATGATTTACAGAACATTTTTATACATGTCTCTGCCTAATCATGAATGACATTACCTCATAGCTATTGCAACCCCTTGCATCAGCCAAAAGTCATTATGCTCATTCTTAACATCTGCACTCCTTTAGAAAAAACTATACATTGAGTCACTGTGACTTTGCACTTTTACAGACTCCATCTTTAAATCAATTAAATACATTTCAGATATATATAGAACATCCTGTCTAATGCATATATTCACTAACTAATATCTGACATAACTGCTTTGCGCTGATACGCTAAGATTCCCTTGGACATTATGCATTGTCAAGTCAGAACCCACACATATCAACCCTAAAAGGACTGTCAAGATAAATAGATCTTTAATTAGTGGTTTTAACCAGTTCCACTTGCCCAGTGAATCTCATGGCTGAACAGGGGGAACTGTCAACCAAGCTGGCATCGTCCATAACTGCGGAACAATAGATGCAATCCATGCTGCTTGGCTGTTATATGGAAAACACAGGGAGAAATGGAAACCAGGGCATGCAGCTTTCCTTGCCCTCGAGAAACCATTTGACTGAGTCCCACATTATGCCATCTGGTATGCACTGTGACATCATGGAGTCAGAGAGGAACTTGTCAGTTGGATCAAACTCCTCTAAGAGTTCCCAAAGAGTCATGTGCAGGCCGCTGTTGGTGCATTGAAAGATTTTCGTATCACAGTTGGGGTCCACCAAGGATCGTCACTTTTCCCAGTTCTGTTCGTTCTGGTTATGGATGATGTCAATCAAGACCTGCAGAACCCTGTGCTCTGGGCACTCCTTTACACTGATGACATCATGATTGCATCAGACATTAAGGCAGATCTTGGGCACCAAGCCCAAGTATGGAGTAATCGTTTAACAAGGTTTGGCCTGCGCCTGAATGTGAAGAAGATGGAATATCTGACAACCGACTCAAATGAATATGGTACAATCCAAACTGATGGTCTTGACCTACCAAGAACTGAGAAGTTCAAAAACCTTGGCTCCACAATCACAGCTGATGGGAGCCTGAGTAATGAGGTGACAAAAAGTGTTCTGCTTATATGCTGCCCCATAGCTCTTCAAGCACTCTCTTGAATTAACAGTTAATCTTGAGGATTAGCAGTGCCTGGCTAAAATGGCGTACAACCTCAAGCTTCATATGTGACATAAAGATCAGCGTCTGTTTAAAATCAAAGATCTGTTGCACCATTTTTCAACCTGTTGTGCTCTATGGTGTGGAGTGCTGGCCAGCAATTAAAAAAACTGAACATCGCCTTGGTGTCATGGAAACAAAGATGCTGCAATGGACCTCTGGCCTCACACAAAAGGACCATGTGCACCGTAATGACATCAGAACAAAATACAGCATTGCACTCATTACCGACAAGATGAGCAAAGCCTGACTGTGTTGGTTTGGTCATGTCCTGCATGCCGACGAGGTAACTCTGGCCAAAAAGGGTCTCACCCTGCAGATTAGCAGATCCCAGCCGAAGGCTTGTCCAAAACAGCACTGGATGAACACCCTTGAGAATGATATGTTGTCCTGGGTTCATCTGGACCTAGCCCATCACCATGCCAAGTGAAGGGCCAAAACAAGAATAACGGACCCCACATCCAATGCTAAGAAAAAGAAGAAGACCCTTATAGTTGCCACCATCATACAGCATTGCATTGGCAGCCTATCGGTTCTAGGATTATTTTAAAATTCTTGTTTTGACATTTAAAGCCCTACAATTTTCTTGTCCTAGTTATTGAACAGAGCTGCAGGGGATAGCATATTCCTCTGAAGAGGACTCAGTCTCTACATTCCAGACTTTTGTTGGTCCCACGAATTAATCTAGCAAATTCCAGGCTTTGGGCATTTTCCCATTTGGCTCCAAAGCTGTGTTATTTTCTCCCCTAGCAACTTCATATGGAGCAAGAGTTGGACAAATTTAGAAAACCCATTTGTTCAATTTGGAGCTATGGGTGTTAGGTGCAGGGAGAGGTTAGGGACCAGTGTATTTTATTTGAATTTTTAAACTGGTTTGTTAGTTCTTTTGGAGCTTTGACTATCCCAAGGAGTTTTATAGGATAGGAATCTTTATTGTCATTGCCCCCTTGCAGGAACAACAAAATTTCACAGTTGCTATATTCAACTCATATAAAAACATTCCACATAGATTTAAAAACAGCTACAACACATAAAATATGACATATAAAATAAGATTACTTCAAAGTCCAGAATTTCCATTAAAGGTCAATATTGCTCTAAAAAAGAAGCTATTTTTGAGACAGTTTGTTCTCGCCCTCGTACTCTATATCTCTGTCCTGATGGCACCAACTTGAAGAGGTGATGACCAGGATGTGATGGATCTCTTAATATATCTAATGCTTTACAGTGGCACCTTGTAGTATAAATTTGTTCTAGTGTGGGGAGTGAACAGCCCACAATACTCTCTGGAATTCTTATGATTCTGTGCAACACTGTCCTATCCCGATGAGTACAACTTCCATACCATACACATAACCCGTAAGCACACTCTCAATTGCACAATGATAGAAGGCCAGAAGCAGCTTTTGCGGAAGATGATTTTTTCTTAAAGTTCTCAAAAAAAAAAAAAGTATTTGCTGAGCCTTCTTTGCAAGCCCCCTTGTGTTGACACTCCAGAAGAGATCCTCCTGTTACTCAATGGCCAAAAATCTAAAACCTGTAGCCCTCTCCACACTAGTCCCATCAATCACCAGTGGTTGAACATCGGTTTTCTGCCTCCTAAAATCCACCACAAGCTCCTTTGTTTTCTTTATGTTTAGGTGCAAGTTATTAATTCTACTCCACTTGGTCAATCTCTCCACCTCATCTCTGTAAGCCATCTCACTCTCCTTATCAGAGATGAGCCCAATCACAGTTGTGTCATCTGCAAACTTAATTATCCTACTGCCAGGATAGGCAGAGACACAATCAAACATGTAAAGAATATAAAGGAGTGGGCAAAGCACACATCCCTGTGGTGTCCCAATGATGGCACTAAGAATATTAGAAGTATAAGGACCCAACTGGACCCTCTGAGAACGATCTGACAGAAAATCAAAATCCATCCACAAAGTGATGGTGGAAGCCCTAGACCTTCCAGTTTAGAAATCAAGCGTTGTGGTAGAATGTTGTTAAAAGCCGAGCTAAAATCCATGAAGAGCAATCTAGCATCCCCCCCCCGCTCCAGGTGTTCAAGAACAGCATGAAGAGCACACGCCACAGCATCCTCTGTTGATCTCTTATTTTTATAAGTGAATTGGAATGTATCCAGTCCCTGGTAAACAGGCAATAACATAGTTCCACACCAACTTTTCAAAGCACTTCATGATTACAGGTGTAAGTGCTACTGGACAAAAATCATTCAAATTTTCCGGATTTGGTTTTTTTGGTATCGGAACAATAATAGCATACTTTAGCCATGACAGCACAATAGCTTTGGGATAGGGATCAATTCAAAATCCCAATGAAAACTCCTGCTAATTGATCTGCACAATCCTTCAGTACCCTTCCGGCAACTCCATCTGGCCTTGTAGCCTTCCTTGGATCGATCCCCTTCAACACCTTCCTCATCTCTCCCTCTTCCACACTAACTACATTCCCTTGTGCCGATGATTATAACAATGTTGATGTGTGTGTGTGTGTGTGTGTGTGTGTACAGACACACATGCACATATTAAGTTTGTTGTCAAATGTATTGCATTTTTGTACATCATTGATTTTATTAGAATGTGTTCTAGTGTAATTGGCTTCATACAGATATTAAAGAGCATTGGGCAGATAGGTGACCCCCTGTGGGACTCCATTACAGAGATCCCAAGGGATGGATATGACACCACCAAACTGCATCATCTGGGATTGGCCATCAAGAAAGGACTGGAACCAGAAGTATGGACCATCTAATTCCTAAACTCAATAGCCATTCCAGAAAGATAAAGTCATCAATGGTATCAAAGGCTACAAATGATCCAGGAGGACCAGAATATTTACCCTGTGCCATCTACCTCCCTTAGAAGATTCTCTTGCAGGACAACCCATGCCATTTCAGTATCACATCATGGCCTTAACCCAACGTTGTAGCATGCATTGTCAGCATCCAGGGCAGGGCAAGTGTATTGGCCAGGGTGATGGAGCGAAGTCTGGCAGCAATTGACTTCAGGCTCTGCACTGAAGTGAGCAATTAGGAACAACCATGTCTAGGGCTTAGGTCACCTTTGAATGCCAATGAAAGACCTAGACTTTGCCAGGAGTGCTAACCAGATTAGGCAGAGAACCTCCAAGAAAATTCTGGAAACCAATTGGATCTATCAGACTTTAGGTTGGGTCATTCTAATTGGCCCATTCTGATGGAGTCATTTCAGCCTTTTAGTAGGTTTGGCAGTAGGGAACTTTTTGGCCTGGGATGAGTGTCTATCAATCCAGCACTATCTAATTGGTCTTTACCTGACTCTTTGAAGGAAGCCACATCTCTCTGCTTAAAAGTTGTTGTCGTCCCCCTTTTTTTTGTGTGCTGGCAATTAGTTAGCAGTGCAATTAGCTATGCAGTTGAAATGTGAATACAGTCTGCTGGAGACTCTGGAAGCAGGTTATGAGTCTGTTGCTGAAAGTCTCTAAGCAATCATTTTTGTGCAGCTTATAGAGTTGTTGATACTAATTTCCAGTTGCTGAGACAATACTTGAAGCTCATGCCGCACTGTAAGTTCCTGCACTTCTGCTGCACAGCTAAAGTTTTTTTTTTAACCAGAACATTCTAAACTCGGCAAGGCATTCATATTCAAAGTTCAGCTCTCAGCAGGTGATGATCTCATCATGGTTAGGTGGAAGAATCAAGATTTACCACTTTCAGATCATCTTCCTTCTGTCCAGACATGAATATCCACTCCAAGATGCGTCCTGACAAATGTGTTGGGCCTGTAACATGTTGGAACAGGCGCTTGGACACCACAGAATCAATAAATTCCAAAGCCGCCCTGTCAACCAGCATCTTCACATGGATGTTAAAGTCCCCCAGAAATAAAAGCCTGGTATTTCTTATTCATTGTACAGGATGTTGATGGGGTGGTCCAACAGTTATCTGGAGAGAGTGCTGCATAACTACTTCCATAGTACATTGGACAGTTTAATGATTTAAGTATCTGGCTATGGAGCCAGAGGTTGGGAGTTTGATTCCCCCTGTGCCTCTTTCCCAGGAACTGGACCCAATGATCAATAGGGTTCCTTCCAGCTCTGCAGTTCTAAGATGATGATGATGATGATGATGATGATGATGATGATGATGATGATGATGATGATGATGATTTCTGCTGCTGCTACTACTACTACTATGTGGAATGTGGAGTGCTTTTTGATACTTAGTCCCACAGGAGTGATGTTTGTATGTTAGTATTTGCTTAAAAAGATAGTGGCCCAAAATCTATGTATCTTACTACACTGGGTGTGACACAAATGCCATAAGTTTTGGGGTTAAAATTGCCTTAAGTTAATAAATCACTATAGACAGTACTTGTTGCAAACCAGAGAAGATTGTGAAGAGCTCCAGAAGGATCTCTCCAAACTGGGGGAGTGGGCTGAGAAATGGCAAATGCGTTTTAATGTAACCAAATGTAAAGTAATGCATATTCTGGGCAAAAATCCAAATCATCTATCAACTCATGGGCTCTGAGTTATCCGTGACGGATCAGGAAAGAGATCTTGGTGTGTTGGTGGACAGCTCCATGAAGGTGTCTCCCCAATGTGTGGCAGCAGTGAAGAAGGCCAATTCCATGCTAGGGATTATCAAAAAGGGGATTGAAAATAAAACAGCCAACATTATAATGCCGTTATAAAAACAATAGTATTTCTTATTCATTGTACAGGATGTTGATGGGGCATCTCAAGAAAGACATCTGGAACTGGAAGTGGTGCAGAAGAGAACTACTAAAATGATTACTGGGCTGGGGCACCTTGAAGAAAGATTAAAACAATTGGGCCTCTTTAGTCTGGAAAAAGCGGTTGGGGGATATGATTGAGACATACAAAATAATGCAGGGTATGAGTAAAGTGGATAGAGGGAAGGTCTTCCTCTCAGCTCAGAACTAGGGGACATAAGATCAAATTGAGTGCTGGGATGAGTAAGAACTGACAAAAGAAAATATTTTTCACCCATTATTGTAAGTCTATGGAACACCCTGCCACAGGATGTGGTGATGGCATCTGGCCTGGATGCCTTCAAATGGGGATTGGACAGATTCCTTTGAAAAGTCCATCACGGGTTACAAACCATGATGGAGATGTTAATCTTAGGCTTTAAACCAGGTAGTTCAAGGGCCAGAAGGGGAGTGGTATCAGGAGACAGATATCTAGTCTCATGTGCTCCCAAACGCATCCATAAGTTTTGAGATACAGGAAGCTGGACTAGATGGGCCTTTGGCCTGATCCAGCATGGCTCTTCTTATGTTCTTATGTTCTTATGTTTATGTTCTTATGTATGACTTGGTGAGCAACATATGATTTCTGCAGTGATTTCTTAACTTCAGACAATTTATCTCACAAAGTTAGGCTGTTTGTGGAATTTGGCTGATGTTTGCTTGTTTCTTGATCAGACAGATGGATTTCCACCCATCTCACTGAAGCCCATTACAGCACTTTTCAACAGTGCAGTCGCACTAGTCTGTTTCTGCATGTATAAGGAACATGAGCACAAAAAGAGTTGTGGTACCTTAAAGATGAACAGATTTATTCCTGTGTGAGATTTGAATTCATTTCTTCATAGAAACACAGAACTTAATAGCTAGGCTGCAAGTTTATATAGACAGAGTACTTAGCAAAGGGATGGATAATAAGTGAGATGGGGAAAATGGGGCAACAATTACATTGATAACGGTCTTCTGAATAACAATGGAACCAGTAATAATCAAAGTGCTGATTACATAGACATCATCTCAGCAATCAAATGGTTGTACTGAGATAGGGTTATGCAAAGGGAAAGCCTCAGTTGTGTTAGTGTGTTGTATTGTGGTTGGAATATTGGAGAAGAATTGTGAAGACCCAAATTCAGGTTCTTGCTTAAGCATGAAAATCACCATGTGACTTTGTGCCAATCGCTGGCTTTCAGATTGATTCAATGTCACAGAAATTTTAACTTCACCTTTTACAGACTCGTCCAATGGTGCATCCAGAGGGAAAGGATCAGCCAACAGTTTGCTGCTGCCACTGAGAAGAAAGCCTACATATGTTTACATTCATTACATTATTTGGGGAGGCACCTTCCATGTCCCCCTTCTATGTCCCATGTCTCTGGACAAACAGACAATTGGGTTTCTGGTGATCACTTAACAGTGTATGGACAGGAGATGGCAGAACGAAGGCAAGCTTAGGTTTTTTGCACCAACACAGTCCTTTGTAAATGGAAAGAAGAACAATTCCACACCCATGTCAGAATAAAATAGGCTGTGCTCCTCAACAGATATTATGGAAGATTTGAACTTAGCCACTTCAAAAGCCCTTGGTATTGTCCATTATGGAGCAAAAAATGTCTGATGTGTTTATTGATTTTAAGGTGGAGCATCAGACATAAAGAATGATTTCTTACAGAAAGACAGAACATATGTGAAAAAATGACAAATAATGTTTAATGGGCAAATACTGTATATACTCAATTATAAGCCTAGTTTTTCAGCCCTAATTTTGGGCTAAAAAAGGGGTCCTCGGTTTATATGCGGGTCAATACTTTTAGCCACTGAGGCAAGTTTGGGTCAGTGGCTAAAAGTCATTTTAAACATTGTGCGCCACTTCTCCTGATCCCCCCATGTTTAAAATGACTTTTTAAAAGGTCATTTTAAAACAATGTTTAAAATGACTTTTAGCCACCAACTCAAGCACTTGCCTCAGTGGCTAAAAGTCATTTTAAACATCACACACACACCCATCTCACAAAGGAGGAGTTGTCAGGCCCTGCTGAATTTCCCACCCTAGGCTTATACTTGAGTCAATAAATTTTCCCAGTTTTGGGGGTTTAAATTAGGGGCCCCGGCTTATACTCGGGTCGACTTATACTCGAGTATATACGGGTAAATGTTTTGAGGGAGAAGAATGACTGCCTAAATAATTAGTTATGAATTTGTACTGCTGGGTATTCTCCAAACAAAGTGATCTTCAGCTTTAGTCTTGTCCAGAACCATATATTGGAACAGTAGAGATATTTTAATCTACCTTTTGGCTTAGAAAGTTATAGGTACTTTCCTTCATTTAGAGGAACATTGTTCCCTTAACTGGAAGGGTGGGGGTTTTTTTCCTCTTCAAAGAATGTTTATTTATTGTAAGTACATCCTGCTCTTACATGGGGATCTCCACACCTGCTTGGCTTCAACAATACTGAAGCATCTGGCAATTGTAGAGCATCCAAGATATAATGCAGAGGCCTTATATTGTACCAGAGATGTGATGATAACTTGACAAATTATATTATTACTAGGAACGGATACATTTTCTATTTGTTGTCAACTTTTAAATCATATATGTTAGGAGTCATTCATCTCATTCTGTGTTCTCTTACATTGCTCTTTATATTAATTTGTCTCAACATCACTAGGCTCCTGTAAGGGAAACACAGTACTGTATGTCAGTTGGTGGAGTTCAGAGCATTGCTGGCTTTGTGTTTGTTCAAAGTGAAAATAGGTCATCCACCTTCATTAAACTGAACAAAATGTTAGCTAATGACTAGTTAGTTTAAAGGTTCACATCAATTTAAAAATAATCTATTATGTTTAACCTAAAATTTTAATGATCCATTTTTAAAGGGGGCTAATACCACAATTTTTATATGAAGGGTATTAATTGGAACAGACACCCTAAAATGCAGGAAACAGTACTGCAAACTCTCTCTCTCTCTCTCTCTCTCTCTCTCCTAAGAGAAGGCGGATTCACTCTGCCAATGATCACGTGATTTGGAACGGAGGTTTCTGTGTCCTCACAGGTGGTGCTGTATCCTCCGCCTACATTTTGTTCCCACTCCCGTTATGCACATCAAAATGCCAGTTTCTGTGATGTTTCCCTGCTTTTCTGTCGCAAACAAATTTTTAAAAGTCCCCACTTAAGTTTGCATCACCTTAAAAGATGCATCAAAAGCAGCTCCAAAAAACAGTAAGTAGCCCCTGGTGGTTGCTGGAAGACCCGCTGGGATGCGCTTAAGGGGATGCAGTCAGGTTTTTTTTAAAGCCGGCTGCTCATGGGGGCACAATTTTTGAAGACGGTTTTTCCTGCATTTACAAGTGCTTTTTAGCAGTCGTGGAATAAGTCTCTCTCTCTCTCTCTCTCTCTCTCTCTCTCTCTCTCACACACACGCACACACACACACACACACAAGAGTGTATATCTGGGCCTCCTCCCGAGTTCTGCCTTTTAGAGGCAGGCCTTGATTGGGTAGTCCTTCCCATCCATCCCCTGCCTTTGATCAATACATCGAAAGATCATCCATCCATTTTCTCCATCAGTCATTTGTGGGCTTTCATTATTTGTTTATTGTTTTATATGCCACCAAATCCCATCCAACTTATAATATACCTTTGGGTACAAGGTAAATAAGATATTTCTAGTGTGGTTTTAGCAGTTTTATCCCCAACCACCATGTCCTTGGCCAAACAGACAATTGGGTTTCTTGTTGATCACTTAACAGTGTACGGATGGGAGTTGGCAGAACCAAGGCAAGCTTAAGAAAATAGGTTTTTTGCACCAACACAGTCCTTTGTAAATGGAAAGAAGAACAATTCCACACCCATGTCAGAATAAAATAGGCTGTGCTTCTCAACAGATATTATGGAAGATTTGGACTTAGCCACTTCAAAAGCCCTTGGTGTTGTCCATTACGGGGCAAAAAATGTCTGATGTGTTTATTGATTTTAAGGTGGAGCATCAGACATAAAGAATGATCTCTTATAGAAAGACAGAACATATGTGAGAAAATAACAAATAATGTTTAATGGGCAAGTAAATGTTTTGAGGGAGAAGAATGAATGATATTTCTAGTGTGGTTTTAGCAGTTTTATCCCCAACCACCAGTGAATTTCCATGGGAAGCAAGGATTTAAATCAAGGTCTTGAGTTCTAATGTGTCACTCAATTATACCACACTAGATATTCATTCCTTAGTTATGTTAATACCCCAACTTTCATCCAAACAGCTCAAAGCAAATATGCATGCCACACCTTTTCCATAAAACAAGCCTGTGAGGTAGCTCAAAGTGAGGGGTTATATCTCACCTGAGTTTCATGGCCAAATGAGGATTTTAAACTGGGACGCTTTGGTCCAAGACTCCAACCATGGTGCCATTCTGACTTGAAGTTCACCAAGTGGCAGGGGAAGCCTATGAACCACGTAGTAGATTGGCAGCCTGGAGATAGGGACTGGGCCCAAGTAGTGAAATCATCATCATCATCATCATCATCATCATCATCATCATCATCATCATCATCATCATCATCATCATCATCATCATCATCATCATGTGCCATCACGTCAATTCTGACTTATGGTTGATGATCCTTTCCTGGGTTTTCTGGATACAGAGTGCTCCAAAGTAGTTTTCCATTCCCTTCTTCTTCAGGCACCTTAAGATTGGGCAGCTCGCTAAAGGCCACACAAGCTGGCTTTACTTGCAGGAGACACACTGCAGAACAAAACTCCCAACCTCTGGTGCTGCCGCCAGCTCCCTTAAACACTGCAGCCAGCCAAATATTCCACAGACATTGATGGCGGAGAGTGACAAAACCAGCAAAGATTGTGGTTGTATGCATCATCCTCTTACTGCCAGTTGTAACAACGAGTTGTAACAAGGAGTAGGGCCTTCTTGGTGGTTGCTCCCCAGTTATGGAACCATCTACCCCCTGAAATTCGGCTGGCACCCTCGCTTCAAACTTTTAAAAAACTATTGAAGACCTGGTTGTAAAGAATGGCCTTCCCTGATTCTTCAGACATTTAATAAGGCACTATTTTACTACTTTCTTCTCATCTCCCCCCCCCCCCATTTTATCAATCTCTTGCTAATTTTATCTTCATTTTATCTTCATTTTAGTTTTTGTTGTTGATTTATGTATATTTTATTTTATTATGTACCTTGTATTTTGGTTTTTAATATGTATTCCTTTGTTTAACTGTTATGTTATCATATGTTGTAAACCGCCCAGAGTAGCCCTAGGTCTAGATGGGCGGTATAAAAGTCAAATAAATAAATAAATAAAATAAATAAAAGTGAAACATCAGTGGTGGGACCTGGGTGCTTCCTGGTCTCTGCTAGGGAAAAGAGGAGATTTGTTCATTCCAGTTTGATCTCTACCCACTGAAGAAAGGTGATTATATTAGGCACTCTCCCCCAATACATGTGGAATGTCATGACCAGCAGCTGCTTCTTGTGTTTGCTTTGACAGGGAATCCTCCAGGTATCTCTCAGCCAAAGAGATGCAGCCATCTAAGAAAAGAAAAAAAGAACTCTGGTTATCTCCTAGTGGGCCAATCAACAAGAGCATCAGTCAAGTAGTTCTAATTTCCGACCAGTGGTTATTTGTGGGCTATAAGACCAACTGCATGGAAGAATCTAGATTCTAGGACAGTGTTGGTGAACCAATGGCACGAGTGCCAAAGGTGACACTCGGAGCCCTTTCTGCACAGCCACCTGTATTCAGGTTCAATTGATGTACTGGCACATTACAAAAAACTAGTGGGTTTTGAATCGCAGTTTGGGCACTCAGTCTCTAAAAGGTTTGCCATCACTGGTCTAGGACATTCTAGAACATGACCTTCAACCAGGGTCTGGTATTCCTTTCCAGCAAAGGGAAGAATTTCCTGATAGCCTCTGGCAAGGGAGGATTCCCCTTCTGCAGCTGAGTCATCTGGACAGCTAAAGGGAACTCTTGATCTTCATCATTCAAAGCCATTTTCCCCCTGACGTGAGGCACGCCAGGATACCCCAACGTAACCACAACACAAGACATGTCACAAAGCTCACAGAGGTAAAAGGCACACCTGTTTGCTACACCGCTGACTTTTCGCCAGCACGGAGAGGGCCCGGGGAATTAGAACAAAGGAGAGCGCAATGAAAAACTGGCGCTCAGCATTCGGCAAAGGGTCTCCTGACACCAAGGGCATTCGAAGGAAAGCCCCGAGCGACCGCGCCGCTCTCCGATGTGCATGGCTGCGCGCGCCGGGCCCACCGGAAAAAGCCCCGACTGGTTCAGGCTGGTCCGGCAGCTCGCTCGGCGGCCAAGCCAGGCGGCTACGTGTGAGTTTGAGCGTCGTCAGCTCGTGGTCGGAGAAGCGGCCGTCCAGGCTAAGGGAGGAGGTGCGCGGGCAGCGAGCGGCGCGAGGGAGAGAAACGTGCACGCCGCTGACTAATCAGCTCTGCGCTCCTGCCCGTAATCCTTCTTTGGCAGGCGAAGTGGTCCTCAGTCCCCTCTTTCCACCTAATCCGACCGTCTCTCCGAGTCATCCAGGTGTCGGTTCCCCTCCGGAAACTGAAGAACAGGCAAACCCAGGCATTGCCTTCGGCAGCGAACTTTAGCTCGTTTGCCTAGTCTGGACAACCTCGCTCTCCCCGCCCCCTCCCTTCTTGGCTTTATTTGAAAAAACAAAAAACAAAAAGGTACAGTATCCTATCTTGTTTTGTCGTCCATCATCGCTCCACTTTAATAAAAAGAAATTAACTTTCAAAAACACACCACATGGCCCAACATAGTTTCTCCTGATTCTTCAGATGGGTTTTAAAACACAGACTTTTGGGGTCTACTTTCTTTGCCGAACGTAGATTAAGCACGTTAAGCGTGTAGGAAAGAGAAAGACGAGACGGCACGAACAGGGAAAGCGCGCAGCCTCCGTGCTCACGGTCAGCCTGTTGTCTATCAACCCCCAAGTCAAGTGCACGAGGGCATGAGACAGGGGAGAGATCTCCTGCCGGCCGCTCGGCCCGCCTTGCGCCGGTGCTCCCATGGCACAGATGACTGTCCATTTCTGGATAAGAGGATACTGGCCAGTCTGACCGGCCTTTGGATCCAGGAGGGCTCTCCTTGTGTGCAAGCCCCGTGGAGGGGACTTCATGCCAAAGGGACGCTAGGTCTGCTAAGGCAAAACAGTGCAAAGAGACATTAATCTTGCTTTTATTTTCGATCGTGGGCTGCCCCCCGTGGTCTGCGCTAATCTGCGAGCCCTACCTTAGTCCCGCCCCTGCTCGTCTCTTCTCCCCTCCCCGCTTGCTCCGGCTTTATAAAAAAGGCAAAGTGCGCCGGACAGACAGTTGTAACTTCAGAGGTGCAACCAAGGAGCTCTCAGAGCTGAGCTGTCCCTGAAGGATCTGTGCTATTTGGGTGGTGGTGGTGGTGGTTGTATTTTTGGACATTTTTGAGAGCGACTTTTTACGAGGATCTTCCCATCAGCCTCCCTGGATTACCCTCAGTGCCAGGTCTGTTGCTGCTGCTGTTTCTTCTAAATAAAAAGGCATGTGAGAGAGGAAGGTGGAACCGCAAAAGGGGGTCGGCTTGAAGGGGAGCTGCTTGCTGTGTGTGTGTGTGTGTTGTTCACCGGCGTGCCAGCTGGGTGCAATTTTTGGTCCCTGGAAATCCAAATTGCCTTTTGGCCGCAGGAGCCCTTAAATCGGTGGTCCCGGGGAAAATTCAAAGCGGGGAGTGGGGGGGTGGGGGGGAGTAATGGTGGTTGGGTGACGATTGCAATCAGGTTTTATCTTTAGAATCTCGGGCGTGTGTGTGTGTGCATTTGGGGGGAGATTTGCTTATGTTCACGTGTCTGGGAATAAAGTGAGTTGATCTGCTTTTTAAAAAGCCTTGGGCCGAGGAAGGCATTGCATAGCGAGGGGAGGTTTAGCCTTCACCCTCCTGTGCAAATCGAACGCCTGACAAATGGGAACGCTGGAAGCTCCCTGACTGTATCGATCGCGGCCGTGATGAATTGCGGGAGCAAACAGTGGCGGCGAGGAGAGGGTCACACGGGCTCTCCTTGAGGGAGCGGGAGAGATGGCAGGACAGCTGACCGGCCTGCCTGCCTGTTGCGCCCTTGCTGCAGGCATCTGGGGTCTCCAGTAGTAGAGAAGGGGAAAACTCATCCTAGGGTCTCTTTTCCTCTCTGGCCAGGAGGATGAAAGCGATCTCCTTCGCCCTGCTCTACCTGGGCTCCCTCTCCTTTTTCGGAGTGGAAGCGGCCAAGCTGGACCTGGCGTCAAGCTTCAAGCGAAAGTAAGTCCGTCCTTCCGAGGCCCACCGGGGAACGGAGGCGAGGGAGGCGAGCGTCCGGGGCGCCCTTGAGGCTCTGGCTCCAGCTGGGCAAGGGACGGGCGGGCGGCTGGTTTCCTTCTGCCAAGCGCCCGCTTGCCTTTCAAGGACAGAAGCCCTGAGGTCGTCGCCGGCTGTCTCCCTCCCGCGCACAGCCGCCGTCCCCCCCGCCCCGCGCGCCCCGCAGGCTCGGCGAACGGGCTCCTCCTCACCGCCCTTTTCCCCCCTTTCCAGGTGGGCCCAATGGGAGCAGAGGCGAGCCCGGCGGGACCTCGCCTTCCCTGCCGAGACGCGGAGCGGGCCGTCGGCGGCTGAGGCCAACTTGTTGTCTCTCATCCGCACCCAGGACGTGAAAGACGAGCTCGGAATGGCGCAGCCCAGGTAAGGAGCGCCCTCTGGCCAGGTCGGCGGGGACGGGACGGGACGGGCGTGCTCGGCAGTGGGGCGGCCGGCGGGGCTTAAGCGGGGAGCGGGGCGTGTTGGGAGCGTGGTGTTTTGGCGGGTGACCGAGGGGAGGGGGAGGGGCTGGACTTGGGCTGAACTATCCGGGTTTAGGAGGCGAAAAGGTGCGGGTCTCCCTCCGCCTAGAGGCGCGCAGAAACTCAGTGCAATCCCCCGCTTGGTTCCTTCGAAGAAGTCAGCCCTCGGTGTTCGCTCCCATGTAAGAATGGGGGTGATGCTTTATAACTTAAGGCGCCTGTCGTGCCCCCCCCCTTTCAGTAGTCGCCTCTTGAAAAGGCTGCCTCCCCGCGTCGCCACCTGTGGGGAGACCCTCTGCCCCCCCCCGCTGCCTCCCTCCGCCGGCCTTCTCTCCCCCCCCCACCACCACCACTCTCACCGCCGCCTGCCGCCTGCCTTACGCGGGCCAGCCGGACGAGCGAGCGAGCGAGCAGGCGGGCGGGCGGGGGGCTCGAGGGGGCAGCGGCGCCTCCCCCGTCCTGCGCTCCCGCCTCCCCCTCACCGTCTCGCCCCGCTCTCCTTTCCTCAGCCGCCCGGAGGACGACCGCCACATCCGCGTCAAGCGCTACCGCCAGAACGCCAACAGCTTCTCCCTGCGCTTGGGCTGCCGCCTGGGGACGTGCAACACGCAGAACCTGGCGCACATGATCTACCACCTGACGGACAAGGACAAAGACAGCGCCGCGCCGGCCAGCAAGCTCAGCGCGCACGGCTACGGACGCCGACGCCGCCGGCGCGCCCTGCCGGACACCCGCGGACGCCCCTTCGCCGCCTCCGCCGCCGTCTCGGGCGGCCAGAGGACACTCTCCCGCCTGCTCCGGTCGCTGATGCCAGGGCCGCGCGCGCTCCTACGGCTCCCGCCCAGGCCCGCCAAGGGCACCGCGGCCCCGTCGCCGGGCAGTAGGCGTGGCAGCGGCGGACAAGTTCCCCCCCTCCTCCTCGTCCCGCGGCGGAGGCTCCTGGCGGGGCCCAGGGAAGCGAGGGCGCAGAGGCTGCCAGCCGGAGTCCGAAGAGGCGCGTGCCCTTCCCTCAGGCGGCGGCGGCGGCGGAGGAGGAGGAGGAGGAGGAGGAAGGACGCGGTGCCAGGAACAGTGCCGCTGAGGAAGCGCGACGGACAGCCCCCCCCCTCCCGCTGGCTCGTGCCCTCCCTCCCTCTTGCATTGGGCCGGGCAGGCCGACGGACGGACGGACGTTCCCCTTTTACTCCCCGACACGGCAGGGAATTGGCTCCGGGCGGGTCCCGTTTTCCGCCGGGACTTGCTTTTTGATACTTGAATCATGGCCTGGCCAGGCGAAGTGCAATGGACTTTTTGGTGTGTGGCTGGTGCGTACGGTTGAGCAGGAATGAATGTGTGGCAGCCCAGGTGGGTGTTTTGGCATGAGAGAAACTAGCCATATTTAAAGAATTGTCTCCTGTCCTTGTATTCTTTTTGTTGTAATTACAGAGTTATTTTTATATACTATATATATTTTGTGTATGGGCATTATTATTATTTTGTATTTCCTGTTATTTTTAAAAAAACATCAAAAATGTCAACTTTTGTTTCTGTCCATGGTGGCACCAGAAAAAAAATGCCAAGAGGAGAGAGAGGAAACTGCCATGTGTTTTCTGGGAAGTGGTGAGGTACCTACCATATATATATATATATATTCATATAAACAGCCTTATCCTAAACATTCTTTCTCTGAAATAAACTTTTTTTATTTTATTTTGGTGAAGTTAACTTCCAAACAAGCACACACAGGACTGCAGGCAGACTAATTGTTCCAGTGTATGGTTCAGGGATACCTTCTTCATGAAAAGTGCCTTCCTTTCTTGTCTGTTTCCAGCCATTGGGGTGTATGGTGTGAGCAAAGTACATTTGTCCTGTGGGCCTCTTATGCCTAGTCCTTGTCTGGTGCCACTTGTGGGTTTCATTTGTGTTACCAATCTGATGGCCTCCTTCTTCCCCTCTCTTTCTTTCTCTCTCCTTTGTCATGTTTTATCACATTCCAGACTGACAAAAAGATGTATCACTGTTCTCTCCAGGGGCAGTTATGTGAGAAAATAAAATAAACATTATCACCGCAAAGTTGTTCTGAACCTGTTTGTGGATGAGGTGGCAAACTTCAGGAGTGAGAAGCCTCACGTTTTCTTTCCTCAGAGTCAGATGGAGCTAAAGCTGCCTAATTGCAGGCAATTTGTCATTCTCCAACGAGCCAGGACTGGGAGCCAAAAGTACCCCAAATGGCACCCAACTTAGTAAACATCATAAAGTCATAATGAGTACTTCCAAGTACTTCACTTAGGGCTGTTCAGGCAATCCCTCAATCTCTCCCTTTACACGTGTTCCCAGTGAAGCTGAAGCATGCCAGAGATTGGACTGATCACCAAGTGCTTTTTCTTTTTTCTTTTTTCTTTTGCATCTAATCAGGGAAACAACTGCCATACTTTCACATTCCACAACTCAACTGATTTATGGAGAGAACATGTTCTCAAAAACAATCAGGGCAGCATCCAAGGTTATTTATGCTGAAGGATTTCCTGGGCCACAGTTCAGGTTGAATCCAGAGGATTCTTGTGGGCAGGACATGCATTCCTCAAGCCACAGACCAAAAAAACAAAAACAAAAGATATTACCCCACCAAAAGCCAGTTTCTAGCATTTGTCTGCGATGAGCGTAACCACAGCACCATCTACGGGTAGGATCCACCATTGCTGCCACTGGTCAGTTTTCCAATTTTAATTATTATTTTAGATTCATAGAGGCAGATTTTATTCATGCCTTGTGGTTAATGGCATTTGATGGCAGCAGATCTTTCTGGAATGAAAGGAAGAACTGGATATGAAGTTTGAAAAGAAAAACACCTCCTCCTGGAAAGGGGCCTATAAACAATAGGTTGGACAGAGTAACCTTAAATCACTTGTTGGCATCTTAACCTCAGTCACTTTGCTTATACTGTATAGAACAAATAAAGTGGAGAAATAATGGAAATTCCATTGTCTGGCACTAAATAGTTTGCTTTTGAGAGTTAACACTGACTATCATTGTTTCTGCATGTTTACAAACAGAGGTAAACATTCTTTCTTGCTATGTCCCTTAATTGAAAGCACACACAAGTGGGAAATCCCAGCTATTGTGCTAGAATCTTTTGTATGCAAAAATTGTCCCTTGATCACAACATTCTGGTTCCTCTTATAAGCTATCTTTCTCTTGTTGGGTAGTTTCTAAACCTCACTGAATATCTCTGATTAATAAACGACCAATTTGTTTGTTTCAAGTTTTTTTTTTAAAAAAGCTAAGGATATCTTCCTTTCTTCAGGCATTTCTGACTCTCCCCAGTATGAATTCCCAGTACAAAAAGGAGAAATGCCTTATTTGCCTCCTTTTTTTTGGGTTGTCCTACTTTTGCTTGGGTGTTATTTGCCACAAAGACAAGTGAAGAGCAGAAAAGCACTTGGTGTACTTCAGGGAAACAATAATAACATTACTACCTAGTTATGTGCCTTGGGCAAAAATGACTTCATCCACCTATGTAGATAAATGCTTGGGGTTTATTTCTTTATTCATTTGCAGATTCCTAACCTACAGGCTACTTGTTTCTCCCAACTGTGATTTTGCTCAAAGTGTAATAAGGAATGGCATATGTCAGTGGTTCTCAACCATCCTAATGCTGCCACCCTTTAATACAGTTCCTCATGCTGTGGTGACCCCTTGCCCTGCTTGGAAGAGGCCATAAGCCCCCTTTGGCAGACCACTGCCACAGGTGCCGTAGAGAACTTCCCTCTACAGGCAACCTCAGCCAATCTGGTGCCATTGACTGACATCTCCTCCAATCTTTCAAGCTGTAACTCACTCTTATCCCCTTCCTCTCCCTCCTCCTCCAGACTCAAGCCATTTGTGCCTTTTTCTTCACTGGCTCATGGCGACCCCTGTGAAATGGTCATTCGATCCCCAAAGGGATCCCAACCCCCAGGTTGGGAATCACTGGCATATGTGAAGGTGTAAATTTCTAAATACAGTACTGTGGGATTAATTCAATACAGTACTGTGGGGTTAATTCAAATGGCCCAGGAAACAGAATCTAGAGTTGAGGACTGGGAGACATTTGGGAGCCGATTTGAGGGAAGTGTGGAGCACTGTCAAGAAAGGAGAGAGGCATCAGCTGCATATGGAAAAGTACCACGTGCTGTGAGCTACCTTCACAGCCTTGTTGTCTTCACATGTATGTGACTCAGCCCACGGCAAGCACAGATGCATTCCTGCCCTTTCATTTCTAAGGTAATTACAATGTCTGGTGTTTACTGCTGTTATTTCCAGAATGACTGCCTTGCTTCTGTTTCAGACATACCAACCACAAACGAAACTAGCCAATCCCCATCTCTGGGATTTCTTGCCTCCCATAGTTCATAAGGAAAATGTTATCCCATAATCCTCTATGGTGAATTTGAAGTCCAGAAGCATTCCTCTTCTCTTCAGCACTTTTCCTAGTTAATAGTCTGAATATTATCTGAATCTTTAGGTGACAATTGCACCAATTTAACTGTCACTGGAGGGGAAAGGATGCTCAGTGGCTTCACCAGTGACAGAGAGAGATTTTCCTCACCCCGTTTATAAAATAAGCAGCTCTCGGGAGTTGTGTGAGTTTGTGTCAGAAAATGCCGAGTATTGGAAGTACATTTAAGGAGGTTTTCATTGTTATTTATTTCCTAAGTGATTATCAACTGAAAAGTCATTCTAGTTCAAAGTGGTAGCAGCAGTTGTGCTAAAACTTTGTTTATTTATACACCAGCACCTGCAGGTTTTGCAAGCATAATGTACAGTTTCCAGGAGATTTGCTGAAACTGTTTTTTTTGCCTTATTTGGATATAGGAGGCTTCTGTATCTCACTAAAACGACTGGCTGGCAGCAAATGGGTTTCACTTTTTTATATAAAAGCGTTAAGAAAGACAAGAGACATTTCTAGAAAAGAGAAGGATAAATTCCCTCAAGCACAAACTAGTTTGTACTGTAGAGTATCACATTTATCTTAGAGAACAATAAAAGATATATTATGGGAACCTAAAATATAACTCAAGTAAGAGAGACCTGCCCCCCCCACCGAAAAAGAGGCGTTGTGGAGTACTGCTCCTAGTCAGTGTCATTCATACTCCTTTGCTCATTTCTCCATGTCTTTTCCAATAGTCAGTATTCTGCTTCCATGGAGCAGGCTCGGCCTTTCTGAGCAGCTTTTTCATTTTTTTTAGGACTCCCCAGTTTGATTCCCCCCCCTGAATATTTTCCTTTTCTTCTTCTTCTTTTTTTTGGCAGAAGTTCAAAATATGTTCCCAAGCCTCTTGTACATGGTATGTCATTTACTGTACAAGGAATTGGCTTTCATTCCCTCAACACAGAATAATTGATAGATACAGCAATACTGTACACAAAAGGCAGTGGCTGAAGTCCTGATGCCATTGTCTTTTGCAATCTGAAGCTGATTGCTGCAGCAACAAAATCTTTGTAGACTTTCTCTTTCTGGAAAATGAAAAGTGCACTAAGCTTTACATTGTGTAGGCAGAATTTTTAAAACTGATTTCAAGTGGGCTAATTGATACCCAAGGCAAAAGCAGAAGTACAGTATTACAATGTCCAACCACACCTTGGGATGAACACCTAGGCTGATGTAGACTTGTAGCCTGTTCCTTCAGCTTATGCCACCCTCCCAACTACTCCAATGAAAAGAGAGAGAGAGTGGGTGGCTGGTGATCCTGCTGCCAAAATTTGGGAGCACCTTGTCTCCCTCCCATGTGCTGCTATTTGTGTTCTCCTGTTTGTTCCCTTCTGTCTCTGCCCCACCCCACCTGGGTGAGTCTTTTCCTGAACTTCTTTGTCCTTCTGCAAGATTTCCTGGGGTTACCAGGAAACTCTGAGTCCAGAGATGCTGCTGGGGAGATGAAGATGCACAGAGTTTAGCACAAGGCAAGATCTGAGCTGCCATCTCCCAGCTGCAATGCATGATCAATATGCAGGAAGCTGTGACTTTGTTAAGGATGCCCATAGTTCTGGTCAGCAGGTTCAACAGAGAAGCCTCCTCATGTTTCATCCATTCCCTCCTTTCCTTCTGGTCGTGTCTCACAGAAGGATCACACCTTTACTCTCTACTTTGGCAACATGCTGAATCAACTTTTCCTTCAAGAAAGTACCAAATTCTATGCAAAACAATTCATGCATTTGTAAATGCAATGCTCATCTGTCTGCTACTTATCAAGCAGCCCTTTCATCAATCTCCAGACAAATCAGAAGCATTTCATACCTCCACCAGCAAGGCCATAGCTAACCCATGCTTAATGAGTGCTTGGGAAAGGTTGTACAGTTGGGACTTTCATGCACTCTAGGCCAGGGGTATCCAAACTTCGGCCCTCCAGATGTTTTAGACTACAACTCCCAGAATTCCAAGCCTAGATTGCCAGTGACAAAGGACTGTGGGGGTTGTGGTCCAAAACATCTGGAGGGCCGAAGTTTGGACACCACTGCTCTAGGCCATTATCCACCTAACAAGCCTATTCAGGTGATGGTTCAGCAATGAACCTATTCAGGCTATTGTTGACCTAACAAGCCTATTCAGGCCTTTGCCCAACTTATGAGCCTATTCAGACCAGGGTGATGTGAAATGAAGGTGAACCATAAAATAGAGGACACACTTTCACTAACCCTCCTCAGACTGACGAGGCTGTTTGGATGAGCAGCAAAATGTTTCAGTCTCTCAAGAAAAGGAGTCCAATCCCCATGACTCAACTTTGAGATTCAAGCCATGTAGTTCCTGGGATTGATAGAGCTTTTTAAAGTTGTCCCAAGAGGATGCTCACACTGACTTTAAATCAGTTTCAACCCCCCTAATCCAGCTGCTGATACCTTTAACCACACCCTAATGGGTAATTCCCTCTCATGCCCCAGCAACCTGATTTTGCTTTTAATTACCGTTCTCCTTTATTTACCAAGTCCTTTTCGTTTGAAAGGGTTTACCTTCTTTGCCCCTGTGATTTCATTCCCAGGGAATGTGAAAGATCAGAACAGTGAGATTTCTGGCCCAGTTGGACACAGCTGAAGCCAATGAACTAGTACTTTTTGGCAGGGAATTGCTTTTGGAATTAATGGTAGAAGGGGGGGGGAGTCTTCCTTTAAAAGAAGGGGCAAGAGCACCATCTATTGAAAAGGAAGTGTTTTGCAGATTTGTAGCCAAATATGCATTCAGCTTTCAACACACACTAGTGAAGTAAAGCAAAAAGACATTTTCGTCCCCATAATGTAATTTAAGCACTGACGGAATAGATAAGTGCCCCCCAAATAATTTTTCCTTCATTAAATAGGTAATATTTGTTGAATGCTTGATAAATTTCAAAAATACTTGGTAATCTAGTCTCTGTGTTTCTGTGTATGTTTTTATTCCAAGCCATGTTTTCAAGCCATTTATTATGACCAGCACTTTAATAGAATGGGAAATTCCATTCCAGTGGTTGCGGGTACTCATTCTGCTTGGTAGGACACAGGGCACAGCAGCCAATGTTGGATCAGGCCAGGGTTGATAGTCAGAGCCAAGAGTAAAAGTAAGTATTCATCTACAGCAGGCATGTCCAAAGTCAGGCCTGGGGGCCAAATGCAGCTCATTTTCAAATTTCAAGTGGCCCGCAGCCTCTTTTCCCTGCCAGCTCAGCCTGTCACGCATCCCCACCAGCTGGTTCCTCCCCGTACTGGATGGAGATGTCAGCTTGCAGTTTTATGGTTTGCCTGCCATCCTTGCTTCCGTCCATCCTCTCAGTTACCTGCCCAGCCTACCTGTCCCCAGCTCCATTGCTGCAGCGTCCTCCCCACCTCCTTGCCTGTCATAGAGGGTTGTCCAAAGTCCAGCCCAGGGGCCAAATGCAGCTGAATGGTTGGTCCCCACACATTTTCACCTCACCAAATCTGGCCCTCCTTGTAAAAAGTTTGGACACCCTTGATCTACAGTACATGCACACAGAAATTCAGAGCTCCTAACAGATTTCCTCTATGGCAATTTTGTACTGCATGTTGTACAGGGTTTTTGTGCATACGCATATCTGTTTGCTTAATATTTAGCCAGGATTTATTTCCTACGCTGGTATGGGCTTGGACTCAGTGACCTTTGGGGTCACTTCCACCTCTAAAATTCTATGATTGTACAATAGCTGTATATGGATGTTTGTCAAATGTGACAATTATGACACCTGAGCTTTATAAAATAATGCCTATTTATGGAACTGTGAGCTTATGTTGTCCCAATGGTTTCTGGTGGAAGAAATCCTGTTTTTATGCAATGTTGTATAAAAGAGACAGTCTGTCAAGAGAGTTACTAAGTTGTGGGGTAGTGTTTCTAAGCTAGAAGGGAGAGGAAGAATTATCATGGTTTGTTTTGTGAAGAAACTGTGAATAATAATAGGGTTCTGTTTGTACTTCTGTCAAAGCAAGTATCCATCTATCTGAAATAGGTAGTTTTAAAGAAGAAAAGTAAGGGCTTGTGATTATATATTACAGAAACTGAGGAGTTGAGCCAATTTTCTTATGTTTTATTTTTATTACTCCCTGAAGGAAGTTAAAAGGCATTGTACCCGTGCATACTGCTGGCCATTGCTATGCTTACATAGTTTATATAGTGTCACTAAATTAAACAAGGCAGTGTTGCACCAAAAACATTCTTAGTTTTAAAAGGACGGCGTGAAGTCAGCTGTTAGATCAGGGAATGTTATAGCATCACATCAAAAAGAAAGGCTGGCTGTTTGCCTGGGTGAGTGGTAGGATAGGAATCTGAGAGAGGGAATCCCTGTTCATGATTTTAAAGGACAATCCCAGAGCTGGTGGGGAAGTTTGGGGTTAGGGTGTCATTTGGATGATAGCATGAACAGGTACAGGGGGTGCATTGGTGCTGCATCCACTTACAAGGCTGGCAGGCAGGTACGCAGACTCCAATATATTCTGTCACCCTCAACCTCCTCTCCAAGTCATTCTCCCCACAACTCAGCTGAGGAATAGAAAAAACTGTATCCTACTAAGTAAACATGTTTCTACCTGGTGCTATTTTTTAAAATCCTGTCCCCTCTGTTTTTACACTAAAATCCTAAGTGAAGTAGAAGTCTGAATTCAGCAAGAATCTCATAATATCTGCACACTCTTTCTTCAATATTGCTCAGTAGTTATACTTAATACCTTTATTTTCCCTTTTTAAGTTGACAATATTAACAATGCCAATATTAACCATATTATCAGTACATTAGTTGATATGTTTTTATAACTTTCTTCCAACCTTCCCTTCCTCATCCTACCCCATAGCAGAGTCATATCCAAAATCTTATGATGTAACTTTTCTGTGAAAATGGTCCAAGTATGTCATACAAACTCATAAATCCTGTATGCTTTGGGTACTCCCTTATTATCTATTCCATTCATATAAAAATAACAAGGTGTCAGTCTTTTGCTGAAGACTCCAAGTGTTTTATCCTTTCAGCTATATGCAGTTTGGTGGTTAATTCCCCTGCCCCACTGCAGTGCTGTCCAGGACACCCTCTGCGTAATTCTCTCACCTTTTAACTATAGTCCTTATTGGAGCTACTAGAAGATGACCCGTTAAGGGTTTATTTTATATTGACTTATTCTCTCTTAAGAAGGAAGTAAGAACTGGTAGCTTAGGGAACTGAGTAATTGAAAGAGGTTGTCCAAAACTGGTCTGCTTCTTCCCCTCTCTTTTTCTTTTTTATAAAATCAACAAAAGTGTTAAAACAATCCTTTACATTTATAGTCTCTGCAACCCACAGATGACACTGTGGAGTAGGTATGTGAAAGCCAAGGTGAGATCAAATACCACTTAATACCTTTATTCTCTTATTCATAATTTCCCACATCATTTGCCACTGACAGAGCAAAGACTTAGGACCTCATCTTCCTTTTTAAAGTTTTATTCTCAGTGGTGGCATCAGAGCTTGAAAACACTTCTTCTTCTTCTTCTTCTTCTTCTTCTTCTTCTTCTTCTTCTTCTTCTTCTTCTTCTTCTTCTTCTTCTTCTTCTTCTTCTTCTTCTTCTTCTTCTTCAGACTTTGACTGACTCCTAACAAAAAGCTCCAGCAAATGTTGATACTAATTAAGTACAGTACTAGAGTAGAAACTTAGCCTTTATTCCATTATGTCCTTAAGCCTGGCTAAATCTGCCCTTTTGCCTAATTTAATTATTTTGTCTTAAAAACACAGTCTGAGCCCCTTCCTTCAGAAACAGGTGGAGGGTTAACAGGACTTATTTTTGGCTTCCAAAAATAGTTGTAGTGATTTGAATGCAAACCTGAGTTCTAGTCCAATGCCCAGTCCACTACACTATACTGGCTCTCATTTCAGAGACAGGCAGAGGGCTTCAACACTTCTTTTTGGCCTCTAAAGACAACTGTGAGGAAGAGTAAAAACTGGGCAGAGGATCAGCGTGCTCCTTGGCTCCTTCTCCATAACCTCATTGGCCTTTCTCCAGTCCTGTCTCTGGAGGAGACATTTCTCAATCTCTAAGCAATAATGGCATGCCTAATTAATTCAGTTTACTTTAATGGGACAAATCTAAGAAATGACTCAATTTGGATACAATCCAGTGTTACAGAATGACGGTGTCATCTGACCACACCTTCCTTCACAAGGTGTGTCAGGAAACTGGTAAGCTCCCCTTTGCCCACCCTGATACACTTGCTCTGAAGAAAGTCAGATCAAAAAGGTAGAGGAGAATGGTTTAAGGTTCTTTACTCCTCAGATCTCTCAGACAAGTTGGCCACACCTTATTTTTGTTAGGAAGGTTGCTAGCTGAATGTTTGACTCTATTTGACTGGGAAGAATAAAACTTTGGAGTGCACTTCCAGTACCCAGAACTGTTGCATGCTTACTATTTAACTGTCACCTTGAATAAGGATAGTCTGAACAAAAAGTATCAAGAATTCCCAGAAACAGAGCCCAGAGATGGACACTAGAAATTCTCTAAATGCTCAGATGATGGTATTAACATCATCAGAACTAAAACCAAGAATATTTGGTCTCCCTATCATGTGCTTCCATACATGCACTTCATTCCTTCTTGGTATGGTCTGGAAGTTGAGTCATGGCAACTGGACTTCTTTTCTTGAGAGATCGAGACTTTTCACTAATCATCCAAGCAGCTTCGTCAGTCTGAGGAAAGTTAGGGGATGAGTCCTCCATTTTATAGTTCACCTTCATTTCACATCACTCTGGTCTGAATAGGCTCATGTGATAGGCAATGTGAAATGAAGTTGAACTATACAATGGAGGATTTACCATTAACTTTCCTCAGACTGATAAAGCTGCTTGGATGAGTAGTGAACCATTTCAATCTCTTGAGAAAAGAAGCCCAGTTGCCATGATTCAACTTCCAGATAAAGTCACTTGGATCACTAAGTTGACCCATGTTTGGAAGTAAGTACCAAGGAATAGTGGGGAAAAAAGTCAGCTTGTGTCCGATAAACAAATCTGAGAGATGGTGAGAAAGAAGGGAAATAGTATTTCTGTAGTGGTCTATAATAGGGATGAACAACCTAGGATTTCTCTCCCCATACCCCTCTGTGGGTCTTTCCTTTAAAAAAAATTTTTTTTTAAAAAAGCACCCAGTGTGCTCTACCAATTTTGCTTTGAGACGTGAAGTTTGCTCAGGAGGCTTTCTCCCAAGGTATCCCAGTACAAAAAAGACTACCACTGGCCTAGAAGAATCAACCAATTTAACCATGAAAAAGGACTCGTTTTTGTTTTTTGTTTTTGAAAGATACATAGGTTACATCTTAGAGGACCAATAAAATGATGCCACAGGTGGCTTGTGTATAAGTCTCAATGTTTTCTTGCTGTAAAGGCATGCCAGGTGAAAAGGCTCCATACGGGGTGATAAATAATGCTGGTGGTTGTGGTAGGTAGTTCCCTCTGATTGTGGAGGAAGGACAGCCCTTCTCATGATGCAGAAGAAGAAGGGGACAGAACGACTGTCAATGTTTAAAGACATTTTACACAGTAGCAGCTTTTTGGACTTGCTTGACCCAGTTTAAATTATTTTACTGAATTGACTTGTTCTGCCTGAACTTCAAATAACTGCAGGGCAGTGGTAAGGAGTCCAGATGGACCCACTGGTTCCATGTTATGTCAGAGACCACAAGAATTTTGAACAATCTTCATGAGTAACTGATTTTTCTGACATCCTTAATGATCAGAGACATTCTTGCAGGTCATTAAACATCCTTTTGTTTTCCTCACAATTTCACTACTTCCAAAGCTCTTGAAGTCCTTGCTTTTAATAGTGTCTGATAAGTTGGAAATTAAATGGCAGCTTGGTGCCCAGTTCAAGGACAGCATGTGCCTCTGGGTGACAGATGACATAGGAAAATATGCAGCCACATGCTTCAAAAACAAACCAGCGGGCATCTGTTCTCAACGTCCTTCAGTCAAAATCAAAATATCAGTTTCAAAGGACTGTCCCGAACACAGCCGAGTATGGTCGCAAAAGCAAATTGAAAGGTGGCTAGACATTTTAGGTCAAAGGTCTAAGACGAGTTGCATTAAAAGCCGAGGGTGAGGGAGGGAGCAGAAGGGGAGGCCGCATGCCAGGGAGAGGCAATGCTTGTTCATTAACCTGATACATAATACATAAATAATACATACAGTGCCTGGGAAAAGTTACCTTACACATTTGAGGGGGTGATCATTCAAAAAAATTGTGGTTTTTCTCTACTTCTTTTGCTTTACTGGATAGTCCGTTTTAGTGCATTTAGATACCTTTCCTTCCTTCCTTCCTTTGGAATATATGCTCAGGGATTATGGAAATTGTAGGCCAAATAACTTTACCAAATTTATCCTCTTTCCCTTCTTTCTGTAGACAGTTAAAAGTCAAGGGAATATAAAGTTTTCTTAGGCCGACTGTATTCTTGAATGAAACTAAAGGATGGATGAGAATTGTATCATACAGAGGCACATTTATTGCTTGGTATGTGTTCTGTGCACACATTACTTATCTGATGACATAGCTGAAGGGGTTGCATAGAGCTGCCACTTTTATCCAGGGCCTGTTTGCTGCCATATCAGTAAACAATGCTGTGGATGTAGGGAGAGAGGGAAACAATCTCAGCTTGCGCAAACTTTTGTGTGCAGGTACCTGTTTATACATCAGCAGCACCCATATTGCTTTTGCTGGTGTGCAGTCTGCCATGATAGACGTTTAGGTTGCAGAGACCAGTCAGTCAGTTGTGTCAGCCCACTTTAGGAATAACCAGCATTCAACTGCTGGGACCTTTATTACTGACTGGTTTGGATGATATGCAACTTTCCAGTTCCAATCATTTCTTTACTTTGTCTAGCTTCAGTCCAATGCATCGTTGTCCTATGTTCACTCTCCATCACAAAGGCACATCAGCAAAGGGATGCTGAAGTGATAGGATCCAGCTCAGGAAATAACCAATCATTTTCAGTGTATTGTCATTTTATGCTGGTGTGACACAAATGTCATAACTACTGGTGGCAAAATGGTACAAGTTAAGAAGTCAGTGTAGTCATTATTATCTCTTTGGCACTGAGGTGTAACTAATAGAATTTTGCTGAATGATGGCCACTGGCCAACCCACCAACAACATGTGGTTTTTGGTCTTGGTGAACTTGTGGTCAATCCATCTACTTACCCCCATATCATGTTCCCCTTTCCTGCTAAATTATTAGAAAATCCATTCAGTTGCTTCCTCTGATTAACAGCTGCATCTTTGTTTATTAAGTCTTCTGGGGGTGGGGTTCCCTTCTTTCTCCCTAAAAATGTTTCCCTCTTCCTCACCTGCAGAAAAATCTGAGCTTTTTTCCCTGGAATTCCTATAGGTTCTGTTCTCCAAGGCACATTTTCTTTCAATTCAGCTGAAAAGCTAGCATCCTTGTCTCTGTGATACTGTAACCTGTCAGAAGAATGGTTGTTAGCTGATTGTACACATTCAACTTACAAGATAGGGGAACACATATAGAAAATGTGGACTTGTGACAATACCACTTTGGAGAAGGCTCTTTGCCATATTTTTATTGGCCAGGTTTTATTTTTTATGATTAGTAGATAACTTGAAGTTGTGGAGCATTTTGCTATGCCATTTTGCCATGCCTTGTTTCTTTCCAAGCTACCTGTGGGAAAGCCTTTTGCTTTTAAATTGATGGGGATCAGCAGTGTTACACAGATGCTGGATAGTCTTGATCGGTGTTGCTATTTTATTTATTTATGTACTTATTTACTGGATTTCTATACCAACCATTGGGCAGCAAGGACATTCTGGATGGTTAACAGCAATTAATACACTACACTATAATATAAGCAAAACACAGATTAGAGTGCTGGGCCAAAGCTAATGGAATGGCGTTCAACAGGGGGAAATGTAGAGTAGTGCATCTAGGTAAAAAGAATGAATTGCATAGATTTAGGATTGGGAGACACCTGGCTGGAAAATAGTACATATGAAAGGGATCTGGGAATTTTGGTGGACCACAAATTGAACATGAGTCAGCAGTGTGATGCGGCAGCCAAGAAAGCCAATGTGATTCTTGGTTGCATCAACAAAAGCATAGTGTCTAGATCAGGGGTGTCAAAAGTTTTTGCAAGGAGGGCCAGATTTGGCAAGGTGAAAATGTGTGGGGGCCAACCATTCAGCCGCATTTGGCCCCTGGTCTGGACTTTGGACAAGTCTCTATAACATGCAAGGAGGAAGGGAGGATGCTGCAGCCACAGAGCTGGGGGCGGGTAGGCTGGGAAGGTGGCTGGGTGGTGGTAGACAGAGGCAGGGAGGGCAGGCAAAATATAAAAATGCAAGCTGATGCCTCCATCCGGTATGGGGAAGGGCCAGCTGGCGGGGATGCATGACAGGCTGAGCTGGTGGGGAGAAGAGGCCGTGGGCCACTTGAAATTTGTAAATGGGTCGCATTTGGCCCCCGGTCCTGACTTTGGACATGCCTGGTCTAGATCAAATGAAGTGATAGTACCACTCTGTTCTGCTCTGGTAAGACCCCATCTGGAGTACTGTGTCCACTTCTGTGCACCTCAATTTTTAAAAGGATTTGACAAACCTTGCACAGGTCCAGAGGACGGCAACTAAGATGACTGAGGGTCTGGAAGAAAGGTCTTACGAGGAGTAGCTTAGGGAGCTGGGAATGTTTAGCCTTACATTGAGAGGGGATGTGATAGCTATGTTTAAATATTTGAGGGGATGTTACATTGAAGAAGGGACTGGTTTGTTTTCCATGGCTTCAGAGACTAGAATGTGAGGCAATGGTCTCAGACTACAGGAAAAGAGATTCAATTTAAACATTAGGAAGAACTTCATGACACTTAGAGCTGTTTGGCAGTGGAATATGCTTCCACGGAGGGTAGTGGAGTCTCCTTCTTTGGAGGTTTTTAAGTAGAGGCTGGATGGCCATCTGTCAGGAGTCCTGTGATGGGGTTTCCTGCATGACAGGGGGTTGGACTGGATGGCCCTTGAGGTCTCTTCCAACTCTATGTTCCTATGGTTCTATGAATTCATACAATAAAATAAAATAAACATACAAATACAGTGGTGCCTCTACTTACAAATTTAATCCGTTCTGAATGCATGCTTGTAAGTAGAAAAATCAGTAGATCAATACCTGAGCATGGAAAATGCATTGAAAATTAATATGCCTCGGAGGAAAATTACAATGCAAAAAATTAAAGAAGGATATATTAGGGGGAGGTTTCAAAGTGCTAGAGTCATGACTGCTCAGCTCTAGCCCTTTGAAACCCACATGCACACCACTGCAACCCCCTTGGTGCTTGCTGGCACAGCTCTGCATGCACATGCCTCCCTTCCACCCACCCGAGCCGTGCTAGCATTCAGCCCAATTGGTTTCACCTCCCCCCCCCACCCACTGCCCAGTGCTCACCGATTCCAAGCCCCATCCGGAAGGCAAGGCTGGGGGAATCATAAGTAGAGCAAACCGCATCTAAAATTCTTAAGGTGGCAGTTAAAAAGGGGGAAGGTTTTCAGCTTGTAAGTTGAATTACTCATAGGTAGAGCCGCTCGTGAGTAGAAGTACCACTGTACAGAAAATGTGATGAAAATAAAATTTAAAGAAAATGAAATGACTCTGTTATAATTTCCTCTCCTTAGATTCAAATGATTCTCCCCCACTCCAAGGATATACAATTCAAGTACCATAGTATTGTGTTGACTTGCAGACCACAGAATAAGGTTGCCATTCAATTACCTTGCTTGTTTTTCCATTCTGTGTGGTAGGGTGGGAAAAGGGGGCCAGAATCCTGCTGGATTTTCTGGATATGTGCAGAAGAGAACTCATAGAAACTGCCATAGCCAATTGCAAATAATCGGTGAGGTACTGTACCAGGTTTATGACCAGAAACATACCCAGCACATCAGCTCCCTATGCAAGCTTTCTTTGTTCCTCTTCAGCATTCATAAAAATGTAGCAGAGCAGAATTATATCCAGGACCTTGCCAACCCATGAGTAGAGCTAAAATAACAGTGGGGGGGGTTGGGGTATGCAAGGTATAAATGTTGATTCTTTCATGTCCCCATACAGATGGCAGTGTCCTAGACTTTTGCACTTGGAGCACCGAGCTGTACCCACCTGAATGGACTTTCAGGACCCAGCAGGCAGATGCCTGAATAGGGTTCCTTGCAGACACTTACACGATGAAAACATGCTGCTCTCAGTCAGCAATGGCATTTTCAAAATAGGAGAAAAGCCAAATACTGTAATTGTCCATTGGTTACTAGCACAGCAATTTTATGATGCTCACTGGACTGGAGGAAAGACTGCAGCAAGATTTTGTCACAGGTACAGAATCAAGTCCCAAAAGAAAGCACGTCACAAGGAAAATAAGTCATGGTAATGGCTGATAAATTCCCTTGGGGGTTTTTTTGTCCACACCATTCTGAATTGTTTACCATTGCTCTAACATGTAGCTGCATCTAAAACATCTAATTGAGCAGAACAAATAGTTAGCACTACTTAGCTGTGAATCATCTGTGTTTATTATATTAAAAGGTTTTATGAGCTTTCTCCCCCTTCAAACATTTTGGAAGAGTTATTTGTTTCAGAAAATGATTTGTTTCAGCTTTGAAGTATTTTCAACTTTCTAAGCGTTCAGATCCTTGGAACACAGTCATATGTCCTGCAGTGAGGAAAAAAACACAACTACTTCATAAGTTGAAAGACCTCTGTTACATAAAGTTCTTTTTAAACATAGTCTCCATCCTTTGGTATTGTTATAGATGCCAAATACTTGAGGAATGGGGACAATTAGTGTCAGGATGATGTTAACAAAAACATTATTTTTAAAAAATGCTTAGACTTGAGCATAATTGCATGGCATGTTTTTGGCAAACATGGCAGAAAAAAACCTCTCTCACAATGTTATATGTTGTGTTTATGTACTTTCAACATAGTCTTTTAAAGTAATGTAAACATGCCTCTAATATATCCTGTCTTTAATTTTTTGAAAATTGTATTTTCCTGAGGCGGGGGTGGGTAGGCAGTTTTCCATGCTCAGGTATTGATACTGATGATAGGAAAACACAAGCAATTTCAGACAAGAGAAATCAAATCCCTAAGATCTGAGACTTATTTTCTGATATCAACACTATCCTTATATTTCTGTTTTTAATAGAATAATAGAATCATAGAGTTGGAAGAGACCTCAAGGGCCATCCAGTCCAACACCCTGCCATGCAGGAACCCCATCACAATACCTCGGACAGATAGCCATCCAGCCTCCGCTTAAAAACCTCCAAAGAAGGAGACTCCACCACCCTTTGTGGCAGCATATTCCACTGCCGAACAGCTCTAATTGTCAGACTCATGAAGTTCTTCCTGATGTTCAAATGGAATCTCTTTTCCTGTAGTTTGAAACTATTGCCCCGAGTTCTAGTTTCTGAAGCCATGGAAAACAAACCTGTTACCTCTTCAATATGACATCCTTTCAAATATTTAAACATAGCTATCATATCCCCTCTCAGCCTTCTTTTTGAAAGGCTAAACATTCCCAGTTCCCTAAGCCGTTCCTCATATGACATTTCTTCCAGACCTTCAACCATTGTGGTTGCCTTCCTCTGTACCCACTCAAGGTTGTCAACATCCTTTTTAAATTGAGGCGCACAGAACTGGACACAGTACTCCAGTCTGACCAGAGCAGAATGGAGTGGTACTATCACTTACCTTGATCTAGACCAGTGGTTCTCAACCTGTGAGTCCCCTGATGTTCCTGGACTGCAACTCCCAGAAGTCTCCACCACTCGCTGTGCTGGAAGGTGTTTCTGGGAGTTGTAGTTCAGGAACATCTGGGGTCCCACAGGTTGAGAACCACTGATCCAGACGGTATGGTTCTTTTGATGCAACCAAGAATTGCATTGGCTTTCCTGACCACCGCATCACACTGCTGACTCATATTCAGTTTGTGGTCAACCAAGACTCTCAGATCACTTTTACAGGTACTATTTGCCAACCAGGTATCTCCCATCCTATATCTGTGCAATTCATTCTTTTTACCTAGATGCATCACTCTATATTTCCCTCTGTTGAAATCCATTCCGTTAACTTTGGCCCAGCACTCTAATCTGTCAAGGTCCTTTTGGTTTTTTATCCTATCCTCTAGGGAATTAGCAACCCCTCCCAATTTGGTAACATCTTCAAATTTAATTAGCATACTCTCTGTTCCTTCCTCCAAGTCATTAATAAAGATATTGAACAGCACTGGACCCAGAACAGAACCCTGGGGCATCCCACTGGTCACATCTCTCCAAGCTGAAGAGAGGCCATTTATGACCACCCTTTGTGTGTGATCAGTCAACCAATTACAAATCCACCTAACAGTTGCACTATCTATCCCACTTTCTACTAACGTCTTAGCAAGAATACCATGAGGAACCTTATTGAAGGCCTTACTAAAGTCCAGATAAGCAATATCCACAGCATTCCCCTGATCTACCAGGCCTGTAATTTTATCAAAGAAAGAGATCAAATTAAGTCTGGCATGACTTGCTTTTAAGAAATCTGTGTTGACTTCTTGTAACGACAGCATTGTTTGTTAAATAATGACATACCGCCTGTTTAATAATCTGCTCTAGGATCTTTCCTGGAATTGAAGTCAAGCTGACTGGGCGGTAATTATTTGGGTCCTCTTTCCCCCCCTTTTTAAAGTTGGGAAAAACATTAGCCCTCCTCCAATCTATGGGGACTTCCCTTGTTCTCCAGGACTCCTCAAAGATTATTGCCAATGGTTCTGAAATTACTTCTGCCAGTTCTTTTAATATCCTAGGGTTTAATTCATCTGGCCCAGGAGATTTAAATTCATTTAATGTTTCCAGGTGTTTCTGTATGACCCCTCTACCTATTCTATGTTGCAATTCCCTTCCTACCTCATCTACTCTTTGTCCCACCGGATCTCTTTCTTCCGTTTTTGGAGAAAACGGAGGCAAAGAAGGTGTTGAGTAGTTCTGCCTTTTCCTTGTCTCCTGTTACTAACTGGTTATCATCGTCACGCAGAGAGCCTATCATTTCCTTATTTTTCCTTTTGCTGCGGACATAACTAAAGAAAATCTTTTTACTATTTTTAATCTCTCTGGCAAGTCTAAGTTCATTTTGCGCTTTAGCTTTTTTTTTACCACCCCCTGCATATATTAGCTGTTTGCTTATATTCCTCTTTGGTGCATTCCCCATTTTTCCATTGCTTGTACTTTTTTATAGTTAGCTGAGTTGAAAGTTCTTTAGTAAACCATTACAGTTTCTTTAGACCTCTGACATTTTTTCTTCTTGTTGGAACAGTTTTAGATTGTGCTTTTAATATCTCGCTTTTTAGGAACTCCCATCCATCAATGTATAATATGTGACTTTGGTCAAATATCTATATCTATATTTGTATGTGTGTATGTGTGAGAGAAGTAACATTAATATTCGAAACAGAGGTACAGCCATACTAGAAAGGAAGTCCAAAGTATCATAGATGTTATTGTACTAAGGTGAAAATGCCTGTGGTCAAATAGTGAGTTGGCTATAAAGCAATTGCATGACTACAAACATTAGTGAATAAATTGAGTGTGCATTTCTTAATTAGTCTGTGAAGATTCTCAGTCATCCAGGTGAGTTTATCTGGAAGTTGAGTCATGGCAACTGGACTTCTTTTTCTTGAGAGATTGAAACGTCTGGCTGCTCATCCAAACAGCTTTGTTAGTCTGAAGAAAGCTAGTTGTGCATCCCGATTATATAGTTCACTTTGACCTCTTGTCACCCTGGTCTGAAATAAGATGAACAATGGCCTGAACAGGCTCATTAGGTAGACATCAGTCTCAATAGCCTTAAGGTGAATACTAGGCTAAGGTGCTGAAACCCATAAAGTATGGGTCGTTAGCTATGGCCTTGATGGTGAATTAGAAATGTTTTGAGTGCATCTGAGCATATGAAGAACAGTTTTCCACTCTACTAAGCAATTCTGCAGATGGCTGCACAGTAATAAGGCCCAGTGAATTCAAGGAGACTTTATTCAGGCCAGTGTGCATATATTATACTGTAATTCACTGAAAGGCAGCAGTAATTTGCAGCTAGAGTATCCTGTAAGGATTTGGTAAACCATGGTTGCATATTCATTGATTTTAGCTTTATATATTGGCTTTTAATAACGTGACCTGCCTTGAGTCCTTTTAAAGGAGAAAAGCAAGTTTAAAATATTATGGATGAATGAATGATTGCATTCCTCTGTATGTTCCATTGATTCAGTTTACCTACTAGAGTTGTGACTTCTAGATTCCAGCCATTGTAACCTTAGTATCATTACATTTTACATGTGAAATGTCCACTTTTTCATTCCCTTTCAGTTGAAAATTTAAGATTCTTATTGTAAATAAACTAACTGGAAAAAGAAAGAGCCCGCTGTTATAACCCTCAAGTCTATTTTATGCAAAAATGGCACATATTGAATCATTAGTGTGAAACTCATAGTCCCACTCACTATATCCCAGAGCATAGGGAGAACTCCTAGTTCCCTGAGCTACTTGCCTTCTGAAGATGCTGGCCACAGAGTCTGGTGAAACGTCAGGAAAAAAACTTCCAGAACACGGCCAAACAGCCTGAAAAACTCACAAAAGCAATCTTCCTATTTCAGTGGTGGCAAACCTTTGGCACTTCAGATGTTTTGGACCACAACTCCCACAATTCCTTGTCATTGTCAATACAGGCTTGGAATTCTGGGAGTTGTGGTCTAAAACATCTGGAGTGCCAAAGGTTTGCCAACACTGTCCTAGTTCATTCTTGGCGTTCCATTTTTGTCCAATTATCTAATTGTATTATGTTTAGCCAAGATAGCCACTCTTCTCCTAACATGACTTTTATTTGGTCTCTGTTGTACATCTTTATCTAATCTTCTATTTTTATAATTCCTTTTTCCATCAATCCATTCTTTATATTCTTTAAGTTATCTGGGACATCCTTTAATTCCACTACCTGACTTAATGGAGAGATCAGTATGCTTTTTAGTTTTCTATGGACCCTCCACAATTCAAGCATATTACAGTATTTTCCATGTATAATACTATATTTTTGTCTAAAATTGTTAGACTAAAAATTGAGGGTCATTTTATATATGGAAGTAAGCCGAGAAGAGAACTGTGCAGTTGTGAAACTGTAATTTTGGGTTGGAAAAGGGGGGGTCACCTTATACATGGCAGCATCTTATAGACAAGAAAATACAGTATTTTTTTCTGCAGTCATCCCATGCACTGCCCACTTTCAGCCACAAAACAGCGGCAGAAAGGAGAAAAGAAAAAGTGGAATGGGGGGAGAAAGAAAGGATGAAAGTGCAAAGGCTGGAGAAAGAGGTTTCTTACACTAGCCTTTTTCCCCTTGAATAAAACTACTTGCTGTGTTCATGGACAATAGAAGGCTAAGGGAAAAAAAAGGCTTATGACTTGTGAAGATATAGGCTTCTCTGATTGCTTTTTAAAGAAGGAATCAAAGAAGACCATGATGTTTTTAAGTGCTTCATTCATTCCCTTCCCTGGGGCAGCCTTAGGGCGCTGCTCTCTTCATTGAGCTCTGTAGGATGCTGTTGCCCTGGAGAGAAACCTTTCTGTCCTGCCTGCAAACCCACAAAAGTAAATGAATGAATCTGGAAGTTGAGTCATGGGTACTGGACTTCTTTTTTGAGAGATAGAAACGTTTCGCTGCTCATCCAAACAGCTTCATTGGTCTGAATACAGCTAGTGCAAATCCTCCATCTTATAGGCAGCTTTGACCTCTTGTCACCCTGGCCTGAATTAGGCTCATAAGATGAACAGTGGCCTAAATAGGCTCGTTAGGGAGACAATAGTATCCTTAGGCTTAAGGTGAACAATGGCCTAAGGTGCTGAAACCTATCAAGAATGGGTTGTTAGCTATGGGCCTTGGTGGTGACTTCTCTCAAAAAAGAAGTCCAGTAGCCATGACTCAACTTCCAGATAAACTCACCTGGATGACTGAGAATCTTCACAGACATAAATGAATGAATGAATGAATGAATGAATGAATAAAACTCTGGGGCTTGGTGTAGTTGCACTGTTTGTTCCTCACCTTGCCATTTGCATTTCCCTGTCCACAGGTTTTCTGCTGAAAATCTAGAAATGCATAAATACCAATATAGAACCAGAAAAGGGTTAAGTAGGAATTTTGCAAAGGGCAATGCACAACTGTGTTTCAAAATAGTCTCTAATAAATGTTGCCAATGATATAACAAATTAGATTATGCTCTCTTTTGGCCTCTGGGAACGAGGAGATTGTGAGGATGAGGTTTGTTGGTTAGTTGGCTTTGGTTAGCCACAGAGGATTATGAATGATCAGAAAAGGTGAGGGGGGCAGCAGGAAGATTGAGGCCCCAAACAGACAAGCTGAGAACTTGTGTAAAAGAACAGAAAAGGACTTATTACATTTATAATTGCTTACCTAGAACAAGAAACTTCTCCAACAAGCCCAATCTTTGGCACTTCCCACTAATCACACTCTCACTTTGTATGTATGTGATTTTATGAGCACTATATTTTTATTTATACAGTAGTAGCTTAACTAGAATAAAAAACCTTTGTCACGGTGGTACTCAAAATATAATGACTTCAGCATATCTTGAGCTGCTTTTTATTGACCCACACCTTCATGTAAATCAAACCGGTAACCTTATGAACATGTGTGTTGGACCCTTAACCTTACTGGCTTATAGAAGCAGCCATGGATGTGACTCTTTACTGGACCACAACAATAGCTCTACTCCAGGTTTTGTGTTCATTTGCTTTGTTTTATCCATCAGATGCTTTGTTATCGTTATTGTATTTCCCATCTCCACTGATGATGTCAGTCTTGGTAATTAGTCTCATAGGGCCTTTTTACACGACCCCTAAGATCCGCTGTTCCCTTAAATTCGGACCAGAGATCTTGAGGGTTCGTTGCTGTTCCTCTGTCCCCACCCGCTCCGCACTTCTTTGTTCTGTCTGCGTGAGGGGAGGGAGGGAAAAAAAAGCCTTAGACAGAGACAAAAGAATGCATTCATACCTCCGGTGCTGGTGGAGGTTGCTCCGACCTCCGTTTACTTCCTGGTTCCTCTTTAAGGGGCGGAGGCAAAAGAAAAACAACAGAAAGAAGCGAGGAGAGCTCAGGCATTCTCCGCATCAAATATTTTTCACCATCAAAAAGCAGGTACAAGAAAAGTGTGCTGGGTCGCACTAAAGTGGGCGGGGTCGCACTTAATTGTCTGCAAAATCCGGAGCTGGTGGGTAAACATTTTTAAGGTCCGGAGCTTGCAGCCATTTGTGGCGGAGCTTAGGGGTCGTGTATAAACGCCCATAGACTGCTCAATGTGATGGCATTGCTTGTTCTTGAACAAGATTATGTCTCTTACCTTGGGAATGGTCACCCGACTTCAGCTAAGAGGAACAGTAAAAAAGACTGAAATAAGTGGCTTTGGTTCTCAACAGTACAAAGTCCAAGTTTTCTTGGGGAACAGCATTCTCATATTCCATATAAACATATAAAAGGAGTGGGAAAGGTTGGCTACTGAATGTGCTTATTTCAGAAGGTATCTCTTTAATTGTGAACCACCAATGTAATTTCTGCTGATATTCCCCCTATGAAGGTCCCAAGACATATAGATCTTCAGTGAGAATTTTATTGGCTGGGTGGTTCTTCAATAATAATAATAATAATAATAATAATAATAATAATAATAATAATAATAATAATAATAATAATAATAATAATAATAATAATGTGATTGTGATTGTGGAGAAGAAAAAAGTGTGGATCACTGATGTTGCTATACCAGGTGATAGTAGAGTCACTGAGAAACAACTTGAAAAAATTACCCGATATTAGGATCTGAAAATTGAACTTCAGAGACTCTGGCATAAACCGGTACAGGTGATCCCAGTGGTAATTGGCACTCTGGGTGCGGTGCCTAAAGAGCTAAGCAAGTATTTAGAAGAAATTGGAGTTGACAAAGTCACCATCAGTCAGCTGCAGAAAGCCACTTTACTGGGATCTGCTCGCCTAATTCGCCGATATATCACATAGTCCTAAACGCTTGGAAAGCATTCGACTAGTGATGTGTATTACAAAATCCAACGTAGTTAGCTGTGTGGTTAATAATAATAATAAACATCCACGCAGTGATGCTGACAGGCTGTATTTACCTAGGAAATTAGGTGGTAGAGGTCTTCTGCAAGTGAAGCAGACAGTTGAAGAAGAGAAGCATGCGTTGGCAGATTATGTAAAAAATAGTACAGAGCCAGCATTAGTGGAGGTTAAGAACAGGGAGGTGTTTAAAGTAAATCAAACAAAGGATCAATACAGGAAAACAACAATGCAAATACGAGCTGATAGCTGGCATAATAAAGCACTGCATGAGCAGTTCCTCGAAAAAGTCAAAGGAAAAGTAGATGAGGAGAAAAACTGGTTATGGCTCACCAATGGAACACTGAAAAAAGAGACAGAAGCCCTGATTTTTGCAGCTCAAGAACAAGCTATCAGAACAAATGCAGTTAAGGCTAGAATAGAAAAATCAGCTGAGTCCCCCACATGTAGACTCTGCAAAGAGGCAGATGAAACTATCAACCATATATTGAGTTGTTGTAAGAAAATTGCTCAGACTGATTACAAACAGCGTCATAATGTAGTTGCTCAAATGGTCCACTGGAATTTGTGTCAGAACTATTATCTGCCCATAGCAAAGAACTGGTGGGATCATAAGCCTGAAAAAGTGACTGAAAATGAGCATGCAAAATTACTTTGGGACTTCCAAATACAGACAGACGGTTTTGGAGCATAATACCCTGGATATTGTGATTGTGGAAAAGAAAAAAGTGTGGATCATTGATGTTGCTATACCAGGAGATAGTAGAGTCACTGAGAAACAACTTGAAAAAATTACCCGATATCAGGAACTGAAAATTGAACTTCAGAGACTCTGGCATAAACTGGTACAGGTGGTCCCAGTAGTAATTGGCATGCTGGGTGCGGTGCCCAAAGAACTAAGCAAGTATTTAGAAGAAATTGGAGTTGACAAAGTCACCATCAGTCAGCTGCAGAAAACCACCTTACTGGGATCTGCTCGCATAATTCGCCGATACATCACTGAGTCCTAAGCACTTGGGAAGCGTTCGACTAGTGATTGGTAATATAAAATCCAGCGTAGATAGCTGTGTGGTTAATAAATAATAATAATAATGAAAAAAATCTGAAAAGCATATTTATTAAACCTTGGATTCTATTACATCAGTGAATATAGTCCAAATGCACAGCACACTCCCTATTTTGCTTTTGGCTTGCCCTCCTTGGTCCTGGTAGACTGTTTTCTGTTCAAGATTCATAAATATGCAGCCCAACTTGAAGAAAAGGGGGCTTCACTCCACTCCACTGACAAATATGCCATTTCCTGATCTCTACATGGTTTGTCATTTTTCTTGGTTATCTACAACAATATGTTCTTTGCTTTTGCCACGTAGAGAGTTTATGCTGATGGGCAATTCTAAGCAAACACTGTCTAGAACAGATATCTGCCCTAATTATTAAATGCTGACTATTATTGTCTCATAGCCATTTTTTTCCAGAAGGGGAAAAAGGGGGGGGGATGCAGGAGTGTTACAAATATGGCTATGTTTATTTATCATATCTGTTTGACACAGTCACAACATTCTGATTAACTGAAGAGTTTTTAAAATGCATTCCTAACACCAACTTCCTCTAAAACAGAGGTTCCCAAACTTTTTCACCCCCTAGACCACTTGCCAATATTTTTTGTTTTCTGTAGACCCCCCGTGCCTGCCTAATATTGAATTTTCCTAAACTTATTAACTTCAAATGTGGTTTTGAGAGCTGACACAGTGCTAGTCACTTTTATAGGGGCTTTTGTAGCATGGACAATTGTAAAAAAAGAAAAACACGTCACCTTTATTGAAAAGATACAAAGTGCAAGTAAATATTTGGATTTGGAATGAAATAAATAAGAACCTAGTAATATTCTTACATAAAATTAATATACAAATAATGCTGTTAATGGGAGGGACGAGTCTGATGTTCTGATAGCAATTGTTCAATATTTGTCTTCAAATTAGTGAGGTATTGTTTTAAATCTCCACATTCAGTGATTTGCAATCAATTTCTTTTTTTCGTAAGAAGATTGGCAACCATGCTGAACCCCCTTTCCATAAGGTATAAAGACGGAAAAGCTATCAAAAACTTTCTTGCAATAGTCCATAATGCAGGATAAGCAACATGTCACCTTGCAACTGCCAGTTAGCCTCATTAAATTTAGTAAACAAAACTTAACAAACATAAGCCTTTCGAGAGCGAGCGTACTTCAGTGTGAAGGAGTAATTGATGAAAGTCCTCATAATTTTCTTCACACAACTGTGTAAATAACCTAGAATTCAACGTGTTGCTATCAATCTTGTTTACAGCATTTATGACAAATTGAAGAGATTGATGCAATCTGGCACTCAGATATTTAGCTACTAAATGTTGTCGATGAATGATGCAGTGAATTGCAAACACCTCAGGTACATTTTGTTTTAAATGGCTTATAAAACCATGATAGCGCACAAACATGGCTGGTGCTACATTTGCTGCTGATGATATTATATTTGATAAAGGGATTGTTTTTTCCATGAAATAATCTTTCAAAACATTGAATATTGATTCACTTTTACTGTCTGTTGTCAAAGTTCTCGCAAAGAGCAGTTCTTAATGGATTTCTTGGTCCATAAAAATGAACATATGCCAATAATAGTACTTCATTACCAGGTAAAGTTGATTCATCCAGTTTAATAGAGAAATGGTTCATTTTCAGATAATTATACAAGAAGCTTTCAACATCATGACTCCTTTCATCAATACGTCTTTGAATTGTGTTGTTGCTCAAAGGAATTCTTTTGAGTATATCATATGAAGGCTTGTGTAGAACAGTTTTGAAAAGCTCTTCAACGGCTGGTAAAATCAGCTCTTCCCCAATTGTACGAGGTTTTCCTGATTTTGCTATGAGTCGTGAGATATTGCAAGATGACCACAAACCATCATAGTCTCTTTTTGATATTGAAGTGAACATACTGTCCACCGTTGTTCTTTTCTAAAGTTTTTCTTTCAGTGTTTTAAAGTATATCAAATATGTATCTGTTTTATCTGGGTGACACCTTCTCAGATGGTCCTCCAGCTTGGATGGTTTCATAGCATCATTGTTTTAAACTCTGTTGCACAAAAGGCACATGGCAGACATTTGTCCAACAGGGATGGAATGAAGCCAAACTTCAAGTAATCAATGCTATACTGCCTACATTTCTTTTTAGCCTCAGCCATGCTGAGTAGAAGTTATCAGTTGACAAAAATAAATCTATTTAAATATGATAAGAAAAAGCAATTAAAAACCGATTCCTGCCCAGAGAGCATACAAATATTTTAAAAACATTTTAAAATCATTTTTGGTAACATTGGAAATATTTGTAGTGTAATCTTTCAAAACATTGAATATTGATTCACTTTTACTGTCTGTTGTCAAAGTTCTCGCAAAGAGCAGTTCTTAATGGATTTCTTGGTCCATAAAAATGAACATATGCCAATAATAGTACTTCATTACCAGGTAAAGTTGATTCATCCAGTTTAATAGAGAAATGGTTCATTTTCAGATAATTATACAAGAAGCTTTCAACATCATGACTCCTTTCATCAATACGTCTTTGAATTGTGTTGTTGCTCAAAGGAATTCTTTTGAGTATATCATATGAAGGCTTGTGTAGAACAGTTTTGAAAACCTCTTCAACGGCTGGTAAAATCAGCTCTTCCCCAATTGTTTTCCGAGGTTTTCCTGATTTTGCTATGAGTCTTTTTGAGATATTGCAAGATGACCACAAACCATCATAGTCTCTTTTTGATATTGAAGTGAACATACTGTCCACCGTTGTTCTTTTCTAAAGTTTTTCTTTCAGTGTTTTAAAGTATATCAAATATGTATCTGTTTTATCTGGGTGACACCTTCTCAGATGGTCCTCCAGCTTGGATGGTTTCATAGCATCATTGTTTTAAACTCTGTTGCACAAAAGGCACATGGCAGACATTTGTCCAACAGGGATGGAATGAAGCCAAACTTCAAGTAATCAATGCTATACTGCCTACATTTCTTTTTAGCCTCAGCCATGCTGAGTAGAAGTTATCAGTTGACAAAAATAAATCTATTTAAATATGATAAGAAAAAGCAATTAAAAACCGATTCCTGCCCAGAGAGCATACAAATATTTTAAAAACATTTTAAAATCATTTTTGGTAACATTGGAAATATTTTAAAAAATATTTCTAAAAGTGTTGAAATGTCTGTAAAAATAGCTTACAGAAATATTTCTGAAAAATATTTTGAAATATTGTGTGCTGTTTGGGTGGAGTAAATCCTTATTTAAATATTTAGTTAGGTACATATAGAGAGGAATCAGGATAAAGAAAAAATTGGTTTTGTAGTGGTACTGTGTAAGCATCGGTGGTGCAATTTCAAAGGGTGCGGACTGAGATGACTGGGTCCCTGGTTCAATCTTGGCCGTGCCATGTACCAATGAATCTTTTCTATAAAGATTTAAGTACATAATAGTGATTGCTAAAACAGTGAAGGAAACCCCATTAGGGAAAACACATGTACAGTAGTACCTTGGTTAAAGAGCATAATCCATTCCAGAAGCATATTTGAAACCAAAACGCTTGCATATCAAAGCAAATTTTCCCATAGGAAATAATGAAAACTTACATGATTCGTTCCACAGCCCAAAAATATTTGATTACAATACTGTAATATAATACAAGGTACTAAATAAAATACAAAATACAGTACAGTACAAAGTATACAGTACAGTACAGTACAAAAAACAATAACCTGCATTTGAAAACCTTTGTGGCAGGTGCAGAGGAGGGGGAAGCCTCCATGGAAGGGTCTGCTTTTAAAATGGGGCAATGGGAGGAATCCCAGCTAGAACATAGGAGGGGGGAAGCCTCCAAGGAGGGGCCTGTTTTTAAAACAGCAATAGGAGAAATCCCAGCTAGATCACAGGAGGAAGGAAGCCTCCGTGGAGGGGGTTGTTTAAAAATGGGGTGATGGGGGGTAGGTGTGTCCTGGTTGCAGTGGTGGTGGCAGGGATGGTGTTGAGAGGCCCCACAGAGGCGGCCTCTTTGGGGACACGGGTTGATGGGGATGGCAACTGTTCGTACCTTTACTGAGCCTTCCTTCAACTCTGCTGCTGCTCTTGCCTGATCCAGAAATTGATACAATCACCCACTTCCAGCAGGAGGGGGGGGGAGAGAAGTAGAGATGCCATTGGCTTAGAGCACTTTTGATTATGTGATACACATGAGAGTGCTGGTATATCAAGGCACTGCTTGTTAACGAGGCAAAAATGTTCAGAAATGTTTGCTTGTTAATCAAAATGCTCATAAACCAAGTTACTTGTTAACCAAGGTATGACTGTAATTATAGTTGATTTGAATTTCAAACAACCATGATTCAGGTACAAATATCTGTCATGTGGCTGCAAAACATGAGTCCCAAAACGTTGCAAAATGGACTTTAAAAACATGCACATGGTAAAGATCAAATTCGAAAAATGATGCAATAGCCCCACCCCGCACACACAATGTAAAATGGACTTTAAAGGTATGCACACCACAAGGATCAGGTCCCTACTTTTGTACCACTTGAGAAGTGCACCAAAAAAGTTTTTAAAATTCCAAAAATTGCTGCTAAAACTTTCAAAAATGGTGCCAAAACAATTTGTGTTAGGTGTAAGACATTTACAGAACGCCTAAATGTTGATGATGATCTGCCTAAATGGGGTCTGCTCACACAGATCCCCATTTACATTTTGTGGACCCTCACTTTCCCCCCTCACTGTCATAGACCCCCTGCAAGTCGAAATAGATCCCTGGGTGTCTATATAGACTACTTTGAGAACCACTGCTCTAAAATATAGAATAACAGTACTGTCACCTCTTGACAGTTACAATAAGAAACAGAGTTTTAAAAAGATGGATGTTATAAATTTGAACATTTGAAAAAGGTATAGTAAAATATTATTTTAAAAACTAGCCCAAATGTATGCTTGTTAAAATTATTGAGTATGATTAAAGTAATTTCTAACATGATAATAAATGTGATTAAATTAAATATTTTAATGAAGTAAAGAAATAACAAAAATTATAATTCATCTTTATCAAATTCATTTTTTACTGAAATAGACATTGCCTTCTCATGTCATCCAGGCTATCCAGTGAAAGTAATCTTGTTGTACTATAATGTTTTTGTCCGAGAAAAATCTAGGCCAATGGAAATGCCAAAAGTAGGAATAGATGACTGGACACATATGAAACAGTTTAAAGATGGCAATTGATCCAGTTACTTCACATGACTCAGGCTGACCATATTATAACTGTATGATGAAAATAAAGAACAGTTATGTAACAGCTAAAACAATATGGTAGAGAAGAACGCTACAGAACATGCCACAAAGCAAAGTATAATATCGTATTTGGCAAACTAGAGAAATTTGACAGATCAGGGCATTTATTATGCTCTGTAGTTACATTACATCACTGTATCTTTTTAAACTATTGAGTTATGTAGACAAAATAGCAGATATTTTGATTTTTTTCACCAAGACATCTTGTAGTAATTTCAAATATTTAATTTTAACAGCTCTCATGTCAGCGTCTATAACTTTGAAAAAGCCTAGTTTCCGAGAAACATGAAAATGAAGATTTGTACTGAACTGCTAGGATGTAACCTATTACATAAGCTGCTAGTATTGGCTGTTATCCAGAACAAAACATATAAACATATGTTTGTGACCAGTCAGAAAAATATTCTCGGTCTAGAACATATACATAATCATAATAGTTAAAAACACAACAAAATTACTCTAGATGTGTGAGCAAAAACTATCAAGGGTTCTGCATCATGTTAAGATACACATATAGTTTCCAATTAAGCTATCATGATCTGCCGCCTTGTTCTGTTATTCTATTCTTCTTCTATTATTCTATTTGGCACTGGTTAGGCCTCAACTTAAGTACTGTGTTCAGCTCTGGACACCACACATCAAGAAAGATGCTGACAAATTAGAACAAGTTCAGAGGAGGGCAAAAAGGATAATCAGGGGGCTAGAAATCAAGCCCTATGAGGAAAGACTGAAAAAACTGGCCATGTTTAACCTTGAGAAAAGAAGACTGATGGGTGATATAATAGCACTTTTCAAATATTTGAAGGGATGTCATACGGAAGAGGGGCAGGATCTGTTCTCAATCTTCCCTGAATGTAGCACAACACTCAACAATGAACCCATGTTTCAGCTGACTATTAGGAAAAACTCTCTGTTAGAGCAGTACAGCAATGGAACCCATTACCTCAAGAGGCGGTGAGGGCTCAAACACTGGTGGCATTCAAGAGAAATTCAGGCAACCACCTGACAGAGTTCCTGCATGGAGCCGAGGGTTGGACTTGTGGGCCTTACAGGTCCCTTTCAACTTCACTATTCTGTGATTCTGTGATTCTATAGCTGCAATATATTATCAGCACAGCTCAGATTTTTTTTTATTAGATTGCTCATGATCCCTCTGCCAATATAGTCACTGTATATATAGGTTATTAGGGGATTCTGGATACTCTAACCCCTGAAAGTCCATTTTCTAAGCCAGTGTTTTTCAACCTTTTTTGGGCAAAGGCACACTTGTTTCATGAAAAAAATCATGAGGCACACCACCATTAGAAAATGTTAAAAAAATTAACTCTGTGCCTATATTGACTATATATAAAGTAATTCTCTTGAATAGGAATCAAATAAACACAAAGAAAGTATTTTATAATTACTTTATTATGAAATAGTAAGTAAACAGAAATATGAAAAATTATAAAATACTTTATTCAGTGCGCAACCTGGGCCAGTTTGGCTGAACACAAAGCTGATATTCTTCAGCTTTTCCAACGGCACACCAGGCAACATCTCGCGGCACACTAGTGTGCCACGGAACAGTGGTTGAAAAACACTGTTCTAAGCTATATCAGTATAATGCTGCTCCTAATGCTGTTCTGTCACTTATTTGATATTTTTAGGACTGTTTTTTGCAGTTGCCTAAGAGGCAAATAAAGGGATAAATTAGTATAATCAAATAAATACTGTATTCCTGTATCACAGTCATTTTATAGAAGGATCCATAACATTCACAACATCAGCATATCTGATACAGTATAGCTGAAATCATTTTCTGTAACTAAGGCAGCATAAGATTGATGAGGCCATCAACTGTGTTGAGATTTTAGAAACAAATAAACAAGCAATTGTTGATTCCTCATGAAATATCCCTTTCATTGTGAGGAAGCTGGTGGTAGTAGTGGAGTTTTTAACATCCCAAATTCACCATCACTGGCAAAATCACCCATTAGTGGTAATTTTTGGACACTAAAGTTGAACCCCCTCATTGTAGCTCTCAATAGTTCCCCGCAATGAAAGATTTCCCTTTGCAGTCTTCGGACCTACATGGGGTGGGGAGTGGGAATCTGAATATTTTATTTCCAAAGACCACCTCCCCCTACAGTGGCTGACAACATCAACAGCTGTATGTCATGCAGTTAATGACAGCAGGATTTCAGTCATTGTTTAAAAAGCAATCTATCTCAGGAATCATAAAGGTTGAGCTAGAGTTAACAAAATTAAATGAGGGCCCTCCCTAGCAACAAACCACAGAGCCTTGGAACATGTTGCACGATGAATAATCATAATAGGGGGTCACATGAGCAAACTAATCCAGACATACACAGGCACATCCCTGAAGGGTAGAAGATGCAAAGAAACAGACATTCATTAGATGGAATGGTCAATGTATTAGAAGCATCTGTTTTCATTTCACATTACAGTTAGAGCTGAAGCAGATTATCTAGCTGTGAACCAAGGAAGAATGCATAAGGACCTTGGCACATTCCTGAGAGGAACTTGCTCTGACAATCCTGCACTTTCTTCAGCATGTTTGAGGGATAATTATTTCCTCCCAGTAAGCAAAAGGTAAACAAAACTCAGAATGCATCTAGAATGCCAAAGTAACAATGGTGTAGCCAAAGTTTGTTGTTACCTGTTTTGGACTATGTATTCTAACAGCTCACAATACTTGGCTGCATTAGAAACTGAGCTTCTGAAAATTAGCAGATCAACCATGAATTCCAAGAGTCAAAGAGGTATTTTAAAGGCATACAGATATTCTAGAAGATATACTATATAGGGCTTCTCATACCCGAAGATGCGGTCTTCAGTATATCTGGGTAAGTTGTCAGGATGCCTTTTACCCCATCTGTTTTGCTCAAGCTTTGCTATTTTGCTCAATTTTCCACAAGTCCTTGTGGTCTACTACTAGCCCCAGAACATTTTCACATGTACTAGTGCCAAGCTAGCAGTTACCCAACCTATACCTGAGCATCTGAGTTTTATTTCCTAAATGAGGGACATTAGATTCGTTTCACCCCTCCAATGACATTAATTTTATTTTGGTTTGGCCCAGTTCTGCAGTCCATTAAGGTCGCCCTGAATCCTGGCCCTGTCTTCTGAAATATGAGCTCCTCACAGTTTGGTATTGTTTGACGATTTTATTGGCATCCTCCTCACATTCTCGTCCATGTCATTTAAAAGGATGTTGAACATACTGGAGAATGTGCTTAATTCCTTATATACTGTAGTTAGCTGATTATCAGGTAGAAGAAATGCACAGAAAGCACGAGAGAATAGCTTATATTTCAGCAGTCCGCCCCTTTTCACAATGAATAATAATAATAATAATAATAATAATAATAATAATAATAATAATAATAATAATAATAATAACAACAACAACAACAACAACAACAACAACAACAACAACAACAACAACAACAACAACAACAACAACAACAACTGAGAGTGAAGGAACTGAAATGCCAAATGGACAAGTCATTAAGTATCAACAGTCTGAAGCCTATAAATATCTGGGCATACTGCAATTAGATAATATCAAGCATGGTCAAGTGAAAAATGTGGTCAGTAAAGAATATATCCAAAGGGTTTGAAAAGTATTAAAAAGTAAGCTGAATGGTGGTAACACCATCAAGGCCATTAATAGCTGGGCCATACTGGTCATCAGGTATACCGCTGCCATTATAAACTGGACTCAGATGGAGCTAGATAGTCTGGATAGGAAAACAAGAAAACTTATGACCATTCACTATGCATTACATCCACGCAGTGATGTTGACAGGCTGTATTTACCTAGAAAATTAGGTGGTAGAGGTCTTTTGCAAGTGAAGCAGACAGTTGAAAAGAGAAGCATGCATTGGCAGATTATGTAAAAAATTAGTAAAGAGCCAGCATGATTGGACAAGGAGGTGTTTAAAGTAAAGCAAACAAAGTGTCAATACAGGAAAACAACAATGCAAATACGAGCTGATAGTTGGCATAGTAAAGCACTCTATGGGCAGTTCCTCGAAAAAATCAAAGAAAAAATAAATGAGGAAAAGACTTGGTTATGGCTTACCAATGGTACACTGAAAAAAGAGACAGAAGCCCTTATTTTTGCAGCTCAAGAACAAGCTATCAGAACAAATGCAGTTAAGGCTAGAATAGAAAAATCTGCTGAGTCCCCCACATATAGACTCTGTAAAGAGGCAAATGAAACTATCGACCATATATTGAGTTGTTGCAAGAAAATTGCTCAGACTGATTACAAACAGTGTCATAATGTAGTTGCTCAAATGGTCCACTGGAATTTGTGTCAGAACTATCATCTGCCCATAGCAAAGAACTGGTGGGATCATAAGCCTGAAAAAGTAATTGAAAATGAGCATGCAAAAATACTTTGGGACTTCCGAATGCAGACAGACAGGGTTTTGGAGCATAATACCCCAGATATTGTGATTGTGGAGAAGAAAAAAGTGTGGATCATTGATGTTGCTATACCAGGTGATAGTAGAGTCACCGAGAAACAACTTGAAAAAATTACCCAATATCAGGATCTGAAAATTGAACTTCAGAGACTCAGGCATAAACCGATAGAGGTGGTCCCAGTGGGAATCGGCACACTGGGTGCGGTGCCTAAAGAGCTAAGCAAGTATTTAGAAGAAATTGGAGTTGACAAAGTCATCATCAGTCAGCTGCAGAAAGCCGCCTTACTGGGATCTGCTCGCATAATTTGCCGATGCATGACATAGTCCTAAACGCTTGGGAAGCGTTTGACTAGTAATTTGTAATCCAGCGTAGTTAGCTGTGGTATTATTATTATTATTATTATTATTATTATTATTATTATTATTATTATTATTATTATTATTATTATTATTATTATTATTATTAACAACAACAACAACAACAACAACAACAACTTTATTTCTATGCCGCCTTTCTCTCCGAAGCGACCCAAGGTGGTTTACAACAATAATTTAATACAGTATACTAGAACAGCTCATACATGAAATATTTCAAAAGAGCAAAAACAGCATTTAAAACAATCATAAAAACACTATAAAAACAATAGTAGAGCAGCAGCAGCAAAGTTTTAAAAAGTTCCCCCAGCTGATAAAAACTGAATAAGATGTTATACTGTGAGGTTTCAAAGTTGGGGCATCCCGGTTCCAAGTGTAAATGACAATTGTCCATTCCATATGTGTTAACATGTAATAAAGTTTTATTATCAAACTCAAGTTTCTCTTTTCTTCGTCCAATGGTATCTTCTTCAATAACAGGTTTTACATCAATCCCGGGACTTTCTTTAGATAAATAACTATTAACTTTAGAACTATCAAATCTATCTAATGGAACACACTCTTCAGGAGAACTTAATGAAGGTCTGAGGAACCCCTCCCGTAACACTGGCTCCCACAGCACGGGTGTTTTGCCCTCTGTGCTACCGGGTTCTCCCTTGGCACCATCCTTCATCTCCCCCCCTCATCCTTTTTGTGTTTCCCAGCCATATTACGGGTTTTACTTGTACCGACCACAATACTGGTTCTAGTAATCTCCAATCTCTTCTCCCCTCATGTTCTCTCCCATATCCTTCCTCCATCTGAGTTCCAATGTCCCTTTTCAACTGACTTTTCTCCCTCACTAACCGACTCTCTACCCGCTCGTGCTCTTCCTCCTCCTCTGTCACCCAGTATGATTCCTCAATATATTCAGCTCCCTCTAATTTCTCTTTGGTCACTTTCAACTCTACTACCTCTTCCTTAACCGCTTATACTGAATCTAGTCTTTCTTTTCTTCTATTCTTTTTCCACTAGATGGCACACTTTCCAGAGTTGTCTCTTCCTCCTTCACCTCCTCACATATACCCTATTTCCCCAAAATAAGACATCCCCTGAAAATAAGACCTACTTACAGTTTTGCCCCACAGGCATCCCTTGAAAATAAGACCTCCCCATAATAAGATAACAATAAATATGTACCGTATTTTTTTTCATGGAAAAATAAGACATCCCCTGAACATAAGACCTAGCGCATCTTTGGGAGCAAAAATTAATATAAGACACTGTCTTATTTTTGGGGAAACACGGTACATAAAAATTTGTAAAATGCTGGAGGCTCAGAAGGCTTGCCTGAATAAGTAGATCTTAAGGCCTCGCTTAAATGTTTCAGGGAAGAGGCTGTTGTTAGCTCAAAGGGGAGGGAATTCCATAATACTGGTGCCACTACTGAGAAGGCCCTATTTCTTGCTGCCGCACGCACGCACCTTCTGGACATCAGCACTCGTAGAAGGCCCTTTTCTGATGACATAAGGGGACGGACAGGATTATATGGAAGTAGGCAGCTTCTAAGATATCCTGGTCCTGAACTGTATAGGGCTTTAAAGGTCTTAACCAGCACCTTGAATTGGGCCTGGAAACGAATGGGCAGCCTCTGGAGTAGCAGCCCAACATTGTCGAACCATCTAGCTCCAGTAACTACACGGGCTGTGGCATTCTGTACAAATTGTTTTCCAAACTGTCTTCAGGGGCAGCCCCACATAGAGCACATTGCAATAATCTAGCCTTGATGTCACTGTGGCATGGATCATTGTGGCCAGGTCTGCATGATCCAGGTATGGCTGCAGCTGGCGCACCAACCGAAGCTGGGCAAAGCCGCCCCCCGGCCATAGTCGCTACCTGAGAGTCCAGGAGCAGCTCTGAATCCAGGTGGACCCGCAAGCTGTGGACCTGCTCCTTCAGAGGGAGGGCAACCCCATTCAGAGAAGGACGATATTCCAGCACCTGCATTGAAGCTTTCTGAACCAGGAGAACCTCTGTCTTGTCCGGATTTAATTTCAGCTTGTTAGCCCTCATCCAAATCCCCACCGACTCCAGACAGCGCTCCAGGACTTCAACCGCCCCCTGGAGTCTGGGGGAAAGGAGAGATATAGCTGGGTGTCATCAGCATATTGATGGCACCCCACTCCAAATCCCCGGATTGCCTCTCCTAGCGGTTCCATGTATATGTTAAATAGCATGGGGACAGAGTAGAATTTTATGTTATAAGTAACTCTGGAAGCATTTTTTAAAAAGTATCTTAGAGTTGCTGTTTATAGCTACAGTCAATGGAAAAAATAGCAAAATTGAGTCTCCATATACAGGAGAGACCTTCAAGCATGCTTCCTGCATAGTTGTTGTGAGTTTTTTGGGCTGTTTGGCCATGTTCTGGAAGTTTTTCTTCTCGATATTTCACCAGACTCTGTGGCTGGCATCTTCAGAGGGCAAGAAGAGAGAGGAAAGGAGAGAGCAAGGGAAGAGAAGGAAGAAGAGAGGAGCAAGTCGGAAGTAGGGAAAAGAAATTTGCCAATAGGTTAATGGTAATGGAGTTTCTCTTTAGGTTCTAAAAGCTGATACCCAGAAAAGCATGCAAAATTGCTATTATTTCAACAGAACATCAATTGACCGAGGATAGAACTTTGAAACTCCGCTTAGCACTCTGCAGGATGATGAGGAATCATGGGAGAACATTCTACAGAAAACAAGCCATCAATCAGTTAAAAATCTACCCAGGAGAAGCATAATCTAATTCTAGCTCTTGTTTTAACAGCCTGGTCACAAGAAAATTATAAGGGATCATGTAAAAAGTCTTGCTGAAATCAAGATATTGCATACTACATCCACTGCATTATTTTCATGGACAAGCATATAGTTCTGTCAAAAAGGAGAAAAAATAATTGGACATGACTTGTATTTGAAAAATCCATGCTGGCTCTTAATCGATCAAATGTTTAATAATCTAGAATCTTTCCTAACAGATCAGTCCAGTCATTTGCCAGGGTATCATCCATACCCCTTTTTTTTTTTTTTTTTTAAAGACAAGGATATTTTTCCATGTGTTAGTCTTCAGTGATCTCACCTGTTCTCCAAGAATCCTGATAATTAAGAAACTACTTAGTTATGATCAGGTTCAGAATCCATGACTTCTTTCTTTTTCTATTTTGAGAAAGACAAAGTTCTTGGCAAAGCAAATAAGGAATTTATTGGGCATTACATTTTTTGCTAACTTGGACTTCCAAAAGGTAATCAGGATAACTGAAGTCTCCCATTATCACTATAGTTTGTCTAAATGTTCAGTCTGGTTAGGTGGCCTGTAATTGACCCCTATGGTGATGTCACTCTGGTTTCTCTTTTTACCAAAATGGTCTACTCGGCATTCCCTTCCAGATCATGGATTTGTTCGTACACATCGTTTATATGCAATACTATTCATCTATCTTTCCAGTTTAGTCTGTTTCTTTTGAATAAATTATATCCTTCAATCACTACATTTCTCTCATTAGTCTTATACCACTGGCTTCTCCAAATAGCTGCTGCTTGGTATTTTCCTTTCTGTGTCATCACTAGTAACTTTCGGTGGTCTTATCCACCATAAATTTGGTGAATCCCATTGTAAAGCAATTCATCTCAATGATCTTCACCCCATTGTAGGGGCAAAATCCATAGCTTAAATATGTGCTATGTGATGATTGACAACCTTTTATCTGTCCCAAATCTCTCCCAATTCATCTCCAGTTTATGACCTTAGGTTCCAAAATTATGAGCGGTAGAAAAACTTCCCATTGTCCACTTTGTCCATTTCCAAGTCTCAAACATGGCTGCCTTTTTTCACATGGGAACTTCCCCAGCATCTCAATGATTTTGCCTGCCCTTTTTGGCACAGGTGAAGTCCAAACTATTTAGCTCCTAATACAGGTTTCCCTGGGATTGTTGTGCAGCAGTAATTCCCATCATTGAAAGTGGGGATGAGCTATCAGACCACTAGTTTTAAGGCAATGAGCTGTATACAAAAAGACATTTCAGTTGGCCTTTGTATCAGAGGAAGAGTTACTAAATATGTGGCTGAGTACTTTACACTGCCTTTGGTATTTTAAAAGGCCAAGGATGCTGGCAAGTGTAACAAACAGATGTGAGTTGTGGAAATGTTGTGATGAACTTCATTTAAACCGGGTCTGGTTTTATTCTTGTTGAGATTGTAGATGGGCCAAGAACTGAAAATGTGCACTCCTCCAAATTAAATGTTTGTCCAGAAGGATTTTGAGAATCTCTACTAGGCCGTGCACTCTTTGCTCAAAACCTGGAAACGCTATTAACTATTTCTTCATTATTTTTCCAAATTACATAAGCGAGTACTGTCTCACAAGTGGCTAAACTGAAGTGATCATTGATGGTCTGAGGTCATTTGTAGGGCTGATAGAAGTAGAATTGTGTTATTTTGAGTTTGCCATAATGAAATGGATACATGAGCATATAAACCATGGCTTGGTTTTCAATTATATAGTCTCTTTAAATCTCATTTTAATCTTTCAGCCATTTTAAATGATTTAATTGATTTAAAGCAGGGCTGCCCAACACATCGACCGCGGGCAACTGGTAGCCTGCGAGGTGCTAAGAAGTCACCCGCCAGGTCACCGCCCACATCCCGACCTGGGGGCGCTCCTCCTCGTGGGGGGGAAGGCGAGCAGGCGCTTCTCTGCCGCCGCTGCTGCCAGCACCATAGAGCTTGGGGGAGACTGAGTGCCAGAGCTTGTGTCGTGGGGGGGATGAGTGGATGTGCCGCTGCCGTGGAGCTTGTGTGGGGTGAGCGGGCGTTCCTCCACCACTAATGCCGGGAGCTTGGCGGGTGGGGGGAGGTGAGCGGCTGTGGAGCTTGGTGGGGGGGGTGAGTGGGTGCTCCTCCTCCTCCGCTGATGGAGAGCTGGGTGGGTGGGGAGTAAGCGGGTGCGCTGCTGCCACTGCGGAGCTTGGCAGGGCGAGTGGGCGTTCCTCCTCCTCCGCCGGGACCATCAATGCTGGGGAGTATGAGCGGGCGCGCCGCCGTCACAGAGCTTGGCCTGGGGAGCAAGTGGACGTTCCTCCTCCTCCTCCGCTGGGGGGGTGTGGGGGCAAGCGGGCACACCACCACCATGGAGCTTGGTGTGGGGGCGAGGGGTCATTCCGCCTCCTCCGCCGCCACCACCAGTGCTGGGGAGCTTGGAGGGTGGGTGGGTGGGGGGAACAGTCGTGCCGCCGCCGCAGATTTTGGTGGGGGGGCGAGTGGGTGCTCCTCCGCTGCCGGGAGCTTGGTGGGTGGGGGTGTGATTGCAGGGGAGCGGGACTCCTCCTCCTCCGCTGCCCCCACCAGCACTGCGGAGCTTGGTGGGGTGGTGGAGCAAGCGGAGCAGTCCCAAGGATTGTGTGCGTGCGCTTGCGCGTGCACGCTTGGGAAAGGAGCCTGCATGTACGTTCCATGAGCAAAAGGAGCCCATGGGCTGTTCAAAGTTGGACAGCCCTGATTTAAAGCATTTGAATTAATTTATTTAAATAAGATTTTATTGACTGTATCCTGCTCTGAGATCTCCCCCATCCTGAAGGGTAGGAATGAAACAGCGTCTGGATCACATCTGGTGATTTGAAGTGAGTCTCCTCACAGGAGAGCCTGCTGCCGTGCTAAAGGTGGTTACTTCACGTACTGCCTCGTGCCTAGGTTAAGTTTCATCCGCACTGACACCGGTTTTGTCACGTGATCTTAAACCGGTGCTGCCCCTGTTTCTGTGTACTTACGGGCCACATGGTTGGATTCGTATCATCCCCTTCCTCACTGCCTCAATTCACATTGTAATCCTAAGTTTCAATGTTTTTTTTCGGAACCATAAGTGGTTCCGATGTTCCTTTTTTTAGTCTTTCGATTTATTGCCATGTTACTGTCACTGTACTGCTCCTCCCAAGTTCTTAGAGGCTTCAGTCAATGGAACAATCATTATATTACAAATCCCATTGGCCATTACCCCTGTACTGCCATTTCCACCATCAGACAGTAGATGGCTTCATGTGCCACGGCTTTGACTTCCTCTGTCTTGGTCTTCCGAGTAACCAAAAAGCAACATTTGGATTGTCTCCCGCGCGGTGATGCACTTCCGGATCTCCCTGCCCACCGGTCGCCATGGCTCCCTCTCGGTTGCGATCCCAAAGGTATCCTGTACTTCGTAGGAATCCACTGTGGGCTGCCGTCCTTCAGAACATTAATATAATACATATTAATAGAACATTAATATAATACTGCATTGTGCTACTGAGATGCCGCCGGTGCAAAGAAGTTGAAGAAGACAGCAGTGACTTGCACCATGCTATGGACGCACTAGTGCAAACAGGTTTTTGGGCAGTTGCAGAGTGGAGAATAACATCCCCTAGGCAAAAACTGTGTTGGTGCTACCCTGGGCGCTCTACATGGTTTCACGACACAGTATTGGAGTGCTGGGACGATTTGCAGTGGATTGAAAATTTCCGAATGACCCGCCAGACGTTGTTTGAAATTGCTGAATTGTTACGGCCCTACCTAATGCGAAAGGACACTGTTATGCGGTCTGCTATATGCGTTGCAATAGGGGTGTACTTCCCTGCCAGCCGTTCCTGCTACCGTACAATTGCCCTAGTGTTCCAGAAGGGGACTTCAACCATTGCAAGTATCATTGTGGAAGTGTGTCTGGCGATAGAACATACCCTTTTGAAGGAGGAGGTTCGCATTTCGGATATAAACAAGGTAGGCTGTTTTTGTGTGTATGTGACTGCGGTGTAGTTTCAGTAATGACCGACCCTTCATTGGCCAATGTTGATGGTGTTATTCACCCAGGAATACTTGACTGGTTAGCTGTCTCCTACTCCAGGCGCCCACAAAACATGGTAAAGGTCTCCCATCCTAGTACTAGTCCGGCCTGACCATGAATAGCTTATGAAATTAGGCTGCACCATCTGTAGTTATGTGATCTATCCAACCAATTTATGCGTGCTGATATTCAAATACCAGTTGTTACCAAGGACTGAATTTCCTTCTCTTAGCAGTTCTTTAATCCCAAACTTACCTAGGAAGAAATCACTCTGCTGATTACTGAAATTTACCTGTAAGTACAACTACAGAACCATCTCCAATACAACAAGCTTGCTTAGTGATGGCCTGAGCTTGTGCTAGGCCAATGAGAGAGAGGATGATAACATTTTCCCTCCCCTGTCAAATGTGCAATGCTGCCACAGAGCCTGCTAAATCTGAACCCCCAAACCCATTATATATTGAAGTAATATGTTACACTGCTACAATGAGAACACATACTAGTCCATACACGTAGCCCTTCAATTGACCAGTAGAATAAAGCATCAATCAGTCACTCTCATGTCTTCAGAAAATTCGCTCTAGCTACCTTTGCTGTTACTCTTTGCAGTAACCCACATTTGTGCAACGGCACTGTTCTTCTCTACAAGTCATAAACCAGTGAATTTCCTGCATTTCCACGCCTCGCTACTAACTCACTGTAATAATAAACGACCTTCATTTACTTTCATTGGGGAACAACCCTGTAGTCTCTGCAACACATACTACTACTTCCAGGTATTGATTCCTTTCTTATGATTCATTTTCAGATGACATCATTGATGAGAAAACTGGGGTTCCCCCATTGCCTTGGATCTGTGGACGGAACACATGTGGCAATCACCCCGCCAAAATTGCAGGGCCAGGCCTACTTTCATAGGAAATCATTTCATTCCGTACTTCTGCAGGCGGCATGTGACGGTGACGGCATATTTTTCTCAATGCTGGCTGGACATTCGGGTGTGTACCATGACGCGCATGTCTTCTGGTCTTCTATGCTGTTTAAAAAATGGAGGAAGGAACCCTTATACCTGGCAACCCGATGTTCCACTACGGTGGTGTTTCTATACCACCACTAATATTAGGTGATGGTGCCTACCCGCTTTGTAAATGGCTCATGAAGCCTTATGCGGTCCCTAGGAATGAGCGTGAGAGACACTACAATAAGATTTTCAATTGTTCCAGAAACATTGTGGAATGCGCTTTTGGGCGGCTGAAGGTCACGGTTTAGGAGGCTGTCAGTTAGGATGGAGGCTCACATTCAAAATGTCAGCTCAATCATAGCTTCTGTGGTGATACTACACAACATTTGTGAGAAGAAGAAACACCTAATCCCAAACGTTGATCAGTACATAGAGCAGCCAACTGAAACAAGAAACCTAGAAAATCTAGATATAGACTGCAATAGGGGGCCATCTGACAGAGTAGAGGTGAAGCCATAAGAACTGCAATTGCAGAGTACCTATTCACTCATGTCAAATGATGTTGCCTTGTCCCATGTCTTCCATTCTATGAGTACCCTGTAGATTTATGCATCTGTTTTTTATATCCCCGTTACGCTCCATAACACAGGTAAAAACATTACTCCATGTCAGACCGTGGTTTCCATTTCTAAACACAGCAGAATGTTCCTCAGAACTCCAATGGAGTTCCAAACCCGGTTCCTGTACCAATTATTACAGAACTGTACCAAAAACAAATAATGCTTCACAACTCCTGGATACTGTGACCATGTTTTCTCAATGCCTGCACATAAGTGTGCAAACTTCAAAGATTTCTGAAGTTCCTACTGTACTTAATTTTATGTTTAGAAATAAAGCCATTCAACCGAACAAAAAAACTGCTTCATCCGTTGAGTTTCTCCAACTACACCACTTCTGTTAACATTCCAATACTACCATCACTTTTACTGCTACCAAAAAAAAAATATTTCAACCCCTATACTACGTAGCTATTGATTTTCCTTGTGTACAAAATAATTTTAATGGGGAACTTATATCAATTGAGTACTACATCAACAGGCGTGCTTTTAAGGTTATGAAGTGAATAGTTGCCTATACATAGCACATTTTTGTTTTATGAAAAAAAATTGATAATGGGTGAGGGTTCAGTGCAATTTCATCATGGATCCCGTAACAAGCCAGTGACCTATCCCTTTAAATCCTAGATCTAGCCAAATGCTAAGGTAACTTTTATTGTTGCCATAAATCTGCTTCTCTCTTTTCACCAAAACCACCTTCCATTTGAGATGCAGATTACTTGTTTTCAGGATCCTTGGGGCAGGAAGTACCCCATTTGGCATTCTCCTCCAGATGCAGAAAGAGGCTAGGTGCTTCCAGCTACTGCTGATTTAATTTCAGTTTGTTTACAACCTTACAAAATGGAGCAGGAGGACAGTTCAGAGGTTTCCCAAGGCAGCGCTAAGTCTGTAAGGGGAAAGATGGGAGTAATTTGGGGAAATGCAGAGACTTCTGCACTGATTAAAATATGGGGGAAGGCTGAGATCAAATATGCCCTTTCTTCCCTAAAGAGGAATTATGAGATTTTTGAACTGATTTCCTCTGAACTGCAAAATATTGGTTACCGGAGATCTGCTGACGAGTGTAGGACGAAAACGAAATCGTTACGGAAACTTTATAAACAGGCAGTAATTCACAATAATACATCTGGATCAGGAAGATCAAAATTCATATGGTTCGATGAAATGGCTCAGATCTTCAGAACCGACACCTCCATTCATCCGCTTAGAACTACCGAAAGCGAGACCGCAACCGATACAGGTAAGGTTTATTTCCATTACTCATTAACCAATTTTTAAATATATTCACCCGCCCTACGCCGGTAGAAATGGTTACCTTGAACTACCACGTGCTTAAGTCCAGTTAAAAACAGTTCCAAAGCTTCTTCTAAAGTAACCAATATAAAACTGTGCTTATGCTAAATATGGTATATATTTCGGAATGGTTATATAACGAAATAGAACTGTGTTTTGAGCCCTTACTGTGATGCAAGATAATGGTTACAGAACAGGATACAAAGAAACCGATGGAATGTCCTGTTTACTTGGCCGGCACATTTTCATTAAAATTACTACACGCCGGGATGACAAAAAACAACTAGAACCAAAGAATTGCACCCTGAGAAAAGAATTATCTACTGTCAGACTTATTTTAGGCAGGATATTTTTGTTTACAAATGTCCAGTGTGGTGTAGTGGATAAAGTGACAGTCTAGGAGTCAGGAAACCTGCTCAGCCATGGAAACTCACTGGAGGAATAGAACTGGTAAAAGTGCTCCTTAAATATCTCACTCACCTTCAGATCCCTATTAAGATCACTATAAATATGTTCTGACTTGATGGCACACAACAACATTATTGTTTATTTTGAGATTGCAGCTGACCTTAGGGATTCCCTGTTCATCAGGGTTGGACTAAGGGTCCCTTTCAAGTATTCACATTATTCCACTTCTGTTACGTATAGTCCATATGTTCCTTTTAGTACCAAAGTCTTTGTGCTTTTCTGTGTAATGACAGGGAGGGTGGATGGAGTTTGCGCAATCATGTGTTGCTGATGGGTTTTTCATAGACAGCTAATTGGCCTCTGTTGAAGAAAATCCTGTAAAAATGATCTGAACCAGCATGGTCTTGCAGTTGCTATGTTTTCCTGTTTCTAAGTGTATTGGGAAAACATCCTTGTCGAAAGAATTTGATAACACAGAAGGGGGAGGGCCCCACACACTCACATCTGGACATCGGAGGGCTGTACTCATTCATGATCTGCAACCTGCCACCCCAGCCTCTTCTTTTAAAAGGTTTCTTTTATGAAAGATGGAAAATGTTTAGTGGCTGACATTTCAAAACTACACTTTTGCAGGCAGAATTGGATCCCACAACCCTAGAAGGTACATGGGGATGCTTTTGAGCATTTAGACACACACACACACACACACAAACATACACACACACAAATTTCAGTCCCTAGGAAGCTGCGTTGAGCTTGATGGCCATTCTTTACGCATCAATGATAGGGAAGCATGTGAATGCTTTAACACTGGAATAAAACAGTGCAGGCCCTACTATGAGACCAAAAGAGGACAGTCCCTCAGGCAACTGATTTGGAGTCTGATAGTATGGTTTGATGCTCTTGTGGAAATTTCTGTCTCAGTTTGGCCCACTTTGGTCCACCATGAGCTTTTCTGCTGCAGGCAGCACGATGTGCCTGGCTTAGCCTCCAGAAGTTGTAAAGGAAGCTGAGAATGTACTGCCCTAGTACAGATTAGTATCTTCTCTTGAAATGTTGGAAGGAGAAATGTTTCAGAGCCCTCCGTGTCCCCACAAAAGCCCCTAGTACAAGAACTGCTAATGGGGTCATGCTTTATAAATTGGCTTGTGACTAGAATGCAGCCCACAGTTACGAGTATCTCTGTGAGTTTGTCTTTCCTGTTTGTCTTTCCCATTACTGCTTTGCTGATGTAAGGCTGGGAACTCTGAAAGGTGAAATTGTGTTACACACAGAAGGGTGGATGGGTGCAAGGCAGGGGGTCCAAGGAAGAAAAACAATGGCTGGAGAGGAGGAGCACGTCCAACTATTTGGAGTTCAGTAGGTAAGTGTCAGGTCCACTGAGAAAGAACCTAGGAAATGCTTTGCTCATTCCTATAACAGTACACCAGCACAGTTATGCTGGGACTGGTACTCACTTAACAACCTATAGCCAAATTGTAATCACATTTCTAACTACAGTGGTACCTTGTATAAAGGAATTAATTCGTTCCAAATGAAATTATGTTAAGCACATTTCCTTTATACAAATTCCCATAGGAATGCATTGAAAATAGAGTGATCCCATTTTATGTTGTACAGATTCACCCCATAGGCAATTATGTTAAGCAAATTTCCCCTATCTCCAGAATGTTTTATGTTGTACAAATTTTATGTTATACAAGCTGTTTGTTATACAAGGGTCCACTGTAATACCTTCATTCAATGGGTATTTCTGCTCACGTGGAACTTTCTCTGAAGGTCCAGGCAACTCTTATGTCGCACACCTTCCTCATGTTTCTTTATTAATCTACCTCAAGCTGTACTGTCTGAATGCCAAAACTCCTTCAATATCCACACTCAAGATGATTACATCCTTAATAGGGCAGGAGAACAAAGAAGAAGAAAACAAAAGCTGTGGGTCCTCTTAATTTATTATCAACACATTATTCATTCCAAGTCCAATTCTTGGTGTTAATGACTGATGAATAGAATAGAGTTTTATTGTCATTATGCATATGCAAAATATGCACAACGAAATTAGAGTGCTGTTCCACTACACACTCTAAGCATACAAACACATAAAACATATAAAACACCATACAAAATATTAAAAACTCTTAAAATTGCTTACAAAATTTAAAACACTACTTAAAACTGATTAAGATAGTGCTAAAACTGTTGCATTTAGCTTGGATACCGCTCTGTGATAAAAACTGTTCTTTAGTCTATTTGTCCTTGACCTAAGAGTCCTGTATCTCCTGCCAGACGGCAACAGTTCAAAAAATTGGTAGCCAGGATGAGAAGGGTCTCTCAAAATTCTAGATGTCTTCCTTGAGCATCTGGAGTTCCAATCTAATTCTTCCAAAGGAGGAAGAGGACAGCCCACTATCCTCTCAGCAGTGTTTATGACCCTCTGGAGTGCCCTTCTATCTGCCACTGTGCAACTGGAAAACCAGACACAGAGGCAGTAAGTGATAGTGCTTTCTATAAAGCCCCGGTAGAAGGTTACCAACAGTTTCTTAGACAGTTGTTCCCTCCTGAGAAGTCTCAGAAGATATAATCTCTGTTGGGCCTTCTTAACCAGTGCTTCAGTGTTGGCACTCCAGGTCAAATCCTCCTGTAGAATAACTCCTAAGAACCTACTGTCCGTCACCCGCTCTACACAAACTCCATCAATAATCAGGGGCTGAGTGTCTGATTTCCTTTTTTCGATAGTCCACTATAAGTTCTTTGGTCTTGTTAATATTTATTATCAGATTGTTGGTTCTGCACCACCGTAGCAGCCGATGCACCTCCTCTCGGTAGGCTGACTCGTCTCCACCAGAGATGAGTCCCACTACTGTTGTGTCATCGGCAAACTTGATGATTTTATTTTCAGGATGAGTATGAGTGCAGTCAGAGGTGTAAATACTAAACAATAGTGGGCTCAGCACACAGCCCTGTGGAGTACCCATGTTGAGATTGAGGGCTGACAATATGTAGTCACCTAATCTGACCCTCTGTGAGCGATTTGATAAGAAATCCATGATCCAGGCACAGATGGAATGACAAAAACCAAGGTCCTTAAGTTTAGATATCAGCTTGTGAGGTATAATTGTATTGAAAGCAGAGCTAAAGTCCACAAAGAGCATCCTTACATAGGTCCCCGCAGCTCTAAATGGGTAAGAGCAGTGTGCAAGGTGATATCTATAGCATCTTCCGTGGATCTATTTGCTCTTTAAGCAAACTGATATTTATCAAATGTGCCTGGGAGGCAAGAGATGATATGCTGGTGGACTAATCGTTCCAGAGACTTCATTACAATGGAGGTAAGTGCTACAGGTCTATAATCATTTAAGCTGTTAATAGATGGCTTCTTTGGCAGTGGAACAATAATGGAGGCCTTCAGACAAGATGGAATAGTTGACTGGGCTAGAGACCAGTTAAAAATTTCAGTAAAAACTCCAGCCAACTGGTCTGCGCACTCCCTAATCACCCAACCAGAAATGCCATCAGGTCCTGCAGCTTTCCTTGGGTTCACAGTTCTCAAGATGTTTCTCACTTCCCACATTTCAACAAGAAGGAAGGGGCTAAACTGTGCTGATGGCTGTGATGTAAATACCTCTGTTTGTTCTGTCTCAAACCTAGCAAAAAAATTGTTCAGTTCTTCAGCCAAAGAAGCATTTCCAGCAGAAGGGGCAGCATAATTAGATCTATAACTAGTGATTTGCTGAACCCCTTGCCACATTTGCCTCACATTATTATTACTGTAAAAACAAGCCTCAATCTTCTTCTTATAATCCACCTTTGCTTTTTTAATGCTTCTCCTCAAATCTGCTCTAGCAATGCTATACCTGATCACTACTTTGGGGGGCTATATATCAAAGGCATAATGATATACACTCAGAAAAATAACATAATTGCTAGGGATATTGGGCTCTTCCCAATAGGGTGTTTATATCCTTTTACATTTCATGTCAAGCACAAAAATTACAAGAAGTTGTCCCACCATCCAGACGACATCCACTCTATCTTGGTATGTACAGAGATGAACACGTTTTTAAGGAGTCCCTGCATCTTTTTGCTCCTTCTTGCTCCCTTTAGTTTGTTTTGCATCATGTTATCATGTTTCTCTTCCCAACCTGAAGCCTGCTTTTTTGTTTCTTCTTTGAAAGCAACCCATGAATCCACATCTACAAGCAGGGTGAAGGTACGAGTAGTTTTGTTCTATGGGTCTTTTCCACTCCAATTTTAAGGGGGTCAAATAGGCAAAAAAAGACTAGGGGATGTGAGAGGAAGTAAGAGGAAGGGGCAGCACAAGAGAAGGCAGAGCATCATTAAAATAGAAATGGGCAGGCCGCAGCATGAGAAAAGCAGATGGGAGATGGAATAAAGAAATACGTCAATGGTGACTGTAGGTCAGAAGATGGAGTACAAAAAAACCACCAGTTAGAGGAATGGATGATTTTAAAAGATCGGTAAGACTGTCATGGATTAAAATAGTGCAAATCAGAAATGTACAGAAGCATATAGGGGAGATATGTCTATGAAGATTCTCAGTCATCCAGGTGGGTTTATCTGGAAGTTGAGTCATGGCAACTGGACTTCTTTTCTTGAGAGATTGAAACTACTCATCCAAACAGCTTTGTCAGTTTGAGGAAAGCTAGTTGCGAGTCCTCCATTTTATAGTTTTTATAACAAGGTCAAAACGATGAACTATAAAATGGAGGACTCACAACTAGCTCTCCTCAGACTGATGAAGCTGTTTGGATCAAAGGTGAAACATTTCAGTCTCTGAAGAAATTTTATTTATATTTATTTATTTATATATTTTATATACTGTCCATCTTCTAACCAAAACTCCAGCCGGTTTACAATACAATAACAATAAAAATGAGAGAAGAAAAAAAGAAACAAAACAACAAAAACATAATAGTAAAAACACATTAATAACAAAACTGGCAGGCAGTCTTATTTTACTGCCCCCCTCAAAAAAACTATAGATGGTTGCCAAACGCCTCTCTGAAAAGTAGCATTTTAACTGCTTTCTTAAAGGCAGGCAGGGATTCTGCAAGGCAAATCTCACTCGGAAGCTGATTCTGCAGTGTTGGGCTGACCACTGAGAAGGCCCAACTCCTAGTGCTCATTTTTGGGCTTCTCTACACATGGCCACCGAGAGTGAGAATGCCTGCGACACTCTGGTGGGTCGGCCTGCAGCTAATCTTAAAGAGATTTGCTTTGCCAGGTATTCATGTCCCAAGCTGTGTAGGATTTTGAAAGTCAAATCCAGTACCTTGAACCTCACTTGTTCAGCAACAGGCAGCCAATGCAGGCAAGCCAGCACTGGTGTGATACAGTCGTACCTTCCCGCATCCACCACCGGTCTAGCTGCCGTATTCTGTACCCACTGCAGTCTCCGAATTAGGGTCAAGAGAAGCCCCGCATAGAGAGTGTTGCAATAATCTATCCTCGAGATCATGAGGGCCTGCACAACTGTTCTCAGGGAAGCCTAGGTATGGATGAATCTGGGCAATCAGCCGAAGATGGAAAAAGGCCGAGTTTGAGATGGCTGCCACCTGCGCCTCCAGGGACAGATCTGAATCCAAGACCATGGCCAGACTTCTCACTCGATCCATCAGCTGGAGGACAGAGCCCTCCAAACTAGGGAGAGGGCCACTATACCCAGTAGAGGACGCCCCAAAGAGCAGAACCTCAGTCTTCTCTGGGTTGAGTGTAAGCCTGTTAGTCCAGTTCCCATGACTTAACTTCCAGATAAATTAACTTCCAGATCTGTATCCAACACAGAATGTCAATGGGCAAATTAAGAACAAGAGGAAGAAGATCATCATCATTCCATGCTCATGTTCTGAGACTCCCTAGGGTTCTTTTTAACTTGGGGGAAACTACGGATTTCTCAGGATTGAAGGAAGGTTTTAATATCTAAATGTCTGTGAAGATTCTCAGTCATCCAGGTGAGGTTATCTGGAAGTTGAGATGCAACTGGACTCCTTTTCTTGTGAGACTGAAAAGTTTCGCTACTCATCTAAGCAGCTTCATCCGTCAGACTGACAAAGCTGCTTGGATGAGTAGGGAAACATTTTGATCTCACAAGAAAAGAAGTCCAGTTACCATGACTCAACTTCCATTTAATACCTAAAGCTTGCCACCCTAAGTTTAAACATTGCTGTCCGCCACTTTAAAGATTGCAGTCTGCGGCTGATGGCATCAAAGCAAAAGCAAAGTGTTCTGCTTATATACCACCCTACAGCACCTCAAGCACCCTCTGGGTGGTTTACAATTTAATTATGCATCAGCCTTACACATGGAGAGCAGTGCAAGAAGGATTCCAGCCAATGAGTATCTTAAAGAGCAATTTAAAAAAATCTTAATAATAATGACACATTTAGTTCCATATTGAACTAACCAGTTCATGTTTCCTTCTTCCCAATGAGGAGCAACTAAAAGCAGTAAATATACTTAGGGTGGGAAGGTTAGCATCTATCCAGCAGTGAACAGGTGGGTTTGCAACTTTCTGGCAGTAAATATTTGCTCCCTCTAAATTTTGGCACATTGGGTCAAAGTCATGGTCACCAAGCCTTAGTAATGGCTTTATTCCCTGCCTCTCTTTCCTACGGGTGGATGACTCTTCTTCTTCTTCTTCTTCTTCTTCTTCTTCTTCTTCTTCTTCTTCTTCTTCTTCTTCTTCTTCTTCTTCTTCTTCTTCTTCTTCTTCATGATGACTGTCTTATTGACCATATGAAGCACTCTCAAAGCAGATGCAAAGGCAACCCTGGGTGGGTGAATCAAATCTCAGATTTGGTCTCTCAGCCAACTTTCCAGTATTGCCACATTTGGAAAAGGACTGGAAACATGGCAGTACATCAGCGCCATGTGTTCCAAGTAACAAGAACAGATCTCTGAGGGGTATACAATGATTCTGTTTCCCAGCAGCAAACATAAACAGATCTTCTGTGAGGTTGGGAGGGGAAGATTTTGAATAAAATATCCTCATATAGCTTTGGAGATCAAAGCCAGCATCTGGAATATCAATGCCTGAAAAGTGAGGCAGGCAGAACCCGGTGCAGATATTGGAGAAGAGACATGGTGTGATCTTGGCAGGCCCCCTCTGTCCAAACCAGCTGTGCTCCAAGAGTTCCAAAATGTCACCCCATTTATAGCAGCCTGGTCATAATAAGGGTGTGGATTTGCAATTGTTCAGCTTAGCTCTAGGACCACCGTTTCTTGATTTCCACTTCGAGCTCCATCAGAAGAGCTCAGATGTCCCCAGATGTAATCTGACCTCCTTCCCTTCTGCAGTTGTGTGTGTGTGTGTGTGTGTGTGTGTGTGTGTGTGTGTGTGTGTGTGTGTGTGTGTGTGTGTGTGTGTGTGTGTGTGTGTGTGTGTTTAGGGAAACAATAACTGACATAATTAGTCAGTTTGCCAAAAGACATAAAAAAGGAAAAGCCTGGATAACTTGGAATAGGATGAGTCTCTGTTTCAAAGACACCCCCTTTTTTCACAGAACATTTGATTACAAAAGTTTGCTTTCAATAATGATCATTGGTAAATAAATTACGTGGTGCTCAGAAAACAGAGGCATATTTTGAGTTCAGCTTGCCTTGCATTTGTTACGAAGTAAGGAAGTTGAGTCATGGCAACTGGACTTCTTTTCTTGAGAGATTCTCTCAAGAAAAGAAGTCCAGTTGCCATGACTCAACTTCCAGATATACTCACCTAGATGACTGAGAATCTTCACAGTCATATTTATTATGAAGGGATTTTTGTTGTTGTCTCTTCTTGTCAAACAATTATAACATTGTTAAATTGTGATAATGTTATTGCCGTGAGTTCCAATCTGCAGGTTTTTAAATTTTAATATAGTTATTAATTCTGTATATTTATTTCATCTTATTGTGGAAGATGTTTTGAGAACAGCTGTATTGAACAGTGACCCAGAACTTCAATAAACCATCAAACAGAGATTATCTTATTTGGAAATGAATCATCTATGCAACTTTTATTCCAGCAAGTAACCCATTACTGCTCCAGTCTGTAAGTGTACTTTCAGTTATTCTTATTTGGTTTTGTTTGTTTGGTAATGAACAAGGAACAAGGAGAATTTCAGTTATGCAAGCTATGGCCATGTTATGATTCTGGGATTCATAGTTCAAAAATGCAACTTTTCCAGTCAATAGTTTTGGTCAATCACTTTTGGGGGCAACATGTTATAGGTTTGAAGCCAGCTGGATAGCTCAGTGGTTTTGTTAGCCAGAGACTGGGAGTTCAAGTCTCCACTGTGGTTCTAGGGAGAACAGCCAGCATGTGTGGCCTTGGGCAAGTTGCACAGTCCCAGGATAGCAAACTACTTCTGACTGACCAGATGGGCAGGATACAACAACAACAACAACAACAACAACAACAACATAATTTAGACCTAAGGAAGCCTTTCTCTACGGCCAAATGTAAACATTGCCAATATAAATGTGCCATTAGCCTGCTGTAGATTTGCTATCTCAAATGAATGAAACAAAACCCAAAGATGCATTCCATCTAAGAGGCTAGGGAACCCTGTATGGTCAAAGAGGTGACATGTGACTTTTTTTTCATGCTGTGAACAGAGACAGAGAGATGCAGAGAAATTATTCCTGAATGGATTCTGCAATATGGACTAATGCTTCGCAATGTAGCCTTAAAGAACAATTAGTGAAGCTTTTGCCTCTGAAGTTTGCTTTCGATTTCTTTAAGTTAGGAAGGGAAATCAGTCTTTGTTTTCCAGTAAGAGAATATTTCTGTGGAATCTTTATTAGCCAAATCAATGCTTTTACTTATTATTCAAGTGAAGGTGCCTTGGTGAATTCTATTAAGTGGAATAGCCATTGCAGTCAGGTTGGGAGACGAAATAGAATCCAAAGGGATATAGATTTTTTTCCCTCCAGAAGCCTGCGTTCAGCAGCTGAAGTTGGTTGATTGCAAAATGGGAAATGGCCTTATTCTAGTAGTAGTAGTAGAGAAATGGCCTTATAGCAGTAGTAGTAGTAGTAGTAATAATAATAATAATAATAATAATAATAATAATAATAATAATAATAATAATAATAATAATAATAATAATAATAATACCCTCTAATGGGAAAACCTGGTAGTGTTACCATAAGTCAGAGTTTACTTGACAGCACATGCTTATTATTACATGCTTTACAACCTTGTCTACAACTGTATTTTTTCTTTTTAAATACAGCATCTACCAGACTAGAAGCTCTTCAGGATTGGTCTGTGACAGATAGTGATGCAGTGAGGAAGCTTTAAGCCTCTCCCAGGGCCAAACCTGTCCTTGGCACTAGTGGCAGCTTTCCTAGAAATGTTGATGACGGCTTTGCAGGGAGACTTTATTGTGACTTCAGTATGAGAGGAAAAGATTTAATGACCCTTTTGTGCAGTGACTGTGCCTGCCTGCTCTTTTTAAGGAGGGAGAAACCCTGATTCATTTTTTGCACTGATATACATTTACCACATAGCCCCAAATCCTATTATGCAGGACCCACCTTCACAATGGGAATGACATCTCACGTGGTAGACGATTGCTGCTGATGGAAAGCTTCCTCTTGTGATTTCAGGGTGCACCAGACTTAATTGCATTGTGTACAAGCTGTATGGAATGCATGAGAATGTGTGGTTTTCCCATTGCTCTTTGATAGCAGCTACCATCCACCCTCTTTGTTAGCTACATTGGCTGCAGCTGACAGGAGCTGAACAACGTCTGAAAAGCACACATGCCTGAGGCCTAGGTTGGATGGTGCTCAGAAGAGATGAATCACCTGCACTCCACCTCTCTAGTGTCTATGAAGGGAGGCAGTGGAGTCTTTGTGTGTGGAAACAAAAACAGACTGCAGCCTGAGTCAGGCAAACATAACAGGAAAGGCAGAGGGAGATGAGCCTTTGGTTTCTGCAAACCATCTGCATTTGTGGGGTGCTGGCCACCTTCCAGGAAAAGTGAATTTTAGCCTACATGCTGAAAGTAGACATGGGCATCAACTCATACCAGGGTGCAGCCTCCAACACATCATCTTTCCATCTCCCTGGCGCTGGCCAATCAAAAGCTGTGCAAAGACATGCATCATCCCAGCTCCGTGTCTGATTGGCCAGTCAGGGAGATGGAAAGATGACACATCAAAGGCTGTTTTCTGGTTGGAGTTTCGCCCCGCATGACATAAAGCAAGGTGAGACAGTGGTTGATTTTGTTCCGGAGGGTGGGGCTGCGTTCCGAATGCCAGCTGTGCTGGCGTGTTTCATTTTGGAGCCAGTCCCCTTCCGAAACAAAACACCCATCTCTAGTTGAAAGTGTTCACATTGTGCCTCCACCTATGCTCAACCAAATTTCTGCAAATAAAGCAGAACACTACAAAATTCCTCCAGTGACTTTCTTTCAAAGGAACCAAACTCAGGACAAAGGTTGTCGTTGGAGCTTCATGTTACTGACAGCAAACGGAGTTTTAAAAATGCAAAAATGTAGATTTCTTCTACATCGTCATTGCTTCGTGCTTGGGTTCCCTTATTTAATTGGATAGTTAATTGATGCTAGACGCTTCATTTGAATTTCTTCAGCTAAGAAGCGTATCTTCCAAAGATCAACTGCATCTCGGCCCACTAGAATGTCGCAGGCGCTCTCACTCCGAGTGGCCACACCCAGGGAGGCTCAGAAAACTGTAACCCGAAACCGCGCCTTCTCTGTGGCTGGCCCCTCGCTCTGGAACCATCTTCCGAGTGAGGTGCGCCTGGCACAGTCCCTGCCCGCCTTCAAAAAAGCTCTTAAAACCTTGCTTTTTAGGGAGGCATTTGGCGACCTTTAATTTAATTTAATTTAATTTAATTTTTTCTCTTTTTTCTCACCGTCTTGCCAATGATCTTTGACTACATGTCTTTTGGCTGTCATATTTTATATTCCCTTTTTTCTATTTTTATTTCCTTCTTGTGTTGTTTCATGCATTGTTTTCACTGGGTCTGTTTCGTCCTCATTGTTAACTGCCCGGGAATTGCTTGCTTGGTTCGGATGTAAGCATTTCTCCCTACTCTCCTGCCTCAAGGCATGTCAAACAACAGATGCCAATAGAGGCTTTAAAAAAGCCTAATAGATAGTTATGTGTGTGTGAGAGATAATTCAAGAAGGGGGGGGCATATAGAATGTGTGTGTGTGGTCATATGTGCATGCAAGCATTCATGTTTGTGTGTAGGATCTGGGCAAACACATGGTCAGCCAATAGCTTTTGTGATATATTAGTGTCCACTGCCAGCATGTACCACTGTGTTTGTTAATCCTTGAGCATTTGGGTGCCCTTTCTTCTACGCTTATTGATTGTTTTAATGCACCCAAACAAACACAGTGGCTGAAATCTTGTTGCAGAGTTAGAAAAGTGGTGCAACCTGTAGAGGAGAATTGCCATAAATTAAGAGTCACAAGACTCAGTATGCAACAGATAATGTCTACAGTTTTGGGGAGAAATTCATACTGATACTCTTGCTTGGTCAAAAAAATAAAACGTTATATCCCATGACAGAGAAATGGTGCTCATTGTGGCAGATCCACCTCCGTGTATACCTTGGCTGCTGGATGCAGCGATACCCTCTCTGCTCACTGAGTTTTCATGCACACAGCAGCACCTTCCCCTGAGAACACACTGGGCAAGACACCTGCTTTCATTTCAGAATCTCTTTTGTACAAAATATTTTTTTGTTATTCCCCCCACCGCCCATACCAGTTCTTGCTCTCTTCTGCTCAATTGACTGCAATTGCCTTTGTGAGAAAAGAAGGGGGATCTCATTTACCAAAAATGGTTTCTGCACAGAGTGGGCTTTCCTGATGGAGTTCAAGTCTGAAAACTTCAGCGAACAGGGAATCTGAAGGAGGAAACTGGGAAAAAAAGATGGAAGAGATTGGAACCTCTCAGCAAAAACTGGCCTCTCAAATTTATTCATGCACAGGATTACAGATGCCACCCGTGTTAAAGGCAACTGCTTCCCTGGATTTGAATGTGTGTGTGTGTGTGTGTGTGTGTGTGTTGTGTTGTTACAGTCGTGACCGACCCTTCGTGACCCCATGTCCATGGAGTTTTCTTGGCAGGAATACTGGAGTGGTTTGTCAGTTCCTACTCCAGACGTCTACAGCACCTGGTATTCCCTGTTGGTCTCCCATCCAAGTACTAACCAGGGCCGACCCTGCTTAGCTTCCGAAATCAGACGAGAATGGATGTGCTTAGGGCATCTAGGCAGCTGGATTTGAATGAGCCTTCACCAAAAAAAAAAAAAAAAAAAAAAACTTTGTGCGGAGTAATTTCCATTTTCAACACTAGATGGGACTACAAGAACATTCAATATTGCTGATGATGAATTTCTCTGCTTCTTATAAGGCAAGTAACCATCTGTTTAAAAACAAACGTTCACCTCATGCAGATACTGCTTTTTGGGTATGAAAACCTTTGAGTTTCCCTTTAACTAAAACCTTGAATTTGCCCACTCAGATCTTGGAAAAATAACATTTTGACTAGAAGCTCTCAGAATCCTCCCCTCCACTAATAGCTCATTCATGGCCATACATGCTGGAGGGTGTGCATGTGTCGGGCGTTCCAGGAACTGTTGTCCAAAAAGGCAACTTTTCCAAACTCCTCTGTCACCATACTATTGCTATTTACATGATGAGTCTGTGTTCAGTGAATGCACAGATGACAGTATGCGATCACGGAGCTGCCTGCTTGTCTTATTGTGATGCCTGAAAGGTAAATGGGATGTCTGACTAAAGCCTCTGTGTACAAGGTGTGCATGTGTTGCATCTAGTCACACCATTATAGACACCCTTCAAAAACCATGGCTACTGCTCAGGCTTACAGACCTCAATTTGGTAGGATTTGCTCAAGCTTATTGTTAAATGCATGGGGGAAGGAAAATGACCTTCAATAAGGCAAGTGACCCTGGCCTTGCTGCAGTATGGTCCTCAGCCCAGTTTCAAAAGCCCTTGCAAGGAAGACCTATCCGTCCCTTTTCCAACAGCTGCGCCTGTGGTGAGGTGAGAAGGACAGAGAAAGAGGACCTGCCTGCTTTCATCTCTGACCCTGTCCACCACTGGCCTCAGCCCCAGGCATCCCTGTCACACAGTCCCTACCCAGTTAAATGTGATGCAATGTGAACTACAACTAGGGGTGGGGTGGGGTGCGGAAGCCCTTGCCTATCTCTTCTCTTCTCCTTCCACTCATGAACTGAATGCAGGTTTGGTGCATGAAGAAGGAACATGCAGAGGAAGCAAAATGCTTTAGTCTGCACTAAGAGAACAATCTTATCCATATTTAATGGGCAGTACATTTCACCAGCTGAACATTTAATGATATATACTCCTCCTGGCCAGTGGAGGTGATGGCATTCCAGTTGAACAATTTAACATCTTAAAAGAGTATGATGTTAAAGTGCTACGTTTATTTGGAAAACTCAGCAGTGGCCAGAGGACTGGAAAAGATCGATCTACATCCCAATCCCAAAGAAGGGCAACACCAAAGAATGCTCCAACTATTGCACAATTGCACTCATTTCACACACTAGCAAGGTTATGCTCGATATTCTGTAAGGGAGGCTTCAGCAGTATGTGGACAGAGATCTCCCAGAAGTGCAAGCTGGATTTCAAAGGGGCAGAGGAACTACAGATCAAATTGCCAACATGCACTGGATTATGGAGAAAGCCAGAGAGTTCCAGAAAAACATCTACTTCTGTTTCATTGACTATGCCAAAGCCTTTTTGTGTGGACTACAACAAACTATGGCAAGTTCTTAAAGGAATGGGAGTGCCTGTCACCTTATCTGCCTCCTAAGAAATCTATATGTGGGACAAGCAGCAACAGTCAGAACTGGATATGGAACAACTGACTGGCTCAAAATTGGGAAAGAACTACGACAAGGCTATATACCAGGGGTGTCCAAACTTTTTGCAAGGAGGGCCAGATATGGTGAAGTGAAAATCTGTGGGGGCCGACCATTCAGCCGCATTTGGCCCCCGGGCTAGACTTCGGACAAGTCTCTATAACATGCAAAGATTCGGGGAGGATGCTGCAGCAACGGAGCTGGGGGTGGGTAGGCTGGGCAGGTGGCTGGGGGGATGGACAGAGGAAGGGAGGGCAGGCAAACCATAAAACTGCAAGCTAATGCCTCTATCTGGTATGGGGAGGGGCCAGCTGGTGGGGATGCATGACAGGCTGATATGGTGGGGGAAAGAAGCCACGGGCCACTCAGAATTTGAAAACGGGCCGCATTTGGCCACCGGGCCTGACTTTGGACATGCCTGCTGTATACTGTCACCTTGCCTATTTAACTTATATGCAGAGTACATCATGCAAAAGGCAGGTGTGGATGAATCACAAACCAGAATTAAGATTGCCGGAAGAAATATCAACAACCTCAGATATGCAAATGATACTACTCTGATAGCAGAAAGTGAGGAAGAATTAAAGAACCTCTTAATGAGGGTGAAAGAAGAGATGGGAAAATGGGTTGAAGATCATGGCCACTGGTCCCATCACCTCCTGGCAAATAGAGGGGGAAGAAATGGAGGCAATGTCAGAGTTTACTTTCTTGGGCCCCTTGATCATTGCAGATGGTGACTGCAGCAACGAAATTAAAAGATGCCTGCTTCTTGGGAGAAGAGTGATGGCAAACCTAGGTAGCATCTTAAAGAGCAGAGACATCACTTTGCTGACTAAAGTCTGGATAGTCAAAGCTATGGTTTTTCCAGTAGTGATGTATGGAAGTGAGAGCTGGACTATAAAGAAGGCTGATCGCCACAGAATTGATGCTTTGAGCTGTGGTGCTGGAGGAGAGTCTTGAGAGTCCCCTGGACTGCAAGGAGATCAAACCTATCCATCCTGAAAGAAATCAACCCTGAATGTTCACTGGAAGGACAGATTTTGAAGCTGAGGCTCCAGTACTTTGGCCACCTCATGAGGAGAGAGGACTCCTTGGAAAAGTCCCTGATGTTGGGAAAGTTTAAAGGCAAAATAAAAGGGGATGGAAGAGAATGAGACATGGATTTGACCAATCTCCAGGAGGCAGTGGAAGACAGGAGGGCCTGGCATGCTCTGGTCCATGGGGTCATGAAGAGTTGGACATGACTTAATGACTGAACCACAACTCCTCATGCATACTGCTGCAACATTAGTCAGTAGAAACCAGTTATGCAGAGGAAGGTGGAAGGAATAGCAAAAACACTGGTAGAGTGGCACAAAACAATGGACATCTCCAACACATGTTCACAAGTACTACTCAAACATACATTGTCTTTAACAACCACTGTATCTGCTGTGCTAGCAAATGTGCCTGGGGAAAACAGTGAAAATTGGGTAAAACAGTGAGTGGGGAGAAGCTCACTTATCCTTAGTTCTCATCCATGGCTCCATCAGCAGCACCCCTTCAGTAATTATCCAGGGAATGGTGCAGGGCTCTTCCTATTCAACAAGGATGGAAAGAATAATTTTAAAAAACAAGTGTCCCCACAACAAGAACTACCCTGCTCACATTACCAGGAGTATTTGATTGTTTTCATCACTGATCCACATGACATCTTTAGAATTTTTCCATCTGAAGTCTACAGTTTGAATGACAGGGTCTCATTCAGCTCCACAAAGGCAAATGGAACTCATCTCATTGTTTCAAGCCAATACTGGTTTCTAGAATTTAGGAAAGTGGCTTTTTGGACTGCCTTTCACAGAATCCCACAGCGACTGGTAAACCCTAGAATCAGCACAGCCTCTGGAAAGTTAACCTTCCCAACCTTTGCTAGTTTCTATGAAGAAAACATGAAGTCACAACATATTACGGTTCCAGCTCAAGGACCATTTCCTTTCCTGTTGTGGGATTCAGCTGAGTCAGCAATAAATGGGCATTTGTTGGATGTTTATTTTGTCCTTATTGGTCATAGACAACATATGTTTTGTCTAGTCTTTCTCACATCAATTGCTGAATGTTTAATACTACTGTGGATACTCAGTGAGGTATAGATTTTAAATGCACCCAAGCCCAAATATCAGTGAACTACAGAATACCAGTCTTTCTGTTTAACAGTAAATAAACTGTGTTGTAGTTTAGGATGATAAATCTGCCTCGTTGACTTACACTGCCCAGAGAGAAGTCTGCTTGTCAGTTGGTTTGAGAGTGAATAAACAAACAAATAAGGAACCTATTTATTTAACTTGACACATGTATATCCTACTTTTCCTCAGTTCAGGGTAGCATAAATGGTCTGCCTCCCAATATTAAGCCTCCCAATGACCCTGTGAGGGGACTGCTAGGCTCAGAGATTCTCCAGGGTTTGAAGTAATGAGCCTTGTGGGGGTGAGTGGAAATCTGAACTTGGGTCTACTTAGCACCAGACCAACGCTTGACCCATGCTGGTCATTATGTGACATAAGCTTTTCATTTTCCCTAGCAGTCCAATATCTACTATCACACCGAGCTCCTACTTAAAACTTGGCAAATTTGTTCAAAAATTAAAATTTCCACATCATCACACTCAAGAGCAACCCATTCACTGTTCAACAGTGGCTTTTTATTGCAGACAAGGAGTCTAGTTTGTTTAGTGATGCAGCTACAGCACTGGATGATGCCTGCCTGATAATTAAACAGCAACTGTGACATTTGATATAAGACGTTTGAGAGAGTTATCAATCATTTAAATAGAGCTGGAAGTAGCTCAGTAATAGAACATTTGTCCTTCTTTGCTGCCATTTCCAGGACAAAGGGAGCTGCCGGTTAATTCAGAGTGAATGATGTCCATAAAATTTTCCTCCCCCTCCTTTCCTCTTTCTGCTCTACCTCTATAATTTTCTTTTGAAGCCCCATATGCAGTTGTGAATTTTGATGATTCGTTCAAATTAGATGACTCACAAAATTCTTGATAGCAGGTGCAGGACAGAGGTATTGTGGTGCTGAATGACAGTGCTGCATACTAAGTGGTGGCCAACCTTGTGTTCAATAAGGTAGACCAGTGCTCTCAGGGACAGCCAGGAATGCTGTCCCACCACTACTGAAGTAACACTTGACAGGGCTGGCCAAATGAAAAAGAGGACAAGGTTCCTATAACCTTAATACTTGTGAAGAAATGGGAATTTCAGCAGGCAGAAGTTCTAATGCAAAGCTACACCTTTTGAATTTCCCTCTCTAACATTACTATTAAAGATGGAGGAGCATCATTTACATGTGACCACCCGAGATTGAACTGCCATTCCAATTTAAGGGGAGGTTTTGCTGCCTGTCCCTCTTTCTCTGCTGAGAGGCTGCTCAAGGGAGATGACAGTTATTGCAAAGGGTGGCGCAGGCAGTTGGAGAGTTTGTGCCATTCCTGCTCCAGTGGATTCATTGCTTGCATGTCACCTGCACTCTGAGATGAAGCACTGTGTCCCACACTCACATCTGCATCTCTGAAATGGACTGGACAGCCAGTTCAGTTCTTAGTTCAGTAAGCTGAGGTAGAGAAGTTGTGTCATTGGGAGGACGATACACCAAGATAATTCCTATCTTGTCCCTGGCTCCTACTTTTAAGTACATACATTCAAAACCAGGAAATTTGGGAATATGACATCTAGTAAGAGGGATGGAGTTGTGGTAGACTATTGCCACTCCACCACCTCGTCCCCCTGGTCTGGCCCGTTCTTCCACAGAGAGACCTGGAGGACAGAGCTGACTGAGGTTGACACCCTCAGCCTCGTCCAGCCATGTCTCTGTGATGAAAGTGAGATCAGCACATTCTTGCAGGATCAGGTCCTGAATGATTGTTGATTTCCCATTCACTGGTCTAGCATTTAGTAGCAACATTTTCAGTCCAGGGATCCTGTCCCTATGTTTTTCAGAGCAATTCAAATTTGTATATACCTTGGGAGTTATCAATACTGTAGTCCTTCTTTCTTCTGTAGTGCTGAGAACATTATGATGACGATGTCTTCCATTACCAAAAACAGTAACAATAGGTTTTCCTACATTGCCTTGCATGTTGTTTTACTCTGGATTTTCAGCAACATCTGTGGCTCCAAGTGCAGCGCTAAGTGCACTCAGGACGTGCATGAAGGCGTATGCCAGAGGGTGTCCTGACAGATTTTTCAGAGGAAGGACAATAAAATAAAATAAAATAAAATAAAATGCAAATTCAGAACCCTAACAAACTTCCATCTTTCTCAGGTGATTTCCCTCATGCTGACCTCAAAAACACTGGGGGGGGGGAGCTGGGGGGGCTCAAGGTAAGGAAAGGAAGAATGTGGCATTCCTACTTGGAACACACCTCTGGATAAGTCAAATGGGTGTACAGTATTCTCATCCGTAATTAGCTCAAAGGCACATGTAAAAAAACATGCAAACCAAGACTCTCTGTTTACATGGCATCTTTCACAATGTTTTTGGCAGATTTACTGGTTAATGAATCTTAACACAGATTGTGCAGTAACCTGCCCCTTCTCCTTTTTTTGTGGAAAACAACAACACACATCTAGATGCAAATTATTAATAATACTCCTTAAAGCAGAATCTGCTTCATAAACAGTGACCTGCTTCAGGGAGTTGGTAGGGAAGGGAGCTTCATTAGTGATAAAAGTGGTTTACAGCTAACCTGTGCTGGGTGCAAGTCAGCTTTTGCTGTAAACACACATTTATTTCCCATGAGCTCCATCTGGAAGCAAAAACCATAAATCTAAACAGAAAAGTGTTGAGTATGCATGCAATTAATTATACATGAACTGGAGGAGGAGGTACATGAACTATCTAACTAAAATCTGCTTTCTTTCCTTAAAATTTCATTGTAGGCATTCTGATATGTCAGCCAATCTCCTAGGGTTATTTCATACTTCTTCTGCCCAAATCTTTGTGATTAAATTATTATGCAAATCTTTTGCAGCAGATCCTGCTTTTCCCTACTTGAGTTTTTCTTGCCTTAATTCCCATTTTGGGCCATGAGCACAAAGGGCCTTTTTACATGACCCCTAAACTCCGCCGCAAATGGCTCCCAGCTCTGGAGCTTAAAATTGTTTACCCACCAGCTCCGGAGTTTACTGAAAATTAAGTGCGACCACGCCCACCTAAGCGCATCCCAGCGCGCTTTTCATGTACCTGCTCTCCAAGGGTGAAAAATCTTGATGCGGATGTGCTGGGCTCTCCTCGCTTCTCTTTGCTGTTGTTTTTTTGCCTCCCGCCCCCTTAAGAGAAGGAATCACAACGACGGGGTGGTATCCACCGGCACCGGAGGTAAGCCTGCATTCTTTTGTCCCTTTTTTTCTCCCTCCCCTCACGCAGCCAGCAGCCAGGAAGTGCGGAGGGGTGGGGACGCAGGAAGAGCGACAAACCCCTAAGATCTCTGGTCCAAATTTAAAGGACCAGCGGATCTTAGGGGTCGTGTAAAAGCGCCCAAAGACAGCTGCTCTAGGTTGATACAGTCTTGGCTTTTAGATCATTTTTACTGTTCAAACAAAAATGTTTAATTATTTGTAAAAGGCGTGTTATAGGTGTCCACATATCTCTCAGCTCCTTTTCACCCTTACCCTTCTCTGACATTATCACCACCTTCCTAACCACCTCAGATCCCTTCTTTTTTTAAAATGTTAAGCAAGTGAAATAGTGCTGAACCAACAAGACATAGTAAGCATTTGAATTAATACTGTGTCAGTTGACTATAGTGTTAAACCAGGAGAAAATATATATGATTTATAACTTGTAATGCTGCTGTAGTCTGTTAAAGAATCTTACTTGATTTGTTCTGTCTGGTTACTGAACTGTTCCTCCATGCTTACCTTGCACATTTGTGGATAAACAATTATTAATTAGTCTCCAAAGGAATGTAGGCCCTATGCTGTTATTATAATTCTCCTCACTCAGGGAAGTGGACATTATTTTTCTTAGATTCTTTCTCAGATTCTTGAATCCAGTAGGTACAGGTAAAACCAGAACAAGACTGGATTGTATTATATAATCTAAAATCTGTGTAATATTGAGCAGCTTTCATTCCTTGCATAACTGGTATTTACATAACGCTGCCAGCCAGGTCATGACCAATAAAATGAGAACTCATATTTTGTACAGAATGTGTTTATTATGTAAACTTGAAATAAAAATGATTTGAGAATATTTGAACAGGCTGATAGGGTTCCTTGTGGCCATATATTTTATCATATTATTTTCTCTGTTTTGCTTCTTGATATTACTATTTTTATTAGCCTATTACTCAAGGGTCTTAAAACAGATTCCAATATAAATGTAATTTGATATATTTTGCAAGGAATATTATTTGTAATTAATACCTGACTTCAAATTATACAAGAAAAAAAAAGGAATTATATAATATCACTCCAAACAGTAAAATTTTATACAAAATGAAGGAGCTTGATATTTTTGCTACTATTTCTCATACCGTATTGAAACTTCAGAGAGAGAGAGTGAGAGAGACAGAGACAGAGAGAGACACACACAGAGAGATTGACAGCTGGAAGGAAAGCTTGTTGTCCTCTTTTCGGGTTGGCTGGCGTCAACAGGAATACGCTGCTGAATTAGATAAACCTCTGGTTTAATCTGTTACAATTTTAGTGTGTGTTCTACCAACATAAATCTTAATCTAAAAAAACCCAACCAAAACCAACAGTAATAGTAATAAATATATATATCAGTATGCTGCTGATTGTTTGACAGATTGGTTGCTTTTGATATATACAGTGTTTTGGTTAGCTTCTTTATCTTTCATGCAAATCAAAATCAGTGTTCTCTTCATGGAAACTGTTTAGTCCTTCCCCTGCCTCCATGAATTATTGTAGAGTGTAAATAATATTGGCAAGAGGGCTTCTTTTAAAACAATACAGATCATATGAATGGATTAAGCCACCTTGGGTTCTTTTCTGAGAAGAAAGATGGGGTAAAAATATTCAAAATAAATAAAATAAATAATTATTCAGCTGCCCATTCGTATCTTGTGACCTTCTGCATTGGTCAACACGTTGGGGTGGGAGCGATAGAGAAAAGTACAACAAGCAGCTTTACTGCACTGGACAGGGTGGAACGGTGGGAACACTGATGACAAAGAGTCTTTTTTTTTTTAACCTTGAAGACTATCATGCTTTGCTTGGCATAAGCTTTTGTAGAGAACTATCCATTTTGTCCATTTGTTTTGCTTCTTTATTATTATTGTTGTGTTAAAACATACCAGGCCATCTCCTCTTCATAAAACTGTGATTGTGACTTGCAACAATGCATGATACAGAGAGGCTTCAAGGAAAAGAGGAATGTTCCTCATAGTTAAGAAACAGTAGAAAAGTAAGTATGCCTGATAGCAGCTTTAAGGTTACGTGCCAACTTGAAATGTGTGTTGAATGCATGCCCGTGTGATTACATCTGGTTACAGTGTAGGTACACCCTGTGCATTGTTTTCTCTTGAGAAATGATGACAAAGCTGTAACGGTGGACTGTATCACGTGGCTGATACGTCTCACCTTCAAGCCTGGCACTGAGAATAAAGTTGCAATCCAAAAATTTTCAATCCTAATACAAAATTTATTAATGAGGTAATCAGTCAGTAGGACTGATAACATTGATACTTAATGGCCAGAATTCAAATGGTGAGGAATGCTTGCACAAATGAAACTGTAAATTGCAACAGCAAATTGCCATTAACGAATTAGGGGACTTTTGTGTTCCTAGGCACATGGCCAGAAATGAAGCCAGCACCTCCTTGATTAACAGCAACTTGTCACTGCAACATATGTGATTTTACTTATGCAAATTTAAATTTTCAATTGAATTCTAGATATTCTGAGATAACTGGTAGGCACTACCTATTGCAAATTTTATCAGGGCAAGCACGGATGTTTGGGTAATGTCAAGACAAGATAATTACCTGGTTATTAGTTGCCATGAAGTCCTATAAAACTATTAAAGAGCTAGTAAATGATTTAATGTTCTGTATCTTGTAGTCTGTTTCATAAGTATTTTTCCACTAGATAACTCTACTTTCTGCATTATGTTAGAATGTTCCAATAGCACTGACTACATAACATATTAAGGGCGTTTATACACGACCCCTAAACTCCGGGGCAAATGGCTCCCAGCTCCGGAGATTAAAAATGTTTACCCACCAGCTCCGGAGTTAACAGGAAATTAAGTGCGACCCCGCCCACTTTAGCAAGACCAAACAGCAGTTTTCTTGTACCTGCTTTTTGGATGTGACAAATATTTGATCCGGTGTAAGGATAGTGAGTGCGGGGGCTCTCCTGGCTTCTGTTTGTTCTTTTTTTGCGCCCCGCCCCTTTAAGAGATCTGAATGCTGCCGGGAACAAAACGGAGGTAAACCAGCATTCTTTTCTTTCTTTTTTCTCCCTCCCTCATGCAGCCAGCAACCAGGAAGTGTGGAGGGGGTGGGGACAGAGGAAGAGCGACGAACCCCTAAGATCTCTGGTCCGAATTTAAGTGGCCAGTGGATCTTAGGGGTCGTGTAAAAAGGCCCTAAGAAACAATACATTGAAAAAGTTGCAGCCTTGCCTATTGTTCTAGTAACCTCGCCATTAAAGTAACTGAGAATACAGTACTGTGCTTTCAGAGCCTCCTTTGGCCTGCCAGCATGGTGCGTGGGATAGAATAACAGACTCAAACTCAGGAGACGGGTTCAAATCCCCAATCACCCTTGGAAAGGTTAGTGATATGAAAGCTATTCCTTAAACATCTCACATACTTGGAAAACCCCATTTATGGTTACGATAAATCAGATGTGACTTGATGGTACATAATAAGAAAAGCCTCTTTCAAATAGGCTACTACACATACAAATTAAAAAGTTTTCCAAAAAGATAGGCCTAGAACTTTGACATCAAGTTTCTATGTGACCGTGGTGGCTTTGAACATGTGCCTCCCTCATAGCAACTTCATTTCCTTCACTTTAAACACTAGGGTTCCACAATCAGTTTGTTTTGGGGAGGGCTACTGCTCTGATTATAAAAAACTCTTGGGTACACTGAAAGCAGCAGTCACAATCTATACTGTGTACAAGGAGGAAGCAGAAATCTATTGACAAGGCTCTGTTCATACAATTAGTCAACTGTGATAAGTAGCATGAGTTCATGACAAAGCAAGAGGGAAAGGATACAGAATTTAATTGTACAGCGCCAGGCTTAACCTAGGTAAGAATGAGTCTGACAGCAGGCTCAGTAAATCACGAGGTTTGGTTAAGACAAGCCCAGAAGGAAGGGTCTATCCGCCACCCCATCACAGAGAAGGTGGAGGAAGCCCTGTTTGCTACTGAAGGGACACCTGGCAAATATGCTGAAGGGGTGGATGTGGCTGATGATGAAATGGGGCAGGAAAACAAAAAGAGAACCAGGAACCAGATCCTTACAAATGAAGAAAAAACAACGCAAACAGAACACACAAACAGATATGAGTATCTGTTGAAGCACACAGAGTGGTTTGTTCATTTCGTTCAATGTGCTTCACAAAAAAAGACTCCAGCTTTACTATCAACAGTGATTGTTAATACAGGTTTATACATGAAGTATCACCACCACCACCACCATCTTAGAACTACAGAGCTGGAAGGAACCTTGTGGATCATGGAGTCCAGCCCTGGACAAGAAGCCACAGTGGGGAATTGAGCCCCCCAACTGAGCTATCCAGCAGTTTAGCACCAAAAAGTCCTGTTTGCCTGATGCTATGCCCTAAGCACATCCGATCTCGCCTGATTTTGGAAGCTAAGCAGGTTCGGCCCTGGTTAGTACTTGAATGGGAGACCACCAGGGAATACCAGGTGCTGTAGGCGCCTGGAGTAGGAACTGGGAAACCACTCCAGTATCCCTGCCAAGAAAACTCCATGGACGTGGAGTCACGAAGAGTCGGTCGTGACTGTAATGACACAACACACACACACATAGGAATCTTAGTTACACAGACTTCTTTCAAAATTTATTTGAACATATTATTATGGAAGGTACTTATAGTGGTTAATTTAACTCCTTCTTGTTGACAATATTGATTAAGCACTGATTGCACACATTCCCTTTCTAGGAGGAGTACACTCAAAAAAGAAAAAAATTACAAATACTGTATTGTATTATATACTGAAACATTCAAACATTTAGACTGATGTCGAGTTTCTCTTTTTAAAAAAAATAGAATATTTGGTTGTTCTTCCATTATAAGCAGAATGATAAATTACACTGGGAAAGATACTTAGAATAAAGTTTCCTGCTTCAGCAAGAAACCTTTTAAAAACACATTAATCCTACTAAAACCAGTGCATCCTTCATCATTTAACATCCAATCTAGATGCAGGCTGACGTCCATTTATCTACTTAGGCTTCACAAATGTACTTCCCTTACGATTTTTAGCCAGCAACAGAGAAACCTTTTAATTTTTCCTACTTTCACTGGGTTGCAATTTACACAGGGTTAAAGTAAGTGCTCCCACTGGTCTCACAGTCACTGCATCTGACGTAACTTCTGCCTTTACTGGGTCATTTCTAAGTAGGATATACTGGAGCAAAGTCTCCCTGGAGTAAAATGCTCTGAACAATTACATATTTCCTCTAGCTGCAGGTCCATGAGACCTGATGATAGTTAGCAAGGTAAGAAATTAACCTTGTACATGTTTAAAAATAGCCTGACATTAAAAAACAGTAGTGAAGCTGTGTTTTTGTGAACCTTAAATCCTGGCTAAAAAAACCACCTTTTACCACAATTTCTTCATAATACCTTAAAAAGCACGCAAAGTAGATGTTCTGATGTTTATTAGGGTTTTATTCAATAGAGCTCATGTTGGATGAACTCCAAATAACTACTTTACACATACCCTAGAGGCTAAGAGTGTCTAGCATGATATTAAAGTCTTTTTTCTTTCTTTCAAGAGCAGACTCTGTTCCCACATCACAAATAGCTTTTAAATATCAGCTCAGCTCCGCAAGTGGTTTGCAGTGTCAAGGGGCACGATTGCCTGTTATAAGCCCAACACCCTCTCCCCAGCTTGGCTTTGCAGGTTGGTTGCCTGGATCTTGGGATTTTTTTGCATTGCATTGAATCAATGGGGCATGCTATGAGAAGCAAATGCTGCTGGGAAAATTGGAGGAAGCAGGAAAAAGGGTAATTTGAGATAGACTGGCTTAATAAAGATGGTGGGTTTTTGTTTGCAACCTCACTGCTGTCTGTGGTTTGTGTGCCTTTTTCCTGGCCTGGGGTGATTCTATCTACCCAACATTTAAGCAGCTTTTCCTTCCAGTTTCTGAATTCAAAGAGAGACCTGCCTCTCCATTGAATGTTCTTTTCCATCTCTTTCCTTGGTTGGTGATAAGAGTGTTCTGTTTGCTGTTGATCAGTCTGGCTGGTTGTATTTGTGTAGTAAAGAAAGCAACATACACAAGTTTGCAATTTCAAATGACTATAAATAGTTCTTTTTAAATTTTATTTCTACAGATGTTTCAGAGTAACCTGCTAAGTTTAAGTGGTAGTTAATGAGAAAGAGGTGGACTCTGGGGAACTTGTAGCTCTTTTCCTCTAGAGATCTCTGTACTTCCACTGCAGAGCCAAAGGGAATTTTGCCAGAAATGCAAAGCTCTGCAACAAAGGGAAACCATAGCCTTGGTGGAGATCTGAGCAAGACTCTTTGAAGGTCATTAATCCATGGGGCTGCCATAAGCTGGAAATGATCACATTACAGTAACACTGGCATTGTTTTTTTAGGCCATATCCTTTCTTGATAGGTGAATGAAACTCCTCTTAACTTCATCCTAACCTGTGAACACATTACGGCAATGGACAAGAGGTTCCATTGTTCAGGATGAGGAACATGTTTTATTTACCGCCCAGAGTGACCTTTATGCGGATGGTGTGGTGTATAAGTCAAATCAATCAATCAGTCAATCAATCAATCCATCTACATGCATTTCAACACATGAACTGCATACATGCTCCAAGTGAAACCATTCAGATCTGAAATCACACCCGTTTGTATGGGCAGTGATAAAGAAACTACCTTATTTGCCACATTTCATTAAGAAACTATTTGAAAGATTTTGAGGTACAATCATAATCCATATTAATGGCAACACTACACAGTACTGAGAGGATGTGATGGAACCATTTCATCTTGTGGGAAGCCGGAGGCTTTCCTCAGTTATATCACAGGCTCATAAAACCAATGGTTGTTTGGTGACAGCCTTTCCCTTTTTTTCCAGAGTGCTTCATCCCAAATATATATTTGCATTTACAGGCAGGTCCCCTGAACTCAGTGGGATTTACTTATGAGCAGACATAATTCTCCCATGGCTGAACTGCGTCATGTGACATCAAGTAGAGTGATCCTGAGAAGGGGGTTCAACTTTAGATATTTAAGAAGCTGCTTTATCAGTGCTTTATTACCTGCATCTCCATGGCCCAGCCAGGATTTGAACCCAGGGCTCCTGAATCCTAGTCCGTCATTCTATCCTCTACGCCACACTGGATATTCATTGTTAACACTCTTCTTAAGCAAGTTCGGGAAAGGGATGAGTTCTCTCGTTGTCATCCCTCTCTTTCAATCTACGGACAAAAAAGGCACATTCACAAACATGCACCCAATCCCCCATCATACATCCCCGTTGGTGGATTTCGGTCCATCAACAACGAGGGGGCCTCGGGCAAAGAAGAAGGCGCTTCCCCTCTCCACCTCATTCAGGACAAACATGTCTGAAGCCCGCAGCTGCGTCCTGGGGTTGCCAAGAGGTCCGGCGTTGGGTCGTGGACTGAGGTGTACAAACTTCCCAGCCACCTTTTCCCCCTGGAGCGGTGTGTGTGTGTGTGTGGGGGGGAGGGCAGGAATAAGGCCGCCCATGGACCTCCTGAGGAAGCAGCCAGGCCAAGAGGGGGCCCAGGGGATAAGAGTCAGGGGATAAGAGGGCAGGTTCTCTTATGGACTGAGAACTTGTTGAGATCCAGGAAACAAAGAGTAGGTGGCAATGGGAAATTTTCACAATGGAGAGAGGTGAAAAGCGGTGTGCCCCAGGGATCTGTCTTGGGACCGATGCTTTTCAATCTGTTCATAAATGACCTGGAGACAGGGATAAGCAGTGAGGCGGCGAAGTTTCCGGATGACACAATACTTTTCCGTGCGGTAAAAACCAGAAAAGACTGTGAAGAGCTCCAGAAGGATCTCTCCAAACTGGGGGAATGGGCTGAGAAATGGCAAATGCATTTTAATGTAGGAAAATGTAAAGTAATGCATATTGGGGCAAAAAATCAAAACTTTATTGACTCATGGGCTCTGAGCTATCCATGACGGATCAGGAAAAAGATATTGGTGTGCTGGTGGACAGCTCAATGAAGGTGTCTATCCAACGTGTGGTGGCGGTGAAGAAGGCCAAGTCCATGCTAGGGATTATCAAAAAGGGGATTAAAAAATAAAACAGCCAATATTATAATGCCATTGTACAAAACAATAGCAAGGCCGTACCTGGAGCATTGTGTACAATTTTGGTTACTGCATCTCAAAAAAGACATAGTGGAACTGGAAAAGGTGCAGAAGAGAGTGACTAAAATGATAGCTGGGCTGGGGGACCTCCCTTATGAGGAAAGGCTAAAACATTTGGGGCTCTTTAGTCTGGAAAAAAAGGCGCCTGAGGGGGAATATGATTGAGACTTACAAAATAATGCAGGGCATGAGTAAAGTGGATAGAGGGAAGCTCTTCTCCCTGTCACAAAATACCAGAACTAGGGGACATCCACTCAAATTGAGGGCTGGGAGAGTGAGAACAGACAAAAGAAAATATTTTTTCACCCAGTGCGTTGTTAGTTTGTGGGACTCCCTGCCACAGGATGTGGTGATGGCATCTGGCCTGGATGCCTTCAAAAGGGGATTGGACAGATTCCTGGAGGAAAAGTCCATCACAGGTTACAAACCATGAGGGACATGTGTAACCTCCAGGCTTAAAACCAGGGTACATCAAGGGCCAGATGCAGGGGAGTGGTATCAGGAGACAGATACCTAGTCTCATGCACTTCCAAAATCATCTGGTGGGGCCACTGTCAGATACAGGAAGGTGGACTAGATGGGCCTTTGCCCTGATCCAGCATGGCTCTTCTTATGTTCTTATGCCAGTCGGCAATGGCGCTCCCTCTGCCTTTCCACGCGAGGGACAGGCGCCGCCCTGGACGTCCCGGCGCTCCTCTGCCCCGAGGAGGAAAAGTTTGTGGTTCACGCGCAAGACGCTTCTGTCGCGGCTCAAAAAAGTGGCTGAACGGCGGCTTCGCTTGGGTGCCTGCGACGGTCGGCGTCGTCCCTTGGGCTGCCGCCCGCCCGCCCGCTCGCCCTCCCTCCCTCCTGGCCCAGGAGGGACTCTCGAGCGCGACTCAACGGAGGCAAACGAGGGCCAAGAGCGAGGGCCAAGGTGGGGGGCCTTACGACTGGGCTGCGGCCGCTACGCGTCGAGAAAACAGGATGGCCAGGGGCCTGGAAGAGGGGGCCGGGGGGGGGGTTTGCCACGGCGGAGCGGCACTTCTGCGACGCTTTGGAGCGGACGGGGTGGGCGTGTGCGGCGGTGGGGCAGGCTGCGGGGAGAGTGCGTGGCCGCTCAACTCTTCCTGCTGCGTCATGGGTCAAGTTCGGGGCGGGAAAGAAGCGCCACCGCGTTCGGCTCCGGCCGTGCCCTGCCTCCTTCCCGGCTACAAACAGACGCCGTACCTTTGGCGGCCCGAAGGAGGCGGGGCAGCAGGTGGCAGCAGCAGCAGCAGCAGCAGCAGCAGCAGCAGCAGCGGGGGAGGCCGGCGGGCAGGGCCGGGGATCCGCCTGCGGGAGCCTGGCTGGCTGGCTGGCTGGCTGGCACCGGAGGCTTGACTTCGTTAAGGGGCGCTGCTGGTATAGAGTAGCCGCGGGGCGCCGCAGAGCGCGCGGGGAGGAATGAATGCGGCAGCTTCTGGTTGGCGGCGGCTCCTCCCCTTCTGGCTTCTTGCCCGGGTGACCCACCGGCTTGCGTGAAGAGCTCCCTCCCTCCCTCGGCTCCGCAGAAGCCGCCTGCGCTCGGCCGCCTCCACCACCATGACTGCTCCCGGGGCGCTGGGTAAGTCTCTCGCCTGCTTTCCGCCTTCAGCCCCGAAGCAGAGTCGCAGAGCGGACCTGGGAAGGCGTGCGGGCGTGCGGGCGTGTGTGTGGGGGGGGGAGGTGTGTGCGCGCACTTGCTCTGGCCGCCGCCGAAGCAGGGCGGGGAGCCTTGCCGGGCACTTGGCGACCTCCTTCTTCTGTCTGGAGCTGTTCCTTTTGCTTCTCCCTTCGGCTCCCGCGTGCCTTTGCTGCCGCGGTCACCGCTGGCCATCCCAGGTGGGGGTGGTGGGGTCCACGTCGGCCTCTGCCTTACATCCCTTTTGAGCCGCCGAAGCCTGGTCTGGATGGCGTGCGTTCCTGAAATATGTCGACTGGCCATTGGCAAGGGAGAAGAGGAAGGGAAATGGCGCCTTCGCCTACGAGGCTGAACTGGGGACAGGGCATCGGCTGAACTAGGCGATCAAATAGAGACCCCCCTCAGGCAGGAACGATGGGTCACTATTACTTTTTTGGAAAGTGCCTTTTAAACACTGCAGAGAGTCATAGTGTGCACCATTTGTTCGTCTCTCCTGGTGGGTTCCGCCCAGGTTGCCGAACAGCTCCTTCGTTTGGGAATTGGGATTCGGAGATCACACTTTCCAGAAGACCAGCTGTATGAAGTACCTGTGATGAACCGAGGGGTGGGAACGTCACCAGCCTGGGGCTCGGCTCAATGGCTCATCTATAATGCGTTAAAAGCATCCCTTGGATGTTTATAATAATGTTCGCTGAACGGTCGTAGCCGATGTGTGGCCAGGGAGTAGAGGCGGTTTCATTCTTAAGGCTTGGGTATGGGTGGTGGTAGGAAAACCTTTATGTGTGAGCTATGTTGGGAATTTCAATAAATATGTTTGCATGTCAGTTACAGATCAGGGTAAAAGTCAGAATGTTTGGAGTGACAAAAGGTGCCAAGGGTGTACAGTATCTAATAAGAACTGGAGTGTTGTGCAATCTGTTGCTTACAACAGGGTATGTTACTGTCCAGCAGAAGCATGATTGAAAGTACAGTACAAACCACTACCTGTAGGTTCAGTGTGAAAAAATTAGGAAGTTAAAAATACCTTGGCACTTCATTTGTTAGGAACCTGCAGGATATACTTTGTTTTTAGAAGGAACAAAAAAGTAAGATGTAGAAGATGTTAACAAAGAGTTATTTCCGGTAGAATGAAAAGCTTGTATACCACCAGCTGGAACTGGAATACTATATTATTACTGTGAGGTTACAGAAACAATTTGGGTGAGTTACAATGATTTTTGTTTTTGCTTCTCTCGGATAACCCTTTTCTTGTACAGCAAACAAAATAACACACATATTTTCTAGCCACTGTTAAGCATTCTTTGTAAGGCTTGCTGAAGTTAATGGGTCACATACTTAATGCTTCAATGTTGAAGATTATAATTAATTTATTAGATTTACAGTTATATGTAGACTATTGTGTTCAAAATTGCTTCTTGTCTTGTGTTCATTTTTAGCAAGCATTAAAGGATGAATCACATTGGTTTCACAGAATACCTGATAGACTCAAGGTATCTGAAAGCATGACAAATAGTAACGGTATGCGATTAGGAGGTAGTCATAACATTTTACCTCAAACTTCCTGTTTTACAGCTCATATAAGTAGGGTATTAGATTTTTTAAAAGAAGATTTTTAAAATGTAGAACGCTTTATGGCTGAAGAATCTTTTAATATATGTACAGAATGGAATTAAATTCAGATGAAAAATGAGTTTGGAGTGACCATCAATGGTGATCTTTTTCTTATTGATGATTGTACCTGTTAGTCTTTTCTAATATACAGTACATGAGTTTTAAAGATTGGAAATGACTTGTCTTGACTAGTGACACCTACTCCCTGCAGCTCTATGTGTCCTTTGAAAACTAATTTCAGAGAGCTGGGAAGCCCTCCAGAGGAGTTTTTCAAGTGGCATGGGTGAATTACTGGGTGAAGAAGTAGAGAGGAAGAAAAAAATCCATACCAACAGGGTCAGCAGTACTGCATAGCTTGATTCTGGGGTTTGAGGCCCATCCTTCTTTTCACACAAGCCATTAAAGAACTGCATGACATTTTTAATATTAAAATATATATGAATGGTAATTACTAATTCATGCTGTATTTGAAACTGCTACAGTTGGTTAGGACTGTGAGAAAAGAACAGGAAGATACCCAAGAGGTGTGTAGTAGTAGTAGTAGTAGTAGTAGTAGTAGTAGTAGTAGTAGTAGTAGTAGTAGTAGTAGCAGCAGCAGCAGCAGCAGCAGCAGCAATAATAATAATAATAATAATAATAATAATAATAATAATAATAATAATAATAATAATAATAATAATAATAATAATAATAATAATAATTTGGAAACAACAGAAACAAAGGTTCAACATAACAACTATTTGAAAATAAATTAAAGAGTTAAAAAAGGCCCACTGTATGGATAACCTCTGAGAAATAGTGATGGAAAGCATGATAATAATTCAACATGGGCCTGACTAAAACTGGGGACCATTAAGAAAGAAACCAAAAGCTTGATTTGTGCTCCAGAAGAACAAGCACTCCAAACCAATGTGATGAAAGCTGAGTTTCAAGGATTTAGTGTTAACAGCAAACGTTGGCTCTGCTGAGAAAAAGATGAAACTGTGTTATGCCTCATCTGTTACTGTCCAAAGACTGCACAAACTGATTACAAAATTAGACATGATAGAGTGACAAAATTAGCACACTGTTCATTATGCAAAAAATATAACTTGCCAGCCTACAAAGCCCCATGGGAACATAAGGTAGAGAAGGGGTCAGAAAAGGACGGAGTCAAGATCTTGTGAGATTTACAGATCCAAATCTATAGATACCTTGAACATAACACACCAAACATAGTAGTAATAGAATGAAGAAACGTCTGGATCATTGACATTCTAGTTCCAGGGGATGCCAGATTTCAAAACAATAAGAAAAAGTAACAAACTACAGAGATCTGGCAACATCTCACTTGTAGATGAAATATAATTTAGTGGTTCCTGTAGTCATGGGGGCTTTGGAAACAATATCAAGAAATTTCACTCAGTGTAAGCAGTTGCAGATCTCAGAAATAACACCATCAGGGCCACAAAATTTGGAAATACTAAGAAGAGCATTATACTGTATATAACAAATACTTAGGTTTTTGGATAAGACTTGTATCTGTTATACAATGTCAGTCAATGTTTTTATAATTTTGATTGACTATATCTGGTATATTAGCAGCAGAAGCAACAAAAACTACCACCACCAGCACAATGCGTCAATCTTGTTCTTTTTTTTTGTAACCAGAACAGCAGCTGGTTTGAAATACAGTTGTAGGATACAAAAGTCACATGACTCAAAAGCAGCAATTTAAAGCTTGAGCTGATATTAAGATTAGGGGTAGAACTGGAGCAACAGCAACATTATGCAGTCAAACGCTTCAGCCGGTGAGGAGGAAAAAATTTTTTGTGAGGTTTCTAAATTTTGTCAGGGTATAAAGAGAGGGGCATTTCAGAGGCCAACTGGAAGGATATTCTAGGATTGGGGTAGTGTTGGCAAAAAGCCCCCCTCATTTGCTCACCTTTTCAGCTCTTCTAACAGTGGGCTAGAGCACTGTAACCTGGGGTCTACAAAGTCAGCAGCTCAGTGGTTCGAATCCTGGGTGCCACGCAGCGGAGTGAGCTCCCGCTGTTAACCCCAGCTCCTGCCTACCTAGCAGTTTGAAAACATGTAAATGCAAGTAGATAAATAGGTACCGCCGTAAAAAAGTGGAAAGGTAAAACTGGTTTCGTTGCAGCCATGCCGGCCACATGGCCACAGACTTGCACAACTCTGGCTCTTCGGCTTCAATATGGAGATCAGCATCGCCTCTAGAGTTGTACATGACTAGCACACATGTGTGGGGGAACCTTTACCTTTACCTTTTTAACAACACTTAAAATATGATTTTGAAGGCTATCCTCAGGATCCTGTGAGGTTTGTACAGTGGTGGCGAACCTTCGGCACTCTAGGTGTTTTGGACCACAATTCCTTGTCGTTTGTCATTGGCAATCTAGGCTTGGAATTCTGGGAGTTGTGGTCTAAAACATCTGGAGTGCCAAAGGTTCACCACCACTGCCATAGAAAAACTAATTGTCATAAAATTTAGCTCCAGGCTATTTTAATTTAGTTGGTAACTTCCAGTCCTCCAGATTCCTGACCATTATCTGTGGTATCTAGTGTCAACAGTAGCTGGAGTCAAAACTATACAGATGCTTTTATGTCCCACACACAGCATGTGCAGTTATATAAGTTTCTATTCCAGCAGGTTCCTCTTGGAGTACTTGGTCTCAAACTGACTGTGGGATTGGTCACACAACTGGTCATTTGATCAGTTTCTTAATTGGGGTGCATGTCTGGTGCTGAGGTGAAAGTCAATCTCATTGGGAAATGGGTACTTGATGAAGAAGTTGTTCATCCACATATTTCATGTCCTGAACTTTATGGGCAATCCCATTTATAGTATATGAATAATAAAACAATTTTATTGTGAAAATTATTTTTTTTTCAAAAGCAACTGTTGCAGTCCAAGAGGCTGTGTTGTGCCTCTTCTGTATTGACTAGTCTGGGTCTTGTCTGTTCCTCCTTGCCACACAGGAGTGTGAGAAGCCACTTTTGTAACCAAACTTCAAATATGTTTTCTTACAAATTTTCGTGGGAATATAGAGTTGCAAGAACTTCCTGTTACAAAGGCAGTAACCTTTGCACATAACTGTATAGTGTCTCTGAGGTTTTACCTCACATGTTTAGAATTAAGATTTAAATCCAATTTTCTCCATTTTTTTCCAATTAGGAAACAACTTGAACCATTTGCTAAGTGAGAAGTCAAAGGGTAATCCTATTGTTTTTACTCTTCTATTCTCATTTGGAAAAGTAATTGGATTTTGGTCAATGTCGAGTATTCCTTTAGAAAAGACTAGATGCATCAAGTGGACATAACTTTTCAAATTCTTACTGAACAGTTCTGTGCTCCAGAATGGATACAGCTATGTAAAGCAAAGCAAAAGCAAAGTGTTCTGCTTATATACCACCCAATAGTGCTTAAAACACTCTTGGGGTGGTTTACAATTTATTTATATGGACTACATTCCCTCCCTCCCCCTTCATTTTGCCAACCTTGGAAGGATAGAAGGTTGGGTCAACTATGAGTCAGCTACCTGGAATTGAACCCCAGGCCATTTATTTATTTATTTGATTGATTGATTGATTGATATACCATGCCATCTAACAACAAGGGCGCTTGGGGAGGTTTACAGAGCACAGTTCTAGCTGTAGCACAGCAGTTTAACCATTGTGCCATGAGGCTCCTATGTAAGGAAAGCTTTCTAAGCTTCTGGAGGAAATGTAGCCAAACTATAGAATTCAAGATAAATATTGTTTCCTGTAAATCACTTGTTTGCAACCTTTTTTGGCCATGGCCATGTATACAGTATGAAAGAAATGCAGGCTGAATCAGGATTGTATAAGCCGCATAACAAATCTTATAAGATGGAGTGTGAAAAATTCTTTCTAGTCTGTGGCTCCTTTAAATATGCCAGGGTCCCCCAGGGGCATATGGCCCCCATTGAGTAGAGTAAGTTCCCTATTTTTTTAAAAAAGGATTAAGTAAAGTATTGACATGCTTACTTTCTGTAATGTTTAGATGCAATTTTATATTTTTATTTTTAGCCGAGATGCCCAGACAATTCCCAAAGCTTAATCTTTCTGAGGTTGATGAGTCCGTACGACTTCTAGCTGAAAAGGTTTTTGCCAAAGTTCTTCAAGAAGAAGACAGCAAAGATGCCTTGTCACTGTTCACTGTGCCTGAGGATTGCCCTATTGGGCAGCAAGAGGCGAAAGAAAGAGAGCTGCAGAAGGAGTTGGCGGAACAACAGTCTTTGGAGACCGCAAAAAGGTATGTTCGATTTTGCAGCAGTAAACTTAAAGTAAGGTTTTTATTACATGCTTGGACTACTGCTCAAGAGCCCAAGGTTGAAATCCACACTTGACTGTGAAATTCACTGGATGATCATGGTGCCTTAAACTATCCAGTCTCACAGCATTATTGTAAGCGGAGTACAACTCCATGTGCCATTGTGAGCTCACTGGAGGAAAGGTGGCATATAAATGCAACTAATAAATTATGAATTTGAACAAAAGTTAACTATTGTTAACTTAAATATTAATTTTAACATAAAAATTCTATTTGTCTCATTACAACCCTTCCATTCAGTTAATTAAAAACAACAGGCTATTTACTTTAGTAATTTCCTAATAAAACGTAGTGCTTTGTTGTCATCAATATTAAAAATTACACTGATATCTTTCATTCCCATGCAAGCTCTGGCTTATAAATGCTTTTATCAAGAACATATTTGGAAATTTAGAATTATCATGTAATTCAGAAATGTAAATTTCACATATTGTGCTTGAAGGAGGAACTTAATAGTCTGCATATGTCATGGCCCATTATCAAGCTTTTTTTAAAAAAAAAGTTTCTCCCACAATTTCTCCATCAGGCTTTCCTGTCTTTTCAGTGGACAAACTCTTGAGTTTTTGTAGCAAGTGTTACCTTACATAATAATCATGTCCCATCGAGTCAATTATGAATCATTATGACAACCCTTTTCAGAGTTATCAAGGTAGAAAGTACTCTAAAATGGTTTACATATCCATTTTTTAGCATCCTGAATTGTGCAGTTGCCCAAGGCCGCACATGCTGGCTCTTCTTCATGGAGTCACAACGGGGAATCAAACTCCCAACCTCTGTCTTAGTAGCCAGATACCTAACTCACTGAGGTATCCAGACTTGGGGGTGGATATGATAGCTCTTTTGAAACACTTGGAAGGCTGGGATCTTTTCAAATACATCATCTCCAAGTGCGGGACATGTAATAAAGAGCTCCCATTATAACAAGCCAGATTTTGGTTGAATATCAGGAAAAGCTTTGTAATTGTTAGAATAGTACCACAAGGGGGCCCAGTTGCCTTGGGAGGTGGTGACTGATCCAGTGCTGGAGGCATTCAAGAGAAAATCAGACAACCACCTGGCAGACCGCTTTGATGTAGTGTGGATTTCTGCATCCAGCCAGGGATTGAAGGTGATGGCTTTATAGGCCCCTTCTGACTCCCTTAAACCATGACTGTATGTGCCATACCACTTTGTTCAGTTGTTGACTCCTATAGAAGACCCACATGTGTTTCTCTGAGCAAAATTTACCATCCTGCAACTTCCTACTGCCATTTACATGCTTTCTCCTGCTCAGAAGAGAAGTACAGCGGTGCCTTGGATAACGAATTTAATTCGTTCTCCGATGCAATTCGTTATCTGAAAAAAATCGTTATCCGAAACACGGATTTCCCATTTAAATGAATGGGAAACTGATTAATCCGTTCCAGAGGTCTGAAAAAGGCAAAAAAGATGGGTTTTCCCCAGACCACTTTATAAAGTGCACTTTAAAGGCATGCAGTGTTGGAATCCCCTCCACACAAACACCCCCCGGCAGTGCAATGCAAACATGGAGAAATGAAACCACCAAGCCTAGCTCAGCCTTTTCCCACCCAAAGTGCCAAGGGGAAAAAATCCAGAGAACCAAGCACCAAGTAAAATGCAGCCTGTTTTTGCCTCCAGAGCTATAGAGAATGCTTGCAAACACGGAGAAATGAAACCACCAAACCTAGCTCAGCCTTTTCCCACCCAAAGTGTAAAGGGAAAAAGATCCAAATAGACAAACATAAGCATAAAACCAGAAAGCCTAGTCCAGCCTTTTCCTGCCGAAAGTGCAAAAAAAGCAGTGCAAAGATTAATAAAAATTAGTTCCCTACCTTTCCAAGTCCAAAACATGTTCAGAATGTCTCTAAAACACCATAAAAAGTTCTAACTCTTCCCTCCACAAACTACAGGGGCTGCAATGCATCCTGGGTAAACGTTTTTTGCAAGGCATTATGAAACATTCGTTATCTGAGGCAGCCCATAGGGAATATTCATTATCCGAGGCAACCCTATACCTGTAAATTTCAATTTGTTTTCCCCAAAACTCGCTATCAGGGGCATTCGTTATCTGAGGTATTACTGTAATCTAAGCGTGCAACCCTGAAGAACTGGGAAGGTCATATCCCACTCAAAGCAGAGTGGCTTGCTAGCTATGTTTGTATGTTCTTCTCATGTCCTAACAATCATTGGGCTAATAGAATTAAATGACTGCTTTGTTTTAAATCTGGGAAAGTGTCTGCAAAATAGATATTCATGGAATATTGCCAAACTGTTTTAGATATTAATGTCAAATTATTTAATAATACTGTTAAAAATTCATTGTAACAATGCCCAGTTTAATTGGGATACTGTTTTAGTAGATGCTGAATGCTTTAACTTGAATAGAACATATGTACTGATATGTTTGCATTTGTCTCTCAACTAACATCCCTGCCATGCCAGCATAGGGACATATTTAATGCCACTGCATTTTTATGGCAGCCACAAAACCTATCTCAAATATTCATTTTCTGGTTTATAAATATGAGTGTGCTGAATGTGTAAGTGCTGCAAATGCAATAGCTTTAGGAACTAGAAGAATTGTATCCAAAGAAAGAAATGTATGTGTCATTCTGCAGATGGTTTTCTAGAGCAGATTCTTTATTGCCCCAGATAAGTCTGTTGTTCACTTAAATATTGTGTGCTATGGATACCTAGGAAGAAAAGTTTCAAGATGATACGATCCCAGTCCTTGTCATTACAAATTCCACCGCAGGAATGGAAACCTCCATCAGCTGCTTCAGCCGTGTCTCCACCTACTCCAGTTTTTCCTGGTGCTCTTCAGCCCATCCAAGGGCCTTATGATGTTCCAGAATTCCAAAGAGTTGCAATTAGTGGGGATTACTGTGCTGGGGTAAGGTATCAGTCCATTTCCCCCTTGTTTATTTTTTGAAATAAGAAAATAAACTAATGTGAAATTGAATTGGTTTTTTATGATACATGGCTGCGTTTGTCTAATCTAGACTCCATTTAGGAGAATCTGATATACCCTGAAAAGTGGGTTTTGTCCTTAGCAAGCAACTCTTTCTTAGGGTGCTTTTACACGACCCCTAAAATTTGAGGCAAAGGGCTCCCAGATCCAGAGCTTAAAAATGTTTTCCCACCAGCTCTGGACTTTAAAAAAAATTAAGTACTGCCACACCTATCTAAGCATGTCCCAGCACACTTTTCAAGTACCTGGCCTCCAGGAGGTAAAAAATCTTCCAATGCAGATTGTAAAGCTGTGAATGCCAGGCTCCCTCGCCTTCTGTTTGTTTTGTTGTCCCCGCCACCCCTTTTAAGAAACAGGAATCCCTACGGGGCTGCTTGGGGCTACTTTGACCGGCAGACGGAGGTGAGCCTGCATTTTTCTCTCCTTTTTTTTCTTCCTCCTCCTCACGCAGACAGGAACAATGGAGTGCGGAGGGGTGGGAACACAGGAAGAGGGACAAACCCCCACGATCTCTGGTCAGAATTTAAGTTGTCAGCGGATTTTAGAGATCGTGTAAAAGCGCCCATAGTTAACAAGGGTACAATGTTGCACTCTGTTTATTCTGAAGAATGTTTTGTAGGGAATGTTTCCTCCTGTAAAGGGATTCCCATAGCAGATGAACAAAGGACGCATTATTCTTCCTTTCCCTTTCCTGCTGGCCCTCAATTGAAAGCATACCTCAAGGAGCAACATGATTGGTACCATTCAGTGGTCTTGCCCCATTTGCACAGACAGCCTGCATGTGCCTGAATAAGAATAGCCTATGAAGACAGAGTGAAACAGGTAGATAGCCTTTCAGGATTGGGTTTATACATAGGCTTGTGATTCCAGGTTATAATCAACAATGGAATGCACCTGCACTTGCCTGCCAGGTGGTAAAAAGGGAAAGTAAAGGTTATGCTTGAGACTTGTAAGGATATGTAAAGGTTCCCCCTGCACATGTGTGCTAGTCGTGTCCAACTCTAGGTTCTAGGGGCGGTGCTCATCTCCATTTTTAAGCCAAAGAGCCAGTGTTGTGCAAGTCTGTGGCCATGGGGCCAGCATGGCTGAATGCATTCTTGCACACAGAACACTGTTTACCTTACCATTTTTTTATGGCAGTACCTATTTATCTACTTGCATTTAGGTTGGTAGGGGCTGGGGTTTACAGCGGGTGCTCACTCTGCTGTGTGGCACCTGGGATTCAAACCAACAAGCTGCTGACTTTGCAGCCGACAGTTTCAGCGCTCTAGCCCGCTGAGCCACCACACCCCTGCTGGTAGAAAGGGGAAGTAAAGGTTGTGCTTGAGACTTGAAAGGATGGATTCCAGCAAATCCTTGGGTAGCCAGGAGTCTAGTCTGGGGTTATTATTCTCAAAAACTATAATCCTTGTTATGGATCTATGCCCACATTTAAGATTTTGGAAACCTTAGCTTACTTAGTTGGTTAGTTAGTTTATTATTATTAACAGCAAAACAATAACAACAACCCACTCACAGTAATTCATGCTGAATCAGTAAAGGCAGTCAAATGCTAAAACAGAAGGAAAAAGAATTAAAGGAAAGTTATCTCTTAAAAATTATCTGCTAATCCTTTATGTATCTTGCATGCAGTTGTGAGAAATTTTGCACTAGTAAGAGTAATCTGAGGATTAAGGCCTAAAAGTAGTTTGTGTGAGATCTTTCTTTCGGTATATCCCCAAATCCGGTTAAGCAAAGGGAGAATAAATTTAATACATGTTTCATGATAGAAGCAGTAGCCTGACGCTACATGTGTGGTTGATTCTGCTCTGTCATTACAGCAAGGGCAAACCTCTTTGCCATAGGGATATTTTTATGCTTCCCATTGGTAACCTCTGAGGGAAGCGCATGCCATCTTAGCTAGTGAGAAGGCCTTGTGGTCAGGCAGCAATTCCAGGAGAGAGAGGCTCTTGGACCTACAATGTATCTGGAATTATCTGGTCTGAGGTTATCGGGGACTCTGCTAATATCACCTTGTCCCTCTATGTTAATATAAACACCTTCTGTTTGACAAGTGCAGTTGTCTTGCCTAGTCTCATTATAGGGAGGAACTGCGGGAGAAGGCTCTGAACCAAGGAGAGCAGAAGCAGTCTTAGAAGATTAAGAATTCTTGTGGGTAGTAATTTAATTTAAGACAGAAATTGATGGAGCAAAACTTACTCTGGCATCCATTTTGAGTATGCCAGCTAGGCATAAGCTGGTGTTAGAAACTCATACGGGCATTTGGAAGGCTGCCCTTACAAACTTGAAATTAGTTAATGCATTTTTCAGATTCCAGATGCAGTTAAGAGTACTGATGACATACAACTACACTGTTATACCACTGTTTTTTTATATCTATCGATTGATTGAGATCAATCAATCGATAGATAGCTAGATAGCTAGATATAGATATATAGTGACTTCAGATGTGGGTAGGACCACGGATGCAAATTTTGCATGCCTTCTTAAGATCCTGTTGGCTTATTTGGGAATAAGTTCAAATGACAGTGGAGGATAGAAATGGATGCCAATTAATGTGCCACTTAATCATGAATTTCCTCACCTTCTGTGTTGAAAAAGGATGGATACATTTTTAAGAGTCAAATGGTGGTATGGGGGTAGTTTATAAATTAAATACAGTAACCCCCCCCCGGTCTATCGTGGGGGTTAGGGACTGACCCAACCCACGATCCTTGAAAATCCATGGGCCGGGCCAGTGGGGGGAACGTGTGATGTTTAAAATCAGCTGGAGCCCAGGGATTGCCTCCATAGAGTCATCACACGCCACTCCCCCACACCCAGGGGTGGTCAGGAGAAGCGGTGCACGATGTTTAAAATGACTTTTAGCAACAGAGTCAAGCGCTTGGCACTGTTGCTGAAAGTCATTTTAAACATTGCATGCCGCTTCTCCCGACTACCCCTGGGAGTGCAGGAGCGGTGTGCAATGCCTCTATGGAGGCAAGCCCTGGACTCCAGCTGATTGGCGCTGGGGTGGGGGAGAAAAACCTTTTGTTCCCCACCTCAGCACCAATCAGCTGGAGCCCGGAGCTTGGGAAAGGTGGGGAAGGTTTAAAAAGCCCTGGCTTTTAAAACCTTTCCCCTCCCTCAAGCCCTTTCAGGGTACTGTGGTCCCGCAATATAGTGGGATCGCAGTATATGAACCGCAAAAGGGCGGGGGGAACCACTGTACTGTAAATAAAGGAAAAAATGAAATAAAGTCGTTTCATAGATTGAACTGCTTAGCTGGCACCATCACATTATTTTGGATATGCTGAAATTGATGCATTGACTGAAATCCTGTTGGACATGGTGTAGTGTAAAGTTATACCTGGGGAGTTATGGCAAGGAAGTCCATGTGTTTCATTTCAGGATCAGTTGTGCAATCAGCCACTCAACAAACAGTGCATCTGACTGCACAGTTGTGTCTGCAGTTGTTTCTGTCTTGGTGCTAATTTCACAACAACTTCAAGTTGCACAGGTGTAGCTACAGGATGGGATTTCCCTCAGAGATGGTAAATATAGGCCAGGACTGTGTGACTTCAGATTGGCAGAGGAAGGCTGTCACAACCCAGTACACATCCCTATGGAGCAAGCACAGGAAGCATGCAGCCCTCCGGGGGATGATGGATTGCAACTTCCTTTAGCCTGAGCAAGCATAGCCAGTGGTAAGGGATGATGGGAGTTGTGTATCTGGAAGGTTGTATGTTGTACAACCTTGCTATCATATATTACCTCAACATTGCTAATAAGAAGCACGAGAAAGGGCCTTCAGGATAGCTCTCTCCTTTACAATGCATTTTCCTCCAAGGAGTCACATTCCATGCATGAATTTCCAGCTTGCAGTCTGTAGTGGTACTTTCAGAAGAATTATTCAGGGTCATTGGAGAGTAGACCTTATTTCGAAAAACATACATTTAGGATTAGAGTCTATGGTAAGTTTTCTTTTCAACAAGGCCCAACGAATAATTGTACATTCCTTCTCTTCAGGTCAGCGTGGATGATTATGAACAGGCTGCCAAGAATTTGGCGAAGGTGTTACTTATTCGAGAGCAGTATTGCCACCTTGCTTATCACCGCTTTCCAAGGACAACAGCACAATATTTGTGCAGCATGCGAAATGGAAAATGGAAAATTGAAGATGAGGTTGTCCCAGGTAAGCTAGCTACATTTGGAAGTGGTTGGGGTCTAGGAAAATACAGAAATGGAGGTTTTTAAAATGTTCTTGATGTGCCTTCTTGGTCTGTATTTAGATTACAGTACTTCTCTCCATGTTCAGATGATTTAATTGTGATAGATATATTCAGGTTTTGCCTTTAATGATTAAATAAGGACCCAATATATGGGCAACCCAGTCCTGGGTCTGTCCACTAAGGCCACTGTTATTATTTGGAAAAATACAAATTAATTCTGGGTACAAAACTCACTCTCTGGAATCTAGCACTAAGCTGCAACGAGAGTAGGACCCAATGAATCAATGGTGATATGGTGAATCAACTCTTCTGTAAGTTCCATTGATTTAACTTACTGCTAGCTTTCAACCACTTAATGAATGTCCCTTCACGGCAGAGGATTGAGTAGGAGCAGTGGTGGAAGAATAGCAGGAATCAGTCCTAAAGATTGCATGCCAGTTCATCATCAAGCAGAATGTTGAGCATGATCAGTTCCCTAGCAGTTATCTTTGTAAAGGCCTTTGAAGCACTCATTTTGAAGCAGCGTTGGTGGGTGATTATTTTACCAATGCCACCTGGCTGATTAGGAATGAGAAGGGTTTCAGCCTGAAATGTAACAACCCTATTTTCTGGAACATAGCTTTATATCTATACAACTTGAACACATGTTGGCCACAGAAACAGTTCCTTCTTCAGGTCCTGGATCATGAATGTTGCTGTTTTATTTATTTGTTTATTTTTGAGTATTTTTACCCCGCCTTTCCTTGGAAAAGGACTCAAGGCAGCTTACAGTAAGGAGAGACAATATACAGTCCATTACACTTAAGACACATTCAGTTTGAGAAACAGGGAATTGAGGTGTATCTGACAGCATTAGAAGGTAACATTAAAACTAACAATTGATAACATAGTATCAGTGCAATCACACAAGGAGAGATATAAACTCAAAGTTATATATAAGTGGTTATAAACACAAAGCCTGTGTAGCCATGTATGGTAGATTCATATAAGGACACAGTAGGTAGTCCATCATTCAGGGAAAGCTTGCCTGAAGAGAAAGGTCTTTGCCTGAAAAAAATCAGATCTTTGCAAGCTTTATAATGCTTGTTGTACTCATTCAGAAAATGGTACACTTAATTTCTTTATGTTAAATTGTTATTAAATCAGTACAGCAAAACAATACAAAAGGATTTTAAACCTGTTTCTGTCAATGCAAATATCTGTATTGGCTATTTAGGGAATGATTTTGCATTGTCTAAAAATTCAGTTTTTGGGATTACAGTAGAACTGTTAACAGCTATAAAAGACTTACTATGGGTATAAACATTTTGCACATGGGTGCATGCATCTATATAGAGAAAGGAGACACCCACAAAAATTACTTTCCACAAAATCTTTAATCTAACTTTGTCAAGAACAAAATCTCAAGCTAGTTCTATTTGTTAGCAAAAATCACAGGAGGCAAATTCTTTAGGGCTCTAAATCAAGGAGATAAGGGTTAATTCTTCCTGTACATCCCTTGCTTTCTAAAGTTCAAATTGGTAATCACCCTTTGCTAAGGATTTCCTCATCCACTAGGCTGAATCAGATAGCCCTTAGTGGCTACAATCTGTTATACTAAAATACTGTTACTCAAGAGGTGCTTCAGATGAAACTCTCTATTATGTGTTGATATCATTTATAAACATGACTAACATGTTACAGTATGCAACCTGAACACTTAGAACAGTTAGTAGTGCTGAAAAGCTCAAAACATAATTAAACTTTACTGGCTTACTTCAGATTTGTGGAGTCTTACTAAATCCTTTTGCTCAAATAATCTATATTTAGGCATTATGAGACTTTGAATCTGCATTAACCTTCTCAGGTAAATGGATTGGGTTGAACTCCTTACAGTATTTTCTTCTGGAAACACTGCATCCTTCATTTTCTGGATCATCTTGATTCTCTGTCACAGGCATTTCTTCAAATACAGCACAACCCCCTTATCCACTGAATCATTAACAGCTGATTCACTTATCCGCAGATTGAGGGGGGGAAATATTTAAAAAATAATTATGTAGCCATAAAGCAGGCTACTGTCGCAAACAGTAGCCGCAAAGCCAGTGGTGAAGAGGGTGGGTGGCTGCTGCCGGCTGCTGCTTTTCCACATGACCAGTTAGCGTTTTTACTTGATTCCAACATTTTGATTACGATTGAGAGAGTACAATTAAGTTTCTCAACATAGTATGTTATGTAAACTTAAGCTCTACAGTGAACTCTGACTTGATTTGATCTTGATCGATGTGAAAGTCAGGGAATCCGTAGTGACTTCCAAAATTTTTTAACAAGGTGTTTGCTGATGTTCTGGATGGCATACGTGCACATAAAAGTATCTTATGACTTCCAAATACAGTGGACCCTTGTATAACAAACAGTTTGTATAACATAAAATTTGTACAACATAAAAATTCCGGAGATAGGGGAAATTTGCTTACCATAATCGCCTATGGGGTGAATCCGTACAACATAAAAATGGGATTACTCCGTTTTCAGTGCATTCCAATGGGAAGTTTGTATAACATAAAATTTGTACAACATAAAAAATTCCGGAAATAGGGGAAATTTGCTTAACATAATCGCCTATGGGGTGAATCCGTACAACATAAAAATGGGATTTCTGCATTCCTATGGGAAATTTGTATAAAGGAAAATTTGCTTAACATAATTTCATTTGGAACGATTTAATTTCTTTATACAAGGTACCACTGTATTAGAATGTTGCTGATTTTAGATAATGTTTTGACAGTTTGCTCTGCTTGACACTCATATTCCACTGGCACATCATCTTTTCTTTGGGAGAAAGAATCTCTTTTGCAATACAGTATCTGGAAGTTGAGTCATAGCAACTGGACTTCTTTTCTTGAGAGACAAATGTTTCACTGCTCATCCAAACAGCTTCATCATTCTGATGAAGCTATTTGGATGAGCACTGAAACTTTTCAATCTCACAAGAAAAGAAGTCCAATTGCCATGACTCAAATTCCAGATAAACTCACCTGGATGACTGAGAATCTTTACAGACATCTTGAAATACAGTACTGTTTCTAGATCTATGAACAGATTCAAAATTCTATAGGAATAAGGCTGATACCCATCTCTGGATTGCAGCATCTAGTTTGCCTAAAGTTAATGCATATGTTAAAGGATCATTGTCTGCCATTGTTTTAATTTCAGCTCCATTAAGAAAACCATGACATTTGTCACCAGTGACCAAATTTAAAGCCAGAAACTCCAGCTTGTACAGTGGATAATAACGTTCACGGTGACTCTGGGCATAAGAAGTAACATATACATCACAGCTCTGGATCTGGATCTGACCCCATGTCCATGGAGAGTGGTTTGCCAGGTCCTACTCCAGGCGCCTACAGTACCTGGTATTCCCTCGCCCATCCAAGTCCTCCTCAAGCGAGATCGGATGTGCTTAGGGCATATCTAGGCCTAGTCCTGTGCTATTTTTCTGCCAAATTTATGGAGGTTTCCAGTCAGCAAACTCCAGTACAGATGTAATTTTTTGTTTCAAGGTCTCAGAGTCTTTCTGGCAATAGGTGCCACGATTATTCCTGAGAGACTGGTTCTGTTACCATTAGTATCACTGGCCAATACTGAATTTAATGGCTATTACATTAAATTATATTATACATTATATCACATTCAGTGGCTACCTTTACTGACAGGAGTGGTTACTATTAGTGGCAAAGTAGTAATGGCATAATGATTTTGATTTAACTGACTTTATTTCTGCAATAGATATTATATGGCCCTGTATTTCACTGATGTTTGAAACAACTTGAGCCTTTATTTAGAGGATTACTTCAGTGCCGGTGGAAGTTATTTTTCTTGTTTTTTTGTGGCTAAGAAGATAATTGAGTCATCCAAAAATGCAACTACAGTACCTCAATTAAATTTCAATGATGCATGACATTCTACATCATGCATTGCAGTGTTGCTGGAACACTTGTTGGATTTCAGGACACCATAGTAAATTGAGAAATGGAATTGCAATGGTTGTTTTTCCATGATCTGCTGGTTCTACTGGGGTGGGGTAATATATACACTTGAGATTTCCTCCTATATTCTAGATGGAGAGGATAAGTGTCTCTCTTAAGTCATTGTGTTCTCTGTGGCCCACCAAAACCTTAAGTGTCCCAGTCTTTTTCCTTACCAGTAGTAAAGAAGAAGCACATGGACTGTTAATTTCCTCTCAAAACATGGCTGGTTCCTGCAGATGCTTCCTTAAACCCTCAACCTTAGCAGGTGAAACACATCTGATTCTCTCCTGGTTCAGGCACACCACTTGTTAATTTAAGTTTATCTATTATATTTGAAATTTTACCTCAATCTAAATCATGTGTCGCAAAGACTTCTGAGGCTTCCTTTTCTGTTTTACGAAATTTCTTTTCTACTCAGACTCAGTTAAGTGCAAGGTTTCAAAATCAGGAAGTGGAAAATTTCCTTCCTTCTTCTTTGCTGTGACAGGACTCCATATAGACAAGGCATCTTTCACACACAGTCTCACAAGCCCAGAATCTTGTATTTATATTTTATTCCTTCACGTCATGTAGGCCATGCAGTTCTAACTGTATAAATCCTGTATATGGAACTGACTGGCCTGCAAATACATGTAATCTGTATATGGGGGAAATTGTACAAAACTAACATAGAATTGCAGCTCATTCTTCTAATACTGGCATTAGAAGAAAGGCTATGCCTCTCCTTTTTGTGGTTGTCAAGGATTTCCCGCTCTTGAGACCTTACTGCCCAAAGAGCCTGGCCTTGGATTGTTAGCAGAATCTGTGCCTTTGATTCTGAGAACAGTTAACAAGGCTTCATGCCAACAGCTTCTCCAGAACTGTTCCTTCATGTACTGGTTAAAATCTTCTAATATCCTATTTTCCTCAAGAATTTCCACAGGCAAAAAAAAAAAGTCAGTTGATGTACATATCCTTAAATAGGCTTTTTGGGGTATTGCTCAGTTGCATCAACATTTTCACTTTTAGCCCTGAAACTGAATTAGTATTCCCAAGTGCAGTTTCTAGTGTGAGAAAATATTTTCTTGGGATAGCTTTCCTGCCTGCTCCAAAAGTTGCTAATTGGTGATATTATATTTTTGAAGAAAGATTTCAGGCAGGAATGGATACTGCAACTAGGGTATGCCCTTCTTGATAATAATCTGCTACAATTTTCCTGTTTCCCCAGATAAAAATGCTATGTCTTCTGCATCTGCAGGAGTGACTTCCAATATTGTCATTTCTTCCAACATTCCCCCCCCCAAAAAAACATGAAAGAAGATACTTTTTCTTTCTTTTCTTTTCCTTCATCAATTACTAAAAGAGACCATTCATAACACAAATGTGTCATACTAATGAAAGAGGAGTGCGTGAATATTTTGTGGGTGTTTTGTGGTCCTTGTTTGTTTAACCCTTCTTTTACTCATTGTCAGCTTGCCTAGGAAATTTTCCATCTAATTCCATTCTGGGGGCTGCTATCAGCAGCCAATCAGAGGCTGGGGGAATCAAGAATGTAGAAAGGGCCTGGATTGGTTGGGACCTTGTGATAAGCCATTTTTCAGGTGTCTGAGTGGGAACAATATAGTATTTTAAATGATACCTAAGTCTGTGATTCTGACATTTTACAGATTTCCATCCACCTCCAAATGAACTGCAAGATCCTTATAATCTTGATGATTCTCCGGGGAACTTGGATTATGTTGCAAAGATGAAGGAAGGCATCATCTTAGTTTATGAAAACAAAGAAACACTGCAACATAATGAGCCACGGAGTTTGCCTTATCCTGATCTGCAGACATACACTCTGGATCTCAGTCGTGTGCTAGCTCTCATTGCAGATGGCCCAACGTATGGCTTTGTTTTGCTTTAAGATTTACATAATATTAGCCTATTGTGTACTTTATTAGTTGCAGTAATAATAAATACTTTTGCTCTGTAAAGTTCCAGGGTACTTCTGGATTGAAAATGCCTGCTATGGTCAATGAAAGTTGTTGTCTATTAACTATGCTTAGGATTGAATCCCTGAGACAGTCAGTAGCTTAGATCTCCCAAAATGGTGTAGGGATGGTGAAAACCATGTATACAGTGGTACCTCTACTTATGAGCTGCTCTACTTATGAGCAATTCAAATTAAAAGCGGAAAACCATTGGCGTTTTAACTGCTGCCTTACAAATTTTAGATGTGGTCTGCTCTACTTAATTTTTTTATTTTTATTTTTTTTTTTAATTTTTTATTTTTTATTTTTTAGATACAGCTGCTCTATTTACAAGTTGTTTGACTTATGAGCATGCATTCAGAACGGATTAAACTCGTAAGTAGAGGTACCACTGTATATAGAATTTTATAGTAGTAATGCTTAGACTAAAACTTGGCTGTGTTTTATTTTTTAGAAATGTTTAAAAAGAATTTATTCCATTACTTCCTGTGCCTTAGAAGCTGACCTGTGTAAGTGAATCAGTCCTCTCGTTTTTGGCCATGCTCTAAGACTATAATCAAGTTATAATTTTTAATTCTTCCTCAGAAAAACCTACTGCCATAAGCGGCTCAACTTTCTGGGATCCAAGTTTGGTTTACATGAGATGTTAAATGAAATGTCTGAGCTTAAAGAGCTGAAGAGGAACCCTCACCGGGATTTTTACAATGTGAGAAAGGTAAGCATGATTTTACACGTCTTGGAACCCACTGAACAATCCATTTCTTGTTATTTTATCTATTTTATCTTGTTATTTAGCTATTTTATCTTGCTATTTTATTTTTCAAAAGAATAAGCTTCTGAATTCCCAGGCAATCTTTCAAGTATGTAGAAAACACAATTTTGGTTTTTGGAAACCACATTTTATTTCCATACTCTGATAGGGAAGGAATTAACCAAATTTGGTGCTAGAGAAACTAATGCTATATGGAATTTATTTAAAATGCCATTTCACAGATGTATTGGATCTCATGGCATTGTACGATAAATTGAATGCCCACTTGGGACCTTCCAAGTACATTAAAAAAATCCTTCCTGTTCTTTCTACTTCCTTAATATCATAATAATTTGGGCAGAAGGTTATGAATAGCCAGGCAGGCCACAAATAATAATTTACATTATGATCTGTTCAGTGTGGGCAGTATATAAATAAACAAATAATTAAATCTTGTTTAAGGTTCTGCTGAGACAGACTGTAAACCAAATGTCTGCATAGAAAAGAGAACGTTCTGACTAGTATATACATTTTAATCTAAATCTCATTCCACCAACTCCCTGTGAGGAAAATATATGAATATTTGTATTCCTTGCTTGTTTGTTCCTTTTCAGTGCATGTATTTAAACAAGTTGGGCTTGTGTTTAGTAGAGCTACATTCAGTGAAAAACATGTAAAGAACAATAAATGACTCCTAAGACTTACTCAGAAGGAAGGCCTGTGGGAGAACAGAAGTTAATGGGTTAATGAAACTAGCTTGTACCAGCTATTATCAGCAAGGCTTACCATGCCAAGGTGTTTAGGTCATGGTTATACTCTGTGCATGCTTTAGGAATACAAGTGCTATTGTTTCACTTTATCTCTGGTTAGCCAATGATATCAGCTAGATGTGGCTCCATGCATACACTTTGTGACCTAATTTTGTTCCTAATAAAACAATAGCACTTGTATTCCTAGAGCATGCGCAGAGTATATCCATGATCTAAACACCTTGGCATGGTAAGCCTTGCTGATAATAGCTGGTACAAGCCAGTTTCATTAACCCATTAACTTCTGTTCTCCCACAAAGGCCTGTTACCAGTGGCTGAAATCCCTAGTACAGTGATGGTAAGCCTATGGCACGGGTGCCAAATGTGGCCCTCGGAGCCCTTTCTGTGGACACCCGACATCGCCCCTTCACAGCCACCTCTATTCAGGTTAAATGGCTGTATTGGCACTTTGTGGAAAATTATGTAGTGGGTTTTGAATCACAGTTTGTGCACTCAGTCTCTAAAAGGTTCGCCATCACTGCCCTAGTACATCTCAACTAGAGTAGATCCACTGAATCAGTAGAAATTGTGCAGAAGTTGATTGACCAAATCCCCACTGACTCAGAGGGTCAGATGTAGTTGTGACTCATTAGTGGATTTCGGACATTGAGATTTGTGAGTAAGTAGACATTATATATATATATATACATACAGGCAATGGCTTCCTTCTGACATTCATTCACGTGCAAGCTGCATTCTTTGACATTTGATGGATTCAATGCCCAGAATCTTATTTAAAAACATTTTTCAGTTACAAAGTCAACAGAATATTTATATGTATATCCTTGCAAAGTAACTTCAGGTGATTTCCTCTGTAAGTAATCTATTAAGTAAGAAATAGGAGGTCTATCTCTTCCCTCACCCCCCACCCAGATAGCAATTTGGAACAAACCCTAATATGTTACACTTTGAATATATTTGATTATGAAAGCAAGCAAGGACCTACTAATTTCAGCATAAATTATATATAGAGAGAGTTTACATTTGATTTACTGTTATTGTTATTGAGGTAAATCACTCAAAGTGGCTTCATAGCTAAATGGGCAGTATAAAATATATGAAAAAATTATGAAAATCAAGAGAATCAGGGTGTGTTAGAACAAAATGACAACCTACAAAACGTTATCTGTGGCTGTGCATGTGTAGTTATAATAGGCTTAATAAAGTATTACTGGGTGATGTTTTTGTTGCTTCCTTTATACTTTTTCATAAACAGCATGTCCAGAGGGAGGGCAAACATATATAGTAATCTGGAAACCAAGTGAATGAGGGAGTTGGATACATTTAGCCTGGAGAAGCAAAAATGGAAAGTTGTTAGGAAAGCTGTCTTCAGTTATCTGAAGGGCTGGCACACAGAAAGTGAAGCAGGCTTCCCCCTGGCAGCTTCATAGGAAAAGATCCAAACCAATGGATTCAAGTTAGAATAAAGGAGATTTTGGGTTTTGTAAGTCTTGTATGACTGTCAGATACACCATCTCAGATGGCAGTGGATTCTCTTTTGTTAGTTGGACGACTCTCTGTCAGGGATGCCTTACCTGAGGATTTCTTGCATTAATAGTGGGCTGAACAAGATGATTCTTGGTCCCTCTTTGAAATGAACATTTCTACAATTCTTTGATAGCTGTCCGCACAGAGTGTTTGTCATCCTTGAGCCTAGATGCTCAGGTCACAGGAGTGCATTTGCAAAATTAAAACTAGTACACCAGTTATGCATGTTTCTTGAGAAACTGTGACCTCCCGGCTGGACTACGGTAATGTGCTCTTATGTGGGGCTACTATTGGAAAGTCTCAGGAAACTTCAACAAGTTCAGAATGCACCGGTCAGATTGCTGACTGGGGCGGGTTACAGAGATCACATTATACCCCTATTAAAGCAGCTCCACTGGCTGTCAATCATCTATCAGGCACAATTAAAGGTGCTGACCTTACCCTACAAAGCACAAAACAGTCTGGGTCCAATCTACCTTAAAGATCAAATATTGCAGTATGAACTGGCTTGGGTGCTAAGGTCATCAGGAGAGGCCTTTCTCTCCATCTCACCACCTTCACAGGTGAGTCTTAAGAACACATGAAAGGGCCTTCTCTGTTGCTGCCCCAGACTTTGGAACTCCCTCCCGCTGGAGGCCAGGACTGTCCCATCTCTGCTGTCTTTCCGGAAGCAGGCAAAGACCTTCCTCTTCAGGCAAGCTTTCCCTGAATGAGGCACTTCCTCCTATGTAACTTTATATGGCTTACCATACATGATTACATTGATTGATTTCATAAGAACACTAATGCTTTCCATGTTAATTTTCACCCCTCATAATGGATTTTTCTTTTCTTCTTGTGTGCTCTTTATAGCTCTAATGTTACCATTTAATGTTCTAAGATGCCTCTTCAAACTCCCTATTCTTAATTTGTTGTGGACTGTATATTGTCTCCTATTATTGTGAGCCACTTTGGGTCCTTTTCCAAGGAGAAAGGTGGGGTAAAAATATTCAAAATAAATAATAAATAAATAAAATATTGAGCAAGAAAACTCATCTTGGTTTTAGCAAAACCCTCCAGTGGGACCGGACTACCTGACAGAGCGTATCGCTCAGCGATCCACCTCATTTCGCCAGATCCAACTCGGGCCCAGCTTTCTCCGTGGCGGCCCCCAGCCTTTGGAATTCCATCCCTCCTGAAGTGCGCTCTGCAGAGTCCCTGCTGGCCTTCCGGAAGGCCTTAAAAACCCATCTCTTCCGGGAGGCCTTTGGCGATTCTTAGTTCTTTCTTTCATTTTTTTTTTTTTTTTTTAATCTGCCATTGCCAAGTCTTCTGAACGATATTTTTATCAGAGTTTTATGAGATTGATAGTATCAGGAACACTATCGGGTTTTTAGCTATATTGTGTGTACTGTTTGTCTGTTTTATTGTAATTGTTATTGCCATTTAGAAAACAAGCATTTTTAGAGATCTTTTGATATTAAGCGGGATATAAATACAATAAATAAATAAATAATAATAAATAAATAGATAACAGCTACTGGTGGCATGCCTTTTTATTAATTGCATCCATATGCATTTTCATTATGACCAGAATCAGCTAAGAATTAGGTGGGAGAGCTTTGTAGTTATCTCTAGAAAACAAGCAAGTCCTTTTTAAGCCTAGAGTGAAATTGTCAAGGAGTAAGTAAAGAAAACCAAGGGGCGTAGTGACTCAGAGGGCTAGAGCGCCGAAACTGTCAGCTGCAAAGTCGGCAGCTCGGTGGTTTGAATCCTGGGTGCCACGGAGAAGAGTGAGCTCCCACTGTTAACCCCAATTCCTCTCAACCTAGCAATTTGAAAGCATGTAACTGCAAGTAGATAAATAGGTACCATCATAAAAAGTGGGAAGGTAAACAGTGTTCTCTGTGCAGATATTCGTTCAGCCATACCGGCCACATGGCCACAGATTTGCACAACACTGGCTCCTTGGCTTTGAAACAGAGATGAGCGCCGCCCCTAGAGTCGGACATGACGGCATGTGCAGGGGAACCTGTACCTTTACCTAAGTAAAGAAAATATTCCTTCAGTTCTTGAAAGGCTTTTGCATTTGAAGAGTCAGGTGACCTTTAATAATAGAAACACTGGTTGTCACATTAATAAGTATTATTATGTGGTGTTAAGGCAATTCTGATTTGTATATAGAGCCATTCCAGGGTAATGTGTATCATATTATTCTGGGGGCACCCTGGGATTGTGCAGCTTGGCTCTTCTTCTGGGAGTGACAGCGAGATCCCATTATGCATGGCAAGATCTTTCATCTAGTAGATATGATAGTACTTTATCCAGCAGTATCTCATGCAGTGAATTTGATATGACAGCTATAAGGTGACAGAGCTTCCTACCAGATTGCATTTAGAAATGGCATTATGATTTCATACCAGAGGTTCAGGTTGCTTATTAATGGCAATCCAGCTTTACTAATTTTTGGTCATTTTATGAGGAGGTCTTCACAGGCTTTCCAAATATTAGATGATAGCTTAGAAAGATGTTAAATATTTCCTCCTATCTAATTCACGCAGGTCCCTGAACCAAAAAACTTGTGTACATTTCCTGCACTAATTTGCATACTATCTGTCAACAGCACTACTGCACACAATAGATAAGGTTCATTTAGAATATCAAATATAGAGTCTAAGGAATGTAGAAAAGCCAAGCCAAGTGTAACTACGAGACCTCAGACCTTTTTTTTGCCCTGGAATGCATAAATTAATACCACTTTTGGAAGGCACATTGGTAAACTATGCAGAATGTTAAATGGTGCATACACATTAGTGGATGTATCTATTTCTTAATATGGATAGACGTACAGGTAATGTAGATGAATATGGATTTTACATTATTGACTATAAGACACAATAGGATATGTTGATTTGATGCAACAGGCAGCTCTGTATGTGGCTGCAAACAGCTTGTTTTCTCTGGATTCCAAAGAGGTTGTTGCCACACTTATGTAAGAAAAGTAGCTGTCATTCCTGGAAATAACGATTAAGGCAGCAAGCAGAAATGATGAAAAGTATTTCAAATGAAAGTCAGCCTCAGGTTTCCTTAAGTGGGTGAAGTTAAGGAATTATTTGTGAATCTCATGATCATGTGCATCGAATTTAATTATAGTGAAAACTGTATTTAATATTTCAGTGGTATCAAATATTTTGTTGCCCCCCCACTTCCCTAATTTTTGTATCATCATGCTTCATGAAACATTCTGGAGAGTCTGAAAGTTTGTGCTACTTTTTGTGACATTTTAGTGGTCATAAACTCTTAGTGGCTTTGTGTTTTATCAGATTATCTGTATAGTATGTTTAAAGTCTACAGGCTTTACATATTGATGGATCTTGTGTGTGTGTGTGTGTGTGTGTGTGTGTGTGAAGGATGTGTTGAAGCTTAGTTCTTTGTTTCCAATGAATAGCGTCTACATGCAGGCCATGCTGGAACAGTTGCATAGCCAAACTGCTGTTTGATTTAATTTTATTTTTTTGTACAAATCTAGATATTTTCTATCGGTAAGATAGCCATGTTTTCTTGGAATAGGCAGCTAATGGTCTATTTCTTGTTTAATTGTTTAATTAAACAAGATTTAATTCATCTTCTGCTTTTTAATCAATGGTAAATTGAAGTTAGCTGAAGCTTTTGGGATCTTTTGTGTAATGGCATGGCAGTTCTGTATGAAGCCCCTAGGTAGAAAAACTAGTCATGTTTACATGGAGGTTCTGGACTCAAAAGGTGTCAGGATTCCTTTTATTGAAGTGCCAGAGGAGCATATATCATAGACTGCTTGTTATAGTAATATAGGTATTACTGGCTGTTCTAAATGTAGATGATTTATCTGTCTTGGTGACAGATATGATACATATATGCACATAAAACTATCAAGTGCTATCTGCATCATTGATACGTTGGAAGGTGCTAAAATTGTTTCGTGTGCTGGAAACCACAGAAGACTGGATGAAGTGAAGTGCCAGAGATATATGACAGACAGGTTGGTGGAAAGTGGCCAGAAGAGCATGTGGGTTTGTTTTGAGAAAACTGAAAGTAGCTCTGCTGTTCTACTTTATCCTTGTGGTTTTTTTTTTTTTTTGTGTGTCTGTCCCCTTAATGCCATCTTTTGTATCACAGCTCCCATGGCAGATAATAGCAGTTTTAAATAAAAGAATAATACAACTCAAAAACAAGTTTAACACTGAATGAAATTAAAAGCATAGTCTCAAAGGAACTGAAAACACAATTTAAGACCACATAATTAAGAAAAGCATAACTTTATCTGTTAGCAAATCCTGTCCTCAACAGCCAGTCATGCAGTGGCAAGTTGGCTATGTTCTCTCTCCTGGTGGTCAAACCTGATCACTAGAGCGAATCAATTTCTCCCCAGAGACCATTGCTGATCCACAGAATCATAGTGTAAATTTATTTTTTGTTCCTTTCACTTTGTGTGAAAAGCCAGTCAAAGCTAAAACTGCAGGCAGTTTCTTGATCAACACTACAAATAAGCAATGAAAACATTTATTTAAAAATTAAGGGAAATATTTATTGCATCAGTGATGGTCTAACGGATACAAAAATAACAATAACTTCACTTCCGCTACACGTGCTCAAAGGTGCAGGGGAACTATTCAATTTGCCAATGTCCTGAAGTGGTTCATTCATTAAGCCGCTTAACTATACCAGAAACTGATAGTGGAGGGAGCCATACTAATATAGGGTTGCTTGAAGTAAGTAAGCCATTTGGATGTGAGGAAGGGACAAAATGCTTCCCCCACAACCTCAAGGAGATTCATTGGACTGTACTAGCCTGCTCCAAAAGGGGCAGCGTAGTCACAGCTCTAGTTGTCTAAGGGCTGCCTGAGCAAAAGAAGTCCTTGTTACTTGGAACAACAAAATGGAGGAGGGCAAACTTGCCTATCTTAGCAGGAAGTTCCAAAGCCTGGAGGCCCCTCCTAAGGAAGTTCGCCTTGAACAGGGACAAGGTACAGTGGTACCTTGTATAAAGGAATTGATTCGTTCCAAATGAAATTATGTTAAGCAAATTTTCCTTTATACAAATCTCCCATAGGAATGCATTGAAAACAGAGTAATCCCATTTTATGTTGTACGGATTCGCCCCATAGGCGGTTATGTTAAGCAAGTTTTCCCCTATCTCTGGAATTTTTTTATGTTGTACAGATTTTATGTTATACAAACTGTTTGTTATACAAGGGTCCTTCGATAGGGATTCTTGATTATAACTAGGGATGGGTACAAAACAGAAAAATAGTATTTCGTTTCGTTTCTAGAGTAGTTTTGTTTTGTTACAAAATGAATTTTAAAGTAGTCTTGTTATGAAATGAAATGAAACATTATGCTCCTCTGGGTCCTAAAGGACCCAGGGGAGGAAGCAATTTTAGGTAAACCCTTGAAATTTGGAAAGGTTTGGGGGTCACAGAGACGAGTTATGAAATTCCAAAGGGGGTGCCCCTAGGAAAATACCGTTCTCATTGGAATAGGAAGCTGAACAGGTGAGAGATACCGCCACTGCCACTTCCCATTATTCTAATTAAAAAGGTTTTTTAACTAGGGGCACCCCCTTTGGAGCTTCATAACTCAGCTTCCTGAACCCCAAACCTTTCTAAATTTCAAGGGGTTACAGGGGAGAACTTGAGGAAGCTCCCCTGCCATTTCCTCTAGAATGAATTGTTTCGTTTTATAGGGGGGAATGGCATTTCATTTCATAACAAAATGCGTTGTAACCTTACAACACAATGAAACAGCATATCATTTTTCGTAAGGTGTCCATCCCTAATTATAACAAATACAAACAATATTGCTGTGAGGTTAATACCTATTTAATGAACTACAGATAGTATATCAGAAAAAGAAGTGTTTTTTGGGAAAAACTGAGGAATGGACCTAAACTACAGACATTATTTGGGTTGTTGTTAAAGAGAAAGTGAGTAAAAATGCACTGATCCTGTTTTAAAAGAAGAAAGCAAGGAAACACCTTCCCTACATGAAAGGTGTTTCTACACAGTTGAATACAAGCACTGTATAGACTGAGAACAGATCTTTGCACTTCACAGATAATAGTATAGTTAGAGATTGTCCTTGAGTTGTAGACTTGGCAGTAGTTACTTGGTTCAAAAACAGTTATTTATTTATTTATTTATTTATTGTATTTATATCCCGCTTAATATCAAAAGATCTCTAAGCGGCTTACAAAGCCGAAATGGCAATAACAATTACAATAAACAGACAAACAGTACACACAATATAGCTAAAAACCCGATAGTGTTCCTGATACTATCAATCTCATAAAACTCTGATAAAAATATCGTTCAGAAGACTTGGCAATGGCAGATTAAAAAAAAAAAAAAAGAAAGAACTAAGAATCGCCAAAGGCCTCCCGGAAGAGATGGGTTTTTAAGGCCTTCCGGAAGGCCAGCAGGGACTCTGCAGAGCGCACTTCAGGAGGGATGGAATTCCAAAGGCTGGGGGCCGCCACGGAGAAAGCCCGGCCCGAGTACTGGACTTCCGGGCTTCTCGAGGAGTGGCGACCTTGCGCTCGCGCCTGCCGAACGGGACGGGCCGAGGTGGATCGCTGAGCGATACGCTCTGTCAGGTAGTCCGGTCCCAAGCCATGGAGGGTTTTATAAACTAAAACCAAGACCTTGAATCTAATCCGGGCTGCAACGGGCAGCCAATGCAGGCGGGCCAGAACTGGCGTTATATGATCGAACCTACGCACACCGGCCACCAGCCTGGCCGCCGCATTCTGTACCCGCTGCAGACGCCGGAGAAGAGTCAAGGGCAACCCCATGTAGAGGGCGTTACAGTAGTCCAGCCTCGAGATCACCAGTGCTTGGACCACTGTTCTCAGAGAGTTCGCGTCGAGGTACGGGCGGATCTGGGCGATCCGACGGAGATGGAAATAGGCGGACCTGGTCACAGACGCCACCTGGGATTCCATGGAAAGCGCCGGGTCCAGGAACACGCCCAGATTCCGCACCCTCTCCGCGAGCTGGAGGGAAACTCCCCCCAGACAGGGGAGGGGGCCACCGTACCCCGACGGCGAGCTCCCAAAGAACATGACCTCCGTCTTCTTAGTTCAAGAACTTGGCTTTTTTGTTTCCTTTTGGAGACAAAAAAAGATGTTTCTGTTGAATCACAGTTTTGAATTTGTTTTATCTTGTAATTGCTTCTGCTTTGCGTGATTTTATTGTCGATACATCTAATGTGGCTTTAAAATAATGTTATTTATTATGATGTGGGATTATGGGATTTGTGGGCTGCCTTGGATATTGTGAAATAGAAGGGTGAGGTAGAAATTATTTAAATGGATATATAACATTTTCTTGAGAAGATGGATAAAGCATGCTGCTGTCACGGTTGGTTTCTGTGAGGATGAGCTTGTGTGTGTGTTGTGTTGTTACAGTCGTAGCTGAACTCTTTGTGACCCCATGCCCATGGAGTTTTCTTGGCAGGAATACTGGAGTGGTTTTGCCAGTTTGTACTCCAGGTGCCTATAGCACCTGGTATTCCCTGGTGGTCTCCCATCCAAGTACTAACCAGGGCTGACTCTACTTAGCTTCCGAAATCAGACGAGATCGGATGTGCTTAGGGCATCTTAGATTACTACAAATGCATCTGCGTAAGAGTAGAAGTAACAGAACTGGCATGATTTTGTTCACTATGCCCTCTTTAATTATATTTCATATTCATAAATATATTATTAAAGCATGCAAGATCTTCTGCTTAAAATTTGTCCTAATTCAGACATCCAACAGTATTTAAATATGTTGAAGTATACTTAATTTTTGTAGTATTGAATGAAGATTGACCTTGCATTGAAAAATCCTTGTAATCAGGGTAGCAATGGAATACACTGTATTTCATTTTAATATGAATGTTCAATGGAATTTAAGGAAACATTTGGATTCATGTGGGAGTAAATAAGTAGCTATTGCAAAGTGTATTTTATAGAAAATTCAAGAAAGATCCAAGTCATGTACAATGAATTACCTATAATGGTTATAGTGACCTAAACTTTAATGACATGTATCTGGACTCAACTTTTTGTGTGAGCTGATTTGCAAAGTAAATTTCTCACCTTCAGATTTTAAACTGTGATTGTGCATAACAAGTATATGCTAATGAATTTTCTGAGACGGAACACTAATCAACTCCATGACATTTACTACCTTCTGAAAACCCCAGGAGCTTCCTTCAGCAGCTGTTTTAAGCTTGAGAGGTCATTTTGACCTTTAAATTAATTTGTTGCTCTTTCTGGATTGACATTTTATTGGATACACATTCAAGAAGATAATGATGCAACCTGAGCATTCATTGGAAACATTAACAATAAATGATTCCAAGAAAATGGCTCTCGTGTTGGGAATTTTTTTAAAAAGAAGACATGGTTTCCTCAGCTCACAAAAATACTCGAAAGTATTTGAAAAAATTCTCTTTGAGTACAATTGTATGCAAGCTTATCTCAGTGAGTCTTACTCTCTTGGAAATGTGTTTCAAGATTACAGCTCCATAGTATTATCCAAAACATGTCAACTGAGGAGTAACTTCCATTGTGTTCTTAGATTGACTCCTAGATAAATGCATAAAATAGCAACCTTAAGATTGTATGCTGTCTTGATTAGCATCAACATGTTTACAAGTTTACCTAAATTTGGATGGTGTGTTCAGTAGTCTACCACTTATTAGTTTCATGCAACCAAAGGAAAAATATTATATTGCCAGAATTATGAATTACAGCAATAATAATATGTTCAAAGCTATTGAATCTGGATTTTCTTATTTTTTTTTCTCCCCTGCATTAGTGAATATGGATGTACCTGAATTTTCAAACCTGTCTTTCTTTTACTGATTTTCTTATGCATTTACTCTGTATTATAATTGTAATCACAGTCTGCTAGGTAGGACTCCAGCTCCTATGAGTTTCTTGTAACTACAGTACTTACCGGTAGTTATAGGAATGATAATATGCCTGCTTGAAAATAGAAAGCTTTCATCACTGTTACTCTAAATAAACTACAGAAGAACCACGGAGTGTCCTTTCAACAAAGTTTAACATATCTAAGCTATTAATACACACAGAATCGGCTCTGAAACTTTAAACATAGCCTAGTTCACATAGTTCACATAGTTCACATAGACTTAGTGTTTATAACTACTTATAACCTTGTAGCTTTAATGTAATTTTGTCTATTAATGCTGTAAGATGTCCCTCAATTCCTTGTTCTCAAATACTTGAACATGTCTTAATTGTTTTGGACTGTATATTATTCCCTCATTAAGCCGCCTTGAGTCCTTTTCCAAGGAGAAAGCATCATAGGTAGGCTGAAGAACTAATAAGCAAAGGGTAACTTCCACTGAACTCATCAGTTGGCTCACATGTACTTGTAGCTTTTGATAACTCAATGTGTGTTGACTGGTAGACTGGTTTTGCCAACAGATTTCATGATAAAGTGCTTTGGCCTAGGTGGCATGTTGTGTGTGTGGTTCAGTTTGTGATGTCTTGTTTACACAGGCAGCCATAAAGCAGTGTACATCCATATGGAATTGGCCCCAACAGATTGTCATGCTTACTTAAACTGAGTATTGTGGCTATTTAGGACAAAATTGTTCTTGGTGTATAGGTGATTACATTTCATTGTTTTTGCATTCTTAGAGGCCAGAACTGCGTGAACAACTTAGGCACAGGGAACTTTCCTTCCTCTATAGCACCATCGTGTAGGCATCAATAAAGATGATGTAAACCTGTAAATCTGTTCCTATGCACAGAGTATTTTGTTTTTCATCAAGGCACATATTATTAAATGTAGTTCACTTCACTTGGAGAAAAGGCCTAAATCAGGTGGACGTTCTGTTCTTTAAAAACCCTCATGCTTCATACAAGAGGAATGTAGTTTACATAGTGCTTTGGCTGGAACTTCTAGTGCGAACCAGAGCAGCATGACACAAATAGAAGCTTGATGTCTTAATACACAGAGTCACTTTACATGGTGCTATGAGTATTGCGTGGTTTATATTAATGAGGTAATGTTGTTTGTATAAATGACTCTCCATGGGTGATTTTTAGGGTGATGTTTGAGTTAAATGCAGATCTTTCCTCCTGTCCATTAGGTTACTGCCTCTTTATGGCCTGAGGAGGGTTAGAATCTGTTTTATGATTGCCCATTGCCATAGTATCCAGTACTGTTTTTATTATTGTGACCGTTCTCCAGACTCAGCAGTTCTCAGGCTCTATGCAGACTCCTACTATTGTTGGAGTCCAACTTGCTGTTTCTCTTTTTAGCTGAGGGAGGGAGATAACTTACATTCTGCTAAACTAAGTGGATCCAGAACATTCTTTAACAACTAGTTCTAAAAGCCAATTCTAAAGGCCAGGAATTTGTACTGTCTTTAGAAAAATGTGCAAAACTGGATCAAATTGGGACATTTGTGCAATTTTGGAGTGACTGTGGATGGAATGAATTGCTAGTGGTTTCTCATGGAGCAGAACAACATCTACCATGGACCTTTCATGTTCCATCTAGCTTTTGTGGTTTTTAATGAAAGACATGCCAGATGAATGTAGAGTGAAGTGGAATACTTACATTGTCGTTGCTGCCTTGGATTGGCATTCCGGTTTCCTTTTTTGCTTTATGACTGGGAGATAACTAAGTTGACTGCAGGGATTAAGCGTGTTTGTGATGAAAGCCTGTATTTCCCTTATATGGGCTTTTATTGGCAAGGTCAAAATTAGCACAGGTCTGTCTTTCTTCTTCCTTCCCTTCTGCCTTTTCCCCTTCATAATGATGGTGCAAATCCCACTGCCTGCTGGCTTTGTGCAGTTGCTAGAAAGGTGCTTGTTAGAGATGGGTACAAACGAGTTCACTCCATTTCCCCCAATTCATTAATGTGGCAGCAAAGATGCTGCTTTTACCTTCCCCGACCTCTTCTGGCTCAATCAGCCACTCACTTGACTAGTGTGCTAACTTCCTGGACTTCCTCAGCTGATCCTCCAGTCCCAGTCACAGCTCAGGCTTCTTTGGGCCTTTTTACACGACCCCTAAGATCTGCTGGTCCCTTAAATTCGGACCAGAGATCTTGAGGGATTGTTGCTGTTCCTCCGTCCCCACCCGCTCTGCACTTCTTTGTTCTGTCTGCGTGAGGGGAGGGAGAAAAAAAGCCTTAGACAGGGACAAAAGAATGCATTCATACCTCCGGTGCCGGTGGAGGTTGCTCCGACCTCCGTTTACTTCCTGGTTCCTCTTTAAGGGTCGGAGGCAAAAGAAAAACAACAGAAAGAAGCGAGGAGAGCTCAGGCACTCTCCGCATCAAATATTTTTCACCATCAAAAAGCAGGTACAAGAAAAGTGCGCTGGGTCGCGCTAAAGTGGGTGGGGTCGCACTTAATTGTCTGCAAACTCCGGAGCTGGTGGGTAAACATTTTTAAGGTCCGGAGCTTGCAGCCATTTCCGGTGGAGCTTAGGGGTCGTGTATAAACGCCCTTTGTCCCACCTTCTTGGCTGATTTCCCACTCAGACAAAAGGGAAGGGCAGAGGAGTCTCTGCTGCTGCTTGTGACTGGGAGATTAGCCAAGGAGGAAGCAAGCAAGCTATATCTGGTGATCAGCTGAGGAGGCAGGGAAAGTCACTGAAAGGCCATGGGTCTGGTAGAGCGCTTATATCGTTGTGCCATTTTTTGAGGCACAGGGGGGTTGTCAGGGGGTTGGGGCATCCATGCTAGAGATAAAAGGGCCTTCATAGAAATACTGTTGTAGATTCCTGTCAGATGCGCAGCTGAGAGGGAATCAGTCTAAAATCCCTGTGGAGATAGTTTCCATAATAGGGGTACTGTTAGAAAGAAAGTGTCATGGTATGTGCACCAATCAGAAGGGCATACTGCAGATATTTTCTCTTGGAGAGCAGTAAGCACAGGACAAAATAAATGATGGAGACCCTAAGAATACACAACCACAACAGAGATGCCCAGGCTGGGTACAGTACTGGTATTATGGCTTCTGAAGTAGTGTTTTGTAACACGCTATCAAAATAGTGCTTGATATTTTTCAAATTATCTTTTATTCCAGTACCAGGGGGTTAAGAGTAAAATGTATATATGTTACGACAGGTGAGTAATAATGATCTTGTTATGATTTCAGGTCGACACACATATCCATGCTGCTGCATGCATGAATCAGAAACATTTGCTGAGGTTCATTAAGCATACTTACCAAACTGAGCCAAACAGGATAGTGGGAGAGAAAAAAGGAAAGAAAATCACATTGAAACAGTTGTTTGAAAGTCTCCATATGGATCCCTACGACCTCACAGTAGATTCATTAGACGTTCATGCGGTAAGTACATTTTAGTAAGTAGACAAAACTGAAAATAAAGGTCGGGGTTGGGTAAAGTTATTGCACGAAGACAGAAAGATTTTTATTGCATCAATTCTACAGAGGGAAACATTACCTGGGGTCTTGTGTTAGATAATACTCTACTGTATTCTGAACTAAAGAGCCTCGTGGTGCAGTGGTTAAACTGCTGTACTGCAGCTGTAACTGTGCTCACAACTCTGGGTTCAATTTCAGGTAGCAGGCTCAAGGATGACACAGCCTTCTATCTTTCTGAGGTCAGTAAAACTGGGTACCTGAGGAGTAGGTGGGGCAATATGTAGCTTGCAGAGAGTGCAGGTGGTTTACAATTTATGGGGCTGTATATAAGCAGATAACTTTTTTTTGCTTTAAAGCTTTCTTTCATATGTTTATATTTTACATTTGCAGATACGAACATAAGATATTCCTGGCATAAAGTTGGGCACAAAATGTATTTATTATGAACTTAAATAATAGGCAGCAATGTGTCATGTAATGCAATGTGTTTGGGAAGAGTTTGGTTTCCATTCTGAAATCAAACTGCCTAACGTTAAAATAGTGTCTTATTTTTAAATAGAACCATCTCTTCTTCCCTTCCATCCCTTCCCTTCCCCTCTATTGAAGGTCAGCAGGTCCTACAGAATGCAATGGAAGAGACAATAATACAAGCACTCAGGCTGAAGATTTGTGTCTGAGAAGGGTCCGACATGGCATTTAACTGGAAACTCTGCTTTAAAAAACCCCAGTGTTACATTAATACATGATCACAATATGATGTTTAAAACTTATATTCAGTTTCTGTTATTTAATACATATTTTTAAATTTTATCTTTCTTAGGATCGCCAGACATTTCATCGGTTTGATAAATTTAACTCCAAATATAATCCAGTTGGTGCAAGTGAGCTGAGAGACTTATATCTGAAAACAGAGAATTATCTTGGAGGTGAATACTTTGCTCGTATGGTGAAGGTAAGACGCTTTCCGTCACGCAATGTCTGTTGTGTGCAGTGAGGAAGAAGTGAAGGAGCATGATGCCCTGTCAAATGTATTACTGGCAGTAAGTGCCAAAGACCAGAGGCACTGAGACTTGCAAGCATGTGAACTTCCATAGAGACCATGAACTCCTGTGTGTGAAGGGCACCATCCATACAAGTTGGACAAGTTGTGTAATCTGGCTGTGCTGTTGTGATTCAGTGCAAAGCAATGTGAGCCTAAGTGACAAGATTCAACTCTTAGCTTCCATTATGAGGAGCAAACCAGATGTGATGTTATTGGTATTGACACAATTTTATTCACACTTGATAGCACATCTACTCTGACCCTTAAGGGGGGGGGAAGTGTCTCAGGAATACAGTGGATCCTTGTATAACAAACGGTTTGTATAACATAAAATCTGTACAACATAAAAAAATCCAGAGATAGGGGAAATTTGCTTAACATAATTGCCTATGGGGAAAATCCGTACAACATAAAAATGGGATTACTGTGTTTTCATTGCATTCCTATGCGAAATTTGGATAAAGGAAAATTTGCTTAACATAATTTCATTTGGAACCAATTAATTCCTTTATACAAGGTACCACTGTATAGGTGGATATCATTGTGGAAACAGTATATGCTATAAAGCAAGTGTGGGATGCCTTTTAACTTTGTGTGCTCTTTCTTTGTCTTTGTTTTAAAGTAGAAGCTGTGCAATTTGCTGGGATGTATTTTGCATTTTAAAAAATATTTCTTCTCTGTGTGGATCTGGGAGGGATCATTATAGGGCCCACCAGAGCGCTGCTTTCTCAGAGCACACAGGCATGTGTATCAGACTGTTTGATAAACAAAAGGTCTGTGTGTCCTTTCCAGAAATGCAACGAATGGGGCAAAGACTGCATTAACAAGAAAAGATTTGGTATGCCTCATCTGAGCTAACCGATCAGTGTTAAATGCAGTGTGCTGTAGTATGCTGCCTCAACAATATAGGAAATCAGCTGCAAGACTCTGCCACTCACTCTGCTTAGTGTCGTTCTTCATAAGCGACCAGCAGGCACTAGATGTTATATGAGAAACTACGTAGTGTTTCTCCAGCATGACCTGGGTTGAATTCTGCTGTAACTCTTCAGCTTGCATGTGAAAGTGTCAAATGGCTCATCTTGCAAATTCTCAATTGCTGAGAGCTCTGCACTATGCATACTACCACACATGATTTATTTGATGCAAATAGGATCGTTGTTCCTTCAGGGTCCACATTCCTGAAAGTTGCTTAACTGTAACCTTCCCTTCCATTTATGTATCTATGTTTGATTACCGTGATTCACTATTGTGCTCTGGGACTGTTTTGCAACATCCCGTTTAATGTAACATCTGCCAGCAACAGCTAGCAACAGTGTGCATTGCTGATGGGATGAATAATCTTCTGTACAGTTGTTTGGCAGCATTCCTGGTTATGGGATGTAACCTTTGAGTTGCAGTGGGCTAGTATGCGACTGGCCAGGGTAACAGGGATATATAAACAGTCCTACTTTATCCTATGAAATCTAAATGGACTGAACAGGACTTCTGCAAACGCATTTCCTACTTTTGCTTACAAAGAAAAGCTTGAGGGGCTTCATTTTTAAAATATATGTGAATCCCATTTCCCACAACTTCTGAGGCAGAAAGAGCCGCATAACTTTACAACAGAGGGAGGGCGAGAGCTGTTGAAAATATTTCCTCCACGTGAAATAGGTTGGTTCCAGAGATCCTACGAACAGAATGTTGACATGGAATGTTCCTAACAACTAAGGGAGAACAGTGCTGAGCCAGACCAAAGTCCTGTCTTGTCCAGTATTTTGTTCACACAGTGACCAGCAAGATGGCTATGGCAAGCCCACCAGCAGGCATAAAAGGCAACTGCACTTTCCCTGTTAGGCTCACCAGAGAAGGTAGATTCCTGCCTCTGAGACTGGAGATAAACATAAGCATCCTCGAATTGCCTGGGTGATAAGAAAGATGTCAGTTCTCCATCTGGTGCTTCAGATTCATACCTAAAATGACAATTATCCTGATTTCAGACAATGAAGGAGTTGACTCAGGGGTCCTCAACCTAAGGCCCCGGGGCCGGATGCGGCCCCCCCAAGGTCCTGAATCCGGCCCCTGGGACCAATTGCAACCCCACCACCTACCCCCTGTTTTGTGAGCAAGCCAGGCTCCACAGCTGCTTTTGGACTGTGATCCGGCCCCAGTGGTGTCTGGGTGGTGGTGGACCGGCCCGCTGTTTGAAAACTTTGAGGTCCCCTGAGCTGACTTGTCAAATTCCCATTCATTCAGTAAGCATACTATAGTGCTTTATTATGCTAAGCAACAGGGCTTCAGCTTGTGTGTCGCTATGAATGAGCTGAGGGGGAAATCCAGTGGATATGGGTAAATTGCAAACACATACAATGCTTCTATGGACCCTGAGATAATGGATCAGCCGTCTGGATTACTGATAAACACTGAGCATATTTTCATAGTAAGATATGTGTTTAGGTTTTTGTTGACAACATGGCATGCGGCTCCTAAGAGACAAGTAATCAAGATTTATTTTGAACAGGAAGTTGCCCGTGAATTAGAAGAAAGTAAATACCAGTACACTGAACCTCGACTGTCTATTTATGGACGCTCTCCAGATGAATGGCAGAATCTAGCTAAATGGTTCATTAGACACAAAGTGTATTCACCTCACATGCGCTGGATGATTCAAGTTCCTAGAATCTAGTAAGTAAAAAAATGTAAAGGTAAATAACATGTTTCATTATATATACAAATAAATAAATAAATAAAAATAAATAAATAAATAAATAAAAAGACAAAAAGTGTCATTTTGCTATATTTTAATGTAAGATTTCATGGACAAATGCACTTCCTCAAACAGGAAGTGGATTAGTCCACAAAAGCTCACACTAACATATAGCAGTAGCCTCTAAGGCAGTGTTGGCGAACCTATGGCATGGGTGCCAGAGGTGGCATTTGGAGCCCTTTCTGTGGGCACCAGACATTGCCCCTTCACAGCCACCTGTGTGTGTGTGTGTGTGTGTGTTGTGTCGTTAAGTCGTGACCAACTCTTCGTGACTCCATGTCCATGGAGTTTTCTTGGCAGGAATAGGTTTGCCAGTTCCTACTGCAGTCGCCTACAGCACCTGGTATTCCCTGTTGGTCTCCCATCCAAGTACTAACCAGGGCCGACCCTGCTTAGCTTACAAAATCAGGTGAGATCGGATACGCTTAGGGCATCTAGCTACCTGTATTCAGGTTAAATTGCTGTATTGGCAGTTCTGCGAAAAATTAGTGGATTTTGAATCACACTTTTGGCACTCGGTCTCTAAAAGGTTCACCATCACTGCTCTAAGGTGCCACAATGGTTTTTTTCTTTTTTTTTTTTTTTCTTTTTTTTTTTTTTTTGACCTTGATGCTAGCAGTCTAATATGACTACATTTTATTAGTAATGTTCTAAGGCCTGATTATAACTTTAAAAATAAATAAATAAAATTAGATAAATAATTTCCCTATTTTTTACAATGAAAACCAATGGAAGTTCATTGAACTACAGTAAATAAGATGTATTGCTAGGTGGACATCCAGAAGATTTAGCTGTTAGTATCTTAGGATGAGGAACAAGGGGTGCAATTCCTAATTCTAAATGTTTCCCTTTGTAAATACAGGAGCTAACGTTCTGAGCCATGATTATTTGCTAGAAAGTACGTGACATGACTAGAATGCAGTATCTCTAGAGTTGAAAAACAAGTCTACAAGACCTAACAAGTGTCCACAAGCCACACTATTCATGGAGAGGAGGCTGCTAGCCCAATTTTCCTATTCAGCATAATACAAACAAGCCTGATCGTCTAACAGTCATTCAGACTGAAGGTAGCAAAATGAGGGATTTCAGGACTGAACTGCGGACAGAGCTTTTTTCCTTTTAGCGTAGACACGGGGTGAGTTTGCATAGACCAATAAACCTTAACTCACAAGCAGGAATGTGCCTCCATAAAGTGCTTGGCTGGTGCTGTCCCCCTTTTACATTTCCCCCCTCCCCTATAGGTGGGAAGAGGAGTGAAACAGAACTTAATTTTCACGTTGGCCATAGCTTTATGTGCGAAGTTAATTTTCTGTGACTTTGCTCAGTGCACACCATGGAAGCCTGTGTGGTTTTTAAAAGTGTTCCTTGTCACCATCTTTAAAGAACACCCTGACATCTGTTGCTGGCCAATCAGTGCTAGAAGCCTTGACAGCTACTAATGACACGCCAGTCTTAGGGCTTGATGGGCAGCCAAAGTAGATTTGCTGGAACTGCCCTGCTTTAATTCCTTGCATTAAAATAGAAAGGGAAAACACCAGGAGGGACATGTAAAACAAACAGTTCTGCACCAATTTTCAGATACCCTGCAGTAAAAAGCAACACCTCTCTAGCAGACTCCTAGTTTGCAATTATATGCAAACCAGGAGTTCTACTTCAAAATAAACTCCCATCAATTGTTAAATGAATCAACATGAAATTCTATCACTGTATATTTGTGGTTTTGTTAAAGCTAGCAATAATTTATTTTGAAGTAAAGTCCCCCCATGGCTTGGAATTGTCAACTGAAGTCTTCTGAATTCATTCTGAAGGCTGCTGACCCATACCTCTTCTCAGTGGCTCCACACATCTTATATGGGCATGTGGGTAACATTTGAGTCTAGCAAGAAAAACATGATCAGGATTCTACTGCAAATTTCCACTTAGCTCTTTCCCTCATGCAAGTGTAAATAGGCAGGAGGCAACTGGTCCTTATCTAAGAAAGTAAATCATATCTGCTTACACTGATGGCAGTGAGGTCTGGTTCAGACAGGTCACTACTAGGCTTGTTAGCTGACCTGATTTTAAAAGCTTTATCACCTAAATGCAAGTATAAAAAATACAGTAACCACCCCCCACCTATCACAGGGGTTAGGGACCCGACCCAACCCAACCCGCGAGAATTGAAAATCCGTGATATGTGGATGCAGGGTCGGGTCAGGAGTGGGGGCCTGTTCAGGGCCTCTTGTACTTACCCCAGGCCTCGCTACCTTGAAAGGGCCTCCAATGGCTTTCCCGGGCCATCGGAGGCCCCTAAAGTGCTTCTCGCTGAACCGGAAGTGACGTCCGGGAAACCAGAAGTGACCTCTGGATCGCTGGAAAGCACTTTGGGGCCCTCTGAGTGCCGTTTTGGGCATGTCAAAGGACTCAGAAATGCTTTTCTGTGAACTGGAAGTGACTTCCGGTTCACTTCCAGTTTGCGGAAGAGGATTTGAGTCCTCCAACATGCCCAGAAAGGCCCTTGGAGCCCCCCCCCAAGTGCTTTCTAGTGATCCGGAGGTCACTTCCAGTTTTCTGGAAGTCACTTCTGGTTTGGCGGGAAGCACTTTAGGGGCCTCCGACAGCCCGGGAAGACTGGTCAGAGGCCCGTTAGGGGCAGCGCGAGGCCTAGAGTAAGTATAGGAGGCCCAAAACAAACCTTTCCAGCTTACCTTAGAGGGTCCCCCCCAATATATTGCAGTCTCACAATATACTGGGACCACTGTATATGAACCATGAAAGGGCGAGGGGTTACTGTAACAGTGAAACCAGGTTAATTAAAATGAGTCAATAACATGCACTGTATGCTAAAATTGTATCATCACCCAGACAAGTGGAGAAGTTTTTCCAAATATATCTTGAACTCCTTGGTTTACAAACAAACAAACAAACAAAAACATCCAGCTAGGGTATGCTGTTGCTTCAGTATGCACTCATCCTGGGCACACATAGTCTGGTGTGGCTAAAATGTCAGGCTGGGATTTCCCCCCCCCTTCCCGCCATCTGCAAAGCCACGCTTTACTGCCTAGTCTGGCTACTTGTGTTTAACTGTTTTAAACTGCTTAATTGTCTATGTAAAAGTTGTTATTAGTATTTCTTATGCTGTGAACCGCCCGGAGTTCCTCTGGGAAGATGGGCGGTATATAAGCTCAATAAATAAATAAATAAATAAATAAATAAATAAATAAATAAATAAATAAATAAAATCTGCACTCAGTTATGAAACTTACACAAAAGTTAAGTTTTGATTGCTGAGAATTGTGCTACAACTAAATCTTCTCCAAGCTCTTCATGCTCATGACTCACACAATTGCTTCCATAAATAATTCAAGTATTCTGTGTCCCAAAGGCCAGGAAAAAAGCAAAATGCTAGAAAGCAACATGTAAGGACTTATAAGAATGTCCTCAACATATAGCAGAACATCCAAATAGAATAGTGACATATTCATTGATGAATTGGCAGGGTGTTGTGTGTTCATAGGATGTACATCTGAGAAAAGGCATGTCGTTTGGAAGAGCACTCCCTAAATTAGCAGAGTGAAAATGTACTCAGTACTTTTTCTTTATTTCAGTGATATATTTAGGACCAAAAATATTCTGCCTAGTTTTGGGAAAATGCTAGAAAACATCTTCTTACCCCTGTTTGAGGCGACAATCAACCCTTTGGATCATAAAGAGCTGCACCTCTTCCTTAAATATGTGAGTATGCATATGGCCCTCTTAAAATCTCTATGTATCTAGGGATCCATTGTTGTATTCTCTTCATCATCAAATTTTGCATTTGCAAATTTCTCCCTTCCTCGTTGCAAAAAGGAGGTGTCAGCATTTAAAGCTACAGCAAGAGACCGTTAGCTGTTTGAGCAGCACTTGGGAAAACGAAATATCAGACGCTAAGGAGAGGCATTCTGAGCAGAGTTTCCAGTGACATAGCCTGACATCGTCCTTTTGCCCTGCCCCAAATGTCTTTCCTGGTGTTGAATTTTTCTTTGCACAACTACCAAAACACCTTTCTCCATTGATGCTAGGCCAGAAATAGTGCAGTTGATCTGTTACACGGTTATTTCTGTGCATGCAAAGTCCAATTGGTATGCTGGATGAGTCTATACAAATGTATTTTCAGAAGGAAAATCCATCAAGTGTTCTTTGCTGTTTTGGGAAGCAAAGACTAGTGCTTAAGTTGATTTCAGGCAATTTGTCTTTTTTAAAAACATAATTTTATGTTATGGTAAAATAATATAAAATTATGTGACTAGATTGAGGAAGACAAAAGCAATGGGGTAAATTCATTTGTAAGTAATAAGTAGGACCAGGAGCATATTAGATACTTGAAACTTTGATTTTTTTAAAAATCGGAACAGAGAAGGACTTTGAGCAGTTACAAAATGGTTGATGTTTGGTGGAGTATGGTTTGAGAAATGGAAGAGATCTCATTAGATACCTGGTTTGGTGGCATTATGTTATGAAAGACAGTGTTTCTCTAGACCAGTGATGTCAACCTTGGTCCCCAGATGTTCTTGGACTCAAACTACCTGATCCCTTCACCACTAGCTGTGCTGGCCAGGATCTCTGAGAGTAGAAGTCCAAGAACATCTGAGGACTCCAGGTTGGGAACCACTGCTCTAGAGCAGGGCTGTCCAACTTTGAACAGGCTGAGGTGCTGATCACCTGGCCGGTGGGGGGGGGAGCACGGGACCACACCATGGCCCTTGAACTGCCCTGCTCGGCTGAGACAGTGGGCTGGTAGACCCAGAACTTTGCTGGGGCAGTGGCAGTCCTTGGGGTGGGGGAGGGAAGGGTGGAAAACTTATCCCCTCACTTTTTTATTGATGGCTGGTGGGCTACTTTTGAACCCTTCGCGGGCTACTGGTAGCTCCCGGTCTACCTGTTGGGCAGGCCTGCTCTAGAGAAAAGATCACAGTATTTTTCCTTCCAGTATCAGTATATGAATGTCTGTCAATTAAGGAATTGCTAGTGGTGTCTTCAGAACTCAGACCTTGATGCACAGCTTCATTATGCTGTGGAAAAAATCCTCAAATATATCTCCTCTTAAACAGTTTGTAACAAGCAAATCGTCCTTCACTGATTAAAATAAGCTTTATAGTAAAGTCTGGGATTCCATTTTGTGTCAGTTACAATAGAAACTGATGGATGGAATTCCAGTTTGATGGACATTTTAGGGCTTTTCACCAATGTCAGATCCTGATGTCTTCATAATAATACGTATTCATGGGCTCATCTGTTTTTGTTGGTTTCCTAGGTGACAGGGTTTGATAGTGTGGATGATGAATCCAAGCACAGTGACCACATGTTCTCTGAGAAGAGTCCTAATCCTGACATTTGGACTAGTGAAACAAATCCACCGTATAGTTATTATTTGTATTACATGTATTCAAACATCATGGTTCTCAACAACCTTAGAAAGTAAGTAGTATATATTTCTAACTCTGGTAGAAACGAGTGAGATGGATTGCAAATAGTGCCTTAATCAGACTAACAGTATCAATTTGAATATGGGAATATAGGTATATTTAAGATCTCCTTGCTTTAGCTGTCCTCCTCCTCAATTCCTGATGCTACCACTTCAGCCACACAGGCTCTTTCATTCCTGACCAGGAAAAGGAAGTGAACACATTTCTCAGAATGAAATGCTTGCTTGAGAAGCCAAGTGGTACGCACCTGCCTCCTTGTGGTGATAGCTGGTCATCTTTTGAGAATGTGCGGAAGACGGCGATGTCAGAATCCACTCATCCTCATCCTGTTACTCTAAAGCAGCTTTTCTTCACTTGGATTCCCCCTGTGTTACACTACAATTACTGTCACCTCTGAGCGTTGTTGGCATGCTGGCTGGGAGTGAGGGAAGCTGAGGAGTCTATGGCTGGTTGGCTACACATAAAGACTGGTAGGGAAGGGAGGCTAGAAAAAGGGCAGTCCAGGTTGACTGATGGAACGTTTGCAGAAATTAGCCATTTAATTAACTGTTACTGAGCTCAACATCCCTCCTATCAGCAATTCACTCACCATTAAATAACCTTTTTTTCTGCCAAGTTTTCCATCTCTGGAGTTAGAGGAGGCTGGGGTAACTAATTTTAGTTCTTGTTTCTTCTTGCAGGGGCATCGCAGCATAACTCCTTAACATTTAACATGTAGGCAAAATGAAGAATAGTCTCATGCTGGTTCATTCCCTTTCTTCCTTGTTTCTTTGTGTGTGTGTGTGTGTGTGTGTGTGTGTGTGTGTGTGTGTGTGTGTGTGTGTGTGTGTGTGTGTGTGTGTGTGTGTGTGTGTGTGTGTGTGTGTGTGTGTGTGTGTGTGTGTGTGTGTGTGTGTGTGTGTGTGTGTGTGTGTGTCCTCTTTTCTCATCATCAACCAGCAGGGAAATGCCCACGTCTTAATGAAACACCCTCCAAGGATGATTGAAGACTTGAACCAGGAATGTGTATGGTGTCCACTCCATCCCACCCATAACATTTCTGTACCCTAACTCCTAGGTCAGGTTTTGCACTCTTAAGAAAACAGTCAGATTTCACGATTTACAGAGTAGGAAACAGCTTTCAAAAGACTTGGAGACCCACCACTGTCTAAAGCGGGCATGCTGTATTTAATATGCACAGTGATGGCCTGGTACGATCAGTTTCCAAAATTTAGCAGCACTGTAACTTGAGAGGCCAAAACTAAGAGTTCAGCAGTGTAACATCGGCAGGAGATGCATAATTAAGACAGGCTTTGGCACTTGACACGTTTGTATCTGTGACAGCACTGGTGACATTCCTTTGATCTTAGCCAAAAGGACAGGTCCACTTCTCATCTGCTTGGAACTATTGTTAAAAAATCTCCTCTTGTATATTGGCATGAAGGCATATGCATAACATACTTAATCTTCTGCGTGTGCTGCCTTGTGGCCTTCAAGGAAGCAACAACCTGTTTTCTCAGAGAAAATGTCCTGGCATTTCAAAAACATTTCATATTTTAAAATAAAAATTGTTTTGGTTCAATAATAACTTCTACCCCTTATATATCTCTGCTCCAGAGTAAAACCAAATGACAAGCAATCTCAAGTCATAACTCTTGATTTATGTGGGAACTGAGGAAATGGCTACATTTGATAAATGCAAAACAGGAAAGCTTAAGCGAAAAAAGGCCCTGCTCCATGTAATGTTTGTTTTTAAGCCATCAAACACTAGGTCAAGACTTTTTGCTCCAGTAATTGGTGGTGGGGGAATTACCTGTGTTATTCCATAGAAATGATAATCAGACTCACTGACTGAATCATCTTGTGATCTGAGATGAATCACTGGCATCACAGTTGTTCACATACTGTACCGTAGGTCCTTCAAACATGGCTGGCCTTACAGCCTGAGGCATAGAAATAACCTGTACCCGACCTCTGAAGTAAGTGGGCATACTACTCAAACCCAACCAAACTATTTTGGGACGTGAGTAAGAAAATCCCTGTAATAACTCTCATTCAGTGTTATTACTGTAACCAAGTGCATTATTAATACACTGAACACAACCATTTACTGCCCTCTCGAGATATCCCAAATCCAACACTTGTGGCAGCCACCTCACTCTGCCGACCCTATGTAAAAGGAAACTAACTTGGGAATAGACAAGTTCAGAATAAAGCGAGTTGTAGAATCAGTAACTGTGTTAGTCTGCGCAAGCATTCTAGGTGACTACAAAATAAAAATAAAAAGTTTTTTAAAAGACAAAAACATGGTCGCACCTTAAAGACTAACTACTTGTTTAAATGTAAACTTTCATTGATATGCCAATTTCTTTAGACATAAGAGAATGAAATATGACATGGCAAATATTTATACATGGCATCAAGGTTGTGGTTGGTTGGTAAGAAAGTCAGTGGGTGTTAAACATTGTGATAGTGTCTTTGATATGAAAGTCTTTAGTAGAGGTTATTTATGTGCAAGGAATGTGAAAACCTCTGTCATAGATTAACAATGATAAACTAACAGTGATAAGTTAAACAGGTAGAGTAACAATGTTAATCAGATGGCCTTTTTACATTGCTGATGAGCTATTCTCCCTACAAGTTTTCTTTGTAATGAACTGATTACATTATTTGCATGTGAATAGCTTCTTCTAAAGGTCTGCATATCAAAGGCACTGAAGGAATAGATAAGTGATCTATGAAAATTCACACTGAAATAAATCTGTTGGTTTTAAAGTTGTGACCACATTTTTTGCTTATACTGTACTTGTTGAAACAGACTAACATATCTACTTTTCTGACAACTTTTAATTGCATCTATTTTGTATCTCTGTAGGGAAAGAGGTATGAACACTTTTCTGTTTCGACCCCACTGTGGAGAAGCTGGATCAATTACTCACTTGGTGTCAGCCTTTTTAACTGCAGACAACATTTCTCACGGATTACTCTTGAAAAAGGTGCTGCACTTTTGTTGTTCATCTACTACAGTGTATGAGAGAGTAGAGAGCAAGGATGACAGTAAATATAAGAGAAAGTATGTGTTCTTCTGTCTTTCACATCACACTTTTCCATACATGCATGAAGGAATTTATTCAGTGAAACTCGTGCATTTTCTAATACAGTGGTACCTTGTATAAAAGAATTAATTTGTTCCAAATGAAATTCTGTTAAGCAAATTTTCCACAAACTTCCCATAGGAATGCATTGAAAACAGAGTATTCCCTAATGGCAACCATTTTTATGTTGTACGGATTCGCCCCATAGGCGATTCTGTAAAGCAAATTTCCCCTATCTCTGGAATTTTTTATGTTGTACAAATTTTTATGTTATACAAACTGTTTGTTATATGAGGGTCCACTGTAGACTATTGGTGCCAGAGACAAACAGAACATAATTGTATGGAATATTAAAGACCACAATCCTATGTGCATTTCCTAGAATTAACTATTACTAGATTCAGAGAGCCATACTTCTGAATTAGTATACGTGGGATTGAGCTGTGTGTCTTACTGCTTCCAGTTTTGTGTACCTGAGGTCAAGAGGACCCAAAAGAGCTTAATATTGACTGGATTTGTGCTTCAGTTCTACAAAAGAACTGTCCACTGGGTGGCAGATTCAGGCCATTTTAATTCTGAGGTGACCAGTTCAAAGTGAGACATTTTGGATAGTTTTGCAAGAAGGAAACCATGTCCCCCCCAAGCGAGTTGTTGCTGACTGTTAGAATCAGATCAATAAATTCAGCTGTTGCTCCATTGTTGGGAAATAAGATTTTGATGTCTTTTTCCCTAAGGAAGTATTTTTGCTGTGAAAATGCAAATTCCCTGATCTTGCAGAGTGTAATTTTCCATTTTCCAGCCTTCTTTTAGTCCTCTGTATTAAGCATCCGTGCTTTACCTCATTCTCCCCTCCATATTATATCTTACAGTGTGCAATATGTTGTGCAGGACGCAGAAAGGAAAATACATTTTTATTAGATACTAATGTTCTGGGTGTATAATCTGAGATGATCATTTGTTGAGTTGGTTTTCCTTCCTTCCTTCCTCCCCCCTTTTTAGAGAGGGACATAAATTTGAGTTTTCAGAGGTTAGGTTATGCAAAACTAATACTTCATTGGAATACTCATTTAACATTAAATCCTTCTCTTTAACATTCCATGGTTCAGCAGTTTTTAAAAATTATAAAAGTTTTTATGTACAATAGATTTATGAAAAAGATACAAAAACTGCACACATGCAGTTTGATACAGTACTGAACTGCGAGAATTAAGGGCAGGGAGGTGAGGGTTAAAATTGTTCCAAATTATAAAAACTAAAGAGAAATACTTTCCATTTCCTCTTATGGAATATCTCCTTTCCTGTTATCTTTCTGTGCTGATGAATAATGACACTTTGTGTTGTTTTTGTGCAGAGTCCAGTTCTCCAGTATCTTTATTATCTTGCACAAATCCCCATTGCCATGTCCCCTCTGAGCAACAACAGTCTATTTCTGGAGTATTCCAAAAATCCTCTACGAGAATTTCTACACAAGGGACTTGTAGTTTCTCTTTCTACTGATGACCCCATGCAGTTCCATTATACAAAGGTAATTTGTATACCAGTAATGTTGGAAATTTAATTTAGTTTGTATCGTGTCTTCGAATGTTTTTCAAAGATCATCTCAGGTGTACCCGCCCAGTCCTATGAATATTTGTAGCTCTTTCTTGAATTTCTCAAGGCATAGAATATTTATTTGGAATTAAGTTCCACTTTATTCTGTTATTTGTTTTAAAAAGAATCTATTTGCATAGGATTATAGTCCTACTATAATCATATCTAAATCCTGGCTACTAGACCATTTAGTATTTCTCCTAGTATTTCTACCTAGAACTTATGATCTGCTTTTGACTGTCTTTTCAGCGTCCCCTGATGGGTGACATAAGCTGGTAACCCATTGAAAGAATGCCATTCTTGATGGCACCCTAACTATGATGCACAGCTTAAGACTTTCCTACACTGATGTTATTTTAGCATCTGGCTATGACCTTTATCCCCCGGCTCTAAAACCAACTCCAGGTCTTTGACATTTGTTTACGAGTGGCCAAAATTCTATACAGATATTATGTGTAGCATGTAAAGCTGGCTTGATAGCTCAGCGGTTTAGATATCTGGTTGCAGAGCCACAAATTGGGAGTCCGTTTCCCACCTGAGGATAGCATATGAGACTTTTTTTTTTAGTTAACTGGAGTTCATTAGGGCATTTTAAGAGATGGAGTTTCTGTCCTTCATGACTGCAAATATAAATTTGATCATGAAATAGATGAAGTTGCCATGGTTGTCCCAGCAGTTTGCTTGCTTCTTAAGAAGTTTAATCAGTATTTATTCAATTATATATCCATGAGTAAATGAGTACATTTCCTTTGCTAGTAACTCATTCTTTATGCACTTCAAAGGAAGCACTGATGGAAGAATATGCCATAGCTGCCCAAGTGTGGAAACTGAGCACATGTGACTTGTGTGAAATAGCAAGGAACAGTGTACTACAAAGTGGTCTGTCACATAAGGTACATTTTGCAAATCAATGTAAACTTTTCATGTATCTAGGCAAATAAAAGTTGATATTTGCATTGATTTTCTAATAATGTGTTTCAACCTTGATATCATTTATATAGTACAGTAACCAGTGATCTGAGCAAGTTAGTACAGTATATTTAATATGTTAGAATGTTGGCCATGAAAGAGGAAGACCCAAAGTCACTACTCTGTGTAGTCGCAAAGCCTCTTTATTATTTATTTATTTATTTATTACATTTATTAACCGCCTGATTTTCCCCATTGGGACAAGTCATACCTCAAAGACAAACCTACCTTACAGTTGGCATGTGATTCTGATTTTGTTTGCACTCGACATTCCAGAATTCTCCATTCTAGGACAGATACTTAAATTGATCTTATCTTGATGAATGCAAGGGCTGGTAGGCCACAAGATCTATGATAGGCAAAGCTGGGAGTTGTCCTATGGTAGTTTCACCCAGGCCTGCAACTAGAGTCTGTGTCACCCAGGGCAAACCTAAATTCTGTACTCCCTTCTCCCCATGAGTTGTTAAGGGAGGTGGTAGCAAAGGTTATTATTCTATTATACATTCAACTGATAAAACTGGTTTTGGAATACCCCCCTCCCCCATCTTGGTGCCCGGGAAACATGCCCTGCTAGCCCCTTCCCCAGTTGCAGTCATGGTTTCACCCAACTAAATAGCTGAAGTCCTCAGATAACTTCACACTGTGGTCTTCCCTAGTTATGTGTTGTTGTTGTTTTTTAAAAAGATTTTTATTTTTATTGTTTTATTTCTTCAGGTGTTGATAGTTATTTCCTAACCCAGCTTCTAATGGATTTTTAAAATATTATCATAATTAAACTATCTCTGAAATAAAATTGCCTTTACATTTTGTTTTGTTCTTAGGAAAAACAGAAATGTATTGGGTTAAATTATTGCAGTGAGGGGCCCGAAGGAAATGACATTCGAAAGACAAACGTTGCACAAATCAGAATGGCGTACAGATATGAGACCTTATGCAATGAGTTGAGTTTCCTGTCGGATGCGATGAAGACAGAAGAGATTACAGCTCTATCAAAGTAGCCATGATCAATATCACACAACTGCCAGGAAAGAAGTCTATGAATATGAAGGAGATATGGTATTTTTGCAGGACTGAAAGCTGTCTTATGTTTCAAACTGTTTTATGTTGCACTTTCAGTAAACAAATATCTGCAACCACTTGGCACAGGCAGGACTAATGTGCATACTCAAATACAACCTCGTAACTATAGTCTTTATGCTGCATATGCATTAAAATGTGTATCCCAAATCTAGTTATAAATATTTCCAATGTTTGCATTTGAACACATTAACATTCTCTTTTGAAAGAAGTTGCACAGGGACAGGAACTTCTGGCACCACACATACACCTCTTTTTGCCATGTGTCAGGGCAGGCAAAAATCTGGCACTTTAATGTCTGGTTAGATGCCAGAACAATGATTGTACACTGTACTATAGTGCCCACTGAGGTCATTTAGCAAAGTTAGAAATTAATTTAGATGATTAAAAATATGACCAAAGAGTTGCATGTGTTTTTCTGTTTAATTTTTTGTTTCTTTCTTCTTTTTTTGCTTCTTGCACATTATAGGAAAATGTATTTTTCTATGACAGCATCTTATGACTGCATTTTGTTTTCTCTTCCCCATTGCACTCCCATTAAAACTGATAACTGGTTTTGTAGTATTTTGAACAATTTTAAAGTGTTTTTTTTTAAAAAATGTGCTTTGTAGTGATCAGTCTGAAACATTTCTGCTGATTCCTGGTCATATTTTGAGGTGGTGCAAGTACTGGGACAATCACTTCACTACTGCTGTAATAAGCCTTAAGTTGTATGTCTTGATTTCAGTTTGAACATGCAACCTTGAAAATGAACATTAAAAATATTTTTCCTTTGTGCTGGTATGTTTTGTGGCGGTATCCTTCTGAATACGGGAAAGCAAACAAGCATATACTCTATGTGTGCCACAGACATAGACAGATAGCTATGTAGACAGACAGACACATACATAATTAGTACTCTATATTTCAAGACATATCTTTAAAGTCTCACAAGGACATCTATTACATAGAGCTTCTAGAACACATTTCTCCCAAGGTACAGTAGTTTTGCATGTATAAAATTGTATTTTTGTCTCAAACTGTTAAGACTGAAAATTTTGAGGGTCGTCTTATACATGGAGGTAAGCCAAGGAGAGAACTGTGCATTTGTGAAATTGTAATTTTGGGTTTGAATGTGGGGTTCAGCTTATACATGGGGGCATCTTATAGATGGAAAAATACAGCAATTCTAGCTAGACAAAACTGGCTATGCAGTAATTATTTGAAATGGTTATGCCATTTCAAAGTTGAAGAACTAGAAGAACTTTATGGCTGATAACACTAGCCGTAGATGTGTAGGCAAAATAAAAATGAATGTTGTTGTCTTATCTAAACTAGAGATAGGCACGACTCAAAAAAATGGTGTTCCGTTGGTCGTTTAGGGATCTGTTTCGGTTCATTTTTGTTTTTGTGATGTTTTTTGCAAAAAAATTCATTTTCGTTTCGTTAGGTAATGAAACGAGAAAATGAAAAATTGCTGTTTCATTAGCATTCTTTTTAGTTCGATGCATCTGCTGCAACGAAAACGAAAAAAACAGCAAATTTGGTTGTTTCGTTTTGTTTCGTTTTCGTTGCATAATAAAACGAAAAAACGAAAATGAAAAATCGCTCATTTCATGCCCATCTCTAATCTAAACTATAGATGTGGCAGATTTTTATTCTTTTTTAATATTTATTTTTATTTTCTATACCTAACAAATTAAAACAAACACATTGCTTGTCTCCTGCCGTGTTACATAGATCAAAACCAAATATTTTCCCAATATTTCAGCCGATATATTTCATATTTCCGTTTTCGTCTTAAGCAAGATTGTTTTCATACTTTCACATTTGCTTGCCTTTCCCCCATCAATATTATGTCCATCTTTAAAAGTTCCTGTCTTTGCCTGACTACATTGTTTCTTTTCCTATGATGGACCTTAAAATTGCTTATATCTTATCCTGCTGCTGGTCAATGACCGTAATAAAGACTTGATTGATTGATTGATTGATTGATGGTTCTTTTAAAGATCTAACAAATCAGAATTTCAGGCTGGTTTTCACATTTCAGTTTTCCATTTTTCATATCTTGATAGTTAATATCTTTAGGTGATTCAAATATAGAGAACAGACTTCTACATTAGACTGGCCTATCTAATTTTGACAGATGTTGAACTAGCTTAACAGTAGTCTTAACTGGTCTTAACAATATATTAGCTAAACAATTTAAAATAATTTTAACTGACTTCATAATATTTCAGGCTATTTTCCACATTTCCATTATCCCATATCCTAACGAACAATTAGTAGCTTTAAACAATCAACTTCAACACTGAACAAGCCTTTCAACAGATTTTAATTCTTGAAGACTGAGATTTAAATTTACTTTGTCAGACTTGGATATAAAGTGTATGTAATTTATGGAACCTCTTCTGAAACAGATACATTGGAAGTAATATACGGTGGTACCTTGCATAAAGGAATTAATTTGTTCCAAATTAAATTATGTTAAGCAAATTTCCCTTTATACAAATTTCCCATAGGAATTCATTGAAAACAGTAATCGCTAATTGCGACCATTTTATGTTGTACATATTTGCCCCATAGACAATTCTGTTAAGCAAATTTCCCCTATCTCCGGAATTTTTTATGTTGTATAGATTTTATGTTATACAAACAGTTTGTTATACGAGGGTCCACTGTAGATGGTATATTTTAAACTTCTTATATATATCTTATGTAGAATTGGAGATCAGACTCTTAATCTAATAACACAAACATAGTACCCAATAGATCAAAGTTTATGACTGAAGTTGCCTAGCTTAGTTACTATGTTAAGCAACAGGGTTTCAGAAATTCTGTCCTAACCTTAAATGGTTAGTTGTTTGGTGCGCTGAAGGCACGTTCTTCACAAAGCTGATACTTTTTTCAGACATTTTCATTTTATCACATGCAGACATACAAAACCACAGAAACACAATCTAACATTCACTGTGGTAAAGAGTTGTATAATTTAATAGTTTTTATTTTGTCTTGTCCCCCAAAACACTAGCAAGCTGTATGAGACACTGCTATTAGAAATATCTCCAGCTTAAGTCCCAGTTGCTTGGTGCCCAGCAGCTGTTTGCAACCTGTGTGGACAATAGCCAGAATCCTATTGCTTTGTTATCTCAGTGATAAGTGCAGTAGACTCAATTGCAGTGGTGAACTGCCACCAGCTAATGATGTACCAGCTCATCCAACTGGTACATGACAAGGGGTACAAGAGCAAAAAAGTGTTCTGCTTATATACCGCCCCATACCACTTCAAGTAGTCTCGGGGAGGTTTACAGCTTAATTATGCAGGCTACACATTGCGCCCCCCCCCCAGCAAGCTGGGTCCAACCTCGGAAGGATGGAAGTCTGAGTCAACCATAAGCCTGCTACCTGGGATTGAACCCCAGGTTGTGAGCACAGTTTTACCTGCAGTACAGGCATTTAACCACTGCGCCAAGAAACAACTTGTTCACTTGTAGCAATCTGGGGTTGCCAGTTACGCTGTTGCATGTATGCTGTTTTACTGAGTTAGGTGCCTGCCTGGCTGCAGACCCAGAGGTTGGGATTCCTCGCTGTGCCTCCAGGGGGGGAGAGATAGTCTGGGTGGTCTTCCGGAGGCAGCACAGTCCCAGAATTGATTTGGCAGTATATTTTTATTATGTATAGTGACATAACTAACAAAAAGCATTCTGGCTGGCATGTAATACTTCGGACTGGAGTTAATACTTGCTAGCTATCTACTTTGCAGAATGAGAGCTAATGGTATCATACTAAGACAACTGGCTTTGCATTAGAAGAGGATAAAAAACAAAAACCAGCTTTTCTGTGGTCACATTTGTAAGGCATCTCAAAATTTCCTGTTTCCATGAGTCCTTTGAACTTTGGCATTCTCTACTGAGGACTTAGCTTCATTAACTAAAGGTGCTTATGAAGTGTAGTATTTTAATTTTTTTTTTACATTTTGCCAACTGAGGGCTTAGGATTGGTTGCACTGGCCTAAATCTCACATCACTGTAGAGCTGCAGCTTCAATTCCCCACTGCTCAGAAACCAGACTCTCAAGAATTTTCCAATGTTAAGGTTCTTTTCCCCCAACCTGAAGGTTCTTTTGAAGACAGAAGCAGTTTTGTCCAAGTCAATTGCTGAATCCTGGTCATTTTGTCTTTATGAGCAATATGACTGATTTGGCAAAGAGAGTCTTTTTAAAAAACCATAACCATTTAAAATGATAATTACTGCATACCCAGCGATTTGTTCAAATCTTTAAAAATATATTTCAGACCTCCCAGCACAGAGAATAACTAAATATTTTGAGGTCACTCTTAATACAAACCTATGCATCTATAATGAACATATGATATACTTACTGTACTTGTGTTTTACTGAGAATCCTAAACTTGCTGTACAATTCTAACCACCCATGCTCAACCAGCCAGCTCTACTGAATGCAGTCATCTTAAACTAGGGAACAGCACATGAAGAAGGCCAATTCCATGCTAGGTATTATCAAAAAGGGGATTGAAAATAAAACAGCCAACATTATAATGCCATTATACAAAACGATAGTAAGGCCACACCTGGAGTATTATGTACAATTCTGGTCACCACATCTCAAAAAAGACATAGTGGAACTGGAAAAGGCGCAGAAGAAAGCACTAAAATGATTACTGGGCAGGGGGACCTCCCTTATGAGGAAAGGCTAAAACATTTGGGGCTCTTTAGTCTGGAAAAAGGGTGCCTGAGGGGGGATATGATAGAGATGTACAAAATAATGCAGGGCATGTATAAAGTGGATAGAGGGAAGCTCTTCTCCCTGTCACAAAATACCAGAACTAGGGGACATCCACTCAAATTGAGGGCTGGGAGAGTAAGAACAGACAAAAGAAAATATTTTTTCACCCAGTGCGTTGTAAGTCTGTGGAAGTCCCTGCCACGAGGTGGTGATGGCATCTGGCCTGGATGCCTTCAAAAGGGGATTGGACAGATTCCTGGAGGAAAAGTCCATCACAGGTTACAAACCATGATGGAGATGTGTCATCTCCAGACTTACAACTGGGGTACTTCAGATGCAGGGGAGTGGTATCAGGAGACAGGTATCTAGCCTCGTGCACTCCCAGACGCATCTGGTGGGGCCACAGTGAGCTACAGGAAGCTGGACTAGATTGGCCTTTGGCCTGATCCAGCATGGCTCTTTTTATGTTCTTATTTCTATTAAAATATTGGGAAGCATTAGATTGGATCCTGGAAACTAACTGCTTTTCTACTGGTGCAGCTTATGGCTGTAATGAGCCATTGCAAAAGTAATCCAAACATTAACTCAGCATTGTTCTAACAGCTGCTGACTAGATGCCTGTGCCTACAGACAAGGTATGAGTATAGCAGTACTCTTCCATTCATCAACTGCCTTTCTACTGCACAGTGCCAACCAAAGAAGCAGTTTATCTGCAGTCTTATTTTCCAGACAGACAGTCCTTTGCTTTAGAACCCTTCATTCGTGGACATCAGCATATATAAGCAGATACTGAATGAAAATAACAAGTATTTGTTATTTTCCAAGGAGAAAGACATGGTAAAAATACTCTTGAACAAACAAACAAATAAATGTTTGCAGCCAGGATTATGGAATAAGAATCCCCATTAATCACTGCATGAAAATGAAGGAAATCCAAGTGTTTTATTGCACAGTATCCATAACAATACACAGTATCCATAACAACAACACATTGGAAGGCTTATAGGTATTAACAGTCTTTTTATCAAACTGGTAGGAAATATTTACAGTCACTCTAAAGAACAAAGGAATGCGTTTTTTCGGCTCTAAAAGCAGTAATTGAGCTTTTAAATTTACAAAATCATTTCTAAAACCTATCAGGATTCAAGTGATAAACCAATATCCTTCTAATAGTCAGTTATCCAATGTTATACAGTTAAGGTGTATTTTAATGGACACTCATTATAATCTGCACTGTGTATAATTCTGTCACGTGCGCATGTGCGGGTATGTGTCAAAAGCCCATTAGCAAGTGCAGCAAGTACAAACTGTATCTTGTCTCATATGCTGAAAAGCAATCTTCTTCTCCTGCCGTCAAAGGGGCTGGCAGTACTTCTTTACTAAGAGACAGACGGGCACAGCTCCACAGTGTTGGATAGGCCCACAGAGAAGGGAACAGTAGTGGCACAGAAGAATTAACTACCTTGTAGGCAAGTAGTTTTCATGTAATTTGCAAGGCAGACCTCTAGGACACATACTTTTACAAGGGACACAGAACAGTAATTAAATTAAAACTCATTAATTTAAAAAGCTATACACACTATAAAGATTACATACATATTCACTTTACACATATTTACAATATTTTCTGCTGTTGATATTACAGTTATATGCTCCTCTATTGTTATAAGTTATCTATATACTGTAATTGTAATCTTAAAGTTTCAATTTTTTTAAAACTCAAGCATTCATGCTTACCATGACTATTTTAAATTATCCATAATTAAGAGAAGCTTAATAATACAGTCCTGCAGTAAGAAAATATGTTGTGAATCACAAGATAATATCTCAACAGGTATAAATGAGTATTGTTTTCAAAATGTCCAGCTTAAAAAATTGTAGGTCCTTCTGTCACAACACTGCCAGCTCCAAATACGTGGCGAGTGGGTGAATCAACATAGGATCAGTTTTGTGGATAAAATAATTACTGCCTTCATATTCAAAATTTATTACAAATCAGATTGCACTGAGAAATGCTCCTAAGCACATTCTATCAGGATGATACTATAACAAAGGTCAAAGTAAAATCTTTCTCTGTGTTTAAAGAATTAATTGCTGACTAATGGATTTTCCTTGGGTAAGCAACATTAGATGAGAAAGCAGATAATCCGTCATTTTAATTGCTTTAGGTTGCTTTTGATCACCTCTAACAAGCCACCACATATTCCCCATATTCTGAAGAGCACAGGTTCAGTCCTAAACACTTGTTTTTTCAGCAGACATTTAGTGTGGATAGGAAACAGCAATTTTAGAATTAAAATACCAAACAGTCTCAATTGTATTAATTTATTTTCAAAAAAGACCAAGTCCATCTTTATACATTTTAAAGATCCAGCGTTGGTGTACCAACCACATCTGGAAAAAGCATCCAAGCCCCTACACCATGTGGTTAGCTGTGTTAAGTTTCTGCAACATCTTGCTTGGGGGGCATTGCAGGAAATAGCCAGCAGTAATTTACTATTGCTAGGAGATAAGTCAAAGCAAGAGGGTCACCAGAAGACATGTTGCTAAAAGACTTCTAGAGGCTTCAATGTTCTCCTGTTTTAAGAACTTTGAGCAAAGGTATCATAACCACACAATTATTCCTTCCCCTTACAGACATCCATACTGCATTTGAAGAAAGGAACCAAGCACCATGTACCAGTAGTAATTGGCAATGTGTGCTGTGAGAGTGGAGGCAATTAGGGAGTTAATACCATGGACTAGAGTAAACTCCCGGATTGCTTCCACAGTACCTGCACAGTTGCCAATACTACCCCCAGCTACTTTAGAGTTTCATAACTAAGTCCCCTTACTCCCAAATCTTTCCAGTATTCAGGGGGTTTCCTAAAATCGCTTCAGGAAAGTACCCCTGCTACTTTGGTGTCCCCAAGGTAAGTATTTTCTGAGTGCATATTTTTAAAATAATTTTCGTGTACATATGTTTTTAAAAAACACACACTCAAAAATTACCTACCTTGGGGGCACCAAAGTAGCAGGGGTACCTTCAGAAAGCGATTTTAGGGAATCCCCTAACATTTGGAAACGTTTGGGGGTAAGGGGGCTGGGTTATGAAGCTCCAAAGGGGGTGCTCCTAAACCTTCTCATTGGAATAATAGGAAGCGGAGGCACTGCTATCGCTGCTATCAGGACTTGCCCTCCGCCACCCTCCCCAAGCTGTCCGAGCACCTAATTTTACCCCCCAAAACTGGGAATTTTATTGACTACAGTATAAGCCAAGGGCAGTTTTTTTCCAGCCAAAAACAAGAGCTGAAAAACTCAGCTTATACTCGAGTATATACGGTATTTGCTTTCAGGCACTGTCCTTTTTTTAAAATCACAGTGGCAGGGTTTAGAACCACAGATCTTTAAGAATATAGGCCAAAATGAATAATTATAATTGTTTGCAGCCAGATATTCTGACGTGTGAACATTTTTTGTGACTTGATCAATAAGGAATGTGCAGATTTATTAGCAAATGTAAACAACTGACTGAATCTGATTTTTATTCTACTAACAAAAGCAAGTGAGTGGAATTACATAACAACTCCTGTGAAAAGAATTGGGAAGTTACTCCAGACAATTCTCCAATTCCTGCACGCTTGCCCAAGGAGATCCTAAAACATCTGCGATAGATTTGTTTTGGAGAACAGGATTTCAGGGACTGCAGTGGGAAAGGGAGCAGATCAAGACCGGTACCGACCCCATTCAGCCAGTGGGCAAACTATCTCAGTGCAATGCCAGAAACAGATTCTCTGTAGACACCCCAAATCAAAGTGCAATTTTAACAAGCCAACAAAGAACAGCAGTGTTCATAAAATACTAGAAAACTCATGGTCCACTTTCTTGTGTTACTAACATAAATTAATAAAAGGAAACTGAAAATTAAGAACTCAAAAAACTCACAATTCTCGCTAACTCAAGTCGTCATTTCTGAACACCTAGTTTGCAGGGACCAATACAGCCAAAGAACAAAACCAAAGAGTAACAAAGAAAATGAAATCTTGGAAACTATTAAGACTACAAACCTAGCGCAAGTGTCAGGGTCTGTGTGGCTGACCGGCCTCATCTACCATGTTGAGTATGTAAGTAGCAATATCTTCTTCGGTAGGTGCTTCGGACACCACCCAAGAATCATTTGCTGCCGTCACCTGCAGGCGACATATAGGGCAATTCCTGTGATGACCACTCCTGTATAGGAAGACAGAACAAGAAAAGTCACTAATGCTTTTTGGAAAAAAAAGGGGGGGGAGGAAGAGGGTCATTGCACCTTTCATACCAATACATATAGTTCATGAATTGTACTGTATTTCTTCAGATGCGCTGAGTAAAATACTGCTAATAACCAGTATTTGTATTGTTATTTTCCTCTGTTATTACTGTGCTGGTGATGACAGAGGGAAATGGGATATTTTAACATAACAGTACTATTAACAGTGGAAACAGACTTTCAAAGGGCTGGCTGCATAAACTCCATGGGAAGATACTGCTTTATGTTCTGTGACAATAACAGTAATCTCTACCACTCCAATCGTATCTTAAAGAAGCAACATGTGTACAATGAATGCAGTGTCTGTGGTGGCTTTAATAATTTTTATTTATTTATTTATTTATTTATTATTGTATTTGTACCCCGCTTATCTTCCATGCGGAACTCTAAGCGGCTCACACAGGGCGAACAGGCGCCAATAAACACAAAACAATAATTATATAATATACAACAGAAAAAAAGAATTCTCAAAATGATTTTAGTACTTATGGAACAATGTTCTGAAATCCCACAATGCTGCCCGAGAACAATGATCTATTGTTTCTATAACTTGAAAATTGGGAACTTTCTCAATTATTAAGATAACAGGGTAATTTAGAACTACCCCTTCTATTGCCAATGAATAGAATTAGAAAAATAAAATATATTCTTTTAAAAATATTTTTAGCTTAAAAATACAATATATTGTACTCATGTTTGCTTTTCCTTCTAGTTTTAATTACAGTGGTACCTTGAGATATGAACGCCTTGAGATACAAAAAATCTGAAATACGAAATAAGCTGCATTGGGGGAGGGGGAAATTGCACATGGAGTTTCTTTCATAACCCATCAAGTTGAAGGAGTCCCCGCTGGCGAGTTTAGCTTGGCGAGGTGGAAGGGTTTGAAAGCCAAAGACAGGGTGCTTGTGAAGACCCTCCACCTTGTCAAGACCCTCCACCTTGCCAAGTCTCCCTTGGCCATGGTGCCTTCCGTTCCAAAATGGAGGCAGGTGGCATGGATCCGAAGGCATCACGGCGGCGGGCGGGGGGAGGCTTGTTGGTTTTGCATCACCCAGCTGGCTTCTTTGCAACCAGCCACCCGGCTTTCCTCACCAGCACCACGGGGAGCAAAGGCTGGTGAGTGGTTGTGAGGCTTTTTTTTTTTGCGCTTTAAGGCTTTCCTCGCCACAGTGGGTGAAGCAGGGATGCAGCTATCCTTGATGAGCCCGGGCCGCTCACAACAGAGAAGGCAGTAGCGGTCGTGAGGATCGCTGCAACCCTGCTTCACCCACCAGTGAAAAGCCTGGACTTGTACCGCAAAAAGGCTTTTCACTGCGGGCACACAATATGCAGTGGGGCTTCCCTGCCCGCTGCAAAATAAGGCTCCCACCTTGTGCTGTGGTGGGCACGAAAGCCCCACTGCGTTTCTGCTTCCGTGTGCCTGCCGCAAATGAAGGTGCGGGAACCCAAAAAGCCTTCTGTTGCAGCGGGCACAAGGCTCCCACGGAATGCAGTTAAAAAAAAAAACAATCTGTGAACTCTGGAACAGATAAATTTATTTCACATTCCTTCCTATGGGAAACCACACTTTGAGACATGAAATTTTTGTAATATGAAAATTCCAAGAGAACAGATTAATTTTGTATCTCAAGGCATCACTGTATTCTTTTAAACCTTTAATCTCAAATGTAGCAATGTGAATTCTTTCCAAATAGGTAACATTTTTACACTGGGGTGCCAAAAGTTGATATTACCCTTGAATGAAACTTCCTGAATCAAGCCTACTTGAACAAAGTGCTCTTGTAGATCAAGGCTATACTGCTTCATGCTCACCATGTTATTTGTCATCTTGCCCAAATATTAAGAAGTTACTGAATGCTTTTTTGAACATTTGTTTCATAAAGGCTGCAGATGCCTTACATTGTTCTCAAGTAGAATTAGCAGTACTGTTTATCATTAATCAAGACAGAGTAGTGGGGAAATTAAATATTTAAAAAATAGACACAAGATTCTTGATTGTGATACCAAAGAGTCCATTTGCAGAAAACATTTTTGTCCGCTTACCCTGCTAAAGCCTAGCTTGGAGAAGGGTTAGGCTAAGTGTGCTTTGCACCAAGTTTCTTCTGACAACATAGACGTTGCCCTTCCTGTCACAATCTTTATTGCACAAAGGGGATCAAGTGACTTCAAGACATTTGAAGGTTTTTAAGTAAATACATGCTTGGGAATTAAGCAAAGCATCCAATTTCTAATCAAACACGAGTATGCCCAAGTTTAAATTCATATTTATTTCAAGTTAAATAAACTTGGTGACAAGCAACATGAACAGCATTTTTATTTAGTATAACATTCAACTAGAGGAAATGGGTTGTACTTTTTTCCATGCATTTATACAGTGGTACATTGTTTTGCGAGCACAATCCATTCTGAAAGAATGCTCATAAACCAAAATACTCATAAATCAATGCAAAATTTCCCATAGGAAATAATGGATACTCCAACGATTCGTTCTGGGGCCTCTCGCAGCCGCTGTCACCGCCTTCTCAAGCCAAAGCAGCTCTCACTTTAAATGTGTCTACAGATTTGGGGGGAGGAGTGAGGAAGTTCATCTGTCCGGAGAGCAGGCAGCAGGTTGGTTTGGCTTAATTCTCTTAACTTTCTCCCAATAAATCCACTTTTCAGAGAGAGATCTGGGCACGTTTCAGCACTGTTATTTGCCATCTGTGTTTCTCTTGTTTTAAACACAATAGGGATTCTGTCCAGATTGCTCTCTGAAAGGGAGATTGGAGTGTTGGGAGAATTAAGAGAAAGAACCTCTCACTTTAAATGGTTCGTCAGCCACTGGGGAGTGGCAGCAAGGAAGTTAGTCCATCCGGAGAGCAGAGTGTAGATGCCTCAGAGGGATAGGCAGGAGGTAGGTGGGCTCCGACAGACTAAGTATGTGCGTGTATAATTTTTTTGCTTCCCCCTTCCCCCCAACCTTTCTTGTCTCTTCCCCCATTTCTCCTCTTAGGGTGGCTGGGCTTAATGAAGCAGCAGCCAGCGGTGGGATAGCTGGAGTTGGCAGCGCTGCCTGGGAGGGCTCCTCTTCGACTGTATGGGGAAATAAGAGGCTGGTGGCCTGGCAGCCGGAAGCGCAGCAACAGAAGCAACGGCGTCTGTGGCTGAGGTGAGGTGCATGCAGGAGGAGAGGGGGAGAGCGATGGCAAGAGGGAGAGCCCTCCAGAGCTCTTATATCAAGACACATAAACTGAGGTATCACTGTATGTACCATTTATTACCATCAGAAAGTGGTCAGTTATCTGTACTGAGCCAATGCATTTACCTTTCCAGGAACAAGGAAATAACAACTGAAAGGTGTAAAATTCTTGATTACCATATAAAATACATTCCTAACTCCAACAGTTTTTGATTTTATTTTAGTGAAAAGGAGAATGATTCTTATTGCTACAAAATGGATTTGACTTTTTAAATTCGAATTATTTAATGTATTTTATACGTCTCAACTCTCATAGGAAGATGCAGCCAAAGCACCTTACAATAAACATTCCTCCTTAAGATCCATCTCATTTCATGGGAAAGTCATTTTGCAAAACATCAAACAAAACAAAATAAAACACAAATTCTGGAGAAAAATCAAGATTATGATTGAAAGTGTCATTTACAGAAAGGAAAATCACAAAATAATGGGCTAAACCAGAATAACATTTGCTCTCATGGGTAATAATAACCTTTTTACTGAACCAGAAAGAGCCCCAGCAGCCTGACTGAAATCCAGAGTGAGCAGAGTCCTCTCATCAGGGTAGACGTTACAACTGGTTCCTTCATCTCTCCTCCATAGGAGGCTATCAGCAAAAAATGGTAATTGCTGGAGAGTGGCAGCAGGTCAATTTGGTCTTCTCAGTCACTAAGAAAATCAACATGTGATAATCGCCATCACACTGGAAATGGAAAGAGGGGCGCAGGAAGAGAGGGAAGCCATCCTATCTGGGCACCTCTCACACAGTCCCTTAATGGGCACTCCTCTTTTCAGCCTGCCAAGTCTTCTGGCCGCCAGCACTGGTCTTACCGTACCTCGTACCCCATTTTAGAGAAATCAGTCAAAAGTACAGCAGAACGATTTGGCAGGCAGTCAAACAGCTTACCATTTATCAATGCATTTCTGACAAAAGCTGTGGGCACATGGCAAGATCAGATCCGCACGTCCATCCATGCAGATGCAACATTCTTCCTCATCGGTCAGCTGTTTCACCCTACAATAGTAAGTGAACACAATAGTAGGAAACCAAAACATGGATAAATTTAACATGTAAACATTTATTTGAATGATTCTTTCATTCCAATCTTATTTTTAATGAAAGTTTTTGTTCCATAAATTGGTACCCCAAACAGCAAGACATTCCATGTGCATTTTAGAGCACAGTACTTCTCGTCCTAACTGAATAAAGTACAATGATCCTGATCCAACACTTCATTGCATTATGAAGCGCTCTCCCCTCCAGTGCAGCTGAGGCACACAATTAAAAAACCAGTGAAAAAAAAACAGTCCACTACAGAAACAGAAGGAGCTGGTTCAATGTTCCTCTAATGTTCACTTTAGTTATCTGCATATGAGCATTCATTTTCTTACATACACATGCACAACTCCTATTTCTCCTAAATTCAGAAGCAAAAAGCCTACGCCTCGTATCTGCTTCCAGCAGCTTTCAGACTTGGAACTGCTACAGAGCACATTCCATTCTGAGAATATTTTAAATTCAGGAAGGATAAGATGTTTGCAAAGCAAATGCTCTCCAAGTTATCTGAATTATTATTGTGCTGAAATGATACAGCAAATTAAGTGAACAGACCTAAAATGTAATTATTTTTTTCCTCCTGAGATAAATTGTGCAATTATCTCTAGTCACAATTGTATAATTCTATTCTTGCAGTTCTAGGCATAAACGAAAAAAGAAATGTGCACATAATATTATTATACCTAGTTGTGAAACCCATGCTATGCTCAGAGGAATTACTCTCATAATCAAGCTATTGGCAGCTCAATATTTTCTGCAGACCAATGGTTAAATTCTGAACTCTTTTATTTAATCCTTCCACTTCTTTTACCATCCTTACCATATTCTGTTTGTAGAATGACACTAAACAGCAGATCTGGAAGTTGAGGCATGGAAACTGGACTTCTTTTCTTGTGAGATCAAAATGTTTCACTGCCCATCCAAGTACAGTGGTACCTCGTAAGACAAAAAGCTTGTACGATGAATGACATTTCTGGGAATAGGCATGTTTGTAACACAATTTTCCCCTATGGGTTAAATTCGTCTTACAAGGTACCGTTGCAGATTAGATGCTGCAGGCCAAGCAGTGTGCAACACCCGATCCCGGCATCAGGGGGCTTTCTGAGGGAACTGGCAGCAGGACTGGGCGAGGATCACTGAGTCCCCACTCCGCCCACCAATTTGGTGGGCAAAGCAGCCCTGCTGCCACTGTTTCCCTCAGCTCACCTCCATTGCTGGGGCTGTTTGTGAGGGAAGCGATGACAGATCACGGCCACTGTCGCTTACCTCGTAAACAGCCCAGACTGGGCGAGGATCACTGGTTCCCTGCTTTGCTCAACAAATTGGTGGGCGAAGCAGGGATCCAGTGATCCTCACCCAGCCTGGGCTGTTTGCCAGGGAAGCTTTTCCCCTGCCCAAAACCAGCAAAGAAGAGGAAAAGCTTTCCCCCTTTGCTGGGTTCACTGGTAGCAGAAAGCTGCTCCCGCACAGCTGCAACAGACAGCTCTTGGAGCTGACAAAACCAGCTATCTGTCAGCTGCAGGGTGAACAGCCTTCTGCTGTCTGGTGATTAAGGGGGTTTGGAGCAGCCTTCCCATAGGAATGCATTGAAAACCTATAAATCTGTTCCCTCTGGATTAATTAGTTTTTAATGCAATCGTATGGGAAACCGTGTTTTGCAAGACAATTTTTTGTAAGATGAATTGCAAATTTAACAAATTAAATTTGTCTTATGAGGTACCACTGAAGCTTTGTCAGTCTAGAGAAAGTTGGTGCAAGACCTTCAGTTTACAGCTCACCTTGGTTTTATGCCATCCTGGTATGAATAGGCTCACTGGGTGGACAGTGGCCTAAACAGTATATTTTTGGGGCTTTTGGTAGTAATTTTGCACATATGCCACTTAAACAATTCACTGCCTCATTATTTTATGTATGGTCCTAGAGTCTGAACTATGCAGCTATCTTGTTCTCAACTTCCTCCTTACCTCGGCATGGGACCTCATTTAAGGATAAGTAACTTACATTAGTTGTTCTTACAAGTTAGTGCCTAACTATGTCTGCTAGAAAACAGATTTGTAATGAAACAAGGATTGATTACTGTCACTTTCTGTTTCCCACCTCACTAGTAAAGCAGGATACCATCTACGGGCTTGCATTTCCCCCAAAGCCTTCTAGTAAGAAATGATGTTCTTTTGAAGTGGGAACTTTTGCATGCCGACATATACTGTAAATACATAAATCTGGAAGTTGAGTCATGGCAACTGGACTTCTTTTCTTAAATACATAAAGTGAGCATAACAAAGTCTCAAACAAATTGCACTGACTGTTGCTCTGACTGAACCAGCCTTGTGGCATCTTAAATACTAGTAGGTTTTACTGATATAATGCCAACAAAACATACTGGTCTTTAAGATGCAACAAGAGTCTTTGTTTCTGTGAAGATTCTCAGTCATCCAGGTAAGTTTATCTGGAAGTTGAATTAAGACAGCAACTGGACTTCTTTCTTGAGAGACTGAAACATTTCACTGTTCATCCAAACAGCTTCATCAGTCTGAGAAAAGCTAGTTGCGAGTCCTCCATTTTATAGTTCACTTTGGCTTCATGTCACCCTGGTCTGAAATAGGCTCATAAAATGAACAATGGTCTGTATAGGCTTGCTAGGTGGACAATAGGCTCATTAGGTGGACAATGGCCTAAGGTGAGTGAAAGCATTTCAACAATCCCTAGACAAATCAAAAATACTTCACACTTCCACCACCAAGGTTATAGCTAACTACCCAAACTTAACGGGTGTGGGAAAGATTAAAGGTGGGACTTTAACCAGGGTGACATGAGGTCAAAGTGAATTATAAAATGGAGGACTCGCAACTAGCTTTCCTCAGACTGACGAAGCTGTTTGGATGAGCAGTGAAACATTTCAATCTCTCAGGAAAGAAGTCCAGTTGCCATAACTCAACTTGCAGATAAAGAGTCTCTGTTTTGCATCAGAAAATCAAAATAAATGGCATCTTATTTACTTTGCAAAACAGATTGCTTTCGGCACCTAAGCCCTTGCAGCAAGGTCTCTCTCTTCCAAGCAAGGTTACAAATCATAACATTTAGGAAAAAGAAATTAGCCAAGGTAAGACCTAATTTCAAAATATTCATTCAGTATGTATGTTTTCTAGTTAATGACAATCCCACTTAATGTAACTGCAAATTCCTTGTACAGTACTTAGATACCAGAGTTTATAACCTATTTTCTCAAAGATCAACTGCAGTCAAATGCTTCCTCAGATTATGCATACTGTGCAAGTAGTATAAAATTGGGTGCCCCTGATATGCTGATTTGTTGTTGTTATGCGCTGTCAAGTTGGAAATGACTTATAGCAACCTTAACAGGGCTTTCAAGATAAGTGAGATATTTTGGTTCGACTCCCCCAGTGGGTGGACTGGATACATTAACTCAAATATAATGTATAACTGAAGTGACCACATTCAAACATAAAAATATCTTAATAAAAATACAGTACCTTCCCATCCAAATGCTGGCCTGGCAAGAAGCAACAGATGACAGATCCTCTACAGCTCCTTCTGAAGCATCTGTCCGTGAAAGAACACCTGCTGCCTGACTTGTAACATCATTATAAAGCTGAATGAACTGATACAAGTTCATGATTCTCGATGCTTCAACAATACCACTGGTCTTGTTTATCTAAATAGAGATAAGAAAGTCTAACCATTTTTGTACATCTCACCATTTGGTTTCAATATTATATGCTTGTAAATGTGCATACAAGTTGAACATAAGTCAATAATTCTGAACATTAAAATGACACAAAGCTTCATGGTATTTGAGTACAAGATTGTATGGTGTCTCTACATTTCTGAAGGTGCATCATCCATTTACCTTCCCTTTCAATATTTTAAAAAATGATTTAAGCTACAAAAGCACATTAGCGCAGTAGCAGTTACATGACAAACCATGCAAGGAACGACCTAGCACATTCAAAACTATCATGCAAAGATCTTTTCTGGTGGCCATATTTAAGCACCAAGTCCAACAATACTATATTAGGTTGTCCTTACCCCTTTGTAATAGATAACAACACTGAAGGCTTTGATCGCTCACCTTTGTACATACTACCCGAACAGCCACCTTCCAGAGAGCAGAGGCATCTGAGCCTGGCTGCACTTCAAACAAGAGATGTTTGTCCTGGCCAGAACCCAGCTTCGCAGTCCTGAAAATGTTTAATATTAATTTATTTCACACTATGCATTATGTATGGAAAGCATAACTTAGTCTATATAAGATATATGAATTAGACTCTTGTAACCTTCAACAAAAGAGTAAATTCAAAATGTTTATCTCAAAGGCCTACATCTTCTCTATATATTCCTCTTGAGTTTCAACTTTAGGTACTATTTAATAGAAATTATTATTGATCAGTCATAATGCATACAGTTGGATCCAAATAATTACAGTATACCCATAACAGGGCAGGACCAAAGTGACTTCCAGGCTCCATTAGGCCATTGCAGCTTCCCCCTCATTTGTTTGGCAGCCAACTACCAGATACCATGGGCTACTGTGCAAATAACTGAGACACATGAGGACAGATCCTAACATGTATGGAAGCTACTTCTGTGACTCTTTATCTAGATCTATCACCTAAATAGTTTTAGATCCCTGAAACTACTACCTATGCCTTCTCACTCTCATCCTCTCACCACAGACCATTTTAAGAGCATTTAATCTTCCAGTTTTCCAACACAAGGTTACCAATCTGTTCCAAAGATGTCAAGACACTCACACATGTGTAGTTTAGTGGGAAGGACAGTAGACCCCTGATACAAGTGCACATTTTGCATGCCAATGGCTGGATGTTAAATTGCTGTACAGTGTAGCGAACCAGCTGCTTGACCCCAGTATAGAGTGGTCTTGTATGTGTGCATCCATAGAAACATTTAACAGCTCTGTCTCAACCCCTCCCCCTGAAAAGCAGAACCAGAGCATCGTAATAATAATATATGCAAACAAGTCAGTTCTGAATTAAGGCAACCAAGTCTCTAAGCTCAGTGCACGTGCTCACTTGGCTGGAGCTCCAACAGGGTGGCACATGGGCAGCCAGCTTCTTTACTTCATGTTCTGAATGAAGCCCTGCTTACCGCCATGCACATGGAGAGTGACTCCTGCACAGCAGCACAAAAAGGGATCACTGATGGTGACTCTTTCTATGGTTTTGTAGTTAGAGAATACACTGAAGTGGTAAATCATTCCCTTTTTTCCTCCTGGACACAGCTTGACCAAAGCCTAATGCTGGCTCCTATCCCAGGAGGCACAGTGGAGAACTAAATTTCCAGCCTCCAATTCCACAGCCAGAGACCTAAACCAATGAGCTACCCAAGCCAGGTCAAACTTAATACACTACTGTTTAAAGTTATTATGACAATGAATGTGCAGGGAATATGCATACAGGTGAAACTCACAAAATTAGAATACAGTATAATTCAAATGGTCATTTATTTCAGTAAGTCAACTCAAAAGGTGAAACTAATATATGAGATAGACTCATTACATGCAAAGCGAGATACGTCAAGCCTTACTTTTGTTATAATTGGGATGATTATGGCATACAGCTTATGAAAACCCCAAATTCACAATCTCAGAAAATTAGAATATTACATGATATTAACACAAGGATTGGAAATAGAACAATATTGGACCTCTGAAAAGTAGAAGCATGCATATGTATTCAGTACTTGGTTTGGGCCCCCTTTTGCATCAATTACTGTCTCAATGCGGTGTGGCATGGATGCTATCTGCCTGGGGCACTGCTGAGATGTTATGGAAGACCAGGATGCTTCAATAGCAGCCTTCAGCTCTGCTGCATTGTTCAGTCTCATGTCCCCCATCTTCCTCTTGGCAATGCCCCATAAATTCTCTATGGGGTTCAGGTCAGGCGAGTTTGCCAGCCAATCAAGCACAATAATCCCATGGCCATTGAGCAAAGTTTTGGTATTCTGGAAGTGTGGGCAGGTGCCAAGTCCTGCTGGAAAATGAAGTCAGCATCCCCATAAAGCTCGTCTGTGGAAGAAAGCATGAAGTGCTCCAAAATCTCCTGGTAAATGGCTGTGTTGACCCTGGACTTAATGAAGCACAGTGGACCAACACCAGCAGATGACACCATGGTTCCCCAAATCACATTGGACTTCAAGCATTGAGCATTGTGTGCCTCTCCATTCTTCCTCCAGATTCTGAGTCCTTAGTTCCCAAATGAGATGCAAAAGTTGATCTAATCATTTGAAGCCCATGTCCAGGATCTTTCTATGTGGTGGCTCTTGATGCACTAACAATTCCAGCCTCCATCCATTCCTTGTAAAAGTCCCCAACAAATTTGAATGGCCTTTTCCTGACAATCTTCTCCAGGCTACAGTCATCCCTGCTGCTTGTGCACCTTTTTCTTCAACACATTTCCCTTCCATATAACTTTCTATTGATGTGCTTTGAGACAGCACTTTGGGGACATCCAACTTCTTTTGCAATCTGTACCTTTTGGGGCTTTCCCTCCTCATGGAGGGTGTCAGAGATGGTTGTTGTTGTTATTGTTGTTGTTGCTGCTGCTGTTATCATCATCATCATCATCATCATCATCATCATCATCATCATCATCATCATCATCATCATCATCATCATCTGCACAATTGTCAGGTCAGCAGTCTTTCCCAGGATTGTGATTCCAACTGAACCAGCCTAAGAGACCATTTAAAGACTCAGGAACCCTTTGCAGGTGTTACGGATTCTTTAGCTGATTAGAGTGGGACAGTGTGAGCCTAGAATATTGAACCTTTTCACACTATTCTAATTTTCTGAGATTGTGAATTTGGGGTTTTCATAAGATGTATGCCAGAATAATCACAATTTATACCAAAATAATTCTTGACATATCTCACTTTGCATGTAATGAGTCTTTCTCATATATTAGTTTCACCTTTTGAGTTGACTTACTGAAATTGAACATTTGAATGATATTCTAATTTTTCGAGTTTCATCTGTATATGCAAACAGGAAGAAGAATCAGCAGGAAATAAAATGCTTTCCAATCTGTTAAGGTATATGCTCTCCTATTCTTTCATTTTTATAGTCCTTCAACCTGCTCCAATATTGAAAAGTTGCATCCATATCACATTTACTGGCTCAGCTGCCACTTCTCACATACTTTACATACACAAAACTAGTTTTGTCTCTCTTCTTTTGCTATGATTCACTATACCAGTGTTGGTGAATCTATGGCACGGATGCCAAAGGTGGCATTCGGAGCCCTTTCTGTGGGCACCCGACATTGCCCCTTCACAGCCACCTGTATTCAGGTCAAATTGCTGCATTGGCACTTTGCAAAATATTAGTGGATTTTGAATCACAGTTTGGGAAACTCAGTCTTTAAAAGGTTCGCCATCACTGCACTAGACTGACCCGCTTTTGCTGCAGCTGCACTAAATACACTGTCAGGGAATCAAGCCTCTATGCCCATTTCCTGGCTGGATTTGAAAAACATTGTAACAACGCATTTGTTCAAATAAATTCTGGCTAGCAGAGGTTTCTTACACAATGCATTTTATTAAGCCTTCAAAGCTGTTGCAGACTATTTTTTGGCTACAACAGCCTGAGATGACTTCACCTGTGGAACTTTACAAGCATGTACATTTCCTAACTTGACATAAGTTGCTGTAAACCCCTTTGTATATGTGAATTGAAAGAAACAATCTTGTTGCATACTGTAGTTAATCACACTAGAACAGACAAACCCAATGACTAGTGAGTCACCATTTATGTAACTTTCACTGAAGCAAATGGGCCTAGTCTAACTGTGACTTATTTGACTGAAGTAAGTCACAGTTCAAGTAGGTGTAATTTGAATCAATGAAACTTAAATAGGCGCTGACTCATCAAACTCCACTGATTCAAGGATCCTACTCTGGAGTGATTTACTACACTAAGCAAAGGGGTATGTGTCAGTACTGTATTTGTATACTTATTATCTTAAAGGGTCTTCATAGGTAACACAGATTTCAAAATACCTGAATACACACAGATTTAACCAAAAATTAACAAGTGCACAGATCTCTCCAAGTCCAAGTGAGCCAATGAAACTGTTGGAAATAATTTGCTCTAGATATGTGTAAAGCTTTATGCGGTTCAAATACTAAAACATTTTATAAACAGAATGATACAAATGAGTAAGTCTTACGTATCATTAAGTTCTGCGACTCTTCCCAAGAACTCTTCGTATGTCAAAAAGCTACTTTCTCGAACCAGGGATACATGCTTCACCAATTTTTCTGGCAGCTTATTAATAACAGTGTGTGTCTGGCTTGAGAGCTGCTGGCCCATGATAAAATGCTTTAGCTCAACATCCAGGAAGAAAAGCCACGTCACTCATTTGGAAAGTTTCTAAAAATATATTTTTAAATGTTGCATTAATATAAAGAGTTACTACACCTTTTTACTGTTACCAACCAAACTTTAAAATAATAGCACCAGAACAAGGACAGGGCTTGATTCAACAACAAATTTATTACAGTTCTAATCCACATGGTCCTGAGCAAGTGGCAGGACAGAGGAGAAACCTTCACCAGGTTATCTTCTCCTTTAAGAAAATGGTCCTTTAACTACATACTGTATTACCATCTATGAACTGAAAGAGCATCCTTCTACTAACACAATGGAAACCATAGGTGGATGAAATCCCTTCACAAGCTCTCCAGGTATCCTCTGAAGGAGTTTGCAGAAAGGAAGGGAAACCTATTGTGTGTCAGCCTGGCAGAGTCAAGTTGCAGAGAGCCTATTTAGATATTCAGCTCAAGAGTACCGTGGATTCTGTTGGCTCATAAAGTAAACACTAAGTTGACAAGGAGGCAAATTTAATTAGCACCTCCTGAATACACAGTTTTCTTAAGTGCACAGAATAGGGAAAGTAGGCACCACTTAATGGGGGAAGGAATTTGAAACTCATTCAAGTTAAGCCATGTGAAAAATAACAGAGTAGAGCTGGAACTAGCAGACCATTAAGGAGAACAGCCTCTAATAAACTAGAAAGAGAAAGCACATTTTAAATTACATTTGTCTTCAGAAAACACTACAATATAGGCTAATACATGTTCTAATTTGCTGTTCTAATTTCTGAATTGCCATTTGAGTTTTACTGTATTATTTGTCTAAGAACTAATGCTATATTATTTCAGATGGATATTATTACTGTAGCAGCCAACTGCCAAAAAGATACAAAGATTAAAAGTTTCAGTGTGAGAGGGCTTTAATTTCTAGAATGGCCCCCCTGGGAAAAAACAATTTCATTTTGGGAACCGCATGCAAATTGTAACAGCAGTCACAGAACAGAATAATTTGAGTTGGAATGGGCCTATAAGGCGAATGAGTCGAACTCCCTGCTCAGTGCTGAACATAAGCAGTTATTACACAAATTCCTAAAAATGTTTTGATATTTATTTATTTATTTTATTATTTATTATTGAATTTATATCCCGCCCATCTTCCCACAGGAATTGCGAACTAGCTTTACACAATATAAATATTGACTGTTTTGTAAACGTACAGTATTGCCTACTTTGCTGTTTGTGTTTGACAAATGTCTACAAATTACCTAGATTAAGTATAATCTTCTAACAACTCAGCTCCACAGGCCACTTTATTTGTAACAGAGGCCAAATTCTTTACTTAAACGGACGTATTCCTTTTTCATCTTAAAGAAAAGTAAATTTTTATTATAAAAGCTTCAAAATGTTTATCAAAGTAACATCCCAGAAAGCACTGGAAATTTCAAGCATGTGATTACTGAATTTTTTAAAAAGAATCTTAATCAATGCTAATATAACTTCTGCTCATAAACTTTTTTTAAAACTCCATACACACTTGTTTTTTCAGAGTAGTGCCATCAGTTAGCAAGAGGAATTTCTAATACCCATTTTCATCCAGAAGTTAGTTTTCACTGTGACTCAAAATACCAGGCAACAATAAACTAGTTGTAGGATCTAGTATTTATGAAAAGGCCAGAAATCCACCCAGTGTGTATTATTAGGAAAGAGGCTGCCCTAGTAAAGCCCTGGTAGATTTCTCTGTAATCTGCAGCATACAGACAAGGATTTATTAATGATAACAACAAAATATTGTATGCCCCCTCCTCCCAAAAATAAAGGCTTCTGAAAGAAATGGAGCAAGGGCGGCGGCTTTCAGTGTGAAACGACGGAGAGCTCTGTTCATTTCTGGCATTGAGTCGACTTCGGGTTCTTACATATTAAAACGCCCTTCTTGTACACAAAGCCGGGGTAGGACCCACACAAAAAGGAAGCGTACTAGCGCCCAGCAAGCCCCGACGCCCGCCTCCGCCCGCCAAGGGGCGGCAGAGGCAGGGCGCTCCACGGAGAACAATGGGGAGTGGGGCACGATCCTCTTGCGTTGTGTATGTGGGTTGGGGGAGGGGGGTTGTGTCACGGCAGCCACACCGCGACCCCACAAGCCGCCTCGGCTGTGACACAGGGTCCCCCCCCCACACGACTTCGTAGCGCCAACTATTATTCCTCTGCCTTCGAGACCCGGCGCAACGGGTGTGTGTGTGTGTGTGTGTGTGTGTGTGTGTGTGTGTGTGTGTGTGTGTGTGTGTGTGTGTGTGTGTGTGTGTGTGTGTGTGTGTGTGTGTGTGTGTGTGTGTGTGTGTGTGCAATGCCCATCTTTCTCCTTCCCTCCCTCCCTCTGGCAGCCCCCATCCCAGCCCCCAGCACTCCGAAGTGGGAAGGTGGTCCCCGAGGGGGGTGGGGAGGCTGAGCCAAACAAAAGGGCAAAAAAGCAAGCAGGGAGCGAGCCCCCCAACCGCCCCCCCAGGGGGTTCCATAGGGAGGGGGGCGCGGCGGCGGACTGGGCAGCGCCACCCCCACCGGCCCACCAAGCCTTCGAGAGGCCCAGCCCGACAACGTCGCGCCCCCCTCACACACGCACACCCCTTCCCCTTCCCCGCCGCCCCCCCCCTCTCTCTCCTCTCAAAGCGGTCGCCCTCGGCGCCGCCGGGGGAGGAGGGGAAGCCGTGGCGGCGGCGGTGGGGAAGGTCCTATGGCGGAAGGGGAGCCCAGAGAGGCGCCCCGGTTGTCCCCCCCCCCACCAGCCGGGGAGGAGGAGGAGGAGGGGGGCCTCCCGGTCCCTGCGCCCCAAGAATGCGACTTCTGAGTTGGGGGTGGGGGCGGCACCGGGATGCTGGGGAGCCCCGCACCTCCCAAGCCCCGAGGGGGGGTGGGGGTGGTGGGTGGGGAAGGCGTGGCTGGGAAGACGCCGCGGGGCGCGCGCGAGCCTCACCCCCAGGACCCCGACATCCTGCTCCGGGCGGCAGCCGACCCCGCCTCTTCCCTCCGGCCACCGTGGGCGGCCTTTCCTCCTCCTCCTCCTCCTCCTCCTCCTCCTCCGTCCTCTCACCCAGGCGAAGGGGCGACATTTGGGCCAAGTCGCTTCCCGTCGCGGCCGCCTCCTGCGTCATCGCCGCCGTTTAACGGCCGCCGCCCCCCGCTCTCGCGCTCGCCGGGCTGGTTGCTAGGAGACAGCAAGACAGCGCCGCCCGGGAGGAGGGGCTTCGGCTCCCTTCCGAAGGATGCCCGAATGGCTTCTGACAGACTTATTATTTACCCTTCGCCCGATACGTATCCTTGAAACAAACAGAGCAGCTTGATTACGGGCCAGCGGTACTGCTCCAACTGAATTAAACGACATAAAATAATAAACACCGAAGACGCTTCTTAAAACTCGTGGTCAACTCTTCGCACCTGAGGACTGGGTCTCCTCATGCCCTCTGAGTTGCAACCGGTGGCCTCCCATGTCTCCGGGGTTTAAATAGGAAGCCACTGCAGTTATCCGAGATCAGTCGGAAGCAATTTGCCCCAGCACGCATATGAAAAGAGCATCTTTGACCCGGGGAAGTGTAATTTGGTTTTTTTGTCTGCAAATTTCTAAGGCATAGAATAGTAATAGAAATTCTGCATTAATTTGAACGGTAAGCGGCATATATGAAGTGCTCTTTAACTGAGATAAATTACTCCTGTCCTCATTAAACCTCGTTGCTTTCCTTTATTTATTTATTTATTTATTTAATTATCACCCAAAGCTCCAAAAATAAAACAATTTAATTTATTTATAAAATATCAATAAATCATCAATAAAAACCCACTAAAATCATTATTCTAAAATTGTCATCAGCGGACCCAAAGAATAAAACAATTTAAAAAAACTGGAACAGGAAGGTTTTTACCTGGCGCCAGAATGTAATCAGTGTTGGCACCAGGCGGATCTCAATCGGGAGGGCATTCCATAGCTTGGGAGCAGCTGCCAAGAAGGCCCTATGTCTACAGGCCATCCCTCTCACCTCCTTGAGGGATGGCTCTTTCAAAAGGGCCCCCTGGCTAGATCTTAATTGCTGGGTAGGTTTGTATGGAAGGAGGCGATCCTTCAGGTATCTAGGTCCTAAGTCGTTTAGGGCTTTGTATGTCAGAACAAGCACTTTGAATTGGGCTCGGACCGCAACTGGTAACCAATGAAGGTTACGCAGAATCGGCGTGATGTGATCCCTGGCAGCCCCACCACTTACCAGCTGTGCTGCACGATTCTGAACCAGTTGCAATCGCCAGACCGTCTTCAAAGGCAGCCCCACGTAAAGCGCATTGCAGTAATCAATATGGGATGTTACCAGTGCATGCGTAACTGTCATGAGGCTCTGCTCATTTAGGTAGGGGCGGAGCTGGTATATTTTCCGCAGCTGAAGGAAGGCACCCCTGGCCACCGAGTCCACCTGGGCTTCCAGAGTTAGACCGGGGTTCAGAAGCACCCCCAAGCTGCGGACCCTGTCCCTTAGGGGGAGTGCAACCCCATCCAAGACAGGAAGATGGCCCTCTAACCTGTCCGGCAAAGCACCCATTATAGTACTTCCATCTTGTCTGGATTGAGTTTCAATTTATTAACCCTCATCCAGTCCATTATCTGGCCCAGACACAAATTCAGTACAGAAATCGCCTCACCTAGATTGGTGGAGAACGAGAGGTAGAGCTGAGTATCATCAGCATATTGCTGACTCCTCAGCCCAAACCTCCTGATGACCTCTCCCAGCGGTTCCATGTAGATGTTGAACAGCATGGGAGACAGTATAGAGCCCTGGGGAACCCCGTGACGTAATTTGAATATAAATAGAAACAGAATGAGGTAAAAGCATATTGTAATAGTCTCTTTCAAGGATTCTTCAGAATTTCAACCTGTTTTTAAAAAGGACAAGACAGTGGTGCTGTCTTGGGTCACTGAATGCATGAATCCTACAGTTGGGCAGTCCTTTCCTGAGGACCAACTGAATAATTTGAAGAGCTCAAAAGCTTGAATGTCCCAACTTGTCTTTTTGTAGCCTTTTGATTAGAATAAAGGGGTTGCCCAGTTATCACACGTGCTAGTTCTGATCCTCTTTTATCTTCTTCATAATCATCATCATCTTGGAACTGCAGAGCTGGAAAAGACCCTATGGATCAGCGAGCCCAGACCCTGTTAAGAAGGAGCAGTGAAGAACTGAACTCCTGCCCTCTGGCTGTGCAGCCAGATACCTAACCCACTGAGCTAACCAGTTATTAAACAGTAGGAAGATAGTTCTAAATGCTAATACAGTGGAGCCTTGACTTACATACTGCTTGACTTGCATCATATTTGACTTGCAGCAAGAAGGGGCCTGTTTGACTTGAGTCGCAGGCTTTGACTTACATCTCGGAGCCCCGGCGCAAGGCACTGGAATTGGGCGGCAGTTATCCAAACTGCTCCTGCCTTCTTCCCCTCCTCCAGCAGGAAGATCAGAGCACCTGGAGCTGGTCCTTCACTGAAAAGTTGTGGGACTCTAATGGTAAATAGAGTTGTTCAGAACTTTCAGGTTAAAAATCAGTAAAACTTAAATGTTAGACATTGTTTATGAACATTAAAAAGTGGAGCATATAACTTGTGGACTATAATTCCACTGCCTCCTCCTCTCTTTGAAGAGACATTTCATTTACATCCCCAGAAGGAACTATTTCAAATTTGTGTTAAATTGCTGTTTTCGGGGTCATTTTCATCATCTGGAACGGATTAATCCGCTTTCCCATTACTTTCTATGGGAAACGTTCGTTTGACTTAAGTCATGTTTGACTTAAGTCTAGACCACTGGAACGGATTAATGACGTAAGTCAAGGTTCCACTGTAGTCAGATTTGGCACATTTTAGAGGAAATACTGCTTCAAGTGGTAAACATTTATTTGTCACTTTGTGATTTTCCTGGCTCAGGTTGCAACAACATAGTCAAATACTATAGCATTTAATGTAGGTGTAAAGTGGATGTACTTATTTATTTTTAAAGTAATTGGTACAGTAATTTATTTTAAAGTAAATCACACCAGCCTTTTTTGCTCCCTACATAGATCTTTTTTCTGCTCTCTGCTGCTAGGAGCATCTACTTTTTCAAGCCAGAAAAATTCAGACAGACTGTTTTGCTAGTGTTCAGCTATTTCATTCTCCAAAAAGGATGGGGTGTGTGTGACTCTGGCTGGTATTTTGGTGATGTACCATCCAATGAACTACAACAGATGACTATGTTTCCATGGTATGCATGTATTGAAAAATATGTAGAATTTTGGAAAACTCCCATTCTCCTAATCCCTTGCAACACTTTAAAGAGCCCACAGGTTCTACAATGACCAACAAAGGAGAGCTAGAGACTGACACAGAATGCGACCAAAGAAAGAGGCTGTGGCATGGATCAAACCATATTAAATTGAAGGTGCACTGTGGACACTAGCAGTAAAACAACCAGTTTCTGTGTGATCACCTAATCCAAGAAGAAGCATAATCTAGGTTGTGAAATCATTGTTTTGTTATATTGAGAATTGTTTTGTCTATTCAGCTTTGGCTACTGATGCAGAACAAAGTAAAGAGCTGTTGCATGCCATTAGCTGGCAGGACTCGAAAACACAGGTAACAGAGTTCCTCTCATGTGTGAATGAGGAGTGGAGGGTGGACCCTGCAAATTGCAGTTATCTCTGAATTTGTGAATTAAAATGATGTAAAGGAGATGGGCATCTTGTACTGAAAACCGTCCCTATGCTCTTTGTGACTCAGTTTGCTGCGGTGGTGGCAGCAATAATGGAAATAGAGCACATTTTCACATTTAATTGAAGATCTACTCTCCCTGCACACTTCAGTTCCAAGTGTTCCAATTGGACACTTGCTCCTTTATTTGCTCATTGCAAATATGACCCCCATTTTAGATTTTAAAATGACTTTAATCCTGTTGCTAGTAATGCCATGGCAAATATGGCATTGGTGAGAGGGGACAGTTGATCATTTATACATAGTAGGCATATGCCTCTGTATGAAATGCAGATATTTCAAAAATAGCAAAAAGAAATTCTGTAATATGGCCTAGGTTGAGAAGTACTATTTCGGAAAAAGGTTTCTAAATCTGCAATTTTAAGTGCATTTACTGGGTATCAGGTCCCAAGGAGCTCTTTTTGCATGAATACAGTTCAGAGTGTTTATATTTGCATGAGTTGCCACTCTTTAACACTCTGTTATGACCTGGCATGTGGGCATATATAAAATATATGAGAACTTAATTTTATGTTTTTAAAGGGTTTTTAGAACCTCTCTATACAGGATAAAAACATGTTTTTGTAATTTTTATTTTACTGTCTGTATGCAAGTTTTCTCCAATCACTGAGATCTAGTTCAGTTATTTCAAATAATTACATGGCTGTGGGATAGAAACAATTAAGTAGTTCTTATTTTAATTTCAGTGCAATCTTAATAAATAAAATTGTCAGTTATGATGTGGCTACAGCAATGAAATATAACATTCACTAAACACAATAGGACAAAAGTATGAATAAAACTGAATATAATTGCATTTTGTAGATCTACCCATTGCATGTTTAGTGAGATGGCAGTCCATCCATGTACAGTACTGTGATTTTTGTATCTGGAATAGTTCAAAAAGAGTGAAAAAATAGAGAAACTGGAGTTATAAGATTCCCTGTGCAAAATAAGTTTGACCTAAATCTGGGATAAGCCCTCTAGATGTTGCTGGATTCTCATAAGCCTTACAATGCAGAGCCCATGGTGAAGGATTATACATGCTGAAGTCGACTAATATCTGAAAAGCCTCATTTTCCCACTCAATTTTCTCCTATAGGAGACAACATATAGTATTATACTTATGATTCAGCCTGTGTCTGATTTGTGTCCATGTCAGTCAGGCTCCTCACCCTTTACATGAAATCCTCCATGTTTTAATTTCTGCAATGAATGAGGCAACAGCAGGAGACAACCTGTAGCCATATCTGAAATTGCAGCAGCATTTTTCCCTAGCCAGCAGTACAATCACAGTGTTACTGTATTTCTAAAAAAAATTCTCCTTGGAATTCCTTTTGGATGGTCTGGATTCTTGAGATTTGTTTGAACTTTTGGGAGAACTATGGTTTTTCCACAGTTGGAACCAATGTTTAGTATTTCTGGTATTTATTAATTATTGCAGAAATTAATATTTGGTATTTATTAGACACACTGAACATATTTGAAAATTTGTATGGGTATTCCTATAATGAAAGCTGCTCTGCTTTGCAGAGGCTCATATTTTATAATAACAGAGCTGTAGGCAATATGCATAGAGCCAAACTATAGGTATCAGACACATAACAACCAAGTTATCTTATTTACCATCATCCATTCTTATGCAATCGGTTACCGGTAATTTTTGGCTTTAGCCATTTAAGACCTGTCCATTTCAATCTGTTTTTAAACTTCTGCTTCCAAACATTTTACACGAGTTTCAGGTTTAGGCTGAGGTTCTTCTGCCTTTTTTCCGTTCAATGGTTCTTGCTCTGGAATTTTGCCACTTGTCTTTGTTTCTTTGATCTTCTTAGTTTCAATTTCTTCTTTCTTCTCCTCCTTGTTTGAAAATGGAAAAGTTTTCTTATATCTTTAAAAAGAGGAAAGTTATTTTTTTTAATGTGCGGTAGACAGAAATTTTGGGAAGCTAGTAGGAGAAACATGAATGGAAGCCATTATGACAGCTGCTAACTCTTAACACGTTCCTATGAGATACAGTTCCCCAGAAACTGCTTCTAAGAATTTACTGTATAAGTGTATGTTAGTTTTAGGTGTTTTTTATGTTTTTATATCCACTGTTTTATCGCATTTTATAATGTAAGTTGCCCAGAGTCCCCTTGGGTGACAAATCTAAATAAATAAACAAATAAATAAATAAATAATGCTATCTACACCGCAGAGGCCAAAGTGATCTCCTGAGATGCAGATCCTGGTGTTGGGGCTGGCATGCTATTCTCAATGGTGGCTTCAGTTCTGTGGAAAGGCAAAAGCTATTAGCCCAAATGTGCAGCTCCAAAACTATTTGTTAGATAGAAATTGTTGGTTTAACTGGCTACCTGTTGTTCAATTGGAAGCATACAGTGCCTATTGTACTTCTCTGGTTACTTGTTACATTATTATTTTTATAGGTTATGGATTATTTTTCTCTCAGCAACTTAAGGAAAACAAACATGTGAGCATGCGTTTAGTAGTAATGATCTCTGTACATAAATGATGAGTGTGTAGGAGTTTAACACAATAATACACAGTTCACCTGCTAGTATATGTGGATTTGTGAAAAGAGAGACAGTTTGTACTTTGGAAATAGAAGGACAAGAACATACTATCATAGTTTGGATCCATCTTTGCTTTTGCTGACAGAAATATTGCTTGAGCAGAATTCCTCTGAAAATGCTCCTCCTCGGTACTCTTTGTGTTGCCACCATTACTATACATTTTAATGAGGATATTTGCCCAGGGAAAGGCCTTTTCTTATGTGTTCCAGTGTTGCTGCACACCGCTTCAGAATTTGTGCAGTATAGTACAGTACTGAGAAGCAGTACAGAAATATTACTTATATTAATAATAAAAGAGATGGTCAGGAATGAAGCTACCATGGTGTACTTTCTGGGCTTAGTTAGGATATGGTATCCTACTAGGGTAGCTAGACCTCAGGTTGCACACACAGAATTGTACCGCTTCTCCGGGGAGACAAACTTGAGGGTGAGAAGGACCAAGTGTTTTGGTTGGTTTGTGAGTTCACTTTTAAAACCTTTATATTTTTCACTTATTTCCAGCTGGTGCCAGAATCCATGGATTCATCAGGAAGGTTATTTGTCAATATGTTGTCCTTGCTTCTGTTTGGACTCATGCCCGTCCTGCCTTTTAAGTCCTGTATCACAAAGATGCAAACCTATGATCTCACAAAGGCCTGCCCCTGGTCTTGGCCCTGAAATGTCAAAGAATAGGATGGTTTTGCTTGACAATCCTAGATTCTGTTAAGAGGAAAGTCTTTTTCTATTATTTGATGGTAGGTTATCTAAAGTACCTTGTGATTGTTTAATCTTTTGTTTTTTGTTGTTAGTTGAATCAAAGTACAGTATTCAATTGTTTGGTCTCTTAATAAAATGAACAGTTTAGTGAATGTGAAACTAACTTTTTATAAATAATTAACATTTTAATTGACATTTTGATATGCTTTGTACTCATGTAATCTACTTTTAAATGAACAGTATCTTAATCATTGTTTATATTGTAATGTATTTTAGGAATGGGATTTTTGGAATTCAAGAACTCTGAGACCCATAGTTCAGCAGGAACACCCTCAAGGCAAATTATGCGGCTGGAAGACCTCGAAGTGCTCTGTCAGAACTCATTCCCCTATGTACATGTATTGTGTTGCAGTAAGGATTTTTCTAACAATTAGAAGAAAACACTGGAATAGCATGAAGGTGAAAGAGCTGCTCTGTCACCTGCCAGTTTGAGATGTTACAGTCCCATAATTCAGCCTGGGGGGTTTCTATCAAATAGTGAGACTGGGAATCCTTGCATTTTAAAAATCGCATCCCTAATACCTGTTGTATTTGTTTGTTCCATGAACCAGTTCGGATCGCAATGGATTTCGGAAACATAGTTTGCAAATGTATTCACTCTTGCAGTCGCTTCTAACATTGTGTAATGTGCACATTTTGCAGATTTCCTTCTATGTTCTCCTCCAAATCATTTGCTGACATGAATAAGTCACCAAACTGAAGATACTCATGCTGCATACTGGCATTTATGTAGACAATGATACCATTGTTATGAAAGTGCTAGCGTGCCGCATAGCTATATCCAGTTTGAGGACTAATTCACCTGAAGATGGCTGTGGCTGTAGCAGCTGTCCCAGTATTTGGTGAGCTCTCCAAATGATTCAGGACTAGAAGATCTGATAGTAATGCTGCGATTTTTATGCTCATATAACTTAGAAGGCCAAAAAGCAGTTCAAATTTCAGGTTCATATTAAAATTACAGGCCATTTCATTTTGTTCCTTGTTGCCCAAGATGTATTATGCATTCAATAGGAATGAGGAGGGAGTATCTGTTATGGAGGGCCACTTGAGCCTCTGTGCTTTGCCAATTATTTTTATGTGAAATGATGCATGTGCATGAATTATTATTTAGGAGTATGCCTCATCTGGCTTATATATCAGCTGTAAAAATGCACAAATAAAGGAATATGCAATACAGTAAACAAGTTCCATATGCAAAGTGTTCTAAATGAAGAGAGAGGAATGGCCATGTCTCAACTCCACTCACACGTCACATATGTCCAGCACATACAGTACACATCAAGGCACAGTGAGAAGCATCATATTAAATCATATTAAAAAGAGCATGAATATTTTAAAAAAATACAATTATGTGTTCACAACCATGTGGAAGCAAAAAGCAACAGTGATACTTACTTTCTGATATAGCAGACAGCTAAAACAACTGAAGCGACAAAGAAGATAATGGCAAGCACAAGAAGAGCAATGGGTACACCTATAGAGAAAAACAAATAGATCACAAATCTTGTGTAATCATCTACCCTTTCTGGTGGTTCCCATAAGCTGGTCAACATTCACCAATGAATCATGGAAGCCTGTATAAGATGCTGTGTTTGGATATAAAGCTGTTCATAGCTTGAGACCCGTATATTGGAAATACCATCTGTCTTGGTATCAGAGACCTAGTTGTATTTGGAAGACTGGACTCTGGTGTCATTGCCCTTTCTGCAAGAGATTGGGTATTAGTGCCAGGATAGGACTTCATTGTGATGCAATGCTCACATTCATAGTACATGTCTTTCTTCAAACAAGCAGGGATGCAAATCAAGAAGCTATAGTTAATGAGACCTTCATGATAGATCTGAAACTAGGACTGAATAATTGCTCTAGACAACCCCAAATTTAACCCCCTGCTTTAAAGCTGGCTTTTAATTTCTGCAGCTGAAGAAAAAACAGCCCCCTAGGTTTCTTCTAAAAGACTCAGGCAGAAAAATAACAATTTTATCACCAAGAATTATGAGTGGAAGACTTTGAAACCACTTATCTGCACCAGCATTCCTGAACTGAAAAAAACAGCTAAACTATCCTACTGCTTCAGCCCATAACTATTTTGTCATGCTGTCAGCAGCCCACAATGACTTGCTATGTTGCCTTTTTAGAAAATAGCATGTCAGATTTATCTGAAAACTGTAACCTAGCCAATAACCAGCCAGAGTGAACAAATGCCCCCTTTTTTACTTAAGTCAGGAAAATAAAATGTCTTAATACATAGCTTTTCATCAGAAGGAAGGGAAAACCTAGTGGGTTCAGGATCTAGAGCAAAACACTTGCTTACACCTAAGGGATTATTCCTCTCTCTGGCACCCCTGCAGTTCCCAGGCATTTCTGGTGCCACTGGCCATGGGTCTGGGTGGTACAGTACTGAGGAACTCCTTCTACCCCTATTCAGTGTGGTGTGAGCCGCACGTGGTTGTGGTGGCGGCGGCAGCAGGGTGGTGGTGGCGGTGGCAGCAGCAGCCGCCGCCACCTCACACTCAAGCTCAAGGTGGGGACCAAGCGAGCCGGCGGAAAAGGTGCCTTTTCCTGCACAGTGCCCGCTCAGCCCAGACATGTCCTACCAAGAAAGAAACACACACACACACACACATCTTACCCACCCACCCACGCTTCTGCCGGACAGGCTGCATGAACATGGGCTGCCTCGGGCGTGCACATGTGGGGTCAGGGCTGCTGTCTGGCCACCGCCAGATTCCATGAAAGGGGGAACCTGTCATTCCTCCCCCGCCTTGACCCTCTTTGGAGCCATCACAGTAGGGGCACGTTGGGTGAAAAATTTTCTTGGACCTTGCCCATTTTCACTTGCCAAGGAGGAAGCTGGGTTTCAAAGGTGGGACTGAACTTGCCAGGTCCACCTGTATATTTTTGGTCATTTGTTTTCAAACTATAGTCTAGTCCCCAACGGTATCTGGGGGACAGTAAACCAGCCCCCTGTTTAAAAAGTTTGAGGACCCCTGCCTATGAAGTGAACTTTAAAGAATTTCAGTCTACATTTCTGTGTTTACAGACTGTGCATTGTTTCAGTCATGTTGGCTTAGATTTAGTAGTATGACTTCGAGAACAGCATGACTCCTCTGCTCAGAGAAGCAGGGCTGTTTCTCACTATGCAAAGAGTGATATGTGGGGATCATAAACAGAACTCCAGAGATGTAGGTGCATGCCTTTGCACAAGCATTTGTACAGTACTATTAGCTTTTCTTGCCTCTGGGTTCTGTGTGTAGTTTAATCCCCTAACACTTGGATTGCAAGTCCCAGAAACCCCTGCCAGCACAGCTGGTAGTGAAGGTAGACCAAGAACTCCTGGGTTACCCAAGGTTGGGACCACTGCCCTAACACAGGTGCAAAATGACCCCCAGTTTCTATTACACAAACCACATAGATAAACATATAGTTTCTGTTAAACCAACATCATTAAAGTCTTTATCAGGACTTAATCAGGACTGTTTATCAGGCTAGAAATTACAGAGTGGAGGCAGGATGGGGTACTCTAAATCTCTTGTTCTCAGACTTGGGGGTTCCAGATGTTCTTAGACTGCAACTTCCAGACCAATAACTGTGAACACAAGGGCTTCTGGGAGTTGCAGTCCAAGAGCATCTGGGGATCCCTTTGAGAACCACTGCTCTAAATCACCTTGGCCAGACATTGAAACCAGTCTCTTTTCTTTAAAGTCAGTTCCAAAATGGAGTCTGCCACTATGCTAAAGTAGTTGCAGTTAGAGGAGGCACATTTCAATCAATTGAACCCATGGAAGAGCTGGTTCATCAAATCCCCATTGATTCGCTATGCCTGCTGCAGTGCAATTTCCTTCACTAGCAAAAGTATTTTGGTCATTAGAAGTTTAATTAAAAATGGCATATTTGTGGTTTCTGGATTTTGCACAAAACCACATAACCATCCTTTTGTGTGTGTGTGTGTGTGTGTGTGTGTGTGTGTGTGTGTGTGTGTGTGTGTGTGTGTGTGTGTGTGTGTGTGTGTGTGTGTGTGTGTGTGTGTGTGTGTGTGTGTGTGTGTGAGAGAGAGAGAGAGAGAGAGAGAGAGAGACCTAGCTATCTCTCCCCTCTATTTTTAGGCTCTTCTTTCTTCCTCTTCTTCAAGATGTTGCTGTTGCCTTGTCAGAAAAAGAGATAGCCACAACATAGCTCCAGCTCCACAATAGTTGCAAGTAAACACCACTCCTGCTAAATAACTTTAGGTAGTTTTGTAAACAAAGTTCAGATTCCTATCTTAACCAGTCAGTTAAAGGATTCCCTGAGCTTATTTTCCTCTTTCACTCTCTTTTTTAAAATTACTGGCTCCTCAATAGATACAAATAGCTTGACATTTGGGCTGGCTTTGCAGTAAGAAGCTGTGTTAGGGCTTGGTCCCACTACTGACTTGAATCGGGTTCAATCCCAATGTATTTTAAATTTGCAGTCAGTCACATGTTGTTTTGTTTTAAATCACATTCACTTTGAAAATCATTGCTCTGATATAAAGTAAGGGCCTAAAACCACTTTGGAAATTACACTTGAGATTTTAAGTTGTTTCATTAAACAGTATGTTTACAGACATGTTTTCAATGTTGTAATCTGTTGCATCTGAGAGTTTGTGCTGTGCCCTCCAGCCCTTGAACGGACTGCCTCCCACAGCCACTTGCTGCTTCTCCTGTGAACTTGTTATTTATTTTTTAAACTATTTCCCCCCCAAAATGGGATGGCAGTAGGCTGACATGACACTGGAAATTCACCAGTCAGCAGAGAGAAAGGGAGAAAGTTCCCCCTCCTTCTTTGAAGCAAAGAAGCTCCTGATACTGTAAATTTCTCTACTCAGTTTCACTATGCTAAGGAGGAGAGTCGATCGCCACCCCACTTAAAAACATTAAAAATTAAAAACAAGACACAGCAGAAGCATCAGGTGGCTGTGGAAGGCACCCAACATGAAGCAACAGTTACAGTTTATACCAACAGAGGCATTCATCTATACCAAACTAAAGAAAAATAAATCTATTTTTTAATCTGCATTAAAATAATGGACCCAAATTCCAAGTGGGACAAATGCTAAGAAAAATAACATCTGTATTAAAAAAAATGGCCTTTTGCCAGCCCAGTACAATACTTCACATGATTTTTTTTTTTTAAATCATGATTCTTGGGAACCCCTCCCCATGCTTCTGTGTATGTTGTGTGGCTATGACTTTTAAAACTGGTTTTATTTACACAAAACTTGATTCATCAGTGGTTCTTATTGCCAGTGTGACTGATCCCTTTACTGCATTGAGCTGAGCAGACTGATCAGGTGTAATTCGAAAAATTAGAATATCGTGCAAGTGTTCATTTATTGCAGTGTCAGCTCAAAGACTGAAACTAATTTATGAGATGGACTCATTACATGCAAAGCAAGATATGTCAAGCCTTACTTTGGTATAATTGTGATTATTCTGGCATACAGTTTATGAAAACCCCAAATTCACAATCTCAGAAAATTAGAATACTGTGAAAAGGTTCAATATTCTAGGCTAAAAGTATCCCACTCTAATCAGCTAATGAATCCATAACACCTGCAAAGGTTTCCTGAGCCTTTAAATGGTCTCTCAGGCTGGTTTAGTAGGAATGACACTCATGGGAAAGACTGCTGACCTGACAATTGTGCAGAGAACCATCACAAGCCCCCAAAGGTACAGATGGCAAAAGAAGTGGGATGTTCCCAAAGCGCTGTATCAAAGCACATCAATAGAAAGTTATGTGGAAGGGAAAAGTGGGGAAGAAAAAGGTGCACAAGCAGCAGGGGATGACCACAATCTGGAGAGGATTGCCAGGAAAAGGCCATTCAAAGTGTTGGGGACTTTCACAAGAAGTGGAGTGAGGCTGGATTTAGTGCATCAAGAGCCACCACACAGAGAGGGATCCTGGACATGGGCTTCAAATGCCATGTTCCTTTTGTCAAGCCACTCCTGAACACTGTTGTTCAGTGGTCGAAAGTCCTCTTTTCTGAAGAGGCCAACTTTTGAATCTCATTTGGGAACCAAGGACCCAGAGTCTAGAGGAAGAATGGAAAGACACACAGTGAACAATGCTTGCAGTCCGGTGTGAAGTTTCCACAGTCTGTGTTGATTTGGGGAGCCATGTCATCTGCTGGTGTTGGTCCACTGTGCTTCATTAAGTCCAGGGTCAACACAGACATCTACCAGGAGATTTTGGAGCATTTCATGCTTCCTTCCACAGACAAGTTTTATGGGGATGCTGACTTCATTTTCCAGCAGGACTTGGCACCTGCCCACACTGCCAAAAGTACCCAAACCTGGTTCATTGACCATGGGATTACTGCACTTGATTGGCCAGTGAACTCAATTGACCTGAACTCCATAGAGAATCTATGGGGCATTGCCAATAAAAAGATGGACATGAGACTGAACAATGCAGCGGAGCTAAAGGCTGCTATTGAAGCATCCTGGTCTTCCATAACACCTCAGCAATGCCATAGGCTGATAACATCTATGCCACACCACATTGAAACAGTAATGGATGCAAAAGGGGCCCAAACCAAGTACTGAGTACATATGCATGCTTCTACTTTTCAGAGGTCCGATATTGGTCTATTTCCAATCCTTGTGTTATTGATATCATGTAATATTCTAATTTTCTGAGATTGTGAATTTGGGGTTTTCATAAGCTGTACACCAGAATCGTCCCAATTATACCAAAGTAAGGCTTGACATATCTTGCTTTGCATGTAATGAGTCTATCTCATATATTAGTTTCACCCTTTAAGCTGACTTACTGCAATAAATGAACATTTGCATGATGTTCTAATTTTTTGAATTTCACCTCTACTATGATCAGAAGTGGTAGAAAACACAGTATTGCTGTTTAATTTTTGTCCTTTAGGAAAAGACACCAAGGGCATGTTTCTCTTTTTCAATAATTTCTGTTTTGCACTATAGTCACCATGTTTCTTCTTGTTCCCAGACAACCAATTGTATCCCCATGGAGATCAGCTGAATTCAATCAACAATCCTATATGACTTATAAAAAGAGTTTTTAGAAACACCATTATAATGAGGGGCACTTTGACCCACTTACAAACTATCCAATCCAGTCTGAGGATATAAGTGATGTTACAATATGCTGAGTAAAATGCTGGGAATCAATAGCTAAGGCCTAAAATCTTGACATATAAATTTTGGAAGATGTAAATAGATGTGTATATTTATATAGATACAGCTGATAAGAGCTATTTGTGAAGCCCAGGGAAAGGTGACACTTTGTTATTTTAGTATATTTCAACAGAGCTGTTGTCAATGTGTTTAGAATGTTTTAGTAACGAGAACTGTAGTGAACTCCCAACCTCTGGCTCTACACCTAGAGACAGGGGTCCTCAACCTAAGGCCCCGGGGCTGGATGTGGCCCCCGAAGGTCCTGAATCTGGCCCCCAGGACCAATTGCAAACCCCACCCCACCTACCCACAAGCCATCCTCCACAGCTGCTTCTATTGCTGAAGCAGTTCAAAGCAGTGGGCTATGTCGCTTCTCCCACTCCCCCCAACTACCGCCCAGATGATCAGCATGCTGGCTAGTGGGGCATTCAAAGTTGAAGGGCTATGGCCTGAGGGGCCTGAGTTTGCCTGGGCTGCCCCCTCCTTCCCAGCACAATGAAGGAAGGAAGGAAGGAGAGCCGCTCCAGCCGCTGCCACTGTAGGAGGAGGAGGAAGAGGCGCAGCAGAGGGATCCCAGCGCTGTCACCTCAGGGTGGTGATCTAGAGCAGGAGGCATTGCTGGGGCCCTGCAGACACAATTATCATGGGTCAATCATGGGGGGCTCTGTCCACTTGCCCCTCCCTCCCACCTTTTTTCCATGTCAGCCTTTTTTTTTTTTTTACTGTGGTCCGGCCCCCAGTGGTGTCTGGGACGTGGTGGACCGGCCCGCTGTTTGAAAACTTTGAGGACCCCTGCCTAGAGACTTAAACCACTGAGTTTTCCAATAATCAATATGGAGATGGCGAGCAAACCCAGTAAACAGTAATATTTAACATCTAAGTGCATTCAAAGTTATTTGTATTACTTAGCTGGACACGTTGCACAGTGTCAGAAATCCCCCAGAACAAGAAAATGGTAAATCACTTTTGAGTACAAAACCCTTAGAACGGCAGAGCTGAAAATTACCCTATGGGTCATCAATTGCAGCCCCTGTCAAGGAGGCACAGTGCAGAACTGAACTCCCAACAGCTGGTTCTGAAGCCAGATACCTAAGCCACTGAGTGGAAAGGGCACCATGTCGGAATCAATTTAGCAGCATGTAGTTCTTAATTTGTAATTCAATCCTTATAAGTCAGTGGTTTCCAAAGTTTTGAGTATCATGTCTGATTTTTCTTTATTGAAAAATCCACACAACTGCATACCTCTTTTTACTCTCAATGAACCTCCTTTTAGAAGAAATTAAATTAAAATAAACAACATTTTAAATTAAAATTTAATGATAAGTAGGCTTTTTTGAGAAATCATACAATCTAGCAGGGCACTCCATCACAGAAATTTGTTTAAGCAAATTGATTCTTTTCTTTCTTTCTGAAAGTCTCGTATTGTCATGGCTTCCCTGGGAGTTTCTTCACAATCCACAGGATATGCCCACTCTGTTTTGGAAAGTCAGGAGGACAAACAGATATAGAATGTTGAGGCCATAAAAAATCTCATTTATTCCTATTCTTTCATACATTCTTTATTTAACTACTATATTAGCTGCCAGGTGGCATTTTAAAATTGTAAGACATTTCCTTGAAATACAGGAATAAAGAATCCTTTTTGCATTTCTGATTTATTTTTATTGTACATTCTGTACAGTTTTGATTAATCTTGTCACCGTAAAAGCACAAATTTCTTTAGCATTCCCACAAACATACGGAATTTTAAAAACCTCGTTTGTGCCCCGCTTCCGCCCTTGTGATGTACTAATGGAAAAACACCAGAATTCACAGGAAAGATGTCAAACAAATATAAATTGAAACAAAATAGCAAGTAACAGCAGGTAGCCTTTACCTCCAAACTGGATCCCCTCATGTCGAAATGCAGTTCGTTTGTCAGGTGAAAGTATGAGTTCTGCCTCAGTAGCTGGCTTTGGTGTTAACATTTCTGTGACACATATAACACGATACAATTTCTGAAAACTTTTGGTTTGTGGTAATTCAGAGGTTTGATCTATTGCTGAAGTATCCTGAGATAAGGCTGTTGAGGTAGAGTTCATCTCAGTAGAAACATCTGTTAATGCAACTGTATTTGCTTTTGTAGTGTAGGAATCAATCCATGTGTCTGAAAGCATGATGAAGTCATTAAAATGAGATGTACTTACACATTTGACTTGTGGCTGATAACAAATACATATAAATGCAACAGACATATTCCCAGTGCTGCAATTAACTAGAATAATAATCACATTTTTCTTTTTCATTAATGATGACATTAAGAATGCCCTTCATATAGTAGATACTTTCATAATTTGATGACAGGAAAAAGAGTTGTATTGCAAATGTGGAGACTGGGAGGAAGGAGAGAGAAGCAATTTTCCTTCTCTGTCACAGCAAGAACAGAGCACATTAAATCCCCCAATTTCTCACATGGAATATTACCCCCCCAACTACTATTTATAACAAAAACTTGCATCTTAACAGCTTATATACAGTTACAGTGGTACCCCAACTTAAGGGCAGCTCGACTTAAGAGCAGAAAACCGTTGGTGTTTTAACTGCTGCTTTACAAATTTTAGATATGGTCTGCTTGACTTACAATTTTTTTCCATTTTTTTTCTTTTTTAACTTATTTTTTCAATTTTTTAGATAGGTACCCCAATTTAAGAGTAGTTTGACTTAAGAGCATACATTCAGAACGGATTAAATCCATAAGTTGAGGTGCCACTGTAATACCATATCTAGTTTGTCCCTTGGGTCATGAAAAACTGGTCATGAAGGTCACCCATTACGCTGGAAGAGAAATAGCCATTGAATATGTAGTGGTTTTGATACTTCTGTTCAGAAAGAGACTAGTTGCATGTTTAAAACATATCTGCTCATGGTACACTGTCATATTGAAATAAATGCAGAGAGAGAAATAGGCTGCAAATGATTTCCTGAGGAATTACTAATCCCTTATTTTTAAGAGAAAGCTTGTACAATGCATGCAGCTTTAAAAGCTTTCTAGTACAAAAATGACTAGCTGAATACATTGTAATAATGGAAGGAAATGACCTCTCTGACATTCTCAATAAGAGTCCCAGGTGGGAACACTGATGACGCATTTTCATTGAAGAGGATGCTAACGAGGTGCTATGAACAAACCAAAGAGGTTTGGGTGTGTGTGTGTGCGTGTGTGCAAAATCTTAAGTGATTTGAACTCAGATACATTTTCTGTCAAGACTACAGGTGATAGAAATGCAGCTAATTAAAATAGTTTTCACAGTATTACAGAAATAAGACCATTTAACCCCTGACAATTGGGTTTAAGAAATAGTTTTACTGAAGTTTTATGTATACATAGCCTTATAGAACCTGTATACCAAACTATTTCATATGATGTGCCTTTTTATGAAGCCAAGACGTTTCTCTTCCTCCTGAGATCTAGACATTTCATGTAAGTATGATCCTTGGCGTGTGTGAATCTTGCATATCACTTATAATAGCCAGATACAAAGGTGGACAGTGTTAATTAATATTTACCAGTAATAGTTGTATAAAATAATGATTTTTCAGCCGGTTTCGTTTTGCATGACAGCATGAACATCCTGAAACTCTGTTTTTTTTGCTTCCGTGCATGTTAATCCTACTTCTCTCCAGGCCCAAGTCCTACTATTTTGTAATTTGCTAGGGTTTGATTTAAGAGTGTCAAATGCTGTATGACTGTAAAAGTGTCTTATGAAATGACAACCTTTCTTTCTTTTTACATAGCAACAAACTTGACAAACTTCAAACATGTGCCATCATGCAAACACAAGTTTATCTCCTATGGGAATCTTTAAGATTAGGCTGGAATCATCTTCTAATTCACACCAACTACCTTGTTAGGAAGATAAGAAATGTCCATAGTACATCTCTCTCTGTCTGTGTTTGAAGAATCAAAACTCTGCCCTAGGTGTGTGCCTTACTTGACTGGACTATTTACCGTCTGCATTAGACTCCTTTCCAATTCCAATCTATTAAAAATAAGGAATATTCACTGTGAAGACTGGTAATTTGGATATTATGGATAATTGTACTCTCTGCAAGTATGTTTGAAATTCATTTTATGGCTGTCTGCCTGAGGTCATTTAGAGAGTAAACCATTTCACTTGTTTTTGTAGACTAGCTATTTGATCTCCATTATCTCTTACACATCCTCAACAAGTGGCTTACTATTTTTAAGTGCTTGGATGCTTTTACCAAGGGGGGACCACAGAAAAACAGGATGAACGTGGTCAGTCATGACTGTGTAGTTATTAGGCAGTTGTCCTCTCACAAGCTGCAAACCAACTTACAACTATTGTAGTATCTGCCACTAAAAATTAGGGAAAATGGGGGATGTGGCTATGCTTCAGTTTACCCTTCAGTTTGTGCTAGAGTTGACACAGTTGAAATCAATGTATTTTCCATCAATTACATAATATGGTGCATAACCAGTCTTCTTTATTGGCATTTGTTGCTTTTTCTTCAGCCAGAAAAGGCTAGTCCTATTCTCTAGTAATTCCAAAAGGGTAGTGCTAAGTGTGAGTCTTATGATATGTTAATCATGGCATGCCTTTTTAAAAAATGGCAAGTGACATAGCACTGAATAGATGTAACAACTTGTAAAAGTGCAGTGCTGTAGAACTAAAATGGAAAAACAAGATAAAAACATTTGAAGGACAGACAAGAGGTGCTCACTTGAGGGGCATGGTCCCACTGTACTGGCATACTACTACATGCTGAAGCATATGCCAATAAAGTAGAGGAAAAGCCCCCCCTTGAAGCAAGGGTCTCTTGTCCCTCCTCTAAATATTCTTATTATGCTTTTCCAATTTATCACAGTATCCTACAAGCATGGCAGCTTCACAAAACGGTATACCAGTTCATTGCTATCTCAGTTCCCCAAAATGTTTTTAAAGACAAACAGGAAAGAAAGTGGTGTTACACAGAGGAGAATGACCTGTTTGATCCACACGAGCATTGTAATGATTTGAGGTGTTGTGTGGACTCTTGCCATGAAAAATGCAGAGGATAATTAAACATTCTCTGTGAAATACAAGAGCAATTTAACTGTCATAGGAAACTTCAGATTTATCCATATTAACTCGGGGTCACTTTCCTGTAAGAAAGTGAAAAATATAAATTCTTGTGCTGGCTAACCTTGGACTTGTGGGAAATGGGCAATACCCACTAGTAGTACTTTTACAACATCTATCTCAGGAAAGGATTTGATGTTTCTTGGTTTTAAATCACAACTAATTCCACTCACCTGAAGCATTATAACAATAAGCACGGGCTTTCCTGTAGTCTGGAAGTCTCCAGATGACTACTCCAGTTTTATTCTGACCGCACTTGTGATTTGGAACTATCCTTGGAATGACAGCAAATCTTTCAGCTACCCAGCCAAAACTGCAATTATTAAAACCAACATGTTCATGTTATGAATGTCCCCATAATCAAGTGACATAATGTTATATGTTTATTAAGAATCAACATATATAAAAAACTTTTGATATACAGAATATGGTTACTGTGGAGTAATGGATAGAACTGTATTTGGCTGTGAGGCACCCAACCTCTTGTTCAGTTGTGAAGAGCATTAAGCAACTTTCAGGGATCTCTTTTTTTTTTTCAAACTGTTTGCCCTTCATGGTTCAGAAGGTGGAAAAGGCAACTAGAGGAACAGTCACTTCAGATCTAATCTTAACCAACAGGGAGGACCTTGTAAATGGGGTCGAAGTGGTGGGATCTTTAGGTAGAAGTGACCATGCTCTTTTGAAATTTGTTATACAGTGGGAAGGGGAAGCTAAGTATAGCCAGACAAGCATCCTAGACTTTAAGAAAGCCAATTTTTGTAAACTTAGGGAATTATTGGCCATAATTCCATGGACCGAAACACTGAAAGAGAAAGGAGTCCAAGATGGAAGGGAATTCCTTAAAGGCACAATCTAAAACTGTTCCAACAGGAAGGAAAAAATGGGAGATGTCTAAAGAAACCTCAATGGTTGACTAAAGAACTTTCAACTCAGCTAACTATAAAGAAAACCATGTACAGAAAATGAAAAAATAGGGAATGTACCAAAGAGGAATATAAGCAAATGCCTAATAAATGCAAGGGGATGGTAAAAAAAAAGCTAAAGCGCAGAATGAACTTAGACTTGCCATAGAAATTAAAGATACTAAAAAGTTTTTTTTACCTATGTCTGTAGCAAAAGGAAAAAATAAGGAAATGATAGGCTCTATGTGTGGCGAATATAACCAGTTACTAACAGGAGACAGGGACAAGGCAGAACTATTCAACACCTTCTTTGCCTCAGTTTTCTCCAAAAAGATAAAAAGAGTAGAGAAGGTAGGATGGGAATTGCAACATAGAATAGGTATGGAGGTAGTACAGGAACACCTGGAAACATTAAATGAATTTAAGTCTCCTGGGACAGAGGAATTACACCCAAGGATACTAAAAGAACTGGCTGAAGTAATTTCAGAAACATTGGCATTAATCTTTGGGAAGTCCTGGAGAACAGGGGAAGTCCCCATTGATTGGAGGAGGGCTAATGTTGTCCCCATCTTCAAAAAAAAGGGGGGGGAAGAGGACCCAAATAATTACTGTCCCATCAGCTTGACTTCAATTCCTCAAAAGATCCTGGAGCAGATTATTAAGCAAACAGTCTGTAATTATTTAACAAGCAATGCTGTCATTACCAGAAGTCAACATGGGTTTCATAAAAACAAGTCATGCCAGACTAATTTGATATCTTTCTTTGATAGAGTTACAGTACTGGTGGATAAGGGGAATGCTGTGGATGTTGTTTATCTTGATTTCAGTAAGTCCTTCGATAAGGTTCCCCATGGTATACTTACAAAGAAGTTAGTAGAATGTGGGATAGATAGTGCTGCTGTTAGGTGGATTTTTAATTGGTTGACTGATCGCCATCATAAATGGCTTCTCTTCAGCTTGGAGAGATGTGGCCAGTGGGGTGCCCCAGGGTTCTGTTCTGGGTCCAGTACTATTCAGTATTTTTATTAATGACTTGGATGAAGGAATAGAGAGTAGACTGATTAAATTAGCAGATGACACCAAATTAGGAGGGGGGTTGCTAATTCCCTAGACAATAAAATGAAAATCCAAAACGACCTTGACAGACTAGAGTGCCAAAGCTAATGGAATGGGTTTTAACAGAGAGAAATGTAGGGTGCTGCATCTAGGTAAAAAAAATGAATTGCACAGATATAGGGTGGGGGACACCTGGATGGAGAATAGTACATGTGAATGGGATCTGGGAAATCTGGGTGGACCACAAAGTGAAATGAGTCAGCAGTGTGATGTGGCAGCCAAGAAGCATCGTGTCTAGATCAAGGGAAGTGATGGTACCACTATATTCTGCTCTGGTCAGGCCCCACCTAGAGTACTGTGTCCAGTTCTGTGCATGTCACTTTAAAAAGGATGTTCACAACCTTGAACGGGTCAAGAAGAGGGCGACCAGGAAGGTTAAAGGTCTGGAATAAATGTTGTATCAGGAACAGTTTAGGGAGCTGGGAATGTTTAGCCTTAAAAAAAAGGCCGTGCGGGGATACGATAGCCATGTTTAAATATTTGAAAGGATGTCATATTGAAGAGGGGACTGGTTTGTTCTCCATGGCTTCAGAGACTAGGACTCGGGACAATGGTTTCAAACTACAGGAAAGGAGATTCAATTGGAACATTAGGAAGAACTTCCTAACAGATTTGTCAGGCAGTGGAATATGCTGCCACAGAGGGTGATGGAGTATCGTTCTTTGGAGGTTTTAAAGCAGAGGTTGGAGGGCCATCTGTCAGAAATATTGTGATGGGGGTTCCTACATGACAGGGAGTTGGACTAGATGGCCCTCGAGGTCTCTTCCAATTCTATGATTCTATGATCCTATGATTCTATGATTCAAACCACACTACATCACTGAATTATTACAAACAGGGTGGAAAATCCAAAGTAATGTTAGACAATGTTACTGAAAGTGTCTCATACGTCTTAAAAATGATTGACAATAGCATGTGCTGTGACGTCTTTGGGAGACATCTTTTGGGACATGCAGTGCAATTTGGGACCATTTTCAGGACAAAAGAACTACTTTTCATAATTTAACAAATTAAATATTTTTAGCAAACTTTTATTTATTTATTATTTTTTTATTTGTTAAACAAACAAATAAATCCAAAATATGAAATGTTCATGTGAAATTGAATGTGGGTGTTAGGATTTGATAAGCATGAGAAAAAAATCTAAATTATTATAAGCATTAAAATATTAACAGACCCGAATATGCTGACAAGGTATAAGGTCAAAATGACCCAGCAAGACTTGGCATAACAGCTGAGACTTGGCACGATCTTACAGTGCGGGGGTGCCAATCTCCCGAAGAACAACATGGCGGTTAGCCAGGAATAAGGAACTATCAAACAAACTAGGAAATAGGGTCAGGTCATTGTAGGCTTTGATGGCCAACCGGCTATGAGCTAATGAACAGGCACATGGGCACGTGAAGGGGCATACAAAATACGTCTTAGATCATACAAACCACACAGAAGGGTATATAATGATGATGTGAAGCCATTTAAGTCTTTGTCCGGACCAGCTAGGTTGATCTGTGCAATGGATCAACCCGGGTGAACTCTGAACCCTTAAGCATAGGCTTAAGTATTTCTACGAATGATATCTATGTTTTGTGTACTGCTTGCTTGCTAAATACTTTCTATATTTCTGTATTCCTGTGAATGTCTAATAAAACCAATGCTATATAACTAACACAGCGTGGCAACTTTGAAGAACCACCAATGCTCATCAATGGTGCATTGACAATATATTTAAAGAACATTTTTTAAACTTATCATGGGTACAATCAAAGGAGCCTTCCTGATCAAGAAGCATCCTAAGCAATATCCAGTGCCTGTATCAATCCAAATATATGGCTAAGACATGTTTTGAAAGGGGATGCCATATAACCCTATATTTTTTTCTCAGAAGTGTTAATGTTGCAGACTACACAATGAAACTGGTTCAAACAGATTGTAGCACACAAGCACTGGAAATAAATACTGTATATGAGAAGAATCTGGTATATTATGGAAAATGTATACAGATGTCAAATACCAATAACTGTGGCTAATGAAGTTAAGGAAACACATTGAGAAACACATTCTGTGTAACTAGACTTTATGAATTTTGAACATTATGAATTTATGTATTTTGAACAGTACTCTTCCATGCACTGTGCTGTAGCTTTTGTTTTGGGGGGGGAGATGGAAGAAAGATTCAAAAGAAGTTTGTGAAATGCCATACCAAGTTTCCTTAATTTTATGCAAAATAACCACTTTAACAGGTACGAAGAAAGCATCAATATGGAAGAGGTTTTTTTTAACTATTGCATGTTTAAAATCTTGAGTTCATGAAGAGTGACATTTGTAAAGATTATATGAAGGAGTTTATCATATGTAGAAGATTCATGGTTTGCATCCAGGATTTTATCATCATCATCATTATTAGAACTGCAGAGCTGGTAGGGATCCCATGGTGGAACATTAAGTCCAGCCACTGTCAAGGAACCACAGTGGGGAACTCCAAGCTCTGGCTCTGCAGCTAGAGACCCAAACAACTGGACTATTCATTTTCCTACTGTCAAAATTTCTTTGAGCACAGAAATCATGTTTTCAGGAGTCTCCCCTTCACTCAGCACCACAGCTGACCTTTATTTGCATCACTAATTTGCTGTGTATTATATTTATTATGGGGAGGAGATGTGGAGAAGCCGCTCTCTGATATTCTAGTTCTGTGTACCTAAACATGGCTCCAATCAATTCTATATAAGGTAGCATAATATTAAACAGTTGGTGAAAGATTTTCTGTACCTGCAAGTTTCCAAGCCATGTTCCAAAGCTTTTTTAACATCAGATTCGCGTGCTAGGATTAGCCCAAGCTGTCTGCATGCAGCTTGTGCTTCAACAAAATTAAAATCAGGTTTATTCTTATGTGAAATAAGAGTGATTCCAGCAATCTTCCAGTTCGAGGTGTTAATATCTGCAAATTAGGTAGAAATAATCAAGTTATTACATATAGATATTTTACACTTAATATTGTGTACTCTGAAAGGTAAAAGAAATTCTAAAAAGCTACTTCAGTTGAATGCTAACCCAGTAGTACTTACCCTGACTGCCTTAAGTCCCTTCAGTATTATAGCCTGGATTCCTACTTACCTAAAGAAATTCTGTAAATGGTGATTGACTGAAAATGAGCTTTTGAAAAGTATGGTGTAATGACAAGAACTAAGTTATGGCAAGAATGGGTTCAAATGCCAGCTCAGCCAAAGAAACTCACTAGCTAACCTTGGCCTACAGTCTCTGTCACTCTAGCCAAGGGCTGTAAGCAGTGTTTTTTGGAAACTAGGACCGGCAGTGCAAAATGTGCCACCCCCTATCAAATTTGTGATTCACAATATGAAAATAACACAAAACATAGGGCGTTTATACACGACCCCTAAGCTGCGTTGCAAATGGCTCCCAGCTCCGGAGCTTAGAAATGTTTTCCCACCAGCTCCGGAGTTTGGAGACAATTAAGTGCGACCCCGCCCACTTTAGTGCGACCCAGCACATTTTTCATGTACCTGCTCTCTGCAGGTGAAAAAATTTTTGATGCAGATGAGTGCCAGGCTCTCCTGGCTTGTCTGTTGTTTTTTTGCCTCCCGCCCCTTTAAGAGCTCCTTGAGACGGAACCAGGAAGTAACGGAGCGCTCGTGGCAAGTTTGACCGGCACCGGCAGGTTAGTAAAGGCTTCTTTTGTCCTTTTTTCCCTCCCCCCCTCACGCCGACAGGAGCAGGAAGTGCTGAGGGGTGGGGACGGAGGAACAGAAACGAACCCCCAAGATCTCTGGTCCGAATTTAAGGGACCAGCGGATCTTAGGTGTCGTGTGAAAAGGCCCATAATTACAGCAGGTAACACCTTGCCAGTATCTCCCCTCCTCTGCAGAAGATCAGCAACATTCTTACAGGTATAAAAGAAAATCTATAGGTATAAACGCAAACAGGCTGCTAGGCCTATCTTGAGAGTTTGGATGAAAGGCCATAACCTCTAAACTTCCCCCCTTACAAGTCCCTGGTTATCTCACCTGGCATGGTAGAACTGTTACAACTGGATATGGTGAAGTAAGCAGAACAACAATATAGTGCACACTCACCTTGAGATCTTTGGAGAAAAGGCATGACTGATAAATAAACTTCAGTGGAAAGGCATGCATGTGTCAAGATAGGGGAAACCTTTTAACAATGTGAGAATGTAGAGTCTTGAATGGACCCTGAAAGACTACCTAGTCTAACATTTCACAAAAGCAGAAAACCTACTATTCCGCTTACTCTACAGTTTTTCCTAATTTAGAAACTGTAACGATGCCACTCTGTTCCACATTTGATGCAGTTTGTTCCACTATGTGAAGAACTTGTACCAGCATCCTTCCTATATTTCTGCAAAGTGATTCTTGCTACCTAAAATATAGAGTCCTTGTTTATTTATTTGAAATTAATTTTGTAAATTTTTAACCAGGAAATTAATTTTTAATCAAATTTTTCAACTTGAACCTGCTTCTGTCATCTGAAATATTAGCTACTCCACTCAATGTGGTGACAATCTAGAAATGTGATAAGCATCCCTCTGTTGAAGAAGCTGAGAAATGGGATATGGGATCCCTCTTAGAATTAGGCCTGTGAATCCATCTGGGAAAATACAGTAGAGACTAGCTATAACACTGTTCCCAGCAGCAGAGATGAGAACACCCGCCCTTTATCACATGAGAAGAAACCTCCAAGGTCAACTTGGCCAGACTAGGATGGAACAACTCACACTTGAAGAAATGAGCTCAGCTGTGGAATGGAAAGAGACTAGAAACTGCTCTTGCTCTTATTAAGTTTCTAGTGAAAATGAAAACTAGCTGTTGTCAGCATGGAATCGTAGGGAACTGAGACTTCTGGGTATTTTAAGGGACCTTGCTCACTCAAGAAAAAGCTATGCTTGGTTGCTGTTCGGCTGGTTTGTTCTAATAGAATTATATCCTTTTATGCTCTGAGACTGTCTTTTCTGCTACTAGTAAATATTAAGTAAAACAATTTAGCTTTATTGTTTTCCTGTGTGTGATCTGCTATTCCTTTTTAATTTTTTTAATTTTATTAAATAATATATACAAATTACATTAAAAAAGACAAGCATCAACAACAGTGCACCCCTTCATCAACAGGATCACTCTTCAAATTTACATTCATTATTCTCCCCTCCAGAACAAAATCGATTGTTGCGTGGAAGCCTTACCCTTACTCTGCTATTCCTCAAACAAATCTTATCTTGGATTTTGCCTTTTAAAAACATGTTTTTGAACTATTTTACCTTTTGTACCTTTGTGTGTCTGTGGGGGTGGGGGTGGGGGAATCCATTGACTACAATGATGCAAAAGGAAATGCAGATCAACCCAGAGTTTTTCCACCCCTCAGTTTGTAGTTCTTTCTACTGCTGGGGCTCCCCCCCCCCAAAAAAAAACCAAATCAATTTGAATCCATTCAAGCTGTCTGATTGCTTGAACTGTAGCAGAAAAAGCCACCACACCAGCACACAGTCACAGAAATATTACTATTTCAGCTCAGGACTTTTCCCTAATGCAGATAATTGTGCTAGTATTTAAAGTGTGACAATATTTTTTTGTTGCTGTTGTCACTAGCCCTGGAAATTAAGGAAATCAGAACAAGCAAATACTGTATAAGCAACCTTACTCAGTTATATGGTTAATGGCATTTCCAGAAATGCCGTTTATGGGAGAAAGTAGCACAAGGTGGAGAGTCCTAAATTATGTTGAGATTCTCAGTCATCCAGGTGAGGTTATCTGGAGGGTGAGTCATGGCAACTGGACTTCTTTTCTTGTGAGACTGAAATGTTTTGCTACTCATCCAAGTAGCTTTAGCAGTTACCTTCCTTGTACAGGTGTGAAGTGCTTCTGATTTGTCTAATGATTGATGTAAGGGCAGCATAATAAGTGAAAGACAGATTGTGCCTAAATGCCCTAGCCTTGCTTGCAACTTTCAGGTGAAGGCAAAAATGTAGGTTTATTCTCTCCAGACCACTGAAGAGAGATCCAAAAATAAGCTAATTAATGGCCTTTAAATTGCAATACCATTACCACTTCCCATCAGCAGTACTGTAACCTTTTTTTCTTCTTAAACATATTGGGAGATGACAATAGGAAGAAACCCTTGTTTACGGTTATTAGGTAGTTCCCTTGTAATCATGCATCATTGCAAACAAGCTATAAACAAGGCTTTTCTCCTCTCTCCCCATGTTGTTAGTTTAGCGAAATCCTAGGGAAATCCAAATTTCCTGTTGGGACTTCACAACATATGAATATGAATGGATTCACAATTTCCTTGCTGTGTAACTGCACCCTTGATTACATCAAAATTATTGTATCACATTTTGTGTTTGAAATGTTCACCAGATGAAAATTCAGCAACAAGACTGCACCCTGAAGGCTGTTTGGAGTACCGTGTGACCCATATTTATTGCACAGAATACTGGTCTTTCCCTTTGGCTTGATATTAATACATTGATTTTATTCACCACATGACATTTACAATTATTTGAAGGATTTTACTGTTGTTTTGGTTAGCCTTGATCATGTTTCTCTGAAGTGGAAAGGTGGGGAAGAATTGATTTTTTTAAATTGTTCATATGACCAGTATATATTACTGCCCCTATCTTAGAAAGAAGCCAGATGGTCTAAAGTGCACATGTGCAAGGTTTTCAGTCATGAACAAGGAGAAAGACATGTTTTCCAGAAGCATGCATGAGTACTCTCAGTATTTAATTGACAAAACTGTTGGTAACTTGACTATTTTAAACTCCATTTGCTTCAGAGAAGTCATAGTAGTGTGCATGGCTTTCCCCCTCTCTATTTTATCTTCACAGAAACCCTACAAGCAAGGTCTGACTGTCAGAGGATGGGGTGACAGGTTCTTGTCACACAATGAGTGTCATTGTAAATAGGGACTTAAACCTAGCTTGTCAAGTCCTTGTCCAGCAACCTGACAGCAACACCATACTGGTTAAATGATGGGGGCTCTGCTGACAACTAGAATTATCAACACCTAGAGAACAACAGTTTCCTCATCCTTGAACCATATACTGTATCAAATTATAGCACTTTAAGATTATCAAGCATATTACGAGGCATTCATGATTAGGGGGAAAACCCATCTAATAAAATTACAAAAGGGTTACTATACCATCAGGTTTAGATAATCACCCATCTCCCTAAGCAAGCTATTTTTCTTCTAATCTAATAGCGTTGATATAAAATAAATCATATATGACACCTCAGTCCCTTTGCCTTCATTTCCTCCTGTCCTGTCACACTTAGTATTTTCCTTTCCGGCCTTGCAGGCATGGGCAAATCTTCCCATTTGCACTTCTAGACCTTTGGGAACAACTGTCCAAACTCTATGGCAGAGTTTGACTTACTCACCACCACCTCATTTACTTCATCCTGTGCTGAGAAAATGACTGAGCAATCACAGGATGAAGGGACAAATGAGGAAGACAACACCCATAACATCTTTTTAGGTGAAGGAAAGGAAATATGCCAGCTTAAGAACATTAATATGCAATGAGAAATTGCACAGCAGGAGGTGTGCTAGTTTCGTCTTGTGAAAAATCTTGTGTCCAACAGGCTTGCGAGTTTACCAATAATTTACTGTTACTTGTGTTTTCAGGAGGTAGAGTCAGTTTTGTCACATACATGAATATTGTGTTTGGTTTTTCATTGTACAGTGAATTGGCACTCACAAAGTCCTTGAAGTGCATGTAGCTATGGTAGGTCTCCATAGCCAAAACATTTTACAAGATAGGAAGGAACAAAAATAAAAGCAAAAGAGTTATGACACCTCAGACACTAACACATTTAATTCATTGTGAGCTTTTGGGAATCACAATACATCTGTTATATTCCTAATGCCTCTGTTATACAGTATCCCAAATGCCTGAGAAATTGCATTGTGGTCCACGAAAACACACTGAAGTTAATTTGATAATCCATGAATGCCACTAATCTTTTATTTTTGTCATACACATTGAGACAAACTAACATAACTGCCTTTTAAAATACTGAGATAAAAGTGACTCATTCACAGCACTAGTGACTGCCAGCAGTATTATCTTCCCAACTTCTGATTCATTTCATCTGTGTAGCCACACCCTATAATGCATTAATTTCAGGGATATGATGTGAATGAAACACGTAGCTTCACTTAAGTCCAAATTACATAGATTTGTCCAGTGTAACAAAAGTAGTGCTTTCAATTGTTTCTGTTGAAACATCATTAAATAGAGTGTTGTGACAGAGCGAAGTGGCATTTCACCAGTTTCTGAATGAACTTTTAAAAATTTGCATAGTTAGAATTGCAAACTACTGTATTATCTATTTTTTTTAAAGAATAGGCAAACACTTTGAGGAGCAAAGGTTGCATTAGTCTAGCATATCTTTTTGCATAGTGACCAAGCATCTCATCTACTAATGGGAAAGCATGAAGCGTCACTGTTGCTCCCTAGCAGCTGGTGTTTGGGAGCCTATTCCTCCACAGAAGGGGATTTCACGTAACCACACTGCAACAGAATCAACTACCAATATGCTTTGCCTAATTCCCCTTTAAAGCCATCAGCCTCAAAACCACCAACACCATACTGTTAATAGGCCAGAGAAGAAGAAACTGTGGCCATGTAGATACTGACACAGATTCTAACTCTCCATAGCCCCAGGAAGTGCAGTAGATGGGGACGATGGCACTTACAGCTCATCAACAAGAGAGTCACACATTCCCTGTCTGTATGTTATGTTTTCAAAACTGAACTGCTTTGTGGATTCTCAGTCACAGTAAACAAGGTGTTGAAACACACTTGGGGCATCAGAAAGTGGTTGCGTTGGAGCGAGTCACTGTTATAATTTTGAAAACCAAAACAGCAACCCAGAAATTGGCCTTCTTCTTTTGACTACATGTAAGAATATATATTACTTTTACTGAAACATAAAGGAGGAAGCAATAACATGCCTGAGGCATAATAACTTTAGTTTTTAATGATTCACAAGCATTTATTTCCATTACACCTGGCAAGCAGAGCCAAGTAGATTCCTCTTCATGGATGCTGAAGTAATTAGATCATAAAGGCACAGGTGTAGCAAAGGTGGTCATCGTCTTTAACACAGTTGTTCTCCTGGAACTGTTGTTTTAGTAAAATTCTATCCTTATTGCATAAGATGATTTGTTTAGTACATTAAAAATAAAATCAAAACCAAACTTTATTATGGGCTGGGGATGATTGTTTAACCCAACTGAGGGTGGAATTTAATTACATGTTCCCTTCCAGCTCTTATTTTTTGAAAGCCACACCTTTGTTGGAGCCAGATCATTTTGGAAAAAACAGTACAAACAAAATATAAAAACATACCTTTTGTAAGAATAGTGTCCTGTATAGTGAGGCACGCCGTCCAAACGAAGAAGAAAAACAATGTAATTCCGAAATGAGATGCCATTGTTAGGACCACTTGAGAAGCTGAGATTCAGTCCACCCTGCAGTGCTGACAATAATGTGTTGTGATGCTAAGCCACACTTTCTGAGCTTAGAGCGAGGTCCTTTCTTGAGAGCTGTTGAATTGCCACTGCCTATGTGACAGGAACAAACTTGTTGCTCAGCTCAAAAGCCATCCACTGGCCAAGGTCACTGTCTGGAAGTACATGACCCCCTCCTCCAACAACAACAAAAAACCATAAAGAGCAATCTGGAAAGGACAACTGAATGCTGACTCAGAAAACATGTGCATGAGGAAAAGAGATAACACAATGTGTTAGTGTTATTCTTATGAACACTGGGAAGATTTTTCCTTCTGCTGATGAGGTGCTCATTTGTGACTATTCCTATTCAGCCCCTTGCTATGTGTTCATCATTCCACTGGTTCAGCTGCTAGCTCAAAAAGTGTGTCTTGTGTAAAATTGTTAGACTACTACTAGCCCCAAATGCCTGGGGGATTTATTTTATTTCATAAGGACTGTTTGGTACCAATTATCTTATTTTATGAAATGGTTGCATGGTTGAACAGAGGAAAAGAATACATTGTGACCTGAGGCTGCTTCTAGATTCCCCTACCAAATGAGAAGAAGCATTCTTAAAAATACTTAGTTTATTTCATTTTGCAAGTTCATTGAGGGGCAGTCCAATTTTTCACATCACCTACTTCTGTGTAGACAAACAACCAGTGTCTGAAAGTTTTATCCCAAACCTGTGCATTCAGTGCAATCACAGCAGAATGCAACAAGTGTTTTAATTCTGCTTTCACCATTCCTTTTCTTGCAAATAGAGCCACATCCAGCAGTTGTCCCAAAACTGCAGCCATTCAAACAGATTTTCTGATTTGAGTGCTTGCAGTTTCCTTAGAGGAAAAAAACTCTCTGAAAGTGAATTTAATCACATCTCAGACAAGGACAGGGAATGATTATAACAGTTCCTCCCCAAAAGTCATACAAGTAGCTTGAAATATAGATATCAATGGGCACTCGACTGTCAGGATTTTTAATTTGTTACATTTTATTATATCTTTTATCTGGTGAAGTTGAGTTACTAACATTGTACACTTCTACTAAAATTACAAGACCTGAGCTGAAGTAGGCAGTGCTTTTATGAAACAATTTCTTCTGCTTTCAAATCTTCCTTTGGAATTGCAGGAGTATTTTGAAGAACGTACAGTATATCAGTGGCCCAAGTATGTAGTCAAAGGTACAGGCAAAACAGAGGGAGAATATTTTTAGGCCACATTATGCAACTGAACTAAGTAACATCATAATGTTGTGAAATGGTGACCAGCTAATTGACCAACTGCAATCAAATTGTAATTGAAAGCAAAGGGACTTCAAATAAGATTTTTATATTGCCAGAAATGCATGTTTGTGGTGGGAAACCTTCAATACTGTTGGGAAGGAACTGTCAAGGGGAAGCCTTGTATCTACTTGCAGGAGACCTTATTGAGAGAAAAGTGGCTTATAAGTTAGACTGACTGACTGACTGACTGAATAAATAAATTTTATTTATAATTTTATTTATAATTTTTGTGCAGCATAGTGTAGTGTAGGTGATAGAGTGATGGACTACAATCCAGGAGAGTTTGTTTCAAATTCTGATTGGCCATAGAAACTCATGGGTAGGGTAGAACTTACTATGAAAATCCTATTAGGGCCACTATAAATTGATTCCAACTTGATACATATAAAAGAAACTAATCAGGTGTACCATGGAGAACCCTTGATATTTATTTATAATTATATTTGTAAATCCTTTTCCTTTTTTGTGCGAAACTCTTATTTATGCAAAGATGATTCTTGCAAACGTTAGTATTTTGGGTAAAAAAGAAAAGGATTTAGCATAAACTGAATATGAATCTCTGTGCTCTGATTTTATAGCTACAAACATTCTATAAATTACTTTTGTTATATGGTGGAATCTCTTTTAAGAGATTATGTGCAGAAAAAATAAGCTACATGAAGGCAACACAGACAAATCTGAAACAATACTTTTATTTCCATTTCTCAAGTATGTGATACTATACAGTACAATACTAGAACACCTGTGCAAAGTTTTACAAAATTTAAACAAAAGTTAGTGCTTCTATTTAAAAACATCAGTGCTGTGCACAAGAACCAAATGTGTCTTGTTAAAGCCAAATAAATAAATATTGCACTTCAGGAAACAAACCAAAAACAAAACCCCAAACAGAAACCTATAAATCGCATAAGGTGACTGACCTACCCTTTACAGTTAAATAAGCCCTATGAAGTTGAAGGCATAGAACATTTCCTTTTTCAAATAATGCATAGCTATGCAGATGGCTGCACAATATTTTCTTCATGTCAGAACAGACAGCCACTGATTTGTACTAAGCTGAGAAAATGACCAAAGAGGAGCCATTCATTTTAAAATAAATAAAATTGTTTGTCCAAAACCATGTTAACCAGGAAAGCCAAAGTTCAAGTGCACTGTCAAAATAAAAATAAAACTCTCCCAAACTTGTTTTTAGTAGGATTTATTAAACCAGTATATCTTTTCTGTAGAAAGCGAATGGCATCATATGTCAGTACTCAGCTCAATACTTTCATGGTAGAATTAACACAAAAATGGGAAATCCACAAAGAGGTGTTCCCCTCTTGTAGGGAAGTCTAATGTCCTGAATTCTCTAAGGTAATAGTTCTGTTTCCTTTAACCATGGCTAAGGAGTTAGGATTGAATGTTCTACTTCTTGCATCCAATGCAGAAGTTCTTTCCCCTGGCATTAGCTTGCACTAATATTAACTATGCTTGGTGCTAACAGAGAATTAGCTGTTAAAGAGGAGAGCAGCCTTACTGGCCAATGCTGGCTGGGGATTGTGATGGTAGTAATACAATACACCTAGAGGACACCAGGTTTGGGAAGGCTGCAAGAACTGAAACCAACATTCAGTGCTAATTACACTCATTAATTCAGTGATAAGGTACACTTTGATCAGGTTCAAATTGTCAAGAAGACAGCCAATCAGACCTCTGGTCATTTCACAGCCATGGTCACGGATCAGAAGACTGCTCACTTATGAATAAATAAATGGCCTAAGTTTAACTAAGAGAACTATGGCCCGGATTTTAATGGTAATTCCAACTAGAATGGACCTAATGGGTCAATGGGATTTATGGAAATGTTAATTACCCATTCAACAATTGATTCAGTGGCCCAGGATTTGCAGTTGGCTTCTGGACTATTAATGCAAATATTTTATTTTGTAAAGGTAGTTGATCACCTCACATATACCATTGCTGGGGGGCAATTTATTCTTTTGACATTCTGGGACTTTCAACTTTGCTCCCCCAATTTCCTGGCTCCATACAGCATATGATGGGCTTCATAATTCACCTATGAAGTATTTGAAATACTTATGTTTCAATGGATTGAAGAACAGCATGTAAATGATTATCCCTGGATATATCATTTAATACAAAAGCCAGCAAAAAAAATAACAACCCTTTTTTTTTTTTGATCCCACTTAACTTCCTCTTCTATTTGAGAGCAATGACACACATTCTCATCAGCCATAACAAACGTACTCAATCACTATTTTCCTCTTCTTGGTCCTTTTAGATACATATCCAGATGGTGAACTTACATGTGTTTAGAATCAGTATTAGCCACCCCATTCTCCAACTCCAAGGAAAACTTGTTTTCAACAGTTTCTCAAGTCAGAATAAAAGCCATACTATAAATTTATTTCCTGAGATAGTTGTGCTCATTAAACCAAAGGATCGTTTATCAACCATCTATGTCAGAGTTCTGTGTTAGTCTCTGCCTCTGTAGACTTTCAAAACAAAGCTGGCTTGTTGTTTCTCAGTCACAGAATCATAGGATTGGAAGGGGCCTGGAAGGCCATCAAGTGCAAACCCTCTGCTCAATGGAGGAATCCAAATTAAAGTACAGTCACACCCCCCCGCCATTTTGCGGTTCAGGTACTGTGGTCCCACTACATTGCAGGATTGCAGTAACTGCACTGTGTGGGTGGGTGGGTGATCGGGTCGCTCCGCGCTGCCCCCCCGCACCTCCTAGAAGCCTCGGAGCCAAGCCTCCATGAAGTCTCGGAACCGCGGGGGGGGCGGCGGGCAATGATCAGGTTGCTCCCTGCCACCCTCCCTGGCCCCTCCGAGAAGCCTCAGAGCTGCGTGAAATGCATTGAGTCAATGGATTCCCGCCACCCCTGCCCCCTCCAAGAAGCCTCGGAGCCACGCAGGGGGTGGCGGGGGGGCTATCGGATCGCTCCCCGCTGCCCCCAGCCCCTCCGAAAGCAATGAGCCAATGTTTTCTGAGAACGAGGGCAGCAGGGGGCGATCGGGTTGCTCGCGCTGCCCGGGCCTCCATGAAGTCTTCTCCATTGAAATGCATTGAGTCAATGGATTTCAATGCAGAAACTTTGCCCATTGGAAAGCATTGAGGCAATGTTTTCCAAGGGGGAAAATTTCTCCATTGAAATGCATTGGCAATGCATTTCAATGGAGACGGCCCCGGACAAGAAGTCTTGGGCGGCGGGGCGGGCGGGGCGGGAGGTCAGATACCCCTGCCGCCGCCAGCGCACGCCGCCCCAAGACTTCTTGGACAGGCGCGCCCCCGCCCCCTCACCCGCTTCTGCATATCGCGGATTTTCATGGATTGCGGGTGGGGTGGGTCCCTAACCCCCGCGATCGGTGGGGGGTTACTGTATTACTGAAAGATGGTTATCTAATTTTATCTTGAATGCTTTCAGCATAGGAACATTCATCTCCTCCCAAGGCAATTGTTCCATTGTCACACTGCTCTTATAGTTACTTATTTTTTCCCTGATATTCTACTGATATCTGGCTTCCTGGAGCTCATTATTATTACATGTCCTACACTCTAGGATGATTGAGGACAACTTCCTCCCCTCCTCAATCATTTACAAACTGTAACCATATAATGGCCAGAATGCTATTGGAGAACTATGTTGGCATTAGTGTAACTATATGAGGTACAGCAGCAAATCCATGCTAATTAATGAACTGCTACCTTGTTGGTCATGTTTCAGTCATGTGACTTGGTGCATGACCATAAATGTGAGCAGCAGTGGCACATAGGGGCAACATGCCACTGTCATTTACATGATTGCACTTATGCCAACATAAATCTCCAATAGTTTCTTGTGCAAGAAGTGTGTAGTTCCATACCTTGTTTTGGCACATTTTTTAAATAAATGGGAGCAGTTGTTTCCAAACCATGTGTGACACGGTTACTTCTGCACTCATGTGAAAGTGCTGGCAAGAAGTATGATGAATCATTAAGCTAATGAGTGCAACACTTCCAACTCTTCTCTCCACCACCACGCTGTTAGGACTCTGATATTTCTTAGGCACCTCTTTATTCAGTTTGCAAATGTGCAAACCTTGCAACAAAAACAGACTTTTCTTTCTTGCCTCTTACTTTCAGTCCTGTATAAGGGAGCTCCAAAAAAATTCCAGAATTCTCTGCAGCCTTTTTACCCTCATCTTAAGCGGATTTACTTGGAATCAAGTTCTTGTCCTGACTGTTATAAGAGCCTCTTCAACATATGATGTTTTAAGGCGTGCAGCTTGAACTCATGTAATTGCAGGATATCTGTCTACACCTGTCAAGACAAGAGGCATCCTTGTTCTGAGAAGCAGTGCAAATATGCCAGGCAACATTTCTTTCCAACACACCCAGAGACTTCCGTAGTTCCCAACATTAAGAACTAATAAAATGCTACTGATTCTCTCTAGGGAATGTGACAGAATTTTGCTGTGCTCGGATTTTATGACCCTATTCTTAGGACAGAACTGGCCATTGTCTTGGCAAACAAAATGAAGGGAAAGAGGACTGATTTATAGCTCTTCTTAGAATTCTTCCCTGTCAAGTACTATCCTTCGCGCTGACTCTTCCATGCTCCCTTCTCCTGCTTTATGGGCTTGTTTTGGCTTTCACAGCTGTGGTAGCATATTCCCCCCTACTCACCCCAAAAGTGCAACATGGCCCAGGGAATGCAAAAATTGACAGTAGGAGGGAAAATGAAGGACTCCTTTCATCAAATCTTCTCTATACCTAAACCCCAACATCCCACTAGCATAACAATGGAGAAGATGGTTTAAAACAACACATTTCTCCTTAATGTAATCTGTAATCACATGTGGAACATCTTCCAACGAAATTTGGCTCTTTATAGGTGCTTTATTTACAGTGAGTTGCTGCTGCCAAGTAAGATATGTGCAAGAAATTCTGTGGAATCACAGCTTCATTATGAAGAGAAGAACATGGTGTCTTGCTCAATTGACAGAGCTAGGTGTGTCTCCACAATGGCTACTATGTACTGAATGACAAAGGCACTGTATGTGAACATCTTTGTGTGTGTGTGTGTGTGTGCAAAACTTCCCCTTTCAAAAAGGAAAGAATGAACCAACATATGCATCCATTCTTGATTTGGTTAACAACCGTAAATAAAGATTCATTCATATGCATCCATTCACCGTTGTATGCTATTTTGTTGGGACAAAGGAGTGTTCATCCTTCAACTCATGCAGTTTCCCCTTATGGTAGATGTGGGACTTGCCTGTAGCAAGAATATGTTTATGTTTTCAGTATTTTTCACTTTTAGTTTTTGCTCAACTCCTGCAATTATGGATTTGGATATTAATCTTAAAATAGATTAAAGACTCAAATGTCTTAAAAATATTGTTGTAGAACTCTAAACTCAAATTTGTAACAGGAATCAGTTCTGACATTTATGTTGCAGGCAGGCTGGGGACGGCATTTTTCAAAATCTTTGAAGTTAGTATTTGACCTAGATGCTTTCATCCATCAATGCCCTAGATATTTATAAAATGTTTTCTTTGTCTTTATCATGTGGTTGTGTTGATATTCAGGAACAATAATAAATAACAATTAGAATAAAAGAGAAAACTGCATTTATTGGCTGGTGTCTCTGGCTAGTTAGAAATCACACTGCATTCACTCGTCTGATGGCATAGAAGAGACTAAGCGGTGGACTATTGATCATATTTAACCACCAGGAAAGTGACAAGGTGCTACTTTGCTTTACTTCTCAGTTTTAAAATGGGTGCTTACTGGTGTATTATAGACGGCTTTTCTCTCCATGCGTGCTTTTATTCTGTATGCTGGTCATGTTGTAGTCCTGAGTTCCACCAGGAATAATGCTGGACAGCAGAGCAGGTAGCTTTCACTTTTGGCCCATTGGATAATTCAGTACAAGAAGTGAAATAACTGTATAAAGAGGAGAGTCCCAAAACTACAGCAAAAATGATGATAATGGCTGCCACAATCCAGAGAACATTCCAGTGTTTATACAGTTTGGGGTACAGTATCTGTACATAATGGATAATAACTTCAAGTTTCCTGTAAAATGGAAAATGAAAAAAACAAAATAAGCAGAAGCTTATTGGCACATCAGATCCTTCTTTTATTTGAAAGCTGTCAAGGCCTAGCAGTCTATCTGATATCCTCCTTGATTTTATATGCCACAGGATCCAGGTCTGTCCTGCTCCAGCATAATGAAATTTGTTTTTCTTGTTCAAACTTCTCTTTGTTCAGGTTTTAGAACTTCTCTAATACACATGTCTCATTCTCAAAATTGGCATATTTATATTTACAGAAATGAGTTCAGCATCAAGAGAAGGAGGCAATGCTCATTTAATTTGTCACTGTGATCTATTGATCAAGAGATTGGTATTGGAATTAAAAAAAATCTACCTTTACCTAGAAGAAAAATTACTTAAATCTCTCTTAAGAAATCTACTACATTTCTCCCCAAATTCAATCTGTTTATGGTTACACTGCTGAAATATCTAACAATATCAGAATAAATTGTATCATGCTCCCCCATGTACAAAAGCTAGAATGCTCATTGATACTTCAAACATACTTTCTTTTTCTTGTCCATATAATAAGAAGTATGAAGGAACCTCAAAAGAAAACTTTATGGGTAAAAACATCCTTCATTACAATGACTATTTTTGCCAGCTCACATTAAACAAGTGGGATGGAGTCATCCACACGTCTAAATGAGGGATGGCCAAGATTTTCTGTAATGGTCTAGGTTTGTTGTTTCTACAGGTTATTCCACTGTTTGCAGAGATGAAGTTGACCCCAAAGGAGGCAAGCCTGCCCTTGACCTTCTTTTTCCACCCTTCCCTTTTCTTTCTTTGCCCACTCCTCCTAGCTCTTCATCATTGCCTCCACAAAGAGCAGACTACTACCAAAAAAGATGCTCAAACCGATAATCTGAAAAGCATTTTAAAATCAGAGCAAGGGTTGCATAAAATCAGTCTGAGGGCCATAAAGGAGCCTGCTTCTCTAATCCTGGGAAACTGCTTACCATGCAGCTGAATTAAAATGGTTTGGCTAGGCATATTTCTCTAACCTTGTGCCTTACTGATGTGTTGCACTAAAACTTCCACCATTCTAACCAGCACGTCTTACACTATTCAGTTACTTCTAGTCACTATGGTGCTGGATTTTGATGTCAGGCAGCATAGTATAGCACAGGTAGAGAGCAACAGGTTGGGGAAGGTATTAGCTATACTTGGGCTTTCATTCATGCTGCAGTTTTACAAGGCATTTTCCCTTCTGTTGTTCTCCTGTCATTATTGCTAGCACTTGGTAGTGTCTTAGAAAGAAGACTGATGGTGTGAAACAATAATTACCCTGCTTCTATTGTTAGTAAAAATGTTTGTGCAAGAGATTATCTGTTGTGTGTGTGTGTGTGTGTGTGTGTGTGTGTGTGTGTGTGTGTGTGTGTGTGTGTGTGGCATCATTACAGTTGTGACCCACAATATATGTGTGTGTGTGTGTGTGTGTGTGTATATATATATGCATGTTAGGGTGGATTCGGGTTTCTTCCCGTGTAGAAATCTGGTTGTTCTGGCGACGTTTCGACGAGGTCTCACTCGTCATCTTCAGGCTGGTGTTCTGGCTTCTTTCTTCTTGAAGCAAAGCGTGGTCTCAGTTGAAGTCCTTCTATAAATACTGCTGGGGGTGTGTGGTTTGCTTGCTTTGTTGCTGATTGCAGGTTCCTTTGTTCCTTTGTTCTTTTGTGATCTGCTGTGTGGCTGAGGCGATCGTTAAGGGATTAACTGCTGATGGCTGTTTAGATGGCTGTTTACATGCTGGTGGGTTAGATGGCTGGTGGGTTCTGGCAGTATCCTGGGCTTTGGTGGAGTGGGGTCCTGTGTCTTGTGAATTCATTTTGGTCTGGCTACGTGTCTGTGGTCTCCCAATGTTTTTTTGGGGTGTGTGAGTGTGCTCCATGTGGTGACTGGAGTGGGGTGCCGCAGTAGATGGTGCAGTCGTGGTTTTGTTATTGGATGGTGGTTTCGTTATATATATATATATATATATATTTGTTTTCGTAGATTTTCACGGGTATAGGTATGCATGTTAGGGTGGATTCGGGTTTCTTCCCGTGTAGAAATCTGGTTGTTTTGGCGACGTTTCGACGAGGTCTCACTCATCATCTTCAGGCTGGTGTTCTGGCTTCTTTCTTCTTGAAGCAAAGTGTGGTCTCAGTTGAAGTCCTTCTATAAATACTGCTGGGGGGTGTGTGGTTTGCTTGCTCTGTTGCTGATTGTAGGTTCCTTTGTTCCTTTGTTCTTTTGTGATCTGCTGTGTGGCTGAGGCGATCGTTAAGGGATTAACTGCTGATGGCTGTTTAGATGGCTGTTTACATGCTGGTGGGTTAGATGGCTGGTAGGTTCTGGCAGTATCCTGGGCTTTGGTGGAGTGGGGTCCTGTGTCTTGTGAATTCATTTTGGTCTGGCTACGTGTCTGTGGTCTCCCAATGTTTTTGGGGTGTGTGAGTGTGCTCCATGTGGTGACTGGAGTGGGGTGCCGCAGTAGATGGTGCAGTCGTGGTTTTGTTATTGGATGGTGGTTTCGTTTCATCTGTGGGAAGGGTCTGGGTTTGTGTTTGGTGTGGATGGAAGGTGGTGGCATCTTGTGTCCTTTTGGACCTGGTGTCAGTCTTTGTGACAGAGGCAGTCTGTTGACCAGGGCTAGTTTCAGATGTCAGGCAAGCGGGAGGTGTCATCTCGTTTATTCATGTTGTTTGGGTGTTTCTCTATTTCAATGGCTTCCATGATTATTCGACTGTTGAAGTGTTCAGTTTTGGAGATGAGTTTGGTTCTTTCAAAGTCAATTTCATGACCTGTTGTTTTTATGTGCTGGAAGAGAGAGGAAGATTTTTCTTCTTTTTGACTGCGTTCTTGTGTTCTGCGATGCGTGCGCTTATTCTCCTGTTTGTTTGTCCGATGTATGTGGCTGGACAGACTTTGCATGGTATTTCGTAGACTCCTTGGTTTTCTAGCTCAATCTTGTCTTTGGGGTTTCTTAAGATGTTGGCTATTTTTTGGTCGGTGCAAAAGGCTGTCTTGATATTGTGTTTGTGGAGAATTTTGCTGATTTTGTCTGTGGTGCCTTTGATGTAAGGGAGGAGGGCGGTGCCGTTGTTCTCTTCTGTTTCTTGGTTCTTGGGGGGTGTTTCCTTTTGGATTAGTTTGGTGATGGTTTTTTTTTGGAATCCGTTCGCAATTAAAACATTCGAGAGAGTGTGTAATTCAGTTTTTAGGTGGTCTTTGTCAGCGAGGCGTTTGGTTCTGGAGATGAGGGTTTTGCTACGGAGTTGATCTGTGCAGGGTGGTGGTGTGATTGTGCATTTAAGTAGCGGTTTTATGTGTTTTTTCTGGTAGATGGTATGTCCTAAGGAGCCGTCGGGTTTTTTGTAGATTAGGACGTCCAGGAAGGGAACTATTTCCATAGTGAATTGTATTTTGGGGTGTAGGCTGTTGAGATGTGTGAGGAAGTTGTTCAGTTTATCTTTCCCGTGTGGCCAGATAACAAAGGTGTCAACATATCTGAGCCAGAGTTTGGGTTTATGTTCGGACTTCTGTAACGCGTTGGTTTCAAAGTGTTCCATATATAGGTTTGCGATGACCGGTGAGAGGGTGATCCATGGGTGCTCCTTCTATCTGTTTGTATCTTTGTCCATTGTGGATGAAGTATGTGTTGGTTAGGCAGTGGTTGGTCAGATCTAGGATGTGTTTGGGGGTTGTATTTGTTGTGGATAGCTGTCAAGGCTTCTTGAATGGGCACTTGTTGAAGAGCGAAACAACATCGAAGCTCACGAGTAGGTCATTGGGTTGTAGGTCTTGTTTCTTTATAATTTCTATGAAGTGGAACGAGTTTTGTACGTATGAAGTGATGGATTCTGCATAGGGCTGGAGTTGTTTGGCAAGAAATTTGGCGAGGTTTTGTAGAGGTGAGCCTATGGAGCTGACTATGGGTCTGAGAGGTGTTCCTTCTTTGTGAATCTTGGGGAGGCCGTAGAGCTTGGGGCATCTGGATGATTTCTCTGGGGATGATGCTTGGCTTGATTTCTTCACTTAAGGGAGAGGCTTTTATTTTGGCTTTGGTGGTTTTTTTCCAGGTAGGTGGTGGGGTCTGTGTTCAAAGGTATGTAAGCAGGGTCTTGTAGTAGGTTGGATAGTTTGGCTTGGTAGTCGGATGTGTTCATCACCACTGTGGCATTGCCTTTGTCTGCTGGGAGAATGATTATGTTGTTGTCTTTCCTCAGGTTGGAGATGGCTGATGACGAGTGAGACCTCATCGAAACGTCGCCAAAACAACCAGATTTCTACACGGGAAGAAACCCGAATCCCACCCTAACATATATATATATATATATATATATATATATATATATATATATATATATATATATATATATATATATATATATATATATATATATATATATATATATATATATATATATATATATATATATATATATATATATATTGTATTCTGGTAAATCATCTTCTGAACATTCAACAGGTTGCATTTCATTCAGACAAATTACTACAGAAGTTGACATTCTCAATATGGTGATTTTCTTACCTATGCTCCTTGTCGATTTCATCATCCCTTTCACCTGCTACACATTCATTGGGGTTCTCCTCTATTTTCTCTTCACAATCCTCTTTTAGCTCCTCAAGTTCTTTGGTTTTCTTTAAGCCTTCTTGATAGCTTTAAATACAGAAAAGACACATGCATTTTTCTACTGTTTAAGAACTGTACCTAGTTTGTTTCTCCAGTTACAAACAAAAGTTATAGTTAGGGATGGACAATTCATTTCTGAACCTACCAGTTCCACAACGACCTGCACAAGCCAAGGTGGTGTTTGGTAGCCTCTGACACACAAGCAGCAAATCTCTTATCTTGGTCTGGGCTTGCATGGGGTTAAACTCCAACAAGGAAGTAGGCTACGATGTCATCTTTGCTTCAACATGGTGCTGGCCAATCAGGCGGAGGCAGGATGATGCCTGTCCCTGCACAGCTCCTGATTGGCCAGCCCTACAGAGAAGCAAAGATGACATCACAGCCTGCTTCCACGTTGGAGCTCAGCTCCGTGCAGACGCAGACCAAGGTAAGAGATTGGCTGCTTGTGTGTCGGAGGCTTCTGAACACCACTTGGGCTCACGTGTTATAGTCTGTGCAATAACCTAGGACATGGACTTGGTAAACAGGGAAACAGTATAATCAAAAGCAAATTCAATACCCTATTAAGAAGGTGGAAAATTGATATATCTATTGACTATAAACACACACATTACACACGTGTTAACAGAGAATACACAGTTTCCCTTGAGCCACCTACAAAGATAACTAAATATAGAAGAGGCTCTGAATATTGTTTCTGAGCTAGTGAAGTAGGATAGAATGTCAGATTAATATTTAGGAGACCTGGTTTCAAACCTCTGCTTGAGAAAAACCACTCATTAAACATCTTGCATATCTCAGAAAACCCTACTTAGGTTTGCCACACATTAGAATTAACTTGATGATACATTTATTTATTTATTTATTTTATTTTTATACTGCCCATCTTCCCAGGGAACTCCGGGCGGTTAACAATAGGGTTAAAGGGACAATAAAACACAAGGTAATATCAGCAAAAATCAAAGAAAAAAAGATTTAAAGAAGAAAAAGAAGAAGAGGAGACAATACAATAATAAGAGAAAATCATCGGCAAGAGGCGTCAGAGAAAAAAAAATTAAATTAAATTAAAGGTCACCAAATGCCTCCCGATAAAGAAAGGTTTTAAGTGCTTTTTTGAAGGCGGGCAGGGACTGTGCAAGGTGCAACTCACTCAGGAGATGGTTCCAGAGCGAGGGGCCAACCACAGAGAAGGCACGGTTGCGTGTAAGCGATTTCCGCGCCTCCCTGGGTGTGGCCACTCAGAGTGAGAGTGCCTGCAACATTCTAGTGGGTCGGGCCTCAGTTGACCTTTGGGAGATACACCCCGACAGGTATTTGGGTCCCAAGCCGTGGAGGGTTTTGTAATCCAAAACCAGGACCTTGAACCTTATCCGGAGAATCACGGGCAGCCAATGCAGGCGAGCCAGAACTGGGGTGATATGATCGTATCTACGCGCACACACCACCTGTCTGGCTGCCACATTCTGTACTGGTTGGAGTCTCCGGGTAAGGGTCAAGGGCAACCCCACGTAGAGGGCATTGCAGTAATCAATCCTCGAGATCACGAGGGCCTGCACAACTGTTCTCAGGGAGGCCTCATCCAGGTATGGATGAATCTGGGCGATCTGGCGGAGATGGAAAAAATAAGACACACATTGAATATTTTGGAAACATGCCCCTGCTGGATCATCACATTTGTTGATACTGCATGGCTAACATGGCTAATATTTACAGGTAATTCTTACTCACGTTCCTAGATCCACTATAGACATTGGTTATCACTGTCACTAAACATTGCTGCTCTCCCAGTTACAACATATAGAATTCTATTTCCACCAGGAAAAACTGCCAATGCCCTGAATGAAGAAGAATCTACTTATTTAGAGCCACCATAGCTTTATAAGCCAGCGGTAGTTACAAAGTGTTCACTATTTTGGTTTCCTCCCAAAAGACTGGGAAACTACTGCAGTATCACTAACAAAAATGTCCAGAAGTCCAAAGGGAGAAGCTATAATGCTGCTATGGCATGCTCTATGACAGTTACTTCATGTCCTTCCTCATTCCGAGATGACATTTGTTGCATGATAGTCATTCGTGGTCACATGGTCTTGTCCCGGCTCTGTCCCTGTTTCCTTGTTTCGTAATAACATCTCTACTTCCCTGCCTTCGTTTGCCTTTTTTTTGTCTGACCTTCCATTTCGAATCTCCGTAACTTTGCCTTCCATGCGTTAAAAAGCAAAGTTCGAGGTTTTATGTCTTTTTATCTCTCTGCATTGCATTGGTAACGCCATAGGGAATGTAATGGCAAATGGCACTTCACACTCCTGCCACTAGATGGAGAATGCATTTGTTCCACGACGAGCCTTACTTCACTGGCTCTCGTCTCAAAATGACAACCGAGACAAGCTGATTCCCGAGGCCCAATTCAGGGGGCGTGGTCGGGATGAATTCCTGTCGTCACGCAATGGACGTGTGGTAACATTTCTTCATACCGGTCCCAAGTGGGACCGCAAACAGCGATGAGAAGGATGTGAAGTAACCGCCTATGTTGTTGTTGGGGGGGGGTTCAGGTTGGCCTCCTCCCTTATAGCCTTCTGCAGATGGCTGAAGACCCACCTTTTCAGGCAGGCTTTATGGCTAAGTAGTTTAGGGATCTGGCTGCACAGCCAAAGGTTGGGAGTTCAATTCTCCACTGTTCTTCTTAGAACAGCAGCCTGTGTGGTCCTCAGAAAGCTGCACAGTCCCAGAATACCCCCAGAAGAAGGAAATTTAAATCACTTCTGAGAGCTCTGTATCTGTAAAACCCCGAAGGGTCACCATACGTCAGAATTAACTTGATGGCACATGATTATTATTTTATTATTTAGCAATCATGGTGGAGTCCCTGAATGTCATTTGTTTAGCTTGGATAGTTTTAAATGTTTTACTTGGTTTTAACTATTCAATGTATTTTAATCAGTTTTGTAGTTTAATTATTTTAATGTACAACTCACTGTTTTAAATTCTATTATTTTTAATACTGTGAGTCACCCTGAGTCCCCTAATTGGGAGAAAGCCAGTCAGCCAACCAAGTAACCACAAAATATGTAGTATAAATGCATTTTGACCCAGTGATTCTGGGGTGTATGGTTTTGCTGTTGTTGAAAATGGCAGCATAAAATATAAGCTCTGCTCTATGCCCAAATATATCAGTCAAAATAAGTATGAATGTAAAAAGATAACGGAATCACTTTGAGCTGAATAGTTATGGGAAAGCCGAGGAAGATGTTCTTGGGGAAAGTACTAGAGCGGGTTGTGGCCTTGCAGCTCCAGATGTTTCTGGATGAGATAAACTACCTGGATCAATTTCAATCTGGCTTCAGGCCTAGCTATGGGCTGGAGGGAGCATTGGTTGCACTGGTAGATGACCTATGCAGGAAAATGGATAGGGAATCTGTGTCCCTTTTGGTTTTACTAGACCTCTCATCTGCCTTTGACACTATAGACCACGGCACCTTCCTGACTTGGCTCTCTGAAATGGGAATTGGGGGCGCTGCATTAAAGTGGCTCTGGTCCTCGCTGCAGGAAGGAACGCAGAAAGTAGTGTTAGGAGATTCATGTTTGTCACCAGGGTTTTTATTTAAAATCTATATGAAACCTCTGGGGGAGATCATCAGGACTAGAGATGTAAAATTTCTGAAAAATTTGAAGCTCGGAAAAAAACCTGTTTCCCCCCTTTTTCCTGGAAAAAATGGAAATGTTTGGAAAAATTGAAAAAATGCTACATTAGCACCCCCCTTTTACAGCTTGATAGTCATTCTGGTAAAATATGACTATGGACAATTTGACGGCATAAAATTATCACAACTAGCATTACTATTTAAATAATATTTATTTGTAACTGTGGGTAACAAATGTAGTAACAATCTCCTGAACTATTTACTAGTTTATGTGTGTGTGTGGGGAAAACCTCTACAAAACAATGTTTAAAAATCCAGAATTAACCATTCATATTTCATCTCCACACTACTAAATAAAAATATAATAAAAACCTCATTCTTGTAAGAAGAATGGAAGAGAGGGGAAATGTATAGAAGGGAGAGCGACTAAGTTTCAATGAATGGGCGTGAAATTTAATCAGAACCATTTTTGTTGTTCTGTATTTTCTTCCAGTGCTTTGAGGCCTAGTGAAGAGGACAGAACAGAACTAAACACACCCACATGCAAAAACAAAAGTGAAACCTTTTTATTTTTCTTGTGACAATAGCAGCACCTTGGAATAAATTCATCTTGTTCTTGCATTGGAGAGTTCAGTTTGTAATCTAGGATATGTTTGTCCTTAGTGCACCGAAATCAGAATAATCTGATACTATGCATATTTTTTAGAAATTATTTAGAAAAGATTATTTATTTATTTTATTTATTTATTCAACTTATATGCCGCTGTGAGAAGGGAGACGAAGAAAAGCCATTGGAGCAGAGTGTGCCGTCTGGAAAGAAGGAAGAGGAAATTAAAGAACTAAAAGATTTGAGCTTAGAAGAGAAAACCGGGCCGATAGGGGAGATAAAGGGTCAGGAGTTAGAGGAAGGACAACGCGAGGAGTTGGGGGCATGTGCGCGCGAGACCATAATAGAGAAAGAGGGATTATGGGTATCGGAGAATGACAGTTGGAAAGGGGACGTTAATGCGCGAGAGAGGAGAGAGGACAGTTGGGATAAGCAGTTGAGAGAGAGGGAGAGAAGGCGAAAGGAGTTAGATGGAAAACGGGGAGTAGACCGAGGTGAAGAATACCAGTGGTCTGTAACTGTGAAACCTCTGAGATGGCCGGAGACCTCTGAGAAGTTTAGAAAAGAATGGAGGAACGAGAGGTCTCCGAATCCGGTAGCGCAATGGGCTCGTCACCCGTGTTGCGGGACCCAATGTATGGGGCGCGGGTCGGTTACTCGCCATTATTTCTAAAGTCTCCTAACAGTCAAGTTCCTTTAGTTAATGTTATTTATGAAGAAGCTGAGCCGCTAGATGCTGTATCGAATTCATTTCCACAGTTAACCCCGCAAACAAGAGGTCATGTTTTGTCTGTACCTGAGTTGGTGTTAAATAAAAATCCTTTTGATGTTCCTTACCAAGAAGCATCTGATTTTATAATTGACCCGGAATCGCGGATGAAAGAAACTGAACCCTCACAAAATGGCGCCCAACCCGGGGCGATTCCGAAGTCAAAAAGATACCAAAAATTAGAACCTGATCAGAACACAGACAAACAAGAGAGAATAATTGAACTACTGGCCGAGCAAAACAGATTATTGATGGCACAACTGTTGAAAGCCGAAAATTCGCCTAACAACCCGTCAAATCCAGTACCTAATGAAGAACGAAACCCGTGGGTTTCAAATCCCGCGCCAGTAAGGCTTCAGAAAATGGCTAAGGACGACGATGTCGAAGCTTACCTGAACACTTTTGAGAGAGTGGCGACAGCGGCAAAATGGCCAGTATCTCAATGGTCTCTGATCTTAGCACCATGCCTTACCGGGACGTTGCAAGAAATAGTAGATGCCTTGGAACCGGCTGACGCGACCGATTATGACAAGGTGAAAAATGCTATACTGCTGACGTTGAACCTTACACCCGAGGCATATAGGAAAAAGTTCAGAGCATTGGGTTATAAGCAAGGGGTACATCCCAGATCACTGGCACAAAGGTTAAAAGCCCATGCAACTAAATGGCTACGACCCGCAGAAAATTCGAAGGAGCAAATCATAGAAGCCATAATCATCGAGCAGATGTTATCGGGAGCACCCACACAGACCGCGTCGTGGATAAAAAGAAACCGCCCGACTTCATTAGAGGATGTGGTACACATCTGGGAAAGCATTGAATCATCGGAAGAGAAGACAACATCTCGCGAGAATACGCCTGTAGGGAGATCTCAGCATTTGTCGCATGAGAATACGTCATCAGACAAGGCCGGCAATAACAACAGATCCGTTTACAAGATGGCGTCGGGAGCCGAGAACGCGCCACGAGGAGTGGAAACATTTGAAGGCCGCCAATTTACCAGGAGTGGAAGAGGACTGACGAGGCTGAACTTTACTAATAAAAATACTCAGCCTAAACCCGTATGTTATAATTGCGGATCATCACAACATTATAAACGGGACTGCCCGAAGCTTGATTGCGCGTGGGGGGGGTAACTCTGATGAAAATGTTAACCAAATTGTAAATGTAGAAAAAGATTGTGAGGTGGTCGCTAGGGTGAATGGGGAGGTTAAGAAGGCATTTATCGACACAGGTTGTGCCAAAACATTAGTCCGTTCGGTAAAAGGGGGTAAATGTAAAGAAGCTGTATCTGTGAAATGTATTCATGGGGATTCTAAAACGTATGAGACAGCCTGGGTGGAGGTGGAGATTAAGGGTGTGAAGAGAAGAATTAATGTGGGAATTGTACCTCGCTGGCCAGAGAAATGTTAATAGGACGTGATTGGCTTAATATTGATAATCTTATGCAAACACAGGAAGGGATGCAGGGAGATGTCCAGGCGGAGGTGAAGGCTGTCCAGGAGGAAATGTCCTTGGCGTCTAGAGATCGGGTGAGATTTTTACAACAAAATGACATATGTTTAACAAAACTGAAAGATAAGGCTATAGATGTTTCTGAGTTAAGCAACGGGTATGAAGGATATTTTATGAGAAATGGGTTATTATATCATATCGATAAAAATGGGTTTGAAAGACTGATTGTTCCCCAAGTATGGAGGAGGGAAGTTATGAGGTTAGCCCATGATATCCCTATCGCTGGCCATTTGGCTATAGAGAAAATGTGGGCCAGGATAAATCATCGGTTTTATTGGCCGGGAATGAGAACAGATATAGAGAAATTTTGTCAGACTTGTAAACAATGCCAATTAACACAGAAGAAACCCCACCAGGAGCACCTTTAATATCTATGCCTATCATTGACCAACCTTTTGAACGCATTGCTTTGGATTTGATTGGGCCTTTACCTAAATCCTCCGCTGGTCACCTGTACGTTTTAGTAATAATTGACTATGCTACCAGGTACCCTGAAGCTATTCCGTTAAGGACAACCACAGCTAAAATTTTGGCACAAGAGCTATTAAAGGTGTTTTCGAGACTTGGTTTTCCCAAGGAGGTACTTACGGATCAAGGAAGCAATTTCCTCAGCATCACTTTCAAACAGATGTGGAAAATTCTTGATGTAAAACCGTTAAAGACGACCGTTTACCATCCACAAACAAATGGTTTAGTGGAGAGATTCAATAAGACTCTAAAGTCTATGTTACGTAAGATTATTTTGGATAATCCTAGGAGATGGCACCTCTTATTAGATCCCTTAATGTTCGCTATTAGAGAGGTACCACAGTCTTCTACAGGGTTTTCTCCATTTGAGTTACTCTATGGACGCGTACCTAGAGGAATATTAGATTTAATGAAAGAGAAATGGGAATCTGGTGGTGATGAAGCAGTTACAACCGTGAAACATGTTATTGAGATGAGGGATCATTTGAGGAAAGTACAGAATCTGGTAAAGAAGAATTTAGTATCTATTCAAGCTTCACAGAGAAATAGATATGATAAGAAAATAAGGAAAAGGTATTTTCAAGAGGGTCAGAAAGTATTATTGTTATTGCCAATCGAGGGCAGCAAATTATTAACAAGATGGCAAGGACCATATACAGTTTTGCGAAGGATTAATGAGGTAAATTATGAGATAGAGATGCCAGATAAAGTCAAGGATAAGGGGATTTATCATGTAAACTTACTAAAAGAATGGAACGAAAGGGAAGGATTTATGGCTGAAGTAGAAGAAGATGATTTGGGCCCTGAATTAAATGTTGTGAGTAAACCTAAGGAACATCTGCAGATATGCCAAGACCTGTCAGAGGATCAACGTTGTCAAGTAAGGGAGATTGAAGAGGAATTTGCAGATACGTTCTCAAATAAACCAGGGCATACTAACTTATGTGAACATAGAATTCATGTGGAAGGGAATCAGGTGATGCGTGATCAGGGTCGTAAATGGCCCAGGCACCTGATCCCCGTGATTGAGGATGAGGTTAAAAAGATGTTAGAGCTAGGGGTAATCGAACCTTCAAATAGTCCTTGGAGGAGCTACCCTGTTGTAGTTCCTAAACCCGATGGCACTGTTAGATTTTGTATAGACTTTAGAAAACTAAATTCAGTATCCAAATTCGACGCGTATCCAATGCCCCGAATTGACGATTTATTAGACCGGTTAGGAGAATCATCTTTCCTAAGCTCCTTAGACCTAACTAAAGGTTATTGGCAGGTCCCCTTAAGGGGAGGGGACAAAGAGAAGACCGCTTTCGGAACCCCCATAGGTCTCTATCATTTTGTCAAAATGCCGTTTGGCCTCCACGGGGCATCTGCTACCTTCCAAAGATTAATGGACAGAGTGTTGGAACCTGTGAAAGAGTTCGCCGTGGCTTATATAGATGATGTCATAATCTTTAGTAAATCGTGGGAGGAACATCTGTTGCACCTTAGAGCAGTTTTAAGTGAACTGCGCAAAGCCAATTTGAAAGCCAACCCCGCTAAATGTAAAATTGCTCAACTGCAGGTGAAATTTCTGGGGTTTAAAGTAGGCCAGGGCAAAATATACCCGATGCAAGATAAAATTGAGAGAGTTTCTGAATGGGTTAGACCTAAAACTAAAAAGAGGTACAAAGTTTTCTCGGGCTGACAGGGTATTACCGTCAATTCATACCTCACTTGCGGAAATAGCAGCTCCTCTCACTGATTTAACTCAGAAAAAACTTCCTAGGATAGTTAGGTGGGGGATAAAGGAACAGGAGGCTTTTGACTTGCTAAAAGAGAAATTGTGTACTTGTCCCGTGCGGTCAGCTCCTGACTTCTCTATCCCATTCCTCTTACAAACCGATGCTTCAGAAAAGAGGAATCGGAGCAGTATTAGCTCAGGAGAAAGATGGGGAAGAACATCCAATTCTGTTCTTAAGTCGAAAATTAAGTAAGAGGGAGCAAAAATATGCTACCATTGAGAAAGAAGCCCTTGCGGTGAAATGGGCTATGCAAACCTTGAAATATTATTTATTGGGAGCTCCTTTTGTGTTAATTACCGATCATGCGCCGTTAGTGTGGCTGAATAGGATGAAAGATGTAAGCCCGCGTTTGACCCGATGGTATTTGTCTTTACAACCGTTTTCTTTCGTTGTCCGTTATAAAAAGGGAAAGGACCACCTTAACGCAGATTATTTTTCCCGACAGGGTCCCTGGTCGGATGATATAAAAGCCCAGACGGCTCACTTGGAAGGGGGGGTGTCCTGTGAGAAGGGAGACGAAGAAAAGCCATTGGAGCAGAGTGTGCCGTCTGGAAAGAAGGAAGAGGAAATTAAAGAACTAAAAGATTTGAGCTTAGAAGAGAAAACCGGGCCGATAGGGGAGATAAAGGGTCAGGAGTTAGAGGAAGGACAACGCGAGGAGTTGGGGGCATGTGCGCGCGAGACCATAATAGAGAAAGAGGGATTATGGGTATCGGAGAATGACAGTTGGAAAGGGGACGTTAATGCGCGAGAGAGGAGAGAGGACAGTTGGGATAAGCAGTTGAGAGAGAGGGAGAGAAGGCGAAAGGAGTTAGATGGAAAACGGGGAGTAGACCGAGGTGAAGAATACCAGTGGTCTGTAACTGTGAAACCTCTGAGATGGCCGGAGACCTCTGAGAAGTTTAGAAAAGAATGGAGGAACGAGAGGTCTCCGAATCCGGTAGCGCAATGGGCTCGTCACCCGTGTTGCGGGACCCAATGTATGGGGCGCGGGTCGGTTACTCGCCATTATTTCTAAAGTCTCCTAACAGTCAAGTTCCTTTAGTTAATGTTATTTATGAAGAAGCTGAGCCGCTAGATGCTGTATCGAATTCATTTCCACAGTTAACCCCGCAAACAAGAGGTCATGTTTTGTCTGTACCTGAGTTGGTGTTAAATAAAAATCCTTTTGATGTTCCTTACCAAGAAGCATCTGATTTTATAATTGACCCGGAATCGCGGATGAAAGAAACTGAACCCTCACAGCCGCCCACTACCCAAAGGTCTCTGGGCGGCTTACAATCAAAGAATTAAAACAATTTAAAATAGTTATAAATAAAATATCAATAAATCATCAAACAGTAATAAAAACCTTCTTTAAAATCATTATCCTAAAGTTGTCATCAGCGGACCCACAATCTATATTGTATCAATTAAAAACCTTCTAGAACACCCTGTTTTAAAATATTTTATTCATCATGTTAAAAACAAAACATTCCATAATCATTTTTTTCTTTTTTAAATTTGTCCATTTTTTCAGGAAAAAAACGGAAAAAACCATTCCCCCCCCCTAATTTTTCCATTTGTTTTCCTGGGGTTACGAGTAAGTGCCACCAGTATGCAGATGACACCCAACTATACCTCGTGTCACCTCTGGATTCTAAGGGGGATGCTATTTTGACCTTACATGAGTGTTTAGCTTCAATAATGAACTGGATGAGGATAAACAAACTGAAATTAAACCCAAACAAGACAGAGGTACTGCTGGTTGGTCGAAAGGGAGCACAAGGTAAAGGGATGCAATCTACACTTGATGGGAGCACCCCCTAATTGAAAAAAGAGGTGCACAGCTTGAGGGTGCTCCTGGGTTCATCTTTTAGCCTGGATGCCCAGGTCGCAGCTGTGGCTAGGAGTGCATTTGCACAATTAAAGCTAGTACACCAGTTACACCCATTTCTGAAGAAACATGCTCTGGCCACAATAACTGATGCCCTAGTAACGTCCTGACTGGACTACTGTAATGCACTCTATGTGGGACTCCCGATGAAAAGCCACAGGAAACTTCAATGGGTCCAAAATGCAGCAGCCAGATTGCTGACAGGGGCCGGTTACAGAGACCACATTACACCTCTATTAAAGCAGCTCCACTGGCTGCCAATCAGCTACCGTGCACAACCCTGACCTTAACCTACAAAGCACTGTACGACCTGGGTCCTAACTACCTTAAAGATCGAATCTCACCATATGAACCAACTAGGGTGTCAAGGTCATCAGGAGAGGCCTGTCTCTCCATCCCGCCTCCTTCACAGGTACCCAGGAAAGGGCCTTCTCGGCGGCTGCACACAGACTCTGGAACTCTCTTCCAGTGGAGGCCAGGACTGCCTCATCTCTGCTGTCTTTCCAGAAAAAAAGGCAAAGACCTTTCTCTTTAGGCAAACTTTCATTGAATGATGGACTACCTACCGTGCCTTTTTATGAATCCACCATACATGGCCACACAGACTTTGTGTTTATATATCTCCTTGTGTGATTGCACTGACACTAGTAATCAATTTTTAGCTTTAATGTTGCTTTATAATGCTGTAAGATGCCCCTCAATTCCCTGTTTCTCAAACTGATTGTGTCTTAATTGTAATGGACTGTACAGTCTCTCCTTACTGTAAGTCACCTTGAGTCCTTTTCCAAGAGGAAAGTTAGGGTAAATTTACTCAATAAATAAATAAATAAACATTGCTATTATATAGGCCAAAAATTAACTATCAAAAATCCAAATGATTATGTATAAATATCTCTATTGCACAACAAAAGAAAATTAAAAAGAAATCAAATTGGGACTTATGCTATTAAACATTCAAATATCTGTGGATCTGGATAGCAAAATGTATAAATCAATTAATACATAGAATACAAAATAGTATTTAATTTGGTTAAAGAAAAAATTAGAAATTGGATAAAACTGAATATATCAATGCTGGGAAGAATAGCATTAGTTAAAGAATATATGCTACCAAAAGTTTTATTTTTATTTCAAAATATACCATTACAGCCTGAAACTAAAAAAAATTAAATTTTGACAAAATATAGAAAAGTCTATTGTAGGAAAGGGGAGGAAAATAAGGTTCATAAGCAGTGTTAAATATGGTCAAAGCAAAAAAGGAGGGCTAGGGATATCATGAGTAATAAAATACCATGAAGCCTTCCAAATCACTCAAGCTATAAGGTTTATACAGAGAGAAGAAATCCCAGACTGGGTTGAAATGGAAAAAGGCGAGGATCTTGGAATAGTTAATACTTATACCTATACCATGAGTTGATAAAGTTTTGATTTTTTGCCCCAATATGCATTACTTTACATTTTCCTACATTGAAATACATTGCCATTTCGCACCCCATTCCCCCAGTTTGGAGAGATCCTTCTGGAGCTCTTCACAATCTTCTCTGGTTTTTAACACATGGAAAAGTTTTGTGTTATCTGCAAAATTGGCCACCTCACTGCTTATCCCTGTCTCCGGGTCATTTATGAACAGATTGAAAAGCACTGGACCCAGGACAGATCCCTGGGGCACACCACTTTTCACCTCTCTCCATTGTGAAAATTGCCAATTAACACCTACTCTTTGTTTCCTGGATCTCAACCAGTTCTCAATCCATGAGGACCTGTCCTCTTATCCCCTGACTGTGCAATTCTCTCAGCAGCCTTTGGTGAGGGACTGTGTCAAAAGCCCTCTGAAAATCCAGATAGACTATATCCACCGATTCACCCAAATCCACATGCCTGTTGACCTTTTCAAAGAATTCTAAAAGGTTTGTCAGGCAAGACGTACCCTTACAGAACCCATGCTGATTTTCCCTCAGCAAGATTTGTTCTTTTATGTGTTTTAAGATTTTCTCTTGCATGAGGCTTTCCACCATCTTCCCTGGGACAGACGTAAGGCTAACCGGCCTGTAGTTTCCCGGGTCCCCTGCTTCCTTTAAAAAAAATTGCTGTGACATCTGCTATCCTCCAGTCCTCTGGCACTGTGGCCATTTTAAGAGACAAGTTACATATTACCATTAAGAGATCCGCAATTTTATTTCTCAGTTCCTTAATAACCCTTGGGTGGATAACATCTGGGCCTGGTGACTTGTGGATCTTCAATTTATCAATTAAACCTAAAACATCCTCTCTTTTAGCCTGTATTTGATTTAATTCTTTACTCAAGTGGGGGCGTTCGGGCAGCGGAATCTGCCCAACGTCTTCTGTCGTGAAGACAGATCCAAAGAACTCATTTAATTTTTATGCATTTTCCAAGTCCTCCTTTACCTCCCCTCTTCCTCCCTCACCATCCAGAGGGCCAGCCAACTGGTTCTCTGGCAGGTTTTTGAGTTCTAACATATTTAAAGAAGCTTTTACTATTTCCCTTTATATTGTTAGCCGTATGTTCCCCAGAGTCTTCCTTCTTCTTACATTTCTTTTGCCAGAGGTTGTGTTCCTTTTTATTTTCCTCATTTGGAGAGGATTTCCATTTACGGAAAGACCTCTCCTTGCGCTTTAGAGCCTCTCTAACTCCACTCGTTAACCATGCTGGTGCTCTCTTGGACTTAGATGAGCTCTTCTTTCTTTGTGGTATGCACTTGTGCTGGGCCTGTACTACTGTTGTTTTAAACAGGCTCCAGGCACTCTGAAGAGATTGGATCCTTTTAAACCTTCCCTTTCAATTTCTTTCTAACTAGTTTTCTCACCTGAGGGAAGTCCACCCTTCAGAAATCAAGGGTTTTGGTGTCTGATATGCTTGACACTCTTCCCCCAATATGCATGGCAAAGGAGATTGCAGCATGGTCACTGTTCCCCAGAGGCTCAGTTACATTCACAACCATGACCAGGTCCTGAGTATCACACTACTTTTTAAACCATTTTTTTCACTTTAACTGATATTGATTTATAAGGATCAATTATAGCAAAGATATGGACCTATGAGAACTCTTACAAAAGTAGAACAATGCAGCATAGAAAAGGATCTAAATAAAAGGAAGGGAATAACTTCAGTAATGTATGAACATTTGGTTAAAAAGCATTTGTTAGGAGTATGGGATCTAAAATAGCTTGAGGGGAAAACTTAAGTATTAATATACTGTATCCGAGAAATAATGGATGGAAATATGGACTACATATCCTTATAAATCAATATCAGTTAAAGCGAAAAATGGTTTTAAAAGTAGTCCATAGATGGCATTAGTGTCCAAAAAAATTACATAAAATTAATCAAGAAATCCCAGATAATTGTTAGCATATTGGCAGGAAATAATTAAATGGACAAAAGCCTTGCAAAAACAAAAAATAATTATAAATGAAGCTTTATTATTATTTTCAATATTTAAGGATGGAAATGAAAAATTACTTTATAAAGATCTAATTGCAAATCTAATTGGTGTAGCAAGACCTGAAACTGCAAAAAACTGGAGAAATGCTCAAGTACAAAATATGTGAATAGAATCTGGCAAATGGTCTTTATGGAAAATTTGACCTATCAAATTAAAATACATAGAGGGGAAATAAAACATGATAAATTTATGAAAATCTGGAAACCTTTATTAACATATGGAAATAGCACAAGAAATGAAGAATGTGCTATGGGAAATAACTTCGACTGCTGGAATGTAATATTCTAAAAGAATTAACTGACGTGTGTGTGTCATATTTAACTGTTTTAGAAGATGAATTAGCGGGTATATGTAGAGAAAGATAATATGCTTATAGAATGTAGAGTAAGATGATGCTATAGCACTACAGGTTTAACTTGCCTTGTAAAATTTATAATAATAATAATTCTCAACTAGCTACTTGTTAAAAAGAAATTCAAACATTAGTAGAACCCATGTGTTATTAAGCTTGTAGGCTGAAATCTAACAACACTTATCTAGTTAGGTTATATTTGTCTTAGCAAGTCAAAGAAGAATTCTTGCTTTAGAATTAATTCCAAAATAGATGATGTGTAAGTGAAATTAATTTCAGTGAATCACAACCGTTTGTTTACCATTTTGTTTCAAATATAATTTTTAGTTTAAGACATTTGGTATTAGTCAGACATTATATCCTTGTGTAGTTATTAATAGAAACATTAATGCTATGGCAACACATACTGATGACAAAACAAAGGAAACAAAATAGGGCATTGTTTTACTGACGTGCCTTCTGGCATTTTAAAACATGGGCAGAGTGTTTTGCATCTCAGAATTCTTGGCTTTCATATTAAGATAATTAAGTGCTCTGCTTGGATTTGCAGAATCATGTGTAGGTGGTGATGTGAACCCATAGTAACTCAAAGCTCATAGCAAAATGAAGAACCTTGTTTTAACGGATTAAGTTTAACCAGTTCTCTCTCACTCACTCACTCACATACACACACATCTGCTCCTAACCACAGTTCATGAAACCCCAATACTAGGCTCTAGCCTCATGATATATCTTACATGTTTGATTTATAATATGGATTCTGATAGTACAATGAAATAGCATTAATTACCACTCACTCCCCCAACCCCAACCCCCCTGGCCAATGTTAACATAAAGGAAGTGACGTATGGCATAGCATATAACACCACAAAGGAGTGGGGAGGCTCTGGCGACTGTTGATGTTGTTTCACCTGCTTGCTCCCTATAGCACAGCTCCATAGGAGCAGCAGCTATTAATACCCTGCAGCAGAACAACTGAAGAAGCAGCAGCAGCAGAAGAGGAAACAGTGAGACTAGCAGAGAAGGATGTGACAACACCCTGTAAGCAGGAGAAATGCATATGTAAGTCATCAGCCAATCGCAGCAGGAGGGCGGGGGATGGTATTGTATAAAAAGGGTGGAGCCTGGTCTGTGAGAGTCAGTTAAGTGAGTTGAGTTAAGTGAGTTAAGAGTTAGGTTGAGTGAGTGCTGAGAGAGAGAGCACAGCTCTGTTAGGGTTTCAGTCAGGCAGCGAGGGCTTTACTGTTTACTAGTTATTAAAGACAGAGAGGCTTGAAGAGTTGATTAAATCTATTCTATGTTAAAGGCAACGCATACCAACTTCAGTCATTGTTATATTTATTTATTTTCTCAATAAACTTCATTATTATTTTGTATATTATACATCTGAATCTGTCCCAATTCATAAGGCGACGATTTTAAAAGGTGGCAGCATTACCAAGTGAATAAAAGGTGGCAGCATTACCATTTCCAACACAATCACACGTGTGAAAGGTGTTGGGATATATTAATGGATTGCTGGGAGATTGGTGTATTATTTGATATTATGTGCTGCAGTCTGATTAAAGCAGGAGTCGTAGACACAAAACATATATGAAAAATATACTTTATCTCTATATTCTAAAGGGAAAGGGTAGACGGGATGATCTATGAAAATAATAAAACACTCATTGAATATCTGTACAGATAAATATACAAGATAGAAAATAGGGCAACAGCAGTTGTGTTAAAGCTCATAAAAAAGGAGATATAAGGAGCTATACACATATATACTGCCTTGCTTATTAAAAATACAAAAGAGTAAAATACAAGCTTACATAGCAATAAAACAGGAGTAATTCTCCAACTCCCTCTATGGCTCTGGAAACAAACACCAACATCAGGCAGGTCAGGGCGTGGCCGAGGAGTGAGTTTGAGGCTAGAGCCATTACTTAAATAGTGAGTTCTTAAAGAGATATACAAACTGCTGACTCATACTGAGATTAGTTTTGCCATATGTTTGGATGTAGGCCTTGCTATGCCAACACCCCTTCTCAAGGTCTAACATACAAAACATTATGGCATCAGAATTCATCTATGGTCAATTCCGTTTGAGTCAAGGTCCAAAACATTTAACATATCTCGCAAGTACAAAAGTATCCATTTATTCCTTTCTAATGCAGGTAATTTACTGATTTCTTTAAAGTTTGCTGGTTCAGTTATGGTTTGAAGGTTTTCACAGAAACCATACCTCTCTGGAGGTTTGCCTTTGTTGCTCCTCTCAGATCGTCTCACAGTGGTTGTTACATCTGTTTCACATGGTCCAGTTCCTGTTTCCCCTTCTGTTCTGATAAATTCATTTGAAGGTGGACTTGCCATCTGACTGGCAGTCTCTACAGGTAACCAACTGACCATTTCTTGTGAAACATCCTCTCTATTTTGGGGATCAATGGCCACTGTACTCTGAGACATCTGTTTCTTTAAATTGCTCTCATCTATATACACCACATTGCAACATTTTACTTCCAGTGTCTCTGGGTTAAAGATTTTATACCCTTTACCTCCAATAGGATACCCAATAACAACGCCTATTTCAGCGCGGGGATCCAGCTTTCCTCTCTTTTCCTTTGGGATATAGGAGTATGCTTTGGCTCCAAAAGCCCGTATATGTTTTAAGCCAGGTTTCTTTCCAAACCATAGTTCAAAAGGTGTTTTACCTGTTACTCTACTAGGGACTCTGTTATGCAAATAAGTTGCAGTAACAGCTGCTTCGGCCCACAAGGTGTTGGGCAATTCTGCTTGCATCAGCATAGATCTAATCATTTCTTGCAAAGTACGATTTAATTTTTCAGAACATCCATTCTGTTGTGGCGAATGGGATATAGTTACTTTATGCTCTATTCCTTCTTGTTCTAAGAATCTCTTAAACTCTACATTACAATACTCTCCTCCACCATCAGTACGTAATGTCAAAGGTGCCTGACCAAAACGGTTCTTAATTGCAGCTACATAAGTTTTAAATTTCTCAAGAGTCTCATCTTTACTTTTAAGAATATATATGTAACTATACTTGCTCTTGGATTCAGTAAAGGTAAGAAAATATCTATTTCTACCTGCGGATAAGGGCATAGGACCCACTAAGTCTGAATAAACCTCTTCTAAAAATTCTTTGTCCTGTAGACTAGCTTTTCCTGTATAACTAGGAGCAGTTCCCTTTGCTTTTATACAAATTTCACATCTCTCTTTCATCTTATCACATTTAGGAGCATTAATCCCACATTCTAATAACAGTTTTTCAATGCTTTGCATATTTCTGTGTCCCAATTTTACATGCCAGGAATAAATACAGTTTTTATGATCACAAGTGCCTTGCCTAGTTTGACATATAGGATTTCTTTGATGTGTTTCAGTATGCTCCTTATCACTAACATCAATGATATAATGAAATCCATCCTCTTCTTCAACCTTTAATATGAGGCCAGTCCTGTTGTTAATAATCTTTCCTGTATCACCTTTAAGTATAACTGTATAATCATTATTCACAATCCTTTTAGTACTTAGTAAATTATTTGATGCTTCAGGAACATAGGCTACATTTGTCAAGGTGAGATTCACAACTTCATTTCTAGATGTAAGGACCTTTAAAGGTACTGTTCCTGTTCCAAGCACATTTAACCTCTGCTGGTTTGCTTGCAATATCTTTGGTCTATTCTCAGTGTCAAGCTCACTAAAGCTTTCTCTGTATTTGCAAACATGTATGAAACTACCACTATCAATGAGGAAATGTCTCTTATCATTTGCACTTTCATCATTAGATATCTGGAACAATTGATTACCTTTGTTTTGAGTACCTCTATTACCATTAAAACTTTGATCACACCTTGCATTGAATTTACCATGAGATAGGTTACAATTTCTATGGTTGTTAAAATGTCCCTTCCTACTAGGTAACATTGTCACTTTGGGAGCATTTCTAGGTGTTTGAGCTTCCGTGCTCTTAAATCTACAATATTTGGCTACATGACCAGTTCTTGAACACAAATAGCATCTTATTTCCCTTGAATCAGGTCTCATAGTTAATACAGGCATTTCAGAATTGTTACTCACTGCCCTTTTAAGTCCAGAGTCTCTTAAATAAGCTATTGTGTATTCCACATCCACCTTTGCAGTGCACTCTAGCATAGCCTTTTGGTTTGCAAAAGATTGTGGTAGGCTTAGCAATATACAAGTATTAAACTCTGAATCAGATATTTCTGCACCTGCAGATTGAAGCTCAGATACAATTTTTAACATTTCATCTAAATGTGCATCAATACTAGCTCCTTCCTTCATTCTCATGCTATACAATTTCTCCTTTAAGAATATAACATTTTTACTTGACCTAGTGAAATATTTCTTCCTTAAAGCATCATAGAGTCCTTTAGCAGTTCTATACTTGGTAACCAAAGGTGTCTCATGATCTTCTATACAGGAGTACAGCAACATTAAAGCTTTGGCATCTCTCTTTTTAAATTGAATCTGTCCTTGCTGGCTTTCAGGCATGTGTTCTTGTTCTATAGCAGCTAAGCAGTCTTGTACTTGGAGGGAAACTCTCAATCTAGCGTCCCACATTTGGAAATTCTGATAGCTCAGCTTGGGAATTGGGAACACGCCAGCACCGTTCATTACATGCAGCTGAGGTTGGCTTGAAGCATGCAGCTGGTCCGAAGCTGTGTCTTTGGGCGTAGTCATCTTAAAATGCTGCTAAATGCTGTCCTCAAGTAATGGCAAAAATTCCTTTTAGCTCTTCAGTAAAAACTCCAACTTGAATTAAATGAGAAGGCTTTATCAGGGAAAGTCTTACAGTCTCTCAGCCAACTCAAAACATTGACTCCCTTTTGTCCGTCAACCTTATCAGAGGCAAGCAATGCAAAAGCATTCTCCAGTTCAAAGAATGAAAAGAATGTCTGCAGAGAAAAGGCTTCCGTCTTCAAAAGGAAAAATCCAAAATCCAAAAACAATCTCGGCGTCTTCTCCAAAACAACTTATCAGTCTGCAGCCTACAAAAATAACACCAAACTTAAAAAATCCCAACCATCCTCTGCTACCATATTTTGTTGGGATATATTAATGGATTGCTGGGAGATTGGTGTATTATTTGATATTATGTGCTGCAGTCTGATTAAAGCAGGAGTCGTAGACACAAAACATATATGAAAAATATACTTTATCTCTATATTCTAAAGGGAAAGGGTAGACGGGATGATCTATGAAAATAATAAAACACTCATTGAATATCTGTACAGATAAATATACAAGATAGAAAATAGGGCAACAGCAGTTGTGTTAAAGCTCATAAAAAAGGAGATATAAGGAGCTATACACATATATACTGCCTTGCTTATTAAAAATACAAAAGAGTAAAATACAAGCTTACATAGCAATAAAACAGGAGTAATTCTCCAACTCCCTCTATGGCTCTGGAAACAAACACCAACATCAGGCAGGTCAGGGCGTGGCCGAGGAGTGAGTTTGAGGCTAGAGCCATTACTTAAATAGTGAGTTCTTAAAGAGATATACAAACTGCTGACTCATACTGAGATTAGTTTTGCCATATGTTTGGATGTAGGCCTTGCTATGCCAACAAAAGGGAGGTGTCATCACAATTTGGTGGCACAGTGGTGGGATGTCGAAATAAACCCAGTTGTGCCTTTGAAAATCCAGTCTCTGAAAAGGGGTGATGTCACAAAGGAGCATATGATATACTGTATTCTGGTAGGAAACACAGGGGAAAGAAGGTAGCATTCAAGCAGCATGACTCCCTCGCTGGCTTACTTGGGGATTCCTGAGGTATTTGTGAAAATAGCTCAATTAATCATCAGCTTAATGCAGGTTAAGATTTCTAGCTGTGGCTAATCTGAATGGAAATTTCTTGTTTTGAAAATACTTTGGAAGTCAATCGAAGGAACATTCTTGCTAATACCAGTTTGCAGTAGTTAATGGAAGTCCGAGTCCCCCATGTGGCCTCCCAAGCAGGATCCATTTTGCAGCCCAGTAAGTCATGACACAGGAAGGCCTTGGAAGGAAACTCTTCTTTCCCAGGCCCCTTGGCACCAGAGAAATTCCAGGGCAAGTACTGCAGGTCATCCAACTGCAGGTGGTTAGCAATGCTTCGAGGAGGGGAGCTCAGCCAGGTTGGGCTGAAGCTTTAAAATCTCTCCCCATGACCCTCTCCACCAATCACCATGTGGATTTCACCATCTCACCTAGGTCCACAAATGAGAATCATGCATGTCCTACTATAGCAACAGATAATGAAAATGAGCTGTCATCTTAATAATGCAGAATGGCTCTTAGGCAAATTAGTTGGCATGTAAATCTTACCCTTTGTTATAAGCTTCCTCTTCTATTTTGGCTTTTGTTTCTGGGTTGATATCTTCCAAACCAGTCTGTGTCTGCACTGAAGAACGGGGGTCACAGTCAGGGTCCCCATTTGATTTTCCACTAACAAATTTAAAAATAAAAAACTGATAAGCAGAGATATAATTTTTAGATTGTCAATAGAAGACTGTCAATTCCATTCATTCTTCCCCCATTCAAATGTTAGCATTGCTAAATATATTTGGAAACAGTCAATTAAACAGGGAAAATGGAACAATTATTATGTTAATAGCAGCAAAATTTATATTTGAAGTTTACTTATGTATTTGAGCTGCCATACATTTCACTGCTATTCCGAACTGCAACCCCTGCATTCCTAAGTTTCTGGTTTCCACCCTGGATGCTGTCTTTTTCCACCTTTATTTTTTTGCAATCCTGTTCTCTTTTAGCTCTATCCCACCTCCCGGAAGAACTGCATTTTAAAAAAGGTGCCTTTGCCCCTGCCGTGATCATTGTGCCAACAAACACAGAGAGAAAAGCCGCCACTGCCACAGCAGCAGCAAGAAGGAAGGAACGTTTGGGACAGGAGGCGAGCTCAGAGAAAAAATATTCTTTTTCCTCCCCCCCTTGCTTCTTTGGTTCCTCTCTCCCTCTCGCTTGCTCTCTTGCATGCTCCCCCTTCTCTTTGTCACACACACACTTAGGCTCTCTCTCTCTCACACACATACATCACATTCCTCCCTCCCTCCTTAAGAACATAAGAACATAAGAAGAGCCATGCTGGATGAGGCCAAAGGCCCATCTAGTCCAGCTTCCTGTATTTCATAGTGGCCGCACCAGATGCGTCTGGGAACGCACAAGACTAGATATCTGTCTCCTGGTCCTTGAAGTACCCCGGTTTTAAGTCTGGAGATGACACATCTCCATCATGGTTTGTAACCTATGATGGACTTCTCCTCCAGGAATCTGTCCAATCCCCTTTTGAAGGCATCCAGGCCAGATGCCATCACCACATCCTGTGGCAGGGAGTTCCACAGACTAACAACACGCTGGGTGAAAAAATATTTTCTTTTGTCTTTTCTCACTCTCCCAACCCTCAGTTTGAGTGGATGTCCCCTAGTTCTGGTATTTTGTGAGAGGGAGAAGAGTGTCCCTCTATCCACTTTACTCATGCCCTGCATTATTTTGTACGTCTCAATCCTTGTCCCTCTCGTTTGCTCTCTCTCTCTTTCACTCTCTCTTTTCTCTCTCTCTCCCCCTCTCGTTTGCTCATTTGCTCTCACTCTCACTCTCTCTGGGTCTCAACTTTTAAAAAATACATTGAACAAGGAATCTCCCTGTCCATTTTTAAAGCAGTCTGACTCCATTCATGGGAAATAAGTAGATAAGAAGAGGTTTTTTGGGTCCCCACCTTCGATGATTTGTTTAAAAAGGCGTCTTCTAACCAATGCAAAAAAATGAGAACCCCCAGTGGTTGTTCCAGGAAGCCTTGCTTCAGGTGGTATGGTTTTTTTTCCAGAAAAGCCGGCTGCCTGTGAGGGCACGAGTTTAGAGGCGGCTTTTCAGGAACTAAGAAGAGGTTTTTTGAGGTTGTGGGATAGCACTGTTCGTCTATTTTTGTACCGGCTATCTTCATATCCTAAGAAACTACAACTGGCATAAGGATAGATATCTAATTCACACATTCTCTCTAAATTTTATCATGAACAGTTTATGGGTACCAGTATCTCCTTTACAAGTTATCTTATTTCAAGAAAGAGCCCAGTATACTGTATTATATTTAAACTACATTTTGAGCAGTTTAAAGAAACTATATGGCCATTTTACAAATATGAGGGCTCCACTTTAAATATGCTTGTTCGGGCAATCAGATAATATACACAGACTTTACATGAAATCAAACACACAGGAAAAGCCTGTATGGGAAGACTTTTTTTTTTTTATTAAGCTGCCTTGTTTGATATAAACAGAAATGGTGTGTGAGCAAAATAAACATATTGTTTTGGTGAGATCTGCAGTTTTGTATTAGACACTGTTCTTTCTGACTCTTGCTTGGCTAGCAGAACATATATGGTACTCTCTCTCTCTCCCAAGAATATATTTTGGTATAATCACATGCTTTGATAAAGATAGCCTGCCATCAAAAGCTCAGCTTGCATTATTTTATTTTATTTTATTAGTGACCTATAAAGGTATCACCTAGCTTAGCCTTGTATTGGTTCTCTCTCTCTCTCTCTCTCTCTCTCTCTCTCTCTCTCTCTCTCTCTCTCTCTCTCTCTGTGTGTGTGTGTGTGTGTGTTTATTGTCCTAGATAAGAGTGCTTCTCTTTCCCTCTGAGTGCAACAGATCGTGGAAAAAATAAAATAAAATGTCTGCATTTCTGACAGCCGTGGGGGGAAACAGCTCAATACATCAAAAAAAAAAAAAGCCCTGGAACCATCATTATGTACCCTTAAAAAGGAGATACTCATACTTCCAATATATCAGCAAGACATTTCCTTCAAATGTGGTGTATTTCCTGAAGATGACATGTGTTCTGCCCAGGGAGACAAGCTGTCAATGTAATGTAAATTCTCTAGGAAGTACGTACATGTACTGAAGTTCCAAAACAAAAACATATCCTGTGTTACTACCAGATGCTTTTTGACAAAAAGTGAAAGCTCTGACTTGGTTTAATTGTGTCATTTGGTTTAGCTTTCACAATCTTCCTTCAGCAACATATACAGTTATTTCAGAATTCACATTATTTTGGATAGACGTCAGTTCTTCCCCCGCCCTCCACCAGATTACTGTCCATGATCTGATGATGTGGCTTTTTACATCCCATCCTGGTTTCTAGTTAAACCAGGGCTGCATGTCCAGTTGGTTTCAGCAGATCTGAAGGTATCTTGCTATAGGAAAACAGTTCTCTGGCTCAAAATGATCAATGGGCATAACCTTGATTAACTCAGGTTCCACCAACGCTGGAATTTACAGTATATCTCACAGAAGTAAATAATGGAGCCCCAGGCAACGACTTAAGAAGAAATATATTCTCGAAGGCTTTCACAGTCGGGATCCAAGGGCCGCTGTGGTTTTTTCAGACTGTTTGGCTGTGTCCTGGAACACGGCCAAATCATCTGAAAAAAACGAAACAGCCAACAACTTAAGAAGGAGTTGGGAAGCCCCCTGTTTTTCTGCTGGCCTTATATTTCTGTCTCAAGATTCAAAATTGTAGTATCTGTTTGGAGGAATATTAGATCCTGGGAGTCATCGGTAGTGAAAATGCCAAGGACATAGTAACTTTTCCAGTAACTCTGGAAAGCAATCAGATTATTTGAAGGATCGTAATTTTTTGTTGTTGATCTGTCCGCAGAGCAAAATGTTAGCCAAGTTCTTCAGTTTGCTAAAATTTAGCTTTCACTTCTTCTCCAGGAGCTTTCACAGAAGCAGCTTATTAAATTAGTGGGGAATAGGAAGGAACACAGTTGTCTCATTGTACATGGTGATTGCAAATCTATACATACCCAGCTGGCTGGTACTAGGTTTAGTGTACTAACATATTTGAGTACACATTATGAATACGATGATTCTCCATCTGGTATTACCTTTAAGGTTGCATATATGTTTACTGGGACATCTCCTCCCCTAATCTCACTGGCTGAAATCCAGTCAGAACAACTATACCGTGTAAATGTCATCACCAGAGTCCATTAGTTATTATTTTAATTTAATTAAAAATGGGAGAATCAGCACTGAATCAGGACCACAATTTTCTAATTTTAAAGGCCTTTCCTCCTTGATCTGAGGTTCCCAAAGGCTTCCCCACAGCAAAAAGGATCCTCAAGGAACCTTGGAACCTGAAAGGTGGGGTCAGAGGTTTTAAATTGAATTTACAGTATTTTTGTGTATATGACTATATTTTTGTCTAAAATTGTTAGACTAAAAATTGAGAGTCATCTTATACATGGAAGTAAGCCAAGGAGAGAACTATGTGGTTGCAAAACTGTAATTTTGGTTTGGAAAAATTGGGATCATCTTATACATGGGGGCATCTTACAGACAGAAAAATACGGCAAGATTAATGGTGCCAGTGATTATGTCACTGCCATTTACACAGTTTAGTTGTGCTAAATGGATTTCAGCCACTGAGTGGTACTTCTGCACAAAGAGATACAGGATCAGGCTATGTTAAATGTTCCTCGATTTCCTCCCCGCCCCTAAAAAAGGAAAACCACTAAGAATATCTAGCTGTTGCTTGAAATTGAAATGAATGAGCACAAATATTATCACTGAGCAAAATTTTTGAATTGTCTTTCCTCACTGAAAGAGATATTACCCACGTTAGACGTTTTATGCTAGCAAGAATGCTCTAATAAAAATATACTCTAAATATAGGAAATATGTGCAACTCACTTCTCTACCAGCGCTGGTAAGACAGGGGTCAATGTCAAATTACTTCTTCCATTCGATGACTCAGACTGTGAATAAAGACAGCCATTCAGTTTCACTGAAATAGCATCATAAATTGTGTTTTCTGTATGGATGTATTTAATGTACATAAAAACATTCAATTTCAGACAAAAGTCATTGTTTTCAGGATGATATCTAGTGAGCAACATTTTCACTGTTTGTTGAAGCATTTCTATATATTATCTGTATTGTTTTAAGAAATTTATCACCACTGTCTGCATTCCTATACAATTTGTCTAATGTGAACATAAAACTTGTATTTATCCATGACTCAAAAACTCTCCTTAAAAATAACCAAAGATTAAAAAATTTATTCAGTAAAATCTTTTAAAAATCCATTTCTGTAGCACTTATATTTACCGGTGAAGAGGCTGTCAAAGCTATAGAGGAAGGTGGTGTGCCAGGAGACTGGCCTGGGAGTTCAAATTTGGAAACAACAGCAACACTGACTCTTCTCCGAGGCATCTGGAAAAAGAAAGAATTTTCATTGCACATTTAAGTCTACCTGCAGGGTATGCATAAATACATAAAGGTACCATGAAGTAGGGTAAAACCAGAGATTTGAAAATTCTTGTAACACTGGATTCTAAATCTGATGCAAATGATACATGAAGAAGCAGTGCTGTAGAATTCAAGCAAAAGCTAGAAAATTTCATGGAAATTTCACAGTATGAGGTATAAAAATAAATAAATAAATAAATAAATAAATCTAAATGTCTCAAAATTTAGCTACAGCAACCAGCACCACATTTTATCTATTCATTTATATGGTTTGTTTATTTATTTATTTATTTTGCAGGGGCCATAACCTACTAAAGGTGTGTTTAAGACTGGAGCCTTGGCCAATTAATCACTACTCGGTCCAATGGATTATTACATCTTATATGAAATTTTCCTTTTAAACAGTTTGAAGTTTTGAACTGGCCATTTGTATTCTCTGGGGAGGGGAAGCAACCAGGTTTCAAAACCTGCCTACATTTGCTTCTCTCTGAAAAGTTACTCCCAAACTGTTATTTATCTACATAGAAATAGCTCATATGTGAGAACCAGTCTCCAATATTTATTTATTTATTTATTTATTTATTTATTTAAAATATTATTATCCCACCTTTCTCCTTGTTGGGTTCCAAGGGGGCTTACAACACTGAAGGACAATATACAAAGTTGGAGACAATGAGTATGCTATTCTTTAGCTACTTTTGGGGAAAACCTTATTAAAAATTTGCACTTGTGCAAAGAAGCAAGAACATCTTTTGGGCAAGCAGAGACAATTAATTTTGGGGGGATTGATTGGAGAGCATATAAATAATTTCTGGAAGGAAGAGAAGTGAAACAAATGGGAAGAGGGAGGGTATTCAACATGATTTTTTTAAAAAGTGGAAACATCAAAAATAAGATTGGGAAAAATGGAAGAAGCTGACGGATTCATGTGGGACATAGAGCCTTTTTACATGACCCCTAAGATCTGCTGGCCACTTAAATTCGGACCAGAGATCTTAGGGGTTCGTCGCTCTTCCTCTGTCCCCACCCCCCTCTGCACTTCCTGGTTGCTGGCTGCCTGAGGGGAGGGAGAAAAAAGAAAGAAAAGAATGCCGGTTTACCTCTGTTTTGTTCCCGGCAGCATTCAGATCTCTTAAAGGGGCGGGGCGCAAAAAAAGAACAAACAGAAGCCAGGAGAGCCCCGCACTCACTATCCTTACACCGGATCAAATATTTGTCACATCCAAAAAGCAGGTACCTGAAAGCTGCGCTTGGACGCGCTAAAGTGGGCGGGGTCGCACTTAATTTCCTGTTAACTCCGGAGCTGGTGGGAAAACATTTTTAATCTCCGGAGCTGGGAGCCATTTGCCCCGGAGTTTAGGGGTCGTGTATAAACGCCCATAGAAAGTGATACTCTTTTCAGTTTTGCCCTTAGGTCATTTCGGGGAGAAAGATGGGATAGAAATATTTTAAATAAATAAATAAAAGGGTTGTTCCATGTCAAATCAACCAATACATGGAACCTTGATGTCATGAATTTGGTTCATTTTCTGTACATTTGTACCTTACCCTATGATTGTTTAAAAATATTTTTTCAGGTTTTTTTGGTCCACCCGTTTCTGAGATACAGTGGGCCCTTGTATAACAAACAGCTTGTATAACATAAAATTTGTACAACATAAAAGATTCCGGAGATAGGGGAAATTTGCTTAAAATAATCGCCTATGGGGAAAATCCGTACAACATAAAATGGGATTACTCCATTTTCAATGCATTCCTATGAGAATGTGTATAAAAGAAAATTTGCTTAACATAATTTCATTTGGAACGAATTAATTCCTTTATACAAGGTACCACTGTAATTGCATTTTCAAAATTGCAAAAAAAGAAGAAGAAAAAGCCAAAATTCACTAACCACCATAATTTCAAATGCCATTTAATAGATACCTGTGATAGCTATAGACCCAGGGCAGGTGTCACTTGAAAGCTTATGAATAGGGCTTTCATTTGATATACAACATTATTTATTTATTTATTTATTTGTTATACTTATATCCCACCCATCTTCCAGAACGGAACTCTGGGTGGCTAACAGTAAAACGGCACAAAAACAAGGAACAAAAGAACAGATTCCAAAAAATGAGGGGGGAAAGTACCATCCGAAGAAGATGATGCAGGTGGTAAAAGAGAAAGGAAAGAAGAAGAAGAAGAACTTAAGTATAAAGGTCGCCAAATGCCTCCTTAAAAAGGTGTGTTTTCAAAGCCTTTTTAATGAATACATGAATACAAAATTTGAATTTTTGGAAAAATGGAATTTTTTAAAATTTTCAAAAAAATCACATTTAAATCCATGACATCAAGTTCAAAAATGGATTTTTCATCAGTTGATTTGACATGGAATGACTTAAAATAATAAATAAAAAAGACAAGTACCTATGTGTAATTAAATACATGCGATAGTCTGTGATCTGTTTTGCTTTTATGACAAGAAAATCCTCTAGGACAGGGATCCCCAACAAATGTACAAATTATAATCCAATAAGGGCAAAAAGTATACGTAGCAGAGTTACAACATAACCCAAACAAAACAGTAGAATACGCTATCAGGGGGGGGAAAGCCAGCCTAATGCCATTTTAAAGTCAGGTCCCAAACCACCAGCTAAAAGGTGTAATGTCCAAGATCTCAAATAATTAAAAGCATGCAATTAAATGTTCTGGGAAGGTATAAAGTTCTTCACCTCCTCGCTCATATCACTTGGGATAGAGATGGGACCAGTATCATGTTTCTGAGCATTATGTTCACTATACCCCTCTTTTTAAAAGCCCTGCACCTTTATGCAAATAGCCTTAAATGGCTCATTAGAATTGGGGAGAGTACCTTTCCAGCAGAAAGCGACATGGATCTAGATGTACGGGGCACACCATCTTCTGTACCAAGGATGAAAAAAAAAAGCAATACAACACAACACAAACAAAACAAAGCAGGGAAAATTTAGTCCTAGAAAACTCAGACACGAGTACTATTAATCCAAGAAAACTCAAATATCGGTATTATCTTGCACTTGTTAGTAACAGGAGTAATCAAATATGATAGTGCCTCACATCTGAACGTATTAGATCTCAAGTTCTTTTTGTTTCTCATACAGTACGAAATGTTATTTACCAGCACTATGCATGTAAAGCAATATTATACATAACAGAAAAAATTGGAAACATTTTCTTTACTACAGCAGTACAAATATGGAACAATTTCAGCTTATAATACTGCAACCTAGTATCATATTTTTAACTTATTCTTTCAGATGGGGGCGGGGAGGAAGGACAGTGTGCTGCCCACAGGCCTCACAAGTTTTCCCAGGGCCATTTTTGTAGCACATCAGGTTTCCAATGTTTCCTAATTTTGATCTTTAAAAGATGAATACATTATTAGTTCTTGACTCCCCCCCCCCGCACCGTGGCTTCCAGGAGTGATAATTTTTTGCTCTAAGCAGGTTCAAACCCTACAAAAATATCAAAACAGAAAATGGGAGTCTGGTTGCTTCCAGTTTCATTCCTTCCTCTTTGGGAGCTAGGAGCATTTGATGCCACTTTTAGGCCTGGTCTGACCTGTGGTATGCAAATTTGGTCCCCAGGCCTACCATGGTTGACCTCCCTCCACCCTTCTGTCAAGCTCTTATCATATGGCTTGATAATCTATTTTTATGTCTGCATAGATTTGGGAGTACTCAACTACAAAACCAGTGAAACTACAGATGTGCTCTAAAATTTCAAGGAGATTGTTTTACCAGGAGAGCCATAGCTTCTGCTTGAATTCTGACTGGCCAGTTTCTTGTATTCCATTAGCTCAGCGTGATCCTTTTCATATGTTCTCTTCAAATTTTCCACATACTGCATCATAACTTCAGTGGCCTTAGACATGCGTTTCTCCTACAAAGAAGAAAAGAAGCAACATAGAAACATATTTTCAACATGAAATAAATAGTATTATCTTGCACTTACTAGTATCAGGAATGTCAAATATGTTAGCGCCCTACATCTGAACGTATTAGATGGTTACTTCATGTCCTTCTTCATTTCGAGATTACGTTTGTTTTGTGATAACATTGTTCGCAGTCACGTGGTCTTGTCCTGGTTCTGCCTCTGTTCCGTTTACCCACGGGCGTGATTGATGGTATTGTGACAACTGTTACTTCACGTCCTTGTTTCGTGACAATTACTGAATTTTCCTGGGTTCATTTACCTCCCTTTATTGGCCCAGGCTTCTGTTTTTCAATATTTCGATCTCTGCAACTTTGCCTTTCATGTGTTAAGCGGCAAAACTCCCAGCTTCATGCCTTCTTCCCTCTCTGCAATGTGTTGTTTACGCCATTGGGATTGTACTGGAGAATGCAACTTCACACTCCTGCCACTAGATGGAGAATGTGTGTGTTGTGTGACAAGCGTTACTTCACGGGCACTTGTCTCAAAAAAAAAGAACCGAGACAAGACAATTCCTGAGGCCAGGGAAAGGTATGTCTCATCATGCTCTGTTCCTGGTTCAGGGGGCGTGGTCGGGACAAACTCCCGCTGTCACGCAATGGACGTGGAGTAACCTTTTTTCGTACTGGTCCCAAGCAGGACAGCGAGCCGCGATGAGAGGGATGTGAAGTAACCATCTTAGAGCTCATGTTCTTTTTGTTCCCCATACAAAGAAATTTGCACATTTTAGTAAATAACCTGAAACAAAAATTCTCCCCCTTGTGCAACAGCCAAATGCAATAGGCAAAATTATTCCCAGGACCATGTTGTCATTGGCTGGCTCTATAAATATTAAAGCTATCTCAGAAGGAAGAGATGGTAACCCTAATTCAGGGATTGTTTACATTTACATTTGTCTTGCAATAAACTTTGTTATAAACTGACTGCTTTAGAAATCAAGTGGTTTTGGTCAATGTGTGATTCTTCTTGGGAAAAATTGTAATCCATTTTAAGATGTGTTGTTGTCTCTCAGTTGAGAGGGTTACACTGTTTTTAGAATTATAATATTTGAGGCTTTGCCCTACGCCAGTGATGGTGAACTTTTTAGAGACCAAGTACCCAAACTGCAATTCGAAACCCACTAATTTTCTGCAAAGTGCCAAGACAGCAATTTAACCTGAATACTGGTGGTTGTGAAGGGGCGATGTTGGGTCCCCACAGAAAGGGCTCTGAGTGCCACCTTTGGCAACCGTGCTATAGGTTTGCCAACACTTCCCTACACTCTTCCACCCTGATCTCAAACTGGCCCCTTGCCACTTTTTCTATAGTGAGGTGAGGAAGGGAGGGAGACAGAGAGAGGGTCTGATGGCAAAGGTGGTTGTCCCTTCAGAAAGCTTGAGTCTGTCTCTTTTAAATATGCTGAAGCTGCTGTCAACTGCCTGATTTCCCAAACCACCCTGCTGGTTTCTCCCCTGTTCTCTCTGCTCATTTTAAACTCTGTTCCACAAAAGGCTGCCTTGAGAGTAAAACTGTGGGACAAATAAGGCAAGGCAAGGCAAGGAGGTTTGGGCACACAAAAAACTGCTTTTCTAAGGAGGAAAAGAACCTATGGCAGGAATAGGGAGTGGCTGTGAGATAAGGACCGGCTGTGTCCTCCCCTCCTCTCCGCCTCCCAAAGAACAACAATTCTCAAAGCAACAAAAGTAGCCAAGCTTTTTAAAGGGACAAGCACATTTGCCAGCAAAACCTTCCTCTGGGTCCTTCCTTTCTCTTGCCTCTCTCACTGCATCCATTGGTTCTCCAAAAGTGCAATTTGCATTGACAGTGGGGTGTATGTAGGCAGAAATGATAGAAATAAGGTTTCACATGCATGCTAAATAAAACGACCCTCTGGCAGAACAGTATTTTAGATCACTTTCCAACCAAAAACACACTTCCCTGGCAAGATAATCAATTGTTCTCTTTATGTCATGGAGAAACCTTATTTTAAACCATTTAAGGCAGAACATGGTGTAACAGGAGTTCTTATTGTCTGTGGGATCAAGCTCTCAGTTTTATCACACAGCCTGTTGACACTGAGCATTTTTCCCTTGCAGTTATGACCCATATACTGCACCCACATGTCACAAAACATCGGTCTGAAACCAGTATTAACAGGATCGATACATGACCAAAGCAAACCACCACAAGGCTTTTTAACACCATACTGGGTAGTGGTGTTATTTCAATTTGACTTTGCTCTAGTTTTCTTTAGTGTGAGATCTGCTTGTTGTTCCACATTCATTCATATATTGTGGATGGATGTTATGTGATGATGTTTCCTTTTGGGCATTTTTCTGCTGGTCAATATGCTGCTCCAGCCTTCTATGGCCCATGGATGAGCAAAATAAGGAGAAAAGGTAACAGAGAATGGAGTGGGTATGAATGAAGATGATATCAGTGTGAAATTCTGGATGTGTGTAGACAGGCAGTAGAGAGACAACCCAGTGCATCCTAGTACCTTTAGAAACAAATAGCCTTTTTGTAGGTGAGTGCCAATATCTAGATGACCTACTTAAATATGAAAACAAAAAAAAATATCAGAATGAGCCAAACAATACCAATAGGCAAAGGGGCTCATAGCTAAATACAGTAACCCTCCGTCAATCGCGGGGGTTAGGGACCGACCCAACCTGCGATCATGGAAAATGTGCACTATGCGGATGCAGGTCGGGTTGGTTTAAAATGCTTTCAGCAACAGAGGCAAGTGCTTGCCTCCCTTGCTGAAGGCATTTTCAACCTCGCACACTGCTTCCCACCCCGCGGGGTGTGCGGGTGAGCGGCTTGCGAGGTTTGAAGGGAAATTCAGCAACAGAGGCAACTAATTGCCTCCATTGCTGAAAGCATTTGAAACCTCGCGTGGCGCTTCCCAGCACCCCGGGGGTGGTGGAAAGCGCCCAAAACCTCCTCCCTTCAAGCCCTTTCGGGTACTGCGGTCTGCGATATAGCGGGACCACAGTATATGAACCGCAAAAGGGCGGAGGAACACTGTATGTATGTGTTAAAAAACAGATGTTTAATAATTAAGTACTGGAAGCCTTGATGGATGAATCTGTTAATTTCCATAATCCACATGCATTATTTTTAAAAAAAAAAAACTCAAGTGCTTTCATGTGTATTTGGATATGTTCTTATATAACCAAGAAGTGCAGTGAACTCATCCCTGTTGAGCAGGGCTATTTTACTTACGAGATGATCCTGCCATCTGCAGGAGTTTTTTAAAAGTCTCACTTCCCATTAATAAAAATAGGCGCACAAAACTCTGGCAATATCTTGGGGAGCTTCATGATGATGTATTCTCAAAGGCTTCCATGGCTGGGATCTGAGAGTTGTTTGGACTGTTTGGCCGTGTTCTGGAAGTTCTTCCTGACGTTTCGCCAGACTCTGTGGCCAGCATCCTCAGAGGGCAAGGAGTTCAGGGAACTAAGAGTTCTCTCTGCACTCTGGGGTCCCAAGAACATGGCCAAACAGCCTGAAAAACTCACAGCATGAGGATGTTTGCCATTGCCCTAGTACTATAGCTTAGTCAGTGTTGCAAATATTTTTTCTTAAATGGACAGTACTATCAGAATGCCAATTATTCACCAACCCACTAAGCTGGGAGGCAGACACCATATATGTTTAATCAGTGTTCTGCCCCTGTGCAGATGCAGTAGAGAGTGCAGCAGGGAGGTGGGACTATCCAGTACTGGAGGTTTTCTCTGTGGAAATAATAAATTCATGCTCTAGCTGAGGCTGGCTGCCCAGTATTTGGCAATGACTTCACCTACCCTTTCCTCTGTTTTGTTAACTGCCCAGAGTGGCACATGTGCCAGATGGTGCAGTATCTACCTACCTACCTACCTACCTACCAACCTACACATACATACATACATACATACATACATACATACATACATACATACATACATACATACATACATACATACATACATACATACATACATACATAATGAGGTTTGGCCATTACCTTTGTTACGTTGGTTCCATTATTGATTTTGTTTTTACTTTGTCACAACTTTATGGACAAGTTTGGGTACAGGGTAGGATCAAATATTGAAGAGAACAACCTGTGAGGCGATTCTCACTTGCAGGTTGGGTATTCCCTTCAAGGACCTTGGAGGATACAGGCAGACACCTGGCTGAGGGACTATGGGGTCCACTCCCCTCCCATAAGAAGCCAATTTATGGTCTGTTATGATTTTCTTGCTGCCCTTTTTGCTTGGTCTGCAAGCAAATAACTATTCAGCCAGTCTAAGTCATGCCCTGAAAAAGTACACAGTCTCTTAAGACACTAGATCATATATTTAGGTAATAATTCTCATATTCCTTTGTCAAGAACCAAAAGTGGCAACAGTGCACAGGGAAGAGGGGTGCAGACTCTGAGAAACAGGATGTATTTAGAAAAATGTTCAAGTAGATCTGGCAAAGTTAAGACAGCCCATAGCAACACTACCATTTTATACAGAATCTAAGAATACCCTTCTTTTCAACATCAGAAGAAAAGAAATAAACTTTCTGGACGCACCCTCTCCCTGCCTCTGCCCCCAAAACTGAGACATTATTTCCCACCACCACTGAAGGACAATATACAACCCAGAACAATTAAGATAATCTTCAAGTTAAGAACAATGAATTTGAGAAGGCATTGGTAGCTCCACATAGAGCACATTGCAGTCGTTCAGCAAGGACGTCATTAGGGCATGTGTCACAGTGGTCAGAGCTGATTCTTCAAGAAACAGATGTAACTGGCACACTAGCTTTAATAGTACAATTGCTGCTGAGACCTGGGCATCCAGGCTCAAGGATGAGGCTGCACACCTCTTTTTTTCAGTGGAAGAGTAATCCCATCCAGTACAGAGTGCATCCCTATTCCTTGACCTCCCTTTCTACTGACCAGAAGCATCTCGTCTGGATTTAGTTTCAGTTTGTTCATCCCCATCCAGTTCATTACTGACACTAATCTGATCAAAAGCGAAAATAGCTTCCATGGAATCAGGAGGTAGCGAGAGGTAGAGCTGGGCATCATCTGCATACAGGTGACACTTAGCCTCCATACTCCTGATAATCTCTCTGAGTGGTTTCATATAAATATTAAACAACATAGGAGACAAACAGAACCCTGAATGACCCCACAGGCCAGTGGCCATGGTGTTGAACATAAATCCCCTAGCACCACCTTTTGTGTTCTCTCCTCTAGGACATACAGTACTTGAACCACCTAATGGGCAAAGGCTGGCCACAATATGTTGCTGCCTGAGGCTACAGACAGATGGTACTGTTCTACTTCCTACAGTATAGACCAGGGGTGTCCAAACTTTTTGCAAGGAGGGCCAGAATTGTCGAGGTGAAAATGTGTGGGGGCCGACCATTCAGCAGCATTTGGCCCCTGAGCCAGACTTTGGACAAATCTCTATAACATGCAAGGAGGCAGGGAGGATGATGTAGCAATGGAGCTGGGGGCGGGTAGGTTGGGCTGGTGGCTGGTGGGGTGGACAGAGGCAGGGAGAGCAGGCAAACGGTAAAACTGCAAGCTGACGCCTCCATCCGGTATGGGGAGAGGCCAGCTGGCAGGTATTCATGACAGGCTGAGCCGGTGGGGTAAAGAGGCCGCGGGCCACTCAAAATTTGAAAACGGGCCACATTTGGCCCCCAGGCCTGACTTTGGGAATGCCTGGTATAAACCATGCTGGCGCTGAAATCGTACTTTGATACTGCTGGGAAGAAATCATCTCCTGCCCCTCCTAAAGGCAGGAGCCTGGCATAAGGGATGCCAGACAAACCCTAAGGTTTATTTATTTATTTATTTATTTATACCACACCATCTAGCAACAAGGCTACTCTGGGCAGTCTACAAGCTACAAAGAAATATCAAAATACAAATTATGAATAATAAACTATACAGTGAGTATACAATACAGCATAATAAAACATAATCACATGGCTGATCAAATGAGATCAAAACAGAAAGCAAGATGGCCTAAAGACGAAACAAGAAAAGATAATAGTGAATAGACAGAATGAGCTAATACCCAGGGAAAGCCTTTTTGTAAAGCCACGTCTTCAGATGTTTATTGAAGACAGGAAACAAAGGGGCCAAACAAATCTCAGGAGGAAGTGGCTTCCATAGAAGAGGGGCTGCCACTGAGAAAGCCCAGTGATAGCACCCTCAAATGCCAAGTCCGATATTATTAGGTGCTACCGGAGGTACTTGTAGTTCATCACCATTTAATCTGCACTCTGCATTTGTTGACAAAAGCAGCTGTAATTTCTTTAGAAGCATGAATAGCATTCTGGATTGTTGCCAAATGTCTTATAAAGCCTAATGATTTCAATAGTGAAGTCAAAAACAGTGACATTCAGTTTCAATTGTTTACCTGGCGAACAGCTCCAACCATCTCAGCCCTGCTGGACAGTCGTGAGGCCAAACGATGCAGGACAGCAATATCCTCCAACAACTTCTGGTACATTTCTCTATGTTCAGAATGATGCCACAAAGAAGCTGAAGACTGCAACGAGAGCATGCGCAAAGTATCAGTGGAATAATTCAGAATCATGTGGTCACTGCAACTGACAGAACATTTCTGAAGTGGTTCCCCATAGTGGTCCTTTAGGGAACTGAAAGCCATGGGGGGGATGAGAAACAAGCACCCTGTACTGCATAACTTGTACTGCATAACTGTACTGCCTAACATGAAAGGGCTTTCTCGGCTGCTGTGCCCAGACCCTGGAACCCCCTCCTTTTTTCTTCAGGCAAGCTTTCCCTGAATGATTGACTACCTATTATTGTCTTTTATATTAATCTTTATGATCACATAGACTTTGTGTTTATAACCACTTATAACTTTGTCTTTATATCTCTCCTTGTGTAATTACATTGGCACTATGTTATCAACCATTAGTTTTAATGTTGCCTTCTAATGCTGGAAGATACCCCTCAATTCCCTATTCTCAGAATGAACATGTCTTAACTGCAGTAGAATGTATATTGTCTCTCCTTACTGTAAGCTGCCTTGGGCCCTTTCCCAAGGAGAAAGGCGGGGTAAAAATAATTTAAAATAACAAACAAACAAACAAACAATTAAATAAATAAACTGCCAACTCTTTCAAAAATACGGAATTCAATAATTAAACATAAAACCAAGGTTTTGCCATAAAGAATCAAAGATCAATATATTTTTAAAAAAGCAGTTTCAAAAAGGCAGTCAGTCTGATTTCATCTTAGCAAAAGCTCTTTTAGGAGTTCAGAAAACAAGTGGACTGTTGCATTTGTCATTTACCAAAGCTTTTCTTTATTGCTATTCGTTTTTAACTCCATCTATCTAAATTCTCCGGACTCATATCATTTTGCACATGAAGTAGTTGAACAGAACCAAGGATCTGGATCTGCATTTTATGAAACAGGCTACATTCTGACAGAATGTTTACAAAGTAATCAGATCAGGAACTGTTCATCAGAAGTGACACTATTCTAAACAGTTTAAATGCTATCTTATGCTACTTGGCACTGCTGTCATTGTTGCAGATCAGTTTCATATGCTTTAAATAAGATTCTCCAAGAAAGGGCCATACTTTGGCTGCATTAACAGAAGATGGGCAGACTTCAAGACACCATGAGCCAAATAAACTTTGTGATATTGGAAGTACTATCCTCCCCACTGTAGTTTTTTCTTCTGAACACTACTTATGGCCCATACAACTGAAGGGGAGGTTTATGGGTGTGTGGTGACCCACATCTGGACCCTGAAAACTATACACGTATGGGAATGGTCACTTGACCCTCTGGATGTTAAAGAAAAAGCATACTTGGTACAGCTATTTTGTTTTTCCTCCTTCAACATGGTTACCTCAGAAATAAGTGCAACCAGACTGGTTTACCTTCCAGTGGCCAATCTTAAAACAAGGTTACTGGAGTACAAGATACAGTAATTGTTTAAGTAAAAATACATAAGCTCCATTAGTTTGTCTCACTGTAAAGTAACTAATGAGAAGCCCTAAAAATGAGGTTTGCCAGAAGAAAGGTGCCCCTAAGTCTGCTGGATCCTTGAGTCCACTGAAGGCTTTCAAAATTTAGGTCCCCCACCTATACAATCCTGGATATGGCATATATATTTTTCTTCTGTTGGAAAATATTCACAACCTGTGGGAAAATCACCTGATACCATTGCCTGATGCAAAAAGTTAGGTCTTAGGGAAAACATAGTAGACCCACTCCTTTGCTATCCCACTTTGAAACCCCATTCTGGACAGGAGGGAACAGGAGAAAAATCGGCTTGGCTATATGTGTTCCGGTGTGTTCTTTAACAACGCATACTTGATTAGGGCTTGTAGGGAGTCAGCTCTCTTAAATGTGTGCCACAGGGCTTGGCAGAAGGCAACTTCATCATCATGCAGAAGGGAAGCAGGCAGGGGATGGAAGTATCCTGTCCAGTGCAAGTTGAAAAGCAAATGTTCTTACACCATTGTGTATCAGAAAGGTGGGATGAACACCCTCTTGTGCATGTTGCCATACAGTGCCTGTGGCTCACTTCACTCAGGTTTTCAGCCCCCACGTCCTGCAACTTGTACACAATGCCTACATTTGACTAACAGTAGATGTATACATTAGGTATGATCACTACCTGTAGGTGACAAATGCTAAACAAGTACCTAAAGAATACTCAAATGGAGGGAGAAAAACAGCACAGATGGAGGCTGATGCAAGTTGCTAACTGAGCAGATAACAGCAAGCAGACACTGAAGTCAGATATGGAAAATCTGCAGCCCTGTAATTTTCCTGCCCTGACCACAGGTTGCACTGGCTGTGGCTGATTGTAGGAGTGACAGTTCAAGACCATCTGGAAGGCCACTGACTCTATCCACCCCTATTTAATTTATAAGAACAATTGTGTGCCATCAAGTCAGTTCTGTCAAGTGGTTGACCATTCCTTTCTTCTGGAGGCATCCTGGGGCTGTGCAGTTTGCTCAAGGACACACAAGCCAGGTCTTCTCCCTGGTGGTCCAGTGAGGAATCGAACTCCTAACCCAGGCATGCCCAAACTTCAGCCCTCCAAATGTTTTGGACCACAACTCCCAAAGTCCTTTGTCATTGGCAATTTAAGCTTGGAATTCTGGGAGTTGTGGTCCAAAACATCAGGAGGGCTGAAGTTTGAGCACGCCTGTCCTAACCTCTGGCTGCACAGGCAGATCCCTAATTCAGGCTGCGTTCACACAGGCAACATATATTTCTTTTAATTCAAATAGGTCCTGTCCTGGTTTGTTGTGTGATCCTATCACATGATTGATATCTCATGTCAAGAGTTCACATGCATATTGTTAAGCAGCATACCCTAACTTACATGAAAAGGCATCAAAATGAGGCAAAGATGAGTCAATGCAATGGCAAAAAGACATCTAAAACAAAATAAAAAAAGGTTCATTGCTGAAGCAGCGCCACAGGGGTGAGTGGGTGAAGGTGGCATCAGCAATATACATATTTCTGTGACAACAAGGTCACACATTGATTTACTGTGATAATGCAGAATATAATGTGAAACAAAAAAGTAATAGGTCCCACAACTTCTCAGATTTCTTGTGGATTCAGCATGAATGTGAGATCCACCATATGTTGGAAATCAAAAAACACAAACTGAGATTGATGAGTGACACTCGAGAAGCATTTTGGACATCTACGCACAGCCTCGCTGAGCTTATCGTTGCACTTCAATATTTGTTGAATTCTCCTCATTTTATAGGCTGTAGCCAGCATGGCTACAAAAGTCTTGTACTGAACACATAATGGCCATAATCCTACTGGATTTTATTCTGGATTCATGAAATCACATGAATTGTGTGTGTGTGTGTGGGGGAATGTAGCTATTTTACAAGGTGCCAGTTGTGCACCTTGTACAACCCAGCATACAACTGGGAACACAATCAGTACCTTGCTAATTAGGCACCACCAACAATTTACATGATTTCACTTATAATAGAATAAAATCCAAATGGCATATTGGCCCATAATTTTCAAAGTATACAGGAAACACTGCTTTTAAAATGTGATACGTAATGACAAGTTTCCAGTTGTTTACCGGAGCATGTGTCAGTATATTTATATCATGATATCAGTGTATTATATCTGCAGTGATAAAAAACAAAAAGGCATTGGGGAGAGAAATATGTTGCCATCAACATGGCTTCCAGTAGCGGCTAAAAATGAATGCATGGAAGACCAAAGTTTAGTATTAGCCTCTGAAAGAAGCCAGTATATATACATACAAGAGGTAATGTTCTATAGAATTCATACTGGAATTCTTCTTTCTGCATCTTTGGGTGAGTTTGCATGGCTCATTTTTAAAGGACGAGCTATACACATTGCAGGCCTCCAGTTCTCCCCAATCCATGTGATGGCCCCATAATGCTTGTCTGCTGATACATACTGAAGAGCATCGACAGCCTTAGGGAGTTTTTTTCCTCATTTGTTCCATATTTAGGACACAAACCCCAGCAAATATACAGAATCTGAAAATAATTAATATTCAGAAACACAAATATGCAGATATGGTGCCAAACCTTTCCACAATACCCTGTAAACTATCCAGCCAAAGTATTTTCATTTTCAGCTTGCATGTATTTTCATTTCTCCCCAAACAGCATTAGTGCCACAAGATAAGGTACTGTAAATGTAAGGAACAGTCAAAGGAGGAGAATGAAGGGGAAATAAAAATTGAGGGTTTTTTGCTCTTTAATCTGATCTCTATAAATACAAACTGTTTTGGAGAAGTTTGTTAAAGTATGTTAAAGTTCTGTATTTTAAAAATATTTTCTAAGGTGATATTTTTGACTCACAGGCAGTAAAAGCTGTATTTTAAAACTCTTGTACTACCATTAAAACAAAATGTTTTTCATTGTACGAAATACACAGCCAAGTATAAAAGTAGACCTTTGGGATATATTCGGTGATGCCCTTAAAACAGAAGCTGCCTAGATGCCCTAAGCACATCCAATCTCGCCTGATTTCAGAAGCTAAGCAGGGTCGGCCCTGGTTAGTACTTGGATGGGCGACCACCAGGGAATACCAGGTGCTGTAGGCACCTTTAGTAGGAACTGGCAAGCCACTCCAATATTCCTGCCATTGACATGGGGACATGAAGAGTCAGTCACTACTGTAACAACACAACACAACACACACAAACCCTTAAAACAGAGGTAGCTGCACTAAATTATCATCTGCATAGGCTACACTGAAGATTTACCATGATCTTCTCACCGTAATAGCTGCTTTAAAGTTGTTTAATTCTTTCTCAGTATTTTCCTCAGCGAGATTTCTCTCCCTCTCAGCCTGGCTAATTCTTGATTCCAAAGTGTAACTATCATTTCTGAAAGCCAGTGAGAGTTGTACAAACACATTCTGTCAAATAAAAAGAAAAGTCTCACTGAAACATGTTCAACCAATCACAATAAAGCATAAAAGGGAAACATTTTCTGTTATTTCTCACATAACAGTGAGAAATAATAAAAATTAAATTCTAAACAGTGGAGCAGCAGGTCTATTTGCCCTTGAATCTTCTCCAGTACGGAAGACTGCATCTGGGAGTTAGAGATGGGCACAAATTTAAAATGAGTTAAAATTCATTAAATATCACTAATTTAATTCAAATTCATATTCATATTTCTCCCCAATTCTAAGAAATTTTTAGCAATTTTTAATTTGCTAATTTGTTGGTCTATAACACGCCTGCCCAACAGGTAGACCGGGGGCTACCAGTAGCCTGTGAAGGGTTCAAAAGTAGCCTGCCAGCCATCAATAAAAATGTGAGGGGATAAGTTCTCCACCCCTACCTCCCCCAACCCAAGGATCACCACTGCCCCAGAAAAGCTCTGGGTCTCCCAGCCCACTGTCTCAGCCGAGCGGGGCAGTTCAAGGGCCATGGCACAGTCCCCTGCTCTCCCTACCAGCCCGATGATCGGCGTGCCACTATCTTCTGACTTATGAGCATATGCTCGGAACTGATAAAATTCTTAAGTAGAGGTTTTAGTGTAGTAATCTTCAGTCACTTTTGTCTGGAAAAAGTAGACCTCGGCCTGTTCAAAGTTGGACAGCCCTGGTCTATAAAATGCACCCCTAGGCACTTAGAGACACAAAAGTCACAAAGTGTCTTCCCCTGACTCTCCTGTACAAACCCTGCAAGTTTGGTGAAGTCTGGGTTTCAGACATCTGAGTTATGCACACCAAAGAGCACTGCCTAGGCACCTAGGCACCAAAATTGCATAGGAGCTTCCCCTAAATCAGACATCTGAGTTATACATAATAGTTATTAGGTGTTATATGTTGTCAATAACACAACCAACAGATGTTTTTCACCACTTGAAAGTGAAAGACCACTTCTTAAACATGTCCTAAATTATTATTCAGTTTGAATCTTCCAAAACCTGCTTGAGTCAGCTATGGAAAAATAAATCTTCTTTTACACATAATGCTAAATTGTTTCATGGAAGAGTGTGACAATGCACCTCTGCTATATAAGAAAGTAATTTCAGTACTGTAGTTATTAGGCCATGTAAAAGTTGTTGCCTTGTTAATGCTTTATAGACAAAACGTTATGATGTATGTTATGAAAATATTTTCCACTATAGCTTTTGTTATTCTCACTATTTCTTAGCCAAACAATACATGACTTTTATTCTTTTGACATTTTGTATGCTTGTTGAAAATCTTGGCCAATTCTGTAAACCAAATTTATTTGGATTTCAAAATCTCACATTGAAGTCAATCTGTTCCCTTCTTTTCTTCCGTTAAGTTGTTCTGGGATGCCAAGATATATTATATGGAAGTATTCAACATTCCATTATTCATAAATGATGCCACAGAGGCATCTTCGAAAATACTGTCACTAAAGCTTCCTCAGCAACCAAGGAGAATTTTCTAATAAATATTCGTGAATATTATGTTGCAAACAAAACTAGATGGCAAAGAGCTGTAAAACTATTTTGGTTAAAGAGACATACCTCAACCTCTCTTTCAGTAAGTGGAGGAGAGCTGCAATAGAAGCAAAAACATAGCTATCAAGTTTGGGCACAAATAAAAAGCCATTTATTTAGCATATCTAATAAGTATCTAATAAGATAGAGGATTTTTTTCAAATATCAGGAGTCAGCTAAATTTGCACATCCCACCAAGAAAAAGTATGTAAATATAAAGAGAGGTCTCCAAATCAATTAAAGTACATTCTGAATTCATATGCCTATAAATAATTCCAGAAAAATCTTGAAAACATTCTTGAAAGCTGAATTACTGGAAAACAACGTTTGCAGAAGGAAGAGCTAAGGGGAATATAGAATAAAGAAGACAAAACATTATGGCACTTTAAAGAATAACTGCTACATTTTAATGTGAATGTTCATGGTCATGTCCACTTCCTGGTTTGAGGGCATTTTGCATCATAAACTTTTGTAGAGGTAATCAGTGCCGCCATTTTCTATTTCAGAGGAACATTTCATAAATTTATAGGTAATTACGAATGATGTCTAGAATGGCAGCAGGTGCACCAAAACGTCATAAATCAGCCATAACAACTAAGAAATAACTTTAAAAAATTCACCAAGTAATAAATGCCACTTACTATTAATCAAGATAAACAAAATACATTCAGGGACAGATGTAGGAATTCTACTGGTTCAAGCTGGCAGTTTAAAGCACTTCTAGTAAATCATGAAGGCCCAAATCCTATTGAAAAATTTTGCAGACGCGAGAGGAATCATGAAAGTTGCTATGATTTATTGTTCCTAATTGACAGGGTTCCAATCACATGCACAGTTGGGTGCATGATGAACCTCATTATTTAGCTGCAGCAACTTCTGCAATTTGTCTTGACTGTAGGTCATTCAGTAGGACTCTGACAAAAACGTATTACCTTCACCAGTGGTTTAAAATGATGAAGCATGATAGTGAATAAAAACAGTGAAAGGTTGGTCTGAGAAACTAGGGGTATACTGTAATTTATCTGAAGATTTGGCTCAGGCCAAGAAAATTTAGAAGCAGAATCTCCCACATAGGAGCGTCATATAGTGACACATGTAAGCTCTATGCAGGCACCAATGCACCCAGTAATTTTGTGTCACCTTTGCTTTTTATCTTCAGATTATGCTATAACATATTCCTAGCATTCATTTTTTGGGAAGTGCAAGATGATTAGCCTCTCAAGAATAAATATTTATATAATCTTAATTTATTGTTTCAGCACTGAGCTATATAAACATCACAAAACCTCTTTCATTTCCTGAATTGGCAGGAAAGAGATTACATTTCTGAAGAAGCTGGTAATTCAAGATACTTCAGTATTGTCACTTATGAAGACCACATTACAGTAAATAATACAAAATGAGCACAGGAAACATTGCTTCCTTAATTTAACCAGAGGAAGGGGGGAGAGAGGGGGGCCCTCGTAAATGTACAGTCAAGATGCAAGGTCATTTGTTTTGAGCTAGTTGGCCAAATGTACTGCCTACATAAAAATTATTTTGTTACTGCCAAAAGCGCCATCACAGGTGATATCATTTGAGATCACAACTTTGTTTGTCAACTCAGTATTGCTATAAACACCCCTCTCCCATATTTATTTATTTATTTTATTTATTTATTAGATTTATATACTGCCCATCTGACTGCAAGGCCATTCTTGGCAGTTCACAGCAGTGCAAACAACCATACAACAAAACAATGGCAAGTTAACAAACCAAAATCGAATAAAACAATATGCAATTATAACAATATAAAACAGATTAAAAACAATTTAAGTCTAAGGTGGTAGTAAATAGAAGCATGTATGCTGCAGTTATATCCTGGATTCTAGGAAAACGTTATTAAATAAATATCCCCAGTGCGGGTACCAGGCAAATTTCAGGTGTAAAATATTCCAAAGGTGAGGGGTTAGTGCTAAGAAGGCCCAATTATTGGTGTTTTCTTTATGGGTGTCTCTTGGGGTTAAGATTCTTAATCACTTAGCCTGGCAAGAATGGATGACAAGGGCAGTTCTTGTTGGAAGCAGGTGCTCGGACCAAGGTCCTAAACTGTATAGGGCAGTGATGGCAAACCTTTTAGAGACTGAGTACCTAAACTGTGATTCAAAACCCACTAATTTTTCACAAAGTGCCAATACAGTAATTGAACCTGAATACAGGTGGCTGTGAAGGGCCGATGTCGGGTGCCCACAGAAAGAGCTGCATGTGCCACCTTTGGCACCCATGCCATAGATTCACCAACACTGGTATAGGGCTTTGTATGTTTTCCTCATCACTTTGAAGTCGATGCAGAAGTGAAGGAGGCCAGAGTGGGGTATATATACTGGCGTCACCCTTGTCAACAGTCTGGCATCCCTATCTGGACAACAGGAGCCTAAACAGCAGCTTCAAGGGCAGCCCCACATAGAGACCATTGCAGTAGTCTAATCTTGAGATTATCAACTCATGGACCAGTATATTGAGGGCCCAGGTGTCCATGTACGGATTCAGACGGGCAATCATCTGGAGATGGAAATGGGCAGAAGAGACCATAGAGGCTAAACCTCAACCTTAGTGAGGAGAGTCACTCCCCCAAAAGAGAGGGAGTTTCCTTACCCACAGACACTAGGGGCCACCACTTGCAGCATTTCCATCTTGTCTGGGTTTGTCCTCATGTACCCCAACCCAGCTTCCATGTAGCACTCAAGGGATGGGACAGCATCCTTTGCAGAGGGTGGAAAGGAGAGATAAAGCTGGGTGCCATCAGCGTACTGATGACACAAAGCTTCAAATCCCCTGATGGCCCCTCCTAGAGGCCTCATATAGATATTAAACCACATTGACATGATGATTGACCCCGTGGAATCCCAAAATTTAGGGTCCAAGAGGTGGATATCATCTTGTCAAGTTGTACTCTCTGGGAGGGTCAGGAAAGACCAGAGCCAAGCCAAGGCCACCAACCCATGTGATGGCCCCATAATGCTTGTCTGCTGATACATACTGAAGAGCATCGACAGCCTTAGGGAGTTTTTTTCCTCATTTGTTCCATATTTAGGACACAAACCCCAGCAAATATACAGAATCTGAAAATAATTAATATTCAGAAACACAAATATGCAGATATGGTGCCAAACCTTTCCACAATACCCTGTAAACTATCCAGCCAAAGTATTTTCATTTTCAGCTTGCATGTATTTTCATTTCTCCCCAAACAGCATTAGTGCCACAAGATAAGGTACTGTAAATGTAAGGAACAGTCAAAGGAGGAGAATGAAGGGGAAATAAAAATTGAGGTTTTTTTGCTCTTTAATCTGATCTCTATAAATACAAACTGTTTTGGAGAAGTTTGTTAAAGTATGTTAAAGTTCTGTATTTTAAAAATATTTTCTAAGGTGATATTTTTGACTCACAGGCAGTAAAAGCTGTATTTTAAAACTCTTGTACTACCATTAAAACAAAATGTTTTTCATTGTACGAAATACACAGCCAAGTATAAAAGTAGACCTTTGGGATATATTCGGTGATGCCCTTAAAACAGAAGCTGCCTAGATGCCCTAAGCACATCCAATCTCGCCTGATTTCAGAAGCTAAGCAGGGTCGGCCCTGGTTAGTACTTGGATGGGCGACCACCAGGGAATACCAGGTGCTGTAGGCGCCTGGAGTAGGAACTGGCAAGCCACTCCAATATTCCTGCCATTGACATGGGGACATGAAGAGTCAGTCACTACTGTAACAACACAACACAACACACACAAACCCTTAAAAGAGAGGTAGCTGCACTAAATTATCATCTGCATAGGCTACACTGAAGATTTACCATGATCTTCTCACCGTAATAGCTGCTTTAAAGTTGTTTAATTCTTTCTCAGTATTTTCCTCAGCGAGATTTCTCTCCCTCTCAGCCTGGCTAATTCTTGATTCCAAAGTGTAACTATCATTTCTGAAAGCCAGTGAGAGTTGTACAAACACATTCTGTCAAATAAAAAGAAAAGTCTCACTGAAACATGTTCAACCAATCACAATAAAGCATAAAAGGGAAACGTTTTCTGTTATTTCTCACATAACAGTGAGAAATAATAAAAATTAAATTCTAAACAGTGGAGCAGCAGGTCTATTTGCCCTTGAATCTTCCAGTACGGAAGACTGCATCTGGGAGTTAGAGATGGGCACAAATTTAAAATGAGTTAAAATTCATTAAATATCACTAATTTAATTCAAATTCATATTCATATTTCTCCCCAATTCTAAGAAATTTTTAGCAATTTTTAATTTGCTAATTTGTTGGTCTATAACACGCCTGCCCAACAGGTAGACCGGGGGCTACCAGTAGCCTGTGAAGGGTTCAAAAGTAGCCTGCCAGCCATCAATAAAAATGTGAGGGGATAAGTTCTCCACCCCTACCTCCCCCAACCCAAGGATCACCACTGCCCCAGAAAAGCTCTGGGTCTCCCAGCCCACTGTCTCAGCCGAGCGGGGCAGTTCAAGGGCCATGGCACAGTCCCCTGCTCTCCCTACCAGCCTGATGATCGGCGTGCCACTATCTTCTGACTTATGAGCATATGCTCAGAACTGATAAAATTCTTAAGTAGAGGTTTTAGTGTAGTAGCCCTCAGACACTTTTGTCTGGAAAAAGTAGACCTCGGCCTGTTCAAAGTTGGACAGCCCTGGTCTATAAAATGCACCCATTCACAAAGTGTCTTCCCCTGACTCTCCTGTACAAACCCTGCAAGTTTGGTGAAGTCTGGGTTTCAGACATCTGAGTTATGCACACCAAAGAGCACTGCCTAGGCACCTAGTCACCAAAATTGCATAGGAGCTTCCCCTAAATCAGACATCTGAGTTATACATAATAGTTATTAAGTGTTATATGTTGTCAATAACACAACCAACAGATGTTTTTCACCACTTGAAAGTGAAAGACCACTTCTTAAACATGTCCTAAATTATTATTCAGTTTGAATCTTCCAAAACCTGCTTGAGTCAGCTATGGAAAAATAAATCTTCTTTTACACATAATGCTAAATTGTTTCATGGAAGAGTGTGACAATGCACCTCTGCTATATAAGAAAGTAATTTCTGTACTGTAGTTATTAGGCCATGTAAAAGTTGTTGCCTTGTTAATGCTTTATAGACAAAACGTTATGATGTATGTTATGAAAATATTTTCCACTATAGCTTTTGTTATTCTCACTATTTCTTAGCCAAACAATACATGACTTTGATTCTTTTGACATTTTGTATGCTTGTTGAAAATCTTGGCCAATTCTGTAAACCAAATTTATTTGGATTTCAAAATCTCACACTGAAGTCAATCTGTTCCCTTCTTTTCTTCCGTTAAGTTGTTCTGGGATGCCAAGATATATTATATGGAAGTATTCAACATTCCATTATTCATAAATGATGCCACAGAGGCATCTTCGAAAATACTGTCACTAAAGCTTCCTCAGCAACCAAGGAGAATTTTCTAATAAATATTCGTGAATATTATGTTGCAAACAAAACTAGATGGCAAAGAGTTGTAAAACTATTTTGGTTAAAGAGACATACCTCAACCTCTCTTTCAGTAAGTGGAGGAGAGCTGCAATAGAAGCAAAAACATAGCTATCAAGTTTGGGCACAAATAAAAAGCCATTTATTTAGCATATCTAATAAGTATCTAATAAGATAGAGGATTTTTTTTTTTTTGAAATATCAGGAGTCAGCTAAATTTGCACATCCCACAAAGAAAAAGTATGTAAATATAAAGAGAGGTCTCCAAATCAATTAAAGTACATTCTGAATTCATATGCCTATAAATAATTCCAGAAAAATCTTGAAAACATTCTTGAAAGCTGAATTACTGGAAAACAACGTTTGCAGAAGGAAGAGCTAAGGGGAATATAGAATAAAGAAGACAAAACATTATGGCACTTTAAAGAATAACTGCTACATTTTAATGTGAATGTTCATGGTCATGTCCACTTCCTGGTTTGAGGGCATTTTGCATCATAAACTTTTGTAGAGGTAATCAGTGCCGCCATTTTCTATTTCAGAGGAACATTTCATAAATTTATAGGTAATTACGAATGATGTCTAGAATGGCAGCAGGTGCACCAAAACATCATAAATCAGCCATAACAACTAAGAAATAACTAAAAAAATCCACCAAGTAATAAATGCCACTTACTATTAATCAAGATAAACAAAATACATTCAGGGACAGATGTAGGAATTCTACTGGTTCAAGCTGGCAGTTTAAAGCACTTCTAGTAAATCATAAAGGCCCAAATCCTATTGAAAAAATTTGCAGACGCGAGAGGAATCATGAAAGTTGCTATGATTTATTGTTCCTAATTGACAGGGTTCCAATCACATGCACAGTTGGGTGCATGATGAACCTCATTATTTAGCTGCAGCAACTTCTGCAATTTGTCTTGACTGTAGGTCATTCAGTAGGACTCTGACAAAAACGTATTACCTTCACCAGTGGTTTAAAATGATGAAGCATGATAGTGAATAAAAACAGTGAAAGGTTGGTCTGAGAAACTAGGGGTATACTGTAATTTATCTGAAGATTTGGCTCAGGCCAAGAAAATTTAGAAGCAGAATCTCCCACATAGGAGCGTCATATAGTGACACATGTAAGCTCTATGCAGGCACCAATGCACCCAGTAATTTTGTGTCACCTTTGCTTTTTATCTTCAGATTATGCTATAACATATTCCTAGCATTCATTTTTTGGGAAGTGCAAGATGATTAGCCTCTCAAGAATAAATATTTATATAATCTTAATTTATTGTTTCAGCACTGAGCTATATAAACATCACAAAACCTCTTTCATTTCCTGAATTGGCAGGAAAGAGATTACATTTCTGAAGAAGCTGGCAATTCAAGATATTGCAGTATTGTCACTTATGAAGACCACATTACAGTAAATAATACAAAATGAGCACAGGAAACATTGCTTCCTTAATTTAACCAGAGGAAGGGGGGAGAGAGGGGGCCCCTCGTAAATGTACAGTCAAGATGCAAGGTCATTTGTTTTGAGCTAGTTGGCCAAATGTACTGCCTACATAAAAATTATTTTGTTACTGCCAAAAGCGCCATCACAGGTGATATCATTTGAGATCACAACTTTGTTTGTCAACTCAGTATTGCTATAAACACCCCTCTCCCATATTTATTTATTTATTTTATTTATTTATTTATTAGATTTATATACTGCCCATCTGACTGCAAGGCCATTCTTGGCAGTTCACAGCAGTGCAAACAACCATACAACAAAACAATGGCAAGTTAACAAACCAAAATCGAATAAAACAATATGCAATTATAACAATATAAAACAGATTAAAAACAATTTAAGTCTAAGGTGGTAGTAAATAGAAGCATGTATGCTGCAGTTATATCCTGGATTCTAGGAAAACGTTATTAAATAAATATCCCCAGTGCGGGTACCAGGCAAATTTCAGGTGTAAAATATTCCAAAGGTGAGGGGTTAGTGCTAAGAAGGCCCAATTATTGGTGTTTTCTTTATGGGTGTCTCTTGGGGTTAAGATTCTTAATCACTTAGCCTGGCAAGAATGGATGACAAGGGCAGTTCTTGTTGGAAGCAGGTGCTCGGACCAAGGTCCTAAACTGTATAGGGCAGTGATGGCAAACCTTTTAGAGACCAAGTACCTAAACTGTGATTCAAAACCCACTAATTTTTCACAAAGTGCCAATACAGTAATTGAACCTGAATACAGGTGGCTGTGAAGGGCCGATGTCGGGTGCCCACAGAAAGAGCTGCATGTGCCACCTTTGGCACCCATGCCATAGATTCACCAACACTGGTACAGGGCTTTGATTGTTTTCCTCATCACTTTGAAGTCAATGCAGAAGTGAAGGAGGCCAGAGTGGGGTATATATACTGGTGTCACCCTTGTCAACAGTCTGGCATCCATATCTGGACAACAGGATCCTAAACAGCAGCTTCAAGGGCAGCCCCACATAGAGACCATTGCAGTAGTCTAATCTTGAGATTATCAACTCATGGACCAGTATATTGAGGGCCCAGGTGTCCATGTACGGATTCAGACGGGCAATCATCTGGAGATGGAAATGGGCAGAACAGACCATAGAGGCTAAACCTCAACCTTAGTGAGGAGAGTCACTCCTCAAAAAGAGAGGGAGTTTCCTTACCCACAGACACTAGGGGCCACCACTTGCAGCATTTCCATCTTGTCTGGGTTTGTCCTCATGTACCCCAACCCAGCTTCCATGTAGCACTCAAGGGATGGGACAGCATCCTTTGCAGAGGGTGGAAAGGAGAGATAAAGCTGGGTGCCATCAGCGTACTGATGACACAAAGCTTCAAATCCCCTGATGGCCCCTCCTAGAGGCCTCATATAGATATTAAACCACATTGACATGATGATTGACCCCCGTGGAATCCCAAAATTTAGGGTCCAAGAGGTGGATATCATCTTGTCAAGTTGTACTCTCTGGGGAGGGTCAGGAAAGACCAGAGCCAAGCCAAGGCCACCAACCCCCAACTTGAGGAGCCTCCCCAGGAGGATACCAAGGTCAACACCACTGAAGGCCATTGACAGATCTAGGAGGACTCTTAAGGACATCTTGCCTCCATCACTCTCCCTCAGAAGGTCATTTTATAGAGCAACCAATGCTGTCTCTGTACTGTGACGCTGACTGAATATCGACTGTAATTTGTCAAGGGCATAGTTCATCCTACCTTTCTTTGTGGTGGAATATATGGCCTCCACTCCATATTATCTTCATTAAAAATGAGGGTCGGAGATTAGTTGGAAAGAATGTAAATAGTCTAAAGTGAGTAGCAGTGAGGTCTTACTGTGAGGAGATAAAATCCTAGGTTCCACAGCCCTACAGGACACTAATTTAACCATTACACTAATTACTCTGTCATGGTCACATGGACAGAAGTGTTTGTGTGTGGGGGGGGAGTCTCGTGGCGCAGTGGTTAAATGCCTGTACTGCAGGAAAAGCTGTGCTCATGGCCTGGGGTTCAATCCCAGGTAGCCGGCTCATGGTTGACTCAGCCTTCCATCCTTCCAAGCTTGGTAAAATGAGTACCCAGCTTGCTGGGAGGGGGGCAATGTGTAGCCTGCATACTGCAATTAAAACTGTAAACTGCCCAGAGACTACTTGATGTGGTATGAGGTGGTATATAAGCAGAACACTTTGTTTTGCTTTGCTTTTACATCAGTTATAATCATGCTCAGCCATCTCACAGTACAGGATGACGGGAAATGCAGATCAGCACAAATGGAGGACACCAGTTTGGAAAAAGACCAGGTACGGACATGTCATCTCATTTCAATGGAAACCAATCTCTCCTTGAGGACATGATCTGATGACTTTGACTGCCACCCATAAATCAGTTTACCTTCCTGGAAGAGATGTGTGAACACGAAGTTTTCGTAAAAGTGTGTCAGGAATGTTGGGCATGACATCACATCTGTTCTTTGGCTCTTCCTCTTCCTCCGATATGAAGGGGACTGGTGAAGACCCTAAGGAAAATCTCATAATTAATTTATGTTTGCTATCAAGGTTTTAAAGGAGCAATGTTTCAGTAATACAGTGTGAGAAGCCAAATACTATACACCAGTGGTGGCAAACCTTTGGCACTCCAGATGTTTTGGACCACAACTCCCACAGTCCTTTGTCATTGGCAATCTAGGCTTGGAATTCTGGGAGTTGTGGTCCAAAACATCTGGAGTGCCAAAGGTTTGCCACCACGGCTATACACCAATGGAACATTACCCAATGATAATATTTATGCTTTCAGGTGGTGGAGAAAATGTTCTGCCCTCTACAGACAACTTTCAGAATACAAAGTTAAGCTGTAAAGTTAATCTAAAAATTCTACTGACTACTAACATCCAGATACAGTAGGAACCCAGTATCCGCTGGTGATTGGTTCCAAGCCTTCCCGTGAATAATGAAAACCATGGATAAGAAAGAACGCCTGCCCACCCACCCCGAAACTGCTGTTTCCTGACAGTAGCTTGCTTTATGAGTGCTGTTTTGAGACAGTAGCTTGCTTTATGGCTGCTGTTTGTGACAGTAGCTTGTTTTACAGATCCTATTTGTAACAACAGCTTGCTTTACAGCTGCTGTTTGTGACAATAGCTTGCTTTGTGGCTGCTGAATTATTTAATTTTTTCCCTGCCAACCGTGGATAACTGAATCAGTGGATAAAGAATGAATGGATATGGGCGTCCTACTGTATTTAAAGTGATAGCCACACATCATTTTAATATTAACAATAAAATAAAATTGGTTCCCCCTTTTGACATAGTCCCAATTTGGGGTATCATTTTCACCCAGTCCTGATTTACATACCAACTGACATTAGTTTTAGTAATCTGAAGTATTTCAATGCATCCACATTCCTTCATCATTTCCCCAAGAACTAATTCTTTCCTCTTGCATTACAGATGGAGAATGTGCAACCTTAAGAAGTTGTTCAACTTGAATTCAGATTGAGTTCACACGACAGAACTTGATAGGTCAGCAAATTCTGGAAGGTCACAAGTTCCCCAGCAGTGTTAAACGAGGTTTTATATGATGGTGGCTTTTACTGACATATTCCAGCAAATGTTTTAGTTTCTAAAGTGAACTGTGGTTAACAGAGTGGGGTGCCCTCCTTCTTGATCCCAAATACATTTTTCTTATGAGTTTTCATATCATTTCACCTCTTTCCTGTTCAGCAGCTTCACTGAGGTCAGGGAGCTTTAGTCCAACTAAATTTTGATTCCGCATTAATATGTGCTCCTAATGAAGAAGGGAAAACAGCTTGAATTATTTCTTAATAGTTTAAATAAAAACTTTAGTTGCAGAAAAAAGTAATGCAAGCACAGTATTATAAATGCCTATGAAACAGAAGAATCAAATGGCAATGTTGGTGGATTCAGGAACAAATCAGCAGTTACAACTTACAAAATATTTCTTATGCCTTTACTGTATATTATACTCGTTCAATGTATAATGATACCATTTTTGTTCACAACATAATCAGCACTGAAGGAAAATGGTAGAACATGGTTAAAATAAGAGGGGTGAATACAGTTAGAGTCTTGTGTGATACAAGTTTTTTTTTAAAATGCCAGAAGTACATTACGGTAGGAGCCAGCAGAGTAACACCACCACAACAAAAATCTCTATCAAGACTTAACCTCAAATGAGGGCAGTGGGAAAAAGCCATCACAGATGACCTTGGCATACGGGGACTCTGGTGCAATTTAAAAGTAAGCCCTCTTACTTTGAACTAGAGGTATGCAGATTTATAAAACCCAAATCTGGACATTTCTGTTTTGAACTCTACCAAGAAATAAAGTGGGAAGCACTGCAATAATATCACCACTGACAAAACAGCTTCCTAATCTCATTTAGTAGTTTAGACTCAGGTTATATCATAAACTTAGCAAAGTTCAAAAAGTTGTAAAGAAAGCATTTTACATACAACACTTATCCACAGTTTGGTCTGAGGTTACCAAAGTGCAGATCATTGCAGATACCTGAGCATCTCTGGCAAAGTTCATTTAGAAAAGTGGCTTGTCATTTACAACACAGAAGCTAGTATTCTCTTGTAGAGCTCTGCCAGCCTGTGTGATTTCATATCACTGCACACAAGCTGCACACACCCCAAAAATATATGAAGGAACTTTTTAGTTAGCAGAGATTTGCTGCTGGTGATGACATAATTCCTATTGCACCAGTGGAGCTCCACAAACGGCTACTGGGAGCTAATTTAGGGAAATGACATACCATCCACAAAAGGCAGAAAGAGCATGATAACTCACTGTCACAATGCCTGACAATAAAATAGGATGTTGGCTGCCCAAACTGAAATTGTTTTGGGTGCTCTTGCTTTTACTGTACCTCACTGGACATGAACCCTCACCAACTCCTCAGTCGCATTTATGTCTCTCTGGACAGCTTATAGAATGGATAATAAAGAGAGTAAAAAGGTAAAGGTTTTCCCTGCATATGCATGCTAGTCATGTCTGACTCTAGGGGTGCTGCACATCTCTGTATTCAAGCTGAAGAACCAGTGTTGTGCAAGTCCATGGCCACATGGCCAGCATGGCGGCAAGGAGACATTGTTTTACCTTCCAGCTTTTCACAGTGGTACCTAATTATCTACTTGCATTTACATGCTTTCGAACTGCTAGGTTGGCAGGACCTGGGGTTATCAGTGGGAACTCGCTCCACTGTGTGGCACCTGGGATTCAAACCGCTGAGCTGCCAACTTTGCAGCCAACAGTTTTCATAGCTTTAGTCCACTGACTTGAAAGGCGCGAAAAGCCAACCTGAGCCTTTGAAAGGGGCATTGGGTCACAGAAATCACAAGTGGCGCCTTTTTGGTGATTTCTGTTCAAGCCTTAGGGGCAATGCTGGTGAAAAAGTTGCCAACCGCATATGTACCGCCCAGGCCAAGGCAAACAGTGATACTGGCTGATGATAGAGAGCTTTGCTGGCTGTGTGCCACATGCATCCCCTCCAGACTCCTTCAAGGACGTTGGAAAGTCTGTGGATGGTATTACAACGTCTGCATATTATAAACGGGAGCAGGCTTCATGCTGGAGGAAAGGATGTTCTCCCTTAAACTAAACAGGGAGCAAATTCTTAGCTGCTGCGAGACGAGAACAGTGACGAGACCATCCGAGTTTCCGGTAGCTTTCTTTATGGCTGCTGTTTGTGACAGTAGCTGGCTCTCTGGCTGCTGAATTTATTTATTCACTTTTTTCCTTTGCCAACTGTGGATAACTGAATCAGTGGATACATGGGGCAGGATTCCAAGGAACAAGAAAAAAACTGGAGGAGTAATACCTCCTTAAGAAACCTTGGTCCAGCTGGCCCGGCTGGTAGTACCTTGAAATGGCCCCCATCTGGGGTTACAGGAGAGGACGGTCAACGGTTTTGAAGGCGGAAGAGGGCTCTTATCGCCCCAACGGCAGAAAAAGCAGAAGAACCACCCTTAGGAGAAGGAAACTCTTTCAAACCTCCACTGCCTTGTGGCTATATCCATCATTAGAAAAGGCTTCAGGAGTCAACCTCGAGGAAAAAACCGGAGCCGGAGTCCCAGAGACAGTTCATGACTATATACAATCATGTTCTGGCAACTCCTGCGACGCAGCTGGAACTAATTGTATCGGCTTTGCCGTTCCATTGGACCACTCCAGCTACGTGGAGAGGGGGGTTTCGCTGCCTGGGTAACAGCCTAATCTCCATATTGAATTACCCAGGCCTTGTGCCCTGGAGAGGACCATTTGCAGCAAATAGTGGGGGAACAACACAGGAAGTGGCAGCTACCTGGGTGTAGGTGGATCAGGATGGAAACCAGCAAACAAATCGTTGACTCTGCACCATGCAATAAACATAAAAAAATCTCAAGTCTAAAGTTGGGCACATGGAATGTTAGGACAATGAATCCTGGCTGTTCAGACTATCTCCAAGAAATGGACACTATACGAAAGACAGCTGTCATCGACAGGGAACTGTGCAGATTGCGGATGGACATTGTTGCTCTCCAAGAGACAAGGCTACCTGACTCTGGATCTGTCAAGGAGAGGAACTTTACGTTCTTCTGGTAGGGAAAACCATCAAACGAGACCAGGGAATGTGGGGTTGGCTTTGCTGTTAAAAATACTTTACTAGGTCTCATTATCCCACCTGCTGTAGGAAGTGAGAGAATCCTGTCCATGCAACTACATTCTACAGCAGGGTTGGTTACACTTATCAGTGCATACGCACCAACATTATAATCTCCAGCAGAACTCAAAGACAAATTCTATGATGATCTAGCTGCCACTATCAAGAAAATCCCTGAGAAAAGACCAATAGCTATCCTCAGTGACTTTAATGCCAGGGTTGGGGCTGATTATAACTCCTGGCCCACCTGCCTAGGTCGGTTCGGCATTGGAAAGATGAATGAAAATGGCCAACGCCCACTGGAGTTTTGCTGCTATTATGGTCTCTGTGTCAGCAATACATTCTTTAACACAAAGCCCCAGCACAAAGTCTCTTGAAGACATCCAAGATCGAAGCACTGGCATCAGCTCGACCTGATTCTCGTCAGGCGCTCCAGCATTTCTAGCGTTACAATCACACGCAGTTATCAGAGTGCCGACTGTGACACAGACCAATCCCTGGTGTACAGCAAAGTAAAACTGAAAACAAAGAGAGTGCACCACCTGAAGAAGGAAAGAAGATCAAAAATTGATACCAGTAAGACCTATAACCAAGAAAAGTGGAGGAATTCTCCCATGTACTCAAGGAAGCTCTTCCTGGCCCTGCTGAAGATAATGCATCTAAACGTTGGGAACATTTTAAGAATGTTGTTTATAACACTGCTTTATCAATATTTGGCAAGGAGACTTGAAAGACAGCAGATTGGTTTGAAGCCCACTCAGAAGAGCTGATGCCAGCTATTGAGGAAAAGAGGAGAGCCTTGACTGCATATAAAGCTTGTCCCAGCGAGCACAACCTACAGGCCCTGCGAGGTGTTCGTAACAAAGTCCAGCAGACTGCCAGGAAATGTGCTAACGATTACTGGCTGCAATGGTGTTCTCGGATTCAGATGGCAGCTGATACAGGTAACATCAAGGGGATGTATGATGGAATTAAATAGGCCTTAGGGCCAATACATAAGAAAACTGCACCCTTAAAGACTGTTTCAGGTGAGATCATCCAGGATCGTGAGCAGCAGATGGCACGCTGGGTGCAGCACTACTCTGAACTATATTCCAGAGAAAACACAATAACCGAAGAAGTCTTACATAATATTGAGTGCTTGTCTGTCTTGGAGGAGCTTGACAATGAACCAACACTAAAAGAACTAAATGTAGCTCTGGATTCACTTGCCTCTAGCAAGGCACCTGGAAAAGATAACATATCTGCTGAAGTTCTGAAGTGCTGCAAAGAGATCATTGCCACTGAACTGTACGAAATCCTCTGCCTTTGCTGGAGGGAAGGGGGAGTACCACAGGATATGAAGGACGCTAATATTGTTACGCTTTATAAGAAAGATGACAGGAGCAACTGTAACAACTATTGTGGTATCTCTCTTCTTAGTGTTGTCGGGAAGCTGTTTGCATGTGTTATACTGAAGAGGCTCCAGATACTTGCAGAGAGTCTACCCAGAATCACAGTGTGGCTTTCGAACCAACAGGTCCACTACTGATATGGTATTTTCCCTCAGGCAGTTGCAGGAGAAACACAGGGAACAAGGACAGCCACTTTTTGTAGCCTTCATAGACCTTACGAAGGCCTTTGATATGGTTAGTAGGGACGGACTCTTTAAAATACTCCTCTGGGTTGGATGCCCACCCAAGCTCCTAAACATCATTAGATCTTTTCATGAGGATATGAAGGGCAATGTAGTTTTTGATGGCCTGGTGTCAGATCCCTTCAACATCCGAAGCAGAGTGAAGCAGGGCTATGTCCTTGCGCCAACCTTGTTTGGGATCTTCTTTGCTACCATGCTGAAGTATGCTTTTGGAACTTCAACAGAGGGTATCTATCCCCGGACCAGATCAGATGGAAAACTCTTCAACCTCTCTAGATTGAGAGCAAAGTCTAAGGTACAGATGAAGTGTTTGCGGGATCTCCTCTTCGCTGATGATGCCGCCATTACTGCTCACTCTGCCCAAGATCTCCAACAACTCATGGACCATTTTAGTAAAGCTTGCAAAGATTTTGGGTTAGAAATCAGCCTGAAAAAAACACAAAAAATGGGCCAGAATGTGGACTCTCCTCCTCGCATTACAATTTCTGAAAAAAACCCTGGAAGTTGTCCATGACTTTGTGTATCTTGGCTCAACTATCTCAGATACACTCTCACTAGAGTCTGAGCTGAATAAACGTATAGGTAAAGCAGCAACTATGTTTTCCAGACTAACAAAGAGAGTATGGCTCAATAAGAAGCTGACAGAACATACAAAGATACAGGTCTATAAAGCTTGCGTACTGAGAACACTTTTGTATTGCAGCGAGTCTTGGACCATCCATGCCCGACAGGAAAGAAAGCTTAATACCTTCCATATGCACTGTCTTAGGCGAATATTCAACATTACCTGGCATGACAAAGTTCCAAATAGCATAGTCCTGAATCGAGCTGGAATCCCTAGCATGCACACTTTATTGAAACAGCAACGCCTACGCTGGCTTGGACACGTTGTGAGAATGGATGACGGTCGGATCCCAAAAGATCTTCTATATGGAGAACTAATGCAGGGAAAGCGCCCCAGAGGGAGACCACAGCTGTGGTATAAGGATATCTGTAAGAGGGACCTGAAGGCCTTGGGAATGGACCTCAACAGTTGGGAAACCCTGACCTCCGATCGCACTGTCTGGAGGCAAGAGATACAGCATGGTCTACATAAATTTGAAGAGGCATTTGTCCAACAGGAAGAGGAAAAGAGGCAGGCACGGAAAGAATGAAACTCGAGGACCGGGCAAGAAACAGAATACATCTGCCCCCAGTGCGGTAGAGACTGCCATTCCCAAATTGGTCTATTTAGTCACACTAGGTGTTGTTTTTAGGACCTCTACTCCATGCATGATACCATAGTCTTTCGAGACTGAAGGATGCCAATGCCAATGAGTCCACTGAGCCACCACACCCACAGTATTCACATATAATTTTCTTCAGACCAAAAATGACACAAAAAGGGCATTTGGATTATAGATTGAAGGACTAGGTTTTTGATCACAATGCCTGCGCAGATGGGGAACCATTTTTGGACATCTTAACAGCTCCAGGTCACATTATTTACAGGCCTTGATTTTTTTCCCCTTGATTTGCTCAGTCTCTGTGGAACTCAGGTTTCCACTGACACCTTTTTGCTCACATCAAAATAAGATTCCAGGAACTGGAGTTTACCACACCCTCCTACAGTTCAAATGATATTCAAATGAGCATTAAAGACCTGGTTATATAGATTAGTATTCCCTGATCATGTTGTCATGTTGTCAACTGTAATGCTTTATCTAATTCCATCTCTGGTTCTGATCTCTGTATTATCTTTATTTTTAATGTTTTGTTTTTGCTTTTGTTTTATTATAGATGTTACTGTACTTATTTCTTGTTAATGTTCAAAACTGTTTTGATGTTATTTTTTTTATGTATTATGTCCTGCTTATTGTTGTTCACCATCCAGAGTGGCCCTGGCTAGATAGGTGATATGTAAAATGAATAAATAAAATGGTTTATTTATTTATTTATTTATTTATTTATTTATTTATTTATTTATTTATTTATTTATTTATTTGTATACCGCAATCTGATTTGCCTCAAACAAGAACTCTGGGTGGTTAACAACAATAATTTAACCAACTATAAGGGCAAGGTGAAGAACATGGCCAAGGCTCAGTCCCTTCCTGTATTCACTGTACAAACATGACTGTGCATCATCTGATCCATCTACTGTGATTATTAAATTCACAGACGATACCACCATAATGGGTCTTATTAAAGGGGAGATGAATCAGCATACAGAAATGAGGTCCAAAAATTATCTACATGGTGCCTAGAAAACAACTTGCATCTAACTTGCAGCGGTGAAGAAGGCCAATCCCATGCTAGGGATTATCAAAAAGGGGATTGAAAATAAAACAGCCAACATTATAATGCCATTATACAAAACAATAGTAAGGCCGCATCTGGAGTATTGTGTACAATTCTGGTCACCGCATCTCAAGAAAGACATAGTGGAACTGGAAAAGGTGCAGAAGAGAGCGACCAAAATGATTACTGGGCTGGGGCACCTCCCTTATGAGGAAAGGCTAAAACATTTGGGGCTCTTTAGTCTGGAAAAAAAGCACCTGAGGGGGGATATGATTGAGACGTACAAAATAATGCAGGGCATGAGTAAAGTGGATAGAGGGAAACTCTTTTCCCTCTCACAAAATACCAGAACTAGGGGACATGCACTCAAATTGAGGGCTGGGAGAGTAAGAACAGACAAAAGAAAATATTTTTTCACCCAGCGCGTTGTTAGTCTATGGAACTCCCTGCCACAGGATGTGGTGATGGCATCTGGCTTGGATGCCTTCAAAAGGGGATTGGACAGATTCCTGGAGGAAAAGTCCATCACAGGTTACAAACCATGATGGAGATGTGTAATCTCCAGGCTTAAAACCAGGGTACTTCAAGGGCCAGATGCAGGGGAGTGGTATCAGGAGACAGATATCTAGTCTCATGTGCTTCCAAAAGCATCTGGTGGTGCCACTGTGAGATACAGGAAGCTGGACTAGATGGGCCTTTGGCCTGATCCAGCATGGCTCTTCTTATGTTCTTATGTTCTTATGTTAAATACTACCAAGACAAAGGAGATGGTGCTGGACTTCATAGCCTTTTTAAAGGCTGTCAGGTATGGAGCCAGGCGAATCGTGCTTGGCAATTTATTCCATGCCACCGGGCCGGCCACTGAGAAGGCCCAATTGCATGTTGCAACCTTACGGGCCTCTCTAGGGTTGGCCACCCGGAGTGAGAATGCCATGGAGGCTCTAGTGGGCTGGGCCAGCTCTGATTTTGGGATATATGCTCTACTAGCATTTTCAGAAGTGCTACCTGTTCCTCGTGCAGGTCCCGCCAGGCAGGCAGAACTCAGAAGCCTCAATGCGTGGATGAGGCGATGGTGTCGAGAGGAGGGCTTTAGATTTGTCAGGAACTGGAGAACATTTTGGGACAAGCCAAACCTGTTCAGGAGGGATGGGTTGCACTTGAATCATGATGGGACCAGATTGCTGGCACTCAACCTCAAAAAGGCAGCAGAGCAGCTTTTAAACTGATAACTGGGGGAAAGCCGAAAGGAGCTGTGTGGCATCCGGTTCGGAACACCTCATCCTCGGGGAATGAGGTTGGAAAGGGTAGAGAATCACATAGAGATGACATAGCAAGTATTAACACTGGCAGAATAGCGGAATGTGACAGTTCGTCTACTGAAAATAAAAGCTGTGGGGGGAGAAGAACAAGGCAGCAGCTGTTGCGGGACCCACTGCACAAGTGCTTCTACGCCAATGCTCGAAGCCTCCGAGCAAAGATGGGAGAACTTGAACATCTGGCAGCTAGGGATAACATTGATATAATAGCCATAACAGAAACCTGGTGGAATGTGGAGAACCAGTGGGACACAGCAATCCCAGGCTATAAACTCTATAGAAGGGATAGAGAGGGGCGGGTTGGAGGAGGAGTGGCCATCTATGTCAAAGAAGGCATAAAATCCAGCAGAATGGAGATTGACAGAGGGTCTGACTCCACCATAGAATCACTGTGGGTTAAACTACCAGGTCCAAAGAGTGATGTGATAGTTGGAGTATTCTATCGCCCACCAGATCAAAAACTTGAGGGGGACCTTGAAATGAAGAGAGAAATCATGGAGGTGGCTAAGAGGGATAGGATAGTAATCATGGGGGACTTTAATTATCCCCACATTGACTGGGCCAATGCGAGCTCTGGGCAAGAAAGAGAAACTGGGTTTCTCGACTTGCTGAATGACTGTGCCTTAGAGCAACTTGTCATGGAGCCCACCCGAGAACAGGCAACTCTAGATCTAATATTGTGTGATACTCAGGACCTCGTCAGGGATGTGAATATCACTGAGCCTCTGGGGAACAGTGACCATGCTGCAATTACCTTTGCCATGCATGTCGGAGGAAGAGTGTCAACCAAATCAGACATAAAAACCCTTGATTTTCGAAGGGCAAACTTCCCTCAGATGAGGAAACTAGTTAGAGAGAAACTGAAGGGGAGGGTTAGAAGAATCCAATCTCTTCAGAGTGCATGGAGCCTGTTTAAAACAACAATAATAGAGGCCCAGCACAAGTGCATACCACAAAGAAAGAAGAGCTCATTTAAGTCCAAGAGGACACCGGCATGGTTAACGAGTGGAGTTAGAGAGGCTCTAAAGCACAAGGAGAGGTCCTTCTGTAAATGGAAATCCTCCCCAAATGAGGAAAATAAAAAGGAACACAAACTCTGGCAAACGAAATGTAAAAAGATGATAAGGGAGGCAAAGAAAGACTTTGAGGAACGCATGGCTAGCAATATAAAGGGTAATAATAAAAGCTTCTTTAAATATGTTAGAAGTAGAAAACCTGCCAGAGAACCAATTGGGCCTCTGGATGGTGAGGGAGGAAAAGGGGAGGTTAAGGAGGACTTGGACATTGCAGAGAAATTGAACGAGTTCTTTGCGTCTGTCTTCACGACAGAGGACCTTGAGCGGATTCCGCTGCCTGAGCCGCCCCTCTTGACTAAAGAATTAAATCAAATACAGGTTAAAAGAGAGGAGGTTTTAGGACTAATTGATAAATTGAGGATTAACAAGTCACCAGGCCCAGATGGCATCCACCCAAGGGTTATTAGGGAACTGAGAAATGAAATTGCAGATCTCTTAACGGTTATATGCAATTTGTCTCTCAAAACGGCCACAGTGCCGGAGGACTGGAGGATAGCAGATGTCACACCAATTTTTAAAAAAGGAAGGAGGGGGGACCCAGGAAACTACAGGCTGGTTAGCCTTACATCTGTCAGAGGGAAGATGGTGGAAGGCCTCATCCAAGAGAAAATCTTAAAACACATAAAAGAACAAACCTTGCTGAGAGAAAATCAGCATGGCTTCTGTAAGGGTAAATCTTGTCTTACAAACCTTTTAGAATTTTTTGAAAAGGTCAACAGGCACGTGGATTTGGGTGAACCGGTGGATATAGTCTATCTGGATTTCCAAAAGGCTTTTGACACAGTCCCTCACCAAAGGCTGCTGAGAAAATTGCATAGTCAGGGGATAAGAGGGCAGGTCCTCTTATGGATTGAGAACTGGTTGAGATCCCGGAAACAAAGAGTAGGTGTCAATGGGAAATTTTCACAATGGAGAGAAGTGAAAAGCGGTGTGCCCCAGGGCTCGGTCCTGGGACCGGTGCTTTTCAATCTGTTCATAAATGACCTGGAGACAGGGATAAACAGTGAGGTGGCCAATTTTGCAGATGACACAAAACTTTTCCGTGTGGTAAAAACCAGAGAAGATTGTGAAGAGCTCCAGAAGGATCTCTCCAAACTGGGGGAGTGGGCTGAGAAATGGCAAATGCGTTTTAATGTAACCAAATGTAAAGTAATGCATATTGGGGCAAAAAATCCAAACTTCATCTATCAACTCATGGGCTCTGAGTTATCCGTGACGGATCAGGAAAGAGATCTTGGTGTGTGTGTGGACAGCTCCATGAAGGTGTCTCCCCAATGTGCGGCAGCAGTGAAGAAGGCCAATTCCATGCTAGGGATTATCAAAAAGGGGATTGAAAATAAAACAGCCAACATTATAATGCCATTATACAAAACAATAGTAAGGCCCCACCTGGAGTATTGTGTACAATTCTGGTCACCGCATCTCAAGAAAGACATAGTGGAACTGGAAAAGGTGCAGAAGAGAGCGAATAAAATGATGACTGGGCTGGGGCACCTGCCTTATGAAGAAAGGCTAAAACATTTGGGCCTCTTTAGTCTGGAAAAAAGGTGCTTGAGGGGGGATATGATTGAGACATACAAAATAATGCAGGGTATGAGTAAAGTGGATAGAGGGAAGCTCTTCTCCCTCTCTCAAAATACCAGAACTAGGGGACATACACTCAAATTGAGTGCTGGGAGAGTAAGAACTGACAAAAGAAAATATTTTTCACCCAGCGTTGTAAGTCTATGGAACTCCCTGCCACAGGATGTGGTGATGGCATCTGGCCTGGATGCCTTCAAAAGGGAATTGGACAGATTCCTAGAGGAAAAGTCCATCACGGGTTACAAACCATGATGGAGATGTGTAATCTCTAGGCTTTAAACCAGGGTACTTCAAGGGTCAGATGCAGGGGAGTGGTATCAGGAGACAGATATCTAGTCTCATGCGCTCCCAAACACATCTGGTGGGGCCGCTGTGAGATACAGGAAGCTGGACTATATGGGCCTTTGGCCTTTTCCAGCATGGCTCTTCTTATGTTCTTATGTTCTTATGTTCTTATGTAGATATTCAGGTCCCAAGTTATGGAGGGTTTTGTAAACCAAAAACCAACACCTTGAACCTTATTCGGGATGCAACAGGCAGCCAATGCAGGTGAGCCAGAATTGGGGTGATGCAGTCAAACCTGCCCGCACCAACCACCAATCTGGCTGTCACATTCTGCACTCACTGCAGTCGCCAAACAAGGGTCAAGGGGAGCCCCATGTAGAGAGCGTTGCAATAATCTATCCTCGACATGACCAGTGCCTGCACAACCATCCTCAGAGAGTCCCCATCAAGGTATGGACGAATGTGGGCAATGAGCCTAAGATGGTAGAAAGCCGACCTGGTCACGGCTGCCACCTGGGGTTCCAGGCACAGATCCGGATCCAGACTCCTCACTCTTTCAGCCAGCTGGAGTGCGGACCCACCCAGACTGGGAAGACGGCCACTGTACCCATCCAGGGCACCCTCAAAGAACAGAACCTCAGTCTTCTCGGGATTGAGTTTGAGCCTGTTGGTCTTGGTCCACTCCAGTACCGCAGCCAGGCAGCGATCAAGGGTCTTGACAGCCTCCACTGCAGAGGTGTAAAAGGAGAGATAGAGCTGCGTGTCATCAGCGTACTGATGGCAGCAAGCTCCAAATCTCTGGATGACTTCAACCAGTGACCTAATATAGATATTAAAGAGCATGGGGGAGAGTGCTGACCCCTGAAGCACCCCACAAGAAAGTGTCCAAGCAGACGACAAATCACTCCCCAAGCTCACTCATTGAGCACGACCCCCGAGGAAGGAGCAGAGCCAGCCCAAGGCTGGACCCCCAATCCCCACCTCAGAAAGCCAGCCCAGGAGTATATCCTCCCCTGTAAATAGGCTGAAGACATTACATGTTATTTAATGTTCTGCCTCCTGTATCACTCAGATAAAATTCTACAGGATATGGATGGCATTACAATTACTGGGAGATAATCAACCCCGTGGTTTCACCCAGATGGTGTGTTCTTCCTCTCTCCTTTGTGCTCCCTGGTATAGTTTGAGAGAAGAAACAGATAGATCTTAACTTTGTTTCTGTTTAAGAAATCAGAAACATTTTAAAAATGGTTCAATTGTATTTCAAAAAGCTAGATGAAATGTTTTTAAAATGATCTCTGCAGTGGTGATACATTGCTAATCCACTTCTAAGCTCAGGCTTCAAAAGAACTTTTTAAAAAAATAGTTGAGGAAATGCTTTAAATGCTTCATGCTGGATTTTTGCTTTGTTGCTGCTTCTATTGTTTTAATAGTGGAGCACCAAACTGAAAGCTTTCTGCCAGAAAAGCACTTACAATGTGAAACAAAACAGAAAATCTACAGAATGTGGTTTTTTTATAGAAGCTCAGAAAACCAGGGCTTTTGTTACTCTTGTCACTGGTGGCATCTATCTAAGAAGCTTTGTGTCATCAGAGATGGGGGAATACAAACAGCACTTGTCAGCTCACAATCAATGGATATAAATAGGGGAACAACCACTCTGCCTCATGATCCCTCCACTACCTGTAGTGTAACACCGCTTGCTGCTGGCACTAGGAAATTGATTGTTATTGTACAGAGGATTCTAATATTTCTTGACTGCAAAGTTTAAATGTACATTGTGTTCTATTTTATTATAGATTATTTTGTTACACTGTCTACCAAATTGTAGTAGTCTTTGGCAAAAGAATGAATTAACAAGGGATGAATTAACCTTCCAAATTCCACCAGTAGCTTTAGTCTCTGAATACTTTTGCTTGGAATTAACTAGTGACACTGGAGGCCAAACTAAACAAGATAATGAACATATAATTACAAGTATGTAAGAGTTTATAAAAACAATAATAAGTGTTTGGGAGGAGTGCTGAATTTTAATTTCACTCTTTAATTCCAATGAAGATTCCTAGAAGTCTTACCAACACCCTAGTAACTGATATGCATATGACAGTGTTATGCTGAGGCACATTTAGGGACAATGTCCATGACAAACTTGCTGTTTAAGAGCAACTAACACTGTCTGTGAAGATTCTCAATCATCCAGGTGTGTTTTTCTGGAAGTTGAGTAAAGGCAACTGGACTTCTTTTCTTGAGAGATTGAAACCTTACACTGCTCATCCAAACAGCTTTGTCAGTCTGAGGAAAGCTAGTTTCGAGTCCTCCATTTTATAGTTCACTTTAACCTCATGTCACCCTGGTCTGAAATAGGCTCATAAGATGAACAATGCCCTGAATTGGCTTGTTAGGTAGACAATAGTCTCAGTAGGCCATTAGGTGGACAATAGCCTAAGGTGCTGAAACCCATTAAGTATGGGTTGTTAGCAATAGCCTAACACTAGTTCAAAGGATTTTTAAGTATGTGAAAGAAGGAGGGCATACCCATATATGACCACTCCTGAAAACCAGAAGCAGGGCTATTTTAAAGCTTAGATTATATTACTGGATTGCTATTTGTAATTTACAAGTATCAATTTCACATCTCTAAAGGATTCTATAGATTCAGTGCACTGGTGGGCAAAGGCCCCCTTCCAGAAATTCTGGGACTACCTCTGGCAGCAGCATTAAAATGGCACCAGTAAGTTAGTGGTGTGGAAATCTGGTAGTTGCAATTTTTTAACATCTGGAGCAGTCCACTTTGCCAGCACTGACACACAGAGGTATTCTGCATTCAAGAACATTTTCTCTTCAGTCCCAGATAAAATTCATCTTCTTCACACATTGCTACATTAATTCTCAAGCTATCAATGCTTTATCAGAGGCAGGAAGGATTATTACTTCTTTGCTGCCATGGTATAGGTAACTCTCGACTCTCTTCAGTTTGATTCGGCTTGAGTTTTCCTCCATCATTATGCATATCAATTTGCATTTCACTTCTCTAGAGACCATTAGATGACCCATAGGGTGCTATCACACACCCCTTTAAATCCAGATTAAATTTCAAGATAAACCATGTCCAAAAATCTTGTCCCCACGGCCACTGAGCTTTTAAAAACCAATAACAAAAACCCCGCTAATGCTCCCTTTAGCGTGCTTTCCAATACCTACCAGAGAAGCTGGGATTTTTTTGCCTCGCTTAAAAAAACCACATTTTTTAGAGCCAGAAGACCGTGGGAGCCCTTTTAAGATCCAGTGTTTTTTGTTTTTGTTTTTGTTTTTCATAGTGCCAACCAGCTGTTCCTGGGGCTGGTGGGTGCTTTTAAAAAAATTGTATTGCTATTCCCCCCCCAGCACCAGTCAGCTGGCCTGCCAGCAGGTGGAGCATTTTTTATTTTTTATTTTTCCTTAGCCCCCACAGCCAGCCCTGGGGCTGTTTAGAGGTTTTATTATTATTATTATTTTAATTTTTACCCCCCCCCCAAAGCACCAGTCAGTTGGCCTGGCAGGTGGGGGCATTTTTTAAATTTATTTTTTATTATTATTATTTTTATTTCTCCTTAACTCCCAGCAGGCAGCCCTGGGGCTGGTCGGCCATTTTTTTTTTTTTTTTTAATTTCCTCTGTGCCTACTTGAAGCAGTTTAGGGCCGTGGGGACAGAAGAGAAGCTTAGCAACTCCAAGGGACGTGGGAACTTGGAACCCACGTCTTCAATCAAGTAATCAGGTAAGGAGAAAAGCCAGAGTTTCTTATTTACTGCATCTTCCCCCTCATGAGACAGTATGCACTGTTCTGGGAAAGAGATGTTAAAAACAGCAAGAAGGAAAATGCAAAATAAAAGGAAGTGCATGGACAGCAGAAGCCCTTAAAGACACGCTTTAGAGAAAGCTTGTTGATATATTCTCAGGAAGGAAAGGTTTTTCTAGAAGTGATGAAATGTCCTAGGCAACCAAAGAAGGATATTTTATTCCCAAATATTACTCTGAGAGATGACAGGATAGTTCATCAGCTCCTTCTTGTTTATCTTTTGCATACTTTATCTAAGACTGAAATACATCTACACTGTTCTTAGGGTCACCTTTACAGTACACAATGGAGAAACCAACTATGTTTATTTTATAATATAATAAAAGTTAACTCCATTCACAGGAATTTTAAAACAACCCATTATGAGTTTCTAGTTTTACATTACTGTGAGGGTAAAAAACACCTTCTCATTAAAAGCATGCTGTAATGATTTTGTGGAATCCAAGTGAAGCCCTATCTAGTTCAACATTCTGTTCCCATAATGGTTGGTCAGAAGGAAGCACACAAGCAGGAGATACCATAGCAGCACCCTTCCGCTGGTGTTTGCCAGCAACTGATACAGAGAGGAATCCTGCCTCTGATAATAGAAATAACATATAACTGTCCTCTTCTAACGGTTCATTAAAAGTGGACACATGTGACATGCTGATTGCACCAAAAGCTGTGTCACTTCAGATAACTAATGTCAGGTAACAGCTTTCTGTAGGTTTCAGTGAATTAAATTTTTCAAATAATTTACTGAAAATTTAAAAGAATCACACAGAGCAAGAAGAGTTTTGATAACTTGTTGCAATGAAAAAGTTAGTCACAGCATCTTTTCATTTATAGATACATTCAGACAGGTAAGGTGCATCATGTCCAAGAACAGGCATGGTCCAGAACTTTTGACTATACAGCTGAATAATATAAGGGGAACTTCTTCCAGTCCTTGGGCTGAATGCAATTTTAGAGGAGTTCTCAGGGTCACATCCCAATGGTGAGCTCGGTCAAAAGGACCAAAGGAGCTGGGCAGGACCAAAACTACCAGTATATTTTAACGTAACTTCATACTACCTTAGGGAAAGCATGTTTATATTTTTAGAATGGAAAAATCTACAAAAACCTTGGGAAATTATGGTATCATGGGGAAGGGATGTAGCCCTCTAGAGAAAACAGAGAGAGAGAGAGAGAGAGAGAGAGAGAGAGAGAGAGAGAGAGAGTTTTGTCCCCAAACGTTAAGGTTCTTTGTTATCTAACAGTGTACTAATCAGTGTTATACAAGTCCGTTTTATGGTTACAGTTTCTGGAGACCTGTTTCCCAAGAGGGTGTTGAAATTTCATGTTGAAAGAGGTAAACACAGCAAAAAATAAAACAAAATGATGGCTGAAATCCAGGACTGTCAAGTTATGGCTGATGACATCATACCCTACAGCTGTTTTTCTGGAATTAAACTTTTCAACTCCTCCCACCTTGGGGGTGGGGTGGGGGGAAGGTTTGGACTTTGTCCTGGGGAAACCCTTGTGGGCCCTAGGACTGATGAGTGGAGTCTTTAATTTCCAAAAATCATTGCTGCTGGTAAAATTATCTTGGCTGTGGTGATTTTTGGAAATTTAAAGACACCCCCTTCACCCTGCAACCGCCAACAGCTTCCCCAGAAAGAAAGAGATGCCAACAGAACCCTGGATCTGGTGGAAGGGGGTGTGTCAAAAACTTTTAATTTCCCCCAAAGCCATCAAAACTGTTGATGTTATCAGCCTTATATACTGCAGTCTCCTGTTGCTGGATTTCAGCTGGGATTTTCCAAAAGCACAGAAATGAAAAGTGGTGGCAGTCAGCATTTTCAAATCTCCCAGAGACTTTAATTTTCTCCATTTTGTTCAGATGACCTCTTCTGTATTCCCATATTCTAGCCCGAGTTCTTCGTCTTTTACCTACAACCCCCTGCTTATCTACTACCTTCCAATTCAGTTTCCATTCAACTGTTGGACCATGCCAACAAACTTCAGGGGGGAAAGGTTATTTTCCCAGTCTTCAAATTGCATTTTCCATTTCCTTTCTTACAACACAGTGCTGCTGAATCTCAGATACTGAAACAAACACAGCTGAAGTGACTCACCTCTCTGAGCTTTGTTAACTTCTGCATTCGAATGGGCTGGACTTGGATCTGGAGATCTTTGAATGCTGAAGGTTTAGCAGATAGATTACTGGACTTGTTACTAATGGCAAAGTTTTTTTCATCTTCAGATGGTAGTTTAAAAGGTGCCTTTTCTAAATTGCCACATTCTGCATGATCCCACAACACTCCTCGTGATAATGAAGGGAGGATATCAGATGTACTGGTTTCTGTCTTATGAGGGACATTGAACTCTTTTAATAAAGATGCTGAGCCCTTTAATTTTGGATCTATTGTAACCATTCCAAGTCCTTTGAAAGGAGAGTCTTTTAATTTTTTGGGCAGTACTTTCTCAAGTTCATTTTCACAGGTACTTGTGATGCTCTTTACAGATACTACACCACGATCAGTACTTGGAGCAGGGGATCTGGAAATATTATCTATAAGTTTACAAGGGTCAAAATTTTCTTTTTGTTCAGACAGCTTTTCCTTTGGACTTTCCAAATTAGTTGTGCAAGGAACCAGTCTTCCCTGAGAAGTCTTTCTTTGATCATTCTCCTTTTGATCTGTTAATCCTTTGGTGGTATTCTGAAATAGGAGAACATTTGATAAGATTAAAGAAAAGGGTAAGACGAATGAACTGTGAACAAATATTAATATGACACAAAAATCTAAGCACCTGTTTTGTAAGACCACCACCAGAAATGCATTATTAATGAAACTAATCTGTTTTGTAATCCCTACTCTAAAGAAGCTCCACATATAATTCTAAAGTAATATACTAATATTAATGTAATAATGCACAATTACGGGGAGAGCTGTAAATCTGCCTCTAAGAGATAAAATTTGAAAAGGAAAAAAAGTCAATACACTCTGAGTTTAATTTATTTTATTTGGAGGTGGAAATGACTCTCCCTTCACAACATCCCCCTTTAAAAAGTCCCATAAGGAATAGGCCCTCCTCCCCAAGCCCAAATAAACACTTCTCCAATCGGTCTTGCTCTGTGCCCCATCCCTTCCCTAGTTCTCCTCCCTCATCTTTTTGCTTGAGTCAGGTTGGGCCCGGATCCATCACTGCCCCTCCCCTCCCCACGTCCCCTCTCCCTTCATTGTGCTGCCACTGCTGCAACCGGAAGAGCACGAGACTCAGGCAGAGTGAAAGGCAACAATGCCATCACTGCTGCCGCAACAATTTCCATCCTGGCTTGGGCATCAGCAGTCTTGTCAAGTGCTGTTTGCTTGCCTCATCCAGGTCTCTTTGAGCTCAGCCAGTGTTCAAATCTGAAGGGCTGACATCAGCCCTGCAAAGGTCGCTAGTACAGAGTAGAGAAAAGTGAGTGACAGCAACTCTTTCAGAGGGATGGGGGATAATACCCTTTCATAAGAAGAAAATCTGCTCAAAGGGGTACAGAAAGAGCTAATAACTCTAAGTTGACGCTGTGGGTCGAGAGGCTTTTTAACAACAACAGCAGCAGCAGCAGCAGCAGCAGCAGCAGCAGCAGCAGCAGCAGCAGCAGCAGCAACAGTATCATGTATGCCATATTTAATATTAAAAATATAAAAATAATTGCAGCTACAAAACTATGGTGACATACCACCCACCATGAAAATACAGTACACCACAATCCCCAGGCTGGGAAACTAGCTCCAGTATCCTCCCAGAAGCAAAAAGCCCATGGTAGTTCATGACACTTTAAATTCATTTACGCTGATAATATGAGCGAGGTATAAATTTAATCAGAGCCACACTAGAGGCCAGGCCTTTGCCCATTGGGATTACTGAAGTTTTGTGTACAAGGCTTCCTTTGGGACTGGTCTTGAAATCTTAGCTATTGAAACACAGGAAGACAAGACTATTAACTCTAAGTGGCCAATATGATACTATTGTTCCAATACTTCGCTATCTGCATTGGATTCCCACCACGTTCAGATCCACAATTCTAGTTTAAACTTTCAAGAGAGTTTATATACTTTCTGGTGCCAGGTTTCCCAGGATTTTTAGGAACTGATTTTAGTATATTTAGATCTCTACCCTTTTAAAATCTGTATTGTTGTTTTACTTTACATACTACTGGTGACACTACCAAAGAAGTGTGCAATCCATCTTGATTGGTTTCACAAATACCCATCAATGGAAACACCTTAAAATATTCTTACCTGCAGCAGAGGAGGCACTGAAGCAGTAGTAGGTGCACATATATCAGACCCTAAAATGTTTTATTTTTAAAAAAGTGTTGAAACAAATGTCATATAATTAAGTACAGTATATGAGATTTAGAATAAAAAGTAATGGCTAGATGGCTACTGTATCATACAGCAAAGAAATCCAGTTAATAAAAAACTCGAAACAAAATCAACATACATTCAGATTCTATGATAACTGCTTCACACACGTTCTCCCATGTGCATTTGCCAGCATGCAAGATCTTCTGACTCTATGGTTTGCTTTGGCATTTCCTCTATGGAGTGATTAGATTGGCCTCTATCCTGTTGCAGCCCTGCTGTCGTGGAAATCCCTTCCAAGAGAGGATCTTATCCATTTCTTCTCTCTTAGCCTAAAATCATTACTTAGGCAAGTAATGTTCTTCAAAAACTAAAATGAACGGTAGCACCCCTGATTTAGCCCTGCTATGCTCATGATCACTAATATTATTTTTCTTGTTTTGTTTTTGAAAAAGCGTTGGTTGTTGGTTGTTGGCGTTTTTTTTTTTTTTACAATTTTATAAACTGCTCCAGTATAACAGGTGAACAATGGCCTATCAACAGTTTTAAAACAAGAATAAATAATTGCAGAATTCAATCCCACAAATTAGAGCCGCTAAAATGTTTGAAGAGATTATGGAGAGATGAGACAAATTCAAAAAGTCAACATATCTGTTAATGATCATTGGCTCCCTCTTCAGGACCAATAGATAGCCCTACTTTAGTCAAGCCCCATTTTTTTATTTTCCTGGAGTTATCTGACTGGACTTTATGAGAAACAGGATGCTGGACACTTCCTGTTTTTCACACTGTGCTGCATTTCCCCCTTATTTATTTGACAAAGGAGATGGCTGACTTCACATGGTTTTTCAACCAATATAACCCGTTCAGTTTCACCAATACAAAGCAAAGCATTCAAACAGAAATACACAGCATTCGTTGATTTTTACCTGGAGGACTTGGGAGAGTGAAGGAATTGCTCCGAGATGGCGCAGGTGAAACACTGGGACTCAGTGCTGGGGATAGGCCTGTATTAAATAAATTCAGTTGACTACAATCATGCAATTCAGTCTTCTGAGCTAGTTCACAGTAAGGATGGAAGTCAGCCAACAGCAGACATCAGAATGATACCATGGCATCACAGAGAAATGGAAAAGGCCATGGGAGGGCAGAAACTGGGTGGAACAGACCACTACCACTACCACCATCACAAACCCTGCCATGTCCAGTGGGTCCTGCTAATACTATTGGCAGTGTTCCCCTCTGTAAGAAATGAGGACAGCAAGAAAACAAAAACAAAAATCCACTAAAAACATTTCTCAGTCACTCTGCCTTCAGTGGGGCAAGTAAAGGAACCCAAACTAAGTATGACTCACAAAGGCTTGGACACCATCACAGCTTATAATTTCATGCTACCACACCTACCTCCCCATTTGATGTAGGCATGATGCATCTAGGAGACGAAGCCCTAAATTACAACCCCTCCACATGCACAATCTCAGAATGGTTTCTTTCCGTGCAGACCTACTTCAAGCTTGTCCCAACACAAGGCCCAGCACACTAAAGGATGTAATTAGGTGACCAGTGTCATTAGGCACTGAAAACATGCAAATGTTCTGTTAAGGGCTTTTCACATTGCCCAGAACATGCAGATTAGCTTCTCTTGATTTATGATTTGCCACTGGAAGGCGAATATAGGCTTTACTTAGGATTGCTCAATCAAAAGGTTTGTTGGGATTGTGCCCTGGAATATTTAACTGATTTAGGCTTCTTAATGACATGCTATCTACAGTATAACATATTATTCAACCCTAAAATCAGTGGGATTGGTGCAACAGGGATTATTCCACAGACCTGAAATTCAAATCACCAATCCTTTAATTGCCTTCAAAGCAGGTCAGTGTCAGTAAATTCCTTTTCTGTACAAATCCACTAATCATCCAGTTTACAGGCTTGTGGAATACAAACGCCATTAAAAAAGCAATTCTGAGGAAGGAATTCTCTCCATTCTATGCAATCATTGGGGGGGGGGGATATTTCCTGACATTGTATCACATCTTCTGAAGAAAAAAGAACTGATGAGGATATAAGAAAAAGAATATGAAGACTGAAGAACTTTTTAATCCCCAGAATAATGTCTGGGCCAGGCTGACAACATGCTTATGGATTTGAGGCCACAACACACTGGTTTTTATGTGTCTTTTGTAAAACTGATGGCATGTGCCACATGCTTATGACCCGTTTCCCCAAGCATGGCAATACAGAGCACCTACCTGTGGGAGACTCCGAAAGGCTGCTTCTGGATTTTCTCCCTCTGCGAGAGAGAAACCGCTCGCTCACCCTCTTTGCTTCTTCCAACAATTCAAGATTCTTCTTTTTGTCTTCATCAGAGATTTTAAGTTCAGGCAGCTCATCATTTACTAGGTCAAATACATGACCTGTGTCATCTAAAACTCAAAGTACATCACATATTACAACTTATATAAGGAAATGGCACATTTAAGGTTGCTTTACATTTTTGTGCCAGGCATAAGAATTTGACTTTACAGAAAATATTTTACTCTTGGATGGACACCTAGAAGAGGTTTGAGTGGTGAAGAGGTTTGAGTCCATTAGTAAAGCTGAGAGCAATGCCTGTCAGGAGGCCTGATTTCATTATGAGCCTGGACTCCTTGAAGGGTTATCGAAGGCAGAATGCTCACAAGTGGTCCCTAGTTAAAGCCCAGGATGAACCTAGCTGGCATTTAAGCAGGGGAGCTAGTTTTGCTATGCACTGAGTTTTCCTGGACAGAAAGTTTCTAATCCTTGATCCCACTACATCTGTAAATAATGCAATCCACTGACATATCTTGTGTCTTCAGTAAGATGTCATATAAATGTCTGAAGGACATTGTAGACTGAACTATTCCCTTTTATTCCCTTTTATATACTATCATAATAAAATATTAAAAGATACTAGAATCATCAAAATCTTACAAACACAGACACACACCTTCATGCATATCAATCTGTTTTTACCAGTTCTTGAAATTCTATCAACAGATTTGCATACATAAATTTAAAGGAAGAACCGTATTAAATGTTTCATACCTACAGATGTCAGCGAGGTAGCTGATGTCCTAGCATGTCTGCTAGAATGGCGCTGATGAGGACTAACAGGTCTGAAAGGAGAAAGACACAGCAGAAAGGAAGTACTGAGCAAAGCAATTTTTAAATACACAAGAGTTATTAGCACTAAACTGATATGTATGATGTGGTTTTCAAAATTATTCCCCCACTTGTTAATTAAATGACTGAACAACAACATATTGCTGTGGGCCATTTGTATGGGCCTTGATGTTTGCATTATGCTTTTCATTATTTATTCTGATGCACATGGAACTGGCACAGGAACTTGCTGTTCCTTCGGAAAGCAGCACAGTCACTGGAAATTGACAGTGCTACTCTATTTGGCTGTATATTTTAAGGACTGCATACTGGACATTCTCTGATCAAAGATGAAATGACTTGATGCAAATTTCATAGAATCATAAAATCGTGAAATGGAAGGGGCTGCCAATGAAGTTTTGTATTGTTATTTTAAATCAAGGGGTATTAAGAGCTGTTGTTTTTAACCACTATTGTTTCTTTGGTTTCATGCACCTAGCCCAGAGAAATGCTTCCAAGTGTAGACTAAGTTGCCATTCTGTTGCAGTGAAAAGGCATAAGATGACGACAAGAATATTTTCTTTGCCTATTGTAAGAACCCAGGCAATAATTCTGTGCCCAATTATGCAAATATCCTGTATTACCAAAGAAGACTTAAAAAGCATAAATATACATGTTTCTCAATGACTCAGATATACATGGTTTCTTGAGTCTTTATCAAATGTAATACTCCTATATTGCCACTGTTTCTTTTTCATGGAAGTTCATCTCCCCCCAAAATACTCTTCTAAAGTAAATACTGTCTAATCTAAACTTTCCCATTGACCCACTCCCTATTGACCCTGTCTCACCTTCCCCCCTCTCTTCCACCCCCTAACCCCAATCTGGTGTCTGTTTTATTTATTTATTTATTTATTTATTTAAAGACTTATATCCCGCACCATCTTCCCTAACAGGAAGTCTCTTGAGGAATTTTTACTACACAGCCCTAAAACTACACCAACCATATCACTACTTGCAAATGTACGTACGTCCAGCAACCCATTCTGTGTAACACTTCTGTACTACCATTTTTCTGTTTGCCTCTTTCTTTTCTCCATTATCAACAAACCCAGCTGCCACCACAAGAGCTGCACAGCTTGGGGGTGCTCTTGAACTCGTCCTTGAGCTTGGATGCCCTGGTCACGCCTCTGGCTGGGAGTGCATTTGCACAATTAAGGCCAGTACGCACCTTACACCCGTTCCTTGAGAAACCAGCTTTGGCCGTGGTGACACTTGCCCTAGTGACATTACAGCTAGACTACTGTAATGCGCTCTGTGTGGGACTCCCGATGGAAAGTCTCAGGAAACTTCAATGGGTCCAAAATGCAGCAGCCAGACTGCTGACTGGGGTGGGGTACAGAGATCATATTACACCCCTATTAAAGTAGCTCTACTGGCTACCAATCAGCTATTGGGCACAATTCAAGGAGCTGACCTTGACCTACAAAGCACTGTATGACCTGGGTCCAAGCTACCACAAAGATTGAATCTCACAGTATGAACCAGCTGAGGTGTTAAGGTCATCAGGAGAGGCCTTTCTCTCCATCCCACCACCCTTAAAGGTACGTCATGTGGGAACACATGAAAGGGCCTTCTCAGCTGGCAGCCCAGACTCTGGAACACCCTTCCACTGGAGGCCAGGACTGCCTCATTTCTGGTGTCTTTCCAGAAACAGGCAAAGACCTTTCTCTTCAGGCAAGCTTTCCCTGAATGATGGACTACCTATTATGTGTCTTTCATATGACTCTATAGGATCACATAAACCTTGTGTTTATAAACACTTATAACCTTGTGTGATGACATTGACACTATGTTTTCAATGCTAGTTAGTTTCCATCACTCATAACATTACACAGAATTTTACTCTCCTTTTAAGTGCTCGCACTCTCTTGTAGCTTTAATGTAATGTTGTCTTATAATGTTGTAAGATGTTCCTAATGTTGTAAGATGTTCCTCAATTCCCTGTTCTCAATACTTGAATATGTCTTAATTGCACTGAACTGTATATGATCCCTCATTATTGTAAGCTGCCTTTTCAAGGAGAAAGGCGGGGTAAAAATACTCTTAAATAAAATAAAATAGGCAAAAACTGCCTGCAACTCCCTTCCCTCTCACATCATCTCTTAAATTTTCCCACACCCTTAACCTCAAATGAATTCCCCCACACCTCTACCTCTTCCTTTTCGTCTTCCTCCTCCCCTCCCCACTGTCACTCAGATGGGGAATGGTGTCTGTCTCTTTAGGAATGTTTACAACAGAGCTTACATGCAAATATACCTACACACAACAGCCAATGAATATTTGGTATGATATGTATATTCCATTACATATTATATTGCAGACCTTCCCCCGCTGCTATATGTCTGCAGAAGTGGATGTGTCCACAAATCATTACATTAAAATATGAAAGTTAAGTCTTTAAGATGCCTTTTGGTTTGTTTTATTTTTCTTTGCCTTGGAGGTCTCTCCACAAACACCTGCCTCAAAGCACTACTTTTTTCAGTGTTCGGTCAAGAAAGATTCACCTTTTAGAACATCATCACCCACAACTGAACCAAAGTCTGATTAGATACAACTAAATTAACTTAAAAAACAAAATCAAACATCTTTCTCTCCACCTAAATTTGGAGTGTGAGATCTTTAAAGTGCACATTTGTCTTTTTCTTATGTAACTCCATGAACAACCAATGCAGTAATGTCGCAACAACAAAAATAATGTTTTCATATTTTACCTGAAAGCTGGATTTTTCTCTCTTTCTCCATCAAGTGTAACTGTATATTCTGGAAGGACTATTGATGGTGCTTTGCATGCTGCTGATTCAGATTGGGACTCCTGAATATGTTGGAATAAAAACACAGCTTAGAAATGGAAATTAGGAAATAAAAATGTACCAAAGAAGAACTACAATGAAACAGTAGACTACTGCCTTGTTTTTCACATGAAAGCATAGATGTAACTTATTCCCAGGTTTTGCACAGTTCTAGTTGTTTAAACACCTGCAGACTCCAACAAATTGCAACATGAATCTTTATCCAATTCTTGATAAATCACAATTATTCTGCAGGTTCATAAATGCCTGAGATATTTGAAATCTGATTTCAAACCAATTAAGGACCTGCAAATAAGATCAGCAATGTCATTATCAATACAACATTGTGCTTCTCATGAGAACAACCTTGTGAATCAGAGAGTGAATGTGAATCCATTTTAGTGTGGTATTTGTTAGTTTCTTTTAAAATATTTGTACTTGCTGTTTTAGCTTTTAAATATTGTATTTTACTGATGTGAACCGTCCTGGATTCTTTCTAAGCACAAAGGTGAAGTAACAATATTTTAAACAAACAAACAAACAAACAAACAAACAAACAAAGTTCTCTTCCACAGATTAGCGACACCCATGCATTTCTGTGTATGCAAGAGTTGCAGTACAGTAGTTATGATAACCTTTACATGGGTTTAATAATTTTCAGTTCTTACTCTGTGATCCAGTCATTTCAGCCAATGCTGTGAGAAAGGGAAAACACATTAGATGAGGCTATATGACCACACTGGCTCTTTTGTGTGGGCTGTTTTGACCTAAATAGGGCCACTTGAGGTCAGAGGGAGGAGTGATATGGCATTTGGCATAATCCTCTCCACCCAAGGCATAACAACCTCAAGCAACTGTCCATTTCGTACTGCGGTCATTTGTCAATTGGACACCTTCCCTTTTTAACTGAACACTGTCAATGGAAGGGGGAAAGAGGGCAAAAGACATATAAGAAAACAAACAAACAAGGATCAGCAGCTTAAAGTTGCAAAGAAACTCCTTCTCTGCTGCTGTGCAAGGAAATCAGAAAGAAGATGGTGATAGAGAGTCAATGAATGAGTGATTTCCGCCTATTTCCTCCTGCATTGGGAGAAAAAGAAGGAAACATAGAAAGGAAGTGAGGGAAGACAAGCAGGAGAGAAAGAAGGGAAAAACCACAACACCCAGGGAAAAGGATTTGGGTGGATCCCTGCCCCCCATTGTTATGTCGATCTATGTATATGTGTGTGAGAGAGTATACATCAGGCATGTCCAAACTTTGGCCCTCTAGATCAGTGTTCCCCAACCCCCAGGCCGCGGACCGGTGCCGGTCTGTGGAGCAATCCGCACCAGGCCGCCACCCGAGGAACTTCAAATCATTTCACTGTGGCGGCGGCCCGGCTCCCGGAAATGATTAAGGGACCCACGGGCTTGAGATTGAGCAGGCGGGTTAAGGTGGGGAAGCTACCTTTTGGGCGCATGCATAAAAGCAAGGCGAGCGAGGCAGAAGAAGGGGAAACAACCCACCCACCCTCCACTTCGAACCATCGAGTGATGGAGAAGGGGTAGCCCAGAGCGCCTCCCAAACTGGGAGAAGACGACGAAGGCGGCAGTCAAGCGTTAACGGCCGCGAGCTCAGTTCTTCCCGCCCGCCTTGGGGTGAGCGGAGGGAGGGAGGGAGGGAGGGGGGGGGCGTCTCAGGCCGGGCCTGGTGTTGGGGATGGGGAAGAAGAAGAGAGGATGGGACGGGGCGGCCCTTTGGTTTGGAGACCGGATTCCCTGGCTGGCTGGTGTGTGTGTGTGTGTGTGTGTGTGTGTGTGTGTGTGTGTGTGTGTGTGTGTGTGGGTGGCTTTGATTTATTTATGTGTAAATTTAATTCGAAGCGTGGCCTGGGCTCTTTGGGAGCGGGCGCGTGGCTGGCGCTTGAGGGGGGGCTTCTGCTCGTGCTTTATTTCCCCCCCGTCCCCGCCCCAGTCCCAGCCCTCAAGAGGGGGAGCCCGGTGGACGCAGAGGCTCGAAGAGGAGGAGAAGTGGGGAAATGGCCTCTCCCAGTGGGGGTTGGCGGGTGTGTGGGGGTGGGTGGGGTGAGGTGGAAGGATTCGTCCTCTGCCGGTGGGGAGGCTACGGGGTGAGGCTGGTGGCGGGTGGGGGCCGGTTGGGCCCGTCGAGGCAGGCCCACAAGAGGAGGAGCGGGGGGTGGGTGAGGTGGGTGGTTGGGACTCGGAAGGCAAAGGCGGTTTCGGAGACGAAGGAGGCGGGGGGAACGGAGGTGCTCTCATCTGGTTTCTGCCGGTGCGGGATGAGAGGAGCCCGACGGGAAGGCATGCGCAGCTGGGGGGGGAGAAAAAAAGGGGGGATAATGTTTTTTTTATTTATTTTGAATATTTTACCCCACCAACGTTGGCATCGGGAGCCCCCAGGGGATGGGGGTTTGGTGGGTTGAATTTGGGCGGGAGGCGGTTTTCCCTGGGCAAACATGAAGGCATGTTTAAATACAATTAAATTAAAATTATTAAATCAAAACAAGCGGGCCATGGAAAAATTATCAAACATTTACCGGTCCACGGTGATAAAAAGGTTGGGGAGCACTGCTCTAGATGTTTTGGACCACAACTCCCACAGTCCTTTGCCATTGGAAATACAGGCTTGGAATTCTGGGAGTTGTGGTCCAAAACATCAGGAGGGCTGAAGTTTGGTCATGCCTGGTATACATGCTGAGCAAGGCAAAGAGGGCCATGAGAAGGCGGCAAATGGCTCAAGTAGCCACCAAAGGAAGGCACTAAGAAGACCTCACTAAACTGAAGTGAAATCATTATTTTGGCTTGTGTTAAACCATCATTGATCCATCAAATCACTTAGGTTAATTTTTTTAAAAAAACTTTTCTTCACCTTGCATAGAATGCCAATTGAGAAACTGCCCATAGCCATGGTTTTGGTTGGTGCTTCACTCAAAGGGAAATATTTTTTTAAAAAAATTAAGTCATTCTGCATAACAGTGATGGTCTAGCAGAGTCAATAATAATTTCACTTCCTCTGCCCCTCCACCGAGCAGCAGGGGAAGTGTTCATTTGTTGATATCCTGAAGCGGTTCAATTATTAAGCCACTTCACAATACTAGACATCTTTTATAGAGGCAAAGCTCAATTTTAATCCTTTCTCAGCAAGCCCAAACTCTGGGAATGGACTAAACTGGAGCATACCCACTTGCACCAAAAGAGTAGAAGCATAACATGTGTGGATCGGGAAGCTCTGTGGCCAAATTGCTCTAGCATTTACAACATGTCCTGTAGTTGTCAGAAAAATTAGCAAACCCATCCACCCCCACAATGCACCAAACAGAGATACAAATGGTGTCTGAAAGAGCAAATTAGCAGTGTAGAAAATGAGCAGTGACCAGCAGTTAAGGGAGATTAAGTAGTTAAATTGAACTACTGATTTCCCCCACAATACTAGTTTCTCATAACAAATAATTTTAAACATTCCATTCCTGACTGGCAAAAGATTCGGGCATATAGCGATATGTAAAACAGAGTAAAATGAAAAGTATTGCTTTGATCTGTGTTGTGTGCCTCTCAACAGACTCATGTTAAACTTCTGCACAAGTGAGTTGTTTATCTTGAATCAGGAAACTAGCCCTCAGCACAAAAAGTGTAATTATGTCAGAATGCATGACAAATCACTGCAGGGTTCAATATTTTCCTATGATGTTAAAGTAAAGGAGCGGATGTTTTTATCCAGCATGTAGAATACTATGTCCTAGGTTTAGAAGACAATGATAAAATAAAACTGAATGTGCCAGATATACATTGGTTTTAAAGTTTTCAACACATGTCAGAGAACAGAATGATCTGTTTTGGCTTTAAAGCCAGCTGATGAAATAAATGCTAAGGATGCTGATCTAAAGGCTTGTAAATTTTGGCTTGCATTTATTCAACTGTGCGTTTTAGTAAAAGGTCTTTCAAGCATTCTATGCATATCACCCAACAAATATTATTATTAAACACCCAACAAATATTATTATTAAACAATATATTATCATTGAGGGGCAATTAAAGAGCTAAGAGTACCTGTAACAAATGATCACCAAGCCAGTACACCCTCTTCTGTATGCATCAAACATTGTGTGATATGTTGGCATTGTAAAAAATGGACTGGTTCTGCGATGAAAAGCCAGACAATATGGATCTCCCCTGCCTTTTTAAAAGGGTATCTACAACTTGAGTGGCTGCCACTACTACTACTTAATTTTTATCAGAACTAAGAATTCCTTTTTACATTGTTTCAGGCAGTGTTGGCTGTTCACGAAACATTTCAAACACTGCCCCCTGTAATCTGACTGAATGTGGAAAAGGCACAAAAGCAAGGGATAGTCTGCTCTAAATGTATCCTCACAACAGACATTGCTTCAGGACCAGAAGTGGTTGAATCCTAAACAGAACAAATTGTGAAACACTTACATCTATGTAATAGCAGCCACTTCTACTAGGTTCTTGACCATAGCTCTGACTACAGTTTTTTAAAAATGAAGTATGCATTCCTATTCAGCACAAAAAGTAAATATGGACAGATTACAGGGTACACTACATCATGCTACACAAATTCCAATTTATTTTCAACATGGATTATACTGTAGAATTTTAAGACTGATATATTCAACAGTGCAGATGGAAGAAGTCGGATTTCTATCAATATCTCCTGTTTTAGTACCATTTAATACAGCTTGCCTTCTGTCATCCTTCTCCAACCTAGCACTCTCTCAATCATGTGATGGATTAAAGCCCCCATGTTCCAAGCATAATAGGAGTGGGGCCCCACTACATCTGGAGTGCAGCAGATCAGGGATGTTGTTACTAATGTTCTCCTCACCATTTAATATGATATGGAGAAAACGTGGAATGTTGTAAAGTCACAGAAATGACTAATGGCGACATCCAAGCATGGTTTTAAAACACACCAAGGAGAGTAAAATATTTGAAAGCTTTATCAGGAATCTTCAATGGCAGTAGACTGCTTACTTTGACTGGAGAAGACAAATGGAGTGCTGTGTCTCAGCTGGCTGTCCTGCATCTTCAGGGTGAGTTGGCATGATGGGAGGTGAAGGGCACGCTGGACTAGAGAGACCATGCACTGATGAGAATGTCTGGTTCACATTAACCTCTGAAGATAAGCCGTGTGGGGTCCTGTGCTCCCAAGACTATAAGAGTTGCCAAAAGTACAAACCAAATCCATTAAAAGTCCAGGCTGTTAACACTGGGATCACTTTATAATAACAAGCACCAATAAAGTTTAGAGCAACAACTTATGTTTCTCCTTGTGTTTTATTAACTAGGGCTTTCAAGGACTAACGTAATATATTATAGTAAGGACATTAGGATCAGCTTTTTCCCCAACATTCCTTGAATTACTGCACGAAAGGTCTCACTGATGTGTTTTAGAGTGCTTTCTTTTCAAATTCAGTGTATGTCTTCAGAATCCCCAAGAAAATAAAATCCATGGCTAAGGTGAGCTATGTTGCAACCATAGCATTTGTAGAAAACATTTATTCATATTTTACATGGATGTAGGTTTGTCTACATGTTTCATGTACACATTTCTGCAAAAGCACTGGCCAAATTTCTGCAAAAGTACTATTACCTTAATTTAGAAGAAGAAACCGGTATTGATTAACTACCTTTGATAACTGACTGATAGGCCAGGGATATGCATTGAATTTTGACAAATCCTGACCCAAAAACAACTAGTGTTGATTTGGATAGGGTTAGCAGATGACCACATTAAAGCAAATCTCTTCCAGTGAATCCATTGCAAAACCAAATGCTCTTGAAGTCTTGTTGGCCATCTGGATCGTCTACTTTTCCCCTAAGCTCTTCATTCAAGGGACAAGAGAGTAACTGTGACTGGAAGCTCAAGTTTCTAGCCACAGTGAATGGCTGATGAGGCCTTTTTAGGTGTAGTGCTTATGAGGACAGATTTTGAAATGCTGGCTGGAATCCTGCTAAGGAAATACCTCTTTCATAAAATGACCACTTGCCTAAAAAGGACTCCAAAATTCATTAAGAGAGGAAATTTTGAGCAGCAGCCTAAAAAACTATCAGTTGTTCTTTTGTGAGACCCCGTACTGTTGGAATTAGACGAAAGGGCCAGGTTATAACACAGAATATGTCTTTTTTTTTACAGTGGCCCACTTTTAGACTTCACTTCCAAGATAAATGTATCTGATAGTCCAGGACTGTTCAGCTTTAAACAGGCCAAGGTCTACTTTTTCCGGCCCAAAATACTTGAGGGCTACTATACTAAAATCTCTACTTACGAATTTTATCTGTTCTGAGCACATGCTCATAAGTAAAAACTTTTGTAATTAGAGTAGCAGTTTCCCATAGGAATGCATTGAAAACCAATTAATATGTTCTGGAGGGAACAGATATCAATGCGCCATGGCCCTTGAACTGCTCCACTCGGATGAGACAGGGAGGGGTGGAGAACTTATCCCCTCACTTTTTTATTGATGGCCGGCGGGCTACTTTTGAACCCTTCACAGGCTACCAGTAGCCCACGGTCTACCTGTTGGGCAGCCCTGTGATAGTCAAATCTTTCCAGTCGTTGCCAGTATATTTACTAAGGTACTGTTTTGACTACAATTATGAATGTTTCACTTTCCTTTTTTTCAAAAAGTAAAACTTTTTAGCTACTGAGTAATATTCCAGTATGCTATAATTTTCTCACAGTGTTTTAATACACTTTCCTCCTTTCTCAGTTGTCATCCCTGTGAGACCCAGGCAACACCTGTGGCAGCATTTAAACCATGTTATTTCTATCACTTAATAAGCACATGCTCAGCTAGAAAAGTAACTAAATGTTCCGATTATGCTACCCAAAAGAATAATGTTAAAACTAGCCAAGTGACAATTGTATTTTGTTTTATTTATTTATTTATTTATTTATTTGGCTTATATCCCACCCATCTTCCCAAGGGAACTCTTCATTACTCTGGGGAGGAATTTACTGGTTGTTTGTAACTAATCACTTACAAGTTCTGGATTTTATATTACTCTGTTTTAAATTTTGTGATATTTTACCTCCTCTTTCATATTATAAAGTTTCATATTTAGGAAACGTGCAATGTTTTGTGGTTTTTACGGTCAATTTAAGAACTTCCTGTCATTGAGCTTGGGATTTTATTTCTGTATCACTGAGCCTGGGATCTTATTTTTTCCCACTGAAATCAATGTACAAAAAATCATGTCCTCAAAAGTTCCAAAGGACTAAGGCATACTGTTTGTATGTCAGTGCCATCAGCATCACGTGCAGAAAGTAATCTTTATTAAAATTGTGATAGTTCCAATCATTAACAATTTGCATGGCCCATAGACCACTCCCCTCCCCCACTTTCTTCTGCCTGTGGCCTCTTTCTCCTGCCTTTCTTTGGGGGGGGGGATACTGTACTGTGTTTTCTGTTAAGTCTCTTTCTGGGGAAAATATGTTTTCAAAAGTCTTTTCAAATGAATAAAACTTCATTTTCAGAGTATTTTCTTTATTTATTTATTTATTTATTTATTTATTTATTTATTTATTTATTTATTTATTTATTTATTTATTTTATTAGATTTATACCCCACCCATCTTCCCTAAGGGAACTCTGGGTGGCTTACAGGACTAGAAAACACAAGATATACAAATCACAATCTTCAACAAACAGCAAAATTAAAAACAGTAAATACAAATATAAAATCACGAACACCCTATGTTAGTAATTATTTTATTTAACTTTACTCTTGGGAAGTATTTAACATCCACAGTAGCACACTTCAATTAAAACCATGTCTTTTGAGTGTAGAAAAATAGAGGACAGAAATAAAATGGGTATCATTACCATATTGATGTCAATGTATTCTAATTTGTTTTACAACTTCATTCAGTGATTTCATAAGAGATAAAACAAAACAGTGGGGCTCCTACACAGATGACACAGCATCACACAGAAAATCTCTTAGACCACTTTTGGGGAGGAGCACCCAAGTACAGGAAGAATCCCTATTTTGCACAGTGGACTATCTCTTCAGGACTCTATAGCTGATGGCTTGCAAAACTGTTGAGAGTTCAAGGAAAATGAAGAGTTATATTTCTCTGTTTTGGAATGTTTTGTCTCCAGCCATGAGAATCAATGGAAAAAGTTTAATTAAGCAGCACTGGAAGATCCAGGAGAATACTACAGTGGTACCATGGTTTAAGAGTACCTTGGACTGTAAGCATTTCACAAACGGAGCAATTTTTAGTAAAAATTTGCCTTGGTTTGCGAGCATTGCTCTGGTTTACGAACAAGGCTCAACTCATTGCGGGCCCTGTGCTGCCTGGAATGGATCTCTGGGAACATGTTGGGCTTCCAGGCCTTGGCGTGGACCAGAAGTGATTTCTGATTGACTGGAAGTGGCTTCTGGTGGACCAGAAGTGACCTCCAGAGGCCTGGGAATGCCTAGAATGGGGCTCCAGGATGAACTCTGGAGGTCACTGCAGCTCCCAGCTAAAGCAAATTCCCCCATAGGAAATAATGGAAACTGGGGCCCCAGAACAGATCAGGTAAGTTTCCATTATTTCCTATGAGGAAATTTGCTTTGATATATGAGTATTTTGGTTTATGAGCACCCTTCCAGAACAAATTATGCTCATAAATTGAAGGTACCACTGTATATGCAGATGTCTGTTTTATCAAATTCATAATTGGTCCTTTAGAAAACAGTCTTCTGGATGAACTTTCCTAAATGCATAAGGAATCACATTATACATGTTACCTTTAGGAAAGGCCCAATGGTAAAAAAAATATGTGTTCTAATCCTAGCACTCCAGACTGAAGGCAATACAGTTAGACTCAGGTATTTGCAGGGGATTGGTTCTGGGCCACCCTGTGGATACCAAAATCTTCGGATAAGAGCAAATGCTCTTATTCAGGAGTGGCAGTGGCAACAGGTATAGTGGGGCTGCTGGGGGTGAAAGCTTTTGCCCCCGACACCTCCAAATGTTGGGCAGTACAAAGGGCCGCTGACCTGCCCAGTGGGAGTGGTGGGGTGCTGGGGGTAAAAGCCATGCTACACGGCTTTTGTCCCTGGCACTAACCCACTCCCGCTGGTCAAGTCAGTGGGCCAGGCGGCAGGAGAGCGGGTCTTCACACCACCTGGTCTGCCATGATGATGCACCTTTGGGCGGCCCGGGTGGCATGAAGGTGCTCTCTCCTGCTTCCCGGTCCGCCAACCTGCCCAGCAGGAATGGGTTAGTACTGGAGGCCAAAGTGCTGCCCAGTCCACCACCCAGGCAGCACAGTGCAGCTTTCACCTCCAATACCACCCCACCCCCACTTCCCACTCATCACCAACCATGGATAACTGCCTCCATGGATAGTGAACTAATAGATACAGGGGTGGTACTGTAGTTAGGATAATGTGGATGTACATGAAAAATGTAATCAATTATATGTATATAATTCTGGCTCTCCTGTGGTATTCTTGGGACAAACAGAAATCCATCCAGTTCTAAAATAGTGTTCCATTGTGCAGCTGTCATTGATACTGGGCAAAAGTAGTGAACCAAAAAGGAAACCCTTTTGAGTTAATGGGGCATTAAATCTAAGGAATGCAACATTCTTCATTTAACAGAAAAAGCATTTTATAAATTGTAAGACTTTGGTTCAGATTACATATCTTGTAAATTGATTAAGATAATAAAACCATGGCTCACCACATTTTGTCCTTCTAATGTTAAAATTAAATACAATACCAGGGTTTTAGTTCTTTATTGTTCCAGAACCTAATTGTTTAAAATACAGAGTCAGAGGATTAATCCTGACCCTCAAAACTCTGATCTCATTGCTGAATCAAAAAATATTCTGTATTACTGAGAAGTTTAGAGATTACAATACTCAGGAAGTGATGTTTTAGGAATTCTATTCCATAAAAGGAAAAACTATTTAGAATGCTTGGCTTTCAGAACTGTTCCCTTCTTACAGTACATTTGATCCTAACAGGAACAGTTGTGTACAAATAATTGGTAAACTTACCTTCTGAAGTACAGCTGAATACCTTGGCAAATAAAGGTATTTTATTCCATCTTCACTGTTAGATTGGCTGTTAACCTCAGATGCTCTGCATTAAAAGAGAAAGACATGAGTACAAACAGCTCAAAAATAGTTTTCTAAAGTATCCTGACACTTCTATTCCCTCTTTGAATATAGCATATGTACAACATTCTACTCTCCTTGTGGCATCACCATTCTTCCTTAGGAGGTACGTACAATTTTAAACATAACATTTTAAATTTTTGACTCAAGGACCAATTATACCAGCTTGTTTTCAGACTGAAGAGAGAAAACAGCCCTCAACTTCTTACCCATCACATTGGTACTATCAGTGACCATTTTAAGGAAGGGGGTAGTTCTAAAGATTGGAGAAAGAAACAAGAGTCTGAGACCTCTTATCTTTCTTAGAGTCCATATCCTGTATTGCGCTGAATTTAACTCCCATGTTATATTGCTCCATTTTATTTTTTTTTTTTTAACAAAGGATAGGATATATTGACAAATGTTTTGGCTGTGGAGTGATTTTCACCATTTTTTCATCAATTTTTTATAATTTACTGCGTAACAAGACCACAGCCTGAAAATGGAATCATTTGGTACATCCTCTTCTTAAACTTGGAAATAAATGAAAAAAATATTGAGGGTGATGTAACACTACCTAAAGCTTTCAAGTCAGGTTTTAACTGTGCATTTTTATAGTATCAGTATCTTGTGGATATTTTGTATAAAGAAAATTTGTTATGATTTGGCCTTGTCTCTCAGTTTCCCTGGACTACAGCTGGAAAAAGAATTAGATGAAAGAAAAAGCAGGTGAAATGAAAATTATACAGTGGACCCTTGTATAACAAACAGCTTGTATAACATATAATTTGTACAACATAAAAAATTCCAGAGATAGGGGAAATTTGCTTAGCATAATCGCCTATGGGGAGAATCTGTACAACGTAAAACTGGGATCACTCCATTTTCAATGCATTCCTATGGGAATTTGTATAAAGGAAAATTTGTTTAACATAATTTCATTTGGAACGAATTAATTCCTTTATACAAGGTATCACTGTAGTAGGAAAGAGAAGAAGACCACACCACAAGTCCCCTCATTTCCCCCTTTTACAAAGAGACCACACACACATGTTTGTTCATTAGTTTTATCACTAAAACTATAATACTATATGTCTGACATAACTTTCCAATAAGGACTTACAATTACAAATTAGTCCCACCTGTTTGTGTTTCCCTATAAAACACATAACACCAAGTCACAGACAAATAGTACAGTAACAAACAGCCAAGAGTATATAGATTGCTTATATAAGCCAAAATCCTGCTGCATATATTAGATCAGGTACAAGGGAGATGATGTCACAGGGGAGCAGATTACTAGCAATTATAGTGTTCTGTTTTCACCTTTGATTTGCGTGGCTCATATGCAATATTATTGATTGGAATATATCAACTTCCTTATGCTGGTGTAATTGATGCCATATAATTTGAGCCATAATGTTAACCTGCAATACTGTAAGGTATAGTATCCAGGGAGATTTTGGGACTGTGGAAGAGACAGACTCCAACTCAGTATGTCATTGTTGTGGTGATGGCTATGTGATGACAAGTTGCCTCTGACTTATGGCAACCCTATGAATGAGTGATTTCCAAAATGTCCTCCTGACCTCAACAGCCCTGCTGGCTCCTGCAAACTCAAACTGGTGATTTCTTTGATGGAGCCACTCCATCTTGTATTTGGTCTACTTCTTTTCCTTCATTCTGCCCCATCATTATTGTCTTTTCCAGAGAATCTTCCTTTCTCATGATGTGCTCAAATATAACAGCCTCAGTTTCAACATTTTTAATTCAGAGAATAGTTCAGGCTTAATTTGTTGCAGGAGCCAATTGTTTGTCTTTCAGGCAGTCTGGAATATCCACAAAGCTCTCCTCCAGAATCCACATTTCAAATGAATTATTTCCCCCTCTCAAATTCCTTTACTATCCAATTTTTACAGCTATGTGTGGTGACTGGAAATAGAAGAGAGTGGAGGATCTTGGTCTTCATATGATCTTTTTTTAATTCCCTCATTGCTGCCCTTCTGATTTCTTGACTGCAGTCTCTATTGGGATTAATAGTTGAACCAAAGTATACAAAATCCCCAACTATTTCAATTTCTTCAATGCCAAAATTAAAGTTCTGTAGTTTTTCTGTGATCTTGATTTTGATCTTAATGTCCAGCTGCACTTTCTTCTTTCTTTTATCATAAATGATTTCAAGTCATTGCTGCTTTCTGCCAGTACGATGATGTCATCTGCATATCTTAAATTACTGATATATTGTCCACCAATTTTCACCCCTCCTTCACCTGAATCTAGTTTAGCTTTCTGTGTTATATATTCTGCATATCTTTTGCAACAGGTAAGGAGATAAAATGTACCCTTGCCTATAGGAAACCTGTATACCTCTCCACATTCTGTCTTAATGGAAACTTCATGTCCACAATACAAATTATGCATCCAGATAGTTAAGTGCTAAGGCACACAGATTTCTTTCAGAAGTCCAAGGCTTGCTACAGTCTATACAGCATAGACTGATGTTCTTCTGAAATTCTTGGATGTGCTCCAGTAGCCAGCAGATATTTGCAATGCGGCCTTGAGTACTTCTTCCTTTTCAAAATCCAGCTTGAACATCTGGCATTTCTAGATCAGAAGTTAAAAGCTTCTATTGTAACACCTTGAGATTGTCTTTGCTTGCATGGGAAATTAGAGCAATGGTCCTATAGTTTACTTTTTGCATCATTATGGGTCATTATTTTGTTTTCTATGTTTGTTGGCAAATTCTTGTTAGGATTTTGAGATACCCAATCTCCATGGTTTGACATAGTTCTATTGTTATCACATCCATATTTCTTCCTAGTGCTTTCTTAAAGGGACAAATGATAGCAATGATTAATTTTCAAATATTAAAGATTCCCACTCACCCACCCAAAGTTTCCAAGCACCCAAATGTTTCCCCAGGACAAAATGAGTCTCTAGGGAGCCTTGATTCCTGGGGGAAAGCAGATGGAAACATAACAATGAAAAGTAATAGATTATAACATTATCAGCCTTGCATGTTTGGAACTATGCCAAAAAGATTTTAGATAAATTAATTATTGAATTTTCTATACTTGTAATCAAAAATATTAAAATGTAAAAGTGCTGAAAAATTACTGGTAACCGTATCTTATAATGCTATTATGCATCTTAATAATAGAAACAAAACCTTAAAAAGCAATTTGCAGATACTGTATATAATCTGGCTTCTCTTTTTCTTTGTGCTTTTTACATTTTGGAAAAAAAAACACCAAAAAATTGTTGCCTGGAAAACTGAATCCTCGTTGTTGTTGTTGTTGTTGTTGTTGTTGTTGTTGATTCAGTTTATAGCTACATGAAACACTTACATTCTCCCTTCATTAATTTTCAAGAATCTATGTTTTTTCTTAAAGGCACTGCCTTCTAGTAAAAATATTTCATTAGCACTAATATCCTCTCTGAGGTGATGGTTCCTGCTAAAATTTGTTGCTTACATCCAAGTAATTATATGCTAAAGTACAGATTCCAGAACCATCTAATTCTGAACATAAGCCAAGAAATGTGTGATTTAACAGACAGATCAACAAATCTGTTGTTTTCTCTTTCACCACACAATCGGCTGTGCCTCTCATTTCCTTTCCTTTTCCTTGTGTCTAGAGATGACAAATGTCATAATTTCTTAATTTCAGCAGCCTCCCATTTAATTGTCTCGTTTAGGAATATGACAGCCAAATAAAGATATGTGAGGTTGATAGATTCAGACCACCCAAGTTCAGAACAAAAGTTCACAAATTTTGCATGCAGAAATGACAGTGATGAAGAAAGACTGGGCAAAGTGATGAGAGGAACTAGCTGGGATCTCTTCAGACTCTCCCTTTCTTGTGTCTCAGTCAATGAAAAGCACTGTTAAGGAGACAGTAGGAGGTAGGGAGTCAGACTAGTTGTTGGTTATAACAGTCAATATTGCTATCAACCAAACATTTGTCTTGATTCTATAATTAGCTAAAACTCCATCCAGTGTGACAATTAAAGAACCAGAAGACTAAAATATCCCAGACATCTCTTCAATTTCATTGACAACAGCAACAACTTGAGTGGGATGATGCAGCCTTCTTCTAACCATGCACATGCCAACCACAGGAGCTATGTGGCTTGACTGAATTGACCATATACTGCTCTTCTCATGTCCCCACCCCCAGCTTTTTGTGGGGAAACTTTAACAATAATAAAATACAAAATCCATTGCACGGTATATAGCAATATGCAAGATTTCACAGAATGATAGAACAGTAGAATTGGGCAGCACCTCAAGGGCTATCTGGTCCGCTTTCCTCTAGTATTCTTTATAAGGCCAGCATGATAAAGCAATTAAGATGAAGGCTGAAGCACAAGTCCAAAAAGTCTGTGATTAAACCTTGTTCTAGGATAGGGAGAGCAGGCTTGATGATTCACCGGTAGATGTGCAAGTATCATATGATGTTTTATAATTCTTGCTGGGATAAAGACAAAATGTTGGTCCTTATTTCTAGAAATATACACTATTATGTGTGGTGGTGGTGGTGTAGGTTTTCTTTTTGTAGGAGGGAAGTTTTCTTCCTTTACTTCTGTAGATGAGGCTCTGAATCACAATAACTCTGAGGTAATATAAGGGGTGCTGATGATCAAATTGGGCATGTCCAAAGTGGGCATGTCCCTTTTGGTGTGGACTGGAGTGGTCTAAATAGGATTGATTAAGGTGGCAGCGGAAGGCACGATAAGCCATTTGGTGCAATCCTTATGCCTAAATGGCATATTGTTCTCAAGTGACCATATCCCCAGTACCCTGAAGTTGCAATTATGTGCAAAACTAGAGTTTGAGAGAAAGGAGAGGGGGAGGGGCAATCAAGTATGCCAGAGAAGTGCAAGAGGCTGAGAATGAGAGAGAGGCCAGCTATATGTGGCAATGCAAAGGGAGATTTTTTTTTCAATTTAAATCAAGCTAAGCAGATTTTTTTAAATCAGTCTACTATCTCAACTCAGGGACATAACTCATGACAGCTATTTATAAGAATCTATCCGATCTCTCCTGATTTCAGAAGCTAAGCAGGGTCAGCCCGGGTTAGTACTTGGATGGGAGACCACCAGGGAATACCAGGTGCTGTAGGCGTCTGGAGTAGGAACTGGCAAACCACTCCAGTATTCCTGCCAAGAAAACTCCATGGACATGGATTCACGAAGAGTCGGCCATGACTGTAACGACTAGAGATGGGCACGACCAGGAAAAATTACGTTTCGAGTTGTCGTGTGTCGGAGCCGGCCCGTTTCGGCTCGTTTCCATTTGTCGTGAAATTTTTCAAAAATTTGTCATTTCGTTTGTCGTTTTTTCGTCTGTCGTTAGTACTGGTTTGGGGGGGTAGCGGGCTCCTGGAGGCACCTCTCTGGGGTGGGTGCCTCCTCTGGCCCGCTACAAAAGGGTACGCATAGCCAATTGGATATGCATACCAAGTTGGAGTGGCAGGCAGAGGCACCTCTCTTTCGGGTGCCTCTACTGTGACTCACTGGCATACGGTGCACATGGGCAGGGGATGGGGAGGAGGAACAAAGTGAGAGAGGACCCCTATGGGCGCCCTCTGGCTCACTAAGAAGGGAAGTGTACTTGCTGTAGTGCAATGCGAGTACACAGATCTGGCTTAGGGTTAGGGTTAGCGCAAGGGCTAGGCTTAGGGTTACGGGTAAGGTTAGGGTGAGTTAGTGGGGTGCACCTCTGGGTGCCTCTCTGACCCACTAAGAAGGACAGTGTACTGGCGTATGGTTTAGGGTTAGGGTTAGGGTTCAGGTTCGGGCTAGGGTTAGTGGGCTTTTTATGCCCGACTGGCACATCCCAGAAGTCTCGGTCAAAACCTGGCCAAGTGGCCATGCAATTGGTGGAATGGCTCCAAAAATTTGCATGGTCTACTCCCATGGCCAGCCCATCATTGCGCAGGGGTAAAAAAATAAAAATAAAATAAAATAAAATAAAATCAATGGAGACATTTTGTTGCAAGAAAAACCCACTGCTGCTACTGTAAAAATTCAGGCAGTTTTAAAATAGCTATTTTCGCATGTTTCTGTGGTGCTTTGGTGTGTTTTTGGACCACGATTTCAAAATAAATATTGCAGTCGCCCCATTTTGGATTCCCCACCCGCACCGCATGGCATGGCGAGTTGGCGAGACGACGAGGATGCCCCCCACCAGAGCAGCCCAGGACAGGAGAGGGGGGAGGCCGGGAAACCCCCCCCCAGAAACCACCCCTCTGGTAGGTGCCCTCACTCAGGCAGGCATATTTTCGCCTGCTTTTTTTGCCGGGAATCGGGTTTTTTTATTTGTAAAACTTTTTTTCTGTGCCGCTTGGCATCGCGATCGCTGCGAAGATGCCAGGAACGACAACAACAAATCAGACCCAATTTTTCTTTTTTCGGTTCGAGTTCGAGTTCTGACGGAGTAATTGTTGTTACCGTTTCCTTTGCTTAACGGAAACGAGGAACGGAAATGGTAATGAGAATTTCGCCAAGTCGTGCCCATGTCTAGTAATGACACAACACACACACACACACACACACACACACACACACACACACACACACACACACACACACACACACACACACACACACACACACACACACACACACACCCTAAAATTGCTTGGTATAGTTTTAGATTATTCTTCAACCACTTCAGCTGACGTTCTAAGCCAATAATTTTTTCCCAAAAAACATAACAAATCTGCTCAACTTTTTTGACCACCTCTTGTTCTTATTCTTTTCCCTCTCAATTTTCAGAGGACCAGTTTGGGGTTTCCAGGGTATCAGAGGATATCTTTGCAATATTTTTTGCTTCTTCATTAGCTACTGCACCTAGTGACCCTTCTTATTCTTTCCTTTATCCCACTTTAGGTTCTTCTCTTTTGCCTTTCTTGACCAGTTTGGTGAGGTGCTCACTTTCCCACTAGCAAATTTTCAGGTTCCTTTAGACATGCTTTTGTCCATTCCTTGTTGAAAAAAAACATCTCTTGATCTCTCTGTGCAAACTATCAATTTGTTTCCCTTCCTCCTTTTCTTTTCTAAACTGGTGGAGAGAGTAGCCCTTTCTCAACTGGCTCCTTACTTAGCTTCCCAAAATGCAATGGATCCATTTCAAACTGGATTTCAGGGTGGGTATTCAACGATGACTGCACTTTCACGAGTTCTGAATGTTGTCTTGCTGGCCAAAACTTAGCATCATTCATCGATGCTGGTGCTGCTTGACTTACCAGCATCATTTGATATACTTGATCAGCAAATTCTTTTGGCAAGGATGGCTTCCCTGGCAATCTCTGGAAATTCCATTTCCTGGTTTTCTTCTTATTTGTTAAATTGTTCCTTTTCAGTCTTAATGGGTACCAAATCTTCTCAATCTTTCCCTCTTACTGCTGTTGTCCCGCAGGGCTCAGTGTTTGGCCTAATTCTTTTTTCTCTGTACAGTACATGCTTCCCTTGGGTGCTGTAATGGCTAGCCTGGTTTTTCATTATCATACGCTGATGATGACACCCAAGTGTATCAGTCTTATCCTGAATTTCATGATGAGGTCTGGACTTCCTCGACCAGCTGTTTGTCAAATATTTCATTGGTGATTACCTCTGATCATTTGAAGCTGAATACAGACAAGACAGAAGCTTTTGGCTTTTCTCCCAGACCATCCTGTTTTTCTTTGACTGGCTCTCCATCCCTCCAGGGCTCTTATGTGTCTCCTATCTCAGAGGGTAGAGGGACCTTGGAGTCTTAGCAGATGGTCACTTGGGAATGTGGGAATGTGGGGATGGTCATTTGGGAATGTGACAGCCAAGTTATGTAATCTTCTTATGGCTAACATTCGCCAAATCTGTCATTTTTTTACTCCTGAGATTATCAGCTTCTTGTTCATGCCCTAATGATTTCACATCTGGTTTATTGTAACACCCTGTTGGCAGGTCTTCCTTCTTCTGCACTTCATCCTCTTACGTTGCTGCATAATAGTATGGTAGGAGCAGTTTTAAACCTGCTGCGTTATTCTCATATTTCCCAACATTGCAGGGCATTGCACTGGCTGCCTGTTAGGTCAAGGACATACCATAAAGGTTTATTTAAAGCATTACATTTTTCTTGCTGTAGTTATTTAGCAGAGCTCATGACATGGCACATACTTCTTAGGAGGACCTGATCTGAAGACTCTGGACTTCTATTGGTCCCTTGGACCAAAGTAGCAAACTTCAGGCTTAAAGCGTTCTCTCACTTTGCTCCAAAATTGTGCAATTCTCTACCCCAACACCTTCAGACAGAACCAGAGTTGTACAAATTTAAGCAAGGTTTGAAAATCTATTTGTTCAACTAGGAAACATGGGGCTTGATTATGTATTGGTGCAAATTTATTTTACAGTACTGTATTATTCTGCTTACTCTGTCTAAATGATAGTTAATTGTTAGTGGTGGACTCAGACAGATGATTTATACTGATGTATATTTTAATAGTATATTAATGTTATAGTTATAGTTTAATGTTATATTTGTATATTTTATGCACCACCATCTAGTTTATTTCATGATACTAGAAATGCAAACTGGAAGGACTCTTGGCAGCTTTGACAGCTGCAAGGCTCAATTTTAGTCCGCTTCCAGCAATTGCAAGCACCAGGAATGGACTTAAGAAGGGCACACTAACGTGCACCAAGAAATAGAAGCCCCTGACAGGGAGATCAAAAGAGGTGGATTGAAGTGCCCATGTGGATGTTTAGACAAAGTGGTCCACTTCCACGTGGTCACTGGAAAAAAGAGCAAACCAATCCACTCCTACAATGCACAAAATAGTGGGACAAATAGCATATGGACATTGACATGCTTGAATCTTTCAGGACTCTATCTGAATATAATGGAAGGGTGCCATCCTCGTGTTCAAGACCACTAACTTTTCCATGAAATAATTTTTTGCAGCAAAGTTGCCCATCTCATCTCTCATTTCTAAATCCCTTTAACGTTTATAAAAAATTAGGCATTACTGGTCCAAATACAGCATCTCAGGAAAACCACCAGTATATGATTACACTATGATAATGTTTGCCCATTCCCTAATTTTTATTCTTTAACTATTCATTTATAATCCAGACAATTTATTTTTATAACACCATTATTGAAATATACATATTCCCTGTCTGACAGCGGAACAGTACATGGGTGCATTATGAATTACCATTGGAGCCTACTGTGGGTTCCATACTGATTTGAAATCAGTAGGGAGGGGAAGTAGGGAAGTATGGTACAATACCTCTTTATCTTTTGTATACCTTTTGCTTCCCAGACATCGCTCTATGTTCCAATGTTGCAAGATTTTATTTTTGCCTTATTAACTCAACATTTCAGCCTTGCCCCATTTAATGGCTCATTTCTCTTACAACATTGCTAAAGTGGAATTTCTAATAAGTTTAATAACTCTTTTAAACTAAACATTTTCTGTTGGGCACATTAAATGTGATCTTAATACCTAAGATAAACTATTTATTGCAAAGGACTTCAACTTTACAGGCCATTTTATTACAGGCATCTGCATGCAAGAAAAATAGTTCACTTTACCTTTTAATGCTTTTCCCTTGATCTGTTTTGTAGGCATGCTTTTTCTTGTTTATGAGATTTTCTTTGGATCCCCGTGTCTGGCCCAGCAGGAACAGATTAGGAAACGTCCAACATCTCTTTTGCGTTGAAATCTTTTCTAAATTCAGTGCATCTATGATTAACACACAATATTTGAAGATCAGAAACAAGGAACCAACAGTGCATCTTGTGTAACTTGCAAATATTAAAGTTGAAGTATAAAACCGCCCAGAGTAGCTTTTTGCTAGATAGTTGTGGTATATAAATAAATAAATAAATAAATAAATAAATAAATAAATAAATAGCAAACATTAAAGCTGAAGTATAAAAATCAATTGCAGCATATTTTGAAAGTACAAATTAAATTCAGTCTGATATAATACCCAGCAATTGGGAGCAACATCATCTTCAAACTTATTTTGAAGAGGATGACAATTATTAATTGTTGATAAATTATTTCTGGAAAAAGAATTTAGTAATGAAAGGCCTCTTCCATAACTTATCTTGTTTGAGACATCATCAAATACACCAATTTTCAGAAATAAAAAAATTCTTTATCCTCCCTGGAGACTCCCATGGGATCTGTTTCATTGTGGGATGTCATTGGGGGAATGCCCTATTTACAGAAATCACTGCCATGGGTAAAATCAATCCCAAAAGCTTCCACATGATGAATGGTGGCTTAGGACCTTTAGTGGAGTGGGGTCATAAATTCTTATCATCTGCCATATCATCTTCCTTATGCAGAGTAACTCTATGAACAGGATTATATCCATAAAATTGCTGCCCTTGCCCAAAGTTGTTGATGTCCTTTTTCTTTTGAAGACATTACTAGTGGATGAGAAAAATCAGATTTCCTTAAAACATACCTTTGAATGTTGTTACAGTGCTCTTCAGTACCATGGGTTTCAGTGCTAATATGCAGCACAGGTTTGTACTAAAAAAAAACCCTAGAGGGTGAAAGTTGACAGTTGCCCAGGGACTTGGCAACGTGAGAACTAGTAAAACTGACTGTGAAACCCAAACACCAAAAGAAAGGACACTGAATCTGTAATCTATCTTAACATAAAAGTATGCAGGAAAGGAAGATCTAATTTTAGACAAAAACGAGATCAGGCTTGGAGCTGGTTTAACTAGGAGTACTACAATGGCAGCATGCATACAAAGAATATTTTTGGAAACCAAAATGAAGAAAGGTAATAAAAGATTTGGGCAAACACCACAAATTAAAAGATGGGTGTTACTTTGTTATGCTTTTAGCTCTTCACATTTTTTCAGTCCAAATTAAAGTAATGTTTTGTTTCCATTCTTTTGTTATAGTGTGATTTTGTTATATACTTCTTTAGGAGGCAAGATAGGGAGAAAAGTGATTATTAAATGTCGTAAATAAATCATTCTCAAAGGGAAGTACTGGAAAGTAAGTGTCAGATTAGCACTGGCAAAGCAATAGGTGGGAAAGACTTCAGAAGAGATCATATGACTCCTGATCATATGGCAGAACAAATGCAAGTCGACACTCGGGAAAGCAAAGCAAGATTTTGAGGAGCATATAGCTAAAAACACTCAAAGAAATAACAAGGACTTATTTAGCAAGGTAGACAAATTTGCAGATGACACTAAATTATACAGGGTTAGTAAAAACTGAGAGAGATTGTGAGGAGCTCCAGAGGGATCTCTTGACAATGGGGGAGTGGGCAAACGAGTGGCAAATGAGCTTCAACATTAGTGAGTGCAGAGTGATGTACATTGGGGCAAAAAAAACAACAAACAAACCAATTACATTTATAAACTGATGGGATCTGAACTCTGCAACAAACCAGGAAAAGGACCTTGGTGTCCTTGTGGACAGCTCAATAAAGGTGTCAACCCAGTGTGGTGCAGCAGTGAAAAAAGAAAACTCGATGCTAGGGATCATTAGGAAGGGTATAGCAAATAAGTCAGTAAGTGTCATTTAGCTTCTTTATAAATTTATGGTGAGACTCCATCTGGAGTATTGTGTACAGTTCTGGTCACCATTCCTCCAGAAGGAAATTATGGTAATGGAAAAAGTGCACAGGAGGGCAACCAGATAGAGGACTGGAACACCTTCCTTACCATCTGAGGCTGCAATGGCTGGGCCTCTTCACTCTTGAACGACGGCACCTAAGAGGTGACCTGAATGAAGCTTAGAAAATCATATGTGGTATCACTGGTCTGTGGAACTCCCTGCCAGAAGAAGTTGTGAGAGCTGTCAGCCTTGACAGCTTTAAGAAAGGATTAGACAAGTTCGTGGAGAACAAGGGTATCATTATGGATGCCTAAGGACAACCTCTGGGTTGGAGAGATAGGCAGGATATTCTCAGTGCCATTTGCAGGGAATCGTAAGCAGGTGAAGACATCTGCTTGGGAATACCCTGAAGCAAATGGCGAGCCACTGTGTGAGACAGCATGCTGGACTGGATGGGCTGTGGCCTGTTCCAGCAAGGCTGTTTTTATGTTCTTATGACTGCATCTTGCTTTTGTACACAGCAACAAGAAAGACATTCAGGCAATCATGCACCACTGTAATTCTGACTGGGAGGAGGAGGCAGAAGAAGAAGAGAACTAAGCTCAACTCATTTAATGGTTGGGGAGAGATATTTGCAGGGACAGGAATCTGTTCTCTCATCCCTATTCCCTAGGAGGGCACAGATAGGCAACTTTGGGTGGGACACAGTTTTCTGCCTGGGATCTTCTGGGGGCTGCATGGATCAGCAAATAGTCCCAAACTGAAAATAATGAAACCAGAAATATCTGGAAGTCCACTTCCAGTTTTGAAAAACTAAAAAAAGAAAACTTATTTGTTTTTAGAGTTGAATGATGCTGGGGAGCACGATAACATGTGCAATTTCTTAATTTCTAGACTTCTAGTAGCAGCAACCTATCTTTTTGGGGAGGTGGGGATTTTTTTTTTTTGCAGGGACAAAAGAGTTGTCATCTGCCATGTGGCCTGAGGACTGTCTTTTGCGCACTCCTTCCACCCTAAAATGACTACTACTATTGGCCAAAGTTCAGCTGAGCGATAGATCTTGTGTACCATATCTAACCATCATCAAACATCAAAGGATGGTATAGCCCTCATGGTTGAACCAAATCCATGTTCTGGAATAATTAAATTAATAATCCTATCTTTTTGCAGAGGAAGAGCTAAGGAATTAGCAAAGGGTGTGTAGGAGCAAAGAAAAAGAGCTGCAGATGCACCTCAAGAGTCATATTTATAAAAATGATCTGTAAATTACTTGTGCTGTTACACTCTTAGAATGACTGCAGACAATATTATATCCCCAATAGAACGGCAACAACATTTCCTATACTAAACAATGACTAAATTCTACTGCATTAAATATCATAAGTGAAAGCCCGTGGTTATCATACTGTCTCCATTCAAGTATTCTAAAACAAAGGGAACAATATTTTTAATGCTTTTTGAAGTCACAAGACAATACAAAGTTTTATATGCACATCTCGAGAGACTATTTTTCCATGATATTTATGGTAGCAGTCACGTCCACTTTAAATGCTTTCACAGCAGGCACCAATGTGTTTTTTCTTTCCTCCAAACTGGAAACCCCAAGTTAAAGAACTATTAACTTCTTCTTCAATTCTGTTTTTCCATGTCATAAAGGATTTTTATTCCAAATCTTATGTATTTCTATATAAGTACATTTAATCCATCATGTTTGCAAAATACTAAAAGACTCAATAACCTTAACATAATCTCTTTTCGGTAGGAGGCATGTGACCACAATATTTCTTCCATTTCCATGGTGCTTAGGAAAACATCCAAGATGAATTCCTATTACTGTACTTTTAATTCCAGAATTGGGAAACTCATTTTGGATTCTGACTCCTAGATGCGGCAGCAATCATGGTCAATTCTAAGGCATTATGACAAAGACAGATAAAGAGCTGAAGACTTTCCCAGCTTTACTATACAGTGGCTGCCACTTCAAATCAGTGCATTTACTGTATAAAATAGCTAACAAGTTGGTGCAAATTTATACTTTTATCACCAGTTCCAGACCTAGATTGGCATTTGAGAACTGACTGCAGTGCTTTATTTCTTAAGCAAGTGTCTCAGGTCCAATCCAAAAGAGAATCTGGAAGGCAACATGGGTTAAATGAAGCTCAAAGTCTTGAGCTAAAAGCAAAACAAAACATGCTGGTGCTGATTTCTGATTTCTTGGAAACTCATCAAGGTAAGAAATAATCCCCAATTTTTAAAATATTAATAGAATAGCCCTTACAGTCACACCTGCCCCTTCAATTTCACTGGAAAAATAATTAAAACTGATGAATCACTCCAAGGTGGATATATATATTCAGCTGAATGAAATGTGCAAACAAAAACTGTAGATACATACTAAATGTAGAAAATTTTGTTTTTCAAGTTGCTTGTAGAGATGAGCACGAAATGCCAAAACGGCATTTCATTTCATTCATCATTCTTTTTTGTTTCATTTGGAATGAAACATTTTTTTTAAAAAATGCATTCCATTTTTTGTTTTGTTTCATTTTTTGTTTTGTTTTTTTCAATTTTGTAAAAAAAAAAAATTATAGCCGACCAGCCCAGCCAGTTGGTGCTCTTTAAAAATTTTTTTACAAGCGCCAACCAGCTGTAATGCAGGCTGGTCGGAGCTTTTTTCAAAAAACTCCTGCCAACCAGCTATAGTGTGGCTTGATCAGCAGTTATTTTTAAAACTCACGCCAACCAGCCCACGCCAAACCAGTTGGTGCTTTTTAAACAAAGAAGCACCAATCAGCTATAGTGAGGGCCAATTGGCGCTTTTCTTTCTCTTTTTTAAACTCGCACGGACCAGCCCAAGCACGGGCTCAGCCGGTCGGCATTTTAAAAAATTATTTATTTTGACATTCACCAAGATCGGCGCTTGTCATAATAAATAACAAAAATGAAACTGAACAAAACAAAAATTTCCATTTCATTTAATATTTTTAAAGGGCACTTCATTTTTCATTTTGTTCTGTAACAAAATGAAAAACAAAAAAACCAAAATGATTTTTTTTGTTTCGTGCCTATCTTTAAGCTTGGCATAAGCTTTCATGGACTGCAGCCCAGTTCATATAGTGGCTAATTATGTTCCAGGAAAGCTTATGCCAGATATAGCTTTTTAGTCTCAAGGTGACACAACATTTTTCTTTCTTTCTGCAACACAGTAGCATGGTTACCCAATGAAAATTGTAGGAATTAATTCTGTTCATACCTATGAGTGATGTCTGAAGTTTGGAATCATCGCCGTCTGAGAGCCACGGGGCACTGGAGGTCACAGATGGAGAATAAACTGGCAACAAAAGTGTTGTTTTGGAGCAAGGGGCACACACCTGTGTGGTATTATTTTTTAAGAAAAGAAACACCTATTAAGAATCAAATCATCTTTATTCAACTACCAACTCTTGTGAGTTAAATACTCAACTCTGCCCTAACACATTCCCATCCCAAATGTTCTTTAAACATGTTTTAAAATGTTTTTTTTTAAATCTTTTGTTTTTTTTGGACCATCCAGCTGCTTTAGACACTATTGACCACAGCACCCTCCTGACTCGTCTCTCTGAAATAGGAACTGCGGGCACTGTCTTAAAGTGGTTCTAGTCCTTCCTGTAGGACAGAACACAGAAAGCTGTGTTAGGGGATTCATGTTCAACAACACGGAAACTGATCTGCGAGAACAGAATCTTCAGGATTCTGTTCTGTCCCCTATGTTATTTAATATTTATAGGAAACCACTGCAGAAAATTATCCGGAGTTTTGGAGTTAAGTATCACCAGTAGGCCGATGACACCCAACTCTGCCTCTCATTACCTCTGGATTCCATAGAAGCTATTTCAACTTTAGATCAGTGCTTAGCATCAGTAATGAACTGGAAGAAGAAAAACAAACTGAAACTAAACCCAGGCAAGACAGAGGTGCCCCAGGGATCTGTCCTGGGACTGGTAAGTTTGCAGATGACACAAAACTTTTCTGTGTGGTAAAAATCAGAGAAGATTGTGAAGAGCTCCAGAAGGATCTCTCCAAACTGGAGGAATGGGCTGCGAAATGGCAAATGCGTTTTAATGTAGCCAAATGTAAAGTAATGCATATTGGGGCAAAAAAAAATCAAAACTTATCTATCAACTCGTGGGCTCTGAGTTATCCGTGACAGATCAGGAAAGAGATCTTGGTGTGTTGGTGGACAGCTCAATGAAGGTGTCTACCCAATGTGTGGCAGCGGTGAAGAAGGCCAATTCCATGCTAGGGATTATCAAAAAGGGGATTGAAAATAAAACAGCCAACATTATAATGCCAGTATACAAAACAATAGTAAGGCTGCACCTGGAGTATTGTGTACAATTCTGGTCACCACATCTCAAGAAAGACATAATGGAACTGGGAAAGGTGCAGAAGAGAGTGACTAAAATGATTACTGGGCTGGGGCACCTCCCTTATGAAGAAAGGCTAAAACATTTGGGGCTCTTTAGTCTGGAAAAAAGGCGCCTGAGGGGGAATATGATTGAGACGTACAAAATAATGCAGGGCATGAGTAAAGTGGATAGAGGGAAGCTCTTCTCCCTCTCACAAAATGCCAGAACTAGGGGACATACACTCAAATTGAGGGCTGGGAGAGTAAGAACAGACAAAAGAAAATATTTTTTCACCCAGCGCGTTGTTAGTCTGTGGAACTCCCTGCCACAGGATGTGGTGATGGCATCTGGCCTGGATGCCTTCAAAAGGGGATTGGACAGATTCCTAGAGGAAAAGTCCATCACAGGTTACAAACCATGATGGAGATGGGTAATCTCCAGGCTTAAAACCGGGGTACTTCAAGGGCTAGATGCAGGGGAGTGGTATCAGGACCCCAAACGCATGTGGTGGGGCCACTGTGAGATATAGGAAGCTGGACTAGATGGGCCTTTGGCCTGATCCAGCATGGTTCTTCTTATGTTCTTATGTACTTAGTTGGAATTTTAGCCTATTCATTCTGTCAGAACTGCCTTAGTTCTGTCATATTCCTTGGACATCCCATTATTATGGCTCTCTTCAAGTCATTCCATAGCATCTCTGTTGGGTTGAGGTCTGGGCTCTGATTTGGCCAATCCAAAAGTTGAATTTTGCTTTTCTGAAGCCCTTCTGTGGTGGACTTGCTCCAGTGTTTTGGGTCACTGTCCTGTTGCATCACTCAGCTTCTGCAGAGTTTCAGCTAGTGTACAGACCTTCTCACATTAGCCTAATTTTTAAATACACTTGGGAAGCTATCTTCCTCTCAATGACTGCAAGCTGGCCAGGCTCAAAAGCAGCAAAGCAGGCTCCAATCATGATGCTTCTTCCACCATACTTTTCATGATGGTATGCTGTGCCCTTTTTATGCCAGATGTACTGCTGCGTGTTCTTTCCAAATAGTTCAATCTTTGTTTCATCAGTCCACAAAACATTTTGTCAATACTGCTATGGAGTCTCAATGTGCTCGTTCTCAAACTTCAGGCATGCAGCAATGTTCGTCTAGTAAGCAGCAGCTTCCTTCATTTTGTCCTGCCATAGACACCCTTTTTGTTCAATGTTTTACGTACTGTAGACTCATGAACACAGATGTTAGCAAGTTCCAGTGATGCCTTTAAAATTTTGGCTGTCACTTGGGGTTGTTCCTTTACCTCATTTATGAGGTGCTCTTGGGTTCATTTTGACTGGGTGCCCACTTTTTGGTAGGGTAGCCACAATCCAAAATGTCTCCATTTGTAAATCGTTTGCCTAACTGTAGACTGGTGAATTTCTAAAGTCTTTGAAATCACGTTGTAATCCTTTCCAGCTATATGTAAACCCACAATTCTTGATCGTTGATCCTCTAAAAGCTCTTTTTGGAGAGGAATAGCTCACATAAACGTCTTCTTGTGCAGAACAAACTCAAAAGGTTTGAGCAGTTTTTAATCAGTCTACACACAGTAGCTCAAACTCATTTTCTTAACAAGAATCCAGGCATGCTAAAATGTGACTCCAATTGGCTTTTTTGAGCTCAACTCAAGGTTTCCTTTCTTTTCCAACCAGCATTTTGAATGTAGAAAGACATGAAAATTCAGATTTTTCGGGGGGTGGGGCGGTTACAGAGAAGAGCTTGAGGAAGTGCTGCTGTAATTTCCATGCTGAGAAATGCCTGGGATCACTATTTTTGAGGACATAACTTTCCAATTACTTTTTAAATTTTATTTTTATTAATGTTATATAAGAAGATTTTTTTATAGAACTTTCTAATTACAAATGGGTTTTTCCTGGGGGATCCACTTTGGCATTCAATAACTACCCCCCTGAACCCCAAACATCTCTAAATTTGGAGGGCTTAAAGGGGAGAGTCCAAGGAAGCTACCCACCAAACTTGGTGCCTCTAAGACGAATCGTTTAATTTTTTATATCAAAAAAAGGGCAGTTCATTTCATTTCATCACAAACTTTATTATTGGCTTATTGCAACAGGGCAGCTGCCCTCTACTTCCGGGAGGGGTTCACCAGAGGTTTTAGGATACGATTCAAGGGCCCCAAAGTCCCTATGAGCTCAGGGAACTTTAAATCGGCTCATGATTTGTCACAGGTGGTGGCTGAGAAGATAAAAAAGGAATTAAGGGCTCGGCGTATGGCGGGCCCTTTTGATTCTCCACCCTTTCCTAACTTGAGAGTATCCCCTTTGGGGGTGCTCCCAAAGAAGACACCAGGACAGTACTGGTTGATTCAATACCTCTCCTACCCTAAAGGGGCGTTGGTGAATGAGATCATCCCCCAGGAATACTGCTCTGTTCATTATGCCTCGTTTGACCATGCAATAAGCATGATACAGTACTTGGATAGAGGGGCCCTGCTCGCCAAATGTGATATACAGCCAGCCTTCTGGCTCCTGCCAGTCCACCCTGGGGGCTTCTTGCTCCTTGGGATTCATTTCCAAGGACAATGGTACATTGACAAGACCATGCCAATGGGTTGCTCTGTGTCCTGTGCAGCCTTCAAAACGTTCAGCAGCACCTTCCTGGAGTGGGCAACAAGTTACAAATGTGGACAGTCTGCACTCACACACTATTTGGATGATTTCTTGATGATGGGAAAGGGTGGCACATGGGTCTGTGGGGTGCTCCTTTCAGGTTTCCAGCAGCTAGCCACTAAGCTGGGAGTGCCGCTCGTGCAGGAGAAGATGGAAGGGCCCACAGAACAACTTACATATCTGGAGATTGAGATAGACACGATCGGGGGCACTTCCCGCCTGCCCTCGGAAAATGTGCAGGCCCTCAGGGACACATTGGCGAGCCTACTGGCTAAAAGGAAGTGCACACTGAAGGAGCTGCAGTCCCTGCTGGGTCACCTTAATTTCGCCTGCCTGGTGGTAACACTGGGTGGGCGTTCTGCGCTCAGTTCGCCTGGGCAACAGCAGGGATCAAGGCACCCCATCCCCACATTCGGCTCACGAAGGGCATGAAGCTGTACCTCCAGGTATGGCTTGAATTCTTGGGGCATTTCAGTGGCAAGGCCATTTGGCCAGAGGCTGCAGCAGCATGTTGGGACAGAGGGAAGGGGAACTCACTGAGAAGCAGCATGATGGGACACTGAGAAGCTCACTGAGAAAATAAGACCAAAGCTTACATCTCTAGCAGCTGAAACCAGAGAGAGAAGCAATCAGGCTCTCATCCTCTCGCCCCTCTTTCCACAGATAATTACGGGGCCCATAAAGGTGGAGGGACAGCCAGAGGCTGCATCTCTGGTGCTCGCCTTGTGTGCACACAAAGTGTGACATGAAGCGCACACTTAGCGCCACACTTGGCGCCACAGATATTGCTCAAATTCCAGAGTAAAACAACATGCAAGACAATATAGGAAAACCTATTGTTACTGTTTTGAGTAACGTTCCTCAGCACTACAGAAGAAGGAAGGACTCAGGGCTGGCGCTTCCATTAAGGCGAACTAGGCAGTTGCCTAGGGCGCCAAAATGGAGAGAGGGCACTGGCCAGCGTGCTGCCCCCCCACCGCTGGCCACCACCATCCGATCCCCCCGCCCACCAGCCGACCGTTGCCGTCCGCCCATCGCTGCCCGTTGCCATTCGCCTGCCTCCCCCTGCGCCCTTCGCTGCCCACTCCCCATGCCCGTCACCGTCCGTCCCCTGCGCCCATCGCCGTCCCCCCACCATCCACCCCCCCCGCCGCTGCCCCCCCTGTGCCCCCCGCCCCCCCGCTCACTGCTCGCTCGCCCCACCGCCCCGCCCCTCGCCTAGGGTGCAAAAAAAAACCTAGCACCGGCCCTGGAAGGGCTACAGGGTATTGATAACTCCCAAGGTATATACAAATTTGAATTGCTCTGAAAAACATAGAGACAGGATCCCTGGACTGAAAATTTGCTAGTAAATGCTAAATCTGTGAATGGGAAATCAACAATCATTCAGGACCTGATCCTGCAAGCACATGCTGATCTCCCTTGCATCACAGAGACTTGGCTGGATGAGGCTGGGGGTGCCACCCTCACAGCTCTGTCCTCCAGTTTTCTCTGTGGAACAACAGGCCAGACCAGGGGGGTGAGGTAGTGGAGTGGCAATAGTCTACCACAACTCCATCCATCTTGCTAGATGCCATATTCCCCAATTTCCTGGTTTTGAATGTATGTACTTAAAAGAAGGAGCCAGGGACAAGATAGGAATTCTGTTGGTGTATCGCCCTCCCCATGACACAACAACTTCTCTACCTCAGCTTATTGTACTGATAACTGGGATGATGTTGGAGTCCTCTCGGTTCATTGTTCTGGGGGACATTAACATCCATGTTGAAGTGGCTCTGTCAGGGGTGTCTGAAGACTTCATGACCTCCATGTCAACAATGGGTCTGGCCCAAATGATATCTACCTCAACCCATCCGGCAGGCCACACCTTAGACCTGGTCTTCTGCCCTGATATGGTCAGCGGGGACATTGAGGTAAAGGAACTTTCTGTAGTCCCATTGTCCTGGACAGACCACCATATGGTGTGCTTTAGGCTTGCAGTAACTCACAGACTGGCCGGGGGTCAGACAAAAGCAATACGTCCCAGAAGGTTGATGAATCCAGATGATTTTTAACTGCCCTTGGGGAGTTCCCTACCTCTCCTATGGGTGATTCTATTGAATCCTTGGTTTAACTCTGGCCCATCTGGCCGCCATCTCCTTTTTTTTTTTTTTTTTTGCAGTTTGGGAGGCTGGCAGGACCCGTGCAGAACAACCTTGATCTGAAGGGTGATAATGGGATGGGAAAGGAAATCCCCTAAGAGGCAGGACAATCGGAAACCCATCATGCCTCCCATATTGAGGGTACTTTTGGGAGGACTCGCAGGCATCTGCTGTTCCTCTTACGAGGCACGCCTCTTTCACTGCACCTTTTCTCTGGTGGTCTATGGGGCCTTTTGGGTGGGTGAGCTGGTGGCAGGCTCACGAAAGGAAAAAGGGCAGTCCCTGGCGCTGGAGGACCTGACCTTCACCCCAGGGGCACTTGTCATTTGGCTGCGGTCATCAAAAACAGACTAGAGAGCCAAAGGGTCACACATTACTCTAAAAAACCAGGGTGACACTCGGCTGTGCCCAGTTAGAGTTGCAATGAAGTACTTGGCGTGCCGGGGAAAACTGCCGGGGCTGCTCTTGCAGCACTCCAACGGCACCCCGCTCATGCACTACCAATTCACGGGAGTCATGCAGAAGGCCCTTCAATTGGCGGGCTATGAGCCCAGGGATTTTTGGGACCCATTTCTTTCGGATTGGGTAGCATCGCAGGCATCGGCACAGGGCCTCTCCAGCAGGAGGATAAAGCAGGTGGTGAGGTGGACTTCCAATGCATACAGGGCCTACGTCCATCAGACAGAAGAGGGGTTACCAACACCTGTTCTCTTTTAGTTTCCCATTCAGGTGTTGTTCTCAGGCTCTGGATAGTCGGGCATAGCATCGTGTATTGGGCTGGGGCATGGGCAAAACTGTCCCACTGGGGACAGCACCTTGGCATGGGGGAGCATGTCGGCATTACATGGTTTGGCAACAGGGGCATGCAATAGGGTGATCTGCTGCCAGGGCTGTGGACATTGTTTCACCGGCAAGGATCACCACAGGGGCTGGTGATCCAGCTTGGGGAGAACAATATCACCTCGTCGAGGGGAATAGACCTGAGGAAGGATATGGAGGCTTCACTATTGGTGCTCCACAGCTCCTACCTGGATGTGACCTTGTTTTGGTCATAGCTGCTACAGAGGAGACACTGGTGGGGGGCCAGGCACCCAGGAAAGATTGAGCAGCTTTGAAGGAAGTTGGATAGAGCTATCGGTCGTTTGATCACTACTTGGGGTGGAATCTGGATAAAGCACCCAGATATTACTCTTACAGTACAGGACATGTATCGGGCAGATGGTGTCCATTTGTCAGAGATAGGCAATTCACAGTGGGTTACAGGGGTAAGAAGTGATTGGGTTCAGCTGCAGTGCTCTGGCAGAGAGCCGAGCGAGGCTTGCCTCTAGTGGCACTTTTTATAGGCAGTGGGACGGATCCAGGCTCTAAGGCAAAAATTAAACTGGATATGATCATGGTAAAATAACAGGGGATGAGGTGGAAAAAGGCACCCCCTGTGAGGATGATTTATGACTGATTGACCATGATTTATGACTGGGTGACCATGATTTATAACTGCCTCTGATGGGGATAGACACCCCTGGAGCATGTAATGGGAGTAGAGGCACAAGACACCGATGGGTGGATACCTTGAAGTGTCCTTAGCAGCCAGGAACATCAAAGGGATGGGGTGCCCCTTTGATGCGTGGGATACGACCCAATGACCTAGCCAGAGTACTGTTTGCTGTATTAAATAATGTTGTGGCCTAGTTATACCCCAAACTGTGATGTTCATGACTCTTCATTTTACATCATGCCACTAAGGGAAGATCAGCTATAGGTAACAAAGGAGAGGGCCAGCCTTATCAGCCTGAGGGTTGTTGCCAGAATGGGCGAACAGGAACAAAGGCATGATGGCAACCCCCATGTGGGAAGCCGGGGTGGTCCAGGGATCCAGCAGGGCATGGGAGGAGACGCCCAGACATGGAAATGAGTGCCAGGAGGGGGAAGCCCCATTGGTGCATAGCACATTACAAGGGGCTGTCCCAGGGAATTTAAAGGAGGGTCCGAGGAGGACAACCCCCCTCTTTTCCCTCCTGGTCACCGAGCAGCCCTGCCCACCCTCCCCTTGTTTGTTATATATGTTGGTTCTGCAACTGTATCATAGATATTGGGACGGATCCAGGTTCTAAGGCAAACCAGATATGGTCATGGTAAAATAACAGGGGGTGGGATGGAAAAAGGCACCCCCGGTCAGGATGATTTATGACTGATTGACTATGATTTATGACTGGGTGACAATGACTTATGAACTGGTGACAATGATTTATGACTCTACCTCCGATGGGGGTGGACACCCCCTGGAGCATGTAATGGGAGCAGAGGCACAGGACACCAATGGGGTAGACACCCTGGAGTGTCCCTAGCAGCCGGGAACATCAAAGGGATGGGATGCCCCTTTGATGCTTGGGATATGACCCAATGGCCTAGCCAGGGTACTGTTCGCTATATTAAATAAAATTGTGGCCTAGTTATACCCAAAACTGTGATGTTCATGCCTCTTCATTTTAAAGGAAGCTCAGCTGTATGCAAGAATGGTCACAGCCTGTAGATCTGGTGTTTAAACCGTTTCAGACCCACTGTTGGCCATGTCTCTTGCTGTACCAATACACATGACAGATGAGAATGTATAGCTGCCCATGAAAAGGGGGCTCTTGTCTACAAAAGCTTGTGCCATAGCTGGAATGTGGAACAAATCACAATTTGTAAACAAAATAATTTCAAATATTTTGAAGCCAGCATATGAAATCTATTTAATACCACTGTGCCATCTGATTCATTAACCGGATGAAATCACAACATTCCTGAGCAAAACAGATTAAAGGAAAAGAGCTGCTTTATTCACAGTGCATTTTTGCTATATCTGGAAGCTCTGCTGAATTCAGTGGGGTGAGCTGTCTAATATTGCACTTTTAACAACTCCTCTCAAATATGTGGTGTACTACAGCAATAAATAGATAGGGGGACAAACACACTTGCAGCATTATTTTGTCTATGTTTCTATTCTAGTGACTATTAGCCTTACTGATAAAGAAAAGAGCACATAGGATGACACATCTATGTATGTGTTCCTTCAAGACTGTTTGATTTGAGGGCAGAAAAGAGCTCAACAGATGACTACAATGCTATTTTTAACTCAGCTGATTGTTTGAGGAACTCTATGGTCACTATCATGGGGTACAATCTTAAGGAACTACAGTATTCCCAGAGTCTTAATCAGGCCTTTGTTAGAGTTCAATGAGATCTGGTGTGCTGCAGCGCTTAGAGTGTTGGACTATAACTCAGGAGTCAGGAGGTGTGTGTTAAACCAAAAGAACTCACTGGGTTGTCTGAATAGTTGTGAGGATACAAGTGGGGGAAGGGGAGTTATATAGGCTGCTTTGAGCTCCATGGAGGAAAGGTGGAACATAAATGCAAACAATAAATAAATAAACAACAGATCAGAATATTACTCATTTTGTTGAACCAGCTCTATGAAAGTTGATTTACAATACAGAAAAATAATGTTTTTAAAAAAACAGAGCTGAAGATTTCATTTTAGGTTTTTATCTTTCAGTAACCATATCATTTTCAAAGTGTGCTCCCCCACCCCCTGCCAGGAAAATGAAGCTATTGCCAAAAATTACATTAATTTATATGGAAGCAAAGTACACACGCTAAACTCAAAAGACAAGTTAGAAAGTACACAAGAGTATGTTATTTGGCAGACTGCCCATGGATTCTGGACATCAGAGAATACCATTGGGATTACAATAAAAATGCTGAAATAGTTATCCCACATTACTTATTTATTTTTAGTGGCACCAGATCTAGTTCACCCAAGAGGTCTTTAACCAAAACTTTGCATTCACAAAGTATGGACTATTTGTAGAACAAGATACTTGGTTTGTCTTGACCATGGCATTCACCCTAAATAAACACTCAAAAGATGCAATGGGTTTTGCATTTTCTGGCAATGTTCATGAGTGCACACTTGCCTATATGGAATAAAATGAGATAACATTCAACCCTGTGTTCTCATTCCTCATAAAAGCATGAATACATATACAGTGGTACCTTGTATAAAGGAATTAATTCGTTCCAAATGAAATTATGTTAAGCAAATTTTTCTTTATACAAATTTCCCATAGGAATGTATTGAAAACAGAATAATCCCTAATTGTGACCATTTTTATGGTGTACGGATTTGCCCCATAGGCGATTCTGTTAAGCAAATTTTGCCTCTCTCCAGAATTTTTTATGTTGTACAGATTTTACGTTATACAAACCGTTTGTTATACGAAGGTCCACTGTAAGAGGCCCAGAATGCTGCAGCCAGCCCTTGTAGAACAAGTATAGCCTCCCTCCCTCTCTATCACTTTGGGGGTTCTGAGTCTCTCCCCACCCTACCCCACCACCCTCCATGGAACATGAAACAGCTAATTTTCGCACAATAAAACCTTCTGAAAATTAAACCCAGCAAATGTCTAGCTTTGAGCTTCCACTGATTGACAAATTCCAATATCAAAGAAAGAAAGACAAAAAGTGGGCAAGAAATGTGCTATTTGAAGGAAGGGCCTGGACCTACCTGTCAGAATTGCAGCTGTCTTAAGACACAGTAGCCTATTCTCTATAGCCAGTGAAACCTGACAATTTCAGGTCCCTTCCTATCTCCATAATACAATAAGCAGATGCCAGTGAAATAGTGCAGCCTCTTGTAGGCAGTTCCCACCAGTCAGATTCATCTACTGTATCTAGCACCTGAGTGCTCCTCATACACAGAAAGTTTGGTCAGTTCTATTTCTGCTATATAGCATCTTGTACCACAGAAAAAGCAGTGATTAATCTGATACTGCCATGACAAACCTGACAACCTTACTCAAAACACTAGTGGTTTTCAACTCCCTGTTGACATCTTGGCATCCTCAGACTTTTCCCTCACATTCTAAAAGGCTAATTTCACTTGTAGTAACAGCTTAAGATTTGTGGGAGTTTTATGCAGCCTAACTAATTCAGGAACTTCTCTGGGTGGCTATTGTCTCAATTCCTCTGCAAAATGCTAGAGACCCCCAAACCATAGGTATCCAAAACCATTCAATTCCAATTGAACCATGATATCATCATCATCACCATCACCATTACCATCATCATCATCTGCCATAAAGTCAATTCTGACTCAAAAGTTGTTTACCATCCCCTTCTTCTAGGGGGCACTCTAGGATTGTGCACCTTGTCCAGTCCACACAGGTTGTCTCTTCTCCCTGGAGTCACAATGGGGAATTGGACTCCTGAGTCCTGACCTCTTAGCCCACTGAGCTATCCAGCCATCTAGCTCAACCATACTAATTGTGAATTTATAATTCTTGACACTATGTTCCTGGAAAAGTTAGTTACCTAATCATCATCATCATCATCATCATCATCATCATCATCATCATCATCATCATCATCATCATCATCATCATCATCATCATCAGAACAAATGCAGTTAAGTTTAGAATAGAAAAATCAGCTGAGTCCCCCACATGTAGACTCTGTAATGAGGCAGATGAAACTATCGACCATATGAGTTGTTGCAAGAAAATTGCTCAGACTGATTACAAACAGTGTTGTAGTGGCTCAAATGGTCCACTGGAATTTGTGTCAGAACTATCATCTGCCAGTAGCAAAGAACTGGTGGGATCACAAGCCTGAAAAAGTAATTGAAAATGAGCATGCAAAATTACTTTGGGACTTCCAAATACAGACAGACAGGGTTTTGGAGCATAATACCCCAGATATTGTGATTGTGGAGAAGAAAAAATGTGGATCATTGATGTTGCTATACCAGGTGATAGTAGAGTCACCGAGAAACAACTTGAAAAAAATTACCTGATATAATGATCTGAAAATTGAACTTCAGAGACTCTGGCATAAACCGGTACAGGTGGTCCCAGTGGTAATCAGCACGCTGGGTGCGGTGCCTAAGGAGCTAAACAAGTATTTAAAAGAAACTGGAGTTGACAAAGTCACCATCAGTCAGCTGCAGAAAGCCACCTTACTGGGATCTGCTCGCATAATTCGCCAATACATCACATAGTCCTAAACGCTTGGGAAGCGTTCGACTAGTGATTAGTAATACAAAATCCAGCGTAGTCTGCTGTGTGATAATTTAACAACAACAACAACATCACCCCAAGGGTGCCTCCTTGTCATGGTGGTGGTCTTAACTGCTCCAGTAATGTTGAAGGCTGTACTGTTGGTAGTGTAAACTACCAGTAGGTCTAACCATGACAGAGAGGTCTCAACTGAGGAGCAGAACTAAGTGCACCCAAAATCCATGAATCATGGTGAAATATAATCAAAAGAAGCCTATACCAGCTCGGTCATCACCCGGATAAAAAAGGACCGCAATGGGTGTTGATGAACCTGGACATCCCTCAATAAATGGGCTACAGGTCACGGGTCCCATTGCTGAACAACCAGGGCATGGGCCTGTAGAGTTATTGGAAGATGAACAATCTCAGAAGCGGCAGAAATATACTTTACCAGAGAATCAGGCAATCGTTAATTGCTATTATACAGCGGAACCTGAAAAACGAGGCTACCAAAAGTGGATGCATCAATTATGGAAACAAGAATATCCAAACTCCAAGATTAAATATATATTATCAGAAACAAGGTGTTTAGTGAAGTTGAACTAGAAGAAATACAGAGGAGTCGTGAAATTGGGGGTCAACACATTATCCAAATAGGAGGATAAAATAGATTAATAACACCTGGGGACATTGAACAGTCAAAAGTTGAAGAAAATATGGATGTTGTGCAAAACTTTGAACCAAAAGAAGGTTCAAATAGGATTGGAACACCAGCAGAGCTCACTATTAGGCAGCAAGAACTGAAGAATAAAACACTGACACATGCTGCATTAAATGAAGAGAGGGGAAGGCTCCTGATTTTAAAGACTGTGCCTAGAAAAAATTGGTACCATTGATGAACGACGTAAACTTTGCACTTGCAACAGTCCAGATAATATCAATTGAACAGATAAATCAGCTTGCTTATAGTGCAGCAGTAATAGTAACGGAAGAACTGGGGATTCCACAATTGAAGCCCCCCCCCCCAATGGCTTGAGAAACCATGGTGGAAGATCAGGCTGGAGCTTAAAATCAAAAGACTCCGAACAGATGCGAGTAACTTAAAAAACCTGCCGGAAGGCAAATTAAAGAATGCTAAGATCAAGAAATATTTGACTAAAAATACCGGCTAACTACAAGGAAAAGTGGAGAAGTTTTGGAAATAGTGAAGCAGCAAATAACAGCAACAGCTAGAAAAATTGAAAGATATGAAGCTAGATTTACTCAGTATAAAGACAACCAGTTGTTTTGATCAGATCAAAGAAAGTTCTATCAGATTTTGAATCAGAAGATGGGTATAAAATATGAGAAGTCTGAAAAAGGTAACTATTCAGTTTTGGAAAGACATATGTTAGATTGAGAAAGACTATAACAGAAATGCTGGATGGCTCCAAGATTTTGAAAAGAAATTCTTCAAGTGCACAATGGACCAACTAGAAATAACAGCTAATATGATCACCAAAATAGTGCAAAGAGTCAAAAACTGGATATCACCTGGCAATGATCAACTGCATGGGTTTTGGCTTAAACGGCTGACCAATATGCATGGAAAAATGGCCGAACAATTTAATGAAATGTTGAGGACAGGTTATATTAATGAGTGGTTAACAACTGGCAAAACCTATTTGATTCAGAAGGATCCAACAAAGGGCCTTTTCACACGACCCCTAAGATCCGCTGGCCACTTAAATTCGGACCAGAGATCTTGGGGGTTCGTTGCTCTTCCTGCGTCCCCACCCCTCCGCACTTCCTTGCTCCTGTCTGCGTGAGGGGAGGGAGGAAAAAAAGGGACAAAAGAATGCAGGCTCACCTCCATTTGCCGGTCCAAGCCGCCCCGAGCCGCATTCCTTCTCTTAAAGGGGCGGGAGGCAAAACAACAACAAAGAAGCGAGGAGACCCCGCACTCACCAGATTACATCCAGATTTGGTGATTTTCACCCTCCAAGAGCAGGTACATGAAAAGTGCGCTGGAACGCGCTTAGGTGGGCGTGGTCGCACTTAATTTCCTGCAAACTCCGGAGCTGGTGGGGAAACAATTTTAAGCTCCAGAGCTGAGAGCCATTTGCGGCGGAGTTTAGGGGTCGTGTACAAAGGGCCAAAATGATTCAGAAGGATCCAACAAAAGGAGTAATACCTGAAAATTACAGGCCAATCATGTGTTTACCAACTATGTATAAAGTATTGACAGGCATCATAGCTGATACAGTCCAGGATTATTTGGAAGCAAATAACATCATGCCAGTAGAGCAGAAAGGGAAAAAACAGGGAAGTGGAGGCACAAAATATTAATTACTCACTGATAAAATGATTGTAGAGAATTGTAATTGTCATTGAAAATGCGATGAAGAACTAGAAAACAGAATTGTTTGTCAGGGAACGGCATAAGAGAAATCCCCTCACTACATGTCACTTCCAACCCTATCTCACGAGTTTTTCTTTCCTAGGATTTCTAATATGAAGTATGACAACCTAAAAACATAGCTCATTCTTAAACTGTCCTGAAAAAGAAGCCACCACTGATTTCAGTGTGCCTTGTACATCTACACATTTAGGACTGCATCATAAACACCTAAAATATAATCCATGAAATAGCAGGTGGAAGTGGAGGAATACTGCTCTAGTCCAATTGATTTATTCAGCAAAACTTCCTGTCTAAGAAAGGGATGGCAATAAGCTATTGTCAAATCTTGCATCAGCTGAAGAATGTAATTGCCATAGTAACAAAAAGTGTAGGCATTTAAACAGAGCCACAGACTTTTAATAGCATCTTCTTCGTTGTCAAACTGGCATGTGCTTTTATATTCAGAACAGATACAAGGTGGTGATGTGGGAGGATGGTAGAGAACATGACATGGTGTTCATCCTGAGAAATTCAGAAGAGCAGGAGACAGAGATCAACCACAAATAAAGTGGACACACACACACACACACACACACACACACACACACACAAAGAGAGAGAGAGAGAGAGAGAGAGAGAGAGAGAGAGAGAGAGAGAGAGAATGGAAACTGGATGTCAAAGTTTAGATATTTTTAAACCATTTACTGTACTTGGAACTTCACCGATGGAAGTTAGGATCTTTATCAAAATAAGCAGCCTTTGTACTGTTGGGGTCTAGTACAGAATATTAGTTAAAGAATGAATTAATAATATGTTCCCCTTTTGACTACAACTGACTACAGAACTTGCTGAGTAGCCTTAAGAAAGCCATTGTCTCTGTAGCTAAGCCTTTCATCTATAATGATAGCTTAATGGTGCCAGTAGTACTACCTTGCTGAATCAATTAAGGAATTAAAAAGCCCCAAATTTGCTTATTATTACTAGCACAGGAAACAAGGGAAGCATGAAATGAGTTTACCCTCTTATCTTCCAAGCAAATAATAAGAAAATGGTTGAGTAACTTTAGGCGACAGCAGGTGCTGTTATTACTACTGAGTCCTCATTGATCATAGCAATACAAGCTGCTGGCAATAACAACAGTACCATGTGTCAGTGTCCTTATTTAGTAATCACAAATGTCCAGGTATGCAATTTGGAATCAGTAAATATTCTTTCCCACTGCTTGAAAACCAATCAGAACAGAAAATAAAGTATGACTTGATGACTGAAATCTAATGGATCTATTTGATGTACTATACTTTCACATAGGACCCTACAATGATGCTGAGCTGTCACTTCCGCAGTCAGATGGAAGTATAATGATAATGAATATGCTGGCTCATCCTCGTGATAGTTAATTATAATGCCCTCTAATGTAGCTCTATCTATAAAGTTAGGCATCTTTCATCATATTTTCTCACAAGTCACTTCTGGTCAGCAAATATCTCATCCATTTTCCGAGAGAATCTCCCCTTTAAACTTCTATGTCTGGTTGCTTCTGTTGCATTGCAGCGTGTTATTGCATGACATTGGTTGTGAATTTTCTTCTTAGTTTCCAAAATTGCACTACCTTGCAATAAGGGAACAGGAAGTGAATTCACAGTAAATACAAATAGAAAAAAAATACATAATAGGTCAGTTCATCATCACTTATGCTGCTGTGTACTGAAATCTGAACAGTAAGGAAATCTGAGACAAAAGCCATAAAAAGAGAGATGGCAGTTCAAGATGTAACAGCAGGGGTTTCCTAGAGTTTTTATTGTATTTATTTATATTTATTTAAAACATGTCTGCCTTACCTTTTTTCTTAATAAGGACAATTCAAAGACAGTAAGTCTGAGTGGAGGGAAGGTGATCACCCTCACTCCCAAGGAAAGAAGCGTGACTGCCGCTGTAACTACATTTTTAAAGAGGAAAAATTAGCCACAATGAATTCAATGAGCTGGCCAACATGTAATCTAGAACCCATTGCCCTGACTGCACCAAATATATTTTGTGCATTGGGGGGATAATCAATCTGCTAGACATGCACAGATGGCTCTTAAAAGGAAATGAAGTTCATTTCTGAGGACCTTCTCAAGACATCTAACTGAATATACAGCTTCTCAACACTAAAATTAGTACTGTTTATATTTTTATTATATTAATTGTTTCTCCAAGTAGGGTTTGTATGCACATGGAGTACACAATTAAAAAATAAAATAACAACACAGTGAACCTCATTACTTATAGTAAGTGTTAGGTGCATTTTCTATTTATTTTGAAAGGTTCAAGACCAGTGAGAAACTACATAAACAATCCCAAGCATTTGAAAAATGGGAGCAGGGCAGTATCAAAGGGTATTTGTACACGACCCCTAAACTCCGCCACAAATGGCTCCCAGCTCCGGAGCTTAAAATTGTTTCCCCACCAGCTCCGGAGTTTACAGAAAATTAAGTGTGACCACGCCCACCTAAGCGCGTCCCAGCGCACTTTTCAGGTACCTGCTCTCGGAGGGTGAAAAATCCCAGATACGGATGTAACCTAGAGTGCCGGGCTCTCCTCGCTTCTGTTTGTTCTTGTTTTTTGCCTCCCGCCCCTTTAAGAGAAGGAATCAGGACGACGACGGGGCTTGGGGCGGCTTGGACCGGCAGACGGAGGTGAGCCTGCATTCTTTTGTCCCTTTTTTTCTCCCTCCCCTCATGCAGACAGGAGCAAGGAAGTGCGGAGGAGTGGGGACGCAGGAAGAGCAACGAACCCCCAAGATCTCTGGTCCGAATTTAAGTGGCCAGCGGATCTTAGGGGTCGTGTGAAAGGGCCCAAAGTGGCCTGTAGATGGTAAGATAAAAAGAGTGCAAATGAACTGAGCCAAGCAAGGACTCTCCTTTAGGAAAGCCCTTTGGGTCTTAATCCCCAAATCTAGTGTCTTCCTTCTTTCCATACATATACTAGTTACTTATTTATTTATCTATTTAACCAGTGCTCCAATTAGTGCCAAGGCACAACTCTGAGCGGTTACCATAAATTTAAGACAAAACCAAAAATAAAGATGAAAACATTTTTTTAAAATTTGCAAATAGCCAATAAAGGCAGATGGCACAGACCAGCCACACAGAAACCAAAGCAGACAATAACAAAGATGGGTGATCAATTCGGGTTGATGGGGAAAGCCTCCCTGAAGAGCCATGCATTCAGTTGCCTCCTAAATTTCAACAGGGAGTGTCTTCCTCCAGAAGAGTAAAGCAAAGTGTTCTGCTTATATACCACCCCATACCACTTCAAGTAGTCTCTGGGAGGTTTAGTTTTAGGGCCTTTTCACATGACCCCTAAAATCCGGGGCAAATGGCTCCCAGATCCGCAGCTTAAAATTGTTTCCCCACCAGCTCCGAAGTTTACAAAAAATTAAGTGCGACCACGCCCACCTAAGCGCGTCCCAGCGCACTTTTCAAGTACCTGCTCTTTGGGGGTGAAAAATTCCTGATGCGGATGTAACGTAGTGAGTGCCGGGCTCTCCTCACTTCTGTTTGTTGTTGTTTTGCCCCCCGCCCCTTTAAGATATACTAAGAGACTGGAATGCTGCCGGGAGTAGAGCGAGACGGCAGAACGGAGGTGAGCTGGCATTCTTTTCTCCCTTTTTTTCTCCCTCCCCTCACGCAGACAGCAGCCAGGAGTGCGGAGGGGGTGGGAACACAGGAACAACGACAAAGCCCCAAGATCTCTGGTCCGAATTTAAATGGCCAGCGGATCTTAGGGGTCGTGTGAAAAGGCTCTTAATTACAGTAATGTAGGCTACACATTGCCCCTCGGTAAGCTGGGTCCTCATTTTACCAACCTTGGAAGGATGGAAGGCTGAGTCAACCATGGGCCAGCTACCTGGGATTGAACCCCAGGTCATATTCTATCTCTTTTGCCGGTTTTGTTGCTTTGTGTGTCTGACATTTGTTTTTATTGTTGTTGTTAACCGCCTGGAGTTTCCGTGGGAACTAAATAAATAAGCTAGTTCCACAAGGTTGCAGCCACCACAAAGAAGGCCCTATCTCTTGTAGAAGACTCACAGACCTCCCTTGGGGTGACTACCCAGGGGAGCCTCAACTCAGATGATCTAGTGGGTCAGGCAGGTGACATTAAGGAGAGAAGCTCTGACAAATATTTTGGGCCCAAACTATAAAGGACTTTGTATGTGAGTGTCAGAAGAACCTTGAACCTGATCTGGGACACAACAGACAGCCACTGGAAGTGTACCAGAACTGGAGTAATATGCTCAAATTTGGTTGCACCAACAACTGGTCTGACCATCAAATTCTGGAACCACTGAGGTCTCCATGACAACCCCAAGGAAAGCCCCACATAGAGAGCATTGAAGAAGTTGATCAACAAAAAGATTTTGAAATGTTAATATTGATATTCACAGTTTCGTATTTTCATACTTATATTTCACATTATCTTTACCAGAAGAAACATGATGACAAACAAAAGTTAATCAAGCATAGCTGAGTCATATGTTTCTCTCATGTAAACTAGATAGAGTAAACATTGTTTATAAAGATTCTCACTTGATCTTCAGAACATTTAACTGGCACACATTCTTGAGTCGGGGTAAAAAAACAGATATCACTACAGCTATGCCACTGTGACAAAATAACACTATTAAAGGCTTACCCACTCTAATATTTGTATCAAATAAAAGGTGCTCAAAGTAAGTTATAGAATATGAAAGTGTACAGAAATATTGTAGATATAGTGAAGCCACAAAATGTCAGCCACAGAAAACAGGAATATGTTATGCTTTCAGTGACAATAAGATTGGATTCATAATAGTTTGCATGGGCATAATTGGCATATTTGTGGTTACTGATCAGTCAACAAAAAGTACAGACAGAAACAAAGTCTGCAAGAACATTTACAAGGCAATTGTTGCTTTTCTAAGTTAAAACAACACCAAAAGCAGTTATCAATTAAACAAGTCACATTGACTGCCATGGGTCTGATTCTAACAAAAAGAACATCGCACCCAACATAACCTGGAGGGATCTTTTTTCAGATTAACAACGTAAGATTTGTTACCGCTTAGTGGAAACAGAGAAAGGAGGAGAATAATTAATTCCTATTGTGAATAATAATAATTAAAATAATAGAGGAGAATATATTGAAGTGTCTCAGATTTCCCAGGGCAGCAATCCATAATGTCTGAGCATTTATAGGACATTCTCACAAAGGAAAGCAGGAAGGATGCTCATTCATGGAAGAAAATGAAAATGAAACTCTGTGCTTGCAGAATTTGAGATTTCTTAAATAATTGGCTCCCATATTGCAAAATGAAAGGCTAAAATAGAATAGGATTCAGAAGCCAATGAGACTGGATTATGATTATCAAAATCATATAAACTTTGGCAAAGCATGTTCTAGCACTTTCCTCACTCAGAGACAGTGCCTTAAGGAAACTCCAAGCAACATAAAATTGGAAGGACAACTTTAAACCAAGCATTTCTATACATGCACAATTACTGGGTAGTACATGGAACCTCCATTCCTGTAACAAAATTTTATCCATCTGGAAAACACGAAAACCCAAGAGACACAAGGTACAGATCTTTGATCAGTTTCCAGGCATATATCTGTATCTTCCACAAACTTAAGGAACTCCAAAAATATCTCTAAAACAAACTAGAGTCTCTGGATTATAGTACTAACATATTTTATCTAGATGGCTACCCCTTTTTCAGAAGCTGGGTTGACATTTTTCTACTAAACATCTAAAATACTACATGAAGAGAACATCTAGTTTTGTTGTAAAATACTTTACACAGAATGGCCAAACTATTATTTGTTGCTAGCAGTACAGGGGCTCTATGAAATTCTTATTCAACTTATGATGGAAGAGGACACGTAAACATTTTGTATTAAATATAACTGTTGCAGTCAGTTCAACTGAAGTCATTGATGATGTTGGATCATACCACTTATGAAATGTCAAAAAGAGATAGTAAGTAGCTCCGTATGCAAAAGTTCCTCACATACTTAAAATATATTCCTAAAATGGTCATATAATTTAACCACAGTTGTTTCATATTCCTACTTAGTTCCACAAGTATGTTTTTCACCATATAGAACTAGAATACTTTTAAGCTACTCCATATTTGCATGCACAGATGTAACGACAGATAATATGATCTTAAATTTCTAGTCCTAGTTGGAAATATATTTAACATATAAGTCACATATGTTCACAGAGAATTACTGAGATATCCAGAATGAATGTTTTAAAAGAACACTCATGAGCAACTGTTGAGCTGACTTTACGCTATTAAATATTTTCCCATAGGATTTCTAGATAAAAATATTTACATATAATTATTTAAAATATTTCAGCCTTAAACAAATTCCCTCAACTTACTTATGTCTTAGCTGAAAAGCAAACAGGAACCACACGGAAGAAAATAGTTCCGGAAATGTCAAAAGACAGGCTCCAGAGGCAAGTGGGCAATCCATCAAAGTAAAACAGCCCTGGTGTACACTCTATTACACCAACATAGGCCAAAAAATCCGAAACAATTGCATGTTATTGCTAGAATGAGCTCTTTTCACACATACTTGTTTATAAACAATGGTAGGCAATCATCTCCCATTGTCAGGACAGTAGAGAACAATCAATGATTCTGGAGTAAGGAGAGCATTTACCGATAAGTTAGTGATATTAAACACCAGACTTCAACATGCACTGATATTAACACTGACACTTCTTTATCATGATCATTATGTTTTCAAAATAATGTATAAGGAGCAGGATTTAGTAAAGTCCTTTGGCTTGCAACTCCTGTTTAAGAAACCAAAATCCATTCCAATCCACAATATTTCACCTATCTAAAGTATAACAGTGAGGTACTGTACCTTTAAGGAGTAAAAAAAGGCTTCCTCTTTGGATCTTAGCTGAAGAAAGCTGTTTATTCTTGGTTTATGGAGATTACTTACCTAAAACTGAGCTATTCCTCTTGTTTTCCCCCTTCAGGAAAGCCTCCCTCTTTTCTCTCTGTTCTGCTCACTCTGGGAGCTTTTACCATTTAAGGTCAATGTGTTACATCTGGCTCCCTTGACTAAGCTACAGCACTGAAAGCGACCAAGCAAAGCTTCTAACATTAACCATGAGTTTGGGTTGTAAGTAACTCTTCAGATATAAAGCCTCTCCTTATGTTTCGGGGAATTCGAGGGAAAGGCATCCTCTGCAGATCCCAATCAGCATGTTCTTACAGTTCTGAGCACAAGAATGTTACATACTCGTTCATTTCTGAGTAAATTTTAAGGGGGCAAGCAGGAAGCAGATGAAAATGCAAGACTGAAATGATGTACTGTACTGTATCAACACTTAAACATTGGAGCATACAGGAGGAGCAAATGCAAGTACAGCATCTGGGATTCCCCCACCTCCACCCCTCCTTTAGGCAAAGACTGTCAACAAAACCGCGAGCTACATGCAAACATTTAGAGAAAACATCGGCATATTGCCAAGTGAAGACCTTATTCTCCCATGATAGGAAAGAAAAGTAAACAAATCTGAAATCATTCAAGGAAAAGTAAAACGCAAATGTAAACTCAAGTAACTTGCATGGGAAGAAGAGGGGCAAAAAAGTTTCATTTTTTGTAGTACTACTGTATGTATAAATCGTGGATATAGAATTTGCTTGCAGCCTAGATTTGCATCACACTTTATATAAACCAGTGAGTCAAACTGTGATTTCCTAGTAATGTATAGCTTGCAGATGCCAGGGCTACTATCCATTGTCACAAAATGAGGAACTGCATCACTGAAAAGGATGGCAAAAGATTGCATAAGTTTGCATAACTTGTGTGTATGTATAAATAAGCATTTGGAAGTTGTTACTATAGTTTAGATAGAAACTGTACATTTTGCCATTAGAGGAAAAATTGATTTCTATATCTCTTGGTCAGTCTTCTAACCATCTGCTAATCACAGGGGTGAACTTTAAAGACTCCACTTTTGTGGGGGTGTTTTTTACCTTTTCATTGACCTCAGACTAGACAGATCTTCAAATACACAGAGGACTTTCTTCAAACAGGCTTCAGAGGACTGTTCTGTCTTAATTGTGACACACAACCAAAATACTACCAGGTGCTCAGTTTTGCAGCTCAAAGTAGAACAATGTGCAAACCAAGATAGCCGAGTGATTTAGGCATCTGGCTGCCCAAGAGATTGGGAGTTCAATTCCCCATTGTGCCACCCTGACAGGGGCTAGACTTGATGATTCACAAGGTCTCTTCCAGCTCACCATTTCTATGATGATGACAATGATGACTAGGGCAACAAAGCCTGCATACAAAGTTTCAATGACAATGAAATTCTAAACGTGCCATGGGGAAAACATTTGGAAACATTTTGCTTTATGTATGAATTGTATCTAGCCTACAGAGAATCCTCATATTCACCCATCACTTACTGTAGCATTGTAAAGCTTGTGTTTTTGGATTACACCTCCCAGGCCACTCCTGGCAGCAATGCTGCCTGGGGAATTCAGGGAACATTGATCCAACCATGCAAATCTCTCCATCACTCATTTACTCTGTATGATTAACATTGTGTTAGTGTATGTTTAAAGAGTAAGGCTGCATGTGCTTTCAGAAATTCAGATGTTACACTAAAAAAATTAGTTGCATTAATTGACATTATAGTTACATTTTTAAAAAGGTAACATTTTCTCAAAAAGTAAACTAAAATTATGTGCTTTAATATAAATTAAAACTACAAGCCTTGTGCCTGCAGTGGGGAGGGGGGAGAACAAAATCTTTTTTCTCATCTATCTCACTGTTGTCTCAAACCCTTCAACAAAGCATGAGGCAATCGTGTTGAAGCACGGCACAAACCAGCATCCGAATCATATATTTGTCCTCTATCATATCAAGGGACCACATTCCATAACTATAAAAGTACAGCTTGAAACATTATTTTTAAAGGAACTTTTTGTGTTCCTCCTCCTCCTCCTCTTCTTCTTCCAAGTGTTTTCCTGTAGGTGTGGCTTCTACTTTTGATGTGCTAATGATTTTTTACAATCTTTTGCAGAAGCAACACATTGTATCAAAACAACAACAACAGAGAAATGCTGTCTGGTTTCCTCTCTAATTCTGATACTCTACCTTGAAAATTTAAAATACAAAATACGGAAAAACCAATACTTTGGGTAATATAAAAATAAAAATCAATAGACAGTACTTCCCTTGCTGCATTCTGATAACAGTGTATCATGAGAATAGGAACAATTCCTATTAGAATATCCCTTAAAAGAAACTTTAAAAAGTAACTAGGAAAATTATTTTTGGACTAAAAGTAATACTGGAACACCTTCTTACATTACTTTGGAACTATGACTTAATAGACCCTTGCTACCCCAAAAAGTAATTAGTTATAGTAAATTGCATGAATTATAACTTGTTATAATTGTCATATAAAATAATTAAATATTAGACTGAAATAAGAGCTAAAGTATCTTGCATTAAGTGACAGCAGTAATGTAATGCAGGTATCTTTTCTGACCATACCTCCCTTTGGCAGCCACATATTCCTAAACCCTAATTCATTTCTCTTGTGGCAGATCCACCCCAAGCCTTCTAAAGGCAATTCAGAAAATCCAACCAAGGACAAGACTGTGTGTTTTCTATGCTTTTTCAATGTGAGGCTGGAACTAAAGTACAGCTATTCTGAGCAAGCAGACTTATTTGAATCACAAAATGTACAACTGCATCTCTTCTAACCATTTCCGGAACTGTCCCTAGAGCTCTGAATGTCTTTCAACCACATCACGTGTGTCCCAGTTTTCTTGCACTCCTCAACACTACCCTCAACCTTCTTGCCCTATGGGGCCACTTCACTCTTTAACTCCCTCCCACACCATCCCAAGAGCCATGGTAGGCTTATCTCAAGAGGGAGCAGAGGCAAATAATTAGTTATTTATAACTAGTTACATTCAAGCCGTCCATCATATCACCTCAGCACCATGTACTATGGATAAATCTGCAAAGCTGAAACCTATTTGATTCACATACCTATTCGTATGAGCTAGAATCTTGATGGCACAGTACTCCCCTTTCCAGGGGGCTATTCATGCACATTTAGAAGGGTTCCTTCCTCCAGATCTTCCCTCAAAGAGTGGCTGCAGCCTTATATGGCTCCTCTATACTGCACATAAACAGCGACCAAAAAGGCCTTGTGTCCCACCCACAAATGCAGATGGAATGCAACAGGATGTTCAGGGACACATATGCACAGCATTATACTGCCCAAAGAGGTGGGAAAAAACACCTGTAATTTGACACATAGTTTATGGAGGAGCAATGACTTGGAGAGGTAGGAACCACCAGAACTGGACCCGCTTAGACAAAACATAAAGGCAGAAAATTCAGTTGACATGGAGGACTTGGAAGAAAGACAACCAGAGCACTGGAAAGAGAACATCTAAGGCTGACACATGTTGTTTATGCACAACATACTTAACACAGACATGTCTCCTTTGCATTGCACAACTACCTTAATATTTTACATACACACACAGGTACACTGTGATCTACCAAATACTAAAAAAAAGGCTTAGTAGACACTACTCAAATTGATCATTATATTCCATACTCTGAAAAATCTAATTTTTTTTTGGGGGCATATTCCTCATGAGATGTGCAATAATCTATTTACTGGCAGTTTAATGTAGCTAGATGCTACTAAGGGTGTAAACAGATGGTGATACAGTATAGGTTGTGTGTTGGACCACTTACGGCATAGTCTGGTTTGAGCTATTTTACTACAGTATGTAAGGTACAACAAACTAGCCTTACTTTGTGCCCAGTGTGGGCTTCTTTGGGACACCGGGAAGGCTACTGTTTGGGGGGGTTGATGGGCTGGAGAATGGGGACCACGCTGCATGTACACAGAAGGGTTGCTTTAAAGGTGATTGCACCAAGGGCAGTGACTCTTTCCAGTAAATCCAACACACTCTGGCTTCCATGTCTGATTGCAGCCTAAATTACTATCCATTAGACAAAAATAGATCATGGAAGAAGAACATATTGAAATCTAGAGTAGAATTAGTGCTGGTATTCAAGCAAAGGATGTATATGTTTGACTTCAGAGATATACAATTGCATCACCAGCAATCCAACCCAAATGTTATTACATCGGTAGAAAATGATACACATGGTTTCCCTAAAGCCCAGAATTCAGGAACTATCAAAGTCACTAAAATATTAAACACAGGAGGGCATGGGGGTTCATAAAAGAGTCTTATAAAGGATATGGAACCACCCAACTGAAATACACAAGTATTCTTCCAGATGAGCAATTGCTTGACATTCCAATGAAAAGTATTGTGCAAGTACTCCAACTTTTCTTCCTTAACAGGATTTGTGTTTGTGTTTGTGTGCTTTAGAAAAGTAGTAATAGCAGTAGAAAAACATAGGAATGTCCCAGATCAAAGATGTTTTGGATAGCGCCACCTCCCAACAAATTCCATTTCTGAGGCCGAGCAATAAAAGTCTTATCTGGAAATTCACCAAAGGGCACTTAAGGACGCCTCTTATCTCACTGCATTCAAAAGTGCCCAGTCGCTGAATGAAAGCCTCTGCTGGCCCTTTTCCCAGCAAGAAACATACGATACTGAGCACCTTCCAATTACAGTATAGGGAAACTCTAGGCCTCTCTCAGTGACTCAGGTTTTTGTGGCTATAGTAGCAGGAAGTGCTTACAGTGCAAATGAATGGGACATTGAGTCAGATATTGAAAGTAAAATATACCATAGGGGCAGCAAACAGTTAAGTGTCTAATGACTCGGGATGGGTATGACAAAAACTTCTGCATCAGTTTTGCTTTGGGTTCTTGGGTGGGCACTTACATTTTCATGCTTTTCATATACTAATCCTTTCCTTATACACAAAAGGTTTATCAGGTACTTTCCCTCCCTCCCCCCATTTTGATCTTATCTGCCACTCATTCAAAAGCCCTAAAGAGTCACTATATATTGGACAATTTGGTTAATATCCTTGTTGTTAACATAGTATCAGGGACCAACAATTGCACAAAAAAGCATAAGAGAATAGCTTAAGCATCTGGGCTCCATATCTTCTCACAGTGACTAGCACTTTATATGTCAAAAATCACTCTGGAAGTATTTTGAGTGGGGGAAATGTATATTTAATTACAGTTGTTATCTATAGTTATAGTCAGCAGAAAAACAGAATTCCCCCCTCCCCAGTCTCTACATATAGGAAAGACTCCTTCATGCTTCCTACCTGGTTGGAGGTCAGGAAAGGAGAAAGAGGCTAACAAAGGGCGTTTATACACGACCCCTAAACTCCGGGGCAAATGGCTCCCAGCTCCGGAGCTTAAAAATGTTTCCCCACCAGCTCCAGAGTTTACAGGAAATTAGGTGCGACCACACCCACTTTAGCGCGTCCCAGCGCACCTTTCAAGTACCTGCTCTTTGGAGGTGAACATTTCTTGATGCGGTGTAACGATAGTGAGTGTGGGGCTCTCCTCGCTTCTGTTTTCAGCCTCGTGGCGCAGTGGTTAAATGCCTGTACTGCAGGTGAAACTGTGCTCACGACCTGGGGTTCAATCTCAGGTAGCAGGCTCAAGGTTCAGTCAGCCTTCCATCCTTCCGAGGTCAGTAAAATGAGTACCCAGCTTGCTGGGGTGGCAATGTGTAGCCTGCACACTGTAATTAAAATTGTAAACCGCCCAAAGACTACTTAAAGTGGTATGGGGCGGTATATAAGCAGAACACTTTGCTTTGCTTTGCTCTTGTTGTTTTTTTGGCTCCCGCCCCTTTAAGAGCTACTTTACAGAGACTGGAATGTTGCCAGCAAAAGCGAGAGGCAGAACGGAGGTGAGCGGCATGCTTTTCTTTCTCTTTTTCTCCCTCCCCTCACGCAGCCGACAGCCAGGAAGTGCGGAGGGGTGGGGACACAGGAAGAGCAACGAACCCCTAAGATCTCTGGTCCGAATTTAAGTGGCCAGCGGATCTTAGGGGTCGTGTGAAAAGGCCGAAACAAAGGAAGAAAAGCAAAGAAAAATGAAGAGAGGAAGAGCAAGCCTGAGGTGAGGATAAGGAACCTGACCAATAGATTAGTGCAGTGGTTCTCCACCTTCCTAATGCCGTGACCCTTTAATACAATTCCTCATGTTGTGGTGACCCCTTGCCCTGCTTGGAAAAGGCTACAAGCCCCCTTGGGCAGGTCACTGCTGCAGGTGCCATAGAGAACTTCCCTCTACAGGCACCCTCAGCCAATCACAGACTCCAGTGTCATTTTCTGACATCCCCTCCAACCCAACTCATTCTTTGCCCCCTTCCTCCCACCCCTCTTCCAGACCCAAGCTATTTGTGCCTTTTTCTTCACTGGCTCATGGCGACCCCTGTGAAAATGGTTGTTTGAACCCCCAAAGGGGTCCTGACCCCCAGGTTGGGAACCACTGGCTTAGTGGGAAAGGAGAATCCCTTTTGGTCCTAAAAGCCCCCTCCCACTGATACCCAGTGTTGTAAAGCATTCAGGAATCCTCTTATCACAACAACAACAAATACTTTTAAAAAGCAGGAGCAAGATAGGCAGAGAATCAATAAGGAAGTCATCATGTACCATCAAGTCAATTGTGACTTACAGCAACCCTTTTCAGGATATTCTACATAGAGGGTACTTGGAAGTGGTTTACCATACTCTTCTTCTAAGTGCATCTTACCCAAGGTGACATAGGCAGTCTCTTTTGGGAAGCAGAAGGAGGGAGTTGAACTCCCAACATCTGGCTTAGAAAACAGAGATTTAACTCACTGAACTATCCATGGAGCGGAAGTCCTAAAGACTTCCGTTAAAAACTTGCAGAGAGACAAGGCAACAGGAAAAATTAATCTTAATCCACAAGCAGACAACGGTACATTAGAAAAAATAATATCACCCCCTGCCAAATATACAGCTTTATTATGACAAATACTAAATTAACCAAATAACATTTTTTAAAAAATCAATCTAACAGGGAAAGCACACACAGAAAAGAATAACATATTGAAACATACACACATAGTGCCCACTCCCCAAAACCAAGAAAAGGAAGTGAACAAATAAAGGCAAAAAAAAAAATACAGTAAAAGCCCCCAGACATCAAAATGGGGGGAGATTTCATCCCTTAGCTAGCAGTTAATGTATTCTCCTCTTTTGTGTATAAAACCCTGGTAGGCAGGCGTATGCAACACAATAAAAGATGGAGGCACCAAGAGCAATCACACAGATTCCTATGAGAGTCACTCCTCAATGGGTTTCAATTAATCCAGGCAACTTGTACAAGTTCAACATTCCCATTCCCCCATTACTGGATATTCTGATTGATTCATGAAACTATTGGATGAAAAAATTCCTGGGTGCTATCTTGGGTACTTTGACAAAGGGTAAAAAGGGGTACTGTAAATGAAAAAGGGAAACATGAAAAAACATAAAAGTTTCACATGCTCCTTTTTCATTTAAACACACACACACACACACACACACACACACACACACACACACACACACACACACACACACACACACACACACACACACACACACACAGGCAATGCACTGGAGTCTTTTGGCATTATAAAGACCACATAATTGTAACCAGGAGGAATATGAGATTGTTTGAATAAATTGTCATGCAAGCTATAAAAAACAATTCCTGAACCATTCTTCCAAGGCTACTAAATGACTCTCTACTCACTGCCATATTTTAAGCAATAATGTTTAATTTTTGCAATAAAAACTTTTAGTAGACAATTTCTGAAACCAAGAAATATCTATGCTTAAAACTTTCTATCAGATCTTCTGACCTGTTACCAAAAACCCTGATACATGTTGGTAGCTTGATAATTCTTCCTGGTGATGGAAACCCATTCTGATTTCATGCAAAGAATATGTTTTAATATTTAGAGCTAGAGTATTTAACATTATAAATAGATAGATAGATAAATCTTTGTCATTGTCCTGTGCAGAACAAGATCTAGATCAGCTTTTACAGGACCTAACAGTACAACCCATACATAAATATCTATCCCCCACCCCACATACACACATTTAACCCACTAACAACACATTTAAAAACTCTAAAAATACTCTAAATACTCTAAAAACTCTAACAAATATATAAACTAATTACAGAAGCTTCCTCAAAAATTGCATTTCACTGCATTCAAAGCCAAAACCGCTCTTGGATAGAAACTATTCAAAAACCGCTCTTGGATAGAAACTATTCCATATCAACCCAACAACCTACAGCTGTAATAGCTTGATAAGATACTAGTAATTATTGTAATCAAAATTCAAAATTGGGCACAAATTGCTGGTTTGGTGGTTCGATATGGTTCATTTCCTGGCTAAAAACAGATGATCCAGAGTTTAGGGCCTCACCCCCTCCAGCTGGCACCATCTCAGCTAAGCAGCACCAGTGCCCTGTCCTGTCTCCTCCAGATGCTGCCTCTGTGTGGGCACACACTGGAAAGGGAGAGGCACTATACCAGGGGTCCTCAAAGTTTTCAAACAGGGGGCCAGTCCACCACGCCCCAGGCACCACTGGGGGCTGGACCACAGTGGGTGGGGGGAGCGGGGGACCTTGACGTATCCCTCCCACTCTGAATGCCCCACTAGCCAGCATGCTGATCATCTGGGCGGTAGTTGGGGGGAGTGGGAGAAGCGACATAGCCCACTGCTTTGAACTGCCTCGGCAATAGAAGCAGCTGCGGAGGCTGGCTTGTTCGCAAAGCAGGGGTAGGTGGGGAGGTTGCAATTGGTCCCGGGGGCTGGATTCAAGACCTTGGGGGGCTGCATCCAGCCCCGAGGCCTTAGGTTGAGGACCCCTGCACTATACCATGGACCAGCTGCTCAGCCAGAAAACCAACTGCGACAAACCACTGATCCCACAGTTCGTGGCCATCCATATTCAGAACTAATATGTTACAAGTAATAGCATTCTTTCAATGTGTTACTTTTAGAAGAATGAAAGCATAACAGTGTTCTTTTACAAAATAATGTGTAGCACTGTATTTTGCTGCTATAAGTAGCATTTACTTATTTGTAAGTAATTTTTGAGAATCCTGCCCTGGTTTTGAGAACCTGCCCAAGGGTTAATCAAAAGGCAATAGTTTGATAAAGCAATGTATAATATGGGAGAATCAAGAAAATGGTTTTTTGGAATTAGTTTTCTGAAACTACCCAAAGTAAAATATTTTGATTCTCTCTATAGGCTCAGAATTTGATCAAAACATGGTAAATCCTATATAATAAATATTACTCTAGGGAATTAAATCCAAAGAAAAATCTTATTTAATAAACACTAGGAAATTAAATTAAGATAGATGAAATTACATCCTTTCGACTGTAGAGATTATGGAGTCTGTAATTCTATATACAGTTCCCCAATACAACATCCTTTTAGTTAATGGGACTTACTAGTAAGCACATATGTTATATATAGGTTTCCGCTCTTATTCAAGTAACAGAAAACTTAACAAGACAGTTTTGAGGTTTAAGAGACCATCTTTTACAAAAGCATTCCAAAGTTTAAAAGATCAAAATAATTTCTAAGCAAAAATGACCTGTACTTATCCACTGGTTGCTTGGCTAGAATTCTACTGAGCTTCCATTAAGTGGTCCAGAAACAAAGCAAGCAAAGTTGTGCAGTACCCACACAATACAAAAACAAGGAAAGGTGATGCCTTTATTAGTTAAAAATGCTAGACATGCATCCATCTTCATCAGACTGTGCTCCAATATATTGTGGATAGTGAGGGGGAAAAACACACTAAAGTTCCAAAGTCATGGCAGATGTCTGCAAACACAAGTCAGGGATGTGGGTTTCAGATCCCATCCTTTGCTGTTGGTTGGGCTCTGTCTCCAAAGTCATCAAATGAAAAGATATCAGGCATTGATAATTGCCCTCCCAACTGCCTCTTTTGAAGCTCAAAGTGCCAATTTGGCTGATGAGCAACTGCACAGAAATATAGAAACAACCATCAGATAATTGGAAATATAATTTAGTCTACCTACTAGGTGATGCTAACTGAGTCCAATTGTTTTCATGTTGTGTAAGGACCACACAGCTTTGGGCCTTTTTACACGACCCCTAAGATCCGCTGGCCACTTAAATTCGGACCAGAGATCTTAGGGGTTCGTCGCTCTTCCTCTGTCCCCACCCCCCTCCGCACTTCCTGGTTGCTGGCTGTGTGAGGGAGGGAGAAAAAAGAAAGAAAAGAATGCCGGTTTACCTCCGTTTTGTTCCCGGCAGCATTCAGATCTCTTAAAGGGGCGGGGCGCAAAAAAAGAACAAACAGAAGCCAGGAGAGCCCCGCACTCACTATCCTTACACTGGATCAAATATTTGTCACATCCAAAAAGCAGGTACCTGAAAGCTGCTCTAAAGTGGGCGGGGTCGCACTTAATTTCCTGTTAACTCCGGAGCTGGTGGGTAAACATTTTTAATCTCCGGAGCTGGGAGCCATTTGTCCCGGAGTTTGGGGGTCGTGTATAAACGCCCTTTGTTTGCATCTTTTGGTGAACGGAGAATACTCTGAATGGCCAGAGCATCATAAAGAGACAAAAGGAATTTCTAACGTCTGCCAAGCAGGACTTCAAATTGAAGAAAACATCTGGTTCTGACCAATAGGTATTACTATTAATTTCTCTTGGAGCTAATGCAAAAAAAGATGATGCATGTGCTTCTATTTGTAAACAAGGACTGAAACCCAGTAGCAGAACTTACACTGTGTAAGGCTGATAATATCTTTTTAGTTGTGACAAAGCTGTTAGGCGATGCAGGGTGGAGGAAGTGTTTAATTTCTGAAAACTGCCATTGTGATTTCCTGAAACCGCAACAGTTTCCTGAGCATAAAAAGGATCCTGAGGGAGCCTCAGGACCTTTGGAATAGGAATTTTTTAATTTCTGAAAAATCACCACAGCTGGTGATATTATCAGCCTTACACAGTGTAGGTTCTGCTACTGGGTCTCAGTCCTTGTTTACAAATAGAAGCACATGCATAATTTTTTTTTTTTTGCATTCGCCCCAAGAATACACTGCAACTGGGAAAATTTTCTAGCATAATCAAAAGTAAATTTGTACATGGGCAGAATTTGCCATTGTGACCGTTCACCAGCTTAACCTTTCATCAGGCAATGCATGTCACTTGTGAATACTTTCCAGTCCACCACAACTGCCCCTAAGGCCCATTGTACACGACCCCTAAACTCCTCCGCAAATGGCTCCCAGCTCCGGAGCTTAAAATTGTTTCCCCACCAGCTCTGGAGTTTACAGATAATTAAGTGCGACCACGCCCACCTAAGCGCATCCCAGTGCACTTTTCAGGTACCTGCTCTCTGGAGGTGAAAATCCCTGATGCGGATATAACGTAGTGACTGCCCGCTCTCCTTGCTTCTGTTTGTTCTTTTTTTGCCCCCCGCCCCTTTAAGAGATCTGAATGCAGTGCCGGGACGGCAGAACAGAGGTGAGCGGCATTCTTTTCTTCCTTTTTTTCTCCCTCCCCTCACGCAGCCAGCAGCCAGGAGTGCGGAAGGGGTGGGAATGCAGGAACAGCAACAAACCCCTAAGATCTCTGGTCCGAATTTAAGTGGCCAGCGGATCTTAGGGGTCGTGTGAAAAGGCCCTAAATGAGCTGTTTCTTTAAGTAAAAATGTAGAATATATAGCTGCACACCATTCAAAAACATGAATAGCAGAACTGGTGGGCAATCTATTTATGAAGGCTTTTTTATATTAGCCCCCACTTGAATCACAATAGCATGAGCAAATACAACAGTAATAAAGCATGTTAGAGTTCCTGTGAGTTACAAAATACTTACCTGGGCTCTTCACCAGAAGAGTCTCCACACATGCCTAGAAACTACATCCTAACAATCAAGTGAACTCTCTATGTATTCTATTTTAAAAGCACAACACATAAACAAACCTTGTTCTCAGTCTGCTCTGAGAAATTCTAATTTTACACACAGTTTCTTGGTAGTGACAGATGTTATTCTTAGTCAAATTCACAGAGGCCTGGGGACCATTCTTCTCTAATCATTAGCAAGAGAATTTACTCCCTTGGGAAGAGACATGGCCATGTAAACCAAAACTGTTAAAACTAAAAAAATTTGTTCCATAGCTTACAGGGGTCAATAAAATAAAGATGACTGGATTCTTAAAATGTATATGATGAGAAGCCTTGAATGCTTTTATACTACTAAGATACTAAAGATTCAATTAATTGTCAGTTTTCCAGTAAAGTTTTAGTAGCTCTGGACCATGTTGTTAAAATTATAGCATTTCAGTTGTAAAACAAGCTACGGATATGAGAAGGTAAAAAGGCTAGGCTGATTCAACTGAGTGATGGGCAAAACTCACCCCAGATGCTGCAACAAAATAATCTGCTGCAACAAAATAATCTGCTGCAACAAAATAATCTGACAAATCAAAAACCAGCCTACATATGTAAAGACAGCATTCCCTCCCCCTCACTCCATCAAGTGTCTCTGAGTTTAAAACAGATAGTCTCAGGGGATCTCTGTGCGTGTATTCCTAGCATGATAGTGAGCTGCCAAATTGCAGGTTGCAGCATCTACACACTTAACACACTGAAATATTCACAGACCCAAGATGGGCTCTTCCAACCCACAATGATCACTGGATTATCCTTAAGAGAATGGGGTACAAATGGAGGGCCTGATTTATTTAAAACTTGCCAAAACAACATGGGGTTCCTGATTTTCGGTATGTTCCTGCCATTTTTGGTTGGTATTTGGTCCTGATCTTTATGTTGGTCTTCAGTTTTGCTTCCCAGGGCTTCCCTTGATTGAGACTTGCTCACTGGTCCTGATTTGGTTCCTCACTACCAGCCCTGGATCCTACTTCCTGGGTCATCTCTGACTGCTTATACAGGTTAGCCTTAACCATTTCTCACTTACTTACTTACTTACTTACTTACTTACTTACTTACTTACTTACTTACTTACTTACTTACTTACTTAGGGTGTTTATACACGACCCCTAAGCTCCGCCACAAATGGCTGCAAGCTCCGGACCTTAAAAATGTTTATCCACCAGCTCCGGACTTTGCAGACAATTAAGTGCGACCCCGCCCACTTTAGCGCGACCAAACAGCAGTTTTCTTGTACCTGCTTTTTGATGGTGAAAATTTTTGATGCGGAGACTGCCTGAGCTCTCCTCGCTTCTTTCTGTTGTTTTTCTTTTGCCTCCACCCCTTAAAGAGGAACCAGGAAGTAAACGGAGGTCGGAGCAACTTCCCCCAGCACCGGAGGTAAGCCTTTTATTCTTTTGTCTCTGTCTAAGGCTTTTTGTTCCCTCCCCCTCACGCAGACAGAACAAAAAAGTGCAGAGCGGGTGGGGAAGGAGGAACAGCAACGAACCCTCAAGATCTCTGGTCCAAATTTAAGGGACCCGCGGATCTTAGGGGTCGTGTAAAAGGCCCCTTACTTACTTACTTACTTAAAGTGTACTGTGTTCCCTATCCCTGCCGTAAGATGTGGTGTATGATGGATCTCCAGCATTAAGTATTTTTGGTATGGCACTTTCTTTTCCAAAGACTTCCATTCTCACACATTTCCTGTCCAGTGGTTTGTTCATCATACTGATTGGCAATAATGCTTGGACAATCTTCCAGAATCTTCCAATTCATTACGCTCATATATTTTTCATACTCAGTGTCTCACACAAAGCAAGACAGGATAGTATAGACAGAGGTGGCTCCTCATTCAGGTACTGATTACAGCCTCATCTCAACCCTCAATAAGGTCCTTGATCATATGTACCTTGAAGACCATGCTATGAAAGTTTTCAGGATCATTGAAAACCTCGGAAGACCCCTCCTGAATCAGACCAGAAGGCCTATTTGGGTCACTGTCCTACCCCTGCAGTGTTTAACCATTTTGCATATGAGACGCCTGTAAGCATCTTCTCTGATCCTGTACTCTAGCAATCCATATTGAGAGACATCCTATATCTGATACTGAAAATGCTACATTGCCATCATCACTAGAAATCTCTCGTCATCTTCACTGATACTGTTCCTGATCTGTCATTTTATATGCTATTAAATTAACATCTGGACAGGATTTGTTTTACAACATCTGATAAAGAACACTGATTTACTGTCAACACAAAGAAGGATGCAGTAAAATTACTGAATATACCAATTAGTAGCTGAGATATAGAGCAGTAAGTAATCCTGATTTTTCTGGTGGTGGATTGTTTCATTACAGCAACATTAGGAGACTTAATTATTTGTTTACATGAAACACAGAGATGAGTTTCACACAAACAGTACCAAAGAGATACTTGCAATCTTAGTTCCTTACCTTATGGGATTGTCTGTTTTTCATGTCCAGCATGGCTTCTTCTTCCACAGAGTATTTGTCATCTGCTGATATTAAGAGAACAGAACCTTGCAATCAGAGAGCTCCTTAAGCAATACATTTGGACAAGATGATAAATGTTAGAAACAAGGAAACTTTGAGAAAATAGTCACCACCCTTTTGCCTGAGAAATGTGCATTTGCCTTCCTCCAACTCAGGATGTAACAACCTGGCAACCGCAACGCACCAGAACACATCCAAGCAAATGGATCTGATTATACCTAGCAACAGTTTCACTCACCTTCCTACTCAACAACAGATACTTAAGTAATCAACAGTGATGTTCTTAGGACTGCTGTGTACAACTACATTCTAAGAAAATCTGCAACTCTGACTGTTCTGCACCTGGTATAATAAGGTAAAAGCCTAGCAGTTGCTCACAAGCCCTTTGGCAGTTGCTTGGGCTAATGTGATGCATCTGCAACAGCATACTAACCATGAAGGTACATCAAGGACATGGTAATTTGACTAGGTAGGGGAGAAAGGATACATGGAATTGAGAGATAAGCTTAACTGAGTCCTTCTGGGGCTAAAAGCAAATATGGGGCAATGAGAGAATAATCCTCACAGAACAGAAGCAGATAATGGATGTCAATGGTGAGCAACAGGAGAACCAGAATAGGTGGAGGAAGATGGCAAAGAAAGACAAAGAAAGAAAAAAGAAGGGCATTGGAGAGCCAACAGGGAAACCGTAAGAGCTCAGTATGACACATGGATCCAGTTATAGTTCAGCCAATATTCAACCCTGCCGGGTATCATCCAAGTTGTTCATTTCCCATCAGTTGGGTCTTTGCAGCATGTAATGCATTCTACAAAGCACAAGCCAGTGTCAAAAGCCCTGAAATGCCTCAATGATGTCCAGAAGGCAATTCTGTAGGGTGTATGTTTTTAAAAAAAAAAAACCGTAGACATTGATTGTCAGAGTTTCCTTATCTTCTCCTATAACTTCATTTTTCTGGAGGATTTGAGCAGCAGTGTCATGTCAAGAATCATATCCAAGGAGAAAGGGAAAACAAGCCATCCTATTCCATCACATAGACTTTACTAGCCATAGGACACCAAGTCTCACCTTTCTGTAAGAAAAGCATTCTGCTACCATTCCCCTTCTCACTGTCTTGTTGATTGACAAGCCATTCCCAAACCACTGAAAAACAGCAGGATTGTATATTTTCCATGCCAACGAGTGTTTTGCTTCCAATGTCCTCATAGTTTATTGGTTCTGCAGACTGAACAAATGTACAGTTGTTAACATAAAAGCTGCATTTTCATTTCACTCATCATGGAATTTGGTTGTGTTGTTTGAAACAAGATGTCCCATAGCAAAGGAAAAGCTTTCACTTCTAAACTTATGTAATTTCAACGCAAACAGAGACCTACTGGTGCCATTGAGCCAGTATTAACTCTGTGCAGCCCTTTTATTTTTTAAAGCCCAATTTTTGTGTGAATTATACAGTGATCTAAAGAATAGGACCTACATATCCATGAAGGATCAGTTTTAAGTCCCCTGCAGATGATGAAAATCGTGGATTATAGCGAGCACTATTTTAATAATCAATGCTAAACATAGCAAGTTTTTGGCTCATTCCAGTGGCAAGTTCTGGTAGCTTCATCTTTAGAAATACAGTACTGTAATTTTTCCATCTATAGGACACTCCCATGCATAAGGCAATCCCAATTTTCCAACTCAAAATTACAGTTTTGCAACCATGTGGTTCTCTCCTTGGTTTACTTCCATGTATAAGACAACACTCAATTTTCAGTCTAACAATTTTAGACAAAAATATAGTCCTAGACATAAAAATATTGTACATATTTCTAGAATTTTTTAAATTGTTTTTTAATAATTTCAGAACATGTATAAGTGAATCGACAAATACTTATCCTATGGATAAGAGGGTCCTACTATAATTTTGTATTGCTTTCTTCCACAGAATACCACAGCCAAAAGATACTAAAGCAAAGTCTGTGAGGCTAAAAGCAGACAACTGGGAGCTAATCCCCAAACTTTAAAATGCTATAACTGTTTTCTTTTCAGCCGTTGCTTTTTCCATTTGTATAATCATTTAAAGACTATTTCTCCTTACGTCACAATAATCATTAAATACTATTGAGACCCTGCGATAAATAAGTTCTTTATTGCATATTTTTGGATTTGTAGTGTTTCTACAAACAATTTTCATATACAAAACATTTTAAAGCAATGTTAATAATACTAAATGCTGCAATAAACTTTCTATTTCACAGAAAGCCATCCTAAGGTAGGTTTGAGCCATATGTGACTCAGAAGCTCTGGGTGTGGCCTTCCAGTCCTCCTTCAATTTCCCAAAATGAGAGTCTCCACAGGTGTGATTTGTTCTTCAAGTGTAATTTTTCCAAGACGTTGGGGGATGGGGAGGGAAATGCTACATCATTTAGGAAAAAACAGCCATGATTTTTAAAATATGTATTTTCTGGTCTATACATGGCCCTGAATAAACCTTATTTACAAGTAGAGGGAAACTTCTGTTCCAAGAACTTCTGGATGTATCAACAGAGGGCAAACAACAAAACAAAACAATACAAAACCACCAGGTCCTGGGCCATTCATGATCCCCTTCTCTGGTGTAGGGAATGGCCATTTCCCCTAATTGTCTCCGACATAGTCTTTGCTTGCTCCTTTGAAGATGATCTACTGTGTATGCTGTTATATACCGTATTTGTTGCTCTATAAGATGCATCTGACCATAAGATGCCCCCAGTTTTTAAAGGAGGAAAACAAGAAAAAATGTTTGCTCTAAGGTTTCATGGTGGGGGAATCCTGGCTGCAGAAGGGGAGGGGAGAGGCTCCATGGAAGGAAGCCTCTTTGCAAGCGTGATGCCGGGGTGGGGTTGGGGGAGAATCCCGGCTGAAGAAGAGGAGGGATGGAGAGAGGCTCCGTGGAGGAGACCTCTTTGGGGACAAAGGAGAAGGAGGTACCAGGGATGGTGGGGAGAGGCTCTGTGGATGTAGTGGGAGACTACTCTATTCGCTTTATAAGACGCACAGACATTTTCCCTTACTTTCGAGGGGGAAGTGCGTCTTATAGAGTGAAAAATACAACACTCCTCCTCCTCCTTGATAGCCACTGTAGTGATCTATCATCAGGCACAAGGGCAGGAGATATATATCAGGATTGAGCAATGAGGATTATATAACTGCACACACACATACACATATACATCCTGACCTCCTGCCTGCTAATAGACCACCTCTGTGGGTAGTAATGGGGAGGATGTATACTCTCTCTCTCTCTCTCTCTCTCTCTCTCTCTCTCTCTCTCTCTCTCTGTCTCTGTCTCTGTCTCTCTCTCTCTCTCTGTGTCTCTCTCTGTCTCTGTCTCTGTCTCTCTCTCTCTCTCTCTCTCACACACACACACACACCTCTGTAGGCCAGGGTAAGGGACATTGAATGGTCCAGGAATGCACATGAGGCCACACATTATATCCAATGTAATTTACTCCTAAGAATGCAGGTCGCAGCTTCAATTGACATAGAACATCAAGTTAAAATAAACAATTGCACGTTACCTTTGTGAAGTCTGACACAGTTTTTCCCATTCTCAAATGGTCTTTTGTATAGTCCTGAAACAAAAAGCTTCCTTCATCTTCAAAAATCCATAGGTAAAATGCTTGAATCATCTGTTGAACATACAGGTTTGCTATAGTATTGTCTGATGGGCTTTCATTGATCTCCTTTAGGATCTTAAATACAGATTCTTTCCATTTTGAAGCAGTAACGTTTCCCTTTGTGGGTTCAGGACAAATCTTATGTTCTGAAAAAGCTATGTGTGTGTCTCTTTTTTCATCCAACATGGTGTTTTTGTCCTCTGCTACAGTTTTAGACATTTCCAACATGTCCTCCAGCTTTCCTTCTGAGAACATTTTCTCGGATTGTACCAAAACTTGATCTTTTTCTGCAGTTTGTCCTAACATATGGTTGTCGGGAGAGATACTGTCTACAGGCTGCAAAACTGTTGAAGTGGCTCCAGGGTGGGGTTTGGAACCATTTGTGTTTGCCCTGTCAAACCAGCAAGGAACACAATTCACCATGTAGTCAGAAAAAGCTTGAATCGCTGCTTCTGGTATATTTTGCTCCTGGTGTAGATTTGATTCACTCGGTACTTCAGCCTCTGTATTAGAGCTGTATTAGAAGCAACAGGGAAAATTAAGACCAGCAACAAAAGATCTGTGTCCTTATGTATATTCAAGATGAATTTAGAATGCCTAGGTTTTTTTTTTTGTTCAATTACAGGGATGTGGGTGGCTCTGTGGGTCCCCCGCTGAGCCTCTGGACTTGTCAATTGAAGGTCAGCAATTCAGATCCTTGCAATGGGGTTTGCCCCTGTTGCCCATCCCAGTTCCTGCCCTTTCTAGCAGTTTGAAAGCATGTAAAAATGTGAGTAGATAAATAGGGGCCACTTTGGTGGGAAGGTAAGGGCATTCTGTGAGCTTACATGTTTAGTCATGCCGGCCGCATAGAAACATGTACAGTATACTGACAAATGCTGGGTCTTCAGCTTGTAAATGAAGATGAGCACCGGCCCCTAGAGCTGGAAACTACTGGACTTAATTGTCAGGGGGAACAGTGGCTAACTAGCTATCGATAGAAAGCTCACAGCAGGACATAAAAACAAAGCATCCTCCTGAGCTTGCTATCCAATGTCTGGTGACCAGAGGCATAACTGCACCTGATATTGTTGTCAATAATATACAGTATATACTCATTAAAGCTAGTGGTCACTGACAGCTTTACTATTCGTGAATAATATGTTTAATCTCCTTTTCAAATTATCAAAGTACATTTTGTGGTGGCTAATGTCATGATTTATCTAAGTATTCTGTGTACTTTTCTTTGTCCTGAATCTCCTGGGAGACATCAGATTCTAATTTAAGGAAAGGGAGTAAAAGTTATCTATAGCCACTTCCTCACCATTATGCATAATGTTATATATCTCTGCACTCTAGTGTTGTTTTTAGCTGTATCCTTTGTGATTTTCATGTTTTTAAAGTATATTGCTGATTTTATAATGGGGCAGGTTTATATCATTTTATTAAGGTTTTAACTAAATGTTGGTTTTATTTGTCTTTATTTCTTTTAAACACTTTTAAGCTGCCTTGAGCACTGTCTTTGTGGAAAGGTGGGATATAAATGTAATAAATAAATAATACATCAATCTCTATCGTGTTCTACTTCCACTTCCTTTCCCCCTTAAACCAGGCATGTCCAAAGTCAGGCCCACAGGCCAAATGCAGCCCGTTTTTAAATTTTGAGCGGCCCGCAGCCTCTTCTACCACCGGCTCAGCCTGTCACTCATCCCCAGCAGCTGGTCCCTCCCCATACTGGATGGAGACCTCAGCTTGCAGTTTTACGGTTTGCCTGCCGTCCCTGCCTCTGTCCATCCCCCCAGCCACCTGCCCCTGGCTCCATTGCTGCAGTGTCCTCCCCGCCTCCTAGCATGTTATAGAGACTTGCCCAAAGACCAGCCCAGGGGCCAAATGTGGCTGAATGGTCAGCCCCCACACATTTTCACCACACCAAATCTGGCCCTCCTTGCAAAAAGTTTGGACAGCCCTGCCTTAAACTAAAGGGCTGCAAATATTAATTTACTAAGTTATTTGCAACCGAATATTCTAACTGACATGTTCTTCAAGCATTATGCAGCAAACAGAATTTCCTTGCTTTTGTACTGCCTCCCATCCAGCTCCTTTGTACAGTAACACTTGCTCAATCATTTTGAATGTGCTGGACTGGCCCATGCTCACATTCCATTTGAGGGCATGGGGGCAGACAACATTAAAGACAAGACAGGATTCAAATTTATCAAGATATTTCCTTATGTAGAAGAGGGGGTTTAAAAGCTGTGTGTCTGTCATGCAAGTTGGCCTCTAGACAGGCCTCAGAGCTCAGAAAAACTACTTTTTGCTCCCTAAACCACACACACAGTTTGTGTAGCCACACTGAGTGGAAGTTGATGGGAGTTGTGGTCCAAAGAAGCAAGATTTCTTTGCTCTGGACTCAGTGCATCCATTTAGATTACCTTTAAAATGGTGGACCACGTACAGTTTGTTTCATCAGCCTGCCTCCTAGTTATATTTAGAACAAGGATTCTCTTTCCAGTTTTAAATATTGCCCAGTACTAGACAAAGTTGCAAGTTTCTATGTACTAATCATAATACAGATAATAACACAATCCTACTAAAGAAACTAAAATGTATACATGAGATTAGATGTTCCCGGATGGTAGGATTTATCTTTGTGCTATTGTTAGTGTCCTTTCCCCTTCCTATTTTTGCCAGTTTCTGAAAGGTTAAGTTATTGTTTTTTAAAAAACAAAATATTCCAAAGATGTGCATTGCAATCTTTGGAGCAATAATTAAAAAGGAACGTTAGCAGTTAAAAATAGATGACCTTTCTTCAAGGCTGAGAGAAACCAGAGTGAATTAAATGCCTTTTGGGCTAGATTCAAAATATAGCTGTCCCTCCCAGAAAACTCTGGCTTCACAGACGAAAGACACTGATTCCATATCTAGAAGTAGTGCACGCTTAACAAGAAAAACTATATGTTTATTCTAGCATAACTTTGCCTCAATTCACATTTGGCAAATTAGTTTGCTTTTGTTCTCTAACTGGCCAGCTGGGAGACAAAATAACTTTGTTTGCACACTGAATATCCTAGGCAGACAGCATAAAAAGATGTATGGTTCTGCAGGAATAATTTTGTGAGGGGAGGAAATTTGCATTTGCTTTAACATGTTATCTGATCCTTAGATTGATAATTAAGCACAGTTTTCCCATTTGTTTTTTAAGGTCCTGTGAATTAATTTTGGATGTAAATTTGTACCTCATTAGCTTAAGGCATTTAGCTAATGGATGAAACAAAGAGAAATAAATACAGTAAATGTTAAAATAAAGCCAATTAGTTAATATGCAGATTGGAAACTTATTTAACAACTCTACAAGATACCGAGGCATGGACAAACTGTAAAAGCAAGAAGTTACATAGCACTGTAGATGTCACAAACAACATCATGATGTTGGCTGAGCCAAAGTGAAGCAAACTTATCACAGCTGTTTTTAAATCTTTTAAAAAAAAACTTTCAGTTTTAGCTTAATGAGATTTCAGACAGAGATATGCTCCCCTGCATCTCCTGGCACATGGTCAGTGGATGCTCCTCCTCTCAGATGCCTGATATTTAAGTGGTCCGACTCTACAGTGAAAAGCCTATTTGTAGCCCTCTGATCTCTTTATGAGTAGTTAAAATTAGTTTTTTTCCCTGTAAACTGTGATGTAATTACATAACTTGCCCCAGCTATTTAACAATATATCACTATTTCTGAAGAAAAGATAAATTTGGAGACCAACCAAAATGATAGCAAAGCAGCAGCTAACACAAAATTGACCTCATGTCATGCATTCAATCTGGAGATAACTAGAAGAGAACTGAAAAGGAAGGATGTGAAGTCATCCCTGAGGCTCTGTGTCAGCTCGAAGAAGAAGACCAATTGGTGGCTCTGCAGATCTGTGCCCAACCTGACTATCCCTGTAGGCACTTTCTTAACACAAAGCACACACACACACACACACACACACACACACACACACACACACACACACACACTCAAATATAGTACTACAAGAATATATTGCAACAAATATCTTTTGGAGAAGATTATTAGTCTTCTGAAACTATTGTCTTTTCCTGCTGAAAATAGTAAGATTTGTTTATTATGTTTAAGATTTACCTTCATTTAAGACACTGAAATGTCTTCTAATATTTTTGTTTGCCATTTTTAAGTCAATATAAGCATTTCTTCTTTCAGATCAGATGTATTATAACTAGAGGACCCAGACCCTCTCCATGGAATCATTTTATCTGGACCTTGCTCAGCAACTCTAATGACTTTACTCTTAGTTGCACTGCTATTCGGCCGATGTTGACATCTCTCAGTGTCCCAAGTAACATCATCCTTGATATCCTCCCTGGCTTTGCAGAGGGATTCCTATGTCTCTCTTCTGCAACAATGGGCTCAAGTCACAGGGAGCTAGATTTTGGTTGAATAACAAGAAAAACTTCCTAACTGTTAGAGTGGTGGGACCATGGAACAGAATTGCCTTAAGAGGTGGTGAGAACTCCAACACTGGAGGCATTCAAGAGAAATTTGCACAGCTACCTGTCAGATACGCTTTTATTTGTATTCCAGCATGGAGCAGGGGGTTGGATCTGATGTCTTTATAGCCCCATTCCAACTTCATAATTCTATGATTCTGCGTTTCCACCTTCCAAAAGAACTGTCTGTAAAATGAAACCTGTTTGTCTGCTACCTGATTCCTGATTTATTCAGAAGAGAACAATAATCAAATTAATGTCCACAAACAAAAGTAAAGGAGATATGACTATAACAGAAATAAAATTTGTTATATTTCATTTTGGGTGGAGTCCTACTCTTTCTTTCTTCACTTTAATTGTCATTTACAATCACTTTGTAGCACATATTGTGAAACCAGACATTGTGACCTCACAAATACATGTTCAGACTATATCTGAATGGATCTCATAGGGATAATGCCACTGCTTTCAGCATTATATACTGTGATATGTGTACCAGAGTCCAATTCTAATCTCTTTAATTTAGAAGCAGGTCTTTTTGATATCAGCGGGATCTGCTGCCAAGTATTCTTTCATAGTGTTGCTCTTGGGATTATATGAAACACAAAACATACCAAGCCAGTTTTGCCAAAATCTGTGGGAATTGCAGAAGCCTCTCTAATTTCTCTAGAACTTTATTCCAAGTCTCAATGAAAGAGCACAAGCTGACCAGTGCTTGAATTACGACTGCTAATGAGTGATCCATCTTCTGTTTCAGCTCCTAGAAAGACCAAGAGATGGATGTATAACAGCATAAAATACAGAACAAATGCTTTCAAGTTTCAGAGCCCCAATATAGTTTTCCTTTTACATTAAAGGAGACTTCTGAATAACTGTGAAACTATATTGTGACTCACAGGATATAAAATTTCCACAAAGACTCATACTACACAATAACATTAAAGCCTTAAGCAATGGTCAAATCAAAGCACAAGGTTGTATTAACTAGCTTCTAATCTGATTAGCTAACTGAATACTGCCCTCTTCTGACATAGTTAACATTTATGATTTTTAAAAAGAAATATAACATTGTAAACATCTATTATCTATTTTCTACATATAAATTACAAATCCTTCATAAAATAAATGCCTATTTTGTACATTACTTCCTTTACAACAAAAAAGTACATGATGAAGCAATAAAATAAAAGTTTGAGCCTAGTAGACAGCAGTGAAATATGTGTATATGTGAATATTTGAGGTATTTGACAGTACCTGCATATGAAACATCAATGGAAATATTCAGTAATTCATATCTGGGCACAAATTGATTCCAGAGTACAACTACTTACCATTTCTTCCATCAAGACTTTAAACATGCTATCCTTCTGAGATTTTATTTCTTGTAAAATGTTTTGAAACTGTTTCCAATAATGGGGAAATAACATTTCACAAACTGAAGGATTTCCTGCTTCAGGCGTCTTTGCATTCTATTGACAAACAGATAGATTAATGCTGATTATAAAGAATATCAAAGTCAGTACATACAGGCCAACATCTACTTGCAGTGTTCCACCTGCTCAGTGGGAATGACATCATAATCAATACCAGATTGCCACTGATTAAAGCATCTTTCTTCAGTATGGGCGATGCATATGACTTCATCTCATTGTGTGTGAACCATGCACACCCCCAAATCACAAAAGGAAATCTTTCATCAGTAGAAGTCTGGCACTGAGACTGATACCATTACCTTTACATAGCCGAAGCATGAAATGTGTATGTACAGTGCCTACGTATATGTAAAGTGTAGTCATACATATGTTGTTCACCAGCTAGGACATTGGGAGACAAGGATTGACACATGCTTCTTGCACAGATTCATACTGTTGCTATAAGAGCCGCATGTTTTCTATCAGATATCACCATCAGTTTATGTTTAACATCTTCAGGCACCTATTCTGTTAAAAGTAGAAATCTTCAACATACCTCTTCTAATGAATTAAGTTTTGTAGTGAGGAATTCAACACTTTTCTTCTGTTATAAGAAAGTAGAAAAGAGAAGGTAAAAGCATTAGTAGAGAAGAAAAGCATCCAAAGTATAATCCTTCATATACTTCCTAGAAATAAACCTCAGTTAAGTCAGCAAAATTTATACATGAGTATTATTGTTGTCTATTAATTTATACACAGCCTTTCCAATAAAAAGTAGCATATTTTATACACAGCCTTTCCTATCTGATACTGCTGTTCTCCTATCAATTCCCAAGAGACAAAGATTTAAAAACCTACACACAAGGACTCCTGTGAAGTGTTCTTAGCCCCACAAAGCTAGGTTATGATTTGCTAGATATTATAATTTGTTGCTTTCATTTCCCTTTTTGGTCAATAAATCCACTATCATGGCCCCTGAATCCTCCCCACACAAAAAACTTATGAGTGTAGCCCTCAGCAGCTGGTTTGGTGACTGTACAATCATTCTGATGTAAGTAATTAAGCTTTTTAAAGGCACCCAAGGATTACACAGGAAGTTAAAGCAAAGGTCTCTTGTTCAGCCTGTGGCCTGCTTTCTTGGTCATCTACTGATGTATCAATTGTTTAAGAATGCCCATTTCATATATTCCTGGATAGTTTGCAAAAGATCTAAATATACAACAAAAGTAAGTGCAAGCCAACATCTGTTGACAAGTTCATGGAAGAACAAGAAATGAAACCAAGCTGAATGAATTAAATGAAACGTGTTTCATTCTACGCTTCATATGTGGTAACCTACACAGGTGGCCCACCAATATGTCTGTGAAAATTCTCAGTCATCCAAGTGAGTTTATCTAGAAGTTGAGTCATGGCAACTGGACTTATTTTCTTGAGAGACTGAAATGTTTTGCTGCTCATCCAAACAGCTTCATCAGTCTGAGAAAAGCTAGTTCTCTGGGAACGATGCAACTTCGGGCCGCCTGGCCGGTTTGGAAGGGAGGTGTGATGGCCACCTCCTCCTTCTTCTTGGTTGCTTCAGTCTCTTTTGCAGAGATGGAAGCAACCAAGAAGGAGGAGGAGACGGTGATGGGCAGCGAACACTCCGCACGACAGGTGACTTTGCCAGGTCAGACCTGTCAAAGTCAACTGTCATGTGGAGCAGAGAGTAGCATTTGTAAATTGAATTATTCAGCTGTCGAAGCAACTGTAAGTCGAGATACCACTGTACTGTATTCTCTCTCTCTCTCTCTCTCTCTCTCTGTGCATGTATATATAATCACACTTTGCAGAAGCATGTGATGTTACGTGAAGACTAATTAAAATGTAAGGTAGGTATGGTGACTGATTAAAAGCTCCTATTCAGAGTTGGCAAATGGATATTGGGGCAATAAACTGAACCAATGGTCTGTCAAAATAAGATTATTGGGGCAAGGAAGATTCTTAAATACCAGTCTTGTGATGCATTCATAGATCACATGATTTTCTTCATTCAAATTTGACATTTCATTCCTGGTGTCTTCAAGTTCTTTATATATATATTTAAAGTTTCCTAGAGGTTTTTGCATGCTAGAAAAAAATTGAAATACTTTAGCAGAGAATTTAAAAAGCTACAGCAAAGGCTACAAATAATCAAAGACACAAGGACTGGATGAATGAAAGCTCACAGGTTATTATAATTCCAAGGTTAAGACCCTATTGCAATAATCTGGAAGTCCCAATAAATTCAGCAGGATAATATAATACAACAGTACAACCTGTTATAAAATTCATTAAAAACTAGGGTCTCCTGATAACATAATCAGACTGTAAACTAAATGCAACTTTAATTCTCCTTACTTACAAAGACAGACCAGAAACTGGCTATCAGTAGGAATGGGTAAATAAAACAAGAGCCCAGCACTATAAGGCATGAAGAACCTTAAACTAGAGTGAAAAATGGCATCACTGGCTGGTAGAAAACCCTGTGAAGATTTACCACCACCACCACCACCATTCCAGAATCTTTAAATGATTCAGTTAAAGAGTTGCATGTATTGACTGACTTTCATACAATAGCAATAGGCCTATCTATCAAATATTGCTAGATATAAGAAAACCAAGAAAGTGTTCACAGGAAAGTAGAGAGAAAATATAGATGCAATTATACCTTGCTAGCCTGTCTCGCAACTCTGCAACATCGTAACTCAGTTGTAAACAAGTTTCCTCAGATTCTTCCACTACTTGCTTCATTTTCAATAATTGTTGAGCCATTTTCTGATTCATATATTTTAAGTCTTCAACACTGTTGCTTAAGTCACATACCCTTAATGAAACATAATGACACTTCTCAGTATGAGATAACTTTCTCTCAATTTTTAACATTTAAAAGACTTGCAAAGCATTATTGTAACTGTCATCCAGTGAACTAATTTAAACTCAGGAACTGCAGTTCAACTGTATATGGCTTCCTTAGATGTAGGCACTATATGTCCAAGCTCTGTTAGAGAGGCAATTAAATATACTGATGACTGCTTCCCCATCCTTGCATGAAACATTTCTTTTTTAAAATTATTTTTAATTTAAAAGTATAGAACAAAACAAACATTTGTTAATAAAAGTCTAATGCAATATTACAATGCTTCATGTTCAAAACAAATAATAAAAATAAGCAAAAACATAAAAACATTACTGAAGCAAAAAGATACAAAACAGATGGTGCAATATTTATATAACTTTGTGCATTCTTCATTCTTAGGGCTATTCTTTTGTTTAAAATAAGTTTACAGTAATATATTATTGTTTTGTTGGTTAACAACTTTCCTAATGCTGCTCCCATTTTTTAATTTAATTTAATTATGTTTTAGTATGTGTTGTCAAGTTTTATTATTTTCACTTTGATATACTGTATTTTTATTGTATCTTGTTTTTGCTATTTTATGGTGAATAGTTGTAAACCACCCAGTGTTCTCTCATTGCCAGATGAGTGGTATATAAATTGAATTAATCATAATAATCATAATAATCATCATTCAGCTATCGAGCACAATTCAAGGTGCTGACCTTAAACTACAAAGCACTACATGACCTGGGTCCTAGCTACCTCAAAGATTGAATCTCACAGGAACTGACTCGGGTGTTATGGTAATCAGGAGAGGACTTTCTCTCTTTCAGCTTCTGCCCTCTAGGAGGAGATACAGGGTCATTAAGACCAGGACTAGCCGCTTGAGGAATAGTTTCTATCCAAGAGAGGCTTTGGCTTTGAATGCAGTGAAATGCAGTTTCTGAGGGAGCTTCTGTAACTAGTTTTTAGAGTTTTTAGAGTTTTTCAAGTGTGTTGTTAGCAGGTTAAATGTGTGTATGTGGGGTGGATGAATAGATATGTATGTATGGTTGTACTGTTAGGCCCTGTAAAAACTGATGTAAATTCTTTCAATCACTTTGTTCTGCACATGACAATGACAATAAAGATCTGTCTGTCTGTCTATCTATCTCCATCCCGCCTCCCTCACAGGTACGTCTTGTGGGAACACACAAAAGGGCCTTCTTGGCTGCTGCACCCAGACTCTGGAACTCCCTCCCTCTAGAGGCCAGGACTAGACCTTTCTCTTCAGGCAAGTTTTGCCTGAGTGATGGACTACCTATTATGTGTCTTTCATATGAATCTACCACACATGATTACCTAGACTTTGTGCTTATACCAATTTATAAGTTCATGGTTATAGCTCCCTTGTGTGATTGCATTGACCCTATGTTTTCAACGTTAGTCTCCATCCCCCATAACTTTTGGATGGTCTACCGTGCATGATTACATGGAATTTTTACTCCCTCTTTAACTGCTCACATTCTCTTGTAGCTTTAATGTTGTCTTTTAATGCTGTAAGATGTCCCTCAAATCCCTGTTTTCACACTTGATTATGTCTTAATTGTACTGGACTGTATATTGTCCCTCATTACTGTAAGCCATCTTGGGTCCTTTTCCAAGGAGAAAGGTGGGGTAAAAATACTCTAAATAAAATAAATAAATACATTTCCCATAATTAGCCTTGCTATCATTACCAGATGGATTATTACTGTAAATATGTTTCTACTTTATTTGATTCTTATCAACCATATTCAACAAGGCTATCTTATCAGACATGTGCACCTCATTTGCCAATATTTTCTTTATTTTCTGAAATATTGGTTTTTCCTCTTTTCACAGAGCTGCCACGTGTGCAAATAGAACCCTTTTTTGGTTTTTTTTACATTCTCAGCAAGAAAATGGAATGGAACCATTTATTAAATTCATTCTCACCATTGTTAAATACCATCTCTATGCTACTTTCTAACTATTATCTTTGAGCCTTAATGACGTGTTTTTCATAATCCTTTTATTCAACAAAGAATTTCATCCCCCTTTGCTTTGCTACTTTCTATTCTCAGTGGCACTGAAATTCTCTCCTTTTTCAATTATTTTTTTAAATTTAGTCAACAGTCTTCTTAGTCCATTCTTGGTCTTCCATGTTTTTGTCCAGTTATCTAATCGTAGTATATTTAGCCAAAATAGCCTCACTTTTCCTAGAATGCCTTTATCTGCTCTCTGTTATACATTGTCTTTCTCCAGAGTTTTATTTTTATAATTCTCATCTTTCTCAACCCATTCTTTATATTCTTTAAATTATCTGGGAAATCCTGAAACATTTAAGTCTCTTTATATCCAGTTAAATTATTTTTGTATAAAGGCAAAGATATCAAACACAGTGCAACACACACAGCTATAAGAATCTTTTGTTTAAAAAATATACTTTGTTTACGCACATTTCAGAATTTTCAGCTCTTCCTTCAAATATTTCAATATCTTCATCGGATATAGAAGAGATCATGTCTGTACAAAAAAGAGGAAAGTAGTTCATACTGGGCTTTGTACAACACTGAATCAGTTTGGTAGTACTGGAACAGTTTGGAAAATCTGTTTATTGGACAAAAACTGCCAGATTCACCAGGCTAGCAAGGTAGAAATTGCAATCTAGAAAGAAATATTCCACAGTCCAATTGCTCTAAGATTGTTGCTGTTGTTGTTTTAGAAAAATGCAGATCAAGCAACCTCAAATGGATACATAAAATAAATATGCAAAATTTTACATCAACAAAAAGGTAGATATATTTAAGATAGCTAACAGAAAATATTCCTGACTTTCATTAGACAGAATCTTATTTGTATTTGTGTAAAATTTTCATATCTTGCCATGAGTAATTTAAACTAGCGGATGTTGTACAGTTAGGAACAGGGCAAGGAATGCAAGTAAGACATGCCACAGCACTTTGTCAATGAATATCAATTAGATCTGGCAAGTTATGCAAACACCAATACGATTCTGGACATTAAAAAAATACAGCAGAATCTCCATTTGTAACCTCTATCCATCTGCCAAGAGATACAATACCAATTATGTGACATTGGCTGACATTTTGTTACACAGTTCACAAAAGGCATTATTTTTAGGGGTAAATTTCTAAAGAAATTTCTACAGACATTATGTACTGCACACTGAGGGTGCTTTTACACGACCCCTAAGATCTGCTGGCCACTTAAATTCAGACCAGAGATCTTGGGGGTTTGTCGCTCTTCCTGTGTTCCCACCCCCTCCGCACTTCCTTGCTCCTGTCTGCGTGAGGGGAGGGAGAAAAAAAGGGAGAACAAAATGCAGGCTCACCTCGGTCGGCCCATCGCAGTCCTGGAAGCAAACATTCCAGTCTCTTAAAGTCTCTTAAAGGGGCGGGGGGGGGACAAACAAACACAAGGCGAGGAGAGCCAGCACTCACTGCTTTACATTCGCATCAGAAATTTTTCACCTTCCAAGACCAGGTACTTGAAAAGTGCGCTGGGACGTGTTTAGGTGGGCGTGGTCGTACTTAATTTTTTTAAAAGTCCGGGGCTGGTGGGAAAACATTTTTAAGCTCTGGATCTGGGAGCCCTTTGCCTCGGATTTTAGGGGTCGCGTAAAAGCGCCCTGAGTTTCATGACTTAAAATCCAACAGTGAATATATACAGAGTTTTCTTAACTTAGGGCAATCCGCTTCCAAAATATGAGTCGTCTGTATAACTGCACAGTAGGATTTAAGCTATAAGAATATTTCTTCCTCAAAATAAGATAAATAGAATGATTCCTGTGACTACTATAATGTGTGAAGACTATATGGAGGTGGGGTGGGGAATCATGACTGCCTCCATAGTTAGTCCACGATATCTGTAGTGGCTTATGCATGACTGGAAAAGAAATGTCACCCACAGTACTCACCAACACTGCACTGAACATTTTTGTTTCTGTGCTTGTCAGGTTCAGTTTCTGAAATACTAGATAAAAAGAAAAAGAAATCTTAAGTCAAGTATAGAGACATGATGAAAGTAAGATTGATTTTATAGCACTCCAAGCATTTGTACATTTTAAAAAAAAAAGAATGCAAGTACGGAAATGCTAAAAACAGACTCAGAAACCATATACAGTGGACCCTCGTATGACAAACGGTTTGTATAACATAAAATTTGTATAACATAAAAAATTCCAGAGATAGGGGAAATTTGTTGAACAGAATAGTCTATGGAGCAAATCCTTACAACATAAAAAGGGTCACAATTAAGGATTACTCTGTTTTCAATGCATTCCTATGGGAAATTTGTATACAGGAAAATTTGCTTAACATAATTTCATTTGGAATGAATTAATTCCTTTATTCAAGGTACCACTGTATACAGGAGTGGGGGAATATACAGCTCAAGGCTCAATTAGATGGGAATTTGTCCAACACTTTGGTACACTATGGTGATGGGTTGGTTCACTGTTTCTTCTGGTCAATTACATGACGACGTAACAGCTGGAGTGAACAAAATGTCCTGCCCACATCTTTCTGAGCCAAGGCCAGGGCTTTCTACTTCTTTGGTCTAGGTGGGCTTGCTCTATTTTGTTTTATTTCAGCATACATGATCACTGGGCATAGACCAAAAGTAAATCTTCCTGGCTGTTAAGGCTTTTTCTGATAAGAAGTTCCAGTGTCATGAAGTAGTTTAACCATGAACCACTCGTGAAATCAGCAATAGAATACTTCCTCTGCTTCTCAACACAGGGGTATGGGGAGGTTTGTTTTTGTTTTTGTTTTTTTAATTAAGACTCTGGTAGACTATCATGGAGGTGCTACATCACATAAAAAAGAAAAAGAAAAAAATAACATTTTATTTAGTTTGTCTGAAGGACTTATTAAGAAACTGACCACAGCTGAATCTATGGATTGCTTCAGGATACTGGAAGGACCCAGATCAAATAGGATTGCTTACATTCTGATATGCATTTCAATCTGGAAGAAAATGAATTTGGTGGTGGACCAGATTGACAAATATAGACCTGTCGCCAATGTTCCTTTTATTAGCAAGGTTATTGAGAGGGTGGTGGCAGACCAGCTTCAGGGGCTCCTGGATGAAACTGACACTCTCGATCCATTCCAGTCGGGGTTCAGTCCGTGCCATAGTACGGAATCAGCACTGGTCACCCTGCAAGATGACCTGTTGAGGGAGGTTGACAGGGACAAACTGTCCTTGTTGGTCCTCCTCGACCTCTCAGCTGCCTTTGATACCGCCAACCACAGTATCCTCCTGGGGAGGTTCTCCACGTTGGGAATTGGAGGCACTGGTTTGCAGCGGTTCTGTTCCTTCTTGGAACAGAAGATTGCCTCCACCCCTTGGTTTCCCAATGTGGGGTGTCACAGGGGTCGATCATCTCTCCCATGCTCCTTAATATTTATATGAGAACTCTGGGTGAGGTTGTCAGGAGGTATGGGGTTTCATGTTATCAGTATGTTGATGACACCCAACTCTGTATCCCCCCTTTCCCATCTGCAGTGGATGCCGTTTCGTCATTGCAGTACTGCCTGGATGATGTTCTGGAGTGGATGAGAGTGAATAGGCTGAGGTTGAATCCAGGCAAGATGGAAGAGCTTCAGGTAGGGGCTCCGCGCATGGCAGTTTGAGAAACTCCCTCACTTTTTTGGGGGTGACTCTCCCAGCACAGGATGAGGTGCACAGCTGGGTGTTCTGTTGGACCTGACACTCACAATGGAAGCCCAGGTGGCACCAGTGGTCCATTCCGCACATTATCAGCTATGTGCCCTCCTCTACCCTGGCACCCTCACTACATTGGTCCATGCACTCGTAGTCTTGAGATTAGACTACTGTGGTGCTCTCTATGTGGGGCTGCCTTTGAGATTAATGTGGAGGCTCCAGCTACTGCAGAACACTGTGACCAGGTTAATAACAGGTGTAAAAGGCCATCAATACTGACCACACTGCACTGGCTTCTGATCCATTTCTACATTGATTTCAAGGTTTTGATGTTGACATACAAAGCCTTTAAATGGTTTTGGACTTGGCTATCTGTCAGAACACTCATTCCTCCCAGGCGGGTCATCTGAGGGTGCCAATGCTGAGGGAAGTAGTAAACAATTACCAGGAATCGGGCTTTCTTGGTGGCAGCACCTTGTCTTGGGAATCAACTCCCTCCAGAGATATGTCTGGCACCCACGTTTCAAGTCTTTAAAAAACTCTGGAAGACCTGGCTTTTCAAAACGGCTTTCCTTGACGATTGATTATCATTGCCGCTGACCCGTTTTTGAAATCTTCACTTTACCTCTGTTAGGGCATCTTGGATTGTAATAGTTTTTTTTTAAATTCTGAATTTGTTTTTTATTTTAATTATGGTCTATGTCTGTTATAATGTTTTATTATTTATCCTGAAATTCTGTAAACTGCCCAGAGTGGCTTTTATGCCAGATGGTGCGGTATACATGTCAAATAAATAAATAAATAAATAAATAAATAAATAAATAAATAAATAAATAAATAAATAAATAGGAGGATCACACCAAACGGCATATTGCACACAGCCCTAAGCAACTGTATTCAACCAGAGCATTGAACTTCAGTTCATTTGCACCATGTTTTCCTCCAAAAAACCTATATGACAACTTTTTTCCTAATACATAATAGCTGTGATGTGAACAAAAGAAAAACAAAACCCAATTAACAAAAATCAACAGATGTTTTTGTTCCAAGCAATTGTATGCTGCATTTTGTTGAACAGGAAGACAATTTCAAGTAGCAAGTGATTGAGCTCTGAGGATATTCCCCATGTTGCGTAGAGAGTTATGAAACAGAGTTTCATAAGGATTATAGTAGAGGTTTGTGTTACTTCTGCCACTAAATGTGTATCTTTTGGGAAAGGGAAGTGTCTAAGCCAGCAAATAATAAAAAAAGCCATGCCCCATTAGTATGTCAGTAGACCTTACTTCTAATTAAACAAGCTAATAGGTTTGGGATTAAAGGAAAATCAGTTCATCTTCCTCCACTAAACCCAATCTAAAATACAGTACTATCTGACATGCCTGTGTTCAAAGCAAGTCAACAAAGTGAGGTAAACAACAAGTATATATTATATACTGCATATTATAGATAGCACTGGAATTTGCTTTGTTTTTCTGCTGCTAATGTTAATCAATTTGCATTCAGTCATCTTCCATCACATTATGAAGATCTCCATCTGCCCCGCCAGAAAGGTAATTTACTCCTGTCTCGGTGGCAGGAAATCTTCTCCAAACTGTGTCTTCAAATCACCTGAAATTCATTTCCTGCTGCCAAACTAACAAATTGTGTGTTCTCCTTTGTGCCCAATTTATCTCACAGAAAAACCAGATACTTAAAGCATCAATGTTTTTTGGGGGGGCATTTGGCCTACAACTCCCATCATCCATCACCACTGGCTAGGCTGGCTATGGAGAATGCTGCATGCATTCCCCGCCTCGATACAAGCAGTGCATGCAGATTATCATTGTGGCGTCCTTAGCATATTCAGTGCACAAAACTACCTTGGTTAGAGCCAGTGAGATTACAAGACAGAGAAAAGTGAATATTTATTTACCTATCTTGGTAGCATACGGTAATCCACTTTTTCATAGCAGTATGAAATGTTTTTCTGTCAACAAGAACATTTTGCCTTGCAGGATCCAGCATATCATAGAGCAAAAGAAGTTTACTGTTTTCATAGTTATGTCCGGTCACATCCTCCAAATACTTTATAAAAACAGATGCAGGCACTGCTTCTGTAAGAAAATTAAAGAGATGCGGGGAAGAAGCAGGAATGAGATGGAGTAAACAGAGTTTAATTTTGAAAGTTCTACAGAAGGAATCCTCATCTTCAGACTCTCATGGCTAATATCAAGCTCCGTTCACCTAATCGCCTGAAGGATAAAGTTGTAAATTACAGTAGGATCAAACGTACCTGTTTCTTCGGTGTTGCAAAGCTTGAAAGTGATGTTGATTAAGTCATCTTCTGAGCAGTCAGCAGGGAGTGACATGTTGTTAGCTACAAATTCATCAGCTGTAGAACTGCCATTTCCTAAAACAAATGTTAAGGTAAACATTGGTACATCCTGAGTGATGAATTCTTTTGCAAGAATTCATCATGTTTACAACAAATCAATACCTAGAAACCATCTCCCCACCAGCCATACTCCTGAAAAAGGTGTGAATTTACAACTGTATCAAAGCCAATGCTTGTGCAATCTGCAAACCCAGAAAGGCACAGAACTTAAAATCCAGGGCTGATTAGTTCCCTTAATACTTACACTTAACCTTAGAGGGCTTATAGCTTAACACATTACAATAGTAGTTTGTCAAAAGAGGTTGTGTAATATTAACTGCCTCTGCTGAAATATGTGCTGCAATTCTACATCATGCTTTAAGACCAGAAGCAGAGACAAATCTGCCAAGTATTGGCATATTTATTGCTGAGCCCCAGCACTTACATACCAAAATCAGCTTCCAATTTGAAAATGAAGCCTTTGTCCCTGGGGGAGAAAAAGACAGTAACCTGTAATCAAGTTACTTTTGCACAAGTTGCTCCTTCTTAACGCTAACAAATAATTTATCTTCCACTAAATTAAACTCAGAATTGTAGTTTATTTTCACACTACCAGAGACATGGAAAGATTTGGGGATGTTCATCCCCGTATTTCCGTTCATACAATTGTTGTTTTGAGGCAAGGAAAGGAGAAAGCCCAGTTTACATAAATGACCATTTGAAGGGAAGAAGCGAAAACAAACAAAACAAAACAAAACAAAACCAGAAATACATTTTGAGTGATCATTTTTGAAAAATAATTACAGTGGTACCTCTACTTGTGAGCGGTTCTACTTATGAACAATTTGACTTAAGAGCGGAAAACCATTGGTGTTTTAACTGCTGCCTTACAAATTTTAGATGTAATCTGCTCTACTTTCAATTTTTTATTTTTTATTTTTTTATTTATTTTTGTTTTTGTAGATACGGCTGCTCTAGTTACATGTTGTTCGACTTATGAGCATGCATTCGGAAGGGATTAAACTCATAAGTACAGGTACCACTGTATTCATTGTACATTAAGCACTTATTCAAGTATGAAATGTCAAAACCCAAATCCCTAAAGTTTGTTTTGAACTGAAGATGTTGATGGAAATTGTTTAATTGGGGGTAGTAGTATCCTCCTTTTATTTTTAAAATTAGCATTTTGGTGTAAGAGCATAATTTTAAAAACTGATCATTATTTGGCCAGTATTTGACTTACAGTACCTACAGATTATAGCCAAAAACATTTTCTAGTGTCTGAAGAAAAATGCTGGGAGTATACAATGGTAGTCACTGGAAAGCCTATAGAAAATATATGCTACAGGAGCAAAGAGGTGGAGGAAGAAATAAGGCTGCGTTCACCCAGCAAAAATGTCTCTTCTTTATCTTTCAATTTTCCCCTCATGGTATGTTGTGCAGTCCCATCACGTGATTTCTATGTGTTCAGATGCACATACTTAGTCCCATGTATTCAGAACTACATTAAACTGTCATCCAAATGATTCAAAGATGAGTCAACACACCAAGCAATTTTTAAAAAGTATCACAGCTGCATCAGTTCAAGCTGGAAGACTGGGATGTTGGCTGGTGGGTTATCATCAACACATATGTCCAGAGACCACTAGTTTACACTCTGGAGTGGGCGAATAATGCAGGATGCAACATGCAAAAAAAAAAAAAAGGTTCCGACTTTCAAGATTTGCTGTGTATTTAGCCCGATTGCGGGCGGGGGGATGCAACTGTCTGAATCAAAAAAACAAAACAAAACAAAAAAACATTACCAAGATTGATAAAGGACAACAGTATCACCTAGTTTGTAATATTTTGCAATGGCCACACAGTGACACCTTTACATGCAATATGAACACTGGCTGTTATAAGAGAGATGCAGATTAAACTAAAATACCTGTAGCAATTGTATGATTCATCCATCATTTTCAGAAAATTAGGATTTCCCTTAGGTAAGAATGAGATGCAGAACATAGATAACCACGTTGTGTGAACACTTCCATGAAACAACAAATGAACAAAGCATGGCAAAGCCCCATTAAACCTATAGTGTGGAAGCAGCTATTTCCTAATGAAGAGCTGCTTGTGCTAAGGAGAACAACTACACAGCCACTTCAGCTTCTCCTCCTTAGCAGAAGTTAATTAAAAGTAAGCGGGGGGAACAAGGAGGGCTACTAGTGGAAGGTAGTGACGAGTGGTTCCACAGGGGATAATTGATTGGTTTTTTAAAAAAATAAGAAAGGAAGGACAGTATCCGGAAGTTGGTTAATGGCACCTAGACTTTTCTTGAGAGATCAAAATCTTTTGCTGCTCATCCAAGCGGCTTCATCAGTCTGAGAGAAGTTAGTGGTGAGACCTCCAATTTATAGTTCACCATGATGACACCTTGATTTCACATGATTAGGTGGACACCTAATGAGCCTATTCAGACCAGAGTGATGTGATATCAAGGTGAACTATAAATTAGAGGTCTCACCACTAACTTCTCTCAGACTGATGAAGCTGCTTGGATGAGTAGCAAAACGTTTTGATCTCTCAAGAAAAGAAGTCCAGTTGCCATGACTCCACTTCCAGATAACATCACCTGGATGACTGAGAATCTTCACAGACATAAAGGAAGGAAGCAATTCACTAGCTTTTCAGCCTGTAATGTTATGTGTTATCACGCTGGTAACCAAGTTACAATAACCTGACAAATTAATGGCTTCCAAGGGTTCTGTTCTAGACAAGTTTTGCAAAATAAAAATCCTAGCTTTGTTTTTTGAGTTGTTGTGTCTTATCTTCCAGCTTCCTCCTTTTCTACAGTTTATATTTTTCCTGGCATTATTGCCTTCTCTGGTGAGTTTTGTCTCCTCATTGTATGTCCAATGTTGGATAGTGCCAGTTTAGTCCTTTCTAGTCTAGGCATGTCTATTACCCATCTGTACTTAAGTCAGGATGAATGAAAGCCTTCTTTAAAAAAAAAAACCTACAGATTAGAGATGGGCACGACTTGAAAAATTTTTTTTTCGAGTTGTCGTTAGTCGGGCCGGTCCCGTTTCGGCTCGTTTCCGGTTTTCGCGAAAATTCGCAAAAATTAGTTGGTTTGTTTTTTTGTTTTTTCGTTGTCGTTAGTACTGGTTTGGGGGGGGGAACGGGCTCCTGGAGGCACCTCTGTGGAGTGGGTGCCTCCTCTGCCCCTCTATAAAGGGAAAGTGGGCTCCTGGAGGCACCCGTGGGTGCCTCCTATCCTCACCCACTAGGAAGGGAAAGCAGGCTCCAAGAGACCCCTCTACATGGGGGTCTCCCCTCCTCACCTGCTGCTGCTGCAAAATGGTATGCAATAGCCATATGGATATGCATACCAGTTGCAGGCTATGAGACCAGTGAGAGTGATAGCGTCATGTCTTCCCTGCACAAGGCTCTTGCACCGCCATGTCTCACAAAGAAGGGAATCGTACTTGCGTGTAGTGCAATATGCAAGTAGATCTGGCTTAGGGTTAAGGTGGGTTAGTGCAAGGGCTAGGGTTAGGCTAGTGACGGGTAAGGTTATGGTGGGCTAGTGGGTTGCACCTCTGGGTGCCTCTCTGACCCACTAAGAAGACAGTCTGTGACGTATGGGTAAGGAGTCAAGGGTTAGGGTTAGGGTTAGGTGGCTAGGGCAGGTTTTAGGGGGCTTTTTGGCACATCCCAGAAGTCTCCATGGCCAAGTGGCCATGCGTTTGGTGGGATGGCTCCAAAAATTTGCATGGTTGTCCACTCCCACCACATGGCTGGCCACTCAGCCAGCCCATCATTGTGCAGGTGTAAATAAAATAAAATAAAATAAAATAAAATCAATGGAGGACAGAGGAGGAGAGGAGAGACATTTTGTTGCAAGAAAAAACCCACTGCTACTGTGAAAAATCTGGCAGTTTATAAATTTTCGCGTGTTTCTGTTGTGCTTGTGTGTTTTTGGACCACGATTTCAAAAACAATATTGCGTTCGCTGCCCCATTTTGGATCCCCCGCCCGCACCACATGGCATGGCGACTCGAGTCCGGCTGCCCAGGACGGGGGGGAGGCGGGACCCCCCCTCCAGAAACCACCCCTCCGGTAGGTGCCCTGCGCCCTTAGTCAAGCAGGCATTTTTCCGCCTGCTTTTTTGGCCCGGGAATGGGTGGGGGGAGAGTTTAAAAGTTTTTTCCTGTGCCGTCCGTGCCGCTTGCTTGCGCTTTAATTGCGGCGGCCGGCAGCCGGCGAGACTGGGCTTTTTGCTGGCTGCCTGCGAGCCTGCGGCGAGTCCCACCAGAGCAGCCCAGGATGGGGGATGGGGGGGGAGGCCGGGGACCTCCAGAAACAACCCCTCTGGTAGGTGCCCTGAGGCACGGCAGGCATTTTTCCGCCTGCTTTTCGGCCGGGAACCTGGTTTTTTTAACTTTTAAAAACTTTTTTTCTGTGCCGCGTGACATCGCGCGATCGCGTGATGCAAGGAACGAGCACGACAAATCAGACCAAAATTGTTCGTTCGTCGGTTTGAGCTCGAAGTCTGGCGGAGTAATTCCCGTTACCGTTTCCGTAGAGTAACGGAAACGAGTAACGGAAACGGAAACGGGAATACCGCTAAGTCGTGCCCATCTCTACTACAGATAAGAAGAAACATGGTTTGTTGTTTCCAGGGCTTCATAGTCATGCTTTGCTGGTGTATTTTTGCAACTGTTCAGCAAATCTCAAATATCATAATCGTGAAAGGAGCAAAATTGTCAGATGGCCCATTTTATACAGCTCTTGGATGGCAAGTGAATCCTTCCTGGTTTTAAAAGCCTTCTGCTAATATATGTCCTAAGAAGTAGACATGTCCAAAAAGTTTAGATTAAAAATATAATAGTCTTTGAAGTGCCATGGTGTTGGTTTTTTTTTTTTTTTTTTTGCCTGCAGAAAGTATTTTAGAGATTGGCCATATGGGCTATGCTGAATATAACCCATCTATTTATTAGCTTCAGATAAGGCATGTTTCTTGATATTATACAGTGGACCCTCCTAGAACAAAGTTTGTATACCATAAAATTTGTACAACAGAAAAAATTCTGGAGATAGGGGAAATTTGCTTAACAGAAAGGCCTATGGGGTGAATCTGTACAACATAAAAATGGCCGCAATTAGGGATCACTCTGTTTTCAATGCATTCCTATGGAAAATTTGTATAAAGGAAAATTTGCTTAACATAATTTCATTTGGAACAATTAATTCCTTTATACAAGGTACTACTGCATTATATTATTTTAAACCAAAGTATCTCGGAGGCAGCCAGAACTCCTCCGGTGCTGGCACTTTCAGTAGCCGTATTTCTCTTAAGGCTATGAGGGACAGCCAACGTGAAACTTGAGCCAAATTAAACGCGTTAAAAAGTCTTCTGAGGTGCTGCAAGACTCGTTGTTGTGCGTTTTGCGACGCAGGACAGCTCAACAGAGCGGCGTCCTGCCCTTCTGGAAATGCCCTTCCCCAAACTAAGCCGGACAGCTCCTCCCTGTTTGTTCGGTCTGCATAAATAACGCGTAAGAGGCGAGTTTATTTCTTTTTTAAAGCAGCTGCAACGGAGGGGGGGGGCGAGGGCGGGCGAGTGGACGCAAGCGGGGGGGGGGCGGGGGAAGAAAGGAAAAGGGAGGGGACGTTCCCAGGCCGGCCTCTTTAGGCTCCGCCCTCGCTCGCACAGCGGCCCGCCCCCAACAGCCCAGGGCGGGGTGGGGCGGAGCCGCCAAGAAGAGGGAGGGCGCGGAGAAGGCCGGCGGAGGCGGAGGGCGCTTCCCTTCTTGCTCCACCTCCCGCCTCCCTTTACGAGCACTTCCTAGGTCGGGGCCCGAAGGCGGCTGCGCGGAGGCGAACATCGCGGCGGCGGCGGCGCGGCGGCGGCGGCGGCGGCGGGGGGGGGCGCTTGGGCGGCGGGAGCGGAGGAGTCGCTCGCCTCGAGCGGCCGCCGCAGCAGCAGCAGCAGCAGGAGCAGCAGCGCTACCGCCGCCATCATGTCTCGGGGCTCGATCGAGATCCCTCTCCGGGACACTGACGAGGTGTGGGGGCCGTGCTAGGGGCGGGCGGGCGGGGGGGGGCGGCGGCGGGAGAGATGGCCTCGGGGATCCTGGGAGGGCCTTTGCCGGGCAAGGGGGCTGAGTCGCTTCTCCTCGACCCGCCTGGCTCCGCTCGGCTCCTCGCCTCCCAAGGGAGCTGGGAGGCTTTAAGGACGGACGGACACCCGCCCCCCACCCCACCCACCCCACACCGTCCGCCCTTCCTTCCTCCAGAGCAAGTGGAGGAAGAAGACCTTAACTCGAGAAGTTAGCACGACATAGTCCGAAATAAGCAGGTGTCGTTCAACAGGCCTTTTGAAAAGTGCTAGTCGCTAATAATAAAGATTATAGATTCCTTATCAGCACTAAAAGCATAAATTTATTAATCCTCCGCGGTCTCTTTCTCGGCTCTTGAGATTAATAGGATGGCGAAAGGTGTTTTTGTCAACCAGTCAGTTAACCCGTATGCGTCGGTCTTGATTCTTGTTCCCTTTAAATCCCACTCCTTGATCTATTACATACATAGAGGACCGAACAATCCTAATAGGTCCCTTTGCCTTTTACCACAACTTTATCCCTGTCCTGGGAACATTTAAGAGAACTATAAGATAACCTTCCTAAAATCCACTGAATGCAGTTGTGCATGGAAAGAATATTGCAATTCTGCTATTTCTGTGCTTCTTTGGGGGCCACTTCACAAAATGTCGTGCATGAAATAACGTCTGTATAAATTTTTGTCATGTGTGAATATTTTATCTGAGGGAAAGGTAGACTTTTGTTTGGTTCCAGCTGGTCAGCCCTCGGAAGCTTATTCTTTAAGGACTTGAGTCAAGGAAAATTGAAGGGAATATGTGATTGAAGATCTACTAGAAAATGCATAATTGTCAATGGTTCATAATTATTATCTTCAGAGAGAGCTATATATGTTTAGATTATCAACATTTATTTATTTTAGGTCATTGAGCTTGACTTTGATCAGTTACCAGAGGGGGATGAAGTGATAAGCATTCTGAAACAGGAACATACTCAGCTGCACATATGGATTGCTCTAGCGGTTGGTATTGGAATTATGGTTATTTTTTCTTTCTTTCCTTGATCATAGAAGTAAAGGTGATATCTAGGGACTGTGAACAGACCAGACATTTTGTTGATGCATGTTACCTTAAAGATTAATAGAATTTGTTCTCCATAAAGTGTGTAGAAGATTGAACAGAAGATTGTACTGGATAGCCTCCAGGGTCCCTTCCTGTTAAAGGAATATAATCCTAATGTTGAAATAGGAATGTGGACTGTTCCCATGATTGCTTGTGAAGCATAGATTTTTGCATGCAAATTAGTTTTGACATTACTGTATTATTACTGTCTTCATCTCCTTTATACTTTTTTCTGAGTTAAACTGTTTATCTGTGGATTTTGTATATTTGGGAAGAATATAAAAGTAGACTTGAGGGTCTTGTTAATTATTAGTGGGAGCAAAGCATCCTTAACATAGAGGAGCTTGGTGCTAAGTAATTCATTGCATTGCTTTCTTAGGGTATATTTTTCTGTTTCCTTTAGAATCTTACAGTTGACATAATCACCACATGTTATTATTATTGGCATTTCAGGCAAAAATCAAAATAAAAACAAAATAAAACAAAAGACACAAAACACGTGGCACCTTATATGAAACGCCACATGTTTGTGCCTTTTGTTTTGTTTTGTTTTTCTTTGATTTTTTGCCTGAAATTCTTGAAAAGACTTAACACAGCTACCCTCTCTGAAACTTGTTATTGGCAGTGGTCACTATGGATTTCAGAGCATCTTTCTTTAAATAGTTATGCTTAAGTCAGTTTTGTCAATCATACTGTCTTTTTTGCTTGAATTAAAATAGGACTTGAATGACGGCACCTAAGAGGTGACCCGATTGAAGTTTATAAAATCATACATGGTGTGGGCAAAGTAGATAAGGAAAAACTGTTTTCCCTATCACACACTAGAACTAGGAGGAACTCTATGAAACTTTTGGGTGCTAGATCTCAAAGAAAAAAAAAGAAGAGAAAGTACTTTTTCACCCAGAGGATCACTAGTCTGTGGAACTCCCTGCCAGAAGAAGTGGTGACAGCTATCAGCCTTGACAGCTTTAAGAAAGGATTAGACAAGTTCATGGAGAACAAGGGTATCAATGGCTATCGTTATGGATGCCTAAGGACAACCTCCGGTTTGGAGAGAGGGGCAGGATATCTTTCAAAGCCTTTGCAAGGAATCTTAAGCAGGTGAAGACCTCTGCTTGGGAATACCCTGAAGCAAATGGCGAGCCACTGTGTGAGACTGGATGGACTGTGGCCTGTTCCGGCGAGGGTGTTATGTTCACTTCATTTCTATCTAATAACAGCTGTAAGAGTGAATTTTGTCATACTACCATGATGTTAAAAGTATATGATATATAATTATTGCTGATTCCCCCCCTTCCCCCCCCTCCAGTTGGAGTATTACAAGCAAGGCAAAACAGAAGATTTTGTAAAGCTGCTAGAAGCTGCTCGTATAGATGGAAACCTGGATTACAGGGACCACGAAAAAGATCAGATGACCTGCTTAGATACCTTAGCAGCCTACTATGTACAGCAAGCTCGGAAAGAAAAGAATAAAGACCACAAGAAGGAGCTTATTACCCAAGCTACCCTGCTCTACACTATGGCGGACAAAATCATCATGTATGATCAGGTAGGGAACCATTAGTCTGACGGAAATGCTTTGCAGCGTTGTTGGAGCGGGGTCACTCCATGTCAAATCAACCAGTGGAAAAAAATCCATTTTGGAACTTGATGTCCTGACTTTGGTTTCAGTTTTGCTCTTAGGTCATTTCGGGGAGAAAGATGGGATAGAAATATTTTAAATAAATAAATAAAAGGGTTGTTCCATGTCAAATCAACCAATGCATGGAACCTTGATGTCATGAATTTGGTTCATTTTTGGTACATTTGTACTCTATGATTGTTTAAAAATATTTTTTCACGTTATTTTGGTCCACCCGTTTCTGAGATAATTGTATTTTCAAAATTGCAGGAAAAAATATTCACTACCCACCATAATTTCAAATGTCATTCAATAGATATCTATGATAGCTACAGATCTGGGACAGGTGTCATTCTAAAGCTTATGAATAGGGCTTTCATTTGATATACATTACACAACCTCCCCCCCAAGAGATGGCAAAAGCATCCAACATGCTAGCCAAGGGAAAAAAGTTCTTAATTATTAGGTATAGAAAATTTTGTTCTGTTTTGGGGGCTAAGTTAATTTAATTCCTTGTCACTGCCAACAAGACAATTTAAGTTTTGTATTATACCATTGAGATACCATCATTCAATTTGGAACGACTGGCTACAAGACATGTATCTTTAAGTGTGAATTTTTTTAAAAAAATTCAGTTTTTCCAAAAATTCAAAATTTATATTTATTTAAATATGTAATTTGTTTGAAAATGTACAATTGCATATATTGTATATGAAATGAAGCCCTGTTCATAAGCTTTAAAATGACACATGTCCCAGATCTGTAGCTGTCATAGGTATCTATTAAAATGACACTTGAAGTTATGGTAGATAGTGAATTCTGGCTTTCTTTTTTCAATTTTTTGCAGTTTTGAAAATGCAATATCTCAGAAATGGGTGGGCCAAAAATCTGAAAGAAATATTTTTAAACATCTCATGGTAAGGTATAAATGTACCAAAAAGGAAACAAATCCATGATATCAAGGTTCCATGCCTTGATTGATTTGACATGGAATGACACGTCTGTGATTTTATTGGGCCATTGATGGCTGCATCTTGCAAAGAGGCAGGATTCTTCTTTCTTTCTAATGTGCTTCTATTTTTCTTGAAAAGGAGACTTCATTTATGGGTAACAGTGGGGTGTTTGTAAAAGATTATTGATAGTTGCTGTGAACAGACTGCCATATAAGGTTGGCGAGCTGCTACAGTTTCTCAGTGTAGTTTGCTCTCATCTCTCCAGCAGTTATACACAAATGGCTGATCTGCAAGATGAAACCTGTTGCTCCTTCTGTACAGTTCCTTTTGGAATACAGCTCCTATTGCGTTGACAGTGTTTTACCAGATTCTTAAAAAAAAAAAACAGGTTAACAGTAGGTGCATTTTTGATCAAATGGAAAAAGTTCTTGACTTTATTTTTAAAAACTTTCTTAACTTGTAATAGTAGTCATGTTTCTAAAAAAATAAAGTATGCAAAGCTTTCAGTTACAAATGCCAAGTGCCTTGCTGACTGGCTTACAAGCTGATCAAAGATAAGATATGACAAGAGGAAGAAAAAGAAGATGGAGTTGTTCTGGAAAGCTTGGGTGAAATGAAATGTTTGCAAGAAATGACTATATCTCAAGGGCAGCAGGGTGCCTGCTTGGCATGCCAAGGGCTTCAATCTCTAGAGTTATTCCATGGGTTTAACTAGAAACGCTTGAGAACCACTGTCATTTGGCAGGAGCCCTGCTCAGCTTATTAGGCCACTGGTATGACTTCTTTTAAAGGCATTGGGAAGAATTAAATTTAATTCAAATCAAATAAGGACACATACATTTTTGTGAGCATTTTTATATTTGTAATTTCTAGAAAAGTAACTGTCAAATCCAGAAATTTTTTGCATTTTTTAACTCTGTAACTGTCCCAGAAAATCTTCCTTTGATGGAAATCTCAGTCTTCGGGACTGGACTCTGACTATCCCCCAGTCAAGGAACAGCTGATACAAAGGGAAAGTACTTGGGAGAGGGGAACGTACAGAGAAAAAAAAGAGAGAGAAGGAGGAGACCCAGTGTAATTATATAACAAAAGATTTGGATTAGGGATTTTTGCAAGTTGATTGCTGTCTGTTATTCTTGTTGTGAGAGGTGCAAACCAGTTTGGCATCCCTAGTCAGACTGCGACAGAACAGTATGAAAACCTTTTGGTGCAACTTTCTTCTTTTAAAAATATCTTTAAAAGCTCAAATCTTTTTCTTGATTTTCTAGAATCATTTATTGGGTAGAGCCTGTTTCTGTCTTCTGGAGGGTGATAAAATGGACCAGGCTGATGCACAGTTCCATTTTGTACTCAATCAATCTCCAAATAACATTCCAGCCCTTCTTGGTGAGATATATTTTTTGTTTCTCTTTTCCCTGAACCCCACCATTATCTCTCTCTGCTGGTTTTAAATCATTATGGTCTCAGAGTGGTATTGAAAGCAAACAGCTACTGTTCCTTGCTATGGACTTTGCTATGAAAATCCAAATCTGAGTACTGTTGAAAAGTGTTGAGACATACCTATTTTAGCTAAGTAAAGAAATGTAGAGTTCAAATTCCAAGGGGGTCCTTTCATCCTTATCTATGAATTTAGCATGTTAGTGGTGCCAGTATTTGATGTATAGTACAAAAATGAATTTACACCCGGAATCTGGCTGTCAGTTTGTTCTCTGAAATGGACACTCCATGATCTGTGTGTAGAACAGCAAAGCAGCTGTTTCAGGTTATTTTTAATATTAGTTTGTGCTCTTCCAAACATTATCTAAATAATATTCTGCTAGCTCATGTGCAGCTACAGCCATCAAAACATTAGGATGTGCGTCTGTACATAAGTGTTTGCAGAAGATTGGTGTTGGTCTCTCCTCCTCCATTCCCTAGAGAATATTTCTAGATTTGGGAAGTGGGAGGGATTAAGTTATGGAGTTACATAAAATGCAGAAGGAAATACCACATGCAAGGTCTTTTAGCTGTGTTTTGTTTCTTGCCTGGATTAAGTTTCTTGCACTGCTGGAACAAATTAAATAATAGCTGTTGTGAGTTTGTTTGTTTGTTTTGGTGGGGGGGCTGTTTGGCCAAGTTCTAGAAGTTTTTCTTCCTGGTGTTTCACCAATCTCTGTGGCTGGCATCTTCTGAGGGCAAGGAGCTGTTTGGCAAGGGCCAAACAGCCTGAAAAGTCACTACAGTGACACCCCCCGCCATTTCGTGGTTCAGGTATTGCGGTGCCACTACATCGCGGGACTGCAGTACCTGCACCATGGGGGCGGGTTGCTCCGCGCCGCACCTCCGAGAAGCCTCCGGGGTGCGTGGGCGGGCGCCGGCGGGGATCCGGTCACTCCGCGCGGCCCTCCCACGCACCCCCGAGAACCCTCGGGGCCGCGTGGGCGGCGGCGGCGGGAGGTAAGATCCCCCTGCCGCTGCCGGTGCGCCGCACAATCGCTCCCCGCCCCCACCCCACCCGCTTCTGCATATCACAGATTTTTGTGCATCGCGGGTGGGGTGGGTCCCGCGATCGGCGGGTGTCCGTGGACCGGTCGGCACCGGGCCACCTGGGAGGCCGGGGAGGCTCCTCCCCTTTTCCTCCGCCGCCCTCCTCCTCCTCCTCTTCTCTCCTGCAGGCGGCCGGTGGAGGAGGAAGGCTGGAGGAGCACAGGAGGAGCCGCCGCCGCCGCCTTTGCCTTTGCCTTCCTCCTCTGCCCGCTGCCGGTGGCGGTGGCAGCGGCACCTCCTCCTCTTCCGCCCTCCTCCTCCTCACCCTCCACCAGCAGCAGCAGCAGCAGCAAGAAGCTGGGGGCCGGGTGCGCAGGGGCCGGCGGGGAGGAGGTGGCACGCCCGGGAGGTGCTGGTGAGCCCCCCACGCGCGCGCACCGCCGCCGCAGCGTGGGGACCCCCTCGGTCGGAAGAGGAGGTGGGTGCCCCTCCTCCTCCTCCTCCTCCTCCCCGGGGCGCGCACCCCCTGGCCCCTCCCTGCGGCCGCGCTCCAGGGTGGAGCCCCCCCGCTGCCGCCACCGCTGGACCGCACCTGTGTTGGGGGCGGGCGGGGGGGCGTCGTGGGCCAGCCCGGGTGTCTTTGCCGCCGCCGCGACCCCCCCGCAGTCGCCACCACCCCTGCGACCCCCCGCTGCAATTGCCCCAGCTGCTGCTGCTGCTCCTCCGGCGGCGGTGGCGGGAGGAGGAGGAGGAGGCGCTACCGCCCTCGTTGCAGCCCCTTCGGGGCGGGGCGGGTTCCGCCAGTCCCCAGCAGCCGCCTCGCCGCCTCCCCGGGAGAGTGGACAAGTTCCTGAGTTTCGCGCCTGGCCAGAGCTCGGGCTCCCTGTCCAGCAGCAGGTGAGAAAGGCGGCGGCGGCGGCGGGAGGCGCTCGGGCTCCCCCTTCTCGGCCCAGAGACCCGGCGGGAGGGGGGCAAGTCTTGGTGGTGGGGGAGGGCGCGCGCGGCACGGGGTCAGCTTTGCCCGCCTCCCTGAGAGGTGGCCAGGTGTGTGTGTGTGTGTGTGTGTGTGTGTGTGTGTGTGTGTGTGTGTGTGTGTGTGTGTCGGGGGAGGGCTGAGGAAAGGACACTGGCCTCTCCGGGGGACGCGCGGGGACGCCACCCCCCACCGGCCTCCCTCCCCTCTCCCCTCCTGCTCGCCTTCCCGCCCGAAGGCCGCAGCCGGAGGCGGGCGGCGGCGGTGGCCGAACCTGGGCGGCTGCCATGGCTGCCGCGGCCGCCGACAGGAGGAGGAGGCGGGGCCCTGCCCTCCCAGGAGCCCCAGGCTCCCCCCACCCCGCCCGTGTGCGCGGGGGCGAGCGGCACGCCCGATGCCCCCAGCCGGCGAGCGCGCCGCCGCTCCCGTGGCCCCCTGCAAGGCACACGCTCCAAGCCCCCCCCGCACCCCCGCCTCCCCTCCCTCCCTCCCCCATCCCCACCCCCCACACACCCTCCCCTTCCCCCGGCCGACCCCCGCACCCCCATCTCCCCCTCCCCACCCCCAGCCCCGGGCCACGGAAAATCATCAAACATTTACCGGTCCGTGGGGACAAAAAGGTTGGGGAGCACTGCTGTACAGCTATCGGATCCTGGCCATGAAAGCCTTTGAGAATACATTGAGTTAAAGAGACGTGACTTAGAAGGAAAACTTGAACCAGATCAGAGTGAAGTAAAGATTCCCCTTGTAACAAAGAAAATTTTGGGAAGCCTTTCATATCTGTCTTCATATTAATTTTTGTCTTTAATTAGGTTTCTGCCCTAAAAAAAAATAGGGATAAGCTTCTTTCCAAGTACTGTAAATGTTTCTAACATTGTATCCATTACACGGAGAGTATTTGCTCCTTTAGAGGTATCACTCAGACAAATCTTTGCACTCTTTAATAACTAGATTTTTACCTGATCAATTTTCTGCTCCCACAAAATAGGCAAGGCGTGCATTTCATTCAACAAGAAAGATTATAGAGGCGCCCTTGCTTACTACAAGAAGGCGCTGAGAACCAACCCCGGCTGTCCAGGTGAGAACTGTAACATCTTCTTTTAATTAAATATCAGTTTTTGTTTTACTAAACTGTAGAAAAATTGAATAGTTGTGTGCTTCAATACTGTTTAGGCTAATTCAACTCAAAATAAGATGGAAATGATGGTGCCTTATTTTCCTCATGGAAAGAGAGTGCCGATTTTGTAAATACATATGTTGGTCAAGTGAGGCAGAAAAGGACACAATCCAACTTGGGTATCCCATGCCAGAAGAAGGTGGATCTCCTGCTCTGCAGAAATTTATAATCCCTTCAACGGGTTTTTAATGAGCACCGATAGATAGATACAGAAGGGAGAAAGGCCGCTTTGAGTCTAGGGGAACCGTAAGATTCAGGCAAAGAACTAGAGATTTTTTTATGAAATTTCCTTGCTTTGTTCATGTCAGAAGCAGCACAGTACAATTCATATAGATATCAGATAGGTTTTGCCCAATAGCGGGCAACATCAAGAGCCTTTGGGGCAGCTAACATCGCATTTCCATTTTGAAATCCACAGATGCTGATAGGATAATGTTCAAACACTGAACTAGAGCCTCTGCTTACCGCCCCCCCATTCATTATCTGGGTTCAAAATATACTGCTTTCATGTTGTACCTGAAATAACTTTTGAAAAAGAAAGACACTGGAGGGTGTGATGGGATATGTGAAGACCTAATGGGAGACGAGGGAAAGCTGAGATTCTGCTTTGGTTCCACTGCTTATCTCAGCTGGAAAAAAGAAGGTTGTGGTTTGATAATTCAAAGAAGCAAAGTGCTTTTCACTGTGAGATGGGCCTTACATTTTGGTTTTAAAGTCAATGTGTGAGGACCTCGGTGGCATCTCCATTCTAGAATTTGAATTTACAGTTTCGTTTTATTATTCATAACTCTAAATCTTCAGAATTTAATGCAGAAAAAAACCAACATATTAGAAAAGAAGGCAAACACACACTAAATAAATAAGCAAAAACGTTTAGTAAATCCATGATGGCCAAATTAATTTAACTATAACATTCCTATCTAGTTGAGAATAATGTGTTTTCTAGAGCCGCTGATCATTTGGCATTAGCAGACAGAATTTAACGGGTGAAGCAAAATAATGATCTCCCTTCCCTGGTTGTTCATAGCCATTTGTATTCTAATACAATTGAGAACGCTGCCTAGATGCCCTAAGGACATCCGATTTCGCCTGATTTCGGAAGCTAAGCAGGGTCGGGCCTGGTTAGTACTTGGATGGGAGATCACCAGGGAATACCAGGTGCTTGTGGGCGCCTGGAGTAGGAACTGGCAAACCACTCCAGTATTCCTGCCAAGAAAACTCCATGGACGTGGAGTCACAAAGAGTCGGTCACGACTCTAACGACACAATACACACACACACACACACACACACACACACACACACACACACACACACACACACACACACACACACACACACACACACACACACACACACAGTTGAGAACCCTTTCTGGAATCTTACAGTTTCTTTTAAAAAGTTGCTTGGGTAGCATCTGGGAGACACACAGATTGTAATCGGTGGGCAAAATGTTAGAAAGCTGAAGCCATCACACAGCACCTCAGGCACTTGTTCCGTACTTTTAGAGTGCGAGATAAGGCATCTGCATTTCTTGAGTGGGCACGGAGGTGTAAATGGAAAGGTTCTAAATCATGTTTGGCATTTCCCCCTTGCAAGCGGAGGTTCGGCTGGGCATGGGCCACTGCTTTGTGAAGCTGAACAAGCTGGAGAAAGCTCGCCTGGCATTCAGCAGAGCACTGGAGCTCAATTCCAAATGCGTAGGGGCTTTAGTTGGACTTGCTGTCCTGGAACTCAATAACAAAGAGGTAGGTGTGACCAAAAATGGTAATCGCAGAATACTATGCTTAATTAATAGTCTAGTTACAGTGACTTTCACAAACTCACTGAAAGTCGTACCCACTTGAAATGAAAACCTTACTGTTTTAATTGAAATAAAAATATATATTTGCTGTCTTTCTGGATTTGAAAATGAATGTAGCCCTTCAAGCGTAATTTTTAAAAAGCAGGGCTATTTGAATGTGAATTTTCAGCTTAGCTTTGTTGTTCATGACTCTAGATCTTTGGAATTTAATGCAGAAAATAACTAGTATGTTTGAAAAACCCACCACTGTGTGTTGATTCATCCTGTACTACTGCTTCTTAGGAATATTGAAAGCTGAGAGCTAGGCAGCACTTTATAGGAATAGAGACTTGAAATGAAACACTAACATTGATACTACTAAGTAGTCAGATTTCTTAAATTCACATGCAGAACTGTCTTTTAAAAATATTCACTGGCTTAAATATTGAAGTCAGTGTCTTGTTTAATTTACTGTGCAGTTACACAGGTTTCTTCCATTTTTGGCAGGCCATCACCTGACTGTAATTGTGCAATGAAGGAACAACTGGACAATGCAGAGTTTTGTAGATTATTACCTGCCCCAACCAACCCAAAGGGCTATGGGTCAGAAGCGATTTACTTAAAAGGGCCCTTGCCAGAATAATTTTTCTTGTGGCTCCCGTTCCTTGCCCAGACTTTTGACCATTAGGCCTAATGTTTCATTCAGATACCAAAAATGGCCTGGTTTGTGTGTAACATCAGAAGGTGGTCTGATGCTACGACAGTGAGCTTTAGTGAGCCTGCCACTAATGTTTACACCCCTACTCCAATGCAGCCATGAAGAGGAGATAGTCCCTGTTTCTTCATCATGTCTGTTAGCTGAAATGAACAAACGTTTAAGTGAGAGCTTAAGAAATGAGTTTGTTGAAATCATAGCTAAGATTAGGCAGAGGTAACTCTGCGTTCAGGCCACTTGGGTATAAATCTAAAATGGATATGAACGTTTCTGAACTTCTCTTTGCAGGATATTTAAAATAGTCTTTAAATATTTACTTATACATTATTACAAGCAGTATAGCCTCATTGTCATGGAGATGATTAACAGAAAAATGAGGGAATTACTGTTTCATTTTAAGGGATACTTTTGAAAAGCATGAGGGTTTGCAGTTACCTGCATTGTCTTAATCTTATTCGTCTGTGCAGCATTTGATACAGCCTATTGCTTTCTTGTAGATGGAAGCTCAGAATGAGATGTGAAATAGGCCATCGCGCTCCTTGACTGGCCAAGATTGGATGTTTACAAAATTATTAAAGCTACTGTAAAATAATTCTACAGTAAAGGGAAATCTGCAAAAATAAAATACAAAATAAGTTTATCACTGTTAATTTCAGGCGGATTCTATCAAAAATGGTGTCCAGCTGCTCTCTAGAGCGTACACAATTGATCCTAGTAACCCAATGGTGTTGAATCACTTGGCTAATCACTTCTTCTTCAAGAAGGTAAGGCAAAGGAGTTAACGTTGCCAGTTGAAAATCTACACTTGTTTCATAGCAGACACGCATTGGGAAACCTTCTATGCTGTTGGTAGTAGTACAGAAGAACTTGGAAATTATGTGCTTCAAAGGGCAAGAAGAGTTATGGGTCACTGGAAATAAGTCATTTATTATTTAACAGTCATTGTCTTTTGTCTTTTTCTTTTCTAAACTCAGGGTCAGAGGTTTCTGTGCTTTCCTGTTGTGGTCTATTTGTGCTATTGCCAATGCATCTGAAAGTTCCTAAGCATACCTTCTAATGGCTTGTCCCGTACATTCCCATGATGAAAATGATGCATCACGTGGACGTTTTCATAGTATTTTAGTGCAAGATAAGGTAACCAAGTGTTCCAGGTAATGACTCTCAATACCATAACAAGTGATTTTCTTTCCTTTACACAGGATTATGGGAAAGTCCAGCACTTGGCTCTCCATGCTTTCCATAACACAGAGGTTGAAGCAATGCAGGCAGAAAGTTGCTACCAGTTAGCAAGGTCTTTTCATGTTCAGGTAGGTTGCCTTTTAAAACCCTGGCACTCTGCTTCACATTCTTATGGTTTAAGCAGTTCATGTGGTGCATATGACAATAACTGCTTGCCCTCTCCCCCCCTTTTTTTTTTAATATTAGGAAGATTATGATCAAGCTTTCCAGTACTACTACCAAGCTACCCAGTTTGCTTCTTCTTCTTTTGTGCTTCCATTTTTTGGACTGGGTCAAATGTATATTTATCGAGGAGACAAAGAAAATGCATCACAATGTTTTGAAAAAGTTTTGAAAGCCTACCCTAACAATTACGAAACTATGAAAATTCTTGGATCTCTGTATGCCGCTTCAGAAGATCAGGACAAACGTGATATTGCAAAGGTACAATTAATAGACTCTTTATAGTTAGGTTGCAATTATTTACTTGTTGACTTGGGACCTTATTCATTTCCTTGGGACCATTGATGTAAGTTGGACTCCCTTCTTGGTATACGTACATGCACATCTGGTATCTATATTGCAGTATGTATTTCCACTGGTCCCCCCCCCCAACTTTGCCATGAGTAATTTCATGAATGACTTGGAGTCCATTGGAAAACAAAAGCCACAATACATAATTTAATGGTAATTCTGCTATGCAGAATGGGTGTTTAAAATATATGAGCCCTCCTTTTTTCACATCAGAAGCTCAGATGAATGAACTTGCTGGGATTGCCAGTGGTTCACATGCATTATGCTTGCAGTAAAATTAAATGACCTTGAAAAGAACTACATTTTTCTGTTTCTCTTATTTCTTGTATCGTGCTGCCATTTCTAAACCTATTATTCTGGATGAGAGGTGGGCACGTCTGATATTAATACAGATATGAATATGAACCGCAGCACTGTGGTGGGCCAGTACCTCCTCCGAACCAGCTTGGCCACTTGCCACTCTTACTGTGATGTGAGGCTGCGATGTCATCAGACCCACAGCACTCATGGACCCCAGCTATCTGGCTCTTCCCCGTCTCCCTGCACAGCCAACCACTTGGAAATGGAGAGTGGTTGGCTGTGTCGGGTGGCAGGAAGGAGCCAGCCAACATCCACATTTGGCATGGGACAGTGATGTCAGAGCTTCTTCACACCTCACTAAGACCATTAAGCCAGTCTGGTTCAGGGGGGAGGATAGTAGGCCACAGTTCATATTTGTATTCTCTAGATCTGAGTACAAATTGCTCATCCAAGACAGAGCTATCCTCAGATGGATACGGTGTACTTCATATCACGCAGTTCATTTTATCTGATATTTTGAGGCATTAGACAACATCCATTGTTCAAGAAGGTGTCTCCTGGAGCAATGGAGTTTTCTTCCCACTTCTCTTCTCGTATCCTTTTGAAGTGTATTATGAGGGATGAGCATGGAGGAGAATCTGTTGCACTGTTGGATTGTCACAGATTTGTCCCTTATTTTCTACTGACGATGTAATGGATTGGCCAGCATTTGTGCACTGTAATTCAGATAACCTGTCTGCATTGCCTGGGATTTATTTTTACAGTGTTTTTAATGGGAATAATCTATGAAGCTAATGCCTTGCTGCAGAGCCAGAGCCTGGGAGTTTAAATTCATTCTATGCTCCTGGGAAAGGAACCAACTGAGATCACTTGGAACATTTGTGGCTGATGGGTTCATGTGTCCTGCCACCTGTGCAGTCTCGAGCGGCCTGCATGGTTTCTGACCATCACTTAGTCAAGGGGCTGGTAAACCACTTCTGAGTAGAGATGAGTGCAAACCACCAGTTTGATGGTTTATGTCATTTGTTTAGAAGCTGAACAGGCATTTAGCGATTCAGAGCACTGCCTCCTCTGGCAGGTGCCCACTCAGAGGTAGTAGCCTGGCTTCTCTGCCCCACCTCCTTCAGGCATTGCCTCTGAGTGAGAGCCCTCCAGAAGAGGTGAAACTTTGCAGCTCTGGACACCTGTTGGGCTACAAAACAAACTGGCATGAACCACCAAACCAGCTGTTCTTGCCCATCTCTGCTTCTCAGCAGTATTTACCTAAGAAGCCCTGAGAATGTCACCATAGAAGTCAGAATCAACTTGGTGGTACTGAATTTTTGGTTGATTGGGTTAATTAAGGAAGGAAATTTTTTCCTGGGTTAGAGAATATTGGACAGTGTGTCCTGCACTTTACAAAATGTTATTTATTTACTTATTTGAGAGTATTTTTACCCCGCCTTGTAGGTACAGATGTGCGTATTCTCTGAACACAAATTTTAAGATACAATAGCCCCCTATTTATCGCAGGGGTTAGGTTTTTGACCCACCCATGATAAAAGAAAATCTGTGATATGCGGTCACCTTTTTCTGCGGGTTGGGCTGGGACTGGCGAGCCTGTGTGGGGCCTCCTGAACTCACCCTAGGCCTAGTGCTGACTAGAAAGGGCCTCTGGCGGGCTTTCTGGGCCTGTACAGGGCCCAGAAGTGGTTTCCAGCAAACCAGAAGTGACTTCCGGTTTTCCACTTCCAGAAAACCGGAAGTGACTTCCAGGGTCTGTGCTGGGCCTCTGGAGCCTGCACAGGGACCAGAACTGGCTTCCAGTGGACAGGAAGTGACTTCCAGATCACACTGTGGGCCTGCGCTGGGCCTCTGGAGCTTGCCTCAGGCCCAGCACCACCTGGCTGCTTCTGTGCCGCCCGCCCACAACTGTGGTCCCAGTAAATCCATGATATACCGGGACCACAATCTATGAAGCGTGATGTGGCAGGGGAACTACTGTACATTATCTAGTTAGTAAATATTTGCTCATGTCAGTGTCTGATACTTTTTGTAGTGATCGAGATGTTGTTAAATATTGGTAGCTAAATGTCTGCACATCTGGAATCTGTTTTTGAACATGCTTGGTCTCTTACCCTTCTGTCAAATATATGATACTGGCTTTGTTCAAACCCTGTATATTCATTATTCTGTGTTTTGGTGGTATAAGCATATATGCATTAACAATTCTTGTATTTTTAAAGGGTCATTTGAAAAAAGTGACGGAGCAATACCCTGATGATGTAGAAGCCTGGATTGAGTTAGCCCAAATTCTTGAGCAGACAGATATACAGGTATAGAAAAGGTGCATGAAATAAGCTTTTTAAAAATCCGAATAATTTCTTTATGCAATTGAATTTACATTCTGTCTTCACCATCTTGGCATTTATAGGGCGCTCTTTCAGCTTATGGTACAGCGACACGAATCCTTCAAGAGAAAGTACAAGCTGATGTCCCTCCGGAGATTTTGAATAACGTGGGTGCTCTCCACTTCAGACTTGGGAACTTAGGAGAAGCAAAGGTTTGAACATCACCACTGCTCCAGTCCTATGACTACTAGTGTGCATCATGTTCCTAATTTGACAACCTCACCATTCTGCATTCAAAAATGTAACCTTCTTTGTGCCCTTCCCCATGCCTGCCTTTAGAAATACTTCTTGGCATCTCTGGATCGTGCTAAAGCAGAAGCGGAACATGATGAACATTACTACAACGCCATCTCAGTGACTACCTCCTACAATCTTGCCAGATTGTACGAAGCGATGTGTGAATTTCACGAAGCCGAAAAGCTGTACAAGAACATCTTAAGAGAACATCCAAATTATGTTGACTGTAAGAAATCTGGGTGCATGTCCTAAAGTTGTAAATGGTTGCATGTTTTGGTTGTCCAAGCTTTCTTGGAACAGAACAGTACTCGTGGTCTGTATTTCAGTCCCATGCAGTGTTTTCCTCTCTGTTCAGGCTATCTGCGTTTAGGAGCTATGGCCAGAGACAAAGGAAACTTCTACGAAGCTTCTGATTGGTTTAAAGAAGCACTTCAAATTAATCAGGTTAGTATGTATTTGGTAACATTCAACTCATGATTTTTTTTTAATAGAAAACATAGTGATCATTTTATTTTAAATAAATTTGCATATTTTTGAGCAGAAGCTGATACATTGTGTTTCATCTGCTATGTTTGGCTGGGGATGGTCTCTTAATAGTGCATTTTTGGGACTAATTAGGGTCTGTAAGGAACCCTTATTTGTAGCTCCTTTTATGTTCTTCCTGGAGAGATGTGGCAGAGACCGAGATGTTTTGAAAGAGGTTCAAAACATCTGCAGTAGAAATTAGTACAACTTGTTATTTAGGAGAGGGGAGGGATCATCTTTTGGACTACTGTTGTTTCCTTAAAACGAGGGTGCGTCATGAGGATTTGGAATAACCTTTTGGAATACATGGGTTGCAATATGTTCTTTAGGATCACCCCGATGCTTGGTCCTTGATTGGTAACCTCCATTTGGCCAAACAAGAGTGGGGGCCTGGCCAGAAGAAATTTGAAAGAATATTGAAGCAGCCGTCAACTCAGAATGACACTTACTCTATGTTGGCTTTGGGCAACGTATGGTTGCAGACGTTGCACCAGCCTACCAGGGACAGAGAAAAGGTAAATGACACAACCGCCCATCCTGGGATTCTGGGGCAGCGGCTGGGGTGACTTCAGTGGCTGGCTGAGCTTTGTCTGCACTTAACCATACACGCGCACTGATCCGCTGGTGTCAAATCAGTAGGCTTTCCTGGCTGTGACTTGGTGGTTGGTTTGAAGACCAGCACTGGAGGGACTGGGGGTTACATTGGCTGCAATAAAGTGAAATATTTGCTTTCTGAAGGAAGTTAGTCCTTTCTCATAGGAGCCAGAAGGCCCGTCTTTTCTTGATGGTTTTTGAGGGAGCAGTTTCTGGGGCTGCTGTAGTTTGTGGCAATTAAAATTATATGCTTATGGTGCTTTTTCCATGCATAATGTTTAATATTTTTTTCCGGAATGTTTGGAAAATAGTGTAAAATAATTCAATGCATAAAAGGTTGCTGTTCATGATCTTTATAAAGGGTATGCCTTGTTTGTAGGAAAAACGTCATCAGGATCGTGCACTGGCCATCTACAAACAAGTGCTCAGAAATGACCCGAAGAATTTATACGCTGCTAATGGAATAGGTGATTATTGGATTTAGATGTCTTGCTTCGGATTTTCTTCTAGCCATCAGCAGTTATTTTGTTTTATTTTTTTGGGAAGCGCACATGGATTGAAAGTTCTTCTTTGACTTCTCCTTTTTAGGAGCTGTACTGGCTCACAAAGGGTATTTCCGTGAGGCTCGGGATGTTTTTGCCCAAGTGAGAGAGGCAACAGCGGACATCAGTGATGTGTGGCTCAATCTGGCACACATTTACGTGGAGCAGAAGCAGTACATCAGTGCTGTACAAATGGTAATCTTTAAAATAGATAGGCCCTTGGGGCAGGTGTCACAGGAAGGAAGGTTTGTTTGTTTGTTCTTTTTAAAGGGAACTTGGATTAGTTTAATAGCATTAAGTTAAACAAACATATTTCTTTCTTGGAAAGTGAAAAGGCCAAGCTTTCTTTTAGCTTGCTGTACTTAAAAAAAAAACCTTTTCTCAGAACTTACAAAATTTCCATTTTAATTTGATCTTGTTTCATTCATTCATTCATTCATTCATTCATTCATTCATTCATTCATGCGTTCGTTCATTCGTTCATTCATTCATTCATTCATTCCATGCATATGCCGCCCACTACCCAAAGGTTTTGTTGAAGGGGTAAGGAGCCATTTGTCTTAAACTGAGCTACAGGTATGGAACAGTTGAAACAACTCTCTAATAAAACAGCTCTAGGTAGTGAGAGAAAAACACTTGAAGCTTAAAAGGCACATGGAATTAACTTTAAATATGTAAAAATACGTGTTTTTGAAAACAGCAAAGCCATTAACGTCCCCTGTGCCCTGACCAAACTTGCAGCAAAACTTAAGTAAAACAAAGGAAACAATTTGCCATGGGAGCCAAAACAGCTTACTGTCTCAGATATGGGGCAGGAACCTTGTCGGAGTACTGCATCAACGTTCTATATTGTAAGCCCTTCATGTAGGAGTGGTGATCAGGATATATGTCTGTATTTCTTAATGCAGGCATGTCCAAAGTCAGGCCCGGGGGCCAAACGCAGCCCGTTTTAAAGTTCTGAGCGGCCCGCGGCTGCTTCTCCCCACAGGCTCAGCCTGTCACGCATCCCCACCAGCTGGCCCCTCCCCATACAGGATACAGACGTTAGCTTGCAGTTTGGACACTCCTGTCTTAATGTGTTCAAAGGAAATGTTTCCTTTAAATTGTGCTGCTTTAATTTATTTGTTTTATCATAGCCGAACTCTTGTTAGACATTTGTGTTCTTTATAAATGGGTAAGAGGGGACAGATATCTCCAACAATAACCTGGAGTAGAAAATGAAAGTTTTGTTTTGGTTTTGTTTTGTTCGGCCTCGTACTTTAAATCCAAACCGAAGGTTTGAGCTGAAGTCAAATTTAGCAATTGAAAATAATTGATATACAGTGGTACCTTGTATAAAGGAATTAATTCGTTCCAAATGAAATTATGTTAAGCAAATTTTCCTTTATACAAATTTCCCATAGGAATGCATTGAAAACAGAGTAATCCCTAATCGCGACCATTTTACGTTGTACGGATTCGCCCCATAGACGATTCTGTTACGCAAATTTCCCCTATCCAGAATTTTTTGTGTTGTACAGATTTTATGTTGTATAAACTGTTATATGAGGGGCCACTGTGTTAGGAATATAGGACTGGATCCCAGTTAGAGCTCTGGGAAGGCAGCTCTAACACTTGGCAGGTATAATCCTTCCTTCGCCCTTGTCTCCCTGAGTCTCCCTCGAAAGCCTGCTGCAGGGAGAGGCTGGAGAACTTGCTGAAGCTCCATCAGAGGCAAGAGGGAGGTGGGAAAAAGATTCTGCCCCCTCCCTTACTCTAGCAGGCAGCCTCTGCTGGGTCCTAGTGCCTTCTGTCCACAGAAGTGGCCTTTCTGTTTTCACTGAATAGCCAGCCTGGGCCCTAGATATTCTTCACTTCATTCTTGAAACAAAGTTCTTAAAATCCTTGAAATGGCCCTCAGTGTACGTAGACCTAATCAAAAAGCACCTTAGAACACACCAATGGAAGATTTGTTTTTTTTTTAAAGGTAGGAATAGAGAGCTTGTCAGTGGCTTGCTTGTATGTGCATCACCAAACGTTTATCATCCTAAAAGTAGGTAGAGGACAGTAAGTGTCATACAATCCAAAAGAGCCCTCGAGTGACATAGTGAGAAGGTAATCCCTGGTCGGAGCCCGGGGAGAAAGTTGGTACTGCGTTTGCTTACAAATACTGTATATCTAGTCCTCAGACCTGCTTTGTCTCTCTTGTTCCGTCATATATTTTTACGTTATTGATGTTGGCCCTGAAGACAGTTTGAACATTTTAAAAAAAAGGACCTGGGGTGGGAGAAGGGTGGAAGGCCGTTCTTGAAGGTACTTGGGAGCACAGCTCTTAAGAAGGAGGCTGCACTGTGACACACTTGTTGTTCTGGTTGTAGAAATGAATGATTGCAATAGTTGTATTCTAAGTCAGTTCACAAAAAGGGACATTTTTGTGTGCAAACAGTTAATGGTAGCTTTTCAGTGTTCATTTGGCATTACTTGCTATTCTGTCCTTTAAAGATTTATTGATCTTATGAGATTTTTCCTGTCCTGGAATTTGTGTTGTTTCACTTTGTTTCAGCAGTGAATGTTTAAGCAATGGACTCATTGGGTGGGGGGCGGGGGGGGATCTTCGACTGCTCAGCAAGTTCCAGGTTTCCTAGCTTGGCAGAATTACTGGCAGCAGTTATTGCATATACTTAATAGTCTGAATAACTGCTATAATGAAGAGTTTCAAAGTTCCTGTGGTAGAAGAAAACCCAATGTGTTTTCTTAGTCATTAGCTATCGGCGCCAAGGAGAGCTTTGTTACTATTTCAAATAGCAGGGTGGGAGTTTTACCAGGAGCACAAGTACACACAGAGAGGGTTTTTTCTTTTCTGTTTTTAAATAAAATTATCTCCATGTATCTCCTATTAAGCTTTTTTTTTTTTTAAAAAACGTCATTGCAAATAGCATAAGGCAGCCTCTAATAGCGTGTCTTGTGCGACAAGGAATTCTGTGTAGCTAAATAAATGGGCAAGTAGGAGGAGAGTGATGGGTCTTGCTTTTTCCTGGGCGGCTACTTTTCTCTGGTGGCTGTGGAGGAAGAGAGGCCTAGATTGCTGCTACGGTGTCCCCCTCTTTGCCAGGCCTAAAACTGGCCTCTCCTCTCTCTTCACGGTGGCTGTGTTGCAACATCAGCGTGTGCATGTTGAGAGTCGTGGCTGGTTCAGATCTATTCAATTTAAAGCTTAATTTGAAGCCTAAATCAGTACTGTTTCCACCAGAGCAGTCTAGTGGAGAGGAGTCATCTCCCAACCCAGCCTGGTATCATGATACCTACCATGCTAGCTGTGATGGACCCATCCATCCATCCATCTTTCTTTGTTTCATTTATGCAGTCCGTCTAGCAAATGGCTACATTAACCTCTTACTTCACTAGAGAAAAATCTGCAGGCTAGTAATATTGTGGGGTTATTTATTTATTTATTTATTTTAAAATAGCCACCCCACTATGAAGTGGTGTCTGTGCAGCATACAGTAATCCAGTGTTTTTCAACCACTGTTCCGCGGCACACTAGTGTGCCGCAAGATGTTGCCTGGTGTGCCGTGGGAAAAATTGAAAAATTACTTTATATATAGTCAATATAGGCACAGAGTTAAATTTTTAAACATTTTCTAATGGTGGTGTGCCTCGTGATTTTTTTCAAGAAACAAGTGTGCCTTTGCCCAAAAAAGGTTGAAAAACACTGCAGTAATCTATTAAAACTATAAAACAACGTAGCCATTAAAGCCCTTTAGCATCATGTTCTTCAGCATCATGGTTAAGTTTTGACCCCAAAACTTCCTACATCCACCAGGACTCGTTTAAGAATAAACAGGCTAAGGAGTGTCTTCTACACCCTTTGGAAACGCTGTCAGCTTAGCATCTGTTTTAATGAAATGTGGGCTGTTCAGTTTAAACCTTGAACAATTTCTCTCTCCGAGTGAATATTTTTTTCTCTTGCAGTATGAAAACTGCCTCAGAAAATTCTATAAGCACCAGAACACTGAGGTACTGCTGTATTTGGCTCGAGCTCTCTTCAAATGTGGCAAATTACAAGAGTGCAAGCAGACACTGTTGAAGGTACGGACTCTCCTTTTCCCTGTTTTATTTTATTTTTTTCATGGTGGGTGTGTTGTAGCATCAGCTTTTGCATGCTAAAACGCTAGATGGTTCACACCTGTTTAACCTAAATCTTAATTTATATCTTCAGGCCAGACATGTGGCACCCAGTGATACAGTTCTTATGTTCAACGTTGCCTTAGTGCTGCAAAGGCTGGCTACGTCTGTCCTGAAAGATGAAAAAAGTAACTTGAAAGAAGTGCTCAATGCTGTGAAAGAGCTGGAGTTAGCTCATAGGTAATTTTTTTTAAATTTGAAGTTTATATTTTAAAGATCGAGAGTGTACTAATGTAAATACTGTGGTCTAGCCTAACCTTACCCTTTGACTCTTCTTTGTAGGGGGTTCATAAATTTGCTGATTGTCGACTAGACATCTCAATCAAATGCTGCCTTTTTGAATAAAGAGTTCAATGTGGATCTGCAAATTTCATTTAGACTCTCAGAGTAATTCCAATTGGAATTCTTACCATAAACTTTTAAGATCCTTTTTTGCAATACGTTGAAGAAAATAAATACAAAATTAAGACAAAACCATACTGAGCCTTCTGCTGCCCCCCTCCAATGAGCGGAATTATACTTACAGAAAGTTTGAAGGTGTTTTAAATGGCTATTTCCAGTCGCTGTTCTAGAACGGTAGTTGATGGAGCCATTGAGCTGGTCCGGTGCAACGAAGCCAGCAGTCATGGAAATTCCCAGTAGTGAAAAAACAAGTGGAAGCTGAATGTTGAAAGATAACTTTTCATAATAGTTTCCAAGTGCTCATCTTTTAAGGAAGTAGAAAGTGTGGTGTCCTAAGAGCCACGGTGGGGGTAGGTGGGTGGCAATTCTCCACAGAGTGCCAGTCTTAGCAGATGCAGGCTCTGTTTAAGACTTTGTATCTGTTATGTCTTCTGCATGGGAAACCTGTTTAAAGAGACTGAAACTTCTGCTTTTCCTTCATGTCTCACTATACAGACAGCCAATTATTTTCTCTTCATGTAGCAGCACTTTTGCAATATTTACGGGCGTGAGCATGATTACCAGTGCCAAATAGCTGGCTCCTCTCCCGGTGCTTTAATATGCCTGAGATTTCCATCAGTTGTTTGACAGGTTCTGCAGCATCTCCAGTGCATTCTTTAGCCACCTTCAAGATGATCCAATACTGCATAGAAAAGGGTGCATGGTGTCGTCCAAATCTGTTGAAAGGAGAGGGAATTTTCCTGTCAGCTTCATAATAAAAGCAAAAAGTGTTCTGCTTATATACCGCCCCATACCACTACAAGTAGTCTCTGGGCGGTTTACAATTTTAATTACAGTGTGCAGGCTACACATTGCCCCCCCAGCAAGCTGGGTACTCATTTTACCGACCTCGGAAGGATGGAAGGCTGAGTGAACCTTGAGCCTGCTATCTGGGATTGAGCCCAGGTCGTGAGCACAGTTTTACCTGCAGTACAGGCATTTAACCACTGCGCCACGAGGCTCCTTAGTTAATAAGTAGTTAATTAGAACCAAAGTACTTGAAGGAACTTTTTTTTCCAGTAGAAAAGTAGGGATCTGACAAGTGAGATTGAGTGATGAGTGGTGGGGTCAGAATTAGAGCATTATGTTTTTAAGTTACCGAGTTGAAACTAACCAAGACCCTGTTTTAACAAACATGCACATGAAAGGGAAAAGATCGGCAAGTTTTTAAAATTTGATTTCTAACTTGTATTTTCCCATTAGATATTTCAGTTACCTGAGTAAAGTAGGAGACAAAATGAGATTTGATTTGGCACTTGCTGCAACTGAAGCCAGGTAAGAACCATTAGTTCCAGTTGCAACATATAACAACTGGAATAAATTGTACAATAAGGAGTAGTTTTCTAATTTGCATGGTACATGATTTGAGTTGTATTCGTACAAAAGTTTAACTTAAAATACAAATGTTTAACTTAAAAACTGTGGACTGTGGCCACAGTTATTTGGCAAAACAGTTTGAATTCAGGGCTTGTTTATCTCCTGAACAGGAAGCAGGCAGTAGCCAGTTTTCTGTCTAGCTAAACACTGGCAGTGTGTCTAGCATGTGCCTTGCGGAAGGACATTGCTTTTCTGGATGTTTTCTCTGAAACGGGGGCTCTTTTTCTTCAGTTGTGGCAGTTCATGTATTTTTTGATAATTTAGCTTTTTGGTAACAATGGTAGTGTAGCAAAGACAACCTTAATTTTTTTTCCTCTTTATATTTCTTCTCTTTAATGCTTCTCTCTCTCTTTTTTCATTTAAGTAATTTTATTGGGTTTTGGGGGAGAAGAAAAGGGGAATGAGGGGAAGGAAGGGGGAATACATTATAAAAATTCCATTGAGTATATCAAGCCTAAAATAACAATTTAACATATTTACAAATCACCAAATAGTATCACAATACTAATAAGTTTGTTACTTCTTGCCATCTTTTTGGAAATCTCTTCATAGTCTCCCTTTAAAAAACCAGAGCTTGTCGATTTTACATTCTCTTATCTTTTGTAGGTTTCTCTCTGTTGGCACTTCTGGTTGTTTCCAAAATTTCGCATACAATATCCTTGCTGCAACTATTACATGATGAAGTACATATTTCTGATCATAGGAGATATTAATATCTACTATATTTAATAGAAAAAATTCTGGTCTAAGCTCTAACTTAATCTTCAAATATCTTTCTAAAAATAATTTTACCATTATCCAGTATGCCTTTGCCTCTTTACATGTCCACCACATATGATAGAAGGTACTTCTCATGCACCCATATTGAACCTATTCTAGAATTTAGCCCAGATGCTTAATGAGCAGTAGTTCCTAAAGGATCTTTTATGAAGAAGGCTGCTCTGTTATTGGATTAAACTCCAGACTCTTCCCTCTCTTTCTTCACTTTAGTTCCTATCAAAGAAAAAGCAGCTTTAAGCAACTTGATTTGTTTTTTGGTTGGCTTGCAAAGGCTGAATATGTCTTTAGTTTCTTGGGGAAAATATGCAGTTCAGAAAATAACTAGAGCTACATGTGTTCTAAATAAATTGGATATAATAATGTCATAGAGCTGAGCATATATAAGGATTGGAAAATGTGCACCAGTAAGATCTTGTCAGTAAAGGCATAGAGTAATAAACTGCTAGAGAAATGCTCAGTTTTTGTAACAGCAGTTCTTGCAGTTCTGGTGGAATGGTTTAACTGCCCTGGCGCAGTTTAAACAGGTGGTGGTGGACCTGGGAATGGTTTAGCCTTCCACTTCACGGTAAAATGGTACCCAGCTTTGACAAAACTGATTCAGGACAGACTATAGTGGAATGAGGCTCCAAATGCAGAACACTTTGCTTTGATTACTGGCAGTTGAAACTGATTCAGGACAACTATTGAATGAGGCTCCAAATGATTTTGTCTTGTGTGTGTGTGTGTGTGTGTGTTACGGTTGATTTTGTCTTGCTTAGCCAATAGCTTTTCAGTGTTTTCAACACTTACTTTCTGCTTCTGCTTCCAAATTGAACTCTTAACTTGATAGGCAGTGCTCTGATCTGCTGAGTCAAGCTCAGTATCACGTGGCTCGGGCTCGCAAGCAGGATGAAGAAGAACGGGAGTTGCGAGCAAAACAAGAACAAGAAAAAGAACTGCTGCGTCAGAAGTTGCTCAAAGAGCAGGTAGTTTATCCCTTTGGCTGTTTTTGAATGCTGACCTAATGCCCCCTGTTATGTCTCAGAAAATCACAAAGAGCCTATTGGGCATATGACTACAGTGATGTTCTTGGCTCCTTGGAATTTATGTTAAGATCACTAAGCATAATAGTATACAGTGGTACCTCGACAGCCGAATTATTTGACTTACGAGCGCTGCTCTCAGCTCCGCACGACAGCTGACTTTGACAGGATGGATCTGTCAAAGTTAGCTGTTGTGCGGAGCGGAGAGCAGCGTTCACTGCTCATCACCATCTCATCCTTCTTCTTGGTTGCTTTGATCTCTGCAAAAGAGATTGAAGCAACCAAGAAGAAGGATGAGGTGGCCATCACGCGTTTCTTCTAAACCGCCGGGCTTCCCAAAGTTGCATCATTCCCAGGGAATTTCCGGGCACCTTGCAAGGCAAGCGCTTAGCTGCAGTTACCTCCAGGTTGGCCAAATCGATCTTTGCTGGTTCCTGGGACCAGTGCAACTTCAGGCAGCCCCTGCACCTTGCAAGGGAAGAAAGGCAGCAGAGATCGCAGCCTCCTCCTCTTCCTTGGTTGCTTTGATCTCTTTTGCAGAGATCAAGGCAACCAAAAAGGAGGAGGACGTGGCAATATCTGCCTTTGTCACCTCCCCCTCTCCTTCCTTCCCTTGCAGGGCACTGTGCTTTAAGTTGCATCGGTCCCAGAGACCAGCGAAGATTGATTTAGCCAGCCCAGAGGTCAGTGAAGTTAAGCGCTTACTCAGAGGTAACCGCTTCCCATGCAAGGTGCCTGGGCTTCTCCATCAATCAAGGGCAGCCAAAGGCTGCTCTCAGCAACCCCCTCCCCCACAGCTGATTTTGACAGGTCCGACCTGATTGAGTGGGGTTGGAACAGCCTTACCAGAGGAATGCACAGAAAACCATCCCTCCAGAACAGATTAATTGATTTTCAATCATTCCTATGGGAAACCACTGTTTGACTGACGAGTTGTTCGACTTCCAAAGATGCCTTCGGAGCGGATTAACATTGAAAGTCGAGATACCACTGTACAGTGTTTTTATCCAAGTGGATAGAGGAATTTTGAGCTGGCAATAGTTGGTAAAGGGTCAAGGGTCAGACTACATGCAGAGCTGCCTACCCACTCTGTAAATCAGAAGTCTCTTTCTTTTCAATGCTTGAATATTTTCATCATTCTGTGTGAAACAGGCTCATTGCTCTGCAACAGACCCCCCAAAGCAGCTAATGCAATGCCATTTTTTTGTACCACGCAGAGTCCTTGGGGGGGGGAATCTGTTTAAAAACAATGGTTCTGTATTTATGCTTTGCCTGTTTGCATCTCATTTTATAAGTAAAAGCAGCTAATTATGTTGTCCTAATTCTTTTAGGAAGAAAAGCGCCTCCGGGAAATAGAAGAACAAAAGAAACTGCTGGAACAGAGAGCACAGTATGTGGAGAAGACCAAGAATATTTTGATGTTCACTGGAGAAGTTGAAGGATCAAAAGAGAAAAAACGCGGTGGGGCTGGCCGGGTATGGAATATTGACATTTCCAGAATTCTGCTGTCCCGAATTGTTCACAAGTTATGGCAAGTTTTTAGTCAAGAGTGCAGGAAAGAATTTGAAGGTTGCAGAGAACTTTGTCAAATTTTGATGGCAGAATCCTACTGGGTTATTCCATATATGTAGGAGAAATTGTGGAAGCTATTGCTGTCTTGTCTTGATGTTGATGATGATGATGATGATGATGATGATGATGATGATGATGATAATAATAATAATAATAATAATAATAATAATAATAATAATAATAATAATAATAATAATAATAATAATAATAATAATAATAAAACTTTATTTTTATGACGCCTTTCTCCCCGGAGGGACCCAAGGCGGCTTACAACAAATTCATAAAAGTACAATAAAAGCAGTACAATGTAAAAAACAACACAATACCTGTAAAATACTATAAAAATACTATACAATATAATACAATAAAAACAAGATTAAAAAACAGTAGCTGCAGCAGAGTTCAAAAAGCTCCCCAGCCAATGAAACTAAAAAGTAAGATGTTATAAAAGTTGGTGAAGGCTGGAGGCTCAAAAGGCCTTCCTAAATAAGTAAGGCCTCGTTTGAATATTTCAAGGGAGGAGCCGGTTCTCAACTCAAAGGGGAAGGAATTCCATGGTATCGGTGCCACTACTGAGAAGGCCCTATTTCTTGCCGCTGCCCCTCTCACTTCCTTGGGTGATCCCATGCCTGCTGTAGCTGGTCATGGACCAAGAATATTTCCAGCACATTGACAATAAGGTGCATTTATTTATTTATTTATTTATTTATTTATTTATTTATTTATTTATTTATTTAGCTTTCTCTTCTGCTCATCTAGCCCGCGGGCTACTCTGGGCAGTTTACAACTTGTACACCACATATGATACAATGAACCTTCTTTTTCTTGGCATTTCCAGCATCTATTAGTATCCCCCTTACTCATTTTAGACACTTTTTTGGTGACTGGCTGCAATTTCAAACCTAACGCAGATTGCAAGTGACACTTCAGTAAAGCTGAATTGCTCCGGTCTGGTTTTCCAGTGTAGCCACGTCTTCAAATACATTTTCGCTTTGCAGAGAATGGTCACAGTCTGTAAATCTGGTGTTGAAACCATTTTGGCCTCACTATTGGCCACATCCCTTTTTGTAGTTCTTGTCTACAAAAGCTTGTGCCACAGCTGTAATGTGCAACAAATCACAACTTGTAAACAAAATAATTCCAAAGATTTTGAAGCCAGCATGTGGAACCTATTATAACCACTAAGCCATCTGATTCCTTATAAAAGGATGAAATCACAACATTTCTGAACAAAACATTAAAGGAAAATAACTGGTTTATTCACAGTGCATTTTAGCTGTACCTGGAAGCTCTGTTGCACTTTTAATAACTGAAGCTATTATGCAGATCAGATTTGAAAAGTTACTCAACTAACAGAAACCTATTCTAGCTATTGCTTTCCACGTTGGTTGATACTTAAGTTATTGCTTACATTGGCTTTAGGCTACTGCTTCAATATAACCACCTTGAGGCCTTTTCAGGAAGAAAGGCGGGAGAGAAATACTTCAAATAAACAATTCATAAATAATTTAATAGTTTTTATGCAATGTATAAACAAAGTCACCATTTTGGGAAACCTTGTTGGAACACACAAGTTCTCAGCAGGCACCAGAAATGCAGGATTATTATCTGCCTAATCTGGCATGGGTGTGAAGTTAAAGCTCCAGCTTTCTAGTGTAGGGAAGTGTGTGCATGTATGCATGCACTCACACACAGCACAATGGCTTATAATTGTTAGTTCAGCAGTGTTGGTCAGTTATTTCATTCTGGAAGCTTGGGAGTCAAAAACCCCCCCCGCCTCCCAAAAAATTCCCAAGGGGACAGCTGCCATTTTGGAATTCTCGATTTGTCTGGGTCATTTCAAGCTGCAAATAAAGACTGGCATGTGGTTTCTGACTTTGGCAGCGTTCCAAAAAAACTGGAGAATTTGACGAGTTTGTCAACGACGATAGTGATGACGATCTCCCAGTATCTAGAAAGAAGAAGAGGAGGAAGGGCAGTGGCAGTGAACAAGATGGTGAGGAAGAAGAAGGAGAGAAGAAGAAGAAGAAGCGTCGCAGGTGAGTGGTTTTGTGATGGTAAAAATTTCTCTGGTCACGACTGAGCAAGATTCTCTTCATACAGTGAGCTCCAGAACCCTCCTTTCCCACATTTCCATAAATGCTTTATATGTCACTTCCCACACTCAGAGGAACTACAATATTTGTTTTTGATGAGGGAGAGTCCCCAGAATCTTAACTGTCTATTCATGGAGTTCCCGCTCGGGAAGTAGGAGCGGTATATAAGTGTGAAAAATAAAATAAATAAATAAATAAAAAGCACACCTACCTTACCCTTGGGATCTAATGTGTTAAACCTAACATAATAATTTGAAGAACACTGTTTGACTGGTGTCTTTTTGACAAGTAAACCAAGTATTCATACACTCTGCATACATGTGGAGTTTTCATTACACATGGTTACACACTGTGTCTGTGAAGATTCTCAGTCAATCTGGAAGTTGAGTCCTGGAAACTGGACTTCTTTTCCTGAGAGTTTGAAACGTTTTGCTACTCATCCAAGCAGCATTGTCAGTCTAAGGCAGGCATGTCCAAACTTTGGCTCTACATATGTTTCGGACCACATCTCCCACAGTCCTTTTGTCATTGGCAGTCTAAGATTAGAATTCTGGGAGTTGTGGTCTAAAACATCAGGAGGGCCGAAGTTTGGACATGCCTGGTCTAAGGAAGCTGCTTGGATGAGTAGTAGCTAAATGTTTCGCTCTCTCAAGAAAAAAAGTCCAGTTGCCATGACTCAATTTCCAGATACTGTTACACATGTTTTTATCTATTTTCAGAAAGGCTTGTAAGATGTGTTTGTGGTTGCATTGGTGCTACATTGTTTAAATCCACCTCCAGCTCCTGTTAAGGAGTTGTGTTTGAGACATTTTAAGAAACAAGAAATATATTACTTCATTTGTAGCAATTGAATTAGGATGAGACAGTTATGGGAATCTGAGTTAAATTGAGCTTTGTATTTTCCCAAAGAGCTCCAAAGGCAGATGATGGTTCTGATGATGATGAGAATGAGAATGCACCAAGACCTAAAAAACGCCGCCCAGCCAAGACTGAGAAGAGGAAGACAGTAAGTGGTTTATTAAACCTTCTATACTTGGTGTTTCTGTTTACTGGAATGATAGTAAGCTTGAATCAAAGACAACAAAATTAAGCATCTGAACGGTACTGAAAATGTCACTAGGATGTTTTTCTGAACATTCTATGTTTGGACAGAATTGTAAATGATAAATTATTGTCAATCATGAACAAACTGTTCAGATCCTCTCCATTTGTGTGCAGGGGAGGGGCACTGTGTAAGCCCAGTGCATATAGCAACATGACTGCTGATTCCCTTTGGATTAGGGTAAAATCTGCTAATACTTTGGTTGAAATCCTGTTGCTTGGTGTGGTAATTTTCAATAAATAGCCCATTGAATCAGCGAAGATTTAGTGAGTAAATGCCTCCTTATATTCCATTGATTCAAACGGATGTGCTTTACTGGAGTTGTGATTTATTTTAGTATGGTATGTCACAACTAGAGTAGGCCCGTTTGAATCAGTGGAACTGATATAGGTGTTAACTCACCAACAGGCCTAAGCAACAGAATTTCAGCCAGTGTGTCATAATACTCCATAGTTTCTGAAGCCATGGAAGGGACTAGTGTTTCAAAATGTATCCAGTTATGTGCTTGTCTTATTGGATGTTTCTAATCCAAAAGATCATACATGCATTATTTCACTTCTCTCTAATAACTGGAGTTTATTACTTTTCTAATATAAATAGGTACAGTAGCAATACATGTTATTTGATAATAGAAGTCCAGTTGTATTTACTATTTTTGTCACTCTTTTTTTTAATTTATAGCCCAAGCCTGAACGTCTGCCTCCTTCAATGAAAGGAAAGATAAAATCTAAAGCCATCATTTCATCAAGTGATGATTCATCCGATGAGGATAAACTCAAGATTGCTGATGATGGGTATGTGATACTTAACATAACAGTTTGTATGAAACCCACCCTGAGTGCTTGAGTGCACCTGCATGTTTAGTCTTTGTTTCCCAGCGATGGATAAGTCACCTCATATGACACATCAACAATCTGTCCCTCAGTTCTGAATGTATTTAAAGCAGATTCTGGCCGTGCTGTAATTTTTCAGGAATGTAGAAGTACTAGGGGAAATTGTATTGTAGGGAATTTTCATGAAAAAAATAGAATCTTAAACTCTTAACTCTAGCCTAGCATAGATAATTTAAGTGTGATGATGGAGAAGAGGGATGCCTGCTCTCATCTCAGGAATTAGAGAGTGGTTGGATAATGTTTCAGTGCAGGGAGGGGGTGAGGTTTCATTACTCTGCATGGGCCCATGCCCTTCTCTTAGGTGGCTGCTTCCTGCAGATGTATCAATCTGCAATAAAAAAAGCTGAAGGCAGACAAATGAAAAACCATTGAGAACAAATTCTCCTCCAGATTAAGAAGTATGTATATTTTAATAGCATGTTGCTGAAATCAGCTTTTTTTGGTATAGGATGAATATATTCCAGAGCCTTTTAAGTGAATTTAACCCATAACAAAATGTTAGTATTGCATGTCTTGCGTTTACATTATTATATTTTTGCTCTTCAACAGGAATGTCAGGAACAGCAACAGTGATTCAGAGGACGCTGAGCAGACACGCAACAAGCGCATCATGTCGGATAGTGATTCAGACAATAGTGACAAGTCTGGCCGCGAGGGTGGTAGTCCCAGGCGGTCCAGCGCCCGCCCGTCTGATGACGACTCCGATAGTGAGGGGTCCGCAAGAAAGAAGAGGCGATCTGATTCTGAGCAATCTGACAACGAGTCTGTACATTCTGGGAAGAGCCAGTCTGTGCGATCAGGAAGGAGTCAGTCTGTGCAGTCAGGAAGAAGCCACTCAGGCGATTCTGAGAATGAATCTCGGCCAGCTTCTCACAGCGCTGATTCTGACCGAGATTCGGAGAAAGTCTCTGATAACGAGGGTTCAGGTAATGACTCGGAGCCAGAGGCATCTAACAACGAGGGATCGGAACGAGGCTCCTATGGTGGATCAGATGACAGTGATTAGATTTTGGTTGCAGCCTGATTTTTATAAAAGTGTTTTGTAAATATATTTGGGATTTGGGGGGGGGATGATAGAAATGTCCTTCTTCTATATTTGAAAACTGTGATTTGGAAAAACCTGCACAACTATGTTTTAGGGGGAAAATATTTAAAGAAAGTAAATATTTCCTATAGCATTTTTCTACTGAAAAGGTACACCTGCTAGATTCGAATGTCCTTCTAGCGTATAGTATCTATTTGATTTCTGTTCTCACAGATCATATGCTGTACAGGGGACTAAGAATCCTGCCTTGTCTGTCTAAATGTAAGGTATGAAGAGCCAAAACCAATGTAGCGATTTTGCATCCAGTTAAACTTGCTTAAGGCCCCTCTGGAACAAATGGCACTTTAGCACATTTAACTGGGCATGTGGAGTACAGATAGAAGTCTTTAAGAATTTTTCAAATGGTGCAAAGGATATTTGGGCTTACAAAGCTATCCTTGTGGCTGTGTAGCTCTTATAATATCTTTGTATGTTCTGTTTAAACATATTGCTGTAGCAAAATACCTGTAATTGAACTAACATATGATATATAATGCTAGAAGGATGTAGATTAATGTCATAGCAGGACTTGGCAGGGAAAAAAATCTGCCTGTGGGATCTAATAAAAGCTCTTGCTGACATCTTTTCCAAGTCTTGTATTTTGTTAGTTTGTGAAGTGGAATTCTGTATACCTACAGGAAGCTACCTTGAATTTAGCATTACTTGGTTCCAGGTAGGTAGCTAGATAGCTTGGTGGTTTAGGTATCTGCTTGTGGAGCCAGAGGCTGGAAGTAGTGATGGGCAATTTGCTTCAGAACCTGTAGGTTCCAAAATGACCCACGCGAGCCCAGCTGGTGCTCGGAACCCTCAGACAGACACGCAGCCAATGTATTACCTTTCTCTGTGCTGGCATGGAGCTGAGCTCCAACGAGGAAGCAGGCGGCGGGGGCATTATTCTAAATCCAAGGAAGGCTCATATGGGGAAATAGGGTCCTTCAGGTAGCCTGGATTCAAGCCATATAGCCAATGATTGGCACCTCGAATTGGCCCCAGAAAGAGACTGGTAGCCAGTGTACCTGCTGTTACCAGTCAGTTGTCTACCTATCGCATTTTGAGCCAGCTGATTTTTCTGAACTGTCTTCAGACACAGCCCACATAGAGCATGTCACAGTAATCCAAGTGGAATTGAATTAAGGCATGTGTCACTGGAGCCCAATCAGACATCTCAAGGGACAGGTGCAGCAGTCTTAACAGTAAAGTGCTTGTGGCCACCACTGGAACCAGGGCTACAAATATTGCTACTTCCATGTGTACAAAATGACAGATAGTATAGAAGTTCATGAAGAAAAATAATTTTCTCAAGCTGCTTATGAAAACATTTGAATTTCTTTTTTTTTTCATGAATCGTTTAAATCCCATTGCTAGTCTTCAGTAGGGTAGACCTGTTTAATCAGTGGTTAAATAGTGAGTCAACATTTAGATATATCTCACTGAATCAACTTTAGGGCCTTAAATGTTAGGACCTGCTCCTTTGAGGATGAGGCCCAGAGAACTGTTATTCTACTGAGACAGGTGAAACACCTTTTTGTTGTTACCACACATAGTTTTCCCACCTACATATTCCAGATTTCTTCTCTGTAAATGAATAGCAGGCATAGATGAATAACTCTTCTGTAGGAAAGCTGATCTGTTCTCCCCTTCCCCCAGATGTCCAACTCATCTGTGATTCATGAAATGATTTTCCAATCCAATAAAAGCAGTACAGAAACATGGCAATGTGATCTAAGTAAATGAGACATCCAAGAAGTCTGAATTATTCAATTAAAAGCACTTGTGATCTCAGTGTTTCTTGTTGCAGAAATGGCATGATTTACTATCTGCCTCTGACATGGAGTAGTTGGTGTTGGTTTGCTGCTGCAGTAGATTCGACTGTCTTTTGTCTGGCTCACTGTAGGGCAGTTTTGTAGAAACAAAAGGAAGGAGACTCTTAAGGCAGGGTGGGCTGGGCTCTTATAAGCCAATTCTGCAGCAGTGGTCTAAGAAGGATATGCTTGTCATACCATGTCAAGAAGCGGCAGAATAACATCACAATCCTGCTTCTGAGTTGAAGGCTTTATGAATGTCTAGTACTACCGTATGCATCCTAGTAATAGGTTAGTAACCCACAACATAAACTGAAAATTTCACATTTCAATGGACCCTGCCTCCAAAATACCATGTGTCAGATTTAGAGGCCAGGACCACAGTCATTGTACTGTTTTCTGTTGATCCTTCTCAGAATCAAATAGTGAAACAAAGGCAGCCATACAGTCCCCGCTTGTATATCTGTGGACAGACATAAACTGCCATGCTGGTGTACTCTCCACCATGGCATATCCCACCACCTCCTGGATGCCAGAACAACGAAAGCAAAAAAATACTCAGCAATTCTTGCCATTGGAGGGGGTGGAGGGGTGTAGAAGAGGCAGCTATTCCACATCTTGAGCTCGTCACCAACCTTGAATTGCTGACTCCAAGAGGAGGTCATGAGAAGCAAGGCATGATGGAAAGGGGAGGGCCCAGTGAGCTCAAAAACTACCTGCTGTATTGCACCTAGGTTCTTAGGACCTCCTCTTGAAAGCAGGAAAGGAAAGCTAGGAAGAGCAGTGGCTGCTCTTCTCCCTCTCACAAAATACCAGAACTAGGGGACATCCACTCAAATTGAGGGTTGGGAGAGTGAGAACAGACAAAGAAAACATTTTTTCACCCAGCACATTGTTCGTCTGTGGAACTCCCTGCCACAGGATGTGGTGATGGCATCTGGCCTAGATGCCTTCAAAAGGGGGTTGGACAGATTCCTGGAGGAAAAATCCATTACAGGTTACAAACCATGATGGAGACCTGTAATATTTAGGCTTAAAAACGAGCCAGATGCAGGGGAGTGGTATCTAGTTTTTTGCGCTCCCAGACACATTTGATGGGGCCATTGTGAGATACAGGAAGCTGGACTAGATGGGTCTTTGGCCTGATCCAGCATGGCTCTTCTTATGTTCTTATGTTTTCCCCCTTTTTAGTCTGATGGTGCATACTGCCTTGGTCTTGGTCTTCTATCAAAGGGGTTGGAAATGGGGTGGGGCAGAGCATGGATTAGCAGGGGAACACAGTGCATTGCATCCTGTTGCAAATAGGCAAACTCAGGCTGCTTGCTGTTACTGCTTTGTAGGTAGATTAGCAAAGGACAGGGCAATTGCTTTGGAGGGTGATGGTCATTCAGACTAAAGGGCTGTATAATCCAGCATTCTGTTCTCATAGTGGCTGACACAACAGTGGCTAATTGTTCTGTTTTTACATGTGTGCTAATGCTCTCAAGCGGCTTATGATTTAGGGCAGTGTTGGTGAACCTATGTCACGGGTGTCAAAGGTGGCACATGGAGCCCTTTCTGTGGGCACCCGACATCGCCCCTTCACAGCCACCTGTATTCAGGTTAAATTGCTGTCTTGGCACTTTGCAAAAAATTAGTGGATTTTGAATTACAGTGTGGGCATTCGGTCTCTAAAAGGTTCACCATCACTGATTTAGGGTGATCCTAATAGGATTCTTGAGCTGTGTGACATGACCATGAAATTGTTTACCATTGCTGTCCCTAGTAATCTCTTATGGCTGAGTCGGGGGTTTGAATCCAGTTCTCCTGGGACCTAGTCCAACACTATCCACTATTCCACACTGGCTCTCACTTCTCCTGTTTACAAAGATTTGAGTGAAGTAGGAACTTCCTTGTGATCCCAGCAATTAGTATGGAATCCTTTGCTGAAGGCTACATGTTCTCAATACATTTGGTGGTCTATGAGGTTTAAGACTTCCACCAAACGTTATAAATATCTGGAATAAAACATAGGTCTTTTTTCTGTGCTATTTTGAAATAGAATGGTAATTGTTTTTCAACTGAGAAAGCTGCAAATACAAATGTTTTCTTACAATGTAGTTGTAAATTAGACAATGATAGTTAAGTATGGGCAGAAGTCTCAGGCATGGACTTTTCTATTACAAATGAGGTCTCATGTGGCTCCTCTCTAATCCCCTGCACATTTCTTGCAAATGGAAATATAGCATTTCCCCTGGCCCATCATCCAGTGAGCCTGCCAGGATAACAGTTATAATGAGTAGAATCGTGAAGAGGGAATTCTGCTTTTGGAGTACAACTTCTTGTATTCTTCCCCAAACATCGTGAGGAAAAATAGTTTGGGTCAATGTGAAACATCACAGGTGTACATGGGTATACCATGGTATAGGGATTTGTAAGTGGGTGAGCTCTGCATGTCTCCAGTGGCCCATCTGCCTCATACCCCCCCCACACACTAGTCAACAGCCTGAAACCTCCAGAAACGAGACAACCTGAGGGCATGAAAAGCAGGAGTGGGGACTCAAATGGAAGCCCTGAGGAGGAGGATTTACACCTGAAGGATGGGACTGGAGTGGGAGCAAAATGATGGGGACCAGGTTTAGAGGGGGAGGAGGATGACAAGGGGGACTTCGTTAATGCCTTCATTGGACACTGAATCATAGAACTGTGAAGAGGCCTTCTCAGAACCCTTGAACTGGTAAATCAATTGGCTTCAGCCCTGGTAGAGGATGTGAAGGAAAAATGCCCACTGGTGCTGTGTGCATGTCCTCACAACAGTACTTGAGGTGCCTGGCCAGGACATGGCCCAGTGGATCCTTGTACACCCAAAAAGGCAGTGGTGGAGGAAGAGACTTCACCAGCTGTTGTGGCAGCTAATGAGGGAGTAGGATGAGCTTCTGGGAGTTGGGAACCTCTTATCAGCTTGGCATTACTAGCCCACACTTAGGGGCATTACTGTCTGGGGTCAGCATTACAACTCAGTGGTTTAGACATCTGGCTGCAGAGCCAGAGGCTGGGAGTTTGATTTCCCACTACTTTTATACCGCCCATCTTCCAATATGGAACTCTGGGCGGTTTACAAGATTAAAAAGCAATTCAAAGCGGTACAAAACAATACAGCAAGATGGGTCAGTGGGCGGTAGACAACAACAACAAAACAACAAAAAGTAAATTAAATTAAATTAAGTTAAATTAAATTAAATTAAATTAAATTAGGTCGCCATATGCCTCCCTGAAAAACAAAGTTTTTAAAGCTTTTCTGAAGGCGGGCAGGGACGATGCAAGGCGCAGCTCACTCGGAAGGTGGTTCCATAGTGCGGGGCCCACAACAGAGAAGGCGCAGTTGCACGTGGCCGACCTCCTCGCCTCCCTGGGAGTGAGCACCCTGAATGAGCGCACCTGCGATATCCGAGTGGGTCTGGCCACAGATGACCTTTGGGAGATACGATCTGACAGGTATTCAGGACCCAAGCCGTGGAGGGTTTTGAAAACCAAAACCAGGACCTTGAACCTTACCCGGAGAGCTGCAGGCAACCAGTGCAGACGGGCCAGCACTGGGGTGATGTGCTCGTATCGACGAGCACCCACCACCAATCTGGCTTCCTTGTCAGGGTCTGGACTCATGAAGGCTGAACCAGTGAAGGGAACCAGGATCCAGTTGACTGTGGGCAATGGAAGGCTAGTGGATGAAATTAAACACCTTTGTGAACTGCTAGGAGAGAGGGTACACAGTGCCCTACTTGGTGTACCCTACTCGCTGAATCTAAAAAAAAGATGAATTCTAGCAGTATCAAGAGCCTGGAATTCATGAAATCTGTGGTTCTGAAAACTCTTCTGGCACCCCAAACCTTGGTTAAATACTTTCTCAAGTACCTTTATTCATAAATCGAAATGCCACAAGTTGCAGGCAGCTTTTATAAAGTACTATACTCAAAGCTTTTCCTATCAGTTTAAATCAAGGGTCCTCAAACTTTTAAAGCAGGGGGATGTTTCACTGTCCCTCAGAACTGTTGTGGGACGGGTGGTGGTGGTGGTGGCGGCGGCGGCAGTAGGCGGGGAATGGGGGGTTGGGGCAAGTGGTGGCAGTGGAAGGGGCGAGGGAATGGGAAGAGGGTTGGGGGAAGCGGCGGCGGCGGTGATGGCGGGAGGTGAGTGAACCGCAGTAAGGTTGGCGCAAGTGGGGGTGGTGGCAGCGGCGGGAGGCGAAGGAATGGGGTGGAAGGTTGGGGTGGTGGTGGGAGGTGAGGGAACCGGGGGTAGGTTTGGGGCAATCGCTGGTGACGGTGGCTGTGGCGGCTGGAGTGGCCCTCCTTCCTTCCTTGCTTTGGGAAGGAGGCATAGGCCAAGGCAAAACAGGGCCTCTTCCTGCCTCCTGGGTGGCTGTTCAGGATGAGAAGTAGCAGCCACAGCAGGAGCAGCAAGGCTGGCACCACAATGCGTGGATCCAGCTGTGCACTGTGGCCATCACGTCCTCGCTGTGCCCCAAAGGGAAAGCCCAGTTTGGTGCACTGCAAGTGAGGGAGGGAGGGAGGGAGGACTGGAAAGAAGGGAGGGGAAGCAGGAAGGCCTGCCCAAAGCCACCCGCCGCCTGCTTACTGGCTGAGCTGAGCAGTACCACTCAGTTGGCTTACAAGCCCACCCATCCCCAATCAGGGACAAAAAGAGTGAGTGGGAGGCCGGAAACTAGGGCCATTTTGGTCCTTAGGCAGCCTGGAGGCCTCCCTCCCTCCCTGCCTCCCTCCGCCATTCATGGGCTGTCCTCCTCCCTTTTCCTGACTCAACACATACAGAAGGGTGCTGAGCTTGGAGGAGTTCCTTTGGGGGGGGGGGAACTACACTGCCCAGAATCCATGATCCCTCCCCCCGGGCCTCTGCCCATTCCCCACATCCTGCCAGCCAGCTACCCACCCACCGATTGTCTGCACTCGATGGGCTGAAGTTGCGCCTGAGGAGATGGAAGGAAGGCACAAAACAGGGAGACCCGACACCCTGTGGGGGGGTCTGCAATTGCTGGCGGGCCGGATTCAGTTCCCTGAGGGGTGGGATCCGGTTCGCAGGCTGTAGTTTGAGGACCCCTGGTTTAAATAGAAAGATACTAACTTGCAATATTAATTACCATAGTGCATTTATTGCTTGAGAAGCTCTGGATTTGTTTTTCCGAGTGCTGGATTGCTTAACACCTTGATTATAATCTTGTTGACTTCTCATGTTTTGCAGTGCTATCTGGAATGCTGACAGGTCAAGAAATGATTTCCTGAAAAAAGTGTTGCTATGACAGGGACAGCAAATAGAATAATTGCTAGATTAGATACAGATCATGCTTTAAAATTTGGTAAGAGAAGGCAAATATAATTTCTCTTTGTCAATCTTTTGTTTGATTTTAACTCTCTCTCTCTCTCTCTCTCTCTCTCTCTCTCTCTCTCCATTCATAATTTGTCAAATTCGCCCATGCAAGGGTCTTCTGAAATGTAGTGGGGAAAAGCAATGAATGTAAGGTAGCACACAGTCACATTAGCCAACTTCAGCATGGGCCATTATAGGCGCCACAGTCATATGGTATTTTGTTGTAGAATCCACATAGAACAGTGGTGGTGAACCTTCGGCACTCCAGGTGTTTTGGACCACAACTCCCAGAATTTTAAGCCAAGGTTGCCAATGAGCAAGGACTATGGGAGTTGTGGTCCAAAACGTCTGGAGTGTCAAAGGTTCGCCACCTCTGACATAGAATGAGACCTACAAGGTAGGCAATCTGTGGTACTGTTTACGTCAAAAGCTGCAAACTATTTTCCCTGATTTCTGTCATGCACTGGTGGTGAACCTTTGGCACTCCAGATGTTTTGAATCACAGCTCCAGAATTCCAACCTTGTATTGCTCCCCTGTGGGAGTTGTGGTCCAAAACATCTGGAATGCCAAAGGTTCACCACCACTGGAAGATTTTCTTTTTTAAAATGTCACAAGCCACATTTTAGGAGAATACCCTACAGCATTTTTCAGTTGCCAGTTTGTTAGCTGTGTCTATTTTGAAGAAATTTAGATATTTTGATATTTATTTTTAACATGGAAGTCAGAATACACACTGTGCTGTCATAAACATAGTACAGTATTTACATCCCATGTAACTCCCCAAACATTGGTATTTTAATTGGTTTTCATTCTAATACCAGAGGACTAAAATTTAATGTGCAAAATGCTGCACAAATGTATGCTCATCTCTCTGATAATTCTGCCATTTTGCATCCATGCTTGTCGCTTGGAAGCTGTCACATCGGATGGGTCTTGTCTGTGTTGCGATCTGTGAAAATAATCTGTGTGATAATTCTCCATAGCCAATTAGTCATGGCTTGGTGAATGGATTACAGATAAAAACTTGTGTATCTTATCTAAACATCAATCTAGGCACACCTTTCGGATACTGTAGCAACATGTCAGAACCTAAATGAAAGCAGTCATTCACTGTTATAAGTCAAACATTTTCTTTTTGTTTTTAATACAGTGATGGTGGAAAAAGCAACATAGAGCCTTTTCACATGACCCCTAAGATCTGCTGGCCACTTAAATTCGGACCAGAGATCTTGGGGGTTTGTTGCTGTTCCTGTGTTCCCACCCCCTCCGCACTCCTGGCTGCTGTCTGCGTGAGGGGAGGGAGAAAAAAGGAAGAAAAGAATGCCGCTCACCTCCGTTCTGCTGTCTCGCTCTGCTCCCGGCAGCATTGTATCTCTTAAAGGGGCGGGGGCAAAAACAACAACAAACAGAAGCGAGGAGAGCCCAGCACTCACTACGTTACATCCGCATCAGGAATTTTTCACCCCCGGAGAGCAGGTACTTGAAAAGTTCACTGGGACGCGCTTAGGTGGGCGTGGTCGCACTTAATTTTTTGTAAACTCCAGAGCTGGTGGGGAAACAATTTTAAGCTCCGGATCTGGGAGCCATTTGCTGCGGATTTTAGGGGTTGTGTGAAAAGACCCATAGTCTTGGCAAAAGACTATATTTTTACTCATCATCTCAAATCTGTTTATAGCAATTAAATTTAGTTCTCACCAATAAATCAATGAATGCCCAATAACCACTTGAACCCATAAGGCTTAATTGGTTTCTTGCCCTTCTTCTTGATACTTAGCCCTCCTGGAACCTCTGATTAAAACCTTTCCTCTCTCGTTTGTCATTCTTGGCCTGAAGTTTCTGTTTCTCCTCTGTTAACTCTGGGCTCCAATAACAGTTTAATAATTGATGCCAGATGAGACCTTTAGTTGTGGGCTCTTCTCATACTGGAGTTTCAATCTCCATTGTCTCCCAAGCACTCTGAAGAAGTGATGGGTTTTTTTAAAACTGGGTAAGCAAAAAGCAATAGCTGTTCAGCTGGAAAGCCAGGACTAGACTTTGTACCAGACTTTCGGGGAAACGCTTCTTAAATATGCCACAAAAGACATTATCACAGAGAGACCCGCAAAGAATCTGTCTGTCAACAAAACCATCTCAACTGGAAAATGCAGCAGGTGGCAAAGGCATTTCCACTGTCAAGAGCAGCAGTGCTGGTGGACCCTCAGCCTTTCTTAATGGCAAATCTGGTCCCAATGGTCTAACTGGGAAATCTCTCATTTCTACCATTTCTCTGGGGGATCATGCCAACCTATACTGCAGAGGAAGGCCTGTATGCCGGATTCGTCCAACCAGCGCTGTGATCCAAGGAGGCTCTGTTGCCCATATCAACCATCTTCATGGAGAACTTGTGAGAAAACGGAAGGTCAGTGGCTATCTGTCATGCCTCAGGAAACCCAACAGCTGTGATTTAAATGTAAAGAGAACATTTGGTTTCAAAAAGGATACATGCTTTTCACATTTGCTCCTTGTATCATGGGTCTAAGAGGCAAAATGATACTAATTTTGTTAAAGGCAATAATAGTTTTATGTTTGGGTATGCAAAGGTGCCCTCTCCTTTATGAGCACAGGACACACTGAGGAAAATGTCTTCACCCTACACAACAACAATCTTCTCCTTTGTCTCAGCTCTCAAGATCTTAGAGACAGAAATTTTCTGTTGCTTTGCCCCTTTGTATATATTGACAGGTGAAGTAATAGGCTGCCTTTTGCTCTGTTGTAATGTGATAAATTACATTTTGCAAAACATTTATCAATTAGGATTATTTCAGGTCTTCAATTTCATATTGGGTGAGATTCCTTTATTATATTGTTCTTCTATCATACTTTTAGATGTCCCCATAATTCTCTTACTATTTCATGAGATGCATTCAGTATATTTCCTGTTACTGCTTTGAATGCATAGCAGAAAATGTATTTATATGAACAGAATATTGGCGAAATGCCAATGTTAAGAAGGCCCTGTGGTTTTCAATAATTTTCAAGACTCCTCAAACCATGGAAAAGTTCAAAAGCAGGGTCATGAACCAGATGTTGGAGATACGATTCTCTCTCTCTCTCTCTCTCTCTCTCTCTCTCTCTCTCTGTGTGTGTGTGTGTGTGTGTGTGTGTGTGAGAGAGAGAGAGAGAGAGAGAGAGAGAGAACACACACACACACACACACACACAGAGTGCAGTGTGGGTGAATTTTGTATACACCTTGTTTAAATCTGATCCACATTAGAGAGTAGAAGACAATACACCTGACTCATAAGTACAGAAGATGTTACATGTTAAAGCGCTACCTTGCACTGAAAATGTGTGTATCTGCATATAATTAGCTGGGAAAGTAGAACTTGTGGATATACATGAATTAGCATATCGTGCTTGCCACATGTGATGAATCTGCTTGATTAGGGATAATTATGTCTTCTATTTCTTTTTCTTGCTTCCTTGCGTGCAAACCTCGCTGCACTGCGATGGGACTCATAAGTCCCAAAGTTGCTGGCTTGGAGAAGGTTGACGTACCAATACAAGAACAGCCAGCTGACAATCCATGGGCAGCATCTAGCTCATGATATTACTTTTGGTCTAGTATGAGAATTCTTATTCATTGTAAATCAAAAAAAAGGAAAAAACAAAAACAAAAACAAAAAGCAAAGTGTTCTGCTTATATACCGCCCCCTACAATTTCAAGTAGACTCTGTGTGGTTTAGAGTTTAATTAATGTATTTGCAATGATGGGCACGACTCATAAAACGGTGTTTTGTTTGTCGTTTGTCATTTAGGGCAGTGCTCCCCAACCTTTTTGTCCCCGTGGACCGGGAAATTTTTGAAAATTTTTCTGTGGCCCGAACCTGGGGGTGGGGAGGGGGGAGAATGCGAAAGGGGGTCCGGCGGGAGGCAAAGGGGGTGAAAGCAAAGGATGGGAGGGAAGGAGGAGGGGGAGGCACGAAAGCGGCGGCGGCGGCACTCACCGGCTTGGGGCGTCGGGCGGCGTGCGACTCCCCCCACACGGGTGGGGTGGGGGAACCCGGGGCTCCTGGGCAGGCGGGCCCCCGCCTCCTCCTCCGGCGCCGGGGCCGGGAGCCGCGTGCGGGTCTCGCTGCTGGCGCCCGCTTGCTCCTGCTGCTGCCGCCGCCGTGGGCCTCCTCCTCCGCCGGGGAAAGCGAGCGGGGCGCCAGCAGTGAGACCTGCGCGGGGCTCCTGGTCCCAGCGCCCTGCACGCGGCACCCGCCTGGCCGCACCGGGAAGCGCCCTCGCGGCACCGGACGAGCCGCCACCGCCTCCTCCTGCTCCTGTTCCTCCTCCTCCTCCTCCTCCTGCCGCCGCCGCCAGAGGAGCAGCAGCAGCCACCCCCGCATTGCCCCGCCGCCGCCGCCGCCGCCGCCGCCCCCTCCACAATTGCCCTCGCTGCTGCTCCGGCGGCGGCGGCGGGAGGAGGAGGAGGAGGAGGAACTGGAGCAGGAGCAGGAGGAGGCAGCGGCGGCTCGTCGGTGCCGCGAGGGCGCTTCCCGGCGTGGCCGGGCGGGTGCCACGCGCAGGGCGCCTGGGGCAGGAGCCGCGCCTGGGGCACCTGGGCCAGGAGCCCCGCGCGGGTCTCGCTGCTGGTGCCGCGCTTGCTCCTGCTCCTGCTGCTGCCGCCACCGTGGGCCTCCTCCTCCGCCGGGGAAAGCGAGCGGGGTGCCAGCAGCGGGATCCCGGGGGAGGAGGAGGAGGATGGGCGCCTCCGCCTCCTCTTCCCCAGAGGAGAGCAACGGACCGAGGAGAGCCCGGTCTTCTGGGCTGCCATCAACGCCGCCGCGTCCCTCCTGGCGGAGCCCAAGCGGCCGCCACCAACGCCGCCGGGGTGCCAGCGTTTTGGGGCGGAGTCGCTGGCTGGCTGGCCCGGGAGGAGGGGAGGGGAGGGGAGGAGGGAGGCAAAGGCAAAGGCGGCAGCGGCGGCTCCTCCTGCGCTCCTCCAGCCCTCCTCCTCCACCGGCCGCCCGCGGGAGAGAAGAGGAGGAGGAGGAGGGCAGCGGAGGGAAAGGGGAGGAGCCTCCCTGGCCTCCCCAGGCGGCCCGGTGCCGACCGGTCCACGGACCGGCACCGGTCCGCGGACCGGGGGTTGGGGACCACCGATTTAGGGGGTCCGTTTCGGTTCGTTTTTGTTTTTCGTGATTTTTTTGCAAAAAAATTCATTTTCGTTTCGTTACGTAACGAAACGAAAAAACGAAAACAAAAACAAAAAATTGCTGTTTCGTTAGCATTCATTACAGTTCAATGTATTTGCCGCAACGAAAACGAAACGCACGACAAAATTTCTGTTGTTTCGTTTTGTTTTGTTTCATTTTGGAGACAAAATTCGTTTTTCATTTCATTACGTAACGAAACGAAAAAACGAAAACAAAAACAAAAAATTCCTCATTTCGTGCCCATCTCTAGTAGCTATGGTGAACCTTATAGAGACCGAGTGCCCAAACTGCGATTCAAAACCCACTTATTTTTTGCAAAGTGCCAATATGGCAATTTAACCTGAATACAATGATATCCTGGGTTACAAATGTTTTGGGTGCTACCCTTCGGGAAAGCAAGAATTGAAGAGATTGTGAAATGGCTCAGTGCAGAGAACTGGCTGAAGGCGAGGCAGTGCTGTGTGGGGTCCTTCGTAGCCCCAGTTTACTCTCCAGTCATGCTGCTTTTGGGATGCCCAGCGCAACATGGCTAGAGAGAAAACTGGGGCTACAAACGAGCCCACAAACAACTGCCTCCCCTTTGCCTGGCTCTCTTCATGGTGCTGTTTTGAGACCGTCAAAATGGCTCTGTGAAGAGAACCAGGCAAAGGGGAGGCAATGGTTTGTGGGTTCCTTCATAGCCCAGTTCACTCTCCAGCCACTTTGCTTTTGGGATGTCCAGAGCGGTGTGGCTGGAGACAAAACTGGGGCTATGAACAAGCCCACAAGCCATTGCCTCCCCTTCGCCCGGATCTGAGCACAGTGCTGTGTTCTGAGTGGAGGGGGAAAGTGCCGTGGCTGTGAGGGGGCAATGCTGCGTGCCAACAGAAAGGGGTCTGTGTGCCACCTTTGGCACCCATGCCACAGGTTCACCAACACTGTAGTAGAGGAAGTGCTAGTGTTAACACTGGGATTGCTAATGCCTCACCTTCTCTTTGACCTCATTGATGGGTTCCTGATTGCAGTTTAGTATGCTTGTTTTCTAAATTATTCAGGATTTGACTTCCTTCCACAACTGAGAAACCACTTGCATTTGCTCAATCAGAAAAGCCTTTTTCCTGATCTCACATTGAGGTGGTCAGTTTTCAAGCAGCAGCAGCAGCAGCAACCACCACCACCACCACCACCACCACCAATATCAGGATCTGAAAATTGAACTTCAGAGACTCTGGCATAAACCAGTACAGGTGGTCCCAGTGGTAAACGGCACACTGGGTGCAGTGCCCAAAGAGCTAAGCAAGTATTTAGAAAAAATTGGAGTTGACAAAGCCACCCTCAATCAGCTGCAGAAGGCCACCTTACTGGGATCTGCTCACATAATTCACTGATACATCACATAGTCCTAAATGCTTGGGAAGCGTTCGACTAGTAATTCGTAATACAAAATCCAGCATAGTTATCTTGTTTGTTGTGTGATAATAATAATAATAATAATAATAATAATAATAATAATAATAATAATAATAATAATAATAATAATAATAATAATAATAATAATAATAATAATAAACTAGACAGGCATACCATGTACAAACTGAATGTGCTAAATTATATATTATGTATATATAATGAACATTTGTTATAACATGGCATCCAAATTTCAACACGTGTGTGTGTGTGTGTGTGTGTGTGTGTGTGTGTGTGTGTGTGTGTGTGTGTGTGTGTGTGAGAGAGAGAGAGAGAGAGAGAGAGAGAGAGAGAGAGAGAGAGAATATATAGGTATATTAGAATGGATATGATGGTTATCACTTAGCTGCATGGCAACTCAGGTTGCTGTCATGTGGCGACTGGCAGGTCCAAGGCTCCAGCTCATCCTGCCTACCTACAGTTCTTTACTTTTCAACCCAGATGTGGACTAGACAGAGCAGAACAGGAAGGGCAATACGCGGCTGAAGAAGAATCACAAAAACACTCCCACTTGCTTTTTTGAAGGCTGCCCCTGGCAAACTCGCTACTAAGCAACTGTCAAAAACAGCACAATTTCTTTTTTAACACTTCAGACTGCAGATAGGGATCAACTGATAGAATATTCTTCCAGAAGCCTACCCTGACACACATAGCTTTTTATGGTGCACTCTTCACAGATGCTCCCATTATCAGTAAGATTATCCTCTTCTCTGGAACATAGAGCACATTCTGACTTCAAGGAAGCTCTGAAACTGAAAAGAAATGCAGAGCCACATGGCTACTCCTAGTTTCTGCTACAAGCTGAAAGCGTTTCATTCTGCTCTTCCCAAAATTCCAGTTAGCACTGAGAATCCTGGTCACATTAAATGGATAATACAATAACAACTATGCTCTGTCAATTCAGTTGCAACAGGATGCAAGAGAATGCTAGAACTTTCTATATATAAAAGTGCTGGTAAGTCATTCATGTCCTCATTCTGGTGTCACTCTGGGACTGTTCTGTTGTCCACTTCTGAGCAAGGGCCAGGGCACCTAAGCTTATTAGCTGCACACACTCTGAGCAATCTTAGCTTTGGGGGAGGAAATGTTAAATGTTAAACCCTGTGCTCTCCTCTCATATAAATTCAACAAATTCACAACCATATTTGTTAAATTTTCAGAACCATTGGAGTGATATTAAGACAAGAATTATCTTTTGTTATCAGGAATGTGAAGAACTGAAGAAGCAAAACAAATTATTGTCAAATGAGCTGCATCTGGAAAGAATTTTTATGAAATCAGAAAGTGAGCTTGGAATGAGAAATCTCAGATATTTAAACCATAGTCTGCAAACTGCATTAAAAGAGGTATGGAAAAATTACCTGGTTGTTCCGTGTTACTGTGATAGATTTTAAACCAGATTATTATAACCCGTAGATAGACCATCATGTTGCTGCATTGGCAATTTGGGAATGAAGCAAAAGTATGCCACATGCTATGCATCTCGGCTATGCATTTCAACCGGGAAAAGTTTAACTGTTCCAAAATGGCTCAAAACACAGAAGAAAGAGATGAACTTAGAAAACAAATATTGCAGATAGATTTGGTAATCATATAGGAGCTAAATCGCTCAAGTTTATAATTCATATATACCTTTTAATATGGTAAAATGAAAAAGTTGCCCTTATCCCAGTCATGATTCTGTATGTTATTCCTGTTTGATTTAAAATACAGTTTTCTGTTGAGTTTAATTGTTTTTGTGTAATACACAGAAGAAGAATATTATATGTCAACAACACATTATTAATTTCTTACTTGCTTTTTGTTTGTTTTTTAAACATCTCTAGTTCTCTGGTTACCAAGAAGTGAACCTTACTAATGAATATTGCATGGGCAGTTTATGTTTGGCTGGTTCAATCTCAATATTTGGGTATGAAGTGCTATTCAAGGTTTGCCAAAGCATTTGCCCTTTCCTCAGCATAGGGATGTGGGGTCAGGGAGGGGGACCACAGTGGAAATAATTCAGGTGAGAATCCCAGCTGGCAGAGAATTGGTGAATATTGGTTCATAGGTAGCCTTTGTAGAGAGAATAGTTCCATTAAATCAAATAATCTTTATATTTCTCAGTAGCTGTGCAGTGCTAACAAGATAAAAACAATGCTAATAAAAATAAATGAAGGATAAGAAAACAATAACATGTTTGTTTCCGTTTTTTCATCTGTATCTCAAAATTATCAACACAAAACAACATTTTTAAAATTCAGAAGGTACAAGCAAATGTGGAAGTGCAATATATTATTGCCATCTAGTTTGTAGTTTACACAAAGTTTGTATGAATGCTGATGTCCGTATTGCCATTAAGAGTTTGGCTATTCGTATTTATTATTTAGTGGATTACTCCTATGCCTGGTTTAAAGCATATCTTGCCAGTATTTTGTAGTGCCTTGTTGACCTGAATTCTCCTCTAGCTCTAGTGATAAAACAAAAAGATTTCATGTTGTAAAGAATAATAATAATAAAATCCTGACTTGGTGGTTCCTTTTGGTACCTTGAGGGCACGTGTTAACTTTCCTTCCAGCACTACCTGCCATATTCTTTCGACACAGTTTTGTGTTGTTAACCCCTCCAGTGTCCTGCACTGAATGGTTATTTCTGAGCATTTTGTCACTATTAATAAGGATGTTTATTTAGCAGTTGTTGATGAATCCATAAAAATCATCAATATGTACAGTGCTCCACAATGGTTAATATTTGATTTGCTGATTTTGGAATTAGGGCTCTCACTCCAGTCAAGTTCAGTCTTACTCTCGGACATTCCCACCATAGTTACCCGTATGTCTGCACCCTCTACAGCGTGCAGCCTTACTGTTTCAGTTCCATCTCTGTATTGTTTTCAAGGTGTTCCCTTTAATTTGTGCTGAGATCATTTTTAAGGAAGGTGTTGTCAAGATTCCCCCCCCCCAATAATATTGACTGACAGGTCTGTTTCCCAAACTAATTGTGTTTGAATCATTTAACCTTTGTTATCTCAAATTTATATAGTGTGCATCAAATTCTGTGAGGGAGCATTCTTTTAATAATGTCTGTGCTGGTGAATATATTTGATTGATTTGCAAGTAAGTGTACTATCAACTAATTTGATTCTTTTGTATGTCGGGGACGGGGACAATACCCATATAAACAAATTCTTTATTCTTTAGGTACCTTTTTTTCTTTCCAGCTTTTTAGAAATATAGTTCTACATATTTTGAAAAATGTAGGGTTGTCCTTTTTGAGGGAGTGAATAGTTGCAAAAAAGTGACTTCAATGAGGAAATCAAGTTATGCCAGATATCTGAGGGCCAATAAATTACAGCTGAATCTTGACAAGATGGAGGCTAGGTGGATTCCATTTCTGGGATTTAAGTACACAACCTGTCCCGATGATGTTGCACTCTGTTTGAAGGATTATGTCTGACTCTGACGAATGATTCACTATGTGGAGATGTTGGGTATGTGTGCTTTCTTGGCTGTAGCATCCCATTTATGGAATGCTCTCCACTTAGAGACTCAACTGGAACTAACATTAATCATGCTTCATTGCCGAGTCAAAATATGATTAATCCCTTTGGGGTTTAAGAGGCTAGACTATGGAAGAGTTTATTATTATTATTGGCTGTGTTGTATGTATATATTTTAATGGATTTAAATGTTTTTACAATATTTAATTGCTTTTATATTGCATTTATGCCCTGCTGAGACCATAAAATATAGGTCATAATATAAAGGTTTAAGGAATAAAAGAACAATGAAATATTTTTAAAACCACAATGATTTTTTAAAAAATCTATAAACAAAACCACTGCAGAATATTGTACATTTAAAGTCGGGCTTCTGAGGAAAGGTAGACTGATGCTCCATTGATATCTTTTTGCTAAAAGGCAAAGTAACTTTTATTTAGGCAAGAGCCATCAACTGATAAAGAAAAGACAGGTTGGTTGCTTCTTCATTTGGCTTTTTTTTTTAATATATTAAATTTGTGGATTTAAAAATGTAATTGTCAGTATAATATTTAATATTATTAAATATTTACTATTTTAGCCAGCTTTTTTAAAATTTAAGCTGCTTTTAAAATATACCATAAGTTGGAAGCCACTTTTGATTCATCAAGGAAGGAAAATATGATATAAAACACATACATGAATGCATACAACCATACCTGCATACCTACATACATTAATTAATTTGTGGCACAATCCCCTTGCCTCACTGCTTTACTGTTCCTCCTCTTTTGACTAGTGTTCTGCTTCTGTTGAATGTTTAGATTGCAGCACCTCAGGGCTTTCTGACAGACTTGCTTCACAGATGTTTTCAAAACTGTGTCATGAAAGAGATAATGTTTATCTAAGTAAAACTGAAACAGTAGGTCTTAAACACATGAATGCTCTAAACATTTCTGGAGCTTTACTAGAGAAATGGCACTTGATCTTTTGATATGCCTGGAGCCATTTTCTAGCTGCTTCCTGATAAAATGCGGGAAAGAAAATGAAATGGCGACAGCAGCAAATATACTTTTGAAACTGGGAAGTGACATTGGGAAATATAAAATATGGAATCTTTGTAGTTTTCATTTTAATCATGGTTAAAATATTTAATAGTTGTTTGCCACAACTACCTATTTGACATAAAATGCTTTTGAATCTCCTAGTTTTCTGGACAAGCATTTTTGTTTTATAGAACACTACATGCCAAAATAGTGTTTCATATATTCTGGGAAAAATCCAACTGTTTAGAGTAAAACCACAGAATCACTGGGATTCACTCAAGGGTTGACTTCACATAAACCCATTGGGTCAATAAAATGATTATTATAGGTCTACTCTAATTGGAACTGACAATTGGGTTTAATGCCTTGTTCTTCTCTTCTATACAAAGTGTAATACAGTAGTGCCTCTACTTACAAGCAGCTCTACTTATGAGCAATTCGACTTAAGAGTGGAAAACCATTGGCGTTTTACTAATTTTAGATGCGGTCTGCTCTACTTATAATTTTTTCAATATTTTTTATTTTTTAGATACGTCTGCTCTACTTATTAGTTGTTTGACTTATGAGCATGCATTTGGAATGGATTAAACTCGTAAGTAGATGTACCACTGTATATAAAAACTCTGACTACCCGAGCCTCTGAAATTTACTGGGCCAATTACTTTGTCAGACTTTGCCTAGAATGGGTTGTGATGGGAAGAGCCTAGAAATATGAGACAGTACTCAGTCTATTCCTCCTCCACCACCACCACCTTCTCCTTGCCCTGCTAGCTTTGGACCAGCAGTAAGTGGGAAGACAACAGGAGTGAGACTGTTTTCTGATCCTATGGCAAATTGTTCCGTTCCTCCCCTCCTGTCCCTTCTGTAGCTCAAGCAGAAGCTGAGTGCCTCTCAGCAGGCAGCTGCAAAGTACACCAGGCTGGCAGAGGAGGCTTCTCTGGCCCAGGCAGAGGCTGAGAAGGGTCGAGCAGAGGCCGAAGCACAGGAAAAGCTGGGTCGAGAGCAGCATGAGGTAGTTCAACTGGAGAATCTCAGCTTGAAAGAAGAAACACAGCAGCTGAAGAGAAAGGTATCTATAAGCATTGCTTCACAGTGTCTCATGTTGAAATAATGTGCTAATGTATTTTTTCTTAGTGGACTGGTGGGGCATGGTGGCTCAGTGGACTAAGGCTCCAAAAACTGTTGGCTGCAAAGTCAGCAGCTCGGCAGTTCGATTCCCGGGTGCCACACAGCAAAGCGAGCTCCCGCTGATAACCCCAGCTCCTGCCAACCTAGCAGTTCGAAAGCATGTAAATGCAAGTAGATAATTAGGTACCGCTGTAAAAAATGGGAAGGTAAAACAGTGCATAAGAACATAAGAAGAGCCATGCTGGATCAGGCCAACGGCCCATCTAGTCCAGCTTCCTGTATCTCACAGTGGCCCCACCAGATGCGTCTGGGAGCGCACAAGACTAGATATCTGTCTCCTTATACCACTCCCCTTGCAGCCATGTCGGCCATATGGCCATGGACTTGCACAACACTGGTGCAATTAATAGATTGGAGCAGGGAAGAAATGAAAATAAATGTTTCCTTTTGGTTGAAATAATGTCTGAGGTGATCTGATCATAGATCCCCCATGTCAGGTTTGTTCTGGTTATTGCACTCTGATGTTTCACATCACAAAGAAAAGTATCTTTTCCCCTTAAAGCAAGTAATGAACAATGCAATTTTTATGGCTAGCAATTAAAAACGAATGAGTGAAAGATAATGACACCATTTGTGTTGCCATAAGATGCACCTAAGCACTGAATGACAGGAGGAAGTGTTCCTTCAGAAAGTTAGGATTACCTCATACAATGGGCATTTGAGGCAAATCTAGTGTAGTCATGAGCTGCCCAGCTTTAATCTTAAATTTCTTCATAATGTGGTTTCAGTAACAGTCATTTTGATTTCTAATCATTTCCATTTATGGAAATAAACACTGTAAGGTTTGGGAGTAAAAAATAACACTTTCCATTTATGTTAGTGGTCCCAGCCTTAGATGAACAAAGTTTTTGGGGACTGCAACTCACAGAAACTCTGGCCAGCACAGCTGGTGGAGAAGATTTCTGCAAACTGCAGTCCAAGAACACCTGAGTTACCCATTGAGTTATGTCAAAAAGAGTTTTACAAGAGCCTGGCTTTGGGTGGTGCCCAGCTCTGTGGTAAGAGCAACCCAGCCAGAAATCAACAAGCTGGAGCCAAAGTGAAGCAATACTGCTGATAATGATGTGCAAGGACACATCATCTTCAGTGAGAACTATACCATCCCCCAAACTTCCCTTGAGGGCTTAGCAATCAGTATTTGAGATACCAAGATGGTAGAATAACTCAGAGCCCTTTTACACGGCCCCTAAGATCCGCTGGTAGCTTAAATTCAGATCCCCCTAGCCAGATATCATGTGGGTTTTGTTCCTCTTCCTGTGTTCCCACACTTCCGCACTCTGTTGCTTCTGTCTGCAGTGAGGGAGGGAGAAAAAAAAAGGGAGGAAAAAATGCAGGCTCACCTCCGCTCACCTCTGTTCTGTTGCCCTGATAAACAGCTCTGAAGACATTTTTGTGGATTAACGTGATTTATTTTGGACATGAGCTCAAGGGTGTCACTAAGGAGTGAGACAAAAGGTAGAAAGTGGCTATAGCCTTTATAGTGGCAAGGGGTTAACAAAACTTACAGCTAAGCACTTAATAATTGGTCCATGAAGGTGAGCAGTGAGAAAAGGAAACTTATTTTACTTTATTTTATTTATTTATTTATTCAACTTATATGCCGCCCACTACCCAAAGGTCTCTGGGAGGCTTACAATCAAAGAATTAAAACAATTTAAAATAGTTATAAATAAAATATCAATAAATCATCAAACAGTAATAAAAACCTTCTTTAAAATCATCATCCTAAAATTGTCATCACGGATCCTTACACCGGATCAAATATTTGTCACATCCAATTAAAAACCTTCTGAACAGGAAGGTTTTAAAGTGGCGGGGTCGAAATGTAATCAGTGTTAACTCCCAGGCTGGTGGGTAGGGAGGGCATTCCATAGCCTGGGAGCCATTTGCTGGAGTTTAGAAGGCCCTTTGTCGCCCAAGCCATCCAGCTCACCTCCTTAAGGGATTGGTCCATGAAGGCCCCCTGAGAAAAGGAATCTTAAACACAGAAATCACAACTCAAATGTATAATGAAACTTACTCCTAAACATTTCATTGGTTACTCACAGAAATGGAGAAACGAAACTCTTAGGAGCCAGCATAGGGGCGTGAAGCAAGACACCTCTTCCAGCTAACGGGGCATAACTGCAGCAAGCTGAAATGGCGTTTTTACAGCCACAGTCTGGAGCAGCCCCATAGGGATTCCTGTCTGTTAAAGGGGAGGTGGGGTGAGCAAAAACAAAAAGAAGGCCTGGCATCCACAGCTTTGCAATCTGCATCGGAATTTTTTTTACCTCTGGAGACCAGGTACTTGTAAAGTGCACTGGGGTGCGCTTAAGTGGGTGTGGGCGTACTTTTTTTTTTAAAAGTCCGCTGCTGGTGGGAAAACAATTTTATGCTCCGGATCTGCAAGTGTTTTGCAGCGGATTTTAGGGGTCGTGTAAAAGGGCTCTAAGTGTAAACATTACTTTTCTATTTACAGAACTCTAGCTTCAATAAATGGAGAAGGAACAGCAACAAGGCTAAAATGGCAGCTCATATTATTCCATGCCTCGTGTTCTGTTGTGTGTAGTGGGGATTTTCTGGATCCATTTCAATTGGTTTTCAGGTTGGGTTTTGGTACAGAGACTGCCTTGGGGGGAGAGAGACAGGGGGAGTGCATCCCTATCAATCCTCCTGGACCTCTTGGCACTTTTCGACACCATTGACCATGGTGTCCTTCTGGATAGGCTGGCCAGGTTGGGAGTCGGAGGCACCGCTTTGCTGTGGTTCTGATAGTTCCTGGCTGACTGTGTCCAGAAGGTGGTGCTGGGGGACAGTTGCTCTGCCCCATGGCGTTTATGTCATGGGGTTCATCAGGGCTCTATACTGTCTCCTATGCTGTTCAACATTTACATGGAACCGCTGGGAGATGGTTGGATGGAGGAGTCAGCAATATGCTGATGATACTCAGCTCTACCTCTCATTCTCCACCAATCCAGGTGAGGCGGTTTCTGTGCTGAACTTGTGTCTGGACTGGATAATGGACTGGGTGAGGGTTAATAAATTGAAAATTCAGACAAGATGGAATCTTGTCTGGACAGGTTAGAGGACCATATTTCTGTCCTGGATGGGGTTGGACTCCTCCTAAGGGACAGAGTCTGGAGCTTGGGGGTGCTCCTGGACCCTGGTCTAACTCTGGAATCCCAGGTGGACTCGGTGGGAAGGGGTGCCTTTCTTCAGCTGCAGAAAATATACCAGCTGCGTCTCTACCTGGACAAGCAGAGCCTCATGACAGTTATGCATGCACTGGTGACATCCCATTTATTGTAATGTTTTTATTGTTGTTTTAATTATTTATTGACATTTTAATATTTTAAGTGTTTTAATTCTTTTTTATTGTAAGCTGCCCAGAGACCGTTGGGTAGTGGGCTGCATATAAGCTGTAAAAAAATAAACAAACAAACAAACAAACAAATAAATAAATAAATAAATAAATAAATAAATAAGGTGGCATTCTGATTTTTTAAAATGCAAATAAAACCAGATATTTTAGATTATTTGGAATGATAATAAATATCAACATATTTAAAGTGTAATTATAAAGGTAACCCACTACTTTATCAGTGGATGTGAAGAATTACTTTAAAAATAATTTTCAAAGCTTTGGGCATATGAAAGGATCTCAAGCAGTACCAAACCAAGGCCAGACCAGATTAGATTTAACCACCTGGAGTGAAATACAATATGTCCCCTATTCTATCTGCACTGGGCAGATCCCTCAGTGTACCTGAAGACAACAGGTGTAAGGTGCATAAGTTAGACCTTGTGGAATACAGTGCTCAGCTTCAGCATCCTGGTTCCATCTCTCAACAAAGGCTTTGGATAAAGATAGGGAAATAGGTGGCATGTTCTTTTTATTTTGGAAAAGTCTGATTACATCAAGCTAACCCCTGAATTGTACTTGGTCTCGAGCATCTTTTAAACCTACAGGTTGGTTCTATCCAGTTGTGGTCCCTTCTTGGATCAAAGTTATTACATTACAGTATGGAGCATACTTCATCTGTATGCATGCTACATAGCTGTCAAGTGTTCCCCATGGCTGTGAGGACTGGGAGCTCCAGGGAGGTGGCATGCTGGCAGCCGGGCCCTTCAGCTAGGGGCTGGGGCCTCATTTGCATACAGGGTTCCCAGAATCCCTTGCGGTGGTTTCAAACTGCTCACTGTGACCTAGGTATCCTCTAGAAAGCCGAGACACCTAGGTCACAGTGAGCATTTTGAAACCACCGCAAGGGATTCTGGGAACCCTGTATGCAAATGAGGCCCCACCCCCTAGCTGAAGGGTCCGGCTGCCAGCATACCACCTCTCTGGAGCTCCCAGTCCTCACAGCCATATATATACACACACCAATCCAGGCAGCTGGTGGCCTGTGGGTTAGGGGTTGTGGAGGGATAAGTGCTCCCTAGAGCTGCCTAGATGCCCTAAGCACATCCCATCTCAGCTGATTTCGGAAGCTAAGCAGGGTCAGCCCTGGTTAGAACTTGAATGGGAGACCACCAGGGAATACCAGGTGTTGTAGGCACCTGGAGTAGGAACTGGCAAGCCACTCCAGTATTCCTGCCAAGAAAACTCCATGGACATGGGGTCACAAAGAGTTGGTCACGACTGTAATGACACAACACACACACAAGTGCTCTCTGGTGGGCCTCCTGGCGGCCAGCTGCCCAGCAGCATCCAGAGCTCAGCCGCCCACCGCCGAAAATGTGGGACATTTCAGGGAAAAATACTTTTTCAGGAAGACGGCGGGAAAGACTGATTGATCCGTGAATGTCCGGCCAAAAATGTGACACTTGACAGGTCTGGCATGGTAGTCAGGAATCTGAAATTGGCGACAATTATGTGGAGCTGTAACTCAGAGAACACAAATACAAGAGCCAGGACAATAATACAAGGATGATGGATTCAAACCACCTGTCCTACATAGCTAGTTTTAGTACAGAGCAGCATAAATTGGAGAGGGGGCAGGCAGGGGGGATGTTATATACACTTATCTCAGAGTAACCCCACGGAATTTGGCTTGCTTACTTCTGAATAGACATACATAAGATTGTATTCTCAGTTTCTCCTGGAAACACTGTTGTCCTGTCTGTGAAATGAGTCCTTGGCTTTCACCCCACTCATGCTTTCTTTCAAAGTTATGATCAATACAGCTGTCACTTCAATTTGCTGCTTAGAGAAGAAGAAAAATAAGCTTTTTTTGTTTAGTTAACAGAACTACAGCTCCTCTTAACACAAGTGGAAAAGAGTCACTTTGAAAGTCAGCTGAAACTAGAGAGAATAACAATGGAGAAAGAAGTTATCAGTGAAGAAAAAAGATATTTGGAGCATGAAAAAAATGAACTGAAACAGAAACTGAAAGGAACAATAGAAGAGAATTTTAAGTTTAAAGAAAAGTAAGATTTTAATTTAGATCTATTTTTTTAAAAAAACTAGACCTCTTGTGTTTGATAAAGTGACTGCTTATTTGATTATTCTATTATGTACCATCAAGCTGCCTCTGACTTATGAAGACCCTATGAATGAGAGATCTCCAAAATGTCCTGTCCTCAAAAGCCCTTCTTAGTTCTTGTAAACTCAAGATGAGATGGACTGTCACCTTTAGGGAGTCAATCCATCTAGTATTTGGTCTTCATCCCCCACCCCCACCCCATTGCCTTCACCTTTTCCTAGCATCACTGTCTTTTCATGGTAGAAACTTCTGATTTATGGCAACACTTTTCAGGGTTTTCTAGGCTGAAAATACTCAAAAATGGTTCACCATTTCCTTTTTCTGGGGTGTCCCCTGGGATTATTTAGATTGCCCATGGTTACGCAGGATGGCTATTTGTCAGGAGACACAGTGGGAAATTGAACTCCCAAACTCTGGTTCTGTAGTCAGATGAAGGGCTCACCACCATGCTAACCAACTTGCTATTCAGCTTGATACCCCACCATGTTTTGTAGGGTTATATTATGTTGCCTTTTTTTTTTTTTTGGAATCCGAACCAGGGAGCTGCCGGATCTTGCTTCAGGCAAGGGGCTGCAGCAAGAACTGGCAGCTCCTGCTCCTCTCTCCAGTTCTCGCTATTGTCACCCAGCTGGTTTTGACAGCATGAACTGTCAAAACCAGATGGGTGGCAGTGGTGAGAACCGGAGAGTGGAGCATGGTTTTAAATTTTGCACTGGCTGAGAAGGGGACAGCGGAATAGAGTTTTCAATTTCACACCACAGCAAGGGTGCTGCTGCAGCGCTAAAATTCAAAGCCCTGCTTCAATGTCCCGTTCTCAGCCGCAGTTTTGAATTCCTGGTAGCAGCAGCAAGGGTACTTGGAGGCACTATTTTTGCTTATTGCAGATTGTTCTTGTGTACTTCTGTTTCATTGTATGAGCACTGGGCCTTCAGATTCTATCCTATTTAATCCCTAGATGAAACCAAGGAGATGTTCAAGTTTTAGAGATTTATGACACCAATATGATGATGGCTCACCAGCTCTGTTGGCCTATTCAGTTATCAACTTATTATGTACACTCATTGTGTGTAGAGGGAAATAATCTAGCCCCACTCTGTGTTTCTAATGGTGCCACTTTCCTACTCATGGGGAGTGATGGATCTGAAGAGGAGAGTTTTGGCTCACAAGGAGCACTTCTGTGACTAGCAGAAAATCTCCCCTTCAGGCTTTTTACTTTCCTTGGATAGCAGAGAAAAACAACAACAACAGGAGAACAATGCTAAAGCACTCCCCTCTTCCTGTGGTAAGTACAGATAATTTGGTAATGATGGAATAAAGGCTTCCTCTTCTTGCCATCTAAATCCAAGGGAACTGTCCCAGAACAAAAAAACCCAATACTCAGTTTCATAGCTTGGATTCATGCCTGAGGAAGGAAGCTAAAGTATTGGTGGTCCACAGCAGTGTCTTTGCAGATTTAAATGCAGGGTGCCATCTGGTGAGGAGCTCTGGTCTGGTTGAAAAGCTTTTTAATTAAATTGTGATTTGGTGGCATCTGGGAGTAGTCTTTGGTTTATTACATTAAGAGCTTCCTCACTGAGAAATGTCTCAGTTATGCATGTCTTCTACTCTGAAGTCCAACATTCTCTCTCTGTGTATATATAGAGACAGATCAATGGGTACATGGTTTTTCAAGCTTAAAAAATATAACTGCATAATATAATTACAGAAAGAGACTTTTTTGTTTGTTTAGATATTTGTTTAGATAATGATTTGTGAATCCATTTGGCTGTTTCTGTGCATGCACATTTCTTTCTTTCTTTCTTTCTTTCTTTCTACAGAGAAATCTCTCAAAGATGCCGAACCGAAGCTGCTGAAGATGCTTTAGAGAAAGCAACTCGTCTGCATTATGAAGCTGAAAGGGAGAAGCGGTTGCTGGAACTCGACAAAGAAGAGAAAGAAAAACAGTGTGATATATGGATGAAGAAGTATAATGCTTTAGCAGACCTCTTGCATTCTCAAGAAGAGGAAAAATCAAAAAGGCAAAATAAAGCTGTATGTACTACTTTCAAAAATGTATCTTATGGGCAAAAATATTCTACTGTATGATTGATTCTGATAAAGTTTCCCGGGGTGGAATTAAAAGTCTCATGGCCCAGTGGTAAGAACTGGCAAGGTGAGGTATTTCAAATTCCAGAGTTATTTTAAGCATTTTATTTTTAATTGTGCTTCACTGAGGGCCCAATGGCTGCTTTTTGCTGGCCTATTGCTGAAGGGTCCTCTACAAACTGTAAAGAAATATAAATACACATTTTTTGGAGGACAAGCCACTAAATAATTGGTTATAGCTAGGGATGGGCACCTTACGAAAAATGATATGCAGTTTTGTTGTTCCACAAGCTTATGAAACGTTATGAAACAAAATGAAACAGCAAACAGCATTTCACCAAGAAATGAAATCAAACACTATTTTTTGTTTTGGAAATGAAACTATTCATCCTAGTGGCGAGAGGCCTCTTTCTTGATCCAGCCATTTTGAGAACAGGAGGTTTATTTTTAAACTGATTGTTTTCCTTCCTTCCCTCCCTGTGCCTCAGCTGTTGATAGCTAGCTTATCTCTGATCTTGATCTGCAGTGCAGCTAGCCAGGAGCTGAACTCTGCTGCCTGTCTCTGGGCTATGGGTGACAAGGCTGACTGGATTGCGTTTCCCTTCCATTCCCTTTGCAGTACCTGTGTCTGCAAGTTGATTTAAACTGATTGTTTTCCTTTCCCGATTAGGTAGGACTGGATGTTATTTTTGATGTTTTCGTTCTTTCCCTCCATGCGCCAATAAGCTGTTGACTTTATCTCTCCGATCTTGATCTGAGATGCAGCTAGACATTAGGTTTCCTGCTTGTTTACAGAGAGTTCTTTGTTTGAAAGCAAATTGATTGAAGGAGAGGCTTTGATTTAAAGCTGTTAAAACTCAGGCAATGGGGTGCTGTTTAATTTTTTTAAAAAAGGAAAGCTCCCCATTATTTATAGCCTTATGAATTGTTTTGTTTCATTTTGTTTTGTGACAAAAATTCTTTTTAAAAAATTGTTATTAATGAAATGAAACAAAATGAAATGAAATACTATATTTCTGTTTTGCGCCCATCTCTAGTTACAGCAGCAGTCCCTGGCCAGATTGGATCCAGTGCATTGAGGGGCCTGATTGCCACCCGATGCCACTACCACTCACTTAAGCAGCTGTTGAAGCTTCAATAGAAGTAGCCATCTTCAGGAAACCACATAGGCGTATGCCACTCTGTGATTCTCACACAAATGGGGCAAGGGTTGGACATGTTGGCCCCTGAGCTGGGCCAGACTGAAACCCTGGCCCAATATCCTCACACAGGGAGCTTCCTTCACTGTTCTGGGAAGTCAGCTCCTGTCTTTACCCTTAAGCCCCCCAGATCCAACTCCAGTGCCCTAAGCCACAATGTCGTGTCAAAATAATTTATTGCTCTCACACACTTAGCAATGATAACTGACCTTCCACAACACACCATTCCACCCCTAAAAAAGAGGAAGGAAGGATGGAAGGGAAGGGCTAAGTATCCCTTCATCCACATCACAGTATTGAAACAGATAAGGAAGATGTATGGCTTTTTGTAAACAAAAACATTGCCAGGTTAAACGTTCTTAAAAATCATTTGGGTTGATCAGAACAGGCACATCAAGTACAACTACTTAGCTTATCTAATTTCTAGATCCAAGCTACACTTTAAGTTCCAAATTAGAATTTGGGCATGAACCAGCAAAATGGTTCATCTTGGTTTATGATTCAGTGAAGTCCATGCACCATGAATTTCTAAATTTATGTTTATCTGTTGTTTATGTTTATCAAAGATCTTCTTTTGCATAAAAGCTTCAAATATGATGCCTTCAAATGTTCAAATAATATTTCTCCTCTTCGTAGTGCCAGGTGCAACTGAAGAGTTATTTCTTGTGCATCATTGAAAACAATGACCACATAACAGCACTGAGAAATGAGGATGGCACTCTCCAGAGATTTGCAGTAAGCAATGCAGACTCATCTTCCATTGGGCTCTTATTTCTGTAAGATAGAAACTGTGTCTGTGGGAATGTTAACAAAACAAATGGGCATTTCCTGTTGCAGACCAAGAACGCCCGATTAAGATGGAAGAGTCCTTCTAGATAAGGGCAGGTAAAATGTGGCCAGTCCTCCATTGTGACTTGCCCCCAACTCCACATTCCTTTAAAAGATCTACTGCTAGTATTGGAATCATGTCCCATGATTGTGGAGTCCTTGGAAATCCATGTATTGGCCGCGTGTTAGAGATGGGCTTTGTGACTGGTGATACTGATCTAGGATCCAATGTTTCCCGCATCTTGGGGCTTGGGGATCTCTGCTTTCAGTGGTGATCAGTCCCAATGCTAATTCGGTCATCACTACTGGCTCCTTACCCTCTGAATCCAGATCCAGGTCAGTGTCGTACTCCTTGCTCCCCATACTTTTATTTTTCCACATCTGCTCCAGAAAGTTCCCCCAAACTTTCAGAAGCATGCGTGGAGAAAGAGTGACACAGGTTCAACCTGCGGCTGAGCAGTTAGGACCAGTTTGTAGCTTCATGTCACCAAGCACCTTTAGTAATGGAGGCTGTTCTGCCAGTATAGTTAGCCATATACCCATGACGTTAAGTGACAAAATGCCAGAAGTATTTTCTATTCTATGTTGTTTTCTTGGGATAGAATAGCCTTGCGCAATGCAAGACTAGAAACAGAAGAAAACAGCCACATCATTTTGAGTGGGTAGCAATCATGCCTACTCTCTGACCTTCGCAGGCAGTAGGATTCAACTCCTTATATAAAAAGGCAGCCAATATGTGAATTCATTTACCAAATATGCATGTGTATGCTGTCATAGCTGAATCAGTCTTGGCAATATGAATAGTTCAAAAAAGGATTAAATTAGCAGGATTTAGATGTTGGATAACTTATGACACTTTAAATTTAGAATTTTTAAGTGAAATTATATTTTTAGAGCTCTTATATAGCCTATTTTAAAGTTAGCGGAAGTAGGCTTTAATTATTTGTCTTTGGACAGCCTCTGGTATGTTGTGAAAAGTTTATTATAACAAAGTTGCAACTAGACAAAAAATATGTCTGTGAAGATTCTCAGGCATCCAGATGAGTTTATCTGGAAGTTGAGTCATGGCTACTGGACTTCTTTTTGAGAGAGAGAAACGTTCCGCTGCTCATCCAAACAGCTTCATCAGTCTGAATACAGCTAGTGCCTGCTCCTGGACCTGTGTCTGAACACCACATATTTCATGTACAGAGGGGACTTCTACAGACAGAAGCATGGTTGTGCCATGGGTTCCCCAATATCACCAATTGTTGCGAACCTATACATGGAAGAAGTGGAGAAGAAGGCACTCAACACCTTCCCAGGGACAACACCATTCCACTGGTTCAGGTATGTAGATGATACCTGGGTGAAAATCACGACTCAGGAAGTACAGGCCTTTACAGACCACATCAATGCAGTGGACCCTAATATTAGGTTCACTAGGGAAGACACCCAAGACAACAGGCTGGCTTTCCTGGATAGTGCAGTCATCATCAGACCTGGCCGTGGCCTGGGAGTAGAATTTTACAGGAAACCCACCCACACAGATCAATACTTACTGTTTGACTCCCACCATCCATTATAGCACAAACTAGGAGTCATCATGACCCTAAGCCACAGAGCAGAGAGCATCCCCACCTCCACAGAAGCAAAGAAGAAGAAGGAAGACAGGCACCTGAAGACAGCACTTAAGACCTGTGGATATCCAAAGTGGGCCTTCAACAAAGCAGTGGGCCATCCCAGAAGAACAAGGGATCAGTCTGAGACCCAGACCCGAAGGAAGAACCTGGTCATTCCTTACATGGCTGGAGTGTCGGAGAAGCTTAAAAGGATTTTTGGTAAACACCACATCCCTGTTTATTTCAAACCCACAAACACACTAAGGCAAAGACTTGTCCACCCAAAGGATCCGATACCAAAACATAAAAGGAGCAATATAGTATATGTGGTCTAATGCAGTGAGGAGTGTTCAGACCTCTACATTGGAGAAACTAAACAGCCATTAAACAGAAGAATGGCCCAACATAGGAGAGGTAACAGCTCAGGACCAGAATCAGCAGTACACCTCCATTTGAAGGACAAAGGGCACTCTCTCAAAGATGAGGATGTACACATATTAGACAAAGAAGATAGGTGGTTTGAGAGAGGAGTAAGGGAAGCCATTCATGTGAGCATTGAAAACTCCTCCCTCAACAGAGGTGGTGGCCTCAGGTATAGTTTATCTGCTACTTATCAGGGTGTGCTTTCCAAAGTACCCAGACAAATCAAAAAGCCTTCACCACCAAGGCCATATCTAAAGACCCATTCTTGATAGGTTTCAGCACCTTAGGCCATTGTTCACCTTAAGGCTATGGATACTATTGTCTCTCTAATGAGTCTATTCAGGCCATTGTTCATCTTATGAGCCTAATTCAGACCAGGGTGACAAGAGGTCAAAGCTGACTGACTATAAGATGAAGGACTCACATGCTGTATTCAGACTGATGAAGCTGTTTGGATGAGCAGTGAAACGTTTCTATCTCTCAAAAAGAAATCCAGTAGCCATGACTCAACTTCCAGATAACTAGACAAAAAAGAATGTGGTTCACATAAGCTGGGTTGTTTCTTCAAATGTGGCTGTTTTAAGGTACCAGCAGCCACTTGCAAACAGTAGCTCTTCTTGCTAAGCTACTGCATTCTTTAAGAACTGAAAGGAAACGTTAAAGATCATAATAAGAATGTTGCCACTGCTATAGTAGTGAATGTTGAAGTGCAGCCATTCGTCATTACAGTTCACATATAATCACACTGTCTGAGGAGAATCTAAAATGTAGGCAGTTGTTTTGATCCAGTTCTATCTGTGTAATATAGAGAACACAGCATACTCCCCAACAGCCTACATCACAGGGTCATTAGGAGGATAAAGGCAGGGGAACAACGTGTTGCCATGTATGCTACTGAGCTAAAAAGAAATAGGAATGGGCTCAAAATGTGAAGAACATTAAAATGCTGCATAGGATATAATCTGTGGTGTCAGTTAGTCTTATTTTGACCCAGAAGGCTGTGAGATCTTCATCATAGTTATGTATGTTTATGGTTTTGGACTGCAACCTCTTGAATTCCCCAGGCAGTGTGGGCACTAGTTAATGTCTAATGGATCTCTAATTCAAAGAAGAAACATCTGCAGAGCCCGTTCTACAATTTACATGCCTCCACCCCCTCCCCACCCAGGAGTACATTTAATGTAAAATGAATGGCCAGCATAATTAACATGATTACAGAAAAGTAATGTGCCAACATTTCTCCCCTCTTGAGGATTTTACATCATATTACTGATCATGTCCTGGTGGCAAAAGGGGCATGTGACCAATTCTGCAAAGCAGGAGTCTCCCACCTTTTTAGGTCCAGGGAACATTTTTGTCTCTTCATGGAGCTTATTGGGTGCGGATACTTCTTTTCAGGCATGTGTGTGTGTGTGTGTGTGTTCAAGGCATATGTGTGTAGAAAAGTCCCCCTGCACTACTTCTGTCATGAATGAAACAAAAACAGGTGTGCAGGGGAGGAAGCGTGCATGCGCATGTTGGCACATGCCTTACAGGGAATATGTGACCCAGTTAAGTAAGAGGCTGAAGACCAGTCCTGGTCCATGGACTAGGGGTTGGGGGCTCCTGCTGTAAATCTCTGGAACTAGCATTGTGCCAATAGATTAAATTAGTTATGTGGATTAAATTTAGGATAGTTAAAAATCAAATCATACTTTCTTATAATTAAATAATTGATAAATGACAAGGTAGGATTTTGGTATTCTAGTGTCTTTAGGCTACATAAGAACATAGGAAGAGCCATGCTGGATCAGGCCAAAGGCCCATCTAGTCCAGCTTCCTGTATCTCACAGTGGCCTCACCAAATGCCTCTGGGAGAGCACGAGACTAGATATGTCTCCTGCTACCACTCCCCTGCATCTGGTCCTTGAGTACCCCCATCTTAAGCCTAGAGATTACACATCTCCATCATGGTTTGTAACCTGTAATGGATTTTTCCTCCAGGAAACTGTCCAATCCCTTTTTGAAGGCATCCAGGCCAGATGCCATCACCACATCCTGTGGCAGGGAGTTCCACAGACTAACAACATGCTGGGTGAAAAAATATTTTCTTTTGTCTGTTCTTACTCTCCCAGCCCTCATTTTGAGTGCATGTCCCCTAGTTCTGGTATTTTGTGAGAGGGAGAAGAGTGTTCCCTCTATCCACTTTACTCATGCCTTGCATTATTTTGTACATCTCAGTCATATCCCCCCTTAGGTGCCTTTTTTCCAGACTAAGGAGCCCCAAATGTTCTAGCCTTTTCTCATAAGGGAGCCTCCCCCCAGCCCAGTAATCATATTAGTCACTCTCTTCTGCACCTTTCCCAGTTCCACTATGTCTTTCTTGAGATGACCAGAATTGAGGTGACCAGAATTGTACACAATACTCCAGGTGCAGCCTTACTATCGTTTTGTATAATGGCATTATAATGTTGGCTGTTTTATTTCCAATCCCCTTTTTGATAATCCCTAGCATAGAATTGGCCTTCTTCACTGCTGCCGCACATTGGGTAGACACCTTCATTGAGCTGTCCTCCAACACAGCAAGATCTATTTCCTGATCTGTCACAGATAGCTCAGAGCCCATGAGTTGATAGATAAAGTTTGGACCCCCCCATATGCATTACTTTACATTTTGCTACATTGAAACACATTTGCCATTTGGCAGCCCATTTCCCCAGTTCGGAGAGATCCTTCTGGAGCTCTTCACAATCTTCTCTGGTTTTTTCACATGGAAAAGTTTTGTGTCATCTGCAAACTTGGCCACCTCACTGCTTATCCCTGTCTCCAGGTCATTTATGAACAGACTGAAAAGCATCGGTCCCAGAACAAATCCCTGGGGCACACCACTTTTCACCTTTCTCCATTGTGAGAATTTCCCATTGACACCTACTCTTTGTTTCCTGGATCTCATCCAGTTCTCAATCCATAAGAGACCTGCCCTCTTATCCCCTGACTGTGCAATTTTCTCAGCAGCCTTTGGTGAGGGACTGTGTCAAAAGCCTTCTGAAAATCCAGATTGACAATATCCACTGGTTCACCCAAATCCACATGCCTGTTTGAAGAATTCTAAAGGTTTGTCAGACAAGACTTACCCTTAGAGAAGCCATGCTGATTTTCTCTCAGCAAGGTTTGTTCTTCTGTGTGTTTTAAGATTTTCTTTTGGATGAGGCTTTCCACCATTTTCCCTGGGCCAGACATAAGGCTAACCGGCCTTGCAGTTTCCTGGGTCCCCCCTCCTTCTTTTTTAAAAAAATGGTGTGATATCTGCTATCCTCCATTCCTCTAGCACTGTGGCTGTTTTAAGAGACAAGTTGCATATTACCATTAAGTGATCCACAATTTCATTTCTCAGTTCCCTATTAACCCTTGGGTGGATGCCATCTGGGCCCGGTGACTTGTTAATCTTCAATTTATCAATTAGTCCTAAAACATCCTCTCTTTTAACCTGTATTTGATTTAATTCTTTAGTCAAGAGGGGCCATTCAGGCAGCGGAATCTGCCCAAGGTCTTCTGTCGTGAAGACAGATGCAAATAGCTCATTTTAATTTCTCTGCAATTTCCAAGTCCTCCTTACTTCTCCTTGTCCTCCCTCACCATCCAGAGGGCCAATTGGTTCTCTGGCAGGTTTTCTACTTCTAATGTATTTAAAGAAGATTTTATTATTTCCCTTTATATTGCTAGCCATGTGTTCCTCAAAGTATTTATTTGCCTCTTATCATCTTCTTATATTTCTTTTGCCAGAGTTTGTGTTCCTTTTTATTTTCCTCATTTGGGGAGGATTTCCATTTACAGAAACACCTCTCCTTGCACTTTAGAGCCTCTCTAACTCCACTCGTTAACCATGCTAGTGCCCTCTTGGACTTAGATGAGCTCTTCTTTTTGTGGTATGCACTTGTGCTGGGCCTCTATTATTGTTGTTTTAAACAGGCTCCATGCACTCTGGTGAGATTGGATTCTTTTTACCTTCCCTTTCAATTTTTTTCTAACTAGTTTCCTCATCTGAGGAAAGTTTGCCCTTCAGAAATCAAGTTTTTTTGTGTCTGATTTGCTTGACACTCTTCCCCCAGCATGCATGGCAAAGGAGATGGTGAAGAGAGTGGCTTTCAAGAGCCTAGATTTGAACTCATTGTCTGGTAGGTACTATGCCCTCTCTTATGCTTTACAACCTGATTTGGGAAAGCATATAATGGCCAGGGGAAAGCTCTGGGCGTTAGTTGGGTGACCATTTTTGCCCCCTCAGTCCACTGCAGGCTGTAGCAGCATTCCAAAACATATACTCTGGAAGAGGGGCTAAAGAACGAAAAATGTATTACTATTATTTTTTTAAATAGGTGTTATATGAGCTAGGAATGTCAAATCAATTAGAGTAACCCTTTTAAAAAAATTCAAACATAGACAGCTTGAGATGCTTCACTGTGTGATTTTGAAAAACAACAACACATTTTCAGAGGTAGAAAGGAAATGCCATAGTGAGAAGCTGTTTGTCAGAATGCAATATTGAACTACTGTCCTGTCATTCCTTCCTTCCTTCCCCAACACCTCCGGAGGTAGCACCAATGCCCTCTTCCCTGGTGCATCCATTTGTTTAACTCCCTGTGTTTTGGAAGGAAGACAGACTTATCCTGTTAACTCCCTGTGTTTTGGAAGGAAGACAGACTTATCCTGTTCCAGTGAATCAACATTCCCCAAGCTGGTGCTTCTTTTTTTTATTATTATTGTTCTCATCGTACACCACTATCAGCTGGCTGGCTGCGGCTGAAAGGAATCATAGTCCATAACTTTTGAAGGGTGCTGGGCTGGGAATGGCTGTTGTAGATCTTTTACTTTTCCGGTCATTTAAAAAAAGATTTTCAATAAGGACATCAGCTGCCTGGGGAAAAGAACAAGATTTATAGAAGCAAGCCTTATTAAGAGAACCTGGCAACAGCCTTTTTGTCTATTTCTAGCAGAGATGTTGTTTATTTCAGCAGGGCTAAGAGCCATACAGGCACAAACCTGCAAAATAAACCGTATGACACACAGGTTGGTGCTATGCTGTAGATGCACCCCTGAATAATTACTGTTGAGGAAACAGTTCTAGTTATAGAGCTGCTGTTCTGATTTCTTGGTTCTGTGTATGTTTCAGGAAGGTGAGCAGGCCTGCTTTTCAATTCCCAGCGTTGAGACTGAGGACAAGGCCAAGAGCACTGACAGGTAGGCCTTTGATCATCTCTGCCACTTCTTTAAGCACACAATGCACTGTCTGTGTAGAGGAACTGACAGGTAATAAATTTACAGTACTGTGTTTACTGCCTACTCACTAGGTCAAACAAGGAAAGGTGCCAATGGAAAGGTACTTCTTGTTACTTCTGCTTTTCACATATCCTCTGACCACACAGATTGCTTGCCACTTTCACTCAATCTTCTTCTCTTCTCTGAACTGAAAATTGTCTGCTGTGTGAAAATTAAGGAATGATAGATGTGAGAAACAATTTAGTACTGTACGTCAAAGGAGGTGGTGACTTTTGTTGCTGTTTTCTATTAAGAATCTTAAGTCATGGATGGGCAGTTTCTGGTAGACTAGGAGCCAAGTTTTGCTCCCTACATGTGAAGGCCACATTCTTATTGCTGCTGCACTCTTTGTTTGTTTATTCAATGTTTATGCCACCCATCTAGCAAATGGCTGCTCTAGGAAGTATAATGAAAGTACTGCAAAATCATAAAAGGATACCCCCCCTTTTAAAAAATCCCCCAGAGTGTGAGGGGCAAATTAGTGACATTTTGCTGGTGAGCCTTGTTGAAAAGTCAGAAAGAAAGAGTGAAAATGGTGAGTGTGGAAGAGAGGAGCATGAGTGAGGACGAGAGCGGGATAGCAAAGGATGGTCACTTGGCCTGGGGCTTTGGAACCGTTGCCTCTCCTCCATGTGACACACTCAGATTCCCACTTTCATGCATCCAGAAGGTCATGGAGACAGTGGGCCACCAACCCAGATACCCACTCTTCTGGTACAGTGGGTTGTTGTTGTTGTTGTTGTTGATGATGATGATGATGATGATCTTCCACTGCCTTCCCCTCAACTGGAAGTGACAAGAGGGATCAGATAGGTGGGCTGGGGCCTGCAACTAGGGGCTCATGACAGTCTCAAAGGAAGCCCCACATGGAGTGCATTACAGTGGTCAGTGTTTGAAGCAACCTGGGCATGGACCAGTGTTCTTAAGAACAAGAGAAACAAACATTCAGAGCGGGGTACAAGTGGGCAGGTGTCACAGTTGGGAAAATGCCGCATGTGTCACAGTGGAGACCAGTTTTTCCATGGTCAATGCTGGATCTAAATTCATGCCTAAAATCGGGGGGAAATAACCGCCGGGCAAAAGGATGAACCTTTCAGCAACATGACTTCCATCTTGTTTGCATTCTGTTTCTGCCAGGTCTTCCTAGTCCAGTCCTGCATCCACTCACCCCTCTAGACACTGGATGGTATCCACTGCAGATGATTTAATGGAAAGGTTTATGTTGTCATATCATCTACATACTGATTACTTGGTGCTATAAATCTCATAATGACCTCCTCCAGAAGTCTTATATCAATGTTCAACAGCATTGGGGAGATGACTGAGCCCTTTTGGAGACCCACGGGGTTGAAACAGTCTCCTCTGGATGTACAGTAGTCCCCCGTTTATTGCAGAGGTTAGGTTTTATAACCACCTGCGATAAAGGAAAATCTGTGATATGCAGACGCCTTGGCGAACTGACAGGTGGGGGCTCTTTCAGCTTGGCAAGGTGGGGGGGCTTTGAAAGCAGCACCGCCTGTCTTGGGCTTTCAAAGCCCCCTCCCCCTGGCCATGATGAAGGAGCTGATGGGGGCTCCTTCAGCTTGGCAAAGTGGAAGGCTTTGAAAATGGTGCCTCGCAAGTGCCCTGTCTTGGACCCGAGTGGGCAGGAGCCCCACTGGTGAGTTCAGGTTGGCAAGGTGAGGGAGGGGGAGGCGTGTGTGAAAAACCTGCAATATACAGGGACCCCAGTATATGAACCACAATGTGGCAGGGGACTACTGTATTCTCTGGAGTCAGCTACAGAGGAAGGATCAGAGCCAGCTTAGTGCAAGGCCACCAATCCTTAACTCTGATAAACTGTCCAAGTGGTTGTTGTTGTTGTTGTTGTTGTTGTTGTTGTTGTTGTTGTTGTTGTTATTATTATTATTATTATTATTATTATTATTATTATTATTATTATTATTATTATTATTATTAATTAATTATTGAATATTTTACCGAAGTTTGGTCATGCCTGCCTTAAGGATTTCAGCCCTGGGAAAGAGGAAAGGAGGTCTCTCCTAACCGCTTCCCATACTCCCTGTCCTACACCTGAACTTGGAGTAGCAGTATATAAAGTGTTTGCGTTGTTTTTTTTTTGTAATGCATTTTCAGCCCTGATGTTCTCATAGTAGCTCATCATGTTCTCACCAGTCAAGCTCAATAGAAAGTTCTAGTGCAGTGATGGCGAACCTTTTAGAGACCGAGTGCCCAAACTGCAGTTCAAAACCCACTAATTATTTTTTTTTGCAAAGTGCCAATACAGTAATTTAACCTGTATACAGGTAGCTATGAAGGGCAATGTCGGGTGCCCACAGAAAGGGCTCCGAGTGCCACCTTTGGCACCCGTGCCATAGGTTCACCATCACTGTTCTAGTGCTTCCTGGTAAAGGAGAAGCCAGGAAGGAATGGGAAAGATAGAAAGTGAATAATTCTGGCTGCTTGTCAGGGAAAGCGAGAGGATGAAGAAGGAGTTGTGTCAATTAAAGTAAGGCAACTGGGAGAAACTGCCAAGGAGGGATGAATATATAAACAGGAATAGCTTGTGGCGGCGGGGGGGGGGGCAATGTCTAGCCTGCATACTGCAATTAAAAAAACTGTAAACCGCCCAGAGACTACTTGAAGTGGTATGGGGCGGTATATAAGCAGAACACTTTGCTTTGTCAAACCAACCACTGGAATTGCATTAATCTAATCCTTTGCATTTAAAAGCCCCCAAAATATGATTGATCAGGTACTTTACACTTCTAATGGTTTACAATCCTTTTTAGAAGGTGTGGGTGGACATGACTTTTGCAGGGTATTTTCTTTAATTATTAATTATTGCTAGTACTTCAGGCAAATAGGGATCCCCAAACCTTTCACTGTTCTCTGGGCGCAAGTCACTTCACGATGTACTACTAAAAAGTGCTCATCTACCTTCTACATACTCTATATGGTTTAGCTTGCTTCTAGTATAAATAAAGGCTAAACATAGTCAAGAATGTAACATTAAAAAACTCTCTTCCCCCTCCACTTTCCATTATTTGTCCCAAGTGTTATTTTGTTGTCATAGTTGCTTGGTAAACTGAGTAAAAACAATATTTATCTAAGATTCATAGATATTCTTTATTAAATACAAAGCATATTCTCCAAGCTTCATAACAATATTGTTGCATGAACAGCAGCACGCAAACCTTTAATTTGGACTGATCAGACAGTGCTTGGCAGTTAACTCTGAAAGAGAAGAATAATTAATATCAAGTTCTACAACAGGAGGTATAGACAGAAGGTTATGGGTCCCTTTGTGATCTACCAAGCAGTTCTCTGTCTGTGGCAAGGTTATACAATTATATATTAAAAAGTTAGTCTACAGAAGGAAGAAGGGAATGTTCTCACCTTTATTCTTATTTAAACCACTGAGAAAAGGCATACAAAGTTTCTGAACCTTGAGCCTCAAATATGGCTAGATTGCTTCCCCCACCTCTGAGAAGATTAAAGAGGTTTTTCTGTGCAAATCCTTTTGGAGTCTTGTAGCGGGTCGGTGGCCCCAGGAAAGGAGAAACATCCTCCTTTACTTGCCATGCTCATCGAATGGAAAACTGTAAAGTGATCCAGAGGAGGGGACCAGGATGGTTGAAGGTCTGGAAGAAATGTCTTACGAGGAGCGGATTAGGGAGCTGGGAATGTTTAGCCTTACAAGAAGAAGGCTGAGGGGGGATATGATAGCTATGTTTAAATATTTGTAAGGATATCATATTGAAGAGGGGACTGGTTTGTTTTCCATGGCTTCAGAGACTAGGACTCGGGGCAATGGTTTCAGTATGACTGCAGTATCCGGGGATCATTTCCAGGACCCCTGCAGATGCTCTTATCTGAGGGTGACAGCAGTGGCGGGGTCCCAGGGGTGCAGGCAGTGGTGCTGTGCCGTCCGTCCTTCGCACCACCTGGGCTGCCTCCTCCTCCTCCTCATTGTGGTGCTTGCAGGTGGGCGCTCCACAGCCACCGCTGATTTTGCAGGTGGGCGGGCACTCCACAGCTGCATGGCCTCCTCCACTGCTGCCGCTGTCATTAATCTTGCAGCCGGCTGGCTGGCCAGCCCGGTACTCCCCATCCACGTGGCCTCCTCTGCTACCGCCGCTGCCACCTATCTTGCAGGCAGGTGGCCTCCTCCTCCTCCTCCTCCTCCTCCTTTGCCCCTGATTTGGCAGGCCCACCGCCAGCCCCAGGCTCTTGTACCGCTGCTTGCCATCCATGGATAACTGAATCTGCGGATGGCGAATCAGCAGATACGGGGTGGGGTCATACTGTACAGGAAAAGAGATTCCATTTGAACATTAGGAAGAACTTCATGGCGGTTAGAGCTGTTTGGCAGTGGAATATGATGCCATGGAGGGTGGAGGAGGAGGTTTTTAAGCAGGGGCTGGATGGCCATCTGTTGGGAGTACTTTGATGGGGGTTCCTGCATGGCAGAGGTTTGGACTGGATAGCCCTTGAGGTCTCTTCCAACTCTATGATTCTATGATTCTAAGATCTATTTGGACAGCTATTTACAGCATCACATTTGATCTTTGCTCTGTTTTCTATGGTCCCTTGCTATTTATAAGTATTAAAAAAAAAGAAAAAAGAAATAAAAGAATGAGTACAAATGTATTGGCACTGGCAGGGGAAAAGCCAGAGGTATGGATCACCAAATCAGAGAATGCAGTAGTCTAGCCTTTTCCTACTTGTTGCCTTCCAGATGTTTGGACAAGAACTCACACCATTCTTTACAGCTACTGGCCATCCTGGTTGGGACTGACAGATATGTAGCCAAATATATATGGAGGGCAACAAGTTGGGAAGGCTGTGGTACTGTGATGCAGATGTTCATTGAGGTGGGCTATTTGCCTTTCCTTTATGTTGATGTTTTATTTCTCTGCAGGATTTTGTATAAAGTTACTGCACCCAGTTCAAAGCCTGAACACACTCAGATATGTAGACTTTGCCCTGTTGAACTGCAGGAGAAATTGCCAGCTAGAAGAGGCAAGAAAATAATTGAATATTTCTGGTTCCCGGTTGAAGATAATAATGAGGAGTGAGTTGAGAGGAATAACAATACAGGTGACTATAGCCACTGTATACATGTGAAAGAGAAATGTAAGATATTTTAGTTCAAAAGAAATAATGGGCATTCAACCCATAATCTGTGTGCCTTTAGGTCTGCCTGCAAAACTTGGATCATCTATCTGCAGTAGCATCCTTCTACCCTAGTTTGTGGCTTTGTATAGACTCAGCAATCAGTGCCCTATAATAAAACACCCATATTCTTATCCAAAACATGTCTATCAGAACAGGAATGTTACTTTATATGCCTTTTCTGTTCATAGATAGGCACATCTATGATTGGATACATTTTACTAGCTATTACCAATCTTTGAATATGATGACTCCTAATTTGTGCTGTAAGGCATGGTGGGAGTCAAATAGTAAGTACTGATCTGTGTGGGTGGGTTTCCAGTAAACTTCTAATGGTCAGGTCCAATGATGACTGCACAATTAGGAGTCATCAGGACCCTAAGCCACAGAGCAGAGAGCATCCCCACCTCCACAGAAGCCAAGAAGGAAGACAGGCACCTGAAGACAGCACTTAAGGCCTGTGGATATCCAAAGTGGGCCTTCAACAAAGCAGTGGGCCATCATCCCAGAAGAACAAGGGATCAGCCTGAGGATCCGACACCTAAACATACACTCCAGTATGTGCGGTCCAATGCAGTGAGGAGTGTGCAGGCCTCTACATTGGAGAAACTAAACAGCCATCAAACAGCAGGATGGCCCAACACAGAAGGGACAACAGCTCAGGACTTGAATCAGCAGTGTACCTTTATTTGAAGGACAAAAGGCATTCATTCAAAGATGAGGATGTAAACATATTAGACAGAGAAGATAGGTGGTTTGAGAGAGGGGTCAGGAAAGCCATTCATGTGTGCATTGAAAACCCCTCTCTCAACAGAGGTGGGGGACTCAGACACAATCTGTCTGCAACTTACCAAGCAGCCCTTTCATCAATTCCCAGACAAATCAGAAGCACTTTGCACCTCCACCAGCAAGATGATAGCTAACAACCCATACTTAATGGGTGTTGGGAAAGGTTCCATAGGTGGGACTTTCATACACCCTAGGCCAGTATCCACCTAATGAGCCTATTGCTGTCTACCTAACAAGCCTATTCAGGCCTTTGTCCAACTTATAACCCTATTTAGACCAGGGGTGTGTGAAATCATGGTGAACTATAAAATGGAAGACTCACCACTAACCTTCCTCAGACTGACGAAGCTGTTTGGATGAGCAGCAAAACTTTTCAATATCTCAAGAAAATAAATCCAGTTGCCATGACTCAACTTCCATATAATCTTAAACATATTTAGAAGGAACTACAGGCATTCCTTGGTTGATAAATGTAATGTGTTTCCCTGGACATTTCATCTTCCAAAAATTTCGTAAACCAGAAATGCACAGGGGCACAATGAATCCTGGGGAATTATTTTTTTAAAGAAAAAATGCACAAACTGAGGGGTTTTTTTTGGGGGGGGGTAGATTTCATAAATCCCTGTAAATGGATTTCCTTTTGTGAACCAAAAATTACGTTAACTGAAGTGTTCGTCAACCAAGGTACGCCTGTACATCTGAATTAAATGGGTAAGATTTTCTCATATGTGTACCTGAAAACTCAAGCCACCTTCTGGGAAAAGAAACAATCTCTTCAGTCCTTAGAAGTCCCTTAAAGTTTCCCTTGGTTTCAGTTTGAACTAGTAATGATCAGATTTATTTACTGTATTTGGACTGGTGGAGAGTGGTGACACTTGCAAACAAATATGAACCATTCCTGTATCAATGCTTTAAAATTCCACTTTAAAAATGTTTTTTTTTATTCACTGTCCAGTAGAACATTGCTCATAATAGCTGAACCTATCCCCACCCAGTGGTGGGGATAGGCTGTGTGTCCTGACAGAAATGCCTTCATCCTACTTAGCAGTGAGAACACTTTGTAAATAGATGTAAGTGCAAATGTTTTTTGCAACTTTACTTTTTATATAGATGTGCTTAAAATATTTCCAGTAACATGGGCAGAAGACTGATCCTAAAGGCTGGTGGTGTTGGGCCAGTTCCCAAGACACCCCCACCTGGCCTGACCCTGTTTTTCCTAGTTTTACTTGCTTGCTCCGAGCCTGAGTAGTGAAAAGGAGAATGAACAGGCTAGAGCATCCGTTTGCCTTGCCCTATCCTTCTAGACATTGCTAGGAACCCGGCATAAGGAGGCACGCCAAATGGGTGGGCAACAGCAACCAAGACCTTGCGAAGATAGATCAGTGAGCTCTCAGGACAAAACTTAACAGAACTGGAATGCATTTTGCATCTCCCCACCCCCTCCAGAATGTATTACGGGCTTTCCATGGTTCATCAAGCTCTGGAAATAATGGCAAGTTGCAGCTGTTAATAGCTACATGCTGGTTTTAGGAAACAGAAAAGAAACTATTACTATGTTGAATACATATGATCTCATCTGGTTTGAGAAATTAAACTGCACCAGGCCTGATTACTATTTGCAAGACCATGAGATAAAGAGTGCTGGCTGGATAGGTTAGTAGTGAGTTTGGTACCCAACTGCAGGTCCAGAGGTTGAAAGTTCCCTCCTGGACATCCCTCCCTGTATTGCAGGCATGCCCAAGCTTTGGCCCTCCTCATGTTTTGGACCACAACTCCCAGATTTCCAAGCCTGTATTCCCAATGGCAAAGGACTGTGGGAGTTGTAGTCCAAAACATCTGGAGGGCCAAAGTTTGGACATGCCTGCTGTATTGCTTTGGGCAAGCTGTGGTCAAAGCTGGCCTCAGAAGAATGGAATAGTACACCACTTCTGTGTATTCTCTACCTAGAAAACCTTAGAAAGGGTCACCAAAATTGGCTTGATTATGCAGTGAAAAGGCCAAGGCTCTCTAGGTTGAGCTTAGAAAAAACATTGCCCAAACCCCTTATTCAATTAATAGGCTAGCAGACTGACCAGTGGCCTGATTATAGCCAATTTCTCTGTTGTGGGACATGGTGGCTGAATGCTGACACTGTCAGCTGCAAAGTTAGCAACTCAGCGAATCGAATCCCAGATGCCACACAGTGAGACCTGCTGTTAACCCCCCAGCTCCTGCCAACCTAGTTCTAAAGCATGTAAATGCAAGTAAGATAATGTACTGCTGTAAAAAGTGGGAAGGTAGTGTTCTGTGCACGGAAATGCATTTGACCATGGACTTGCACAACACTGACTCTTTGGCTTAGAAGCCAAGATGAGCGCTGCCTAGTCAGACTTGACTAGCATGACTTCCTTTTACCTCTGTTGGTGACTTTGATTGCTCCAACCCCTTTTCTGAGCTTCCAGACCATCCCCAAGTTTCCACTCCCCATTTTTCATTTTGTTTTCATTGTTTTTGGAAGACTCAAGAAACAGCTATATACAACACAAGAAATGGGATGAAGTCACCACTTACCCCCCCCAATGCATTTTGGAGAAATGCCTTAGTCTTAGCATCAGAACTTTGTGGGCATCAATGAAATGATGGTGTGAAGTTCTACATCCCCATTTAAACCATCTTTTCAGATGTACCCAACTTGTGGAAATATAGTGGGTGCATTGCCTTCTGCCTGTTCTACCGTACCTGTCAGCTTCATGGGTGAACCTGAATTCTACAGTAACCTCCCTGCCCTTTCACGTTTCATACACTTCAGTCCCAGTATACCATGGGACCGCAGTATATTAAAACGAAGTTCCATGGGGTAAACTGGAAATGCCGGCTTCAGGCCTCCTGTACTTACCCCAGGGCTCTCGCTACCCCAAATGGGCCTCCGACACCCTTCCCAGGATGTCAGAGGCCCCAAAAGTGCTTTGGTTCTGAGAGAAGGACTTTTGGAACCTCTGACATCCTTCCCAGGGCAGCGCGAGGCCTGGGGTAAGTACAAGAGGCCCTGAACAGCCCCCCCCCAAGTCTCGACCTGACCCTGCACCCACATATTGTGGATTTTCAATTATCACGGGTTGGGTTCCTAACCCCCACAATAGACTGTTAAGGTAGCTTCTGCCTTATGTTAATTTCAGCAAGTGTTATCGTCCAGTCCCCTCACAAACTTATGCTTGAAATTAGAATAGTTAAAGAGTATTTGCTATTGTGCTTATAGTCCCCAACCCACCACTATTTGGGAACAACCAGAAATGTGATTTCTATAATGGTGTTGTAATAAGTTTCCTTTCCCTTAAGTACTACCCTAGTTTGTTTTCATATTCATGTTACATATACTGCAAGTTTTCTGCTATCTGTACAAGGAACTTAATTTCCAATTAAAATACTGCCTTAATATTGCTACTCCCTGATGTTTCTTATTTCAGATGGCTTCCATGACAAGGAAGGCTTTAAGGAAATCAAGGGGAATGTGCAACCGTCCAGGCATTTCACTACAGAACCCATTATTTTTAACCAGCATTCCTAATGGTGAGAAGGTGGGAGCTGCAGTGTAGAAAAAGACCCAACAGGCATTCAGTTTGCCTCAGACTGTTCCCCTACTTCTTTACATTTGTTCAACTGTGCTATATTAAGCTGGTTTCAGTTAGAAATTATCATACTGCTATTTCAGCCCAGTGGTCTTTGCACAAAATGTCTGTCTAGTCTAGACAAACATGACTGGGGGAGAAGGAACTGCACCCAAAACCTTTCAACTTCTGTTTCAGGCAAATAATGAGCAGCCATTTCAACAGACATTCAAGTATCACAATGTTTATTGATAGATACAAGTATATAAAATCAGGGCATGAACATGTCTTGATAAATTAAGTCGACTTAATTTCAATACTATAATAGGGACCAATTCAGCTTCTCACCATTTTGTTTCACACCCCAAGACCACTTCCAAGGGCATTTATCCACCTCTTCAAACTGATCATTTTTGTGCAAGTAAACCATGTTTCTTTTTTAAAAGACTTGTGCACTTGCCCAGGCTCAAAGATATTAAAATCTAGCACATAAAGCCCATTACTAGAGGTAGAAATACAGGCAATATACTATTACGGCAACCACCATCGATTACAGTTAAGGATTCTCTGTAACAACCAAATGGATAATCAAATATTGCAACAACTCAAGTATTACACTGAGCAAAGTGCATTTCTACAGTATTCAGTGTTGCTATTCAGATTTCTAACAAACAGCCTATGGTAACTGGCATCAAAGAAGATCCTTACACAGACTGCTTCTGAACTTATGATGTAATTATTGCATGCTGCTAATACACTGTTATCTAAACATTAAAGATACTCTAAAATATTTTTATGGTAGACTATGATTAAGACATACTACAAAAACCCTTATGCAGAAGCAAGTCCTACTGACCTACTGCTGCTTTAAATATTGTGAAAACATTACAGCGGAATGAGTTTTTGCAGTGGTTAGGTCAAATGCAGTTACATCATAGCAACAGTATGTTTGCACAATTTAAGGCTTTGGCTGGTTTAGTCAGCTTCTTCTTCAGATTCTTCTTCCTCGGCAGTTTCCAGCCAGGTCAACCACTGGTTTACCTGTAACAAACAAGGCCAAAGCAACAATGACAGTCAGAAGAGTGAGAAGTACCATATTCTGTGTGCATCTGCAGAGTATCTCCACATGAAATCAAGACATTACACTACACACTTGAGGCAATTATTTAAATGTTGGCACCCACTTTAAATGTTTCTAATATACTCCAAAGCCTTATTTAATTGGCTATTACCACATGCAACAGACTGCAAGGAGATAATTCACCTGGAACAATGCTTTGCCCTTCCCTGGAAACTCTTGAGTAATATCTTCTTTCCAAGCCAGAAAAGCTTCTTCTTCAATGATTTCCATATCATAGAAATGAACAAAGAAGCGCAATAGCATGCCTGCAACAAAGTGAAAACACTGCTATTTTTAGTGGAAGCATCTTCTAGGATTTCTCATGTTCCTGTAATTACAATAACATTAAATAGATGCACAACCAGTTTATTCTAGGTCTCCCACGCATAAATAATAGACACCCCTTCACACACCATTTACAATGATGTACACTAGAATGTATTAACACATCTGATTAACTTTTAGGTCTTCAGCCTATGTACACATAAAACATATGTGTCTCTAACTTCAACAAAGAACTACTTCCATAATCAGACAACCAGTTCCCCACCTGTCAGGTGGAATCCTTCCCCAACCTCCTTATGATAAAACCAACTGCATAAAGAAGGGAAAAGCAAGGTTATGATTCTATACCTACCTTTTGGAAAGTTGTTGTTGTAGCAGTGCACTTGGAGTGCATACAGGGCACTCACTTGAAGATCAACATGGTCATGAAGGAACTTCTGCATTACCGGCTTAAAGGAAAGAAGCAGCTGTTTTTCTTGCTCCAACTGCTCTTTAGTAGGAGCAGATGAAGAATCTGATTCATCGTTAGGTGGGTTTATTTCACTGGAAATATACTGTAAGAAACTGAAAGAAGAGCTGGAATTCAATCAACAATACAGGCCTTCCTCAACAGCATCTATAACATATTTACTTCCATTAAAAAGTAAACAAGTAAGTTCTAAGACATGGACAAGGACATATAGTTCTCCAGATGTGGAGACGGAAATGTCCATCAGCCTTAACAGCTTCTTATGGTAGCTGGGGTTGATGACAAGTTCACACAGAAGGTCGCACCTTCCCCAGGGCAGCAAAGGATCAACAGAGATTCCTTTGCATCTGTAGGGGTATTAGTGTAATGAAAGCAAAACATAAATTTGTAACTGATCTTAACTAATCTTTCATACACACAGTTACTATACAATATATACAGTATTTACTTCATTTATGCTACCCAACAAAACCAATTCAGGTAACTTGTTTTTCTCACCTGGTCATCAAAATATTAACAAATCCCTTATCTACATGAAGTTTCGGTGAAATGTTATCTTTAATCCATTTATAGATTGCTTGAGGGGATGGGTCCAATTTGATTTGTTTTAACAGCTCCTTCTCCAGTTTTAAAAGTGGAAACAAGAAGCTAAGACCTTTTCCTTCCAAAATCTCCAACATACGATCTTTATTCTGGTCAATCTCTGCAAAAATACAAACACCAGCTTGTCAATTTAGCTACTTTTTACAGTATTGCTGCTTTACAACACCACTTGATAAGTTTAAATCATTAACATTATTTCCAAACTTTTTAATGCCTTCTGGAAGTTGAGTCATGACTACTGGACTTCTTTTCTGAGAGATAGAAATGTTTCACTGCTCATCCAAACAGCTTCATCAGTCTTTTAATGCCTTATACTTTATTATGATGATTCACTTGTTCACTTACCTGGCAGCATCTTCTGCATATTGACTTTACTCTGTTGGAAGAGTTCAGTTAGCCACTCACGGTCCTGCAGCTTAGCCAACTGCTGAAGGCAAAGCAAGAAGAGGGGGAAATGGGTGCCACTTTCTAATGGCTGAGCTAGTTCCGAGATGCTGACTAGTTCTGAAATTATGGCACGGGCTGCAAACTGTGCTAGATAGGATTTGACCAGAGGGATGTCCACTTCCAGTTTAGGACACTGGTCCAAAACATTTAGGAATGCCTGCAAAACAAATGTGTATTTTTATAAAACATATTCACACCAACTGAACAGCTGAACAACAAAAGCCAAGCAAGCCGTAATTACAGTACTATATCTTAGTACCTGCATGAAATTTTCACTAGTGGCAATCCCTTCCTGCTTAAGTAGATTGATCAGTGCACTTGCTTTTTCTTTGTCTTCATCTGACCGATCGAGTGATTGAAGTATTATTTTACTTAGCATCTCGGGAAGAAAATGTTTTGGCGCCCTCATTTCTCTCACACCGTTGACAGCATCGTTGGCATTTCCATTGTTCAGATACTCAGTCACAACGGCTTCCTAAAATAGGGGAGGAAAGCCAGACAAGGAAAATAGTCTACTTTTTCCAATGCCCTGTCAAGCTGCTACGGTTTACACTCCTAAGAGTGATGAAGGAAACTTACTGTTAACTTGAGCAGCTCTTCCTTAGAAGGTGGTGGCTTTTTACTTGTCTTTGCTGGCTTCTCCTGGATAAGTGGTGGATTTGTCTTCAGACCAAGCTGAGGTGGCTTGAAGAATACATGTTTGTTAGCAGATTACAAAATTGGCAACAAAATATATAGCATAACCTGAAGTTGATGGTTTCTGTGTTGCCATGTCTACTTCAGCAAACTATTGCTAAGATAGGAGTACACCAGGAACACCCCACAGCAAAAACAAAAGCTCCAAGCTATTTCAAGACCACTACATTTCCATTCAAAATTAACAATCCAGCTATGCATGCCTCTACTAAGAATGAAACCTTGCTACATCTACCTCTACTTGCTCCCAATCATACATACATGCACACTTCCAAGCTTTTGCTACAAACACATGATCTTTGGAACTCAAATATAAGTGAATTATTGAAGACTTATGCTCAATACAAATTCCACCACTACAGGAAAAGTTGCACTGCAGAATAATGTTGGTCCCATTTTCACCAATACATCTTTTGTAATTCCAAGTACAATTTTAAACTCATTTAGAACCACTTGGAGATTTAATTAGAAGTAGCTAAGCATTTACCTGTCCCAAAGGTGGTGTCTGAGTACGTGGTGGCTGTGCACTGGGAGGGATCATAGTTATCTGGGGCTGAAGCTTTGGCACTTGGTTTTTGTTAATTAGGAAAGACTGAGCAGGCCTCAGGCTGATCTGTGGAGTGAAAAAAAAATAAAGATTCCTTAGAAGGCATGTTTCATTTTACTCCGAGCTGGCAAGGGATGTAAATGCTTACAATAAATGCAAAGGCAGGAACAGCATGATTAAATAGGGGAGCTAGCTGTGAAAACAATGCCATGAATTTGTAATTCTTTATACTGCCAAACAGGAATTGAAACTTTCTCATCTTTCAACTGTTCCTTCCTTATGAAGAAGAGACTGCCCTCATATCTCATAATCTTGCTCACAGGACACTGGATACTCCCAAGACAGAGATGGGGTAGGAAGAAGAGGTAAAAGGAAGGTAAAGGGAGGTGGAGAGAAAGAACAAAGAGGTGAGGGAAAGGAGAAATGGGACTTCCAGTACTGGTCCTCGTAATAACGCGTCTTGTTATAATCACTGGGCAACCTGTTTAGAATCAAACCTGTTCAAACACAAGCATGTACCTCATCTGCATTAAGCTGTCCTTTCTTAGAAAACCGAGGCGGCATATCCTTGGACTGTCCTTGTTGCTGGGACAGAAGTCCCTGATTCTGATTATGGTATAGCTGACTTTGCCCCTGTTTTCAAGAAGAGTGAAAGGGAAGTCAAGACCACTACACTGCAATAATTCTTTTTATAGATCTCAAGCACTTCAAAAGTTCTCAGTATTGCAACTCTCATTCGGCTTCAAGTTATCCACTGTTATCAAGAGATTATGACAAGGGTGCGCCACCTATAATGATCTTAGAACTAGAGAGGTGGAAGGAAGCCTATGGATCATCCAAGTCCAGTCACTGACAAGGAAGCACAGTGGGGAAACTGAACTCCCAACCTCTGGTTTCACAGCCAGCGACATAAACCAGAGCAGTCCAGCAGCTCTTAACATATAAGTAAAAACTTTAGAAATCATTTACCATTTTTTTTTGAAAATATTAGAAAAGTTTGCTGCAGGCCACCTAGGCAAATTCAGGGCCGAGATGACATTTAACCTGTATTCTGCTGCTTATTTAACGTCAACAGCTCACATAATAGATTATTTCTTACTCTCCTCAGAATTTCTAGGAGCAAAATTAACATGTCTATCTGCACTAAGGTCACTTACCGGATTTTTCAAGAAAGATTTGCCTAGTTCTCCAAACTGGGATTGAGGAGCAGCCATAAGGTGTCCCCCATGGCCATTGAAAAGTTGATTTGACCGATGTCGCCCCATGGTGGGTGAAAATCTATCTTGAATAACTCCTGGACCAGTACCAATTCCGCTACCTGTTTTTTGGGGAACAAACAGATTTCTCTTGAGTACCGTGGTACCTCGAGATATGGAAGAGAATGATTAGAATTGGAAATGCCCTGCATTAAGAAAATTTTAAATGGGATGCTCCGTGTTAAGTAAGGGGGCACCCGTTTCCAATGATTACCTTTCAATACAAGTGCCGCTCTGTGCAGCATTTCCAGAACCAGGGCATCCATTTCCAATACGAATGAAAGGAAATCATTGGAATTGGATGCCCCAGTTCTGGAAAACCTGTGCACAGTATGCATGGGGCCGTGCTTCGTATTGAAAGGGCAGTGCAACGGGAAGCTGAAGCCAGCAAAGAATGGGAAAAGCTTCCCTGCATTGCTTGGTTCCAGGGAAACCCCTCAATCAACCAGCAGCCAAAGAGCAGCTTTTGGAGCTCTTTTTGACAGTTCTGACAAATTAGCTGAAAGCTGAGCAGGGGTAATGCAGTTCTTTTTTTTTTAAAACTATTAATCCGTGACCTCCAGAATGGACTGATTTCCCCTGCATTTCAATAGGAAACTGCACTTCAAGTTATTTTTTTAATGATACGAAGCACCCCTTGGAACAAGTCAATTTTGTATCTAGAGGCACCACTGTATCTTATTACTATATTCTAGGTACTAAACATTATTGTCAAACCCAAAACTAAAATATTACCAGGCATTTGTCCAAACATATCAGCAAGTCCTCCAAGTGGATCCCTGTCAAGTTTTATCCTGGGTGGCATAAACGGTCCCTCTAGAAAGAAATCACTTCTCATCCCTTGAGACAGAGGTGGAGGAATAAAAACTCCCAGATCCTTCAAAATAAGATGTGCAAATTTATAATTTTAAAAAACATCTACTTGCAATTCTGGTTAATATCTTAATTTTAACATCAACTCTACAGTTAAATCTTGATGACATTTGCTTCATTACATATGATACATATCTATTCTAAATATTTCCCTATTTGAATACTCACTTTCACTGCATCTTGACGGATTTGATTGATAGTCTTTGGTCCATTGTCAAGAAAAGCTTTGCGAGGAATCCAGTTGTGTTCTCTCAACTCCACAGTGTCCTTTAATTAAGAAACGGCATGATTTATTTATTTATTTATTTATTTATTGAGCTTCTTTACCGCCCGTCTTCCCGAAGGAACTCCAGGAGGTTTACAACAATATAAAACAGAACACATGTCTAAACAAACAAATACACAAACAATTAAAGAAAGAAACTACTAAGTAAGAGATAAAAAATTAAATTCAGATACATATACCAACACATAAGATCTGCTAAGGTAAGGAATCTTATGCTGTTACCCAATGTACCCTCTAATTTTGAACCCTATGGTGCGGGGGCTCTTTTCTGTGCACATCTGCATCGCCCCTTCCGTGTTTTCTTTTGTGACCAGAATGAAAATGTCAAGATGGATGCATGTGGGTGGAAAAGCCCTGTGTTGATGTGGCCAGAAGCAAGCACACCCTAGAAGGAACCTAGCTCTCACCTGCAGCAGGAAACGAATCCTTGCCGGCAATTCCTTACTCATCATCAAGGAGCGCATACGGGCAAAGTACTGATCCATCAAGGACTGTTGAGAAATAAAATTCTCATGTTCAGCTAAGGTTAACAACTTAGAATGGGCTAACATGAGAAACATAAGAGTTTTAAATAATACTAAAATGCTGTTTAAGAAATAACTTATCTTGAATTAACATTAACATTAAAATACTCACACATGTTCTGGAACGTTTCCCGCTCTACTTAAACTACACTTACCAAGCACATCTATGATTCCGGCAATGCTTACCTTGGCTTTTGCATGGTCTAGTCTAGGTCCCACTGTCCTCATTATCTGACAGAGGCACTCCAAATCCTCTCCCATATCCTTAAGTTGGACTCTCTTCTTCTTTTCCAAAAGCTGAAAGTTTTCAAGAAACACATCTATTAATTCCATGCTTCTCTGCTGTTTTTCAGAATCTTTCATGTATGATCCCACTATCTTTCATATATGATGCCCTGCAAGCCCCCCCCAAAAGCCACTTGTTCTACGTTAAAAAACTTTCACTTGAGATACATAGTCATTGAAGAATGAAATCTATACTGTTTAATTCACATGGAATAACAGCGAGAATCCATATGTACACTTCATAATGTAATCCAGATATTTCTCTTGAATTTCTTCACTGAATAAATTTTTCCAAGGGAAAAAAGAACCATTTTCTCAACATGTGATTCTGGAATGGGTTCTGTAAAAGTACACATTTTGACAACTTTGGCTTGAGGAACTCTATCATTGAGAAAGCATACAGTATGCATTCATAATCAGATTCTGTTTTCAATAAGATTTTCCTTCTAATTAAGATCTTGTTAGCTATCCCTGATTAGTGTACACAAAAACAGAACACACCACTTACTGTTTTGATGCACTTATGAAGGATAGATTCATGAATAAGATCAAGCTTGCCAAGTTCTCCAATGAATTTGATGTTTCCCAGCATCTTGATCTTAGCAATGGCTCTCTGTTCCTCCTCCTCAGGGAGGAGGGGGCCGTCATGCTTATCATAGACTGGAAGAAACATAGAATAATGTTGCTCTGTGTTTACAACATGCAAAAATTAAAACAAGAATTATATCAAGAGAAATGAAGTCTTACTATCAACATTTCTGGTGCGGTTTTCAAATTCATCCTGAAGTTTAGAAATTAAGAGGCGTCTGAATGTCTAGGAGTAAACAAACAATCATTTAATACCTGATCATACCACAGCACCAGATTTTGTAATAGTCTTAGCTTGAAATACATCTGCACTCACTGTGCTTTGCTTCTGTCCTGGATGACTCTCTGCCGATGGGCCATCAAAGTTGGGTGCATCTTCTGCCAATCGCAGACATAGTTGAGCATATATCGAGCTATATTTTGGCTCTTCAAGGGCTTTGTCTACAATCTAGAGAAGAGAACTTTCATGACTTGTTTGGAAAAAACCAGAGTATGAACCAGGGGTGAGTGTTCAGAGCTCCATTTCCAATAGGCCAGCAGCTTGAGTTTTCAAGCTTGGAACAAAATGTTGTGCACAAACATAATTTATCCTCTGCATTTCAAGAATTTAGACCAGCCATTCTCAGTGGGACCATATGGCCCCCTGGCCCCCAACACATTTGAAGAGGGCAGAGAGGGGAAACAATTCTTCACAAACCACCTAAGGTTCATTATGTGACTTTTTTACAATCCTGATTACACCTTTATTTAGGCTGGTCTACCCTAACTTTCGTTGGTATGATTTAAGCACAGATTAAATAACCTCACTTTTCTAGAATCTGGTACTGATAAAAGAAAAGAGAGCAGGCTTTTATTGTATTTGTTGTAAGACTGTTTTAGCAGTGCTCCACTTCTGGCATAGCTGTCACATTGCTTTTCTGTTAATGAGAGGTCTGTGTACCACCAATAATGCCATTAGGATGCTGCCTACATAGCATTCATGATTTTGATCCTCCATTGCCTAGCACTGCATCGCGATAGCTCAAAAAGGCACCAAGGGCTAATGGTCATTTGAAAAAACAACTGTACCAAGCAATGACTGACAAGAAGGCCAGTAGTCAAAGTTCACCTAAAATTTGTTAGTCAGGGAACCATGAATACTCACCGCAACACTTCCACCTGGTTTTACTAAGAATTAGCAGCAGCTCCAATTGTGAATTCTACTCCAAAAAGACCTTGATCTCATTAGTGATTGTCTGGATAATAGTAGGTGCTACAACCACATAAATCAATGCAGCTGAACCACTGCAATCCCTCAGTTCATCTGATGTGAGTATACTCCGATGCAGTAGCACAATCATCCCTGCAGCATACCCTTGTGCAGGTTCGTTCAAATTTATTAAAGATTCGGCTGGTGATGCAATGACGGGAGTCTGTTGGTTTTCCAAATCTAATAAAGTTTTATTCAACATGGCATTTAAAGATTCATTGTCGTTTCTTGCATACAATTCTGGAGCATGGGGTGTTAACAAAGGTAAACTTGGATAACTGGAACTTACATAGTTTTGAACTCTCTTGTCTTGAAGAAAGGGATTTTTAGATCCCCCTGATCTCTCTAACGAGTATTCCTTTTCAAACCCAAGAAGGGTTTCTCCATCCTGAGTGATCGGAGTTGTAGGGGGGACTCCCAACCCCAATCTAGGATCCATTTCAGAGGGCTAAATGGTCCAGAACAGCTTCTATTTTCATATTTTCTCCCGCTGCCTTTTTGATGACCTCGCCCCAGATATCTTCCAAAAGGGATGGAGGGATAAATTTTCCTGTCTTCTTCCCTCAGTATCCCAACTGTCCCTCCTCTTCCCCTCACTCTGTCCGTTAATCCCCTAACTGTCTCTTTTCCCTGCCTGCGCCTCACCTGGCCCCTCCCTTTCTCCTTCTCCTCGTGCAGCTCCTCTTGTCCCCCTCCCCTGTCAGATTCTCTCTCCTCACCTCTGCCTACTTGTATTCTCACTGATTTTCTTTGCCATTTCCCTGCTCCTGCTTGGGTTCCCTTATCAATCTTCGTTTCCCCTTCATCTCCCTGAGCTACCGTCAGTGTCTCTTTATTTTTGATTTCTATGGCAACCTCCTCTATATCCCTCTGAATATCTTTCCATATTTCTACCCTCTTTGTAATGGCCATGTAACCCTCAACCAATCCTATGACTGGTTTTTGTTTTTGTTCCTTTTTCCCCTTTTCTCCTTCTTTTATCTCCTCCTCCCTTTTCAGTCCTTGACCCGGGTCTTCCTCCACCTCTGTCACATTTTCCTTCTCCATCTTAATTGGGCCTTTTCCATGACCTTCTCCGGCGGACGCATCAACCTTTGCTCGCTCCGCCTGGCCCTCCGTTTCACAACCCCAAGCACCTGCGTATTACCTCAAGTGCTCAAAAATTAAAATTACTACAAAACTTTGTGCATTTAACTTTACTTGTGAAGAGAAAATGATTTCTTCACATTTCCTTTCAAAAGGTTGTACATCTAGCCTTACCTAGAAAACTTCACTAAATATTTTTCTTACTTCTACTACCTTTCACAACTCCTCCTAAGAGTCCTCACTACATTAATTTTTAAACATGCAATATAAACTCTACCTTGTAAAACTGCTATGGATTTACAGCAACCATAGTCAAACGCAAATGGTAAGAGCTAGACTGGGGATAGCTACTATACAACACAGTGTTTTAAGATGCAGGACATTTTAAGATGCACAGCTAGTTCCAAGCTTGTTTTCTCCCCATGCTACAACATTACACCTTCCTATGAGGTAAAATTGTCATTCTAATCTAAATTGTTTCTTTAATAAATATAATTATGCTTACCAGCAGTATGATCCCCTTTAGGATGAGTTTAGACTCTACACCCACATTGAGGAGCTCAAGGCATAGCTTGTCAAACTTTTCAGGAGTAAGCTTATTTAATATGCTAAAAGAAGCAAAAAAGAAAAAGAATTTAAAACTTGATTTCCCACCATTTGATTCAGATTCTTGCATTTGTTTTTACAGGAAATCTATGTAACTGTACCCAGTAGCAACTCCTCACAGTGCAATTACCCCATTATGCAGCTTCTCTTAGGAAGTTACAAACATATCAAAATGTGTATCTGTAATACACTGAAAATATGGTTGTAAAGTCTGAACTAAATGACTGATAAAGCACTGACTGATGCACTAAACCAGGCATGTCCAAACTTCGGCCCTCCAGATGTTTTGGACCACAACTCCCACAGTCCTTTGCCATTGGCATCTAAGCTTAGAATTCTGGGAGCTGTGGTCCAAAACACCAGGAGGGCTGAAGTTTGGACATGCCTGCATTAAATAAACTCCGGACCAGCTTCTATACAGAAAATGTAAGATCTATCAGTCTAGCAGAGATTAAAAACTCATACAGGGCAAGGTTGAGTCAAGCAGAGAGGTGATTCCAAAAGGGATTAATTAAGAGTTTCCACAGCATTTCAAGCCAAGAGGAAAAGCTATGCTACTGTAGAACAAAGAGAAAGGAAATATGTAATGACCAAGTCAAACGCCAGGGTGACTAAAAATAGTGAGGCACAGTAGGGAATGTCATACTGTATAAGCAATAAGTACCAGGGATATGAGAATCAAAGGAAGAACCAAAGAGAATGTAGGACCAGAGCAAAGACACAACATCAACTCTAGCAATGTCCTACTTGTAGTCAAGAAGCAAACAGGCAATTAAGGCTTACAAACTGTGGGCGAGGCTCACCATATTCTAGCACAGCTACAGGGGAATGTCCTGCAGGGATATGCGTTTCACACACTGATTGAAATCTTACTTATCTATGCAGATGGAGAAACTTTCAGAAGCAAATTACTTCTTAATAAATCATCTTAGACATTTTCAGCTTCAAGCAGACACACAATTCAGTGTACTACAGATATCTACAGCCATTTCTTAAGGAAATTTGTCTCCAAAACATACACTGCTTGTTTCACCATCATAACCAAATAAGGCATTTGGGCCACTGAATCTCAACGAACCAGCCAATTTCTGGGCTACTTGTTTCTCTAATTTAAGCTTGGTGTAATCTAGACATCTCATTATCTCAAAACTCACCCTCTCACTTTCCTGAAGATTGCATCATGTCGTTCTTTGTCATTTGCGGAGTCGTCATCTCGTCTAGTGCTTCGTGAAGGAATCCATTTCTGAGCGTTTTGCCCTGGGGTTTTCCCCAGGAACTCGCTTTATTTGGGAAACAAAAATTAAGAAATCAGAACTTATTAACATTAGTGCAACATTAAAAAAAGCACTCATTACCTCGTTTGCATTAAGACCAACTTACCCTCATCACTTATTTTTTTTTAAAAGCATACTTCACATCAGCAATATGGATCTCTCCCATAACTCAGTATACCCTAGCAATTACCTAGAACCTGGGTATCACTTCATGTATGTTCTATCAGGTATTTACTACCACTGACTAGTTTTGTAAATTTTATTTTATTATATGACTATAATATTTTTGTAAATTACAGCATGCATGCCACAGTAGTTTCACATTCATTTCATATAGCCACAGGCAAAAAAGTAAGCACATATACCTGTTGCCGGCAGTCTTGGGATAGTGCTGAGGTGCACCCCTACTTCCTCCTCCGCCCGAAGAAGCACTGTTAGGGTAAAAGCAAATTCAACTTAAGTAAAATCAAATGTACATATTTTCTGCACAAAGAGCATACATCTGTTTTATATCAGCAAAAACTGATTTTGTCATCAGCTGCAACTACCTGACAACTGTGCCAAGTAAAACTGCAAGCAACAAAACAGTGAATCAATGCAAGCAGTCAACATCTGAATAGCTTGTGAGCAGTGCTACTTGCCTGTCCCATGCCAAGATGTTTACCTATATAGAGACTGCTTAGCACTGTAATCTATTGTGCCCACATGTAAATTTTGCTACAGGTCCTGAATTTAGATTCTACAATCCCATCTGGAATTGCAACAATACTAGCTTATTGCCAAGCTGTGCAGCATTTCCTTCTCCTTACAACTGATTTCTCCAAGTCCTTCGGAGATACAATTATGGTCTCACAAACATTTATGTCTGTAAAAGACTTACTTGGTATGAAATATGTTTCTGCTATTCCTATTGTCCCTTTACAGAATGAAGCTTAGAAATGTTAAATGAGTGGCAAGGCTATCTTTATTTTAAATTGAAGTATTTAACCTTCCCTTTGTATCATCATCATGTACCTGAAACGAGAAGCACCCCCTTCTGCAATCGCACTCTCCACTTTGGCGGCTTGACAATGAAGAATCTTCAAAAGAATAATAAATTGACAGGATAGGGAATAATAAAACCTAGAAACCAATCAAGAATGTGCAGCGTTAATTTTCTAACCAACAAGGTGTCACAAGTAAAAACAAAATCCTGCATCCAAAATCAGTAAATTCTCATCTTTCACCCTATTGACTGTTTGATTTCCTAAAATTTTACTATCTGCCTCAGCAGTTTTCTTCTCATCCATATCCTGTACCTTATAGAAAACACTTATAAATAATCCACAACTTACATGCACATGCATGCATGTATGTATATACACATACACCCATCTACATTTATGGTAGAATTTACTTCCTACCTATAAACTGACACATCCAGTGCCAGGTCTTCCCTTTCCGTTTGTATTTCTTAATATCTGACTCTTCAATGAAAATTTCAAGTAAACAGTTGGATTTGAACAGGTTTCCAAAACATTAATATAAAGGACAGTTGGTAAATTACATATTGCCCCTCCCCAATCTGCCGGAAAAAAAAATAAAAGCTATTAAATTCTGGCATGTAGTGCTGGTACGGAAAAAAGAGCCTTAGAATTGCCGTCCAAATCTTGTACGTTTATTTGCGTGGCCCGCTCTACGACGACTCCCAAGCGAAGGCAAGCGTTAAGCCTTAATCCCATCCATTAAACACACGTGTCTCTCCGTTTTCCACGACACGTCGAAGGGGGGGAGGAGGGAAGGGCAGCCAAGATGGCTCCTTCTGAACAAAAGGGCTCCTTCAGAAACGGCCCACCCGATGCATCCGATCGCCGAGCAGGCGCTGGCTTGTCCCAAAGCCTAACCCTCGACCCCCCCCCCTTTTCCCTTTCCCTCCCTGGCCTGGGACCGCCCGCCCTTCCTCGGCATCCTTTGGGTACCGCCCGGCGGCCACCGCCAGGCCCTTCCTTTGTTCTCGGGCTGGACGGGCGGGCCGTCGGCCATCCTACTCACCCCCCCCCCGAAGACGGGAGCCGGAGCCTACCAGTCGGGGGTAAAAATAACACCTCACGGGCAACCCCTTAAGAGCAGGAAACCCTCTCCTCCCCTGAAAGAAGAGGGTCGTCGGCGACGAGTCGTTTGAGCCCCGCTTTCTTTCCTGGGTCGGGAAGGAATCGGCATCGAGAGCCCAGCCACAGCCCCCCCCCCACACACACACACACACATTGGGGCGAGCCTTCAGACAAAGGCGCCCGGCCGCCCGCCTCCAAAGCAGGTCCCGCCGCCGGCCGCCGCCGCCATTTTGTGCCTACAAACGAACGTGCGGCACCGAGGACAAGATGGCGGCCGTTTTAAGGAGCGGCCATTTTGCACACTGGCGGCGGCTCCTTGTGTTACCCCCCAAAGCCTCCTTCGTTCCCCATCCCCACCCCGGGTCCCAACGCTCTCGGCTTACAAGTAACGAGGGCGGCGGCGGCGGCGGCCCTAACGCCTACGAGAGCTGACCCCCCCCCGCCGCGCCTCACCTTCCCTAGAGCCTGGTCAACGTCCCCAGGAGCAGCAACGGCGGCGGCGGCGGCGGCGGCGGCGAGGGCTAGGGAGAGGCGAGAGAAGGGAGGGGGAAAGGGAGCCGGGGAGCGGGGCTGGGGTAGGGAGGGGGGGAAGCGAACGTGGAAGGCAGGACGGGTCTCCCGAGTCACCACAGCGCCCACCGAGCGAGTCTCTTCGTCTCCTCCATAGAAACCGGACCAGCTCGCCGCGGCTTCTAACGCGCACTGAGGCAGCGCCACTAACTTTATTACACAGCGGCCAGCCAAGCCCACCTCGAGGTGCCGGCTCCCAATCGCCGCTAGAGACTTGGGACGAACAGCCAATCACGACGGGGGAAAGGGGTGGGTCCAAGCCGAAGTCGTGGGTAGGAGAAAAGCTTGGTTGACGGGCAGCACCGCCGCAGTGCAGCATCGCATTCACAAAGGCTGGGCGCATCCCTTTCGGCCGCATAGAAAGCAGCCTGGGAGCGTAGGCTGCGCGAATGGCGCAGCAGGTCAATTGGGACAGCTTCGATGTCTTTTCCCACCACCGCGTTTCCACCAGTGACTGAAACTGGGAGGCAACTGCCTGCGATTCGGAAGCAGCCCCTTTCTCTTCTTCTTGACTGAAGAATTCACTTTATTCCGTCTCGGGCATGTTTGTGGGTTTCTGTTCCGCAGTGCTTTTCTAGTCGAAGGGAGATAGCTCGGAAGGTGCTTTTTTTTTTGGCCAAAACCTCCCTTGGCTTTGTTCCGACAGATTTTGCAGGATTAAGGGGCTACGTTAGAAAGTGGAGGTGGGCATATCATTTGAGCGAGCTGGCTGTAGGCCTGTCGTAGGCGAGAGGACTATTTTGAAGATTGCAGTCGTTCCATGCTAATTTCCCAAACAGGAAGGAACAGGGCTGGGATTGTTTTTAAAACACGCACTGATTGCAGCCTTGCTGATTTGAACGCGATCCTTGTTCACATCCTCCACTGTGGTGCCTGTAGTTAATCTAAAATCTTTTCAGCAGATCGTGATGAAGAACAATCTTCTAGAAAAAGCAGCAGCCCAAGGCTCCTGGCTGTGGTAACAAAACATACCTAACAATGTACTGTTTTTACACTTATTTCAGCAGAAAGCAGCACATGGACTGCAGCTTTCAAGGTGCTGGAAAATCGCAGAAACTATAGTATCAAAGGCTGTAACAACACATCCGCGTTTCTTGGTAAATAACTATTTGGAAAGGAAATGTACATCTTGATTTCCTATGCTTCCTTTGGTAATGTTTGCCAATGGAATGAAAAAAAATGGGCAGACTTCATTAATACCCCTCCAAAGGCTGTTGAAAGATTGTTCCTTCTATCTGAAACACAGAGCATGCATTCAATGTCAATTGGAAGAAGATAACATGCTTTTGACCACCCTAGCTACAATTAAGCAGTGATTATTTTCCAATCCTACTCATGCAAACAGTTATTGATTGATTTATTGTATTTCTTGACAGCACCAATTTTCCCACAGGAACTCAAAATTTCAAAACTCATGGAATTCCAGGGGACATGCATTAAAACTTTTACAACAGGCCAACTGCAGTTGCAAAGCAAGTTTTGTCTCCCATATGGTTACCAAAAATATTTTGGAGAAAACTGTTCAATTCCAGAATGTGCTCTGTAAAAATGATAAATACATTATTTTTCCATGTATATGACCATATTTTGTCTAAAATTGTGTAGACTAATCATTGAGGGCCATTTTATACACAGAAATAAGCTGAGAAGAGAATTGTGTGATTGCAGAACTTTAATTTTGGGTTGAAAGGGGGGGTCATTTTATACATGGGGGTGTCTTATAGGCGGAAAAATACAGCATATTGCCACGGTCATAGAAAGGGCAACAACAACTTATGCTCTTATATATACAGTAGTTCAAAAGCTCATAGCACTTATTTGATGATTGGAGGATGTTCTGTCAGGATTAATGGTGTAGTTTGACTGGTCTTATGTTATAATACCAATACCCTACTTGTGAGTTTGGGAATTGGAGATAAATAGTTTTGCAATTGACACAGCTCTCTAAGGGCCTTTTTACACGACCCCTAAGATTCGCTGGCCACTTAAATTCGGACCAGAGATCTTAGAGGTTCCTCTGTCTTCCTCTGTCCCCACCCCCCTCGGCACTTCCTGGTTGCTTGCTGCGTGAGGGAGGGAGAAAAAAGAAACGCCCTTACAGTATGAACTGGCTCAGCTGCCAAGGTCATCAGGCAAATCAATATGCAGTAACTGAAACACAGCATTGTATCTATATATGCAGGTCATTGTAGCCTGAGGTACATGTGAATGGCAGGATGGGCAGGGACCAGGGACTAGTTGCTTCTCTTTAGCATGCTGCATCCATTTCTGTGTGGTGGATCATTGGCTTCTGGTAAACAGGAAGGCTGTGTAAGGGCCTTTTTACATGACCCCTAAGATCCGCTGGCCACTTAAATTCGGACCAGAGACCTTAGGGGTTCGTCACTCTTCCTCTGTCTTCCTCTGTCCCCACCCCCCTCTGCACTTCCTGGTTGCTGGCTGCCTGAGGGAGGGAGAAAAAAGAAAGAAAAGACTGCCTGTTTACCTCAGTTTTGTTCCAGGCAGCATTCAGATCTCTTAAAGGGGTGGGGCGCAAAAAAAGAACAAACAGAAGCCAGGAGAGCCCCGCACTCACTATCCTTACACCGGATCAAATATTTGTCACCATCAAAGACCAGGTACAAGAAAACTGCTGTTTGGTTATGCTAAAGTGGGCGGGGTTGCACTTAATTGTCTGCAAAGTCCGGAGCTGGTGGGTAAACATTTTTAAGGTCCGGACCTTGCAGCCATTTGCGGCGGAGCTTAGGGGTCGTGTATAAACGCCCTAATTTGTTGAAGCCAAGCTAAAAGTAACAGTCAGTGGTCTCACCCTGGATGGTGTGAGTGAGCCATGAACATTGATTCAACCTCAGTTACCAGTTCAAGGTTTCCCTTGATCTGCATTGGTGGATGATTGTTCACAATTGTCCTGATGATCCAATTTCCTGTGCCATTAAGCTCTTGATGGTTTACTCCTTGAGTAAATGTTCTATAGATTGGTGTCCTGTTGTTCAACTAGGACCAGTCAGGCAGAGACAGGGAATGTGGAATTCCAGACAATGGGAAAACCTCCTGTCCCTCAGATACAATTTACCCTGGGGATAATCCTCTCATCAAGTTGTCCTGCCACTTCCTGGAACCCTTGTATACTTCCAGTTAATTTGCATTCTTAAGGTATTCAAGTTCCTATAATTTATCTAGCCAGAATAAATGTTTTGGAGTCTGATTTCTCATGGTATCAGTAGCAATACTGGGAAGGTTTAAAGACAGCAGGAAAAGAGGTAGACCAAATAGATGGATTGATTCCCTAAAGGAAGCCATGGGCATCAGTTTGTATAATAAGCTGATAAGGACTAGTGAGGACAGGAAATTCTAGAGATTCTATCTTAATTCATAGGTTCACCATATGATGGGGATGGCTTGATGGCACATAACAACAAATAATAACAAAATACTTTTCTTGGGAACAAGGATGTGAAAATGTCACATTCTAAAAGTACACTGTAACATAATGTGCAGTATTATCATTGCTTTATTATCTAATGAGTACAGTTTTATTGTTATTTCTCAAGGCCATTATACAGAAATAGTAATTTCTGGGTTTGTAAAAGTCATTGGAAAATAACAGGGAATAAGATAAGATAACATAACATAAGAAGAGCCCTGCTGGATCAGGGCAAGGGTCCATCTAATCCAGTTTCCTCTATTTCACAGTGGCCCCAGCAGATGCCTTTAGGAGCACATGAGATACCTTGCTCCAGATACCACTCCCCTGTATTTGGCATTTTGAAGTACCCTCCTTTTAAACCTGGAGATAACAAGTATCCCCATCATGGCTTGTAACCTGCGATGGACTTTTCCTCCAGAAATCTGTCCAATCCCCCTTTAAAGGCATCTAGGACAAATGCCATCCATCTTGTGCCAACAACATAGATAAAGAAATATTTTATTTTGTCTGTTGTCACTCTCCCAATCCTCGATTTGAATGGATGGCCCCTGGTTCTGGTATTGTGTGTCCACTTTCCCACCAACTACATAATTTTGTACTTTTCAATCTTGTCCCCCACACCCGACAACCTTCCCCCCCAGACGAAGGAGCCCCAAATGGTGTGAGCAATGCCACCAGTTGGTTTATATAGGCACTTTTGGAGGTCGCAGCAACTAAATATGTAAATTTAAAATACTTCTGAAAGAAGTTAGTCTGCCTCAGTGTTTTGGCAAAATTAAGGAGGGGGAGATGGAAAACATAATGGAAATATTGTGAAATTTTAAAAATGACCCTTTTTTCAGTGCGAGCTTTTGTGGATCAAAATTTTGATGCAATGGTGCAAATTCTGTATCCCCTAAATTGATACATATTCCTATGATGGTAAGCTTCACAACCAGGTGAAGAGAAGTAACTGTGTTAGTCTGTCTCAACAAAGAGGTATGCTGAGTTCATGAGGATCTCCCCATCTGCTGATGAAATCAACTACTATGGGGGATGTAGATACAAAAATGTAAGAGGACACTGTGTCAAAACATTCTGATTCTTTGTCCTTTCCTCCTTTCACTCCTTTAATTTTGCCAACCTTTTAAACAATGTAATGAGAATGAATTGTTTTCAAAAAGTGGCTTTCTAGTTTGGACAAACATCATTGATTTAATTCAAAGCTAATTGTGGAATAAATTGTCCTACTATGTGATGGGCCTCCTTTTTCAAAAAGGGCAGACATGCTACAGAAACTCCAGCATCACTAGTTGACATGTAAGGTCATCCAACAGTCAACTTTGCTTCTACTTCTGTTATTAGAGAAAGGGCAAAGACACTCTCCCCTGAATTTGAAATCCCAGTCTACTGGGGCATTTGGGAAATATTTCACCAGCTACCCGCCTTTATTTTTGTTTTTAAATATCTTGCTGTTGGTGCAACTGTTTCCTAAGGAGAAGAAAAAGTGAAAGAGTAGGTGAAAGTAGCAGCTTGTCAATTTCACTTCTTGCCTTGACATGAGCTGGATTTTTTTTAAAGGAGAACAACTCTGGGTATGCTGATTCTACTCCCCCCCCTCCCTGTTCATATTCCTTTGCAAGCTGTCTGCTTCAGCCAACCAGAACCATATATTTTTTATTTTAAATTAAAGCACTATTTTCTTCTCTTCACTGCTGCAGTCTACAGTTTCAAGGTCAAAGCAATGGAGAGAAGTTGAACAGAAAAGTCCATTTCATTTCAGGTTTGTCTTGAAACCATACTGTGCCCCATAGCAGTTTTCAGACATCACCTTTCAGAAATGCACATAGCAGAGAAGTGATCAGGCCATAGAATGGAGTGGGGTTACATATCATTCCCAATGTCCAAAAACTAACTATTCTACTATCTCATACTAAGAAAAATAGCAGTGCAGTTGTGACATGCAAAGTACATTACAAGCCAACACTTAATGAAAGAAAAAATGACATCTGGCAGGAAGAGAAGTAGGAAGGTTTCAGAACAATCTTTTATTACCCTAGGAGTTAAGTGGCAGCTTGTACTTATTTTGTCTTTTTTGTCCTTACCGGGTTTTCTTAGCTAAGGAAAAAGATGGTAGAAAAACAAAGATGAATTACCATATATGGCCCCCCTCATTTTCAGGGTGCCTAGATGCCCTAAGCATTTCCGATCTCTCCTGATTTCAGAAGCTAAGCAGGGCCGGCCTTGGTTAGAACTTGGATGGGTGACCAGCCACCAGGGAATACCAGGTGCTGTAGGCGCCTGGAGTAGGAACTGGAAAGCCACTCCAGTATTCCTGCCAAGAAAACTCTTTGGACATGGGATCATGAAGTGTCGGTCACGACTGAAATGACACAACACACACACATTTTCAGGGTAGATAGATAGATAGATAGATAGATAGATAGATAGATAGATAGATAGATAGATAGATAGATAGATAGATAGATAGATAGATAGATTAAAAACCATAGAAAAAGGTAGCGTGGAAACCAAACCCCTTCTTCTAGCACAACATTTTACCCGCAAATGAGATCCACCAGGCATTATGACCCCAAACAAACCTAGTAATGTACTCACGGATTACAACTGCATAGTATGGGGAATTTGCTGTAGGAATAACACAGATGGATTTGACTTTTAAAAACTGATCACATGACACAAAGGTCAATGAATTTGCCCCCTTTCTTTGGGGCTTTTACATTGTTCAAACCCAAACAATTTGAATGGTGTCTTCCCCCTCCCCACTGAGATCACTTTTTTTGGTTCACCAAAAGGATGGTTGACAGGGTGGTATTCTGGTGATGTACTAAGCTGGTGCAATGTTTTGGAGAGAGGAAACACTGCCATGATGTTTCTCCGTAGTCATCCCGAGGAATTTAACCCCCCCAACAAACTATAGATTTTACCACTAGATCACCTTACCACTGCATTGATTAATTTGGTTCCTTATTACCTCTGCATAGCCAAAAATAAAATAAGTGGTTTAGGTATCTGGCTTGTAGAACCAGAAATGGGGCCCCCTCCCATTGTGCCCCCTTGACAGGGTCTGGACTCTAATGATCCAGAGGGTCCCTTCCAGTGCTGCAATTCTAAGATTATAATTATTAAAATAAAAGAGAGCACCTCAGCGCACTACAGCAGACTGCTGAGTTTCTGTGATATTTGCATATGTGCTTATATGTTATGAAGAACTTTGGAAGCCATACCTTCCTCCTAATGCCATGCAGCACTTTCAACAGGCCACCAGCCTTACCCTGAGAGGAGAGCTGGGGACGGGCAGCGTGTGAGATCAAAACAAGAGGGGCTGCGGGTTGTGGCAGAGATCAAATCACACCAGCCAAAGACTCTGCAGTCTCTGTGCAATCACCTGTTCTGAACAGAAGTGTAAAATCCACTGTGAATCCATCAGATCCAAGTTGCCAGTGTAGACACAGCTGAAGTCCAATTGACAGAATACACTTAGGTTTCTACTAGGCACCACAGATTAATATTTGAAAGACTGATGTGCGTCTTGGAGCAGGAGGAAAAAAATGTGATGTAGGTTGCATGAGGAATTGCTTTGTATTTTCAGTTGTGAACGGTCACAGGAGGAGAGTTATGTAGACCTTTCTGGAAAAGATATATATATATATATATATATATATATATATATATATATATATATATATATATATATATATATGCATGTTAGGGTGGATTCGGGTTTCTTCCGTGTAGAAATCTGGTTGTTTCGACGACGTTTCGACGAGGTCTCACTCGTCATCTTCAGGCTGGTGTTCTGGCTTCTTTCTTCTTGAAGCAAAGCGTGGTCTCAGTTGAATCCTTCTATAAATACTGCTGGGGGTGTGTGGTTTGCTTGCTTTGTTGCTGATTGCAGGTTCCTTTGTTCCTTTGTTCTTTTGTGATCTGCTGTGTGGCTGAGGCGATCGTTAAAGGGATTAACTGCTGGTGGCTGTTTAGATGGCTGTTTAGATGCTGGTGGGTTAGATGGCTGGTGGGTTCTGGCAGTATCCTGGGCTTTGGTGGAGTGGGGTCCTGTGTCTTGTGAATTCATTTTGGTCTGGCTACGTGTCTGTGGTCTCCCAATGTTTTTTGGGGTGTGTGAGTGTGCTCCATGTGGTGACTGGAGTGGGGTGCCGCAGTAGAAGGTGCAGTCGTGGTTTTGTTATTGGATGGTGGTTTCGTTTCATCTGTGGGAAGGGTCTGGGTTTGTGTTTGGTGTGGATGGAAGGTGGTGGCATCTTGTGTCCTTTTTGGACCTGGTGTCAGTCTTTGTGACAGAGGCTCGTCTGTTGACCAGGGCTAGTTTCCAGATGTCAGGCAGTTTTAGGTGGTCTTTGTCAGCGGCGTTTGGTTCTGGAGATGAGGGTTTTGCTACGGAGTTGATCTGTGCAGGGTGGTGGTGTGATTGTGCATTTAAGTAGCGGTTTGTATGTGTTTTTTCTGGTAGATGGTATGTCCTAAGGAGCCGTCGGGTTTTTTAGATTAGGACGTCCAGGAAGGGAAGTTGGTTGTTGGCTTCTATTTCCATAGTGAATTGTATTTTGGGGTGTAGGCTGTTGAGATGTGTGAGGAAGTTGTTCAGTTTATCTTTCCCGTGTGGCCAGATAACAAAGGTGTCGTCAACATATCTGAGCCAGAGTTTGGGTTTATGTTCGGACTTCTGCAGCGTTGGTTTCAAAGTGTTCCATATATAGGTTTGCGATGACCGGTGAGAGGGTGATCCCATGGGTGCTCCTTCTATCTGTTTGTATCTTTGTCCATTGTGGATGAAGTATGTGTTGGTTAGGCAGTGGTTGGTCAGATCTAGGATGTGTTTGGGGGTTGTATTTGTTGTGGATAGCTGTCAAGGCTTCTTGAATGGGCACTTGTGTGAAGAGCGAAACAACATCGAAGCTCACGAGTAGGTCATTGGGTTGTAGGTCTTGTTTCTTTATAATTTCTATGAAGTGGAGCGAGTTTTGTACGTATGAAGTGATGGATTCTGCATAGGGCTGGAGTTGTTTGGCAAGAAATTTGGCGAGGTTTTGTAGAGGTGAGCCTATGGAGCTGACTATGGGTCTGAGAGGTGTTCCTTCTTTGTGAATCTTGGGAGGCCGTAGAGCTTGGGGCATCTGGATGATTTCTCTCTGGGGATGATGCTTGGCTTGATTTCTTCACTTAAGGGAGAGGCTTTTATTTTGGCTTTGGTGGTTTTCCAGGTAGGTGGTGGGGTCTGTGTTCAAGGTATGTAAGCAGGGTCTTGTAGTAGGTTGGATAATTTGGCTTGGTAGTCGGATGTGTTCATCACCACTGTGGCATTGCCTTTGTCTGCTGGGAGAATGATTATGTTGTTGTCTTTCCTCAGGTTGGAGAGGGCTTTTTGTTCTTCTTTGTGTAAATTGCTTCTGGGTGGTTTGCTGGAGCAGAGGACATTGGTGACTTCGAGTCTGATTTTGTTGGCTTCATCTGGGTTGATTTTGGTTAGGCTGGCTTCCCTCCGCATATGATGTTTTCGGTGGGGATGTGTCTGGGGGCGACTGCAAAGTTGAATCCTTTGGAAAGGACTTTGGTCTCTGCGATGGTGAGTGTCCTGTCTGATATGTTGTGAACTGTTTGTTTCATGGGCTGTTGTGTGGGGGGTTGGGCTTCTGGCGTTTTCCAGTTTGTGGAGTTTGTTGGTGTGTGTGTCTGTCTTGTGGGAGGTCTCTGTTTCAGCTCTCAGGCGGCCAGTTGCTTGGATTTGTTCCAGAGTGTTGGGTGGATTTTGTTGCTGAGTTTGAGGTGGAGAGTGAGTAGGTCTCTGTTGGTTTGATCTAGTAGGTATCTTTTCCTGTGTAGTTCGCTTCTGATTAGGGCTAGTTCTGTTCTTTTCAGGATCCTTTCGCTGGATGGGGTTTTGAGTGGAATTTCAGTTGGAAGCTTGTGGGGATCACATTTTTGTCTCGGCAGTTGCGTAGGAATGCAATGTCACATAAGATGGTGGCTCTTCGGACTTCTAGTTTCTCGTAGGTTCTGGTCAGCTGGAAGGTTTCCTCCCGTAGAGTCGGATATTTGTTTTCGTAGATTTTCACGGGTATAGGTATGCATGTTAGGGTGGATTCGGGTTTCTTCCCGTGTAGAAATCTGGTTGTTTTGGCGACGTTTCGGCGAGGTCTCACTCGTCATCTTCAGGCTGGTGTTCTGGCTTCTTTCTTCTTGAAGCAAAGTGTGGTCTCAGTTGAAGTCCTTCTATAAATACTGCTGGGGGTGTGTGGTTTGCTTGCTCTGTTGCTGATTGTAGGTTCCTTTGTTCCTTTGTTCTTTTGTGATCTGCTGTGTGGCTTGGCGATCGTTAAGGGATTAACTGCTGATGGCTGTTTAGATGGCTGTTTACATGCTGGTGGGTTAGATGGCTGGTAGGTTCTGGCAGTATCCTGGGCTTTGGTGGAGTGGGGTCCTGTGTCTTGTGAATTCATTTTGGTCTGGCTACGTGTCTGTGGTCTCCCAATGTTTTTGAGGAAGATTTTCTTCTTTTTGACTGCGTTCTTGTGTTCTGCGATGCGTGCGCTTATTCTCCTGTTTGTTTGTCCGATGTATGTGGCTGGACAGACTTTGCATGGTATTTCGTAGACTCCTTGGTTTTCTAGCTCAATCTTGTCTTTGGGGTTTCTTAAGATGTTGGCTATTTTTTGAGTCGGTGCAAAAGGCTGTCTTGATATTGTGTTTGTGGAGAATTTTGCTGATTTTGTCTGTGGTGCCTTTGATGTAAGGGAGGAGGCGGTGCCGTTGTTCTCTTCTGTTTCTTGGTTCTTGGGGGTGTTTCCTTTTGGATTAGTTTGGTGATGGTGTTTTTTGGAATCCGTTCGCAATTAAAACATTCGAGAGAGTGTGTAATTCAGTTTTTAGGTGGTCTTTGTCAGCGGCGTTTGGTTCTGGAGATGAGGGTTTTGCTACGGAGTTGATCTGTGCAGGGTGGTGGTGTGATTGTGCATTTAAGTAGCGGTTTGTATGTGTTTTTTCTGGTAGATGGTATGTCCTAAGGAGCCGTCGGGTTTTTGTAGATTAGGGCGTCCAGGAAGGAAGTTGGTTGTTGGCTTCTATTTCCATAGTGAATTGTATTTTGGGGTGTAGGCTGTTGAGATGTGTGAGGAAGTTGTTCAGTTTATCTTTCCCGTGTGGCCAGATAACAAAGGTGTCGTCAACATATCTGAGCCAGAGTTTGGGTTTATGTTCGGACTTCTGTAGCGTTGGTTTCAAAGTGTTCCATATATAGGTTTGCGATGACCGGTGAGAGGGTGATCCATGGGTGCTCCTTCTATCTGTTTGTATCTTTGTCCATTGTGGATGAAGTATGTGTTAGTTAGGCAGTGGTTGGTCAGATCTAGGATGTGTTTGGGGGGTTGTATTTGTTGTGGATAGCTGTCAAGGCTTCTTGAATGGGCACTTGTGTGAAGAAGCGAAACAACATCGAAGCTCACGAGTAGGTCATTGGGTTGTAGGTCTTGTTTCTTTATAATTTCTATGAAGTGGAGCGAGTTTTGTACGTATGAAGTGATGGATTCTGCATAGGGCTGGAGTTGTTTGGCAAGAAATTTGGCGAGGTTTTGTAGAGGTGAGCCTATGGAGCTGACTATGGGTCTGAGAGGTGTTCCTTCTTTGTGAATCTTGGGAGGCCGTAGAGCTTGGGGCATCTGGATGATTTCTCTCTGGGGATGATGCTTGGCTTGATTTCTTCACTTAAGGGAGAGGCTTTTATTTTGGCTTTGGTGGTTTTCCAGGTAGGTGGTGGGGTCTGTGTTCAAGGTATGTAAGCAGGGTCTTGTAGTAGGTTGGATAATTTGGCTTGGTAGTCGGATGTGTTCATCACCACTGTGGCATTGCCTTTGTCTGCTGGGAGAATGATTATGTTGTTGTCTTTCCTCAGGTTGGAGAGGGCTTTTTGTTCTTCTTTGTGTAAATTGCTTCTGGGTGGTTTGCTGGAGCAGAGGACATTGGTGACTTGAGTCTGATTTTGTTGGCTTCATCTGGGTTGATTTTGGTTAGGCTGGCTTCCACTCCGCATATGATGTTTTCGGTGGGGATGTGTCTGGGGGCGACTGCAAAGTTGAATCCTTTGGAAAGGACTTTGGTCTCTGCGATGGTGAGTGTCCTGTCTGATATGTTGTGAACTGTTTGTTTCATGGGCTGTTTGTGGGGGGTTGGGCTTCTGGCGTTTTCCAGTTTGTGGAGTTTGTTGGTGTGTGTGTCTGTCTTGTGGGAGGTCTCTGTTTCAGCTCTCAGGCGGCCAGTTGCTTGGATTTGTTCAGAGTGTTGGGTGGATTTTGTTGCTGAGTTTGAGGTGGAGAGTGAGTAGGTCTCTGTTGGTTTGATCTAGTAGGTATCTTTTCCTGTGTAGTTCGCTTCTGATTAGGGCTAGTTCTGTTCTTTTCAGGATCCTTTCGCTGGATGGGGTTTTGAGTGGAATTTCAGTTGGAAGCTTGTGGGGATCACATTTTTGTCTCGGCAGTTGCGTAGGAATGCAATGTCACATAAGATGGTGGCTCTTCGGACTTCTAGTTTCTCGTAGGTTCTGGTCAGCTGGAAGGTTTCCTCCCAAAGCCAAAATAAATTTGTTTAAGTAGATTTTCAAGGGTATAGGTATGCATGTTAGAAATGGATTCCAGTTTCTTCCCGTGCTAGAAATCCCAAGATTCACAAAGAAATCATCCACGAACACCTCTCAGTCTCACTAGTCATCTTCAGGCTCACCTCTTCAAAACCTTCAAATTTCTTGCCAAGCAACTCCAGTCTCAGTTGCAGAATCCATCTATAAATACTGCTACAAAACTTGTTCCACTTCATAGAAATTATAAAGAAACAAGACCTACAACCCAATGACTACTCGTGAGCTTCGATGTTGTTTGGCTCTTCACACAAGTGCCCATTCAAGAAGCCTTGACAGCTATCCACAACAAATACAACCCCCAAACACATCCTAGATCTGACCAACCACTGCCTAACCAACACATACTTCATCCACAATGGACAAAGATACAAACAGATAGAAGGAGCACCCATGGGATCACCCCTCTCACCGGTCATCGCAAACCTATATATGGAACACTTTGAAACCAAGCGTTACAGAAGTCGAACATAAACCCAAACTCTGGCTCAGATATGTTGTGACACCTTTGTTATCTGGCCACACGGGAAAGATAAACTGAACAACTTCCTCACACATCTCAACAGCCTACACCCCAAAATACAATTCACTATGGAAATAGAAGCCAACAACCAACTTCCCTTCCTGGGCGTCCTAATCTACAAAAAACCCGGCGGCTCCTTAGGACATACCATCTACCAGAAAAAAACACATACAAACCGCTACTTAAATGCACAATCACACCACCACCCTGCACAGATCAACTCCGTAGCAAAAACCCTCATCTCCAGAACCAAACGCCTCGCTGACAAAGACCACCTAAAAACTGAATTACACACTCTCTCGAATGTTTTAATTGCTGACGGATTCCAAAAAAACACCATCACCAAACTAATCCAAAGGAAACACCCCCAAGAACCAAGAAACAGAAGAGAACAACGGCACCGCCCTCCTCCCTTACATCAAAGGCACCACAGACAAAATCAGCAAAATTCTCCACAAACACAATATCAAGACAGCCTTTTGCACCGACCAAAAAATAGCCAACATCTTAAGAAACCCCAAAGACAAGATTGAGCTAGAAAACCAAGGAGTCTACGAAATACCATGCAAAGTCTGTCCAGCCACATACATCGGACAAACAAACAGGAGAATAAGCGCACGCATCGCAGAACACAGAACGCAGTCAAAAAAGAAGAAAAATCTTCCTCTCTCTTCCAGCACATAAAAACAACAGGTCATGAAATTGACTTTGAAAGAACCAAACTCATCTCCAAAACTGAACACTTCAACAGTCGAATAATCATGGAAGCCATTGAAATAGAGAAACACCCAAACAACATGAATAAGCGTGATGACACCTCCCGCTTGCCTGACATCTGGAAACTAGCCCTGGTCAACAGGCGAGCCTCTGTCACAAAGACTGACACCAGGTCCAAAAGGACACAAGATGCCACCACCTTCCATCCACACCAAACACAAACCCAGACCCTTCCCACAGATGAAAGCGAAACCACCATCCAATAACAAAACCACGACTGCACCATCTACTGCGGCACCCCACTCCAGTCACCACATGGAGCACACTCACACACCCCAAAAAAACATTGGGAGACCACAGACACGTAGCCAGACCAAAATGAATTCACAAGACACAGGACCCCACTCCACCAAAGCCCAGGATACTGCCAGAACCTACCAGCCATCTAACCCACCAGCATGTAAACAGCCATCTAAACAGCCATCAGCAGTTAATCCCTTAACGATCGCCTCAGCCACACAGCAGATCACAAAAGAACAAAGGAACAAAGGAACCTACAATCAGCAACAGAGCAAGCAAACCCACACCCCCAGCAGTATTTATAGAAGGACTTCAACTGAGACCACACTTTGCTTCAAGAAGAAAGAAGCCAGAACACCAGCCTGAAGATGGCAGAGTGAGACCTCGTCGAAGCGTCGCCAAAACAACCAGATTTCTACGGGAAAAACCCGAATCCACCTAACATGCATACCTATACCCGTGAAAATCTACGAAAACAAATATCCGACCTCTACGGGGAGAAACCTTCCAACTGACCGCCCTAATCAGAAGCGAACTACACAGGAAAAGATACCTACTAGATCAAACCAACAGAGACCTACTCACTCTCCACCTCAAACTCAGCAACAAAATCCACCCAACACTCTGGAACAAATCCAAGCAACTGGCCGCCTGGAGAGCTGAAACAGAGACCTCCCACAAGACAGACACACACACCAACAAACTCCACAAACTGGAAAAATGCCAGAAGCCCAACCCCCACACAACAGCCCATGAAACAAACAGTTCACAACATATCAGACAGGACACTCACCATCGCAGAGACCAAAGTCCTTTCCAAAGGATTCAACTTTGCAATCGCCCCCAGACACATCCCCACCGAAAACATCATATGCGGAGTGGAAGCCAGCCTAACCAAAATCAACCCAGATGAAGCCAACAAAATCAGACTCGAAGTCACCAATGTCCTCTGCTCCAGCAAACCACCCAGAAGCAATTTACACAAAGAAGAACAAAAGCCCTCTCCAACCTGAGGAAAGACAACAACATAATCATTCTCCCAGCAGACAAAGGCAATGCCACAGTGGTGATGAACACATCCGACTACCAAGCCAAATTATCCACCTACTACAAGACCCTGCTTACATACCTTTGAACACAGACCCCACCACCTACCTGGAAAAAACCACCAAAGCCAAAATAAAAGCCTCTCCCTTAAGTGAAGAAATCAAGCCAAGCATCATCCCCAGAGAGAAATCATCCAGATGCCCCAAGCTCTCGGCCTCCCCAAGATTCACAAAGAAGGAACACCTCTCAGACCCATAGTCAGCTCCATAGGCTCACCTCTACAAAACCTCGCCAAATTTCTTGCCAAACAACTCCAGCCCTATGCAGAATCCATCACTTCATACGTACAAAACTCGTTCCACTTCATAGAAATTATAAAGAAACAAGACCTACAACCCAATGACCTACTCGTGAGCTTCGATGTTGTTTCGCTCTTCACACAAGTGCCCATTCAAGAAGCCTTGACAGCTATCCACAACAAATACAACCCCCAAACACATCCTAGATCTGACCAACCACTGCCTAACCAACACATACTTCATCCACAATGGACAAAGATACAAACAGATAGAAGGAGCACCCATGGGATCACCCCTCTCACCGGTCATCGCAAACCTATATATGGAACACTTTGAAACCAACGCGTTACAGAAGTCGAACATAAACCCAAACTCTGGCTCAGATATGTTGTGACACCTTTGTTATCTGGCCCACGGGAAAGATAAACTGAACAACTTCCTCACACATCTCAACAGCCTACACCCCAAAATACAATTCACTATGGAAATAGAAGCCAACAACCAACTTCCCTTCCTGGGCGTCCTAATCTACAAAAAACCCCTGGCTCCTTAGGACATACCATCTACAGAAAAAAACACATACAAACCGCTACTTAAATGCTGTTTTAATTGCGACGGATTCCAAAAAAACACCATCACCAAACTAATCCAAAAGGAAACACCCCCAAGAACCAAGAAACAGAAGAGAACAACGGCACCGCCCTCCTCCCTTACATCAAAGGCACCACAGACAAAATCAGCAAAATTCTCCACAAACACAATATCAAGACAGCCTTTTGCACCGACCAAAAAATAGCCAACATCTTAAGAAACCCCAAAGACAAGATTGAGCTAGAAAACCAAGGAGTCTACGAAATACCATGCAAAGTCTGTCCAGCCACATACATCGGACAAACAAACAGGAGAATAAGCGCACGCATCGCAGAACACAAGAACGCAGTCAAAAAAGAAGAAAAATCTTCCTCTCTCTTCCAGCACATAAAAACAACAGGTCATGAAATTGACTTTGAAAGAACCAAACTCATCTCCAAAACTGAACACTTCAACAGTCGAATAATCATGGAAGCCATTGAAATAGAGAAACACCCAAACAACATGAATAAAACGAGATGACACCTCCCGCTTGCCTGACATCTGGAAACTAGCCCTGGTCAACAGACGAGCCTCTGTCACAAAGACTGACACCAGGTCCAAAAGGACACAAGATGCCACCACCTTCCATCCACACCAAACACAAACCCAGACCTTTCCCACAGATGAAACGAAACCACCATCCAATAACAAAACCACGACTGCACCATCTACTGCGGCACCCCACTCCAGTCACCACATGGAGCACACTCACACACCCCAAAAAAACATTGGGAGACCACAGACACGTAGCCAGACCAAAATGAATTCACAAGACACAGGACCCCACTCCACCAAAGCCCAGGATACTGCCAGAACCTACCAGCCATCTAACCCACCAGCATGTAAACAGCCATCTAAACAGCCATCAGCAGTTAATCCCTTAACGATCGCCTCAGCCACACAGCAGATCACAAAAGAACAAAGGAACAAAGGAACCTACAATCAGCAACAGAGCAAGCAAACCACACCCCCCCCAGCAGTATTTATAGAAGGACTTCAACTGAGACCACACTTTGCTTCAAGAAGAAAGAAGCCAGAACACCAGCCTGAAGATGACGAGTGAGACCTCGTCGAAACGTCGCCAAAACAACCAGATTTCTACACGGGAAGAAACCCGAATCCACCTAACATGCATATATATATATATATATATATATATATATATATATATATATATATATATATATATATATATATGTCATGCTAAGAATTACCATATTTTTTTGAGTCAGGAGATGGATAGCCAAATAGAGTAACCTGTCCTTAAGCATTATGTTTATGGAATAGCAAAAATGTAAATAACATAGCAAGTACAGATCGCTATAGTTTTCCATTCAAGGAAAGTATATTTCAGGCACAGATGGAGAAAGCTGAGATGGCATGGGCAATACAGAGGAAAGAGAGGAACCAATGGCATCATGTGACAGACTCAATAATATTTATATTATTACGAGCTTACTGTCAGGGTTCTTTCAAAATAGGATTTACTGTGGATTGATTTAAGGTAATCCTAAAACTGAGTTTTGGACTTGGCAAAAAGGGCAGCGGTCTGAGATGGTCAGGTCTTATGATTTCCAAGAGTCTGTGTGTCCATGGAAGCTAATGATTAAATTATCCTTTTTTTGATGGGACCACTCTGTAATGTTTTGAATGGGAAAACTGCTTTAGAGACAGTCGCGGGGGTATTCGAACAATGATGCAATCCAAAACATTGCAACAGAAAATAGCCCAAACTGTTTCATTTGACTTTGAGATAGAAGATTCCATAAACTTTGTATGGGACTGCCCTTCTCTGGGGTTCTCTACATGCAGACTAGTGGCAGGTGCTGTGGAATATGTAGCAGAGGCAGGCAAAGCCAAGGAAGACTAGGAGAGCCTGGGTGAAATTAATATATACAGTGTGTGTGTGTGTGTGGGGGAGGTAAAGCAAGGATCCACATATCCACATGCAGGATGAGAACCCAAGCAAGGCCCTGATCCTACAGTTCTGTTAAAGAAGCAGTGCTGTTTGGATTCCCTTGAGCCTGAAGTCGGCCAGCACCCCAGTTGCCCTAATGGATGAAATGTCACTGTCAGCTGCAGTGTTTTATACCACATACAAACTGCCTTGTGTTTTTTTTTTTTTTAGTAAACTTAACTGTTATAGCACAAGTCTCCAGGTGCCCCCTTACAAAGCAACAGAGCAAGTGCTACACCTTTGGAAATTCTCACAATTCAAAGGAACTGGAGAACAATATTGACCTTTGATGTATGGTTGGTTCTAATATATCTGTGAAGATTCCCAGTCATCCAGGTGAGTTTATCTGGAAGTTGAGTCATGGCTACTGGACTTCTTTTTTGAGAGATAGAAATGTTTCGCTGTTCATCCAAACAGCTTCATCGGTCTAATTTGGTTCTAATTTGTGTGTGTGTGTGTGTGTGTTTGTGTGTGTGTGAGAGAGAGTTGCCTTGAGTAGTATTTTAAGAGAAAGGGAGAATATGCTTTTTCCTTGTTATGCAATATGAACAGTGTGGGATGGATAACAAGCCTCCTTCACAAGTCACAGGTTACTTCTTATCCCTTTCTTTAAAATGGCTTACCCAAGAGTCACTTGCTGAATGTGATCAGTGACATGTTTCTATAGAAACTGGTGAAGCTTGGGAGTTCCACAAAATGTCACACTCAAGGAAGCACAAAAGGAACCAAGAAAAGACAAGGGGGAAATGCTGGTAAATGCTGTGCATTAAGGATGTATTTTAAAGACTGACAAAGAGATCAGGGTTCTTATAGTGTTCTGTGATGATAGACTGTAGCTATGGCTGCTCTTTATCTATTTACAGTATGGTGACAATAAAAAACCAGAGAGCTTATTTATCACCTTTTAAGTATAACTTGCTTTGGTGCCAGCACTAGTTTTGTTCACCCACAAAAAATTCATCTTCCTGAAAAGATAACTGTGCCTAAATAAATACAATGTAAGCAGAAAGCAGTTTATTTTATATAAGATTATAAAGGATGGAAAACATATTTATGCAACAAGAAAGTCAGTTATTTAACATCCCAAGTGCTTACACAATGTTGTAGTTATGTATGTTCAAGTCTCCTCTGATCTATGGTTACTCTATGAATGAGTGATCTCCAAAATGCCCTGTTCTCAAAAGCCCTGCTTGGCTCTTGTAAACTCAAGCCTGTGGCTTCCTTTAGGAAGCTGATCAATCTCTTATTTTGTCTTCCTCTTTTCCTGCTCTATTCAACCTTTCCCAGCATCATTGTCTTTTCCAGAGAATCCTGCCTTTTAATGATGTGCCAATAGGACAGACAAAAATATCACAATTTCCCCCTCCAGAGATAGTTCAGGCATGCTTTACTCTAGAACTCCCTTGTTTGTCTTTCTGCAACTCCAGAGTGTTCACAAGCTCACCTCCAGCACTGCATTTCAAACAATCAGTTTTTTTCTCTGTTAACTTTATTTACTCTACACTACAGCTTTCACACCCACGCATGGTGACGGGAATATGATAGTATGAATGATCTTCACTTTTGTCTCCAGTGACACATTTTTACATTTTATGATATTTTCAAGTTCCATCAATCCTACCTACCAAGCCTCTGTCTTCTGATTTCTTGGCCAATGTCTCCCTTTGGATTGGTAACTGAACCAAGATATACAATAATCTTTAACTATTTCAATTTCTTCATTGTCAACATAAAGTAAAAGCCTTTGTTGTAAACTCGTGAGTATCATTTTGCTTGCATGGGAAACTAGAGCAATGGTCCTATAGCTACTGTAGTCCTTGGCATCAGCTTTCTTGAGGACTGGAATGCATATTGAATGATTCCAGTCTGTTGGGCCATTATTTTGTTTTCCATATTTATTAGCATGTTCTTGTTAGGATTTTGATAGATTCTGTATCTTCTTTAGGCATTTCATCTATGTATGCTGATTTATTTCTTCCTAAAAAGGTAAAGGTTTTCCCTGCACATGTGTGCTAGTCATGTCCGACTCTAAGGGCACCGCTCGTCTCCGTTTCTAAGCCAAAGAGCCAGTGTTGTGCAATTCCATAGCCACGTGGCCAGCATGGCCAAACCAATTTCTGCACATGGAACACTGTTTATCTTCCCACTTTTTAAAATTTCTTCCTAGTCCTTTCAAAATAGCTTTCACTTCACTTTCTAGAACTGCAGGTTCTAGAGTTCCTCTTCATTCCTTTTTTGCTTTTATATAAATCATTTCATATATCATTTCAACCTTCCCTTTATTTTCTGCTGGTCAGATAGTGTGTTTCTCTAATATATGCATAATTTCCCCTTTGATTTCTTGGCTTTTCTGCAAGATATCTCTTGTATGTCCCTTTTGTTGTTGTTTGTTTCTTTGCATTGGTTATTGAAATATTGTATACTCGAGTATAAGCCGACCTGAGTATAAGCCACAGGCCTAATTTTACTCCCCATAACTGGGAAAACTTATTGACTCGAGTATAAGCCAGGGGTGTTTGTTTGTTTGTTTGTTATACTCAATTATATATGGTATATTAGCCCAGCTCTAAAGGGGCTGGTGGTAGTAATTGGCAAAGTGTGCTGGGAGAGTGGAGGCAATTAGGGAGTTAATACCATAGAGTAAACTCCCTAATTGCCTCCACAGTCCCTGCACAGTTGCCAATACTACCTCAGCCCTTTTAGAGTTCCATAACTAAGTCCCCTTACCCCTAAATCTTTCCAGATTTCAGGGGGTTCCCCTAAAATCACTTTGGGGAGGTACCCCTGGCTACTTTGGAGTCCCAAGGTAAGTAAATTTTGATTGCATATTTTTAAAATAATTTTGAGTGCATATTTTTTAAAAACATACACTGAAAAATTATTTACTTTGGGAGCACCAAAGTAGCAGGGGTACCTTAAGAAAGCAATTTTAGAGAATCTCCTAAAATTTGGAAAGATTTGGGGGTAAAGGGGCTGGGTTATGAAGCTCAAAAGGGGGTACCCCTTGGAAAAAACAACCTTCTAATTGGAATCATATGGGAAGCGGCAGCCCAATCAGCTTTGAGTAGAAGGTTTTTTTTCTAGGAGCACCCCCTTTGGAGGGTCATAACTAAGTTCCCTTAAACCTAAATCTTTCCAGATTTCAGGGATTCCCTAAAATCGCTTTCTGAAGGTAGCCCTGCTACTTTGGAGCCCCAAGGTAAGTAAATTTTGATTGCATATTTTTTAAAAAATATGCACTCAAAATTATTTACCTTGGGGGGAACCAAAGTAGCAGGGGTACCTTCAGAAAGTGATTTTAGGGAACCCCCTGAAATTTGGAAACATTTGGGAGTAACAGCGCTGAGTTATGAAGCTCCAAAGGGTGTGCCCCTAGGAAAAAAACCTTCTAATTGGAATCACAAGGGAAGCAGAGGCACCACTATATTTGGCCCTATCAGGATTTGCCCTCCACTGCCCTCCCCAAGCCATCAGAGCACCTAATTTTACTCCCAAAACTGGAAAACGTGTTGACTCCAGTATAAACCGAGGGCATTTTTCCAGCCAAAAATAATGGCTGAAAAACTTGGCTTATACTCCAGTATATATGTTTCCTTTTATCTCTAGAGTTGCTGAAAAATTGTATTCAGGGCTCTGACCCTATTTCTGTCACCTTTTACTTTTGCTTTTTGTCTGTCCTTTTCAATGGTAAGTGCTAAACAGCTAGGCTAGAATGACTCAGCAGGACATTTAAAACCATCAATATATTTTCTTTCCAAATGATGATGTTTATTGCTATTTTTAACGACTTATTAAGTGGATCAACACACCTGTTCCTCAGTCTCTTCCCAACTTTCATATCTCAGCTATATCCGAAAGATCTGGGAATGGGGCAGCTGAAATAGGCAGTCCTTGTTCATCAATACTTACAAACACATATGCAAATAGTAAGATCAGTCACTTATTTTGGTTGTGCTTCTATAGCTTTAACAATTTCTGTCAGGTAGAAATCAGGAAGCTAAAGTGCATCTGATACTAACAAAGGAGCTGAGTTTCATATTATACCACAGGTGGTGACATGAAATAATTATATGATTTATTTAAAATGTTCATAACATGCCTTTCTCCTCAAGAGGGTTAAAAGCAAATACTGTATTAAAACAAACTATAAAAACTGGAAGGGGAGGGGAGGTGGAAAAAAAACACCACAGCCAATTACTGAGTAAAATCCTGCCTGAAGAGAAAAGTCTTTGCCTGCCTGCAGAAAGACAGCAAAAACAGGGCTACCCCGATCTTTTGTGGGAAGGAGTTCCAGAATGTGGGAGCAGTAACACAGAAGATGGTCTCTCATGTCCTCAGGGAACCCCCTGTGAGGTTGAGAGACTAGAGAAACAATCTTATGACTTTGCAAACCTGGGCACACTCATGAAGGGAGATGCAATCTTTCAGGTAAGAGTAAGGCCAATCAACCAATCTGTATTTTATATTTACTTATTTATTCAATTTCTAATTTCCCCCCTCCTAAATAGGGATTCAAGGAAACTCACCCATCACTAAATTACATGAACAACTAAAATTACAGTAAATTAGTACATTAAAACACCATTAAACAAATAATTAAAAAATCTGGTAAAACACAGTGAGAACGGTAATGTATACTGCACCACTCATTAAAATTATTTCTTATAAAGGAATTTAGTTTTCAGAGGCCTGCTTAAAAAGGGTTTTATCTGCTAACAGAATAATAGAAAGGTGGACAACTTATCCTTATTTGGGAGAGGGCTCTGTAGCCTGATCTTTGGGATTCCTCAAAGGCACTTTAAATGATGGCATGTGTGTACTGACCCCTATTTAACATGAGTTTGAATGTGATTTTTTTTTTACTGCTGAGCACAGCTACATCCCCAGTTATAAGAGGGATAACGCCATCATATCATTTCAGTTTTTTTATTTTCCTTCTTCCACCTGAAAGATTTGTTTGTGGTTCAACGGAGTTGTATAGTTCATAGGTCTGAACAAAGGTGGGAAAAGTTCTGAAATGATTTATATTTGTCTCATTTAATTACATCACAGACACTTGACATTTTAACAGGGGTGTGCAAACTTTTTTTTATATCCACTGGTACTGTAGTTGCAGGAAGGAAAGCCTGCCCACAGTGAAAAATAAAATTGCACAGGTGCCCTAATGTGATTGTGAAGGCAAATAGGATTCTTTTAATTGCTGGGTTTTATGTGTGGATTAAAGGGTTCAACATCTTAATCAGGGAAACAGAATTTGTCTGGGCTCTTGCCTTGGTATATTGTAATGAGACTGATTTCCAGAACCTGAGGTGTAGTGGTAAGAATCATTTGGAGCAGATACAGAGTGTCTTTTCTTTCCTGTTGTCTGGCCACTGAAAACATCTCCCACAGATTTGGGATTATAATCACAGCTTTCCAAGCAGAAGGTTTGATTTACAGACACCTTTATAAAATTAGTCAGATTAATCCGATTAAAGTGTTCTAAATGTGAAGTCGGTGAATGCTGTAGGAACTGAACAGTTTGCGGAAAGGCCATTTCCTGTACTGTACTGTATTTTGTAAGACATTTGTTTATAATGGGCTCAGGGAATGTGGCAAAGCGCACATAGCAAAAAAGGAATACTCCTTCTACTTCATATCAGGTAGGTGTGGCGTGGAATTTGTCGCAGGCAATTTCTGGTGGCGGGAGCAAAAGCTGGGGAAGAATCACAAATTGCCTTCTGACATCTGATAGAATTACTCTGGCTGTGTGGGGGGAAAACACGGCATTGAAGCCATTGGTAAAAAGAGGCTTCAAGGACTGCTTTTTTGACATACAGAAACGTTGTGGTATACTTGAGAACCTGTGTGCAGAGGGCAGTAAAGGACAAGGATGGGACTTGCAGAATTAAAAGACTTCCCATAATTTGTCCACAGTCCATTAGGTTGCATTATGGGAGTGAAAGAAAAGTCCAGCCGCCCTATCTCCATGCCTTTCCTGCACAATTATGGAGGCAGCTCCCCTCAGACCTTGCCCTTCCAGACCCCTTTAGCAAGTCACAGAGAATTTTGTCATCCCTACAGTGGGTGCTTTTTAAAAAAAACAATGGGAGAAACAGTGGTGGGAGGGTAGCATGGAGCCAAGGGAGAGGTTCTCTACCTCCCTTTGGTTTGGAGATTTTCACTCCCATAAGTTGACCTGGATGTCTTGGCCACATTTTGGAAGTAATTCTGAAAACCCCATCTTTAGTAATAGATGGCTGGTTTGCTGAATACATTGGCACACAGCTGCCACCTAATTATTGACATATGCTTTGCAGGATGATAAAATAAGGAAAAACTAGATAGATATACATCAGGGGTGCCCAAACTTTTTGTAAGGAGGGCCAGATTTGGTGGCTGAGAATGTGTCAGGGGCCAGGTGCTCCCTGACCCTGCCACCCCACTGCAAGCCCCACCCACTGCAAGCCCCACCCACTGACCCCTTGCAACCCCAACCACAGGAAGGAAGGCGGGCACCAAGGGAGGGAGGGAGGGAGGAACGTGGAAACCAAGAGAGGAAGGAAGGAAGGTGGGGAACAAGTAAGGGAGAGGGAGGTGGGGAGGGAGGTGAGGATCAAGGGAGGGAGGAAGCTTCTGCTCACCGGCCAGCTAGCCCACCCAGCCCCTGAAGCTTCCTGGAGGTTTCAGTGTTGGCAGAAGATTTAAAAAAAAAAAACATGGAGGGAGGGGCAGGCCAGCCAGCTGCGGGCCACTCAGAATGGCCTGACGAGCCGGATTTGGCCCCCGGGCTGGACTTTGGGCAGGCCTGATATACATCCTACTGTTTGTGCCATAGTCCTCGCAGTTCCTTGGACTCATGGGCCCAAAGTGAAGCTCTGAAAAGGAACTAACAGATTTGAAGTGTTCTGCTTATACACCACCCAATACTGCTTACTGCTATACCACCCAATACTGCTCTGGCCAGTTTAGGATTTGATCAAGCAGGCTACACATCGCATTCCCCCGCTCCCCGAGAGCTGGGTACTCAATTTATTGACCATGGAAGGAAGGAAGGAAGGTTGAGTCAACATTGAGTCAGCTACCTGATTCCACTGGGATCAAACATGGAGCAGAGTTTTCACTGCAGTATTGTGGTTTAACCACTGTGTCACAACCTACCCAAAGAAATATTACTAAAGTTCCTCCCCCACCTTTCCCAGCTGCATTATGTTCAGCACCCACCTGCCTCTTTCATCCACTCTGCTGTAGAAAACTCTGGTTTCATACATCTTTCAGACTTTTCTGAAGGCTCACTTGAGGATCTTTTTTTAAAAAAAATCTAATCTATTTTGCTTATATATTTCCAGACAGAAATATATCTAATGGAAACACATGAAATCTAAGCAGAGGACACTCTCTTGCTTTTTGATCTTTACAAGCTATTGAGCTTCTTTGCCTTGCTTATTGATTTTGTTAATGTAATTACCTGCATTTCCAACAAAAATGGAAAAGAATATGTTGCAGGCCTGATTCATTAAAGCAAAGTATGTTGTGTAAACATTGCTATTGTGCTGTCCATCTGCCTCCATCAGTAGACAACAGAATTGCTAGCTATATCAAAGTTAAAATGGGGAGAAGAGGAGCCAACCATCTAATAAATCTAATGAAGTTCCTCTTTGACTCCCATTCTAGTTTTTTAATGAGAAAAAATAGACAGTTATTTCTCCTGCAAAGAGTTCCTACAGCTTGTTGAAACAGTCCATGTTAACTCTGCAGTGAGTTGGGTTGTCATAAATCGTGAAATGCAGTTGTTCCTCACAATAGTCTCCATAGCCATGGCCCAGAGGAATGCCAAAAATTGAGATGGCTGCCTTGATCCACATAAACCAACCATCTCTACTGGTTCTGATTTCCACCAAAAGCAGTTCTATTGTAAAATCAGTGAGTCTTAACTGCTAATTCATGGCCAAGCCATAGGGTGACATTTGTGTGGCCCAGTAGTCAATTTGTGCCACACAGAACAGAATTTGGCTCTCACGGCTCAGAGCTTCAGCTAGAAGATCAAGGTCAGATGGACCAAGACAACCTGAAGCCTTCCCAATGTTATGGAGCTGCAGCCATCAGCCCTAGTTAGCTCCACGGGTAATGGCGAGAGGTGATGGAAGCTGTAGCCCAAAAACATCTAGAAGGCCATGTCTTATCTTCCCCCTCTGCCCTGGATGTTTGACGCAAATCATGTCTGAAGAACACATCTCCTTCCCTGGCTTCCCTGTAACAACACTAGAGGAACAGGTGATGGCAAAGGTATCAAACAGCATGGACTGCATTCAAGGGTTGTTCTTGCATCTTTCTATATTGGTTTGTGTTTGATTTGTTCACGACATGTGAGCCATACTTTTCCTCCAAGGAGCCCAAGGTGCCCTATTTGTCCCCATCATGTTAACATCACAGCAACATGCAGGAGGTACGGCTAGGCTGAGAATCAGTGACTAGTCTCGATTCAGTGGGAGAGGTTTGTAATTCACATGCAACCTCCAGCTCTTTCTTAGGCTGGTCACCTTAACAAAAATGTCATGGTCCTGTGTCTTTAATAAGCTCTGTCTGCTGAATTTCACTTTTCTGTACAACTATTCAAAGTGCTGTTGTCCTGGTATCCTCCCCCAAACCCGGCCTCCTTATTCCTCCTTCATTGGGTACTGATATTGACATTCTTAGCTCACTGGTTTACATATCTGGCTGCAGAGACAGAGGATGGGAATTCAATTCCCCACATAAACTCTCTCACAGGAGCTGGACTTGATTATCCATAGGGTCCCTTGCAGCTCTGAAGCTCTAAGACGGTGACTTCACGTCCACATCTTGTCCCAGGAGGAAGTTCGTTGCGTCTTGATGTTGGTTGCGGTCACATGGTCTTCTGGTTCTTCTTTGTTCCCGTGTACGCACAGGCGAGATTGATGATACTGGCATGACTGTTAACGCACATCCTCTTTCCGTGATGAGATGTGAAATTTCATGCTTTTGTTCTCTGTTGTTTTTTTTCCGCCCGACCTTCCGTTTTTTGATGTTTCGATTCTCCGAAGCCTTGCCTTCAATGCGTTACGGAGCAAACTTTGATGCATTTGTCTTTTAAAAGCTATTAACTGCATTACTTAACTCCATAGGGAATTTACTGGTAAATGTCGCTTCACGCTCCTGCCACTAGATGGGTTCTGCTCCTATTGTCACTTGTTCCACGACGAGCGTGACTTCACGGGCTCTCATCTCGGAATGAGAAGCGTGACGAGCAGATTCCCGGGGCCAGGGATGGGAATCTCTCTTCCCGCTTAAATCACAGTTCCGAGGGCATGGTCGGGATGAGCTCCCCTCGTCCCACAATGGACGTGCGGTAATGCTACTTCATATTGGTCCCAAGTGGAACCGCAAAGAGTGATAAGATGGACGTGAAGTATCAGCCTAAGATAAGATGGGTCAGGAATAGCATTGAGTAGGTTTTATGATTGTTTGGATCTCCACCCCTCCCCTTCAGCTTGTTCAGGAGAAGCACAAGGCTTAATTTTGATGCCCTTGGCTGCCAGTTAACAGCTAATGCTCCCTAACATATGAATGTGGTTGTATCAGAGATAAGGCAATCCACAATATGACGATGTCATTTATATTATATTTGCCCTTTGGAAGAAGAGGAAGAAAAGAAACAGAGCTCACCATGTGAGCCTTAACCCTTATATGCTGGTGTTACAAAATGTATTTTGTTCCTTTTCCCCGCCAGTCTATGAAACTTCACAATCATCCTGTACTATATTTATTAGGACTGTGTTTTTCCATTCTGTCTTGGAATTGGTTACCTAGATACATAATGTGTTTATTCTCTTTAAACATTTCAGCAAGCACGTAATCTGATTTTGGTTCTTCATAAACTGAATATAATAATAATGGAATGGGGGAATGAAGCTAAATGCTGTCATATAACGCAGTACCTAAGCTTCATTATTGGCTCTTTAGAGAAACAAGCTGCTGCCAGCTCATGATGGAGATTAGAAAACATTATATGTGCTATTTTTTTTATACAAACACCCAAAATAACAATGTCCTCACAATTTTAGTTCAGTTGACAAACAGGGAGGGGGAAAATCCTCAGACAACTGAAATAAAAAAGAGGATTTCAATTTTTATTTGATTCTTAGATTATTCAGTGTTTCTGCCATATAAGTTATTGTTTTTTTTTTTTTTTTTGCTGAGGTGGCAACATCTGCAGTAGGGTTGGGGTTCCCACCAGACTGAGTCAAAGCAATCGGTAGGTGGTGAAGGGCACATCTGGCATGCTGTTAAACAAAGACACCCCCTACTTATTCTTTCCTTATTTGTTCTCTCATTTAGCTACAGATGGAGTGAGGTCAAATTGGCTGTTTAGTCACAGTATCCTGTACTGGACCAAGCAGTATGCATCCAAAACAGATTGGGATGTTTACCTCAGAATGTCTGTGAAGATTCTCAGTCATCCAGCTGAGGTTATCTGGAAGATGAGCAATGGCAAGTGGACTTCTTTTCTTGTGAGATCGAAACATTTCAGACTGATGAAGCTGCTTGGATGAGTAGTGAAACATTTCGATCTTGCAACAAAAGAAGTCCAACTGCCATGACTGAATTTCCAGTTCACCTCAGAATAAATGTTTGGGTCCATATTAGATGTTTTGGCCACAGTGGGCTGTGTGAGGGTCACTGATGCCCACCATGAAGGTGTACCTACAGTATTATCCACAACCAGATACTCTGATGCTCCAGCAGAGTGTCTGGAAGTTGAGTCATGGCAACTGGACTTCTTTTTCTTAAGAGATTGAAACATTTTGTTATTGTTATCCAAAGAGCTTTGTCAGTCTGAAGAAAGCTAGTTGCCAGTCCTCCATTTTATAGTTCACTTTGACCTGTTGTCACCCTGATCTGAAATTGGCTCATAAGATAAACAATGGCTTGAGTAGGCTCCTTAGGTAGACAACAGTCTCAATAGCCTTAAGGTGAACAATGGCCTAAGGCGCTGAAACCCATAAAGTATGAGTCCTTAGCTATGGCCTTGGTAGGGAGTTAATACCATAGAGTAAACTCCTTAAAGCATAGAGTAAACTCCCTGATTGCCTCCACGCTCCCAGTACACTTTGCCAATTAACAAACCCCAGCCCCTTTAGAGCTTCATAACTAAGTCCCCTTACCCCCAAATCTTTCCAGATTTCAGAGGGTTCCCTAAAATTCTTCAGGAAGGTACTCCTGCTACTTTTGGGCCCCAAGGTAAGTAAATTTTGATTGCATATTTTTAAAAATAATGTTTGAATGCATATATTTTTAAAAATGCACTAAAAATTACTTACCTTGGGACACCAAAGTAGCAGGGGTACCTTCAGAAAGTGATTTTACAGAAGCCCCTGAAATGTGGAAACATTTGGTGTTTATTAACCTCCCAAGGGGGTGCATCTAGGAGTGTTTTTTCTAGTTGGAAACGGAAAGAAGCCAAGCCGCAGCTTGGCTTCTTTCTGATTCCAATTAGGAAAAAAGGCTCCTGGGGTACCCCCTTTGGAGCTTAATAACTCAGCCCCCTTAGACCCAAGCCTCTCCAAATTTGGAGGGCTTAAAGGGGAGAGTCCAAGGGAACTACCAAAATGTGGTGACCCTGGGGAGCCCGTTTTAGATAGTAACAAATTGGTTCATATGAAAAGATGTCTTGCTGAAAAGCTTTGCTTGCTGTTCCTGACTATGTGCTGGCATGGCAGCCTTTCTGCATCAGTCCCAGGAATCATACGTCTGGTGCAAAGTGACCTACCGTATTGTTAAAAATGTAGAAGCTCTAGTAGCAGAGGGGAAAATTACAGATTGGCAAGGAGGAGGGACTCCGGGTGGATTTGCATTTGTATTTGCCTTTGCGTAATGTGACCAATTGAAAAAAGGTGAATCAGCTACTGTCATCCCATAGCATTTCCCACACACCCCACACCCCCAGTTTAGTTGCAGATCATTTGACGATTTGGTAACACTCTCTAGTCTGTGTCCCCGGGGAGCAAATTTTTCTACTCCTCTGCAGAGGTGTGTTTATTTTGAGGCAAATGAGGGATTGATTCATTGGGAACAGCCTTATTGCATTTTTTTAAAAAATCCTGTTATCTGGTACAGGACTACACCAGATAGCAGGAACGAACAAACAAACAATCAAATGAAGGAACGAATGAAAACCTTGCAGTCAGTTTGCATTGCTCCACACCCACTGACTTGCCTGCTTGCCCCCCAGTCCCACTGCCCCACCATTGCATGATAGCTACCTTGTCTCCATTGCTTGCCCTCAGCTTAGTCCACTTCCCATTTGCAGAGTAGGGTCATGTGGTATACGCAAATGCGTGCTCCAACAAACACAAGGGAAAGGATTAGAGGACGATAGCCTGTGAGGGGGGTGGCTGCTGCTCCCCCTACCCCAGGCATGTTCAAACTTTGGCCCTCCAGATGTTTTGGACCACAACTCCCAGAATTCCAAGCCTGTATTTCCATTGGCAAAGGACTGTGGGAGTTGTGGTCCAAAACATCTGGAGGGCCGAAATTTGGACAAGCCTGCCCTACCCTAACACACTTTCAGGATCTATTGTCTGAGGAGCCTGCCTCACTATGTCTAATATTAGAGCCATGGGATATTCAGAGATGCAAACACACAGTTTTATCCTAAAGTTGAATCCCACAGCTGATGAATCTGATGGGCCAGTGAGTCATGTAACAACTTTGCTAAATAATAGCACACAATTAAGTTGTAATTTTATTTTATTTTATTTTGGCCTTCAGTTGAATTCTCCAGCAACACACAAATGGGTGGTGTTGGTAGTGCAAGAGAGAAGGGATGTCAGGGCATTGTCCCACACTGTGCTAACACTCTTCTTTTGATGCCTCATATAGGGCTGCTGTTGTTAAAAGGCTCTTGTTCACTCCTCTGATTCTAATTTCTTATGAAGGCAAAGAGAGGACAGATGTCAGCTTAGGTCAAGGTGCATGTGAGTTTTAAGTGACTGAATGAATTGAAGCCATGCTTTGGGTTTCTTGATATCTGGTTAGTGTTTAAGTTTGGCTTGGATTTTATTTTTGAAACGTGTGCCCCACCAGGGGGATAAAAACACCCATCAGTCTTGGCTGGCATGGCTTATGGTGATGAATGATGAGACCTGTAGTGTAGCATTTGGAGAGGGTACATGCCTCCCATCCCTGGCTGTGACTAAATACATCTATCCATGGTGCTCTGCTGTGCTTACATCTGTTTTTGAGGTGTCCAAGCAGGAATAAAAACATTATTGTGCATGTGCTTTGGTCTGTGGGATTATTTCAGGCAAGCTGTGCTGTTAATACATACAGTAGCTGCACGCTTGAACCTTGCCCTTCAGTTTACATTGTTCTGAGGTTTCTAGTATCGCTGATCTAATCTGGAGGATCTGGCAAATGCCCTTAAGTTGTTTTCTGCTGGGGAAACTCTGCATTAACTAAAAAGGGCCAGTTAGGTACATCCTTTGAGCAATTAAAGCTACATTAATGCTACCAATTAAAAACCTCTCTTGGAATGGCTGTTTGTTGTCTGCCCAGACACCTGCTTGTGTAATTCAAGGGGCAAGAATGACATTGGTGGTGTTATTACAGTTTAAATTTGGGATAGTCATTGCAATTGTTAGAAGCAGTGTCCCCTGTGGGAATTGCAGAGCTGGTCTCAAGATGCAATTGGAAGTATAACCAGTCTATAGCAAAGAGTGTAATTCTTGCCATATGAGTGTAACAAATGGCAAAGGATATTAATCAAATTTCCCAACATACCAGTCAAAAAGCTTTTGAATGGTCTAGTTCAGTGCTCCCCAACCTTTTTGTCCCCACGGACCGTTAAATGTTCGATGATTTTCCGTGGCCCGGGGCTGGGGGGGGGGGGGGAGATGGGGCGCACGGGGGTCGGGTGGGGGAAGGGGAGGGTGTGTGGGGGGCGGGGATGGGGCGGGAGGAGGGGAGGCGGGGGTGCAGGGGGCTTGGAGCATGTGCCTTGCGGGGGCACGGAGCGGCGGCGGCGCTCGCCGGCTGGGGGCATCGGGCGTGCTGCTCGCCCCCGCGTGCATGGGCGGGGTGGGGGGGAGCCTGGGGCTCCTGGGCGGGCGGGCCCTTGCCTCCTCCTCCTGTCGGCGGCCACGGCGGCCACGGCAGCCGCCTGAGTTCGGCCGCTGCCGCCGCCGCCCGCCTCCAGCTGCGGCCTTCAGGCGGGCGAGCGGGAGCGGGGAGGGGAGGGAGGCCGGTGGGGGGGTGGCGTCCCCACGTGCCCCCCGGAGAGGCCAGTGTCCTTTCCTCAGCCCTCCCCCGACACACACACACACACACACACACACACACACACACTCACACACACCTGGCCACCTCTCAGGGAGGCGGGCAAAGCTCAGCCCGCGCCGCGTGTGCCCTCCCCGCCACCAAGACTTGCCCCCCTCCCGCCGGGTCTCCGGGCCGAGAAGGGGGAGCCCGAGCGCCTCCCGCCGCCGCCGCCGCCTCTCTCACCTGCTGCTGGGCAGGGAGCCCGAGCTCCAGCCAGGCGCGAAACGTAGAACTTGTCCGCTCTTCCGGGGAGGCGGGGAGGTGGCCGCTGGGGACTGGCGGAACCCACCCCACCCCGAAGGGGCTGCAACGAGGGTGGTAGCGCCTCCTCCTCCTCCTCCTCCTCCTCCTCCTCCCCCCGCTGCCGCCGGAGGAGCAGCAGCAGCAGCTGGGGAGTACCTAACACCGGGCCGGCCCGCGCGCCCCCCCCCCCAACACAGGCGCGGTCCGGCGGCGGCGGCAGCGGGGGGGCTCCGCCCTGGAGCGCGGCCGCAGGGAGGGGCCAAAGGGCATGCGCCCTGGGGGAGGAGGAGGAGGAGGAGGAGGGGCACCCACCTCCTCTTCTGACCAAGGGGGCCCCCACGCTGCGGCAGTGGTGCGCGCGCGTGGGGGGGCTTGCCAGCGCCTCCCACGTGTGCCCCCTCCTCCTCGCCGGCCCCCGCGCGCCCGGCCCCCAGCTTCCTGCTGCTGCTGCTGCTGGTGGTGGAGGGTGAGGAGGAGGAGGGCGGCGGCGGAGGAGGAGGATGCGCCGCTGCCGGCACCGGCGGCGGGCAGAGGAGGAAGGCAAAGGCAAAGGCGGCGGCGGCGGCTCCTCCTGCGCTCCTCCAGCCTTCCTCCTCCACCGGCCGCCCGCGGGAGAGAAGAGGAGGAGGAGGAGGAGGAGGGTGGCGGAGGAAAAGGGGAGGAGCCTCCTCGGCCTCCCCAGGCGGCCCGGTGCCGACCGGTCCACGGCCCGGGGGTTGGGGACCACTGGTCTAGTTCATTGTGCTTGCTTGCTTGTTTGTTTCCTATCTTTCTCCTTCAAAAGGACCCAAGGTGGCTTACATCATTATAAAAGGCAATGTTTACAAGCTAAAAACAGTAAGTATATGAATATTAAAAAATAATTAAACAAGTATTGTATTAAAAACTATAAATAGTAGTACTGATAGCTACACCTTAAGAAAATTTTAAAATCCTGATTTCACACAGATATAATAATAACCTTTATTGTCATTGTACAACCAGTGTACAATGAAATTGGCTGAGCCTCCCTCCCTCCCCCCCCACACCATCCCACTAAAAAGTCATTCAATCTGATTTCACACTGTGTGCTTGCTGCACAACTCGCCAGCCCCACGGGTCTATTACGAGTTATCACGTCCCGTTTAACAGTCGAACAGCCCACAGATAAAAACTGTTTTTTAGTCTGTTGGTACGGCTTGCTATACTTCTGTATCTCCTACCCGAGGGTAGGAGAGTAAAGAAGTGCTGACCGAGATGTGAGTCATCCCTGACGATTTTCCTTGCTGTCCTAAGACAGCGGTCCCTGGCGATATCATCCAGTGGACTCAGGGGACAGCCCATGATGTTTTGTGCTGTGTTCACTACCCTCTGTAAAGTCTTTCTGTCCGAGGCTGTCAAACCAGCATACCAGACTGTAATGCAGTACATAAGGACACTTTCCATTAGAGATGGGCACGGAACGAACATTTTTTCGTTTCCATTACCATTTGTCATTTCCGTTACGTAATGAAACGACAAACGAAAATTGTGATGAAAATGCAACGAAACGAACAGAACCACGAAAATTGTGGTCGTTACGTTTCATTTCCGTTAATGGCGACGCGCAATGAAATGACCTGTTTTAAATGTTAAAAAACGCCCTGGACATCCGTAAAAACACAGCGATAATTATTTATATTATCTGATAATACCTACCGGGGGGGGGTTGTTTTTGTCTTCTCCCATAGCGATGTATTTTTCTTTTCCCTTTAAAATGGATGTCACCACCAGCCACAAAATGGAGGCAAGCCATGTGATGGGATCATGTTCAACCAATAGCATGCCCTGGTTGCAGACTGGGTGGGCAGGTCTGGCAGCCACAGGGGTCATAAAAAGCTCTGGCAGCCCCCGTCCTCCTTGCAGTCTCTGGTGGGAGTTAGGGTGGGATTGCTGTCTCTGCGACTCTAGCTTCAGTCCTGCAGCCTCCCTGTGTGCATGCGTGCTGCGTACCTCTTGGTGAGTACCCTCCCATGCCCCGCAGTGCAGTCACTCTGCGGCTGCCTTGCACCCTGGGCAACGACCGCCGCTGCCTTTGCAGCCTCCCTGCATCCCTAGTCTATACTGTGTCTCTGCCAGCATCCATTTTTTTAGTGTTTTCACTCTGGTGTGGGGCGTTGGAGGATGCCTGCGCACGGAAATGCTTTAAAAATCACGCAAAAAGCGGGTAGAAACGACAAACGAAAAAACGAAAAACGGTAACGATTTTTTTCAAAAAATTCCCGACAAACGGAAACGAACCAAAACAGACCTGTCAACGACAAACGAAAAACCGAAATGCCATTTTCTGTTTCGTGCCCATCTCTGCTTTCTATTGTAGACCAGCAGAAGGAGGTAATCAATTGTTGTTTCACATATAAGCAGAAGAATAGCAGATTTTTCATAAAAAGCACCCACTTGCCTCTTTTTAGTTGGCTTCCTATATGGCAAAGAGGTTTGTCTCAAAAAGGAAATAATAAGATCTGGTTTGGGATTCTTGACTCTGAGTGTCATGAAGCCCTGAACATACAGTATTGCCCTATAATGCTAGGTTCAGGAATTCTGAGCAACACAGGATCATGCATCCATAACTGGAACTGCATGAGAAAGTCATGAAAATCAGACTAGGGAGGTGAATCTCACCACCTCTCTGTAGAGGCCAAGGAGGAGGATGTTGGGGCAGGGGTACTAGGCGGCATGGCTGTCTTGCCAGTCTCGGGGCAGCCATGTCATGCCTGCATTGATGCCAACTGGAGAGGGGGACTGCTGGTGGCAGAGCCAGGAGGAGAGAATGGGAGAGGGGGCAGCCCCAACAAGAGTTGGAGCCAGTGTGTGGTGTGCGTGTGTGGGTGTTCCTCTCCTAAGGAGGGAGCATCTCTGACCATTGTTTAGTCCCTGTCCTCCTCCCAGGCTGTGTCGATGTGTGCAAGGCAGATTAACAACATTCCCAAGAGGACGCACACACCAACCTCTAAATCATCTGAGTACCATATGATTTTAAACCGTATTCAAACCCACTACCCCTCTTCAGATTTATTTCCTTAAGTATAACCCTGCCCTAAGACTGGACCCAGCCTCTCCTGCCAGGTGCTGAGATCCAGATCTGTCAAGGGTAGTGCAGATCTCCCTTCCATGAGACACCGAGTGAGTGAGTCAAAAGGCAAGAGGAGTAGCCATTCTTATGCCATTCCTCACTGGTTACAGTTAACTCTGACTGAAGGCATGCTTGTCAAAGTTACAGAAGGCATCAACACCTTGGACTGCACAGAGTAGCCTGAAACTCCTGGCTATCAAAACCATGACCAAATCTGCCCGAGGGAATAAAAAGAACTATGCAGGTAGAGATGGGCACGACTTGAAAATTTTTTTTTCCGAGTTGTCGTTAGTCGGGCCGGTTCCGTTTCGGGTCGTTTCCATTTTTCGCGAAAATTCACAAAAATTAGTCGGTTCGTTTTTTGTTTTTCGTTGTCGTTAGTACTGGTTTTTTGGGGGGGCTCCTGGAGGCACCTCTGTGGGGTGGGTGCCTCCTCTGGCCCGCTATAAAGGGAAAGTGGGCTCCTGGAGGCACCCGTGGGTGCCTCCTATCCTCACCCACTAGGAAGGGGAAGCAGGCTCCAAGAGACCCCTCTACATGGGGGTCTCCCCTCCTCACCTGCTGCTGCTGCAAAATGGTATGCAATAGCCATATGGATATTGCATACCAGTTGTGCAAATGTGCAGACAGTGACTGTGAAGACTAGTGGATGGCACTGAACCCAGAGCCATAGGTGAGATGCCTAACTAAGGCTCTCGCAACACCATGTGTCACAGAAGGGAATTGTACTTGCGTGTAGTGCAATGCAAGTACATCTGGCTTAGGGTTAAGGTGGGTTAGGGTTAGGGCTAGGGTTAGGCTAGTGACGGGTAAGGTTACGGTGGGCTAGTGGGTTGCACCTCTGGGTGCCTCTCTGACCCACTAAGAAGACAGTCTGTGACGTATGGGTACAGAGTCAAGGGTTAGGGTTAGGGTTAGGGGGCTAGGGCAGGTTTTAGGGGGCTTTTTGGCACATCCCAGAAGTCTCCATGGCCAAGTGGCCATGCAATTGGTGGGATGGCTCCAAAAATTTGCATGGTCGTCCACTCCCACATGGCTGGCCACTCGGCCAGCCCATCATTGCGCAGGTGTAAATAAAATAAAATAAAATAAAATAAAATCAATGGAGGACAGAGGAGGAGAGGAGAGACATTTTGTTGCAAGAAAAAACCCACTGCTACTGTGAAAAATCTGGCAGTTTATAAATTTTCGCGTGTTTCTGTTGTGCTTGTGTGTTTTTGGACCACGATTTCAAAAACAATATTGCCTTCGCCACCCCATTTTGGATCCCCCGCCCGCACCGCATGGCATGGCGACTCGAGTCCGGCTGCCCAAGACGGAGGGGGGGGGAAGCGGGACCCCCCTCCAGAAACCACCCCTCCGGTAGGTGCCCTGCGCCCTTAGTCAAGCAGGCATTTTTCCGCCTGCTTTTTTGGCCCGGGAATGGGTGGGGGGAGAGTTTAAAAGTTTTTTCCTGTGCCGTCCGTGCCGCTTGCTTGCGCTTTAATTGCAGCGGCCGGCGAGACTGGGCTTTTTGCTGGCTGCCTGCGAGCCTGCGGCGAGTCCCACCAGAGCAGCCCAGGACGGGGGATGGGGGGGAGGCTGGGGACCTCCAGAAACAACCCCTCTGGTAGGTGCCCTGAGGCACGGCAGGCATTTTTCCGCCTGCTTTTCGGCCGGGAACCGCGTTTTTTTCACTTTTAAAAACTTTTTTCTGTGCCGCGTGGCATCGCGCGATCGCGCGATGCAAGGAACAAGCACGACAAATCAGACCAAAATTGTTCGTTCGTCGGTTCGAGCTCGAAGTCTGGCAGAGTAATTCCCGTTACCGTTTCCGTAGAGTAACGGAAACGAGTAACGGAAACGGAAACGGGAATACCGCTAAGTCGTGCCCATCTCTATATGCAGGATATCTAAAAGAGCACTCATTACTGATATCAAGCAAGGATGTCATGTGGATTTTAAAGAAAACAGTGATGCCATATTTCAGGACCTGGTTCTTAGAGTGGTGCAAATGCCATTTTCCTTTCTTTTAAGCTGACAGTTTCCTGGGCTGAATACATTTCACCCATTTCAATGGACTAGGAACTCCGTTGCAAGTTCCTGCGATCCTCTTCATTCATCAGACCTTTTCGCCTAATTCCTTTAATTCTTTCTCACCACTGTCTGATTACTTCAGAAAAACAGGTTTAACAAGATTGTTTATACACACTCGGAGCTTTGCTTTACAGGCACTAATTAATTCCCTGCAGTTCTTTGCAGGCCTAGTAACTCCCAGGCTGGCTTCTTGTATCTTTCCCTCAGCATGTTCACATGTGCATTAAGCAGCAGTTAAGTATTAAAAATGTACAATGGAAACAAGGTATTCCTGGAAGTGGGGGGGAAATAACTGAGGAAGATGAACAAAAATTTCTCTGAAAAAATAAGCAAGGGTGATTTTTTTAAAACTTTAAGAGTACCTTACCACTAGTTAACGTCAGGTTTGCTAATGACATATTATTCTTGAAGATAAATTAGTTGAGTTATTTTTGTATAATTCTTCATTTAGAATGAAGCTAATTAATGAGGTGAAATAAGCAATAGTGTCTACCCCAAGTATTAAAATCCCTATGAAAAAGTTTACAGTTTAATTAAAGGATCCTCGACCTGTTCCCTGCCAAGCACTGCTGGGAAGTAGGGCTTCTCCAAGCACGTGCTTTACTAGACATAATTAGAAGCTGTAATAGAAATATGAAGGTGACCCTCTCCTCACCACCCAGCCACTGAAGAAACTTTAATTAAAATTTTAAATTAATTATTTGGAACCAGTGTGCACTTTCTGTTGTTGAGGTGATACTCTGCCAGCTCAAATATCACATGGGAAGTTCTATGCTTGATTCCCTCCCCCTTGCACAGAGCCCGAGGGTGGACTGACAACCACCTCACAGTGAAAGGTCTGAGAGTGCTCCTTCGGTTCCTACATCCCCCCTTGTGGCTCATGAGGGACATAGTTCATAGGAAGAGGTGGCTTCCTTTGAGCAGCGACCCAGGATAAGCTTCTCCCCTCCCTTCAGTGAAAATAACTGTCAGGTCGTAAGGGAAGGGAAGGTATGCCATTTGTGTAGAGTCTACCTAGACAGAATTGCTGGGTGCTGACATGGGATACTTATCAATTTGGTGCCATATGTCAGAACTGTACACTGCTGGATCAGTGGTTCCTAAGGCTGGGTCTCCAGGTGGTCTTGGAGTAAAGCTCCCAGATGTCTTCACCACCAGCTGTGTTGTAGTCCAAGAACATCTGGGGACACAAGGCTGGGAACCACTGTTAGATGATCCCACTTCTGCTACTAGCTTTCATGTCTGTCAGTAACATTAGCCCCCTTCTTCTAAATAGAGCAACAATTTCAGTATCCTACACATCCTTGTGAGCCAGGGTGCTTATTAGAGATGGGCATGAAATGAATTTTTAATTCATTTCATTATTCATTATTCCCTTCGTTACAGAATGAAACGAATAATGAAACGAAGCAGAAATTTCCGTTTTGTTCACTTAGTTTTTCGTTTCCACATAGGAATGCATTGAAGCAATTCCAATGTGGGGGAAACCGTAGGCTTTCCCCCCCACCAAAGCCACCACTGATCAGCTGTAGCACGGGGCTTCAGCGGCAAAAAAAGTTTTAAAAACCCACCCTTTCCCCCAACTGATTGGGCACGATCAGGTGGGGGATTTTTTAAAAAACAGTGTGCCGACCGAGCCCATGGGCCAGCTGGTTGGAGTTATAAGAACAAAAAAAGTGCCATCTGGGCCTGCGGGCCCGCTGGTCGGCGCAATAACAAAAAAATGCCCCGACCCGGCCTGCAGGCCAGCTGGTCAGTGCGAGTAAAAAAATAAAAATAAATAAATGTGCCGACCTGGCCAATGGGCCAGCTGGTCGGCGCAAGTTAAAAAAATAAATGCGCCAACCTGGCCCTGGGCCAGCTGGTCTGCACGAGTTAAAAAGATATTTTAAAAAATGAAAAATGAAACAAAAACAATTAAAAAATAAACAAAAAATGAAATGCCATCTTGGCGTTTCGTGCCCATCTCTAGTGCCTATTGCCAAGGGAACGTCCATTGCAGTTGTATCTATCCTGTGGTGGGCTGGTAACATTACAAGCTCCACATCATGAGTGAGTCAAATCAACAGTCTAGGACAGTGATGGCGAACCTATGGCACGGGTGCCAAAGGTAGCATTCGGAGCCCTTTCTGTGGGCACCCAGCATTGCCCCTTCATAGCCACCTTTATACAGGTTAATTTACTGTATTGGCACTTTGCAAAAAAAAAATAGTGGGTTTTGAATTGTAGTTTGGGCACTCGGTCTCTAAAAGGTTCGCCATCACTGTTCTAGGATGTATGTGGCTAGCTGGAATGAGAAGGAGCATTACTTTCTTTCTTCCTGGTCCAGAACACCTTGCTCTATCAAGGCAGGTTGAAAAGAACAATACTGTGAGGGTCCTATATGTATCAATTAAATCAAGAGCAGGAGGCAACCTGGTGCATGATAGATGGATTGCACTAAAGCCTACACAACCTCTAGATATCATGGTCAGTGTTTGGGGAATAGTGTTTTTGTGGTCCAAAATCTATTGCCTACCTCTGGCCTAAGTAAAGCATTATAGAAACTGAGTAGGTAACTGAAAAGGTTGAAAAGGACTTCTCATGCCAACCCTTCATGGAAGTCTTTATTAGGACTCTTCAAACTGATTTGAATAATGTATTCTGCCTTGATGGGAATTCTGCATAAATGCTAATCAATATACCAGTTTAGTAAGTAAAGGAATAAAACCATGCCCGCAATTATTACCTGAGAGTGTAGCAATCCATCCTTCCGATGCCTATTGTTTGTTGCTAAGAGCATGCTTAGTGTGTAGTATTTCAAAGCACATTTCCATGCTATTACTAAGGATGCACTCTTAAAAATGTCCTTCAGCTTGATGCAGGGAAATAGGCGAACCAGGTAGGTGAGAGGGTCTGCGTGGAGCTTGCTGTTTACAGCCTTGTTTTGACATGATGGGGAGGTGTTGCAATAGTTCTTACAGGGCCATCTGTTACATGTTTACTCAGATGTACATTCCACTGTGGTTAGAGGAGGTGATTCACAGATGACTGTGCAAAGAGTTGCAGCTGTCCAGTATTATCTTAATACAACTCTGCTTACGAGTTAGCCCCAGTGAATGGGGCCTGTTGCTAGATAGATAGATGTATGTGTAGTACAATTACTGTCTTCATAAGACACCTGTTCTAAAGAAAGGTAGGGAAACCAGGTGTTTCTCAAATGAATGATTTAACTTCTAAATAATACTTTCAATAAATCATTTCAACAATGTTTACACTCTCTAAACTTCAATAAATGGTTTCACTTTCTGTCTATAACAACTGATTTTAAACTGTTTTTAAATTGAGGGATCCAGCGAGAGAATATTATCAAAAAGTAGTTGAATATATAACTACAAAGCACAAAAGGAACAAAAACTACAAAATAGAATTTGGAAGTGGCAGTAACATTCAAGATCAAGTGTGAGAAAAGCCTATGCAGAGTTAAAGCCTGATAGAACAGAACAGTTTTTATTGCATGTAAAAAACAAAAGAAGACATAAGAACATAAGAATACAAGAAGAGCCATGCTGGATCAGGCCAAAGGCCCATCTAGTTCAGCTTCCTGTATCTCACAGTGACCCCACCAGATGCGTTTGGGAGCGCATGAGACTAGATATCTGTCTCCTGATACCACTCCCCTGCATCTGGTCCTTGAAATACTCCGGTTTTAAGCCTCGTGGTTTGTAACCTGTGAAGGAAGGGACAAGGAAGGGATGTGTGTTACTTCCCTGGAAGGGGGCAGTGCCACAATTTAAGATCTGCTGGCAGACTGGCTCCTGCTTGAGTACCAATTACTAGTCTAGACATCAGAAACTGGTTCATATGGAAGGAGGAGGTCTCTCAGGCTTCAGATATTTGGCCATAGGGAGCTATAGGTCTAAACAATATCCTTGAACTGTGTCTGGTGGAAAACTGGGAGCCCATAAAATTGCTCAGAATGATGTTATGATGTGACCTACAAAATGCACCTCTAAAAACATTCTGCCACTTGTCGTAGTTTGTAAACATCTTTCAAGGTCAGAAACAATATTGATAGTATTCCATTACTGTACTGTAAGATACCTTTTCCTCTTAAGATCTTCTTCCCCCAAGGAGTCAGTCAGTGGTGGCCACAACGTCTGTCTTGTATTGCAGGCCCTCAGACGCAACTCCGACTCAGAACTTGTTTTTAATAGGAACTTGGACTTGGGAATCTCTCCCCCCCGTGGGCAGTCTTTGATGGTTTGGCCTAAAAAATTGGGCTAGATTGTTCCATTTCCAGTTCTTTGGGTGTGCTGGTCTACACTTCTGTCATATCTGTGTTGTGCATCTGTCTTTATGGTTTATTTCATTTACGTTTCACAATAATTAAAATGGTCTTACCTATATCTATTCATTTTCACTCTGCTTTTCTATATAGAAGGCATTGAAGTCCATCTACAATCATGCTAACTAGGAAATACAGCCCACTGGACTGGATGCACATAGTTTTGGAGCTCAGTCTTATTATATGATTATTGGGAGAAGATTTCCTTACACACTTTTCCAAAATAGAGGGCACTGTGGATCGTTCTCATTTCAGATTACGATCTATTTCCCCCCATTCATTATTTTTGTTCTGATCCAGAAATGTACAAATGCATACAAATACAGTACATGAACAGACACAAGTTAAAAAATGGTTCAGTCCACCTCCAAAACAGTGGATTGGATGACTGGCCCTGATCTATAGGGCAAATATTTACATACAAATCAAATTGGGTGGTACTCACAAACTTCCAGTAATTATGGCAGTTGCGCACATTTCAGCACAACTATATGCAGGTCTATTAATAAAAAATTCTTACTGAATTAAATATGGCTTATTTGCAAGTTAAGTGTCTGTAGGATTACAGCCTAACGTATGTACAATTAAACTAGATGAACTTTCAAAAGACACACCAGTGCTTCGTAAATGGAGACTTTCTTGTGCTATTAGGGTTTGTGAAATAATCTTGCCCTTTCCTCTCTTCACAGATGATTTACTGGGCGTTAAAGAGATGGAAGAAATAGATCTTGGAAGCATTACAGTCAAAGACATAAATAACAAATGAAGAAATGTTGCAAAGATTTGATTTTTACAATCATACACAATCCTGCCACTTGATGTCGCCCTAACCTAAGCAAAATGTGTAAAATGGAAGTTCAGTCCTTTTTAACATGTGCTTTCATTTCCTATTTTAAAAAAGTGTCCCTCCAGCCAAATGAAGTTGCATTTATGGACTAGAATACCCAGAGTTCTTCAGCCAGCATGGTCATGAGAGGCTAGAAATCCAGGTTACTATAAGTGGTAAAAACACTTAACCCTTAATTCATACTTAAAAGGAAGCATTTGCTTAATGGAGGAAAATATAGATTGTGAGGTAGTTACACATACATGTACAAAACTTGCATCAGATATGTTTTATGGAAGGGAAAATGGGCTGATTCTTGTGACTTAATGACTGCTCAAGAGGTCCAGTATCTTTTTCTTTTTTCCTGTTGCAGAGCACAGCCTAGTAACCTAGTTAATTCATTTTATCTAGGGCAGCAGTCATTCAGTTTTATATTTCCTTCTTACATCTAAACACTGCCAGTGTTGTGGTTCTGTTTTCTTTTTGCTCTGATTTTCCATGAAGGGTGTAGCCAAAGCAACATATTGGCTGATGCACAAACAGCATCAGCTCCCTAACACGACACAAAACCCCACCACAAGTCTCTGTAGGGCATCCAGAGTTCTTTATCAACCTTTTGCTTGTGCCCACATAATGAGAATCTTGTGCTGGATGGCTGTGGCATGCTTGATGGTAGGAGGTCTTGTCCTAAAAGGTGATGTCAATGATTTGCTGTGCGATTTGCAGCCTCAGCTTTCATTATCACTAGATTGTCTCCGGGATCTATTGATCCATCAGTCTAAAATATTTTGACACCCCCCCTTTCTCATAAAAAAGGATCCAAGGCAACCGATATCATTAAAGAAGACATCATTGAAAGCTAAAAAACAATAAGCTGCTTGCATATTTAAAAAAGAATTAAATATATTTTATATTTAAAATATTAGATAAAACATTATGAAACAGTTTTAAAAGGAACAAGCATACAAAAATACAAGCCATCTGCACACACACACACACACACACACACACACACACACACACACACACACACACACACACACACACACACACACACACACAGCTTCATCAGTCTGAGGAAAGCTAGTTGCGAGTCCTCCATTTTATAGTTCACTTTGACCTCATGTCACCCTGGTCTGAAATAGGCTCATAAGATGGACAATAGCCTGAATAGGCGCATTAGGTGGACAATAGTTTCAATAGGCCCATTAGGTGGACAATGTCCCACCTTTATAACCTTCCTAACACCCATAAAGTATGAGTCCTTAGCCATGGCCTTGTTGGTGGAGGTGTGAAGTATTCTTGATTTGTCTAGGAATTGTTGAAATGGTTGCTTGTTAAGTAGCAGACAGGTTGTGCCTGAGCCCCCCCACCTCTGTTCAGAGAGAGGTAGTAATATATGAATTGCTTCCTTGATCCCTCTCTCAAACCACCTATCCTCTCTGTCTAATATGTGCACATCCTCATCTTTGAGAGAGTGCCCTTTGTCCTTCAAATGGAGGTGTACTGCTGATGCTGGTCCTGAGCTGTTGCCCCTCCTATGTTGGGCCACCCTCCTGTTTAATGGCTGTTTAGTTTCTCCAGTGTAGAGGTCTGCACACTCCTCACTGCATTGGACCGCATATACTATATTGCTCCTTTTGGTGTTGGGTCCTTTTGGTGGAGGAGTTTCTGCCTTATTGTGTGTGGGTTTGAAGTAAATTGGGATGTGGTGTTTGCCAAAAACCCTTTTAAGGTTTTCAAACGCTCCAGCCATGTAGGGAATAACCAGGTTTTTCTGTTGGCTCTGGATCTCAGGCTGATCCATTGTTCTTCTGGGTTGGCACACTGCTTTGCTGAAGACCCACTTTGGATATCCACAGGCCTTAAGTGTTGTCCTCAGGTGCCTCTCTTATAGTTTAGGATGACAACTCCCTGATTGACCCAGCCGTTGCCCATAGTGGCCGGAAAATGTGGGGCACAGAACGGTAAACTTCCTAAAATGCATTTTTTCTAATATTGCCTTAAGTTGGAATTGATGGAGCACAGTTACTATTAAGGCAAGAAAAGGAAATTTTTCTGAGCTGTGAAAAATCCCTCGGGAAGCTTCTCTTTCTAATTGTAATCATGACAATAAATGTTTCAACCTCTTTCCCGCTGTGTTGATAGCACGGTAGAACATATAAGAGCATTGCTCTAGGAACGTTCTTCTCTGTTTTCTTCTCTTAGGGCGTTTATACACGACCCCTAAACTCCGGGGCAAATGGCTCCCAGCTCCGGAGCTTAAAAATGTTTACCCACCAGCTCCGGAGTTTACAGGAAATTAGGTGCGACCATGCCCACTTTAGCGCATCCCAGCGCACCTTTCAAGTACCTGCTCTTCCGTCCTGAAAATTCCTTGATGCGGTGTAAAGATGGTGAGTGCGGGGCTCTCCTCGCTTCTGTTTGTTGTTTTTTTGGCTCCCGCCCCTTTAAGAGCTACTTTACAGACACAGGAATCTTGCCAGCAAGAGCGAGAGCCAGAACGAGAGCCAGAACGGAGGTGAGGCACGATCTTTTCTTCCTTTTTTTTTCTCCCTCCCCTCACGCAGCCAGCAGCCAGGAAGTGCGGAGGGGTGGGGAAGCAGGAAGAGTGACAAGCCCCTAAGATCTCTGGTCTGAATTTAAGTGGCCAGCAGATCTTAGGGGTCGTGTAAAAGCGCCCAGAGTTTCAAGAGTGCCTCTTGCAAGGAATTTAGGTGTGTTTCTCCGCCACAAGGATTGGTACTAAGGCAATTTTTGGAGGCTCATTTTAGAGTGTCAGTCAAACTGCAGTAATAAGCACAAGTCTGGAGGCTACAATAATCTATAGACTTCTCACAGCAAGTGACCATATAAGATTACATAACAATTTCCCTAGGGTGTTCTAAAATTGACTTATTAACCAATATTCAAGGTAATGGCAGACTCAGATGACTGAGATCTAGGGATTCCTTAATCAGGGTATAAGGTTTAAGACATTGGTTTAAACAGAGACTAATTTGAGGATAATCAGGGGAAGCATTGTGGTTTTATTGTGAGATACGTACTAAAAATGTGTGGGGAAAGGTGAGATTCTTCTGTGGCGAGAACAAAAGGCTGAAAAACCTAGGAAGTTTCCAAAGTACGAATGAGAGATGCTGGATGGCCCTGGTGCCACCAGTTGAAAGAAACACTATGTAGTTATTCTGTCTCTTGTTTCTAAGTGTATTTTTGTGGGAAGGATCAAGAAGAAGCAATGGGGAAAACGGTAGCGCTACAAGTGAAAGATGGTGAAATTTGGGCTTCCTGTAAATTCCAAGGAGGCAGAGGGAGTGCACAACAGCCTATTTCAGAAACATGTCCCTCTGCTTCAGAAGTCTGAGGTCTTTCAGAAAGAAATAATAATAATAATAATAATAATAATAATAATAATAATAATAATAATAATAATAATAATAATAATAATAATAATAATAAATTTGTTCTGATGCAGTTAAGGCTAGAATAGAAAAATCAGCTGAGTCCCCCACATGTAGACTCTGTAAAGAGGCAGATGAAACTATCGACCATATATTGAGTTGTTGCAAGAAAATTGCTCAGACTGATTACAAACAGCATCATAATGTAGTGGCTCAAATGGTCCACTGGAATTTGTGTCAGAACTATCATCTGCCCATAGCAAAGAACTGGTGGGACCATAAGCCTGAAAAAGTGACTGAAAATGAGCATGCAAAATTACTTTGGGACTTCTGAATACAGACAGACAGGATTTGGGAGCATAATACCCCAGATATTGTGATTGTGGAGAAGAAAAAAGTGTGGATCATTGATGTTGCCCTACCAGGTGGTACTAGAATCACTGAGAAACAATTTGAAAAATTACCCGCTATCAGGATCTGAAAATTGAACTTCAGAGACTCTGGCATAAACTGGTACAGGTGGTCCCAGTGGTCATCGGCACACTGGGTGCAGTGCCTAAAGAGCTAAGCAAGTATTTAGAAGAAATTGGAGTTGACAAAGTCACCATCAGTCAGCTGCAGAAAGCCACCTTACTGGGATCTGCTCGCATAATTTGCCGATATATCACATAGTCCTAAATGCTTGGGAAGCGTTCGACTAGTGATTTGTAATACAAAATCCAGCGTAGTTAGCTGTGTGGTTAATAATAATAATAATAATAATAATAATAATAATAATAATAATAATAATAATAATAATAATAATAATAATAATAATAATAATAAAGTTATTAAAGTGTTAGCTCTGCTATAATGATATATCACCCTATGGAAACACTGGGGAATGCTAACAGTGTAGCAGACCCTTTCCTTGGTATATACTGTACAGTACTTTCATTCCAGATGGCCAGTTATATCAAACATGGTATTTTAAGCTGTCATTATGGCATGGCTAGCCTTCCACCATCATCAGTTTGAAGAGATTAGATGCTTACCTGCCTACAGGAACTGAAGTCTGCCTAGTGGGTGCATAGGCAAAAGGCAGATCTTGGAAAATTTCATTATTTCAGACTTTCAGTCTTGCTGGCTGGAGGATTTTGGGAATTGTAGTTTAAAAACTGATTTTCCAGGCGCTGGCATCTGCTATATACACACTGTCCTTACCAAAGCTGCATGTGCTTCCCAGGGCCTACTAATCTAAGTGCTAATCATGAAGCAGCTGATGCACCCATGAGATGTAAGAATGGCAAGATATTAAGCCAACAACATACAGTATTTAGTAGTTTTCAATGCACATAGGCAGTGATGCTTCAGCATGACCACCCAGGAGAATGCAGTGGCAGATATAGAAACCAGAAAGAAACCCTCACCCTTAGCTGGCCTGAAGGTAGAACCTGGGAGAGGGGTTCCTTCATTCATCCTTTCTCCCCTTCTTGGGTCTGGAAATGCTCCTAGAGAGTATCCATGGGCCTTTTTACACGACCCCTAAGATCCGCTGGCCACTTAAATTCGGACCAGAGATCTTAGGGGTTCCTCGCTCTTCCTCTGTCCCCACCCCCCTCCGCACTTCCTGGTTGCTGGCTGCCTGAGGGACGGAGAAAAAAGAAAGAAAAGAATGCCGGTTTACCTCCGTTTTGTTCCCGGCAGCATAATACTGATCTCTTAAAGGGGCGGGGTGCAAAAAAAGAACAAACAGAAGCCAGGAGAGCCCCGCACTCACTATCCTTGCACCAGATCAAATATTTGTCTCATCCAAAAAGCAGGTACAAGAAAAATGCAGTTTGATCGCGCTAAGTGGGCGGGGTCGCACTTAATTGTCTGCAAAGTCCGGAGCTGGGGGGTAAACATTTTAAAGGTCCGGACCTTGCAGCCATTTGCGGCGGAGCTTAGGGGTCGTGTATAAACGCCCCATGTTGGCTGGATAATTTTGGGGGTGGTAGTCCAAAAATTTAATGTTTCCAGAATTTCTGATTATGCACATTTATTATGCACACAGGATAATCTGCTGAAACTGATGGCTTTACTACACATCTATGTGGGAGACAGATTGATTACACTCGTGGAACTTAATTCTGAATACAGTTTTTGGGTTGTGTTATCAATATGTTAATGCTGTGGTGACCATATGATTAAAAATGAATGGCTTTTGCAAGGTTTTTCCTTTAAGGACTATTCTTCCCTGTCTTGTTTTTCTTGTATAAAGCTGAAAATACTGGGCACTGGGCAGCATCAATTTTTGGCTAAAAAGATAGCTATTTTACTTTTTTCTCTAAGAAAATTTGCAGCAAAATTGAAAAAGAATGACCAGCTTATTAGCAAGAGTCTTAGTGATACCAAATAAATTCATAGCAAGTTCAGTGGAGCTCATTGTTGCTTTACTTCTAACTCTGAAGCTCTAACTCAGCATTAACAGAGCTTATCTTTAGCCAGATAACATACAAAGCCTCTCTCTTTACATTAGAAGTCCAAGCAACCTTACTGAGATGTGTTATTATGTCTTCTAGCCAGTTTAGAGCTGGAATTGTCCGTTTCGGTCTCTTAACCTTGTAAACTATCATTTTTTTGTTCTCCAAGGTTCATTCTGCATCTGTTTCTTTTCATTGCTCCTTCTAGCATAGATATAATAAGAGGACAAGCATTCTTTTCCTTTGAATGGAAGCTCAGCTTGTCCATATCCACACCCATTGATGGTTGTGTTCATGGAGGTGGGTCTGGGTGATAGGCAGAGTCAATGGCAAAAAATGGTGTTTCATACATGAAGGAAGGCAGGTGAGCAAATATTCACGCATGCCCATGGACACCCATCCATTCATTCAGACTCAGCCTATCTGTTCGTTCATTCTACAGTTAAGCTGAGACAGAAAAAATTGCCTTGTTCCAAACTATGAATGTTCTCATCTGCAGTTTCTCCCCTTTAAATGTGAATCTAGGAGGAAAATGTGGTTGTGGTTCTGATCTTCAGCTTTAGGGAAAAGTGGGGAAGGGGTAGTGGGCAGCCTGAGTCTAGGGTGATACATGATCCTACGTGCCCTAATGGACCAGCTTTGTACCACCCACACCCTTTGCATTTGAGCTCATATATCACTTTCCCTGCAAACAACAGGGAAAGTTGAACATGTCATTATCAATTCATTGACTTATCCAAGGTGGGAGGTCCTATCACCACAATCACCTTGATCAGCACCTTTGTAAAAACAATTATTTGGCAATTATGTTTTCACTATCCCTGTGGCCTGCAACGCTGCAGTTGTAATGTTTCATAAATCAGCATGGAGGGAGAAGGCTTTCTTGTCATAGCCAATATTAATGACAAATGAGAAATTGGTGGGACCTGTTCATTTCATTATACACACACAGAAAAACACACACTCACACACACACATACAGTGGACCCTCCTATAACAAACGGTTTGTATAACATAAAATCTGACTCTGAATAAAAAATTATTATTATTATTATTATTATTATTATTATTATTATTATTATTATTATTATTATTATTATTATTATTATTATTAATCATCTGTATAACATAAAAAATCCAGAGATAGGGGAAATTTGCTGTAGTTCTCTCAATGGCTTATTTCCGTGTATAGGACAAACCTAGCTTTTTAGTCTAACAGTTTTAGTAAAAAGTCTAGTTTTACACATGAAAAAAACAGTGTTTTATGCTTGCACTCAGCATTTATATCATCTAAAATATCTCTACTATATACTCAGTCATTAAACCTGAGTAAAAAGGTTTGTCACAGAAAGAAAAATTTTGATGCAGTGCGTCAGTTCTGGTACATGACACTCTTCATGAACAACAAATTGGTAAGCCAGTATTGCTCTATTGTTGAATTATTTTCACCATAGTTTTTAGAATCCATGACTTAGAACTGCCCTACTTTGTGTGTTTATGTGCATGTGTGTAGTGGAGAAAGTCTCTTATGTGTAGAACAAAACAGTACAACTTGTGATTGCTAGTCATACATGATTGATCCATAGGGTGCAGTGTCTAGTAGTGCAAACCACCTTGATAAGTTGTGCAAACCTGCATTTTGTATTAGAGTAGCATAAGGTGCTAAATGAAACAGGGTCAAGTACAGTTAGGGTCAACCAGAATGTGAATTGGAATGAAAGGAGAAGAAAGGTAAGTGCTTAAGGAAACACAGAAGAGAGGCAAGGAGTGTGTGAGCAAGAAACAATTTGAACTATTGTCTGAAACCAACTACTTCCACTGCTGTGCATATTGTATGTAATGAGAGTGGACATTTTGCCCAGTTCTGCCAGGCCAATTTGCTGTCTTAAGACTGTGGCAGAGATGGGAACTGATTGCAGCTTTTCAAGATGTCAATAAATGTCTAAGGAAGTCACTGGAAATATGATGCTTCCTTGTGGAGGCATTTTGTGTTGCTGGATGTCATGCAGCATAACACACAAAAGCTTTTCTGTTATCCTTGAATAAAAAAGACCCTATATTTTCAACTGCCAAAGCCTTCAAAACCATTAGTGGCTACATGTACCTTAATTCATTCTACTGGCATTGTTTCATCTCTGTCACTGTGTGCTGTATTCAAAAGGACAGGAGGGGAATTATCTGGATTAGACAACAGGGACAGACAACAGTAACTACAGTACAGTGGTACCTTGTATAAAGGAATTAATTCGTTCCAAATGAAATTATGTTCAGCAAAATTTCCTTTATACAAATTTCCCATAGGAATGCATTGAAAATGGAGTAATCCCATTTTTATGTTGTACAGATTCTCCCCATAGGCGATTATGTTAAGCAAATTTCCCCTATCTCCGGAATTTTTTATGCTGTACAGATTTTATGTTATACAAACTGTTTGTTATACAAGGGTCCACTGTATAAACAAAATGCCCCTTTGAATGTGAAAAGGGCGTGGGAGGAGTTGGCTAGACACAATCTATACAACATAAGTATCTTTTTAGAATAGCTCAGTGAAGCAAAATATCTATGATCTCCTATCCCACTTTCCCTAGTTCCTAGGTATTAATGTATTTCCATTTAGAGGTAATGGGACCTGTTTTCCAGGATAATGTATGAGATGAAATAGGTTGGGGATATAACTGGAGTGTAGTGTGCAGCGAGTCACATCGTTAGATTGCAGTCATACGTACACAATCACCTGTGCATGAAGTCCGATGAGCATATAAATGTTACTTGGGTAAATATACAGAAGACAGGACTGTATGTGATTTATGTCATCAAATGCCAAGATTGTTCACACCATGTAATGTTTATTGGTTTTTGTTTCTATTTTACGTTGCTTTCCCAGTCTGGTAACTAGGGCATGGAAAGTGAAGTAGCGAGTTAAAAATCTTACTAACAGCTTAAATCTAATCTTTGATACCATCTGGAGCACCCATTGACTCAGCTATTGAATACTGAGTCCATTTGGTATAAATTAAATTGATTTGGTGGCTTCAGTTTGGTTGGCAGGTCCTTAGTGTTTCCCATGCACAAGAGGAAAAAACAACACTGTTTCGTAAATGCTATCTCAATACTAATTTCACAACAGCCATCTGTGTTGAAACATACAGAAATATATATATATATATATATATATATATATATATATATATATATATATATATATATATATATATATATATAAATATATATATATATATACTATAGATTTTACTGTAGATTTTCCTCCTCTAAAATAAAGGCACCCAAGGCCATTAGCAAGAAATCCTCTGAATTACCTTTGCAAAAGGAACAGCTAAGCTGGTGTATCTTTGTCATACTCTCGCTTTAAGAACCTCAATTCCTAGAGTTGCTAGTCTGCCCAATGTGTGCTGAGGAAAGAGGGGAGGCTTACCTTCCTTCCTCGTCAGTCTCTTTGGTTTTTGTCTTGGGCAAGAGGAGAGAAGGTACACTTCTATGCAAAGTGCCTTGTTTGCTTCTGTTGAGTTCCATGTAAATATCCATGCCGATTATCTAACTAGCCATGGCTGCTGGTGTTTAGGAAGCTTCAACATCTTTCCCTCTAAAGAAGGGCCCACAGGGATTATTATTGCCCTGAGATGGGAGATGTCCAGTGAAATTCCTGCCAGAAACTGCAGCTGCCCATTCCTTCTCCATAAAACAGTATTTGGAGATATAGCTATACTAATCTATTTCAGTAAAAATCCAAATCCAATACAGATAAAACCAGAAAAGAGGTGCCAGAATACTTTTGTTTTTGTTGTCCCATAAAAGTTCCTTTCCTATTCTTTTGACAGCATTTTGGGAATAGCTTTGAAAACATATTTTTCTGAAATGTAATAGTGGGAATCCTCTTGTCAGCATGGCTGCTAGCACAAATGGATAAGGGAATTCTGGAAGCTGCAGTCCCAAAAGGTAACTCTTCCTATTTCTGATCTTCTCTATATGCTCCTTAGAATGCGGAATTAGCATTTTTGTCACCAACAACACAAGTTGGGATTTTCCAAGATTCACAATGTTGGCCTGAGGTTAATTCACTCGACAGTAGGCGCAACAGAAGTCAAGTTACAAAAAGGTTTTTCTCACTGTAAAACAGCATATTACCGGTAACTCAGTTTTTTGTAACTGTTAACATTTACTGGGTTCATAAAGCAATTCTTTCAGGGCAGTCTGCAGGGCCAGGTCAAATGATTTTGATACCTCTTGATAAGGATTTTGTATATTTCTCTTTGTTTTTGATTTACAGGGATTGCCTACAGAGATAATGGATATAAATCTTGCCAATTTTACTTCATTCCCTTCATTTGAGTAGTGGGTAAGTGTCAGCCCTGGAGCCAGACTATGCATACTAACAATTTAAATGAAAATTATTAAAATTGGCACACATTCCCCTTTCCTGGCCTGCTATAGTTTTAGATAAAGGTGAAATTGGCAGTCATCCTGAAATTGACATATTTTGGTCAGTTATCACCACCCTTTTTGGCCTTAACATAATGATAATTGTGTTATTGTTCGACAATCAGAGGAATAAACAGTAATTTAGGAGCTAATATTGTTGCTGAATGCTGAGTAATGGGGAGGTAACATAACCATTGACAAACATGCCACAAGCAACTAGATAAACTAGATAAAATAACAACACCTACCGGTATATCAGTTCACACTTTTGAGCTGCACAGAACACTGCAAATCATGAAACACAGAAACTTTGGGGGAGCTCTCAATGTCATTTGCCGGGAATCTTAAGCAGGTGAAGACGTCTGCTTGGAAATACCCTGAAGCAAATGGTGAGCCACTCACTGTATGAGACAGAATGCTGGACTGGATGGGCTGTGACCTGTTCCAGCAAGGCTGTTCTTAACCCTCAAGGAAGAAAATGGTATGCAAATCCATTATCTGGCTTCCCAGAACCAAAATGAGTAAGGCTGATATTTCATGTCATTCTCATCGCTGTTTGTGGTCCCGCTTGGGACCGGTGCAAAGTAATCTTACCGCACGTCCATTGCAGGATGAGGGGAGTTCATCCCGATTACGCCCCACTGAACTGCGATTTAAGCAGGATGAGAGATTCCCCTCCCTGGCCTCAGGAATCTGTTCGTCATGCTTCTCGTTCCGAGACAGAGCCCATGAAGTCACGCTTGTCACGGAACGAGTGGCAATAGGAGCAGAACCCATCTAGTGGCAGGAGCACACAGTGACATTCGCCAGTAAATTCCCTATGTAGTTAGCGATGCAGTGAATAGCTTTTAAAATAAAATGCATTGAAGTTTGCTCCGTAACGCATTGAAGGCAAGGCTTCAGAGAATCGAAACATTGAAAAACAGAAGGTCGGGCCAAAAAACCCCTGGAGAACGAAGGCATGGAATTTCACATCTCATTACATGGGAACAGGGACAGAACCGGAAGAAGACCACATGACCACAACGAACTTCCTCCTGGGACGAGAATGGATGTGAAGTAACCATCTGAGTGATGTCTGTTAGGAAAAGGCTAATGTGGAAACAACATATGCTTGAGAGACTGCATCACTTCAGCTCATTGGAGGAAATATATAAATGCTTATTATTTAACTAGTCATGCCTGCTGCCATAAATGTAACTACTAATAATTGAAAGATATGCACCCCTTGTGATAATCCTATTGCAAATATGATGTCTACTCAGAAACCCCAGTCCACCTTGTGATGGCTTACAGATAGCTACAAAGGAAACCAGTCAGAAGTCACCAGATGAAGATATATATTGGAGAAGAGAGACTGAGAGTGTTAAAGAGCTTGGTATATTTAAATGACTGTGGGGATGGGATGAGATATATTGTAGCAATACAGTAGTCCCCCGTCACATCGTGGCTCAATCATTGTGGTCCCAGAATATTGCAGAATGCTGGTCACATGTGCACGTGGACATGCCTTCCCCCTCACCTCACCTGGAGAACTGACCTGCCAGGTCATGCTGCATTCTCTCACCATTCAACACACACTCCTTACCTCTGAAAAGTTCCAGCCAGCTCGAGCTGCTTGCACAGACCTTTCTGCACCCTTCTAGCACCTCAAGAAGGAGTCCTGCTGGGTCACGCCACTCGTGCGCATCTTTCTGCACTCCCCATGACCTCTAGGAACTGACCTGCCAGTTTGGACTTCTTACACATGCCTTTCTGCATCTCCTCCGCGCCTCAATAACCTGACATGCCTGCTGGTGCTACTTGCCCACCGCTTTCTACACCCTCCCTGCCCCATTTGTGTATGCGTGTACACGCACATGCATGTGTGCATGTGTAGGCTGCAGTTGAGGACTGAAAGCAAGTTCTCCCTGTCCGTTCCATCCCCCGAGGTTCAGACTTTTTTCCTGTTTTAAATCTTCCTGGCAGAGGAACAACATACAACACAGGCACCGCAGAGTGAGGAGGAGGAGGAGGAGTGTGTGTGTGTTCATTCTGCAACAGTTCCATCCCACAGGAGGGTTTTTTCCTGTTTTAAATCTTCCTGGCAGAGGAAGAGTTGAAACAAACAAGAAATCTCAGAAGGGATGGAACGGACAGGGAGAACTTGCTTTCTGCCCTCCACTGCAGATTACACACGCACACACGCACACGCCCACCCACCCACCCACTAACAAATGGGGCAGGGATAGTGTAGAAAGGAGTGGGCAAGCAGCACTAGCAGGCATGTCAGTTTACAGAGGGCGGGGGAGATGCAGAAAGATGTGTGTAAGCCAGGGATGTCCAAACTTTTTGTAAGGAGGGCCAGATTTGGTGGCTGAGAATGTGTCGGGGGCCAGCTGCTCCCTAAACCTGCCCCCCTGCTACAAGCCCCCCCCACTGACCCATAAGCCACACCCACATGAAGGAAGGTGAGGACCAAGGGAGGGAGGAAGAAGAAGAAGGAAGGAAGGAAGGTGGGGACCAAGGGAAGCTGGGAGGGAGGGAGGAAGGTGTGGACCAAGGAAGGAGGGAAGGAAGGAAGGTGGAGACCAAGGAAGGAAGGTGGGGACCAAGGGAGGGAGGGAAATGGGGACCAAGGAAGGAAGGTGGGTGGGTGGGGACCAAGGGAGGGGGAGGGAGGAAGGAAGGAAGGTGTGGACCAAGGGAAAGGGAAGGAAGGAGTAAGGAAGGAAGGAAGGAAGGTGGAGACCAAGGAAGGAAGGAAGGAAGGAAGGAAGGAAGGAAGGAAGGAAGGAAGGAAGGAAGGAAGGAAGGAAGGAAGGAAGGTGGGGAACAAGGGAGGGGGGAGATGGGGACCAAGGAAGGAAGGTGGGTGGGTGGGGACCAAGAGAGAGGGGAGGAAGGAAGGAAGGAAGGTGGGGACCAAGGGAAGGAGAATAAGGAAGGAAGGAGGAAGGAAGGAAGGAAGGTGGAGACCAAGGAAGGAAGGAAGGAAGGAAGGAAGGAAGGAAAGAAGAAAGGAAGGAAGGTGGGGACCAAGGGAGGGAGGGAGGGAGGAAGGAAGGTGGGGACCAAGGAAGGAAGGGTGGGTGGGGACCAAGGGAGGGTTGGAGGGAGGGAGGGAGAGAGGAAGGAAGGTGGGGACCAGGGAGTGAGTGAGGGTGGGAGGGAGTTGGGGAACAAGGGAGGGAGGGAGGTGGGGACCAAGGAAGGAAGGAAGGAAGGAATGAAGGAAGGAAGTTGGGGACCAAGGGAGGGAGGGAGGGAGGGGGGAAAGGCCCTCAGCAGCGGCAGCAGATGCAGTTTCCCCCCACACCCCAAGCTCTTTAGTGGTGGTGGCGGCTCACCTGCCCATGCACCCCCAAGCTCTTTGGCGGAAACAGCAGCTCCCTGGCCCGCTCGCCTGCACCCCCCCAGCTCTTCATCAGCGGCGGCAGTGGCTCCCCAGACCCCCCACCTCAAGGTCCTTGGTGGTGGTGGCAGAGGTGGTTCATAACTTTAAAATCCTTTGTCCAAACTTCCCCAAATTTGGCATACAACAAAATCAGACTGTCCAATACAGCTGTGCCTAACTGTGTACTGATCTGAGCCTCTTTTGCCAAGTTATGATATTTTTTGCTTGGGCTGTCCCCATTTTTAAAATTGCCTTGAAGGATGCTGATTTGCTCTGCTGCACAATAACAGCTATCAGTCATGTATGTAGCCTTATCCTTCATGATTCACCACTCTGTGGTTTCATACATCACTGCTTCATCTTAACCTCTGTGCACCATCCTGTTGGCTTTGTTTCTTTGCTCCCTATACTAGCGCTAAAATAATTCCAGTTCTTCCTTTTTAAAAAATTATCTTTTCTGTTGGGAATTTTAAAATGTGGCCATCATTTTCATTCTAATTGTATCAGTAGCCATTCTAATATGACATGAAACATGAACATGCATATTAGAGATGGGCATGGAACGAACATTTTTTCGTTTCCGTTACCGTTTGTCGTTTCCGTTACGTAACGAAACGACAAATGAAAATTGTGATGAAAATGAAACGAAACGAACAGAACCATGAAAATTGTGGTCGTTACATTTCATTTCCGTTAATGGCGATGCGCAATGAAATGAGCTGTTTTAAATGTTAAAAAACGCCCTGGACATCCGTAAAAACGCAGCGATAATTATTTATATTGTCTGATAATACCTACCAGGGGAGTTGGGGTCCTTAAAACGTTTGTTTTTGTCTTCTCCCATCACAATGTATTTTTCTTTTCCCTTTAAAATGGATTTCGCCACCAGCCACAAAATGGAGGCAAGCCATGTGATGTGGGATCATGTTCAACCAATAGCATGCCCAGGTTGCAGACTGGGCGGGCAGGTCTGGCAGCCACAGAGGGCATAAAAAGCTCTGGCAGCCCCTGTCCTCCTTGCAGTCTCTGGTGGGAGTTAGGGTGGGATTGCTGTCTCTGTGACTCTAGCTTCAGTCCTGCAGCCTCCCTGTGTGCGTGCGTGCTGTGTACCTCTTGGTGAGTACCCTCCCCTGCCCCGCAGTACAGTCACTCTGTGGCTGCCTTGCACCCGGGGCAACGCCCGCCGCTGCCTTTGCAGTCTCCCTGCGTACCTAGTCTATATTGTGTCTCTGCCAGCATCCTTTTTTTTTAGCGTTTTCCCTCTGGTCTGGGGCGTTGGGGGATGCCTGCGCATGGAAATGCTTTAAAAATGGCGCAAAAAGCGAGTAGAAACGACAAACGAAAAAACGAAAAACGGTAACAAAATTTTTCAAAAATTCCCGACAAACGGAAGCGAACCGAAACAGACCTCTCAACGACAAACAAAAAACCGAAACACAATTTTTCTGTTTTGTGCCCATCTCTAATGCATATAGGAGCTGTTTTAGAAAGTCCAACTTACAGTTTAGTTTACACAAAAAGTGACAGCTTGTAACCGACAGGGAAGGCTAGGAGGTACAGAAATGCCATCTTCTAGGCTGTAGTTCTGCCTAAAGGCATGCACAATCATATTATGCAGCAGCCTGCTGATAAAGAAGGGCACCAGAAACTTTCCACAATGGCTGCATTTTGCTTGGCACAATGTTTTTCTTTTTACCCCTTTCCTTTCATGTCAAGATAACTGTATAGAGGCCACACTGCAATTAAGAAACAGCAGCAGGAACATGTTACTCAGAGTGCAGGTAAATGGTCAAAGACTGCAGGACCTTCTCCATAAAATTTGAAATAATTTTTCACTGACCACTTGGTGGAACGGTTGCTTTGAATTGGTCCAGAGCTTTTGTGTGTGTGTGTGTGTGTGTGTGTGTGTGTGTGTGTGTGTGTTTGGTTTGGTTTTGGTTTTGGTTCCCCCCCTCCCAAAGTGGCTTTTTGTCACTGCTGCTAGGAAGCGTCTACTTTTTCAAGTGGGAACATGAGTGGCCATTTTCCTATGCGGTTAGTTGTGAAATGTTCTTGTAAAGATGTGTGTGTGTGTGTGTGTGTGTGTGTGTGTGTGTGTGTGTGTGTGTGTGTGTTGCCCAGCTACACAGCAAGGTGTAAGGAACCGCAAATATTGTTTCTATGAAGGAACGACAAAGAAGGGGATGCTTGCAGCTGAAATTAGAAAACAGGCTGCCTTTTCTCTTCTACAGTATTTATGAATATAATCACAGGGCAGGTAGAGCAACAGCTATGTATGAGGAAGGAGTGGACAAGAGCAAAATATAAAACTCTTTGACCCTAATTCCCTCTCATCCACAACACAAGAGAGTTTGCTGATTGTATTTTGGCACAAGTTGTGGAAAATGTAGAAAGAACGATAAATCATTTCATGTTATTTTCTAATAGGAAGGTTTCCTTGTATACACATGACAAAACTTCTGCTGATTTTGGTAACCAGTACAGCTTATATTTGTCTTAATTGACTCATGCATTTTTGGTAAGTGGTAGGCCATTCCTAGTGAGACATTGCTAAGGAATAAATTATAAAATTTAAGTAGAATACAATATTATACACCCCAATACCCTCTTGTTTGGTTCTGTGAAGCTCTATTGAACTTTGCTATTTTTTTTAAACAGATGACACTACCTTGGAGTTAGTGCTATCATTTCTAGATTTCTTTAGTAAAAGCATGGAATCATCAGCAACATATTAATTGACTCCTAAAGCACACAAGTACTGAGCAGCATATAGGGCTATAGGAAGAAAAACATGTGTAGGGATTTAAGGATTTTTAACAGCTTACCGTCCAGTGATGTTTCACTTGGATTATTCTTGCCAGCTATGCAGCCTAACAAACTGTTTTATCTTTCTTCTTTAGTGTGTCCAGCTGCTTAACCACCAGTGAGGTGTTTCTGACATCATAATCAATTACGTGATGTCATATAAGATGATGGCAGGAGCTCTAGATTATTCATGGGGGGGGGTCAAAGAAGGGAAAATTGTTGCATCTGATTAATTCAGATTATTAAATACCTTCCTGGTATATTTGGAAATCATGACTGCAGCATAAACCCAGGGATAAAAAGAGTAGGATTAAAATGTAAGATTTGGGGTTTAATAAGTTTGCTCCTTTATCAGTCATTTGAAGAAGCAATGTGGCATTTCCTTGTTCTAATTAATTGTCCAGTGGCAGGGATAACACCACTTGATATGGGAAGAGGGAGATGAGGGATATTACATATCTCATTCCCCTGTGTGAGTGGCCCCATCTTGATTCAAAACTGTGGCACACTGAAGAACTTATCCTGGTACCTCACAGCATTTGCTGCAAAACGTATTTCCACAGAAGCCTGCTGGAGTTACCTCTACCCACCTGTCCTGTTTCAGTAGGTAGTTGACTGCTAAGTGGGAAGGCCTCTGGTTTTTGTTCCTCACAGACCAAATAGCCTGAATTAGTTGGATTGAGAACCTTTCACTCTCAAACAAGGTGCCACAAGGTGCAAAAATTATCCCACATCTCTGCAGAGAGGTGGCATGTTCTTTTTATTTTGGAAAAGTCTGATTACATCAAGCTAACCCCTGACATTGTACAGTAAACCCCCACCTATTGCGGGGGTTAGGGATCCGACCTGACCCGCGATAATTGAAAATCCGCAATATGTGGATGCTGGGTCAGGTCAAGACTGGGGGGCTCTCTGGGGGCTCTTGTACTTACCCCAGGCCCGGCGCTGCTCTGAATGGGCCTGCAAGGGGCTTCCCGGGCCCTTGGAGGCCCCAAAAGTGCTGAAGTAGGGTTTTCCCTTGTCACTCTTTGTTCCTGCTTTCTGTACCAAGACAAGACACCATGTAGTAACGACTGTCATGCAACAAAGCATTCGTTTTTCTCAAAAAAATGTGTGTGGTTTTTTTTTAATTTTGACTTTTCAGAAGCAAAATATTGAAAAAGAATTTTTAAGCCCCCCATAAAAGGAAAAAGGAAGCTAGACAAATTCAGTATTTGTCATGGTACAAGAACGTGAGATAACACTTGTCACAAGACAAGTTATCATGACCATGGGAACAGGGACAAAACCACGTGATCACGACCAACGCTGTCACGGTACAAAACTAGTCGTGGAACAAAGACATGAAGTAACTGCCTAAAAGAGTCACCAAAGGGTTAGAAATCTAAACGAGGCACCAGCAAATCTGAACACCCACCTCTTAACTCTTTGAGCATTTGAATATGTTGATTTACCTTTTGACAGTTTGTCATCTTTCATTTAAATTCATGCATATATACTTCCTTTCCCCCCTTTTTCCTCTCTTTCATATTCACTGTGATATTTCCTGTTTGCTTTTTGTTTGTCTATCTCTTTGTATTTGTAAGAGGTTTTGTTATGATTTTCTTGTGAATCAACAACAACAATAAAGGAAAGAAAAAGGCATGGGATGTTCTGTGCCTTCATTTCAGGGGGATTCTGCTCCTCCCACCATACTGCATATAGCTGAGCAAGTGATCTGTTCTCCCCTTCTTCCCTTTCATCCTACTGCATTGATCTGGAAAACTTTGATCCAGTTTAAATGCCTTATCTGAATTAGTAATTTTGAGTGCAAAATAAAGAAGCTAGTTCTAATAATGTGGTGCTCTCATCCTTCATATTCAGTAAATGCTGAAGATAAACCCCTCTACTTGTGGGTAATCATACTCCGCAAGAGAACAGAACATCTTGCTGGAACAGTTGTCTTGGGGCATTTATACACGACCCCAAAGCTGCGCTGCAAATGGCTCCCAGCTCCGGAGCTTAGAAATGTTTTCCCACCAGCTCCGGAGTTTGGAGACAATTAAGTGCGACCCCGCCCACTTTAGCGCGACCCAGCACATTTTTCATGTACCTGCTCTCTGAAGGTGAAAAAAATTTGATGCGGATAAGAGTGCCAGGCTCTCCTGGCTTGTCTGTTGTTTTTTTGCCTCCTGCCCCTTTAAGAGCTCCTTGAGACGGAACCAGGAAGTAACAGGGCTCGTGGCAAGTTCGACTGGCACCGGCAGGTTAGTAAAGGCTTCTTTTGTCTTTTTTTCCCTCCCCCCCCCTCACGCCAACAGGAGCAGGAAGTGCTGAGGGGTGAGGACGGAGGAACAGAAACAAACTCCCAAGATCTCTGGTCCGAATTTAAGGGACCAGCGGATCTTAGGGGTCGTGTGAAAAGGCCCTTATTGGTTTGCTTTGGCCAGCTTGCTTTGAAGCTGGCATTGGCGGTTACTTCACGTCCTCCTTCGTTCCGCGATTACATTCGTTCCTTGACAGCGTTGTTTCCGGTCACGTGGCTTTCTCCCTGTTCAATCCTTGTTTTCATTTACCCACGGGCGTGATTACTTGTCTTGTGACAACTGTTACTTCACGTCCTTGTTTTGTGACAACTACTGGATTTCCCTGGCTTCATTTAGCCTTTTTTAATTGCCAGGCTTCTGTTTTTTGATATTTTGAATCCCTGCTGCGGGCGTGTGGGTTGTCTTGGGAAGCCCAGCAGGAGGAGCCAGGCGAGCCCTCACCACTTGCCATGGGCGAGCAGTGGCGGCAGTGTGGGCGGTGGGTGACATACCCTTGCCCTGAACTCAGCAGTCTGCGGGCTGGCAGGCGAGCAGGCAAGAAGAGGCCGGCCCCACCTCCGGGACCCGAGGAGGACGGACCTACGCCTGACAGTGGCTCTCTGCCTCTCCCTTCAAGAGCCACCTTCTCCTGCAGGGACAGGTGGGCAGCTGAGCCTCGCCTGGCGCAGGAGTTCCAGTCAGCTTTCTTGGTTGTCAGACTGTTCCTAGAGCAAAAGGGGGAAACAGCCATTGCCGTTATTTCACATCCCTTGTCTCAGAACAGGAACTGGGAACAAAGTGTGACAACAGAATTCCCCAGCCCAGGGGCAGGTACGGCTCATCACGCTCTGCTCCCGGTTCAGGGGGCGTGGTCGGGATGAGATTCTGCTGTCACGCCATGGACGTGAAGTAACCTTTTTTCGTACCGGTCCCAAGCAGGACAGCAAAGAGGGATGACAGAGACGTGAGGTAATGGCCATTGTTTCCCAATCTGGACTCAATTTAGGGAAATGGATCACATATTCAGGGGAATTTGCTGAATAATGCAACATATTCCTCCTGAGCTGCTATTTTTTTCACATCACAATTTGACTTTCAAATGAAACCCATGTTCTCCTCACAGTCATCAATCAAAAACAAACCTATTCACAAAATGTAAGGTACTCAGGCTTATGTTTGGACATTGGGGGATGTTCTCTGCAGATGACTTGTTAACTGCATCTTCTATTTTGGGTTCCAAATATCTTGTCTATTTCTGCCTTCCTGTTCCCCAGCCACCCCAAATTGAAAGAAAGAGGCTTCTGTTGCAGCGGATGGTGGGGGACGGTGATGGGTGCAGGGGGCGGATGGCGATGGGCATGGGGGGTGGCAATGGGCACCGGGGGTGGCGGGCGGGCGGCGACGGGTGGCTGGTGGGCGGTGGAGGGACGGACGGCGGCGGGGGGTGGCAGGCTGTCCATTGCCCTCTCTCCATTTTGACACCCTAGGCAACTGCCTAGTTCACCTTAATGGAAGCGCTGGCCCTGACCCTAACCACTAACCAGAATCTCCCTGGCAGCTTGGCCAAGGCTGCATTCTGAGCACTGTAGTCCAAAACAAAACAAAATAAAAATAAAAAAATATTGTTGCCAATTCTGTTGAAGGGAAGATGTTTAGAACGAAAGAACTGCCAGTTGGCAAGCAATCATATACAGTGCTATCTCCAGTCATGAAATTAATGTGTTCCAAATGCATTTCCTCAACCCAAGAAAATACATTGTTTTTGTAACTCGAAACAGGGTTTCCCACATAAATGCAATGGAAACGGATTAATTTATTCCCAGTGGAAAAATCCCTGCCACAATGCAAAAAGCAGAAGCAACAGGCAAGCGAACAATAGAATATGAACAACCTACCTTATAACCACTTGAGAAATGCACCAAAGAAGTCCCAAAAAGTCCCCAAGGTTCCAAATAATTCCAAAATGGGCACTTTGTACAGGTCATTAAAAAAAGAAGCCCCTGTTCTCAACTCTTTTCAAAATGGCTCCTTTTTCTTCCCAATTACAGCACTGTAGTTGGGTGGCCACAAGATGGCAGTATTGCTATTGCAAACAAGCAGGAGCCATTTTCAAAAGGAATATTTGCAGTACTTTCCTTTTCCCTTTCATAACTCACCCCCCCACACCCACAAACTCCACAGGCTTTTTTTTGTAACTTGAAATTTTCCTATACTGTAACTCATTTTTTTTGTAACTTGGGGTGTTCAAGGTACAATTGTATGCTCATTTCTGTTTTCTGAGGAAGATGGGACATGGTGCACATGCTGTATGGGGCACAGATTCAGTTTCCATCTGAGCATCTATAGGCTTAAGAGATCACATTCAAGTAGCAAACTTCAGAAATTAGATAAAATAGAGCAAAGCTGAACAGTGAATTAATGTAATGGTCAGGTGATTTCTGTTGAGAAGTCTGCCTAGTAATAGAATAAGAGAGACCTCATTGGTCAAGGAGAGGACCAATGGAATACTTATTTGGTGAGGTTAAAAAGGAATAAAAAGCAGAATTAGTGGGGTTGATGAGGAGAGAGAGAGAGATTTTGAAGCACACCTGAGAAAATATTATTTGAATTGTTCAGTAAGGTTCTAAAAATCCTACCTCTTTTTTTAGCCTTGTCTGTCTTTCTCTTATACAGTGCCAGACCCTATGTGATTCTCTTAGACACTGTCAGATTCCCTTTCTCCAAGTGTAGGTCTTTCTGTAGGTCCCTATCTAGCCCTATCTGTCTTTTAGCCCTATATCACTCAAACATTGTTGAGCAGTGCCTTAAATCCTCTCAAGCTACTCCCCAGATTCTGTCATTGGTCTCCAAACCCATCAATCAGTTCAGATACCTCTTATACTTTATTCATTACACAGGTAAACGCCACAGTTACTTTCCCCCTTGTTAAACCAATAAACACATATTTTTATTTATATTGATTATTTTGAAAAGATTTTTTATAACCCTAGAGGTGGTGGCAAAGCAGAGTTATTTGCTGCTGGCAGCAGAATTTCATTTTTGGGCACATTTTTAATCTGGTGGAAACCTAATCAAGTCTTTGGAAGTGAAACACCACAACTTGCTAAATCCCATAGTTTATTTTAGTGAAATAATTGAGGCTTGAAAGAGAGGTGCTCACCACAATTAACTATTAAAGCATTTTACTATATCCTTCAGCTACCTTTGCAATAAGATACGTTTAATTTAATGTTATTTAATTTTTGCAGAAGGGCTAAGACAATAAATTCTGAGATTCCTTGGTAGGATAATATAAATTCTTAGTGGCGAAAAGGGCTACTTAATAATATTCACCCTACTGATTATTCACCCTAATAATAATAGGTAAAAAATTAGTTACCTCTTCCCATCAATGCAATTCCAATTTGCTTGTTATTTGCTGGCAGTATTCATGTACTGATATTTTAAACACATTTTAAGCAATTTACTTTGCTTTTAAGTAATTTTCTTCTTTGGAACTATTAGAATCAGCATCTCAGAGCCATCAGAAGAATAGGATTTAAATAACATTTATAAATGTTGATTTTAGTTTTATTTCAGATTAAAAAGACATGAGAGTCATGGGTGCTATGAAGCTGAAGGAGATAAAATAATTGGTTTAAAATATACATAAGCCAAACTATGAGAGATTGGTTCAAACAGCAAACTTGATGATTTGGATGTAATGTTTTAAGTGAAAATCTGTTTATTCAAATAAATATACATTATAACTATCTCAACAAACAGTTGTTTTAGTGCATATCTTTCACTTCTATTTTTGTAGTTAGGAAGTCATCATTTTAATTATCACCTGTTCACTTGAATTGGAACGTTGGGTCAGTCAACTTATCTCTTCATGGCTTTATTTTTCTGTGTATGTAAAAACTGAGTGAAACTGAACAACAGCCAATTATCATTGTATTCCTTTTTGCGTATAAAACCAAGTTGACACTACTTCAAAAGAAATCACCAATTTTAGCTATAGTCTAGTGCATCTGCAGGTGTTTATGACTGTATCATAACAATACAATGCAATCTTTCCTTCTGTTCTGTTGCTCATTATTATTCACATTTTGGTCCATTTATGAGCCAATGCATTGTATTTGCATACGGGCTAGGGAGACCGAAGATTAAATCTGCAAAATTCACTGTCTTGTTACTTTATTTGCACCATCTACTACACTTTCCTCTGGAGGGAATGAAATGGGATAAAACTCACATGGCAGCCTCTGTTGCTTGAAGGAAGAGTGGAATTTGAATGAGATAAAATAATTTTGTGAAGATAATGAACATAACACAAGAAGAGCCATGCAGGATCAGGCCAAAGGCCCATCTAGTCCAGCTTCCTGTATCTCACAGTGGCCCCACCACATGCGTCTGGGAGTACACTAGATTAGACATCTGTCTCCTGATACCACTCCACTGCATCTGGCCTTTGAAGTACAGTGGTACCTTGCATAAAGGAATTAATTCATTCCAAATGGAATTCTGTTAAGCAGATTTTCCTTTATACAAATTTCCCATAGGAATGCATTAAAATGGAGTAATCACTAATCGCGACCATTTTTATGTTCTACGGATTCGCCCCATAGGCGATTCTGTTAAGCAAATTTCCCCTATCTCCGGAATTTTTTTATGTTGTACAGATTTTATGTTATACAAACCGTTTGTTATACGAGGGCCCACTGTCCTCTGGTTTTAAGACTGGAGATTACACATCTCTATCATAGTACTCCAGATGTATTTATAAAAATAATCCTGAGAGAAAAATATTCTGCTGCTGCCAAAATTTAAAAAAAATTAAAAATTAAAAAAATTGCTATATCGAGATGCAAAACATATTAGACCATCTAGGCAGGATCAAAAGATCTTTGCTCTAATCCTGGCATAATTTCTTTTTCTATGTTATAACTTTTTTTTATCTGTGAGTTTTTTCCTTAGGTATTTTTTGGCAAAGGAGGAGCATTATGTTTGGGTGCGTATGGAGAATGCATAGCCATTCAGATGTTGAACGACAACTCCCCTAATGCCTCTCCATTGGTGATGCTAGCTAAGTCTGATGGGATTTGCATGCCAACTATATATGTAGGTGGATTATTCGTGAGCCACGTGAATGTGTTTGAACTTTAATGGCAATCCCTTTCAGTACAGAAACAGCTGTACAGTATATGTGTGGGTGCATGCAGGCATATATGGGATTATAACCTGTGTAGAAAGAGATTTTAATTATGTTATGGGTCATATAAAGTATGACAGGACCTCATTTTGTGTGTTTTCACTACTTCAGCTGGAAATTGCAAAGTGTCAACAGAGAAGTTCATAATTGTCTGTCTATGCTTTTAATTTGTTTTCTTTGTAATAGACTTAAACAAAAATATGATCCCTTGCTCTTCAAAATGCTCCAGGGATATTTGTCTTGACTGGCATTGCCCCCCCCAAGCCTTTCAAGCGGATTCTACCATTTATTTAAACCACCCTTTGGCCATGATCCTGTTGCTTATTGTGGTAAATCATATTAGAATACTGTAGCTTCACTGAATCAATGAGGATTTGATGAGTCATCTGCTTTTTATGTTCTATTGATTCAAATGGCCCTGCTTTAACAGTGACATATTACACTAACGTTTATAGAGGGGTTGACTTACCCCATTGATTCAATGGGGCTATTCTAATATGATTGACCATACTAAGTGCAGGATTTCGATCCCTGGCCCAGGGCGGCTGTCCCGAATAAGCCACCCTCAGGTGCTCACTGCGTCCTCCCCCCTCCCTGGCCTCGGAGGGAAGGGCTCAGCGCGCCGCTTTCGCCCTTGGTCGTCGTCGTCGTCGTCGTCGTCGTCGCGTCGTCGTCGTCCTCCTCCTCCTCCTCCTCCTCCTCCTCCTCCTCCTCCTCCTCCTCCTCTGGGCAGCTTCTCTCTCCCAACGGCTCCTTCCCAACCTGGACGGGATGGTCGTCGCAAGCGCAGGCAGGGGCCGTTGCCTGGACCACTTTGGGGGCTCCCCCACCCCACCCCAACCCCCGGGTGGCCTTCCTCCTCCTCCTCCTCCTCCTCCTCCTGGCTGGCTGGCTGGCTGAGGCCCCAGGCGGGGAGAAGGGAAGAGAGGCCGCTCTGCAGATGGACAGCCGAGAGCCCCTCCGATGGCCGGGTCTGCTGTGGTGGTTCTTCTGGCTGCAGAAGGGAAAGGGCCGGCCCTGCGAGAGAGAAAAGGGACAGGACTTGGCAGGACCCCCATCGAGGAGGGGGGGAAACATCTTAACGGGTCTTCCTCCCCACCCCCGCCACGCCATCCCTTTCCCCCTCCCCTGTTTCTTGTTGTTCCAGGCTGGTTTTTGGGACCCTGTACCCAGCCTATTCTTCTTACAAAGCTGTATTTTATTTTGAAGGCATGTTATGTTTAAATACAATTAAATTAAAATTATTAAATCAAAACAAGCGGGCCAGGGAAAAATGATCAAACATTTACCAGTCCGCGGTGCTAAAAAGGTTGGGGAGCACTGGTCCAATCCTCTTAAAAGCATATTGGCCAGATGCCACCATCATATCCTGCGACAAGGAATTTCACAGACTAACAATACTCTGGGTAAGGAAGTTTTTTCTTTTGGCTTTTCCCACTGTCCAAATTTGAGTGGATGGCCCTTGGTTCTGGTATTTTATGAGACGGAGAAGAGCATCTCTCTATCCATTTTACTCATGCCCTGCATAAATTTGTACTTCTTAATCATGTCCCCGCTCATCAGCTTTCTTTTCCAGATTAAAGAGCTCCAAACCCTGTAGCCTTTTCTCGTAAGGGAGGTGCTCCAGTCCATTAAAACTTCTTCTCTGAACAAAACCAAAGTCATATCCAGATATCAAGACACGGGAGACATAGAAGGAGCCTCCCCGAAGAGTGGAAAAGCATTGTGCATACACCCACTTGTCCTGTGGACTACAGTGTGCACCCAACCAATCCTTCACTTCCAGAAGCATTCTATTGCAAACTTGCTGACCTTCACGGTGCTCTGATATGAATGAAGAAAGAAAGATAGCAAGACTTTCCCCTCACCCTCTTCTGGAATCCCCATGGACCCGAGCTCGCCAGGCCTTCCTATCCTCCACTGCTTCTCGGAGTTTTGTCAAATTCATTTTGGTTGCATTGATGACACCGTCCAACCATCTCTCTCTCTATATAGTATATACTTGAATATAAGCCTAGTTTTTGGGCTGAAAAAAGGGGCCCTCGACTTATATTCGGGTCAATACTTTTAGCCACTGAGGCAAGTGCTTGGGTTGGTGGCTAAAAGTCATTTTAAACATTGCATGCCGCTTCTCATGCATGACAGGGGAGCGGCGCACGATGTTTACAATGACTTTTACAATGACCCAAGCACTTGCCTCAGTGGCTAAAAGTCATTTTAAACATCACACACCACTCCCCCAGCTCACAAAGGAGGAGCTACCAGGCCCTGCTGCATTTACCACCCTAGACTTATACTCGAGTCAATACGTTTCCCCAGTTTTGGGGGCTTAAATTAGGGGCCTCGACTTATACTTGGGTCGACTTATACTCGAGTATATACGGTATAGATGATAGATAGATAGATAGATAGATAGATAGATAGATAGATAGATAGATAGATAGATAGATAGATAGATAGATAGTATACTATTTCCGAAATGTCACATGTGACATTTTGGAAATAGCCCCCCTCTCCTTACATAAACGAATGAGGAACTTGGGATCTATGCCATTTTAATACCAATCATTCTTCAGTTACTATCTGTTCCTCCAAAAGATTAAAAATAGTGTAGATTCTGACATGTATTGACACTAATTTTGTTAAAGGAAATAATTTCAACATTTTTACAACATTTTTAAAATGTCAGAATGATACATTCACTTTACTAAAATTTCTCTTTTAATGGTTTTCATATGTATTGCTCAAAATATTTCCCTCCTATTTAATAATATTTCTGCTCAATATTTATTTCTAATTTCTTCTTCACCCATTCAAGACAAATCCATCTTAAATCCTACTCCTTTGCTTTTCTCATTTGTGTAATAGATTCCTTGGCCTCCCAAAAAGAACATTAAAGATTCTTATGACTTTTAATGTGTTGAATTGAATTTATCCTCCTTTGTTGCTTCTATAATGTTAGCCAAAAAGTAGGCTCCCTGGAAATTTTGCCCAGTTCCTTCCCTTTGTTAATCCTTCACTTATCCCTGACTTAAAAAACCTGCCAAAGAGCTTTCTTCTCTTTTCAGCAACATATATTTTGGCTCGTGTAGATGGAGAAATGATGTGTGCCTCAAGAATCTATTGTTTTTTCTAATTAATTTTAAATATATGCCATCAAACCAAGTCTGCGTATGGCAATCCTTTCCAAGGTTCTCTAAGTACAGCGTACTCTAACATGGTTTACCACTTCTTTCTTCTGGAGGTGCTCTGGGACCGAACAGCTTGCTTAAGACTGCTAATTCCATAAAGTCCTGATAACAGATGGACATATGCACATCTTCCATTCTGTAGAAGCTGGGGAAAGTCACTTTAAAAAAAGTCACTTTAAAAAAAGCAAGTATTTTGTATTCTGTTCCACGGCTCCAATCAGTTATAATTTAAAATTAACTCATTCCTTTTTAATTGTTGACAAGTAACAAGACATTTACTTTTAGTTACCTTAAAATATCAGCATGGTACATAAATATAATAATAAATAAATAAATACATGGCAGTGGTCTGTGGTACAAAACACACTGAAGCGTTGGGGACACACTTCTATAAACTATATAAGATGTAAACAGTTTAAACCACACCACCAAAGGGTAAAGTTGTTTTGATTGAGTACAGATCATAATGGCTGGACACCTGTTAGTTACAACTGCCAGTGTGATGCCAATGGAATAAGTTTCAGTGGTGAACTGCTGCAAGATAGGACATTAGTGCAGATGCAATTCATCACTGAAGGTTATGCCAAGGGCATTCATTATTTGAGTGGAAAAATAGGATAGGATTCTGACCAATGTACCTTCATGATGTTACAAGCATTTATTTGTTTTGGACTCCTCGTTGTAAGACTTGGGTTCTGCACATGTAGTTAGTCATTATTTGTGGTCAGTTCTGATTCCATTGTTTTTTTAGTGGTTAGGCATGTGAAGAGGGCCCCAGGAAAGTGAAGCAGTCTATTCATTATGTCACCCATTCTGGGCTTTTGCAGAAGACAAATTTCTGTGAGAATTTCTTTTCTTGCATTTGCTAAAATAAGCACAATATGCTCTCTCCCCGACCCACACCTGATCTCGTCAATTTGTTGGAAACTCCTGGAATGCTGACACAGCTGTGATTAAGTGATGTTAAAAGATTATTTTGAGATGGAAGATACCTCCCCTCAATATAGACCAGCTTCTATAGGTCATACAGACTCATGGTTTAAGAATTATCCTGGATTCCTCAGTTCATCTACATTTTCCATTTGTAATAGTAATTTTGAATGCCTCTCAGAAAACCCTCTCCAATCAAATCAACGATGTTTTCATCTTTTAGACATATGTTGGCCAATCAGCTCACTGACAGCAGTAGGATAATTTGGCTTGTTCTAACCATTTCAGCTGCTTAATTTTTAGGATTTTAATACATCAGTCATTAAACCTGTAGTTTTGTTATTAGTAATGTATATTGAAACATCAGTAAACTTCATTATTTTAAAATGATTGGTCTAATTTTGGCTATAGTATGACATCACCTTTAACCTTTAAAAAAACATTTAAAACATTTTAACATAAATATAAATATAAATTAAGTATGAGCCTTTTCACACGACCCCTAAAATCTGCGGCAAATGGCTCCCAGATCCGGAGCTTAAAATTGTTTCCCCACCAGCCCCGGAGTTTACAAAAAATTAAGTGCGACCACGCTCACCTAAGTGCGTCCCAGCACACTTTTCAAGTACCTGCTCTCCAGGGGTGAAAAATTCCTGATGCGGATGTAACAGTGAGTGCCAGGCTCTCCTCACTTCTGTTTTTTGTTTTTTTTTGCCCCCCGCCCCTTTAAGACTGAGATGCTGCTGGGAGCAGAGCGAGACGGCAGAACGGAGGTGAGCCGGCATTCTTTTCTTTCTTTTTTTCTCCCTCCCTTCACGCAGACAGCAGCCAGGAGTGCGGAGGGGGTGGGAACACAGGAACAGCAACAACCCCCCAAGATCTCTGGTCCGAATTTAAGTGGCCAGCGGATCGTAGGGGTCTTGTGAAAAGGCTCTGAAAATATAAATTAGTGGTTTGAACCTTATAGAACAATCATGTCTTAAAAGAGACATAGAAACCAACTCCAGGTACAAAACATTACAGTGGCGGCGGGGGGCTCCTCTATCCCACAGTCTTTAAAATCCAGATCTAATTTTCTGATAGACCGGCTCCGAAAATATGCCCCCATGGTTAGCGTTTTTTTTTTTAAATGGTAACACCCACTTAACCGGCTTCCAGTGAGTTTTCCAAGAGGGTGGGTATTTTTTGATCCAGTACGAAATGTGCATTTTTATAACAGGCAAACATTAGTGGGGGTGCAGAAAACCTGGGTTTCCCCCCTTTTTTGTAGGGTTAACTGGTTATGTGGGTCGGCAACAGTCTATCTTGCTGTTTCCCCTGACTGTTGTCTCTCCTATATTTTGCTTGGCAGACTGCCAGCCAAGTCAGGGCGAGGAGGAGGAAGAGGAAGAGGAGGAGGAGGAGGAGGAGGAGGCTTACTTGCAGGACAAGGATGAAAAGGACAAGTTGTCTCTTCTGAGGTCAACCAGTGGCAGCCAAGGGCTCCCAGCAAGGGCGTGGGTCAGCCCCTGTGGTGGGTCTCTCTTTCTGAAGGTGCCCTGGTGAAATCCTTGCCATCCAGGGACTCTGTCGCCATGCCAGAGGAGGAGTGCAACTGTGACGAAAGAAGAGGGAACTCCTTTCTTTCTCGGTGAAGGAGTAAAAGGGAATCCTGAGGCTGGCAAGTGAGCTAGCAAACTACTGACATGCAGCCTGGAGCGGCAAAAGCCAAGCATTGGCGGGATTTCCCTTGTGGGTCATCAACGAGGAAGCCCCTCATTGGTGGCTGTCTCAGGTGAGGCTGAAGAGGGCTCAGGGCTGGCGGCACCAAATTGAGAGCTGGCGCAGACGCGAAGGGCAGGGCAACTGGCACTGACTCCTGCTAGCATTGGTATATGTTTATTCTCTCTCTCTCTCTCTCTCTCTCTCTCTCTCTCTCTCTCACACACACACACACACACACACACACACACACACACACACACACACACACACACACACACACACACACACCATTACACATGCATGAGCGTGCACACATACACACAAACACCTTCTCGTTGACATTGCAGCCCCAATCTTTATTCCTTTGCTGCTTGAGGTCCTGCAGCACTGGAGCTTCTAAGCGCCACGCTGCCAGAAGCCCCCTTGGAGCTTCTAGATGCGGGTTCATGACGTGGGGACATAAAAATTGCATTTACTTAAACCACATTCATGGGAACACAGGAACTGCATTTTCAGTCACGTGACGACTTCAGAAAGAAACACGTCTTTTATTATTAACCACCTCTTTCACCTGTGTGATAGGGCTCCAGGGGGAGGCTACAGTAATGAGGAATTAGCTGTTCTGAAAATGAGCACTAACCTCATGGAAATAAACTGCTATCTAAATCCTGGTTTTGAGAAGGACTGAAATTTTGTAAAATTCTATCCCACCTTGATATATATAGTATAATATTCCTGGTTTTTGTTTTGTTTTATTCTGTTTAAAAGAAGTTTCATTGTTTTAAAAAAAGATAAAGCCTTTGAGTTATGGCTGAAGAAAAGAATTAAAGAAACAATCCACTGGATGTCACCATTACCTTAGTTCTGCCTTATCTTGAATTACTGAAACTGCAAATAAAGCATAGATATTTCTCTATAGCTTTATTTTTGTTATTATCTTGTGGAGATTTCTTACATGCCTTCCATTTCTTACAATATAAGATGATACTGGTTTAAAAATACCTTAAACATATAGGTCTGGTTTCTGTAGTGTAAAGAGCCATTTGTGCCACTATGACTCAAGAGAATAGCTTTCTGGTTGTTTTTGTAGTCATGTTAAGACACCAGCATAGGGCGTTTATACACGACCCCTAAGCTCCGCTGCAAATGGCTGCAAGCTCCGGACCTTAAAAATGTTTACCCACCAGCTCCGGACTTTGCAGACAATTAAGTGCGACCCCGCCCACTTTAGCACGACCAAACAGCAGTTTTCTTGTACCTGCTTTTTGATGGTGAAAAATTTTGATGCGGAGACTGCCTGAGCTCTCCTTGCTTCTTTTGCCTCCGCCCCTTAAAGAGGAACCAGGAAGTAAACGGAGGTCGGAGCAACTTCCCTCAGCACTGGAGGTAAGCCTTTTATTCTTTTGTCTCTGTCTAAGGCTTGTTTTCCTCCCCCCCGCAGACAGAACAAAGAAGTGCAGAGCGGGTGGGAACGGAGGAACAGCAACGAACCCTCAAGATCTCTAGTCCGAATTTAAGGGACCAGCGGATCTTAGGGGTCGTGTAAAAAGGCCCATATACATCTATGAAACCAGCCTCAAACAAGATGCCAGTTGAAATGATTCATTGATTTTAAAAGTCCCAATGATCTGGTAGAGGAGGACACTCTCTTCCCTTCTATGTCTAGAAGCTGATTAGGGGTTGAATCTTCAGGAATCAACAGCAGGAACTGGATGTTGTCCTTCACTACAAAGGAAGCAACCACATTTAGGTTATATATACATTCTTTAAATAAAATCAATTTATGAATTTTGGTATATTATGCTTCTCTATCCACAATGCCAGGAAATGGCCTGAGATTGCTGCACAATACCATGCATCTGCTGCCAACAAGAAAAGGGATGCAGGTCTTTACATATACCTAGAGAGCTTGTTGAAAAATTGCCCTGACATTTGCTTTGTGTTTGGGTGAGATGTGGTTAACTGTTGAAAATAGGAGACAGTCTCTGGATTTTTTTTAACTTTTATACTGCCCATTTAGACCTAGGGCTACTCTGGGCATTTTACATGTGATAACATAACAATTAAACAAATGAATACATTTTAAAATCCAAAATACAAGGCACATAATAAAATAAAATATAGATAAATCAACAACAAAAAACTAAAATGAAGCTAAAATGAAGCTAAAAATGGCAAGAGATTGATAAAATGGGGGGGGGGGAGAGAAGAGATGAAAAGTGGTTTAAAAATACTGCCTTACTAAATGTTTGAAGAATCAGGGAACACCATTCTATACAACCAGGTATTCAATAGTTTTTTAAAAGTTTGAAGTGAGGGTGCCAGCTGAAGTTCAGGGTGTAGATGGTTCCATAACTTGGGAGCAACCACCGAGAAGGCCCTACTCCTTGTTACAGCTTTCTGGGCCTCCCTCGGGGTTGGGACTCCCAGGTGTCCTGGCTGGCTAGCACGGGTGATCTGGGAAGTTCTTCTTGGGAGGAGCCGCTCTGTCAGATACTGAAGTCCTTCTCCCCCCTCCCCTTCTTGGTATCTTTTTGTAAATAGTGATGAACACACGAGGGTATCCGATAAGACAGTATTGACAGTTGACATGGGTGTTGTCAACATTCAGAATGTCCTTTGCTATATAGAGACTACCATCCCTTTCCCTGCTGTGCAGGCCTGATATTATGGAGTGATATTGCTCCATTTCCTGGCATTTTGAATCATGGATACAGAAGCACAATATTTCTCGTTCAAAAATCTGAGGGGCTGTTTTTGAATAAATGAATTCTAAAAATGGAGCAGGTCCCAGATATACCAAGGAAACTGGTATTCATAGCAGCACAAAAATTGGTATAGCTGTAGCAGACCATCTGCTCTTGATATGCACTGAACATGGGGATGTTTGAGCAAAAGTTTTTCAAGTCATGATTTTTTAAATGTAAAACTGTTTTACCCCCTTGTTCAGAAATAGGAGAATCTAAACATCTCTAGATGTAAAATAGATCATATAAATTGAAAAGACTACTCTCATTTATCTTAGCTCCGGTTACTTTTTTTTAATTTGGGAAGAATCCAGGCTGCAGGGTTTGAATTATTGATAATAAAAAGGCCATCTCAAAAGGGAAAAATAACGAATTTGTTATAAGATTGAGTATGCAAAGTACAGCCTAGCTAAAAGGAATTTCACAAAAAGAAGCATTGTATACACTTATAGATGGGGGAGTGAGATATCTAGAGAGCAAACTCACAGAAACAGACTGAAGAGACAGGTTTTCTTTAAAGGATAATGCCGGCACCCATGTTTGTTTTAAAGAAAGTAATGGAATATTATGGAGAACCTAGTCCTCCAGACAGGGGAATGCCAAAGAGTTTGTGCCAGAATAAATGCTTCAACTAAGTACAGTATGGTACTTATTAATTACTGTACTTATTAAATACAGTATGATAAACAATATCCTCCTTTTTATTTCTAAGATGTGGTTTTGTGTAAAATTATCCCCCTTAAATAGTGACAGATCATGAGTCAACTTTTATTGCACACCATGTAGTCTCATGTAGTTATGCATGCACCATATTCAGGCATCCATACAATCCTTAATGCATGTACTGTATGTAGCATAAGATGGTAGACCTAATTCATTCATTTATTTGAGAATTGCAGGAAGTCCTATGTATATCAGTATCTGCAGGGATCTCTCTTCCCATGACCAGGAGTTCTGACTTTTTTCCTATGCACATGCAATCTTCCAAGCATATGTTCTAATGAACATTCATAGATCAGAATAGAACCTGCTGGTCTGCTGCCTGTGTTTAATAAATGCAGATTGAATGCTTGAATGGACTCATGGCTCATTCTCTGCTGTGCTTCTTTGCAGAAGCTAAGGGCTAATAACAAAAACATTAATGGGAGAAATCAAGATATATTCAGAATACTAAATAAAATACACACTGGCTGAAACCTTGTATGCAGAGCTATGCATGCCACTTAAGGCTGATGACATAAACTGCAGTGATTTTTCAGACATAACATTCTGAAACCCTCTCCTGAAGGTGGGAGATGTAGGATATGGGATAAGTCCCTGGTTTTTGAAAATTGCTGCCAGCAATAAAATCATCCCAAAGATGATTGAGTTTTATTTACGACATTCCAGTGGGTGGAATTTGATTTTTCTTATTTTAAAAAAAATCTCCATGGCTGTTAATGTGATTAACATTATCTGGCGTAGCTTCGTGAACAGGATTTGAGCTGTTATATTTCAGAAATTGGTTTCTCTTTCTGCTTGGAGTACATTCATAATTTGTAATTTTAGAAGTTAGTCTGTGCTAGCATATCAGGCAAAAACACATCCACCCCCCCAAAATCCCCCAGAAGTGCACTGAAGAAGTGGACTTGTCCATGAAAGCTCACATTAAAATATAGCCATTAGTCTTTAATGGGAGCTTTCATGGACAAGTCCACTTCTTCAGTCTTTATAATGTGGTTGTCCATGATACATATATGCATATTCTACTGTTTGATTTCCTCATCAGGAGTATTTGGTACAGGAATTCAACCCACTCTTCCAAGCAACTGCTGTATTAAATGATGCCTGAATTTTTCTCTTTCCAACAATTGGCAGTGGCACCAGTAAAAGTTGCTGAAGAATCATTATATTCTTTTTGAAAGGTCTTTCATTACCTTCCTCTGTCTGCAGCAGCATGCACAGCATGGTTTGTCAAGCTGATAGCATTCCTTCACATCACTCATCCTTCCTTTCATCACACACAGACCATTTACTCAAGCTGTGTGTTAGCAAGATGATTTTTGACACTAAGTAAATATCCTCTCGAAAGCCGTTTTGGTTGGTGCCAATGAACCAAAGTGCTCATTAATTGGAGCAATGTCCTGTAATGCACCATTTGAAGCAGCAATTCAAAATCCATCATAGGTAGGTTTTGTTTGCCTCCATTCCATTAAGCTGTCATGGGAGGCTTCCTGTTTCGTGGTATTTCATTTGGCAGAGCTCCTCAGGGTCAAAAACTCAGGTGCACACAGCTGTCCCTTATAATTGCATTTTCAATGACACACATTAGGTGTTTTCTTCTTCCCTTTTCTGTTTTGCTTTTTGGCTTAGTGCTTTAACTGTATCAGCATTTTAACAGTCCCAAGAGAGCTTTGAAATTAACATTCCTTTAAGGTGAATTAAGAGGCTTAGTTCTCTGGTGCTCAGACATCTGGTAACTTCCATGCACCAAGGCAGGGAAGAAATGCAAATAGTACAGACAGCTGCTCTCAAACGCTTGCTGCCATGTCAATCCTGCACTAAGCACTGATCATCCAGGCTGAATGAACTGGGGATGAGATTCCTGCTGAAATGCATGTTTATAAACATGGAGACAGCCTCAGGTGACTAGACACTGATTCCATATCTAGAGGGAGTCCACTCTCAAGAGTTATTATTTTTTTTAAAATACAAGCTTGCCCCAAAATCAATGTGGCTAAATAGTATGATGTCTTTTGTAACTGGTGGAGACGTGTTTATGTCACACAGTCCTGAAAGACTGAGGTGCCTTAGGCAATATGTTGTAAAAGCAAGAAATACATATTTGCCTTGATGTGCAAGTGAATCTTGATTCACAACTCAATTCCATATATGTTTGCTCAGAAAATAAATCTGTGTCCAATAGACTATAGAATGAGATTTTTACTTTCCCCCTTTAAAGCCACTCCAAAAATAATTTTAAACCAAGAAACAACTAAGTATACACCTAATTTCTGTTTCAGAGAAATTGGCTCCTATTCTTCAGAAATCATATCATATGCAGAAGAAACCGTTTGTATACATCTTTGCTCTGCTTGTTTTATCACAGGCTCTTGTGCTTCTACTTTCTGTGCAGAGCCCATAATGCTATATTTTAGATGGAACTTGTTGAATTATTCATTACTTCTCAGTAGCCAGGTTGCCATTATTATTGCTTCAGACTCTCAAGCTCACTCCATTATTAACACATTGTTGGCATTATGAACAAGTCCAAGAATTGCCTCTGGTGGCTCAATCCGAATACAGCACCTGGGAAATATTTGTAAAAAAAAGTTGGAAATGCTGTCATGATTATTTTGTCTAATTCCTTCATTGCTGCCCTTCTGAGTCTCAGGCCCTTATCCCATGCCCACTAAAATCCACTGCAAAGTGCTCTCTGGTTCGGAGCATACAATCGTTATCCAATGTCCTACAAACTTAAAAAATAATAATAATAAAGTGCAACCATGCCCCCTAAAGCACGACTGGCCTCGGATTGGTAAAATCCTTGCCGCTGTTTCAATGGATTTTAAACCAGAACATGAACCTGTGGAAACTCGTTAAATCTGCAGCAAAACTGTTTTGCTCCCTCTTTGGTGTCTTCCCGTGAATATTTTTTTTTGAAGTACTTTCTATGGTATATCGGTACGGCAGTATCTTATGGTCATTTTTACATGAGTAAATTGTTCCCCATTGCACTTGTTTCTGTTTACAAACACTTAAGCCATTATGCAAGAGAAAAAGCAAAAAAAAAGTGTATTTGGTGATTGATATATGATAGCTGAAAGTCAATATATCAATATATCAGATATTTTTTTGAAAACATAAAAGAGCACCACAAAAATGATGACAAAAATAAACTTTGAGGCGGACCCTGTATGTGGGGTCATATAAGGTACGGAACATTAAAATGCGTCCATGGGGACACATTTGTTGTGTTTTCTACCATGTGACGGCAACAAAATAGAATACACATTTTACTTTGATGTGATACAAAGATGACTTGGGGTAACAGCCTTAATCTTCTTCTGATCTCTTAGCTGCAATTTCCCCTTGGATTGAAGACAAAACAAGGTATGCAAAATCTCTGACTATTTCAGTGTCTTCATTGTCAATGGCAGAGTTATGCACTTCTTTAGAAGAAGTTTTGTCTTTACACAAGTTTTGTCTTCTTAATATTCAGTTGCAGTCCTGCCATTCACTTAGAGCAGTGGTAGCCGAACTTTGGCCATCCAGATGTTTTGGCCACAACTCCCACAGTCCTTTGTCATTGGCAATATAGCCTTGGAATTCTGGGAGTTGTGTTCCAAAACATCTGGAGGGCCAAAATTTGGCCACCACTGACTTAGAGGGAAGAGAGGAGGAGGAAGAGGAGAAGAAGATTTGGGAAGATGTAACAGATGATTCCAGGGTGGAGTTATACCTTTTAGATACAGATCTCCCAGAAGTCCTCAAGTTTCACTCTTTTTAAATTGCTGTCCAAGAGAAATCTGTAGTTTTGCTGCCTAGTGGAAATAACCAAAACATGCCACAAAATTAAGTCCCTGAGAGAAGACTCAATATATATTTAAATTCTCAGCTTCAAAAAAAGAGAAAATAAATTTTGGAATGTCTGTTGGTTAGTTTAAGTTTTTACCCTTCCCATCTAGTAGCCAGGCCACTATTTGGGGTGGCTTCCAACATCATATTATGGACATATTCAGTAACAATGAATTAATACATTTTTTTTAAAAAAACCTGTACTAACAATAAATGCAAGATGATAGATGCAGAAGGTGGAGGCAAAACCGACACAATTATCATGAAAATAATAGGAAGCAATAGTGTAAACAGGAACATTCATCTAGGGCAGTGATTCTCAATCTGTGGGTCCCCAGATGTTGCTGGACTTCAGCTCCCAGACGCCTCCACTACTCGCTGTGCTGGAAGGAATTTCTGAGAGTTGTAGTTCAGGAACATCTGGGGACCCACAGGTTGAGAACCACTGATCTAGGGCAATGCTGTGGGCAGCCTGTGTAAACAGCCACATCTGTTTTCTGAAGCCAAAGAGAGAAAGGGCCTCTCCACTACCTGGCAGCCACCTCAGGGAAGGCCCAGTTCAATGTTGTTGATTTCTGGGCATCCATTGGGATGGGCACCTGAAATGTTCTGGATTGGGATGTGTGGTGGGATGGGAGGTTATTCTGAGGGGAAGGCACTCAGACATGTAGCAGGCAAGACTACAGCTCCCAAGGTCCTGTAGACAGTTTGGCCAATGGCCACACTGGCTGAAAAGTTTTGGGAGTTGTAGTCCAACACCCTCCACACACCTATTCTAAGATCTTCAACTTATGGAGCATCTTTAATAGGGATTCATAAAGATCCCCAATCATTTCACATAATCCACGTTTTGAAATGTGCTTAGAAAGTAAGGGCTGGGTTGCATAAACTTTGTCCTTGCAGCGACTCCATCTTCTTCATGTTCTTAAGTTCTTTTCCATTTGCTTGCAAACATGTCTAACAGCTGCTATAAAGCATTGTGATTCCCTTTTATCTTATCTTCCATCCAGGGCCTATTAGAGGGATAAATGAGGATTTTCTGCCTTGAGGGCAAAAGAAGCCAAAAGAGTTTTTCCTTTTGGCTCATAATTACACGCTGGAAACCTACATGTTCTGAATAGAAACCGCACTGCGTTGTGCATATGATGTCTTTCCCCCCTTATACTCCTCCTTATAACTGGAAATGAAAACATAGTTTTTCAATAACTAGATGAGTTCCTGTTTTCTTTACTCTATAGCTTCTTGAAAAGAGGAAGTAGAAGGAAATAAGCATGTCTATTCTTTTATTTCCACATGTGGCACCAGGGTGATACCATGGATAGGGCAACCCATCTCTCTCTCTCTCTCTCTCTCTCTCTCTCTCTCTCTCTCTCACACACACACACACACACACACACACACACACACACACACACACACACACACACACACACACACACACAATGAACGTTGAAGATCATTTTGCTCTTCATCAGACAAGATGTTGCAAAAGTAGAAAGGAGAATATATCACAGTGGCAATATTTTATCCCATTTTCTTGTCCATGTTAGGACTGTGCATGTCAGATTGTAGGATTGTAATTTTTCCTCTTTTTTACCTTCTACAAAAGATTAATCACCTGCTAGCTGAATTGAAGTACATTGAACAAAACTGAATATGCCAGCATCTGAAGCAAGAGGCACTGTTAGAGATCATGTTCGTAATATTTGTGGAAGTGAACAAATTTCACTTAAGGGTGTTGGTGGCTCTGACCAGATGATTCTATGTGTCTTCTGAGCTTACTGGCCAGGTGCTGCTCACGGCGGTTGGGCAACATCAAGGTCTCTGAACCAATGTGGTTCTTTATTTTTAAGTCAGAGTTGAACTCAGACACCCGTTCAAAAGTGGGAGAGGGGAGAGAGCTTTTTAAAAAGAGTTTGTTCTCTGGCAGCCCTTCAAATTGAGGCGGTGTTTCACCCTTTATGAGACATTCTGATCTATTCTGTTTCCAGATGTCCAATGCTATTTCTATGTTTCAGGAGTTCCCTTTTGAAACAAATGAAGGCAAAGCAATCCACTTTTTAGCAATTGAGGAAGAAACACTAGTACCTATGACCCTGGGGGAGCTATGCATCATTACCAATTTAGGGTATGTGGTCATCAGTTTGAGTGATGAGACCAGAAGCCTACTGGTGGCTTTATACTATACTATAAGTGAAATTGTGTGACAGTCATAAAGTGCCATTAATTAACAAAGTTCCATGTATGTGATGCATGCTTTCTCAAGGGTGGAGTTTTGGTAATCTACAGCATCAAAGGCAGTAGCAAGAGCTTGGTATTTGCTCACCCATATCATGAATGGGGGGAAAAAGAAAAGAAAAAATAATGGTCAGGAGGAAAAGTAAAGTGTGCTGCTTATATGCCACTCCATACTACTTCAAGTACTCTCTGGTGGTATACTATTTATTTATACAAGCTATACATTGGCCTGCCCCAGAGAGCTGGGTACTTATTTTGCCCACCTTAGAAGGATAGAAGATTGAGTGAACTCTGAGCTGGCTATCTGGGATTGAACCTCAGGTGGTGAGCGGAGTTTTAGCTGAAGTACAGCAATTGAATCACTTTGCCACAAGGCGAAACAGACCCAAACACCTTTATTGTGTAACTTTTCCACTCAAAGCTTTACAACAGTCATACTTGCATAATCACATACACATTATAATATTTCAGTTAAGCTTTAGGGAGACTTTGTGGTACAGTACTCCCCCGTTTATATTGGGGGTTAGGTGCTGGACCCACCTGCGATAAAGGAAAATTCATGAAATGCAGATGCCTCAGCAAACTGACCTTGGACTGCTCCTGCTGGCATGCACTTCCAAAGAGAGGATTTTAACCCCCTCCTGCCACCTCAGCAAACAGACTTCGGGCTGATCCTGCTGGCGTGTGCTTCCAAAGAGAGGTTTTTAACCCCCTCCTGATACCTCAGCAAACAGATCTGGGGCTGCTGCTGCTGGCGTGAGCTCCCAGGAGGAGCCCAAGGTCTGTTTGCTGAGGTGTTTAGATAACATCCCCTCCTTGATAGCCACCAGGTAGTGAAGTTGGAGGAAGTGGCGGAAGCTCTGGCAGAGGGGAGGCAGACAAGGAGGAGAGTGCTCCAGGCAGGCAGGCCAAAAAAGGAGGCTTCCACAACTAACATTACTCTGTAACGCCGCCGATGCGAGAGCCTCCAGGCTCATGGCTCTTTCTTTCTTTCCTCCCAGCCAACCTCCCACTTTTCCAAGCCCAGCAAACACACAGGGTGAGTCATTGGGCTTTCCAAAGGGAGCCCAGGCTGGCTGCAGTGGGGAATGGAAGTGAGGAGGAGTCGGCTCACCTGCTTGTCCTCTGGTTCCCTCCCTCCCCCTCCCTCCCCCTCCCTCCCCCCCTCTGTGTGTGTGTGTGTGTGTGTGTGTGTGTGTGTGTGTGTGTGTGTGTGTGTGTGTGTGTGTGTGTGTGTGTGTGTGTGTGTGTGTGTGTGTGTGTGTGTGTGTGTGTGTGAACCTGAGCAACTAAGCTTCCGGCATAATGCCTCCTTATCATGAATTTAAAGACAATCTTACTGTAACTGGATTTATGTATTGTTTCTTAAATGCACTGAAATGCAGCCCCAGCAAGACCATGTGGCATGATAAACAAAAACTGCATCTCTTTGATTTTGATTTTATTCATCCTGGGGTAGTCAGCCAAGTTTTTTTTAATGCAAAAAGGAGTCCAGAAAAGCCTTTTGGCTTCTCTTCTAACTACACTTACATTTTTTTCACACCGCACTAATTTTAAAAATCTTGTCTTAATTGGAATTCAGATCATTTATCTCAAAAAGTGAAGGATGTGAACTGTAATCAAGCTGCTAGCATCTATTTAACGGGAAATGAAAATTTTAACACTGCTTTAATGCAGGCTGTGGTAGGAAGTGAAACAATGTCATGGCAAAACCAAAGTAGATATAGAGACAGTAAGCAGAGGAAGGCTGCTTCTGTCAGTTGCATTTTGACAGCAGAGGGAAGTTACTTCCACATGTTAGATAATAATCCGCCAATATCTACTGAACATGAATGCATAAAATAAAATAACATAAAATAAATACATCGTTCTTCAGTTTCTCTGTCTTCCTTTAAAACAATTTTGGATAGAATAGTTCTTCTACCTCTCTGGCTTCTGTTGTGCTTCTTCCATTCCTAAATGCAGAAATACTGGTCTTCCCCCCCAATCAACTATGTTGTATCACATTTCTAACTATTATCAACAATTCAGCAGTGTTGGGAATTCGCTGGAGAAGTTTTAAGTAAAGCTGACCTTGATTACAGAAAGAAAGATGAAAACACACACAGAGATGTCTTTTTCTCAGCCAGCTGAGAATAGACATGCAGACAAAAAGACTGGCGTGTTCATCTCAAAAGCCTTTTATTCTCTTCTTTGTGTTTATAAATGAGACATTGGAACATTTAAATAAACAATGGTTCTAACAGGAAGAAGGTGCCCTTTAGCTCTTTGGCCCTGCCTCAAAGCAAAAGGTCAGGGGAAATAGAAGGTCACTTACCTTTCAGATATGCCATGTTGGCCAGGAGTGTGTGCTCTTCACTGAAGCTCCTCTGAAACACATCCATCAAAGAAAAGTTCCCACACAGCGGTGCCAGCTAACATCAGGACTCCGGACAAAAAAATAGCTTGGAGATAGATCATTACATCTCCAGCCACCCACTAGTCTGGGTGAGTGGAGGACGAAAAGTTCTAACCGAGATAGATCATTACATCTCCAGCCACCCACTAGTCTGGGTGAGTGGAGGACAAAAATTCTAACCACACAAAGACAAGTCGTGGGATGAAACTGTCCATTGCTATATTGGCTATGTATTGTATTTAAATATTATCTATAGTTTTAAATGTTTATTGACATTCTGATGTTTTAATTGTTTATTTTAATTGTAAGTTGCCCAGAGAACTTTGGGTAGTGGGCGGCATATAAGCTGAATAAATAAATAAATAAATAAATAAATAAATAAATAATAAATAAATAAATAAATAAATAAATAGTCACTTCACTGGACATTGCTTACATAGGTTTGGTTGTGTGTGATATTGGGGCTGAATCCAACCACCAGGCAGCCTAATGATTGTCAATTATCTTCTTCTACCCAAATGTTTAGGATACCCTTGGGAGCGATAGAATGCATGGTTGATACGTATGGCTGTCTTCTAAGCTAGTCTGGTGCCTTGTTCCAGAACTCCAGAATCTCTTATGAGACTATGCTCATTGTGGGGACTTGCCACATGAAAAAAAAGTTCAGTATCCTGTACCTTCATTTGCTGTGCAGAAGAGGTCATTTCAGCCAGGGTAGCTTGCCTGGTGAGTTACATCAGTGCAAAACTCCTTCTTTTGTGTAACCATTAAACATGGAAGGAAGCAGTTCTCTATTACATGTGTTGACTTTACATTTTAGAGGTCAGGGTGCCAGCCCTCAGCTCCTTTCAGAATGGATCAATCTCAAAGTCTTCAGAGTGTCAACAGATAGGTTAAAACAATGTAAAGCAAATGGATAATAATTTATTCACATGTTGGTCTTGGGGAGGCAAAAACTGCTCAATGAAATTAATAGCAAAGGGGAACATTTCCCCACTTTCACTAAACAGCAGGTTTATAGATTTGTAGCAACAGAGGGTAATAGTGTAGGTCAGTGGTTTCCAAACTTTTTGGACTCATGGCTCTTTTTACTTACTGGCCACTGGCTATGGCTCTCCAATACAGTAGGATTGCTGTATCCACGGGGTCAAGATTAATACCCACTGTTTCACTTATCCACTGTATGAAAAATAAAATAAAATACTGTACAAGAATAAATCTTCCCAAGGTGTATTTCCAGGACTGGCCACTAGATGAAACCAGAGTCTATGCTATATACAGTATTGGAAAAATGGAAACTGACCCATAGCTTGACTTCTCAGAGAGAAACAGTTTTTTGGTAAAATAGAAAAGCTGCAAGTTTTTGTTGGGGGGGCAGGGAAGGCTCCCTTACAAACAGGAAGGCAGCAAACCCAGTCCTTTGGCAAGACTGGGCTAGGGTTATGATTTTCTCTGGTGACCACCATGCACAGACAGACACCAGAGAAACTGCAAATAGGTACTATATGACACTTTGGGGGAAGGGGAGGGAGGGAGGAATGAGAGAATACTGAGATGCCCCTGGGTGGGTTTATGGGCACCCAAAAGCACCATGGTGCACAGTTGGGAGAACACTGGTCTAAGTAGTAGTAGTAGTAGTAGTAGTAGTAGTAGTAGTAGTAGTAGTAGTAGTAGTAGTAGTAGTAGTAGTAGAAGAAGAAGAAGAAGAAGAAGAAGAAGAAGAAGAAGAAGAAGAAGAAGAAGAAGAAGAAGAAGAAGATATCATACCACCTTTCCAGTCAAAAACCAGCAACAGCAATGGCCAAAGCCTAGAAATGTACCAATAAGGGAAATATCTCTCAAGTATGCCCCAGAGATTCTACCCATATGAAAGATAAAAGGTCACAGAAGATAAACAGATGATGAATAATTTATTTACTGATTAAGGTAACCATCTGTAAATTCTTTTTGTATCAGCTTTATTATTAATATTATTTGTATTTTATTGTAATTTCTGAAATACAGTGGTACCTCTACTTAAGAGCAGCTCTACTTAAGAGCAATTCGACTTAAGAGCAGAAAATCATTGGCATTTTAACTGGCCCCTTACAAATTTTAGATGTGGTCTGCTCTACTTACAAACTTTTTTCCTTTCCCCCCCTATTTCTTACTTATTTTTCCAATTTTTTAGATACAGTACCTCTACTTAAGAGTTGTTCGACTCTTAACTAGAGTTGAACAACTCGTGGTGCAGTGCTTAAAGGCCTGTACTGCAGCTAAAACTGTGCTCAACTCTCAAGAGCCTCATGGCGCAGTGGTTAAATGCCTGTACTGCAGCTAAAACTGTGCTCGCGACCTGGGTTCAATCCCAGGTAGCAGGCTCATGGCTGACTCAGCTTTCCATCCTTCTGAGGTCAGTAAAATGAATACCCAGCTTGCTGCTGGTGGTGGGGGCAATGTGTAGCCTGCATACTATAATTAAAAACTGTAAACCGCCCAGAGACTACTTGAAGTGGTATTGGGCAGTATATAAGCAGAACACTTTGCTTTGCTTTAAGAGCATGCATTCGGAATGGATTAAATTCGTAAGTAGAGGTACCACTGTACTATTTTCCATTTTTAATCATTATGTAATGTTAGAAGCTTTGTTTTTGTAATTTTGAAACATCCTATTTTATTAGGGTAATTTTTTTATTAGCCCTGATATGTAATGAATGAAATGTGATTGTCAAGTTGCACACATATAAAAACATTTACTCCTCTTTCCTAGTATCTGATTCATGGAACTGCCTATGCGGTTTTTGTTTACTGTCAGCTAAACCTCCCTCAGGCTTAACCTTCAAATCATACAACACAAGCCTGCTGTCTACTGCTGAGCACTCAATGTTTATTTCAATGACATATAAGAAAACTATTTACATCATTTTTGAGGATTAACACTTCTTTGTCACCCAATGAGGCATGGAAAGGGTTCCACTCTTGAAACATAAATGGGTTTTCCATGTTGGTGGCACAGAGTCTGTAATTGTCCAGAGCTTTCCAGTCCTTTAGTGTCTGTTGTGGTGAGAGTGACAACAAGGGCATTACATTCTTCTCTTGATTTTAATTCTCTCAGCTCCTGGGTCTCCCAGTAATTTGGTCCTCTCTGTTTCCTGGATGCTCATCCCTCCGGTCCTTTCTCTCCCGTCTCTCTTTGCTCTTTCCTCTCTTATTTTTCTTTCCCATTCTCTAGCTTCCATTTCCTCCTAGAATGACAGCTTTTGGGATATTACTTCACTCTTCCTCCTTTCTGCCTCTGCCGTGAGGACCATCAGAAGCTCCTGCCTGTGGGCCCATGTCTTTTCAAGCCTAATCCATTCTCAACCTGGTGGGAAAATATTTATTTGCCTTCATACTTCAGCTTCCCCCGCTTCTTCCACTACTACTCCCTCCGAGTCATCTCCTCGTTTTAGGGACACCTTCTCACCAAACCTTACTGACAAACCTTTTCTGACTTTCTTGCAGTTCCCCCTTTTCTGACTTTCTATCTCCCTTTACAAATCTTCTCTCAGTTCCGCTAATGTATCTTTAGCTGTCTTTCCACCTCCTCCCTTCTTTCCCCAGTGCATCCAGCAGGTTTCCCTCCCTTTCCTTGCTTCCTAGCTTCAGCGGTTATTTCACATCCTTCGTTGTTCCACGACTAATTTTGTACCATGATAGCATTGGTTACGATCACGTGGTTTTGTCCCTGTTTAGTCCCTGTTTCCGTTTTCTCATGGTCATGATAACTTGTCTCATGACAACTGTTACTTCATGGTCTTGTTCTGTGACAAATTCTGAATTTGCCTTGCTTTCTTAACCCTTTTTAAAATATCATAAATAAAACTTTTTCGATATTTTGATTTACTGTTCTTCCAGGATTTACATGTCAATGCTACAGAATTTTCAGTACTTTCTTTAATAAACATTTGCATTGCGTGGTGTTTCCCATAGGGAAACTAATGTTGAATGCGTGTTCAGCCACTGAGCACTAGGTGAACACTGGTTGTTGTGTGACAGTTGCTACTACACGGTCCCTTGTCTCGGAACAGGAACCGTGAACAAAGAGTGACAAGGGAAAACCCTACTCCAGCACCAGGTACAGTATTGTCACGCTCTGATCCTGCTCCAGGGGCATGGTCGAAACAAATTTCAGCTTTTGCGTGACAGACATGAAGTAAGATTTTTTTGTACCGCAACACTTAGAGAGACAAAATGGACGTGAAGTAACTGTCTTCCTGTCCTTGCTCTTCTCCCCTTTTCTTCAGTCTGAATGGATGGCATTTAGGTGAGAAATGTTTCAGTTCCACCCCTCCTCTCAGACTGCCCCAGGCCTGTATCTGAGAGAAACTATCCCCAGAGGTGAACCAGGCACATCCATCACAAGGAGAGTGCAGTTGGTCTGTCCAGTCAGTGCTCTCCAATGAGTCCTGGCCCTCTTCTCACTCTCTGTGCAGGCGGACTGGGCTGCTGTACAAGACAGAAAGGAGTGCAAACACTCTGTTTGTCATGCTATTCCAAAAGGCTTAAATATATTACGTGCCATAAAGTTAGCTTTTTATTCAGTGCCAAGAGTTAGAGCAGGAAATGACATATTCCACAAAATCTAATTGTTGGCAAGTCTTACAAGTTTCTTGCCTGAGAAACAATATTGGATCTTTCTAAATAATGGAAGCAATTTGTCAAGGAAAGGAGAGTTGTATGCCTGCTGCACTGACTGTCCTTGTCTGGGAAAAGCAGGGCGAATTACTTATCTGTAATAGTAAAATGAGATTTTTTTTTTTGAATTGCATTCTTGGTAGATTTAAACAGGAAACATTTCTTGTACACAAAAATATGGAAATTAGAAACAGAGCAGCTGGGTACTGCTATTAAAACTTTCAAACAGGTAATCTATCACAGAACTTTAGAAGTAGATGGCATTTGTGAAGTATTATTCTCTTCACTCAATAATATTGAGGGCTGTTGTTTTTCTAGCAGTGTTATGTTGTTAAGTACTGAGAAAACACAGTGGGATTCCCTTGTGCCCTTGGGGCTGTCACAGGATGGAGGCAAAAGAATGTGTAGAAATGGATGTGCAAAAACAGACAAGGAAAAGAAGTGGCTTGCTATCAATGTCTTAGGGTCAGTGTTCCTTGTTCTTGCACAACAGTGAGCACTGAAGAGGGTGATGATCAAGCACATGATGTTGCCTGATGCTCACACTGAGATGGGTACCAGGTTTCTCAAGATGATGGCTATAATTGTACTTTGCTGGGAAACCAAGCTTGAAGAACAAATCTTTTTGCAATCTTTTAAGATTCCAATTCCCAGAATCCCACAGTGGCCTTTGTAAAGGCATTGCGCACACACATTGGGACAAAGATTTGAGCATCAAGCTCTATGGCAAAGGGCTATATGTGTCCCTTATCTCATAGACCCAAGGAATTGTGAATTCATAGATGGGTGGTGGGGGTAAGTCAGTAGTCAGGAGGAACAATGAAAGAAGAGGCACAAAGGAAGCATTTGAGCAAGCTCCAAAACCTGAAGAGGATGGACACATACCCCACCAGGAACCTTAATCTTAAACTCACACAGGGAAGGAACAGATAGGATGCTATAGAGAGTTGAGAGGTGGAGAACAGAGGCCCTGCCCTCACAGCAACATGTCAGGGACAAGCCGCTCTGTGCAACATCCCGTCTTGTTCTCCTTTCATAGGCGGTCCTTTTTGCTGCTGGCCCTCAAGGCTACCTTCATTCACAGAGCAAAAGGTGGCATGAAAGAAAGAGACCGTGTTGCCTGTGGGGAGTCTACACATTCCACTATCATTCTGGTTAAAGGATTTTGAAGGTTTGGATGGTAGTTCAAAAGCCCGCAAAACCTGTTTGTTCAAAGCTAACAATGAAATGAAAGGAGCCATTTGCTCATTACTGGAAGGAGTCATGCCTTCTTTTTTTGGGGAGAGGGGCTTAATTTCAGCTGCAACCTTTAAATGAACAACCTGTAAATGTTGTTCACACAGATAAAAGGCCATTAAAGGTCAAAATATATTCAATCATTCACGGATTTGTGCATATGCTTTCATTTAGGACTTGTTTGGTGTTTTGGAGCACAAGTATTTTACAGTGCTACGAATACAAATATATTTCTTTGATTTTTATAACACTGGAAAAAACGAGAACGTTCCAAAGAGAGCAAACTGTCTACTGTAGATCCATATTGACTAACAGCATTCATGGTTGACCAGACAGCGAAGAGCCATAAAAATGTATGTCTGATTTCTATGCTTAGACCATCTGTTTCATATTCAAGTAAAGTTGAGTATTCCTCAAAGTTAATTAGATTTCCAGGTAGCCTAACCTTTCTAAAGGGGCATTTGCAATATTAATTGATATGCACTAATTAACCCTTAGAAAAGCAACTCCTTATTAGTTAGTGTTTTCATTCTTCCATGCAGAATATTTATTAAGGAAAGATCAGTATTCAGATACATTTTTGTGACTATACAGCTGTTCATGTTAAATGAATCTTTTCATTAAAATGATTGAGGATCTGAGGGAGGAGTCAGATATCTCCAGCATATGTTAATTAAAGAATTGGCAGCTGGGCTTTTATTCATATTACTGTTTGTGAAATGATAATCAGTGCAATGGAATGGTGTAGAGTTGAACAAGGTCTTAGAAGATCTGGGTGCAATTCCCAGTTCAGGCATGAGACTCACCAGTCTGTAACCTCTTAGCCTGAACAGCCTCTCAGGAGATTCATTTGTTTATTTATTTATTATTTATTTGGAGATTGACTTTCTCCCAATAAGGATATGAGGGTAAATGTACTCTGCCTTGACCTCACTAGAGGAAAACTGGAATAGGGTTGAAGCAAACAATCAATAGCATGTAAGCCCTATCAATCTGAGCCCAGGATATTTGAAATATGGTCTCTTCCCCTATGAGCCTCCCCAGTCCTTTAAATCTTTAGAAGATGCCCTCCTCTCAGTCCCATTTTCATTGCAGGCACGTTTGATGGGTATGCAAGGGAGGGCCTTCTCTGTGGCTGTTTTCAGGTTATAGAATGTTCTTCCTTGGGAGATCAGGCTGCTCCTTCCCTTTCATCCTTCTATCCATAGTTGAAGACCCATCTCTTCAGGCAGGCTTTTAATAACAATATGAAAAGATAGTTTTCAAAGTTTAAAATGTTTTAAACTAGAGATGGACACTAAATGAAAGATGAATTCAATTGAAAAAGGATGTTGACAACCTTGAGCAGGTACAGAGGAGGGCGACCAGGATGGTTGAAGGTCTGGAAGAAATGTCTTATGAGGAATGGCTTAGGGAGCTGGGAATGTTTAGCCTTTCAAAAAGAAGGCTATGGGGGATATGATAGCTATGTTTAAATATTTGAAAGGATGTCATATTGAAGAGGGAACAGGTTTCCATGGCTTCAGAGACTAGAACTTGGGGCAGTGGTTTCAAACTACAGGAAAAGAGATTCCATTTAAACATTAGGAATAACTTCATGACAGTTAGAGCTGTTTGGCAGTGGAATACGCTGCCACGGAGGCTGATGGAGTCTCCTTCTTTGGAGGTTTTTAAGCAGAGGTTGGATGGCCATCTGTCGGAAATACTGAGATGGGGGTTGGACTGGAAGGCCCTTGAGGTCTCTTCCAACTCTACGATTCTATGATTCTGTGATTCTATTTTAAACCATTTAATGTGTTTTAATTACTATCAGAGTTTAATTTTTTTAAAATGTGTAATTTTTTGTATTTTTAATTTTGCTTGTTTTAAGTGCGAGCCATCTTGAGTGTCCTCATTGGCAAAACGCTAGATTATAAATAAGGGAAGCAAGAAAGGAAAAAAACCAAATAAATTACAGTGGACCCTTGTATAACAAACAGCTTGTATAACATAAAATTTGTACAACATAAAAAATTCCGGAGATAGGGGAAATTTGCTTAACATAATTGCCTATGGGGAGAATCCGTACAACATAAAAATGGGATTACTCCATTTTCAATGCATTCCTATGGGAATTTGTATAAAGGAAAATTTGCTTAACATAATTTCATTTGGAATGAATTAATTACTTTATACAAGGTACCACTGTATACTATAGATAAGGTGTATGCCAACCATGAAGTACTCCCCCCTTCCTCTTCATCTCTGCCAAATTGGCCAAGGAAAGTGACAGCTTTATTTATTTTATTTATTTATTTATTTTTATATTTATACCCCGCTTATCTTTCTTTCGAAACTCTAAGCGGCTTACATGACGAGCAAGCGCCAATGAACACGGAACAATGAACTTCCTTGGCTCAATCTGGAAGTTGAGTCATGCAACTGGAGTTCTTTTTTTGAGAGACTGAAATGTTTCACTACTCATCCAAGCAGCTTCATCAGTCTGAGGAATGTTAGTGGCATCCTTCATTTTATATATCATCTTGATTTCATGCATATCCTGGTCTGAATAGGCTCATAAGTTGGACAAAGACCTGAATAGGCTCATTAGGTGGACAATAGCCTGAATAGGGTCATAGGTAGACCATGATCTGAATAGGCTTAAAAGGGTTTAAAGGATTTTTGGCAAACATCACATCCTGGTTTACTTCAAACCCACAAACACAGAGATACTCATCCACCCATTAAACAGAGAAGATAGGTGGTTAGAGAGAGGGGTCCGTGTGTGAAATCAAGGTGAACTATGAAATGGTGGGCTTGCTACTAGCTTTCCTCAGACTGATGAATCTGCTTGGATGAATAGCGAAACGTTTGAATCTCAGAAGGAAAGAAGTTCAGTTGACATGACTCAACTTCCAGATAGACTCACCCGGATGACTGAGAATCTTCACAGACCTATTTTTGGCTCAAGATTCTGTGGCAGAGGATAAGATTCTGTCACTTCCTAGATGACTGAATTGCTGCAGTGATAGCTTCAGAGGGAGCAATTCTCTGTCACTGGATTATTTTGATACACAAAGCCAAAAAAAAAAATTACATATGCTCTTCTCTCCCAGAAATAAAAATACGATAAATTTAATAGCAAACAACTCTGCTTTCTGGAAGGAGTGATAGAATGGGAATGAACCAAGCAAAATTAATTCAATAGGAGGGCTGGAAAGTCAACAGAAGGGTCCCAAGTTGTCAGACAAGTTCTCTAGGGTATGTGGAAAAGAGACAATGGGAGGTCTCCTGGCAGTCTCCTGGCTGAGATTAATCCTATTGTCCATGAGGAAATTCCTGCCTCACCCTGGAATCTCCTTGACTGATGGAGTTGCTTCTGGAAGATGCAGCCATGCCAAAGAGTCGCCATTTTCCTCCTTCTCTCCCCATGGGTCTTGCCCAAGATGGTGATCCCAAGCATAGAGTACAGGGGGGAGTACCCAGGGAAGTGTGGTGGGGTGAGAGGTTAAGAGGATAGGGGGGGTGCTCTTCTAGCTCAAAGTGGTGGGGAGGGGAAGACAAGAGGAAGAGAGGGGGAAGAAATCTAGTGGAGGGGGAAAAGGAGAATCCAGGTGTGTATGGAGTTTTGTCAGTGGCTTAGGCTCTTCAGGGTCTATGGTGAATGATGTTGTTGTATTTCAATTAATCAAAGCCTCCTGGTTCAGCAACAGTGCCGCTCAGGCTGGGAAAAGACTGCAGATCAGCTTGCCTGTTATTTCTATGGGAAAGTTCCAATTTATTTGGGGTTTTCGTGTAGTGCTTGTGCATGGTGTGGGGCGTGGTTTGGGGTGTTGGGAACCCCCAAAGCATCTCATAAAATATTTCACTTTATTTTTTCTTAGTGACCCTACAACAGCTAGTCAAGTGAAAGATAGCTCATAGGATTCCCAGGAAGGAGAAAAACTATGGTGTACTGGTCTTTTGCATCCTTTAAACAAATTGGATTATGTCCCTAGACTTTATCAATCAATCAAACTTTATTACGGTCAGTGACCAGCAATAGGATACGGTATATAAATAGTAGTAAAATAGATAAGATATAAAATATAGAATATAAAATATATTATATATAAAATATATAATATAATATAAAAACTGCCCACAAATCCATCCTGACCATCACGAAGCTATACCTTATTAGTATCTGAGGAATTAGTGATGTCAACGAGCCCTAGAGGAAGATCAAGATAGATATATACAAAGACATCAGAGTACATACTGTATATACATACTGTTCCATACACATAAGACATCCCACATTTGTTTGTTAATCAAGAGTTGTTGATACTTAGGAGCTATGTATCGTAAGTGGTACTTTTGGTTAGTTGATGACGCTGGTCATTGTCCTGCAGATTTTGATCGCTGCGGCGCAGAACCTGGCCACACTATATGTTATAGAAAAATTCATATCTGATAGAAGTAATTGAGTATAGTAATGACCAGAGCGTCCTGGATATTTATAGATTATTGGAGATATAAGCTTAGCCCGGGTGTCTTTATAAAAGGAACAGTGAAGAGGTACATATTCTGTTGACTCAATATCGCCAGAGTCACAGGGACATAGCCTCTCCGAATAGGGAGATCTCTGATATCGTCCCTCAAGAACAGCAGAAGGGAGGGCCAAGGTAAAGGTCCTCCGGTGGGTGGGTATCTCAAGCTTGGCTAAGTATCTCATTGGGAAAGATAGATACCTGCAGGAGTCATTAACAATAAAGGCAGGGGAGCTAGCTAGATCCAGTTGTCGTTCTGAGTCGGTAACCCGCTGCTTAATAACTGCTTTGGCCTGATCATACTTCATGGTAAAAAGGATGTCTTGTGACAGACCTAAGGATAGGATTTTAGATATAATAGCCCCTTCCCATTTGGATTTAAAGTCATCTTTTCTAATAAGGGGGGATAAACCCTTAGGTAAGAATAGCCACCCAAGCTCTAGCCTCCACTTTCATGAGGCCTAACTCTAATCGGAGAGTAACATTTGGGACACATTTGGGAACTTGTAAGGCCGATCTTACAAATTTAGATTGTACCCGTTCCAGTGGAGCATAATTGGAAAGGGGACCTAATTGGGCACCATATAGAAGTTGGGAAATTGACTTGGCTTGGAATAATTTAAGTGCTGCAGGAATATATTGGCCACCAGCTGTCTTGAGATATTTAAGAATGGCTAGAGAACTTTGAGCAATGTTGGCAACATAATCTCCATGGGCTTTTCTGCTACCATTAGCCTGAAGAACTACTCCCAAATATTTAAAGGAGGAAACCTGCTCAATTTTGTGCCCATTGATACTCCAAGAGTAAATCTTAGGTCTTTTAGCAAAGGCCACAATTTTAGTTTTCTGATAATTGAGCTTTAATTGCTCTTCCTCACAGAATTGTGATAGTGCATTCAGAGCTCTTCTAAGACCTACAGGTGTTCTAGAGAGGATTGCTGCATCATCGGCATAAAGCAAGACAGAGATATGCCTTCCAGACAGTTTTGGAGGGTAGAAGGTCTCATGGTCAAGATAGGGCACTATGGAGTTAATATAGAAGTTGAAGAGAAGAGGGGCCAGAATACATCCCTGTTTAACACCTTTATCAGTGGCAACAGGATTGGTGAGTTGACCCTGGGGATTACATCTGATCTTAAATTTGGTTCCTTCGTGGAGCATGCGTATTAAATGAAATAGACGTCTGTCTATTGTTGAAGCCTCCAGTTTCTCCCATAACCTAGTTCGTGATATTGAATCAAATGCTGCCTTAAAATCTATAAAGGCAGCATAAAGGGAGGAAATATTGTAGGGAGAGTATTTTTCAATAAGATGTTGGAGCACCAAACATTGATCTATAGTCGATCTGCCTTCTCTGAAGCCGGCTTGCTCTTCCGCAAGTATGTTTTCTTGTTCCAGCCAGACTTGCAATTTCCATTGTAGGTGTCTAGCATAAAGTTTGCTGATTGTATTAAGAAGACTGATTGGTCTATAGTTGGCGGGATCATCCTTTTTGCCTTTCTTATATATAGGTATAATAATAGCCAGCCCCCAGTCTTCAGGGATTCGTCCGTATCTATCGATACAGGTAAAAAGTGAAGCTAGTAAGAGAGACCAAAAGTCCAAGTTGTTTTTGATGACCTCTGCTGGAATTAGGTCTTCTCCTGGAGCTTTCCCTTCTTTCAGTAAGGTAATCAATTTCTGACTGAGGCACAGGAGGCCACTGTGGGAGTTTACTTAGGTCTTGGATGTAAGATCCCTTTCCAGCAGATGGATCTGAGTATAGCTCTTGGAAGTATGCTTCCCAGATCTCTGAGGAAATGTGACAATCAGGCACAGGCCTATCAAGGCTGCGGATGCAAGATGTGAGATGCCAAAAGGTAGCGGAATCATTAGTTTTAGCTGCTTGTATTAGCCGTGCCCAATTATTTTGGGTAGCAATCTTTTTCTTATGTGTTAAAAGTTGTTTATATTTTTTCTTTTGCAAAAGAAGATCCTGTGTAGCCGATGGAGCTCTACTAGATAGGTAGAGTTGATAAGTAGCAGTTAGAGCCTTTTTAGCATCTACACACTCCTTGTCAAACCAAGGTTTGGAGTGGAAATGATGTCGCTTCCAAGATGCGGTTCTGTTAGCTTTAAATTCTTTATTTAGTTCTTGAATCAAGATGTTATAATTCTCCAAAGATTCCTCTGGTGTCTTTGCTGATAACAAGTTAAGGCGCAGTCCCAATAGATGATCAGATGCCAACATTTCAGAGATTCTTTGGTTCCAGACAGAGGACCATTTGATATGGTGATAAGTTCTTCCTGAAGGAGTTATGTTAGGTTGATAGTGAGTGACAGTGCGCACTTCCTGAGTAAAAGCATTTAGGAGAAGCAAAATGGGGAGATGATCACTGTCGAATTTAGGAAGTACTTGTAAGTTTTTAACGTAGGGACGAAGATCCATGGAAACACATACATAATCAATAGTGCTCATTTTGGATCCAGATATGTAGGTAAATTCAGCTGGATAGTCACCTGTAGAAGTACCATTTAGGATGAAGAGATTAGATCTATATGTTAGCTGGGCCGAAGAAAGGCCTGCAAAGTTGAATTTCTGATCCTTAAAAAGACGGGGGAGAAGGGAGCCAGTATATTCATAATCGTGGGGAATGCATTTGTAGGCTGTATATAGAATGTGATCGTCAGGACCCAGCCTTGCATTGAAGTCTCCTCCCAGAACTACTGATGCATTAGGGTTTTGAGTTATAAGATCCCCAACATATGATTCTAGCTCAGCCCAGAGAGTTCTAAGCTGGGCAATCTTCCTAATGGGTGGCATATAAACATTAATTAGAATCAAGGAGTGCTGCTTGAATTGAACTAGTACTGCCATGGCACATGAATTCAGTAAGGGGAGAGGCCTTGAAATGGCATGTAGCGTTGTGGAAACAAAGATCCCCAAACCACCTTTTGCTCTTCCATATTTGGCACCAGGCACTGCCCCCAATGAAAAGGCAGTAAATCCATTCAGAATTAGTTCATCAGCAGTCCATGTTTCTTGGATCAGTACAATGTCATGGTGAAGCAAATAGTCTCCGATAGAAGGATCCCTAATTAAAGAGAACCACCCAGCCACGTTCCAAGTTAAAAGGGAGACTATATGGTGGTCCTCTGACTGTCATGAACTGTGAGCTAGTAAATGAGAGGATGATCTTGGAGGGGATTTTGTGATATCTTGATGATTAAGTAACTGTATTGGTATTTCCTCCATCAAAGGGGAGGATGCCGAGTACTCTGGTCCTAGCTCGTTTTCCTCAGTTGTTGGTTTGTCCAACAGAGGCCTGAAATTGAAGGTGGCACGTTGGTCCTGTGTATCAGAAGTAGAGGCTGAGTGAATCAATGCCACATGAGAGACAAAATGAGGATCACTGGCAAGTAAGGATTCAGTAGGGTTGTCCAGGTTGGTAAAAGACAATGTCCCAGCACGGATTTATTGAAGTTTGAGTTGGATTAACAGCCTTTAAGGATGGCAAATATTTAAGCTGCTCAGAACTGGGAGATGTCCTCTCAGAGGCAATGGCTGGCCTTTTAATACTTGGAGTTGTGTTCTCATATGAGGCATTGACAGAGCAAAGAGGAAAAGTAGAGACAGGGTCAGGTCCCATGTGAATCTCAGCTGAGATTGGCTGTTTCCTGTGATGTTCCCTTCTATGCTCTTGAGAGGGGGCTATACACTCCATGGGACATTTGGATTGAGAGGACCCATTTAGTTTCAATAATTCTTGTCAGAGCAGCTCAATCCTTCTGAGAATAGATTGTCGCTTTTGGTCAGAGAGTGCTCTTAGGGTTGTAAGATCCTCCTGTGATAAGACCTCCTTGTCAAGATCCAATTGTAAGTTGATTTCCCAGGGGGATGGTTCAGCAGAATCATGTTGTCTTAGAGCTGCTGCCAGGGGTTGAACAGAAAGTGAGAGTATATCAGCTCTCTCATGTGGTGAAGGTTCACATGCAGGAGACTGAACTATGTCTGACGGGAGGTCTTCCATTATTGTCCCTGAAGATGGCTTTGTTGAGTTACTGATTTCAAAAGGGGAAATGGAGGAGTCTAATGGATCCTGTGCTGAGCAGACGTTTTGGGATCCCAGAGGCGTGGGAGCTGTTGAGATATCTGATTTTAACTTCTTAGGGGGCCTAGGAAAGATTTCAATTTGTTGGAGGGATTTTCCAAGGTAAGATGTTAATTCCTTAAGATTAATTTGAGCATTCAAGCTTCTGTTTGCACCTGACTGTTTGAGCTTAGCTGAAGGATGGTAGTCCCAGGGGAGTGAGTGACTAGTAGGATTGAGTTGTGGATGTTCCCCTTTAGGAAGGGAGCTACCAGCCTGTGCCTGTGCAAGCAGTCCTTCAGTTGAATCCAGTGGTTCTTGCATGACCTCATGCTCTGGGGTAGAAAATACTCTTTTGGGGGCTATAGAGAATTTGTTAAGAAATTTTTTCATCCGGAATAACATGAGAGGGATGGTTGGCTTATGGAAGTCCAGTTTTATCTTGGTCAGCCTCCGTGAACCTTGAAGATATTTTATGTAGTTTAAATCAATTTGTCCGATCTCTGTTTGTAATAGTTTGCTTAAAGATGTAAGTATCCTCTGTTTACTGGACCAGTTCCCCTTATTTATGTTGTTGTTGGCAACCTCTAAGATGATTTGAGTCACTATTAGTTGTTGTGAGTATTGTCTGCTTAAAATATTACTCACAGGCTCTCCAGTTAACTCCAAGTGCTCCCTTCTGTGGGAGGTTTCTTTAAGGGAACGGGAGGATTGAGTACAGTGGGGAGTGAATTTAGTTTTTGTGAGGGATTCTTCCAGAATGGCAACTTGGTCAGCTATCTGTCCCAGCATCTGGAATATAGCCAACACAGTTCTCCCTGTAATTATAGCCAGTTCACTCATCAAGGACATTATGTGGCTCTCAGCTGTCTCCAGGTTTGTGTTAGTTATCTTGGCTGTGGTGGTAGTAGAATTAGATACTGGAGGAATTGGCTGGGATGGGGGGAAGTACTGTGCTGGGGGTTGGGTTGATTGAGAAGCAGGAATCTCCACATCACTACTATCCAGACCTAGGTTAGACTTATTATCTGAAGCTAGTATAGCATATCTGTTTGGTGAAGCATTTTGTATCAGCGTACTCACAGCTTCTTCAAGATTTGGGGTAAGCAGCATATCATCGAGAGGTAGTTGTTTGGAATTCTTGGCGTTTCTTTCTTGGGCAGGAGAATTTGAGGGAATTCTTTGGCGTTTCTTCCTCCTAGGCATCTTATCTCAACAGGCAGACGTCTGGAGGTCAGGGTTAAAAATATTATTGCAGTTTCTTCCACGCAACTGCTCCCAGTCGTTAATTGTTAGCAATAAAAAACTGTAAGATTTGTGAGCAAGGTAAGCTTTGAAGGTTAAAAGGTTAAAAGGACTGAATTTAAAAGATATATTAAAAGGGAGTGGAGCGAGCACAACAGAGTGCCTCCTCACCCAACAGGAACCGGAAGCTCCCCTAGACTTTAAATTGTTTGTTATAATTAAGGCATTCTATCTCAGAATTATGGTGGCTTGCTTTTCAAAACAAAATAAATTAAAACCTTATTTATACTTTATGTTACTTAAATTCACATTTATTATTTGCCCTATATGATGGCCTATTGTAAAAAAGATGGGGGAATGATTCCTTTATTCAAACATTTGATGGATTTAATCAAAAAGTCCCCATATGTGACTCAGTAGAATCACTGGAATCTTGATCTGCTCTTTTTATGCCTCTATTATGAGCATGTTTTCTTTTAATATAACTTTGGGCAGTGGCCTTTTTGCTTGTGTACATAAGCTTGTTGTGTATGCTTTTAATACTCCTATCCTTTGGGTTTGACCCATCTGCCTCCTTCTCTGGCAAAAATGACTGAGTTTGCATGCCAGTGATAAAAGTTAATGTATGATCCCCCCCCAAATGACTAATTATTGGCTGCTCTTCCAGAAACAGCAGAAGTGTTGATGGCTGTTTGCACTGATTAGAGAGAGCAGCTGCTTCCTTTTGCTCATTTTGTCCAGCTTGTAAAGGCAGCCCTTCGTTCTGACTGCTTAGACTAATTGACCCCTCCTATGGAGAAGAATAGGGAAGACTTGGATCCAGAGTTACATTGAGCTAGGGTCCAGTGCTTCAATGGAGCAAGATAAATGATGTTGCTTAGTGTAGTCAGTCACATTAGAGTTGGCCCATTGAATTTGGTGAGTGTTCCAAAACTGTCCATATTCCAGCTCTTCCATGAATTTGTTGATTTAAATGGGTGATAAATTATTTGAATCAACTGGCTTTACAGAGTAGTTGACTAACCAAATCCCCACTGATTCTGTGGGTCTGTTCTTGTCTGATTTACAACTCTAATCATTAGGAATTCAGCCACTGATTCTCTTTCCATGTGTACTCAAACAGCAGCACTGGAGGGTTACAGGTGGACCACAGAATAATGTGCAACTGTGCATCATGGCTGGCCAGATTTTAGCCTCTTTCATGAATGCAAAGAGGCTTTCTGCCTGCCTCTATGTGTGTTTCTGTATATGAACACCCACTTTCGCTCTTGGCTTTGCCACATTTGCTATCCCACCAACCACTAAGGCAGGCATGTCCAAACTTCGGCCCTTCTGATGTTTTGGACCACAACTCCCAGAATTCTAAGCCTGTATTTCCAATGGCAAAGGACTGTGGGAGTTGTGGCCCAAAACATCTGGAGGGCCGAAGTTTGGACATGCCTGCATTAAGGGCACCAACTGCCACTGAGATAAACACAAGTGACTCAAGTGTTTCTACATTTAGCAAATTACCTGGGAAGTGCCTCAGCATTTACAGATGCTTCTGGGTTGCAGGGCACTATTGAGGATGGTTTGCAGAAAATTATTTATGTATTTCTTTGCTTTTTACACTTTATCCATCTAGCCTGAAGGCTATTCTGGTCAGTTTACAGCATTAAAAAAACAAAATTATACAAATTATAAATAAATTTAAGTGCATAAGCATAACATAACATAACATAACATAGGTAAAAAGGTAAAAGTTCCCTCTGCACATGCGTGCTAGTCATGTCCGACTCTAGGGGCGGTGTTCATCTCCGTAACATAACTCAACTTTAAACAGAAAATAGAAGTATCTTCCTACATTTATATTTCTCAGGGTTTTGGGTGTAACATCTGCAAGGTGGAGACTTGATGGATGGTGAAGTGATCTAGTTGGATCTCTCTCCCTGTTTTTCCAGATATAATTCATTTTTTTCAGATCCTGAGGTAGTTCATTACCATGAGGTGCCATGTGGAACATCAAGTGACTAATATGAGAGAGTGAGAGGGTTACCCCAAGAGCGATAACACCTGCTCCCCATCACACCTGAGTCCTTGTGACACTAATGGGTCTCATGACACCAGGGAGGGAAAATGGCTACTGGGGCCCAATTTGCACATTGTCACTTAGGGGTGTATTCACTTTTGTTGCCAGCAGTTTAGACATTAATGGCTGTGTGTTACGTTATTTTGAGAGGACAGCACATTTACAATATTATACATCTGTATACTCACTGCTGTACTTTGTTGCCAAGTGTCATTTCTTCATTGTTGTCACATGAAAAGTTATATTAAAATATTTACAAAATGTGAGGGGGTGTACTCATTTCTGTGATATACTGTATTGTTCAGGTGTCTTCCTGTTTACTGTTTGCACTTGTTTGAAGAGGTAGTAGGACCCTAGGGGAGCATTGAAATGCATCTAGAAAACACATTAGCTCTCCTTGCAGTCCTTCATCTCTACCCAACTCTAGCATAGCAAAAACCAGTTAGGTCTTGTGATGTTGAATGGCATCTTGGTGTGTGGAAAGGCTTTGTCATCCAACATTTGAGTTTGAATGGGCCAGCTGAGCTAGAGACAAAGCCCAGGTTGAATTTAATTTAATGTACACATTGTTTTTATACCATGTTTGCAACTGGATTGGTTCCAGTTTTGGATGTGTTATGTCATATTTGGAGAAATGAGGCTGATAATTTGAGTTCCCAAAGTAGTCTTGACCACATCAGTTATGAAGCAGAGCTGGCCCTACCTTTAAGGAAAGTGAGATGGCTAATCCAGGTGACAAGTGGAAGTGGTGGGATATGTGCTATATGCAGGCCTGCCTAACATATCCTAAGCTAACCTCCAGTCCTCAAGTGAGGTGGACAATTCCATCCCATCACCACTAGTGTTGTGTAAGATTCATCTGTCAGTTGAGTCAGCTTCTGTGAGTAGAGATGGTGCTTTTTTGTTTGTTGTCTTAAGCAACACAGTGTCTTAGACTAGACCTGGTACAAGAAGAATAAATTACCTTCTTAGAACTAGTGTTGATGACTTCTGGTCCTGGTTTTGCTGCAGGACCAGATAAGCTCTCCTTGGGTCCTTTTCCAAGGAGAAAAGTTGGGTAAAAATACTATAAAATAAATAATAAAATAATAAATATCAGGCTGAATTTCTTCAGATAAACAGGACCCTAAAAGGGTAAGTCCCTTTGGAGAGGTTGGGGTGAAGAGAGGCAGCATCTGTTGACTACGAAGAATGGGGTAAAAAGTTTTTTAGGTCCAGGAATTGCCTTATCACCTGCAGGAGGAATACTGGCTGCCATATCATGGCTATGACTCAAGCTGCTGGTGCCGGACATATGTAAATAGCTATAAATATTTTGAAGTTTTACTGCTGTGTTTAAAACTGTTTGCTTTCCCCTATCTCTCTATGTGAGTTTCATATTGGTGATATTTTGGATGTTTTTTCTTCAATAAGCATTACCACTCACACGCTCAAAAATGTGGCTAAAGTGTGAGAGAAAATGAATAGCTAAAAGATGGAGCTACTACAGAAGTGACTATTTTTATACATTGCATTACGGTTACCTTGTTTTTGTCATCTCTGGCTGGCAGAACATTCTGAATAAAAGGAAACCTCCTTTCTTTTTGTATTGATAGATATAAGAAGACAGCTTGAGAATTCCCAAAAAGCAATTTGTCTGACCTTGGATAGTTTCCAAAACAAACTGCCAGATTATAGTCTTGGGACTCCCCCTCTATCTGCTTTTCTCTTTTCTCCCTTCTGGAATCTGAGAAGAACTATAACCACAAGTGATATTAAACCTTTGAAGTGAACTATAATTGAGCATAATGAGCTAGGAATCAATGACGGATCAGCAATTTGCAGACCTGCTCCTTAGAATGCAGAATGTGATAGACTCTTTGGAGACTGAGCCCCTTCTTGAACTCAATATACAGGTAGAGACAGAGGAGAGTCTCAACCTTAATTTTGATTGGAGCATGGAGCTGGAAAAGAACACTGATCTCAATCTACAATTTACAAATCACCACAACAAGAAAAATGCAGGGGGAATGTATGGAAAATGCGGAGTTTAGATCTGTTCAGGAGACTTCTGCATCATGGGATGGACTTGTGGATGAGTCAAGTCTGGAGAAGATGAGAACAGGTGGATTTGTGTTAGAGGAAAGAAATGTCTGGAAATTTTACAATTGATAATCAACAGATAAGACAGGGAAACAACTTACAAAGGCAGTGGACTTATTAGGAAAGTCAGAAATCCAAAAAGAGAATCTCTTTCTCAATCACGTAAAAACCCTGTCTGTATTTTGATGGTCTTGGCTGATGGTGGTGTGCCTTTGGTGCTCCGGTTGTTTGGTGTGCCAGAGGGTATTGGCAATTAATGGATTATAATGGCTATTAATGGATTATAATGATGTGGAAAATGGATAATGGAAATGTGGAAACCAGCCTGAAATATAAATAGTGCTAATCTGCCAGATCCCTAAAAGAACTGTTGTAGTAAGATATATTTAGGTGATAGAAAGCTATTGAAACTAAATCAGAAATGAAATAAATAAATAAATAAATAAAAATAAATAAGTTTGCAAATTTGAGAAACCACACTTGTTTACTCCCGATTCTGCATGTAATGCTCAACTCTCTGAACCATGGGCAGATTGGTGGATACCCCCATCCCGTGCCTCCTTTATGCCACATTAACCACCCCTCCTTTGGGTTTCCTGTGTGTAACATTTGTTCTCATCTCTTGAGCAAATTCTCCCCCATTATTAATTGATTAATTTATATATTCATATGAGTGCAAGGCCAGCTTCTAGCAGTCGCTGTGCAGTAGAGGCAGTTGGTAAGCAACCTCATAGTGTGGTAATTTTTAGAGGATTATATAAAAATTTTAAAGGAGTATATAAAATATATTAAATGTTGTAAACTAGACAGACTATCTTAACATTGTATTTTGCTGTGTTCATGTTTTTGTATTAGATGAAAATAGATGTAAGTAAAGATAGATAGATTATGGTTGGGATATAATATACTTTTATATATTTTAGTCAAATATATCTTAAGATGCTTAGTTACCGTATTTAATGGTGTATAACACGCACAGGCGTATAACACGCACCCTCATTTTAAGAGGGAAATTTTAGGGGAAAAAATTAAATTTCACCCAGGGCGCGCTCCGGGCAAAGTTCGCCAACTCCGATTCTGCAGGGGGAGACAGGAATGCGGGGGCAGCCGTGAGGCAGGACACGGACACAGAAGAGACAAGAGGCTGAGCGAGGCTGCGGAGAGCACGAGGGAACCTCAGAGGAGGGGATGGGGGGGTCAAACCGGGTGTCCTCGCTCAGCTCCATCCATCCCTGGCCCGTTGGCAAGGCAAGGGAAGTGCGTGGGGAGAATTTGTTCTCATGAAACTTTTGTTCCCCTTCTTCCCCATTGGGAATTGATTAACAACCCTCCTTCCTTTCTTATCCCTCCCTCGTCCGGCCTCCCGACCCAGAACAGGCCAGCCGAGCACCCCCACACACACCACCACACACCACCTCCCGTGGCTCCCTCCAAGGCCCCGAGAAAGAAGAGGCGGGGATGCAGTGGCCAAGCCTCCGCGGTGCGAACCCCCAAACCTCACAGTGTGGTAATGAGTTCCAAACAAGGAGCGGGCGAGGCATTATACGGAAAGTGGCAGCGGCGGCGGCGGCATAGCAGCAGAAACAGCAGCAGGAATCAGCAGGAAATGCACCCCGCGGTCTCCCTTCCTCCTGGCTCGGCTCGGCTCGGCTCTGCTGCAGTTCCCGCCCCACCCGCGCCCCTCCATCCCTGCCTTCCTCTATCGCTTTCCCTACCTTCTCCCTCGGCCGAGGAGGCATGGTATGTGGCCGAGGCGAGCACTCCTGGGAAGACAAATTGTATTCCCTTCCTCTCTCTCTCTCTCTGTTCTCCCATGCACACCTTTTCTGCTCAGATGAAACACTGGGGAGCATGGGGGAGCTTTTCAAAAACCGTTCTCCTCCTCCTCCTCCTCCTCCTCCTCCCTCCCTCCCCCTCCCCAGCCCAGCCCAGCCCAGGTTGGGATATAATAAAAACTTTAACATTATATTTTAGTCAAATTTATATTTCAGGGGGAAAGCTGTTATAGTTAAATGAAGGATTAAGTGTTAGGATTGAGAATATTGTTAACATTATACAGGCCAGCTCAGCATTGTATTCTGTTATTTTTACTTTTTTGTATTAGATGAAAATAGAGATAAGTAATGATAGACATAATATTGATGGGAAAAAGGCAAACAAATATAAACAATCTTGCTTAGGACGAGAAGGGAAATATGAAATATCTGGGCTAAAATATTGGGAAAATAATTGTTTTTGATCTATGTAATATGGCAGGTGATAAGCAATGTATTTGTTTTAATTTGTTAAGTATTGAAAATAAAATAAATATTAAAAAAAGAACTGGTGTTATTCTCACATTCATAACAGAACAAGATGATCTTTGAAAGAAAATTTGTTGCTACCTTATCTTTCCTCCTATTCTGGAGTGGCATAAGAATGCCTTAATGTTGGCCTAGTCTGGACACCTAAAGCAGCTTGTAATTGGCATCCAGTATTTTATGGGTTCTCAAGCATCACTTTATGCAAGAATATTTTAGAACCTTCTGGCTGCCTCATTGCTGAAGCACTGGAGGAAGGTAGTCGTGCTGAGGAGAAAGATCATTTGGCAGCCTCCGGTACTTCATTTGACTCCCCACTCACTACTCTAGTTGCTAATGGAGACCTGTCTTCATTGACAGTGGCAGGACCTGACTTCTCTGATGCTAAAACACCATTAATCTGCCAGGCAGCTGATGTATCTGATAAACTATGCTTTAATGTACCTGTTTCCTGGAGGTGGGGAGTCTGTTATGGGAAGAATATATATGTTCTTTGGTTATGTCGAATCTTGAAAATGGCTTCCCATATTTGTACAACATCCTGGAGAAGTGAAATAAAACTGCCATGGCAGGCTATTGGACATTGTGACACCGTACAAACATCCAATTTAATCAGTTCCACTGGGACTTCATGGTCAAAGCTACATCAGTCTCTACTAGTGAACCTGCTGAGCATTTTATGGGAAATCAGCATGATTCTCTCTCCATTTTGTGATATACCTCCTTCTTTCTGCTCCTAATGGCAGCCATTGTAGCTATAAAGACGAATGAAACATGTTTGTATTCTGAGCAGAATTCTAAGTGGATCAATATGGTTAGCTATGCTACTGTGAACCTGTTATATCATCTCAAACTGTTTTTAAAAATATCTGAAGAATGGGGTGGGGGAGAAGTCTGTTTTTTTATTTATTTATGAATTTTTGTAGGCTGTTTTTCTTTTCTTTTCTTTTTTTATAATAGAAATCCCAAAGTGGGATACAATAACAAAAGCCAATCAAGCATAGTACAACTGATTCATAAAGCACTGTAACATTTATCAAATAATAGAATGCTTCATTATAACCACCAGGGGAATAGTCAAGTTTAACCATTAAGAGACCATTCAGGTAAACAATGAGATAGTTCTGCTTTATTTTTACACCCTCCCAGACAACAGCCCAATTGGTCTTCTAAGGGCCTTTTCACACGACCCCTAAGATCCGCTGGTCCCTTAAATTTGTTTCTGTTCCTGCATTCCCACCCCTCAGCACTTCCTGCTCCTGTCGGCGTGAGGGGAGGGAGGGGAAAAAAAGGACAAAAGAAGCCTTTACTAACCTGCCGGTGCCGGTCGAAGTTGCCACGAGCCCCGTTACTTCCTGGTTCCTTCTCAAGGGGATCTTAAAGGGGCAGGAGGCAAAAAAACAACAGACAAGCGAGGAGAGCCCGGCACTCTTATCCGCATCAAATATTTTTCACCTTCAGAGAGAAGGTACAAGAAAAGTGCGCTGGGTCGCGCTAAAGTGGGCGGGGTCGCACTTAATTGTCTGCAAACTCCGGAGCTGGTGGGGAAACATTTCTAAGCTCCGGAGCTGGGAGCCATTTGCAGCGCAGCTTAGGGGTCGTGTATAAACGCCCTAAGGTAGCTAAGCTATCAGGAAAGGAGTGAGTGAAGGTTTTTAAAGGGCCAATTGGCACAGTCAGCTTTGATTCTTTCTTAAAAAGGCAATACACATGGAGTAAACTCTTCTATAATTTTGGTCCTCTTTTTCTGCCCCCAACTCTTCCTGCTCCTTGGATCTGAACTGACTAGTACCGTGGCCACAATACTTCAATGATTTAATCAAGGACTTAATCAGAAAAGAAAAGGAATTTTTCATTACTAGGGGACAGACCTATCATTTCCTTAGTGCCTCCCCCCCCACCTGACCTTCTAACCACAATGTTGGATTGAACCTGGATGTGAGCTTTAGCACAAGAGATCCATGAGGATGCTATTCAGCCCTGTAAAGGCCCTTTTGCTCTATTCCCCCCATCAGCCTGGAAGTACACAGATACCTTTGATATGGTGGTTTTAAAGTATGTGCATGTCTTCCTTTCCAGTGTCTGATGCTTTTCATTGTACACCAGCATTAATTTTACCACACAGGTGCCACTCACCTTATTCTGCCTAGATGCCCTAAGCACATCCGATCTGGCCTGATTTCGGAAGCTAAGCAGGGTCGGTCCTGGTTAGTACTTGGATGGGAGACCACCAGGGAATACCAGGTGCTATAGGCACCTAGAGTAGGAACTAGCAAACCACTCCAGTATTTCTGCCAAGAAAACTCCATGGACATGGGGTCACAAAGAGTCAGTCACGACTGTAACAACACAACACAACACACACACACACACAAAAAAAAAAACCACTCACCTTCTAGGATATCTTCTACTTTATTAATGCAGTATATTAGAAGACTTTTAACACACACACAGAGAGAGAGACAGAGAACAAATGAGATTCTAAGCTCCTTGATTACCATTTCATTGTGACATTTGTAACCCAGGCACCCAGTGGCTTCATATTTTCTCAGTGGTTTTGAGTACAAAGAACCTGATTTTTTCCACCTTACTTCCAGGGTGCAGTTTCAATCAACTACCTACTGGGTCTCATAACAGTTCAACAGAGTGGAACGAAGACAGAATTACTCTATTTGGTTGTTGCTATTCAGTGTCATGCGTGGGGTCAGTCTGTAGGGGAGAGTGAGCTGGCTGCCCTCTCTCCCCATGTTAAATCCATGGCCTAAAGGTTAAAAGAAATGAAAAGAAAATGGTTGGAAATGGCTGCATATTAAAACTTGAGGAATTCTGTATGGTGTGTAAGCAAATTCCCCTGGGGCCCAATCCATTATCAGTGCTTTGATAGCCATTGTTGTAGAGGAAGAGGTAAGACCTATGTTATCAAAGCACTGATAATGGGTTGAGCCCCAAGGGGATTTACTGGCTGGAAAATACAGCCATGCCAAGAAAAGTGAGAGGCAATAGGAAAAGAAGGAAAGAAGAAGAGGTACAAACATGAAACAGGTGACTCTACTTAGAAAAAGAAACCTCTATGACTCTGTAACAGTTGAGCAACCCTGTTTATGGCCGGAGCTTTAGGGGGCCACTAATTCATAGGATCACCATAAATCCTATGATGGCATATAATAACAAAATAAAGCTTATAGAAGCTTAATAGAGGAGAAGGAGGAGACTGATACCTGGGGAAGGAAAAACCATAAACTAAGCGTAATAGAGGAGAAGAGGAAAATAGCCAATGGGATTAACAAAGGCTTTGCCAGTGTGAGAACTTTTGTTGAAATTGCCTGAAAATGTTTATTCCTCTTGTATCTAGTTAGGTCTTACAGCTGTCTCCAACTGAAAAGCACTAACCTGTGTGGGAAAAGGACACGATCCCAGGAGGAGTCATCCTAGTCATGCATGGGCTCAGTTCATAGCTATGGCCAAATGGCGCAGCTGGGTAACCACATTAGACACGGCTGTAAAGGCATCCTTTTCTTGTTATTCTTTGGCTTTCTTCTTTCATTTCCTGATCTTTGTCATCTCCTTCCCTCTGTGATGCCCAACCTTCACTAGAGCGCCAGAGTGCCATCAGTGCTGCAGCCTCGATTAATTATCATATGGCTCCTGCCACAGAGTACTGCCCGCAACACTCGCTGCTCTCAGGCAGGTCATTTGAGAGTGCCGACCCTGAAGGAAGCCCACAAAACATCTCCTAGGAATTGGCCTTTTTCGGTAGTTGTGCTGCGTTTATGGAACCAGCTGCCCTCCAAGATCTGTCTGGCACCCACAGCTGGAGACCTGGCTGTTTAGACAGACTTTCCCAGCCTCTGACATTCTCTTGCTGATCCTGGCCTTGAAATTCTATTCCGCTTCTGTTGTCTTCTCATATTATTTTAGATTTTTGGTCACTATTTTATTATTTTTGATTGCATTATGGGTATTGATGATATTGGGTTAATTATGGTTATTGTTGTTTTTATTTATCTATCGTGTTCTGTATATGCATAGCGGTTATGTTATTTATGTTCCCACTTTGTAACTGTAATTTACTTTGCAATATTTTTCAAAACAGGTAGCAAAATACTACAAACTTATCCAAGCTGAATACATATGTGTAAAAATATATCTTGAATATATTGCTCTGAAAAAGGCATCAATGTAGGGGATGCTCATTGTCTTTTTACTCTTAAAGACAAGCCATCAGCCCAATTGCAACTTTTTATTTTTGGTACTATCCAGATTAGAGATGGTCAAATTTTTTAAAACAAATTTCAAAATTCATTCAAAACCCACTAATTCATTGATTCACATTCATATGAATTGATAACCCCTGAAGAAAATGAATTTGCACATTTTTAGTGATGTTCTGATTCATTTATTTGCCAGGCCCCCAGGATGACCCCCAGGATACCTAGAGATATCAGAATTGCAGGAAAGCTCCCCTTGGCTCTCCTCTCTTATCCCTCCAAGTTTGGTGAAGATGGGGTTTTCTCAAACTAATTGCCAAAGGGCAGTTTCCTGAATTGGCGTACTTTGTGGGTATATAACTCAGTTGTCTGAAACCCAGTCTTTACCAAATTTGGAGTGATTGTAGAGCAGAGTTGGGAGAAGCTTCTGTGTACTCCTGGTGTCTCTAAGTGCTGAGGAGGGACATTTCATAGAGTTTAAAAGTAAACAAAAATATGATTTGTCAATTTGTAAGAAAAATTTTAAATTCATTAATTGTAATTTGTCAACTTTGATGATTCATGAATTTAAAAACCAATAACATTATTTTTCTAATTTGTGCCATCTCTAGTCTGGATTGCAAAGTACAGTAGTCCAACAACGGTTGATCCTAAAAACCCCGGTTAAAAAAGACCGAAATAATACTCAATGCTTGCTAAACATAGCATGCTCTTCAACTTCTCCACATATATTTGGAATGGCATTGCCTAAAGCACAGTGATTGGGACCTAATGCCAGCTCCCTGGAAAAGAGCTGTTCCCCTTCTCTTTAGCTTTCCTTCTGCCTAGCTGGAACAGTCAAGGCATAGATTGACAATGTATGGCCTGCTTTTTAAATAAAGATATGTGTGTGTGTGTGTGTGTTGCGTTGTTACTGTCGTGACCAACACTTCATGACCCCATGTCCATGGAGTTTTCTTGGTAGGAATACTGGAATGGTTTGCCAGTTCCTACTCCAGGCACCTACAGCATCTAGTATATACTTCTGTTGAAAATTTTGGCTAAGAAGGTCCCTTTGTGCTCTCCAGCTGATGTGGGATCAATTTTATTTATTTATTTATTTATTTATTTATTTTATTTATTTATTCAACTTATATGCCGCCCACTACCCAAAGGTCTCTGGGCGGCTTACAATCAAAGAATTAAAACAATTTAAAATAGTTATAAATAAAATATCAATAAATCATCAAACAGTAATAAAAACCTTCTTTAAAATCATCATCCTAAAATTGTCATCAGTGGACCCACAATCTATATTGTATCAATTAAAAACCTTCTGCGCGAAATGTAATCAGTGTTGGCGCCAGGCGGATCTCAATAGGGAGGGCATTCCATAACTTGGGAGCAGCTGCCGAGAAGGCCCTTTGTCTACAAGCCATCCCTCTCACCTCCTTGAGGGATGGCTCATTCAAAAGCCCTCCCTGGCTCGATCTTAATCGCCGGGTAGGTTCGTATGGAAGGAGGCGGTCCTTCAGGTATCTAGGTCCTAAGTCGTTTAGGGCTTTATATGTCAAAACAATTTTGCCATGTTTTGCCTTCCCAGTGTTGTGAGGACCCCCTGTTTTGTTTCTTAAATTTGACCACTGGTGGGCTTTTCCAGTAAAAATAAAGTGGTGGTGCTGGTGAACTGTTTTGGGGGGGGAAAGTATTAGGAATATCAGAACATGGAAGTAGATGTAGCCCTCCAAGTTGCAGGGGTGGGCATATGTGGCCCTTGGACTTCTGGAAGTTGCCCACACTTGCTATAAGAACAACAGATGCTCTCTTCCCAGTGGGATAGACCATTTAAGCCAAAGAAGGTTATAAACACTCTGAATAGCTTGCTGCCATGGTTAGTCAGGCAGTTTGTCACCAATAGTATTTAGTCCTCTCTTCTACCCTTTTTGTGTAATGGTAGATTTGGTAAGTTTAAGTTGTTGAGCAAATGCAAAGGCTGTCCATATTGCATTGGATTTTAGGGAAGCCATTTGAAAAATACAAAATGTGCTGTTCATATACCATCCCAAAATACTTAAAGCTTAAAGTTTTTAGTTATGAAGGCTACACATTGCCCTCTCCATGAGCTGGCTACTCAGTTGACCTACCTCAGAAGAGTGGGGACCTGAGTTGATCTTCAGCCAGCTACCTGAGTCCACTGGGATTGAACTCAAGTAATGAGCAGAAGCTTGGCTGCAGTACTGCAGTTCAATCACTGCACCACAAGGTTCTTATGGCATTTTTTTTGCTCCAGTCATTTGCTCATATGGCATTTTTTGCTCATCCGTTTTTTTTTCTTTTTCTTTTTCTTTTTTTTTTCTTTTTTGCTCATCCGTTTTTCTCAGTAGTGCTTTTAGTCCCAAATCAACACTACTGTGATAGCTGATCAGGTCTAAAATGCAGCAGACGTTCCACTTAATCCTATTAACTTTTCAAACTAGCATTACTCTTTACAGTTTGAATTTATCACAGTGCCTTGTGTTTATTTTGATTCGTGGGAATTGGCTTGACTGAACAGTGGGATGATTCTCAATCTGTTTAGTTATAGAAACATACCTATGAACATTTGCCAGATATTTCTGAAGGACGTGGCAGGCAAATGTCAGCTATTTCACAACAGTCCTGTGGTGACTCTTTTCCATACAAAATGCTATGATTTCATTAGAAAATTAGGTTTACATACCATAGAACTAACATTGGCTATTTATAAACTAATTTATGCCTTTAAACTGCGAGACCTGTTTTAAATAGTTTCATTTGATGAACTGAAGGAGACGTGAGCCTGAAGCTTTGGATAAAACAGAAAGTCCAACTTTTGAAAAAGGAAATTTTCTTGCAGACCAGATTTGGAGAACTGAGGCACATATCTTGTTAGTTGATGAGTGTTCCAATTTATCTGCTGAGGGGAAAGCTTTATCTGGTGGAACCAACATGGTGCTGACTTCTCTCTCCAGCAGCCTGTATGTTTTCAAAATCGATCCTGAAAGAATAAGAAACCTTGAATGTGTTTTTGGGTCACACGGGGATGAAATGGTGGAAGAAATCACTGCATTTACAGATGAGTGAGTACTGAAGCAGCATTGGATTCAGGCCAAAGAGCAGATGTCCATATTCTACACATTCCTCATACTTTTTTGTAGTCTCAAATTTGGCTCACAATTTTTCTCTGGGTATCAGTTCAAAAGCAGATTTAAAATCTATAAATGCCACATACAAGGAACCTCCTTCTGGACTAGAGTATTTATTTACTAGATGGTGTAGAACGAGTGCCTGATCTATAGTGGCCCTACCAGATCTAAACCCAGCTTGTTTTTCAGCAAGAATATTTTCATCTTTAGAATAATAAGAAACCAGACCCAGAGTTTGGAAAGGTTGCCTTTTTGAACAAAGTCAACCATGCATTGCTGACAAACGCATTCTGGGAGAAGTACTGAAAAAACATATTTACAGTCTGGTCTTTATTATCTGGTGAAACTTTTCTAGCAGGTCAGGTCTCCAGTTAAAGCTAGCCAAGTTCAGAAAGAGATAATGTCTGTGATAAACCACCATCTTGTATTTGGTCATAGAATGGTTTAAGAAGAGGTACCCTGCCATTGAATATGGAAACCTCTTTGATCAATCATGGATAATTGTGGTTTTATTTCTCCTTGTATCTTAATTTTTATTACTCTTTATGTAGAATAGAAGACAGATTTTGAACACCTTAGAGGGATGCTTATCAGCAAAATCATAATAAAAACTTAATGTAAGAGTCATTTCTTGCTTCCATGTGATCATTAAATGTCCAACATTAAAGAAAATTTGTAAAGACTCTTTACAAATTTGCCAAAGACTCTTCACATTTAGAGAAGCAATTTTCACATTTATAAAATCATTTTTTAATCCGAGGAGAACATCTTTATCAGTTCACTTGTCCAGGGCAGAACTGTAACACATTTCACTGCAACTCTTGTAGATGCACCATCACCAAAACTGCACGTGTAAATGTAGTTATACCAATGTAACTACTATAATATAACAGATAAAAAGAAAGCATAAAAGAAATGGGATAATCAATTGAAATTGTCAGCAGATTGTCAGACAATCAAATTGTCATTTGTAGTAGATATGTCAATATTTATTTTTATGTGTATTCTCAAAAGCTTTCACGGCCGGGATCTGATAGTTGTGAGTTTTTCGGGCTGTTTGGCCGTGTTCTGGGAGTTCTCTCTGTGCTGCAAGTTCCCTGACCTCCTTGCCCTCTGAAGATGCCAGCCACAGAGTCTGGTGAAACAACAAGAAGAAAAATTTCCAGAACACGGCTAAACAGCCCAAAAAACTTACAACAACAAGAAGAAAAATTTCCAGAACACGGCTAAACAGCCCAAAAAACTTACAACAACTATTTACTTTTTTCTTTAGTGAAAAAACCTGCTCCTCCCTCCCCATGTTTCTCATAATATGAGGAGTGGGCAGGTTGGGCTAAAAACAGAACCCCAATTTATGATTTTACCAAACCAATCCTAATTACAAGGACTATGAATGTGAAGGAAAATACATAAGAGGAAATGGCATATTCAGTTAAAGAAAATGAATTTGATAGATTTTATAGAAATCCAACAAAACTGAAACAAGACTCAAAAACTTCCTTCACTGTTAACAAGTATTGTTGGTATATAATCTGACACATAGACATCTTCATCATTACATAAAAATAATGCCTCAGTGGGGTTTACATATGTAGAATGCCAACATCTGAAACAAATGGTCTATTTACTGTAGGTGAGATAACCCATCACTGCACCAGTCTAGGTTTTCGGGTTGTCCCTCCAGAAACTTGAGCCTGCTTTTTCATTCTTGAGTCTTGCAAACATATAACAGTAGGCTTGCTGATTAATAAATGTTGCAGGCTTCCTGTGCACCCTGAGAGCTGCCTTTTCTCTTCTAGGCCACACCAAACGTTAGGAGAAACGTCTAGAAGCAGTTAGCCCACCCTGGGAGGTTATCTCCCTGGCATGTGCCAACAACCAAATAAGAGAGGATGATGCAAGAGGGGGAATAGCCACCTCCAGTGTTTAATAGCTGCAGGCAAGCTATAGATTACTTGGTTTTAATGCCAATACTGCTTGGATACATAGATTACCAGAGCATTCTAAAACATGAAGCATTTTCTTCCATTATGTACTGAATGAATAGCCAGATTGTGAGATTTGTGCTTGTTCTTTGACAACAAGAATGGGCAAATTGTGGCCCTCCAGATGAACCTTCCCAGTAGCCCCTGCACAGTGGTGGTGAACTTTTGGCACTCCAGAGGTTTTGGACCACAGCACCCTCAGTCCTTTGTCATTGGCAATACAGGCTTGGAATTCTGGGAGTTGTGGCCCAAAACATCTGGAGTGCCAAAGGTTCACCACCACTGGTATAACTCATAGTAAGGAGTGCTGGGCATTGTAGTCCAACAACATCTGGAAATCTGTGCTTTGCAGCTCTCTGCCTAGAGCACGCATGTCCAAACTTCGGCCCTACAGATGTTTTGGACCGCAATTCCCACAGTCCTTTGCCATTGGCAATCTAAGCTTAGAATTCTGGGACTTGTGGTCCAAAACATCAGGAGGGCTGAAGTTTGGACATGCCTGGCCTAGAGCTTCTTCTTGAGTTGGGAAACACAACAACTGAGAGTTACATTATGTATCACCTACTCCAGATTCTGAAAGTCTTAGATACAGTGCCTGCTTACATTCCAAGCAGCTTTCATTTCAGTTATTTTTTTGTAACTGCATTAAAGTCTCAGCTACACTTTCATTTGTCCTTATTTCCTCTAACTGATATAAAAATGTAATATTTCCTGCCTCTGTAATGGACAGAACAACTGTGCATTCCATAATAACTAAGAAACAGAAACCCCTTAACATTGATTTGTTCGAGTCCATTTTTAAAAAGTCCACCTCCGGCATCATTATAACCAGTAGAATGCAAGGGCAAAAGTTTAATAAAGGAATTGTTTGCATGATCACAGCCTATGCCACCTGTAAAATGAGTCTCATTACAACATACCATTTTTTTCAGGATATATTCTACACATTGGGACTTGTGGAGGCTCTGGGGGTAATGATCACATCAAATCAGATGACATGACTGTTTTACTTCAAACCTGCATAAATTATTGAATCCATTATTTGCATACCAAGACTCTGGGTCAAGGTTTATTTGTACTCTGTTAGCATCTAATATGAGGACCATCATGATGCACCAGGCAGAGTGGTGAACTAGGAACTCAGAAGACCTTGATTCAAATTTGTGTTTAGCCATTTAGATGTGGTAATAGCATGTCACTGTTTGAACATCATCTATTGGTGTCACCATAACTCAGATGCAACTTGATGGCATGTAGCAACCACAATGTCCAATAAATAATTTGAAGGAAGTGGCTGTAGCAGGGGCATGGAACATTTTTTATTGTGGGAAAAATTTGGGGGTGGATTTGAGGTAGACCAAATTTTCATGGGAGGACAAATTTTGACACAGCGCTAGCTTCATCTTTTTCTTGGATCTGGAAATGACATTGTAGTGTTTGCTACAGTGTTTTCAGGAAAGCTGCTTTGTTACGGTATATGTAGGGATGTGAATAATATTCACTCAATTCCTTGTTCTCATTGATGTGAGATGCCTCAGTAAGGAATGTTAAGCCCACATGACTTCTAGCCTTTGATGGGAAAACATGAAAAGAATGACTACTTTCTTGAAATTTCTAACTTCCTCGCACCACAGGACAGGCCACTCACCACAGATCTAGGGATAAACTGTCATTAGTGAATAGGCATCAATATAGGTTGGTGGGTACTGACAGGTAGCACAGCCTTCTCTTGTCTCCCTCACACCAGCCACAAATGTTTTCAAAGGTGAGTGCAGGTCAGGGTTTTGTTTTATTTTTCTTTATAGTTTGTATTTTCTTTAGTATTTTATATTATATTACAGCATTGTAATCATTTTATATGAATACTTTTGGGTTGTAGAACAAATCATCTGAGTTTCCATTATTTCTTATGGGGGAATTTGCTTTGATATACAAGTGCTTTAGATTGCAAGCATGTTTCAGAAATGAATTGTGCTTGTAAACCAAGGTTTTACAGTATGTACATAAAGGATAAGGATGGCAAAAGACTGCAGGGCAAATAGGAAATCCTATGACAATGGCGAGATCATTTCAACGAGATCTCCAGCACTGAATTTCCACACACTCCAATCCCTGCGGGCATGCCAACCTATGGATGCATTTTGCCAATGACCACCACAGAAGTCACTAGTACAGTAGAAAGTATGAAGAATATAAAGGCTCCTGGACCTGATGATCTACCTGCTGACTTCTGGAAACCACAGGAACTCCAAGACATAGGGATAACTTGGCTGACCGAGTTCTTCACTGATATAATAGCACCTGTGTACCTGATATAATGAATAGCACCTTGGTCAACAAGTATAACAGTTCCCATATTCAAGAACAAGGGTGACCCATCCAACTGCGCCAACTATTGTCTAATCCACCTCCCATCCCACACTATGAACATATTTTGAGAAAATTCTGGACCAGCACATTCACAACATTGTCCAACTCACCACCAACAACAAACCACCAATCTACATAGACACATCTAATAAATTATTCAACACAAAGGGGTAAACAACACAGATGGTAGCATCAGTGATGATGTGCGAGCAAAGCTCAATGCGGCCTGGTTGCGATGGCAAGAACTCAGTGGTGTGCTTTGTGACAGACAAATGCCAATATGCCTCAAATCCAAGATTTGAAAGATGATTGTCTGCCCAGTTGCACTGTAAAGGAAAGAGTGCTGGGCAGTAACAATGACTTTAGAGAACTGCCTCCATGCCATGGAAATGTGCAAGTTCCATTGGATATTGGGTATCTCTCTACTCAACCACAAATGATACCACCTGACAGCAACTATTTATTTATTTATTTATTTATTTTAGAGTATTTTTACCCCACCTTTCTCCTTGGAAAAAGGAACCAAGGCAGCTTACAAAATGAGGGATAATATAAAGTCCAGCACAATTAAGGTGTGATAGTAACAGAGATCAGAGAAAGCTGACAGCACCTTCCACCATCACCCAGACGGTATTCCACCTGTAAATTGATGACTGCCAGTCACATGGGTAACCAAAATAAAGATGGCAGGGTAAGATAAATAAGAGCATGTGCATTGCTGACCCATGCCCCGAAGACATGGTCAATCAGGCAAACTGGTGTTTCAAGATCTGAAAAATGGACCCTGCACTTGTGGGAAAACGCAGGGAAGAAGAAGATGTAATTCATCTTCCGTATGTAAAAAATGAAAAATAAAGAGTTCCAAAATTTATGCATTAGGAAGTGAAAGGATTGTGGCAGATGGAAGAAAATGGTTTAGGAAAAAAGAGATTTTTTTGGAAGCACAGTGGTACCTCTACATACGAGCGGCTCGACTTAAGAGATAAAAAACCGTTGGCATTTTAACTGCTGCCTTACAAATTTTAGATGCAGTCTGCTCTACATCCTTTTCTAAAAAATGTATTTTGTTTTGTTTTTTTGACTTTTTAAGATAAGGCTGCTCTACTTAAGAGTTGTTTGACTTAAGAGCATGCATATGGAATGGACTAAACTCGTAAGTAGAAGTACCATTGTATGTGTTTTGTACTGAGAACATATTGTGCTACACAAAAGAGTTAATGCAAAGTGGTACACAGTGCAATCACCCTTCAGTCACCAAGGCAATCTAAGCTGATTCATGTTATGCATTCTGTAGGCTGTTGCCAAGATAATTTAAATGTCTGACATGAAGCTAAATTCAAATTATTCACAGAGCATTTCAGCAGGGTTTCATGGAAATCGGAATAAAATCAATGGGACCATTCAGAGAATCTTTATGCATGCTAAACACTTGTTTCTATATAGTATCCATGAAAAGAAAAATAAAAGAATGGGAAATGTTTTGCAATTTTATGGTATCCATTTATTTTTGTGTATATGCCACTTAATTATAAAGGCACTAGGATGACTAATGCTGGGTCTGAAAATGAAATGAACATTAAATTCAAATGTTATTTTTAATTAATATATGTTTAGCTTTAATTTAGCAATCTTACATTCATCTTTCTTTTAAAGTTATCACTTTCCATGTAAAAGCTTCCAGAGAAGACTACGCAAATGGTAGAGGGAAGCATGGTCTATGTATGACGTGACATTCCTTTAATCTTGTTCAGTGCATGAGAAAATCCCAGAGCTCAGGTGAAGACCATTTTAAAGTGATGACCTGATAGAGCTTAGAAGCAGAAGTGGCTTTCACACTAAGTCTTGTTTGCCCCTCAAGGAAGTGCCATCCTTGGTTAATTCACTTTTTATTGCCTGTGTCATGTCACTGAGAAATCACCATGCTACAATATTTTTGTGCTGTTCCTGTCTTTCTTTCTTTTTTAAAGGATATATGGGAATTTACTCCCAATAAAATGCATTTGGACCCAGCCTGGGCAGTTGACCCTCAAAATACAGTTTAGCTCCCACACCTTAAATAAAAAGTTTCATGTTTGCGGGTCTTAAGTTTTTCTTGCTTTTGTGTTCATTGTGGTTGGAAGAATGATGATTAATAGCCTCCTAAGTGCCCTTGAAACAACCTCTTCTAATTACCACAAGTTCAGCTTTTGTTCACTACAAAGATTTAGCTGCTGTTGGTAATAAAAATAAGTTGCTCCTATAATTTTTTGTTTCCATGTTTTAGATAAATATCATTATTCAAGGGGCAATAAAGAGACAATTAATCACTAATCTCATAGCGATGATCAAAAGGCAGCAAAAAACAATCAGAAACCTCTCAAAGAAAATGTACTAATTAACATTGAAATGGATCATTTCCAAATTGGTCTATGGACCACATGAAAAAAGGGGGAAATGCTGTGGGTTTGGGGTGAGCTGATTTTCTTTTTTTCCTATTAGCTATATCAAAAGGGAAATGGAACCCCTTCTCCCCCTCTGTAGTTTGCCCCTCCACTACTGGGGCTTCTCCTTTAAAAAAAAGAGAAAGAATGGAACCATTTGCATCAGTTCAGACATGTGATCACCCAAACCAGTGGTTCTCAACCTGTGGGTCCCCAGATGTTCCTCAACTGCAACTCCCAGAAACTCCTTCCAGCACAGCGAGTGGTGGAGGCTTCTGGGAGTTGCAATCCAGGAACATCTGGGGACCCACAGGTTGAGAACCAATGATTTAAACCAATACAGAAAAGCAACCACACCATTACACACACAAGGTACAGAGAGTAAAGCCCATCACCAAGGCTTTTAAAAACAACAACACCTAATTAGAAGAAGAAATGAGAAAAGGAAATTCTTGTTTACACTGTATTAGTACCCTTAAAGGGGAGGAGATACAGTAATACTTTGGATAATGAATGCCCCTGATAATGAATTTTTTGGATAACAAATCGCAATTTCTAGGTATAGGTCTGCCTTGGATAACAAATTTTTCTTATGGGCTGCCTCAGATAACGGATTTTCCCTATGGGTTGCCTTGGATAATGAATTTCCAGCATCCATCTGTAAAAAAGAGTTATCCCGGGCTGCATCATATCTGTAACTTTAAAGTGCAATTTATAAGGAGTTTGGAGCAAAAAACCAGGTGTCTGTGTCTTTTTCCTAGGCTCTGGAAGAGATTAATTGGTTCCCATTCATTCCTATGGGAAACTGTGTTTTGGATAACGATTTTTTTTCAGATAACAAATTGCCTCAGAGAATGAATTAAATTCGTTATCTGAGGTACCACTGTATTACAAAAGGATGAACTATCCCAAAATGTAGTGATGTTCCCCAATCTATTCAGCTTAAAATGGATACAGTGAATTTGTAGAGGATAAGGCTATCAATAGTTACCAGTCACATCAGATACGTATATACCCCTTTTGTAGCTTTGGCAGTATATGCCTTGGGAACACAAGCAGAGAAGTGCTGTTACACCCATGGCCTGTTTGTGGGTTTCCTATGGGCAGCTGGTTGGCTGCTGTTATGTTAACATAATGCTAGCTCAAATAGGCCTTTGGTCTGTTCTGATAAGGCTGTTTTTGTCTTTACCATGTGAAGGGCATTGCTGAATAATAAAGTAATAGATTAAGTGTTGTATGGAGCCTCAATTTTAATTCTACCGCCAGTTAATTTTAGTAAATCATTATCTCAGCAGCACTATAGGGCTCTAGGGTGGAAGCAGCGGGGTACAAATTGAATGCCATCAAGAATGCTTAAAAATGAATTAGCTTTATTGAAACATTTCTGTTCCATGCGGCAGTGTTAGTGCTACTTTTATTTTTGAATGGAACAAAGACAAAAAGGTTATTTGTCCCTAAATAATAATAATACAGTAATAACTTGTAACAGATGTATATTGAATTGTAAGATAGTTCTTTCTTTCTTTCTTTCTTTCTTTCTTTCTTTCTTTCTTTCTTTCTTTCTTTCTTTCTTTCTTTCTTTCTTTCTTTCTTTCTTTCAGAAAAATGCTGCAGCGCAGGAACTTGCTCATGAAAATGCCTACTTTGGGTGCTTACTTTGGCACACCTATTGTTATATGGGCATCTGCACATACCATTTGATCATGTGGTAAAGTAGTTTTCTTTCTCTGTCGTTCACCCTGTGACAGGATAGTACAGACAGTATACCTGACACATACCGTATTTTTCTGTGTATACAATGCTATTTTCCCCCTAAAATCATGGCACTAAAAATTAAGGGGTGTTGTATACATGGAAGTAAGCCTTTCCTGAGGGGTGGGTGTGAAGTGGAGGATAACACAAACTGACCTTGCTGTTTCTTTTCCTTTCCATGTCCTTCCATGTCCTGAAGACCCCTCTGCGCTTTGTTCTTGCAGAAATGGACCCTCCTTTTCAGTGGCGAAAGGCTTGGGGGTGAAGCAGCCTATTAAGAAATGCCTTTCCATGCTGAAAAGAAGGGTCTGATCCTGCAAGAACAAAGCAGAGAGGAGGGCAATCAAGCACTGCCAGAGAGGAAGTGAAACAGCTAGATCAGTTTGGATTCTCCTCCACCCCACCCCCTATCGTTTACCACCTCTGCTGTTTTCTATTCTTTCCAGGAATGCTTGATTGCCCTCCTCTCTGCTTTGTTCTTGCAGGATCGGACCCTTCTTTTGAAGGTGGTAAGGCACTTCTTAATAGACTGCACCACACCTATTCTTCCCCCACTGAAAAGAAGGGTCCATTCCCACAAGAATAAAGCAGAGAGAAGTCTTCAGAACAAACAACGGAAAGGAAACAGCATGGGGTGGGGTGGAGGAGAACTCAAGGAGGATTTAGTAATTTTCATAATTTGAGGTCTTATAAGTAGGGTGGGTTCTAATATATGGAAGTATCTTATAGATGGAAAAATATGGTAGTTCTATGCATGTGGGATGAAGAGGAATTGTGACATAGATCCCTCTGCAGGCCTGCCCTGAGCCAGTGTGAAATGGCTGGTTCAGATAGCAGAAAGTAACGGATGAGGAATGGTTGACTGATGTTTGAGGACAGAACTCAGTATGTCACCTAGCCTGTCTTGCATTCTCTAATGTCGGGCTTATGCAGTTAAAGGCAAAATTATCTGGTTCTGCACAGTTCCTTTTGCTTCTTTTTCCCATTGACCAGACAGGGCAAGGCTGAATTTGAGCAGATTGATGTTTCTTCTCTTGCCTTCCCTGGTTTATAACCTCTCCCCCTTCCCCCAGATAGTATTATACATCTATCCCATAACAAACTGGCTTGTATTATTTTGAGCCAGTTTGTTATGGGATAGAGGTGCTACAACACTTCTTATACAAAGTTGATTACCACTCAATTACTTCTTTATTAGCTTTCAAATGAAAAGGCAGGAGAAGAGACTTTCAAGGACCTGATTTTTGCAGTGCAACATACAGACCCCCAGTAAGCCTCAGTCTGCTTTGGGGCGAACAATACTTACATGGGGTTACTTGTTGCAATCCCATTGTCCAGGGTGGGCATCAACATGTCCTGTGTCTCAGGTGGCAAAATGTAATAGGACATCCCTGTCTCTTTTATATTTTATTTTCTTATTTCAGAAACTAGGTCAGGCAAGGTTTTGATACAAGCATAAGATATATGTTATGTTGGAGGGAAAAATAAAGGAATTATAATGATCCTTAAAGCAGTCTTTCTGGTTGCTTGGATGGACGTGTTTTTTTCTCGATGTGTCCTACTGTCTGCACACATATGCACAAGCCTGTGTAGGGGAGAAAAAATTTATTTATTTATTTATTTATTTATTGTATTTATATCCCGCTTAATATCAAAAGATCTCTAAGCGGCTTACAAAGCCGAAATGGCAATAACAATTACAATAAACAGACAAACAGTACACACAATATAGCTAAAAACCCGATAGTGTTCCTGATACTATCAATCTCATAAAACTCTGATAAAAATATCGTTCAGAAGACTTGGCAATGGCAGATTTAAAAAAAAAAAAAAAAAAAAAAAAAAAAAAAAAAACTAAGAATCGCCAAAGGCCTCCCGGAAGAGATGGGTTTTTAAGGCCTTCCGGAAGGCCAGCAGGGACTCTGCAGAGCGCACTTCAGGAGGGATGGAATTCCAAAGGCTGGGGGCCGCCACGGAGAAGGCCCGGGCCCGAGTACTGGACTTCCGGGCTTCTCGAGGAGTGGCGACCCGCAGCAAGTGCGCTCGCGCCTGCCGAACGGGACGGGCCGAGGTGGATCGCTGAGCGATACGCTCTGTCAGGTAGTCCGGTCCCAAGCCATGGAGGGTTTTATAAACTAAAACCAAGACCTTGAATCTAATCCGGGCTGCAACGGGCAGCCAATGCAGGCGGGCCAGAACTGGCGTTATATGATCGTACCTACGCACACCGGCCACCAGCCTGGCCGCCGCATTCTGTACCCGCTGCAGACGCCGGAGAAGAGTCAAGGGCAACCCCATGTAGAGGGCGTTACAGTAGTCCAGCCTCGAGATCACCAGTGCTTGGACCACTGTTCTCAGAGAGTTCGCGTCGAGGTACGGGCGGATCTGGGCGATCCGACGGAGATGGAAATAGGCGGACCTGGTCACCGACGCCACCTGGGATTCCATGGAAAGCGCCGGGTCCAGGAACACGCCCAGATTCCGCACCCCCTCCGCGAGCTGGAGGGAAACTCCCCCCAGACAGGGGAGGGGGCCACCGTACCCCGACGGCGAGCTCCCAAAGAACATGACCTCCGTCTTCTCGGGGTTGAGCTTAAGCCTGTTCGCCCCGGTCCAGGTCAGTACGGCCTCCAGGCACCCATCGAGAACTTCAACAGCTTCCACAGCAGAGGTGGAAAAGGAGAGATAGAGCTGCGTGTCATCAGCGTACTGATGACAGCAGACTCCAAAACTCCTGATGACCCCCGCCAACGGCCTTACGTAGATGTTAAACAGCATGGGGGACAGAGACGACCCCTGAGGAACCCCACAAGGGAGAACCCAAGGGGCCGATAACTCCCCCCCATGCTGAACGTACTGCGGCCGGCCCTCCAGGAAGGATCGGAGCCATCTGCGAGCAGAGCCTCCGATCCCAACCTCAGAGAGCCGGTCCAGCAGGATACCGTGGTCGACGGTATCAAAGGCCGCTGACAGATCCAGGAGGACCAACAGGGTAGAGCAACCCCTGTCGGCCGCCCGGATAAGGTCATCTTGCAGGGCGACCAAAGCTGTTTCGGTACCCCGACGGGGCCTGAATCCGGACTGGCATGGATCGAGGCACTGCCGATCCTCCAGGTATGACTGCAGCCGGACCGCCGCCACCCTCTCGATCACCTTGCCCATAAACGGGACATTGGCGATTGGACGATAGTTTGTTAAATCGTCAACCGCAAGGCCGGGGGTTTTTCAAAATGGGCTTAACCACCGTCTCCTTCAGACGAGAGGGAAAAACCCCCTCACTGAAGGAGGCGGTGGCGATGGCGGAAGCCCATTCGGCCATGGTCCCTCTGGCAGCTCTAATTAGCCAGGCAGGGCAAGGGTCGAAAGGGGTGGAGGCAGGCCGGCAATGCGCCATAGCCCTGGAGACCTCGACAGCGGAAACAGGCCCAAGCGCATCCAACCGAGGCGACGAAGGCGGACCAGCAACTGGCGATGGCGGGGCGGGGCCACTGCAACCGGAGTCAAAGCCGGCACGGATGGCCTCTATTTTTGTTCGAAAAAAGGCTGCGAACTGCTCACTACTGAACTCAGTAGGAGGAGGCCTGGCCAGACTAGGATTGCTGAGGTCACGAACCACCCGGAAGAGCTCCGCCTGGCGGTTCGAGGCCTCAGCAATTCTCAGGAGGTGAAAGATGTTCTAGCCTCCCTTATCGCGATGGTATAGCGACTAGACTGGGCATCAACAGCAGCCTTACTCAATGCCGTCCGGGTTTTCCTCCAGCTGCGCTCTAGTCTCCTCCTCTCCTGCTTCATTGCCCTAAGCTCCCCGGTGAACCAAGGGGAAGGCCGGGCTCGGCAACGGAGGAGGCGCTTTGGGGGCGATCCGGTCTATGGTGTTGGCAGCAGTATCATGCCAGGTGTTAGCCACAACCTCGGCCGGAGCGCCAGTCAAACCACCAGGCAACCCCGAAGTTCTCACCGAACCGCTGAGGGTCCATGAGCCTCCGGGGCGGGCCAAAACAGAGGCCCGAGGTCCCCCGGGGAGGGGCCGGAATCGCCAGGAAAAAGAGAGCAGGTGGTGGTCTGTCCATGACACAGGCAGGGAAACAATGTTCCCCACCTCCAGACACGAATCCCCGACATGGAGGTAAAGACCAGATCCAGGGTGTGACCGGACCTGTGGGTGGGGCATAAAACATGCTGGGACAGACCCATGGAAGCCATGGATTCCATGAACTCCAGAGCAACGCCCGGAAAGTCCACCGCCCGGCATGCACGTTGAAGTCACCCACCACCAAAAGGCGCGGGGACTTCAACAGAGCAGCGGCGATGAACTCCGTGAGCTCTGGTAGGGATTGTCCTGGGTTGCGGGAGCTCGGTAACCCAGCACAATGCCAAATCTGTCCCGCTGACCCACCAACAGGTGAAGTACTTCCAACCCCTGGCTAACCAATGTCGAGGCCCTGCTGACATAAAGAGAATCCCTGTACACGATCGCAGCCCCTCCCCCCTTCTGACCCCCCAACCTTCCCACTCCCTCTACCAAGTACCCGGGCGGACACAGGAGAGCAAGGAAGCCCCACCCTCCGTGCCCACCCAGGTCTCGGTGATAAACGCCAGGTCGGAGTCGCCATCAGCGATGGAATCATAAATGATGGGGATTTTGTTATGCACCGACCTGGCGTTCAACAGGAGACAGGTAAGATTGGGGGCGCTGGTAGAGTGACTCCCGGATACGTGACAGGGAGCCGAAGGGTCAGAACGAGGGACAGGCACAAGTTGCCTGACCCGCGTTCTTCTGATCTGACGAACCCAACGGCTGCAAGCGTACCGCCCACGGCCCGACACCGTTGGTATATGAGCCCCTGCAAACATGGCGGTGACGAAGATAAAAAAAAAAAAAAACCCCACGAGTAATATACAAACAAACAAGTGATAAAAATACAATACAAATAAGAAATATACAAAACAGAGCAGATAATAAAATACAATACAAGTAACTCAAAGGAAAATAAGATAAGAAATAACAGGAAAGCCTTGGGCAGGAGGGAGATGGTTAAAATAATTGAAGCAGGCTAACTGCCAAGGTAAAGATAAGATACACCTGGGAATGGGGAGAGGGAGGACCATGGTAGGAGGACTGATTAGTGGCAAGGTCACAAATAAAGGGGCATACATAGATGTAATAGTAATGCTAGTCACCCAACTAATCTAAGAAGTCAAGACCCCAGCCGGTCCCAGAATATATTCTCCGTCCCCGAAAACCCCATAAGCGCCCTATAGACCGCCCTCCCACTCCCAAAACCCCAGTTTTGACCCCCGGGAAGCAAACAATGGTGGCCGACCTGCCACCCGAAAATTCCGAGTCCCACAGAAGGAAACGGGAGAACATCAGCCTCTGCTTCTGGTCCGGTGCCCACACTGAGGCTTGCAAATTAAGAGGTACAGACTGCAAGGCTCTGATGTCAATGGGTTGAGCACCGGAGGCCGATACGCCACCTAAACCCCCCAGCGGCTCTGCCAACGCCGGCGGCCGAGCTACCGCCCGAGAGAGCCTTCCAGCTCCCCAAGATGAAGGCTGGGACGCGAGGGACAAGTCAGCCGCAGCAGCAAGTCGCACACAGGCAGCAGCCTCGAAGCAGGCCCACCTTGATGGAAAACGGTGGACCTCAGGAGGAGGAGGGGCGGCAGCAACGATCATCCCGGCTGGGGGAGACGGGCAGCTCGCAGATGGAAAAGCGCGGCGGGCTGCTTGCTCTCCGCGGCGGCGGTGGTTTCGGGAGGCCCGCCATGGTGGAAAGCGGCGGACCTCAGGGCGGCAGCAACTGTCATCCCGCCCGGGAAAGGACGGGCGGCAGCCCGCAGATGGAAGCAAGCGGCGGGCTGCTTGCTCTTCGCAGCGGTGGTAGTCTCCGGGGCAGGCCCGCCATGGAGGAAAGCGTCGGACCGCCGATGGTCAGAGGCGGCGGACTGCAGCTGGAAGCCAGGACGGCGGGCTGCTTGCTCTCCTTGCCTGCGGTGATCTATCATCCCGGCCGGGAAAATACGGGCGGCAGCCCGCAGATGGAAGAAAGCGGCGGGCTGCCTGCTCTCCGCAGCGGTGGTGGTCTCCGGGACAGGCCCGCCATGGTGAAAAGCAGGCGGCGGGCTGCAGCTGGAAGCCAGGACGGCGGGCTGCTTGCTCTCCTCGCCAGCGGTGATCTCCAAGGCAGACCCGCCTTGATGGAAAGCGGCGGGCCGCAGCTGGAAAAAGGCGACAGTCTGCAGATGGAGAGCGGGCAGCGGATCGCCGGTGGAGGCAAGCAGCAGGCTGCTTGCTCTCCGCACCGGTAACAACCACATAGACAACCTCGGCGGCTGCCCGAAGATGGAACCAGGCGATGCCTCCGAGGCAGGTCCGCCATGACCATAGAGGCTGACCGCGGAAACCGCGGGAGAGGACCAAACGGCGTCAGCAATCTCCAGGGGGCTCACGGGGGATACCAGGCGGCGAGCCAGGTGGCGAGCCGCAAGCGGCAAATGGCGACAGCCGACCCCCGGAGCAAGCTCACCGCAAGGGCGAGAGGAGGCAGGCAGCTCGCTGCAAACAACGGCAGCAACCGCGATCGGCATGGCTGGTAAGGCACCGGGCTAAGGGGGGGGAGGGACGCTCAAACCTGAAGACGCGACAGGTCTTAAAGTCTTGAGTCTCTCCAGGAGGTCCTCAGGCGAGCCCCTTCAATTCCCACTCCAAAGCCCTGGCCATCCAAAGTAAAAATTAAACAAAAACAGAAAAACAAGGCAGCATAATCAGGAACACAAGGCGCAGCCGGCGTGAACAGCTGCTGCTGCCGTCCGCCATCACAAGCCCACACAAACACATAATCTGCAGTAAACCTTAGAAGTCTCTAATACACATGTCTGTTATCTTGTCTGACAAACCTCTTAGAATTTTTTGAAAAGGTCAACAGGCACGTGGATTTGGGTGAACCGGTTGATATAGTCTATCTGGATTTTCAAAAGGCTTTTGACACAGTCCCTCACCAAAGGCTGCTGAGAAAATTGTACAGTCAGGGGATAAGAGGGCAGGTCCTCTTATGGATTGAGAACTGGTTGAGATCCCGGAAACAAAGAGCAGGTGTCAATGGGAAATTTTCACATTGGAGAGAAGTGAAAAGCGGTGTGCCCCAGGGCTCGGTCCTGGCACCGGTGCTTTTCAATCTGTTCATAAATGACCTGGAGACAGGGATAAACAGTGAGGTGGCCAAGTTTGCAGATGACACAAAACTTTTCCGTGTAGTAAAAACCAGAGAAGATTGTGAAGAGCTCCAGAAGGATCTCTCCAAACTGGGGGAATGGGCTGACAAATGGCAAATGCGTTTTAATGTAACCAAATGTAAAGTAATGCATATTGGGGCAAAAAATCCAAACTTCATCTATCAACTCATGGGCTCTGAGTTAACCGTGACGGATCAGGAAAGAGATCTTGGTGTGTTGGTGGACAGCTCCATGAAGGTGTCTCCCCAATGTGCGGCAGTGGTGAAAAAGGCCAATTCCATGCTAGGGATTATCAAAAAGGGGATTGAAAATAAAACAGCCAACATTATAATGCCATTATACAAAGCAATAGTAAGGCCCCACCTGGAGTATTGTGTACAATTCTGGTCACCGCATCTCAAGAAAGACATAGTGGAACTGGAAAAGGTGCAGAAGAGAGCGACTAAAATGATCACTGGGCTGGGGCACCTCCCTTATGAAGAAAGGCTAAAACATTTGGGCCTCTTTAGTCTGGAAAAAAAGGTGCTTGAGGGGGGATATGATTGAGACATACAAAATAATGCAGGGTATGAGTAAAGTGGAGAGAGGGAAGCTCTTCTCCCTCTCCCAAAATACCAGAACTAGGGGACATACACTCAAATTGAGGGCTGGGAGAGTAAAAACTGACAAAAGAAAATATTTTTTCACCCAGCGCGTTGTAAGTCTATGGAATTCCCTGCCACACGATGTGGTGATGGCATCTGACCTGGTTGCCTTCAAAAGGGGATTGGACAGATTCCTGGAGGAAAAGTCCATCACAGGTTACAAACCATGATGGAGATGTGTAATCTCCAGGCTTTAAACCAGGGTACTTCAAGGACCAGATGCAGGGGAGTGGTATCATGAGACAGATATCTAGTCTCATGCGCTCCCAAACACATCTGGTAGGGCCGCTGTGAGATACAGGAAGCTGGACTAGATGGGCCTTTGGCCTGATCCAGCATGGCTCTTCTTATGTTCTTATGTTCTTATGTTCTTATGTTCTTATGTTAAATGGGAAATGTGTATAATGTGAAATAAGAAATTGCTAAGTCAAAAACAATGATGAATTGACCGCTAAGTTGGAAGACTGGTTCAGGTGGGGGGAAATTTGCTGAGATGCACCCCCGACAAAAGGCAAAGCGCAAAATGTGCTGAGCTTTCTGCTCTTTTTATTTAATTTGGATTCTAGGGGAGAGTAGGAGACATGTTTATGGGACAGCAGAGACATATTTTATTAATTTCAGCGGACATAACTGCACCAGATACTTTTCTTAAATGACATTTCAGAAAAGTTCTTTAGCGCTTGTGCCCCACATATTTTATGTGTTACTACACAGTTTATCAGTCCTTACTCTAGCCGCTAATCAGACCATAGCTCATGTACCTATCCTGTGTTTTGATACCTACTATGCCTGGAATGCAATCCAGTATTTCTTTTGTATATAGACCTTCTGGAGTATAAAAGGCTTCTTGTTCAATCTGTAGCATTGCTGAAACAACAAAGTCTTTGTGAACTCCAAGTTCTGGGTTGTTCCATGGTCCTCCTGCTACCTGTTTTTTTTCCTGTTATGATTGGATCTTGAGTCCTGAATGGTGGACTGTATCTCATGAAAAGTATGCAGTAGTTTGATACTACTGTACTTTATCACCCCTTTTGATACTATACACAATACATACTGAGAATTCTCTGTTATTGACCTCTAGTGCTGTTGTAGTTTGAGGGAGTATACTAGAACTCTAGCAAAGATTAATACAAACCACAAATCCTAGAACTCCTTAGGATGGAGGCACAGCAGAATATATGCAGTCTGAATCTGCTCTTTGGTTTGGATTTGTTCTTCAGTCTTTACTGGTTCTTATTTCCTAACATGCTCTAGAAATCTACCTCATCCACCACCCAGGGTCTGAACGATCTTGGCTAGACCCTCTCCAGAAGGCATTGTGGAGAATAGAACGTGTAATCTACAGGAAGGTGCTCCAAACTCTCAGCTTATACTGGTTACCTTCTGACGTCCTATAAAGTAATGAAAATACACAAACAAACTGGGATGCCCCAAACCACCTATTTGCAAATCAAGGCAAAATAATTTGGAAGCCAAACAAAAGAGAGAGGGATTGTTTAAGTTTTGCAGTAACATCCATGTGTACATTAAACAAAACTGCAGTAACGGGTAACTGACCCTTGTCTTACACAGGAGCAAATAGGATGTGTGGACAGGCTCCAGTCCTGCATTTTGCCAGTACTTGGCTGGTGAAGACAACCACCAATTTCAGGGTTAGGTAAGAGAAACATGCATTTGGACAAGGGTCTTCAATTCCATTGCAAAGCTGCAAGAACTCTGGCTGGGTTTTAAAAAAATAACAACTACTTAACATTCCACAGACTCTTTTCTGTGAACTTTAAAAATGTCTCCTTGAGTAGACTTTAAAATTAACTTTTCTCTTCTGAGTCACAGATGCACAAACAAAAGAGAGTGTGTTGGTATAGAGGCATTACTTTGCCGGTATTTCTGAATGGTTATCATTCAAAGAACACTTATTAATTCCACCTTCTCTTGTCTGCTAGCACAGAATGTTATTCCACGCCTGTGGTATATGGATCTCTCCATCTATTCGTCCATTTATCTCCGTCTCTCGGCATGATAAGTTATTTGGGCTTTGGAATTTTAATTACATGCACAAAAAGCAAGAGAAAGCTTGTCTTACTTTTATCAAGAAAGTGACCTTATTGAGATGCATATTCGGCAACAATGTTACTCATGTCAGGAATTGAAAAGGGTGACTAGACTTCACAATATTAAGTACACGAGAATGGGAGAAGGAGGGGGGAAATGGCTGCAGTGGTTTGCGGATTTGACAAGGAGGGATCCTGGTAAAATCAGACAATTCTCTCTTTGTTGATCAGATTACAAATGAAATACATGCTGTAATGTTTTTGTGTCTTCCTTTCTGGGAAATCCAACCCCCCCCGCCCGATACACTAAACTATTTAAATGTGACACAAGCCCATCTCAAGGTGGAAGTATCTTTATCATTTTAAACTCACAGAGATGAGACAGGAGACCAAAATAGTCACTAGACTCTATCTGCTTTGGCTGTGGTCCAGAGTGTCTGACAGCTTAGCTCCAAGATTTGTGTTTAATATCCGATATTAAAAGAAAAATGATTGTGTACTTGAGGCTTACATTTCTTCGGTGTATTTAATACAAGGGTTTCCTGATACCAAAAGAATTTTATCTTAAGATGGAAAGGATATGATTTAGGGTTGGATGCACTCTTTTCAAGGCATAGCTTTTAAGATGCAGTCCTTTTGTGACATACATTTTAGCTAAACTTTTTGGGGTTTCAAGGGCTCTTGTCCATGTGCAAAGTAGAGCTAAAGAAAATGAAGTTAGCTGGACTTTCTGATAGAGAGGGTAGGGCAGGCATGTCCAAACTTGGCCCTCCAGATGTTTTGGGCCACAACTCCCACAGTCCTTTGCCATTGGCAATCTAAGCGTAGAATTCTGGGAGTTGTGGTCCAAAACATCAGGAGGGCCGAAGTTTGGACATGCCTGGGGTAGGGTAAGACAGATAGGGGAGTCAGCTGCTTGGGATGATGGTAGGAGATTGGCTCACTGGCATCATAATCTGAGGTGTTATTGGTTCTTATATTTGATAAATTTGAAGGCCACCATTTGGGACATAACCTCTCTTCAAGTGGCTGATGCATAACAGGCAAGACATAATGCCAATGAAGGAGCTGTCCTGCTGCCTGACACCCTTTGTCTGCCCATCCCGGAAATAAAGAGTCAAGACATGGTTGTGGGATTGAATTGGACCACAATTTATTGGGTTAAATTCAGTTTGTCACTGGTGCTCTTTGCTCTTGCAAGGGGGCTGAAAGTGCAAGTGGCTACATTGTATTCATGTAGTTAATGTTGGGAGGGCCCTGGCAGCTCCTCCCACTTGAATGTGAACTTGAACATGAATTTTCACTTGAACTTAAACTTAGAGTTAAACTGTCCAGGCAGCCCTCATCAATCACTTGCCCTGTTATTAATCATCCTGGACTGTCAGATCTACTATCCTAATCTATGCCTAATTATCTGATAGGTCATATTTCACTACTCTTAACCTGATGTCATTTTGCCACTTGCACTGACTGCTAATTGGGACTGGATATATAAAGATCCTCCACTGCGCAAAAGAGAATGGGATGGGCGAAAACGCACTGGTACGGCCAATCAGAGTAGCAACCAAAAATTCCCATCCAGCCCTTCCACGACCAGCTACTCTCATTCTCTTACTGGATGGGAGGTTGGGCAAACAGATCAAAGAGGCTTTTTGTCTAGCGGTGAGTCCTTAAATGCCCTAGCCCATAGCCAAAACACGTGACCCGCTATCCCAGAGTAGCCTTGGTCTTTCTGGACCACGTGACCACTGCTCAAACCTATCTCCCCAGTCAGGTGGACAAAGCAGCCCCTCCCAGCACAGGGCTGTATTAGAGTGTCCATTGTCTTGTGTTCTCCAGTCTTACATGTGGGAAATCCATGGGGCCAAAGTTCCTGCCCACAAGTTCTGCAATTATTTAAAAACAAGCAAACAGATCTTCAGATGTGCACCCTGGAGACTTTTTCTTGAAGCTAATTGCAAGGTGGGGGAGATTTTTGGAAAACCTACAGCTGGGGGAAAGAGAAGGCTGCACTCTCCTTTGGTTACCATGTGTTCAGTTTGGCAAAGCCAAAGCTGGGAAGCATTGCTTTTTGAGGTGACCACTCACAGAAACATCTTCCAAGGCCACACCTGCGGGTGGAATTCTGAGCGCCGTGTCCAAAGAAAGTCATGTGTCAGATATATCAAATTAAAACTGAGTCTGAATTTACAGATTAGAACAGGACAGGAGAGACATGTGACAAGCTGTTGCAACTAGGAATTTACCCAAGGGAATTTCTCACAGTGGGGTAATCTAAATGATGATGTATGATAAATGATGTAATGTCAATGATTGTTGGCTCACAATATGTATAAATATGATACAGAGTGTTCATTCATTTCTTTTCCATTTTCGGTCATGTCTGGATTCCATGCTGTTGCACTATTCTTTGATGCCGCTGTATATTTTGTAAATATGACTGGTGAAGTAATCACTGCTGCATGTGTGTATTTTGTCTACTGTGTTGTTGGGACTCAAAGCATAAAGGTTCTAGGAAAAATGTTGCAATACTTTGACATCATGTTTATAAAACATGGGGGTTGGGAGAAAGAATCTCTCATTTGAACCCCTAAAATGGATTTTTGGAAGCATAACTGCAGCTGTGGAGGGGATTTTTTTGGGGGGGGCTGCTGCTGCTGCTGCTGCTAAACCCTTTTCTGTCCTGTATCTCCTTTAAAAACCACCCCATCTTTTAGAAAGTCCCAGGTGGAGCTGTAGCTTCATTGCTTTCCATGAGTGTGTGTTTTGTGTTGTGTCATTACAGTCGTGACCGACTCTTTGTGACCCCATGTCCATGGAGTTTTCTTGGCAAGAATACTGGAGTAGAGATGTAAAATTCCCACAGATTTTGAAGCCATGGGAAAAAACTTGGGGGGGGGGACAGAAAAAAATATCTGTCCATGAGTCTCTGTTTTGGGGCAGATTAAGGCTGCCGGGATGTTCCTCTAAACGGTTCAGATGCACAGGATTAGGACTCAAACATTTCAGTGTTCATACTCTTCTATTAGAAAGCACAGAACTAGGGGCAATCAGAATCAGTACAATTAAAATAATTTGAAAGTAAATGATCGTGCTGCTATAAATCAAGCTTTTATGAAGGAAACCAGCTGGAGGTCTACAGTACCATTCATATCCATCAGCTTTACTGGGGATCAGAAAAGAATTGACACACAAACATATCCCAGGATTCATACTTTTATTCCCTGCCTCTCCTTTATAAAAGGGGTTTATAAATAAAAGTACTGGCTCTGGGCGAAGAATTCCCTCCAATTTTTACATCCTAATTAATTTCCCACTTGGGTTCCTTTTCCCAATTTACAGGTGTAGGTGACCTTTTGCTGAAAGCTACTTATTCCTGCTTTTGTGGGGGGATGCGATCAGCATCATAGTGGTTTGTTAGAATTATTCAACAACAGTCAGTGTGCTTGTCTGCATCCATTAAAATCATTAGACATGGGCACGACTTGGCGAAATTCTTGTTTCCATTTCCGTTCCTCGTTTCCGTTACGCAACGGAAATGGTAACGACAATTAAGCCATCAGAACTCGAACTCGAACCGATAAAAGAAAAATTGGGTCTGATTTGTCGTTGTCGTTCATGGCATCGCGGCGATCGCGCGATGCCAAGCGGCACAGAAAAAAAGTAAAAAAAAACCACCCGATTCCCGGCCAAAAAAGCAGGCGAAAATATGCCTGCCTGAGTGAGGGCACCTACCGGAGGGGTGGTTTCGGGGGGGGGGTCCCCGGCCTCCCCCCCTCTCCTGTCCTGGGCTGCTCTGGTGGGGGGCATCCTCATCGTCTCGCCATGCCATGCGGTGCGGGGGGATCCAAAATGGTGACCGCAATTTTTTTTTTGAAATCGTGGTCCAAAAACCTACCAAAGCACCACACAGAAACATGCGAAAATTAGGTATTTTAACTGCCTGAATTTTTACAGTAGCAGCAGTGGGTTTTTCTTGCAATAAACGTCTGTCTCCAATCCCATTGATTTTATTTTATTTTATTTTTATTTTTTTACACTTGCGCAATGATGGGCTGGCCATGGGATGGGACCATGCAAATTTTTGGAGCCATTCCACCACTTGGCCAGGTTTTGACTGAGACTTCTGGGATGTGCCAGTCGGGCATAAAAAGCCCACTATAACCCTAGCCCTAGCCCTAACCCTAACCCTAACCCTAACCCTAACCCATACGTCAGTACACTGTCCTTCTTAGTGGGTCAGAGGCACCCAGAGGTGCAGCCCACTAACTCACCCTAACCTTACCCGTAATAACCCTAAGCCTAGCCCTTGCCCTAACCCCAACCCTAAGCCAGATCTGTACTCGCATTGCACTACACGCAAGTACACTGTCCTTCTTAGTGAGTCAGAGGGCACCCAGCAGAGGCATTCTTCTCTCACCTTGCTCACAGTCCAAAGTTCCAAGAAACTCCAAACCTGTACGCCAGTATGCTGTCCTTCTTAGTGAGCTAGAGGCACCCAAAAGAGAGGTGCCTCTGCCAGTGCCACTTGGTACGCAATGGCTACACGGTCATGTACCCTTCCTTTTCCCTTTGTAGCGGGCCAGGGGAGGCATCCACCCCAGAGAGGTGCCTCCAGGAGCCTGCTAATTGCCTTCCCTTCGTAGCGGGCCAGAGGAGGCACCCACCCCAGAGAGGTGCCTCCAGGAGCCCACTACCCTACCCCCCCTAAACCAGTACTAATGACAGACAACAAACGAAATGACAAATTTTTGAAAAATTTCGCGACTAACGGAAACAAGCCGAAATGGGCCGGCTCCGACACACGATAACTTGAAACGTCATTTTTCCTGGTCGTGCCCATCTCTAAAAATCATTAATACATTAAGGATTTAAAGGAGGATGTTCCCCCTCTTCCTCCCATGGATATATATAAATGCATTCTGAAGAGATTTTGGGGAACAATTAGTATATGTTTTATTTTTTTTACTTACCATGAGCATCTAGACTCTAGAGTGAGTATTCCTTTTTATAACCATAAGCATGCTAGATGAGCCCAGTGCACGATGCTAGTGAAAATATCATGTTTACTAATAGTTTTTTCATTAAAACGTAATTATTATGGAAAGAAGTAGTGGCCCAGCTATCTGCCAACTGCCAGGACATTCAGCTTCTTCACGCTGCCAGGAAAAATGTAATTTTTTGTTTTAAACTGCTGTACTAGCTATACCGATAAGTGACCCTGCCTCTGACATTTTGTGCAATTTCATATCTGTCCTAAGAAAAGGAAATTATTTTCCCCTCACCTTCTCCTCCCAATCTTCAGTATCAATGAGCATGGCCTTTAAAGTCCTAAACAGTATTAAAAATACTGTAACACATTTTTAACAATAAAAGGACGTGGAAATTAAAATGTCAACATATGAGAAAATAGGTTTATAATAATCACTTCTAATGGTGAAATGACAAGAGAGAGGGCCCCAAAAGCTGAATATAAATCTCAAGCATGTTCATATGGCCTTGTCTTGTTGATGGAAGCCCACTGGTATGTGAGCACCAAGCCAAGACATTGTGCTACATCAGGCATGTCCAAACTTCAGCCCTCCAGATGTTTTGGGACACAACTCCCCCAGTCCTTTGTCATTAGCAAGCTAAGCTTAGAATTCTGGAAGTTGTGGTCCAAAATATCAGGAGAGTCAAAGTTTGGACATGTCTGTGCTACATAAAAGAAAGCAGCAAAAGGCATGTCTTCACTCACCCAAGTGAAGGAACATGTACTTCCAACAAGCCACATCGTTCTTGCCCCGGAGGCAGAAGGGCACACCTGCTTCTCTCCCTCTCCATGGCAGTAAAAAGATAACAAAAACAAATTATATAGAGAAATATGATGCCTGCTCCTTCAGAACACCCAAACTCTGCTGCTGAGTCAGCGGCATCATTCTGCATCTCACAGCAGACCTGGTGGGTGGCCTACGTAGCTGCACCTAGGACTGGATCCTGTTTGGATTTTGTCCTAGAGAGCCAGTCAGCTTTTTCGGTAAACCCTTCATTGTCTATTAATTGCTAAGTGCCCTCCGAAGTCCAATTAGAGGTTCAAGCTGTGACCTGCACATAGGGCCAGCCTTGCCAGCATTTCAGTGAGTTGCATGGGTTAGCAATCTAACTGCGCGTGCCGGATAAGCGCCTCATGCTAGTAATGGCAATGGAGTGGAGAGCGATTCATTTAACAAAAAAGCTTTTCCTTCAGAAAAAAGTCAGGGTTTGTTTTTTTAAAAGAAACAAATTATTGTAAGCAGCGTGTTGAATTTTCTGTGATGCTGTTGGGATTCGGCCAAGAGGAATTCACAGTTTGATGCTTTTTTCCATTACGTTACTCTGTTCACTTTCTTAATGGGATTTGCTTTCTCTCCTGAGACGAATGTCATTGTGCCAGCTATTCCTTGCCATTCCTTTTCCCCCCTGACTCACACATGCAGTGTGACTTTTTAATCTTCCGCGCAGCTCATAGTTGGATTCCACCCCAACCCCAACCCCCTTTGTGTGATAGCAATGAGAACCTTTTCTTGGCCAGCTATTATGCTGAGAAAGCTGGTGGATCCATTAAAGCAACATGGAGCATGGCAGAGCAAAAGGGCAAATGGCGCGTTTTTAACAAAACGGTGACAACTAGCACTCAGAATGCCCATGAGAACTGCTACTGCTTAACATGGGGGTAGGGTTGGACAGTGTGAAAGCAGATGACAGTCCCCTCTCAAGAACTTTATAGCAGCTTTTAGGTTACTTGCAAGCAAATCATCTTATAAATAACAGGGGCAGGACATTATAGTTGATGTTATTGCTGGCCAGTTTTATCATTATCCTTGCCCCCTTCCCTGGCATCTTAAACAAAACTCCTTTAAATAGTTGCAGAAATACAGCCAGCTAGGCAGAGGAACTATTAGCTAGGCTCGTGAAGTAACGGCCATAAATAACAGGGGCAGGACATTATAGTTGATGTTATTGCTGGCCAGTTTTATCATTATCCTTGCCCCCTTCCCTGGCATCTTAAACAAAACTCCTTTAAACAGTTGCAGAAATACAGCCAGCTAGGCAGAAACTATTAGCTACTTTGATGTTAATAGTCGCCCAAAGTGTGCTAGCTAACAAAAAGAAGAATGGCAATCAGTAGATGATGTTTGCCTGAGGAAGGAGACGGGCTGATTTCTCCGATGCCTCTAATTTTCCTGCAGAAAACAAAATTCCTCTGTGTCATCCCTGCATTTTGCTTTCTAAATTGATTAACATAACATGAAAGTCCTGTATTAGAGAAACGACTTGGCACATCTCTATACCATTCTGAGGCCATCACAAGTTTTATTTTTCCAGGAGGGAAGGGTGATCATTTTTATCTACTCCTGGGGCTCAGTTGCCTGAAGAGATGACCAATGACCATGTGTTTTGCTGATGATGCATCCTGTGCTATTCTATATCAGTAGGACTGAGCATTGCTGCATTGTGTCTGAAAAATCCAAACATTTCATATGTGTTACTGATGAATCTGTCTCTTTTTTGGCTTCTGGCTAACCAAACACTTGATCTGTATTTTCTCATACTCAGGCCACCTCAATCTGTTGAGGATGGCAACAGTTCTGCATGGCATGGCAGGCAGTTTGAGAAGACAGACTCCTGGAGGCCTCCCAGATTATCACCGCTCAACCAGGAGGTGACCAGAGTGGGATATTTGAAAAGCTGGGGAGGGCAGTTTAATTGCCCAGTAAGGCTCTGTTGTGACTCATGTTAGATGGGATTTGATAGGTAAGGCTAATCTTTTGATTTTTTTGGGGAGATAAAAAGGAACTAGAAGGGAATCAGAGATGGATTTAGAGTGAAATGAAACACTAGTTACCCCTTTTAGAAAGTACTGCTTTTAAGTGCATGTTTTACTGGCCAAAAATATGGTTTGAGGGTCAGAATTTTGCTCTTGATGATTCACATATAAAAGCTAGACAAAAGGCAAGAGTGTCTGGTCAGAGTTACCCTTCCCGCAACTTGCAAAATATTTTATATTTTCCCTTCCACTGTGAACCATGGCACATGTCCCAGGCTCTGTCCTCTCCCCCCCCCGTGTGAGCTTTAGTCTGATACCAAATAAAGACCAGAGTGGTGTTGTTTTCAGTGTGTTGGGCTGGGCCGTGAGATGTCTGGGTTCTAGTTCTTGCTGAGACATCAGACTTGCCAGTCCCACCCTATCATGCTGAACTATTTGCCAGCAATGCCATGTGGGGGCAAGGAGACCCTTGAGCATATGGGAGGAGAGGTGTTTGTGAGCATCGCTGGTCCTATTTAGCTCAGAGCCAGCAGACAAACTGTTATCTATCTCCGTCTTCATGGACTCAAGGCCTTGCAGATTGTCCAAAACCAGGTTTATTGAGCTAGGAGCAGAGAGTACAAGAAAAATCACCAATCAGAATGTCCTTTACTCCTGTAGGTCCCTCAGGAGACTGAGGTTTAGTCACGACTCCCTGTGGGATTGGGTCCAAGTTAGCTCTGCTGGGCTCCCAAGGTCACAGTCTAAGCTAAGTGGGAAGGGCCTGTAGCACACAGCCCAGTCACCAATCAAGGGTTGCTGGTTACTGTTACTGGTGGTGTTGCTGCTCTTGGGAGTGTCTCTGATGCTCCCCCTGCCTCTTGTACCTCCAGCACTACCTCTGGATCAACGAGGGACCAGGGTAGTCCTCTTCTTGTAATGGACTCCATCAGGGGTCTCAGTGTGGCTGCAACTTGCAGGAGATCTGTTTGAATTCACCATGGCTTCCTCCACCCCTCTTGGGGCAGCTGGAATGCCACCCCCTACCTCTGCCCATGGGTCTTTGATGCAGGTATATTCTATGACTTTGCCAGCACTTAAGGCCTCCTCTAACCCATCACAGGCATATCCTACATGCCTTCCTTTTCTACTGTCAGGGGTCTCTGTCTTTGTCTCACCTGACTGTGACGAGTGTCCTGTGGTCCTCCTGAGGGCTCCTTACCAGCTTATTCTACAGCCTCCATTATGACCCCCAAGCAGATAGCTTGCACTTTCTCCCCTTTCCCAGGTGGCTTTAGTCTGCAGCAGTTTTTCTCTCCCCCTAGGCTAGCAACCTCTTCACTTGCCTCAGACCCAGTGGCAATTACCCTGGGGTAATTGTGGGCTGGGAGCAGACAGCCCACTAGGGGTGCCAGCAGCTGCACCATCACAGTATTACACGTGTAGCAAATAGATGCCTGATAAATAAATATGTTTCCTCCCCCCCCCAAGGGTGATGCTTTAGGCTACAGGTGGGAATAGCGAGATCCCTTTGCTGTGGGTAGGCCCAGGCCAGTTTTGTGGCTGTCTGGACCTCCACCACCTCTCTCTTTCTCCACCCCTTTCAGGGAGAGTCATGGCTATATCTCCAAAAGCCAAGAGTGGGTATATACAGTGGTCCCCCGCCCTTTCGCGGTTCATATACTGCAGTCCCACTATATCACAGGACCGCAGTATATGAAAAAGGGCCCCCTGGGGTAAGGGGCAAAGGCCTGTTTCAGGCCTCCCATACTTACCACAGGACTGGGGCTGCCCCGAACGGGCCTGTGAGGGCCTTCCCAGGCCTTCTGGAGGCCCCAAAAGGGCCTTCCTGCAAACCGGAAGTGACTTCTGGGTCACCAAAAATCATTTCTGAGGCCTCCGGGGGGCTTTGTAGGCCTGTCAGAGGCTTCAGAAATGATTTTCGGCAATCCAGAAGTCACTTACGGTTTACCGGAAGTCACTTCCGGTTCACATGGATGCCCTTTTGGGGCCTCCAGAAGGCCTGGGAAGGCCCCCATAGGCCTGTTTGGGGCAACACCAGGCTGGGGGTAAGTACAAGAGCCCCCAGTTAGGCCCCCCAAGGCCTGACTTGACCTGCATCCACATACCATGGATTTTCAATTATCACGGGTTGGGTCAGGTCCCTAACCCCCGCAATAGGTGGGGGGTCACTGTACTTAGATTTTATTATATCAGCTTGTTCCAAGAAGACTAGAGGGTCCAGGAAGTGGCAAATAACAGCCTCTGGGCTCTCTGCAGTTGTCCACTGTGACCAAGGAGACAGGCTTATGGCCTTCAAGAGTATTAGCAAAGATTTTTCAAGTAGTCCTTCACCAGCCATCTTTCAGTGACCTTCTACTTTGGATTTCCTGTAATAAGTGGTGGGGTGGAGTTGGACTAGGTGGTTTACACAATCCCCTCCATCTCTATAATTCACTGATAGAGACCCAGTGTGCAAAAGGCCATTATGTCACAATACAGTAGTGGAGCCTCAGTGGTTTAGGTCTCTGGCTGCCGAGCCAGAAGTTGGGTGTTTCAGTCCCCACTGTGCCTCCTTGACTGGGGCTGGTCCCTTAAATCTCTGCCACTCTAAAATGACAGTGATGATGGTGACCCCCCACCCCTGCAATATGAGTTGCACAGAAGGATCAGAACAATTAAGTCCCAGAATCCTCAGATCAATAGGCTCCATGTTAAATAGGGTGCTGCTGTTGTACCAGGGAAGTGCAAAGCTGGCAGGCTCTTTACATTTCAAAGAGAAGTGCCATTGTTTTGCTCTTGTAATGGCCTCATTTGCATCCCAGCTAAAAGGGATTTGCGTTTCATGTTAACCTTTGTAAGAGCGGATGCAGTTGGATGCATTTTGTAATGTCTTCCCTCCTGTCTCTCTCATGCCTGCACAGAATAAAATTATTGATTAGCATTCCAAATAGGGAGGAGAGAGGTTGCAGTGGCTCATGTGGAAGCTGGGTTGCACATTCTGGAGGCAATTGCAACCTTCCTGACTTGATGGCTATTGGATTCTTGCTCAGCAGCCTGGCGAACCATAGACAAATGACACCCTCCATCATTTTATCTTTCTTCTTTCTCTAATTCTGACCCTACCCTCATCAAAAAGCAGGCAGCAGGGCCAAGAAAACAGCAGAGAGAACAAGTAGCTGTTCAATCACATTACTTATTTTCTTACTATATAATCTCTCTCTCTCTCTCTCTCTCTCTCTCTCTCTCTCCCTCCCTCTCCCTCCCTCCCTCCATCTGCCCAGCCTTCTATCAGTCATACTGTATATACAGATTAGACATGGGCACGACCAGAAAAAATGACGTTCCGAGTTTTTGTTTGTTGGAACGGGTCCGTTTTGGGTCGTTTCCGTTTGTCGCGAAATTTTTCAAAAATTTGTCATTTCGTTGTTTTGTTTGTCGTTTGTCATTTCCAACGCGATTTAGCACGATTTGACTTCCCCCAGAGCATAGGGGCGTCCCGCAATCAGGGTCGGCGCTAGGTGTTTTTGCGCCCTAGTCAGCGGGCAGGGTGGGGGGCAGGCGGCGGGAGGAGGTGCGGGTGGGCGGCGGTGGCAGGGGGCCATGGGTGGGCGGCGACAGCGGCAGGGGGAGGCGCGGGCAGGCGAGTGGGTGGGCGGCAGCCGCAGGCGGGCGAGTGGGCGGGCCGCAGGCGGGTGGCGGCGTGGGCGGACGGGCGAGTGGGCAGTTAGGATATCACTTAGGATAGAGGTTCTGTTCTTGGCTTGCACCCCAAATGTGTGTGCGTGCAAGCAAATTGAAGTTGGGAAAATAGAAAATAAATGGTAGTATATAATATATTTTTAAAATAAATCCACACCTCCCACTCCCAGTCGAACCTCCAATATCAGAAAAAAATCCTCACAAACTGCCAGAGAAGAAATAAAGAATAAACTGCTATTCCCTTCAGCAGACAAAGCTGCAGGGAATCAAAGAAATTATTTTCTAAATTCAATTCCCTCCCTGCCTGCCTAACTTAAATCCTAAAGCCTCCAGCCTCCCTCCTCAATCTCGATTGGATCACACCAGCACCAGCCCTCCTCCCTCAACCACATCCATACACCCGACTGCGATTTCTGGAAGGTGCCTCGGCTTTTTATGCCCTCCGAGACATCCAGAAGTGTCAGTCAAAAACCTGGCGATGCCATTGGTGGAATGGTTCAAACAATTTGCATGGTCCCATCCCACACCCAGCCCAAATGGGCAGGTCTAAAAAAATATAAAATAAAATAAAATAAAATAAAATCAATACGACGTTTTATTGCTATAAAAAAACCCACTGCTGCTACTATTAAAATTCAGGCATTTAAAATAAATAAATTTCACATGTTTCTGTGGTGATCTGGTGTGTTTTTTGACCACAATTTCAAAACAAAAATTGTGGTCGCCATTTTGGATCCCCCCCACCGCATGGCATGCAGCGAGACAGACAACGAGGATGACCCCTCCCCCCCAGCCTGGTGCAAGCAGCCCAGGACAGGAGAGGGGGGGAAGGCCGGGGACACCCCCCCCAAGAAACCACCCCTCTGGTAGGTGTCCTCAGGCAGGCATATTTTGCCTGCTTTTTTGGCCAGGAGTCGGGTTTTTTTTTAAACTTTTAAAAACTTTTTTTTGTGCTGCTTGGCATCGTGCGATCGCCACTATGCCATTAATGACAACGAAAAACCTGACCCAATTTTTTCTTTTTTCAGGTCGGGTTCGAGCTGGAGCAGCGTAATTATCATTACCGTTTCCGTTACGTAACGGAAACGATAACCGAAAACAGAAACGACAATTTCGCCGCTCCGTGCCCATGTCTAATACAGATACAAGGTCAACTTAGCTGAAAACCTTCATTGATTTGTAACTCCCTTCCCTCCTCCTTTATTGCTCCAAGTAGCATTTTAATGATGCTCTCATTTTGTTCTTCCCACTTGACTTTAAATTAATGTCCCATTATGTTTCCATACTGTTACTTTTAGCTTACTGAAGTCCTGTGTACAGAGCTTGGAAAAGTATTCTTACTGACCATGCTGGCTCGGGGTGGTGTAGGGGTGGGGATTTTTAGACCTACATTGGTCTAATTTGTATACCTGGAGATAAGTGAGAATTATATTGTCACTGGCAGACATCTCTGCACAACCGGCTTCTAAGGGGAAACCTCAAGTTTGCAATTCGCATAGGACTCCTGAAGCCAAACTCCCAGGAAGAGTCTGTGGTGGAGGCAATGGGGAAGGTGCACCCCAGCTATCCCACCAGCCCAACCCAAACTAGAAGTAAAGAGAAAAACGAAAGTAGAAGAGTACTAGGACGATAAGGCTGTGGGGAGAGAAGAGGTTGAGACAGAGAACCTAAAAGTGCAGCAGAAGTAGGGTAGAAGGTGATATAAAAATAGATAACCATGACCAGTGAGTCAGTGCTCTTGAGTAGAACACTAACAAATAATAACATAGCTATAATGAACTATATACTTGCTACATACAGGATAACATAGTACTGTTCTTCTAATTAGGCCATATTGTATCAGATGGAGAATCTCCTTTCATGAGTGACCCAGGCTCATCTTGACCTTAATCACACATCACTCTGAAAGATAAAATAACACAATGGCTGAAATCCTGTTCAGGTTGGTGTCAGGTAATGTAGTTATACCCATGGAAGTGTGCAGGTCTTAAACTCAAGGTTGCACAACTGATCCAGTGTGCAGTTGCACAGTTCTGATGTTCCCATCACAGTTGTGCTACCTGTCTTGTGATTCATGTCAAAAAGAATATCTTCAGAGGTTCTTTATGGATTTTACTTCCACCATGGATCCCACCAGAAAAACAGAGGATTAAAAATAATATATATATAAAAGGAGGCACCAAAATGGGGAAATGGAAGCAGGATGTTTGGATGTGATATAAGGAAGATGTGGCAATTGAGAGATACAGCAAAGTCCAAGAAGACTGGCTGCTTTTCCGCCCCCCGCCCCCCACTCCCTCCATGGAAAATGAAGGATTTCTCCTGCACTTTTCCCTGAGTGAAGTCACTTGAAGACAATGTCTTACATTTGTTGTTCAGTCGTTCAGTCGTGTCCGACTCTTCGTGACCCCATGGACCAGAGCTCGCCAGGCCTTCCTGTCCTCCACTGCCTCCCGGAGTTTTGTCAAATTCATTTTGGTTGCATCGATGACACTGTCCAACCATCTCATTCTCTGTCGTCCTCTTTTCCTTTTGCCTTCGATTTTTCCCAGCATCAGGGACTTTTCCAGGGAGTCCTCTCTTCTCATGAGATGGCCAAAGTACTGGAGCCTCAGCTTCAAAATCTGTCCTTCCAGTGAACATTCGGGGTTGATTTCTTTCAGAATGGATAGGTTTGATCTCTTTGCAGTCCAGGGGACTCTCAAGACTCTCCTCCAGCACCACAGCTCAAAAGCATCAATTCTGCGGCGATCAGCCTTCTTTATAGTCCAGCTCTCACTTCCATACATCACTACTGGAAAAACCATAGCTTTAACCATCCTGACCTTAGTTGGCAAACTGATGTCTCTGCTCTTTAGTATGCTATCTAGGTTTGCCATTGCTTTCCTCCCAAGAAGCAGGCGTCTTTTTATTTCATTGCTGCAGTCGCCATCTGAAGTGATCAAGGAGCCCAAGAAAATAAACTCTGTCATTGCCTCCATTTCTTCCCCTTCTATTTGCCAGGAGGTGATGGGACCAGTGGCCATGATCTTAGTTTTTTTGATGTTGAGCTTCAGCCCATTTTTTCCACTCTCCTCTTTCACCCTCATTAAGAGGTTCTTTAATTCTTCCTCACTCTCTGCTATTAGAGTAGTATCATCTGCGTATCTGAGGTTGTTGATATTTCGTCCGGCAATCTTAATTCCGGCTTGTGATTCATCCAGACCAGCCTTTCTCATGATGTACTCTGCATATAAGTTAAATAGGCAAGGTGACAGTATACAGCCTTGTCGTACTCCTTTCCCAATTCTAAACCAGTCAGTTGTTCCATATCCAGTTCTGACGGTTGCTGCTTGTCCCACATATAGATTTCTTAGGAGACAGATAAGGTGGTCAGGCACTCCCATTCCTTTAAGGACTTGCCATAGTTTGTTGTGGTCTACACAGTCGAAGGCTTTGGCATAGTCAATGAAGCAGAAGTAGATGTTTTTCTGGAACTCTCTGGCTTTCTCCATAATCCAGCGCATGTTGGCGATTTGATCTCTAGTTCCTCTGCCCCTTCGAAATCCAGCTTGTAGTTCTGGAAGTTCTCTTTCCACATACTGCTGAAGCCTGCCTTGTAGAATTTTGAGCATAACCTTGCTAGCATGTGAAATGAGTGCAATTGTGCGATAGTTGGAGCATTCTTTGGCATTTCCTTTCTTTGGGATTGGGATGTAGACCGATCTTTTCCAGTCCTCTGGCCACTGCTGGGTTTTCCAAATTTGCTGGCATATCTTATGCAGCACCTTTACAGCATCCTCTTTTAAGATTTTAAAGAGTTCAATTGGAATGCCGTCACCTCCACTGGCCTTGTTGTTTGCAATGCTTTCTAAGGCCCACTTGACTTCACTTTCCAGGATGTCTGGCTCCAAGTCAGCAATTACGCTATCTTGGTTATCAGAGACATCCAGATCTTTCCGATATAATTCTTCTGTATATTCTTGCCATCTCTTCTTGATCTCTTCTGCTTCAGTTAGGTCCCTACCATTTTTGTCCTTTATCATATCCATCTTTGCACGAAATACCCCTTTAATATCTCCAATTTTCTTGAACAGATCTCTGGTTTTTCCTTTTCTGTTGTTTTCCTCTATTTCTTTGCACTGTTCATTCAAGAAGGCCGCCCTGTCTCTCCTTGCTATTCTTTGGAAGTTCTTTGGAATGTCTTACATGCTGCACTTTTAATCAGCTGGGTTGGTGTTACATGGGCTCTCTTTGGAGTAATTGTCACTTTTGATTTACATTAGTACTCTGTTGTGTGTGAAAGAGAGAGAGGGGGTGCTGCTGCTTCAGTTTCCCCTGTTGAGTTGAGTTCTATTGAGTTTGTATCATAAATTTGGGGTCACACAATGCATTGCCATTAACAAATCATTTAACCCATAAGCATGCTAACTCGTAGGGATAATTTCTCTCTTGGCCAGAGGCTTTACTTTTCTTGTTGTGGATCTTTTGGGAAAAAAATATGGTGCATCGTTGCATATGTGTGTGATTTTATTCCATTCCTGTCATCATGTGTACCATTTTAAAATGTTTTTACATTTTTTAAAAAAATATGCTGCATTTGTGTCAATGTTTCAGGTAACCTCTGTCAAACTGTCTCAACAAGAAGCTCTAGGTGCTTATTGAAGGAGTTATCCAGTGGGAGTGGGGGTGGAGGGTGCATTCATTGACTGTGACACATTGCTTCGTAAGGCACCAGGGACACCGAAGAAAGGGAAATCATCATGGAACAGTTCATGACATATTGATGCACTGTACAACAATGGAAACAATGGAAGCAGTGGAGTGCAGGGTCCAAGATGAATAACAATCTGCCACAAAATGATTCTGTAAACCCAAAACACATTGGGAGGCATGTCCTGGAATAAATACCACCTGACCCCAAAGCACAACAAGAATGCGATTAAAAGTCACATAACTACAGGAGGATATTTCTCTGGTTTGAATGTGGCCAGTGAATTGGCAGCTTGTGTTCTTAGGAGGGCATGAGTGATCAGACTTTTAAAAATTTGCATGAATAATCTCCCGTTCTCACCCCCTTAAAGAGTATAAAAGTTTTCCTTGCTGTAACTCATTGTACCTGGCCTGAGCAATTTTGCCTGCCCTTAATCAGGTCCAAGTCAAACTTGTTACCTTGGTGTTGCTATCTTTGTTTCTCCTTGGGTTTTCTTTGTTACTCGAGCTGCTGGGAGCATTTCCAGAAACCTGTGTGATGCCCAAGGACTTTTGTGTTTTCAGAGAAAAAGGGAAAAGTGCCACAATGCCTGTAATGGAGTACCTTTCTTTTCTAATTAGAGATGGGCACGGAACGAACATTTTTTCGTTTCCGTTACCGTTTGTCGTTTCCGTTACGTAACGAAATGACAAAAGAAAATTGTGATGAAAATGCAACGAAATGAACAGAACCATGAAAATTGTGGTCGTTACGTTTCGTTTCCGTTAATGGCGACGCACAATGAAATGAGCTGTTTTAAATGTTAAAAAATGCCCTGGACATCTGTAAAAACACAGCAATAATTATTTACATTGTCTGATAATACCTACCAGGGGGTTGGGGTCCTTAAAACGTTTGTTTTTGTCTTCTCCCATCGCGATGTATTTTTCTTTTCCCTTTAAAATGGATGTCACCACCAGCCACAAAATGGAGGCAAGCCATGTGATGGGATCATGTTCAACCAATAGCATGCCCAGGTTGCAGACTGAGCGGGCAGGTCTGGCAGCCACAGAGGGCATAAAAAGCTCTGGCAGCTCCCGTCCCCCTTGCAGTCTCTGGTGGGAGTGAGGGTGGGATTGCTGTCTCTGTGACTCTAGCTTCAGTCCTGCAGCCTCCCTGTGTGCGTGAGTGCTGCGTACCTCTCGGTGAGTACCCTCCCCTGCCCCGCAGTGCAGTCACTCTGCGGCTGCCTTGCACCCTGGGCAACACCCGCTGCTGCCTTTGCGGCCTCCCTGCATACCTAGTCTATACTGTGTCTCTGTGCCAGCATCCTTTTTTTTTAGTGTTTTCCCTCTGGTCTGGGGCATTGGAGGATGCCTGCGCACAGAAATGCTTTAAAAATCGCGCAAAAAGCAGGTAGAAATGAAAAAAAAAATGAAAAACGGTAACAATTTTTTTCAAAAAATTCCCGACAAACAGAAACGAACCGAAACAGACCTCTCAACGACAAACGACAAACTGAAACACCATTTTTCTGTTTTGTGCCCATCTCTATTTCTAATCCCTCTATTTATGTCCTCTCTCACCCTATTTCAGGCAGCAAGCTGAATGGGGATACATACATGTGGGTGTTCTCCTCTTTGTTGTGTTGTGCCTTGGAAATTCTTCCTAAGTTTTCCAAGATGATTTCTGGGCAGTGTACAAAGAGAGGTATGTTAATCTATTTTGTCCTTCCTTCCTTCCTTCCTTCCTTCCTTCCTTCCTTCCTTCCTTCCTTCCTCCCTCCCTTCCTTCCTTCCTTCCTTCCTTCCTTCCTTCCTTCCTTCCTCACCATTTTGGGCAATGGCAGAGACTGGTAAGTGAATCCACTCTGGACTTTGCAAGAGTCACCCAAGGCACTGGACGTGTTCTGAGGGGAGTGTTCAGCAGGTCCCATAGCAGCAGAAGCAGCTTCTGATCATATCCTTGCCTTTGCCCCCATCAGGTTATACCACACAAAATGACCACACAGCATGATGATGATCGAAAGGAAGAAGGGTAGCTGCAGAAGTAGCTTCATATTGTGCCATCCACTCCCAATCTATATCCTTGCTTTTTACCCAACCACTATTGCTCTTGTAAACTGCAATTTTACATGGCAAAACAAAAATCTGGATTTCATAGGCATCCTCTCCAGTACAACTGAGGGCATGATCAGCCCAAAATTAGGAATCCAAAGTTGAGAAGTGAATTTCTTGTCTTTCACACCCCCAGCAATGTGAATCTGAAGGACTATTGGTCACTGACGGCACTGATTCAAATAACTGAGGGCAAATTATTCCCTTAGTAAGGAATCAGGAAACCGGGGAACAGCCTCCTCTCCTTCTCAGATCTGACCTGTACTAGAAAGATGCCTATTCTTGAATGGACAAGGCTGAGTGGCCCAAAACAGCAGCTTAAACAAAGAAAGGGAAAGGAAGACAAGACCATTTTGGAGGTAGCTGGCCCCCCAGATATTCAAAGCTAGTGCTCAACTATTTGGCAGTCCTACTGTGTTGCCAGTTGCAGCCATTTACTGAGCAAATGGGAATTGTGGGATATTTGGAAGCCTAACTATTGGCCTAGATATTTGGTTTGAAGCACTGGACCAGAACGTGAACCAAAGTGGGCACTCACCCATGGCCTTAATATGAAATGAGCTCATTCCATGAGCTAATCCAGGTATGGCAAGCTGCTGGGATGAGATTTGGCTTCAAATACTCAGAGGCCATTGACTGGGCATCCTGTAGTTCTTAACTCTCGTGGCCTGATCCTGGACTGCATGTGAATCAATTCCAGCTGAGATTTAGTAACTGTGTGATATAGGTTTATTTATTTTTCATACAGACAGTATAGAATGCTTTCCTCACAGGTAATATGTAGCTTCAAGAAATTCAGGTTGCAGATAGATGGCTTAGGTGATGCCCAGAGACAAAATGTGGAATACTATCAGGACAGATTCTCTTCAAGGAAAAGCTATTAGTTTTTGGAGTAGCCTCAGAAAAGGAGAAGCACTTATGAGATAAAATGCACAAAGACTAGAGAGAACATATAATCTGCAGTGCTTTTATGTTTCCCGTTGTCTTGGTAACAGAACTCCTGATGTTCTCTTATCTATTTTACCTTCTCTTGACGTGCGATAGGAGCATGCTATTTTTCTTTACTTAATAGAAGAGAAAGCTGAGGCTCTGAGGGGGACTCCAGCCATACAGCAAGTCAAGCACAAAACATGAGTTTGATTACTGCCTATAGCTTAATCAGCCCTTGCTCACCTTCAGCTTTCACAGCCTATCTTGAGATATCAAGAGGAGAGCACTAAACCTGGATGCTCTCCATGGCTTTCATTACTCAGCCTTCTTTCTGGATTCATAAATGCCCATTAAACATGTTTTCAAATTGAATTGTGGAGATAATTGCATGTTAAATTCCTTTCTCTTTTAAACTTGGACTTTTAACATCAGCAGAGCAGGACTGCAAATTCTAGGTAACATTTCTTTTTCTTTATCTGATCCCAGTTAGCTTAGTAGGTTTACTAAATTATACCACATCCCCAATGGAAGGACATGAGTTTTGTGAATCAACCCCACCCCTCACTGGCCAAAAAGAAACACGTATGTTTCGAAGAAGAGCCAAAAGGAGAGGAGGTAAGGGTGGGTGCTCATGACTTCTGCCCCATTTTTGAAGGGATTGGGATGTGAAACCCAATCTTCTGCTTCAGATACAGTCATGCCGCTTCCTGCCTAATCAGATGTGCCTGGTGAAAACATTTTGCCAAGAACTTTGCATCTAAGTTTAGACTCCTGGCCAACAGCATCTTGCCTTGTTTGGACTCTTGGTACTTGTCTCAAAGAAGTGGAATTTATCCACAAAAATGGCAATTTTTTAAAAAATCAGTGGCCAATAAAGGTAGCACCTATAGCCTAGTTTCGCCTTTAGAGTGTGTTGCCTGTTTCTGCTTTCTTAAGGTGAAAATAATGACTATATGTATATAGTATTAACATGGACTGTAATGCAGTTCTGGATATGTGGAAATTCTGAATTTTTCACAGTGAAACTTCCAAATCTGAAGGACTGTAGTTCTGAATCCAAATTCCAAATACGAATAATGTTGCCAGTGAGTCAAGCTACTCAAATGGTTATTTTAATAGGGGCAATTTAGGAAGGCTTGATGTATAGAATGGCATATTGTTGTACATCTGATCAAAATCTAACTAAAAGTGGACAGAAAGCAGACTTTGATATGGGGCTGGATGATTCTGGTGTGTGTGTGTGTGTGTGTGTGTGTGTGTGTGTGTGTGTGTGTGTGTGTGTGTGTGTGTGTGCTCAATCTACTTTGAGAAGGTTCGTGTTGAAGGCTGGAATGAGAATGGTTCTGAATCATCATCATGGCAGTGGCTTCTGACTGGCATGCCTGGAATGAGTTCGTGCCCCCAATCAAGGTCTTAATGAACAACTTACAATGTGGCATCTCTACTTGGAAATCTTAGGGGAAGAGTGAATCCCTGTACAGCTCGGCTGAATGGCAAAGATGTTTTTGCTCCAAAGAGGGTTTGACAGCATCAAACTTCAAGGAAAGTGCAAATATAGCAGTTGAACAGAAGTGCTTAGGTTGAAAATGGGATTGAAGCAGCTTTTCAGATATACTGTATATACTCGAGTATAAGCCTAGTTTTTCAGCCCTAATTTTGGGCTGAAAAAAGGGGTCCTCGGTTTATATGCGGGTCAATACTTTTAGCCACTGAGGCAAGTTTGGGGCAGTGGCTAAAAGTCATTTTAAACTTCGTGCGCCACTTCTCCTGACACCCCCATGTTTAAAATGACTTTTTAAAAGGTCATTTTAAAACAATGTTTAAAATGACTTTTAACCACCAACTCAAGCACTTGCCTTGGTGGCTAAAAGTCATTTTAAACATCACACACACACACCAGCTCACAAAGGAGGAGTTGCCAGGCCCTGCTGCATTTCCCACCCTAGGCTTATACTTGAGTCAATAAATTTTCCCAGTTTTGGGAGTTTAAATTAGGGCCCCCGGCTTATACTCGGGTCAACTTATACTCGAGTATATACAGTACTTAGAGTGCTATCCCACAGCTGGAAGGACCGGCCCCTAAGAGAAGGCAGATTCGCTCTGCCAACAATCACGTGATTCAGAATGGGGGTTTCTGTGTCCTCACAGACAGTGCTGTATTCTCCGCCTAGGTTTTGTCCCCACCACCGTGATGCGCATCAAAACGCCTGCTTCTGTGATGATTCCCTGTTTTTCCATTGGAAACATTTTTTTAAAAGTTTCAGTGCCGACATATTGCCTTCCTTGTGTCACTGCAAACTCTGTGGTAATGTGTGCAATTATAATTATTCTTACATCATGGTGTTTAATAGGGAAATTTTCAGTAAATTTTCAGTAATAGGGTAATTCAGTAATTTCAGTAAAATACAGGCCAGCGCATATGATGTGGGCTTGACAGTGTATCGATATCCTGAAACCATAAATTTTAATAAAACCCACAGGAAGTAAGCACAATAGGGGACAAGAGATAAAACAATGGCATTTAAGAGTCCCCAGTTAAATTTGTGTCGCTTTAAAAGACACATCGAAAGTGGATCCAAAACCCGCAGAGGTAGTTGCTGGAAGACCCACTGGGATGCACTTAAGGGGGCATGGTCAGGTTTTTTTTTAAAGCCAGCTGCTCGTGGGGGAACAATTTTTGAAGACGGTTTTTCCTGAATTTACAAGCAATTTTTAGCAGTCGTGGGATAAGGCTCTTACTTTAACCTGCTTGCATAGCTTTGCATTGAAGAATGCTTACCAGGCTGGGCATACCCATATGTCTGTAAAGACATTTTTGCTGGCTGACTTCTACAGAGTGAATAATTTTTCATTATTTATTATTATTTATAATCTGTGGGATTGATAGCATTTCCATTGCCATTCCCATTCCAGGAAAAGATCAGACCAGCTCCAGCTGTATTTCCTTTCAATGTGGTGCTGCTGTGGACTTTGAGCAGAACCATTGTGTTGATGCTATGGCATGGCTGGTGTTTCAATAAGGGCTGGACATATGTGACAAAACAATCATCCAACGAGTTCACCAGATGACTATGAATCAACCGTAATTCAAGTCAACTCATAATTGTGATTCACTATATCAGTGTAGGTGAACCTATGGCATAGGTGCCAAAGGTGGCACTCGGAGCCCTTTCTGTGGGCACATGACATCGCCCCTTCAGAGCCACCTGTATGCAGGTTCAATTGCTGTATTGGCACTTTGTGAAAAAAATAGTGGGTTTTGAACCACAGTTTGGGCACTCAGTCTCTAAAAGGTTCGCCAACACTGCACTATATGGTTGTCCTGTTTCCCAGAAATGTTCTCTAATCCTGGCAGTCATTTCTGGAGTGACTCCTAATACTATTGAAACATTATATATTGGCATCATTGCACAGGATGCCCTAATCTATATTTATAGGGATCATGTGGAGAGCATTTTAAATAGTCTTTTTTAAAAAAATTACAAAAGAAAATCCTCCATGTTTTTGTGGACTAGTAATTTTGTAATTATGTAACAATATTGGTATTTTTAATCAAATTAGTTTTTATGGATTCAATTTCAATAATATAGTAATAGTGTTAATAATATAATTGAATGCAGTTTTTTGTAATGCTTCTGATGTCACTGTATTTTAATCTACATTTTTAAAATTGGTACGCTGCCTTGGGTCTCAGTGCCAAAGGTAATGCCATCTACCATTGTACATAATACCATCTACCATTGTACATACATGGTGAGGAGGTGGAGAGGGTTGGTAGCTTTAAATATCTGGGCACTTACATCTCAGAGGACCTCTCATGGACTGCAAACACCAATATGATTGTGAAGAAGAGGCTGTGTTTCCTGAGAATGCTTAGGAAGATGAATTTATCTCAGCATCTACTTCTGTCCTATTATCACAGCACCATAGAGAGTTTCCTAGACTCCTAACTTATGGCATGCTATCATGGTATGGAAGCAGCTCTGTAGCGGACAAAAAAGCTCTACAGAGAATAATTAAAATTGCCCAGAATGTTACCGGTCTCCAGCTACCAACCCTGGATGACATCTTCACATCTCGCTGTTTGAGGACGTCACACAACATTCTGAAAGACTCTACTCATCCTGCTCATAAATTCTTCGAACTGTTGCCTTCTGGCAGAAGATACAGAACAATTAAAACTCGGACCACACGTCTTCTGAACAGTTTTTATCCCAGAGTTATAATTGCATTTAAAAATGAACTCAAGGACCACCAGCAGTGAGCACTTTGACAGTATTACCTAGCCTGTTGTGTGGATGCTTGTGTTTTTAGGGGGGGTTGGTGGGTGGGGGAGTGTTCGGGGATTTTTTATGTGTGTGTGTTGAGGGAATTTTTTAATGTGTGTGAGAGTGTTTGGGGTTTTGTGTGTGTGTGTGTGTGTGTGTGTGTGTGTGTGTGTGTGTGTGTGTGTGTGTGTGTGTGTGTGTTTTGAATCTGGTCTCTGGGTGCCTGAATTTTGTTGTATGTGTATACTGTGTATATACACACAATGACAATATATTATTATTATTATTATTATTATTATTATTATTATTATTATTATTATTATTATTATTATTATTATTATTGGTAGTAGTAGTAGTAGTAGTAGTAGTAGTAGTAGTAGTAGTAGTAGTAGTAGTAGTAGTAATGTGGTGCCTTCCAGATGTTTGGGACTATAGCTCCCATAGTCCTTGGCTGTTAGCCGTGCTGACTAAAGCTAATGGGAGCTGTGATCTCCAAAAACATGTGGAAGGCAGCTAATGGTCTACCCCTGTTTGATGTGAATAAAAGCCATGCAACTGACTTGACACTAATATCACTGCCCTTTGTTGTTGTTCTCACATACTGTCAAATCACCTTCAATTTATAGTGGCCTTGTGAATGAGCAACCTCCAAAATGTCTTGAACTCAACAGCCCTGCCCACTTCTTGTAAACTCATGGCTGAGTTCCTGTAGGGAGCCTATCCATCTCATATTTTGTCATCCTCTTATCCTGCTGCCTTCAGCCTTTCACAGCATTATGACCTTTTGGATGACAGCCCCAGATGCATTATTTTTGCCTCCAATTAGAGTTTAGCATTGGTTTGATCAAACCTTGTTCATCTTTTTGGCAGTCCAGGGCATCCACACTAGTCTCCTCCAGCACCACATTTCAAACAGATAATACAAACACACACCCTCAGCTTTCTTTACTATCCAGCTTTCACGCCCATATACGGTGATTGGGAATATAAGAGTATATATGTACAGTTGTGACCTTGGTCTCTAGTGACACATCCTACAGTTCATGATCCTTTCCAGTTCCTTCATGGCTGCCCTTCCTAGGCTCACTCATCTTTTGATTTCTTGGCAGAATTTTTATTTGGATGGGTGATTGATCCAAGGTAGAAAAAACCTTTAATGATTTCATTTTCTTCATTGTCAACAATAAAGTTATGTAGTTTTTTTTTTTTTGGTCTATTTAATATCTAACTGCATCTTGCTTTGGCACTTTCTTATTTCTTTTTCATTAAAAGTTGTTTCATGTCACTACTGCTTTTTGTCAGTAAAATGATATTATTTGCATATCTTTAATCACTGATCTCTCTCTCTCTTTCATCTGAATCTAGTCCATTTTTAATGTGATATACAGTGGTACCTCTACTTACAAGCGGCTCTACTTACGAGTAATTCAAGTTATGAGCCGAAAATCTTCTCCCTTTTAAACTGCTGCTTTACAAATTTTAGCTGCGGTTTGCTCTAGTTACGATTACCCCAACCTTGCCTTCTGGCAGGGGCTTTGAAGGGGTCAGCACTGGGCAGCGGGTAGGGGGGAAGGCAGAACCATCTCACCTCCTCCAGTGTGGCCTTCCCTGCCCCAGCTTTGAAGGTGAGCGCTGGCCAGCTTGGTAGCGGCAGATACAGGGTTCACACCTCCTCCTCACCCAGCTCTTCCCCAGCAGCCTTGCCTTCCAGGGGGTGGGGTGGGGAGGCAGAACCAGCTCGCCTCCCAAAGCCTTACTTCAGGGGTGCCCAAACTTTTTGTAAGGAGGGCCAGATTTGGTGGCTGAGAATGTGTCGGGGGCCGGTTGCTCCCTGACCCTGCCACCCCACTGCAAGCCCCACCCACTGACCCATAAGCCCCACCCACTGACCCCTTGCAACCCCACCTGCAGGAAGGAAGGCGGGGACCAAGGGAGGGAGGGAGGGAGGGAGGGAGGTGGAAACCAAGAGAGGAAGGAAGGAGGGTGGGGAACAAGGAAGGGAGGGAGGGAGGGAGGTGGGGACCAAGGGAGGAAGGAAAGAAGGAAGGAGGGGACCAAAGGAAGCACAGGGAGCCATGGTCACCACAGGGGAATGTGTGGGTGAAGGAGGGGGAGGGAGGGGCGGGCCAACCAGCTGTGGGCCACTCAGAATGGCCTGATGGGCCGGATTTGGCCCCCGGGCCGGACTTTGGGCAGGGCTGCCTTACTTTCTCTGCCAAGGCTCTGAAGGCAAGCGCCGGCCAGCTGGGTAGCAGGTGGGAGTAGGCAGGGATAGTGCTGCTGCCTCACCCAGCTCTTCCCCAGCAGCCTTGCCTTCCAGCAGGTGGGGGGAGGAGGAACCAGCTCACCTTCCCCAGCCTTGCATTCCCTGCCTGGTCTCTCAAGAGAAGGGGGGAAGGCTGAATCCTTTTGAATTTGCCATGGCACCAATGAGGGTGCTTATGCGGTGCCAAATTCAAAAGGATCCAACCTCCCCCCCTTCTCTCATTTGCCCGAGTGTTTGGGCTTCAAAGGGCTACAGCTAAGCTGTCATGGCTCTAGCCCTCTGAAACCCTCCCCCTGCCAACTTCCCATAGGAATGCATTGAAATCCGTTCCCTCTGGAACACATTGATTTTCAATGCGTTCCTATGGGGAAACGGTGCTTTACTTATTATTTTTTTCTACTTATGAGCATGCACTCAGAATGGATTAAATTTGTAAGTAGAGGTACCACTGTATTCTGTGTACCAACTGAACAGATAAAGTTCACCCTTATCGGATACCTCTGTCTACAGGAAACCCTTATGTCTCTTCATATTCTGTTCTAACAGTAGCTTCTTGCCCACAATACATCACAATTAAGTGCTGAAGCACACCCATTTCTTTCAGAGCAACACATAGTTTCATATGATCCACACAAAGGTTTTGCTGTAGTCTTTAAAGCAGAGACATATGTTCTGAAATTCTTTGGTGCTCTCCAGTAGCCAACGGATATTTAAGGATATTATTTTATAATCCAGTTTAAACACCAGGAATTTTTAATTCCATATGTAAGGCTTGTAACACCTTGAACATCACTTTGCTTGCATGGAAAATTAGAATTGTGGTCCAATGAGTATTGCATTCCTTGTCTTCTCCTTTCTTATGACAGAAATGTATTTTGAATCTTTTCAATCTGTGGGCCATTCTTTTGCTTTCCATATTTGTTGGTATATTCTTGTTAGAATTTTTACAGATTCATTTTCTGTGGATTGAATTAGTTCTATTGGCATCCCATCTATACATGGTGATTTATTTATTCCAAGTGCTTCCAGAGCAGCTTTCACTTCACTTTCTAGAATTCTAGACTTAAATTTCCCTTTGATCTCTAGGATATTTTGGAAGAAATCTCTTGTTTTTCCCCTTTCATTGTCCTCTATTTCTTTGCACTGGTTACTGTAATTGTTTTTATGTTGTTATATGTTTGTTTTTATGTGACAGTCATTGCAACGTCACTTTCAGGATTCTAACCCTATTTTCATCACCTTTTACTTTTGCTTCTCACCTGTCACTTACAATTCTGAGTATGTCTTGCATCATCCTTCCAGTTTTTTCTTTTCTTTTCACTACAGGAATTGTTTGAGTTCATTCTTTGCTAATAACATCACTACCATTTATGTGCTCTTTGGTTATTCTTTGGTACATTTTAATTGGTACATTTTATTTCTTTTCTTCTCAGTGAAATGTCTGTCACTCTGATGAAGAAAAAAATCTAAGCCAGAATCACAGTTGAGATGCTATACAAATTGGAAATTATGACAAGAAAAAACATTGCATACACAGAGGATGAAAATATCAGATGCACAAATACAAGGATGTAATGAAGGGACAAATATTATGGTAGAAAATAGCAGCAGTGCCAATTTGAGGAGTCCTGGATGGTAAAGTCAATAAACTGCAAGAACATCCATTATAACCAGAGATGTCTAAAGGGGAAAACACAGCTGAAGCTGAGCAGGATAATCTAATATGGTTATGTAGTAAATTGTGGCAATGGGTTCAAAACAGACAGGGCTCTCCAGCTCATCCCCAAAAGAGAGCAAAGACACATCATAAAGCATACTCTCTGCCAGAAGAAATCCATGTTGTTGAAGTAAAGCAATACTTGAAAAAAACGCTCACCCCTAGTTTTTTTCAATGCAAAATCAATGTAGGCTGTAGGCTCTTCCTTCTTGAGGGACATATGTGTATGATGAAACCCAACAGGAACTGTAGTTAAGGAAGTGGCTTATGCTCACTGCAGATTACCAGCTTTAGAAGGAAGGATCTTTTATTATAATGCTGCCAGGCACCTTATGATCCTGGTGTTGAGGAGACTGCTGTCTAAAAGTAAATAACACAATTCCCAAAATAGCTGCCTTGCTTTCCTCTCCGTTTCTGGATTGAATGCAAAGTGCCATGCTCAAAGCTGCAAACAATGCACCATGTTTGCCTTTAATTTCTTGTTTTTACGAATTTAGTTGTTTATTAATTGTATTTTACTGCTGTTTTAAGATTGTTTATATCTGTTTATATCTGGGATTTTAAGAGAAGTGCCATTTACATAAAAATCAACAGAAAAAAATTGGTATTCCTATTTTTGCACATTCTTGCTAGGCCCTGTTCTGTTTGGAAGCACACACAAAAAATGAAAGCTAAAAAATAAAACAAAGGGAAAATATTTTTTTAAAAATATGTTAAGAATTTCATCTGATTTCCAAATGAGAAGTGTAAGGCTGTTATCTCATCTGGGGAAGATCTTGATCTTCTGAAGGTCCGGCTTTTCCTCTTTGTCCCATCATGTGACTGAATCTATGGGATAGCAGTTCCCACATACAAAACTGTTTTTTTTTTAATTTTAAATCACAGTTCAGCCCCAATGGACCACCTGGCTGGGGGAAATTAAAACAAAGAGCACCTGACAGAGCTTCCTGGTGGGAAATTAAAAAACAAATAAAAAACCCAGCGCTGATCGGCCCTAGGAACAACCGGTTGTCGCTATGAGAGGGGAAAAAAGAAACCCAGACCATCTGTGTGGTCCCACGACATCTGTCTCCTTAAAAGCTGGATTTTTTAAGCGAGGCAAAAAATTCCCTACCTCTCCGGTAAGTCTTGGATATGTCAAGCCCCGCACACAGAACACACAGCAAGCCAAGTTCAGTTCTTTGCCAGGAACTTTAGTTGTAATCCAGATAAAGTACAAAGTACAGTCCGAGTCAATCCAGAATAATTTACAGAGCCAAATGTCAAGTTCAAGGGAAACAGAGAAATGTCGTAGTCAGGAAGCCGGTCCAAGGTCAAGAAACAGAGAACGCCGTAGTCAGAAAGCCGGTCCAAGGTCAGGAAACAAAGTCAGAATAACACACAGGAACATGGTGGCAAGGTAAGTGACACGTTGCTCCCACAGAGGGTTCAGGGTAAACTTGCTATCTTTATCCTAAACCAGGGAACACACCCATATCTCTGGCAAGGCTCCTGCTAGAACTCAGGGCTTTCAGATCTAATTCTACGCCTATCATTAAAGATCCTTTCTCTGGCTCTCCTGTTAGTTCTTCTTTGCAGGATCCTGTTCCTAGCCCTCATAGGAGGAGGAGATGTGCCCTCAGCTGCCTCCTCAGACTCAGCTGCCTGCTGAGTTGAACTGCAAGGCTCCTCCTGCTGTTCTTCAGCATTTAACCCTTCACATTCAAGTTCTATGACAGGCAGGGTCCTGGCAGGAAACCTCACTTAAGGGGACATTACCGTTTCCCCCAAAAAAGCCTGGTGGCCATGGGGATGGCATTTTTAGACATGGTTTATCTACTAATTTAAACTGCATTTAAAGCGACGTGGGATGGGGGCCTAAAATGGATTTAATATTAATCATACTATTCTCTTGGCTATAGCAGCTCAATAAAGATAAGGCACACTAAAGGTGAATGTGTACGTTCCTTCCTTTTTGGTACTTTTAAAAAATGCTTCTTAGAAACAAGACAAAAATAACACAGAGAAGAGCTAGGTTATAAAAAACAATAACAACCCACAAACACACCACCTATTTAATTATTCTTTGGTTGAAAGAGTAACAGTGGAAGCGATCCTGGTTTATAGGCCATATTTGCACAGGTTTTTTTTTGTCCAGGCCCTGATGTGCTGAAACAGTTCCAAAACATCTTCCGAAGCTGCAGTGACAGTGCAGATGCCCATGGGTGTGTGTGTGTGTTAGAAATTGCACTTCTGTCAGTAAGAGGTAGTCAGAATCTTGAGGTGGGTGTCCTGCTTGGTAACCTATCTGCATCAGCTCAGTCAGAACAAGTCTTTCTATGCTTCCAAACTAAGACCCTCAGCAATGAATTACCAAGATGCTAAAATCATTTAAAAGACCATATTAGAAACTCCCAGAAATAAGCAGGTGCAATGACTAAAAACGTGCTCCAAGTTTAATAACTTCTTTATTTATTTATTTATTTTTATATTTATATACCACACCAATTTCCCAAAAGGGAACTCTGGGCAGTTCACATAAAAACACACAAAAAGTCCACAAAATAGTAATAGTAAATAGTAAATAAAAAGGCAACAATAATAAAATAAAGGAAAAAAACTCCTTTGTTGCTGTAAAATAAAGGATTTTTTTAATCTCATGTCTGATTCTTCAGTGGTGAATTATGTTTGATATGTGCTGACTTCTGGTATAGCACACATCAGTTTTGATTAAGCAGACACTGTCTAAATATTCAATATGATGCTTATCTATATTGCAGACTGGTTGCACATTACAATAATAGCTGGCTGTCATATCACAGTGACCCTCCTTGAGATGGTAATGTCAAGTGATGACTACTGATACTATGAAAATAGCAGGAATAATAGTGGCATGCCATCCTCTAAAGGCATATGCATTCACAATATCCATTTATAGTAAAATTTCACAGTCACATCATTTGCAAAATGCAAGATGGCCTGAAGCACAGAGACCAATCATTCTTCATTTCCCTAGGAAGCTCAAGTCTTTGTCAATGCTCTTAGCAAGTAATGAAAATCCCCCCCTCTCCACAGTATACAATGGCATCATTTTCTGAAGTTTAATAAATGCTTTGATTAAAATCAGATCAGTTGTCTCAATTCATGTAGCTCTGGGATATTGTCACTGCCTACCATTTTACCGGTTTCAGCTTCAAATGAGAGACATTATTTGTGAAAGGACCGTGTGAATTGTTTTGTATTTGTCACTGATTAATATTTCTGCCTATAATATACAAGGCTTTATCCCAATAAAAAAATCAGACAGAATTACACAGTCTGAAAAAAAAGCCAATTTGCCCGTGAGCATGAAATCTACTTCTGTAGTATTTCACACAGTGTTAGGCAACATTGGTGAAAAGTGGAATAGCAAGAATCATCAATGCTTGATCAAAAGCTGACATTGTTGCTAATGGGTTTAAAAATGTATCACACAGCTACTTACCTGAGGAAATTAAACTGTGTGTGTGTGTGTGTCTCTGTATCTGTCTGTCTGTCTCTCTCTGTGTGTGAATATTGATCAGCTTATTTCTAGTTCATATTGCTTTCACATTCATTCTCTCATTAAGTCTGCTCTAATCTATTTCCATTCTAATATTTATTTTAAAATAATCCAAATGGAGACCATGTATAAATACATATACATTTTCTCAAAATATGCATTTAAATGTATTTTCTCTTCAAATAATCATTTTAAGATACATCTTCTGAACTGAGGGCTATACCAGAAAATTGGGTGTAATTGCTAACAACCTAGAAGGCCAAATCAAATTTCAAGAAGATTTTGATAGGCTTGGGTAGGCTTGGGAACTGGGATGGAAACAACAGAATGAAATTTACAAGGGATAAATGCAAATTTTACATCTCGGGGAAAAACCAACACTCAGTTGGAAGATCAGGGATACTTGGTTCAGTAATATTATGAGTGAAAAGGACAGTGGAATCACTAGCGAAGTATGAGCCAGAAATGTGATATGGTTGTATTAAAGGCTGATGCCATGTTAGACTTCCTTAACAGAAGTATGGTCTTCAAATTATGCTGATGAACTGGAACAAGTTCAGAGGAAGGCAACAAGGATGATTAGGGTACTGCAAACCAAGCTGTATGAAGAAAGACTGGGGGAGCTGGACATGTTTAGTCTTGAGAAAAGAAGACTGACGGGTGATATGATAGTATTTTTCAAATATAGTACTTAAAAGGTAGCAATCAGAGGATGGGCAGGATCTGTTCATGTTTATCCCAGAGTCCAGGACACATAACAAATGGCTCAGGGAGCCAGATTTTGTTTGAATATTTGGGGGGGGGGGAATCCTATTAGATGGAACCAAAATGGAACCAGTTACCTCAATGTGTGTGAGAGTACTCCAGCACTGGAAACATTCAAGAGAAAATTGGGCAACTGTCTGTCAATTTGTACTTTGATTTGGATTCCTGTATTGAGCAGGAGATTGGACTCAATGGTCTTATAGGCCCCTTCCAACTTCATTATTTTGTGATCTATGATTCAGACTGTGTGAAATGTAACTCAAATTAAATTTTGATTTACATATTATTTTGATAAGCATGGGCATGAAATCCCTCCGGTATTCCTCCCCAAATGCCTTGACTGGACATGTCCTTGCTATTCCTTGGTCATTTTTAGATAATTTATTTTAGAAGGATATTTTTAAAAGAAAATATCTGGTAAATGATAGCAGACAAATCAGGAATGTTTGCCATCATCTAGCTGGCTAATGGGATATGACTGATGAAACGGTGCTAAAATGTCCCATTTTGGCTGGTCTAGAGGAATGACAGCAATCATAAGGAGACGCTCCTGCACAAGTGGCCCGCCTGTTCACATCAGTGGAGGATGATGTCTCTTTGTTTGACCAGAACTATTTCCTGTGCTGTGGTTAAAAAAGGGGGGGTGGTGGAAACCCTTATACGGTGGAGCTTCTGGTTCGCGTTGAGAAGGACATTATCAATGAAGTTTTTGGGTTGGATCCCAATCTGTGTCCAGGCAACCGGTCTCCTCTGAGCCACTGCCCATTCTCCTCTCCCCACAGCTGCTCCAACCATCTGTGCAGAGCATCAAGGAGTTTTTCCAAATCAGGTAAGCAGTAGCTGATGCTGGTGGGAGGGAAAAGGTAGGTGAGTGCACCTTCTTGGAGAAGACTCCTTTCCTTCACAAAAGGCTGATCCTGAACATAATGAAATGTCTTCAGGGCAATTAATCCTGTTTATTAATCTGCTTTCTCTTGCACAAGAGAGCTTATTCAGAGATGCAGTTAGACTTGCAGATTAAGCCTCTGTTTACCTTTCAGTGCTCAAACACACCACAAGGCACTGTAAATGTAGGATGTACAAGGGAGGAAAATCAAATGCAGAGACTAACATATGAAGTCAATCATCAGGTTATATAGACATCAGGAAGATCTAGTCAAGTGACAGCAGTTTCTTGGTGTCTTCTTCCTCTCTCTTGAAAACCATTTTTTCGTTAACATAGCAGGTATGATTGTAAAATAAAGCACCAGCTGAAACTGCAGCCAATCTTCCCCCTCCCCGAATGAACTATGCTACGTCAGGGCCTGGAGGTATTCTGGGGGAAACAGAAAATGGATAATTTATGCAGCACCGCTTGGGAGTCTATAACGGCCAGAGCATCACAGGAGTAACTATGGTTAAGAACATAAGAGCCATGATGGATCAGGCCAAGGGCCCATCTAGTCTAGTTTCCTGTATCTCACAGTGACCCCACCAAATGCCTCTGGAAGCTCACAAGACTAGATATGTGTCTCCTGATACCACACCCCTGCATTTGGCCTTTGAAGTACTCTGGTTTGTAACCTGTGATGGACTTATCCTGCAGAAATCTGTCCAATCCCCTTTTGAAAACATCCAGGTCAGATGCCATCACCAGATCCTGTGGCAGGAAGTTCCACAGACTAACAACACGCTGGTTAAAGAAGTATTTTCCTTTGTCTGTTCTCATTCTCCCAATCCTCAGTTTGAGTGGCTGTCCACTGGTTCTGGTATTTTGTAAGGGGGAGAAGAGTGTCCCTCTATTCACTTTAGTCATGTCCTGCTTTATTTTGTACATTTCAATCATATCCCCCATCAGGAGCCTTTTTTCCAAAGAGCCCCAAATGCTGTAGGCTTTCCTCATAAGCCCAGTAATCATTTTAGTTGCTCTCTTTTGCACCTTTTCCAGTTCCACTATGTCTTTTTTGAGATGCAGTGGCAGAACTGTATGCAATACTCAAGGTGCAGCCTTACTATCGTTCTGTACAATAGCATTATAATGTTGGCTATTTTATTTTCAATCCCCTTTTTGATTATCCATAGCATAGAATTGGCCTTCTTCACCACTGCCACACACTGGGTAGACCCTAAGATCTCTGTCCTGATCCATCATGGATCGCTCAGAACCCATGAGTCAATAGATAAAGTTTGCCCCAATATGCATAACTTTACATTTTCCTACATTTAAATGCATTTACCATTTCACAGCCCATTCTCCTAGTTTGGAGAGATACTTCTGGAAATGTTCAGAATCTTCTCTGGTCTTCACCCCCCAGAAAAATTTTGTGTCATCCGCAAAATTGGTCACCTCACTGCTAATCCCTGTCTCCTGGTCATTTATGAACAGATAGAAAAGCACTGGTCCCAGGACAGATCCTTGGGACACACCACTTTTCACCTCTCTCCATTGTGAAAATTTCCCATTGACACCTGCTCTCTGTTTCCTGGATCCCAACTAATTCTCAATCCATATGAGGATCTGTCCTTTTATCCCCTGACTGTGCAGTTTTCTCAGGGACTGTGAGGGAGTGTGTCAAAAGCCTTCTGAAAATCAAGATAGACAATATCCACCAGTTCACCCAAATGCATATGCCTGTAGATCTTTGTGACGACACCTCCCTTTTTAAACATGTGATTGTGATGAAAAAATGTGAAGGGTAGGGAACCAACTTATTAATCTTCACAATAGCCACTTGGTAATGCTGCCACCTTTTAAATCGTCACCTTATGAACTGGGACAGACTCAGATGTATAACATAAAAATAATAATGAAGTTTATTGAGAAAATAAATAAATACAATAATGTCTGAAGTTGGTATGTGTTGCCTTAAACATAGAATAGATTAATTCAACTCTTCAAGCCTCCCTGTCTTTAATAACCAATAAACAGTAAAGCCCGCACTGCCTGACAGAACTCTAACAGAGTTGTGCTCTCTCCCAGCACTCACTCTTAACTCTTAACTCAACTCCCTTAACTTAACCGACTCTCAGAGATCAGGCTCCACCCTTTTTATACCATACCACCCCCACCCTCCTGCTGGGATTGGCTGATGATTTACATATGCATTTCTCCTGCTTCCAGGGTGTTGTCACAACCTTTTCAAAGAATTTTAAAAGGTTTGTCAAGGAAGACTTGCCCTTACAGAAGCCATGCTGATTTCCCCCCAGCAAGTCTTGTTCTTCTCTGTGTTTTAAGAGTTTCTCTTGGATGAGGCTTTCCACCATCTTCCCTGGGACAGATGTAAGGTTAACCGGCCTGCAGTTGTAATGGACCCTCCTATTCATCATTTTGTCAGTGCTTTCTCTAATTTGACGCTGGCCCTTGTTCAGGTCTAATTTGAATAATTTCCTGGCCTCCTGGTATAAAACAGTCACTCCCGCATATCTCAATATCTGAACAGGAATTATGTGGAGGAATTAAGTTACTTTCAACAAGAACATGGGAATCCATTGTGAACTACCAGAGACTGGTGCCTAGGCACTGGATATTTTTTCTTTTTTCCTTTCCTTTCCTTTCCTTTCCTTTCCTCCCTCCCTCCCTCCCTTTGAAATCTATTTTTTAATTGTAGGTCCCCACATTGCCTCAAGGAATTCAGGAATTCAGGATTTAGCACAACATAATTCTGATTAAAACCAGAGTTAGCAAATTAAAATGCAAATGTGGGTCTGAAAAGGCAGCAGCTGATGTTATCCTGATGGTTCATTAATTCTTTGGTTCAGAAAATGCTTAACAAGAATCAATAGCAAGAGGGTGACAAAGCAACTAATGCACAAGAATATGAGGAAACAGTCACTCATTTTTAAAATCAACAATGAAATATGGGCTATTTGGTGCACCTACTTATAAACCTAAGACCGTTTGTTTATTGTGCATTGATTAACATCATTCTCCAAATGGGAATAATGCACAGAGTAGCAAAGGTATCGTGATTGAACTCAAAGTGCCAAGATAATTATTTCTTTGTTAGAAACCCTATATGGTTTTTCATTAAAATAGCACCGAGAACAATAGAAATCTTAAATGGGGTTTGAAGTGACACAGCAAGCCCATAAATGTCAATTAGTCCTAATGGCAGAAACTGTGGAAAAGGCAAGAAAACATTTTAATAATCCTTTTTTACCTTGCATTCAAAGTAAAAACCAGTGATGCATATGCAAGAAGGCTTGTGAATGCTGACAAGATACTGAACAGCAGTGCAACTTAAGATAGTATAGATTTTTGAAAGTTAATTTCTTACTCGGATGCCACTGAATGGAGATGGTGAAATTCACAAATGGTCCGATGATGACCACTGGTTTGACTTGGAGCCTAGTTTAGTCTTGAGTTTAAGGTGCAGATCCACCTGCTGAAATCTACAGTGAAGTGGTGTACAAACAGCTAAGACCCAGAAGTTGAAAAGGTTCATTTTATGGATATACATCTTTCTGAATCCCCCAGACAGAATGCTGCTGTTGGCTGAAGGATTCTCAAAGTGGTGGTCCAATAAAGTAACATTGTCATGATCCACCTTTCCCCACTTTTAGAAAGCTCAGGATGAAACAAACAGCCAAACATGTGGCTGAACAGCATCTACACGGCCAATGAAGTCACATAGAAGACATTCCCAGGGCTTGGAAACATTCCTTTTTTTTTTTAAACACTGTGGCTGTCAGAAACCCCCAGCCAACGTGGCTGTAGGTCACATGGACACACAAGTAAATCTGGGTAGAGTTGGTGTCCAAAACAAGCCTTATATCAGTAAGTAGATTAAGTAGCTGGATCAACCCTAACCCATGGCTAATAAAAGACCAGCTGCAGCTCACCGGTTAGAAAAGTTTGTTTTTCTGCTGGCAGCTCCAAGAATTCCCCTGAAGGCATGGCAAATTCTGAAAGCTTGAGACTACAAAATAAAAATAAAAATGCTCCAAACTCGGGAGCAACAGAAACAAGTAAGGTGGGGAACTTGGAAAAAAGGACAGGCCTTTTGGAGCTTTAATAGTTGTGTAACACTCTAGGCAGAAGCATTCTGGGAGCTTCAGTGTGGTCTGGGCTATTTCCAGATGTTGAGGCACCCATTCTTTGAATGTGCCTCCCCCCCAGTTTCAGCTATGCCAGAGGTGGAAGGATCAGGCAGCGAACTGGGTAATAAACTGGTGGACTGGGAAGTGTTTACATTTTAGTCAAAGGAAAATCAACAAAGCTGCAACACAACATTCCTGCTCCATTCATTGGACCCAATTTTATTTTTGATTTGAATTATTTCCCAAAAAGGATTGTAAATTCATGGATTTGTGATGATAATTGAACAACACATTTGAAAATGGCAAGTGAAACAGCATGGTGTGGATATAAAAATATAACAAACATATCCAAAAACCAGGTCCTTAATGAATGGTAGCCTGAGAGGCTTTAAATGGATTGTTTTTATCTGTAGTTTTAAATGTGTTTTAATCTAATAATTGTTCAGTTCTTTAAATATATTTGTACGTTTACTGTTTTTAGCCTTTAAATACTTTTTTAAAGAAAGATGTAAGCTGCCTTGGGTCCTTTTAAGGACAATGGCAGCATAAAATATGTTAAATGAATCAATTACGATTCTGATGAAAATAAAGATAAACAGTGATCTGTGAGTAAATAAATAGAAATTGTCTGCTAAATGGAACTGGAAAGTTGTCTAAATCCAGTGATCACTAGTGCATTTTTGTTCCCTCTCCCAAAACAAACAAACAAACAAACAAACAAACAAACATTCAGTAATACCTCTAACTTTGTTTTGGCAAAATCACAGAATAGTTAATAGAAATAATTCTAAATTGGCTTGTCATCTATCAGCAGCCATCATTGTAACTGGCAGTAGAATATATATAATTTTAATGCCAGTTACAAGGATGCAGTTTAAGGCCAAAATTAACATGAGTGATGAATCCTAATGCTTATGGGTGGCTGCTGCCCATCTGGACTGGAAGGGCAGAGCAAGGGACTACGACCAAAATCAACATTAGGCTGAGTCAACTAATTCCATCTTGTAACCCTTCCTCCTGATAGTGCTTTATAACTCCTTACTACAGTGGTACCTTGTATAAAGGAATTAATTCATTCCAAATGAAATTATGTTAAGCAAATTTTCCTTTAAACAAATTCCCATAGGAATGCATTGAAAACAGAGTAATTCCATTTTATGTTGTACGGATTCTCCCCATAGTGATTATGTTAAGCAAATTTCCCCTCTCTCCAGAATTTTTTATATTGTACAGATTTTATGTTATACAAACTGTTTGTTATACAAGGGTCCACTGTACATACAGTGGACCCTTGTATAACAAACAGTTTGTATAACATAAAATTTGTACAACATAAAATATGCCAGAGATAGGGGAAATTTGCTTAACAGAATCGCCTATGGGGAGAATCCGTACAACATAAAAATGGGATTACTCCATTTTCAATGTGTTCCTATGGGAAATTTGTATAAAGGAAAATTTGCTTAACATAATTTCATTTGGAACGAATTAATTCCTTTATACAAAGTACCACTGTAGTAGTCTTTTCCCTTGGTTCAGCCAATTTCTGCACTATCATACTGGATTCTTGTTACTTGAAGCCTCACAGAAAGTACAATGCAGACTTCGGAAGAGACAGTTGTTACTGATGCTCTTGCATTTTGACTTGGTTTGTACAGAAATCTGAACTGTCATTAAACACTGAAGAGCATTGATTTGCTATTGACCTGGATCATAAATTGCAGTAAGTTCAATCGATACACGTACCTGCCTGATTTGAACAGTGAAGAGGACTGAACCACTCCAAAGGCTAATTTCACGGTTGTAAATGTGCTCTTGATATTTGTGCCCACTATTTAGTTATTTATTTATTTTGAGTATTTTTACCCTGCCTTTCTCCTTGGAAAAGGACCCAAGGTGGCTTACAGTAATAAGAGATATTCCAGTACAAAACACACACACACACACACACACACACACACACACACACACACACACACACACACACACACACACACACACACACACACACACACACACACACACACACACACTTGATCTTAGCCAAAAGGCCAAGAAGTGATAATTAAGACATATTCGATTTTAAGAAAGGGAATTGAGGGGTATCTTACGGCATTAGAAGGTAACATTAAAGCTAAAAGAGAATGTGAGCATTCAAGAAAAGAGTATACATTCCATGTAATCATTTACGATAGACCATCTAAAAGTTAAGAGGGATGGGAACTAACAATTGATAACAGTGTCAATGTAATCACACAAGAAGAGATATAAACACTAGTGGTTATAAACACAAAGTCTGTTTAGCCATGTATGGTAGATTCATATAAAAGACACAATAGGTAGTCCGTCATTCAGGGGAAGCTGTCCTGAAGGGAAAGGTCTTTGCCTGTTTCCAGAAAGACAGCAGGTATGGCCAGTGCAAGGGAGAAGGAAAGATGACACCAGAGGCTTCTTCCTCATTGGAATTTAGCCCCACATGACCCCAGAGCAAGGTGAGCAAGGTAAGGGACTGGCTGAATTCATTCCAGAGCATTGGTCTAGTTACAAATGCCAGTTGGGCTCCTGCATTTTGTTTTAGAACCAGACCACTTCCGAAGTGAAATGCCCATGCCTAGTTCTGAATAGAAAATTGTGAGTTATGAAAAAAAGCTTGTTTTCTTTGAGTTACGGAGAAAAGGAAAAAAATCCTTTTCAAAATGGCTCCTGTTTGTTTGCAATAGCAATACTGCCATCTTGTGACCACCCAACTACAGTGCTGCAATTGTGAAGAAGGAGCCATTTTGAAAAGGTAAGCTAAGAACCAGGGCTTCTGTTTTTTAATGACCTGCACTCAGTGCCCCAGTTTGGAAATATTTGGCACCATTTAGGGGACTGTTTGGGACCTTTGGTAGATTTCTCAAGTGGTTATAAGGTAGGTTGCTTATCTTCTGTTGTTTGGTTTCCTCTTAGCTGTGCTTTTTTGATCTCTCTCTCTCTCTCTCTCTCTCTCTCTCTCTCTCTCTCTGTGTGTGTGTGTGTGTGTGTGTGTGTGAGATTTCCCACTTGGAATGAATTAATCAGTTTCCAATGCATTCGTATGGGAAACTGTGTTTCATGTTAAGAAAATTTTGAGTTAAAATGGATTCAGAACAGATTGATTTTGTAACTCAAGGTACCACTGTATAGCCTTGTGGATGGGGGCAGGGGGAAGACCAGTATCATCACTTTGCTTATTGGAAAAGAAATGCCCTATGTGGACAAACCCTGTTAAGTGTTTTAAGATGCAGTGTCAGAACTGGCCACTAGAGGAAACTCGTGAGTACTTCATGTATTTTTCTGGTGTCCCAAATGGTTCGGAAAGTATTCATAATGTGGAATGCCACAATTGCTTTCATGGAAGGACTAATAGTCTTCAGGGAGAAAAGGATTGCAATCCATATACCTTATTAAGAATCAGCCCCAGTAAATAGTAACCTGTATCTTTTAGCACAAGGGAGTAAAAAACCATGAACAATACTGTAACAATCAATGCTTTTTATTTAAGAATCTAAGACATGCATCTCTTTTTACAGGCAACTCTTTAAAAGGTTTCTGTATTTCTTGCAGCTACAGTGGCACTAAAATAACCAATAACATATATTTAATTTGTTCTATTTTCTTCCACTGGTGTAAATTTATGCAATTGGATTTTTTTTCTGTTTTGTCTTTTCTAGCCAGTCTTGTCTTCTCATGCTACGTGTAGAGTAGCATGGGAAATTCAATCTTTTTAGCTTCTAATGAAAGTTCAACCCTGATTTGATTCATCATCATCATCATCATCATCACCACCACCACCACCTTTGATTCTGACAGAGGGCAACCCATGGCAGAGTTTCTTAGGTATCTAGTGCTCAAAAGTGATATACCAGTCCCTTGCTTTGGTGCCACTCTAGGATGCAGCCTGGCCAACAAACTGAGCGTCCTCCTGGGAAACTTCAGAAATGAGTTTCTGACTAGGACAGGGATGGATTAAAAACAACAACAAAAATCACATTTTCTGATGAATTTGGCTGATTCATAAAAATTCATCAATTTGTATTCAGCTTAAATGAATGCAATTAATTTTTAGTTATTTTTATTCATTAATTAATTGGGCTATAAAATGGTCCCCAAGGCACCTAGGGGCACCAAAATTGGAGGGAAGCATGCCTTCCTTCCTGCCGGCTTGCCTTCCTTCCTTCCTTCCTTCCTTCCTTCCTTCTTTCCTTCCTTCCTTCCTTCCTTCCTTCCTTCCTTCCTTCCTTCCTTCCTTCCTTCCTTCCTTCCTTCGTTCCTTAAAAAAAAAATTTTTTGTGGCATTGCAGCCAATCTTTATCTGTCATCCTCATTGTTTGTAATGTTATACCCACCCAGGGTGTAGAATGGTATGCTTTCTGAGATCTGTGGAATGCACAAGATGAGAGAAACATTGTTTTTGTTTCTAGCAATTGAGGAGGAAGGCAAGGAACCTCCATTAGTATTGCAGGAAATCCTTCTCTGTTTTTCTCTACTATGAGTAACTGTGTGTGTGGCCAGTAATTCATAGTCCTTTCACTCACTTTTCTTTGATCAGAAGATGTTTCCTTCAACATAACAGCTGCTACTCAGCAGGAGTAACTTGGAGGTCCTTTCCTCTGACACACTGACTGATACATGTTCAGTTTTCTAGACAGACAATGACAGCAGCTCATGCCTAATGTATGAAATACAGATTGTATAATTTCATTTTGATCCATCATGATAAGTTATAGCTCAAACACGTCAGCTTTGATTTCCAGTCTTAGGATTGGCCTACACAGTGCCGCCTTTTCACACAAATGATGGAATTGTCAGTAGAAATTGAATATACATTCTAGCCAACCCAGACTGTGGATTGGCATTTTAAAATGATTTACAGTGTAATCCTACACACATATATGTACACATTGCATTGAATTCAGTTGGATTTGCTGCCAAACACGTAGGAATAGGATTGCACTTTAAAGTACAAATAGATTTAAAGTCACATGTGAAAATGGCGATTTGAAACATTAAATAATATCCATTCATCCTACACAGGATGTGTAGTCCCTAGTAAAAGCAAAGCACACTTCTTTTTATACTGCCTCAAAAGTCAGTCCTGGCCCAGCCCAGCAGAGATTCAGTGGCACTCTCGCTCCAGGTGGCCACCCCTAAGGAGGCCCGTAAATTTGTGACAAGCAATTGGGCCTTCTCAGTGGCTGGTCCGGCTACTTGGAACACATTGCCTAGCAAGATTTGCCAAGCTCCCCCTAGAAGCCTTTTAAAAAGCGGTAAAAATTCGGCTCTTCATAGAAGCATTCAGCGATCTATGTTCTTCGTTTTGTGTTCCCCTGTGTTTTGACCTTTTTGGTTATTATTTGGTTTCTGCCTCTTGCCGTGTTATTTGTCTATGTTTATTTGGTTGTCTTTATTGTATTATTGGTTTGATTTTTATTTTTATATTTATTTATGTGTTAAGCACATATTGGCTTTATTGTACATGTATGGTTTTCTATGGAAACTGTCCAGAGTTCCCATTGGAAAAACTGGTTGCGGTACAGAAATATAAAAACAAACAAACACAAACATAAATAAATAAATAAATAAATAAATAAATAAATAAATAAATAAATAAATAAATAAATAGCTCTTAAAGCATTCTCTGGGTGGTTTACAATTTAATTATGTAGGCTACACATCTCTCCCTCCCCCAACAAGCTGGGTACTCATTTTATTGGCCTCAGAAGGATGCATGACTGAGTCCACCATGAGATGGCTCCCTGGGATTGAACCCTTGGTTGTGAGCACAATTTTGGCTGCAGTATGGCAGTTTAACCCCTGCGTCATGAGGCTTATATATAGTAATCCTGCTCTCTCTCTCTCTCTCTCTCTCTCTCTCTCTCTCTCTTTCTTTTGCTATCTCCCTACAGGTTGGTCCTTCTTTCCCTTTAAATTCATACGAACCCAAACCCAAACCGAACCAAGGATGGGCCCGAAACAGATGAACCCAAACCATGGGTTTTCTGTTTCATGCCCACATCTACTTAGGATGTGAAATGCCATGTATTTGGAGTATGTTTTTCTTTTTCTTTTCAACAAATGAGGACAATTTTTAACACGTTGTCTAACATGATAGAAATATAGAAGCAATGGTGAAGCCTTGGGTAGCAGGGTATGAACAGGGAAGGAAAATGTTAGTTATATACTTTTCATGGCCTCTAGAAGTCCCCCTGCCCTGCAATATTAAGTTCAAAAAACTCTACTTACACCATTGGGAATACATACCAAAGGTACAATGTGACGTTGTGTTATGGAGCTCCACCTCTTTGATCACTGGAAAGGTGAAGATGAGTTTTCAAATTCCATCCCTTTTCTTTCATACCAGGAAATGAGCTATTGAGGCAGAAAATTAAAATCTCAGTGTTGTCCGAAAATGAAATTAAGAGCTTGAAAATGAGACTCTGCGTTCTTCTGCTGAAGTCTCTGTAAAGACAAGGACTCTTAGGTCAAGGTTAATAATACTTACCACAAATGTACACATCACATAGTTACTGGATTTTCAGTTACCCTATGCTGAAGCTGCTTCGGGAGTTTTAAACAATCCATTCTGGTAGACAAGGCATGGAAGGCCTTCAGGAAAACAAAACCACACATTAATGTATAACATGCTACACATATAAGAGATATTGTCAGAATTGCATTTCTTCTAAACAATGGCATATGCATGTATTTTCTGGACACATTTATGTTTCCATCTATCTGTCCATAAGTAACTTTGTACCAGAAAAGCCTGTTTAAATAATGCCCCCCACTCCCGCATTGCTTGCACAAGTACTGCCATTGGCGAACAGAAGTTGGCTTCATCCATGGTCATCCCAATGACAATGCTTGTGTGAGCAGCAGCATCCCACATTACCACACAGATGGGACTCTATGCCCGCCCAACGTCCAATAGGGTCCTGGCCGAACTGTGTTAACAGACTTGACCATGAGATGGAAGGTCATATAAAGTGTGACATGGTGGGGCTTTTTCTTGGCTTGACTGTAACAACATGAAGGTATGAAGTTCCCTATAGAGGGCTGTTTCACACCTATCCTTCATAACTACTCCTCTGCAATGATTTGCTGCATACATTTATTAAATACACTTATATCTTATATTTTCCTCCATTGAGTGCAAGACAAATATATGGGGCTCTGCTGCTCCCCATTTAATCTCCACAACAGCTGGAAGAAGAAGAGGCTGAGGAAGAGACTGAGGAAGAAGAGATTGTGGGAAGAAGAATGATAAAAAAGAAGTATGCAGCAAATTTCATGGCCAAATGAGTACTTGAATCTGAGTGCCTTGGATAAAATCTAGTATTAATGTATACTGTGTAGGAAGCCCCTTTGTCTTTAGTTGCACATGCATGGCTCTGAGAATACCCTCCTAATTGCCGTAGTTCCTGCTACACAGTACATGCATCAAGGAGATACAAGAGTCTCATTATTTCTTATGCCTAAGTCAGTCTTGACATCAAACTCTAGCCCTTGCTTAGAATTTCTTGGGCATGTGGTCCAATTAGTTCTTGAGCAAATTGTTCAGCAGAAAAATGTTGAATCAACATCCATTAAAAAAAGATTAATTACCGAGGTGTTTGAATTTTATTTGTAAATTGCTGAAGAACATCAGTTTACCGATGAATAACTTATGTTGCATGTAAAGACTATCGGTGACCACGGTTTATATATTTACCTGAAAGCAAGTCTCTGAACACTAAATGGCATTTCATGTGGGAGAACATCCACAGGTTTGCACTGCCAATTTCTTTTCTAACACAGGTTCCTTTTCAAAAATAGCTATACATAATTTTAAAATTTCATATCTACTAATCTACGGTTGCAATTGACATTGTGAAATACAAAGATTTAAAATAAATGAACTTAAGTAAATGCGCTGTGCAGGGAGAGTTACATCAGAGAAAGAAAAAAGTAAATTTGCATGTCTTGCTGAAAGTTCTGTTTCTATGTTGAGCCAATAGGGATGTAAATTATTTTTCTATCCTTTAAGTTACACTGCATTTTTTCAATCAGGTACGGTTTTCATAGTTAGCCTTTTATGAAACAACCATGCACAGACATCTGAAGAGACATATAGAAAGAAATATGAAGGTAGCAATACATTTGTCTCCTGAGTGGATTTAGCTTTCTTTTTCAAATAAGCACTACAATATGGTATGGGAATTCTATGTCAAGTTTGGCAACAAAGATTTATTTTCCATGATTTTTTTGTTGTTTATAGAGATTCCTAACCTGATTAACTAAGATTCATGTTATCTGCAGTGCAGTGGCAACAGCCAACAATAATGGCAGAGATGCTGAGGGGCATTATGTTCAGCACTTCCCTTCAGGGAGTTTCCTGTCAGGAACTATTTAAAACATCAGTGATTCTGCCAATACTCAATACCATCTTAGCTTGGGGGATACCTGAATACCAATATTTAGCCTAGTCAGGAACAGGAAAAATGAATAACAACTTCTCTTTATAGTGTGTGTGTGGGAAAATCCACATATTAAAACATGATCGGGAAGTTGCATCATGGCAACTGGACTTCCTTTCTCGTGAGATTGAAATGTTTTGCTATTCATCCATCCAAGCAGCTTTGTCAGTTGACTGCTGCTTGGATGAGTAGAGAAGTATTTCAATCTTACAAGAAAAGAAGTCCAGTTGCCATTACTCAACTTCCAGATAACCTCACCTGGATGACCACAGACATTAAAACAAGATGTGTTTTACAAGATGTGTTTTGACTTAATCTGGCTGCTTAAAAACCTTGAAATGTATCACAGGTTGACATTCCAAATGGATGGTATGATGATGAAACCTCACAATCTGTTATTATGTCATCATGTGACCCTGTATCTCTAGGGCACAGATGAAGAGAATTTAAATGTGCCTGTCCACTTCTCTCTAAAACTGTCAGGAAGTGATGACTGAAGAGTCTATTCATTAATTGTAGTCTCACTCAGATCACATTCACACTAGCCTTTTCCAGTGCATTAGAACTGCAGGGAATGTATAGCACCACAAAGAAACAAAATTATTGTTGGAGTGTTTTCCATTTTGTTTTGTGGGATTTCATTTTGTTGGCTTGTCTCTGCTCTAGTTACTGAAGGCCAGCGTCTAAAGTCAACTGAAATGGAAATCAGGATGCTCCAGCCCCACTGGCTGATTCCACATTATCACATGGATGGGTCTACTGAAGTCAAGCTATTTTACCACTCCCACACAGCTACCCAAGTGCAGTAAGAAGCTTGGCCACTTATTAACTTAGAATAATAACTGGCATCTTGTTATGCTTTTATTGCTCTCTCTAGTCTAATAGCCACAAAGCATCTACAGTACAGCCTCCTTTCCAGAAGCTCTTCATGGCACCTCAAACTGTTATAGTTCTAACAGACTTGCTTTATTAAGAGGATTCCCCACACAATAATTTCATGGGTCCCAGCTGGACATACATGGCTGTTTTTAAGGCACAAACTCAGCCCTGAGCTTTTAATAGGGCTGTCCCTTCTCCTCCCCACACACACATTTCCCAAGAGTTTTGTTTCTGGCACCAATTTCCTGGATGCAGTCCATACCGTTGGGGCCCCAGCTGACTTCCCTAGAGTCCCTGGGGATCCAGGTCCACAGAAGCAGGTGGGAAGTATTAAGCCTGGTCCAGGGTGTAGTCTTTATAGAGAGGGTTGTTAAGGCAGGTGATGGGTACCAAGCACAGTGGTTTCTCAAAAATAAAAAACTGGGACAAGGTAGTGAAAATTTCAGGAAGTCCCAATGTAATTAGACAGGCATCTTCTGTCTTCTTTCATAACAAGATAATTAGCTTGGCATTGTAGCTAGGAATTATAATGTTTCCTTATATCATAGGTTAACAACATCATCTGCATGTATCAATGCCACTCAACAACAGATGATGAGATAGCCATTTTCGACCCAGACAAAACCCAAGCATGTAAACAAGAAAAATACTGAAGAATGATAGATGGATTTGTTTGATTAATTGAGCTTTTGAGCACAATGATTCAAACTCATATGGGAAGCTGATTGTCGAAACTGACTGAGGATGAAACAGGGCATTACCCGGTGTAATTTATTTGACAGCTCAATTCCTGTGTGAAAGACTATGAAAAGAAACTGGAACAGCAAAGTAATTCTAACTTTCCTTTCAGAAGACCTTTTCCTTATAGGAAACATCCTCATTTGCATCCCATCTATGTGACTCTGATATCCCCAAAATCAGAATATAGGACAGGCTGGTTACTTGCTCTGCCATGAGCATTTTCCCCCCTTGTATTTATTTATATGTGTGAGCTGCAGGAGATAGGGCAATTGGACAGCATGTTCTAAAGGTTCATGGGAGGCTCACCTTAATAGAGCCAGTATGATATTTTCTTCTCTTTAGAGTTGTTCCTAGAAGGGCAGCGCTGCAGTTTCCCTTGTGGCTTGATAGCTGGCAGCTAAGAAACATAAAATAAAGGAATGATTTCTTAACTTAGAAAAGGGCATGAATTTAAAAACAAATTGCAAAATTAGTTCAAAAATTGCTGATTTGTTGTTTATTCATACAAATTGACACACCAACAAATACAAATAAATTTTTTTGGTTTTTGTTTTGTTGATTCATTGGGCTATAAAATGGCCCCAAGGTACATAGAGAGACACCGAAATAGCAGAGAAGCTTCCCTACTCTCTCTATTACAATCCCTCCAAATGTGGTGAAGATTAGATTTCAGATGCCTGAATTATATACTCACAAACACCCTCCTCTAGAAATATTTTCCCCAATCAACCAGAGACACCAACATTGCAGAGAAGCACCCCCTGACTCTCCTCTACAATCCCTCCAAATTTGGTGAAGTGCGGGATTTCCTCAGACAAGTTGCTAAAGGGCAATTTCCTGGAAGCCATTTTATGGCTGTATAACTCAGATGTCTGAAACCTTGAGAAGCTTGGCCTCTGACAAGTTGATAAAGAACCAGCTCTTCTTTCAATCCACATTGAAAGTAATCACTTCATTCTGAAGGCTTGCTAAATGTGAATCTTTCTGGACTTTTGCTTCTTCAGGACGAAATGTACAACAGACAGGGCATGAAGTACAAGGTACCACACATTTCATAAGGAATATATCTCCCCATTTGAGCTTTCCTGGGTCTTTAAAGCCTCAGCAGATATCCTTTTCTCTTACTCAACAGACTAGTGAGTGAGATTTCTTGGTGGCTGCTTCCATTTAATGGTACTACCCTCCAAGGGAGGCCAGTCTAGTCCCTGCATTGTTGTTCTTCAACTGGCAGGCAAATATTTAGACAGGACTTTGGCTGCTGATCATCCTTTTAGAGAAAGGGCTTTTTAAATGCAAGTGTTATTGTCTTTGTTGTTGGAAATTTAAAAACACACATCTGTTTTATTGTAACATTTATTTTACTGTACTAATTGTTTTAATAATGTGTTCATACAGTAATTGGTTGGGTTCCTTTTGACTGAATCTGTTTCCTAAATTTATATTGCCTAGAGGGCCATAGACTGTCTTTTGGGAAGAGACTGAGCTAAAATAGGAATTGAGCACTTCTGCCTTTTCTTTGTCACCTGTGATAATTTTATCCATCCCCTCTCAGTAACTGAACCATTACTACTTTCTCCTGACTTTTGCTCTACATCTACCTGAAGAATGCTTTATTGTTGGTTTTATTGTCTCTTGCTAATCTCAGCTCATTCTCAGCTTTTGCCTTCCTAGCATTAATCCTTGCAATTATTTGCTACCTATCTGTCTTTGTGCCTGGTCACTGCACCTTCTATATGTGTCCTTGGTTATTTTCAGGTCAGGCTTTTTGTGAAATTACAGTGGTCTTTTTATGCCATCTTCCATCCCCCCCTTTGCTGGAATTGTTCATAGTAGTGCCTTTAGAATTTCCTTTTTCAAGAAACCTCATTGTTCTTGGACACTCAGGATTTCCTGCCTTACTCATTGTTCTGAGTTTATTAAAAATGTTTTTGTAAAATACAACATAACATGGATTTAGCTACACTCTGCTGTTGTTTCCTTAGTTTGAAATAAAGAACTCAAGTAGAACAAGATAACTTTCCCCCAGAATATCTCTTGCTGTCACTATTTCTATCAAGTCTTCTCTAGACAGCCACTCCTCTAATCTCTTCTTCCAATTTTTGTAGGAGAAAAGCCTACAAAAAGCCATATTTGACAGAATTTATCTCTTAGCAAATACAAAGATAATGGAAATCTTCCATTAGTACTACATCATGTTTCTTTGACATTCTCGCCATTTGTTTTACAGAAGTTTCATTTGCATCTTCTCCTGGAGCAATGATCAATAGTAGACTCCAACTGCCATGTTCCTTTTGTCTTTCTCCTCAGTTATATTAATTCAGATCCCCTCAATGGGATAATGAAGCTAATTTGTGGGGATATCGTTGCCCATATTTCTGAGCCCCAACATTGGTCAAGCACAAAGGAAACTGAAGGCCTAGGAGGGCTGCTTGACATATATTTCCCGGCAGCCCCAGGACCAAGCAGATACCAGAATGTGCTGAAGAAGGCCAGAGCAAACAGGATGGCAGATAACCAGGATATCAGGATACATCTGCTCAGGCCCAAGGAAGCCTCTTATCAGTAATGCCTCACTAGCTAGGGAGCATTTCCCCCCCACCTATAGAACCTATTTCCCCTGCCTGTTGTGTACCTGTTTACTCAGTATGGCCTCACAGATAAGGCTTGCTTTCTTCCCCCCGAGGAATGTTTCCCTGTATCTATTGTGCTTGCTTGCTCATATAATAAAGACTGGGCTCAGGCAGTAAGCGGGAGAAGGCTCAGAGGGAGAATCCTCACCACACAGAAGGAGAATCATCATCACACACTTCCACACACGCAGCTCAGACTCACATGCACGCAGCTGATGAAGACACAGAGAGACACGCAGACCCTCCAGACAGGAATGTTGCCTGAGCACCAGATATTGCACCCTGAAACTCTGTGTCCGTGTGATTCGTAACACAACACTAATTGTCTTGTATTTTTGTGCAGAACTATGCATTTTGACATATAACTTCACCCCCTTCCTATTTTTGCTCTTCTTTTTGAAGACTTTCTATCCTTCAATTGCCATATTACAGGGATTAATCCCACCAAGTTTAAGATATCTCAGTCTAGTCATATTTACCCTCCTGAACTAAGATTTTCAGTTCTTCTTGTTTTGCACATTCCTGGCATTTGTATATAGGCACTGGAGATTGTTTGATGTGTGGCTTGCCTTCCTATGTACATTTTTATGAAGATCACTCTTGGGCCCCACTAGAGTTGCTCAGTCTGTTCCTCTTATTGTGCATAAGGCTTTATTCATCTTTCCCTCTCAGTTTGTATCTCCCTACCACTTTCAATTCAGTTTAATGCCCTGCTGATGAAGTTCTTCATGATATGGCCAAATACATCCCTTTCAGTGTTTATGAGGTGCAACCTATCACTTGCCAGCAGTCCATTTTCCATGAAGTACAGTCCATGATCCTAAATTCTAAATCCTGCATGTTGGTACCATCTTTGAAGCCAGTCATTCACTCCAAGTATTTCCGTTTCCTCTTCTGAGTATTGGTAGAATAGATAAAAAGACTATCTGGGCTCCAAAGTCCTTGAATTTTCTTCTCAGATTTCTTTTTAGTTCATCTCAAGAAAGGGATATGCATCTGTGGGTTTTATGAGAGACTACAAACCTTCTGTCACCATTTCAATCCATTCTCCATGGAGACACACATCTGGTGGATCCATGGATCTTCCCAGCATATTTCAGTTTCAATCCCTTGCAGTAGGTAGGGAGTCTCTCACTATAACCATTTTTGTAGGTTATAGGTTCAATGATTCTAATTGGCGGTGCTTCAGTCTCTCTGATGTTCCTCTGTTGTATCTCTGCTCTCTGTCAGACTTCAAGAATCTGAATGTGGTTTTGCAGTTCTGCAGGTGAAGAGTGTCTTCATCCTTTGCTTTAAATGTGACCCTGTTTCCATAGTGCTTCTTGCACTGTGTTTATTCACTCCTCAGTGTTCTTCTTCTCTGCTTTGTCTTGCTGTTCTTCCACCTCCAGTGTCTCCCTTGACTGCGGCTCCTTGGGAGTTCTGTGTAAGTACTCTTCATTCCTTTTATACTTTAAGTGTTGCCACTCATTCCTTTAGTTCTCTCACCTTTCCTTCCAATGGTGTTATCAGTTTGCACTTGCCGCATGTGTAGGCACCAAGACAAGCAATGGACATACTTTGCAGCTCATCACCACTGTGGTGTCTCTTCCCTCCATGATCCATGTTATCTATTTTTTTACTTTCTTCTGTTTGCCTTTCCCCCTTGTCTGCCTTTAAGAATGGCGAGAAAGCCCACTACTATATAACTATAAGCAGAAAATAAGAAATGGGTTACAGACCTCCCCTTTGACCACCCATATCAACCCCCTGTTCACTCTTCTTGTTTTCTCCCTTCCTGGGGTGGGGGTCTGTGTCAGTTTTCTTCCTCTGCTGTGCTTAGTAAGTGGTGGGCAAACAGAAAAATATCAGAGTTCTGAAGTCTGCAGAATATGGATATGAAGCACATATTTCACATTCAATGTGAAAGGAAAAGGGGAGGCCCCAGGCCATATAGAGCTGTATGGAATTTAGCACCCTCTCCTTCTTTGGATTGGGGGCAACGTTTTTACTTGCCCACTGTTAGAGGACAGAAGACAAAATAATAACATCTAATGATCAAAAGGACTGATCTCCTCTATTCTATAAATCACGTCTTCCTTCTTTTTAAAAATACCCTTCTCCCCTTTTGAAAAAAATTAAACTCTCCCTTTCGAACCTCCCTCCCTCAATAATGTTATCTGAAAACTAGCATGATTAAGCATAAATTATGAGTAATCGTAAAAATGATGTGTAAACGTAAGGATAAAATGTGATTTTTAAAGATAAATGAAACATATTATTTGGTTCGCTTTAGAGTTGGGCATAAAGTGCTATGAAATGCTTCATCGCAGATCGACTGTGTGGCACAACAGCTGTGGTGCTTAACCTCCCCCTCTCCCTACAGGCCCACTCAACTTGGGCAGTGCACCACTGGGATTCTTTCTTGCTGGTGGCACACCCGTTGAGGAAGATAGTCAGCCTGCCTGTCTCTGCCTCCTCAGGAAGCCAGCCTGGCAAGGAGGCAGAAGGGAATGAAGCCACATGCAGCCGGCAAATGGCAAGCCAAGGTGCTGTGCAGCTGATTTCCCATGAAGTGCTTCGTAGCATCATATAACATTTCATGCCTATGTCTAGCTCAGTTATTATCAATGTACACACCAAAGCTATTTGTTTGGCACAAGTACTTGGAATTATGGACAGAAAAGTAGCTATACTTACCTGGGGGCTGGAAAGAGTTGATTTTGGATTGGAAAAAGGCCAGGTTTTGGTGATGTAGATGGAATTTTTGTGGAAGAAAACATGGAAGGGGGAGATGCAGCTGAATAATCAATACAAAATGGACTCCATGTTATAGTATGATTCAGATAAAGACAGATGTAGGAAAAATAATAATAGGTGGACTTCATAGCATGATGCATCATAGGATGGGGTGTTAAGCTATGTAATAAGAAAACAATAGTTAGAAAGTGCTCCATTTTCCAATATACTGTATATATGTTTGTAAAATTCATTTTAAAAAAGCCTATACACATTCCAGAAAATCCTGATAGCACTCTCACTCCCGAGGAGTCACTGAGAATTATGACTATAGGTTCCTAGTCTCATTTCAGCTTCCATGTAAAACCACCAGGTTAAACAACAAGATTACCTGCATTAAAGCAATTGCTTAAGAACCAGGATCTTCATTGAGCATCTTCAGTAAGAGAAATGGAGGGAAATCCTTATATTTTCTCAGTGGACTGTACACAGAACATCCCACCTTTATCTGCAAGCAGGTTGTGTAGTGCATGGTCTCGGATGGTTTCTCCATGCAGTGTTCTCCTGCATGCAGATGTGAGAAATCAGGAAAGGCAATCCATAAAGAAGCCAATTTCTGTGAAAGCTAGAACAAAGCAGAAACTTCAAAATTACAATTGCAAAAGGTCAGAGCTGTTCCAATTTAACTTTTATTGCTTTTTGCAAAATGATTAAATGACATAATAGAATTAATATTGGCAATGAAAGCATCTGAGTCACACCATCCACACTTTTCCCTTGTTTGCACTTTATGAGGAATATGGTTTTTCATTTGTGATCTAATTATGGTGGTTCGGTGTTTAATATGCTCCAGTGGCTAATTTTGACAATCTTGTCCATATTTCTAAAGGAATGTAGCATATAAGGGAAAACAGGATATTACTGCAGTTCTTAACACTGGAACTTACACCTCTAGGAGATGGGACACTGAGAGACATACCAATTGATTCATCAGTGATTTTTAAAATAGAGTATAAAATAGACATTCAGCACAGTTGTCTGAAAGGAAATTACTTTCTCTAGTCAAAAAATTAATGACTTATTTTTCTTACAACTATGTGATTCATCCAAAATTTACATTCAGAGTCTCCCTTTTTCTTTTGTAGACAACCATTTAAATTGAAATTGTTTATGTGCCATGTATTTCTTAGTTTTGCCGATCATCCTGAATTGTATTCCACATGTGTTCACTTGACAGAAATATAATAATACTGTGCTTGTAATTATATTGTTGCTAATAATGTTTATTTTAGGTAATTAGTCAAGGCAGACCCTGAGGTTTCTTTAGTACAGAATGAAGAATTATGAATTTCAAATGTGGATTAGGCCATGTTTCTCCATCTGCTTGATCTTCTCTTACTTTAGAGCTTCCACGAAACTGACAACTTAAGTGGGGTAAGCCAATCCCTGAGACGAGAGAGAGAGAGAGAGAGAGAGAGAGAGAGAGAGAGAGAGAGAGAGAGAGAGAAAACAAAAGTATACCAAAGTATAAGATTGATTCTTGCCTTGTTAACAAAATTCATTTCATCAAGTATAAACCACCTGTAATTTTCAAGGCATCTAACATAATAAGAGGAAACATGTTTGTTTTTCTTCACGAGTGTGTGTGTGTGTGTGTGTGTGTGTGTGTGTGTGTGTGTGTGTGTGTGTGTGTATATATAGAGAGAGAGAGAGGGAGGGAGGGAGGGAGAGGAAGAGAAAGGGAGACTAGAGAAAGACTGCAAGCAAACCAAGCAAATCTCCTCCAAACCCTTGTTCATAGTAAAGTCACAATTTGTATGCCATCTTTCCCTGAACCAGGTCTCAGAGGTTTACGTTAGTTTTCTTGTTCCAGGATCATAACAACCTCTGTGAAATGGGCCTGCTGTCCAGGTGCTCTCTGCTGTATAAGAGCAACAGTGAGATCTTTGCTGTCCCTTTTTGTATCTCTTCATCTTGGGAATAAATAGCCCTACAAATGGAGAACAGCCTTCAAAAAGAGGATTACTCTTTGACAGCTCTTGAAATGGATGACTGTTCCACCCCAAGATTACACCATGGTCACCCTAATCTTATTGAAAGCAATAGTTTATGAGGGGGATATATATACAGAAAAACAGAAAATTCAAAAGGACAATGTGGAAGGCCATCCCCTTTGCCTCTTGTTCATGGAGGTTAAATCTGGTCTCAGGGAATCCATTTTGGGTTTTGCTCCAAACTTCAGCTATCCAAAGGACCGAACCTATCTGAAAATAGGGTTTAGACATGGGCACAACCAGAAAAAATGACATTGCGAGTTTTCGTTTGTCGGAACAGGTCTGTTTCGGGTCGTTTCTGTTTGTCGTGAAATTTTTCAAAAATTTGTCATTTCATTTGTTGTTTGTCATTTGTCGTTTCCACCACAATTTAGCGTGATTTGACTTCCCAGAGCATAGGGGCGTCCCGCAATCAGGGCCAGCACTAGGTGTTTTTGTGCCCTAGGCGGCGGGCGGGGTGGGTGGCGGCCGTGGGGGGGCGAGTGGGCAGGCGGCGGCGCGGGCGGACGGGCGAGTGGGCAGTTAGGATATCACTTAGGATAGAGGTTCTGTTCTTGGCTTGCATCCCAAATGTGTGTGTGTGCAAGCAAATTGAAGTTGGGAAAATAGAAAATAAATGGTAGTATATAATATATTTTTAAAATAAATCCACACCTCCCACTCCCAGTCGAACCTCCCCCTTTATCCAATATCAGAAAAAAATCCTCACAAACTGCCAGAGAAGAAATAAAGAATAAACTGCTATTCCCTTCAGCAGACAAAGCTGCAGGGAATCAAAGAAATTATTTTCTAAATTCAATTCCCTCCCTGCCTGCCTAACTTAAATCCTAAAGCCTCCAGCCTCCCTCCTAATCTCAATCGGATCACACCAGCACCAGCAGCCAGCCCTCCTCCCTCAACCACATCCATACACCCGACTGCAATTTCTGGAAGGTGCCTCACCTTTTTATGCCCTCCGAGACATCCAGAAGTGTCCGTCAAAAACCTGGCAATGCCATTGGTGGAATGGTTCAAAAAATTGCATGGTCCCATCCCATGGCCAGCCCAATGGGCAGGTCTAAAAAAATAAAAAATAAAATAAAATAAAATAAAATCAATACGACATTTTATTGCTATAAAAAAACCCACTGCTGCTACTATTAAAATTTAGGCATTTAAAATAAATAAATTTCACATGTTTCTGTGGTGATTTGTTGTGTTTTTTGACCACGATTTCAAAAGAAAAATTGCAGTCGCCATTTTGGATCCCCCCCCGCATGGCATGGCGAGACCACGAGGATGACCCCCCCCCCCAGCCTGGTGCAAGCAGCCCAGGACAGGAGAAGAGGGGGGGAAAGGCCGGGGACCCCCCAGAAACCACCCCTCTGGTAGGTGGCAAAGCCTCAGGCAGTCATATTTTCGCCTGCTTTTTTGGCAGGGAGTCAGTTTTTTTAAAAAAAACTTTTAAAAACTTTTTCTGTGCTTCGCATTGCGCGATCGCCGCAATACCACAAATGGAAACGAAAAACCTGACCAAATTTTTTTTTTTCGGTTCGAGTTCGAGTTCTGACGGCTTAATTATCGTTACCGTTTCCGTTACGTAATGGAAACGATAACCGAAAACAGAAATGACAATTTCGCCGAGTCATGCCCATGTCTAATAGGTTTCAGCTTCTTGGATTACTCTTGCAAAATTCAGATTAAAATCCAGTGTTGATTCAGTACTTCCACAATGTCAAAGTTGCTTGCCTCCACTGTATCCTGCCTGTAGTAGTCACTTCTTGCTGTCTAGAGGTTGGGATGGTCCTGGCTCACTGTGATATGTCCAAGGTCATCCAGTGAAATTCATGGCTATGAGGGGATTTGAAGCTATGTCTTTCATTATTATGCCACAGCAACCACACCGATTCTCCCAACAATTAGTGGAACAGATAATTAAATACACAAATAAAATCAGTAACAGCTATGCTCACTAGTGCGTAAAAAAGACTACTGATCTCTTTTGTTCAACTGCATTTTATATTCAGTTGCAAGTACACCTGTACACCTGATGATGACATTCCTGAGGATGTAATAATTCTTGTTCCATAGCATAATTTGTGCCAAAGGGGAGTTCAAAGCATTTGTGCTATAAACTAGGTAGTTAGTTGTGTAATCAGGTGTGCAAGGTGAACTGCTTGAGTATAACTCCCTGTGAACAGGGCCGGCACGTCCATTAAGGCGAACTAGGCAGTTGCCTTGGGCGCCAAAATGGAAAGAGGGCGCTGGCCAGCCTGCTGCCCCCCCGCTGCCCCACCACCACTGGCCACCACCGTCCGTCCCCCCAACGCCTGCCAGCCACCCATCGCCGTCTGCCCATCGCTGCCTGTCACCGGCCCTGCCTGTGAACTTCTGAAAGCACAACTTTATTCTAAACCATAAAACATTTATCTTACCGTTCATCTTCCCTGTTCAGTGCTAGTAGGTTTTAGATATCTGCACAAGAAACCAATTCTCAAATCAGAGCTTTCTTAAAAATCACCAGTGAGTTTTCTGTCTGAGTTACAATATTTTGCTTATTTATTTGATTTATTTATTTTAGAGTATCTTTACCCCGCCTTTTTCCTTGGAAAAGGACCCAAGGTGGCTTACAGTAATGGGGGATAATATACAGTCCAGTACAATTAAAACATGTTCAAGTATTTGAGAACAAGGAATTGAGGGACATCTTACAGCATTAATAGACAATTATAACCTTAGTAAATTGGAATTTCTTATACCAAGAAAGTTCAGAAAGTTGACTAAAGTCACATTAAGTGATTTAATTTAATGGCATATTTATCTCAGATTCATTTTGATTTTTAATATATGCACTGGCAGAATTGCTAACAATGGGTACAACAAGGGCCAAATAATGATTAATTTTCATATCCCATGAAGTTCAGTGAACTCTATTAATTCACAAGGGTGTGCTGCATGTGTACAGAACCATGGATCTATGATCAGTAAATATTGTGGTCTAGGTCTGTGTAAAAATTGTACTCATTTTCTCTACAATGTTGTTTATAGCGCAATTGTCATTCTGCCTGAGATCACATCAATCATTATACACTAAGCATAGATTTTAGTGGCATAAATGCGAAAAAGATTGTAAATCATTTTGCACAGAGGAAGCTGCTAAATAAACGAGGAGTTATTATCAGCTATCGTCAGAACCAGTGGTGTATAATCAAGGGATAATTTTATATAACACAGAATTATGGTAACAGTAAAGAAGATTTTGTATTAACTTGGCAAGACTTGGTCTGGTTGCAAGTTTCACTCATTTTAGTTGGGTATATACTCAGGTGAGAAATGTTTTTTTGTTTACAGCTGTTATACATTTGCAACTAAAAATCTTGCCTGTGGTGAATATATATATTTTAAATATTTGGGCTGCTTCTCAGCCCATTTCTTATGTCATGTTTCTTCATTGCCCTGCTCTTGTTTTTCAGACACCCTATCCAGTTGTGGGCATAGCCAAGGCTGTCTGGACCAGCCTTCTACAACCATGTGCCCTCTAGAGGTATTTGACTACAGTGTCCATGACCCTAAGTACCTAATGGCCATTCCATGCTGGGTGGGAATGATGGGTCATCATGGATTCTTCTTTTCATGCTTGGGACCCTTCTCTGGAAAACTAGATAGCCCTGGAAAATTTATTCAGGATGATTTTTTACATTTTTTATTTTATTTTTTATTTTATTTTATTTTGCTTTTTAATGAGGCAGTCCATGTGAGTTTGAGACTCCTCATATTTCATCAATTTACCCTAATACTGCAGTGTTTCTTAATCAATAGTAATCTGCTTATTATTTTTCCAAATGAAATGTACTCATTATGCCCATTTTGTAAAAGAAATGTCCCTTCTATTGTCATGAGGGAATGTTCTTTTATAAATGTTTCATCTGCTTCATTAGGTGTTTCACTTTTCTCACCTTGGCTGTTTGATTTTTGGTTTTTAAATGTGAGGAAAAGTCTGCTAAGGTCTATGGAAAAGCAGGCCCGTTAAGTATGCTAGACAACTGGGAATTCATTCATCATCATTCTAAATGACTCCACCCACTGCATTCTCTTCCTGACCTTGAGCACATTTTAAAACGTCCTGGAGGTAGAAAGAAGTCTAGCTTGAGTGAGTGAAATTCTCTTGCAGCATATATTGACAGAAAAGAGGCCTTGGAAAAGCAACAGTGGGACACCCCAACTAAACCTTGTCCACAAATCCCTTTGAAAATAGGACAATTGCACGAAAGCAATTTCCACTTAGTTTGATTCAGCTGAAGTGGCTTAAAAATAGTACCCTAAAATTGTGCCAGCTTGACGTTGAAAGGAATTCAACATAAGTGCTTTCAGAATGCTATATGGTTATTGTGTGCTGTTACTATTAAATCCAAAGAAATTGGCGAAAAACTGCCTCGTGCTTGTGGGACGTAATAGAAATGGGGTAGGTCTTTCACTGATGGCATGCAAAATACTTCTTCATCCTTTCTATAAAAACATTATAATGCATATATATTGGATAGTTGGAAACAGTCTTTCAGTGTGTCATGGAAGGAATTACCAAAAGTAACTTCCTGAAGGAGGGAAAATCCTTTCGTTCATTTCTGGATGAGATAGAAGAAGAACTATCATATAGTACTTTCTGGAAAAACTATATTTCACCCGTGAATTCCATGGGTTCAAGGAGCATAGTGGGGGTCATATACTGTTTTAAACAGAGAGACAGACAAGTACATATTCAGTGAATATGGTGCTGTTATTTGTCTTCAGGATGTGGCCTGAGAAAGGTGGGTCTTGGGCTTAGCGAGGCCCCCATTGTTGTTGGTCCAGTGGCCAACTGTGGAAGTTGCAACAGTGGCTGATGGAACTCTTTAACCAGATTGTGGGAGGGAAGAAGATACCCAATGATTGGCAACATAGCACAACAGTGCCAATCTGGAAGAAGAAGCCAAATGCACCAACTACAGACCGATTAGTTATTTTCACTTAAAATATTTGAGTGAGTCATTGACACATGAATCTACAGCATAGTTCAACTAAGTGTCAATCAAGCTGGCTTTGTCAAGAACGGCAGAATGCTAGCTGCAATCCATGCTGCCCAACTGTTATTTGAAAAACACAGGGAGAAAGGGAAACCAGTGCATTCAGCTTTCCTTGACCTCAAGACCGAGTCCCACATGATGTCATCTGGTATGCACTGTGATATCATGGAGTCCCAGAGAAACTTGTCAGTTGGGTCAAACTCCTCTATGAGTTGGTGAAGAATCGTTTACAGGCCACTGCTGGTACATCAAAAGATTTTCGTATCATAGTTGGGGTCCACCAAGAATCCACCAAGGATCAGCATTTTCCTGCTTCTATTCATTCTGGTTATGAATGCAATCACTTGAGATCTGAGGAATCTAGTGCTCTGGACACTCCTTTATGCTGATAACATCATGATTACACCAGAGAGTAAAGCAGATCTTGAGAGGTTTGGCTGCAATGGACCTCTAGTATCATGTGCGCAATGATGACTTCAGAACAAAATACGCCATTGAGCCTATCACATACAAGATGTGCGAAGCCCAACTATGCTGGTTTGGGCATGTCCTGTGTGATGATGAGGAAACTCTGGCCAAAAATGGTCTCACCCTACAAGTCAGCTGATCCCAACCAAGGGGTTGTCCAAAACAGCGCTGAATTAACACCCTCAAGAATGACATGAAGTTGTCCCGGGTTCACCCAGACCTAGTCCATGACCATGCCAAGTGGAGGGCCAAAACAAGAATAGTGGACACTACCACCACCACTAAGTGGGACAAACACTAAGAAAAAGAAGAAGATCCTGACTCAATCCTTATGTGGTCCTTTTAGCACTTTTCTTATCATTAGCACTTTTAAATATACTTTTAAAAAACCTGTTGTCTCTCAGCTGAAGCTACTTTTCTGCTTCCCAGCTGCTCTCTGAAGTCTAATGTTACAGCTTGTGAAGTCTTGCCATGTTGTTGTTTGCCATTTCTTGCTCTTGCCCTAGGAATTTTGAAAAGGCTTTCTGGTGCATTCGCATCCCTCAGTTCTTGACTGCTATAGAAATTGATTTCAATGTACGGTGACTAGAGATGGGCATGAAATGAACTTTCGGTTCGTTTTGTTATTCATTATTCTTTTCATTACGTAATGAAACAAATAACAAACTGCCCCTCTAAGAGAAATGGAAATTTCCATTTCGTTTCAGTTCGTTTTGTTCACCGGTGTCTCCTAAATGGTGCTGGTATGTCCTGGTCTGGTTGCAGGGAGGGGGGGTCCAGAAAAAAAAAGCCGACTGGCTGTGCTGCAGCTGGTAGGTGGCCAGTAAAAAAATACAGTAAAAAAAAATACAATAAAAATAAAATTTTTAAAAGATCCAGTGTGCAGGCCCCGGTACCAGCCCACGGGCTGCGAATCCTGCCTGTGGGCTAGCAAAACAACAAAAAACAAAACAACAAACAAACAAAACCAGATCCAGTGTACGGGACCCAGGGTGGCCGGGTTTGTGCTGTAAAATAAAGATTAAAACAAAACAAAACAACCAAGCACTGACCTGGCCCCAGGGGCCACATGGTCGGTGCTTGGGGGGGGGAAGGAGCGCCGATCCAGCCCCAGGGCTGACCAGGCTGGTGCTGTAAAATAAAGAAAATAATAATAATAAAAGAAGCACCGACCCGGCTCCAGGGACTGCGCGGTCAACAATTACAAAAAATAAAAAATTAGTACCTCAAAAAGCATCTGCCGAAGGGGCCAGCATGTGCCGCCGCCGCCGCTGCCACTGCTGAGCTGCCCGGTAAGGCCCCGAACCGGTCTGTACGGGTTTTTAAAAAAATCATACAAACCCGAACCCAAACCGAACCAAGGGTGGGCCTGAAACAAACAAACCTGAACCATGGGTTTTCTGATTCATGCCCACCTCTAACAGTGATCCTTTCCAGGGTTTTCTCAGTAGAGAATATACCAAAGTGATTTACTGTTTGTTATTTCTCAGGTCCTCCTGGGACTGTGTAGATTTTGCCCAAGACTATACATGCTGGCTTTTCTCCCAGAAGACACTTCCTTACCTTTTACTATTGTTGAATCAGAAATTACAGACAAGTTATCTCTTTAAAAAGTTAATCAACTGATATAAAGAATTCACACACTCATGTCATTCATATGTGAGTTTTATGGCTCAAATCCCATATACCACTAGTGGAAACTTGAACAAATACTATTAGACAGATTGCATAAGCAATAACATACTTTCATCAAACTGACGAAGCTGCTTGGATGAGATCTTATAAGAAAAGAAGTCCAGTTGCCATGACTCAACTTACAGATAACCCTACATGGATAACTGAGAATCTTCACAGACAATATACCTTGAACTATCAAATGCCAAGGATCACCAAGAAGGATACAATATCATACCTTCATTGGTCACCCTGTATCATTTTACCATTTTGTAGATCACTCTATACATTTAGACAGACCATTTTTCTGTTTCTTCAATATTTGAGTTGCCATGCCCATTTAAACTATTAAAAACTATTTAAATCACACTTTGTTCAATCAAAATCAGATTATTCAGGAAGGCATTATCTACATGTAAAGAGGGCAAGCAAACATTCTACTGCTCAGAGACAAAACCACTGGTGGGGGGGAAATCCTGATTTATTCTATGAACTCTGGTCATGTGATGTTATCTCTGGTTCTCCAAAATATGAATCAAGTCAGTTGATATCTATGCACTTAGCTGGAGCCTAAACAGCATATTAACAGTGGGTGTTGTTCTATTTACATCTTTGAAGTGGTATAAATTAATATACAGTAGGACCCCCATATCCACAGATTCTTTAACCTCTGATTCAGTTATCCACGGTTGGCAGAGGAAAATAAATAAATAAATAATACAGAAGCCGCAAAGCAAGCTACTGTCACAAAACAGCAGGGTTTTTTTTGGAGGGGGGAGGGGGTTGGTGTTCTCTCTTATCCACAGTTTTCATTATCCCCAGGAAGGCCTGGAACCAATTCCCAGCAGATACTGGGGTCCTACTATACTGAATATAAAGCCAAAAAGCGAAAAGGCACAATGTATCTGTGGAATCCCTTCTTCTATATGAATTTTCTTATGTTTAAATATCTTCATATGCTCTATATACCATATTCATAAGATATTAAAAGCACAGAGAGTATAGAATTGTTTTTCTTTCAAATGAGGCCTCGAACATTGTTTATCTTCACCAAGGAAGTCCTTTTTGGCATCTTCATTCTACACTAAATCTAAATTCATTTCAGCTCCAAGTGGAAAAGTCCCCCTCCCACCACACGCCAAATTTGTTCTTGAGCTTTTATTCTAAATCTTGCCTCTTCTAGACTTTTATTTGATCATTTTTCATCCTTTATAGCTTGGTCCCTTGGCTGCTGGTTATCCCTTTCTCCTGAATAACTAGGTACTGCTCCTTTTTGCTACTGTGGTATAGGTTTTTAATTCAATTTCATCTGTGTAGTTTTGTTGCCTGTGAACTGCCTCAAGCATTTCACAAAGTATATTGCAGTACAGCTGGCTTTTACACAGTAAGGGAAAAAATCCAGTCCAGGAAACCTTTGAACTTCCATTGGACTTTGAACAATGTTTGCCCTCTCCATTGTGCATTTGGAACATTATGTCTGGCATTGCACCAAATTAAAGGGCATGAAGAGAACCCATGCTGAGTCATGCTTCTCTTAGCCATCTCTACTGTATGCCCCAAAGCTTGGAAATGTAGAGATCCAAAAATCTCTGGGACACCATGACCTTGGGGTCATTGTTAGTATTCTTGTTAGTATTCTTTCACTATTCAGCCTCTATCTATCTATCTATCTATCTATCTATCTATCTATCTATCTATCTATCTATCTATCTATCTATCTATCTATCTATCGAATTTCTATTTCATGTTTCCTGGAACTGTCAAGCTGGTTCAGAATACGACTGAATAGAACAAATGCAGATGAAGCATAAAGCCATTCAAATGCAAAGCATTGAAAGCACAATTTAAAAACACCCTAAGAAAAGAAAGCACAGCACCTATCCACTTAAAAGTCTCTGGTTGCCTATAGCGAAGGCTTTCTTGGCTGCATGAGAGCATAAAGACGAGACAAGACCATTGCAAATTTGGGAATATATACTGTATAGGCCACAACTTTGTTGATTACAAAAAGGCAGTACTCTGGCTAAGCAATTGGGTCGGCTCCAGTGCATCAAAGGAGCCCGCCTACCCTTTGATGCTCACATGTTCATCCCATTATCTTATGAAACGTTCACCTCTGGTTAGTTACAGGATCCCTGGGGTGTCCTGACCGCTCACACGGTTTACCCAAGATGGCACTGATCCAAACAAGACCAACAGCGACAGGCCCTCCAGCTGCTGTGTCTTGCTCTGATGTTCTGACGCTCCGTCTTCTGCTGAAAAGGGGGCATTGTTCCTTTGTTCCCTTTTTAAAACATTTGGGCTGGCCCTTGTGAGTGCGTCATGCTCTCCAAGGGGGCAGCCCAACCTGAGTGTTTGCTTCCATGCTTGACCCCTCCCCCATTGGTCAAGCCACTGTCCTGACTCTGCTCTGCATCCGTCTTCCCTCCACATGGGGGTCGCCATTATCCCTTTGTTCTTGGCAGGCTGCACTGGCAACAATCTCTGCATCCAATTAGTAGGTTCCTTTATTTTTTGCAACAACCCAGCTTGACTGACAGGAACACCTGCCTCCATGAGGTGTTCCAGAGGCTGGGGGTGGTCACCTAGAAAGCCCTCTGTTCCAAATCCCAATATTTTGTTTCACAAATCGAAGACCTAGCAGCATTTAATTAGAAGATTGTTTATGAAAGAACAAGTGCTGCTTTAAATACTCTTGCTATGCTCCTGCTAAATGAACTGTCATTTATTTATTTATTTATTTATTTATTTATTTATTTATTTATTTATTTATTTATTTATTTATTTTCTCAAAGGCTTTCCATGGCTGGTATCTGATAGGATAAAACTCTTCTGTCCAAGCAAAAGTTGATGGCAAATGGAGTCCCAGTTCGTTAGCAATGGTATAAAGATTGATCATATTTGGAACACCTAAGATGTGATGAAAGAAGGTGGCAGCAGTCCGGTCAATTTCGGAGTCGACAGCTGAAATCCAGATCGGGATCCCATATAAAAGCTGGTTTATAATTTTTGCCTGAAAAATCTGGAGGGCAGCAGGAACATATTGGTTTCCGGTGTGGAAATGGAACCGAGAGATAGCAGATAGATGGTTATTTATAGCTGATATAGCAGCCCTTCGATGATGAGACCAGGACAGTTGATGGTGGAACAGGAGACCCAAGTATCTGAAGGATCTCACTTGCTCAACATCCCTGGGGTGTCCTGACCACTCACACGGTTGGCACTGATCCAAACAAGACCAACAGCGATCTTAATTAGAAGATTGTTTATGAGAGAACAAGTGCTGCTTTAAATACTCTTGCTATGCTCCTGCTAAATGAACTGTCATTTATTTATTTATTTATTTATTTATTTATTTATTTATTTATTTATTTATTTATTTATTTTCTCAAAGGCTTTCCACGGCCGGTATCTGATAGTTGTTGTGAGTTTTTCGGGCTGTTTGTCCGTGTTCTTGAAGTGTTCCCTTCCTGATGTTTTGCCAGACTCTGTGGCTGGCATCTTCAGAGGGCAAGGAGCTCAGGGAACTAGGAGTTCTCTCTGTGCTCTGGGGTGTGCTCTATACCCCATAGATAAAACTCTTCTTTTATAGAGGGAAGATCTTGGGGTGGGGGAATTCTTTCCGAGAACAAGAGAATGTTTGTTGCTACCCAAAACATTTTGAATAAAAAAAAGAAATGAAAAGGGTGAAGGGAGAAGTTAAGAAGTTAGCTGTAGATTAATATGAGATGTTTCTCATGTGTCCTGGACTATTTTAATACTTAATAAACACTGCACTACTGAATCAAAGTAATTTTTGAAATGTAACAATGCAAGCATATTTTATCCTCTGCCACCCTGTTCTGAGAAATTAAAACACCAACAAAGAGTGAAAGACTGCCTTCAATGGAACGATATTAAAGATATTCTATTAAAGACCTTTAATAGAAAGATAATAGGAAGGGTCTGTGATATACAAAGACTAGCAGGAATGAAATGGATGAAAACTACTTCTTAGAAAAGGCTGCAAAAATGGGAAACAAAGTTAAGCAAAGAAAAAATTCATGACTTCTTTTGTAGGCCCCTCACATTTCTGCAGATCTGTAGTGCCATAAAAATATAGATGGTAGAATTACATTCTTTTGTCAATTACCATTGGTTCCTAATAGAGGAAGAGGGGCCTCTTAGAAAAATGAATTAGGATGTTAGGCTTTTTTTTTGGTGCTAAATGCTATGTGTCTACGAAGAAAATGGCATTGTCTTCAATTGAGGGGCCAAAATTTGTTCCTGAACAAAATAAGAGTACTCAGTGGATAGACTCTAAGCACACATCATCATCATCATCATCATCATCATCATCATCATCATCATCATTTTTTGTTTATATTGGTTTATTGTGATGCTGTTTTTATCTGCCTATTGTTATGCTCCCCTTTGTTGTAAACCGCCTGGAGTTCCTTTAGGAAGACGGGCGGTATTTAAGCTCTACAATAAATAAATAAATAAATACATAAATCATCATCATCATCATCATCATCATCATCATCATCATCATCATCATCATCATCATCATCATCAAACTGCAGAGCTGGATCATTGAGTTAGCTTCTGCCAAGGAGGCACAATGGGGAACTGTGAGCGACCCCCGCCGCCCCCTCCATAATGAGGTGCTTAAAAATTATGTAAGATAGGCTTTTATTATGTTCACTGGAGTTCAACACAGACAGAAAACACCTCAGCACAGTTCAGTGGTGCTTTGCCCCCTCTGGGAATTAATAAGGCTTTTTCTTCTTTGGAGCAGGCCCTGTCAGAAGTCTCTCCATCTGGTAGTAGTGCCTGGCTAGACTGTCTTTTAGCTTCAGAGCATAAATAACTGGTGTTTCTCCCAAAGTCCCAAGACACAGCCTCTCAGTTCTCACTCTTCCTTACAGGTTTTACTCTGTGCCTGTGTAATTCTTAGAGTGGGGAGTTTCACTCCCTCACTCCAGAAGCCAGCGAATGTCCTGGTGAGTTAAACAACACCGTCTTCATCAGGCCGGCCCGCGTTGTCTCCCTTTATTCTTAGTTCTCAAACATTGGGCTGCCTCAGGGAAAGCCCATGAACTGTCTTCCTTCACTCTGCTCCTGGGTTGCACAGAGGAGACTTTATCCCTTATACTCCTTGGCCCCGGCCTTTAATGCTCACCTCCTCCAGGTTGTCCGACTGGCCAGGCTTCCTCCTTATCCAGGGTGTCCCTTGCATCCTCCCAAACATCCGTCTCTCCTTCCTCCTCCTCCACGATGATGTTTTCTCCCCTTATCTCTAGGCCCGCCAGAGCTTCTCCTCCCCCAGACAGGTAAACATTTCTCTCTAATTGCCTTGCTGCCTCGGGAGGCTGACCACTCTCCCAGCTGCTTTCAGCTGTCTCACACATCCCCCTTCCAAGTGGGCAGCCTCCTCAGCAGGGTCTTCTGTCCAAGGGCCTTGGCGAGAGAAATAGTCCACATTAGCATGCTGGCGAATTTTTTACCGCACCCGAAACGCAAAAGGCTGAAGGGCCAGATACCAGCGGGTTAGCCGAGGGTTGGTATCCTTCATGCGTTGGAGCCATTGCAGGGGTGCATGGTCCGTGACGAGCAGGAAAGGGGCCCCTAACAGGTAGTAGCTCAACGCCTCCACTGCCCATTTGATGGCCAAAGCCTCCCGTTCAATCACTGCATATTTTTGTTCTCGGGGGGATAGTTTCCGACTTAGAAACAGGACAGGATGCTCTCCATCCTCATAATGTTGGGCTAAGATGGCTCCTAATCCCCGCTCTGATGCGTCAGTTAGGAGAATGAAGGGCCGTGAAAAATCAGGGGCTCGCCGGACAGGGGCTTCACAGAGCCGCTGCTTTAGCCTTTCAAAGGCCTGTTGCTCCCTGGGTCCCCACCGCACCATCCTTGGAGCCTTCCGGCGTGTAAGGTCTGTTAAGGGTGCCGCAATGTCCGAGAAGTTCGCTATGAACTGGCGATAATAACGGCAAGCCCCAAAAACTGCTGCACTTCCTTCTTAGTACGGGGTGGACACCACTTTGACACTTTAGTCACTTTGTCCGCCATTGTCCGGATTTCTCCCCACCTACCAGGAATCCCAGATAAGGCACGTGCGCCTGCGCCAGCTTACATTTTCGAGGGTTCACGGTTAACCTCGCCTTCCTTAATTCCCTTAATACTGCTCTTAGGTGCTCCAGGTGTTCTCCCCAAGACTGACTAAAGATGATGATATCATCTAATGCCCGCAAAATCTTGCACTGGTGCCAAACCTATCCATCAGCCGCTGAAATGTTGCTGCAGCCCCATGCAGGCCAAAGGGCATATAGGTGAATTGATAGAGCCCTACTGGGGTGGTAAACGCTGTTTTCTCCCTATCTGCCTTCCGGAGTGGGATCTGCCAATAACCTTTGGTTAGATCCAAGGAGGACAGGTAGGTGGCTTTCCTAATCTCTCTATCAACTCATCCACCCTTGGCATAGGGTAGGCATCAAATTTTGATACCTCATTAACCCGGCGAAAATCAATGCAAAACCGGGTACTACCGTCTGGTTTGGGTACCAGGACGGGATGGCTCCGCCATGGACTGCTAGACGGTTCAATGACTCCCAGGTCTAGCATAGACCTGACTTCATCTATTATGATCTGTTTGAGGTGCTGAGGCCAGGTTCGGGCTGCCGATCTTACCACCACTCCTGGCTCAGTCTCAATTGGGTGTTCAACCAGGGTTGTGCGCCCCGGCCGGCTGACTATGACATCTGGAAACTCCTGTTCCAGGATCCTCAACTCCTGCTGCTTTTGAGGTTCAAGGCCCTCATCTAGTTTCCACCTATCCTCTAGGTCGGTGGAGGACCCTTTAGTCTCTGGTCCCAATTCTACCTCTTCCACTTCTCCCAAGAGGGCTTCCCTATCCTTCCATTCCTTCAAGAGATTGACATGAAAGATTTGGGTTGGCCTCCTCCGGTCTGGCATCCTAATCGTAATCTACAGGTCCAACCCGACGTATTACTTCATAAGGTCCCTGCCATTGTGCAAACAGCTTAGTTGGTTCGGAGGGTAAAAGCAGGAGCACTTTCTGTCCAGGGCTGAACTCCCGCAGTTGAACTCGGGCATTGTACCGACGCCTTTGAGCCATCTGTGCTTCCCTCAAATGTCCCTGGGCAATTCGGTGGCCGTCCGCAATCGTTCTCGCATCTCCAGGACCTGCTGTACTGTACTCTGGGCCTGGTCTTCCCTGATTCCCACTGCTCTCGCACCAAATCAAGAACTCCCGAGGTTGCCTTCCATAGAGTAACTCAAAAGGGGAAAATCCTAAGGATGCCTGGGGCACCTCACGGATAGCAAACATCAATGGTGCCAACATTTGGTGCCACTGAGTGGGCCTATCTTGTGCTATCCTGTTTATAGTTTTAAGGGTTTTGTTGAACCTTTCTACCAGACCATTAGTCTGTGGGTGGTAAACTGAGGTTCTCAAAGGCCTTATGCCCAAGAGTTTCCACATTTGCTTTAAGGTTTGACTAAGGAAGTTGGTGCCCTGATCTGTGAGGATAGTACTGGGGAAAACTCGAGAAAATATGCCCAGAAACAAAACCTTGGCAAACGGAGAGCCACCGCCTCCGGATAACGGGTGGCATAGTCAATCACTACCAGAATGTAAGAGTGTCCTCCAGCTGATTTAGGGAGGGGTCCTACCAGATCCATGGCTACTCGGTCAAAGGGTTTGTCCACTAGGGGCAAGGACACAAGTTCCCCTCCAGGACGAGGCCGGATCTGTGTTCTCTGGCACACTGGACACGACCTGCAATACTGTTCTACCTCTGTATACAGACCGGGCCAAAAGAGAATGCGGGCGTTCATCTTGTCTGCGGCTAAATGCCCAGCAAGGGGTGGGTCATGGGCTAACTTTAACACAAATGAAGTCGTTGAGGAACTACCAGTTGAGCCCCTGGAAAGGGTGGGTTTGGGTCAATCCGGTAAAGAAGACCATCCCGCATCTCGAAACCCACTTGCCCTGCCGGCGTTTCCCCTTCCGGATAGCCCCTGCAAGAGCGTGGGTTAAAGCAGGGTCTTCCTGCTGCCATGCCCTCACCTGAGCTCGGGAGACCTTCCCTAACTCCAGCTCCCCTTCTGACTCCCCTGCAGCTCCTACTGCTAGCTGTGGGGATGTCACCAATTTTCCACCCCCTGCCAATTCCTCCCCAACAGCATGGGCCATGCCAAGTTTGGTACCAATCCCACCCTCAACCGTCTTCTCTCGGCCCCTATGGTGACCCATACCTGTGTAGTGGCATATGGCTTCACATCCCCATGAATACAACGAATTTTTACCAAGCCTTCCTGTGACCCCCCTGCTTGAGATCAGAGCAAGGTAGTACTACAACCTGTATCTATTAAGGCCCTGACTGGTTTCCCATCTACCAAAACATCCACCTGCCACTCAGGGCCGGTGACCTCGCCTACCTGCATCGCTGCAACATAGGCATTAGCCCACGAACAGTCCATGAGTGGGCAGTCCCGTTTCAGATGGCCTTCCTTCCCACAGGTAAAACAGGCCATACTTTTGGGGGTCCGGCTTTGGGTTCCCTGAGATCCCCCTCCTTTGCTAGCCTGGGCCGGAGCTGACGGGCTTGGGTTTGATTGAGTCCTCTGGGAGGCCTCCAAACCAGGTGAGTTGCCTCTGTTAGGAACCGCACGATGAACTAACAACGGTGTCTCCCTAAAGATGATTCCTTCGGAGGGGATCCAGCATTCCTTGGCATCTGTTCCTTAGAAGAACGGTCCTTCGGCGACAGGCTCCTAGAATCCCAGGTTTCCTCAGCACACCAATAGGCTTCTAATGCAGAGACTGCTTCTTCAATGGAAACCGGGAATCGTGTCACCCAGTTCCGGGGCCTGGGGGCAAGGTGGTTACCAACTGCTCTACCACCAACAGCTCAATTATCTTCTCCCTGAGTTAATCAGGCTTGAGCCAACGGGTAGCATAAGCCCGCATCTTCTGGGCCACCGCCCTGGGATGTCCATTACTCTTAAGACGTAACTGAAAGAAGGCCTCGTCTGACAAATTCAACGTACTCAGGATGGCTTGCCTCACCTTACCGTAATTGGCAGCGTCCCGGGCATCTAAGGCATCAACTACTTCTTGGGACACCCCTGTGAGAAGGCAAGGTGTGAGGATTAGGGCCCACTGCTCCTTTGGCCAAGCCGCAGCTGTGGCCACTCTCTCAAAGGTGTTGAGGAAAGCTTCTGGGTCATCCTCAGGTGTCATTTTTGCATGCGAATGGGTGGAGGACCAGCCACCCAGGTACACCCGTTGGGGTGGCTCTCAAGACTTCAGCCATTTGTTGTTGCCCCACCAACATTTGCTGGCTGGTTTTCTGCCATCTGCCGTAACAGGTGTTCTTGCCTCTCGGTGGCCCAGGCCAACAACTGGGCGGTGGTCGCTGGGGCATCTGGAAGAGCCCCACGTTGGGCGCCAATGTGAGACCCCCGCCACCCCCTCCATAATGAGGTGCTTAAAAATTATGTAAGATAGGCTTTTATTATGTTCACTGGAGTTCAACACAGACAGAAAACACCTCAGCACAGTTCAGTGGTGCTTTGCCCCCTCTGGGAATTAATAAGGCTTTTTCTTCTTTGGAGCAGGCCCTGTCAGAAGTCTCTCCATCTGGTAGTAGTGCCTGGCTAGACTGTCTTTTAGCTTCAGAGCATAAATAACTGGTGTTTCTCCCAAAGTCCCAAGACACAGCCTCTCAGTTCTCACTCTTCCTTACAGGTTTTACTCTGTGCCTGTGTAATTCCCATAGAGTGGGAGTTACCTCAACTCCAGAAGCCTTGAATGTCCTTCAGTTAAACAACACCGTCTTCATCAGGCCGGCCCGCGTTGTCTCCCTTTATTCTTAGTTTTCAAACATTGGGCTGCCTCAGGGAGGGGCCGAGCCCATGAACTGTCTTCCTTCACTCTGCTCCTGGGTTGCACAGAGGAGACTTTATCCCTTATACTCCTTGGCCCCGGCCTTTAATGCTCACCTCCTCCAGGTTGTCCGACTGGCCAGGCTTCCTCCTTATCCAGGGTGTCCCTTGCATCCTCCCAAACATCCGTCTCTCCTTCCTCCTCCTCCACGATGATGTTTTCTCCCCTTATCTCTAGGCCCACCAGAGCTCTCTCCTCCCCCCAGACAGGTGTTACATTTCTCTCTAATTGCCTTGCTGCCTCGGGAGGCTGACCACTCTCCCAGCTGCTTTCAGCTGTCTCACAGGAACTGAACTCTCTGACTCTTGTTCCACAGTCAGCTACCTAAATCACTCAATTATCCATCAGTTTTCAAGTTATAGGAAGCCAGATTTCAGTTGAATATCAGGGACAAAAAAGACATCAGTAATACCAGCTTATGTACCCTGGCACTAAATTCTTGAAAATTTGCTTATCTAACCAGTTACGGTAGTTGTGATTAGAGATTGGCAGGAAACAAAAAATGAAACACTGTTTCATCATTTTGTTACATAACAAATCATTTTGTTATGAAATGAAACAAAACACAGTTTTTCCTCAAGAAATAAAATGATTCAGCCTAGAGCAGTAATGGCAAACCCTGTAGACTGTGAGTGCACAAACTGTGATTCAAAACCCACAATTTTTTCGCAAAGTGCCAATACAGCAATTTAACCTGAATACAGGTGGTTGTGAAGGAGCAATGTCGGATGCCCACAGAAAGGATTCAGAGTGCCACCTTTAGCACCCATGCCATAGGTTCGCCAACACTGTCCTAGAGGAACCAAAATTGCAGGGTAGTTTCTTTGGACTCTTCCCTGTATTTGTAAACTCCAAATTTGGGGCTGAGTTATTAAACTCCAAAGGGGTCTCCCTGGGAGAAAATCATTTTTAATTGAGTCAGGAAATGGCTAATAGCCAGAGATTAATTGGTTTCCAACTTAAATAGAAATGATTTTCTCCTAGGTGGATCCCCTTTGGAATTTAATCACCTGAACCCAAAACCTCTCCAAAGTTGGTGGCTTACAGGGAAGAGTCTAAAGAAGCTACCCTGTGATTTTGATGCCAGGAGAGCCATTAGCAAATAATTTTGTTTTGTTTCATTCTAAAAATTATTTAAACATTCATTAGTAATGAAACAAAATGAAACTATTAAAGAAACGAAACGAAACGAAATAAAACACTATATTTTTGTTTCATGCCCATCTCTTATTGTGATTCATTCTTATAAAGATGAGATGTGTGTCTGTAGGGTTTTTTTATGATAATAGGCAGTTGGGCATGAATCTCAGGGCCAAGAGAACATGCCTCAGCATTTTCCTCTTCTCCAATCATCCTCTAAATAATTTTATTTTAAAAATATATTGTATATTATATAATGTATTATCTATGGTATTGTTTATATTTAAATTTTATAAACTATCCAGAGAGACCATTGGTCAAATGGGGATGTATATAAAACAAACAAACAAACAAACAAACAAACAAAATCTACCTAGAACACATTGAAAAGGGTCACCATAAGTCACCATAAGTCAGAATTGACTTGTTTGCACACTATTATTATTAATTGAGAGAATAATGAATCTAATAACTAATGAGAGTCAGTTTGATGTAGTTTATATTGTGTTAGGCAGCTGCCTAGATGCCCTAAGCACATCCGATCTCGCCTGATTTCGGAAGCTAAGCAGGGTCAGCCCTGGTTATTACTTGGATGGGAGACCACCAGGGAATACCAGGCACTGTAGGCGCCTGGAGTAGGAACTGGCAAGCCACTCCAGTACTCCTGCCAAGAAAACTCCATGGACATGGAGTCACGAAGAGTCGGTCACGACTGTAATGACACAACACACACATATTGCGTTAGACTTGGACCTATGGGACCAGCATTAAAAAGCTACCCTTGGCCATGGAAACTCACATGGAGTGAGGTAGTGGCACTGGTAAACTGCTCCTTAAATATATCACATCACATATCTTTAAAACCCTGCCACGGTCACCACAAATTGGAAGTGGCTGGAAGGCAACATAACAGCAATAGTGGAGAAACAAGTGCTGTAAAAATCAGAGGAAGCTTGAAACATGGAAGGTTATCTATGAAAGAAGTAGAACAGATCTTCGGAGATCTTTGATACTGTGGTATAACTGATTTCAGTGTAAGGATGTGAAAAGGGACAGAAAACAAAATTGGATTCATTTGAAATGTGATGCTGCTGATGACCTTTACAGACACCAAGGGCTGGCAAACAGACACATAAGTGGGTAGCCAGACCCAATTAAGCTCTCCCTTGAATTAAAAATGACTAACCTGAGGCTGTCATACTTAGGGCACATTATGAGAAGGCAAGACTGACTGGGAAAGAAAGATAAAAACATGCTAGGATATGTTGAAAATGATAGGAAAAGAGGAAGGCCAAACAGAAGACAGATCGATTTAATAAAGGGAACAATCCACAGCCTTGAGTTTGAAAAATTTAGCAGAGCCAGAAATGACAGGATCTTCTGGAGATCACAGAGTCACTGGGTCACCATAAATCAGAAGCGACTCAGTGGTTTATAACAAAAATAAGTTAGCTATTTTAATTGTTTTGGCAGTGGCTGAAACCCAACAGGGGAGCAAGAACATAGGCCAATTAGGACAGCAGATATTTGTTAAAGAGCACCAGTGTACTTAGATAAGAACTTACCAGGCAGGCACTTGGTTAGAACAGATGCCAGTCAATTATCTAAAACCGCCAGTGGACTTATGAATCCCTACTTCCGCACTGAATTTAGGTCAATGGATGCTGTAAGTGTGCTGCTGCAGTTTGTTGGGATGTAACTGACTTATGCTTTCATGGCCACCTGGGAGCCAATTTATAACATATAGCAAAGCGGGGGCTCAAAATATACTTAGGAAATAATCATGCCCTAAGTTAAGGTACTGGAGTGCTTCTCTTACATTATGCATGGCATCTATTATAAGATAGTCAAAATGACCCTACAAGTCCCCATTCTTGCCTTTAAGATTTGGCTCACTACAGCTATTAGTGTGTGGATGCCTGAAGGCAAATCTCTCAAAGATCTGACAGCAGAGAGTGGAGGGCCATTCACAGGCCATGGGTCTAGGACTGTTATGGTTGATAGGCAAAGGATAATTTACCTCTCATTCCTGTTCATATTAATTCAGCATTCTGTGATAATAGCAGAAGCAAGGTAGTCTATGTATCAAATAAGGACCTGCTGTCCCAAAAATAAGTCTGAAAAGTAGGTAGACAGCCAACTCTGCCCTCTACAGGTGAATCCCCATGTTACTACAGGATCTGAGTCCTGGACATTTGAAGACAATAGGAATATGTTGGAAGTAAACCTCCACAGAAGTGCTATACATCTCTAGTGAACTACTCCCTGTCATGGAGGGCACATTTGTCACATACTGTTTCCTGCCAAATCCAAAAGAATATCCTAAAGAATATTTTCCTTTATTCTGTGAATATGCAACAGGATAGCAGAGATACCAGTTTATCAATAATCCACGCACCAAGCCAGTTCCAGCAGTCTTCATCTGACTCAGGCCAATGTCTCATGTAAAGCTAATGGGTCTCTTGTGGCTGCTATAATTTGGGCACAATGTAAAAAAAAGTATTAGGTTAAAAAGGGGGATATCAAATGGCTGACATGTTTGAGGCATTTACTGCAATAAGCAGCATTACATTTTCCACAACCAAGGATGACAGATCCCCATTTTTGGGCCTAATAATACAATGCATTTACCAGTTCCACAGATGGGTGTAGCTCATGTTTCAGAATTCTACAGGGCAATACTTAGGGTAGTGGTGGCGAACCTTCAGCACTCCAGATCTTTTGGACCACAACTCCCAGAATCCCAAGCCTGTATTGCCAATGACAAAGGACTGTGGGAGTTGGGGTCCAAAACATCTGCAGTTTGCCTAGGGCATTGAATGCAATGAAAAAGCAGATCATAAAGTCAGATTTCCTGTTGTAACATCCTTCCTTCCCAAGAACCCACTGCCTTGCAAACTCCATAAAAGACTATAAAGTTTTAAGGAGTAGATGCTTTGAATATTTGATATTGTGTAGTTTGATTGAGCGGCTCTTGCAAATGTTTCTTGCTCATGCAACTTACATGAGACTGTAAACAAAGAAGAATGGGAAATGGACAGTAGTTCAAAAATTAAGGAACACAGAAAAGGTCACAGCAGTAAAGTTTATTGTGTCTTCCAAAAAATAAATGAGACACTAAAATTCTGACACCTCAGTTTTGAGACCAAAGACTGAAACAGAAGCAAGAAAAAGAGCTATCTATTCTAACAACAGTGAAAAGTATGAATTTGCTCAATGTACCTTAACGTCTTCAGTCTCATTATAATTTTGCCGGCACCTAATGGCTCTAAAGTCTACCTCAATCAATACAGTACAGATATGCTGGGAAAAGATACTTTATTTGTAGGCACAGAGTTAAATTTTTTAACATTTTCTAATGGTGGTGTGCATTTTTTTCATGAAACAAGTGTGCCTTTGCCCCTTCAGTATGCTGAAGAGATGCTTTGTCACATTAAGAGCACTCCTTCAAAGACTATACCATGGCTTGAAATTGGGGGTGATCCAGTAGGTTGTGCAACATTGAGATTAGGGTCAGGAGAACCCACTGCCCCATCCATGATCTGGTAATAAGAACTGAAAGGGTACAAATAAAGAGGTTGTGTATATGTGTCGTGACAGAACATGAATAGGGAACAAGATCCATGTGTACAGGAAATCAATTTTTCCCCAAACAATGTTCTTTATAGAACCACTCTTGACTACAAAGTAGTGCTAAGGTTTTGTATATATGGGGAGAAGAGGTGGGAAATAATAGTTTTTTAAATATAACTCTCAAAATAATATAATATAAATGATATATCCATTGCATCAGTGGGAACTTACCAAGTCAATCGTTATATGATTTCCCCCTTTCTGAGTGCCTGCCCTTGTTCTTGTTATGTGTTGTCAATTCACTTTCAAATTATGGTGACCCTATGAATGAGTGACCTCCAGAATGTAGGTCCCTGCTCAGCTCTTGTAAACTCAATGCAGTGGCTTCCTATACCGAGTCAGCCAATCTCATACTTGGTCTTCTCCTGTTGGCTTTAATTTTTCTCAGCATGTTTCTCCTTTCCAGCAAGTCTTGTCTTCTCATGGTTGGGATGGCTGGCATTAACAAATGGATTTAAACCTTGAATTTCTGCCAGTAAGAGGTTGATTACTGTGTTGTTTTATTTGCCGGATCAGTACAGTAGTATATTTACTTTAACCCTTTCCCAACTTTTGCTTACATTCGTGATGTAAGGGTGCCATCCCAGTCTGCTGACAGCGATGCCCAAAGTGGGGTTGTGATAGTATGGAGTGATTCTCCACTGTCAGTGTCTACTGATGGAGAAGAAAGCTTCTACTGTCCTAAGCAAAAGGACCAGTTGCCCAGAAAAGGGAGGATAGTTACTGCAACTTACGAAAGTCTGAAAGTGATGGCATTCTAGGATTGGATAGGGTACAAGAGGCCAGCTTTGGAGATGTTCAACTCAAAGCCAGTGGGGACTATCACTCTTGCCAGCCATGGACGTGATATAAGACTATCCTGTGGGCGGTGGTCGTGATGCAGGGACCCCTTTGGAGAAACAGGGAAAAACAAGACATCCTGACTGATGTAAGCTAGTAGGGTCCTGGATGAGAGGATGAATCTACCTTGTCCCTGAACCTTGCAACTCTATGTATTTTGGGCTGCTTTCTGATGATATATATACAGTATATTCTTTCCAGAAATGTGTATCTTGTGTTTTAAATCATGTTTCTTATTAAAACAAATGACTTGAATGAGTTTACATAAATAGCCATGCAAATCTGGAATTTTCATTTGGATTTATATTTTAGCTTTCTTACTGTACTGCTTCTGCCCAAATAAATAAATAAGGATTTACTGGTGCTGAATAAATTAATTTAAAACTGGGTACTTTTCACAGTGTACCAGAATAATACATTTCATGATAACTTTTATTTTCATTGGTTTTTATCTAAGTTATCTATTTTCCACTTGGGTATTTGTTTTCGTTTTGAATTATAAATATTAATAATGAAAACATGATTTTCATCCTGGCTAGAACATAATCACAACCATAAAGAAAAGAAAAACTTATTAGACCCTTACCTTCATTCATTGATCTTGAGAGTCACAGATGGCTACATTTGTAGGTTCTCAAAAGTCTGTTGGAGAATAAAATTACAGGATAACTTAGATATAGAGACTGGCCAATTTATACACATACATGTGTCATAATGTGGGATGGGATTTGCACACTGGCAAGTTTCAGAGCTAAGGGAACCAAAGCTTTCTTTTTTTCTCCTCTAAAGATAGGCATAACCTGCCCATTCAACAGGCCTTACTGGAGAAGTGGCATACTATGGATGTTGAAAATTGGCCCCATTCATGAAGAGCAATGGAATTCTCTGTGGGTTTAACCAGCGCAAAACGGGTTAATTCTAATCCCACTCCCAACCCTTACACCCTAATTGTCAATAAATCAGAATTTTCATGGGGTCAAAAAAATACTCCAGAAGGCACTTGGCGTAAATATCTTTCTGTGTCTGGATGAGAGATCAAATCGACTTAAAAGTCTGCAACAAGAAAAGGGGGGAAGAATGTGTGTTCTGATAATGTATTGTTTTTCCTTCTGTTTCAATTTTATTTCAAGCAGAAGACATTTCTTCCCTTTCTAATTGACACCCGAGTCCTGTCAAATTGAAATGGTTGCAGCTAAAAGCAATTTGCCTTTTAACCCCACCTGGCTAGCACAGTCCGCTTGGCTTTTGTGTGTATTACTCATGCATTAACAATCCAGTAGAAGATGTACTTGTTAACCCTAAACAGAAACTTTTATATATAACTTGGCTGAGCGTTCTACCATGTGCCCCTCTGAAAGCGGTAATGCTGAATTATTTGTACCTGCCAACATAAAAAGGCCAAAAATGTCTAGGAAATGGATGCTTTTGCAAACACTGTCCATGTAACCCTGTAATTGAAAATATATTGCCCAAAGAGCCTCAACAAGAACAAATATACTATGGCTTTAAATTTTTCAAAATGATCTTTGCAAAAAGTCTTCCTTCAACTGTTCTCTTTGTGTTGTTAGAAATGACAACAAAACAAGTGACCCACAATAGAAAAAGGAAAGGTAATGAATGCCCTTCTTTCTATTTTGGCTTCAAACTGTGAAAGGTACCTTGGAGTGTTGTCTTCTTACAATACAAGGAGCAAACCAACTGCAAGCAATCTGAGTTGCAACTCAGTCTTTTAAACTGGCACTTAAGACCAGCTCATCAACATTTTAATTTCTCTCAGGATCAAATTAGACAAAAGAGATGCTTTCAAGTTTGCATGTTCCTCCAGTGATGGATTCTCACAGGGTTCTTTGCCTGCACAGTTAGACTTACAGTTAGCCTGTATTTATATTTCATTGGCTAATTGCAATACAAAACATGCTAAGTTGAATGATAAAGGTAGTGAGTAGAGATGGGCACGGAACAACAAATTTTCCGTTACCGTTAGTCGTTAGTCGTTCCGTTATGTAACGGAACAAAGAACGACAATTTTGACAGGCCAGACTTGAACAGAACAGAAACAAGAAAATTAACTTCGTTACTGTTCGTTTCCGTTTATGATTGGCGCACTTTAAAAAAGCCCCGATCAGCTGTAGTGTGGGTCCCCTGCTGGGCTAATTGCTGGTGCAAGTTGGTAACTGTCTGGGGGAGGAGAAGAAACCCAGCGCGCCTGAGAGTTCAAGTGCCCTACCTCGTGCTGAAGGGGGGGAGCAGGGAAGGGATGTCACTGCCACCCGCTGCCATTGGGTCCTCCTGCCACTTCCGCCTCATGCTCCCGTGCTTCTCTCCTCTTCCTCCTCCTCCTCCCATTCCAGAGAGCGCCCCTTCCTGCCACCACCACTGCTGCCGTTGCACCGAGCAAGGGGTGCACTTGAGCTGGTAGTGGCTTTTTTAAAAAAGCCCCGATCAGCTGTAGTGTGGGGCCCCTGCTGGGCTTGGGGGGGGAAGAAAAATAATTTTTTAAAAAAGCTCCAAGCACCGGGCGTGCTAGAGCTGGTCGGGGCTTGTTTTAAAAAGCCCTGATCAGCTGTAGTGCGGGCCCCCTGCTGGGCTTCGGGGGGGGAGAGAAAAATAATTTTTTAAAAAAGCTTCAAGCACAGGGTGACTTGCTAGAGCTGGTCGGGGCTTTGTAACCGCTGTCTGCTCAAATCTCCTGCTTTGAACCTGCCCCCTCCTCCCATTCATGGCAAAAGGGAGGAGGGGGGAGGCTCAACCTGTTTGAATTTAGCGCTGCACCAGCGAGGGTGCTTGTGCAGTGCCAAAATCAAATGTGGGGGGGGGAGACTCAGAACAGCACCCCACCTGCAAGGGATAAGGCAGTGGCAGCAGCAGCAGGAGAGACCCGCCCATCCCAATCTGGGAGGCTTGCAGCAGTGGCGGGAGTGGCCGAAGTCCAGGGTGGCCCGAGTGCACCTCACCTCCACAGCTCCTCCTCAGCTTTGCACCCTCAGCGGGAGGAGGAGGAGGATGTTGTTGCGATGGCTGCTTTTTTTAAAATACATTTTTATTAACTTTTAAACTACATACAAACAAAATAAAAACAAAATAACAAGGAACAATTAACAATACAAGTGTACCCCCACCCCCTGGGACCATCCATGAGTTCTTCTTTGTTACTCCTTCTTCTGTTGTTCTAGTAGTCTTTTTAAAGTCCTCTTCTCCAGAATTGTCGTGAAATATTTGTTGGCTCTTTCCCCTTCCCTTCAACTAATACATAGTCTATAAATTTTCCCCAGATATCGTAAAAAATGTCTTTCTTCATTTCTCCTCGTTTAACTTTTAAACTACAAGACAATTTATCGTTTATAGCTATATCCCAAAGTTCATTGTACCAATCTTCCATCTTAAATTCTAGTTTTGACTTCCAATTTCTTGCTATAATTAATCTGGCAGCTGTCATAAGATTTGCTATTAGCTCCTTTGTTGTAACATCATAATCTTTACTAGTTAACAATGATAATAATGCTATCTCTGGATTACAGTCTATATCTAACTTAATCATGTTACTTAGCTCTAAAAAAACCTCTTTCCAAAACTTTTGAACTATTTCACATTCCCACCAAAGATGCCAAGCTTTTTCTCACATTTCCAGCATATCTTAATCAGGATTCATTCTATTCGGTCTAATTGGTGTTAAATACCATCTAGAAACTAGTTTAAAATAATTTTCTTTTATCCTGACTGATAATGATCTCAAGATTCTCATATTCCAAATATTCACCCAGTCTTCTTTGTTTATCTCTACATTAAGATCTTGATTCCAAACCTCTCTCAGAGAATCTAACTCCTTCATTTCCAATGAATCCCCTAATATTTTATATATTTTACATATTATTCCTTTCTCTATATTCTCCTGATCAGATTCCAACGATAGTAAGAACTGTTCAAATTTTGTACACTCTCTAATTTGACTATTTCTTCTGACCCAGTCCTTTGTCCATTTTCCTAACTGAATGTAATTTAACCATGTTAAGTCACTAGATTGCAGGATATTTTTTATGTCATGAGTTGATCTAATTTTGACCATCCAATCTTTTAATCTAGCTATTTTCTTAGCTTTGAATAACTTTAAATAATGTGTCAAATTTGTAGGGAAATTTTCCAGGTCTGTAACTAAACCTAGTGGGGAGCCCTTCTATTGGTTTTTTCCTTCACCCCACCCCTCAGGAAAGGCTTACTTCCATATATACAACACCCCTTAATTTTTAGGGTCATGATTTTGTAAAAAAAAGCATGGTATACATGGAAAAATACAGTAGTTCTGAATTTGTCTAACTAGAATTTAAAAATAATAGGCTAAAGACTTCTGCTGTTTCTGTATAAACCTAGTTACCTGTAATAGTTGAGAAATGATATAATTCACACATGCCAGAAATACTTTTAAGGTGCCAGGAGAAAAAGACAATGTAGTATTGAGGAATGAGTACTTTGTAGGTACTGTACTAAGATTTGCATAGATTTAGCATGCCCATAGAATCATAAAATAGTGAAGTTGGAAGGGACATACAAAGCCCGAATCACGTCCAACCCCCTATTGCGAAAGCATTGGCTAGTGCTGTGAATATAGCACTTGGGTTGCTGATTAGGAGTCAATAGGCCATATAGAAACATGGATGACATATATGATGGCACAATTTTCCACCAGCAGTATTTACAGTCTTGTTGAACTCCTAGCCATTCTCTGGAATGAGAAACTGATTAAGCTGTTAGCAGAATAGTTACCAAATTCACTCTCATGCTATTTGGAGCCCATGCCTGACAATGTAGTTCCAGTCAACTGTGGTCTGTGATTTAGCAGGTGTGACCTCATGAGTTGGACCAGCAAAAGAACTGAAGTGAATCCAACTAAACTAGAGCCATTTGGAGACCTATTTCAAGTAGCAATGACAGAGGAAACACACATTTCTACGTGAGATTTGTGCTTTATTGGACTTCTTAAGAATTTTTACAGTTTTTCCAATGGCTTCTACAATTTTGTAGAGAGTCAAATGGAAATAAGATTTTTTAAAAATATTGCTGAATTTTTGGGAACAATGACAAGTTGTCCATAATCCGACCTTAAGGGAGCTATACAGTCCCATTCCTTTTAAAAGTTATTAAGAATTTCTGAAAAATAAATACTACCATAAATATAACACTTTCTGGCAGTTACAGCTAACAACGCTTCTGTATCTTTGTTGACCTTTCAGTAATTACACTTCCACAGCCATATTCAGTTATGACTTTCAGCACAATAGACCCCATATAAGTTGAGGAGAATGTGGTAGCTCTTCTCTCACTGTTTCTTTGACCACAGAAGTGTGATTGTCTGAAGAGGTTGCTCTACCGAGGCAGCCTATACAGCAGTGGTGTCCAAACTTTGGCCCTCCAGAGGTTTTGGACCACAACTCCCACAATCCTTTGTCATTGGCCATCTAGACTTGGAATTCTGGGAGTTGTGGTCCAAAAACATCTGGAGGGCCAAAGTTTGGACACCCCTGCTATACAGTATGTGTGAATCAGAAGCCTGATAGTAGTGGTGGTGGAGAGCCGAAACACAAACGAATAGGTTTCGGTTTTCTGGAATTATGTCTAAGTAATGCAGGAGAATATATGATGGGCATGTTGCTTGTTTAAATATGTGACTAACAGTATGTACATATTCTCCCTCATCCAGAGACAGAAATGGTATTAATATTAGTCCAAGGAAGAAAATTTCCATCTACCAACAGCATTTTGCCAGACCCATCTTTTAAATTTATTTCTCTTTGAGCTTGCTCTTATATTTACATCACATCATTTTCCCCCAAATGTGCTCTGCCGATTGAATTATTATTATTCTAATAAAAAGTAGGCCAAGATGTCATGGATCTCAGCCTGCCAGCTGTTCTTTGCATTGTTGGGAAAAATGCTCTCATTATTTGGGAAATGTTTGTATAATTACTAAGAAAAAATTATTTATTATTTCTTTCCCTTGGAAACAGAGGTGAAAAACATGAAATTCTATATCATATTTGCTAGTTAGCTTGAGTCTTAGGGCTGGAGATGAACAAAAAAATCCACAAAACTGGAATAGTGGGTTTTTTTTCATTTTGTACATATTTTATTTATATTCAGCTCAAAGATCACACTAATATGTAACACATGTAATTACTAGTTACATCAACATTACATCTTCTTTTTTGGTATATTGAGGATGTATTATCGGTTTGAAAAGGAAATTTTTGGGTAACTTAATCATTACAGCTCAAACTGAAGTGGCACATCAATGGAAAAATCTACAAGGTCTTCAAATAAATAACTGGCTTCAAAGAATAAAGATAGGCTGTAGAGTTTAAAGCTTGTGTGAAGCTGAAATTTTGCAGTTGACGGATGGTTGCCTATGGATCCAACTTTAAAGAACACTTTTCTATTTGGGGGGAAGGGAAACTCCCCCCCCCCCAGGCTTTATCCTGCCTTTTCAGGGCCAAGGTGACCACCTATGACTGTGTGCAGCTTGCCCAAGGTTATATAGGTTGGTTCTTCTCCCTGGAGGAACAATAGGAAATCACATTCCTGACCTCTTGATCTGCAGGAAAGTAGTCAAACTATTAGAACTATTAACCTCTATGTTATTCTGTGGATTTTATTTTTAGGTCTAAAAACAGGATTGAAAGGACCTTAGGGAAATTGTCCTTTGTTTCTGAAAAAAAAAAGAAATATGCAAAAGCTTTGAGAAGTGTTTGTATTTGATCATACAATGGTCAGAAGGCAGAAGGCAAATCTGGGAAACCAAGCCATACCTACACTAATGATCAAAACAACACACCATCCACGTTTCCCCCCGGCTGTCATCCCCTTGCTGCGGAAATCAATTGCGAGAGCTACGGCCTCACCTCCACTTGCTGTCACCTCCCCACGGCAAATGTCCGTTTAGAGAGAGCCCCGTCCTGCCTCCACGTGCAGAGGTGAGAATGGGGACAGTCCTCCCCCACTGGCAATGACAGCTGGGCTGTCATTGCCAGCGGGGAAGAACAAACTGAACTGAACTGAACCAATTTTTTCCAGTTCGGTTTGGTTCGTTCCTAAATTACTCTGGGCTTCATTATTCACTTTGTTACCTAACGAAACGAATAATGAATAAGGGCACAAAAATCATTTCCTGCCCATCTCTAATCACAGCATTGACCTACATTGACATTCAAAGCCCTAAATGGTTTTGGATCTTGCTATCTGTCAAACCGGCTCCTTCCACAGAATTCTGCCTGCATCAACTGCTCATCTCAGGCTGGTAACTTGAGTGTTCCTACATCAAAAGAAGCCCATAAATCATCAACGAGGAACTGGGCCTTTTTGGTAGCAGGGCCTCAGTTGTGGAACCAACTCCCACCTGAAATTTGACTTTAAACAAACATTTGAAGACATGGCTGTATAGATCTGCTTTCCCTGATCTTTAATTATTCTTTTCATTACGCGCTCTTTCATTCTTATGCCATCTGCCAATGTTTGTTTTTTAAATATGTGTTTACTATTTTAATGGAGATTATTTGTTTTTTATTTATGTTGCTTTTGATTGTACAGTGGTACCTTGTATAAAGGAATTAATTCATTCCAAATGAAATTATGTTAAGTAAATTTTCCTTTATACAAATTTCCCATAGGAATGCATTGAAAACAGAGTGATTCCATTTTTATGTTGGACAGATTCGCCCCATAGACAATAATGTTAAGCAAATTTCCCCTATCTCTGGAATTTTTAATGTTGTATGAATTTTATGTTATACAAACCGTTTGTTATACGAGGTTTCACTGTATATTGTTTCATTTTGTGATGTATTTTGTAAACCACCCAGAGTGTGTGTGCTGCCAGATGGGGCCGTGTAGAAATCCAATAATAAATAAATAAATAATGCTAGATTCAGTATTTTTCTTTTGTTACAAAAACAAAATTAAACTCAACAGTTATGAGTTGAATTTTTAGCCAAAATGTACTACAGAAATAAAGGATTCCACTCCAGTCAACTGCTTGTCAGAGAGAAACCCACTTTAGAAAGGGTTTATAGCCAACTTAGGAAATCTTAAACTAGTGAAGCAGAAGCCCATGAAGCTATCAAGGAAGGAACTTTAATAACATTGGTATTTCAATAAAGTAGGTCCATCTTAAATGAATAGAAAAATAATTGTCAAGGACACCAGAGTCAAATAAAGGTTAGGTTGCCTTATTTAGAAAGCTGATATGAACTCAAGATGATATGACTTAGTTATGCCTTATCCTTTTATCTGCCCTATTATAATCTCAGTTGGGAAAGTGAGGCAGCATTCTTCAATTCCTGGAGTTTAAGTCTGCTTTGGGGATTAATAGCAAAATTCAATGTTGATCAGAAGAAAATCACACTGTCTACAGAATGGATAGCTTATCGACTAAGCTTCATGCATCACAGTAACATTTCGGATATTTGTGTGTTTCCTGCTGCTCATCTGGCCCATTCTGTTTAGTGAGGTTGACTCCCAGATAAATTTGGACTGCAGTCTAAGAATGTGGCATTGATGTGTTCCCAGTTACCAATCTTTAGGACTGGAAGACTTCAGAGGCTCAAAATGAAATTTCCACTCAGGCAAAAATGTCATTTTATTCACTATTCCTTGGCCACTGTATCCTATAGTAACCCAATCTTTTAAGGAGATTGCAAAAAATTTATTTATTTATTTATTTATTTATTTATTTATTTATTTATTTATTTATTTATTAAGTTGTACACCACCCCATACTGCATGCACTCCCTGGGTGGTTCACAAAAATAAATTTTATTATTTGCTGTTTTTCACCTTATCTTTATTCATGTTGGGTGAACATGTTTCCTTGCCCCATTTTATCCTTATAACAAAACTGAAAGGGTATTAGGCTGAGTAATATCAACCAAAGGAACTTCAGTGGTGAACAGAGATTTGAACCCCAGTCTTCTCTAACCAAATCATATATTCTAATTATTATACTACACTTACTCCTGTATATATGTGGGAGTTCGCTGGAAAAGTTCCAAAGCCAAACTGATCTTGATTACAGAAAGGAGGATGGGAAAAAAAAACACACACACACAGAGATGCCATTTTCTCAGCCAGCTTAAGAACAGGCAGGGAGACAAAGAGCCTCGGCCTGCGTTGCTCTCAGAAGACTTATTTTATTTCATCTTATCTAAGTTCATGAGCAGACAGAGCAATTATAAAAACAATAATTCTAATAGGAGGCCCTTTAACCCTTTGGCCCTGCCTCAGAGCAAAAGATCATGGGAAATAGAAGGTCACTTCCCTTCCAGGCATGCCACGTTGGCAAAGCCAGAAGTGTGCACATTGCACTGAAACTTCCTCTGAAACACACCCTGCAAAAAAAGGTTCTCACACATATATGTAATAACGTCCTGGAACTGAAAATGAAATGGTGGGAAGGGAACACATTTAATCAACACTGAGGCTACACATGCCTAGAATAATTTAATTCTCCATACAATGAGACTAAAAGTATCCAATGGACAAAGTTATAACCAGGAATGAGGACTTGAGAGTCACAAGTCACTGTTAGGTTCAAGTTAAATTGCAGTAGCAACTTGACTCTGTTGTGACTTGTGAGTTTAGGGGACTCTCAACTCATGCCTCAGACCCATGGTTTGGTGTCCCTATGGGTCTCCCTATCTGCTGCCGCAGCTGTCCACCACCACCACCATCAGCTTTCCTGCCGCCACCCCTGCCTGACCCTTCCACCATCTTCATAGGCAGGGGACTTGGCTTCCCTTCGAGGGGCTGTCCTGCTACCTCTACCCACACATGTGCCAGCCAGATGATAGTCTTACTTACTCCTTACTGTTAAAATGGTGATTTTAGGATTCATTTATGGAAAGTGCATGTGTGGGGGAACAGAGGGGGGGTAGCAACAAGGAGAGGGAAAGAGACAATGATGGGGCAGATAAGAGGAGACGTGGCATTGAAAAGATCCTTGGGCAGAAAGTGGTGGATCAAAGGGGGGTAGTGTTACCTGATATCTAATGGGGGATGGCAGCATTTTGTCATCAAACAGCAGGAAATCTTTGACTGCCTGGATTTGATTTCAAAATGAATGTTTCTAGTGCTCTTCCAGAACTCTCCAGTTTGGGGAGATTATGTTAAATTTAGCAGCAACTGAGGTTTCTATCCATCTATTTTCTAACAAAGGGGCAGGAAAATACCCTACAGAGGGAATGAGCTAGCTGCTTCTTTGATGAAACATGCTTTTTGGGGTGGTGGTGGTGGAATATCTGGCTGATTCTTTATCTGGAAAAAGTGCACCCTTGTGGGAAATGACTGTTTATTCCATCTCTGGAATGCTCTCAGTCCAACGTATTCTTGAAGGCTTTCATGGCCTGGATCTGATAGTTGTTGTGAGTTTTTTGAACTGTTTGGCCATGTTCTGGAGGTTTCTCTTCCTGACATTTTGCTGGACTCTGTGGCTGGCATCTTCAGCCTATAGTCTCACTCACAGTCTCACTCACTCTATGCCCCAGAGCACAGAGAGAGCTCCTAATACCCTGACCTCCTTGCTCCCTGAAGATGCCAGCCACAGAGTCTGGTGAAACATCGGGAAGAAAAACCTCCAGAACACAGCCAAACAGCCCAACAATTCAAAACAGCTATCATTTGCTTTTGTTTTGTAGTTGGTCATTTTGGAAACAGCATGGCTTTATTTGCATATTTGATCCTAAATTTACAAAGGCCAGTTTTTTTAAAAAAAATCTCCATGGTTCCTTGCAAATTGTTTAGAGCATAATTAGAGCATTCTTCACAAGCTTACCATTGAAGTAAAAAAGGAAGGGAGGGTAGTGTGGCCAACACAAAACACAAATGCAAGACTAGGCTACAGGCGATACTGTTGCAGGCCACTAATAAAATAACAAAAAATCATTGCAAGCTTTAAAGTGCAATATACTCATCCAAACATGGTGAAAGATGTGCTTTGCCAGGAGGTCATTCTTATAAGTTCTTGGCAGGGTGATATTTGCCAGGCAGTCTCTTCTTAAAGGAGGCTGGAAGTAGGAGGACTGTTTGTTGTAAAAGCTGCATCGGAAGTCAAGGATTGGATTTCACATCCCAGCCATTAAAACAAAGGAGCATAGGTCATGCACACCCTCACTCTCTCCTCATTTCCATTTGGCTCTTTGAGACTTACAAGCCACTGTTGACTGGTGGGGGGGGGGAGGAGGAGGAGGCTAATGCTGAGGACCCATGTGCTCCATTTTAGGATTGGGGTAGAATTTAGTATACCCACTAGGCAATGCCAGTGCCAAGCTTACCATGTTATAGCACCACCAGGAGTCAGGGGAAGAACTTATCCATTCCCATTGCCCTAAGAAAGTAGTTGGGAATAACATGCACTGCAGTTCAAAGACCGGGGGAGAGCACAAACCTGGGGAATGGCTGGATTAAGCAAACATCTCCATTGCAGCAGAGTCTGTTGCAACGAGCATCTCTTGCCAAGTTAGAACATACTGTGTATGTTACCATGTTGACTCAGACAGCAGGAATAAAAGACAAGCATTGTCCAAGATAGAATGTCTTCCATTTTTTTAAAAGGGGAAGATGACAGTCTAGTATCTGCGAAACCTATAAATGTCTGACAATGAATGCACTGATAAAAGACAAAATGATACAAGTTTTCATGCAAGGAATCACTATATAGCCCTGTCTTTCCTGTCTTTTCAGCAGTAAAATCCCAGCAACCCTAAATTCCTTAAAGGTATATTTCTTCAACCATAAAAGGAATCATAAATAGAGCAACTTTCAGGATCATAACTTTTCAAGAACCATTTTTTAAAAAAACTCACCCAAAGTATTAACACATAATTGTCATTTTATGGCTGGTTTGTGTCTGAGAAGGAGGCTTTACTTTCTGCCTTGCTCTTGAAAAATCTAACAACTTTCTGCCTATTTCACTTACCTGCTAAAGTAAGCACTGTATAATTACACACAAGGACTAGAATCCTGTTCCTTTTCTATGGAGCATAACACCTCCACAGGTGGAGTGAACCATGTTAGCCCTGCTGATCTCCACCTTGCTGCTATGAGAACACCCTGTAGCTTTAAAGGGGGCCTTCCACTCACACAGAGTTGACAGATTCTCCCTTGTGCAAGGGAGGAACTGACTGTTCTGTGCACCATTCCTTAGTTACAGGGCACTGAGCTTAATCCTGCAAGTGCTTTATATGGTTTGCAGATTGTAGCCCAGCCCCTCACAAAACCATGTACTATATGTTTTATTTGACTGGTTTGTTTTCCTTGGCTTCAGAGACAAGGACGAGGGGCAATGGTATAAAACTATAGGAAAAGAGATTCAATTCAAACATTAGGATGAATTTCATGACAGTTAGATCTGTTCGGCAATGGAATATGCTTCCACAGATGGTGGTGGAGTCTCCTTCTTTGGAGGTTTTTAAGCAGAGGATGGATGGCCATCTGTCGGGAGTCCTGGGGGTTCCTGCATAGCAGGGGGTTGGACTGGATGGCCCTTGAGGTCTCTTCCAGCTCTATGATTCTATGATTCATGTTTATTTAAATAAAGAGTTTAACTGAGCTCTCTCTGCTTCTTCTGCCCTTTCTTTATGAGATCCAAGGCTGTGGGCAGTGCCCCTTTTCTTCATTTCTGTTTCCTTACAGTAAGCACAACCCATTTTGAATGGATCTAGTATTTATTCATACTTTTGCAAATATACTCTTCTTCCACCTGGAGTAAAACTCACGCACTCACCTGTTACAGGAGAACTTGGTTTTGGTCAATAACATGCCTCTTTTGCACACTTTTTATTAAACAGTTATGTCTGAATAGGGATGGACACAGAATTGAAAAATTGTGTTTGGTTTCATTTCATTTAGTCCCTACATGATTTGTTTTGTTTCATTAGAAAAGAATTATTTTTTAACAAAAATTGGTATGAAATGAATCAGTAATGAACAGATTTGTTACTCTATAAAATGGGTCCCCTGGATCCTAGAGGCAAAATATTTGGTGGATACCTTCCTTGGACTCTCCCCTTTAAGCCCTTCAAAGTTGGAGAGATTTGGGGTTCAGGGGCTTAGTCATTTAACTTCAAAGGGGGTGCCCCTGGGAAAAACATTTCTAATTGCAATGTTATGTGTTTGAAAATAATGATACCAGACAGCTAGAAGCGTGGAAATTACAATTGAGCTTCCTCAAGCACCCCCACTTTGGAGATGTTTGGGGTACAACGGGCCAAGTTATTCAACTCCAAAGGGGTGCCCACAGAAAAAAGCATTTGTAATTTAAAAGTATTTGAAAATATGGATCCCAGGCATCTATCAGCATGGAAATTGCAGTGGAGCTTCCTCAAGCTCTTTAAAGCACCCCCAATTTGGAGAGGTTGGGGCCAAACCTGGCAAATATCCTGCCAAATTTCCATGCTGGAATCATGCCTGGGATCACTATTTTCAAGCACATAACATTGCAATTAGAAATGTTTTTTTCTGGTGGCAAACCATTTGAAGTTGAATAACTTGGCCCTTAACCCCAAATATCTTCAAATTTGGAGAGCTTAAAGGGGAGAGTCCAAGGAAGGTTCACACCAAATTTTGTGCCTCTAGGTCCCAGGGGAGCCATTGTACAGCAAAACAAACCAGTTCATTTTAAACAAAAACACCATTTTGTTTTGTTACTAACGAAACGCTGCTTCCCCGTTTCATTTTGTTTAATTTCATTAGCTAACAAAATGACAAAACGGCATTTCATTTTTGTTTGGTGCCCATCCCTGTGTCTGAAAGAATGAAGGTTTCCCATTCCTAGGGTTTCCAAAAACTGGTGCTATAGCTGGTTATGCAGTTATGAAAGCCTTCTGATTGCATGGAATTATGGACAATGCTATTCCTTGTGGATTGCACCAACTACACTGACCCAGCTTCTCCCCTCAGTTTGTTTAATCAGTGCATATTGCAGTAATGGGAGAGTGTGGGAAGGCCTGTGCAGAGTTTATAAGTCCCAGAGCAGGTCAAAGGTACTTCATTTCTTGAGTCATGTAATGTTATAAATGCAGCAGTTCAGTTTGATACATGGGCAATTAGTGCCACTGCAGGCACACAACAAAGGCAAGAGAAGCAGTTAAAACCAAATCACTAATCTTCGTGGCACAGTGGTTAAACTGCTGTACTGCAGCCAAAAAAGTGCTCAAGACCCAGGGTTCAATCTCAGGTAACCATCTAAAGGTTGACTCAGCCTTCCATCCTTCCAAGGTCAATAAAATGAGTACCGGGGTTGCTGGGGGTAGGGAAGGATGTTTAGCCTGCAAAGTTAAACTGCCCAGAGAGTGCTTGAAGCATTATGGGGTGGTAAATAAGCAGCATGCTTTGTTTTGCTTTTTTTTTGCTTTGATTTTTCATTGATAGCATTACATTTAAAATAGAAAAGCCTAAATTCTAATCCTACTTAGAAAGGTAGGTGCTCCAGGTACTCCAGCTGATATACCACCCCACTGATGGTTTACACAATTTAATGGCTGAAGGAGTAATAGGATGCCAGCTCCTTGCTGAAACGTGAAAGGATATTGGAGACTGATAATTGACTGAATATCAGTCTATGGTAGGTTTAAGAGGACATGGAGCTCAGAGAGAGACAAGCTTATATCTGCTTCCAACCCCCTTTCTGATAATTTGTGTTAGAGAGGTGCTAAGAGACAGTGCCTGGAGAATGCCAAGCTAATGAATTGAAGGACAAGATGGCACCTCCCCCCCCCCAGTTCCTTCTTTGTATTGAACTGGATAGATTGACAGTTAATGGGAGGGCACCCAGCACAAATTAGAAAGTAGGATATATTACAAGGCTTACAAAAGTCCATTCAGGTAACACTTCTCTGCTGAACTTCTCTGTTCAGCCTAGGGAATCACCCAAAGCCATAAGTGAAAATATTGGCATCAAGAGCAAATTGCACTGTCTCCCACTCACTCAGGCCTGAGATAGAAGCACAGCTAAGTCTCTAAATTTTAGAGTTTTAGGGCAAATCTCCAGCTGCCCTGCTATAATTACAGCCCAAGGAAACCTGGAGAGATCAGGAGGAACAGTCCAGGGTAGTTGCTATTGCTTCACACCACCTGCTGTCTGAGGGGATTGACTCAGTCCTATGTTTACAACTTCTAAAAAGTGAGGGAAAGTTGGTCTTTTTGTGAACAGCTATATATTGCTTTGCTTTGTTTGGAAGTATGATGGGTTGCAATAAACATGTCATGAATGCGGTCTACAGTATATTGTTTTTATGGCTATCAGCTGTTGAAGTGTGTAGCCACATATAATATATAGTATAAAGGAATTAATTCATTCCAAATCAAATTATGTTAAGCAAATTTTCCTTTATGCAAATTCCAATAGGAATGCATTGAAAACAGAGTAATCCCTAATTATGTTGTACAGATTTGCCCCATAGATTATTCTGTTAAGCAAATTTCCCCTATCTCTGGAATTTTTTATGTTGTACACATTTTATGTTATAGAAACCGTTTGTTATACAAGGGTCCACTGTACTTTAAATATGTGCTGTGCTTTGTGACTCTGTGTTAAAGTAATTATAATAAAGCAGTTAAAATAGTTTAAAATGTTTAAGAAGTAAACTAGCTTTTAAAAGCCTGGTACAAATCCGGACTCTTGTTTTAGAAACTGGGAAGGTGACTGATAAAAAGATAATAACCAAGCATAGTGAATGCATGGCACAAAGTTAGACTTCATAAACATTAAGTACGATTTAATTCAGTTCTGTCAAGAATCCACTATAGAAACAAAATGCCAAAAAGAGTACCTGGGATTATCATTTCGAAGTCTCAAATGCTTCTCTGACGTTCTTCCTGCTGTGCTGAATTCATTTCTCTCTAGAATCATTATAATATTTCCCATCACTGCAGTTCTCTTTAGCCTTTTCTACCCTTGAAAGCTTCCAAAATCTAATCTGCAAGTTGTTTTCAGGGCATAGCAATCCTGGGAGCCACTAAATGAGATGAAATGGACAAAGAGGCAGTGGGTATTGGAAAGAAATATTTCCCTCATTCCCTGTACAGGGTGGGGCCAAGGGAGCTCAAGAAAGACCTCCCCACCCTATTGTAAGTCAGAAATTTGCATAGAATAAAGACTCTGTGATGAACACAACAATCAGGTTGCTACATTGTGCTGAACATGCTTACCAATGTCAGTTTGAGTCCACTTGAGCTGCCATGTTTCCATCCTATAGAATGCTTGGAATTGTCGTATAATGAAACATTTAGAATTCGGTGTTAAGAGTTCTACTGCAGGGGACTGCTATAGAGCTCTCTAGAGGGGAGGGTTTTTTTAACTTCCTCTAACTACAAACCTCAGGGTTGCTGACACAGAGCCATGTCTATTATAGTGGTAATGCAAAGTGTGTTGCTGATATACCACCCCACAGAACTTAAAGCACTCTCTGGTGGATTGCAATTTGATTACGCAAGCTACCCACTTCTCCCCATGTATCTACATCCAAGGCCACTGATACAATATTATTGAATGATTTTTTTAATTTATTTTGCCAATTGATCAGGCAGCTCATTACACAAAGATAAGTTAACTGGATAGCTCAGTGGTTTAGGTATTTGGCTCTGGAGCCAAAGGTTGAGAATTCAATTACCCACGGTGCCTCTAGGGCAGTGTTGGCGAACCTATGGCACGGGTGCCAAAGGTAGCACTCTGAGCCCTTTCTGTGGGCACCCGACATCGCCTCTTCACAACCACCTGTATTCAGGCTAAATGGCTGTATTGACACTTTGCAAAAAAATTAGTGGGTTTGGAATCACAGTTTGGGCACTCGGTCTCTAAAAGGTTCGCCATTACTGCTCTAGGGAGATAAACCGGTGTGGCCCCGGGAAAGCTCCACAGTCCCAGAGTGCCTCTAGAAGGGAATGGCAAAACATGCCTGACTATTCTCAGTCTGGAAAACCCAGACGAGGTCAACAACAACAAAGCAACTCTTAGCATTGCTTCTGTTTCGGTTTGCTTTTTCTAGAGACTGGAAGATCATCCTTCCCAACATTACCCCCTCCCCCCAAAAAAGATCCCAGACCTAATTGCAGGAGTTAATAGGAACACAGAGACAGAGTCATACAGAACAGAAGGAGAAAGAAATGGCTGTTCACAAATTTGATGAATATTTAATATGAAACCTAGACCAGCACAATGAACATTTGATTCTCTATCAATGAATACATGAATGTAAAAAGCTCCATTTGTTCTTTTTGGTATTGTGTTTGTGATTTCTGAAGCTTCACATAATATAACACCAACCATTGAGCACAACAGGAAATGAAATGCAATAGATTATTTTCCTGGGAATTATTGCTGTTTTTTCAAAATAAGGAAAGTGAGAAATTCTTTTAACATCTCTACCCTATACTTGCTTATGTTTTCTCTTCAACCCACTATTTTTATTTGATCTATCAAAAGGTCACATGTATTCTTCTGCCTGAGGTAAAAATCTAGATGGTGCCTCCCTCTGATTCTGTTCTATGTAGAGAAGATGGCTTGACTACAGGATGAAATCCAGTATCAATACTATTGGAGAATTAGGTTAATTTCTCTTAAAATTAGTGTACAATTTGTATCATGTACAAACAACAAGTGCACCGAGAAAATGTTAGAATAGCTTAAATCTCAGTTATCCATCCCTTTTCACAATGATTAGCACTTTATATGTTAAAAATATATCAGGAAGTATTTTAAGTGGGGAAATGGTAGCTTTACTTACAATTGCTGTCTATAGTTACTGTCAGTAGAAAACTTGGAAAAACAGAGTCTAAACATGTGGGAGATACCTCCTTCCTACATGCTTGGAGACCAGGAGAAAAGACCAGGAGAAAAATTAACAAAGGAAACAAAGGAAACAAAACAGGGAGAGGGCAAGCCAAAGGCAGGAAAAGGAACTTTACAAATGTTAGTAGTAGGAAATAAGAATCCCTTTAGTTCCTAAGAGGCCCACTTGCACTGATGCCCCATGTTATTATCTTAACAAATACTGGTAAAAGAAGATGGAGGCAGGCTAATTTATGGGAATTCAAGGTAAGTGCACTTAGGGGGGCTCAAGAGAAATTATGTAAGAGACTACCACCATTAATATATCATTTAGTGCCTCGGAATACTGTCTTAGGTGGGTCCAGGCTTGTGATGTAATATGAGAAGTCTTTCTGATAATTTTAATTGCTGCTTACCATGCATCTCCTAATATCTCTGGTTTCCAGATGATCATTTATGAGTGACTCCTACAACAGGATTAAGCTAAATGCGCTCTCTCTTTCTCTCACTCTCTTTTGTAAATGCTAGGTAAGAAGATAAGCCACTGCAATAAAATTAGATGGATTTGGCACCTAATGCAGGAGCCTTTCTGCATAGCTTTTACCTTATACATGCAATGATATTTTAAATTCAGTGAGCCAGTAGTGAAAATGGCAAAATCCCCGCTTAAGCCTGGGAAAGTTCACTCAGCTTTTTTCAGAACAAGTTTCAGGGTGATCTCTAAACATTCACAGATGACGTTGAAGCTGTTCATTTGGAAAGAGCAACGTGATTTTGAGTTGTTCATGTCTTTCCTTTTCACATACAAAGCAATCGGTGGTGGTGGGCTTTGCACTCTCTTTGGCGGTTACTTCACATCCCGTTCGTCCCTCCTTGCTGTCCCACTTGGAACCGGTACAAAAAAAAGAGCTTACTTCACGTCCACAGTGTGACAGCAAAAAGTTGTCTCGACCATGCCCCTGGGACAGAGAACAGAGCATGACAAGCCGTACCTGCCCCTGGGCTGGGAAATTCTTTTGTCTCTGTTCCTGTTCCGTGACAAGATCCCGTGAGGTAACAACTGTCACGCAACGAAGGCAGTCTTCCGCTCATGAACTTGCGTTGGTCCATTTCTCTCGTGCTTTTGAGTGCTGTGGATCGACATTTCGAATCGACAAAGCACAGGGGGTGTGGTACGCCCTTTATTTTTATGTTTTTTTTTCCAATAAAGCAGATCTTGTCACGAAACAAGGCCGTGAAGTAACACTTATCACGAGACAAGTTATCACTACTGTGAGTAAATGGAAACAGGGACTGAACAGGGACAAAACCACATGACTGCGAACAACGCTGTCACGGTACAAACGTAATCGTGGAACAAGGTTGGACGTGAAGTAACTGCCTTTGTAATATGAGAAAGATGTGGGTGAGAAGAGGGAAACCTGCCTTTCCCCAGCATTTACCTCATCGTGTTCCATTTCTCCACTGGTGGGAGAAACAGTTTCTCCCAAACTTCCTTGACAGCTTTCCCATGAAACCAGACATTTTCTACATCTTTGTATGTTCCTTCTCCCAGTGTTGCAATCTGTGAACCTTGGGTAGGCAAACATATGGCCCTCCTGATGTGGCTGAACTAAAGTTTAGAAGTAACTGATTACAAGTAATATAGTTATCCTAACTGATTACTTTGGGAACAATTAATGTAATGAGTAGTTGCAAAGTTATTGTTTCAAAGGTAATGAATGCCCTCCAAGGGGCAGATGATGTGATGAGAACAGCAACCCAGCAATATCTGGGGACTGATACTCTAATTACTTTCAGCTTTATTTAAAAGCATGTGTCATTAGAGGTTTGAAAGTGTTGGAAAATGGGGCAATAATAGCCCCTAGATCCTCCGTGATTCCCTGCCTTTGGTTTACGGGTTGGGTCTTTCGGATCTCTGGCCTCAAGTACTGTTTTTTGTCCCTAGGCTTAACTGCCCCACTGGAAGTCAGGGGCAAAATCATCCATAGTATGTGAAAGAAAGACAGTAAATAAAAACACGGACAAAAATCAACTCATTTGAAATGTGTTATTGGGGGTGAGTTACACAGATATGAAAGGAAGGTAGAAAAGTGAGTGCTCTCACTAGAGCAAAATGTTCATCCTCATCCAGTTCATTACTGCCACTAAACACTCATGTATAGAGATGGGCACGACTCAAAAAATGGTGTTTCGTTTGTCGTTTGGTCGTTTAGGGGTCCGTTTCGGTTCGTTTTCATTTTTGTGACTTTTTTGCAAAAAAATTTCATTTCCATTTCGTTAGGTAACGAAATGAAAAAATGAAAACAAAAACGAAAAATTGCTGTTTCATTAGCATTCTTTTTAGATCAATGCATCTGCTGCAACGAAAACGAAAAACACGGCAAATTTGGTCGTTTCATTTTCGTTTTCGTTTTGTTTTTTAAAAAATTGTTTTGTTTTTGTTGCATAACGAAACGAAAAAATGAAAATGAAAATGAAAAATCGCTCGTTTCGTGCCCATCTCTACTCATGTAAAGTTGAGATAGTAGCTCCCTTAGAATCCGGAGGTGTTGAGAGGTAGAGCTGGGGATCATTGGCATGCTGGTGGCACCTAACCCCAAAAGTCCTGATAATCTCCTCCAGTGCTTTCATATAGATGGTGTTGAATATGAATAACCTAATACCACTTTCTGCATTCTTTCCTGAAGGAAGGACTGGAGCCACTTTAATACAGTTCCCCAAATTCCCATTTCTTTACGTAAATTACCCCAAGATTGGCACAGAGCAAGAGTAGTCTGTCTGCTACAATTGTGCCAAATTCAGTCCTAATCCAAATCCCAGTTTCAAAATTTATTATTATTATTATTATTATTATTGTTGTTGTTGTTGTTACACAGAAGACAGGATAACTACGCTGGATTTTGTATTACAAATCATTAGTCGAACACTTCCCAAGAGTTTAGGACTACGTGATGTATCAGCGAATTATGTGAGCAGATCCCAGTAAGGTGGCTTTCTGCAGCTGACTGATGGTGACTTTGTCAACTCCAATTTCTTCTAAATACTTGCTTAGTTCTTTAAGCACCGCACCCAGTGTGCTGATTACCACTGGGACCACCTATACCAGTTTATGCCACAGTCTCTGAAGTTCAAGGATGATGATGATGATGATGATGATGATGATGATGATGGTGGTGGTGGTGGTGATGGTGGTGGTGGTGGTGGTGGTGGTGGTGGTGGTGGTGTTTGGGCTGCTCTCATTTTTAGAATTGTCTTATGGAATGTTGGTTTGGTTTGCCAGCACAATAATGTCACAATTTGAAATGGTTCATAGCAATTTGTGGGTGCTTTGCTGGCAACCCTATTGCCTGATTCAGTGTCTATATTGCGCATATGCATGGGAGTGTATGCTGTAATGTATCTTGACAGGTTAATTCAGTATTGCTCCCAATCTGTCAATATTGTCATGGTACCTAGGTAAATGGCGACCACCCACTCTTCAGGTTCTGCCACTTCCTGTCCTTTGTTATGGCTTGTGGTGCCTACTCACAGACATCTTGATTAAGATCTGCTGTCTTCAGCACTGACGTGCTCATTTATGTTAACGTATACAGTTGCCTGAAGATGAGCACCCATTGAAAGGCCTGTTTAAGTAATTCACTTTGTAAAGCGCTCAACGGCCCCATTCTCCTCTACGTAACCTTTCTCAACCTGGGTTTTTCTCCCCTTAAGCTAAGGTTGTAGCATTCATGTCTCTTAACACATTTCAGTTGTAAAGACAGACATCTTGAGAGAGCCTGTGGGCTGCTTTGTAGGTGGCAAAATTAGCAAGTGCACTTTGGATGCTTCCAAATGGAGCTTTTATCCTGAGGCCACCCAGCTGCAAAGACTCCCTTTAAGTCACCCCACCAATGTAATCTCCTGTTTGGAACTTCACAGCTTATTCTTAGCATAAAAACCCCTAATAAAACGAGAAAGACAGACGAGAGGGATTGGTGGTGCTGGCAGCCATTCACTTGGAAGCCTACTGTGTGGAGTGACAGTGTATCTATTGATGCTCAGAAACCGAATCTTAAGGGAAGGGGGGATCTGTACACCATATCTTGGCAGCTCATAAATAAACATATGAACATGAATCATCATCAACATCATCATCACATTTTAAAAGGCCCTTTTCCTAGATGCTGCCTATTCCTAGTTTGATTATCTGTTTAGCATTTATTGTTATTAGTTTATAGGATTTTTGTGTATTTGTTGAGTGATTAGTTGTTTTGTGATTGTTGTTGCTATGTTTCCACCCTCCTCTCTTGATCGTGCTCAGTGGTCCCAAGGGCCGCAGAGGCCAATTCTGGTTGTGTCTGGGCGTGGGAGATATGCTAATGTCCAGGGGGCTGTTCGGGTGAGAAGAATGAGGGTCAGACATTTGCGGCCTGTCCCCCGTTCTAGCCTCCTGGCCTGCCATCACATTCGAGGAGACCATCCTGTCTGCACCACTGATTCTCCCTGCCTGCTGGTTAACGCCAGGTCGGTTCACAATAAGATCCCAGTCATCCGTGACTTGATCATGGAGGCTGATGTCAACCTGGCATGTGTCACTGACACCTGGGTGAGCGAGGAGGGTGGGGCCTCCCTTGTGCTGCTCTGCCCTCCCAGGTTTCGCTACTAGCATGCAGGGAGGTCAGAGGGTCGGAAGGGGGGAGGGGTGGCAATCATTCATAGGGAGTCTTTTATTGTCAGCAAAGCTACTGCCTTGGTGTGTCCAGGGCTGGAATGCCTGCACCTATTGGTGGGTCAAAGGGACAGGTTTGGGATTGTGCTGGTATACTGGGCTCCCTGCGATCCTGCATCGTCCCTCTCAGAGCTACTAGAGTTCATCTCAGCGGCACTACTGAGGTCCTCCCGCCTATTGTTGGTGGGTGACTTCAATGTGCCTGCTGGGGTGAGACTTTCCAGAGTGGCTCTGGATTTCATGGAGTCCATGGCATCCATGAACCTGTTCCAGCATGTCATCAGACCTACCCATAGACCTGGGAACACTCTGGACCTGGTGTTTACCTCCAGGTCTGCGGAGGCTGATCTGAGGGTTGGGAATCTCCGCTCCCATCCCGAGTCATGGTCGGATCATTATTTGCTGACTTTCTCCCTGGGGGTTGCCACCCCTCCCCGCGGGGAGCCTGGCCCTATGGTGTGGGCTCGTCCCCGGAGGCTTATGGACCCCGTTTGGTTCCTGGAGGCCTTCAGGGACGCTCCGGACTGACTGGTCAGCAATCCGGTTGATGCGCTGGTGGAGAGGTGGCTTGGAAAGGCCTCCAGGGCAGTTGACCGGATCGCCCCCAAGAGCTTTATTCGTTGCCGAGCTTGCTCTTCGCCATGGTTCATGGCTGAGTTGCGGGTGATGAAGCAGGAGAGAAGGCTAGAGGACAGATGGAGGAAAGATTGAACTGTTACCAATAAGGCTGCTGTCACACACCTGACCAGGCGCTATGTCAGGGCGATCAGGATGGCTAGAAGATCTCATGCCGCCTTGAGAATTGGGGAGGCCACGAACCGCCACACGGAGCTTTTTAGGGTGGTTTGGGACCTCTCCAATCCCGGTCAGAGGAGGCCTCCTCCTAGTGATTTCACTAGTGAGTCCTTTGCAGCCTATTTTAAATCCAAAATTGAGGCCATCCGGATCGATCTGGACTCCGGTTCCAGTACTCGGTTCCCAGGCATCTGTCATGCCGCACCCCTCCAGTCTCCCCGGTTCATTCAGTTTGGGCCTGTGACTCCTGTTGAGGCCTCCAGGGTGCTGGCTCAATGCTGACCTGCAGCTTCTCCATTCGACCCTTGCCCATCCTGGCTAATAAAATCTGCCGGGGGGAGTATGCTGGAAAGGGCCTTGGCCATCGCGGCTGCTTCCTTCAGGGACGGATGTTGCCCGATCGCCTGAAGGACACTGTGATCCAGCCCATTCTTAAAAGACCTAGATTGGCTGCCAACGATCTTTCTAACTATCGTCCGGTAGCCAACGTTCCCTTTATGGGCAAGGTGATCAAGCGGGTCGCTGTGGTTAGGCTCCAGTCGTTCCTGGAGGAAGATCAGGTCCTGGATCCGTTTCAGTCTGGTTTTAGGCCGTGGCATGGGATGGAAACAGCCCTGGTCGTGCTGCATGATGACCTATTGAGGGAGGCTGACAGGGGTTGCTCTACCCTGTTGGTCCTCCTCGATCTGTCAGTGGCCTTTGATACCGTCGTCCACGTATCTTTCTGGGCAAGCTGTCCGAGGTGGGTATTGGTGGTCCAGCCTTGTGCTGGATCTGGTCTTTTCTCGGCGGCTGTGCCTAGAGAGTAGAGGCGGGGGGGCTCTATATGAGGCTGCTGGCTGAGGTCATGCGGAGTTTTGGAGTCTGCTGTCATCAGTACACTGATGACACACAGCTCTGTCTCTCCTTTTCCACCTCCGCAATGGAGGCTGTGGACGCCCTTAACCACTGTCTGGACGCAGTCGTGGAGTGGACCAGGAACAACAGGCTCAGACTCAACCCTGGGAAGATGGAGTTTATGTTCTTCGGGGGGTCCCCGGAGGGGTACAGTGGCTCTCCCCCAGTCTGGAGGGATTGACCCTTCAGCTGGCGGATCAAGTGAGGAGTCTGGGCGTTGTCCTGGACCCAGCCTTGTCCCTGGATGCCCAGGTGGTGGCAGTGTCCAGGACAGCCTTTTATCAGCTAAGGTTAATCACCCAGATTCGCCTGTACCTCTCAGGACAGTAGTGCAGGCGTTGGTGATCTCGTGAATCGACTACTGCAACACCCTCTACATTGGGTTGCCCTTGACCCTTGTCCGGCGTTTGCAGCGGGTGCAGAATGTGGCGGTCAGGCTGGTGGTTGGTGCGAGCAGGTATGCCCGTATCACCCCCATCCTGGCCCACTTGCATTGGCTGCCCGTTGCTTCCCGGATAAGGTTCAAAGTCATGGTTTTGGTTTCCAAAACCCTCCATGGCCTGGCAGAGCGGATCTCCCAGAGATCAATCTCATCCAGACCAACCAGAGCTTTGTCCTCCCTTTTTCTCAGAGTGCCAACACCGAGAGAGGCCCGTAGGGCTTTGACCCAGAACCGGGCCTTCTCAGTGGTGGGGCTGGCTTATTGGAACAAGCTGCCAGCTGAGATTAGGCAGGTGGAGTCATTGCTGGCATTTAGAAGGGCCTTGAAGACCTGGCTCTTCAGGCAATGTTTTTGGGCTCTCTGTGCACGTGCCCCTCCCCCCTTTTTTCTCTCCTTGCTGGCACCAGTTTTCTAGCTGCCTTGCTGGATATTACCTGGACTTTTGGTCTTGGTTAGAGGCGCCATGCTATTTTATCCACTATCTTCCTTTTAGCACCTTTTAGCAGTCCTATATAGCAGGGCTGTTCAACTTTGAACAGGCCAAGGTCTACTTTATCCGGCCCCAAGTGCCTGAGGGCTACTATACTAAAACCTCTACTTCCGAATTTTATCCATTCTGAGCACATGCTCATAAGTAAAAACTTTTGTAAGTAGAGCAGCGGTTACCCATAGGAATGGATTGAAAGCCAATTAATCTGTTCTGGAGGGAACAGATTTTAATGCACCATGGCCATTGAGCTGCCCCGCTGGGCTGAGACAGTGGGCTGGCAGACCAGAACTTTGCAGTGGCAGTGGTGGTCCTTGGAATGGGGGAGGGAGAGGTGGAGAACTTATTCCCTCACTTTTTTTATTGATGGCCGGTGGGCTACTTTTGAACCCTTCGCGGGCTACCAGTAGCCCACGGTCTACTTGTTGGGCAGGCCTGCTATATAGAGAGGGGCACGAAATGACCATTTTTATTACTGTTCTCCGTTATTCATTCCGTGACATAACGGTACAAATAACGACCGTTGCAATGGGGCAGGCTCGAACCGAACAGAACCAAGAAAAATTTATTCGGTTCTGTTTGTTCCTGTTACTGGCGCCGTGCCGCTCGCACGATGAAAAATGGAGCAGCAGAGGGTGGCGAGAGGGGGCTGGGATCCTGCCTCCACGCGCGGAGGCGGGATCCCAGCCCCCTGTCCAGCCATCTCCGATTGGTGAATGACAGTCCGCCAGGCTGTCATTCAACAAGCGGAGGGCGGCAAGAGGGGCCTGGGCCTGGGGGAGCCTCTTTGCCCCCTCCCCGCCAGAGGCGACGTGAGACTTTGCCGGTCTCATGGGAAGAGGTGGGATCCGAGCCCTTATGAGGGCGGGGCTCCGGGATCTCGGCCTCTTCGTCGGCACTCGGCAGGCTTTGGAGGGGAGGATGTTGGAGCTCGGCTCCGCCTGGCGCCATCTTGGCCACATGGTGAAGCAGCTACGGTGCAGCTGGCGCAGAAGCAGGAGCGGAGGGCGTTGTTGGAGCACGGGGGAGTGCAGCAGCAGCCCCCACATGTCACCTGGGTTTAGGCCTGGGGGGGTGCGGGGCAGCAGTCTGCTGGGGCGGCGGCTTCTGGGGCAGAGTGGTTCCTGGGGAGAAGGGCCCCAGTTAGGGCAGCGCTGCGTGGGATTCGGGGTAGCGACCTGATGGGGTGGCGGATGGAGCAGTGGATCGGTCCTTGGGGAGGGGACTCAAGGGAGGGCGGCGCTCGGCAGTGCTCCGGGGGTGGCAGCCTGTTGTGGGTGGTGACTGGAGCAGTGCCCGGCTCCGGGAGGGCTCCCCATGGCCACGGGATCACTCTCCCAGCAGGCTTGCCCCAGCCCCGGGAGGGCTCCCCGCGGCCGCAGTAATGCTCTCCCAGCCTGCATGCCTCCGGCTCTGGTGGCACCCAGCCCTGGGAGGGCTCCCTGCGGCCGCAGCTTGCCGCACCCGAAAAACAAAGAAACGGAAAGGAAGTGGGCCCTGGGGGCCTGAAAAACAGAAACAGAACAAAGCGGGCCCCAGGGCCCGAATAACAAACACGAAATGTCATTTTGGCATTTCTTGCCCATCTCTAGTCCTATATTGTATTTGGATGCTGATTTGTATTCGCTATGCCTCATTGTTTATTTTGTCGGGGATTGTCCTGTCTTGTGATTGTATTTGGGTAGTCATCGTGGGGTGACATGTATGTACACCGCCCAGAGTTCCCTTTGGGAAAATCAGGAGGTTTATAAGTTCAATAAATAAATAAATAAATAAATTCCATCTGTGATGGCTAGAGCACCAGGAAGACAGTAATACATGTTGCTATTGTGTTTGCTTTGCATAGAAGGGGAATCTCCATCTTGTCCCTTCTCTAGCCATCTTTTCCAAACTACAATTGGGCCATAGTTTGATTGTAATCATTCACAGTTTGAAACAACTGGCCATATGCTTGGACTTCTGTATCTTCCTAGGTTCTCCAGTTTCTTACCATGCAGAATGGTGTAGAGGTTGAAAGCTTGCATGTTTTATACATTTACAGCTGATCCTAATAAAGTTTACTGAGCAAAGATGGGTTGAAGGTAGAGTGGGAACTCCTGGTGGATATCTGAAGATTTGCAAGGCTTTTCAACTTTCTGTGATCTCAAAGCATCACCTAATGAAAAATGTCTGTTCCCTCTTAAATTAGATGAAAATCAATTTTGGGGGTGGGCAGGTAACAAAGCATTTTCTGTGAAAGGACCTCTGATTTTGGTTCTCACCTCCCTCCATGATCACACAATACAGTACTATAAATGTATTCTGGTTATTACCTATTGATTTTCAAGAAGCTGTTGAGCAACTATAGCTGGCAGGGACTGTGCGAGGTGAATCTCACTTAATAATTTATTCCAAAGCATGGGGGTGGCCACAGAGAAGGCCCATTTTCAAGTAGTCAATTTCCGGGCCTCCCTGGGAGTGGCCACCTGAAGTGAGAATGCTTGCAATGTTCTAGTGGGTTGGGCCTCAGTTGACCTTTGGAAGATTTGCTTCACCAGGTGCTCAGGTCCCAAGCCATGGAGGGTTTTGTAAGTCAAAACCAGTATCTTGAACCTTATTTGGGACTCGGTGGGCAACCAATGCAAGCAAACCAGAACTGGAGTGATGCAGTCATATGTGTATCTTCTGGCCTCTCTGACCTCTTGAATATAGCGCCTGCTCAGTGTACAAACAGCAGCCTGATTGGATGCCGACCGATCCTTTCTCCATCTGCTCTCAAGTCTTCTACGTTCTTGCCTCATCACTCTCAACTCAGCCAGGTGGGGCCTATTGACTAATGCCGCCTTATCTAACAATAGTAAACAATTCTGGACGCTGGTCACCAGTGTCACAGCAACTAACACTGATCTGCCGCAACACTGGATACCAGCTCATGTATGGAAGGAGCACTTCTTTAGTATATTCTATGATCCATCAGCCCCCCTAAAAACACTTACAGATTTTATTCCAACCAATTTACCAGTTTGGCCCCCAGTATCTGCAGAGGAAATTAAAGAGTTAATCGGCAAGCTAAAGCCAAAGAAGGCTCCAGGTTCTGATGGACTCCCCCCTGAACTTTTCAAATCCTTTGCAGACTGGTGGTATGTGCCACTATCAATCCTGTTTACCTTGATCGATCAAACCGGGAGGTTACCCTCTGCATGGACTAAAGCAGTGGTAGTCCCTATTTTTAAAAAAGGAAGCCAAACCTACCAGCCAACTACCGTCCTGTCAGTTTGCTCTCTATAACAGGAAAACTCTATGCAAGCCACCTAGCTGACAAATTGACAAGCTGGATGGATACAGAGAAAATATTAGGTTAGAACAGAATGGGTTTCGTGCCAACAGAAATACCCTGGATCACTGTTTAACCTTGGCACACTTGGCTGAAAAATACAGAAACACAGGGGGAGTGGACTGTTTACTGCTTTTTTTGACCTGAAAGGGGCTTTCGATTCTATTTCCAGGGATTATTATGGGCTAAATTAGATAAGACCACCATAGATAGACGACTACTTTTTCTTATGGACACTAGCTGTAGTGTAAGATATGGCTCCCTAGGCGAATTAACAGAGGAAATCCCAAGTAATAGAGGAGTTAGGCAAGGCTTGTGTTGGCGCCGCACCTTTTTAATCTTTATATAAATGACTTGGATGCACACCTAAGAAAGGTTGAGGGCCACTTTCCCAAACTTGGTACTCAACATGTTCCTCTATTATTGTTTGCAGATGACGCTGTAGTACTATCTTTAACGCGTCTGGGATTAAGGGACTACTGCTAGCTTTTGCTGACTACTGTAAAAACAATAGCCTAAATATTAATATAGATAAATCTAAAATCATGGTGTTTACCAAGGCCTGGAAGAAACATCGCTGGCCAATTCAGAATAATCTCTTGGAACAAGTTAAGGAATTTAAATACCTAGGACTATACTTTAAATTCAACTGTGAGTGGACTGACACACATAGTAAGGCTCGCAGCAGTATGGCAGCCATTGCTCGGTTTTTCTATATTAACGGTGGATTCCACATCCCTTCTGCTGTGCGGGTCTTTACAGCAAAAACTAGGCCCCAGTTGCTCTATGGCATACCAATTTGGATAAGCGCATTCAATTCCAACGTTGAGAATATACAGTCTTCCTTCTTGCGCCGAATATTGGGGGTCCCTAATTGTGTGGGATGGGCAGCTCTATATCTGGAGACAGGCCTAGATCGCTTAGAGACTAGGGCATGGAATCAAACCCTGAAATTCTGGTTGAGAATTCATTTTCAGGCCGAGCAGTTGGGTTATATATACCATATGTTATCTGATTCCTACACGAGCAAGTGGTCACAGATAATCCAACACAAAGTTAGATCTATTGGAATGCCTCTCGAGTCCATTCTAATGTTAAATCAACATCAGGCCTATCGAACCCTTAGTCAGCGAATTGATGACATCGAGAGACAAGAACTGACTGCCACAGCAAATAGAACCTGCTCACCCCAGGCACACGGTATTCTACCAGGGTATCGGAAACAAGCAAACTATTTATCCTCGTTAGGAACCCCACAAGTCTGCAGAGCATTCTGTTTGGCAAGACTCAATGTGCTTCCTTCAGCTATGCTTCAGGGTAGATATAATGGAACCCCACGCCAAGAACGTTTATGTCCCTGTGGAGCTGGGGTACCTGAATTTTTAACTCATATCCTTTTATACTGTACCTTTTACAAAGAAATTAGAAGAGACCTGATTTATCCTTTAATTTTTAAATTTCAAAGTTGTCCAGATAAGATCTTGGTAGAGTACTGCCTCTCAGATAAGAACTCATATGTAACTACCCAGGTGGCTAAATTCCTCTTGGCAGCAATCCATAGGAGGGCTATGATAGTGGCAGATAAATGACACTGTAATCTACTGTTGGCAATGTTACGTTATAGTTTTAATCTGTGTACTGTTCTGTTCAAACTGTTTTGGGTCACATGACCGTAATAAACTAAACTCAGCCATGAACCACTGCGAGGAGGAGCTCCACAATGGAGAAGATGCTTGGGAGTGATCTGGTCAATGGCCTGGGTGGCATCCTCTTACCACCTCTCCACCAGGGCTTCTACTGGATAGTTAGCCAGAGTGTCAGGAATCTCCCCAAAGGCCTCCAGGAACCGTACAGGATCCAGAAGCCTTTGGGGGGTGGGCCCAAACAAGGGGACAAGGCTCCCCACGGGGTGGGGGCAGCAATCAACAGGAAAAAAGACATCAGATAGTGGTCTGACCATGACACGTCAGTCCGCTGACGTGGAGGGAAAAAACAGGTCCAAGGTATACCCTGCTCTATGGGTGGGACAAACAACATGCTGGGATAGTTTCATGGAGGCCATGGACTTCCTTATTGACTCTTCCGAACTCTCTATTGACTCTGTAAGCACCCAGATAATTGGACAATGCCACCCTTTCCCTGCCCCATTGTTCCCAAAACCTTATGGCCCATCAAACACCTAAATGGCTCAGCCACACCTGGATGGCAGGACTAATCCGGAGTAGTATTATAGGACTCTGTGGCCACACCCAGAACCACCCTGGGAGACATCTCGGACTGTCACCATTGGTGGCTTCCTGAAGACCCCCATCTACCTATCCCAAGGGTCTGTGTGCACCTTGTGGGAGGGGCAAGGGGTATAAAACATATGTACACTTGGTCTTTGGGGCAAATGATCTCCTCTGCCTTGTGGGTGATTGTTTGCCATTGCTGTATTTACTGAGCTCAATAAATTGGCAATTAATCTTGGGACTCTCTTGTGTCAGACTCTCTTTATTGGGTTCCCTGAGAATTGGCAGTGAACAACAAGGAATAGCCTTGCTGGGACTCAACAATATCATGTTTACCAAGGTAATTACAGAATTGCAATATGGCCATTTATGTAAGCACAGTGAAGTGAGGTGCCTCTGTTTACAGCTTTTGGTATAAAAGCTGGTAGAAATGTCAGAGGTTAATAGCCACCATTGCATGGTGTTGCCAGAAAACTTAATTTTGCTCTGAGGGAAAGGAAATTGTTTAAGGTTTGAAGACACACTCTCCCCTCATTTTATTTCCATTACCTTCCATTATTAATCACAACATTTTGTTAATGTGATATAATATTTAATTGAATGTTTTTTGCTGTTAAAGTACATAAAAAGTAATATGTGTTGTCAAAATTCTTTGAAATAATCTCTGTATAAAATATAACAAGACGTAAATAAATTTGGGTTTGAAAGTTATAAATCTGTTGCACTCATTTTCTTTTGGTTTTAATTGCATTCAAAAGCGCTAGAAGTCATGGGATGAAATCCACAACTTATTTATTCTTATGGCCTCGTGGCGCAGTGGCTAAATGCCTGTACCTTAGGTAAATCTGTGTCCATGACCTGGGGTTCAATCCCAGGTAGCAGGCTCATGGTTGACTCAGCCTTCCATCCTTCCGAGGTTGGTAAAAGGAGTAGCCTGCATAATTAAACTGTAAATTGCCCAGAGACTACTTGAAGTGGTATGGGCCGGTATATAAGCAGAATACTTTTTGCTTTTGGCTACTACTAACAAATTGCTGTGAAACTGATATCACAAAATCTCTGCATCAAGTTGCATTTACTTTCAGTAAAACCCTCTGACAAGAGTTTTCAAGGCAGCTCACACTCAGCAATAGAACAGTAATAATGGGGGCGGGGGGCGGGAAACGTATAATAAATTAAGGGCAGGAGCAACACTGGGAAAAACCCCCGACAGGAGTGTAAAACAATTCAAGCTTGAGCAAAAGCAAACTGAAATAAAGTCAATCTCATTTCATTTTTCCAATGTGGCATAAAGTTTGTCTGGCATAATGAAGGCTTCTCCTTTGGGGTTTATTGTTGCTTTGGATATTACCTGTGGCGGATCAGTTCTGGTCTGTCTATCAAACAAAAGTACAGGGAAGAAGAAGAAAGGCATGTGACAGCTCTGTAATTTTATTTATTCTGCAGTGGACCGTAGGTTTTTTTATTTTACTTTTTTACTGTCATCTTAGATGAAGCAGATCGGATATAGAGAATGGTGAGGTGCATATTAATCATAGCTCACAACCTGAAAAATAAACCAGGCCACTTGGTGCTCAGATGAAGGTCTGCCGCATGCCAGAATGATTTAGGACCTGTTCCACATAAGGATCAAACTGAACAACTTTTCTAGAGTCCTTTTAACAGCACTATAGTGTCAGCACAATTCATCATAGCTGAATTTAGAGTCTTTCCCTTTATTACTATTTTTTTAAAAAAATACTATTAACCACAATTCTCAATCAAGGGAGATAACAATGGCAAAAAATATATATATATATACATTGGCTCCAACATAGAGATCTATGTGGGCCCAATCTGTGCACATGACCGAACATTTCAGCTCATGGTACATGAAATGCATTTCAATAATTTTTTAAAAAGGCACATCCTTTCAATACTGAAGAAGGGAGTCAGCTGAAGCCAAATGATATATAGGAGCTTCTGGTTGAAAGTGTTATTATCAATAGGCAATGCTCAGAATTTCTTCTAATTGCCTAGTATAATACCAAATATTAATCTTCAACTGTTGCAATGTTCTCACAGTCACTGTATCTCAGGAATTTTTGTAGCTGCATTTATGGTTTGTCATTGCCTTTTTGCAGGTCATTGTTTTAGAGCAACATCTGAAGGGCCACAGGTTGCCCACCCTTATCCTGGGAAATGGTCGCCCTGCACCACCTTGTGTGTCGCCAGGGCGGCTTTGACGGCTGGCTGGGGCAGGCGGTGATTGGCTGCGCAATTGGCGTAGCCTACGCCAGGAGCGCAGCCATATAAGGGAGGGCCACGCTCCCTCTCACCACCTGCCTGCACAGTCAACGATCCGGCAAAGAGGACGACGCAGAGCTGCGACGAGACCTTCGCTGAGTTTTGGACTGCTGAGTTTCTCTGGTCTGGGGGGGGGAACCGGGAGGTGGGTGGGCGCCCAGTTAGACTCGTGTGAGTCTGCTGGGCACTTGGGGGGGGTCGGAACCAGGGATGGGGAGTGTGGCCTTTTTTGTTGCCTGGGGGGGGGCTGGGCGCGGCGGTGGTGGACGGGAGCTCCCTTGGGGGGATGGTTGGCCGGTTCCGCGGCTTGTTCCCTTGACCCCGCAACGTAGTTAGAGGGAGTGCCGGCCGGCGGCTCATGCGCGGCGTGAGGCTGCTTACTGGGGGAAGGGCCACGCTGTGTGTTTGTTCCACCGGTCTCGGCGTGGCGAGAGGAGCACTCTTTCCCGCCTGAGCCTACCAGCCCGATCCACTGTGCACCGCTTACTTCCCCCCCTGCTTCTCCATGCCTGGCGCCTTCGCCCTTTGGACAACGGCATGAGAGGGCATCCCCACGACGACTCCTCGCCTCCACTGTGCACAGCCTGAATTGGGCGCGCTCTGTGGTGGTAGGGTTTGACATCACCGGCCTTGCTAGGCCCAGGCGTTGCCTGGGTCCATCACTGCGTGGCCTCCACCTTTGGCGGTGGCCATTTTGTTTTTCATCAAATTTGATCCGGGCCTGGGCTGGTTCTCTTTGGATTTGGGGGTGTGAGCTGGAGGTGTTGGGGGCACCCTTTCAGCGGAGGGTGCCCTTGGTTTGACTGTTGGCTGCTTAGGCCCTGCTCTGCTGGTGGGCCATTGCCTGGTGGCCATTTTATTTGTATTGCAGGCTATAGGCCCAGTTTGGAATTTCATCTGGGTTCATCCACCGGGCATCATCTTCTTCTCTGGGAACAGACATTGATTAGTGGCCCCCCATACCCCGCTACCCACCTGTGCCCATATTGGATTTGAACGCAGGCCCAGTTTGGCACTGCTGGGTTGTACTTGGGAGAAGGTTGCCCGGATATCCAACATGCCACCAAAGAAGGCTTCGGGCAAGGGAAAGGGCAAGGCCCCTACAAAAAAGAGGCCTACTCCTCAACCCCCTCCTGAGACATCTTCATCATCTGATGAGGACTGGCCACAATTCTCAGCAGTGTGGAAAAATTGTCTCACTTGGAGCATGAACACGCTAAGCAGAAGGGGATGGCAACATCTTACGGTGGCGGGCGGGCACCCCAGGAAGGTGATGGGGGACTTAATGATGTCTCGAATTACCTGTCTTGAGTTGGCTCTGGCTGGACCATCTGGCCAGGCCTCTGCAGGTTCCCATCCCAGGACTCCTGAAGTTGCAGCGCAACTGACTGAACTCCCAGCTGCCAATGTGCTTCCAGCATTACCTGTACGGGGCTCTACCCCACAGCCTGTCATCGAGGATACCCAGCACCAAGCTATGGATTTGCCACGGGCCTCCTGCTCCAGTGGACAGCCCCCTGCGGCACACACTAGTCCGTCTCCGTTGGGTGAGTCCTTTTCAGTTTATGCACACACACCCAGGCGTGTCACCTGGCCTTGGCCGAGTAGCACGATGGATACCCATGCGCAGGTGCCAGATCAGAAGCAGCTTGTGGGCAGCATATACCCAGTTATGGCCGAGGCTGCTGTGCAAACTGAACCAATATTGGACCTATCTGTAGCCACTGCATCTGCTAGGGCTGCTGGTTCTGACTCAGCTCCACCGCCATTGCCAGTGCCAGCAACTAACAAGGAATCTGATAACCTCCAACCAGGGATTAACGATCTCCCCGAAGGTGATGAGTCACTGCCATTGGGCGACCATCTATCTGAGGCTATGGTGGAGAAGATAGTTGCTGGTAAGTTCATGGACATCTTCAAACTATTGAATAGGGAAATTGATTCTAAGGAATTAGAAAAAATGGATGACAAAGAGAAGGAGCAGATCCACAAGAAGAACCCGGACCGGTCCTGGAATAATTGGCTGAACGCATTTGTTATCTACGCTGGCATCTACTCCAAAGGACACCCTGAAAAAGGCTCTGTGATGTGGCATTATTTAGACCTAATTTTCAGGGCCCGATTGGAGTTTCCTGCCACGGCTTGGCTGATGTACAACGAGGGTTTCTGTCATCGCATTGCCAAAGACCCCAGCCTTCGCTGGGATAAGCCACATAGCTATCTTTGGCTGAGGGTTATGAGCTCGTCACGCTCTAATGAATGCTTTGACAGTGGTCACCCAGTAATGCATTCTGGTCCCCCAGGTAACCCCCGCACTACCATGGGCCAGCCGGTTCAACCCCAGCTGGTTTGCTTCAATTACAATAGCAGGGGCTCCTGTGGGCACCGTCAATGCAAATTCCGTCACCTCTGCTCCACTTGCGGGGCAAATCACCCAGCCTCCACCTGCTCATGGGGTAAACCTGGGGGCGACGGGGGTAAGGACCCAGATGGTAAGCGAAACCAGCCAGGCTCCACTCAGCCTCCAAGAGGGACCTAGCCCGATCAGGTTACAGCTATTGAGGGCGTGGCTTCGTAGCTATCCCTCTTGAGCGGACGCCGATTATCTGGCTGTAGGGTTTCAGTATGGCTTTCGTATCCCTGCCCTGGGGGATAGGAAGCCATATGTGGTGCCCAACCTCAAATCTGTAATTGGCACGGAGGACATAGTATGAAAAGAAATTGCTGCCGAGCTGTCAGCTGGCCGGATATTGGGCCCTTATGCTCAGCCGCCAACTCCCAACTTTCGGGTATCCCCGTTGGGGGTTGTACCCAAAAGGTCCCAGGTGAATACCGTTTAATCCATCACCTTTTGTATCCGGCTGGCGAGTCAGTTAATGACAGCATCCCCCAGGAGCTATGTAGTGTACACTACACATCCTTTGATTCGGCAGTCAAGATGGTCCGCAGCTGTGGGGTAGGGGCAGAAATCAGTAAATGTGATGTTAAATCTGCCTTTCGCTTACTGCCGGTTCACCCCGATGACTGCGAGCTGCTGGGCTTTTCATTTGACAGTGCCTTTTACATGGACAGGGCTATGCCCTTTGGTTGTTCCATATCTTGTTCTGCCTTTGAACGTTTCAGTACTTTTATTGAATGGGCGATCCGGCAATGTACCTGTGACACCCACGTTATACATTATTTAGATGACTTTTTATTCACTGGAGCGGTGGGCACCGGCCAGTGCCTTAACCTCATGATCACCTTTAGGACCATGGCGAGAGAGTTAGGCTTACCCTTGGCAGAGGAAAAAACCGAAGGCCCCACCACAGTGGTGACATTCCTGGGCATTGAACTGGACACTATTGCTCAAACCTGCTGTTTGCCTCCTCAAAAACTACAGGACCTTCATCGCTGCCTTACGTTGATGCAGTCACGTAAAAAAGCCACCCTTCGAGAGTTGCAACAACTGATAGGGCACTTGAATTTTGCCTGTAGGGTGGTAGCACCTGGACACCCCTTTTTGCGCAGGTTGTGTGATAGCATAGCTGGACTCTGTAGTCCACACCACAGACGCCACATCTCGGCTGCTATCAAGAAGATCTCGAACTGTGGATTGAATTTCTGTCCAAATTTAATGGTGTTTATTTTTGGCTATCAGAAGCAATCACCGGCTCTGACCTACAGGTCCAGACTGATGCATCTGGGGCTCTAGGTTTTGGGCTGTTTTTCAGGGGCCAATGATGTTCCGGTTCGTGGCCCCAGGAATGGCATCACACAGGGCTGACTCGAGACCTTACATTCCTTGAGTTGTTCCCTATAGTTGGGGCGGTCTTTCTTTGGGCTGACTTGTGGGCTAATTCGGCTGTCAAATTTAGGTGCGACAACTTAGCAGTTGTGCACATCATTAATAATCTGACTTCTACATCTAAGAGAGTTATGCACCTGGTCCGTGCCCTTACCCTCCATTGCCTCCAGTTCAACATTTTATTCCATGCTTCTCATGTGCCGGGCGTTCAGAATGACCTAGCTGACGCTCTGTCCCGCCAACAGATGGAGCGGTTCAGAGCGTTAGCCCCTTTTGCAATGAAGGACCCCGACTGGCTCCCAGCAGAGGTATGGAGGCTTGGAGGGTAGAGGCCAATAGAGCTATGGGATTGGCGTTGGCACCCAGCACACGTTGGGCATATTCTGCAGCTTGTGCGGAGTATGCTTGATTTTGTGCTGGGGAAGGGTTTATCAGACTCTGGCCTGCAATGGCGGACCAGCTCATTCAGTTCACTGTGCATCTTCATTTTAGGGGCCTGGCCCCTCGTACCATTCAGGGCAAATTGTCGGCCCTGTACTATTATGCCAAGGCGCAGGGTCTGGATATTCCCGACTGCCAATTTCAGATAGCTAAGATGATTGAGGGTTGGTCAAGGGAGCGGGGTAAGCCACGTGACACCAGAACACCCATTTCCCCCATGATGCTTTGCAAACTAGCCGATGCTTGGCCCCAAGTTTGTTTAGAAAGTTTTGAAGTTACCTTGTTTCATGCAACTGCCTTAGTCACATTTTTTGCTGCCCTGCGTGTCAGTGAGTTGTTGGCCCAGTCCAGGACTGATATGTCGGGCACGGCATTGCAGTGGGCCGATATGGCTCTGGATACTGATCAGGTATCCCTGCACATACGTAGATCGAAGACAGATCAGCAGGGCCGGGGCAGCACGATACATCTACGTAGATGTTCAGTGACACATGTCTGCCCCATATTGGCTCTTCAGCAGTATGCCCAGTTGATTGGAAAGCACCAGGGCTACTTATTCCAACACAGAGATGGGTCGCCATTGACCCGATACCGATTTTGGAAAATCTCAATGAAGGTCTTTCAGGTCGCTGGCATACCAGGTTGGCACTTTGGCACTCACTCTTTTCGTATAGGTGCTGCTTCCACTGCCACCACCATTGGTGTAGACGCGGCAGGAATCCAGTGAATCGGGCGGTGGAGGTCCAAACAATTTAGGGCTTATGTTCGACCGTTAATGGACCCGTGGTATTGGGCCAGTTGTTTCTGTTTTTTTGTTACAGGTTTGGAGGTGGGATGGCGCACCTGGATAACCATTTATGGCCACAGTTTTGTTTACTGGGCCGCCAAGTTCACCGTAAAAACTGGACGTGGCTGCGATCTCGGCCTTGGGCAATGGGCCGACTTGATCTGGAAGGGGAGACAGGGGATGTGTTGGAATGCTTTTCTAGCACTGACTCTTAGCGAGCCCCCTTCCCCTTCCCCTTCCATGGTTGTCATTCATCTGGGAGGCAATGACTTGACCCGCATGTCGGGCAAGTCCCTGATTCTTAAGGTCATCGATGACCTGAGAGCCTTCAAACGGAATCAGCCCAATACTTGGATTATCTGGTTGGCGATTATTCCCAGATTGGTTTGGGGTCTGTGTCACCACCCCCAAAAAATGCATAAGTCCTGTAAGGGCGTCAACAGGGAAATCGCCCATGTTGTTAAGGCAGATATGGGTTCTGTTATTTGGCACCCCACCATTACTGCCCGTGATTCCAGTTTGTTTCGGACGGATGGGGTGCATTTGTCCGATAAGGGCCTTGACATTTTTCTATCAGATATTAAGGAGGGCCTGTGTGCCAACTTGTTCGGCAGGTTGGGGTAAAGAGACAGCAGTGCGTCTCTTTGTTGGCGGGTAGCGCAATATAAAGATTGATTAAATATGTCCCTATTTGTATTAATAGCTCCAATGGTCCCTGGCAGCCCTCAATTAATAAATTAGATTAGGAAGTAGATAGGGACTAATTAATAACAACCCAAACATGATCAAAAGGGCTGCCAATTTATAGTCAATTGGGGGTGCCCAAAAGATTCTCAAGACATCCCTCCTGTGGCAGCATAACCAGCCGCAGGAAAATTGTTCAGCAAGGGGACCTCCAAAAATTGACCATTCATCTTTATTGCGCTACATCACAGGCCCTCCTAAAATATTACTGTTGAGTTTAATAAAGTTAAAGTTTGTTTCTGTTTTAAATAAATTGTGGCCCTGTTAAAAACCAAGACAATTATCTGTCGCCTCGTTATTCCAGCCTAGCCTGGCAATAGCCTTTCTTTCAAGAGCTCATAAGCACCAAGAAATTTCTAGGGGAATTTAGTACAGTGCATATGGAATTAAGAGTGGAGTTGCTCCATGCCTTCTACACACTATTGGGCATTCAGAAAACTGTCTGAACAGGCTTCTAGTTACACAGTAATCTATGCTGGGCAAAGTGTAGGAATATTGGAAAACTGGAGATAATCCAGTAGAGAATGACTAAGCTGGATCTTCGAACTCAGTTCTACCAAGACTGGTTAAAAGATGCAGGAATTGATAGCTTGAATAGATCATTTACAAGAGTTATACTTATTGTCTTCAAATGAATGAAAATCTGTCATACAGATAGCTCTAATTTTTCTATAGAATTCAGATCCAAAACCTAAATAGGAATTACAAGAAAGCAGATTTTAGTGAAACATTAAAGTGTGTGTGTGTGGGGGACCCCAAACCTAACCCTAACCACCCCGACTTCTAACAATGAGATCTCTTTGACAAAGGAACATAGTTCCATGGAAGTGTTGTACAGTAGTTGGAGGATTTAAAGATTTAATTGGTGTTTGTCTATAGGACCTTGAAGACCCCTTCCAACTCAAAGATTAAGCTTAATCTTAGAACTCCAAAGCTGGAAAGACTATAGGAATCATTGTGTCCAGCCTGTCAAGGAGGCACCACAGTCAGGACTCGAACTCCCAACCTTTGGCTCTGCAGCCAGATACCTAAACCACTGAGCTATCCAGCAGTTGATTGTATAACTCAGGGACTTAAAGTTATAAGGAATGTTGGAATTATAGCACAAATTGCATCTTTGACTAGACTTCACCATTTAGCTTTGGGCAGACCATATGCTTCAACAATGTGCATGTAATTTTCATAGCAGAAAGTCCATCTCATTTGGAGGAAATACTGTGTTAGATAAATGTCTGTGGTAGACATGGGCACGGAGTGGCGAAATTGTCATTTCCATTTTCGGTTATCGTTTCCGTTACGTAACGGAAACGGTAACGATAATTATGCCGCTCCAGCTCGAACCCGACCCGAAAAAAGAAACATTGGGTCGGGTTTTTCGTTGTCGTTAATGGCATCGCGGCGATCGCACGATGCCAAGCAGCACAGAAAAAAGGTTTTAAAAAGTAAAAAACAAAACAAAAACCTGACTCCCGGCCAAAAAAGCAGGCGAAAATATGCCTGCCTGAGGACACCTACCAGAGGGATGGTTTCTGGGGGGGTGTCCCTGGCCTTACCCCCCTCTCCTGTCCTGGGCTGCTTGCACCAGGCTGGGGGGGGGGTCATCCTCGTCGTCGGTCTCGCTGCATGCCATGCGGTGGGGGGGATCCAAAATGGCGACCACAATTTTTCTTTTGAAATTGTGGTCAAAAAACACACCAAATCACCACAGAAACATGTGAAATTTATTTATTTTAAATGCCTGAATTTTAATAGTAGCAGCACTGGGTTTTTTATAGCAATAAAACATCGTATTGATTTTATTTTATTTTTTATTTTTTTAGACCTGCCCATTTGGGCTGGGCATGGGATGGGACCATGCAAAATTTTTGAACCATTCCACCAATGGCATTGACAGGTTTTTGACTGACACTTCTGGATGTCTCGGAGGGCATAAAAAGCCGAGGCACCTTCCAGAAATCGCAGTCGGGTGTATGGATGTGGTTGAGGGAGGAGGGCTGGCTGCTGGTGCTGGTGTGATCCGATCGAGATTGAGGAGGGAGGCTGGAGGCTTTAGGATTTAAGTTAGGCAGGCAGGGAGGGAATTGAATTTAGAAAATAATTTCTTTGATTCCCTGCAGCTTTGTCTGCTGAAGGGAATAGCAGTTTATTCTTTATTTCTTCTCTGGCAGTTTGTGAGGATTTTTTTCTGATATTGGATAAAGGGGGAGGTTTGACTGGGAGTGGGAGGTGTGGATTTATTTTAAATATATATAATATACTACCATTTATTTTCTATTTTCCCAACTTCAATTTGCTTGCACACACACACATTTGGGATGCAAGCCAAGAACAGAACCTCTATCCTAAGTGATATCCTAACTGCCCCCACTCACCCACTTGCCCATCCCCAAGTGCCCCCCACGGCCGCCACCCACCCCGCCCGCCGCCTAGGGCACAAAAACACCTAGCGCCTGCCCTGATTGGCCCTGATTGCGGCCCATCCGCAAGTGCCGCCACCCGCCTGCGGCCCGCACTGCTGCCCCCCCCTCGCCCCCCGCGCCTCCCCTGCCGCTGTTGCCGCCCACCCATGGCCCCCGCCACCGCCGCCCGCCCGCACCTCCCCCCGCCGCCCACCCCGCCCCGCCCGCCGCCTAGGGCGCAAAAACACCTAGCGCCGGCCCTGATTGCAGGATGCCCCTATGCTCTGGGGGAAGTCAAATCGCGCTGAATCGCGGTGGAAACGACAAACGACAAACGAAACGACGAAATGACAAATTTTTGAAAAATTTCGTGATAAACGGAAACGACCCAAAACGGACCCGTTCCGACAAACGAAAACTCGAAACGTCATTTTTTCTGGTTGTGCCCATGTCTAGTCTGTGGTTACCTTCTTGCTTTATTAAATCATCAATTCCACTTTGAGCAGATGTTTAAGGGGTGACAATGATGCATTTGGCACGACAGCTTTATACTACTGGTAGAGCCATAGAATAATGGATTTGGAAGGGGCCTATAGTGCTATCAAGTCCAACCCTCTGCTCAATGCAAGAATCTGAATCAAAACAGATCTGACAGATGGTTGTCCATCTTGAATGCCTCCAGCACTGGAGTTCTTAACACCACTGGAGGTACATTATAATATTTAACAACATGAACCAAGTGTTAGGTATAACACTTTGAAGTATCTGAACCTGCAACAATTGGCACTTTGAAATGGAACATGCTTACAAACCTCAACCAATGTTCCACATTCTAGGAAATTGGCAATCTTGTTCAGTACAGTAAGAATCAGGTTAAGAACTGCTATAAAACTGAAACTATGCCAGTCCTGGACAATTTCACAAGAACTTTTAGTTGCTGAAGTAATTCTTTTTAAATGAAGAAATATCCATTCCACTGGTGAAAATATATTCCCCTTCATCTTTTGAAAGTGTCTAGAGAGTATGTCAGTCGCTTCAAAATGAAGAAAAATAGTTGTGTGTTTCAAGCTTTCAAATGGTAATTTGTGACAAATCAGTTTGTTGTTCCCACTGTGCCATTGCACCAGCAACAAAGAAAGGCTAAAGAGTCTGAGGCTTTTTCATTTGGACTTAAGTGAGGACATGACAGAAGTTGGTAGCATTATGAATGGCGAGAAAGACCAAATAGAGGTTGAAAATATATCTCTGTATATAAAAGAATTCAGAGACACCCAGTGAAGTTGAAGAGATTCAGGCCTATTAAAAATGGAAGTGGTTATTCAAACTGTACCCAAATTAACTCACAGAAGCACAGAATGAGATGACGGCTGCTGGCTTAATTAGTTTCAGTTTTTAAAACATGATATCCAAGCATCGTGAAGATTAGCTGTGTTGTTTAAATGAAAAGCTCCACATTCTGAGGCAATAAATCTCTAAATATCAAACAAAACACATGGGGTCTACCCAGCTATCATGGTTTAGTAGCATTCAACAAGCCCATTCTCTAGGAATTCTTTTCAGCTTTTAAAAATGAGAGCACAGCACATGGGGTGGCAATTGTGTTCATATCATCCTTGCGATCAGGGGCATTTGTCTAGCCCAGTAGTTCTCAACCTGCGGGCCCCCAGATGTTTCTGCACTGGAACTCCCAGAAATCCTGTTCAGCTCAGCTAGTAATGAAGACTTCTGGGAGCTGCAGTCCAAGAACATCTGGGGACCCACATGTTGAGAACTACTGGTCTAGCTGGTCCTGGAAAGAACAGTTGGTGGACCTCAGCCTGGGCCATCAAGAGATCTGTAGGGTCCTATTTTCAATTTCTTTTTGGACATGAGTTTCTTTGATAAAGGAATAAAAGCAGGCATCAACACATTTGTGGGTCTTAGGATGCAATCAGAGGTGGATGTGTTGCATACTTTGGTCCCATTTGGTGTTGGGAGTGGTTTTCTTGTTTTTCCAATGGCCACATGATGTATGGGCAATTGTGAACAAGCCTATTCCTGATCCATTCCTACCCATGCTCTTTGCCCCCCACAGGACGGAGTGACGACACGAGACTCATGAATTGGGTGAACAGGGCCAAGGTTTATTAAGCGAATAACCGAGTGATTAACCAATTAAAGCCAATTAATGTCAATTAAAGCCAATTAATACCAATTAATACCGATTAATACCAATTAATACCACATAGGAGGGGGCTACCACTGTGCGGAAAACGTAAAGTGGGGGCCGGAAGGTCAAACTGTGACCTATTCCCCCGGGTGTAAATATTTGAGCGAGTGCAGAGCCCCGCAGGGTGCGTCGGCATGAAGCTGGCGCCCCCTGCGGCCGGCGGGCGCTATGCATCCCACCCCGGCAGACGAGTGCCCTCAGGTGGCCTCTCACTTCCCCCGAGGCGGGATGAGAAAGTTGCTCCACCCCCCGCCCGTGTGCTGTAATCTCCAGATTCTCGGCACCCGCAGGGTTAGGAGGCCATAGCTTTGTGCCATAAATACTCACCATATTAAGAGTTTTTCCACACCACCCGCCACGGCATGGGCAAGCTTACTATCACCCATGCCCCCCCACCAAGCTGCCCAATTCAGCTTGCAGCCCCCTCCTAAGGTCCTCCAGGAACACATCCAGACCCATGTCAGAGAGGTGCACCCCATCCCCTCTGTATAGACTTTCCTTGTTGGGCGTAAGGGTCGGGTGGCCTACCACGGCACCCCCTTGCTTTATCGTGTGTCTGGCAACCTCCCAGTTAGCACTCCGTCTGGCCTTGTTCAACCCCCCTGGGTGAAGGTAATGTCCGAACACTGAAGGGCGGTCCCTGACTTGTCCCCTTTTCCGCTGGCTACGAGCTCGCTGACCCTAAGGGCTGCGAAGAAGGCCAGCAGTGACGCCGCTCGAAATAGGACCTGCTCATACGCGTCGCTGCACACGTGTTGCCATGCCTCCCCCAGTCTCCTCAGCATCTCGGGCGTTACGGGGGCCCGGGGATCCATCCTCCTGCCCCTCTCCCTGCCATATCCCTCCACCATCTTCCTAACCTGGAAATCCCCGCTGTTGTCTATGCAGCCTATCGCCTTCGCCCGGAAGGCTAAGGCTGACAGCTTTGACTGGATGGACCCAGGTGCTAGCCCCCTCCTGTACAACCAGATGACAAACTGCTGGAGATGCTCAATCGGGGCTGGCCAAGCCAGATGCAAACCCTGCTCGGCCCTGAAAACCTCGTACTCCTTTGTCGCCGCTTCATAGCCACGCCTCATTCTTGGGGCCAAGGACAGCCCTATGGCCCTCTTCGCCTCCCTCCTCCAATCTCCCAGACGATTTCGGGGAGTTCCTCCGGGTGTGGTCTCGCTCCTGGGGCCAGCTCCCTGAACCTCTGGATCTGCTGGCGGGAAAGTGCATCCGCTAGGCTGTTATCGAGACCCGGGATGTGCCTGGCGAATACCTCTATGTTCAGTTGCAATGAACGGAGGACAAAGGCCCTCACCAAACGCATCACCCTCCCGGCTTTGGCTGATAGGGTATTAATGATGTGTACCACGGACATGTTGTCACACCAAAAGTGGACAGTGGAATTCGCCCATAGGTCCCCCCACAGCCACAGGGCCCCTACGATTGGAAAGAACTCGAGAAAGGTCAAGTCATGAGTGACCCTGGCCTCCTGCCATGCTGCCGGCCATGTACCGTAACACCATCTTCCCTTGAAGTAGATCCCATACCCCGAGGCTCCTGCTGCATCCGTGTGTACCTGGAAATCCGCCCCTAGTCGCACCTCGGCCCGCCAGAAGGAGACACCATTAAATCCCTCAAGGAACCTAAGCCACACCTGGATGTCCAACCTCATGCCCCTGGTCACCCTAGTCCGATGCATTGGTTTTCTCAACCCCTGCATCGCCTCGCAGAGGCGCCTAACAAAGGCCCTCCCAGGTGCTACGACCCTGCAGGCGAAATTTAGGTGTCCCACGATTACCTGCAGCTCCCTGAGGGTGACCCTCGTCCTCCGGTGCAGCTCCTCTAGTCGCTGCCTCAGGTCAGTCAGTTTGGCCGCTGGTAGGCGGCAAGACTGCTGAATAGTGTCAAGCTCTATACCCAGGAAGGTCAGGGACGTGGCCGGGCCTTCTGTTTTCTCATCTGCCAGGGGGACCCCCAACTCACCTGCGAGTTTCTGAAAGGTACCCCACAACCTGGCACAGTTACCTGAGCCTCTGCTGCCGCATAACATGAAATCATTGAGGTAATGCGCTGTGGTTGATAATCCTGCCACCCGTCTAAGCCTCCATTCCAAGAATGTGCTAAAGCGCTCAAAAGTCGCACATGAGATTGAGCAGCCAAAACGGAGGGCCCTATCCATGTAGAAATTCCCTTCAAACTGGAAGCTGAGGAGCTCGAAATCTTCGGGGTGGACCGGCAACAGCCTGAATGCCGATTTGATATCAAATTTTGCCATCTCCATCCCCACACCGCAGTTCCTAATCATCCGTACGGCTGCATCAAAAGATGTGTACTGCACCGATGCCAGTTCCTGCAGTATGGCGTCGTTGATGGAGCTGCCCTCGGGGAAGGACAAGTGATGAATTAGCCTGAATTCCCCTGGAGCCTTCTTCGGTACCAGTCCCAGTGGTGATGCCCTCAGGTTTGGGACAGGGGGGGTACTAAACGGGCCCAACACCCTGCCCTCCTCCAACTCCTTCCGGATCTTATCCCTGGCAACCCCTTCCATACCCTGTAATGATTTTAGATTCTTTGCTGAACTCGCCCTTCGCTCACCCCTGACCGGTATTCTAAAACCCTCCGTAAAGCCTTCCTACAGAAATTTTGCGTCCTCCCTTTTGGGGTAGTCCGCCAACCAAGCTCGCAGTATAGGCAACCTAATTGGGCTGGGACCCTTTTTGAGTGGGAACGTTGGGTTGGGACCCCCGCCCCCCACCCCCTTGTTCCTTGCCCCCTCCCCTCTGGTTCTTGGGTCTGTTGCACCTGGCTGCTGAGTGGGGGGCGCCGCAGAGAGCACACTTCTGCTTAAATTTGCATGCCCTCCTACGACACCCCCCTGTCCGTTGAAGTCCCAGCACAACAGGCGGGGTTGAACCGCCTGCCCCGCATTGCTGCGGGGAGAGTTGGACTGTGCTGGGCGTTTGATGAGGTGGCCGCTATCGAACCTGTCTCTGAGGGCTGGGCGTGTGGGGGTCATGATCTGGAGCCAAAGTGATGTTAATGCGACGTCCCACCTGAGGGTGTGATCTAGGGCCGCTCTTTTTCTGAACTGCTCGTCATAGAGTAGCCAGGTGTGCCCCGGAAAATCTGTGAACGCCTTAAATATTAAGTCCTGGTACTGGACCAGGGCTTGGGCCCGCCATGGCTGGGCCCTGATTATAACAGACATATAGATGGAATAAGCTGGCAGCCAGTTATTCCATGTCCTATCTGGCTTTCTCTTAAGGCGCCGGTTCTTGTCCTTCTCATCCTCCTTTTCCCCCTCCTTCGTCTCCACCTCAGTGTTAAGGAGGCTGAATAAATCTACGTACTCCCCTCTCAGGATGCGTTCCCTAGTTGCAGGTGCAAGGTGCCCCCCCAGCGGGAGTGCCTGGTCCCCATATGGGATGGCATGGACTGGTACCATCCCCCACTGACCGCCCATCCCCGCCTGCATGGTCCCCACCCACGGGCCCTGCCATGGCGCTGCTAGGGGTTGGAACTGGTTAGCTAGTGGTTGTCCTGGGTTTGCTTGAAACTGACCCTGCTGCTGAGCCCCGCCCCCCAGCCATCTTCCCTGTGTAACTGCCTGTATGTTACCTGGTGGAAAGGGGGGGTTGTTCGCCGGGTACGGGTAGTTCGGCTGCATCTGCCCCTGTGGCGCACCTCCCTGGGCCCCGGGCTGACCGTTGGGTCCGAGTGCACATCCTGGGTTCATTACCGCAGGGATTGCCTGCTGGTTATTGTTGCTCCCACCCGCGGTTGATGGCCCGCCTTGCCCCATGAAGCTGTGCTGCCCCACTCCCGCCTGCTGCTGGTGCCCCTGTGGCTGCCCCCAAGGCCATGCCCAGACCCCAGGGGGCCCCCCGCTGTCCCCGCAGACTCACCCAGCCTAATGGCTGGTGCAGCTGCCTCCCGTTACGTGCTGGGCTGTTCCGTGTCCTCATCCCGCTGGGCGCCATCCTCGCCCCCCAGATCTGCTGCGTTCGCTGCCGCCTCTCCGGCTTCCTGCCCCGTTCCGCTGGTGCTGCCGTCTCCCTGGTGCCCCTCGAACCTATCCATTTGACATGAAAGCTCAGTTAACAGTTCCCTGATTCTAGCCCGCCGCTTCGCCTTGGATGTCCTATCCGATCTCCGCGACTGTTTGCTCTGGGTGGCTGGTTGGGGCTGTTCGGGCTGCTCCCTCGGCCTGGTAGACTGGCTCAAGGGTGAAGGGCCCGGGGCGTGGCGTTGGCTGGCCTCCAATGCGTCCATCCTCGCCTTTAGCGTCTCTAGCTGTGCGAGCTCTTCCCCCTCAGAATCAGAAATGGGCAGGGTTATTTGGGGGGCTGGCCTCTTAGCAGGCCCCTTCCCCTTGCGGCCATTTTGCTTCGCTCCGGGCGCCATGCCCTCTGTGCCCACCAGAGTTGCCCCTCCGCGTGCTAACCCTGCGAGCCTAGCGCACCGGGGTACCCCTGCCTCGTGCCCGCCTGCCCCTTCCCAAGGGGGGCGCGTTGGTCTATGCTCCTGCTGCACTGGGGCCCGCTCCCCCTCCCCTCTGGGCGCGGATTAATAGGTCGCCGGGCCACCTCCCCCAAGCCCCCCAATGTTCCCGTTGGCCTTGGGCCTCAGCCCGTCGCTCCCGCCGGCAAGGCCGGTGCCGCCCTCAAACCTCGCGGGTGAGCCCCACCACGCAATCTGTGTCCGCTGGGCCGCTGTTGGCCGTGCTCCAAAGTGTGGCCCGCTGCTCCCTTCCGGCCGTGGTCCCCGAGGCTCCGGTTCCTGGCTCTGGCCCTCCGCTACGCTCCTGGTCCACGTGGCCGTGCCGCTCCATTCCGCTCCGGGTCTCACGCTGCTCCGTCTGCCGTCCTCTCCCTCCGAAGGCTGCGCCGGAAAAGAGGCTGAGCTGGCGCCGGCGCGGCCTGAAATATGCCCGAAATCTCGGGCGGTCTCGCGAGGCCGCCCGAGAATCCCGCCCGGTCCTGCGAGGCCGCCCGAGAGTCTCGCCCGGCCTCGCGGGACCCCGGCAAGCCCCACGAGGCCCCCCGCCCCGCGAGGCCTCCCATCCCCGCGAGGCCCTCCCGCCCCGCGGGGCCGCCCGGCCGCCCCGACCAGACTGCCAGGTCCCGATGGACCGGCCGAGGGCCCCGCGTGGCCGGCCGGCCCCGCGTGGCCGCCGGAGGTCTCGTGCCGGCCCGTCCGGTGCGGCAAAGGGGCTCCGCGCATGCAGCCGCGCGGTGGAGCCAGTCATTTTTGTCCCAGTCAGGGGCTACTTTTTGTTTGTGGGTGGGTAGGATTACTCTGTTTTTAATTGGTTCTGGAATGTGACAGTTGGGATTGAACCAAAGTGGGTGGCTTAAGATGTCTCACTGCTTAAGCCACTTCATGATCTTGGGAAACAGAAAGGTTCATCCCACTCCCTCGTGGAGCAGGAGAGAGAGGAGGAAGCAAATGTGTTTTTAAATGCCTTTGCAAGGCAGTGCTGATCTGCTATGGCATTTAGGATATTTTAATGTTAAAAAATTGAAGCTTCCCCCTGTTGACAAGAGAAAACAAGTAAGAGGGTGTGAGGGGTTACCTTGTCTTTTTTGCGCCCTTCAAAGGAAGGAAGGGAGAAATAGGGTCACTTGAGATGTGGTGTAGCCTTGAAACCATCAGATCCTTACAGGGAGATGCAAAGTCATCCCAGTGACATACTGCACCTCAAATTGATCCTGTTTAGCTAGATCTAGCCTTATCCAAACCAGGATAATTTGGCTGTCTAGCACACCTTTGCCTTGACTAAATGTCCTGGAATGCACATCCTCTCAGGAGCCTCATGGTACAGTGGTTAAATGACAGCACTGCAGCCAAAACTGTGTTTACAGCATGGGGTTCAATCCCAGATAGCTGGCTCAAGGATGAGTCAATCTTCTTCCAAAGTCAGTAAAATGTGCACCCAACTCACTGGTGGGAGCAATGTGTAACCTGCATAATTAAATTGTAAACCACCCACAGAGTGCTTAAGCGCTATGGGCCAGTATATAAGCACTGCAACATGTTTTGCCTTGCTTTTGTTTTACTTGTGCTTCTGCCATTAGGACAGGTAGGGCACTGTCCCACCTCAAATTTGGGCTCCCCTCAGCCATCCCATTATAGCTTGCCTTATTACTAGAGACGGAGAGCCTTTTATGTGTACAGGTGTGAATGTTTGCCAGTTACTATGTCTTTAAATGTCTCCCTGTGCCTTTTTTTAAAAAAACACTTTTATACTGCACCATTTCCCAAAGGGACTAATAAGAACAGCAGCGGGGGGACAACAATAAGGGCACTAGGAGGGGAGCCCTCAACAAGAGGCAAGGGGCACCAAAAAATTAAGTAGAAATAAGGTCGCCATAAGCCTCCTTAAAAAGCATAGTTTTAAAAGCCTTTTTGAAGGCAGGCAGGGACGATGCAAGGCGCAACTCACTCAGTAGTTGATTCCATAATGAAGAGCCGACCACTGAGATGGCGTGGCTATGTGTTATCGACTTCCGCGCCTCCCTAGGGGTGGCCACCCTGAGTGAGCGCGCCCGTGACATTTGGGTGGGCCTGGCCTCTGCTGATCTCTGAGAGATACGCTCCGCCAGGTAATCAGGTCCCAAGCCTTGGTTACATCCAAGAAAGTCCAAGAAATCAGGAAACCCAAGGTTGGAAACAATTGATGTAATGGAAAGATGAGGCATTGGGGGCTAATCTGATGCTACTAGGGCTGTCAGGTGGACAGGGCACCTCTTCATGACATGTTTGATGGTATTGGTCTTGACTGTCTTTCCTCCTGCTGCTCGAAAAAGTTAAATGCTTCTTCTAAGGCTTGGTGACTGGCAACAAGAATGGACACAAAATAACAGTGCTTTAATCTTTTACCATACAAGATGAAATAATTTGTTCGGATATATAACAAGAATAGGACCAGCTGCAGTACTGCTGTCATAAGAGGCCGGGGTACTTCAAGGGTCAGATACAGGGGAGTGCTATCAGGAGACAGATATCTAGTCTTGTGCGCTCCCAGACGCATCTGGTGGGGCCACTGTGAGATACAGGAAGCTGGACTAGATGGGCCATTGGCCTGTTCCAGCACGTCTCTTCTTATGTTCTTATGAGGCCACTTGAAAACTGAAAAATATTTTTTGTTGTTGTTGTTGTTGTTGTATGCAGTCATCACAGCATAGCAGAAACAATTTGTTAATCCCAGAGATAAGAAGGTTTATAATTTGGGGAAATTTACTATCTGTCAAGCCACCTTTGTGATTTCTGTGATTTTTGTGGCAGCGGTTTTCAGTGTAGGACACAGTAGCAGGGCCTGATGGCTATGTGTTGGTGAACCCACTTAAAGCCAATGCTCCAGAGGTTGCTCCAGCAGCACAGTTTAATGATTTGCACTTCTCCACCTGAAAGGATAAGGTTTACCGCAATAGAGACAAGATCATCATTTTGTATTGATCCAAGGCTTTCCTCGATCTTTATTTTACAAACAATAACTGCTTTTGGACTAAGTGAAAAATGAGAATTCATCTCTCAGTGTATTTATAGTGAGGGTGGACAGGTGCTCCTTCTGTAACTCCCATTTGTTTAATGAATCTACTGTAATTAGGATTTATGACTGGATTTAGTCATAAGTCTAGGACTCTAAGGATGGCTTAACATGAGATGGAGTGAGGATGCCACATCCCAGAGACTCCAAAGCCTGATGCACCTTACAAGATTCAAAAATAATCAGAGATTCTTAACTTATTTCTGCTGTGTTATCTATAGCCTAAGGTTAATTTAACCATTAGACATACAAGTGGTTTGCAAAAGTATTCGGCGCCCTTGAACTTTTCCACATTTTGTCACATTCCAGCCACAAAAATGAATCAATTTTATTGGAATTGCACGTGAAAGACCAATACAAAGTGGTGTACACGTGAGAAGTGGAACAAAAATCATACATGATTCCAAACATTTTTTACAAATAAATAACTGCATAGTGGGGTGTGCATAATTATTCAGCCCCCTGAGTCAATACTTTGTAGAACCACCTTTTGCAGCAATTACAGCTGCCAGTCTTTTAGGGTATATCTCTACCAGCTTTGCACATCTAGAGACTGAAATCCTTGCCCATTCTTCTTTGCAAAACAGCTCCAGCTCAGTCAGATTAGATGGACAGCATTTGTGAACAGCAGTTTTCAGATCTTGCCACAGATTCTTGATTGGATTTAGATCTGGACTTTGACTGGGCCATTCTAACACATGGATATGTTTTGTTTTAAACCATTCCATTGTTGCCCTGGCTTTATGTTTAGGGTCGTCCTGCTGGAAGGTGAACCTCCGCCCCAGTCTCAAGTCTTTCCAAGAGGTTTTCTTCCAAGATTGCCCTGTATTTGGCTCCATCCATCTTCCCATCACCTCTGACCAGCTTCCCTGTCCCTGCTGAAGAGAAGCACCCCCATAGCATGATGCTGCCACCACCATATTTGACAGTAGGGATGGTGTGTTCAGAGTGATGTGCAGTGTTAGTTTTCCGCCACACATAGCGTTTTGCATTTTGGCCAAAAAGTTCAATTTTGGTCTCATCTGACCAGAGCATGGCAAACTGCAAACTGGACTTTTTATGCTTGTCTGTTAACAAAGGCTTTCTTCTTGCCACTCTTCCATGAAGGCCAACTTTGTGCAGTGCATGATTAATAGTTGTCCTATGGACAGATTCCCCCACCTAAGCTGCAGATCTCTGCAGCTCGTCCAGAGTCACCATGGGCCTCTTGGCTGCATTTCTGATCAGCGCTCTCCTTGTTCGGCCTGTGAGTTTAGGTGGACGGCCTTGTCTGGGTAGGTTTGCAGTTGTGCCATACTCCTTCCATTTCTGAATGATTGCTTGAACAGTGCTCCGTGGGATGTTCAAGGCTTTGGAAATCTTTTTGTAGCCTAAGCCTGCTTTAAATTTCTCAATAACTTTATCCCTGACTTGTTTAGTGTGTGTTCTTTGCACTTCATGGTGTTGTTGCTCCCAATACAGTATTCTCTTAGACAACCTCTGAGGCTGTCACAGAGCAGTTGCATTTGTACTGAGATCAGATTACACACAGGTGCACTCTAGTCATTAGCACTCATCAGGCAATGACTATGGGCAACTGACTGCACACAAACCAAAGGAGTCTGAATAATTACGCACACCCCACTATGCAGTTATTTATTTGTAAAAAATGTTTGGAATCATGTATGATTTTTGTTCCACTTCTCACGTGTACACCACTTTGTATTGGTCTTTCACATGCAATTCCAATAAAATTGATTCATGTTTGTGGCTGTAATGTGACAAAATGTGGAAAAGTTCAAGGGTGCCGAATACTTTTGCAAACCACTGTAGCTACTGCTTACAGAATAAAGCTTTTAAGACATAGCTACTGCTTACAGAATAAGGCACTGAATATCAAAGAGGGGTCTTAAAAGTCTTTACCAAGCATGAAATGCTACACAATCAACAACTTGTGGTTAGCAAGTAGTATCTTTATTTTGGGGGCATGTATAAATGTATAAATATTTGCCATGTAATCTCACTCTTATGTCTGGAGAAGTGGACATGATCCAAAAAGCTCACATTAAAATATAACAGCCTTTATTTTTTCATTTTATATTTGTTGTTTTTGCCTTTTTGATCTGAATTTTGCCTGATAGTCTTACTCAGACTAACATGACTACTACCACTTGAAATTAAAGAAATTGTGCCAATGATTATGCTGGGTTGATTTTTTTTCCTGTGAGTTAATTTTATCCTTGGAAGAATCAAGAGTTGGCAGAGCGTGTCCTGAAGGCTGTGGTGTGATATGAGATTGTTTGACACTCAGGTACTAAATGTCATGGGAGTCATTATTAAATGTGATCTAATTGTTAACCTGTTGTGGCATATTTAGTAGGAGTTTTTTTTTTTACAGCTGGATGAGCACAAATTCTACAAGATGGATGGGACGTTTCCAGCCTGCTAATAACACAAATGGATTTCCATAATCTTTTCCCATGGAATTAGAAGTAAATACTTGAACGTGATGAAATGTTTTGTTGAAATAGATGTGCAGTGGTATTTCATAGATTGGATTCATGAATGAAAGAGTGAATATGTTGTTATACTTTATTACATGGTACCCAGTTTATTTCTATAATGTTGTATACTGGACATCTTTGTCTACATTCTTGGGCTAAAAGCATTTTGCATGTAACACAGGCATGTCCAAACTTTGGCCCTCCAGATGTTTTGTACCACAATTCCCACAGTCCTTTGTCACTGGCAATCTAAGCTTAGAATTCTGGGAGTTGTGGTCCAAAACATCTGGAGGGCCGAAGTTTGGACATGCCTGATGTAACAGGAGTCCTGTGCTGTGCTGGAATACAAGACCCACATATTGTTTACTTGGAACTATTCCAACTAGCCAAGATGGCAAAGGCTGGTTGAGATGACACTCAACAGCTCAGGCTGCTGGAGATTGCTTCAGACTCTCTTAACCCTGGCTTCACTTTATGCAAGCATCTGAGCTACAAGGGTTTTCGATCCGGTGTAATCTACTTCCTCTCCTTTGCCCCCCTTTTGGAGTTGTGCCAGCAATCCGGTTGTGCTGGCAGATCTGAGATCACCTACCAAAAGGGTTGTGTTGGCCAAAAGATGGTTATGCCAACACAGGAGCAGTTGTCATGGCAGAAAAAGCTTCTGTGAATTCCAAGCCTACTACATCTTAGAATCTGGTTTGCCTTTATAAATTATATTTGTGAAGCTGAACTAGCATCCAGCATGGTTTTGAAAGGCTTCAGAGCATAGCCTTATATATTCAGAAGAGCAGTGTGAATAAAAGTTGGTGCTCAGAGAAAGTGCAATAGTGGTGCAATAATGTGAAGTGCAATAGGCTGTGTGAAGCATAACCTCACTCAGTAATGCCTTCTTTGAAAAAATAATAATCAAAGTTTTGTAAAACCCTTGAAAGCTTTCTCTCTGATTCATATGAAATTTTCCTTCTATATTGTTTTAAAAATGGTTATGTTTTAAATAGCAACAGATGACCATCCTCCCAAGAACTGATCTCTGTAAAGATCGTGATTGGACAATAACAAAACATTCACCATAGAAATATACAATGAAGGATAACTATACTCAACAGTTTACTAAACAAAAACATCCACATGGGTAAATTTATTTTTGAACAACAAACAAAAGCTGTAATCAGTCTTTAATGAAGCGGAATGCAAAGAGATTTTGATTTAGTGTTGTTTATGCAGAATGGAAGGAGCATAAACCACTCTGTAATGCGGAAAAGAATTATAGGCTAATTGAATAAGAGCTGGCTGGATCCAAAGAGCATCTAAGTCTCTGAGATCATAAATTACAATACTGAAGAAGCTGTGGGAAGGAGAGAATACCATTACAGTTGGTTGGTAGAATGATATATGCAATTTGAATGGACTAGAGTCTTATAACTAGGGGGAGCTGATATTTATATTTGAGGATAGCAAAACATCTGCAGAAGGAAGAAGATACTCACATGAGTGAAAAGCTGAAGTTGAAAAAATAAGTTTTCAATTGGAATGACTAGCTTTGCATGATTTCCATGTGGTTTCAATTAGTCCAAAAAGTCATAGTGAAACAGTTGTATAAAAATAAAAAGCAATGGCCAGAATCTTATTTGTTACACCCATTGGTGTGACACCAGCAGCTTAACACTGAGCAGCAAATTGCTGCAAGGCAAGAAGTCAATAGAGATGGGCACGACTAGGGAAAATGACGTTTTCGAGTTGTCGTGTGTCGGAGGCAGTCCGTTTCGGCTTGTTTCCGTTTTTTGCGAAATTTCGCAAAAATTAGTAGGTTCGTTTTTCGTTTTTTCGTTTTTGTTAGTACTGGTTTGGGGGGGTAGCGGGCTCCTGGAGGGAGCTGCAGGAGTCAGCCAGAGCCACAAGTGACGGACTGGAAGACTCTTTGCACCCACTGTGTCTCATGTACTTGCATGTAGTGCAATGCAAGTAGATCTGGCTTAGGGTTAAGACGGGTTAGCGCAAGGGCTAGGGTTAGGCTAGTTATGGGTGAGGTTAGGGTGAGTATTGGGGTGCACCTCTGGGTGCCTCTCTGACCCAGTTAGAAGGACAGTGTACTGGCGTATGGGTTAGGCTTAGGCTTAGGCTTTGGGTTTGGGCTACGATTAGTGGGCTGTTTATGCCCGATTGGCACATCCCAGAAGTCTCTGTGGTCAACCTGGCCAAGTGGCCATGCGATTGGTGGAAAATTTGCATGGTCCACTCCCATGGGCGAGCCCATCATTGCAAATGTGCAGGTAAAAAAATAAAATAAAATAAAATAAAATAAAATAAAATAAAATAAAATAAAAAACAGAGACTTTTTTTTTTGCAAGAAAAACCCACTGCTGCTACTGTAAAAATTCAAGCATTTAAAATAGCTAATTTTCACATGTTTCTGTGGTGCTTTGGTGGGGTTTTGGGCAACGATTTCAAAACAAATATTATGGTCGCCATTTTGGATCCCCCGCACTGCATGGCAAATGGATGCGCCCTCCCAGCCTGGTACAGTCAGCAAAACCTGGCCATGCGATTGGTGGAATAGCTCCAAAACTTTGCATGGTCCACTCCCATGGGCGAGCCCATCATTGCGAATGCGCAGGTGTAATAAAATAAAATAAAATAAAATAAAATAAAATAAAATCAACTGAGACTTTTTTTTTTGCAAGAAAAACCCACTGCTGCTACTGTAAAAATTCAAGCATTTAAAATAGCTAATTTTCGCATGTTTCTGTGGTGCTTTGGTGGGGTTTTGGGCAACGATTTCAAAAAAAATATTGCGGTCGCCATTTTGGATCCCCCGCACTGCATGGCAAATGGATGCGCCCTCCCAGCCTGGTACCAGCAGCGCAGCAGTAGCAATAGCCAAGGAGAGGGGGGCGAGGAAAACCCCCCCCAAATAAAATACCCTTCTGACCTGGTAGGTGCCCTCAGACAGTTTTCGCCTACTTTTAGGGCCGGGAATCGTTTTTTTTTAACTTTTAAAAACTTTTTTTCTGTGCCGCTTGGCATTGCGCGATCGCCGCGATGCAAGTAACGAGCACGACAAATCAGACCAAATTGTTCGTTCGTCGGTTCGAGCTCGAATTCTGGTGGAGTAATTCCCGTTTCCGTTTCCGTAGAGTAACGGATACGAGTAACAGAAATGGAAACGGGAATACCGCTAAGTCGTGCCCATCTCTAGAAGTCAATGTAGACATATTCAGTTGTGTACCAACTGCATGGTTAGGAAATGCCTACCCAGACCCATAACTTAACTTGTGCAATGAGCCCTAAATAACAGAAACAGTTCCCCTTCTGGAAAATTATAAGGCTAGTGTTTATTGGAGAAATGCACTGAGATAAGAAAAATAATAAGAATTCTATTTTTAGCTAACTAAGAGTACAGCTTGGACAAGCAAGCTGTCATAGTTGGATCAGCTTCAAATGGCTTGCTTGTCTGGTGTGATTTGTGTCCAATAGCATTTAAAGAGATCTCTCCATGCACACACGAACACATCTTATCCCAGGACCAGAAACCACATTGCTCCTCACATCTCAGCAAGACGTAGATGGTGCTGATGTCAGAATGGGAGAGTGGGGTCGGGAGGATTGTTATCATTTCTTTAGAACACAAATCGGTCTCATTTTAGTATAATTATTGTTTATTTTATTTTTGCAAGTGACGTGGCATCCATACTCAAGCATAGGCCCACATGTTTGAAATGCATGCTTCTGTAAAGGGGTGTAGCATGTTTCTTTGTGTCTCTAAGGTGGCTGTTCCACTACACAGTGCAGATCCAGAGTGTTTGGCACAACTGGCATCTACAAAACCCATCTAATACACCTTTGTATAAGTTGACTCAGTCACTTTACCTTTCTGACAGCACTGCTGCCCCACTGTATTGCACTGTAACTCCAATGTAATTCATTCACTCATCCATTTCAGTCTTCAGACCTGAGTCTGGAATACTATGGTATTATCTAAGAAATTTCATGCATTACTTAATACATTACAGAATAAATGTTGGGTGACTTTTAGTGACTTTCATCAGCTAAAAGCAAAGGGTGAGCTTTTTCCTGTGAAGGCTTATAGTACAATAACCCCATCACAAAGACAGCAACATCTTTTGCTTTGAAATGGGAGTGTGGCATGTAACCGTTGGCCAGTATCCTAGCAAAGGCAGGTAATGTACTGTTTCTCTAGGCTCCAGTGATGTATCCAAAGAGAAGTATATTCCATCTGTAAAAAAAAAAAAAATACAAAAGTAGAACAGGTGATACCTTTAGGCTACTAGAAAAATAGCAAAAAAGTTGCTAATATTTCAAGGGCAAATACCGTCTTCCTCAGAGCTGTACCAACAAGTTATAACATGGCAAAAGATGGAGTTACAAGGAGTTATTTCTTAGATGTAAGGTCCTTGGCAAGAGGGAAAATAAGAAATAACTCCTGGCAACTCAGTACAACTCAGCATACAAACACTTCAAAACAAATACTTAGGTTCCTTTCCTTTCTCTGGCCTACTCAGTATATAATACAGTGAAGATGTTGAAGTCTGTAGTGTTCTGGTCTTCCTCATATTTTTCTTTTTTCTTTTTTGGCATCTAGCTGCTGATATGTTTAAAAGTCCTAATTCCTTTCAAGACCTCTGTTCTAAATATAAGGCCTCTTAAGTAGCACCAGAATTAACTGTGTCTCAGACCCGCTGATATCCCATTAGCTTTCAGTCCTAAACCAGGATAAAGTATGCAGGGCAATCTGACAAAAACAATACAAGGTGGGAGGTGTTTGATAGCTGCTGTGAGTTTTTAAAGGCTGTTTGGCTGTGTTCTGGAATTTCCAGAACACGGCCAAACAGCCTGAAAAACTCACAACAGCTATCAGATCCCAGCTGTGAAAGCCTTTGAGACTACATCCTTATCATACATTTTAGTGTAGAGGAAAGAAAAAGCCAGATGTTGTGCCACACTAAAGGACCCCCCCCCAATTTTTGCTAGTCTTCCTTCCTTTCCTTCCTTCCTTCCTTCCTTTTGTCTCAAGCACAGCTCATTCTATGGGAGACTAAAACCATTTTGTTCCCTTTGTTTGAAGACTATTTGCCTTCTAAATGCTCTGAATACCTATTATAAACAGTATGAATAAATTATCACAAGTGAGTGATGGAGATTATGGGTATCATACTAAGCACAAGTTAGGGAAAGATGGAGTGTATGATGAATAATTTGAAAAGGGTTTTTGGAAAGGAAATTCTAAATCTCAGAGCCAATCTTTTTCTTTCTTTCTTTCTTTCTTTCTTTCTTTCTTTCTTTCTTTCTTTCTTTCTTTCTTTCTTTCTTTCTTTCTTCTTCTTCTTCTTCTTCTTCTTCTTCTTCTTCTTCTTCTTCTTCTTCTTTTGTAAAATGCTTGAAGAGTCTCATGGCACAGTGGTTAAATTGCTCTGCTGCAGCTATAACTGTGCTCACGACCTGGGATTTGTTGGCATAGCAAAGCCTACATCCAAACATATGGCAAAAGTAATCTCAGTATGAGTCAGCAGTTTGTATATCTCTTTAAGAACTCACTATTTAAGTAATGGCTCTAGCCTCAAACTCCACTCCTCGGCCACGCCCTGACCTGCCTGATGTTGGCGTTTGTTTCCAGAGCCATAGAGAGAGTTGGAGAATTACTCCTGTTTTATTGCTATGTAAGCTTGTATTTTACTCTTTTGTATTTTTAATAAGCAAGGCAGTATATATGTGTATAGCTCCTTATATCCCCTTTTTATGAGCTTTAACACAACTGCTGTTGCCCTATTTTCTATCTTGTATATTTATCTGTACAGATATTCAATGAGTGTTTTATTATTTTCATAGATCATCCCGTCTACCCTTTCCCTTTAGAATATAGAGATAAAGTATATTTTTCATATATGTTTTGTGTCTACGACTCCTCCTTTAATCAGACTGCAGCACATAATATCAAATAATACACCAATCTCCCAGCAATCCATTAATATATCCCAACAAAATATGGTAGCAGAGGATGGTTGGGATTTTTTAAGTTTGGTGTTATTTTTGTAGGCTGCAGACTGATAAGTTGTTTTGGAGAAGACGCCGAGATTGTTTTTGGATTTTGGAGTTTTCCTTTTGAAGACGGAAGCCTTTTCTCTGCAAACATTCTTTTCATTCTTTGAACTGGAGAATGCTTTTGCATTGCTTGCCTCTGATAAGGTTGACGGACAAAAGGGAGTCAATGTTTTGAGTTGGCTGAGAGACTGTAAGACTTTCGCTGATAAAGCCTTCTCCTTTAATTCAAGTTGGTGTTTTTATTGAAGAGCTAAAAGGAATTTTTGCCATTACTTGAGGACAGCATTTAGCAGCATTTTAAGATGACTACGCCCAAAGACACAGCTTCGGAGCAGCCGCATGCTTCAAGCCAACCTCAGCTGCATGTAATGAACGGTGCTGGCGTGTTCCCAATTCCCAAGCTGAGCTACCAGAATTTCCAAATGTGGGACGCTAGATTGAGAGTTTCCCTCCAAGTACAAGACTGCTTAGCTGCTATAGAACAAGAACACATGCCTGAAAGCCAGCAAGGACAGATTCAATTTAAAATGAGAGATGCCAAAGCTTTAATGTTGCTGTACTCCTGTATAGAAGATCATGAGACACCTTTGGTTACCAAGTATAGAACAGCTAAAGGACTCTATGATGCTTTAAGGAAGAAATATTTCACTAGGTCAAGTAAAAATGTTATATTCTTAAAGGAGAAATTGTATAGCATGAGAATGAAGGAAGGAGCTAGTATTGATGCACATTTAGATGAAATGTTAAAAATTGTATCTGAGCTTCAATCTGCAGGTGCAGAAATATCTGATTCAGAGTTTAATACTTGTATATTGCTAAGCCTACCACAATCTTTTGCAAACCAAAAGGCTATGCTAGAGTGCACTGCAAAGGTGGATGTGGAATACACAATAGCTTATTTAACAGACTCTGGACTTAAAAGGGCAGTGAGTAACAATTCTGAAATGCCTGTATTAACTATGAGACCTGATTCAAGGGAAATAAGATGCTATTTGTGTTCAAGAACTGGTCATGTAGCCAAATATTGTAGATTTAAGAGCACGGAAGCTCAAACACCTAGAAATGCTCCCAAAGTGACAATGTTACCTAGTAGGAAGGGACATTTTAACAACCATAGAAATTGTAACCTATCTCATGGTAAATTCAATGCAAGGTGTGATCAAAGTTTTAATGGTAATAGAGGTACTCAAAACAAAGGTAATCAATTGTTCCAGATATCTAATGATGAAAGTGCAAATGATAAGAGACATTTCCTCATTGATAGTGGTAGTTTCATACATGTTTGCAAATACAGAGAAAGCTTTAGTGAGCTTGACACTGAGAATAGACCAAAGATATTGCAAGCAAACCAGCAGAGGTTAAATGTGCTTGGAACAGGAACAGTACCTTTAAAGGTCCTTACATCTAGAAATGAAGTTGTGAATCTCACCTTGACAAATGTAGCCTATGTTCCTGAAGCATCAAATAATTTACTAAGTACTAAAAGGATTGTGAATAATGATTATACAGTTATACTTAAAGGTGATACAGGAAAGATTATTAACAACAGGACTGGCCTCATATTAAAGGTTGAAGAAGAGGATGGATTTCATTATATCATTGATGTTAATGATAAGGAGCATACTGAACCACATCAAAGAAATCCTATATGTCAAACTAGGCAAGGCACTTGTGATCATAAAAACTGTATTTATTCCTGGCATGTAAAATTGGGACACAGAAATATGCAAAGCATTGAAAAACTGTTATTAGAATGTGGGATTAATGCTCCTAAATGTGATAAGATGAAAGAGAGATGTGAAATTTGTATAAAAGCAAAGGGAACTGCTCCTAGTTATACAGGAAAAGCTAGTCTACAGGACAAAGAATTTTTAGAAGAGGTTTATTCAGACTTAGTAGGTCCTATGCCCTTATCCGCAGGTAGAAATAGATATTTTCTTACCTTTACTGAATCCAAGAGCAAGTATAGTTACATATATATTCTTAAAAGTAAAGATGAGACTCTTGAGAAATTTAAAACTTATGTAGCTGCAATTAAGAACCGTTTTGGTCAGGCACCTTTGACATTACGTACTGATGGTGGAGGAGAGTATTGTAATGTAGAGTTTAAGAGATTCTTAGAACAAGAAGGAATAGAGCATAAAGTAACTATATCCCATTCGCCACAACAGAATGGATGTTCTGAAAAATTAAATCGTACTTTGCAAGAAATGATTAGATCTATGCTGATGCAAGCAGAATTGCCCAACACCTTGTGGGGTCAAGCAGCTGTTACTGCAACTTATTTGCATAACAGAGTCCCTAGTAGAGTAACAGGTAAAACACCTTTTGAATTATGGTTTGGAAAGAAACCTGGATTAAAACATATACGGGCTTTTGGAGCCAAAGCGTATTCCTATATCCCAAAGGAAAAGAGAGGAAAGCTGGATCGCTGAAATTGGCGTTGTTATTGGGTATCCTATTGGAGGTAAAGGGTATAAAATCTTTAACCCAGAGACGTTGGAAGTAAAATGTTGCAATGTGGTGTATATAGATGAGAGCAATTTAAAGAAACAGATGTCTCAGAGTACAGTGGCCATTGATCCCCAAAATAGAGAGGATGTTTCACAAGAAATGGTCAGTTGGTTACCTGTAGAGACTGCCAGTCAGATGGCAAGTCCACCTTCAAATGAATTTATCAGAACAGAAGGGGAAACAGGAACTGGACCATGTGAAACAGATGTAACAACCACTGTGAGACGATCTGAGAGGAGCAACAAAGGCAAACCTCCAGAGAGGTATGGTTTCTGTGAAAACCTTCAAACCATAACTGAACCAGCAAACTTTAAAGAAATCAGTAAATTACCTGCATTAGAAAGGAATAAATGGATACTTTTGTACTTGCGAGATATGTTAAATGTTTTGGACCTTGACTCAAATGGAATTGACCATAGATGAATTTTGATGCCATAATGTTTTGTATGTTAGACCTTGAGAAGGGGTGTTGGCATAGCAAGGCCTACATCCAAACATATGGCAAAAGTAATCTCAGTATGAGTCAGCAGTTTGTATATCTCTTTAAGAACTCACTATTTAAGTAATGGCTCTAGCCTCAAACTCCACTCCTCGGCCACGCCCTGACCTGCCTGATGTTGGCGTTTGTTTCCAGAGCCATAGAGAGAGTTGGAGAATTACTCCTGTTTTATTGCTATGTAAGCTTGTATTTTACTCTTTTGTATTTTTAATAAGCAAGGCAGTATATATGTGTATAGCTCCTTATATCCCCTTTTTATGAGCTTTAACACAACTGCTGTTGCCCTATTTTCTATCTTGTATATTTATCTGTACAGATATTCAATGAGTGTTTTATTATTTTCATAGATCATCCCGTCTACCCTTTCCCTTTAGAATATAGAGATAAAGTATATTTTTCATATATGTTTTGTGTCTACGACTCCTCCTTTAATCAGACTGCAGCACATAATATCAAATAATACACCAATCTCCCAGCAATCCATTAATATATCCCAACAGGATTCAATTCTAGGTAGCAGACTCAAGGTTCACTCAGCCTTCCAGCCTTCTGAGGCTGGTACAGTACCCAACCAGCTGGGGAGGCAATGTGAAGCCTGCATAAATAAAATGTAAACTGCCCAGAGAGGCTTTTAAGCACTATGAGGCAGTATATAAGCAGCACACTTTGCTTTTGTTTTCAAATCCTTTTTCCACATCATTAAACTCTCATGTTTAATTCATTGCCCTGATTAAAAATATACTAAGGGGTGCACAGTTGGTGGGGGAAATATGAACAGATAAGCCTTTGTAAAACATCATGAAGATTTTAAAAAACCAAGGGAAACTGGACTAGAATGAAGGGCAGAACAGGAACCGATGGTTGTGAGGAGTGTCTATATTTGAGTTACAGTATGTTGAACATTGCACCTGAAATTGTTCAGAAAACACTTTGAAAGAGAGTAAGAAGAGCAAATCTTCGCATTTCGGAGCGATCACGGGTGACATTACCTTTCTTTGTTGTTTCTATAGCTGCACAAGCATGCTGTTGGTCACTTTGCAGCACCCTTAGCTGGACACTCTCCTGATACATTGGATTATAACCACCTTTACCTCAAGGAGAGGATGCCTGTCCTCCAGCATCTTTGGAGAGTGTGAGTTTGAGGAATTCTGCTTTGCCACATTTGCATTTTTATTTAAGACACATCTATGTTCCTGTCAGATAAAACAATTGCCAAGATGCAAGGAACCATATCATAAACAATCTGCTTTAAAAATGGAATAAAATGAAGTTAAAATAAGAGTAAGAAACAGTAAGAGAAGGACTGGACCCTAGACGGTTTATGTCTGTCTGAGTGAGGTATTTGTTCCCATTGTGTTTATGGAAACAAAGGTTAAGCCCACATTAAACGAAGTGCAGGCTTGGTACCAGTGTCTCCAGATTCCATCATATCCCCCCATTGCTTTTTAACATCGATGTGAAGCCAGTAGGATATATTCTCTGGATGTCCTTCTTCTGGTTCTCACCAGTGCAATCACAGCATTAAGTTTTATTCTTCATATCCTCCAGGAAGTTCTAGGAGGACTCTGGAGAAAGACAGTTCTGGATGAGTGTGGACACACAATGCTTGTGGTTCTTGCTCTCTCATATCACCTTTTCTCTCTATCCCAATGGCAAATGCACACTTTTTGGATCCTTCTGTTGTGAAAGAATGGACCATCTACACACCAATTGGGAGTAACACGTTTTGGAGAACCCTGAAGTTGGAATGTCACCAAGGAAGTGGAGGTCAAATTCCAATGATAGTCCAATGAATATTGTTTCAGGATTGCTAGACTGAACTATGGAAGGGCAGGAATAATCTATACATAGAAGAAAATAAGAACATAAGAACATAAGAAGAGCCATGCTGGATGAGGCCAAAGGCCCATCTAGTCCAGCTTCCTGTATCTCACAGTGGCCCCACCAGATGCGTCTGGGAGCACATGAGACTAGATATCTGTCTCCTGATACCACTCCCCTGCATTGGGCCTTTGAAGTACCCTGGTTTTAATCCTGGAGATTACACATCCCCATCATGGTTTGTAACCTGTGATGGACCTCTCCTCCAGGAATCTGTCCAATCCTCCTTTGAAGGCATCCAGGCTAGATGCCATCACCACCTCTTGTGGCAGGGAGTTCCACAGACTAACAACACACTGGGTAAAGAAATATTTTCCTTTGTCTGTTCTCACTCTCCCAATCCTCAATTTGAGTGGATGTCCCCTAGTTCTGGTATTCTGTGAGAGGGAGAAGTGCGTCCCTCTATCCACTTTACTCATGCCCTACATTATTTTGTACGTCTCAATCATAACCCCCCTCAGGTGCCTTTTTTCCAGAAGCAATGTAGGTGAATTCAAGCTTGTAGAAACAGGCAAGCCAATGTGGCCTGAATCATTTCAACAAGGAAATAACATCTACCTTGATGCCCAGATAAAATTTGATATTGTTTGGCATAGTTATCTGATCTCGCTAGGTCTCTAGGGTAAGTGTGGGTCCTCCCACCTCTTTGTTTTGGCCTGCAGAGATAGTTCAGATTTGATTTGCTCTAAGAGCCACTTGTTCTTCTTTCTTGCTGTCCAGGGCATCTGCAAAACTCTCCTGCAGCACCATATTGCGAACAAATCAATTGTTGTCAGCTTTCTTCACTGTTCTGCTTCCATAAACTGGACACAATGATTCTAGCTTTGGTCTTCAGTTCAGTGACAAATCTGTTACATTTCATGATCTTTTCCAGTTCCTTCATTGCTGCCATTCAGAGTCTGTCTTTTGACTTTTTGCCTTCAGTCTCTGAGGTACTGTACACAAAATCTTAACAATTCCAATTGCTTCACCCAAGAAGGGTAGCAGGATAGTTACTTAGGATTTTAAAAGCCCGTTAATTGAACTAAGGGCCTTTTCACAGGACCCCTAAGATCCGCTGGCCCCTTAAATTCGGACCAAAGATCTTAGGGGTTCGTTGCTCTTCCTTCCTCCCCACCAGAGAAAGAGAGGAAAAATGCAGCTCACCTGGAGGAGCTTCCCGGAGCTCCGTTTCTCTTCCGTTTCTCTTCTGCTTGCTTTTTTTCCTCCCACCTCTTCTCTTAAAGGGGCGGGAGGCAAAAAAAAACAAAACACAAGCAGAAGCCAGGAGAGCCCCGCACTGACCAGATTAAATCCGAACCTGGGGATTTTCACCCACCTCAAGCAGGTACAAGAAAGTGCAGCTGGGTTGCGCTTAGGTGGGCGGGGTCGCACTTAATTTCCTGCAAACTCCGGAGCTGGTGGGAAAACACTTGTAAGGTCCGAAGTTTGCAGCCATTTTCTGCGGAGTTTAGGAGTCGTGTATAAAGGCCCTTAGTTGAACTCATGTCTCTGTAAACGTGCACAGGCTTGGGCTGCATGCTATATACTGTAGAAAGGCAGGGAGTTTTGCAAGACTAAGTCTTTGGCTAAGATTTTTCAATTGTTTGTTCTTTCTTGAGGAAGGCATTATTGAAAACAGTGGCATAAATCTTACTTTGCTATACAGATTTCTTTAGTGTGACACGCCAGTGGAATAAAATCACATTTAGAAGTAGAATAGGTTTTGGATTTTCTGCAGAAGTTAAAAGCAAAAGGATTATACAAAGCAAGCAAAACTTTGACATCTGTATAACTTGAATTTGCTGCAGTAGCTAGAGATAGTGATTATTTTAACCAGTGAATTGTAAGAAGCATTTGAGCAAATTAATCTCAAAATAGATTTTAATGTCTTCTGCATGGATGCAGTGAGGCATCTCCAAATTCCTTGGATAGATGTCTTTGTGAGAACAAAGACATGGTGTAATAAATGGAAGTATTTTATCAGAACTCTTCAGTTAAGTCTCCTGATACAGAAAGGAAAAATAAGCACTTAGATTACAAAAATAATGGCAAAGTGCACAGGCAGGCAAGGTAATACAAAAACAGGGAATCTGAAAAGCAGCCTGATTGAAAGAACAGACTGTGTGGCTGGCTGAAGGGCAATACTTTCTCCTGTTTGCAAGCCAAATGTTCCATTTTTATAGTCAAAAGTGACAGTTTGCTGCCATGTCCATGAAGTGTATAGATCTGACTTATACACTGTCCACTAACTTGGAATTTGAATCCCAGTAGGTGAGAGGACAGCTGATGGTTCCAAAAATACCTTCTGTCCTTTTGAAAGCAGGTGAAGACCTTTCTCTTCAGACAGTTTTTTTAAAAAATGTTTGGTTGGTCAAGGTGATTTTAACAGGGATCATTTTATTCTACGGAATGATTTTATTCAGTGATTTACTTGTTTTTAATATTGTTCTTGTTATGAGTTTTAACAGGATAGTTGTTCAATGCTTCTTAAATATTGTAATAATTTATTATATGTCTTAAAACCACCACCACCACCACCACCACCACCACCACCGGCATCGTCATCACACAGCAGACAAGATAAATACACTGGATTTTGTATTACAAATCATGACTAGTCGAATGCTTCCCAAGCGTTTAGGACTACATGATGTATCGGCAAATTATGTGAGCAGATCGCAGTAAGGTGGCCTTCTGCAGCAGACTGATGGTGACTTTGTCAACTCCAATTTCTTCTAAATACTTGCTTAGCTCTTTAGGCATTGCACCCAGCGTGCTGATTACCACTGGGACCTATTTATTATTATTATTATTATTATTATTATTATTATTATTATTATTATTATTATTATTATTATTATTATTATTATACCATGCCATCTAGCAGCACAGCCACTCTGGGCAGTTTAAACCTTGTTTGTTTTAAATGTTGTAAAGCACCTTAGATCCTTTTCGAAAAAGTCAGCACATGAATGAATGAATGAATGGCGATGCTATGTTGGCTGTTTCTCTCACACTTTTCCAGCAACAGTTAAAGACTAGAGATGGACATGAAACCCACAAAATAAGCATGCTGCATGGCTCCCAAGCTGCCACATGGCTCCATCCCTCTCCCACTAGGCTAGTTGGGCCACTTAGACTGCCAGGGTCCTTTCCCCCTGGCAGTGCTCAAATCTGGGCTTGTTTGGCCTGGCTTTGCCTGGCAGCTGACTTCCATGGTGAAGTAGTAGGGTGGGGATTCTCACTGCCCAGAAGAGAAGTTGGCTACTGGCAGAGGTGGGGCTGGGCCATCCAGGCTCCTGCGATTGGAGTGCTGCAGGAGAGGAAGGACTCCAGCAGCACGTGATCATTGGTGAGTGGCTCAGCCAGCCTGGGAGTGGGTGGGTGGAGCCACAGAGGACCTGGGGTGCTGCGCAGCATGCTTCATATGAAGTGCTTCATGGGCTTCGTGCTCAACTCAAGAAAAAACCTTTTAATTAAGATAGAGTTTGAGTAACTGACTTGGCTTGGCATGGCAGGAGGTTTTATCTTTAAATTATGCTTTTGATCTTTTACGCTTCAAGTTGTCTTGTGTTTAAATTACATTAGGAATGTTACTCTGTGCCTGAAGTCCCAAGTAGACCCAATGAATGAGTGGGGATTTGGTGAGTCATCTTTGGAGTTCCATGAATTCCACTGATTCAATGGGTCTATTTTAGCTGTGACGTACTACTGGATTTTACCAATTCAGTTTCATCTTTCCCCATTGGGAAAAAACAAGACAACAGTGTTGCAACTGGTTCCTGCAGATCATATAATTTAATTATTTTCATGCTTGATTGTGCTCTCTCTCTCTGCTATCTGAGTAATCAGCTTTATTTCCAATGGAGATATGATTTAACCAGAGCTTACGTCTGACATCATCATTAGTACTACTGCCTGCTGTTTATAAATGCATGAGCCTGGATTTCAATGCCATCATGTGTGCATTTCTCCTGCTTTAAATTGCCACCTGCCCCAATACTCTGTTAGTTCAGGGTTACTCAAATTCACTCCATTTCATTTCCCAAGCTAGCATCTTTGCCAATATCAAACAATCTGAAATGCAATCACAACCATCACTGACAGATGGTGCCTGCTCATCACGCAGCCTATTATTTTTCTGTTGGATGCCACCACCTTCTTTTTACAGACTTAAACAGGATTTGCCAATACTGGGGCATATGTACCAAAGGCATCCTTACACTTCAGTTACAAAATTGCCATCTGTCATATTGCTTTTCACAGGCTTCTCATCTTTTCTTGCCATTGCTAGCCCATTATGTCTTACAGAGTGGTTCATAAAACCAGCCCTTGCACAAGTGCATTTTCCATGCTTTTAACTTGACATGCCTGGGTGCAAAATGAGAACATACTAGAAAATTCTTCCCTCCTCTTACTTGTCATTTTCAAGTTCGATAACTGGAATTACAGCCAGATTCAATGGCATCTGAGAAAAAAAAATGTTTGACTGCCTTCACTGATTCAGACATAGCACTGAAGAGGAGAAGAAAGTTCTTTTCTTCTCTATGGACAGGAAGAAAATGTTGAATTGGGTGCATATATGGTACCAGTTTTACTTCCTGGAGAAAACAGAGCATGTACAATAGACCTTCGTATAATAAGTGGTTTGTTAACAGAAAATCCGCTTATAGGAAAAAAATTTCCAGATATAGAGGAAAATCACTTAACACAATCACCTATGGGGGCACATCTGTACAACAGAAAAACGGTCACAATTAGGGATGAATCCGCTTTCAATGCATTCTTATGGGGAATTTGTAAAAAGGAAAATTTGCTTAACAATTTCATTTGGAACAAATTAATTCCTTTATACAAGGTACCACTGTACATATAGCACAGGGCATTCCATCATGATGATTTCAGGGTGTAATTGGGATTTTCCTAAGTAACATGTAAGCATTCAGAAAAGGTTCAGTTTGAAATGGTGGACATGGAAAGAGTTCTGCTTGCAAACCCCTGCATATTGTCATGCCTCTGGAGGGAGGGACTGTCAGACAGGAGAGTGTGTTCCCCTGAAGGCTCTCCTCATGATCAGAGATTCTGAAAAACAAACACACCAGGATCCTGCTTGTGTGAAAAGGTTCCATGCGTAGCAAACACTCATGTCTAGAGATGGGCACGACCAGAAAAAATTACGTTTCGAGTTGTCGTTTATCGGGACGGGCCCGTTTTGGGTTGTTTCCGTTTGTCGCGAAATTTTTCAAAAATTTGTCATTTCCGTTTGTCGTCTGTCGTTTGTACAGTGGTTTAGGGAGCGTAACGTGTAGCTGCCGTTATACATTATGTTGGGGTTGTTAGTGTGACAGGAAACCTCGTCGGCACTTCTCTGTCTCACTAAGAACATTATGTTAGGGTGGGGGTTAGTGTGTCAAAGGAACCTCATCGGCGCTTCTCTGACTCACTAAGAAGGAAAGCATACTGGCGTACTGCCGTACAGGTTACGCTTAGGGAGGGAGGGAGTGGGTCTCTGGAGTTGAAGGCACCTCTCTGGGTGCATCACTCTGACCCACTAAGAAGGGAAGTGTACTTGCGTACGAATCTGGGTTAGGGTTGGGGTTAGGGTAAGGACTAGGCTTAGGGTAACAGTTCAGGTTAGGGTTAGGGTTAGGGTTAGGGTTAGGGTTAGGGTTGGTGGGCTTTTTATGCCCTCTCTGGCACATCCAGAAGTCTCAGCAAAACCTGGCCATGCGATTGGTGGAATGGCTCCAAAAATTTGCATGGTCCCATCCAATGGCCAGCCCATCATTGCACGTGCGCAGGTGTAAAAAAATAAAAATAAAATAAAATAAAATAAAATAAAATCAATACGACGTTTTATTGCTATAAAAAAACCACTGCTGCTACTATAAAAATTCAGGCATTTAAAATACCTAATTTTCACATGTTTCTGTGGTGCTTTGGTGGGTTTTTGGACCACGATTTCAAAAGAAAAATTGCAGTTGCCATTTTGGATCCCCCCCACCGCATGGCAAATGGAGACAACGAGGATGACCCCCCCCAGCCTGGTGCAAGCAGCCCAGGACAGGAGAGGGGGGGGAAGGCTGGGGACCCCCCCAGAAACCACCCCTCGGTAGGTGCCCTCACTGAGGCAGGCATATTTTCGCCTGCTTTTATGGCCGGGAATCGTTTGTTTGTTTTTTAACTTTTTTTCTGTGCTGCTTGGCATCGCGCGATCACCGTGATGCCATGAACGACAACGAAAAATCAGACCCAATTTTTCTTTTTCGGTTCGGGTTCGAGCTGGAGCGGAGTAATTCTCGTTACCGTTACCCGTTACGTAACAATGAGAACCGAAAATGTAAATGACAATTTCGCCTAGTCGTGCCCATGTCTACTCATGTCCTGTTCAGACTATACTTGTTGTGGGAGCAGCAATCTAGAATTTTCTCCCTATTCATGCTTTAAAGTATTTTTTTGGGGGGGAGGGGTGATGATAAGGGCTGTACTGTCTGCTTCAGTATCATGCTCTGAAAAACAAGTAGCAGAATCAGCCTCAGCAGCCCAACAATGCCACTTATTATTTGTGTCTGCTTTATTTGATGATATATTAGGGTTATATACTGGCCCATACCACTTCAAGTAGACTCTGGGCAGTTTACAGTTTTTAATTACAGTATGCAGGCTACACATTGCCCCCCCCCCACCAGCAAGCTGGGTACTCATTTTACCGACCTCAGAAGGATGGAAGGCTGAGTCAACTATGAGCCTGCTACCTGGGATTGAACCCCAGGTCATGAGCACAGTTTTACCTGTAGTACAGGCCACTGCACCACGGGGCTCCTTCATCCGGTCCTGAGGATCTGAATTCACTGAAAGAACTGAGATACGCTTTGACCATTTGTTTCTCAATCACAACCTGCAATCCTGATCTTTCCCCTTGTGCTTCATATCTGTGTGGAGGGTGGGACGACCCCTCCGTTTTAAACGTGTGATTGTGATGAAAATTGTGAAGGGTAGGGAACCAACTTATTAATCTTCACAATATCCACTTGGTAATGCTGCCACCTTTTTAAATCGTCGCCTTATGAACTGGGACAGACTCAGATGTATAACATAAAAATAATAATGAAGTTTATTGAGAAAATAAAGAAATACAATAATGTCTGAAGTTGGTATGCGTTGCCTTAAACATAGAATAGATTAATTCAACTCTTCAAGCCTCCCTGTCTTTAATAACCAGTAAACAGTAAAGCCCTCACTGCCTGACAGAACTCTTAACAGAGCTGTGCTCTCTCCCAGCACTCACTTAACTCACTTAACTCAACTCCCTTAACTGACTCTCACAGACAAGGCTCCACCCTTTTTATACCATACAATCCCCCGCCCTCCTGCTGCGATTGGCTGATGATTTACATATGTATTTCCCCTGCTTCCAGGATGTTGTCACAGAGGGTCATTGTATTTTGGGAGAAGATTGAGGCGAAGTGATAGTTGACCACGTCTGCCTTGTCTTTATCTTCTGTTAATGCTCTTCCATCTCCACTGATGAGCAGACTAGGGGCATATCTAGGGGGGCAGAAGGGTACATCTGCCACAGGTGCAGCAATCTGGGGGCACCTGGACAATTGTGGGTTCCAGAGTCTGATCCAGTTCGCCCCGCCTGCGAACACCTCAATTGTGGAGGAAAGCGGCAACAGCGCAGAGTGGAGCAAGTGAGCTGGAGGACCAGCGAGCTGGCTCCCTCTCACGAGCTGCAAGGGAGAAGTTCCCTCTTGACTTGGCTACAGCCGCTCTCCTCTCAGCCATCAACTGCATGCAGGTAGGACACACTGGCTGCAGTGGCGGTGGCAGCCCTGGTGCATGGCTCCCCCTGCACAGGAGCCAAAGGAGAGAGCGCTCAAATTCGCCTCAGGGGCTCAAGAGTGAACTGAGAGAAGATGGGTAGAGTGTGACAGGGGAGAGGTGAATGGGTGGGGGAGGATATGAGAGAGAGAGAGAGAGAGAGAGAGAGAGAGAGAGAGAGAGAGAGAGAAAGAGAGAGAGAGAGAGAGAGAGAGAAGCTCTCGAAGGGGCCGGTGGAAAACGCGGGTCTTCAGGGAAAGGTGTAAGGCGTGTGCGCTCTGCTGTGCATGTGCACACACACACACACACACACACATACATCTGCCTGCATGCGCACATGCATGCACATTCACACATGCACCCCACACTGGCAGGATTCGGGCCCCCATTGCTTGGTGGGTGTGATCTGGGGGTGGCACCAGGAAGGGTGCAAAAACGAACTTTGTCCCCAGGCGCTCCAAATCCTGGCTATGCCTCTGAGCAGAGCAACTGTTTTTTGCCTCTGTCTTTTGTTACGTTACGAACGTACCTGAAGAATCCGAAAATTGAGTCATGGCAACTGAACTTCTTTTCTTGTGAAACTGAAGCTGCTTGGATGAGCAGTGAAACATTTCGATCTCACAAGAAAAGAAGTCCAGTTGCCATGACTCAACTTTCAGATAAACTCACCTGGATGACTGAGAACCTTCATAGATACCTGAAAAATGTTTGTTGTTGTTGTTGTTGTTGTTGTTGTTGTTCTTCTTCTTCTTCTTCTTCTTCTTCTTCTTCTTCTTCTTCTTCTTCTTCTTCTTTCTTGCTAAATTCAGCTCATTCTCAGCTTTTCCTTTGCAAACAACATCCCTGCAATTCTTTGCTGTTTGTCTGTATTTCTTTGCAGCTCAGCCTTTTTTGTTTTCAGTTCCTCTCTGAGGTTTTTGTGGAACCATTTTGTTCTTTTATATTTTTTTCCATCTTTTCTTGTTGGGATTGTTTCTAGTTGTGCTTTTAGATTTTTTTCCAGAAACTTCCACCTATCTTGGACTCCTTTTCCTGCTACTATCATAGGTGAGTGGGACCTTGCCTATCATTGTTACGAGTTTATTAAAGTTACTTTTCTTAAAACCAAGTGTATATGTGCAGCGACTACACAGTGCTTTTGTTTCCTTTGAAACCAAGAACTCAAGTAGATATAGAACAGTGATGGTAAATTAGATGAGCAGGGACTTTGCCTGACTGTTGAAATGCTACATTCTTGCTTTCTCATTTCTCTCTTCCTTTTTGCATCCTTGAGTCCTTTTATTTTGAAATTTTCAAGCCTTTGTTTGATGACAATTTGATCTTGAGTGAGAGTTTCCCAGTTTACATGGTTAATGTTAATGTCCTTCAATGTTGTTTTCAGCATTTCCTTAAAACTTTTGTCTACTACACCAGTGCTCCCCAACCTTTTTATCCCCGCGGACCGGTAAATGTTAGATAATTTTTCCGTGGCCCGCTTGTTTTGTTTGGGTTGCTGTCACTGCAGACAACCCCGCTTCACACAGATAGGTTGCACAACCCCAGATCGCAACGTACTTTTTTCACACACACACACACACACACACACACACACACACACACACACACACACACACACACACACACAGGAGAGCACAACCCGCATTCTCCCTTCCCCACCCCTTTCCAACAAGTCGCCTTTCTCCCCCCCCTCCCCAGGCGAGCTCAGGGGAAAGAGATCGCTCTTTTTCGCCTTCCCAATCTAGCCTGATCCCCATCCACCAAGACACACAGACACACACACACACACACCCTGCACCTGACACGCCCGCAGACAAGATCAGCCCTGGCTCTTCTTCGTCCACCCCCACCCAGGATTTCTCCCGAAGACACCCTTCTTCTTCTTCTTCTTCTTAAGTCCTCCTTCCAGAAACAATAATGATGATGATGGGGATGCTGTCCAGAGAGGCTTTAGTCAGGCAGGCACACCACCACCACCACCACCACCACCACCCGGAAAGAAAGAAAGAAAAGAAGGAAGGGCCCCACCCCCACCCTACCCACCCCTTTCCTCGACGGGTCCTCACAGATCGCCCTTCATCTCAACGCGACTCACACACGCACACACACAAACACACACATAATCCCTGCTTCTGTGAGCAGGCTCGTCCATGAAGGCGCCTCTCCCTGCAGCTGCCTCCTTTTCACGGTTAGTAAAAAAAAAAGAGGGCGACTCTCAGCCTTTCCCCCCCCACCCTCCCTCCTTCCCTTCCTCCCTTCCTTCTCTACCCGAAGTCAGTCGAGCTTCCTCTACTCGCCCCTCCCTCCTTCCCTCTTGCCTGCCCTTAACTTCTGGCTTCCTCTTTCTTATTTTTTCCTTCCTTCGGCTTCCTAGCTCAGGGGCAGCCACTCCCCAAAGCTTCCCTTCCCCGTCCTCGGCTTTCCCCCTCCTTTTCACCTTCTTTCTCCCCACCCCACCCCACCCCCACACACCCGCCCCTGGAAGTCGCTCTCCTCCACCTCAGCCCAGCCACACGCTGAAAGGAACTACATTTCTCCCCATCTCTCCCCCTCCTCCTGGGCAGGACGGGGTCCCCGAGTCGAGTGGGGAGCGCTGGCGGGAGGCACGCAGGGGCGGGAGGGTGGGGGCTGAGAAGGGTGGATCTGACGGGTAAGGTGGAGGGGGTGGTGCCCGACCTGCCCACAGCCCCTTTTACCTGGAGGAGGAGGGGGGCGGGCCGGCCGGCCGGCCGCAGAGGCAGCAGCAGCAGTAGCAGCAACAGCAGCGCAAGGGCGGGGCTGCCCAGGTGGGCTGCGCCCGGGTGGGTGGCCTCTCGGCTTTTGGGCTCTACCGCAGTGGAAGGGGGAGGGAGGCTGCTATTAGCCCGCTCGCCCCGCCGGGGGCCCTCTCTAGGCGCTGGCGGCGGAGGACCGGGCGGCCGGGGGCTTGCGGCTCAGCGCCCACCTTCGGGCTCTCCAGCCACCTGCATGGCCGAGGAGGCTGCAGGAGCTGGAAGGCGGCCCACGAGGAGGAGGAAGGCGGTGGGGCCGCTGCTCCTGCCTGCAAGCTCGCTTTCAGCGCCACGGGCGGGGCTGGGACACCCTCCGGCGGCGGCCAGCCCAGCCTGACCTTGGGGGACCGGCGGGCGGGTGGGCAGGGAGGGCTGCGGTGCCGGGTCGAGCCCAGCCTGGGTAAAGCGCCTTCTCCTGCGGCCTGCTTGCAGCCCCGGCAGCTTTTCCGGCTGCCGCAACAGCTGCGCCCGCCTGGGCTCGGCGTCTCCTCCAATTAGCTGGGGATGGGGGGTGCGACACGCGGGGATCCGGGACGCCGCTCCCGCACGGCCTTGGGGGCAAAATAAGAAGGATGCCTCCTGACAAGGAGGATCTTTGCACCCTACCTGGTGCGTGTGCGTGGGTGCGTGTGTGTGTGTATGGGGGGGGAGACAGGATCCTCCTCGGCGGCCCGGTGCCGATTGATCCACGGACCGGCACCGGTCCGCGGCCCGGGGGTTGGGGAACACCGTACTACACCACTGAGCACCTGCAATGAATTTTGAGTTTTTTTAAAAAAATATGCTTTAATTGGAAGTTGTTTGACATCCTGAGAAAATGGCCAGCCCACTGAAGTTGTTCTTGTTCCAACATTGTGTTCCTATCTGTGTTTGCTCCAAGACTTCAGCATCAGGAACTGTGTCCTTTCATTTGTTACTGATAATTCACTGAAAACAGATTAACTGAGTGACTGAGCTTTCTTGCAAGGCATTGATAGATGGTTCAAGTCTCTGCTCCATAAGGCAGGGAAGATAAAACAACAGCTTTCTACATCTTTAACTGAATAGAAGGATCAGTTCCATACCAATATCCCCCACTGCCTGAAAAATAAGACAATTGACAACCAAGCTAAGCACTCAGGACAGAGCTAAAATTTGGATGGTGATGGTTTCATTAAGATTTACACAAACATGCAAGTCCTCACCCCCTAGTTATTCTACCTCTAAGTAGAAAATGCTGGAAAGTTGGAATTGACTTGACAGCTGAATATTCAAATGGTCTCAAACATTACTGTCTGAGGCAATATCAGATCACATGATAATGCATTCCAAGATGATGAATCTGTAATTCATAGACGCAAACCATGGCATGAAGTTAGGCTGTTACTTCACGTCCCTTTCATTGGGGTTTGCCAGCACACTCGGGTGTCAAGCCCTGCACACAGAACACACAGCAAGCCAAGTTCAGTTCTTTGCCAGGAACTTTAGTTGTAATTCAGATAAAGTAAAAAGTACAGTCCGGGTCAATCCAGAATAACTTACAGAGCCAAATGCCAAGTTCAAGGGAAACAGAGAAACGTCGTAGTCAGGAAGCCGGTCCAAGGTCAGGAAACAGAGAACGCCGTAGTCAGAAAGCTGGTCCAAGGTCAGGAAACAAAGTCAGGATAACACACAGGAACGTGGTGGCAAGGTAAGTGACGCGTTGCTCCCACAGAGGGTTCAGGGTAAACTTGCTAGCTTTATCCTAAAACAGGGAGCACACCCATATCTCTGGCAAGGCTCCTGCTAGAACTCAGGGCTTTCAGATCTAATTCTACGCCTATCATTAAAGATCCTTTCCCTAGCTCTCCTGTTAGTTCTCCTTTGAAGGATCCTGCTCCTAGCCCTTATAGGAGGAGGAGATGTGCCCTCAGCTGCGTCCTCAGACTCAGCTGCCTGCTGAGTTGAACTACAAGGCTCCTCCTGCTGCTCTCCAGCATTTAACCCTTCACATTCGGGTTCCATGACAGGCAGGGTCCTGGCATCGGGACTGGTATGAAGAAATATTACTCTATGTCCATTGCATGACAATGGGGGTTCATCCCGACCACGCTCCCTGAACTGGGATTTAAGTGGGATGAGCGATTCCCCTCCCTGGCCTCAGGAATCTGCTCGTCTTGGTTCTCGTTCCATGAGGTAAGGCTCGTCACGCAATGTGCCATTCTCCATCTAGTGGAAGGAGTGCAAAGTGCCATTCACCAGTACATTCCCTATGGAATCAGCAACACAGTGCAGAGAGATTAAAAGACAGATGCCTCGAACTTAGCTCCATAACACATTGAAGGCAAAGTTGAGGAGTTTTGAAAGATCAAAAAATGGGATGTCGGACCAAAGAAAAAACTGAGAACAAAGGCTGAGAAGTTCAGATGTTGTCACGAAACAAGGACATGCAGTAACAGTCATCACGGTACCATCAATCACGCCCGTGGGTACATGGGAACAGGGACAGTACTGGGACAAGACCACGTGACCACGAGCGACGTGATCTTGAAGCGAACATCAATTTGGAACGAGGAAGGATGTGAAGTAACCGTCTAGTTATTAACTTTTTACAGAATCATAGATTCCAGTTCAAAGCATATTGTCCTCACAAAAAGGTTTATAGTCTTGTGCAAATTCCAAAAAACTTGGATTGTTGATTTTTTGTTTAAAAAAATAGATCAGTGTCCTACCTTTTGCCATTCGTGATGGAAAGTTTCTATGCCCTTCTATGGCTCTCGGAAGTCTCGTCCATTGGCCGTGCTGACTAAGATTCCTATGTGTTGTAGTTCAGCAGTTTCTGATGGCTCAAATTTGAGAGCCACTGGTTTAAGGAAATATTATCTCATTAAGTTCATTGCACCAAATAATACACTTCAACTTGAGGTATTCATAAGTGTGTTTCTGGATTAAAACTCCCAGAATTTCCTAGATCATACTGCTTAGGGAAGTCTGGGAATGATAGTTCAAAAATTCAACCATGTAAACCTCTAGCTGAAACTACAGTTCTCTCCAAGACTGTCTTTCATTAGGAAAGCTCCGCCAGTCCTACCACCCAACAGAACAGTATGTGTGTTCAGGAAATTCTGGTTTGTTTGATTTTCCCCTTTTCTTTTTAATGACCATTTTATTTTGAATTTTGGATAGGTGTTTTCAATCAAGGTTTTCGCTGCAGTGTTTAGAACTGCCAGTTGAGTTTGCAGTCAAATGAGCTGATTTCCTCTACATTTCTTAGCACATCTTATTGACAAACACTGTTGTTAATCTCTGGTCCATCTTTGAGGAAAGTAGATGCCTGTAATAGGACAGATACTTTCAAATCTTGTTTTTAGGGGCTTGATAAAATCTGACCTTCTGATCTACTGATATAGCCAGCTTTAATAAAATAAAATAAAAATCCTCAGATGTGAGAGAGAAGCATCCCAAAGTTGCAGTTTTTCTGTGAAGAAACCATTTCTCAAGAAGATTTCAGGTTGCCCTTTCTATTAAATTGAAGATTCAGTCTTCCTGCCAGATAATCTGCAATATAAAGAAAGGTTTATTATAAGAGTACAATCAACATAATAAAACTACTATGTGTAAGAAACTTTGGAATTAAATTTGGATGCACCACCCTATAAAATCGTCAATAAATCAAATGACTCCTCTTGCCATTGAATCAGGTAGAAGTGGCAGTTTTGTTCATTTCCAAATTAGAAATGCTTTGGTGGGAAACGTAGCTCTATGTCTTGTAGTCTGCAAAAGGATAAATTCATTTCTGAGATTCATATCTATGAAAGAGTTATGGGAGGAGACATCTGTTTCCAAGAATGGAGGGAGGAGAAGGCAGAATCTTTTTACCTTACTGCACATGAAAAGGGACATAAACAGACAGAATAGCTGAAATGATGCCAAAGAGCAAGTAAGGAAAAATAATTGGAAGCTGAGTGGAGGGGGAAAAGAACTGAGATCAAAAACATGCTGTGAAGCAAACGGTACTCTTTGCTTCTGCATTCAGGGGGCAAGGCGAAAGTTCACATATATTCAGAAGTTGTCTTTTGATATGTTCTTGAAGATCTCTAAAACATACAGTGTACAACAAATACAATCAGAATACATTTATGCGCGATAACGGTTTACTAGAGAAGGAATTGTAATCAACCCCCACCTCTGGGTCAGAACAGAAGGAAGAGGCAGTGGGGCCAGTTGGCATGGGCCTACGACATTCAGCTATTCAAAGACAGCTAAGAGGTATCCTTTCACACTAAATATTAAAATCTGAAAGACGATTAAGACAGATAAAATATTAACAATTAAATGCAGATGATGGAAACCAACTCTGTGCTAAATTTAAATGACAATTCATGTTTTAAAAGCAAGGGGGTACAGGACATTTTTGATTAGATGTTTGTGTTGTTACATTAGGGACAGTGCTGATTCACTTCAGTAGCCACCATTTTGTAGATAAACATCTTGTAAAATCGTGGCTCATTTCTACGTTCCTCTCTTTCTAACAGGCAGGGGCAAATTAAGATGGCTGTGGGTCCCTAGGGCCTATGTTATTTGTTGTGTGGGATTCCCTGCTCTCCTCAACCACTTAGTCATCATCCTTTCCTTGGAAAAAAGTGCACTAGGGATATTACATGTTGACAAGACCACACTTGGGGCACATTTGGATAGAGATACACATTTAATATAACAACCTTTATTATGCACAGGACTGCATCATTAAAGAAAGACATTATATTTTTATTTTCAAGCCAGCAATCAATTTATTAGTCATGTACTTTTGCCAGGGATGTTTTCATTAAGTACTTTATGCATAGCAACAAAAACAACAAAGAACTGTCACTAAATATGTTTTCCCTCCCCTGATAACCTACGCCTGCCAATAGGTAACACTCAAAATCTGAACTGAATAGTAAATTAATAAATGCTCCTTTGCCTTTGGTTTATTTAAATGTTTTGACACATTTTCATTTACATTTGGAATGTGTAAAATTATATTGGAAACCAGTTGCTCACCAGAATTGACTGTTCCCACATGGTGAAAGCCACACAACTACTACAGCTGACATTGATTCTGTTTGCTAAATATTTGGATATTTCTGCGTATGAATTGTGATGTTAGACAAGAGGAAGGTACTTGGTGTGTGGTGATTCACATTATATTAAGATGAGTTTAATACTGGTTAATGGCTTGCTGAAATATTTAGTAGACAACCCAAGACAACAATACACCACACAGAGAAGGCCTGTGTTTTTAGAATAAATTGTATATTCACTAGCATTGACAATTTACTTGTTTATACTGTATTAAGTATTACTTGACTCTTATCATGTCTAGATTATTCAAAGGAGGGTGTAGGGGACATTTAGCATTACTTTTATGGTATATATGTTGCATTTATACCACAGAAATCATGTTTCTCACCCCGTACAAACATTGCTTAGAGACACCCGGCTAAGTTACTGTATCTTATTGCATCGCCTTGTCCACAAAATTAAGATGGTTTCCTTAATTATTTTTATTCAGATTAGTTTTGAAAAAAATTGAAAGTGGTGCAGCAAATAGAAAGCTCTCTCTAAAACAATTCAGAGGCTGCAGTGTTAGGGCTGTGGTGGTATCTGATCTGGGCTGTAGCTTGAACGTTATAGAAGCTATCTAGAATGCTGGCCCAAATTCCAAAGCACGTCCAGCACTTTGAACAGCTCCTTTAAAGTCCTGGACTAAACTCTAGAATGGATTTACCATCCCACTGACAACATTCGCTTTCACCCATCCATTGTGCTTCAGGGATCAGTAAATATCACAGATGTTTTCAGGGATGGAAGGAAAGAAAGAGACACAGCAAATCTCTGGCAAAATGTAGTTATTAGACATTGTGCCTCAAAGGCAGACTTCTTCACCCAAGCACTATAGACCAGTGTTTTTCAACCACTGTTCCGCGGCACACTAGTGTGCCGCAAGATGCCCGTGGGAAAAAGCCAGCCATCAGATTATGATTTTGGAAAACACTGGCTGGGCCCAGCCAGCCATCAGATTATGATTTTGGAAAGGGCTGGGCTGGCAAGCTAAACTCCCTAACAAGTCTTTTTGTAGAGGCCAACAACTAAACATGCCTTTGGTAGGCTTACGGAATCAACTGCAAACATTGCGTGTCATTTTCTCTATCAGTTCTCAGTTTCCAAAATTAATAGCCGCAATTTGCATAATGTGAGGCAACTCAATGGCTGTAATCCTGTTGCCAACCATTATGCTGTGTGATGCTAATGAGATAATCAGCCACTGGAACTTTTCAGATATAATACATATCCAACCCTCCCCTACAATTTATATATTCAAAATAAGCAGGAGAAGGCTTTCATACACTGCAAATATAAGCACAAGTTCCAGTCATTTCCCCTACTACCTGTTTCTTTTTCTTCATCTTCTTCCATTGCTGTCCTTGCTCCATTTTCTGTCACTTCACTTTTTTTCTCCACTGTGTCTCTGTTCCCCAAATATTCTCACTGCCTCATTTTTTTCTTCAACTCAATCTTCTTCCTCCATTCTCCTAGTCACCTAATTCTCTCTCTGGTCCACCTTCCAGCTGGCTTGTAATCCTGTCCTGCTCTCTGGGTTCTATGGGATTATCATCTGTTGGAGGAGTATTACAAATACAATGGGCCAGGCACAAAGTTGCAGACAGGGAGGGTCAAAATCCAGGGCCAGGTCAAAGAAAAGGTTGTAAAATAAAAGCATTTACAGGTTGTAAAATAAAATGCATCACCATTCCAGTGCCTTCACAAATATTCTGAAATTCCGCTATCTCAACAAACATGATAAGAGCCTGTCCTATATCATCATCTGGGAGAACAGCAGTTGCTACCTCCTCCAATCTCTCCTTCTATTTTTCAACTGCAGTTCTGAACCTGAACTCCTTCCTATGGTTTCATTGCCCACTAGGCTCAACCAAATACTTCAAAGAAGTTACAACACCATTTTCTTCTCTTGCCTGCTGAAGATTAAGGAAAGCTGGGCCAGGAGGACCTTGCTTGCTTGAGCAGTTGTCCTTTCAATCCATGGCTGTTTACTCTCTGCAGTTTTGTTCTGAAGTGGGTGGCTAAGCATTTGCTATTCGTGCCTCTCTGAACCCCTTCTTAGATAAGTGGAAGGCTGCTGAAGGGCCACAAAGAAGCTGATACCTGTACGAAGAACTCATGAGAAGTTTTGGGCGCTGGCTAAGAGAAATAAAAATAAACATGGGTAACAACAAGAAAAGGGAAAGGGTGAAGGGAGGGGTTGCATGGCCAACCGTAAGTCTTGAGAACTGTATTTCAGACCCACACAGGAGATATTAGATTAGGGGAGGCCAAAGTCTATTGAATTCAGTTGTATCCAATTTGACTTCATTTTCTTCAATACCCATGGAATTTCATGAATTTTCCCCACTTCCTCTTGTCTATTATTGCCCTCCTCCATAGGTTTTTCATTAGAGATGGGCACGACCAGGAAAAATTACGTTTCGAGTTGTCGTGTGTCGGAGCCGGCCTGTTTCGGCTCGTTTCCATTTTTGGTGAAATTTTCCAAAAATTTGTCGTTTCGTTTGTCGGTTTTTCGTCTGTCGTTAGTACTGGTTTTGGGGCGGGCGGGCTCCTGGAGGCACTTCTCTGGGGTGGGTGCCTCCTCTGGCCTGCCATGAAGGGAAAGCGGGCTCCTGGAGGCACCTCTCTGGGGTGGATGCCTCCTCTGGCCAGCTACAAAATGGCATGCATAGCCAATTGGATATGCATACCATTAAATTGCAGTTGCAGTATCAGGCAGAGGCACCTCTCTTTCAGGTGCCTCTGTGACTCACTGCCTGCGGTGCACTTGGGCTGGGGAACGAAGTGAGAGAGGACCCCTACGGGCACCCTGTGACTCACTAAGAAGGGAAGTGTACTTGCTGTAGTGCAATGCGAGTACACATTTGGCTTACTGGTTAGGGTTAGCGCAAGGGCTAGGCTTAGGGTTACGGGTAAGGTTAGGGTGAGTTACTGGGGTGCACCTCTGGGTGCCTCTCTGACCCACTAAGAAGGACAGTGTACTGGCGTATGGGTTGGGTTAGGGTTCGGGTTCGGGTTCGGGCTAGGGTTAGTGGCTTTTTATGCCCGACTGGCACATCCCAGAAGTCTCGGTCAAAACCTGGCCAAGTGGCCATGCAATTGGTGGAATGGCTCCAAAAATTTGCATGGTCCACTCCCATGGCCAGCCCATCATTGCGCAGGTGTAAAAAAATAAAAATAAAAAAAAATAAAATAAAATCAATGGAGACGTTTTGTTGCAAGAAAAACCCACTGCTGCTACTGAGAAAATTCAAGCAGTTTTAAAATAGCTATTTTCACATGTTTCTGTGGTGCGTTGGTGTGTTTTTGGACCATGCGATTTCAAAATAAATATTGCGGTCGCCCCATTTTGGGATCCCCCCCCATGGCATGGCATGGCATGGCATCGGCGAGGACGAGGATGCCCCCACCAGAGCAGCCCTCGAGAGGGGGAGGCCGAGGATGAAACCACACCTCCCTCACTCAGGCAGGCATATTTTCGCCTGCAGCCCAGGAATCGGGTTTTTAAAATTTTTAAAGGAGTTGGGGTGAGGCAGCCCAGAGAGAGAGGGGAGGCCGGGACCCCCCAGAAACCACCCCTCTGGTAGGTGCCCTCACTCAGGCAGGCATATTTTCGCCTGCTTTTTTGGCCAGGAATCGGGTTTTTTATTTTTAAAACTTTTTTTCTGTTTTTCTGTGTGGCGAGTTGGGCGTGGCAACTCGACGAGGATGCGCACTTTGCGCAGCCCAGGAGAGGAGGGGGAGGCGGGGACCCCCAGAAACCACCCTCTGGTAGGTGCCCTCACTGAGGCAGGCATATTTTCGCCTGCTCTTTTGGCGGGAATCGTTTTTTTTTTTTTTTAATTTTTAAAATGCTTGGCAGTTGGCGTGGCGACAGCCCAGGAACACTTCCTGGAGCCCAGGAGAGGAGGGAGGAGGACCCCCCCAGAAACCACCCCTCTGGTAGGTGCCCTCACTGAGGCAGGCATATTTTCGCCTGCTTTTTTGGCCGGGAATCGGGTTTTTTTAATTTTAAAACTTTTTTCCTGTGCCGCTTGGCATTGCGCGATTGCTGCGATGCCAGGAACGACAACGACAAATCAGACCCAATTTTTCTTTAGTCGGTTCGAGTTCGAGTTCTGGCAGAGTAATTGTCGTTCTTCGTTCCGTTATGTAACGGAAACGAGAAACAGAAACGGAAATGAGAATTTCGCCAAGTCATGCCCATGTCTATTTTTCATAGTTTCTGGAGAGAAAAAAACTATTCCTTATTTTTCTTCTGTTTTTATTAACAGAGAAAGAAAACTGAACCACGACCCCATTTTCACTCATAACATAGTTTGCACTTTGAACTCCTGGAGCTTATATTTTATGAAACTCTTTGGGCTTCATTTGTATTTCAGTTTCAGGTGCCCTTTAGGCCACCTCCATGACCCCCCCCCCACTGTGCTTATGATTGCTAGCCTCTCAACAGTAAGATTCACACTGTGACCAAATATCCGAGTAAGGCTGAATTGGTACTTCTACCTTCTCCTCCCTGCTGTGCTACACAAAATAATTTTCTATTGGCAAAGCCCATCCACCTTAAATAAAAACCATGATTTGTCATCAAAGAAAGCTGTGGGTGGCAAGTGATTTTTCTCTTCTTCACATAATGCTAACCTTGCAGTTAGTCAATGTGGTTTCCTACAATGGCTTCTGCTTTCCCTGCCTTCTAATTTGCATGTTGAACTATGACTTTTGCTGAAGGCTCTGAAACATTTTCATACACCTTGTGGCAAACCTTTTTTCACTAAATTGATGATTTAAAAATTGCTTAAAGAAGAGTTACACTGGAAAATAATCAGCCTATATCTCCTGTAGGACTGCTGTTGAAAATTATCTTGGGGCGCTTTTACACGACCCCTAAAATCCAAGGCAAAGGGTTCCCAGATCTGGAGTTTAAAAATGTTTTCCCACCAGCTCCGGACTTTAAAAAAAAATTAAGTATGACCACGCCCGCCTAAGCGTGCCCCAGCGGATTGTAAAGCAGTGAGTGCCGGGCTGTCCTCGCCGTCTCTTTGGTTTTTTTGCCCCCGCCCCTTTAAGAGACTGGAATGCTTCCGGGGCTGCTCTGACTGACCGGCAGACGGAGGTGAGCCTGCATTCTTTTCTCCCTTTTTTTCTCCCTCTCCTCACGCAGACAGGAACAATGGAGTGTGGAGGGGTGGGAACACAGGAAGAGCGACAAGCCCCCATGATCTCTGGTCCGAATTTATGTTGCCTCCGGGTTTTAGGGGTCGTGTAAAAGCGCCCTTGGAGTTTCACAGTAGAAACTGTGGATTCACAACCACAATTGATGCCATCTGCCTGGGTCTTTTATAATGTATTTAGGCAAATTTATGCAGCTCAAAATAATGTACCATGTTAGGGTGACTATGGATTGCTCTCAGTATTAGAAGCAGCATGTCTCTTGACACTAGTTGCTGGAACTGATAGGATTGGGAAGGCACTTCCCACAGGTGGATTTTCCCCCAGGCATATGTGGGAACAAAATTAGACCTTATTTAACACAACTCTACAACAGTTTTCCATGAGCTGGTTCAGTACTGCTCCAGCACCTCTCCAATATCTCTTTGGTTGGATATGAGTGAAACCCCTTGATTTGGTTACCAAATTCCTGAAATCACACACATACACAGAGTATTTCCATTCCATCTCTTCAGAGCTGTAGTATTCTTCTCTCAAGCAAACAAACAGTCAAAAGGTGGAGGCTACTTCTTGTTGCAGGCTCTTTCATGCTCCCATGGATCAAAGACATTTCTTCATTGATTATGTAAGATAATTATGTGTTGGTATACAGATTAGGTTTAGTGCTGAAGTTATACTTAACAATAAAGCATCTCTCCACCCCCACCCACCCCATGTGTTTGTGTGTGGATTCTAAATTGGAGTTAGGAATGTTTTAGGAATTCTATTCTCACTTCCAAAGGGGAACTATCTGATTTATATTTTCTGGACTGTGTGTGAGATAAAAAAAATAGTAAATCTTTGAAGTCTGCGTTTTTGTGAGGCAGCTGTTGGCTCAACAATCGCACCAGCATTTGTACCAAAATCTGAATTGTAGAATAAAATACATTCTTTAAAATGTACCTGATACCATAAATGCACATTTCACTGTAAGGTATGTTTAGAATATGCATTTAAATATGCCTATATATAGAACAGACACATTTATTCAGAAACAGGACTGAACAGATGTGCAGAGGAACATGTGGACTGGAAGGAGATGGGTTCAGTCTGCCATTACTTGAAAAAGAGTTGTTTCTACTGTGGATGTCTGCTTCTTCCCCGTTGCTTTTCTTACTCCAAAAGAATAACGCTTATGCTTTCCAAAATGTCGTACGGCCTAGTTTGTTAACAACATGAACTGCATAATATTCAGTCTGTGTCAGCTTTGTTTTCCAAAGTGACACTTCATTTAACATAAAAGTTCTGCCAATATTAAAACTTCATGTACCCAAAGAGCAGATCAAATAAATCACCGGTTCTCTATTTCGGAGCTATGTCACCAGCTCACTTTTGGTCCTACGTTACAGCATACATCCTAATTCTCAAGCTTGTTTTTCAGTACCACCAGCAGCGAGAGCTTACTTTCTGCAAATTCTGCAAAAAGAGGATGTCGTAATCAGAAGGGAAAAAGAAGAGCTTTCTCATCAGCACTTCTTCAAAGCACTGTTTCAGATATTTCTTTACTCAGAAGCAGTCAGGCTATAAAAAAAGGGGGATGTCCTTGGAATGAAAGCAAAGAGTAATCATCCCCAATATCCTTCTCTAAACATTTTCAGAATGTTCTTTGATCCTCACCCAAACACCATCCGATCTGATCTACTCCTCCCTAACTGTGCGTATCAGAATGATACTCCTATCCACATGACACATGTCTCCAAATGGTGTCCTGCAGTTTTGGTTCCCGACTATGCATATTTTATGGAAAAAGACAGAGCTTGGAAAATTACTTTTTTATATTCCAGCTCCCCAGAGAGCAGAGCTACTTTTGATTTCCTATGCTCCTTGAAGTGCTGTCTCAAGAAGCATAGGTTTGTACCCTATGATTCTGTTAAATCCAAAGAATTCAGTCAAAACATGTTGACGTACTACACATTTCTGTTTTCTGAGCATTGATTTCTGGGCTTCTTCTCAATGTTCTCCCCTTCCCCACCCTCTTTCTATCACACAGACACACTCCCCATTTGTTATTTTTTAAAACAATTTTGGGATGCACCCACTCCATTCTTATTCAGATAAATTCATGAGAACAGTGTGCAGACAGTAGCATTGATGATCTATAGCCAGAATTTTAGGAGGCCCACCCTCATGAAGATGACAGCCCCTCTGATTCATCTTAGGATTTGGTAGAGGATACTTCTAGAATTGCCCTGGTAGCTTACTGGGGACTGAGCTGTAATCCTGAAACATCTCTTTTGAGAAAGCAGCTCACAACACTACACCTCAAACAAATGGAGAAACACTGCTTGTATATAAGGAAGGATCTTACATGCTTTCTTTGAGTGTTGATGTTTTTTGTGGTAAACCCTGTTGTTCAACTGCCTTTTTCATTGTGGCTGAACCTTGCAGGGACATGTTTATTGAGTATTATTAATGACTCACAGAGTCCAGAAATACTTCTTCTCTTGGGTGTCACCTGCTGGAATACTCCAGTCATTCTGGCCATGCTGGATGTTGTCACTGAAAATGCAACTTTTCCATCAATTTATTTAATTAACAGTTTGTTTGATCACTGAATATAACCTGGCAGTCGAACCCCAAAGGCCCTAAGGCAACATTAAAACATTTGAAGCTATATAGGAGTTCTAAATAAATTAATGAATAAAACTCTATTTTTTATAAAATAAAGAGTATAAGTCCATGTAGAATCATTTAGATGTGTGTGTGTGTGTGTGTGTGTGTGTGTGTGTGTGTGTGTGTGTGTGTGTGTGTGAGAGAGAGAGAGAGAGAGAGAGAGAGAGAGAGAGAGAGAGATGAGAGAAAGATGAAAAAGAGCCTCAAACCATGTGCTCTATCTGACCTGTGTCCCCAATATATTAGCCATTCTTGCTTGTGGGTAGAGATGGGCATGAAATGAACTTTTTTCGTTTCCGTTATTTGTAATTCATTTTGTTATATAACAAAATGAATAATGAACATTGTGATGAAATTGGAACGAACCGAACAGAACCACAAAAATTAGGTTCATTATGTTTCATTTTTCGTTAATGGCGACGCGCAATGAAATGAGCTGTTTTAAATGTTAAAAAAATGCCCTGGACCTCCATAAAAACACAGCGAAAATTATTTATACTGTCTGATAATACCTACCAGGGGGGTTGAGGTCCTTAAAACGTTTGTTTTTGTCTTCTCCCATCGCAATGTATTTTTCTTTTCTCTTTAAGGATCACAAAATGGATGTCACCACAGCCACAAAATGGAGGCAAGCCATGTGATGGGATCATGTAAATTCTTGGACAACATCAACCAATAGCATGCCCAGGTTGCAGACTGGACAGGTCTGGCAGCCACAGAGGGCATAAAAAGCTCTGGCAGCCCCCATCCTCCTTGCAGTCTCTGGTGGGAGTTAGGGTGGGATGGCTGTCTCTGCGACTTGTTAATTTCACTTTAGGCCAGCCAGGCAGGTGTGTGTCTCTGTGTTCCAGCTGGCTGCAGCCTGGCTCTTTGGGGAGAGAAAGAAGAGATTTCTCTCTAGCTTCAGTCCTGCAGCCTCCCTGTGTGCGTGTGTGCATACATCTCGGTGAGTATCCTCCCCTGCCCAGCAGTGCAGTCACTCTGCAGCTGCCTTGCACCCTGGGCAATGCCCTGCACTGCCCTTGCAGCCTCCCTGCGTACCTAGTCTATACTGTGTTTCTGCCAGCATCAATTTTTTTAGTGTTTTCCCTCTGGTCTGGGGCATTGGGGGACGCCCTGCATGAAAATGCTTTAAAAGATCACACAAAAAGTGGGTTAAAATGAAAAATGAAAAATGAAAAAGATTTTTTTCAAAAATTTGCGAAAAACAAAAACAAACCAAAACAGACCCCCTTAACAAAAACCAAAAAAACCCAAAATAACATTTTTTCGATTCGTGCCCATCTCTACTTGTGTGGTGTGCAATGGGACTCTCTAAATAGGTCTGAGACTATCAGGACATTTGTAAATGAGAGTTAAGTCATGCATTTGGGGGCAAAATGTCCCAGATTCACATACAAGCAGATGGAATCTGAGCTAGCAGTGAATGGCCATGACACGTTGAGGGTTGAAGGGATAACTTGATGGATGTGTTGATCCAGTGACTGCATGTGCTTTGAAACAAGTGGCATGTTCAACCTAATTGAAATGGGGAATGCCTCTTGGACCTTCCAGAGAATTTCCTCTGACCTCAAACATCTTAAAATTACTACTCTGGCTTCCAGTCTGTTTAGGGCAGAAGCTAAAAACATAGGCTTCACTTTAGCTTATCTCTGCCTGATTGGATATACTCCCATAGCTTTATATTTTATGCATAAATAAATGCCTGGATGAAATTTGCTTTTGGGTATCAGTTAATATTGCATTGCTACCAGGGGTACAGTGGTAAATTTTGAAACTCAGACTGTGGCCCTGAAGATAATACAGAATGACAGCCATGCCCCATAAGAATCCCAAGGTGCAGGCATACTGTGGTATTCTGCATCAACAAATTAGTTTGAGGAATTTTCTACTCTACCAGGTGTAGGCTTTGGTAAAGCTAATGTGTCTTAACTCCCATATTACTGTAAAATATATTGCATCACATCAGGAACAGCTCACACTAAAATATGTGGTTTTGTGTATGTATGTGTGAGTGAGAACATTTTTTCCACTGTCTGCTGTAGCTGCATTGAGGATTGTAGCTAAATCAATGGGGTGGAATGGGGAGGACAGGTAATTAGGGAGGTGAATCTCATTATCACCCCCTACTTAATTTGGGACATTAATCAAAATGTCCCAAAGTTCTGACCCTGTGAGCCTCTTCTCCACTGTACTTATGATCCAGGCCATTCAGTGGAGTTCTGCTTCAGAAGTTGATCTCCACTGATCGATAAGGAAAATACTTAATACAAGTTCCAATTTATCACATGGTGTGCACTGAGCCGGCGCTTCCATTAAGGCAAACTAGGCAGTTGCCTAGGGTGCCAAAATGGAGAGAGGGCATGGGCCAGCTTGCCGCCCCCCATCACCCCCGTCACTGGTCACCGCCATCCGCCCCCCACCGCCCGCCAGCCACCGGTTGCCATCCACCCATCGCTGCCCGTCGCTGTCCGCCCCCTGTGCCCATCGCCGTCCCCCGCCATCCACCCCCACCATCCACCCCCCGCCGCCACCCTGCCACCCCGCCACCCTGCCCACTCACTGCCCCCACCTGTCCCCTGCCCCGCCCACCCCCTCCCCCCTCCCCCACCCCCACCCTAGGGCGCAAAAAAACCTAGCACCAGCCCTGGGTGTGCATAACATATGGTGCCCTGTTGTCCAATTAATGTTTCCTTTTCCTTATAAAACTATTTTTTTAAATGAGTAATTCAATTTTGTCTTAAAGAGAGAAACATGTTGTTGTAGCTGCTTAACAGAGTACTTGTTACTCAACTTCTCTGTCAAAGAGAGATAACATCTTGGAAAAATCCATCTTGCCTTCCCCTCTAATCTTCCCATTTCTTACTGCACTTGTTTCTGCATTGGAAACAAAAAAGTGTTTTGCTTATATAGCACCTCATAGCACTTAAAGCATTCTTTGGGTGTTTTATAGTTTAATTATGCTGGCTACACATTACCCCCCCAAAGCTGGGTACTTACTTTACCAGCCTCAGAAGGATGGAAGTCTGAATCAACTTGTGTTTGAACCCCCAGTCATGGGCACAATTTTGGCTGCAGTGTAGCAGTTTATTTATTTATTTATTTATTTATTTATTTATTTATTTATTTATTTATTTACCACACTGGTTTTCCCAAAGGGAGCTGGTACTTACATCTGCGCTCTTTTTTTGTAGAAAAGGGACTTCTACTTTTTGAAGTGCACTGGATTAGGAGTCAGACAGATTCACCCCTCTGCCTCAGGCAAAATACATGACGGATGCATGCCCCAATTAATGCTAATATCCTTTTTAAGTAGCTCCTCCATTATAGGAATAGGCTTTGCAGTAATACAGTGGTACCCCGACTTAAGAGCAGCTTGACTTAGGAGCAATTCATCTTAAGAGCGGAAAGCTCTTGGCGTTTCAACTACCACCTTACATATTTTAGATATGGTACCACAGTACTCTGTTTTGTTCACTCTTTATCTTACTACAGTATAGCTCATTTCCCTGTTGCTTTGAAGAACATCTGTCTTGGCTTCTATTTATTCCAGAAGTTGGAGAGAATAATTTTTATTTCTTCCACCTCTGTCATGTAAATTTGGTTTAAAGTGCCACCTTCTAGTGCATTGTGCCTCCTGAACTCTTGAATTCTTCCAACAAACACTTGGGAGCAGTGAAGATTATTTTGGTCACAGGGCACCTGATCCCCTCCAACAAAAAAAGCTGGCCAACAATCAAAGCACCTGAAAGACATATATCTCAGAGTGTGAGGCTGATGTTACTGAAGGAGAAGGTTGATTTTTAATAAATAAATAAATAATAAATAATCTATGAAAGTTCAAGCACAAATCTTTAAAATGCCCTAGTCCTTACATGCTTATTTTATTATACATGCTGCATAAACAAAGATTTCCAATAGCTTGCACTCATGTGCCTGGTATTAAGGCTGCATTCTTTTAGATGACTTTGCTTTCCTCCCAAACTCTCTTTATTTGTTCTGACATTTTAAATTAAATGTTGTATTTTTCAGCTGGCTGATAGACCTTTTATGCCATACAGTTCTTCTGTGTTTATAGCAAAATATTATGCCATTTTAATCAGATATTTTGTTTTTGTGCTTACTGCTTTAAATTAATCATTGGACAGAAGACTGGGCTTATAAATGCAAAAAAAAAAGTGAAATAATAAAAATTATTTAGTAGTAAGATGGAGAGAGAAGAAGATAGAGGCTACACTGGTACAGAGTGGTGACAAATGCATGGTGACAAATGCATAACCACAGGGTGTAGAATTTCTGAGCATATGTCCAAAGGGCAAACAATTTCAGAGCCCACTCTTCCTCAGTTCTTCCTAAAGCCATGACATTCACAAATGGTCATATGAAATGGCAATTCAATATAATGAACTGGTAGGAGAAGAATGTCGTATTTTGTTGGAGTGGTGTGCTTCAACATTTGACAGCTAAGGCTCTGGTTAGATATTATTGTATGCAGAATTACTGGACTGCCTTTCTACAGTGTGTTTATCATACTCCTACTTTGTATTTCACCATGAGTTCATACAAAATTTTGTAGTTATTACTGTTTACATATAAGTTGAGAGGAAGAAATACAAGGTCACTTTCTAAAAGTAATTTTCTGTCTTTGCTTATTGCAGTTTCTGAAAAATAACATTATCTTACAATATTAAAAAGTAACTCCTCACATTATTTTAATTCAGTCCACTGCTGCTTACTACCTTTTCCATTCCCTTCTATTACTCTTTTAGGGAAGGAGGACTTAGGACTGATAAAGGGCAAAGAAACTTGAAAAAATTATCTTCAGATAGCTCTAACATGTCTTAAAATACCCATTAGAGATGGGCACGGAACGAACATTTTTCGTTTCCGTTATTCATTAGTCGTTCCATTACGTAATGAAACGACAAATGAAAATTGTGATGAAAATGCAATGAAACGAACAGAACTACGAAAATTGTGGTAGTTACATTTCGTTTCCATTAATAGCGACGCGCAATGAAACGAGCTGTTTTAAATGTTAAAAAACGCCCTGGACATCCGTAAAAACGCAGTGATAATTATTTATATTGTCTGATGATACCTACTAGGGGGGTTGGGGTCCTTAAAAGGTGCATTTATGTCTTTTCTCAGATCGCTGTATTTTTCCCTTTAAGGGGAGTTATGGGACATCGACCCAAAATGGCTCCCAGATGCCTAATATTGATTTATTTATTGGGTATTAAAACACCCTGGACATCTGTAAAAACGCAGCAATAATGCGATAATTATTTGAAATTATTACCTACCAGGGGGTTGGGGTCCTTAAAACGTTTGTTTTTGTCTTCTCCCATCGCGATGTATTTTTCTTTTCCCTTTAAAATGGATGTCGCCACCAGCCACAAAATGGAGGCAAGCCATGTGATGGCATCATGTTCAACCAACAGCATGCCCAGGTTGCAGACCGGGCCAGTCTGGCAGCCACAAAGGACACAAAAAGCTCTGGCAGTCCCCGTCCTCCTTGCAGTCTCCGGTGGGAGTTAGGGTGGGATTGCTGTCTCTGCGACTCTAGCTTCAGTCCTGCAGCCTCCCTGTGTGTGTGGTGCATACCTCTCAGTGAGTATCCTCCCTTGCACCGCAGTGCAGTCACTCTGTGGCTGCCTTGCACCCTGGGCAATGCCCGCCGCTGCCTTTGCAGCCTCCCTGCGTACCTAGTCTATACTGTGTCTCTGCCAGCATCCATTTTTTTTAGTGTTTTCCCTCTGGTCTGGGGCATTGGGGGACACCCACGCACGGAAATGCTTTAAAAATTGTGCAAAAAGCGGGTAGAAATGACAAATGAAAAAACGAAAAACGGAAATGAAATTTGTCCAAAAATTCACGACAAACGGAAACAAACCAAAACAGACCTCTCAACGACGAACGAAAAACCGAAATGCCATTTTTTTAATTCGTGCCCATCTCTAATACCCATTAAATGAACATATGAAATCACACAGAAGATAAGCAGCACATAACCTGCCATACAACAAATACATTACCTTTAAAATGTAACTTGCTTATAACCTCATTAAAATGTAACTAATTACAGATAGCCATATTCCATGTAAATTGTAAGGGCCAAGCCCTGTTAATTTGGATTGCGAGTAGAAATACTAACAAGACTCCTTGCTGCATGTGAATAATAATATACCAAAATTTTATTCAGAAAAGAATTAGGCTACTATTCTCTTGGTAACTATTATGTTGGGGAAAGTATATATATAACCTACTAAAGATGTAATTTTTCATAGAAGAGAAGACAGTGGTCAACATGAGTCAATTCTAAATATAAATAAATATATGTTTTACATTTGCTTAATGCTTTATACAAAGGCAAGGAGACAGAATTCAACTAAAAGGTTCCTCTGTGATGAAGATGCATTAGTGGGTTTATTGGTGAAAAAGATGTACCCAGGTCTTCTCCCTGTTACAATGTGTTGTCAATTCATTTCTGATTTGCAATGACCTTATGAATGAGGGACCTCCAAAATGTTTTGTCTGCAGCTTCCTTTATGGAGTCAATCCATCTCATATTTGGTCTTCTATGGACACTTCTCCCCATGGAGTATTATTTCCTCCCTTTATGTTGTATATGTTTGTGATTTAGTCTTTCTGTCCTGGTTTGACATTTTGTATGTGTAAAAAATGTGAAAATAATAGAGGTGGCATAAAAAGTAGCCCTAAACATGAAAGTGCTTTTAAAATTGAGGTTTGACCAACAGTGCTCTATAGTCATTGGAAAACAATTAGCCAGCTCTTCTGCAGAGCAAAGTTGCTGTACCATAACATTCTGATCATCTTTATGTTGCGATATGTAAATATAGAGATGGTGTTTGCAGATTCTTCAATTTACACTCTTAATAATATACACTCTTTGCAGCTACAAGACTTTGTAGTTCTAGTTCCCTGAAGCTACTGTATTTTAGAACTCTTGTGTGATACAGCCTTATTTCTCTAAGCTTTGCAAAAATGCTTAGTTGAAACATTTTTAGCATCAAATTGGTAGCCTACAAGATATTAAGCAACAAACCTTTGGAGTTTCAGTAGGCGCAAGAATAAGTGAGTTTCCTATTAACACATTTTTCTTAGTAGGCCCATGAATCACCAGGCCCACGGAGAATTGTTTACAGATTGAGGGTAGGTATGAGCATCTGAAAGAATTCTAAATGTAAGGATCCTTTAGTCATAGAATAGTACATCTTTATTTCTGCTTCACCAGTTCCCCAAAGTATTTTGTTTTAAAACAATTCCATCCAATTTAGAGCCCATGATCTCTCTCTCTCTCTCTCTCTCTCTCTCTCTCTCTCTCTCTCTCTCTCTCTCTCTCTCTCTCACACACACACACACACACACACACACACACACACACACACACACACACACACACACACACACACACACACACACACACACACACACGTTCTTTTTGAAACTGAGAACCAAATCACAATGTTTGGAGAAGTGCATGGTGTAAAGTATAAATGGGCTTCGATCTGCCTAAGCACCAGATAATTAGATAAGGGCTTACGTTATACCTTTCCTTAGTGTTTCCCCGCCCTTCTGCGGTCCATATACTGCAGTCCCAGTTTATCACAGGACCGCAGTATATGAAAGGCAAGGTTCCCCTGGGGTAAGCTGTATAGGCCTTTTTCAGGCCTCCTGTACTTACCCCAAGGCCTGGTGCTGCCCTGAATGGGCTTCTGATGGCCTTCCAGGGCCTCCAACAGGCCCTTTCCAGTGAACTCAGATTGCTGAAAACCACTTCTGAGGCATCTGATGGCCTTCCGAGGCCTGTCAGAGGCCCCGGAAGTGCTTTCTAGCAAAACGGAAGTGACTTCGAATTGGAATGTTCTCTCTAGTGTTGATCCAGCATATGTAGCTTCCCATTGCATACACCACTTTGTACTTCAGGTGTGCTCGAGAAGGTGTCATACTGTGGCAATGTGTGAAATGTTACCTGTTTTGTTGAACAAAAGAAGGGGATTTCTTGTCTTTTTTTTCTTGTGCCCATGGGTCTTAGGGGGCATAATTCGGTTATCTGCTGAGTCCAGTTAGGGCTATTGTTTCTGCCTGTCTGTTTTGCCAGCATGTGGTGAAGAAGTGATTCCACTGAATATGGCATAATCTTATTTACTCCTCGCTGCAGTTCAGTGCTTGCCTCACAGCTAAGTGGAGAAACAAGATGCAGATGCTGGTGGGTGACATGAAAATTATATTCCTCAGGCTCTTGTTCCTGCAATCTGATTATTTGTTACCAGGCTTTGTCATATGTGCTTTTACATGTTTATCAGTGTTAATTGGTCCTCAATTACAGTAAATAGTCATGCCATTCCACCAGAGATCAATTTGACCTGGACTTCTATGAGTTAATTAACAGTGCTTAAATCTCATTGGGGGATTGTTCCATAAATAAGAGTTGAGATTTCACACACATCAGATTGTGCTTTAATTAAAATGGCTGGTCTCAAGTACCCAAGAAATGACCATGAATCTAAAGAACTGTTATTTTGTTGGAAATTCGCGCCACTGAGCTGATGGCTACATATGTCAAGCATACCTGTTTTTATAGGTAGATATTTAAAAATGGTTATATCTAGAATCTGCCTTCCATAGATGGAACAGTCCCTTCTGTCCATGGAAGGATTTTGATTTAGCATTGCATTTCTGCTTGTGGAGTAGTAGAGGAGCCTATCTTCACTGTCACTACCTGTTCTGTGTAACCCTAACCTCTGAATATTTATTGTTTGGAACTTTGAAAATAACCTGAATTAGCATACTCCAATGGGATAGCCAATGTGGATTTGTATACCTCTGTATAAGCCCCCAGGAGTTCAATAGGGACATGTCACTATATAGATTGGGGTTAGAGTTAGTTAGATAGGTGTGAGTGATGTATAGATAAATATAGGGACTAATAGGATTTAATCAAAAGTTAGATAAGGCTTATATAGTTAAACATAACTGAAGGTACCACCTTAACTGTTGAATCTACTTAACATTTATGTTACAATAAACTGTTCTTATTTATTTTAAAAAAAAAAAAAAGTGTGTGAGACTCCATGATTTTATAGAATCATAAAATCATAGAGCTGGAAGAGACCTCAAGGGCCATCCAGTCCAACCTGCTGCCATGCAGGAAATTTTAGAAATACACTCAATCCAAAATGAGATTAGCTTATTAAATGGTGGCAGCATAAATACCTGTGCATGTGACACTGGCCCTCCCAGCATCTCAATACTGCCACAAACCTTCTAGGACACTAAAAACTGAAGAAGAGGAAAAGGGTGAAGATTACACTGCTTCCCTGCTGGCTCAAAGCATCCTAAGCAGAAGTGTGCCTGCTTTTTTTTAAAAAAATACCATAGATATTAAATTGGATTTCTTATCACATTTCTCCACAAAGGTTAAATCAATAAAGTAGGTCCTGCTGCTTGTGGTCCAAGCTGTGGTGTGCCTCATTACAGCATTTCAGGATGAGGGTCGGGAGGTACATTTGCAATGAAGAACTTGTCTGTTCATTGCTGCTTCCTAGCAATTGAGCTCCCCACCCCCACCCCTTTAGATCTTTCCTTTTGAGATACAAGAAATGACTGATAAATCTCTTGCTGTTGAAAGCTTCATGCTTCTTGCTCTTCCAACAAGGAACTGTACAAGAAAGTAGATAATGGATGTCCTTAACCTGGCAAATTGATGCGCTCTGATTAAAGTTATGTGCGGAGGTTCTGCTTTGCCATTTATTACTGTTGCTGAATTCACAAAAGCAGACTTTTCTCATCAAGGATGTTTTCCCATTTCCTTTTTCTCTTCCTCAGAAGCCGCATGTTCATTTTCTGACCCCTGTAGGGTGATAAATATTTTATGGCAGATTAGCTATCTCATAGCATTTCTAATAAGTTGCTACAAAGCTAGTTTTCAGCCAGGCAATCCCCACCACCACCACACACACAAGGTATCCCATGGTTTACAAATAAAGTCACTTCATGCTAATGTCAGGCATTCCTGACTGGAATATGATGGTTAGGAAGGAGGACCAGGACCAGGAGCAACCAGTTTCAAGTAACTACTTGTAGTCCCAAGTTCTTTGGGGCCGCCTGGCACAATGACTGCAGTACCCACCATCTCTTCCATTCTACAAGACAAACCGTGATGTGATGGGGACATATGAGACATATGAGATGGGGACATTATTACCCAATAATAGCCACAACATTTATGCAGCCACAACCAGCCTCTGCAAGGTGGATGGGCTGTAGCAGCAGCAACATAATCCGCTGAAAGATATGCCTGCACGTGATTTTTATGACCCCAAATGCAAGTGCTTGAACTGGAGTGTTCTGTGGCATGGCATAAAAATGGTAGCTACTTGGCCGTTTTCCTCCTGTTATCTACATTGTTGCTACTTGAGCAATCTGCTTAGGAGAGGATGAACAGGAAGCAGTTGCATGAATGCCGTTGCATGCTTGCCCTGAGACAGAAAATGCTTGTAGCAGCTGCAATATGGATTGTTGCCAAGGGCAATGAGGAATGTAGCGTAAGAGCCCAATCATTGCTGGAAAAGAGGCATAAGTAGCAGCCTGCTGAGAGCCCATCCAGGCTTGGTTCTGCAACTAGACAGCCTGAAATGGTGAATTCAGTGCTCCCATATTCTGAGATGACTACCACCAGTCTGAAGTGTTGGCATTGCTTTCAGTGACTCTCTACCAGAGAATCTTTCAACTACAGGTGTGAGACACCTACTAGGATACCTTACTCATGATATCTGGCTTTAAGGGATCTTAAGGGTTCAAAAACTGGTAAATAGGCAGCTCTATGGAGACTAGAGATGGGCATGAAATGAAAATATAGCATTTCGTTTCTTTTTGTTTCTTTAGTAGTTTCATTTCATTTCATTAGTAACAAATTTTTAAAGTAGTTTCAGAATGAAACAAAATGAAATGATTCATTAATGGTCTCATGGGTCTTAGAAGGCACCAAAATCACAGGGTAGTTTCTTTGGACTCTTCCCTGTAAGCCCCCCAAATTTGGAAAGGTTTGGAGTTCAGGGGGCTGAGTTATTACCCTCCAAAGGAGGTCCCCCTAGGAAAAAAAGCATTTCTAATTGGGTCAGATGCTGATAAGTAGCGGCTTCCCAAGTCAATTAGAAATGATTTTCTCCTGGGGGACCACATTTTGAGTTTAATAATTCAGTGCCTTGAACCCCAAACCTCTCAAAATTTGGGGGGCTTACAGGGAAGAGTCCAAAGAAGCTCCCCTATGATTTTGGAGCTGATACATGGCTGCAATCCATATTTTTGAGTACATAATGTTTTGTTATGTTTATGTACTCAAAAATATGGATCACAGCCATGTTGTTGTTGTTCAGTCGTTCAGTTGTGTCCGACTCTTCATGACCCCATGGACCAGAGCTCGCCAGGCCTTCCTATCCTCCACTGCCTCCCGGAGTTTTGTCAAATTCATATTGGTTGCATCGATGACACCGTCCAACCATCTCATTCTCTGTCGTCCTCTTTTCCTTTTGCCTTCGATCTTTTCCAGCATCAGGGACTTTCCCAAGGAGTCCTCTCTCCTCATGAGGTGGCCAGAGTACTGGAGCCTCAGCTTCAAAATCTGTCCTTCCAGTGAACATTCGGGGTTGATTTCTTTCAGAATGGATAGGTTTGATCTCCTTGCAGTCCAGGGGACTCTCAAGACTCTCCTCCAGCACCACAGCTCAAAAGCATCAATTCTTCAGCCTTCTTTATAGTCCAGCTTTCATTTCCATACATCACTACTGGAAAAACCATAGCTTTGACTATCCTCACCTTAGTTGGCAAAGTGATTGTTCTTTAGGATGCTGCCTAGGTTTGCCATTGCTTTCCTCCCAAGAAGCAGGCAGCTTTTTATTTCATTGCTGCAGTCGCCATCTGCAGTGATCAAGGAGCCCAAGAAAATAAACTCTGGCATTGCCTCCATTTCTTCCCCTTCTATTTGCCAGGAGGTGATGGGACTGGTGGCCATGATCTTAGTTTTTTTATGTTTTGCTTCAGCCCATTTTTTTCACTCTCCTCTTTCACCCTTATTAAGAGGTTCTTTAATTCCTCCTCACTCTCTGCTATTAGAGTAGTATCATCTGCGTATCTGAGGTTGTTGATATTTCTTCCGGCAATCTTAATTCCGGCTTGTGATTCATCCAGACCTGCCTTTCTCATGATGTACTCCTCATATAAGTTAAAAAGGTAAGGTGACAGTATACAGCCTTGTCGTACTCCCTTCTGAATTTTAAACCACTCAGTTGTTCCATATCCAGTTCTGACGGTTGCTGCTTGTCCCACATATAGATTTCTTAGGAGACAGATAAGGAGGTCAGGCACTCCCATTCCTCTAAGGACTTGCCATAGTTTGTTGTGGTCTACACAGCCATGTATTGGCACCAAAATTGCAGTGTGTGCAATTTCTATTTCTATTTCTATTTAATTTGTTTTCAACATCATTTCTTATTTTTCAATCTATTGCAAGTCATGGGTCAGCTAGCCAAGTACATATAGGGTTACAATTTGCATTTTATTATTGTCATATTAAAAACAATGTATAATCCAGTTGTTAGTCCCAAGCAGAGCAGATTCCACAGCCAGGTACCTAAAAACCATGGTGTGGACATGGACTTCTAGCCAACTTCTTTTGTGAGTCTTGGCATTTTGTGTGTACAATATGTGGTTTATGGGATCCCCGAATGAATAATCTGAGTTTCCATTATTTCTTATGGAAAAATTTGCTTTGATATAAGAGTGTTTTGGTTTACACACGTTTCCAGAATGGATTATGTTTGTAAACCAAGCTATTACTATATTGGGTACATGTATATCTCTTTAACTGCTCACGTTCTCTTGTAGCTTTAATTTTGTCTTTTAATGCTGTAAGATGTCCCTCAATTCCCTGTTCTCAAACTTGAATATATAAAAGTAAAACCTCCTGAAAGGTGTGGGTAGGACTGTTCTGGGGATTGGCTGGTTGGTTTGCACTGACAAAGATGGTAGCTATCTTTAAGAATGATCCATCGCATCCCTGCAGAGTCAGTCTCTTAGAGAATGGTACTAACTTGATAAGCTCTTCTTGATAAGTAAGCTACATGGATATATTCCCTAGCAGCTCATGGACTAAACCTACAGTGGAAGTTACCCCTGTTTTTGACTCCACAAGTTGTTCATGGATAGCATTCTCTATCTAATATGAATATTATATGATACTAGAGAACAAGCCATGTTCCTCCTTTTATTAAGTAATACATAATATTTCCTCATTTAGTTCAAACTATCATTTTTGCCATTTTCATTCTAATGAAATTAAGCAAAAGTCACCTATACAAACTAATGTAAACAATAGAGATGGGTACAAAATGAAAAACAAAATGCTGTTTTGTCATTTTGTTATGTAATGAATCATTTTGTTTCAAAACAAAATGGTAAAACATGTTTCATGACAAAACAAGCCACTATTTTTGGCTTTAGAAACAGAACAATTCATCCTAGAGGCACCATATTCAGTGGGTAGCTTCCTTGGACTCTTCCCTCCAAATTTGGAGAGGTTTGGGATTGAGGAGAGGGGTTGAGGCAAATGCTGATAGGTGTTGCTTGGAAGGGTTGCTAAGCAATAAAGCAATAAAAAACCCCAGTTTCACTCTCTGAAAGACCAAGAGAAAATTTATGGCCCTGAGCCTGTGCTTCCTTCCTTTAGGGAAAGGTAAGTGAAAAGAAGAGAATTGAATCATTTCAGCACTCGCCTCAACCGTCCCTTCACATTCCTCAGCACAGAGGAGACTAAGGCTTGAGTTTAAACACCACATTTTCCCTTTTCCTCTTTTTCCATGGGGGACCCACTTTGGAGTTTAATACCTCAGCCCCCTGAACCCCAAACCTCTCCAAATTTGGAGGGCTTAGAAGAAATTTGGAGGGCTTAGAAGAAATTTTGGTACCTCTAGGAACCAGGGGAGCCATTTTATAGTGTAACAAATTATATCATTTCATTTTGTTTTGTTTCATTCTGAAAATTCTTTTAAACATTTGTTAATAACAAAATGAAACAAAACAAAACAAAAAATGAAACAATACACTATATTTTCTCTAGTACACACATATAAGATACAGTACAATGCAGTAACAATGTGCCTTCAAAACAGCAATTTTAAGTGCCTCACTCCCCCCCCATTAATACATGAATGTTAATTGTCTCCACTTATATTCTAGATGCTGAAGGTTTTTTGTATTGTGCAGTAATAGTTAAAGGGAAAAAAAGAAATGTGGGGTTTCAACTTAAGTTTAGTTGAAAAAGAAAGAAGGCTGAGCTGCCTGCTGCAAGTTTAGCCAAGTGTATAGTTTAGTCCTAAGTGTAAAACAAACTTTTCCCATTTCCCAGAAAAGAAGCATAACTGTTAACCAGGGAACCGCTGCTTTCTTAGCTCTCATCTAAAAACGTCCATTAATGTGTCTCCTCTGTGTTGCAAACAGTATCATTTAGGAAGCCTGCTTTTCTGTTGGGAATGACTAAATCTGCTTTTACAACATGCAAAGACAGTAAGTGTATGTAATGAACAGTTGACTCATCTCCTTTGTTGTACTGGTGAAGTATGCTCACTGTTCAGCTGCATGTCTAAAAATACATCAGTTGGGGGCCTTTAAGGTAACAAATGACTTTTTTCTGAGCAAAGCTGTTAACTTTCTCTTTTTTATTTGATCAGCCATAATCACAAGTCTTTTAGACTCAAAACCACCCGTGTGTGGGTATTCAAAAGGAGACCAGTTCAGAACAGGAAAGTTAATTTCATTTTGGATATTTTCTCTTTTCAAAGTATAGGGTACTCTTTTATCCATACATTCCCATTCGGACAGTTAAGAGGAGTTGACCCTACACTTCTCAGCATCAAGTCCTCACAATCACTCCTCACTTTGCAACGAGGTTTGTGCAGAGCTGAGACCTTTGATTTTCCACCCTTGTTTTTGTATCCCGCCTTCATTTCTGCTCAGTACTCTGGGAAACCCACACTCATTTATCTGTACACCATCTTGGGGAGCCACATGTAAGAATTCCTCCAGAGATGGAACCATCCTCCACCATGTCAGAACTAGAACTATAGTCTAACTATAAAACAGACATGTGAGTGATCAACGGATGGTTGACATGACCATAGAAGAAGCTGTCAGGCCAAAGGGGCATTTCCTGTAGTTCCTCCTCTGTCCTGCTCTCATTCTCTTCACCCTCTTTTTCTTTCTTCTGTTACCCCCCCTCCCGTGTCCCATCTCCGTTCTATGCTGCAGGCATGGGAGGCATTTGGGCAAGATGATGGCGGTGTCAAGCCAGTCAGTCTGGCTTGTAAACACTATGATGTAAGCTGCCTTGGGTCCTTTCAAGGAAAAAGGTGGGATAGAAACATTTTAAATAAAATAAATACAAATAATGATCTGATGAAGCAGAAAGCAACCAGATAATCTGTCTTTTCAGATAATTTGTGTTCTGTATGTCCTATGTGCCATACTAGCTGGGTTTGCTAGTTTCATTTAGATTAGGCCCATTAAATCGACTGCTGGATGGGAAGCCAAGATTTATTTATTTATTTTTATTTATTTATTTATTTATTTATTTATTTATTTATTTATTTATTTATACAATTTGTATGCCACCCACTACCCAAGGTTTCTCTATAAATCCCATTGATTCAATGGGCCTCTTCTGATTTTGACTGGTACTAGGATTCTAGCTAATGCCATTTGTCTACCATCTTTATTTGATCTGCATACATCTCGTAGCAAGAATGTCTGACCCATGGCAATATAAGATCTTATATGCTGCTCTACTGATTCCGAATTCTAGCTAAAGGGCCATTCCACCATATGCCTTAAAAATGCATAAGAAACTATAAGAAGTGGGGTGTTTCAATTTTGATTCATCTACATTTGCTTACAAATGTAATTGGTTGCAAATTGTATATGATAAATCATTTTTCATTTCTTCTTTTTGTGTTGTTTCATGGGGGAAAGCAAGCCTTTTCCTCATTTTAGTGATATGTAACTGGTTATCCTTGTTATATATTGAATAACATATCACTATAACTTTGCAAAATGGCTTATCTCATTTAGAGAAGTCTTTGTCACTATGGAAACCAGTGGGAAATCAGGGCTGAAGGCAATTTTTTCCTCCACCCAACTCAGTTAAGGTAACAAGGTGTGAATTTGTGAACAAGCCTTTGTGTAAAGACAGTACTGAGGTTTAGAATCTCAGCCTGGACTAACCCTTGATTGCCTTTAAGGGTGTCTGCTTTGGACAGGGTTGGTTCTCTCTTCCTCCTTCAACTGCAGGGCTAAAGGACCTCAAGATCTCCATTCAGCATGGTCAGGTGTATGCATAGATCCAGGAGGGAAAATGGAGTGTTATGCTACACTTGCTACTACATATTAGAAGTGACAGGTTTGCTTCTCCACTGACTTTATTTCTTGTGACTTATTCATTGAAAGGAATGTTTCATTTTCATTCTAATTTGTTTCTTTTGCGTTGACATGGAAGTTTGTCTGATCTCAAGGATATATCTGTTTTATTTTGTACATAGAGAGAGAGTGAGCTAATATTGTATTTCCCCAAAGACTTTTTCCTATATTGGCAGGGCAATGAGCCATTCTTGTTCTGGGTAATCTGTTTAGTTTTTTGAATTTCTGCTGCCTTATTCTCTAGTGCCTTCTAAAGTGACTGCTCAAATACTGTTTTGTTCATAGCACAGACTTCAATGCTTTGAAAAAGACATTTGAATGGGATGAGGAGAGTGCTCTGTGGAAACTGACTTATCACCCTTAAATACTTCAAGCCACATGGTAGAGGAGCGCTGTTGTTACCACATGGAGATAGTTTGAGGATTCAGGGATGTTGCCCTAAATTTGACCCTTCTCTACCAAACTCAGACTCTGGGATAGTAACCTGTAAAACAGTGGCACATTCCAAATCAAGCAAGCAAACAAAGGATGTGACTAGACAGTGAAGTTATTCTGGAAGAGATCAGCCTAGATAGGGTAGCTTGAAAGTACAGTCTGACACTGGCAGATCATTTCACAACAGAAACCCAACATACCTCCTAGTGACCTTAGATAGCCTGGTCCTCTCTTTCAGCCTCCATGTCCTTGCATCTTCTCTTGTCTCTTCTTCTACAGGGAGCAGGGGGAAGCCGGAATGTTTTTTAAAAAGAATTTATTGATAAATGAAACATCCCTTCATTGGCTTGTCACACTCACCAGAATGGCACAGTGGTGGACTGTGGAGAAGAAGGGTGACCTCCCGTTATCTCCTCTTTGCAGGGAGTGAGGAAAAATTGTGGTGGTGTTTTTTTTTTTCATTTCCTGATAAGAGTCATACCAGTTCATTGACATGCCACCCAAGTTACATAACAGTAGTGTGTAAAGGGGAAAAAAGAGATCAGGCAAAGTTGGAATGGTGGAGCCACCCAATAGCATAGCACTGAATTGTTGGGGGAAACATCTTCCAACACATCTTTGATTTGGTGTATATCAGAAAATAAAGTAAATCAGAATCGTTGTATTCCCGCTTTAGAAAGTAGCCCCTGCCAGTGATCCAAAAAGTTGCAAATAATGATGAATAAGCATTTGTCCTTTTCTCAGTTACCAGTCCATCATGTCTGTGGAAAACAGAATGAATCTAATTTATTTATTTAATTATTTTTAGAGTATTTTTACCCAGTCTTTCTTCTTGGAAAAGGACCCATTGTACCAAGAAGAGTGCTTTAAATGTAAGCTAAAGTGCTGTCTGATCACATCCTAATAATTCATTTGGGGGTAACCAAAATAAGCAAAAGAAGAACAAACAAACAAACAAAACTTTCCCCCCACCATGCTGCTTATATGCCCATAGTGTTTAAAACACTCCATCCATCATTTTTGTTTTGCTTCCAAGAGCTGCAACACTAAGCATGCTGGCCTCCACTGAGCTGGCTATTTATCAGCTGTTGAAAGCAAAAAGTAAGCTGCTTATATACTGCCCCATAGTGCTTAAAGCACTCACTGGGCAGTTTATAAGTAATTGTGAAGGCTACATATTGTAACCCCTGTCAAGGAACCTTCTGGGCCCTTTTCCCGAAAGGTTTCCTAAGATCACCTTTGGGTTAGTAAAATTACTTAAACCGACTGTGTACTTTTAAAATACACCAGCCAACTACCACCATTAAACCAATCCACTGGACTTAGCTCTTCCACCCCTGGGCAAAAACCAAACCAGTTGTAAAAATATTATTTTTATTTAAAAATAGGTAGTTAAAGAATTATTGAAAAACAAGTCAATTGAAAATACAGTTAATAGTCAGATCATGGCAATCAGTAAAATAAAGAAACTATCTCACTAATTCTAAGTTACACTATCCATTGTGGCCCTATCTATGCCTAGCATATTCTATCCAAACTTATGCAAGCATATTCAAGACAAAAAGCACACAGACTAATTCTTATTGTCTACTTAAAAAGCATTTTCTTTCTCAGCAATCACCCCCCCTCCTTTGTCCATCATTCAAACTTATTGTCCAATCATTGGGCTACTTTTAATGATAGTTCATGTTCTCATGCAATCATCTCACAGCGATTCCTTAATTAAAAGTTGGCACTGATGTTATGGCTTCAATCTTCGTGGATGGTACAACAAAGCTCCATCTTCCTTGTTCCCAGGAGATAAGACACCTGCGAATACTGCCTGTACAAATCATAGCAAAACATTCTCACACAGACACAGAAACTACTTCTTGCTGACTTCTGGTATTCTAGCCTGAATGAAAAGACATATTCTGAACCATATAGACTCCATCTTTAATCCTTTCTTCTTTCCCTTACACGCCCCCCCCTTATGAGCCTAAAAATCCTAAATAAGCAATTTAGCATTTTTAGCAAAACAAAACTACTAAGCTAACTAATTAAATAGCAGCAAAATACTGGAATGAGGTATACAGTGTATAATATTATCTTATGAAAAGATAAGAGGTATATGACTACATAGCAGCAATATCATGGATTATATGACTCTTGTTGAAGCAGGTTAAGGCATGTCTACTGTAAGAAATAAAGAAAGAAAACATTGTTAGTAAAATCAGAAACAACATAACATATGGCAAAGCCTAGACCATTCAGTCTAGTAGTTCTTCTTCCATGACCTCTTCAGGAGAGAGGTCAACGCCATAATGAACTCTGGAAAGGCTGTCAGCCACCTGATTCATCTTCCCAGGTATGTGGGCGGCCTCATACTGGAAATCTTGTAAGGCCAAGCTCCATCTCAACAGGCGTTGATTAGTGGACTTCATTCTGGATAGCCACTTCAGTGCTTGATGATCTGTTTGCAAAAGAAAACTACGACCCCACAAGTAAGGTCTTAACTTGTTAAAAGCCCAAACAATGGCAAGGCATTCCTTCTCTGGAGCAGAGTAGGCTCTCTCACGTTGCAGGAGCTTTTTGCTGAAAAAAGAAACAGGGTGAAGCATACCATCGTCATGTTCTTGTAACAAAACTGCTCCAATGCCGAATTCAGAAGCATCGGTCTGTAAAACAAAAGGCTTTTGAAAGTTAGGAGAAATCAGAATAGGTGCATCAATCAATTTGGCTTTAAGCTCATCAAAGGCAAGTTGACATTCCTGTGTCCATTTAACTTTGATTGGCATACGTTTCCTTGTCAACTCAGTCAAAGGTGTAGCAATTTGACTGAAGTGTGGAATAAACTTTCTGTAATAACCAACAAGGCCTAAAAATGATTGAATTTGCTTCTTATTTTGAGGGATTGGCCAATTCCTGACACTTTCCACTTTGGCTTGTAATGGTTCAATAAAACCACTGCCCACTAGATGGCCTAAGTAAACCACTTTTCCCTTCATCCATTGGCACTTGGAAGCTTTGATTGTAAGTCCAGCATCGCTGATCCTTTGAAACACAGCATCTAAATGAGACAGATGTTCTTCCAAGGAATCAGAAAAAATGACGATGTCATCTAAGTATGCATGGGCAAAAGGTAAACCTTGTAATACAATGTCCATGAGCCTCTGAAACGCACTGGCTGCGGACGATAAGCCGAAAGGCAACCTCCGGAACTCGTACACGCCTTTATGAGTTATGAACGCACTTTTTTCACGTGTCAAGGGGTCAAGTTAGATCTGCCAATATCCAGAGGACAGATCTAGTGTTGATAAGAATTTATGACTGGCGATCTTCTCAATGAGATCCTCAGCCCTAGGCATGGGATATGGACCCAGGCCCAGGCATGGGATATGCACCCAGGCTTGGTTGTAAAAATGTGCGCATACTTCTCTAGAACACTGAAAAGAGCTTGCTGGTCACACTCAGGAGTATCATACTCAAAACAAATTTCACTTAGGTCACCACCTTCCTTGAATTCTTCCAACAAGTCCAAACCATCTTCCAGATTTCTGGAGGATGTTGCTCTGCAAAGCAGCATTTGAGACTGTCTACGGACATAAGGCTTTAAACTGTTCACATGATACAAACGAGGTTTCTTTTCTTGTGATGACATCCTCACAACATAATTAACAGGCCCCAATTTTTGTTCAACCACTCCTGGTCCCAACCAATGAACTTGCAATTTGTTATGCTTGATGGGATCAAGAACCAGCACAGAATCTCCCACTTGAAATTCTCTATGGCGTGACTTAAGGTCATGATAGTATTTTTGAGTTTGTTGAGCCTTTTGCAAATGTTCAGTGGCCAAATCTCTGATTGCTTTGAGCTTAAGTTGTAAATCATAAACATACTGAGCAACAGGCATAGAACTCTCTTGTACTGCTCCCTCCCATTGGGCTTTGAGAAGCTCCAAGGGTCCCCTCAGGGATTTCCCATAGATGATTTCTGCAGGACTGAACCCTCCTAGGCTGTCATGCGGAGAAGTTCTATAGGCATAGAGAATAAAAGGCAATGCTTCCGACCAGGACCGTCCAAACTCCAAAACATGTGTTTGCAACATTCTAAGCAAAGTTTGTTGGGCTCTCTCAACCGCACCATGGGACTCCGAGTGATAACTCACGCTGAAACGTTGCCGGACCCCTGTTAACTCACATAATTTGGCCATCAATTCATTAGTAAAGCTGGTTGACCTATCTGAGATCAATAGGCTAGGTAGTCCAATCCTAGAGGTAACTTCCAGTAAAGCTCGGGCAATTTGTTTTGCACTGATTGAAGATGTAGCTACAGCCTCCACCCATTTAGAAAATGGACAAGTGAAGCACACAATATACTTTTCCCCAGTACTACTGGTTTGAAATGGGCCAAGACAATCCATTTGAAGACTACTGAGAGGCTGGGACACAATTGGGATGCATTCCATCTTTGCTTTAGTGGTATCAGTGTTGTATCCCACTTTCTGGCAATGTTCACAGCTGATACAAAAATGCTTCACACTTTTGGTTAAATTAGGCCAAAACAAATGATTACTAATTTTTGTCAGAGTTTTTCTGTAGCCAATATGACCTGAAAATGGTGATTCATGAGCCAATCTCAAAACTTCCTCCCTATAACTTTTAGGGACCACCAATTGACGTACAGGAGCCAAATTAGGATTGCCATCTACCAGTTTCTCTCTATACAACATCAGTTCATTTCCAACTCCAACCCAGCAAAATCTGGTTTGTCTTCCAGGACCCAATTGCAAGTCTCGGTCTGCTTGTTCTCTAGCTTCTTGTAAAGTTGAGTCAGACAACTGTTGCTCTCTAAACTGTTTGTCAGGTTGCAACAACGGAACAGCAGTAGCATCACACACAGTAACAGCAGAATCATCGGATTGACTTCCATCATCATCACTATCAATTATATCAGACTCAGCCACCACAGGATCGCTAGCAATTGCAGGTTCCCCAGACACAGTCTCTAAAATCTCAGCAGAAGGTAGAGCACTCACAAACCCATCAGCCCCAATACCAGAACTGGTACTTGGCTGCTCATCATCCACTACATAGTCCAGAGGATTTGGCACAGGTCTATTTGACACAACAGTAACCTGAGGCAAAGGTCGCATTTCCACATAATCTTCTTCCTCAGAATCATTTGTCCCTTGCTCAGCCTCTGCATCGGCAAAACGATCAGGGGAAATTATAACAGAACTGTAAGGAGCAACCTGGGCTTGAGGTGTGAAACTAGCAGAGTCCTCCGGCACCTTTGGTGTGGCAACAACCTTCTGATTAGGTACATCAAAGACAGAACGCTTCTGAAGCGTTTGACTACGTGTCTGCACAGCCAAAACTCTTTTGTAATTCTGAGGTTGATTTTTTCTTAGGGTAGCCACATAATCTGCATATTGCAAATCAATTCCCACCAAGAACTGAATGTCCTGCTTGGGGCTATGAACCAGAACAGTAAGTTCTCCTTCAAAATTCTTATATTTCACATGGATTTTTGCCATAGGTGCCAAATGAGTGCGTGAGCCCCCAGAATTATAAGGATGCACAGGAAAAAACTGATCCTCCAGCATTTGCTCACTAGTAACATAAGCAGAAGAAATTGATGACAAATCGGCTCCAGTGTCCATATAAGCAGGGATTTCATATTCAACACCATTGCAATTCACAGTCACAGTTTGAGAATATCTACTTTCACCCCAAAGCATCTGCGCTTTTGAAATGATAGTCTCTGGGTCAACCACCTCAGCTCCCGATTGAGATTTCTTAGATTTGCAAGCGGATGCCCCCATCATCATTATTGCTTTTCCACCAGCATTAGAAGGGTTTATGTTAGGGGTGGCAGAAGGCACGGCTCTCCCTCTTCCCACCATTCCGACAGGCTGATTTACATTCACCCCTCGCATAGCAGACACAACTGGCGCCCCCCCCCCGAATTCCTCTTCTTCAGGGCTTAAGCTACTAAAGTCCAGTTCATCATCCCCCTCTTCATTCGCTTGACTAATGATTTTCATCTTAGCTTGAAGCTTAGTAGGAGCCAAATTTTTCCCGTCTTTTGGGGGGTCTTTTGAACATGTGTGGGTGCCTTAGCTTGCTCCCCTTTCTCCACCATGCAATTTTTTCTCGTGTGGCCCCTTCCGCCGCAATTGAAACAAATAATGTCCGTTTGAGGAGTGCTAGTCGCTCTAGGCTGTCCATGAACTATACCTCCCGTCCCCGAATGCTGAAACTTCTGTGGGGTTTTTCCTTTCTGATCAAAACCTCTCATCCCCCCTTCAGTCTTTTGTGGCATTGAGGATGGCTTAGTAAATGTCTTTTGAGAAGCTGTTTGGGGTTTATTGGCCAGTCTATAGGATAACAAATTATCAGCTTCAATGGCTAAGTCCTGGGCGTTCTCAATTTTCTTCTCCAGCAGGGAGACATTTATCTCGGAGGGCAGAGATTCTCTGACTTGCTCACTAATTAAAACCTCCAGCATGTCCTCCAAATTTCTCACCCCCGCCGATTCAACCCATTTAAGCATTTCCCTTCTCACTTTCGCTTCAAACTCTGCCACACTGCTCTTGTGAGACCATTTAAGGCTTCTGACTTTGACCCTCAGTCCCTCTGTGGTGTACCCAAATCTCTGCCTAACCCGGGCCATAAAACTCTCCCAGTCAGTACCTGACATCTCCGACAAGAGATCCGATAAAGGGCCGGTGACCTGGGTTCGGAGCAACTTCGTCCAGATGGCCTTCGGAGCTTGTAAATCCTGACAAGCATACTGGAAATTTTGTAAAAATGTAAGAATGTCCCCAGAGGCTTGATACACCGGAAGAGCCTTACGATCATATTTCCTCACGTCTAACAGATCTTCCTTCCTCTTGGCCTCTTCCGCCTGGCGCTGCCGCTCTTTCTCACGCTCCTGGGCAAGCCTTTCCTCCCGGCGCCGTTCGTCTTCTCGCTGTCGTCTCAGGTTTTCCTCTTGCTTCTGGCGAAGCTTGTCTCTCCTCTCCTCCTCCTGGTATGCAATTAAGGTGGATTGGAGGTTCACCAGCTGTTGCAAAGCCTCGGCAACTGCAGTTTCTGCCGCTCGTGGTCGCCTGGGTCGAGAAGGTGCAGGCTGATCAGAAGGGCCAGGGTGTCCATCATCCTCCCTGTCCTCTGCGCCGCTTCCTTCACCACTCACGACCGAGTCTGGCCTGTGTTCATCATCATCAACCGGACGTACCGGCTGGGCCCCGGTATCTGATTCATCTGCCATTTCGGCCTCCAAAGATGAGGATGGCAAGGTACCGTCTTCTGGCCTAATAGATCCAGTTGAGGTTACTACATAAACAATTTCCCGTAGTGTGGGGCTAAAGAATTCTTCAGGCAACTCTTCAGCCATACACTAATCCCTCGCTATTTAAAAAATAATAAACGGATTGCCATGAATGAATGAATGAATGAATGAATGAATGAATGAATGAATGAATGAATGAATGTTTATTTACGGTTATTAACCAAATTGTAGTACAATTAAAATATAATGTGATAAAACAGTATAAAATAATACAATAAAACAGTATAAAATATTATGATAAAACAGTATAAAATATATTACTAGAAAATACTGAGCTTGTAAAAACGACAATTTATGGGTAAAACGCTAAATATAATTAGGAGAGCTCGAATCTCTATCAGTTATACGTCTACGTTTGATCATAGCAGCGTAACAGAATCTGGCAACACAATTTGTGATCTGAGGGGACCTGTCTGAAAGGAGTAGCTTAGCGTAGTAGTTGGTAGGTCTCCCAGGATGTTTGCAAATAATAGGATGTATAAGCTCCTTGCGTAGTTCTTGATAAAAGGAGCAGCATAAAAGGACATGGGTCACAGACTCAATTTGGCTATTATTGCAAGGACATAGCCTCTCAGGGTAAGGGATATTTTGAAATTTCCCATCCAAAAGTTTGGAAGGGAGCACATTCAATCTGGCTAGGGAAAAGGCCCGGATTATTTTTGTAGACATAGAGCTGGAGAGGTAAAAAGACATTTTGAATGCATTGTATGTAACTATGCTATTGGTGCCCGTTTGGCTCAGGTGTTCCTGGAAATCTATATCCCATATCCTACGCTTGACGGTCGCTTTGGCATTGGTGTAGCCCATCGCTATAAGGGTGTTAATAGAGAGACCTATCCGTTGCGTTTCTTTGACTACAAAAAGATTTCCAATCTGACTGGAAGGTGTCTAGGAGGGTCAGGGGAGCCAGACCGACAGGAAGAAGCATAAGTTTGAGCCAGTAATTAATCATGTGGGCTTTTACCCGTGCTCTAATGGAAACTAATCCAGTCTCCAGGCGTAGGGCTGTGTTAGGGGTGCAAGGAGGCACACCGAGGATTGATCTCAAAAATTTGGTCTGGACAGATTCAAAGGAATGTATATTTGCATATGCAAATATTGGGGAGCCATACAGCAACTGTGAAATCACCTTGCCCTTGAAGACTTGTACTGCTGAGGGAACATGTCATCCACCATTAGAAAAAAAGAATCTGTTTAAAGCTGTGGTACTTTTCTGAGCATTTGATAGTGAGTATTTTATATGGGATGTCCAGGAGCCTGTGGAGCTGAATACTATGCCCAGATATTTATAGCACGCCACCTGTTCTATAGAGTGATTATTTATTACCCATTTGTGTTTAGCCCTCCTTCTGCTGGTAACAAGTACTTTGGTCTTGGCATAATTAATAACAAGTTGTTCCTGATTACAGTATGAGGAAAAGGCTTTCAAAAATCTTCTAAGGCCAATACAAGTTAAAGATAGTAATACTGCATCATCGGCATAAAGTAGCATGGAGATAGGGCGTGAGAACAGCTTAGGGGATGGAAGTCAGATTTTGATAATTTATCCACTATGCCATTGATATAAAAATTGAACAAAGTTGGGGCTAGAATACAACCCTGTTTTACGCCATTGAACACTGGGATTAAATTAGATAAAGCTCCTGTTGAGTTGCAGAGAACTTGCAACCTGGTGTTTTGGTAAAGGCGTTGAATTAGAAGAAGGAGCCTCCTGTCTATGTTGGTTTCCTCAAACTTTGCCCAGAGTTTGCATCTTGGAATAAGGTCGAAAGCTGACTTAAAGTCAATAAAAGCCGCATACAAGGCACCTCCCTTAGGGGACGAGTATTTCTGAGCAAGATGGTGAAAAATAAGTCCCTGATCTAGTGTGGACCGTCCAGACCTAAAGCCGGCCTGCTCCTCTGCCAAGAGGTTCTCTGCTTGTAACCAGTCAGTTAGTTTATTCAAAAGGTGACTAGCATACAGCTTGCTGACTGAGCTAAGTAAACTAATTGGTCGATAGTTGGCTGGATCTCCTCTGTTTCCCCTTTTAAAGATTGGGACAATGATGGCAAGGCCCCAGTCCTCTGGAATACATCCTGTTTGGTTAATCCAGGAGAACAGGGATGCCAGTACTGGGGCCCACCAGTCGGAGTTGGACTTTAAAAGATCCGTGGTAATATAATCCATCCCTGGAGCTTTGCCTGCTTTCAATTTACAAATCAAGGTGGAAATTTCCGCAGGGGAAACTGGGGGCCAATCAGGGAGCTTTTTATTAACTACTGTTGAACTTTGAGCATGGTCAGGGTGGATGGCATAAATATTCCGAAAGTGTTCCTCCCAGGCACTTGGTAAAATGTGGGATACATGTCTAAGGGAATATTCCCTCATTCCCCTGCCACTAACTTCCAGAAGGTAGCCGAATCTTTAAGGTTGGCTGCAGCCTTCAATCTTTGCCAGGACTCTCGTTGGGCTTGAAGTTTTTTCTTTTTGATCAAGGCCTTATATTTACTCTTAAGAGTGAACCATTCAGAAGGGATTCTGACCAGGTTCTGCTCACGATACCATTTGTACTTGGCCATTAAGTCATTTTTAGCTGCCTTACACTCAAGATCAAACCATTTATTCCCTTTGGATGCTCTGGAGGGGCTGGAGATTGTGGTTTTGTGTCTTAGGTGTGGTTGTAGCTCTTGAACCAACTCATCATAGGTCTCAAGAGCTGTATAAATTGAGTCGCTTTTGAAATGATAGTCTCTGGGTCAACCACCTCAGCTCCCGATTGAGATTTCTTAGATTTGCAAGCGGATGCCCCCATCATCATTATTGCTTTTCCACCAGCATTAGAAGGGTTTATGTTAGGGGTGGCAGAAGGCACGGCTCTCCCTCTTCCCACCATTCCGACAGGCTGATTTACTCTTCAGCCATACACTAATCCCTCGCTATTTAAAAAATAATAAACGGATTGCCATGTCATGAACTATTCCTGCCAGTTTTACTTAAAAATCTCAAAGCGTGGCTTACAAAAATAACAGCAGCTGTGTCTTATTCTCCACTAAAAGCACAGCGTTTCAGCTCGGTCGCTCCCTGGCGAACCGGCCTTCACCAGTAAAACAGATTTATGCCTCTTCTGGGCTATTAAACAATTAGCCAGGCCATAAATCAATTGTAAAGCAGTTAATTGTCCCCCTCCTTAAACTGAAGGCAGGATCCACTGCTGCTTTCTCTGTCTCCGTTCCGGCTACCTTGCCGCTTGAGACTTATGAGAAAATCAAAATTTACCCAGGTGGAAGGACGTCCCAACGCCGCCAACCATGTCAAGGAACCTTCTGGGCCCTTTTCCCGAAAGGTTTCCTAAGATCACCTTTGGGTTAGTAAAATTACTTAAACCGACTGTGTACTTTTAAAATACACCAGCCAACTACCACCATTAAACCAATCCACTGGACTTAGCTCTTCCACCCCTGGGCAAAAACCAAACCAGTTGTAAAAATATTATTTTTATTTAAAAATAGGTAGTTAAAGAATTATTGAAAAACAAGTCAATTGAAAATACAGTTAATAGTCAGATCATGGCAATCAGTAAAATAAAGAAACTATCTCACTAATTCTAAGTTACACTATCCATTGTGGCCCTATCTATGCCTAGCATATTCTATTCAAACTTATGCAAGCATATTCAAGACAAAAAGCACACAGACTAATTCTTATTGTCTACTTAAAAAGCATTTTCTTTCTCAGCAATCACCCCCCCTCCTTTGTCCATCATTCAAACTTATTGTCCAATCATTGGGCTACTTTTAATGATAGTTCATGTTCTCATGCGATCATCTCACAGCGATTCCTTAATTAAAAGTTGGCACTGATGTTATGGCTTCAATCTTCGTGGATGGTACAACAAAGCTCCATCTTCCTTGTTCCCAGGAGATAAGACACCTGCGAATACTGCCTGTACAAATCATAGCAAAACATTCTCACACAGACACAGAAACTACTTCTTGCTGACTTCTGGTATTCTAGCCTGAATGAAAAGACATATTCTGAACCATATAGACTCCATCTTTAATCCTTTCTTCTTTCCCTTACAACCCCCCCCCCCGGCAAGCTGGGTACTCCTTTTACCAACTTCGGAAGTATGGAAGGCTGCGCGAATCTTGAGCTGTCTTCCTATTGAATGCCAGGTCATGAGCATAGTAATAGCTGCAGTACACCCATTTAACCACTGCACCACTAGGCATTAAAAACACACTTCATTGCTACACTGGGTACATGTTTTTTAAAAATCACAATGAACGTACAGTGGTACCTTGTATAAAGGAATTAATTCATTCCAAATGAAATTATGTTAAGCAAATTTTCCTTTATTCAAATTCCCATAGGAATGCATTGGAAACAGAGTAATCACATTTTTATATTGTATGGATTCTCCCCATGTTAAACAAATTTCCCCTATCTCCGGAACTTTTTATGTTGCACTGATTTTATGTTATACAAATTGTTTGTTATACAAGGGTCCACTGTATATACAATTTGAATACAGCCTGACTGTATCTTTGTTAGAATCTAATTGGGCATGACTCCATCCTCTCCTGTGAAAAGTAATCATGTGAATGTGGTGTATGACATTGAGTAGAACAGATGTTGGGAGGAATATGTAAAATCAGAGAAAAACCCAATCCAGAGGGTAAAGACAGTGGTATCATGATATCTTCTGGGAGTATGATGTATGGGAGAGAAAAGAGCTCGCTGGAAGTTTGGAAAAGGAGAAAAATTATGGGTAAAGTAAAAAGTTTTGATGCTAGGTGTTGGAAGATCCTGCAGAAGGTAACATGAAGAGAAGGGGTGTCTCTCCTAAAAATTGGAGGAGAATGAGGAGAGTTTTGGAGATTAGGCCAGGCTTTAACAGAGAATAGAAAAGGAGCAGAAAGAAAGAAAGTGAGGGTTTACCTGCTGTTCATTTATGCTGTGTTCTGTTCTGGGTGTCTTGGCACTGAAGAACGACTTATATATGAAAATAATAAAAATTATTATAAAGATATAAATGATAGGACTGGAGTTAGGTTAACCATGGTAGGTAAATGGTCCATCTTTAAGGTTTCAGTCGAACTCTGAAATTCTCTCCCTGGGGCTGTTTTGTTTCTCCACTTAGAGCTACTGCTGCTTAGTGAGGACCGCTTTATAAGCCTTGATTTTTATGCTGACTCTTGTAATTTTAATTATCTGCCATATTCTCTGTCTCTCGTTGAAAATCTCTATTGTTCTACTTTTATTGATATGGTTATTTTATAAGATTCCTTGGGGGTTGTTTGCCATCTTGAGAGCCATTTATAATGGTAAGACAAGATAAAAGTTATTTCTCTAAATGCAGAAAGAAATAAAACAATCAACCTCCCTTGTGGAAGAGCATAGCCCATTAAAAGAAAAAAGAAAAAGTAACATAGAAATGAATTAATTTGCTTGCTGTGGAAGAATATCACTTGCTACCTTTCATATCTTATGTCCTGATAATTGCTCTGTAAAGAACCTGGCATCCACCAGAAGAGGAACAAAAACCTAATTTTTTTGGTGATAAGGATATTTACATGTCAATAGGCTCTCTGTCACTACATTTATTGTTTATGATGCACTCTATGGACATAAACATTGCAGTAGTGTTGTCAGCAACAATGATTTTATCCTATTATATCAAGTTGCTTCCAACTTAACAACAGTCCTAAGAGGGTTTTCAAAGGGTGTGAGATGTTAAACAGAGTGGCTTGCTTTCAGTGAGTTTCCATTCAACCTGGGTCTTCTGCATTCCAGCCCAGCCCCTCTGCATCAGCTCACTGCCTTTCAATAATTTATGAACTGTTGAGTTTAAACTTTATTACGGTACTTTATTTGCAAAAAAGAGAAAGATGGGAATAAATGAAAAATGCAGCTATACTACTGGAAATAAATGCCATATATGTGCCACCGCACAAACAAAGATAATAAACCCATAATATCTTGCAATAAAATTTCTAGATCCTTCCTATATTTATTTATTTATTTATTTATTTATTTATTTATTTATTTATTTATTTATTTATTTTCTATATCATCCTTCTGACAGCAAGGTCTCTCTGGGCAGTTCACAACAACAACATCAACAATACAAGCAAAACAAAATGCAATAATAGCAAATTATCTTCATACAGCATAAACATAACAAATATTTAGAATACTATTAAAACAATTGAAAAATTAAACCAGTAAATAACTAAAATGTCAATTTAACTTGGTTTAATTTAGATTAGTTTAGTTTAGGCAGGTGGGATAAATTGTAAATAGTAAACCCTGCAGTCATAGTCTGGGCTGTGGGTATGCTTGTGTAAACATCCATGTCTTTAACACTGTTCTGGCAGGGCTTAGAGAGGAGGCCAGTCAGATGTCAGGTGGAAGATTGTACCATAGGTGTGGGGCAATAGCTGAGAAGCCCCAGTTCCATGGCTTTCCCCTATAGGCCTCTCTTGGTGTTGGTGCCCTCAAACACCTTGCCTGAGATGACCAGGTATTATGGGCAGTTCTCATTGGGAGAAGGTGCTCTGTCAGTGCTTCCTAGGTTACATCAACATCTTCTAGAGGTTGTACCTTATACCTCCAGTGAAGACCAGCTGTTTCAATGTATATTTTAGTTACTTATAACCGATATTGCCCTCATCGTTCTCTTGGTGATCCTTCAAAGTATTTGCTAGAAAAATTCAAGGGGATCAAAAGTCTTTTATTAACTGGACATCACTAAGTTACAGTAAATCTTTCTCCGATCCATTGCAACTTCAAAATCAACTACTTCCCCACCCTCATCTGAAATGTTATTGGTGGCGGTTTTGTGTGTGTGTGATCTTGTAAACCTTTATTTTCATTCTAATAGATTTGCTGAACAAAGTTGCAATTCTGCTCCTGCCGTGTACTGTTCCAAAAAAAGAAAATAAAAGGGTAAAAATTAAACTTGCCAGGGACATGTCAATTCCAAATTCCACTTAATTTTGGACCTTTATTTCTGCCAGTTTCTAGAGAAAAATATGCGGTAATCACACATGCCTGAAATTCCTTTGCTCATGTTTTTGGAATCCTGATGTATGTGTAAAGCTCGCTGCTCTGAATGTGCCTTGTTTGGAGTTGCAGAACCATGTAGCTGCTTAATCAGTGTGTCATCAAATGAACGCAGGCTAATCTCGTAGATCTTGGTTGCTTCAAGACAGAGCATAATGTAATCTGTATTAATGAATATATATATATGTTTTCGTAGATTTTCACGGGTATAGGTATGCATGTTAGGGTGGATTCGGGTTTCTTCCCGTGTAGAAATCTGGTTGTTTTGGCGACGTTTCGACGAGGTCTCACTCGTCATCTTCAGGCTGGTGTTCTGGCTTCTTTCTTCTTGAAACAAAGCGTGATCTCAGTTGAAGTCCTTCTATAAATACTGCTGGGGGGGTGTGGTTTGCTTGCTCTGTTGCTGATTGTAGGTTCGTTTGTTCTTTTGTGATCTGCTGTGTGGCTGAGGCGATCGTTAAGGGATTAACTGCTGGTGGGTTAGATGGCTGTTTAGAGACATCCTGTGTGGGTGAGGTGCTGGATGTGTGTCTATCAGCCTTTTGTTTCTTAACGACCTTGGTGATGGTCGTTTTGGACCTGGTGTCAGTCTTTGTGACAGAGGCTCGTCTGTTGACCAGGGCTAGTTTCCAGATGTCAGGCAAGCGGGAGGTATCATCACGTTTATTCATGTTGTTTGGGTGTTTCTCTATTTCAATGGCTTCCATGATTATTCGACTGTTGAAGTGTTCAGTTTTGGAGATGAGTTTGGTTCTTTCAAAATCAATTTCATGACCTGTTGTTTTTATGTGCTGGAAGAGAGAGGAAGATTTTTCTTCTTTTTTGACTGCGTTCTTGTGTTCTGCGATGCGTGCGCTTATTCTCCTGTTTGTCTGTCCGATGTATGTGGCTGGGCAGACTTTGCATGGTATTTCGTAGACTCCTTGGTTTTCTAGCTCAATCTTGTCTTTGGGGTTTCTTAAAATGTTGGCTATTTTTTGGTCGGTGCAAAAGGCTGTCTTGATATTGTGTTTGTGGAGAATTTTGCTGATTTTGTCTGTGGTGCCTTTGATGTAAGGGAGGAGGGCAGTGCCGTTGTTCTCTTCTGTTTCTTGGTTCTTGGTTCAAGAACCAAGAACCAAGAACCAAGAACCAAGTTCAAGAACCAAGAAACAGAAGAGAACAACGGCACTGCCCTCCTCCCTTACATCAAAGGCACCACAGACCTCGTCGAAACGTCGCCAAAACAACCAGATTTCTACACGGGAAGAAACCCGAATCCACCTAACATGCATATATATATATATATATATATGTTTTCAGAGATTTTCACGGGTATAGGTATGCATGTTAGGGTGGATTCGGGTTTCTTCCCGTGTAGAAAGCCAAAACAACCAGATTTCTACACGGAAGAAACCCGAATCCACCTAACATGCATATATATATATATATATATATATATATATATATATATATATATATATATATATATATATATATATATATATATATATATATATATATATATATATATATATATATATATATATATATATATATATATAGATATATAGATATATATATTCTTTTTAGTATTTGCTAGTAGTTTTTAATGGTACTTGGATGTTTGATGTGCATTTGTTAGGTTTTGATGTTTATTTTCACTGGGGATTGTTTTGTGATTGTATTGTTTGGTCGCCTGGGGCGACATTTTTGTACACCGCCAAGCGTTCCCTCTGGGGAAATTGGGCGGTTTATAAGTCCAAGAATAAATAAATAAATAAAATAAAATATTAATGAAAAAGAAAAGGCCTGCACCACAGTAACATTTTATTTATTTATTTATTTATTTATTCAACTTATATGCCGCCCACTACCCAAAGGTCTCTGGGCGGCTTACAATCAAAGAATTAAAACTTTAACACACTGTTCTCTGTTGATAAAATCTATTCCTACCCATTCATTATGCTAAACCACAAGGTTAGTACTGGTACAGTTACAATTACACTAAAGGGAGTTTGCATGGCCATTTGTATTTTATCCCGAGGGTACAATGTTATTTACAGAATAGTGTATGAGTGCCATTTGAGTGAGCTGCTCACTCACAATAGAAGAAAAACAACTCCCTGGTACTGCACAACATTTAAAAACAAGGGTGAGGTAATATTTTACAGGACCACTAAAATATTAAAACCAGGGAAATTTCACCTTCAACAGGACCCAAAACAAGGCAACTGCTGAGTCTTGCTGCATTTAGGTCTCAAATACATTCCCTTCAGTCCTCAAATAAATAAATAAATTAAAAGAAGTTTACTGAAGGAAGAGTAATCTGTGTCAATCTGTTAGAGCAACAGAGAAACCAGAAGTCTTCTAGAACCTTTAACACTAATTTGTTTTGTATTTTTCATAAGTCTTTTTGCGTCCAACCATCTATTTTCACATGCTTTAACACATGAAAGTTTATGAAAAATAAAAAACTAGTTAGTTTCTGGTTTTATTGAAGGAAACTTTCTGGTGCCTCAAGAAGTTACCTTTTTTCTTCCAGAAGCTTCCTTCAGAGCTTGGCATGGGATGTAATACATTAATTTTAGGCAACAGCACAGCCTTCATGCTGTTCTGTAGAGATGAATCAGTTCACTGGTTTGAAGCACTTGGGGGTGGTGGTCAAAGGCATGGTGTTTGAATCCCCACTGCACCTCTCAAGAATGTGTCACCCAAGACCACACAGAGTATGTGCGGCTGATGAGCTTACACACTCCATCTTCTTGAAGATACCATCAGAAGGAAGGACTGATAAATGGGAGGGCCATCATAAGTTTGAATTGGCTTGATGCCACCAATGATGATGATAATCTCTAAATATTGCTAATGCATCAGTTAGGAATCAATAATTTGTTTATTATCCATAAACTAGTAATGGACCGTGGCCAAAGAGCATCTTTAGTTTCCTCTTACTTTCCTCAGCATTTGTTTCATCCACGCTGTTTGTACTACTTCCCATGAATCAATTGGCTGAGTTTCTCCGAGGTCAGGGTGGACCATGTGTTAGTCTGGAGCCAATAAGAAATCATGTGAGATGTGACCCTTGCCGGCACTATACAGCCTAATCCAACTACCATTGAAACCGTTCCAGTTGTCATTCCCCTTTCAGCCATTGACCTTTTCCCAACTTACAGGAAACAAGCAAATTGTTGATTCTTAATCTATTTTTATTATGAAGTGAGCTTTTAAAATGGCATCTTGCAGACACAAGGTTTTGAAGCCTTTATCAGAAACAAACACATATGGATTATATATAGGGCTACTAAGCCTGCTGTTAACTGCCTAGTTAATGATAAATTAAACACCCTCCATTACTGATTTAATTATAGATGAGGCAACCTTTTTTTCCCCATTGCAGTGACCTCGCTGGATGAGACATCTGGACTGATGTTTACACAGATGATTCTATTTGGGCATGTTGCATGGCAGCACATTTTGAGAAGGAATTACAGTTAGAAGAAAAAGGGAAGGGAGCTTGTGAAGACAGCTGGGTACTACATAATTCATCTAGAAGAGGATATGTGTTCCTTGTTTTGGAAGATGGTGAAATGTTAGACGAGTTGTCAACACTCTGCTGCACATTGGAATTTGGAAAAGTTTGAAAGTGGCCTTAGAGGTGGTGCTTCACCTCATAAATCAGGAACAAGTCTTAAGGAGTTCCCAAGCTTCATGAAAATAACCTTGTTATTTCAGTCTCTGTGCACCTCCAATAGACAAGAGTCAGAAGAAAAACAGAAGAGAAGACACAGAAAGATTTTTAAAGTGAACTTGGCATTTAAAACAAAAATCCTGTTGTCTGCACTTAAATCTGCAACAGTGGCCTTTCCTTTATCAGTTTTTTTTTTAAATCTCAAGTAGCTATGCCTTCAGCAGTATAGTGGAGGGAAGTCTGTCAGGGTTAAACCCAAAGGACTTTCTGATTATCAGGGACTATGCACATCCAATCTCGCCTGATTTCAGAAGCTAAGCAGGATTGGCCCTGGTTAGTACTTCGATGGGAGACCACCAGGAAATACCAGGTGCTGTAGGCGCCTGGAGTAGGAACTGGCAAACCACTCCAGTGTAGGGGAAGCCAGCCCCCCTTAAGAGTGCGTTTCGAAAGAATGGGAGTCCGGAGACTGATATCTGGTGCAGAAGATAGAGGCAGTTCCTCTGTGCGCACCCCCATGGCAAATTATTTTATTAAGAACAAAGTAGGTCAGTTAATGTGTTGTATGGAGCCACATTTAGCTGATATAATTGGCTGAGACAGATATAAGCAGAACAATACCACTGTGTAAGCCTAGAGCATGCACAGAGTAAAGTATGACATAAACACCTTGGCATGGCCTTGGCATGGCAAGCCTTGCTGATAATGGTAGCTGCAAACTAGCTATGAAACGATTAACCTGTTAACTCCTGTTCTCCCACACTCCAGTATTCCTGCCAAGAAAACTCCATGGTCATGGGGTCACGAAGAGTTGGTCACGACTGTAATGACACAACACACATGATAACACACCTCCATTGCCTTCAAGCTTCCCTGCTGCCTCTTAGCTGAGCTGCAGTCCTCAAAGTGGTGGACTACAGAAGGGAAATAGAACAGTGGATTCTTGCAAGCTATCACAGCTGCAATGCAAAATGTTTGACTGTGTGGTTTGGTCTTGAGTACATTATTAATGGTCATTAGCTTTACATAAAGTCTGCTCTTTAATTGTTGGCATTGCTTCATCGAGCTGTCTGCATGTTTTGGACTTTCTTCAGGAGAGAGGAGTTGGTTGGCAGACTATGATGGTCAACACACACATTTCCAAACTGGCTGCTATACCCTTGATTATATTATACCATAACAGCTGTGAACAGAAACCACTGTAGCAAAGCCTGTGAAGATTCTCAGTCATCTAGGTCAGTTTAGATGGAAGGTGAGTCATGGCAACTGGACTTCTTTTTCTTGAGAGATTGATACGTTTTGCTGCCCATCCAAACAGCTGACTGATGAAGCTGTTTGAATGGGCAGCGAAACGTTTCAATCTCTCAAGAAAATAAGTCCAGTTGCCATGACTCAACTTCCAGACACTGTAGTTAGGGGTCACTGAATGTTCTCCCCAGCTACAGTTCCCACCACCTGGCCTAGGGGTCAAAGATGACTGAAAAGCCAGTCCAACAACATTTTGGGACTCCAGTCTCTACATCATGATGATTGCAATGGGGAATTAATCTTCCTCTGTTATTTATTTATTTATTTGAGAAGGATCTAAATATGTTTCCAGTTAGACCAGATTACAGAAATATCATTAAAGATACCAGTTCCAAAATGTAATAAGTTCAGTCAGGGAGTCATACCCCAGGTTCTGTTCACATAAATACCCTAAGTAAAGACAGAAATTAACATCAGTTCAAGAACTAATGTATTACATCTAAAACATAAATAGTATAGAGCATAGACAAATAGCTATACAGTATACACAAGCTATTCTAAAGGCTCCCTTTGCAAAGGGGAAAAACAATGTACAAAGCAAACATTAAGCCAAGATTTATTTAAATCTAGCTAAAGAAACCAAGTGCACAATTTGAAAGGAGTCCAGAACTGGAAACTCAGCCTACATTTAGTTAAAACAGAAAACTAATATACTGTTGTTCTAGTATGGTAATACTGCATTCTGAATAGCTTGGTGTTACTAGAAAGGACCTAACAGTGATATTCCTGCTATCAATTTTGCAGGAACCCCCTTAAGTCATTGTTTTATTTGTATGGGAAAGCTGGGAACATCTTATGAACATTACAGTTTTAATCAGCAGCAATATACTGGGTGATACCACAGCTATTGTTCACAATTGCCATTGTTAAAGGCTGCTTTTCCAAATGCATCTACTTATTCACAATCACTGGCACACTAAGAAGGATAATTATATGCCTCATACAAGCTCTTGATAATAAAATAAGAAAAACAATTAACAGGATCAAAGCACCTGAAGTTAATTAGAAATTAAGGGTGGAGTACAGGCAGCAAAATGGTATAATTAGGTTAATTTTTGAAAATGACAAATCCTTTTATGCTGCTTTATTTTAAACCAAAAAGGGCATGTTAAATCATTTTCATTTTTTAACCATTGACAGATGAGTGACTGTTCATTTTAACAAAGATAGGACCAAAGTGGTGTTTCATCAGAAGTTACTTTTGCATATGATGCTTTTCATTCTTGTTACCTTTCATAGCATCACAACCTTTTGTCTCATCACAGTAATGCATAGATTTGAAGCCACATTAAAGAGATCCTGTCAGATGGGCGAGCAAAGTTATGTACTTTTAATGAGGTCTCTTCTCATGATGAGTTCAAGGAAGGATGTAAAACCCTACAGGATGGTGGTACCTGATTTTCAAAGCAAGCCATTCCAGAATGCTGAAAACACATTTTAAAAACAAGCAGCTGACTATGTAGAATCCAGACACCTGTGACATCTCAAAGGTAATGCGTACACACACCCCCACACCCCCACACACCCAACACACACACACCATTATATAGCATGGGGGAGGGGAGAAATCTGTCACTTTCTCGTATTTCCACACTTGAATTTTTAAAAATGTCAACCTCAGATATTCTTCCTCCCGTTTAGTTGCAAGATTTTGTAAGCTCTTATTGAAAACACCAACAATGAACCCACCAACTTTCTCAATAGCTAATACTCATCCTGGCTGGCTGAATAGCTCAGTGGTCCCCACTGAGTACAGCCAGCTTGTGAGGCCTTGGGTAAGTGGCACCAACCCAGAGGATCCCCAGAAGAAGGGTATGGGAATACAGTGGAACCTTGACTTATGTCATTAATCCGTTCCAGAGGTCTAGACTTAAGTCAAACGTGACTTAAGTCAAATGAACTTTTCCCATAGAACGTAATGGGAAAGTGGATTAATCCATTCCAGACAATGAAAAATACCCCCGAAAATAGCAATTTAACACAAATTTGACTGTCTCCCCACACACACACACACACACACACACACACACACACACACACACAAGCCAGTGGTTCTGTAAAGTCTCCCTCCAAAGGGGCAACACTCTTACCCTTCTGTACGTGCACTGGCCAGGCTGGTAGGAGCTCACCCGGGAGGGAGAAGGCTGGCCATGGTGCTTGGCCGACCCGTCTGCCACAGGTCAAAATGTCCTGCGAAACATGAGCCCCTCCATGCTCAGCACCAGTGCAACCCTCAGCCTCCTCCCAGCCCGCTCCCCTCCATTGGCCAAGGCCCTGCAGGAGGGGGAAGGTGCTCAGCCTCCTTGCTTGGACCCACTCGGTGCAAAATGGGGCAGGCCTCCCATCTCTTGTGCAGCTGCTGTTGACCCTCAAGGTGCGTTCTGCTCTGCTTATGAAGGCACTTTCCTGAAGATCCACTTTCCACCCCCAAGGAGGCACCTTCAGATCAGGGACACACCCTGGCAGAAGCTTTGAGGAGATGAACAGGAGGAAGTGCCTTCTTCATGCCAATAAGGAGCTGAGGGGGACCCTCACAGGAGGCTGCCAGTCCCATAGGGAAGGGGGAGAGTCATCTCAGGGCAGGCACTCCATGCCCCTTTGTGCCTGTCTCCCCACACACATTTTGTCCTTTTTTTCCTGAGACCACCCTTTCCTTTTCTGGCCCTTGGGGCTGCAGGGGGGGGGGAGAGGAGGCATGGACCAGGCTGAGTGCCAGCAGATATCACCTGGGGGGGGCACTTTCTGGTCCCCCAGAGGAGAGCAGGAAATGGACAACCTGGCACCTGGAGCAGGGAGCCTCTGGCCAAGACAGGGAGGGCCCCTCCTTGGCTTGCCACCCCTCCCCGTGCTTCGGCTCAGGCTCCCTCCCACCTCCTAGAACCCCACCCCCTCCCCTCCCAGCATTACTCTGTTAAGGGACTCATTGAGCAGCCCTGGGCAGCCCTGGTACCATCGGGAACGCTCCTGGAGATTTTTCATCACCCCCCCTGCATGGATGGGATCCCAGGAAAGCCGCCTCACCTCACCTCTCCCTTTGGCCTCTCCTTCCCTTTGGCCGTGACTGGGTGCTCCAGCGGAGTTACTCCGCCCCTCTTGGCCGCCCCCTGCCCCCTTTCCCCCCTGACCGTACAGGAAAGCAGTCTCACCCCCACTCCCCCGGGTTCCCCCTTCCCACTCATGGCTGCCCACCTGCAGCATCTGTGGCATGGGAGAGCCTGAGGGAGAACCTGTCGCTAGAGGTCAGCCCACGTTTAAGGACGAGGAGGCAGATCCTCCTGTAGGCGTCAGGATTGTGGACTCAGGGGGTGGGGGAGGGGGCGTGTCCCCCACCCCCTCTGTCTGCCCTGCTGGCTACAGCCACCGTGGGCAGAGCCAGCGCCCCCCAGCTCCTCCGTTCAAAGACTCACATTTCTTCGGGCTTGCCTCGATGCAGAAGGCTCTCAGCAGCAAGGAAGAGCACCGAACGGCTGGCCTGGAGGAGCTTCCAAGTTTCTTTGGGATCGGGAGGCGAACCGGCTTCACTGCACAAGCCAAGGACGGCGCCGTTGGCCCCCTCCCAGTACCCAAGGGGCAGGGGCAGCTGGCTGGGCTGCTCCTGCTGCTGCTGCGTAATGGGGAGGGTCCCTGCCAGGCTGGGCCACCTGGGGGTGGGTGGAGGGAGCTGAGCCCTCTCCCCTTCTCGCACACCACCCCTCCACCAGCCCTCCTGCCGTTGCCCGTTGCTGACAACTCAGCGCCCGCCCTCCTCCAGCAGGGCAGGCAGGGGGAGGGTGGCGCGGCCAAGGAAGCAGTCCCCGCCTATGAGTGCCTGCTGCCAGACGGTGAGCTGGAGCAGGAGAGCCTCGGGGTTGTGTGGGGGCGGCAGCTCGGCCGCGCACTTGTCGGCCCAGCATGGGCAGCTGCCCTTCTGCGTAGCCACAGCGGTGCGAGGCTTCTGGCCTAGTGGATGCAAGTCAAATATGACTCAAGTCAAGCGGGACGTAAGTCAAGGCTCCACTGTACAGTACTGACCGTTGTCAATAGCTACAGCCAATAGCTATAGCAGTGAGACAATCAGGTTGTACCAGTATGCCACGTAGCTCTCAAAGATAAGGAGTTTCTCCCACCCCCACCTCCAAACAAGTTGATCCTAATTAAAATAGAGATAGTTATGCTACTTGAAGCAAAGGGTATGGCAGCCACCCCATTCCAGAAACATAAAAACAAAATTGTTTGGCAGTTAAATTTTCCTTCAAGAATAGTGAGAGGTCAGCATCCTCCATTGTAGCTGATTGAATTTGGGTTTTTTTAAATGGTTATAAGACAGGCTCTGTGACCTGCGTGACTCTGTTGTCCAACAAAAAAAGAATTATAGGTGGTAAATCACCACATGCTGCTTCTCACCACATGCCTTTGGAGGACATTGCTTCCTTTTGTCTGTTGACAGGGCTGGCTCTGAACTGAACTCCATCAGTGTAATTAAATACATTAGGGAAAGAGGAGTTTGAAGAGCTAAACAATCTGCTTTCTCCACAGTCTATTTCCCCCCTCAAGTTTACGATGTTCATTTCAGCCTGCTCATGAAGATATTTGTAAATGCTGGAAAACTATTTCCAAACAAATGAAAGTTTCTCTCCCTCCCTCCCCCACTAGTGCATTGTGTATATAGATAGTTGAGTATGTTTCACCAGCAGAGATAGAATCTTGTATGCGTGCTAGACCCAGCCCCACAGAAAAATAGTTGACTAAAGCCATTGCCAGACTGCTTGTGTAGGCGTAGATGGCCATTTCCACAGAAAACTGGAGATTATAATGGGAGATCAGAAGGCCACAATGGGTAGTTGAAAGTGATTTTCTATAGCCCATTTAACAAACCACTGAATGAATGCCTTCCACATGTCTTTTTTCTGTCCCTTTTCTTAACTATTTCTCTTACTAAGCAAGAACTGAAAAATGAACAACTGTCCACGACTCAATATTTTTATATGGGCAATCAGGCACCTCCCAGAATTAGACATACAATGCTCCGGATGTCTGTAGGGCATAATGGCCTGGCTGTTCCTGATCTGGAATGATGTTGTCTGGCTGTTTGGTACCATTCCTTCAGCTCTTTCTGTTGGAAGCAGATTGACATGCTGACATTTAATTAAACCCATTTCATGCTCTGGTTCGGTATCCTGCTAAAGACTAAACTAAATGCATGATCATTACCCAATGAGTTAAACATCAGAGTTAATGTGTTGGATTTCACTTCTGTACAGTTTGAGTCTTAGACAGCTCATATAGATAGTACATATTGTAGAAATCTACAATAGCAGGTGTGGTGATTCCATTCCCCCATATCTCTGAACCCCAAAATGGCACATGCACAAGGAAGCTGAGATGCCCGAATTCCCAGAAGTCCTAGGGCCGGTAGCAACCGATGTGCTGAGCTAAGCTCAAGGAGGCAGTAAACAGGATGGCAAGGCCAGAGGAAAACAGGATATCAGGACATCAGGACACATCTGCTCCATAACCCCAAGGCCCACAGCTTCCTTCCCTTGGTCCTCATCAATAACAACCAATATGGTCCTCCAGATAGGCATGCATTTACCTCCCACTGATGGAATGTCTTTCCTCTGTCTATTGTTCTGCTCTTATCAATAAAGACCAGTCTCTCAGGCAGCGTTATCATCAGACACACTCACACATTCACACAGCATACAGCATACAGCACACATGCACGCAGCCATGCACACAGCCCAGAGAGACACAGACAGAAATGCTGCCTGAGGACCAGAAATGATTGCACCCCAAAACTCTGTGTGTGCTTAATCCATAATGCTACAAGCAGGCCTGTTTATTGCTGAAGTTCAGATTAATACAGAAAAATAAATTGTAAGCAAGTAAGAAACTACAAATTATTGTGGAATTTAGAAACTGGTAAATCCAGTAATAAGTTGCAACTAGTAGGCCCATTGGAATAGTGAATTGGCACCTATGTAAGTTCTATGGTTTTAGTGGATCTGCTCTACTGGCAATTTACTATTGGATTGACAATCAGACAGGTGGTCCAGCTCTGGCTTTCCTTTCTTAATGCCATTATCCTGCTGTTCAAGTAAAAGACTCAACTGATCTTCAGACTGCATTTTGAGGGGGGAAATGCTAATTGAGTGCTTAGCTACTATACATGTATATGTGTCTGGTCTTGAGGATACACAATGTGGTATATAGTAGATAGGGTGATGGTCTGACTCTAGAGACTTGGATTCGAATTCCTTCTCAGCCACGAGAAACATTGCTGGAGGTACAGAATCGGTAAAACCACTTCTTAAAGACCCCACTAACATTGACAACCCCATTAGGGCTGCTATATGTCTGTTCTGAATTAACAGAAGGTAGCAACAAAGTGGTCTTGGGTGGGAAGATGAGTCTATTTTGTGCACAGAAACAATGGCTTCTTTTCTGTGTTAATTTGTTTTCGTGGAGCCGTGTCAAGGTGTTTTGAAGTATGACAGTCATATATAATTTTATCAGACCCTGAAAAATAATAATCTAGTTCCCCTTCCTCATTATGAACAGTAGGTGGCTGCAAAGTTGTCAAACATTTTTCCTGTTTAAAAACATGTATATGTCACAACCCTCAGAAAAAGATGTGGTCATAATATGTAGAATTGACAAAATGTAATGTAATGTATATTTAACAGATTGAACAGAGAATTTGTAAAATGGAGTCAGTCAAAATGCAGTGTCATGATGTTAGCCACAAGTGCAAGGGATTAGGAATCAGTAGGAGGTTAAAGTGTGTCATGGTGTGTCAGGATGTGATTGGTTAAAATCATGTCTGATGAGTTCCAAATGTGTATAAAGGAACTGGCTGGTGTAATGTTAAATTGGGACTGTTTATGGTGAGAAACACTACCCCACACTCTGTTGTATATTTTACTTTGTGTTATGCTGCTGTTATGCTTATCTACTGTATATCTACTGTATGTATTCAATATAAGATTTTTATTCTAAGTCATGTTTCTTTGTCTCTCTGTTTCTAAGTTCCAATAACATTTATTGCAATTATCTACACTTTATCTACATGCTGCTGCTGCTAAGCTCATTTTCTCTGCTATACTCATGTACAACTGTGTATTTCTTTCATAATCCACTTATTAATTGCTTGATAGTAGAGATGGACATGAAATGGAAAATTAGTGTTTGGTTTTGTTTCATTACTCATTGTGTTTAATTCCATTTCGTTACTAAGCAACTTTTAAATAGATTTTTTGTAATGAAAGAAATAAGCAACAAAATGATTCAGAAAATGAGTAACAAAATCATTCAGAAATGAGTAACAAAATGATTGACAGCTCGAGCTGTCAAAACCAGCTGTGTGGCGGAGGCAAGAACCAAGCAGGGAAACAACCACCAGATCTCACTGCAGCCCCTTGCCTGAAGTGAGATCTGCTGGCAGTTCCCCAGTTCAGCTCCTCCAAACTGAAAACATTTCATTTCATTTCTTGACGACACATTGTCTGCCGTTTTGTTTTGTTTTGAAACATTTTGAAACCTTATGAAATGACGAAACAGCGTGCCAGTTTTTGTATGGTGCCCATCCCTAATGTGGTGCATAAGATACATAGATATGCTCACTGGTTGTAACTGTGAGCATCTTAAACTAGTGAGGAATGATGAAATAGAAATGTTTTAGTATAGTCTGCTATAAGTTGGTTTTTAAAAAAAACGAGGGTGGGGAGAAACATACTTCTTTTGGTTCTGTCCAGACAAGAATATTGTTGGCCTTCTGCTTGAAGTTAAGCTTCCAAATGAAAATGGAGTAGAAGCTTGGCTATTGCTACTATCTGTTCTCAAGCCAACCTGCTGAATTGCTTTCTGGTAATTCAGTACATTTCTCATAATTAGGTGGTCAGTTTTGATCCTCCGAGAGTTGTGCGATGCACGTGTTGAAAGCTAATGAGTCAGTTACAGTCAATATCATGTTCTGCAAGCACAACATTTCCCCTAGGAATTGCAAAGGAAAAGGAACATTTTCTCTCTCTTAGATTGTAAAACTTGGTTTCTGCTATCACACCTGGCAAAAAACACTCTAGAAAGCAGGGTGGACATTGTTACCCAGGTCATCCTGAAGTGACCTGTGCATTTGCATTTGAGATATAAAAATGTGTAGAATGGCGCACATGCATGAATCAAACATCCTAATTCTGCCTGGCAGGCCATAAAGTAAATTTGCACAAACATTAATATACTGTACATATACATGGCCAGATAGCATATTAGGTATCTGCCTCTGGAGCCAAAGGTTGAGAGTTTGATTCCCTCCTTTGTGTCTCAGGAGAAAAGATACCTTTGTGGCTTTGGGTAAGCTGCACAGAACCAGATGTACTTGCAAAAGAAGAGAATGGCAATTTATGAGTATTTTCCACCTAGAAAACCCAGAATATGTTTGCTATAAATCAGAATTAACTTGAGAGTAAATGTTTTATTTCTGTGCATTTTTAATTTCCAACATTTATAAAAAAGCATCACATATATTATTTCTAGATTTCTTAGCACAGCAAGCTTATGTTTCTACATTGACAACTTTAAAAAAATCTGAATCCCTGCCCACAGACCCACAGTCTTAAGATAATACTTAGGATCATGGACCAATAGCTTGGCTGAAAAACAAACCTTTAGTTTGGAATAAGATAAAATCATTTCTAAATTCAGTTATTTAACCAATGTGCATACTCTGAATTTTTAAAATTTTATTTATTTATTTATTTATTTATTTTATTTTATTTGTTTGTTTGTTTGTTGCACTTATTGAGCACACCGACTTTCCCACAGGAACTCTGTGCGGTTCACAAGGCAAAAGAACAAAGTAAGCAGATAAAACAAAGTTAAGCAACTTTAAAAAAACAAATACAAATAATCCCAGCAAGAGGGACGGCGGGGTAGCAGAACCAGAACAACGCAACAACTCAAAATTTATGCCAAAAGGCTGGAGCAGCCTGTGAGAAGGCCCAATTTCGGGTTAACGCCTTACGGGCCTCCCTTGGGGAGGCTACCCGGAGCAAGAAAGCCTGTGATGCTCTGGTGCGCCGGGCCACAGCTGACCTTTGGGTGATCTGCCCCACCAGATATTCAGGTCCCAAGCCATGGAGCGTTTTGTAAACCAAAACCAGTACCTTGAACCTTATTCAGAAGGCAACACATTTTCCTCCCTGATCCATTTATCATACATCTGGAGAAGAGTCTTTCATTAAAATCTGTTTGCCATGTAGTTTTAGTTATGGCTGACATAACTTGTTAAAGAATTTTAACTGATAGTGTTCTCCTCATTATTCATTCATTCATTTTTAAGGCTTATATACCGCCTGTCTTCCTGAAGGAACTCCGGGCGGCTCACAACAAGATAAGGAAAAACAACAAAAATCGGATCAAACAATATAACAAACAACAACAATTTAAAACAATTTAAAACAATTTAATTCATAACATAAAGGCAGAAAGCAGATGGTGAGGGAAAAAAATTAAAAGTCACCAAATGCCTCACGGAAAATCGTGGTCTTTAAGGCTTTCCTGAAGGCTGGCAGGGACTCTGCAAGGCACACTTTGGTAGGGAGGTGGGGCCAGCCACAGAGAAGGCTTGACTCTGAGTGGACGTTTTTTGAGCCTCCCTGGGCGTGGCCACCCACAGCAAGTCCACCCGTGACAACCTAGTTGGTCGGGCCGAAGTTGACCGGTGGGGGATCCAATCTGCCAGGTAGTCAGGTCCCAGGCCATGGAGGGTTTTATAAATTAAAACCAAGACCTTGAATTTGATTCGGGATGCAACGGGTAACCAATGCAAACGGGCCAAAACTGGGGTGATGTGGTTGTACCGACGCACACCCGCCACCAGTCTGGCCACTACATTTTGCACCTGCTGCAGTCGCCGAAGGAGAGTCAAGGGCAACCCCATGTAGAGAACATTGCAATAATCTATTCTTGAGATCACCAACGCTTGCACAACAGTTCTCAGGGAGTCCCCATCGAGGTATGGACGAATCTGGGCAATTTGTCAGAGATGGAAAAAAGCAGTCCTGGACACGGCGGCCACCTGGGCTTCCATGGTAAGAGCTGGGTCCAGGACTACTCCCAGATTCCGGACACTGCCCGCCAGCTGGGGAGAGGGCCTCCATAGCTGGAGGGGGAAGTCCTGAAGAACATAACCTTGGTCTTCTCAGGGTTGAGTTTGAGTCTGTTGGCCCTGGTCCATGCCATGACTGCATGCAGGCACTGGTTGAGGGTCTGGACATCCTCAACTGCAGAGGTGAAAAGGAGAGATAGAGCTGTGTGTCATCAGCGTACTGATGGCAACAGACTCCAAATTTCCTTATGACCTCTGCCAGCGGCCTCACATAGATTTTGAACAGCATGGGAGAGAGGGATGACCCCTGCGGAACCCCACAAGGGAGTGTCCACGGGGCAACAACTCCCCCCCATGCTGCACACGCCATGGACGGCTCTCCAAGAAGGACCGGAACCAACTGTGAACAGTGCCTCCGATACCAATCTCAGAGAGCCAATCCAGCAGGATACCGTGGTCGACAGTATCGAAGGCCGCTGACAAATCCAGAAGGACCAACAAGGTAGAACTACCTTATTTATTTATTTACCTTATTTATTAATTAATTTACAGTATTGCCTTTTTCCAAAATTGCCAAAACTTCTGTACAGCTGCATCTTGAGGTGTTGATGGAAACAAGCTTAAGATTTCATAAGCAGCTCTCTAGCATGTTCTTTTTCCTTTCTTGTTATAATAAGACACCAGACATAAAACAGCAGCTACACAATATTCCCTGTAACATAAGAACCATCCCTCCCCCGGGGCTTCCATTGCAATTGATACAAAACTGATTGCTGTGGGTGCACAGGGGAGGAGAAGGAGGCCTGCATGGAGGGGACAGCAGAGAGTGGACATTCTCCTACGTGCACCTGAGAGGGTACCTTGCTCCTACATGAACAATGTAGGGCATGAGTAAAGTGGATAGAGGGATGCTCTTCTCCCTCTCACAAAATACCAGAACTAGGGGACATCCACTCAAATTGAGGACTGGGAGAGTGAGAACAGATAAAAGAAAACATTTCTTACCCAGCGTGTTGTTAGTCTGTGGAACTCCCTGCCACAGGATGTGGTGATGGCAACTGGCCTGGATGCCTTCAAAAGGGGATTGGACAGATTCCTGGAGGAATCTCTCCAATTCTCTTTATATCATATCATTTTATCATATTATCAGTTTTTTTGGGGGGGCGGGTTTAGTTAACACTGTTCTTTTCCTTGTTTTTATTGTGTTACTTTTTGTACTATATCCTTAGTTGTTGTTACTTTGTGGTTTATTTATTTTGACTTTGGTTTGCTGTGTTCCCGGCTATCTTACGATCTATGGAGCCTGCAGGGTGCCCTATTAGGGTGGTGTCGGACCGTGGGAGGTACGCTTGGGGCCGACGGGTCGATCGGATAAGGAGAACTCGGGACAGGCATTTGCGGCCTGTCCCACGTTCTGACCCGCCGGCTCACTGCCATATGGCAGGGATCCAGTCCGTCTGTGCTTCCGGCCTGTCCTGTTTGCTGCTTAATGCCAGGTCAGTGCACAATAAGATCGCTATCATCCACGATTTGATCGTGGTTGAGCGGGCCGACCTGGCTCTTCTCACAGAGACCTGGGTGGGCGAGGGGGAGCTTCCCTCACGCTGCTTCACCCCCAGGGTTACTGTGTGCAGCATCTGGGCAGGTCGGAGGGTTGGGGGGTCGGGGGGGCATTGTGTATAGGGAATCCCTTTTGTCAGCAGATCCGCAATGCTGGTGAGTCCAGGGTTAGAATGTCTTCACCTTGTAGTGTGACAGAGGTACAGGTTTGCAATAGTGCTTGTGTACCGTGCTCCCCGTGACCCTGCACTCTTCCTCCCAGAGCTCTCTGAGTTCATCTCGGCGGCACTTGTGAGGTCCCCCCGCCTACTGGTGGCCGGGGACTTCAATGTGCATGCCGAGGTTGGGCTGTCAGGAGTAGCTCTGGAGTTCATGGAGTCCATGGCCTCCATGAACCTGTCTCAATTTGTCATCGGTCCCACTCACAAGGGAGGATATACCTTGGACCTAGTTTTTGCCTCCATGTCGGCGGGCTTCAATCTGGAGGTCGGGAGGTTGTGTGCCTGTCCCGTGTCATGGTCAGATTCATTATCTGCTGACCTTTCCCCTTTCAATCGCCACCCCGCCCCGCGGGGAGTAGGGGCCTTCCATCTGGGCCCGCCCCCGGGGGCTCCTGGACCCTGTGCAGTTTTCAGAGACCCTCGGGAGCATACCAGATGTTCTAGTTGACGATCTGGTCGACTCCCTGGTTGAAAGGTGGTATGAGGATGTGGCCGGGGCAGTTGACCGGATAGCCCCCAAGCACCTAATCCGATGCCGAGCCCGCCCTTCTCCTTGGTTTACCGAGGAGTTGCGGGCGATGAAGCAAGAGTGGAGGAGGCTAGAGAGCAGATGGCGGAAAGCTCAGACGGCTTTGAATTGGGCTGCAGTTAAGGCGTTGACCGGTCGCTATTCTCGAGCGATCAGGGATCCAAGGAGATATTATGTCTCCCTGATAATTGGTGAGGCCTCAAATCGTCAGGTGGAATTGTTCCGGGTGGTTCGAGACCTCACCAATCCCGGTGTGCCTGGGCCTCCTCCTAGTGATTTCACTAGTGAGTCTTTCGCAGCCATTTTAAAATCTAAGATAGAGGCCATCCGTTCTGAGCTGGACGCCGGTTGCATGGATCCACTCCCTGCTGTGGCTGGTGCCGTGCCGCCTCGGCCGCCCAGGTTCGTTGAGTTCGGGCCTGTTACACCAGTGGATGCCTCCAGGGCCCTGGGACACTGCAGGCCTGTGGCTTCTCCGTTTGACCCTTGCCCTCCCTGGCTAATTAAGACCGCCGGAGGGAGCATGCCGGAATGGGCTTCACTAATTGCCTCTGCTTCCTTCAGAGACGGGATTTTTCCCAGTATTCTGAAGGAGACAGTGGTGAAGCCCATCATTAAAAGACCTGGCTTGGCTGTGGACGATATGTCCAACTATCGCCCCATAGCCAATGTTCCCTTTATGGGAAAGGTGATCGAGCCCTGTGTCTCCAGTCGTTCCTGGAGGAGAACCATGTCCTGGATCCCTTCCAATCCGGGTTTAGGCCATGTCACGGGACTGAGATGGCTCTGGTCGCTCTGCACGATGATCTGTTGAGGAGGGTTGACAGGGGTTGCTCTACCCTGCTGGTCCTTCTCGACCTGTCAGCGGCTTTTGATACCGTCGACCACGGTATCCTGCTGGGGCGGCTTTCGGAGGTGGGGATAGGGGGTCTGGCCTTTGGCTGGCTCCACTTTTCCTTGAGGGCCGCACCCAGTGAGTGAGCTTGGGGGTGAGTTGTTGGCTCCCTGGACACTCTCTTGTGGGGTGCCTCAGGGGTCGTCCCTCTCCCCAATGCTCTTTAACATCTATATGAAGCCACTGGCTGAGATCATCTGGAGTTTTGGAGCCAGCTGTCATCAGTACGCTGATGACACGCAGCTCTATCTCTCCTTTTCCACCTGTGCAGTGGAGGCCGTCCAGACCCTTAATCGCTGCCTGGCCGTAGTTTTGGACTGGACCAGGACTCACAGACTCAGGCTCAACACTGGAAAGACCAAGGTTCTGTTCTTCGGGGGCGACCCGGATAGGTACTGTGACCCTCTTCCCAGTCTGGGTGGGTCCGCCCTCCAGCTGGCGCAAAGAGTGAGGAGTCTGGGCGTCATCCTGGATCCGGACCTGTCCCTGGAGTCCCAGGTGGTAGCTGTGACCAGGTCGGCCTTTTATCACCTTAGGCTTATCTCCCAGATTCGCCCGTACCTTGATGGGAGCTCCCTGAGGACAGTGGTACAGGCGCTGGTCATATCGAGGTTGGATTACTGTAACGCTCTCTACATGGGGTTCCGCTTGAACCTTGTTTGGCAAATGCAGCAGATCCAGAATGCGGCGGCCAGGTTGGTGGTTGGTGCGTGTCGGTACGACCGCAACAGCCCCATCTTGGCTCGCCTACACTGGTTGCCCATTGCCTCCCAAATAAGGTTCAAGGTGTTGGTTTTGGTTTACAAAGCCCTCCATGGCTTGGCCCCTGTCTATCTGGCAGAGCGCATTTCCCGACAATTAGATCTGGCCAGACCCATCCAATCCTCTTTGGCCCTCTCGCTTCGGACCGTTACTCCGAAGAAGGCCCGTAAAACAAGCACTCGCAAACGGGCCTTCTCGGTAGCGGGTCCTACCATCTGGAATTCCTTGCCGAGCGAGCTACGCCAGGCTCCGTCGTTGGCGTCATTCAAGAAAGCCCTAAAGACCTTGCTTTTTAGGGACGCCTTCAGCAATGAATAGGGATGCAGGGGGTTTTGGGGTATTTTTTTTGCTCGCCATGTCTTTTTGCCAGCTCGGATGCCACTGTTATTGTGACTGTTTTTAACTTTTTAATACTTTTTGTGTGAACCGCCCTGAGTTCTCGCTCGGGAAATAGGTGCAGAATATAAATCTGAAATAAGTCCATCACAGGTTACAAACCATGATGGAGATGTGTAATCTCCAGGCTTAAAACCAGGGTACTTCAAGGACCAGATGCAGGGGACTAGTATCAGGAGACAGATATCTAGTCTCATGTTCTCCTGGACACATTTGGTGGGTTCATTGTGAGATACAGGAAGCTGGACTAGATGGGCCTTTGGCCTGATCCAGCACTGCTCTTATGTTCTTATGTTCTTATGTACTGTGGTTTCCTGAGAGACAGAAAATGTAGTAGGTATACCTTGGGGAGGAAACATCTATCAATGCTACCACCTTTAAACTGAGATGACTTTACACCTCAAATTATTTTAAGCATGAATATGAAGGAATTTGCCAGTTTTAATTAATCTTAACAGAAGGAACTGAAATTAGCTGTTTTTTTTCCTGCCTGATGACCTAGGTCGTATTAAAAGGTTGGCTCACATTGCATTTTGCCCGGCCACTGCAACCTAAGCTGAATGCTGGGTGAACTTGAGCATTGATTTAGTAGAACAGTATTTCAGCAATGCTGCAAGGTGAGTTTCCTACAAATAAGAATAATTCATGGGGGACACAAGAAACATCTGACAAGAACCTGTATCATAAGACCCTCCATTCCTGTTAAACAGATTTTCCTCTGTAACATGTACAAAGTGGAGATAAATGCAAAGAATTAGCATGACCACACCTACCTTGTGTGTGTGTTTGTGTGCTTCCTCCATTGGTACATTTTGATTAGAAGGGCACAAAAGATACAGGAACTTCAGTGAATGCTGCTGAAATGTCTTTGGCTTTATTGGAAAGAAAATTACCTTTGGAGTAATTGAATTTTTAATAGTAACAGAGAGAAATGGAAAAATAAATCAGCAGGACTCCATTCCTATATTCTTTCTCTCTCTCCCTTTTGCAAATAGATTTTGAGGCATCTCATTATTAGTAAAAAAAGAAAGAAAGAAAGAAAGAAAGAAAGTCAAATTTGTATTTCAGAGAATTAGAACTGCTTCCACTAAAATGTGGGCCAGAACCAGAGATTCTGGTAAAAATGGAAACATTTTTGAGTCTTTTGAGAGGTGAGAGTCACTGACCACAGGTTGCGATTCCTGTTGTTGTTGCTGCTGTTTTTAATGAAAGTGTGGAATCCATTTCAGCTTCCCATCTAAATTATTATTGGGTGGAACGCCTAGTGAATAGGGTTCCCAACAACCCTACTTTCTGAGCATATACAAATGTTTGCTGAACAGGGTAGAAAGATGTCTGAAGTAGCCTCTTTCATACTAAGAATTTAGGGATGGCATCCCTCCAGAGAGAGGAAGTGCATTTCAAGTGGCATCTGCATCCCCTACCAATCACCGATCTCAAAGCAGTCTCTGAACACTACTTGGGAGCACTGCCAAGCTCTGGATCAAACTTCTTACAATGCTACTTTGAAATGCAAAAAATACTTTGTATTTTCTTAAATAAACAATATCCACAGCAAGCCACAAAAAGCAATGACTTCTGATCTTTGCAATTTATTTATTTATTTATTTATTTATTTATTTATTTATTTATTTATTTATATGAATGCAAAAGTATAATAGAGTAAACCCTGTTGCTAGCAAAACTACCTTTAAATAAAAATATACAAATTAAAGCTTGTTTCAATATCTCATGACAACCAGTACTGGTAGAAGGGAGTTTTATACTGTATAATTCAGTCTTAATTTTTTTCCCATTAAACAGAAAGGGATGGTGCCAGGTTACCTCTGCAGGAAGGCAAGAAAGCTTAGTTCCTTGTGCTGGCTTTTTTGGCCTCCTTATGTATTATGGTTGTTAACATCAGGGATTGTGAGAAGTGTCTACACAACAGTTAGCTAATTTTATTTTGATATCAGGGTCTTGATATCAAGGCTGATGATCGCCCAAAAGATCATCAGCTGCTAGCTTCTTTAGTGATCATCAGTTGGACCTCTTTAGCATGTTAATGGTTTCCTTTAGACAGGAAAGTAAATGACTCTCTTGTAACGATGCATTAGCCCATTCTACTGGTGTTTCTTTTTCTGATTTTAAGGGCTATGATGGGGGGCAAGCATCTAGGTGGATAGTGGCTTTGTAGAATATAGGTGCCTTGTCTGCATCCTTAGGTTACTAGCTCATCCATATTGACATGTGAAAGTTTTTAGTCTCTACTATACAAGCTACTAGACATGGGCACCTATATTCTAGAAAAAATGACGCTTCGAGTTTTCGTTTGTCGGAACGGGTCCATTTCGGGTCATTTCCATTTGTCGCGAAATTTTTCAAAAATTTGTCATTTTGTTTGTCGTTTGTCGTTTCCACAGCGATTTAGCACGATTTGACTTCCCAGAGCATAGGGGCGTCCTGCAATCAGGGCCAGTGCTAGGTGTTTTTGTGGCCTAGGCGGCAGGCAGGGTGGGGCGGGCGGGTGGCGGGGGGAGGTGCGGGCGGGTGACGGTGGCGGGGGGCCTTGGGTGGGCAGCAGCCATGGGCGGGCAAGTGGGTGGGCGGTGGTGCGGGCCGCAGGCGGGTGGCAGCGCGGGCGGACGGGCAAGTGGGCAGTTAGGATATCACTTAGGATAGAGGTTCTGTTCTTGGCTTGCACCCCAAATGTGTGTGTGTGCAAGCAAATTGAAGTTGGGAAAATAGAAAATAAATGGTAGTATATAATATATTTTTAAAATAAATCCACACCTCCCACTCCCAATCGAACCTCCCCCTTTATCCAATATCAGAAAAAAATCCTCACAAACTGCCAGAGAAAAAATAAAGAATAAACTGCTATTCCCTTCAGCATACAAAGCTGCAGGGAATCAAAGAAATTATTTTCTAAATTCATTTCCCTCCCTGCCTGCCTAACTTAAATCCTAAAGCCTCCAGCCTCCCTCATCAATTTCGATTGGATCACACCAGCACCAGCAGCCAGCCCTCCTCCCTCAACCACATCCATACACCTGACTGCGATTTCTGGAAGGTGCCTCGGCTTTTTATGCCCTCCGAGACATCCAAAAGTGTCAGTCAAAAACCTGTCAATGCCATTGGTGGAATGGTTCAAACAATTTGCATGGTCCCATCCCATGCCCAGCCCAAATGGGCAGGTCTAAAAATATAAAAAATAAAATAAAATAAAATAAAATAAATACGACGTTTTATTGCTATAAAAAAACCCACTGCTGCTACTATTAAAATTCAGGGATTTAACATAAATAAATTTCACATGTTTCTGTGGTGATTTGGTGTGTTTTTTTACCATGATTTCAAAAAAAAAAAATTGCGGTCGCCATTTTGGATCCCCCCCCACCGCATGGCATGGCAAGACGATGGGGATGACCCCCCCCCCAGCCTGGTGCAAGCAGCCCAGGACAGGAGAAAAGGGGGGGAAAGGCCGGGGACCCCCCCAGAAACCACCCCTCTGCTAGGTGGCAAAGCCTCAGGCAGGCATATTTTCGCCTGCTTTTTTTGGCCGAGAGCCGGGGTTTTTTTAAAAAAAAACTTTTAAAAACTTTTTCTGTGCTTCACATTGCGCGATCACCGCAATGCCACAAACGGAAATGAAAAACCCGACCAAATTTTTTTCTTTTTCGGTTCGAGTTCGAGTTCTGACGGCTTAATTATCGTTACCGTTTCTGTTACGTAACAGAAACGATAACTGAAAATGGAAACGACAATTTCTCTGAGTCGTGCCCATGTCTACAAGCTACTAAGAATCTCTCTTTTATACAACATAATAGCTCAAATTATATACAAGACTTGACACAGTTCAATCTTCTTTTCTTTTCTCTTTGTACCCATGAAGGTCAATCCACTTAGAATAGAATAAACAACCACAATTACTGACACAATAATTACAATTTCTATGCTATAGCAGTATCTGTTTTTGATATGAAATGCTATTAGGTTGCTGCAGTCTGAATATTTCACAAAGCATAAATAATGGGTCAGAATAAACTTGTCTATTATTACACTTGTTTATCCAGTTTTTAATATTAAGTGCAATGACACAGAAATAATGTCCTTTGGGAATAATGTTTACAGCTGTTCACAAGGTATCTAGAGGTTTTCAAATGTCTAGAATTTTGCTTAAATATAGAAATTTACAAGCTGAAACAGAACAAGGCTTGTGGTAATCAACAGCCATGTTGAACATGTGTGTGAAATGCTGAGTAACTGTGGTTGACAAAGAGGGAAGGCTAACACATGTGCTTTAAGGTTAAAGTAAATGATGTAATGCTTTCTGATTGGCTGAGGCTTGTATATAGTGAAAACCCATGTGTAATGTTTTTGGGCGAATTCTCTTCTTTATGTTGTTATGCTGTCGGATTGACCTGCTGGAAATATACCTATGGTGATGGTGAGCTCTGCTTTAGTGTCTTTATTTTCTGCTGAGCCAACTATGCTCAAAAGCCTGCTCCAACAATGGTTATGGGCGCAGCTGGAGCTCTGCTGAGCACCCAGCCAGCAGTGCCTGAATTGCACCAGTGCTGTCTGTGAATGCCAGAGGGTGCCATAGGATCCAGCCCAGAAGTGGAGAAGTTCCAGTACGGTGAGAGTCCTATCATTTGTATCCCAGGAGGGGCAGAAGACAGAAGGACAGCAAAATGCAGTCAGGAGGGGCTGCTGGAATTGGAGGATTTCCTCTTACAAGATTAAATGAGAATAACTACTTAACTTGGTGTGTTAAAGCTGAAATGCTTTTGAGAAGGGAAGGACTTTGGGAAATTGTATCCAACCCCCCTGCAAACTTAGATGAGGAAGAGACAAAGAAGAATGAGAAGGCTTTAACAACAATAATACTGTGTCTGGAGGACAGCCAGTTAATTCATGTGCGTGGACTTACCTCAGCTCAGCAATGTTGGCAAGCTTTGCGTAATGTCGTAATGTTGGCAAGCTTTGTGTAATGTCGTCCGGGACACTGCTGGAATCAAGATAGCCTTGACACATAGACTATACAAAGCTAAACTGCAACCTGAGGGCAGTATGTCAAGGCATCTGCAGGAAATGAGGGAACTTTTCCTTCAGCTTGAACAAAGAGGCATGGAGTTTACTGTAATTCACAAGGTGTATGTAATCCTGAGTTCTCTTCCTGAAATATATGATGTGTTAGTAACCAGCCTTGAATCTATGCCAGAAAGAGATTTAACTCTTGAGTATCTAACAGGACAGCTGTTGGAAGAAGAGTTAAAGAGAAATGAAAGATTCCAATCCAGAAGGAGGGATGACCACACCCAGCTGAGGAAAGCTACTTCTAGGAGTGAAGGAGAACATTTTTTCAAGCAATAAAAAGCTGACCGGAGAACTGGAGAAGAGCAGAAAGGGAGGACTCATGTTGTAAAAGCAGCTGATAAGAAGAAAGCCAAGGACGTTTCCTGGATAATTGATAGTGGAGCTGTGAAACATTTAACTAGAGATGGGCACGACCAGGAAAAATTACGTTTCGAGTTGTCGTGTGTCGGAGCCGGCCCGTTTCGGCTCGTTTCCGTTTTTCGTGAAATTTTCCAAAAATTTGTTGTTTCGTTTGTCGGTTTTTCGTCTGTCGTTAGTACTGGTTTTGGGGGGGACTCCTGGAGGCACCTCTCTGGGGTGGGTGCCTCCTCTGGCCTGCCATGAAGGGAAAGCGGGCTCCTAGAGGCACCTCTCTGGGGTGGGTGCCTCCTCTCGCCCGCTACAAAATGGCATACATAGCCGATTGGATATGCATACCATTAAGTTGTAGTTACAGCAGGCAGAGGCACCTCTCTTTCGGGTGCCTCTGTGACTCACTGCCTGCACTTGGGCTGGGGAACGAAGTGAGATAGGACCCCTACGGGCGCCCACTGTGACTCACTAAGAAGGGAAGTGTACTTGCTGTAGTGCAATGCGAGTACACAGATCTGGCTTGGGGTTAGGGGTTAGCGCAAGGGCTAGGATTAGGGTTACTGGTAAGGTTAGGGTGAGTTACTGGGGTGCACCTCTGGGTGCCTCTCTGACCCACTAAGAAGGACAGTGTACTGGCGTATGGGTTAGGGTTAGGGTTCGGGTTCGGGCTAGGGTTAGTGGGCTTTTTATGCCTGACTGGCACATCCCAGAAGTCTCGGTCAAAACCTTTCCAAGTGGCCATGCAATTGGTGGAATGGCTCCAAAAATTTGCATGGTCCACTCCCATGGCCAGCCCATCATTGCGCAGGTGTAAAAAATTAAAAATAAAATAAAATAAAATAAAATCAATGGAGATGTTTTGTTGCAAGAAAAACCCACTGCTGCTACTGTAAAAATTCAGGCAGTTTTAAAATAGCTATTTTCGCATGTTTCTGTGGTGCTTTGGTGTGTTTTTGGACCACACGATTTCAAAATAAATATTGCGGCCGCCCCATTTTGGATCCCCCGCCCGCACCGCATGGCATGGCGCGAGTTGGCGAGACGACGAGGATGCGCAGCCCAGGAGAGGAGAGGGGGGAGGCCGGGGACCCCCCCAGAAACCACCCCTCTGGTAGGTGCCCTCACTAAGCCAGGCATATTTTCGCCTGCTGTTTTGGCCGGGAATCGGTTTTTTTTTTTTAGTTTTAAAACTTTTTTTCTGTGCCGCGCCGCTTGGCGAGTTGCGACTCGACGAGGATGCGCACTTTGCGCAGCCCAGGAGAGGAGGGGGGAGGCCGGGGACCCCCCCCAGAAACCACCCCTCTGGTAGGTGCCCTCAGGCAGGCATATTTTCGCCTCATTTTTGGCCGGGAATCGGGTTTTTTTATTTTTAAAACTTTTTTCCTGTGCCGCTTGGCATCGCGCGATCGCTGCGATGCCAGGAACGACAACAACAAATCAGACCCAATTTTTCTTTAGTTGGTTCGAGTTCGAGTTCTGGCGGAGTAATTGTTGTTACCGTTTCCATTATGTAACGGAAACGAGAAACGGAAACAGAAACGAGAATTTCACCAAGTCGTGCTCATCTCTACATTTAACCCATGAAGCTGAACTATTTTCCTCCTTATGTGATTCAACACATAGCCACGTGAGCCTTGCTAATGGACAGAAATCTCCTGTTAAAGGAGAAGGAACAGTTTATGTTTCAGGTTTGAAAAAGGTTGTTCATGGAGTGTTATATGTGCCAAACCTAGACTGTAATATATTAAGTCTCTCTTGTCTAGACAAGGAGGGGTTTAAAGTAACTTTTGCTAATGGCATATGTGAAATTAGAAAAGAAAATAGAGTGTGGGCTAAAGCTATATTAGAAAATGATTTGTATATACTGAAAGAAACAGTGCAGGGTACTACAGCATATGCCACAACAAAAAATAAGCCAACACATGACCTGTGTGCACATTTAATACATAGGAGACTTGGGCATGCAAATTTTAGGGTGGTAGAGAAAATGGAAACATTGGCAAAGGGTTTAAAAATGAAACCTTGTAAGAATTTTCTTGATTGCAATGTTTGTAAGGTGGCAAAATCTAAGGTTCAAAAAATAAGCAAAGAGAGTGAAAGAAAAACTAAAAGGGCTTTTGAATTAGTTCATGCTGATGTAATTGGGCCTTTTACGCCCTCTATGGGTGGTGCTAAATATGTTTCAGTTTTAGTTGATGATTATACACATTTTTCATTTCGTTTTCTGATTAAATCTAAAGGAGAGGTTTTTGATCATTTCAAGAGATGGGTAAAGTTTGTAGAAAGATATTATAATAAAAAGTGGGCCAATTACAAAGTGACAGAGGTGCAGAATTCATGTCTGAGAGGTTCCAGACATGGATAGCAAACCTAGGAATTCTTCATAGGAAAACAAGTCCTTATTCTGTGTTTCAAAATGGCGTCGCAGAACATAGGAATGGTGTTTTGCAAACCATGCAAAGTTCTCTTTTAGCAGATGCTAATATGAGTAATGCATATTGGGGTGAAGCAATCCTCATTGCCAATTATATAATCAATAGACTTTGGTCTTCTTCAATTAATCAAACACCATATTTTATGTTATATGGCAAAGTTCCAACACTCAACCACTTGAGGGTATTTGGATGTTATGCCTGGGTACATGTACAAAGAGAAACTAGGAGAAAACGACAACCAAAGGCCAGGAAAATGAGATTTCTTGGTTATGAACAAGGATCCAAAGTTTACAGGTTTTTAGAAGGAAATAAGAAAGTAGTTATCTCAAGGTCAGCCCAATTTTGTGAGCATGAAAACTGGGAAAAGGTTCATGCAAATACAGAAGTGTTTTTTCCCTTGAGCAATGAAAAACCACAAGTAAAAGTGGAAAGAGTGTCAGAGGAAGAGGCTGCTAGTAGCCCAAGTCCTGAAAATACAGATGTGGATGATGGGGAATGTGGTGAATCAGAAATTAAAACTGAAGAAGATTTTGAGAGTGTTAGAAGGTCAGAAAGATCAAACAAGGGTGTACCTCCCAAAAGGTTTGGTATAGGGGAAATTAAAGTGTGATATGTTTCCCATGAGCCACAAAGTTACCAAGAGATGTTGCTTCTGCCTGAGGCAGAAAAGAAAAAATGGCAACAAGCCATGAATGAAGAAATGAGATCTATGGATCTTCATAAGGTTTTCACAAACACCACATTGCCACATGGGCAAAAAGCAATTGGTTGCAAATGGGTGTATAAGAAAAAGTTACAAACAAATGGATATTATAAGTATAAAGCCAGACTGGTAACACAGGGGTTTACACAGAGAAAAAACATTCACTGTGATGAAGTATACTCCCCAACAGTAAAAGCTGAATCATTCAGGCTTTCTTTAACAGTAGCTGCTTCAAGGAATTATATAGTAAGTCACTTTGATATAAATACAGCTAGACATGGGCACGGAGCAGCGAAATTCTCGTTTCTGTTTTCGGATATCGTTATCGTTACCTAACGGGAACGTTAACGATAATTACTCCGCTCCAGCTCGAACCCGACCCGAAAAAAGAAAAATTGGGTCTGGGTTGTCGTTGTCGTTAATGGCATCGTGGCGATCGCGCGATGCCATTGCCAAGAGCAGCACAGAAAAAAAGTTTCAAAAATTAAAAAAAGAAACCCCGACTCCCTGCCAAAAAAGCAGGCGAAAATATGCCTGCCTGTGTGAGGACACCTACTAGAGGGGTGGTTTCTGGGGGGTCCCCCGGCCTTCCCCTCCTCTCCTGTCCTAGGCTGCTTGCACCAGGCTGGGGGGGGGTCATCCTCGTCGTCTCTCCATGCCATGCAGTGGGGGGGATCCAAAATGGCGACCACAATATTTATTTTTAAATCGTGGTCCAAAAAACAACAAAGCACAACACAAAACATGTTGGAACTTATTTATTTCTAATGCCTGATTTTTAATTGTAGCAGCAGTGGGTTTTTCTTGCAATAAAACGTCTCCATTGATTTTATTTTATTTTATTTTTATTTTTATTTTTTTACACCTGCGCAATGATGGGCTGGCCATGGGATGGGACCATGCAATTTTTTTGAACCATTCCACCAATGGCATGGCCAGGTTTTGACTGACACTTCTGGATGTGCCAGAGGGCATAAAAAGCCGAGGCACCTTCCAGAAGTTGCAGTCTGCTCTCGGATGTGGTTGAGGGTGGAGAGCTGTGTGGCTGGCTGCTGCGTGCTGGCTATTCAAATTTGGAGGGAGGCTGGAGGCCTTAGAATTTGCAGGCTATTCAAATTTAGAGGGAGGGAGTGGGGGCTTTAGATTTAAGTTAGGCAGGCAGGGAGGGAATTATTGAATTTAGAAAATAGTTTCTTTTCCTTGATTCCCTGGCTGCAGCTTTGTCTGCTGCTTAAGGGAATAGCAGTAGATAGCAGTTTATTATTTTTTTCCGTCTGGCAGTTTGTGAGAATATTTTTTATTGGGTAAAGGGGGAGGTTCGACTTGGAGTGGGACGAGGTGTGGATTTATTTCAAAAATATACAATATATATACTCTACCATTTGTTTTATATTTTCCCAACTTCAATTTGCTTGCTTGCACACACACACATTTGGGGTGCAAGCCAAGAGCACCTCTATCTAGTGGAGAATATTTTACATTTACTTTACATTACAATATTATTTATTAGATTCCTATTACTTACTTCATTGTTTGTTTTTTAAACTTGTTTGTGAGTGCCCTGTGCAGTTCAGTAACACAGGCCCATTCCATTTAAGAGGATCAGAAGAATTTTGAATTTTATTGTCATTCCCTGAAGTTGAACAAGAACAACTACCAGAAAACTATATTGTGCTTGTTGATTTACAAGACACCCCTATATCTTCCTTGTTGGAGGCTGCCCACTGATTCATATCAGCCTTATTACCAGATTTTGGGTTCCATCCTTACATTACTCCACTCTTTGTTTGTTGTTTTGTTCATTAGTACATTCCCTGGCCTGAACTACTACCAGAAAAGTGGGTCAGGCACCCAGAGGTGCAGCCCAGAGCCCACAAACCCTAACCCTAACCCTAACCCTAACCCGTACGCCAGTATGCTGTCGTTCTTAGTGGGTCAGAGGCACCCAGAGGTGCAGCCCACAAACCCTAACCCTAACCCTAACCCGTACGCCAGTACACTGTCGTTCTTAGTGGGTCAGAGGCACCCAGATGTGCAGCCCAGAGCCCAATAACCCTAACCCTAACCCCAATCCTAACCCGTATGCCAGTACGCTGTCATTCTTAGTGGGTCAGAGGCACCCAGAGGTGCAGCCCAGAGCCCACAAACCCTAACCCTAACCCTAACCCTAACCCTAACCCTAACCCGTACGCCAGTACGCTGTCGTTCTTAGTGGGTCAGAGGCACCCAGACGTGCAGCCCAGAGCCTACTAACCCTAACCCTAACCCGTACACCAGTACGCTATCGTTCTTAGTGGGTCAGACGCACCCAGAGGAGCAGCCCAGAGCCCACAAACGCTGACCCTAACCCTAACCCATACGCCAGTACGCTGTCATTCTTAATGGGTCAGAGGCACCCAGAGGTGCAGCCCAGAGCCCACAAACCCTAACCCTAACTGTAACCCTAACCCTAACCCATACGCCAGTACGTTGTCATTCTTAGTGGGTCAGAGGCACCCAGAAGTGCAGCCCAGAGCCCAATAACCCTAACCCTAACCCTAACCCTAACCCGTACGCCAGTACGCTGTTGTTCTTAGTGGGTCAGAGGCACCCAGAGGTGCAGCCCAGAGCCCACTAACCCTAACCCTAACCCTAACCCTAACCCTAACCCGTACGCCAGTACGCTGTCATTCTTAGTGGGTCAGAAGCACCCAGAGGTGCAGCCCAGAGCCCACAAACCCTAACCCTAACCCTAACCCGTACGCCAGTACGCTGTCATTCTTAGTGGGTCAGAGGCACCCAGAGGTGCAGCCCAGAGCCCACAAACACTAACCCTAACCCTAACCCTAACCCATGCCACTACCAGACTGAATCTCTAACCACTAGTTGACCAGGGTTGCATTTGCTTAATTGCTTGGCTTTACAAGGAGTGACATTGGAGATGGGGAGGACATTGAGAGGAGTAGACCCTCATCCAGATTTGGGGAGGAACGGAATACTGTGTCTCCTGCTGCCTCTGAGAGGTGGAGGGGAGATGGGATGGATAAAGGCTTCAAAACAAAACAACAAAAAAGTATAACAGGCAGCCAGATCAAGTAAGGTCAGTGTTGTGTTGACCAAGAGAAAAAAAGAATATTGCCTTCTGCCCATTTTGTTTGCTTTATTGCATAGGATGCAGTCTTATGCAACACTATATTTATTATTCATCACCCAGTTTAAAGTGTTTTCCGCCTGCTCTGGGTCATTGCGGGACGCCCCCATGCTCTGGGACGTCAAATCGCGCTAAATCGCGGTAGAAACGACAAACGGAAACGACAAATTTTTGAAAAATTTTGCAACAAACAGAAACAACCCAAAAGGGACCCGTTCCGACAAATGAAAACTCAAAATGTCATTTTTTTTGTCGTGCCCATCTCTAAATACAGCGTATCTGAATGCAGACTTACATGAAGAATTATACATGTGTGAAGCACCTGGATTTGAAAGTTCTCAGCCAGGGAAGGTGTATAGGTTGAATAAGGCGATTTATGGCCTTAAGCAATTGGTTAAGAATTGGAACCAGTGCCTTCATGCAGCACTGGAAAAATTAAAATTTAAAAGTAGCTTAGCAGATCCATGTTTTTATACACAAAACTATGGAAATGAGCAAAACATTTTGTTAGCTTATGTAGATGACATATGTTTCATGTCAAAAGATCAAGCTCAAATAGATCTGTTTGAAAAACAATTGGGGAAAGAATTTAAGCTTAAAACCCTAGGCCAGATTCAGAATTACCTGGGAGTTGAAATCCAGAAAAGAGACAATGGTTATGTCTTAAGTCAAAGAATGAAAATTGAAGAGTTGCTAATAAAATATAATATGCAAGACTGCAAAAGTGTGCAGACACCCTTAACAGTAGATTTTCAAAGGTCCGATGATGAAAGAAAAGAGTTTTCTGAAATAGATGTGTATCAATCAGCAATAGGAAGTTTACAATATCTAGCTAATTGGACAAGGCCAGATATTGCTGTTGCAGTTAATATTTTGTGCAGGCATGCTTCAAAGCCTAGTCAGAAACATTGGTTGGGAGTGAAAAGAATTTTTAGATACTTGAAGGGTAGTTTAAACACAGGTTTGATTTTACAACCATCTAGTGAATTAAAGTTAAATGTATATGTAGACAGTGACTGGGCAAATGATGTAACTGATAGAAAGTCATTGTCAGGATTTGCAATAAGGTTTGCTGACACCTTGATAGGATGGAAATCATGGAAACAAACTTTTGTTGCGACATCAACTGCTGAAGCAGAATTTCCAGCTATTTCTGAAATTTATTCTGAAGTAGTATGGTATAAGCAAATACTCATAGATTTGAAAATTAAAGTGGAACAAGCTGTAACAGTATTTGAGGACAACACCACATGTATTCCAATGGCAACCACAGACAGAATGAAATGCAGAAGCAAGCATAATGACATTAAATACCACAATGTAAGAGAAGCAGTAAAAGATAAACTAATTCAGTTAGTATTCTGTGAAACAGAGAAAAATCTGGCAGACATTTTTACAAAACCTTTAAGTGCACAAAGACACAAAGAACTAACTGAAAAACTGGGAATATGTTCTGTTCAGCAATAAATTAGGAGGGGTGTCAAGGTATAATTTACAAGCTGAAACAGAACAAGGCTTGTGGTAATCAACAGCCATGTTGAACATGTGTGTGAAATGCTGAGTAACTGTAGTTGACAAAGAGGGAAGGCTAACACATGTGCTTTAAGGTTAAAGTAAATGATGTAATGCTTTGTGATTGGCTGAGGCTTGTATATAGTGAAAACCCATGCGTAGTGTTTTTGTGGGAATTCTCTTCTTTATGTTGTTATGCTGTCGGATTGACCTGCTGGAAATATACCTATGGTGATGGTGAGCTCTGCTTTAGTGTCTTTATTTTCTGCTGAGCCAACTATGCTCAAAACCTTGCTCCAACAATCTAGGTGGATAGTGGCTTTGTAGCATATAGGTGCCTTGTCTGCATCCTTAGGTTACTAGCTCATCCATATTGAGCTGTGAAAGTTTTTAGTCTCTACTATACAAGCTACTAAGAAGCTCTCTTTTATACAACATAATAGCTCAAATTATATACAACAAGACTTGACACAGTCCAATCTTCTTTTCTTTTCTCTTTGTACCCATAAAGGTCAATCCACTTAGAATAGAATAAACAACCACAATTACTGAAACAATAATTACAATTTCTATGCTATAGCAGTATCTATTTTTGATATGAAATGCTATTAGGTTGCTGCAGTCTGAATATTTCACAAAGCATAAATAATGGGTCAGAGTAAACTTGTCTACTATTGCACTTGTTTATACAGTTTTTAATACTAAGTGCAGTGACACAGAAATAATGTTCTTTGAGAATAATGCTTACAGCTGTTCACAAGGTCTCTAGAGTTTTTCGAATGTCTAGAATTTTGCTTAAATATAGAAATTATTTTTTGCTGCACTCCTAAAACCATTTGCTCTGAAGCAAGTGTTTTTGAATGTCTGGTATTTTGTCCTATCACAGTTTAAGTTTCTTCATGAAAATATGACTTGAGACATCTTTATAAAAAGGTGTGTGGTTTGAGTCTGTGGGATGTTTGTTCAATAGATGTTTGTAACAGTTGTGGCATTTCATTTGAGGCGGGTATTTTTGTGTTGGCACACTTGCTGCTTGTACAAATATATAACAGACAAGGATGAGCACAGGTTAGAAAATGGTGGCTACTCTGTATTGTGTACAACTGCTTGAATATATCCCTGGATTTAGCCTGGATTCTCTAACTTTACTCGCATAAAAGCCTTCAAGCAGGACCAATTATACAATATTATGCAATTTGGTGGAAATTTGAATATCATGTAAACAGATATGTTTACATAATGGGAATTCCTCATTGTCGCCTCTTGATATGAAATCCTTTCTATCACCCCGAAATGTCTTCTAGAACGTCTTCTACCTCTCTGGAGCAAAGAGGGAGCATATGCAAGGAGTTGCAAGGGAAGAGAATGAATATGTTTCCTGTTCTGTCCACAAAACAAGCAAGATTATTACAGACTACATTAAAAGGCCACTTATCCCAGTTCATCTCTTTTCACCTACATAAATCTACTCAAAATACAGAGAAATTGCACTACAAATTAACATTGCTGTCAAAGTCTGCCCCTTCCCCTTCCCACTACCAGGCCTTCCTGTGGATAATGAAAACCATGGATAAGAGAGAACACCAACTCCCAAAACCTGCTGTTTTGTGGCAGTAGCTTGCTTTATGGCTGCTGTTTTGCAACAGTAGTTTGCTTTACAGCTGCCCTTTGCGACAGTAGCTTGCTTTACGGCTGCTGTTTGTGACAGTAGCTTGCTTTACAGCTGCTCAATTATTTACTTAATTTTTCCTCTGTTAACCGTGGATAACTGAATCAGTGGTTAATAAATTAATGGATACTGGGGTCCTACTGAACATTTTTTTTGCTTTACATTAATCTCAATTTGTCATCTGGTGCAAACTGCTGAACTGACACAGTATGCTGCAAATTTTTGCTTTTCTCAGTTTTTCTTTCTTCTTTCCTCCTCCAATACTTTCTGAGTAGTGTTGATGCTTTGCTATGTCTATGAACACTGCAAGTCTGGTTTTTAATTTTCACATCAATGTAGGATGTGTGTGTGTGTGTGTGTGTGTGTGTTTATGTAAGTAACATGTCACACAACATGTGTTGCTACGTCTGTGGAACTCCCTGCAACAGGATGTGGTGATGGCATCTGGCCTAGATGCCTTCAAAAGGGGATTGGACAGATTCTTGGATGAAAAGTCCATCACAGGTTACAAACCATGATGGAGATGTGTAATCTCCAGGCTTAAAACCGGGGTACTTCAAGAGCCAGATGCAGGGGAGTGGTATCAGGAGACAGATATCTAGTCTTGTGCGCTCCCAGAGACATTTGGTGGGGCGACTGTGAGATACAGGAAGCTGGACTAGATGGGTCTTTGTCCTGCTCCAGCAGGGCTCTTCTTATGTTCTTATGTTCTTAGCATGGGTGTAGATGGAGTATAGAGGATCTTCTTTTATTTATTACAAGACTGTTAAAAAAGTCTGAACTCTCATCACACAATATAGGTCACATGCCAACAGGTGACCATACAGGAAGATGAATATGAGAGAAATGAGAGTGGCATTTCTTATGTGCGAACACAGCCTAACATAGTTCTTACCATGTTCATATCCCAACCTTTGAAAATATTAACAGATAATTCCCTTTCCCCATCTATTTGGCTTGCGAAGGATATATCAAGCTGGTCCTAATTACAGATAATTAAGCAGTCTAAGAAACTATCATAACTAACTTTAATATAACATTAATCCATTTTCTTTTTTCTTTTTTCAAAAAAACTGCCCAAGGCATATCTCTAAAAGCTTCTTTCAAATTAGTTTTAGGACAAAATGTTTCTGTTATGTTAAATCAATATCTGGATAGCTAACCTGGAATGTACTTTTTCAGTCCAAGTTAAACAAGTGTCCAATAGACAAGGGTAATAACAATGGGAAACACAGCACATGCAAGAAATGAATGTGGAATCTTCAGATTAAGTGTGCACGTTGGCAATGTTCAAGACACACCATTACTTGTACTTGGCATCTTGAAGCCCCTGCCATCTGTCCCTTTCAATTTTAGAACTGAAAATGTGCCAGCTCTTTTTCTCCAGGACATGCTCCAAGAAACACACACTCACTACCCTGCCTCTTTCTCTTCCACCTCCTATTAAATTTTTCTTTGAGGACAATAATGGAATAAGAATGGGGTCGTGTTCAGATTTAACAAGGTTTACCAAGATTTATCACTTGAATAAGGCCACCTATGTTGCATTGTATTTTAATATGCCAAATTCTGCCTGAGACTGAAAGCCCTTTTTACATGAACTATCATTTGGATCAAACTTTGCCAGAAAACTACTTTCTTGGCATAGAACATTTCTGTAGAGAGAAGCAACCCTGAGGGCCCTGAACTGTTTCTCTTAATTGGTTCCAGAGGAGTTTCTCATAACACCTGTCATAGCAAGATGCAGATCACATCTCAGGTAATGTATGAAAGGGATCAAGGAGAAATGAGAAAAACAATTTTGAATTTGTAATAGGGCACATATCAATAAGATTGGTTTCTTTCTTTCTTTCTTTCTTTCTTTCTTTCTTTCTTTCTTTCTTTCTTTCTTTCTTTCTTTCATCAGAGTGTGGCACACTTTAAAATATAGATGCAGGTAGGGATAGCTATTTCAATAGCATTAACTCAACCATTTGTAAATATGTTGAGATATATTTTGTGTGTACATAAGTGCTGCATCAATTGAAAAGCTATACTTTTTTGGCATGTCCTGATTTTTATCACACAGTATGACTATATTCTGCTGTGGAGCAGCACAAGGACAAAGCTGTTGATCTGTATTGTTTGTGGGTGTGCTCCTAGCCCTGACCCTCCTAATTTCCTGGTGACAACTTTCTGCTTGGTCTTTAGACAATGTTACACTTGTGTGATATGGGAATGGAGTATCAGACTACAATTTATGAGCACTGGGTCAGATGCCCACTGAGCCACTGAAATTCACTGGGGATGGATAGTGATAAAGCACTCCATGAGCATTTCACATACTTTGAATACTTTTTAAAAGATCATCATAAATCAGAAGCAGCTTGTCAGAACATAACATAATAATAGGACATAACCATTATTGAATTGAGGAAGCCACCGTCTTAAGTTTGCAAGAGCTGAGCAAGGGTTTCAACAATAAAACCTTTTCTTGGTCACTAATTCCTAGATTGCCATTCAATGAAGATGACTTGATATATAAAAACAATATTTCTTGAATGCAGTCATGTTACTGCTGCCTAATATATCAATTCATTTTTACCTCTGCTCATAAACCGTATCTCCCATGCATCCCCAAGTGCTGTTTCTTTTCACATTCTCCTTTTGTATCACTACGTAAGGATGTGAATCTTGAAATTTTGCCCTTAGAGAGAAATCAAGAAAAAATAACTCCTTGTAGCAAGATTAGTCTCTGTGAGGTTCCCCCATGAGAAATCTTTTGGGATTTCTCAGAGGTTTTGTGGTCTCTTTCTTCTGGGATAAATGCCAAGCTGTGCAGAAATAGTATAATTCCCTCCCAGAATTGCAGCCTTTTGTTTAGCATTCACCTGAAAAAAGGCAGAAGAAATGCGGAGCTATACAGATTTGTTACAATTTCTACACAAAATGGCATCTTTCCTATGCCAGGTTCTTGAGAAAAAGTATATACTGCCCAGAACTTGCTGTTTCCTGTACAGGTGAACAGATGAAAAATTAAAATAAAGAAGAAAGAAAAATTGACTGTGGTCTTATTTTCATGGAAGGACAGGAAATCTTGTCAGCACAGGGAGAAATCTCAGCAGGGACCTCTGAGATGTGGAAGCTCAAGACATATCCAAGAAAGAGAAATTATTAATCTCAACCCTTGTATAGTTGTAGTAAATGTCCAAGGTATACCTTAAAAATGTGTTTCTGCACTGGAACTAACAAAGCCGGCTTGGTTTGTTTGTCTGTCAGACCAAGTCAATAATAGTTATAAAAAAGCCAAGGGAACTTTTTTTATCCACAGGAAAATAAATTAGATTCCCAGGAAATCAGAGGTGTGTGAAAACAATGAGGAAAGATGCAGAGGGTAGCAGTTTGAAGGAATGAAAAGCATACTGTGCAGCTCCTTCAAAAACAGTAACCCAGCCAGACTCACACCTCCTAATTTTACAACCACGGCTGCTTACAAGTCCCTGAATTGAGAGCACATAATTACTGCAGCACAGAGGGGCAGGCTGACTGTCCTGAACGGCATTGTGAAGCAAAAAGACTGGGCTGTATATGTTTGGCCATGATGTAGGGTATCTTGTAAGATGCAGGATCTTCCATGATTTGGGTTGTGGAATTGCATAATCAAACTGCGTCAAGACGTGGGGCTCCCCCACCCCAGGGGAATTTGAAGCATCAAGTGTCCAGTTATAGCACTGTTGCCTCCTGAGCTTTCCTCAACCCTCTCAGGTGGACATATTTGCAGTGGGAGATTTGAAAGAAGCGTATGACAGCAAGTTGGTGTTTAGCTCAAATGGATTCATTTCAAAAAGAAATTGACATCCAATGGTTTAGAAAAGAGAAACAACTGTTCCCAGTAGCTATGCTCAGAAGCCGGCAGGGCCGCAGGCTGGGGTTTTTTGGAGCTGTGGTCAAAAGGGGACAATTTTTCCAAGCACTTATTTTGATAGGCTGAACTCTTCAAGCCAAGGTTATATAGCTCTCAGAGCTGGTCACATTATGCCAACCCTCGCTGTGCGAAATCCTGGCTGCTGTCACACCAAGAGTATTTTTTGTTTTTGACATGTAAAGTTAATGGTAATTGAAATGCACAAATGATAATGCTGCACATGCCAGTAGATGTGTAAACCAGTAGATAATGAAACTATACAAGTGACTTCCCTGCTTGCTCATCTGTCAGTTTCATCTCCTTCCAAGAATGTGTGATTTGGCATCTGGCAACATCTAGTACACTTTTTAAAGTTAACAGAAGAAGAACTGGGCTGTAATGCAGAGTGAAAAATTAGATAATGGGAAATAACATAACGGCATAATAGAAATGTGTCACAAGCAGCAGCTTTAATTGTTTTCCATTTAAATGTGGTAATATACACATATAGTGTTTGTTTGCGGGAAAACTCACAGTCATAAGACAAGAGGATGGCTTCTCAAATTAAGGATGGGGCATAACAGAGGAGAAGGAGGGGAGAAGACAATCCACAGATGACCAGACCTGAGAACCATGGAGAAAAGCAAAAAAAATCTGGAACACAGATGTAAACTGTAGGTATTATACACTAGAAGCCCCTGCATGTGTACTCTATCTCAATTGGTCTGAACTAGTGGGACATTTACTGCCAGTAGAGCTCAGAAGTAGCTTAAGTAGGACACAGGCTGAAATCCTGTTCTCTAACTTATGCCACATAAGGTTCATGATGTCATTTCAGAATTTTTTTTTTAAAAAAAAACCTTCCTCGGAAGGTCCAGAGGTTCCTGTGGGGTCCTTTTCATTGTGGGGGAATTTGTTGGGTGATGCTGGATGAGGGAAAAGTCTTTCATTCCTGAAAAATTATGCTGTGAGGATGATTTTTCAGAATGTTTTTTGTTTTCAAAAAATAGCCATGGAGAAAACCATCAGCCTTATGTGGCATAGCTTGGCAAAGAGGATTTCAGCCACAGTTTCTATAACAGATACTAGGAATTCATTCTCCCTCAGTTCTCCTTTCCTCCTGCAGGTGTGTTCCTACTAGAGATGGGCACAACCAGGAAAAATGATGTTTTGAGTTGTCGTTTGTCGGGACGGGTCCGTTTTGGGTCGTTTCTGTTTGTCGCTGAAATTTTCAAAAATTTGTCATTTCCATTTGTCGTTTGTCGTTTGTGTTGGGGTTGTGTTGGGGTTGGGGTAAGTGGGCTCTGGGAGGCACCTCTCTGTGTGCCTCTGACGTCTGACCCACTAAGAAGGGAAGGGAAAGGAAGGGAAGCGTTTCGCGTAGCCGCCACGTACCATACATTATGTTAGGGTTGGGGGGTAAGTGGAAGAGCCACCTCTCTGGGTGCCTCTGACTCACTAAGAAGGAAAGCATACTGGCGTACTGGCGTACAGGTTAGGGGTAGGGGTAGTGGGCTCTGGCTGGGAGGCACCTCTCTGGGTGCCTCTACTCTGACCCACTAAGAAGGGAAGCGTACTTGCGTACGGATCTGGGTTAGGGTTGGGGTTAGGGTAAGGGCTAGGCTTAAGGTTACAGTTAAGGTTAGGGTGGGTTAGTGGGCTGCACCTCTGGGTGTCTCTGACCCACTAAGAAGGACAGTGCACTGGCATATGGGTTAGGGTTAGGGTTAGGGTTAGGGTTAGGGTTAGTGGGCTTTTTATGCCCTCTGGCACATCCAGAAGTCTCAGTCAAAACCTGGCCATGCAATTGGTGGAATGGGTCCAAAAATTTGCATGATCCCATCCCATGGCCAGCCCATCATTGTGCAGGTGTAAAAAAATAAATAAAAATAAAATAAAATAAAATCAATGGAGACATTTTATTGCAAGAAAAACCCACTGCTGCTACTATAAAAAATCAGGCATTTAAAATACCTAATTTTCAAATGTTTCTGTGGTGATTTGGTGGGTTTTTGGACCACAATTTAAAAATAAATATTGCGGTTGCCAGTTTTGATCCCCCCACCGCATGGCAAATGGAGATGATGAGGATGCCCCCCCAGCCTGGTACCAGCAGCCCAGGACAGGAGATGGGGGGAAGGCCGGGGACCCCCCTCCAGAAACCACCCCTCTCTGGTAGGTGCCCTCACTGAGGAAGGCATATTTTCGCTTGCTTTTATGGCCGGGAATCGGGGTTTTTTTATTTTTAAAACTTTTTTTCTGTGCTGCTTGGCATCGCACGATCACCGCGATGCCATGAATGACAACAAAAAATCAGACCCAATTTAATCTTTATCGGGTCGGGTTCAAGCTGGAGCGGAGTAATTCTCGTTACCGTTACCCGTTACGTAACGATAACGATAACCGAAAACGGAAACGAGAATTTCGCTGCTCCGTGCCCATGTCTAGTTCCTACCTGCCATTGATTCCCCATTGATGATCTCTTAGTGTCCCAGAAATAATTCTGAACTCTTATCTTTCTCATTCTCCTGTCTAATGCCATTGATATACCACTTCTTGCCTGGACCAATCCTCTTCTCATGTATGGTCGAAACAATAAATATAAGAATTAAATATTATATGTAAACATTTTGTCCTTTTTTGGAAAATGTGCTAGTGGTGTTGGGTTTTATTGTTTCTGTTACTGCATGATCCAGCTTCTTGGACAGAGAGACTGATGGAAGATAATATATGAAACACAGAGAACCATTAACTATCCTGTTCACTCTCGTTAGAGGAAATTGCTCTTTGCATTCAGAGGGACGGTAAATCAGAGCTGCTGTTTCCATTAGCCTTTGCATGTGGGGAATGCTCTAGGCAAGAGCCTATGGACATCCTAGCTAGAGCACCTCAGTGGAAGGTGCCGGTTTTAGACTCGTGATGGCTCCAGTTAGAGACAATGTAAATCATGGTTTGGTCAAAACTCTTACCAATTCTGCCTGTAAAAGCATCTTACCATTCCTAAATCAATAAATGATGACAACCAGCCATTCAGTTTCAATCATAAACTATATATATCCTGTACCATGCAACTTAATTCTAGCACCCAAATATATTTCCCAAGTTGTAAATACTACTTTTGCTTTATAAAAAGAACTGGCAGTTAATGTGATATACCTATGAGAGATGTTTTCATAAACAACTATTTCCATCTAGTCTTACTGCCTGCTATATCTTTGCACATGAATGGTTACTGTATTCATATTAGTGGTCTTTTGGAATATTCAGTTTTACAGCACCAACCAAAGATTGTAATTTTTGCCTAGAGGGAAAAAGAATCAAATGATGAAAGTTTCTCAGTTCTGTGCATTGGCAGTGTTATGCATGAAAAGATACAGATGCAAGAAGAAACAGGACTTTACCAGATTATGTATAGCACTGTGTTATATATATATATTCTCATGTAACATAGGCGCTGTAGTTGCTATCTTTTCACACCCAGGTTCCTTTAAAGTATCGACAGGCTGTTGGTCTTAAAAGAGTATGCCGTTAATTTCTATGGTTGTTAATTCATAATCTATTCAACACAGGTTAGGCCTTCTGTAGAATGCTGCGTCCAGTTCTGATTTAAGAATTGATTGGCCACCTAAAGATTGCATCTGAGAAAGATTTGTGACTCCCACGTGATATTAAATTACAGTGGTACCTTGTATAAAGGAATTAATTCATTCCAAATGAAATTATGCTAAGCAAATTTTCCTTTATACAAATTTCCCATAGGAATGTATTGAAAACAGAATAATCCCTAATCTCGACCATTTTTATGCTGTACAGATTCGCCCCATAGGTGATTCTGTTAAGCAAATTTCCCCTATCTCTGGATAGGGGAAAAACAGAATTTAAGAAAGATGCCAACAAACAGGAGCAAGTTCAGAGAAGGGCAACAAGGATGATCAGGGGACTGGAAACCGAGCCTGTGAGGAAGGGCTGAAAAGAACAGGGCATGTTTAGCCATGGGAAAAGAAAACTGAGGGGAGATATGATATAACTTGAAATATAGTAGAACAGGGGAAAGGTAGGAGCTGTTCTTGATCATATCAGAGTGCAGGACACATAATAATGGGTTCGGCTGAATATCAGGCAAAACTTCTTAACTGTTAGAGCAGTGTGACAATGGAACTAATTATCTTAGGTGGTGTCTGTCAGACTGTTTTGATTTGTTTTCCTACACTGAATAAAGGGTTGAATTTTATTGCCTTACAGGCCTCTTCCAACTTCATTACTCTGTGATAAAGTCCCTTATCATAATTATATATTTCCCCAACAAGTAAGGAGAGAGAGGGAGGGAGGGAGGGAGGGAGGGAGGGAGAGAGAGAGAGAGAGAGAGAGAGAGAGAGAGAGAGAGAGAGAGAGAGAGAGAGAGAGAGAGAGAGAGAGAGAGAATTTATCCAGCCCTTTTAATAATCTGATTGTAGATGCAGAGTGAAAATGTATGTTCAGTATATGCTATCATACTGAAAAGTGTTTTCACCATGCCAACAGCAAATGGATGAGAGATTATTTTTCAGAATCATCTGGAAGAATTAACAACAGAACAGTTTATGTTTTAAACCTCAAAAAGTTCTGCACATTGTGTTTTACAAATGTTTGGTCTTATAGTAGCTCATCTCTTGTTTCTGTTTATCACAGTTGATTGCTAAATTAGGTGGCACTGCATACCTTCTTCCATATATTTCATGTCTGGCTCCTCACTGAGGGTTTCTTTCCATCATTATCTCATAAGAACATAATAATACAGTATAAGAACAGCCTTGCTGGGACAGGCCACAGCCCATCCAGTCCATCATTCTGTCTCACACAGTGGCTCACCATTTGCTTCAGGGTATTCCCAAGCAGATGCCTTCACCTGCTTATGATTTCCCACAAATGGCACTGAGAGATATCCTGCCTGTCTCTCCAACCTGGAGGTTGTCCTTAGGCATCCATATAATGATAGCCATTGCTACCCTTATTCTCCATGAACTTGTCCAATCCTTTCTTAAAGCTGTCAAGGCTGACAGTTGTCACCAGTTCTGGCAGGGAGTTCCACAGACCAATGATCCTCTGGGTGAAAAAGTACTTTCCATTCTTTGTTTGAGATCTAGCTCCCAAAAGTTTCATGGAATGCCCCCTAGTTCTAGTTTTGTGCGATAGGGAAAACAGTTTTTCCTTATCTCCTTTGTCCATACCATGTATGATTTTATAAACTTCAATCAGGTCACATCTTAGGCGCCATCGCTCAAGAATGAAGAGGCAACTATGGCAGAGAAGATGTAATAGTGACTAAATACAGTACCTGAACATCAAAGCAACAGAGACTGTGGAAACTCTTATTACTTAAAGTTTGTAATTAGTCCAACAATTTAATTTCATATGCAATTTTTTTAGTAAAATCAAATAGTTCTTTTCTTTCTTTGTGAAATATCTGTCTATTAAATTAAAAGCAACATAAAGAAGATTATGAGGTCAGCCATGGAAGGTAAAGAAATCAATTTATTACAACAGTTGCATAATCAGAATAGCTAATTTGGAACATTTTCGTTTCAGAACACTTACTCCTCTGCAAACCAGTTCATGAAAGTCTTTGTGGGGGTTGGGTGAGATCAGATGGCATTTCATGCTTGATGACAGAAATTGGGCATTCTACTTGCACACCAGCCTTATCTATTTGGGCAGAGAATACATGCATAGATAAAGTGTAACAACCCTGCCTCTACCATCCTAATTGGTTCCACCCCTGACCTTCACACAGTGAGCAGGAAGGTCCAAAGTGGGATTTCCAAGTGCATGTGGAAATATTCTCTCCCCTGGATGGAAAAACTAAAGACAGAGGGCTCCAGATTCAATGCAGGCATCTATCTACCTTCCAAAGTTTAGTTACAGCAATTTGATACCATCTTTAATTGTTGCTGTGGGTCAATTCTAAAAATTTCTGGATGCATCTTTTGGTGAGTTACTAGATTAGAGATGGGCACGAAACAAAAAATGGTGATTCGTTTTTTCCGTTTGTCGTTTCTATCCGCTTTTTGCGCAGCACGCACGCACACAGGGAGGCTGCAGGACTGAAGCTAGAGTCGCAGAGACAGCAATCCCACCCTAACTCCCACCAGAGACTGCAAGGAGGACGGGGGCTGCCAGAGCTTTTTATGCCTTCTGTGGCTGCCAGACCTGCCCGCCCAGTCTGCAGCCTGGGCATGCTATTGGTTGAATATGATCCCATCATATGGCTTGCCTCCATTTTGTGGCTGGTGTGACATCCGTTTTAAAGGGAAAAGAAAAATACATTGCGATGGGAGAAGACAAAAACAAATGTTTTAAGGACCCCAACCCCCCGGTAGGTATTATCAGACAATATAAATAATTATTGCTGCGTTTTTACGGATGTCCAGGGCGTTTTTTAACATTTAAAACAGCTCATTTCATTGCGCGTCGCTATTAACGGAAATGAAACGTAACAACCACAATTTTCGTGGTTCTGTTCGTTTCGTTGCATTTTCATCACAATTTTCATTTGTCGTTTCGTTACGTAACGGAAATGACAAACGGTAACGGAGACGAAAAATGTTCATTCCGTGCCCATCTCTATACTAGATAGTTCTCTGATTAGTTTAGGGCAGGACCTTCGATCTTGCCTAGCAGAGAAATTTATCTACCTCACACACTTAAAAATCTCAGGATTTCCTGAGATTGAGCCATAACTCTTAAAGGGGTCTCAAATAGGAGAGTAAAGTTACATCTTAAACGCATTCTTCCAAATGTGCAAAGTGACCCCTGCTTGGTGCAAGATAGGCTGGGAAAAGGACTTTGTGGGGCACAATTGGCAGACAGCATCCTCAAACACCCCTACACTTCGTGCCCACCTACATTCTTGAGAACACGAATACTGCTAGTCTCACGCAGAATTGTTCAAGTAGCATCTGTTACTCACCACATGGCCTTTGTATTTAATTCTGAAAGTGCATGGCTTGTAATAAGTACCATTGCTCCTCTTCATTTCCTGTTTCCATGGAGAACATTTGTATTATATTTTTGGTTTTATTATCCTCTTTATATGGCATAGAAGAAGAGAGAATATTTGACCACATTTTCTTTCAGCTCCCTTCACAGGCAGCTGCTTAGTTTTCAAAAGAATTATTAAGCAAGGAGATATCTCCATTTTGATGACAGACCTAGCAAACAAATCATATCTGATTTTCTAGGCATAAACTAATGACAAAATCTACCGCAGTGAAAGCGCTATATTCATGATACTGCCTTTTTCATTGTGAGAATCAAGACTTCTTGACAAAAGCATGTGTGCATATTTTGAATACAAAAAGCAAAAGGTCCCAATGAGAACAGGCTGATGGAAATATTAGTGTCTCTGCAAAAATGTATGCTTCCCTGGGCTAAGTAATTTTACATTGGCAGCAATGTGGTGTATAGTTATGTATGTATAATCCTAGTTGAATCCTAAGGATTTAAGCATGCATGATGGTGCAGTGGGTTGTGGCTAACATGTCACCTCAGAATACCATGGCATCTATTGTAGGAAGACAATTGTCTCAGAGTAATAATTCTAGAACTGTTGCCAAGTTGAAAAAGAGCCACTGCTTTAATTATGGTATCTGCGCATCTATTTTTTAAAAAAATCAGGCTACTTGTTCCCTGGTAACATAACTAGTGTATCCTCTTACTGGTGCTTCCTATTCCTCAAGGTTTAGGATACGGTGGGCTGAAGGCAGGATGATAACTCATTTTTGGATGACAATGACATATAGACTGCTTCCCAATCAGCTGGGTAGATTCATGTTTGCTGAGTAGATTTGGGGGTTGTGATTTAAAAAAGGTCATTTGTCCACGCTCTGACCTAAAATGATAATACATCGGAAGAATAGTGAAAAAACTTGATTCCCCCAGTTTAAAGTTGCAGGAAGAGTACATTGTTATTGTGTTATATGCACCAGCAGAACATATAAGTCTGTTTTCAGGTGTTTTTGTACGACCTCTCTACCTATTCTATGTTGCAATTCCCATCCTACCTCATCTACTCTTTGTGCTAGTGGATCTCTTCCTTTTTGGAGAAACCGGAGGCAAAGAAGGTGTTGATTAGTTCTGCCTTTTCCTTGTCTCCTTGCTTCCCTGGATTCACATTCTGCCTGTCTTGTAGAGTGGCTCAATGGCCATCATGGTGGGTGGCTACTCTCTAGCCTGTTTCTCACCTCTATGGTCTCTGATAGGGCTGGTTACTCTCCCTTTTCTATTCGATGGGAAAAAAATCAATCATGCAAGGTATTTTTTAAACATCTGGTTTGGGAAGCCTCTGCTGGTGCTGCAGCTGGGGCTAAGACCTAACCAGGTCTGGAGGCCTCCTCAACAGCCACTCTGGGAGCTCCCAGTGGGGGTGTATTCGCCCTATAAGACACACAGACATTTCTCTTTACTGCTGAGGGGGTGCATTTTATAGAGTGAAAAATATGGTAATTGGATTAGATCTTCAGCATACTTAGCAAGTAATCTAAACCAGATAATGATGGCACGGTTGATAGCCAGATGCTCCATCATATCTCTCCCCCCCCCTTGTCTTTTCTAACTCTACATGTAGATTGGTTCTCATATGGTTATATTCTTTCTCCACCTTCATCTGTGGACACTTTGTTTTTTCTTTCTTATAGTTAAAGAGAGGCAGGCAGCTTGGGTATTTTTGCATAATTATTCCATATCTATATTTAGAGGGTTTCCCCCTTTATTTTCAATCTGCAAATGGATTTTCTTAGATGATGAAAAGGAAATGTGTTTGTTTATTTGTACGTTCTGCCATATTACCAGTATTAAGGTACTTTTTTCAATGTTCACAAGGTCAGCATCAGGCCACTGCACTCTCTTTCTATAAATACATTATAACAACCTGACGGTGAATTCTCGTATGCAGTCTCATGTTGTAGAATGCTCCTTTTCAGCTAGAGTTGCAAACTGATCAGGGAAAAAGGTAACGTATATACTTGAGTATAAGCCGAGTTTTCCAGCCCTTATTTTTGACTGGAAAAAAACCACACCCTTATACTTGGTGCTTGGATGGCTTGGGGAGGGCAGAGGGCAAGTCCTGATCAGGCGAGCGATAGCGGTGCCTCTGCTTCTCATATGATTCCAATGAGAAACTTTAAGGTCATTCCCTTTGCAGCTTCGTAACTCAGCCCCCTTATCCCCAAATGTTTCCAAATTTCAGAGGATTTCCTAAAATTCCCTTTTAAGTTACCCCTGCTACTTTGGTGGCCCCAAAGTAAGTAATTCAAAAGTAAGTAATTACCTCGGAACTCCAAAGTAGCAGGGATACCTTCAGAAAGCAATGTTAGGGAACCCCCTGAAATTTGGAAACTTTTGGGGGTAAGGGGGCTGAGTTAGGAAGCTCCAATGGGGGTGGTCCAAGAAAAAAAACTTCTACTCCTAAGCTGATCTGGAGGGAGATAAGGCTGCTGCCATTTCCCATATGATTCCAATTAGAAGGTTTTTTCTTAGGGGCACCCCTTTGGAGCTTCCTAACTCAGCCCCCTTACCCCCATATGTTTCCAAAATTCAGGGGGTTCCCTAAAATTACTTTCTAAAGGTAGCCCTGCTACTTTGGTGCCCCCAAAGTAAGTAATTTTTGAGTGCACGTTTTTAAATATATGCACTCAAAATTAGTTTTGAAACATGCAATCAAAATTTACTTACCTTGGGACTTCAAAGTAGCAGAGATACCTTCAGAAAGTAATTTTAGGGAACCCCCGGAAATCTGGAAAGATTTAGGGGTAAGGGGACTAAGTTATGAAGCATTAAAGGGGGCTGGGGTAGTATTGGCAACTATGCAGGGACAGTGGAGGCAATCAGGGAGTTTATGGTATTAACTCCCTAATTGCTTCCATACTCCCAGCACATGTTGCCAATTACTACCCCCAACCCCCCTAGAGCTTGGCCGGTATACTGAATATACTTAAGTATAATGGGGGTGTGTGTCATCGGCTTATACTCGAGTCAATAAGTTTCCCCAGTTTGGGGGGGGGGTAAAATTAGGCCCTCGGCTTATACTTGGGTCAGCTTATACTCGAGTATATACGGTACACCCTGCCTATTGCCACGGCCTCCTTTAGGGAAGGTATTTTTCCTTCCCGCCTCAAGGAGACCGTGGTGAAGCCCACTCTGAAAAAGCTGGGCCTGGCTCCGGACGATATTTCCAACTATCATCCAATTGCCATTGTTCCCTTCCTGGGCAAGGTTGTTGAGAGGGTGGTGGCCGTCCGGCTCCAGTCATACCTGGAGGATAATCGTATCCTGGATCCCTTCCAGTCCGGGTTCAGGCCACTTCGTGGGACCGAGACTGCCCTGGTCGCTCTGCAGGATGACCTCCTCAGGGAGGCCGACGGGGTGTTCCTCCCTGTTGGTGCTCCTTGATCTGCCAGCTGCCTTTGATACCGTCGACCATGGTAACCTGCTGGTCTGGCTTGCAGAGGCGGGAATTGGGGGCCTTGCTCTGTCTTGGCTCCATTCCTTCCTTGGCGGCCGGACTCAGCGGGTTCAGCAGGGTGATGACTTGTCGGCTCCTTGGACTCTCCCTTGTGGGGTGCCCCAGGGGTTGGCAATCTCACCCATGCTGTTCAATGTTTATATGAGGCCGCTGGCGGAGGTCATCAGGAGATTTGGAGCCTGCTGTCATCAGTATGCTGATGACACGCAGCTCTATCTCTCCTTTTCATCTTCTGCAGAGGAGGCAGTACGCTCCCTCAATCTGTGCCTGGAGGCGGTCCTGGAATGGACCAGGAATAACCGGCTCAAGCTCAACCCAGAGAAGACGGAGGTTCTGTTCTTTGGGGCGTCCTTGTCTGGGTACAATGGCCCTCTCCCTAGGATGAGGGCTGTTTCCCTCCAACCTACAGACAGGGCCAGGAATCTGGCGTGGTCCTGGACTCAGCCCTCTCCCTGGAGGCCCAGGTGATGGCTGTCTCCAGGGCTGCTTTTATCCATCTCCGCAGGATTGCCCAGATCCGCCCGTACCTCGATGAGTCCTCCCTGAGGACAGTCGTGCAGGCCCTGGTGATTTCGAGGATTGACTATTGCAATGCCCTCTACATGGGGTTGCCCTTGACCCTCCTCCGGAGGCTCCAGCGGGTGCAGAATGCGGCGGCCAGGCTGGTGGTGGGTGCTCGTAGATTCGAGCACATCACCCCTGTTCTGGCTCGCTTGCATTGGCTACCCGTTGTCCTCCAGATCAGGTTCAAGGTCCTGGTTTTGATTTTCAAAGCCCTCCACAGCTTGGGACCAGAGTACCTGGCGGAGCGTATCTCCCAGAGGTCAACTGGGTCCAGACCCACGAGAATGGCGCAGGCGCGCTTACTGAGGGTGGCCGCACCCAGAGAGGTGTGGAAATCACATACGCGTGACTGCGCCTTTTCTGTGGTGGGACCTACAATGTGGAACCATCTTCCCAGTGAGCTGCGCCTTGCAGTGTCCCTGCCAGCCTTCAGGAAAGCCCTGAAAACCCATCTATTCAGGGAGGCTTTTGGCGACCTTTTTAGTTAATTTCTTTCCTTTTTTCTTCTTTCTTCTTCGCCGCCATTGCCATCTGTTGAGGGGGGTTATGGTCCCCCTCCTGTTTTTATTGCCTTTTACTTATTTTTATCCTCATTTCTTTTCTTGTTTTTACTGTTCACCGCCCCGAGTTCCTATATGAAGATGTGGCGGTATACAAATGCAACAAATAAATAAATAAATAAATAGTATTCTGTTTCTTTTTTAACAGCAATTTTGAGTGTGCAGTTTTTAATGGCATAGATTCTGTGCCACTGTTACAGACTTGCATAGGTCTTTTCATCTTCTAATGCCTGTATTAGATATGGGCACAAAACAGAAAAATGGCATTTCAGTTTTTCGTTTGTTGTTGAGAGGTCTGTTTCGGTTCGTTTCCATTTGTCGGGATTTTTTGAAAAATTTCGTTACCGTTTTTTGTTTTTCCATTTGTCGTTTCTACCCGCTTTTTGCGCGATTTTTAAAGCATTTCCATGCGCAGGCATCCCCCAATGCCGCAGACCAGAGGGAAAACACTAAAAAAAATGGATGCTGGCGGAGACACAGTATAGACTAGGTATGCAGGGAGGCTGCAAAGGCAGCGGCGGGCGTTGCCCAGGGTGCAAGGCAGCCGCAGAGTGACTGCACTGCGGGGCAGGGGAGGGTACTCACCGAGAGGTATGCAGCACGCACACACACAGGGAGGCTGCAGGACTGAAGCTAGAGTCGCAGAGACAGCAATCCCACCCTAACTCCCACCAGAGACTGCAAGGAGGATGGGGGCTGCCAGAGTTTTTTATGCCCTCTGTGGCTGCCAGACCTGCCCGCCCAGTCTGCAACCTGGGCATGCTATTGGTTGAACATGATCCCACATCACATGACTTGCCTCCATTTTGTGGCTGCTGGCGACATCCATTTTAAAGGGAAAAGAAAAATACATCACGATGGGAGAAGACAAAAACAAACGTTTTAAGGACCCCAACCCCCCTGGTAGGTATTATCAGACAATATAAATAATTATTGCTGCATTTTTACGGATGTCCAGGGCATTTTTTAACATTTAAAACAGCTCATTTCATTGCGCATCGCCATTAATGGAAACGAAACGTAACAACCACAATTTTTGTGGTTCTGTTCATTTCATTTCATTTTCATCACAATTTTCGTTTGTCATTTCGTTACGTAACGGAAACGACAAACGGTAATGGAAATAAAAAAATGTTCGTTCCGTGCCCATCTCTAGCCTGTATAGCAAACTCCTGTTAAAGGCATTGGTAAAAAAAGAAAAGAAAAAAGAAGTGGCAACCTGAGTTCAATTCATGCTAAATATGGAATAATACTAAAATGGAACAATGTGTCTTCTAACAAGTTGCTCTAACTGGCAGTCTTCATTAAAAAAAATTCTCTCATTAAAATGTCATATTTCAAAGGTCACATTTACTTCCATATTTTACCTAGGTTTGAAAATGAACTACTTATTAGTGGTAAGTCTCTTTCACTGTATAGGTCTCCAATAGTTCAATATATTCTATGAAAGGAATGCTTGGTATCTAAAAAAGGAGTCTGAAAATGACTCTTGAGTCTCTTATCCTTTTGAAAATGCAGAATAACTTTTCATAATTAAAGAAGGAGGGGCAGCCTCTTCCCCACAGTCCAATTTTGAACAGGTAGGAGAATCTGGGGTGGGGGGGGAGAGTGTTGCAGAGTTGTGAACGCTGAGCAGAAGGGCTGTGTCAAGTGGGGGCTTTAACAGCCAGATAGCAGTGCTAAATCAAGATGCAAACCCAGCGGTGACTTCCTTCACCAAGAACTGTATTTACAAAAATGATGCTTTTCTGATCAGAAAGACAGTATGCAACCAACAATTTATCTGGATACCCTTGTAATTTATAAATTAGGGGGGTCAATCAAATCTCTCCTAATTTCTTTATAAAAAGTACAATATAAAAGGATATGTGATAAAAATTCAGGTACCACAGCTCCACAGGGGCAAACACGTTCATGGTGTGGAATTCCATTGAACCTACCCCAAAGTAGGGCTGAGGGAAGAACATTGAATCTTGCCAAGATAAATGCTCTACAGGCTTGGGGGCTTCCTAGTGTAAATAGATAGTTTGCTGACTTCCGAAACCCTGGAAGGATACCATGCACCTGAGGTGAGCAAGTTCTATTTGCTAATGCAAGCAATTCCTGCTTCTCAATATCATTAAGTCGCTGGCGAAGGGCTCGATAGGCCTGATGTTGACCAAATAGTAAAATGGACTCAAGGAGCATACCAATGGATCTAACTTTGTGTTGGATTGCCTGCGACCACTTGCTCATATAAGAATTTGATAACATGTGATATATATAGTCCAGGTGCTTGGCCTGAAAATGAATTATCAACCAGAATTTCAGAGTTTGGTTCCAAGCCCTAGTCTCTAGGCGATCAAGTCTTGTTTCCAAATATAAAGCCGCCCATGCTACACAATTAGGTACCCCTAGGATTCAGTGCCGGAAGAAGGACTGTATATTTTCTAACCTGGAATTAAATGCACTTATCCAGATAGGTATCCCATGAAGTAGTTGGGACCTTGTTTTTGCTATAAAGACTCACACAGCTGGGAGGATATAAAATCCACCATTAATATAAAAGAAATGAGCGATGGCTGACATGCTGCTGTGGGCCTTGTTATGTGCATAAATACGATGAGCAGTCCAATCACAATTATACTTAAAATTAAATCCCAAATACTTGAATTCCCTAACTTGTTCTAAGAAATTATTCTGGATTGACCAATGATATTTCTTCCAGGCCTTAGTAAACACCATAACTTTAGATTTATGAGTGTTTATGGTTAGGCTATTATGGTTACAGTAGTCTGCAAATGCTATCAATAATCGCCTTAATCCCAAACGAGTTAAGGATAATACTACAGCGTCATCAGCAAATAATAGTAAAGGAACATGTTGGGTACCAAGTTTGGCAAAATGGCCCTCGACCTTCCTTAAATGTGCATCCAGATCATTTATATAGAGATTAAAGAGGTGTGGCACCAGCACACAGCCTTGCCTAACTCCCTTATTGCACAAGATCTCCTCTGTCAGTTCACCATGGGGACCATAGCAAACACAACAGCTATTGTGCGAATACAGTTTTTGAATGAGAAAAAGCAATCTCCTGTCTATTGAGGTCTCATCTAGTTTAGCCCATAATAGTTCCCTAGAGACAGAATCGAAAGCCCCCTTCAGATAAAAAGAAGAAGTAAACAATCCGCTCCCCCCCTGCATTCCTGTATTTTTTGGCCAAGTCGGCCAGTATCACGCAGTGTTTCTGTTGGTTCGAAAACCATTTTGTTCTAACCCTAATATTTTTTCAGATTCCATCCAACTTGTCAACTTGTCAGCTAAGTGACTTGCATAAAGCTTTCCTGTCATAGATAACAAAGTAATAGGGCAGTAATTATCTGGTAAATTTGGTTTCCCTTTTTTAAAGATAGGTACTACCACTGCTCTATTCCATGCTAAAGGTACCCTCCCAGTTTGATGAATCAGAGTAAACAAGATTGATAATGGCATGGACCACCAGTCCGAAAATGTTTTTAAAAGTTCGGGAGGAAGTCCATCCAGACCTGAAGCCTTCTTCAACTTCAACTTGCCGATTAGGGCTTTAATTTCCTCTGCAGATACTGGGGGCCAGATTGGTAAATTGGTTGGAATGGATTCTGTAAGTGTTTTTGAGGGGACTAATGGATCATAGGATATGCTAGAGAAATGCTCCTTCCACACGAGCTGGTATTACATTACCAGGTGAATCTGTTTTAGTCACCATAATTAGATAAGACGGCATTTGACAATAAGTCCCACCTCTCCTTATAGAGCTACAATTTTTTATCGTGGATTTATAGCACTTTTTTTAACTCAAAGTATCCATCTGGAAGCACGTTCATTTGATTCTTGTGATATGACTGATACATGGCATGCAGTTCTTTTTTAAAGAGGAGACATTCTCTGTCAAACCACATATTGGATTTGTTCTTTGCTCTACCATTTTTTCCCTACTGATGGGCGTATTACAATCTGCTGATATAGTGTGTTATTCACCCTGTCAGAGATTTTTTCATAGTAATGGATTGCATCAGTGATGTTTTGTGCATTGGCTAATTCCCCCCCCCCCAAGTTCTTTAAGTCTCCAGAGTCTAATGAGCCTCTAAGGGAATCTGCCGCATTTGGTGTCCATTTCCCACTCCTATCTCGTATATTGTTCCCTAAGCTGATATCCAGTTGTTGTAACTTTTGTGAGAATTGGTTACATTTAATCTTAGTTATCAAAGGAAAATGATCACTATCTATCCGCCTTCCAACATGAAAATCCACAATTAGGTCTCTTAGCTGTTGAGATAAACATACATAGTCGATTACACCACTTCCTCTGGATGAGCTAAATGTCTACTCGCCAGGAGAGTCTTGCATTGTTGACCCATTTAGGATATGTTTGCCCGCACTTAAAAGAAACTTTGCAAGGCATATCCCTGCCATATTTATCTGATGGTCCTTAGAATCTCTACAGAATTCTTATGTAACAACCCAGGTGGCCAAATTTTTCATGGCTGCTATCCATAAAAGGGCTGTTTTAGTGGCAGAAGATTGAACTAGGAATTTATTGTTTGCATTGCTATGTCATAGAGCCAAATTGTTGTATTGCTATGTTTTAAATTGTGTTTGGGTCAATTGACCACAATAAAGGAATCTAATTTTTAAAAATGACGCTTTTGTTCTTAATTTATTTTATGCCATTTAAGGTTTGACTTGACTTGAAAAAGCAAAAACAATTTGAAACATATAAAAGACATGTGCTGCATTTTCTGCTAAAATTTCCAGTCTTGTCAAGGTATTCACAGAGCCCAGGCCAATCTAGCTGCAACTAGGTGAGCATTCCATAGGCTGGACGTAGCTACTCAAAATGCCCTCTTTTAAGGTAGCTGATCTTCAATGCATAAACCTGTAAAGCATAATGCAACTAGGAATACATGTGAGATTTTCTTAACCAAGAGGTTCAAGACAACATGGACCTCTGACAAACCCATGTGACCTTTAAACATCTCTGAATGCTTATTTTATGCATCTGGCCTGATATGAATGTTTCTTAAAATATTAATTCAACTCTGGCTTATTTCTCCAGTTTAAAATATTGTCCTAATATCTAGTAGCAAAAGTGTGCTTGAGTCTCAAGGATATATATATTTTCCATGTATTTATAACTGATCTTGTTGTCAAGGGAAGAAATATACAGGACAGTTTCCCAGTGATTCATTAGATCTGGTTTATTTCTGCGACAGCTAGAGATGAATGGTACAGATACAAATACAAACAGTATTTATGCTATTCTTTAGCCACAAGGTCAGTAACATGATTGCTGTCCTCTGTTGCTGAAAGTGTGAAACCAATTGCTTATTTCATGTTCTTTCTTGTGGCAAAAGATGCTGCTAAACGTAGCAGGAACATCCCAGTTCCCACCATGCCAAGGTCCACTTGGCAGCTCTGCCTGAAAAAAGGACCTATAGCTCAGAAGGGGAGGGGAGCTAACGATTACAACCTCCAGTCCTGGGAGGGACAGGGTCACACCCATTTCTCTCAGAAGAACCCGCAGTCTCTCATGATCCACATGGTCTAAGGCCTGACTGTAGTCTCTAAAGCATAGACTGATCTTCTTCGGAATTTATTTGGTGTGCTCCATTATCCAGTGGATATTTGCAATACAATCTCAACTGCCTCTTCCTTTTCAGAATCCAGCTTGAATATCAAGCATTTCTCACTCCATATATTATAAATTTTTTGTTCCAACATCCTGAGTATCATTTTGCTTGCATGGGAAGTTAGAGCGACGGTCATACGGTTACTGCACTTCTTGACATCTCCTTTCTGGAATGTACAGTATATTGAACGTTACCAGGATGTTAAGATTTTCGCAGATTCAAACTCTGTGGTTAGAAGTAGTTCTATTAGAACTAGGAATACATGTGAGATTTTCTTAACCAAGAGGTTCAAGACAACATGGACCTCTGACAAACCCATGTGACCTTTAAACATCTCTGAATGCTTATTTTATGTATCTGGCCTGATATGAATGTTTCTTAAAATATTAATTCAACTCTGGCTTATTTCTCCAGTTTAAAATATTGTCCTAATATCTAGTAGCAAAAGTGTGCTTGAGTCTCAAGGATATATATATTTTCCATGTATTTATAACTGATCTTGTTGTCAAGGGAAGAAATATACAGGACAGTTTCCCAGTGATTCATTAGATCTGGTTTATTTCTGCGACAGCTGGAGATGAATGGTACAGATACAAATACAAACAGTATTTATGCTATTCTTTAGCCACAAGGTCAGTAACGTGATTGCTGTCCTCTGTTGCTGAAAGTGTGAAACCAATTGCTTATTTCATGTTCTTTCTTGTGGCAAAAGATGCTGCTAAACGTAGCAGGAACATCCCAGTTCCCACCATGCCAAGGTCCACTTGGCAGCTCTGCCTGAAAAAAGGACCTATAGCTCAGAAGGGGAGGGGAGCTAACGATTACAACCTCCAGTCCTGGGAGGGACAGGGTCACACCCATTTCTCTCAGAAGAACCCACAGTTTCTCATTATCCACATGGTCTAAGGCCTGACTGTAGTCTCTAAAGCATAGACTGATCTTCTTCGGAATTTATTTGGTGTGCTCCATTATCCAGTGGATATTTGCAATACAATCTCAACTGCCTCTTCCTTTTCAGAATCCAGCTTGAATATCAAGCATTTCTCACTCCATATATTATAAATTTTTTGTTCCAACATCCTGAGTATCATTTTGCTTGCATGGGAAGTTAGAGCGACGGTCATACGGTTACTGCACTTCTTGACATCTCCTTTCTGGAATGTACAGTATATTGAACGTTACCAGGATGTTAAGATTTTCGCAGATTCAAACTCTGTGGTTAGAAGTAGTTCTATTGGTACCCCACCCACCCATGGTTATTTATTACTTCCTAGTGCTAACAGAACAACTTTCACATATTTTTCTAGAACTGCAAGTTCTTCATTTTAGGATTCCTTTTCAATGGAGTCATTTTATCTCTCCTGTTCAGGTCTTTGGTATACTGTTTCCACATTCTCTTTATTTGATCCTGGTTAAATAGCATACTTCCCTGTTGGTCATTCAGCATTCCTAATAGAAGCTTAAATAACCCTTTGATTTCTTGGTTCTTCTGGAAGAGATCTTTTGTTGTTCTCTATTTCTTTGCACTGATTATTATAATTGTCTCTACGTGACAGTTGCTTAAAAGCTGCATTCAGGATTCTTACCTTATTTCTGTCACCTTTTACTTTTGCTTCTATTTTTTTTAAAACAAACAAATGACATTTATACATTTGAAAAGAAATTAACCATAACAACACAAAGCAATCTACCTAATAAGCCCCATACAACCCACATCCCACATGGGACTTAATCCATCCTTAAAATCCTTAAGATATCTACCTTCCCATTTCTCTCCAGAAATACACTGTCTTCTCCCTGTGTGTACCCTTTACCTTTTTGAGATATATGTGCCAACAGTTTATCCCATATTGTATTAATATAATGAGGTTTTTTTTCAACACCTTCCTAATTTTAATTTCATATGTCAGTTTATAAATAGCCACATTCCATAACTCCCTGTACCATTCATCTAATTTTATTTGGTTATTTGATTTCCATTTTTTTAAAAGCAAAAGTTATCCTTGCCATGATTACCATTATTATTACCAATTCCACTTCCTCTTTCTTGGGAAGAGACCAGACCCAATCCGAGATAAAGGAAAATCTGCAGTATGTGGATGCTGGGTCAGGTTGGGAGTGAGGGGCCTGTTTGGGGCAGTGCCAGGCCTCTGACAGGCTTCCTGTGCCTGTTGGAGGCCTCAGAAATGGTTTTGGGTGATCCAGAAGGCACTTTTGGTTTTCGGAAATGACTTGTGGTTTGCTGAAAATCATTTCTGGGGCCTCCAACAGGCCTGGGAAGCCCATCGGAGGCCCGATTGGGGTAGCGCTAGACCTGAAGTAAGTGCAGGAGGCTTTAAACAGGCTGATGCAACTTGCCCCAGGGGGCCTTGCCTTCATACAGTATACATGATATACTGGGAACACGGTATATGAACCATGATAGGCACAAAACAAAAAATGAAATGATAATTTGTCGTGTTATGTAATGAAATGAAACAAAACAAAATGACACGAGGAAGCAGCATTTTGTTACAGATGAAACAAACTTGTCTTTTTTTGTTGAACTCAACCATTTCATTCTATCTGTAAGTAACTTGGGGGAGTTTTTTTAAAAAAATTCCGGGCTTTTTTTAAAAAAATCCCCTCCCCAAGCCTTGCATGCCAGCTGATCGGAGGTAGGGTGGGGAAAAACCCTGGGCTTTTTTTAAAAAAAATTCTCCATCCCCCAAGCGCCACCTGCCAGCTGATCAGTGCTGAGGTGGGGCGAAAAAACTCCCCCCCCATCCCAGTGCCATTCAGATGGCAGGCAGAGCTTGAGGGAGGATTTTTTTAAAAAAGCCCCGGGCTTCTAAAAAAACTTTCCCCCTCCCCAAGCCCCACCTGCCAGCTGATCAGTGATAGTGGGCTTAATTTCATCCTATTTGCCAGGAGGTGATGGGACCAGATGCAGGGGAGTGGTATCAGGAGACAGATATCTAGTCTTGTGCATTCCCAGACGCATCTGGTGGGGCCACTGTGAGATACAGGAAGCTGGACTAGATGGGCCTTTGGCCTGATCCAGCATGGCTCTTCTTATGTTCTTATTTACTATGTTTCCATACATCCACAGTCTACAAATATAAGAAACACATCCCATACATTGCTCATTGTTCAATGCACAGGAGCCCTGCTAAAAAAAACTAGTATCAACTCTAATTTAATTGGAGAGTGAAAAGGTAGGTACTATAATTAAGTAGATAGCAAAACTTCTGTGCCCTTTTTATCTTACTTGACAGAGAGTGTGTTCTAAGTATGTTTTCCAGGAATTAAGTCCCCCCTACAGTATTTTGGCAGCATCTTGCAAGACAGAGTGGATGAGTTCATAAGCAATATGCTTGTGACCAAGAAGGATCCAGTGTAGTGGCTTCCACACTTGGGTCTCCTCTCCAGATATTCTTGGACTACAACTCCCAGAAATATTGGCCAGCACAGGTAGTGGTGAAGTCCAAGAATATCCAGGGATCCATGATTGGGAACCACTGATCTAGTGAGATAGGAAGGTGCTATCAGGGAAGGCAGTGATTCCAGAGAATCCATGGCTGACTCCTAGCAGCTCTTAGATACCAAATCAACAGTACATGTACAGTGACACTGCAGCTCATCCTGTTTAATTCAGTTTTATGGAAAACAATGTGAGATGCTTTGCCTTGATAATTTACTGCAGGGAGGCTCTTGTAGAGAGCAGAGAAGTGTGTGTGCTTCAGTGCCAAAGGCTTCTGATTTCAGCTCCATACTAAAAAGGTCCAGAATAGGGATGGGCATGAAATGGAAAAATTATGTTTCATTTCATTTCATTTTGTTCCTCCCGTGATTCATTTCATTTCATTAGAAACATTTTTTAAAAATGTACAAAATGAAACAGTAATAAAACAATTGGTTACTCTATAAAATGGGTCCCCTGGGTCCTAGAGGCACCAAATTTGGTGGGTAATTTCCATGGATTCTCCCATTTAAGCCCTATAAATTTGGAGAGATTTGGGGTTCAGGGGGCTGAATTAATCAACTTCAAAGGGGTGCCCTGAGGAAAAAAACATTTCTAATTGCAATGTTATGCACTTAAAAATAGTGATCCCAGGCAGCTAGCAGCAGGGTAATTACAGTGGAGCTCCCACAAGCTCTCCCCTTGAAGCACCCCCAATTTGGAGAGAACCCTGGGCTTTTTTTAAAAAAAAACTTTTCCCCTCCTCCCAAGCCCTGCCTGCCAGCTAATCAGCACTGGGGTGGGGGAAAATGTTTTCTTTAAAAAGCCTGGAGCTTTTAAAAAAACTTTTCCCCTCCTCCAAGTGGCTTACACATGAACAAAATGGTTTATTTCAACAAAAATTGTTTTGTTTCATTTCGTTACGTAACAACACGATGAAACAGCATCTTGGGGTTTTTTTGTGCCCATCCGTAATAATTTGCAATGAGTGCTTAATCATTCAACAGTTTCATTCTGCCTAAACCTCCCTTGTATTTGCACACTTTCAAAAATATCTGTGGCAGAAACTCACTGCTATGGAAAATGGATAACATTGCATTTCAAATGGATGGCATAGAGAATTTTTTTGGACCCCATAACCAGTTTGTATAAAAATCTTGCAAAATAAAAATCCAGAGAGGGTGCTTAATCATTCAACAGTTAGGGATTATTCTGCTTTCAATGCATTCCTATGAGATATTTGTATAAAGGAAAATTTGCTTAATTCATTTGGAATGAATTAATTCCTTTATGCAAGGTACCACTGTAATTTAATATCACTTGATAGTCACAAATCTTTCTCAGATGCCATCTTTAGGTGGCCAATCAATTCTGAGAGAGAACTCTCCACATTCACCAGTGGTTCGGAGTGTTGGGCAAGGGGAGAGGATTAACTTCTAGAGATAGTCTCCAATTCCCAGGCTAGTAAATTTCAGTGTAATTAAAATCCCATATGATCAATATTACAATCTCTTTAAAAACCTTCCTTATCTGCATAAACACAGGCAGATTTGCTTTAAAAAACCAGACTCAGGAGATGTAGAGCTGCATTCTCTTCTGGTCCCCTCCTTTTCCTTCCCTTCCATAACCTTAATCCGAAATCTCTGCTTTAATACTTCATTTGCATCTGTCATCTCTTCAGTCACATTCTGAATGATGCCCTTTCTTGCCTAATGCTGCTAGCTTCTTGTCCTGCTTCTCCTGTCATTCAGGATGCAATGCTATATTTACCGAGGAGTAAAGCCCCACTGAACTCTGACACTTGGCTACTCAGTAGACATATGTAAAATTGTGCTGTCAACAATCTGCAGTTAGATGACAGTTTGTCCATATTTAAATCTCGATGTGTGCCAACAGTTAATAAAGAAACTGGACAGGTAAGTAATTGCTTTCCTTTCTATTTGTACTGTGCACATAAAGTTAAAAGGTAAAGGTTTCCCCTGCACATGTGCACTAGTCGTGTCCAACTCTAGGGGTAGTGCTCATCTCCATATTCAAGCCGAAGAGCCAGTGTTGTGCAAGTCCATGGCCACGTGGCCAGCATGGCTGCAAGGAAATACTATGCAGATAGGCATCTAGTATATAGAGCTACTAATTTTGGGCAGGGGTAGGGGAGTTACGTAGCAGAATGTGTCCATTGTCAATATGGGACCTTCCACATTGCCACTGAGGTGCAGCCTCCTCTCACCACGTACAGCCTGCAGGACCAATTGGTCTATGAAAAACTAATAAAAATTTAAGCTTGTGCTCTTATGGGATCCAGGCATAATAAAAAAATGGAGTAGACCCAGTAAATATACACACCAATTCAACTTCTTCTAATTTAAATAGGTCTACTCCAAGTGGAATAAAGTCTGGTTCAGATCCATTGTATGGCACACTTTTATGTCTTACTACCTACCCTTCTAGTGGTAGGTGTGTTCATTTGTTTGTTTTCAATTCAAGCAAGCTTTGGGCAGCTGATTGGCTGTGAAGTCGAGGGCTGTTCTCAGCTTGGTGGTATAGTTTTCATAGTAATATGTTCTCCATCCATGTCATTAGGGATGGGGCACCTTACGATAACCGGCACACAGTTTTGTCATTTTGTAAGATTACGAAACCTTACAAAATGAAGCGAAACAGCAAACAGCATGTCATCAAGAAATGAAACAAAAAGTACGACTGTGGAGGTTATTTTAAAAAATGTTTTCTTTCCTCCCCTCACTGCGCCACGGATCAGCTGTGTTTATCTCCCTCGCCTCTCTGTGCTGCGGTTAGCTTTTAGGTTTTTTAAGCTTGTTTACAGTGGATTCTTTGCTTGAAAGCAAATTGATTGGAAGGTTTGAGGGTCTTTGATTTAGGGCAGTGGGCTCCCTGTTAAATTAAAAAAAAGGAACGCTCCCCGTTATTTATAGCCTTACGAAGTGTTTCATTTCATGACAAAAGTTCTTTTAAAAATCCATTATTAACGTAATGAAACAAAATGAAGACTGAAACAAAACAAAACAAAACACTACATTTCCATTTTGTGCACATCTCTAGTTATTGCTCACAAGAAAATGGCCAATTCAGTAAAATTCTCTTCAATACATTTGACATCAACCTGACATGAGGCACATGATCCAGACCATTCATTCCATAGGATCCCATGGCTTTCACCGGAATTGGACATCTCTGCTGCCTAGTATATAGCACTGGGCCACACTTAAAGGGTAGAGAAACCCTCTTAAGTTAGTTTTTAGCCCCTAAGGGGGAGAGCGCAGAAAGAGCCTCCCTAAAGAATGTGAGGATGTGGGCTGATTCTTCCACTTTTGAACCACCAGTCCATTGGTTCTGATATGAGCTAAGAACGAAAACTACTGGGGTGGAGGAGGAGGAGGAGGAGGAGGAGAGGGCAATACTGTAACCTGATTTTGTTGGCACTGGAAGTACTCTGCTCAATCCAAACCCAGCAGCACATTACTCAACGTGTTTTGCCTCCCTTTCTCCTCTCCACATTTTCTGTGTATTTTAAGTCCGTAACTAGCACTCTCTCTCCATCTCTGACTGCCTGTGCTCCAGAAAATGATCATAACTTTGCTGCCTGTACTTCCAAATATGCCAATATATTCCCGTAGGCATCTTTATACGAACAACAGCTACAAGGCTCAGGAATGCAAATGCAGTACAAAGCCAGTTAAACAGGTGGTTTGAGAAATATAGAAGCTGCTCACAGGATCACCGGCAGAGCTAAATCTTTTGCTAGTGTTTATATTATCGGCTCTGTGGAAAAATAATTTATGTCAAAAGCTTAGCAAAAAAGTAAGAATAAGGATACAATAAACATGAGAATTAGCTGCCTAGATGCTCTAAGCAGATCCCATCTCATCTGATTTTGGAAATTAAGCAGGTTCGGACCTGGTTAGTACTTGAATGGGAGACCACCAGGGAATACCAGATGCTGTAGGCACCTGGAGTAAGAACTGGCAAACCACTCCAATATTCCTTCTAAGAAAACCCCATGGACATGGGGTCACGAAGGGTCGGTCACGACTGTAACGACACAACACACACCCAAGCATGATAATTATATTCTTGTAATGGATTTTAACATCCATATTTGTTTCCCAGTTATTATTATTAAATGCAGTGAAAATACTGGAAAGAGTTCAAGGGGCCAAGACTGCAATTTAGAGCTGTAAAAATAGCATCAATAGGTTGTGTCCAAAGTTCATGGATTCTTTGAAACACATGGTGGAAAATTTAAAACATCATAAAACATTATCTGGAAGCTGAGTCATGGCTGCTGGACTTCTTTTTGAGAGATAGAAACGTTTTGCTGCTCATCCAAACAGCTTCATCAGTCTGATGAAGCTGTTTGGATGAGCAGCGAAACGTTTCTATCTCTCAAAAAGAGGTCCAGTTGCCATGACTCAACTTCCAGATAAATTCACCTGGATGATTGAGAATCTTCACAGACATATCATAAAACATTGTTATGAACAAGGTGTCTTCAACAAGGCAATTGCATGTTTTATTGTTTTTACATGCCATCAAGACCTCCCCAATCTATAACAACTCCATGAAGGTGAGATCTCCAAAAGATCTGCTCTGCAACAGCCTTGCCTCAGTTCTTGGAAACTCAAGCTTGTCGGTTCCTTTAAAAGGTAATTTCATTTCATATTTGAGCTTCCTCTTTTTCTGCTTCTTCCGAGTTCTTTTCCAGAGAATCCTGCCTTCTCATGATATGCCCAAAGTAGGACAGACTCAGTTTCATTCTTTCTACCTCCCATGTTTGCTCAGGCTTCATTTGTTCACAGACCAACTTGTTTGTCTTTCTGGCAGTCCAGAATTTCTGCAAAGCTGCCCTCCCACACCATATTTCAAAAAAAATCCATCCCCCCCCCCCGTCGGCTTTCTTTACTGTACTATTATCACACGCATACATGATAGTTTGATAGAAGAGTCTGAATGATCTTGGCTGACTCCAGTGACTTACACTTGATGATCTGTTCTAATCACCTCATTGCTTCCCTTCTGATCTCATGATACTTATTATTTTTTTGGCTGCAGTCTCCAGCAGGACTGATTATTGAACCAAGGTACTGTATACACAATAAAACAATAAATATTTTAAAAAATCTAAAAAAATCTACGTCTGACAATATACAGATAAAACATTATTGGGCTAAGCGGTGAGGCTTTAAAAGAGATGAATGCTATGTTAGCCATCTCCATGAATGATGGCTACTTGTTCCACCCCAGGCAATCTGGCAGAACCAAGTTGTCAAACTCTTCCAGAAGGTCAGGAGCAAGGGTTCATAATCAGTACCATAATCTGCTCCTAATCTTGTTTTGACTGAAAGGATACAGCTTCTCCATCTCCTGCTTCCAATTACTGTAATCTATTTGATTTCTGCATTGGCCCTCTGGTCATGTCCATGTAAACAGTAATCCGTTCAGTTGCTTGAAGCATGTACTTGCAATAAACAGATTGTTGGCTTCGCAGACTTCTATAAGTCATTCTTCTGGTACAGTTCTGTTCCCTAGGTTAAATTTTCCAACAACAACAAGTGTTTTACTCATTTGGAAATAAGGAATGGACTGTCATTGGATTTTCAATCAACTTGTATTTCAATTTGGAGCCCCACTTCCCATAATGAAAGGTTTATTGTGATCCAGCACCACTTCATATTGAGCATATTCCCTATTTCCCATTGAAATTCTGCTGATAACAAGTCTGGGTCCAATCCTAACTGTTGTTGGATGATGTGAATTGTGTGTATCTGAGTGTTTCAAGGCAGGTCCTTCTCTATCCTGCCTATGGTTCTATCACCTCCTGCAGCATCTGATCCAGCTTTTTTTATCGTTGCAATGCGATTGTTCTCTACCTCACATTCAATGGAAGACAAATTCCTAAAGCTGTTCTCCTTAATTTCAGTAGTGATAACAAATTTACTAATTGAAAATGTGACATTTTTACTCTTGCAGAAAACTATGTTGTAAGTTAGATGGCAGCGTAACTGCCATTGAGATGCTTTTTATGAGAGTTGCCATCAGCAGCTTTCAGATGGGAACAGGGGACACGTTCACGTTTTTAAGAAAGCTGTCAGCACGTATTTCTGCTCCTTTTAATTTCACAATTTGCCCCTCAAGCTAGAACTGCCTGCAAACTCTTAAAATGTAAGACCTAACGTGGCTGTGATTGGTTAAGCACTTCTGCAGGAATGTGTGTGTTTTACGTGGCATTCGATCTCTCTTGCACTTTTAGCTGTACAGGTGCTTAATGCATCTACATTTTGACAGCAGCCCAACGCCTGCAAAAGCATATATGTATGTTTAACGGCTTCTTATACATTACCCCACCCCCAACCAAATGTTCTTTTACAGGCCATATTACCCACTGGGGGAGAGGTGCAATGGCCCATTGCGATGGGCAATATATTCCAGATCATTACCACATTTATCTCCACACATAAGAAACAGAAGAAATCTAATACAATGAATTGTGATTTTATTTTCTGGGCTTGTAAGATGCCTGGCAGCTAATGATGCCTCACTTGCGTCTCCTGCTTCCAGTTCCCACAGAAATGGGGGTGGGGAGGGTAAAGGAGGGAGGAAATGTTATTTTTGAGATAAGATATGCTTCATGAGAGTACTTTTTCTGAGTGCATTGGGCATCTGTCTGGCACATGATATTATCTGGGTCTCCTTCAGTATGTTTCCTTGTGCCAACAGGGGAGAAGCACACACATACCAGTAGATTCATTCATTCAGTCTAAATAATTTAGAAAACCCTGCAAGGTCAGTTGTGGAAACAACCAGCCTAAGATAAATCCTCAACTCAGCTGCAACTGCACTGAGATATAGTGTGGGACATGTGATGGGATTGGGAGGGTCTGATATACTCCCCCCCCCGTTGATCACTTTTCTTATTTATTTTATTCTTATTCTTATTCTTATTCTTATTTTACAATGGATGAGTTCAAATTGGTTCAGACGGTGCAATTGCTTGGACCTATGGAGAAAAGGGTGTGCAAAGGTGCTAGCTGTTGGTGCAACTAGGTAGTTGTGGGGAGGCATTTTTAAAACACCAGGATCCTGGATCTTTGCAAACACAATGCAATTCTTGTCTTCTAAAGGCTTGGTGCCAGTGCTGTTGTACTACAGCTCCTATGCACTCCCTCGCCCTATAAGGGAGAGAGTGGGTGAGAAAGAGACTAAATAAAAGAAGGACATTGCCACTCTGCTTATGCTTACAGCTTATCAGGTTGGTGTCCTCCTGTAGCCGTGCCTCAGTCTGGTTCTTGTCCTGCCTCTGTGATCTTTAAGATTCTTCCAGTGGTGAAAGGGAGTGCACTGTTCATGAGGGCAAGATATTTTCTGTAAAGATTAAACTGTCTAGGCATCTGATTTATTTGCAACTATATTTATTAATAGCATTTATAGATTGCTTTTCTAGCAGCCACCAGGGCCTCCAAAATGATGTGCAATAAATTGTAATATGGAAACAGAACATGGGGGGATTTTTGGTTTGATTCATGATTCAGCAAGGTAGCCAAATCACAAAAAAGTGAATTTATGATTTTTTTCTCTGATGAACTGATGAACCAATTTTTAAATTTATTTTTGAATTTAAAACCCTCTAAAATGGCACTCAAGGCACTTAGAGATACTGAAACTCCAGCTTCCCATGACTCTTCTCTACAAACCCTCTGTGTTTGGAGACATTTGGGTTCTGGATGTCCAATTTATGCAACATCAGCTCCAATCCTGTTGAAAATGGAAACCGCTTTAGGTTTACATTTTCAACAGAATTGGAGCTGATATAGACCAAAAATGAAGGCTTGCTGCTGACAAAGGCGTTGCCGAAATGCGTAGAGCTAGAACTTTATACGTAGCTATAAGAATAAAGAATTCATTTGACTTTTGTACATCCTGAGACATTGTCTCTCGCTGGAACTTGGACTACAATGGGTATACCAGTCCCTTTATTTTGTTTTCAATTTATGCAGTGCCAAAGACATGCCACCCCCAGGAAATGTGTTCTCCAGAGACATCACAGTTGTAGAGAAGCTTCTCCCAATTCTCCTCTACAATACTTCCAAGTTTGGTGAAGATTGAGTTTCATCCATCTGAGTTATACACCCACAAATTGGGTCCACTGGGGATAGTGCCCTTTAGAAGCTGGCTTGGGTAAACCTGCTCCTCATCCAGTTTGGAGGAGGTGTAGAGGAGAGCCAGAGTAAGCTTCTTTGAGAGTTTAGTATCTCTAGGTGCCTGGGGGGGATCTTTCCTGGGTAGGCTCTTTGTGTGTGTATGACTTTGTGCGTATGAAATCCATTCTACACCAAACTTGGAGGGACTGTACAGGAGATTCAGGGGAAGCTTTTGGTGTTTCTAAGTGCCTTGGCATCCATTTTATAGCCCCGGAGGACTATAAACAACAATCAAAACTCAAATAAAAAATAACTAAAATTCATTTATTCATATTTGTCAGGGGTATCAGTTTGTATGGATACAAATCAATGACTTGGTGACTTTTAATGACTTTTGCAATTCAGTTTTTAATTTCTGCCCATCTCTAATATGTATACATGCTGTTTTAGAAATGACCTTGGTGAATCTGTAAGGATGGGTCCCATGTGACTTCCCTTGGGAAGGAGTGCCACAATCATGTCAATGCTGTGGAGAAATCCCTATTTTGTGCATTCACCAACCATACCTTACTTACATAACAATGGGGGCACAGAAAAGTCCCTCAGCCAGATCACACTGAGGGAGGCAAGGATTTAAGGGGTTTGGATCATAATTGACTTAAACCATCCCATTGATTCAGTGGATCGATACCAGTCCTAGGTGGGACTAACTTGTATTTAGCCTTTAGAAAGGACTGATTTCCTTTAGAAAGGAAATAGGAAACCTCTTCAAGTTTATCTACTTTCAGATACAAACCCAATTTGGTGTGCTTTCCCTCCTTCTCCAACAACCCTCACACCCATATTGTTCAGGAGGAACACACCTAGCCTGCACAGGGCAGAGCAGGTGGCTGCAGGAGAAGAGAGATGAAACAGCAAGAAATTTTCCTTTTATGAATGTCCTTAACTTATCTGAGCCAATCTATAGCATTGGGTCTACGGTTTCAGTTTAAAAAGGACAAAAGTTAATTTATAGAAGTATCTTTATTTTAGAATGTGCCATTTAACAACTTCTACTAAATCGATAGTTTCAGAGTTTCAGAAATGTAAGCCAAAAATGCTTCAAATGGAAGGGATTTGGAAAGAAAGTGGTAGAAATTATATTGGAGGTTACAGGAGAGACCTTTATCCAGTGCCCCAATCAATTTTATTATTCAGCTTGAATGATGAATGATTTATGCAGTAGACTTGCCTTGGACATGGTCATATAAACTCACAGCTTTAGAGCAACTGAGTGAGATTCTTGATACCCCTTAAATATTTATAGTGATGGACATTGTCACAGGAATGATTGGATTAAGGGCTCCAATAAACATTGCATTAATTGCATATCTAAATGATATATACACAGATATTGATATGGATGTAAATATGGATATAATTAAGCATATGAGCAGAGCTTGGCTTGTATTCTCGAAGGCTTTCATGGCTGGGAGCCTCATTCCTTGACCTTGTCCTCTGAAGATGCCGGCCACAGAGTCTGGCAAAACGTCAGGAAGAAAAACTTCCAGAACACGGCCAAACAGCCCCCAAAACTCACAACAGCTATCAGAGCTTGGATTGGTCACTTTTCATACCACAACTTCCCATGCTGCTGGACAATCCAAAAACGTGACTTTGCCAAGCTGTGGCTATGGGTAAATTGGAACCAATGCAAATGGGAAAGGGGCAAAATGATAAACTACTTCTGAGTGCTCCCTATCTGGAAAACCATGGACAGGCTTGGCTTGGCATGCTGTATATTGGAATTTGTCTCAAGGACATTAATAATAATAATAATAATAATAATAATAATAATAATAATAATAATAATAATAATAATAATAATAATAATAATAATAATAATAATAATAATAATAATAATTGTTTACAGGAAAATAGAGCCATAGGCAAGTTTTGCCTATGCTTTTTCATCATTTTTTCATCTATTGTGCTTCTGGTCCAGTTCAAGAAGGAATGTATGCATCTGGGGGCAGTTCTTTTAAAAGAACAAACCAAATGAAATTCTCACTCACTGTCTAGTCCGTTCTTCTCTTCCTACAGTGGCCAAGCCCCTGAAGAGGACATGTGTATCATATGACCCTTGTGCAAAATAGCTGATGATGACTATATAACAATAAAACTGTATTAGAACTTGATTGACGTTCTGCAACTAGGAGGGGGTCTGTTTGATTTGATCCTGAAATAAATATTCCTTTGGCTTTCAGGCATCTTTCTGGTGCTTTTCAATCTGTTCATGAATGACAGGGATAAGCAGTGAGGTGGCCAGGTTTGTGGATGACACACAAATTTTCTGTGTGGTAAAAACCAGATAAGATTGTGAAGAGCTCCAGCAGGCTCTCTCCAAACTGGGGGAATGGGCTACGAAATGGCAAATGCATTTTAATGTACGAAAATGTAAAGAATGCATATTGGGGCCAAAAAAAAAACCTTTATCAACTCATGGGCTCTGAGCTATCCGTGATGGATCAGGAAAGAGATCTTGGTGTGCTGGTGGGCAGCTCAATGAAGGTGTCTACCCAATGTGTGGCAGCAGTGAAGAAGACCAATTCCATGCTAGGGATTATAAAAAAGGGGGATTTAAAATAAAACAGCCAACATTATAATGCCATTGTACAAAACAATAGTAAGGCTGCATCTGGAGTATTGTGTCCAATTCTGGTCACCACATCTCAAAAAAGACATAGTGGAACTGGAAAAGATGCAGAAGAGAGTGACTAAAATGATTACTGGGCTGGGGGACCTCCTTTATGAGGAAAGGCTAAAACATTTGGGACTCTTTAGTCTGGGAAAAAGGTGCCTGAGGGGGGACATCATTGAGACGTACAAAATAATGCAGGGCATGAGTAAAGTTGATAGAGGGACACTCTTCTCCCTCTCAGAAAATACCACAACTAGGGGACATCCACTCAAACTGAGGGTTGGGAGAGTAAGAACAGACAAAAGAAAATACTACATTACCCAGCGTGTTGTTAGTCTGTGGAACTCCCTGCCACAGGATGTGGTGATGGAATCTGGCCTGGATGCCTTCAAAAGGGGATTGGACAGATTCCTGGAGAAGTCCATCACAGGTTACAAACGATGATGGAGATGTGTAATCTCCAGGCTTAAAACCGAGGTACTTCAAGGGCCCGATGCAGGGGAGTGATATGAAGAGACAGATATCTAGTCTCATGTGCTCCCAAACGCATCTGGTGGGGCCACTGTGAGATACAGGAAGCTTGACTCGATGGGCCTTTGGCCTGATCCAGCATGGCTCTTCTTATGTTCTTATGTTCTTATGTTCTTATGCTCACTTAACAGAGAGAAGAAGGGGAGGCTTTTGCAGTAGAGGAAGGATCCCTGGACAATGAGTTTTCCTTTCAGAATCAAGGAAAGTCATTACTTCCATCCTGATGGGCATCTCAGCCATGCAGAAACCCATAGGATAAGACCCTGGATGGTTGCTGAAGGAAAGGATAACTTCAGTAAATGTCATCCCTCCTCTTTTTCTGCTGTGCCAGAGGACAAGTCTAGATCCTAGATCTGCAAATAAACATAGCCTTTATACAACCTGGAGGAACATAATTCCAGACTTTGGTCTCCTGGCCAACGTGCATTGCACACTTATGCTACTTAACAGGAAATCAATTTCTGATTGACTTACAGTATAAAATGAAAGAACTGCAAGCAGTCATGTTCACAACAAGTCTAAGATTCCATCCCCCTGTATATTCATTTGGAAGTGTGAACTGTTGACCAAAGTGAGTCTTTTTCCCAGATAAAGATGCTTAGGATACTAAGAACATTCCATAAACAAAGAGGCACAGCTAGAGGGGAAGTCAGAGATACTCCATGAAATGTAAGGTCAATGTCTCTGCTTTTGGTAAGGGAAACCATATGCACTTATAATTAAAAAAATTACAAAATTCAGATTTGGAATTTGAAACTTTGAAATTCTGAATGATAACCCTTCACAGTTGGCATCTGGAATTTAAAAATTCTAAATTTCCAGATATTCAGAACTCATGGTCTATATAAATACTATAGAGTTATTTCCCTGTTTTGAAAATGCAAACAGGTAAAACATTTTAAAAGGCTTTCCCTGTAAAGTATGCCATTCTCAGTTAAAGTTGATGTCAGGCAATGGTATGTTGATCTTAACGGAAATATTTTAAATGTCAGAATGTTTTAAATGTTTTAAATATTTTAAATGCCATGCTTCCCATCTATTTTTCCTTCAACGAACCATAGTTTTGAATTAACCAGTTACCACTAATTTCCTCTTTTAGTTTCTTGTTTATCATGAGCTACATTCCTGTTAATGATACAGTGAAACTTTGTCCAAACACTTGCAGGGATTGGCACAAATTGGGAAGTTTAGCAGATGGAACCAATTATAGATATGTCCCAGAATCAATGCAAAAGATCTTTTCTACTTGAGCAAGAAAGTGGCTGTGGATAAATAATTTTAGATATATATTTTACTTTACATCCAGGTTGGCTATACTAACTACTTCTTATGGTATCAAACAGGCTTGTAAAAACAAATTTTAAAAATGCAGGTCAAGGATGATTTCTCAAAATTATGCCATTGCTGAAATGAGCTATTATGTACCAAATTTGCAATCAGCTCTGCTGTTCTATACTGTACATGACTTTCAAAACAACACATTTGTGCCCCATTATTCTTTAAAAACCCTTTATTAGTTTGCAGAGTGAGTTAATTAGGCTTTAAAATCCATTTTCAAGTACAACCTGGTTAAAGACCATGCAATAAACAATGAGCCTAAGTAGCAAAATAACATCAATTAAAACAATTATCACAGCTTCACATCACAAGGCTTTATTATGTTTCTGGCCTAAAATAGCCAAGAGCTTCCCACAACTCTCTTTTACTAAACAAATGAACATTTGGGAAGCTTTGTTAGGAAAAAAAAAACAATTTGTCCATCTTATATATTTATAAACCTACTCCAGTTTCAAACCATCAGGGTAAAAACAGCTCTGTTCAGGATATGAGTAATATAGCTTGAGCATTTGCTTTTTTCACTTTTGTTTTGTACTGTACAATGGACCTGCAGGGGAATCATAGAGTCGGAAGAGACCTCAAGGGCCATCCAGTCCAAACCCCTGCCATGCAGGAACCCTCATCAAAAGATGGCCATCCATCCTCTGCTTAAAAACCTCCACAGAAGGAGACTCCACCGCCCTCTGTGGCAGCATATTCCACTGCTGAACAGCTCTAACTGTCATGAAGTTCTTCCTGATGTTCAAATGGAAACTCTTTTCCTGTAGTTTGAAACCATTGCCCTGGGTCCTAGTCTCTGAAGCCATGGAAAACAAACCTTTTCCTTCTTCAACATGACATCCTTTCAAATGTTTAAACATAGGTATCATATCACCCCCTCAGCCTTCTTTTTGTAAAACTAAACATTCCCAGATTTCAGTGCTCGCTCTACATATGGCTCAACTGGAAATTTTGAGATTTATTGTCTTGCTGCACAACTCATCCTGTTTTTGTAAGTGCCACAAAAAGACGTATGTGAGTCAAATGCGTATCAGCTGAAACGAACATGGAAGATTTAAAGTGAAAGAACTTCAAATACATGGAACAATGCAGCTAAGGATCTAAATACAGTGGTACCTTGTACAAGGGAATTAATTCATTTCAAATGAAATTCTGTTAAGCAAATTTTCCTGTATACAAATGTCCCATAGGAATGCGTTGAAAACAGAGTAATCCCTAATCGCGACCATTTTTATGTTGTACAGATTCGCCCCATAGGTGATTCTGTTAAGCAAATTTCCCCTATCTCCAGAATTTTTTATGTTGTACAGATTTTATGTTACACAAACTGTTTGTTATGTACATAGGTAAGCTTGGTTGAACCAGACTAGTGCAAAAATGGCTCTTCAGAATCCAAATAGAAAAACTGATAACTCTTCTTTTGTTGCAGCTCGTCCAACAATTCTCCTAATCCACTAAAGTTCAGACACTTCATACCGGTAGTTTTGTTTTTCATTTGGTTTGTCCTTGTTTTGGTTTGTTTATAACAATTTTTTTAAAAAATCATTTTATTTTTTATTTTTATTTGTTATTCCTCCCCCCTCCCAATCAGGCGCGTTGGTGGGGAAAGGCATGGGGTTTTCAAACTTTCTTTGAGCCACTGAAGCAAGCAGCAGCTGTGGCCATCGCCACTTACTTTGGTGGCTTAAAGACAGTTTAAAAACCCCACACTTCCCCTCCAATTGGGCACATTATGGGGAAAAGTGCAGGGTTTTTAAACTGTCTTTGAGCCACTGAAGCAAGAGGCGATGGCTGTAGTCGCTGCTTGCTTTGGTGGCTCAAAGACACTTTAAAAATAAAAAACAAAATGAAACAAAATGAAAATTTCCAGTTCATTTCATTTAATTTTTCTTTACAAATCAGTTCCTTTTTTCATTTCATTCTTAAATGAAACAAAAAATGAAAAATGAAACAAAAAAATCATTTCGTGCCCATCTGTAAATACAAAGTCTATGTGATCATGTATGGTAGATTCGTATAAAGACAAAAAAATAGGTAATCCATCATTCAGGGAAAGCTTGCCTGAAGAGAAAGCTCTTTGCCTGTTTCTGGAAAGATGGCTGAGATGGGGCAGTCCTGGCCTCTAGTGGGAAGGAGTTCCAGAGTCTCGGCACAGAAGCCGAGAAAGCCCTTTCATGGGTTCCCACAAGACTTACCTGTGAGGGGGGTGGGATTGAGAGAAAGCCTCTCCCAATGACCTTAACACCTGAGCCAGTTCATGCTGTGAGATTCAATCTTTGAGGTAGCTAGAACCTAGGTCATACAGTGCTTTGTAGGTTAAAGTAAACACTTTGAATTGTGTTCAGTAGCTGATTGGTAGCCAGAGAAGCTGCTTTGATAGAGGTGTAACATGATCTCTGTAACCCACCCCAGTCAGCAATCAAGTATACCATTAGGTGTGATCCTCATATCCAAATAGCATTCAGCTCTCAAGCAGCCCTGTTTGGTCCACATGTTTTGCATGCACAATACTGCCTAATTAAACACTTCCTCTGCTCCGTGGAGGGGCAGAAGACTTCTTTAAAAACTATATTAATGTAGTGTTGATGAGCTGCATCACTTATTTATAATTCTTTAAAATGCCAACTACCCAGGGAAATAACACTTCTAACAGAATAATTAATCAGGAAGTTAGCCAAATAACAATTATGAAAAAACAGTCTTACAGGAAAACACTGTTACACAGAGAGAATGAGAAAGAGAAATAAACAAAACAATACATACAGATCCCAAAAGCTGAGAAAACAAGCAAAGCCTACCCCTGAAACCAAATTGGCTAAAATACAGGAAGATTTCTTCCTTCCCTACTACATCATACATTCTTCTTTTCTGAGTTCAGCAGACAGCCAAAGAGGTATAGGCAGCACAGCACAAGACGGAGGGCACCAGGAGTTTGCAAGTAGATTCCCATGAGAATGACTGAAGCAAAGTGCTTCCCTCACTGGATTCCAATCCATTCACACCCTTTTGTGGGTTCAAAATTCAGATGTTCTCTGCCACAGGATGTGGTGATGGCATCTGGCCTGGATGCCTTCAAAAGGGGATTGGACAGATTCCTGGAGGAGAAGTCCATCACAGGTTTCAAACCATGAGGGAGATGTGTAATCTCCAGGCTTAAAACTGTAGTACTTCAAGGACCAGATGCAGGGGAGTGGTATCAGGAGACAGATATCTAGTTTCATGCGCTCCCAGACACATCTGGTGGGGCCACAGTGAAATACAGGAAGTTTGACTAGATGGGCCTTTAGCCTGATCCAGCATGGCTCTTCTTATGTTCTTATGCTCTAAAACACTAATGGGTGAAAAAAAAAAGTCCAGGAATTTCTCGGGTAATTTGACAGACAGAGGTGATTGAATATATAAATGAAATGGGAAAACACAAATGAATACAAAAGAATACAAAAAGAATACAATAGATATCAGTAAACAAATGTGAAAAAGCCTATTTTTTCTTTCCTCTTTATGTGAAAGTCCTGTCCCCATTAGCAAATACAGCATTACTGAAACTCATTTTGACGCCAGATACAAATATCTAATATTACTGTGAGCAAACATAAGTTAAAGGAAATGCTTCCTAGAACTTTTGTAACCCCTCTCTAATATTAAGGAAAAAACTAATCTAATTTCCAAAATTATAATTGATGCAGTATCCTCTCAAGCACAAGGAGTCTGAAAAGAAGACTGGCTGCAATCAACCTGAAAATCAGCCCCCTGATTAAAAAGTATACGCCTGGCTTCATTTGCACCCAAATTACCACTCTGACACACTTTCAATTATCTGGCAGGTTATGATTTTAAATGCCAAATGATGACTGTGTGTTAACATTGAATGGCTAAATGTTAAATCTTGTCACTCAAGTTATAGGCAGCTTCTTACATTTCTGAACGAGGAGAAGTGTTCATCAGAAACTCATCATTATCAGGACCGCTATCTCACCATTCTTCTGGGCATAGTAGAATATCAAAGGGACACTGATATCCCGACTTCGAAAACTTCCCTCGTGGATTGTGAGCAGTGCAGTTTTCCTTCACATTAAGCTGCCTCCAAGTAGGGAGTCTGAGCAAGCATTTAAAATGGCAGGGGGAGGAAATAAAAACAAAACAATATTGTTAATTTTCTGTTTATATTTGGAGGCAAGCGATGCTGCCAATTTAGAGTGTCTGGGAAATGCACTCAGTGTTGCCAGGATGTCAATTGTACCAAATGGCATTGTATGAATTCTAGAGTATCTTTCCTGCTGCTTAACATAGAGGAAATGCTATCAGGTATGCCATCCCTTTAAAACACACTTTCACATCGATAGGATGCAGTCCAGCTGTCGTCACAGACAACAAATTATGATAAAAAAAACTTGGCTGATATCCAGCACTCACAACTAGAATGGCCCTGTGAATCTGGTGAGTATATTCTTCTATAAATTCCACCGCTTCAACGAGCCTCCTCCAGCTGTGACTTAACTACTGGAATTCAGCCTCTGTGTGTGTTTGAAGCAATGTATTGCCATACTGATTGCTTGGAGAATATCCACTGATCCTTATTGCTAATGTGGTATAGCACTAAGCCTTGACAAATTAACCACACTGACACTTAAGTTCTTGGGGAAATGTGGAGGCCAAAGCTTTACTGACATTGGTGACAAACTGCAGTACTCTGGCCAGGCATTGGGCTGGATATTTATTTATTTATTTATTTTTGTACTTATTGACAGCTCGATTTTCCCATAGGGAACTCAGGGCGGTGTACAACACATCATCAAATAGCAACTGCCCAACTATACCCAAATACAAGGATATCATAGAAAATACAAGACATAATAAAATACGTGCCAATATGGAAATACAATATACCAATACTAAAAAATAGCCAGGAGAAGTAGACCTAGCACCAGCCACCAAACAGGCAAGAAAAAAAAATCACAGTCACTATAACAATGTGCTCAGAGGTCCCCAAAGCATTGCCTGAAGAGCCCGGTCTTTAAGGCCCTTCTGAAAGCTGACAGCAACTCACCCTGCCTAATCTCCAATGGCAGTTTGTTCCACTGTGCCGGGCCCACCACCAAAAAGGCTCAACTCCAGGTTGAAGCTGTACAGGCCTCTCTCGGTGTAGCCACTCAGAGAGAAAGGAAGGACAAGGCTCTGATTGGTCGGGATGAAGTTGACCTCTGGGAGATTTGATCCGCCAGATAGACAGGTCCCAAGCCATGGAGGGTTTTGTAAACCAAAACCATTACCTTGAACCTTATCCAGGAAGCAATGGGTAATCAATACAGGTGAGCCAGGATGGGGGGGTGATACAGGCATACCTGCTCGCACCTACCACCAGCCTGGCCACTGCATTCTGCACCCGCTGCAAACGGGAATCCATTCCATCAGGGAACCTGCCTGTCTCCCGATTGTCTGCAGCTTCCAGAAACCCTTTGTGGGTGCAGGCTCCTTCGGGATTTCCTCCCCAAGCTGAGGAAGAAGCCATCTGGTGTCACGCCCGAGCTGGGACAGTCCGTGCTCCCTCCTGATGATTCTGAGCTGGGAGAGTCCCCTGTTGCCACCTTATGATTCCATGCTGTGCAGGCTCTATCCTGTGCCACATGCGCTTGGATCCAGTCCCAATGCCTCCAAACCGCCAAACACCAGAGCTGTGACAAATAACAAAAGGAACATTTCAAGCCATGCCGGACACATAAAAATTAATGCCCTGTGGTGTGAGTGGGTGGGGAACAGTGACTGGATCTTCCGGGCAGGCTGTGGCCCTTTTAAAATGGGGGGGGGGGCAGCAGTTCCATTGTGCCTGCACAGGCTGGCTTGTTCCGGATGCTCACAGACAACACGTGCTGCACTGGGTGCCTCGGGTTGGCCTGGGCGTGCCACGTGACTCGGACCTCTGGGCTCCATGTGGGCTGCATGGTTGGCGCCATCTTTCGCCAGCCCTTCCCTGGTAACTGGCTGCTGCTGCTGACCACAACACTGGACCCGGTAAGTCAGGTCCATGTATTGTGGTCTAGTGCTAAGCCTTTGGGTCTGCTGGCAAATTAACCACACTGACATTTAGGCTGTTGGGGAAATGTGGAGGCCACCGTTTTATTGGCATTGGTGACAAACTGCAGTACTCTGGCCAGGCATTGGGTCAGATCTATTCCACTGGGGAACCTGCCTGTCCCCCGATGTGTGTGATAGCACCACCAAGTGGTGGCACCCATTGTCCGCAGTAATACTTTCCTTGCCATTTATAGAGTGACATGATACTTGAAAAACTCCTATTAATATGCCTCTAAATTATCTTAAAATGCCTTTTAAACTTAAATCTTGAAAGTAACAAAAGTGATACTAATTCAGCCTCCAAAGTAACTTTGTTATTACTCATTAACTTCATTCCCATCACCCAAAAGTAACTATTTATAGGTTATTGAAATGCACTGAGAAGTTGGACACAGTGGTTCAAGCTTAGTATCAAAAACCCACATCGATCATGAAGGGTATTCTCTGTTGTATCTGCCATTCGGCAGTGGAATATGCTGCCGTGGAGGGTGGTTGAGTCTCCTTCTTTGGGGGTTTTTAAGCAGAGGCTGGATGGCCATCTGTCGGAAATATTGTGATGGGGGTTCCTCCATGGCAGGGGGTTGGACTAGATGGCCCTTGAGGTCTTTTCCAACTCTATGATTCTATGATTCTATGATTCTATGCCAGCAATTGAAAATAATATTCACTTAGTCAGGGTAAACCTTTAAGAACAATTGCTGTTTGAAAAAAGTGATAATATAAACTAACAGTGCTTGAAATATTTGGCTTGGTATAAACTTCACTTGACAGCCTTGTAATAGTCTCATATCATCTTCCTCAACAAACATATTTATCAGATAAGCAGACTTCTGGCAGACAGCATCTAGCAGACTACTTCCAGACTACCACTAGACTATTTAACTGAACAATAACTTTCACTTCTCTTCCCATCTTAACCCTCCCAACCTCTACAGGCTAACTCCTGACAGAATCTAATTGGTTCCAGAAGTTCTAATACACAAATGACACAACTCAATCATTCTTCTTTGAACACACACACATCCCGAGTTGTGCTTATATATTCCAGCATAGGGAAGTACAACATTTGTAAATAGTTGCTTCCAAGCTGGAGGGAACACATCTAGTCACTTCCAGAGGCCTGTTATCAAACGGCCTTTCATTTATCCCCATGCTTCCATTTTCCCATTAGGAGGCCATAAAATGGTTAAGCCTTCCTGAAGACTCAAGTGACCTTCAGACAAAATAAAGTAGTTCCAAACCTCATTCCTTGAAGATGGATGGGTAAAACACTGCAGTGAGTCCAAAGCTTTCAGCGCAGGAATCACCCAAGAAGCTCCACTAAGCAACCTCATCACTGTACAGTGGAATCTTGACTTACATACTGCTTGACTTGCATCATATTTGACTTACAGCAAGAAGGGGCCTGTTTGACTTGAGTCACAGGCTTTGACTTATATCTTGGAGCCCTGGCGCAAGGCACCGGAATCGGGCGGCAGCCACAACCCAGCATCGCGGCTGCCGCCTCCAAACTGCTCCTGCCTTCTTCCTCTCCTCCAGCAGCGGCAGCGAGGCGAGGCCAGCTCAGAGCACCTGGAGCTGGTCCTCGGCCTCACCAAAGCCGCCGCTGCTGCCATAGGAGAAGAAGGGCCAGGAGCTTGGGGCTGGCCTCGCTGGTTAGACAGTCGGCTCAGTCTTGTAAAACATCTGGCTGCAGAAGTCTGGTCCACAATAGAAGCATTTTAGTTGGGGAGCTGTAAAGTTGTGGGACTCTAATGGTAAGCATAGAGTTGTTCAGAACTTGGAACCTCAGGTTAAAAATCAGTAAAACTTAAATGTTAGACATTGTTTCTATGAACATTAAAAAGTGGAGGCGTATAATTTGTGGACTATAATTCCACTGCCTCCTCCTCTCTTTGAAGAGACATTTCATTTACATCCCCAGAAGGAATCTCCTATCCCAGTCAAATTTGTGTTAAATTGCTGTTTTCGGGGGTCTTTTCATCATCTGGAATGGGTTAATCCACTTTCCCATTACTTTCTATGGGAAACGTTCATTTGACTTAAGTCATGTTTGACTTAAGTCTAGACCACTGGAACGGATTAATGACTTAAGTCAAGGTTCCACTGCACTGTGCACTAGCATCAGCTTTCAGACTTCAAGGGCAGTGCCCACATAAACATCATTACAGTAGTTCACTTCTGAAGTTACAAATTCATGGATCACCACATCCAGGCTAGAAACGCCCATAGCTGGGATTACTGATTCTTTTAGAGCACACTTCCCTTCTGAATCTAACCTGCTATGCAGCTCAGACAGGCCCAAAATTATGTTATAGTTCAACTCTGTTTTGGGTGAGCTTCAGAAGTCAGCATAGCATCATGGCCCAGTGTGAGGCTCTGAGAAAAGAGCCTGCAATTTTCCAAGGTGGTTCAGGATCACTCACATCAAGAAGAGTCGTATCTGATAGAGTCACATCAGGTCAAGTGGAATCAAAGCAGGTCAGAGTCAGTACCGGCCAGGCGGACACTCATTGGGTCTTGGATAGAAACACACTCCAGGAGACACTGACTGAAGCAGTTGTGGGCTTTTAAAAAAAAAAAAAAAAAAGGGGTGGGGGTGGCCAAGCTTGGCTCTCCAGTGGCTCTTCCTCTATTAAAGACCCTTGGCTGATTTTGAAGGATTGTGTCCACACCTGTTGGAAGAAAATAACGAGGAGTTTAAAAATAATGGTCTGGAGGACATTTATCAAAAGGAACCACTGCATCTCTGAAACAGTGAAATGGTAGCAATAGCATCTTAGATATCCAGGAATCCAGAAAATTATGGGAAATTAATGTAATTTTCCATAACAGCTGAACAATAGGGATGGAAACTACATTCACCGGAGTTTTTGCAGATTTACTGTCAAAGTCAAAGAAGCTTTGAGGAAAGAAAAGAAAGGGAAGGGAGAAGAGAGGAGGCAATGATGGCACTACAGAAAGCTTTTAATGGTCTGGTTTCAAGCTCTGGGGTGTTTAAGTTTGGCTTTGTGAAAATCCTAGAAGGCAGGCTCTTATATTAGCTATTAGAGGCCACCAATGTGAGCACCTTTTTCTTGAAGATGCCTTAAAGCCACTGAGTTTATTGCACTATATTGTTGCTCTCTCTCTCTCATCCTATGAAATGCCTCCTATTTATTTAGGCAGCGCAGTGAGCACACCACTATTTATAGGCTAAATAGATACAGCTGTTCCCTTCCCTGGAGGGGTTTATGCCAAAAATGAAAGAAGCTATGTCTAACAAATCAGAGACAGCATGCAGTATTTTTAGAACTTTCCTACGTTTGTGGATCAAACTTGAATAACCCATATATTCTGGAAGAAATGCATAGATCATATACTCTTTTCCCAAACCACAGTGTTAACTTTGGTTTCAGTCAGCAAAACCACAAGAAGCATTGGTCTACATTATTTTGTACTTTTTTATATAACATTACATTTTATTTTGAAAAAGCAGCTTAAAAATACAGTGTCACACACCTGTACAATCAAGAAGACTCACTGATTAGTCTGATATATTGAGTCTCCCTCTATCTCATTTGTGGGGAAAGTACTGTAGTGTAAAACAGCCCAAGGGAAGCTCCTTAACTGGATGTGAAAGAGAGCTGGATGATGGGTCAGTGGTTTGGGTGCCCAATATGCAAGCATTTTTCAAATACTTTGAAAGTATTTGAAATACTTTTTTCAAATACTTTTTCAAATACTTTTCAAATACTTTGAAAGCTAGTCATACAGAGAAAGGACAGGATCTGTTCTTGATCATCCCAGAGCGGGGGGGGGGGATGTAATAATAGGCTGAAGTTACAGGAAGTCAGATTTGGGCTGAATAGCAGGAAAACCTTCTTAACTCTTAGAGCAGTACAACAATAGAAGCAATTGTAAGGGTTCCAGCACTGAAGGCATTCAAGAGAAAATTGGACAACAATGTGTCAGAGCTGCACTGATCAAGGAGTTGGACCTGATGGCCTGACAGGCCTATTGCAACTCATTTTATTTATTTATTTATTTATTTATTTATTTATTTATTTATTTATTTTTAAGACTTATATACCGCCCGTCTTCCCGAAGGAACTCTGGGTGGTTCACAACACACAAATGGGTACAATAAAATACAGCATAAAAACAGTTGTTTTTATTGTTCCCCTATGTTTCTATTGTTCCCCATTGTGCTTCTTTGTCAGGAACTGGGCTCAAGGATCCCTTCCAATTCAGCAGATCTAAGATTATTATTTATGTAAGTCACAGAAAATATACACACTTGTATTTTGTTAGAAGGTTATCGAAGCTTGAAGGGTGTGTATTTAGTAGATAACAGAAGGAGGTAGCAAAAGGGTGAGATGAAGAGAAAACCTTAAGATTTCTTGCTTGTGTTTGTTTGACATAATTGCGTCCTTAATTTTAATAATTCATTTTGGGTGATCATTTTTAGAAGATTCTAGAAGCCTCACAGTGCACTCCCCAGCATTAGTGCTACTACTAAAAGGAATGTTAGAGGTATCAGTTACTCTTAGCCATCTTGGAATGCGTGGAAAACATTAGGATTTGAAGTGTTGTTAGGGAACCTAAAGTCAATTGGCTTTGACTTTAGGTTTTCAATGCTTCTATACTCCTTCTTCCTAGTGTTGCACAAAGTCTTTCTGGTTCTATGATCTCATGAAGTTGCTGACAGTTGAATCAGCCTCCTTGTGGATGTGTCAGCCTCTTCCTCCCAAACAACAGAGGGATATAGAGAGTGGATTGCTAGACTGGACATTGAATTCACACATGCTCTGAGCCTCGAGTCCTGATCCCCCAGGAGACCCAGGAGATGTGACCACAGTGGGGAAGAAGGACATTAAGGAGGGGAGAGAGATGTAAACAAAGAAAGGGCCAAAAGGGAATGAAAAAGCAGAGGGGGAGCCCACAGATGTGAAAAGGAGGAGTAGCAATAAAGGAAGAAGCTATAAATGGGGACAGATAGAAAGAGTGGTAGGGGGGGAGTAGCTAAAGAGGGGGAAGTAGAAAGAAGAGGGGAACGTGTTGAAGAGAGAAGGGTACTAGGAGGGCACTCAACAAGAGCTACCAGAAGGATGAACATTTGTGGAAATGGAAAACGCCTTGGAGGAAGTACTTAAATTACGCTTGCCAAAAGAGGAAGCAGAGAAGATCAGAAAGCTGATCCCCCTTATTGAGGAGAAAGTGAGGAGGTGGAGACAATGGCTGGGATTAGCTATCCTGTGATAGCAAAGGAAAGAAGATGGGAGAGGGACAAGGTGGCAGGGGGGCGATGGGCTCGTCACTCATATCGTGGCAGCCTATGCACAGCCAAGCGGCAATCCCTGTGAGCACCTACTAACTGGGAAAGATTTGATGGAACCCCATGTTAGGGTTACAAACTCTGTTAACTGTTAAAATGGACAATTGGTTTGAATCCCAACCAGTGTTAAATGAAGATGTTCCTGTTGAAGTGGTGATTGAGCAAGCCACCCAGGTTAAGCAATAAAAGTTTTGTGCAATAAAAGTTTTGTGGTTAAACTAGTTGCCTTGTCATCTAATGGGAACTGGGTGGTGTCACTGTGATGAAGGAAAAACCCACTCACAGGGTTCTGTGGAATTCTAACAACTTGTATTCTTTGACACTCTTCTACATCTTTCTGAAGTGTTTTGGAGATTTATTTATTTATTTATTTATTTATTTATTTATTTATTTATTTATTTATTTATTTATTTATTGTGCAAACTGCACTACCCAGGGCGGTTAAGAAGTAAGGATGCAAATGTATATAATTATTTTATTTTTTTATTCTAATCTCAGTGTTTCTTGCAAATATTCTATTACATACATTGTATTTAGAACCACACAGTGGTGTGGTTTCCCTGTGTAACTCTGTTAAGTTGATTATGCAAAGCTGTTGAAACAATGCATCTCCCACAGTTCTGACCTGAACTGACAGTTAGATTTCAGCTGCTTGAATAAAAACATCTACTGTAGTCAAAATGGCTAGCACTGGAATAAGTGAGCTCTCCCCTATTAATTGTCAGTATTCCACATCATAATTCAAACTGTGATGGACCTTTGACTGTATGCAGATTACAGGCGAGCTGCTGCCATCAGGACGGAGATGTAGAGTATTTAGGGTGAGAACAAACCTTCTCAAGAACAGCTTCTTCTCTAGAGCAATATTGTCCTTAAATGGAAACCCTGGACTCTAAAATCAGTTCATTTTATGTGTTATACCGTATTATATTGTTTTAATTAGTGTTGTACAGTAGCTGTTTTTAAATATATGTGGAATGTCTTATCTGGGTTGATATAGCAAGCATGAAATTTTGTTGTTCCTGCAAGGGAACAATGAGAATAAAGATTCTATTCTATTCTATTCTGTACACTGTATTCTTTTTTGCAACATATTTTGGTGACATCAGCATCTTGTTTGACTTCTCAGAGGACGACAGCAAAATACCTCCAGCCACATTTTTAAATGGTATGAAATGCACAGTACATTTGAAAGACAAAAAGATATAATGGCGTACCTGCCTGAATGATCAATTTCATCATTCCCTCTACTCCATATTTTATTTAGGGATGTGCATTCAGAGAACAGCATTTGAACAACTGAAGCATTTTTCTGCCCAGCCCCCCCCCCCAAATTAAAGGACCTGCTGCACTGTAGGTTTACCAGCTTGTAGAAGTATATTCTAGCAACGCTCTTGGACACCTGAATAAACCACCAGGCAATGGCTCTTAAGCTGCACGAAAATGGGTGAGGCATTGCCAGCTGACTTTCCATCATATCCAACAGCAGCTAATGAAGAAGGCTTAACTAGCATGGCAAGTTTGCACACATTAGGAAGGAACTAGCAACGTTCATAGGATCCCAAACAGCGGTATCAGCAGTTGTATTCTAGCGTCTAAGTCCCCCGCCTATGGGCAAGCTTTCTGAGACAATGCCTTAAAAAGCATAGCAGGGACCTGTCAGCCAGAGGCACCAGCCTAGAGGATAACATTAAGGCAACTAAGGGCGTTTATACACGACCCCTAAGCTCCGCTACAAATGGCTGCAAGGTCCGGACCTTAAAAATGTTTACCCACCAGCTCCGGACTTTGCAGACAATTAAGTGCGACCCCGCCCACTTTAGTGTGACCAAACAGCAGTTTTCTTGTACCTGGTCTTTGATGGTGACAAATATTTGATCCGGTGTAAGGATAGTGAGTGCAGGGCTCTCCTGGCTTCCGTTCGTTCTTTTTTTGCGCCCCGCCCCGCCCCTTTAAGAGATCTGAATGCTGCCCGGAACAAAACGGAGGTAAACCAGCATTCTTTTCTTTCTTTTTTCTCCCTCCCTCAGACAGCCAGCAACCAGGAAGTGCCGAGGGGGGTGGGGACAGAGGAAGACAGGAAGAGCGACGAACCCCTAAGATCTCTGGTCCGAATTTAAGTGGCCAGCGGATCTTAGGGGTCGTGTAAAAAGGCCCTAAATAGATGCACAGGTTTTTATTTCCATTTAAAATATTTTTACCCCACCTTTCAATATGGCTTACATCATTAAAATACATTATAAAAACTAACAACAGTGAATATATAAACACTAAAAAGGATCAAACAAATAGCAAAAAGTATCAAACAAAAACCACACAAAAAGCATAGACAACAATAATATACATTCATAGCAATAAGGTACAATAATCCTTTAAAAACCCAACTCAAACAGCCAGTCACCTGCTTGTAGAAGGACACAATGATGGGGCCAGTCTGGCCTCCTGTGGAAGGGAGTTCTAGAGTCTGGGAGCAGTGACAGAGAAGGACCTCTCCATGTGTATCCACCAAATGCACCTAACGCAATCCAAATGCAAATCCATCAAATGTGAAGGTGAAGGTGATGGGACTAACAAAAAGGCCCTGATAATCTTAACACATAAGCAGGCCCATAAAAGGTCCTTGAGATAGCTTGGAACCAACCTATTTAGGGCTTTCTAGGTTAGAACCATCGCCTTGAATTCTGCCTGGGAATGAATCAGCAGCCAATGGAACTACTGGCTGCAGCATTTTGGACCCACTGAAGTTACCTAACATTTTGAATAGTCAGGCCCACATAGAGTGCATTACAGTAATCCAGCTGGGATTGTGCAAATGCACTCCTGGCCACTGCCAAAAGCTAGGTATCCATGCCCAGGAACCCAGAAGCACCCCTAATGTGCATCTGTGTTTTCACAGTGAATGCAACTTCATTTAGCACAGGCTGTGCCCCTGTTCCTGGATCTACCTGTCGACTGACAAAGAGCCCCTCTGTCTTGCCTGGATTAGGTTTCAGTTGATTAACTCTCATCCAGTCCATTAGTGACAACAGATACTGATCTAGAGCAGGGGTGGCGAACAAGTTCGACAAAAAGAGCAAAAATTTTAAACTGTGAGAGTCAGAGAGCCACACCACGCAGTGACCTGCCAAAACAAACACTCACACAAAAGCATATAATTTTAACAATAATATATTAAACACATAATATAACATGCTCAGTCAGGTATTTTTTGTTACCTTGTTGGAGTGATGGGATGATAATCTCAGTGGGATTTCTGGCATCTTTTGTTTTCAGTAATCTTCTGCAAATCAGGTTTGTATTCAGTTGTAGCCACTCGGAGCAGTTCCTTTACATGAGTGTCAGTCAGAATGGACCGGTGCTTTGATTTCACGTGTTTCAAAGTAGAAAACAGCTTCTCACAGACGTATGTTGACGAGAACATAGACAGCAGCTTGAGAGCGGCTCTTTTTACACACGGGTATTTTTCAGTTGGCACAGCTCTCCAAAACGTAACATGGCCTTCCTTCAAAAGAGATTTCAGTCTACCTCGCGTAGCTCAATCATTTCTAGTTCACTCGCTGCCTCATCAGTAACAAGTGGGTTTTCAGGCAGTCGGTGTCAGCATTAAGCGGGTCGATGAGAAAAGTGATTTGTGGTCTTTTTTGGTCCAAGTCCTCAAACCGGAAAGTGAACTTCTCTTGCAGTTGTGTAAGTTGTTTCATGTATCCAGCTATATCTGTTTTAACACCGGTCTTCTGCAGGGTGCTGCGCAAAGAAGGAAAATGGGATAGATTGCTGTTTTGAATGTGTGCTTTAAAAAGCTTCAACTTGTTTACAAAGGAGAATACACTTTGTGTCAGCTCAGGAAGAGTTTTTAATTTCCCCTGCAGGTCCACGTTTAGTTTATCCAAGTGTGAAAGCATGTCCACTAAAAATGCCAAATCCATAAGCCACTCGGGGTCTGAAAGCAGAGGATACGTTTTATTCTTCTCTGCCATAAACAATTTTACTGTTTCCAAAAGCTCAAAAAAGCACGAAACTACTTTGCCTCTTGAGAGCCATCTCACTGTGCTGTGCAGTGGCAGGTCACCGGGCAAGTCTGCGTCAAGTTCTGCAATGAGGTTCTTGAATTGCCGGTGATCAAGGGCATGCGTACGGATGTAGTTCACAATCTCCATCACAGGCTTCATAGCGTGGTCTAAATTCAGTGTTTTGGACACAAGTTGCTCACGATGGATGATGCAGTGGAAGTTCCAAAATTCAGGAAAGGCGTCATCACCTTTACAAAGACCCACAAGTCCATTTACTGAGCCAATCATCGACGGTGCTCCATCCGTGACTATTGCGGTGAGTTTTTCAAAAGACATATTCGCTTTTTTAAAAACGGCAGTCATTGCCTCTTTTATGTCAGTACCGCGAGTTCTGTCTTTTAATGCGACAATGTCGAGAAGCTCTTCTTTAATCACGCAGTCCTCAGAAACCATTCGCGCAAATATTGCCAACTGTGGCTTGTCTTGTATGTCGCATGACTCGTCTAATGCAACACTAAAATAAGCACATGCGTTCAAGTCTGCATGTAGATCTGACTCAATCACATTATTTATGTCTGCTATTCTGGTTTCAACTGTGTGCCGTGACAGCTGGAGATCATTGATGGAATCTTTGAGTTTTTTATTGTCTGGAGCCAAGGTTTCAATTACATCCGCAAAACACTGTTTTAGAAACTCCCCCTCATTGTATGGTTTTTTAGCACGGGCAATGTTCCACGCCACTTTATAGGATGCAAGGGTCACAGTTTCTCCATGCTTGGTTAATTGCTGAAACATTTGAGACTGTCTTTTTACCTGGCTTTTCAAGGTGCTCAATTTTTGCTTGCGTAGTTCAGTATCTTTGGGTAATTCCTTGTCAATATTAGCATGGAGAGTTCTAAAATGACGCTGAAGATTTGAAGCCTTGAGATGTGATATCATAGTATTGCATATTAAACACAGCGCTTTCCCATTCCGTTCAATAAAGAAGAAAGCATCTTCCCATTCTTCCAAAAATGTCCTGTGTTCATCTTCATATTTTCGTTTAGCTTTGCATTTTGCCATTTTGAGTGAGGGTAAAAATCCTGCAGTGATGGTGAGGGTGTGCTGCGTCCTCCACACTAAGAACTAACGGCAAGATGTGACACAACATGTGACACACGGGTCCCCCCGCTCTCTGGCCCGTGCAGTTGTTTCCAGGGGATGGGAGACATGATGACGCAGCCTGGGGGCAGGACTACGCGCTCGGAGATCTCTCCTCAGAGGTCCCTCCTTAGAAGCAGCATAACAAAATCCAAACTTGGCAAAGAGCCACAGTATACAAAATAATGATAAGAGGCAAAGAGCCGCATTCATTTTGGCCGGGAGCCGCATGTGGCTCGAGAGCCTCGTGTTCGCCACCCCTGATCTAGAGCCAAAACTGCCCCCTTGTATTTAGATGGCAATGAGAGATAGAGTTAGATGTCATGCATATACTGGTGACATCCAACCCCAAAACTCAATCTTTTGTACATTTTCATGGAGATATAAAATCTCTGGTCCTGAAAATAGTGTGTAGCCACCAGCAGCTAGTGCAGAAGCCTTACCTTCTATGGGGCTAATGCTCTTTTAAAGCCTTAGGCCTCACAACATCCTGTGATAATTCCCTTGTTCACCTACACAGTCTGTGGCTGCTTTCACAAGACCGCTAAAATCCGATGCAAAGTGCTCACAGATGCAGACCTTAAAATTGTTTTTCCACCAGCTACAGAAATTAAGTACGGCCACGCCCACTTAAGTGCGCCCCAGCGCGTTATACAAGTACCTGGCCTCGAGGAGGTAAAATTTTTTCCGATGCGGATTTTAAATGCCTGCTTCTCCTGCACCTTCTGTTTGTTTATGAATGCCTGGCTCTCCTCTGTCTTCTGTTTGCTTTTGTTGTTTCCCCTCCCCTTTAATAGACAGATGGGCTTCCAGTCTTCCTACAACTAGCTGCTGCTGATGGCAGGAGGAGGTGAGCCTGCATTTTTTTCTCCCTCCCCTCAGAAGCAATAAAGTGCGGGAGGGTGGGAACACAGGAACGAGGACAAAACCCCATGATCTCTGGTTGGGGGGATCCAAATTTAAGTTGCCAGCGGATTTTAGAAGTCGTGTAAAAGCAGCCTGTGAGGAGACACATCCTCTACCTCTATGCTGCCATGGACTACAGTGAGTTCTTTCAGGTGGCCAATTGCTCTGGATCTCTCCATAGTGTTTAAAGTGGTCCCTCTGGAGCTGTGACTGCATAGGACGCTAACAGATTAAAACTGAAGAAACTCACTATATCTCACTTTATGGAGAACCCAGTTCATGCCAAGTGTTTGGTACTGGAAAAGGTGGGTATAATTAAAGGCTTCACTGGTCATTCTATGGGTGCTTTTACACGACCCCTAAGATCTGCTTGCAACTTAAATTTGGACCAGAGTTCTTGGGGGTTTGTCGCTCTTCCTGTGTTCCCACCCCTCCGCACCCCCTTGCTCCTGCCTGCATGAGGGGAGGGAGGAAAAAAGGGAGAAAAAATGCAGGCTCACCTCTGCTCCAGGAAGCATTCCAGTCTCTTTCAGTCTCTTAAAGGGGCAGGGGGCAAAAAAAAATAAAAACCCCAAACACAAGGCGAGGAGAGCCTGGCACTCACTGCTTTACATCCGCATCAGAAATTTTTCACCTTCGGAGACCAGGTACTTAGAAAATGCACTAGGACGCGCATAGGTGGGCGTGGTCGTACTTAATTTTTTTTAAAATCCGGAGCTGGTGGGAAAACAATTTTAAGCTCCAGATCTGGGAGCCCTTTGCCTCAGATTTTAGGGGTTTCGTAGAAGCGCCCTATATTGTACCATGACTTGTTCTTGCTATGACAGTACTAACTGTGACATGACCTCAAATTGATACTCACCTTTGAGACTCAAGATGAGTATTCTTCCTCTGCTGTAGTCAACACCTGTATATTCCAGTCACCCAAGAACGACGATGTCAACAACAACAACAACAACAACAACAACAACAACAACAACAATGATATCCCACCCAACTGGCCATATGGCCACTCTGGGTGGCTTACAACAAGAGAAACAGTACAATAATAACAGAATAAATATAGCAGAAATCCTTATAACAATACAGTTACTACAATACATATGAGACATAAACAGCAGACAAAAACTAAAACCACCTATCACTACAGGATAAAAGGAGAAAGGGAGATGCATAGACAATTATATTTAACAGGTAGACTGAAGTAATTGTCTGATTTTGCTTCTGTGAGACCTAGCGATCTAGGCAAAAGAAGCATACAACAAAGATCAGTCTTCACTGTTTCCAAATGACCTACTTTTCTCTCCAATATAAAAAGTATTCTATGGGCCAGCCCGACTGTTTGGCAGAGTGAGGCTGCAGATGCTGAAGGCTCTGGAGTAGAGGCAAAGTGTCAGAAAAGAACAGTGGCCTGGCCTGTGCCACACAGCATGTCCCACACCTATGAATTAGCCTTCTGCCCTCAGGGTGGTGGAGAAGACTGTTCCATCACCAATGTTAAAATAAAATTCAGTTGCCCATCTGATGTTTTCTGTACATGGAATAAGAGAAGGTAATCACCATTTTGTCTTTTGTTTCAGGCAAGCAGTGTTTCTTGGGCTAGCACCGGTACCACAAAACTGCCAGTAAATATCACTTATGCTGTTGTCAATGAACATCACGATTCAGGCACTTTTAGTAGCAAGATGCATTTGGTTCGGAAGATTGTGCAAGCCAGCAAGCCAAATTGCAGCAGGTCATAGCTGCCGCAGAATTGAAAGAACACATGGAAGCAAGCTCAGAATTTAATCTTGGAGTCAGCCAGGCATGCTGCTGGCACCAATGTTGGCAGCAAGGTCTGTGGGCAGAAGGACAGACCTTCTTGTGCTGGCAGGCTGGGTAATACACAAGGCACACTGCTTCTGGCAAGAGATGGCTCTTCTCTCGTGGCTGCATATGCTGCCTAGCCCAGCTATGAGTTTAAAGTGAACTGGCAACATGGAGAGTAACTGTGCAGGAGGCAGTAGTGCTTATCATGAACAGAAGCTGTAAACAAGAACTTCAGAGGGAACCAAAGTGAAATCAGCAATCTCCAGAAGCCCTATTTAGGTGCCTCCCTAAAAGGCAAGGATATGATTGCAAAGGTTTTAGTTTAAGGTTTGCAATTTTCTTTCCCTGCAGGACTCCTCTTCATTTATTCAACAGTGGTTTGACAAGCAGAATTCTTCTCAAGAAAAGCAAAAACCCCTGAGTATGGGTGGTACTAACACATTTATTCAAAGTGTATATCTGTGGTTTAAAATCCACTGCTTCAGACTGAGCTATTGGCTAAGTTTTCAATTATTTTTGAAGAACTGGATGAAATGTGCAGAGACATAAGGCATGATTTTATACTCATTGGTTTCATTACTTGCCTTTTTAAAACAAATCTGAATGCTATTATTATAAGTTTATTATTCATAGCATATTATTTTTCCAAATTGTTTCCGTGCTGTTGATTATCACATTGCACTGTCTAGATGGACACTCTTCCCCTTATGTTCCCACGCATATGACTGAACCTGTTAGTGCAGTAAGCTTCATCTAGAGTAGGTTTATGAAATCAGTGTACCTTACAGAAGAGCAGACTCCTCAAATCACCCTGATTCAGGCCTTCTCTATCTGCAACTTATTGTTGGAGTTTTATTTATAACTTCACAGGATCTCTGTAGTTTGAGAGACTAAGAGTGATATTTTTCTAGCTATCCAACATTTATCAATCATTTCTTCCAGCTTCTGAATTGAAAGAAAGCCCCGTCGCTTCACTGAGTGTTCTATCCCCCTCTTTCATTGATTAGTGGCAGTTTGTTGTTGCTGTTGATCTGTTTGGTTGGTTGCTTGTGTGTGTGTGTAGTAAATAAAGGAGTATACATAAGTCTGTAGTTTCAAGCAACTGTAAGTAAGAAATGTTTTATTCTTTCTTCTACAAATGTCTCAGAGTGAGGTATTGACACATTACATTCTGCTGCCCTAAGGGCCCCTCTTTACTAAATAATAACATCAAATACAGGTTAAAAGAGAGGATGTTTTAGGACTAATTGACAAATTAAAGATCAACAAGTCACCAGGCCCAGATGGCATCCATCCAAGGGTTATTAGGGAACTGAAAAATGAAATTGCGGATCTCTTAACAGTAATATGCCACAGTGTCAGAGGACTGGAGGATAGCGAATGTCACACCAATCTTTTAAAAAGGAAGGAGGGGTGACCCTGGAAATTACAGGCCTGTTAGCCTTACATCTGTCCCAGGGAAAATGGTGGAAAGCCTAATCCAAGAGAAAATCTTAAAACACATAGAACAAACCTTGCTGAGAGAAAATCAGCATGACTTCTGTAAGGGTAAGTCTTGTCTGACAAACCTTTTAGAATTCTTTGAAAAGGTCAACAGGCATGTAGATTTGGGTGAACCAGTAGATATAGTCTATCTGGATTTTCAGAGGACTTTTGACACAGTCCCCCACCAAAGACTGCTGAGAAAATTGCACAGCCATGGGATAAGAGGGCAGGTCCTCTTATGGATTGAGAACTGGTTGAGATCCAGGAAACAAAGAGTAGGTGTCAATGGGAAATTTTCACAATGGAGAGAGGTGAAAAGCGGTGTGCCCCAGGGATTTGTTCTGGGACCAGTGCTTTTCAATCTGTTCATAAATGACCTGGAGACAGGGATAAGCAGTGAGGTGGCCGTTTGCGGATGACACGAAACTTTTCCATGTGGTAAAAAACAGAGAAGATGGTGAAGAGCTCCAGAAGGATCTCTCCAAACTGGTGGAATTGGCTGCAAAATGGCAAATGCATTTCAATGTAGCCAAATGTAAAGTAATACATATTGGGGCAAAAAATCAAAACTTTATCTATCAACTCATGGGCTCTGAGCTATCCGTGATGGATCAGGAAATAGATCTTGGTATGTTGGTGGACAGCTCCATGAAGGTGTCTACCCAATGTGTGGCAGCAGTGAAGAAAGCCAATTCCATGCTAGGGATTATCAAAAAGGGGATTGAAAATAAAACAGCCAACATTATAATGCCATTATGCAAAATGATAGTAAGGCCGAATCTGGAGTATTGTGTACAATTCTGTTCTCCACATCTCAAGAAAGACATAGTGGAGCTGGAAAAGGTGCAGAAGAGAGTGACTAAAATGATTATTGGGCTGGGGCACCTCTCTTATGAGGAAAGGCTAAAACATTTGGGGCTCTTTAGTCTGGAAAAAAGGCGCCTCAGGGGGATATGATTAAGACATACAAAATATTGCAGGGCATGAGTAAAGTAGATAGAGGGAAGCTCTTCTCCCTCTCACAAAATGCGAGAACTAGGGGACATACACTCAAGTCGAGGGCTGGGAGAGTAAGAACAGACAAAAGAAAATATTTTTTTTACTCAGTGCATTGTTAGTCTGTGGAACTCCCTGCCACAGGATGTGGTGATGGCATCTGGCCTGGATGCCTTCAAATGGGGATTGGACAGATTCCTGGAGGAGAAGTCCATCACAGGTTACAAACCATGATGCTTAAAACCGGGGTACTTCAAGGACCAGATGCAGGGGAGTGGTATCAGGAGACAGATATCTAGTCTCGTGCGCTCCCAGACGCATCTGGTGGGGCCACTGTGAGATACAGGAAGCTGGACTAGATGGGCCTTTGGCCTGATCCAGCATGGCTCTTCTTATTATGTACATGACAGTTAATGACAAAGGAGTGGTCAATTCTCCTCTGTGGATCTCTGCACTTCTACGGTATAGCAAAAAGATAATTTTACCAGACATTCAAAACTCTGCAGCACACACACTACATTAAGCAGCAGGATTTCAGCCAGTATGTCCTTTGGTTCTTCCATGTAACATTGTGTATCAAGAAATTGTTTGGTTCATTCCATTTTAGTCTTGAATTTACAGGCCTTGTGACTGGTAAGGCTTAACACACTGGGGTTGTATTTCAAGCACTGATGTTTTAGAAAGATGTCCACTCCATGGCAGCCGGGAAGCTGCCCTTTTTACCTAGAGCCTGGAAACATGAGTTTTAGATCATACCTCTCAGAATCATCCAGCCAGTCTGGCCACTGGCCTGCAGGATGGGAAATGCTAGAAATCGCTGTCCAAAAAACATTTTAATTCTAAGCTTTGCTTACACCTGGTGAAGCAAACTGTTCCAGTAGCTCCAGGTTGCTCTCCCCGCCTGGCACCATCTGCCTGACTAACACCACCTCGTCAGCTGGGAGCTTCCCCGTTACTTGCTTACCTGATCATTTTGGCTGGAAAGGACAGTTACTGAACAGAGGGCCTTCTGTATGCAAAGCTGATTCATCTAATATTAATTAGCTCATGATTACTGTTGGTTAGTTCAATGTAGGTTAATGTTCATATTAATTCCATAATCACAGAATAAGGCTGGCACAGCCAAATTTCAACTTTTTATCCCTCCATTCTTTAATATCACTTGCCCTGTTTAAGGAAGTGTGTGTCTTTCTTCACCAGGATCATCCAAGAAAATGTTCATTATTTATAAGATGCCAAGTTCTAGCTTTCACGAAGAGTGTGTTTGTGACAGGATCATGCAAGGTCAGTTCTCAAGCTGCACTTGTCTCTAATCACTGAGCACTGTGGCTGTACATCTGTCCATTTGAATGACCTCCCTGCTTCCTTCCTCCATTTTGAATGAAGACTTAGGTGAATCTATAACCTTAACAACAGTATAGTCACAAAATTATTGCCCCCCCTTGTGCTTAAGTTGAATTCAAAAGAATTATTAAGTTTGTAGGGGGAAATTCCACGGGGTTTTGGTTCCCCCCCCAATGCCAAAATAAGATTAATTGGGGAAGGGGGAAATATGCACTACAGGATTTAACACATGTCTCCTCATTAGCATCAGTGGCAGAAGCCGTTAAATTCCTCTGTGTAGGTATAAGGCAATCATGGGATTTATAGTATTTAACAATCTGTTACCTTAACCTTTCTGCAAAATTACTGCATTGGCTGGCCCACTATGAGGGAGAAAATCTACAGCTAACTCATTCCAATATATCAGCTTCTGCTTGTTAATTACTTTCTGCTCTCAGTTAACTGGAGGTAAATGTAATAAATGCCCTAGCCATCAGGTAGGAAAAATGTGAGAATTGCAGAAAATGGGGGAGCCATCTTGTTTACTTATGACTTCATCTTTATGATCTACTGTCCGCAAAATCACATTAGTTTACCATCTTGACAGCTATAGAGCCCTGAGGCCATCAGGATGTTCTATGCATTGGAAATAAATCATGACATCATCGCCTGTTGAATAAGCCAGCGTGATGAAGAGGCAGCAGAAAGGTGAACCATTGTGATCATGCAGACACAAGAGGGTGTTGTAAATCTAATGAGTGCTAATTCATCGGAATATGTGTTCCAAAAGACATTTAAGGGTGAACCTGAAGTTGCTGATACATAACTACCTGTATGTGTCCTATCTAGGTCACAGATAATAAAGTAACACAACTGGTCTGAGGCACTCTGCTGAGCAACAATTGGGACTTTACAATGCACAAATTACAGCCCCAAGACCCCAGGACTGTCAAGTGATTTTGAAATTTAAGGCAAATAATTTTTTCATTTTTTTCTTCCCATCTCTGTTGTCTGATATGGTTGTCTTACTATTTGCTTAGGGGTTGCCCCTATAGTACAATGGACCCCGTATTGATTACTGCAATGCGCTCTACGTGGGGCTGCCTTTGAAGACGGTCCGGCGATTGCAACTGGTTCAGAATCGTGCGGCGCGGCTGGTGAGTGGTGGGGCCGCCAGAGATCACATCACGCCGATTCTACATAACCTGCATTGGTTACCAGTTGCTGCCCGAGCCCAATTCAAAGTGCTTGTCTTGACATATAAAGCCCTAAACGGCTTGGGACCTAGATACCTGAAGGACCGCCTCCTTCCATATGAACCTACCCGGCAATTAAGATCTAGCCAGGGGGCCCTCTTGAAAGAGCCATCCCTCAAGGAGGTGAGAGGGATGGCTTGTAGACAAAGGGCCTTCTCGGCAGCTGCCCCCAAGTTATGGAATGCCCTCCCAAGTGAGATCCGCCTGGCGCCAACATTGATGACATTTCGGCGCCAGGTAAAAACCTTCCTGTTCCAGAAGTTTTTTAATTGATACAACATAGACTGGGGTCCTTTGATGGCAATTTTAGTGATGATTTTAGTATAAGGTTTTGCTGATGTTTTAATTATTTATTGATATTTTATGTCTTAACTGTTTTAATTCCTTGTTGTAAGCCGCCCAGAGACCTTTGGGTAGTGGGCGGCATATAAGCTGTAAAAATAAATAAATAATAAATAAAATAACAAACGGTTTGTATAACATGAAATTTGTATAACATAAAAAATCCAGAGATAGGGGAAATTTGCTTAACAGAATCATCTATGGTGAGAATCCGTACAACATAAAATGGTCGTGATTAGGGACTACTCTTTTCAATGCATTCCTATGGGAAATTTGTATAAAGGAAAATTTGCTTAATTCATTTGGAATGAATTAATTCATTTATACAAGGTACCACTGTACTTTGTACTCTTGGAAGGAAAATATACTCAGCCTTCCATTTTACATCTTACAAATTATGGTCCCCAGCCTCCAAACACAATGGCCATATTCCTGATGCCTGGTGTAGTAAATCACACCAGAGGAGGTCCATTGAATCAATGGAGATTTAGTGATTTAGTGAGTCAACTGCTCTGTAAGTTTCATTGATTTAAGTTCACTTACTCTAACTGCAACTTACTATGCTAAAGTAAGCCACTGTTAGTGTCAGCCCATTTGAATCCATGGGGAAAATCTTCTTGGCAACTTCAAGTTGTGTTGTTGCTCTTTGAAGGAACCTCATGGTGCAGTGATTAAACTGCTTGCAGAGTGGAGGTGGTGGTATAATGTACAGATATAATTAACTTGCAAAATGCCGAGAGAAGTGCTATGGGATGGCACATTAACCAGCACATCTTGCTTTCGCTTTGTTTTTGTGCTGGCATAACCCAGACTGGGCACCATCAACATTTAACTTAAACACAATGGAAGTTTCCAAACCCTCCTTCCAACTTCCAAGGCTTTCAAGGGCTCCCTTTTGCTCTTGGGAATCCTTGGGAGTCTTGGGATGACGAGGGAAACCTTTAATACAATAGTGTTTTTTTTTTAAAATCACCACCTGGTCTTTGCTGGTAGTCTCAAACCCAGCCATGGCCATCCAGTAGCAATCGTGTGCTTCTCTCCCCTAATGTTCCCAAGGATTCTTTGAGGCAAAAGAAAGCCCTCGGGAGCCATGGAATCTGAAATGAGGAGATGGGCAGAAAAAATGAGATGCTGTTTCATCATTTTGCAAGGATATAAAATGTTACAAAAATAAAACAAAACACAAGTACACATTCTATCAAGTATCAAAACAAAATGCCGTTTTCTGTTTCAGAAATGAAATGCTTCATCCTCCCTTATCAGAACATTTAAAGAGGAGAGGATTGGCGCACTGTCAGGTGCATAGCCACCAGCCAATCCTCTCTATTTATATAAATAAAAGGTTTAGAATGCACAACCCCTCTGCAGTAGATGGATATAGACAAATTTCTTCCTATCTGAATCCCATGATGAACCTTACTAAGGAGGAGCCTGTCCTGGGAGCATATTGAGATGGATACAGAATTGAATCATATGCTGAAAGAGCAAAACTGCCCAATTCATTCAAAAAGAACCCTAGTTCTCAAGATGCAAATGTGTGTATGTGTGTGTGTGTGTGGGGATATTTGAGCAGTCTTGTTTGTGCCACATCTCTAGGTAACATTTTTGTGTAGGATGATTCAATTAAAAAAAAAAAGGCCATGCAAATTCACTTGTTTTCAGAGGGATGGGAATTGCCTTTGAGGTGATATTCAGAGAACATAAATCCCCATCCACGCCTTCAAAAGGAGAACAGCAAAACATTTCTCAGTGCATTTTTTTATTTTTATTGTACCTGGTGGTTTAAATTACATGAGAAGTAACTCCTTAACAACTGAGTGAACATCAGTTCAGAAGGAGACTTGGCAGACTCAGTTGTGAAGCATGAAAAGGAATGGGGAATTTTCAAGTGACAAACTAGCTCAGATGAAAGTTGCTGCAGGACTCTTTCTTTACCTTGAATGTCCTTTGAGCTTCAGAACATTAAAATATAGGCAATAATTTTTAAAGGTACATTTCACAATATGCTGCCAGGTGTGAGTTTCATGGACTGTTGCAAGTATGTAGAATGGTTAAATTCTGCTCTGTGTTCTGCTTTCATGGGTTCTTGAATCGTTTAAGAAAAGACAGATCCTCCCAGTAATCCTGCTGGGAGATCCTCCCAGTAATCCTGTTGATATTCAGAAGGACCTTCTCTTCACATACACTTTTTGCCAAATGTCAGAGGAATAAAGCCATAGGTCATGTGGATTATTCATGGTGGGGCAGGTAAGCCTCCAGGAAGTACCTTGAACAGAACTATTATTTTAGCCTGGCTGCAGAAAGTCATAGTCCTGTCCCTTTGTTTTCATGTTGTTGTCATGTGTGGTCAGTTGGGTAAGCTCTGCAGGCTTCATAGTAGGTGTTCTCTGTTGAACTTCCTGGCCATATTATAAACCCCCTGATATTTAAGGAGCAGCTCGGTGACAGCTGTTGCTTCCTCTTGTCAGGGCATAGCTCTAGGTCTAAATTTGACATGCCGTCAGGCTCACATCACGCACAAGCAGCATACCTTTGGATTATTTATTGCCCAGTCAGTTTATTCCGTTAATCTTTACTGCATGCAAAAATGAGCTACAAAGTTTCAGGTCTGTGTAAGCATTTGTCTATAGATAGCTGCCTTTCCCAAAACCTAAGACTATATTTTTTGTAATGAAATGTTTATCATCTATCACTCCACTTTCTCTTAAATCTTTCAGTCAGTCAGTCAGCCAGTCAGCCAGCCAGCCAGCCAGCCAGCAAGTCTCTCTCTCTCTCTCTCTCTCTCTCTCTCTCTCTCTCTCTCTCACACACACACACACACACACACACACACACACACACACACACACACACACACACACACACACACCACCCTCCACTGCCACTGCCAGTAGCGTTTAAGGATTACTGAAGACTGTATTATAACATTAAAACAAATAGCATAGAGGTCCTGTGGCTGACATGAATGCCATTTGGCTGTTTTAAAAGCTGGCAACACAATTAGGAGCCATTTGTTTATTGTGTAGCATTTGTTCTTTGCTTTTTATCTTTTATATAATGCTTTTTAATTGTCTGTCCTGGCCCCACTGATACAATAGAGTCCAACCACCACCACCCACCAAATTATATACACATGTCTAATTTCTTTGTATTTTATTCTAGCCTTCCCAATTACCAAGCCACAAGCAAGTTCCAGGGTTTAGATTGTGTGCTCAGGAAGGAACAGGCAAACAAATCTGCAGTACTAAAATATAATTTTAATTTTATGACATTTTCATGAAATAGTTAGTAGTCACAGAAATGTTATTTATTCACTGCATGACATACAATGGTAAGTGACAAATAGGCCCTTTTTAATCTGATTTACTATTGAATTTCAACTGTAGTTACCTTTCTGTCCCCACCTTTCTTCTATATTGGAACCCAAGATGGCATGAAAAGACTACAAAGCATTAGTCCATCATCCTGGTAGTACTACCCAAATATCCTTATCTTAATCACAATGGGTACATTAGGTACCCCTGATAACATTGCTCACCTCACCATTCAAAGTCTCAGAGTATGTGGGCTGTGTTAAATATGCTTAATGCAGCCCACGTTGAGCTTCTCCGCAGTTAAAAGGAATTTATGGTTTATAATTGGATACATTTGTTCAGGATAATGCCACTTGATTGGAACGCTGGCATTTTCTTACAATTAACATTTAAATAGCATCCTGCAATATTTTGAGATCTGTCAAAATATGATGAAGATGCCATAGCATTTTAATGCAATTGAGAATCTGGCAGCTATTTTCTGCATCACTGAAACCCTGAACAAATTGATATAGTGCATATGCATCACCAAGGGATTAGTCATCTGCCACTGGAAACTTGTAAAAGTATGTTAGGCACATAATGTATCAAGTTGGGGGGCAGGAGCTGAATTGATTTTTAGAACAAATTTGAAGAGAAGACATGTTTCAATATAGTCCTAGTCATATACTTTGGTCACCATGCAGACTGGCTCAGTGTCCCCATGAGCTGTGACAAGATACTGCAGACTTACAAAAGATATTGTTGTTGTAATTCATAGTCTGAGAGACCTGTTTGTTAGTTTTAATTAATATTAAAGAGTTAGAAACAACTGAGGCTGCATCTCTTCAAAATGGAGCTTGAGAAAAATTATTTGACAGCAGCTCTAGCAACATTGGCTAGGAGATTCTGGGAGAGCTGTACTCAAAGCAACTGCTTCTCTTGAAAACCATTTCACTCCTGAGATGTAGATACCATATTTTAAATAGCGAAAGTTGGCAATCCCCATTTATATTTGAGCATACTTCTTGTGCAATCACAGCAAGTCTTGAATTTTTCAATTTATTCTGGGATGAAATATATATGTGAACCCCCTTGCCAACCACTAGCTGGGTTGATGGAGTCAATCAAAGGGCAGGTTTCACAGCTGCCAGGCTCACATGCCACTCTCTGGAAGATTTTCATGGAGCAAGGAGGAGTGCTTGGTGGCTTACTGCAGAATAAAATGCGGACCCACTGCTCCCTGTTGCTTAAAGTGTAATTAAACTATTCTCAGCAGGCTATAATAATCATTACTTGGTGCTCTCCGCTGGTGGTCCATGTACAGGCATATACTGTTATGTTAAGAAGAGATAATGTGATATTGAAATATTTCAATATACCAGGACATATTATTTCTGTATTGATGTGATGATGCAATAGGAAAGATTCCTCCCCACTCCATCCTTTATCCACGGCAGTAAGAAATGGTGTCAGACATGGTATTTCAAATATCTGCTTTAAAAATAAATGGTGCCATACTCTAGAACAGCCATTCTCAACCTTATTTTGGCCACACTCTTTTAAGGAGATCTTCTCACATTTTAGGGTCCCCTAGTAAATGAGGAAAGCATTTGGCTGTATGCAAACAAGGATACAACACCAACAGATGAATCTGTGGCTGCCCGAGGGCCATATGCCCCCCCCCGCTACTCTAGAAGAACCAGCTACATTTCAGAAACACCAATGAGAGCTGTTTTACATGATCAGAAAGCCACATGATCACAATAGGGCAGGATTTATTAAATTGTAAAATAACCATTTCGTTTCCAAATTGACTCTTTAACCATATGGTAATCCAATTCTACAAGATATGTATTTCTACCAATGGAAACAAGCTAGTTTCTGAAAGTTTGGGGATTAAGCTCAGGTCCTTCGGATTAAAGAGGCTGTGATTTCTTTTAAACTGTGAGTTTTCATTGGTTTTATTTTTATATGTCTAATTTATTTTTACAGTGTTTATTCATTTTCATGATATTATTTGCACTGTTTGTAAACCGCCCAGAGTAGCTGTTTGCTAGATGGGCACTATAAAAGTTTAATAAATAAATAAATAAATAAATAAATAAATAAATAAATAAATAAATAAATAAAGATTTTTTGATGGGTAGCACCCCATGCCTGAAATTCACTCAATATATTCACAGCACCCTTCATCATAGCTTGATTAAGCTTTGTACAGCTGGACAGGATTACTCCTATAATACATAGGCAAACATGGTCTTTTTAGTAATAGAAAGATCAACATTGGCACATTATCTTTTGCACTTATAATTTTAAAGCTGCCCACAACACTGGTCACTTGCTAACAGATGTCTCACAACGTTGTTGTTGTTGTTGTTGTTGTTCAGTCGTTCAGTTGTGTCTGACTCTTCGTGACCCCATGGACCAGAGGTCGCCAGGCCTTCCTATCTTCCACTGCCTCCCGGAGTTTTGTCAAATCCATATTGGTTGCATCGATGACACCGTCCAACCATCTCAACATTAGCCAGAGTTTAAAAATGGGTGGAGCCTTGTTTTCCCCCAAGTACCATAATCAAGAGCCAGTGTTCTCAGACAAATGGATACACATCGTTTTCATCCAGGGGGGAAAAGCAACAACACATCTTTAGGGAATTAAGGGCAGGCATGTTTACCATTATGATGTACTTTAGAAATTAATGTATGCTTATGCCAGTGGAAATTCCATCTGTCCTTCCTGTGCGGCACGGACATAGCAGGGCTGACTATTATACAAATACTGTATCTCTCTTTCCTGAGACCTTCTGTCAGCTTTGGAATTGAATGTCATTTTCATCAAATAACTTCCAGTTTGTAAGAGCCTATCGGAATTTAGAACATGTGAGCTCACATCCATACGCCAACTAGATCATGGGGTTCACATAGGTGTTGTCCAAGCAAATCCCATTCATCCATCGAGTCTTCTCTAGTTGGCATTAACGTTTAAATTTACCCCTTCCAATTTTTGCACGAGCACTTCCCCAGTTTCCAATTCTGAGTCAAAACTTCAATGTCACTTTGGAAAGAACTGCCTTTTGCTAACCTGCTGCCACACAGGTGATCTCTTGGTACAGACTTGGAAACAAACATATATAAAACTGATAGATTACAAGCTTAAAGACGTAATGTAGCATGTAGATGATATATAATGGTGTATGAAGAAAGCATTCCTCAGGAAACATGATTTATTCTTCCCTTTATAAAGAACATGTTTAAAATAAAAACTCTCAGAAAGTTGTTAAAACCCACATGGGAGCAACCTGAGACTACTTTCAATATCCTAACGTGCCTTAATGATGTCATTAATATGCACTAACAATTAAATAAATGTTCTTCTGTGCAACGTATCCTTTAAAACACTGGTGACTCTGTGCAGTGGGACAAACGCAGTTCAAAGCAGTCAGCATTTTATGTTAACGAGGCCCCATAGGACTGCTGGGAATAAAACAACCAAATCAGCAGGTTTAGGACACAGCCATCTCACAGACTGCAGAATCAAGCATCCAGCACGGGCTTATTCAGGCTTGCAGGTTTCAAGGAAAGTGTAAAGTGGGAAGGATCACCTTAGAAGAGGAGCCACATTGTTCCTAAGGAAGCAGGAAATTAATTTAGAAAGAAAAGTTAAGTTGCTTCATTTGAATATGTGCATACATGCATTTAAATTAGTATTGGCCTCAATGGAGCTGCAGTCTATTAAAAAAGGGAGGGACAAGGGATGGGGATAATGCAGATAACATTGCTACTTCACTCCTCAGCTGAGGCGGTTTCTAAAGCAGTTGATAGGTCAATATATACAGTAATACCTTGGTTTAAGAGTAACTTGGTTTAAGAGCATTTTGCAAGACAACCAAATATTTATTCTAAATTTTGCCTTGATCAACAAGCAATGTATTGGTATACAAGTAAATGGAGCAGGTCACATGATCACAAGTGAGCCAATGGTGGCACTCTCCACCACCACCACCCCGCTGGATTGTGGGTGAATGTCTGGAATGTTCTGTCTCAGGCAGCCTCCAAAGCAGAGGGAGGAGAGATGAAAGGAGGTCTCCCTTGCACCAGCCAGGAACATTTTCAAGGGGGAGTGTGAGTTAGGGGTTTGTTTTATTTTTATTTTTATTTTTATTTAATTTGTTTTCAACATCCTTTCTTATTTTTCAAACAATTTCTAGTCATGGGGCAGCTAGTCAAGTGTGTATGGGCTACAAATATAAATATACAGTAAATATAAATATAAATATAAATATAAATTGCACTTTATTATTGCCACATTAAAAACACAGAGTAAAATCCAGTTGTTAGTCCCAAGCAGAGAAGATTCCACAGCAAGGTACCTAAATAATGGGGTAGACGTGGAATTCTAGCCAACTTCTTTTATGAGTTTTGGCAGTTTGCGTGTACAGTATGTGGTCTGAATGAATCATCTGAGTTTCCATTATTTTTTATGGGGAAGTTTGCTTTGAGAGAAGACTGTTTTGGTTTACAAGCATGTTTCCAGAACAAATTATGCTCATAAACCAAGGTGTTACTATACTGCACTCAAACCATCCCCACCATCAGGTTTATAGTTTAATCTCCCAGTCACATTCATTTGGGTTTACTTGATTATCCTTTGCTGGGATTCAAGGTGGTCCCCCTAGGAAAAAAATCATTTATGCTGGGCTTTTTGATGGGAAGGACTGCATTTGAGCTCCATGCAACAGAGTGAGTTCCCATTGTTTGTCCCAGCTCCTGCTAATTTAGGCAAGTAGATAAATATATAAATACCAATTTGGTGGGAAGATAACAGTGTTTTGTGCATCTGCCCAGTAGTCATGCCAGCCACACGAACATGAAAGCATGTCTATGGACAAACAGTGGCTTTTCAGCTTACAAACAGAGGTGAGCACCAGTCCCTAGAGTCAGAAACAACTAGACCTTCAAGGCAGATCAGGTCAAAATCTAAACTTCATTCGTGGTTCAAAATCATATGAGTCTCTTAAAGTCTGCAAAACATGATACATTTTGCCCCAAACTTTCAATGCCAGTGAATAGGGATAGGCACAAAATAGAAAAATTAGGTTTTGTTTCATTTGTTTCATCCCCACACTTTTTTTTTGTTTTGTTTGATAGGAATTTTTGCAAAAAAAAATCATACAAAATGAACCACTAATGAAATGGTTCTTGAGGGGGCTGGAAAGTGGCCACAGAAGCCACTGAGGCCCCTTCCCGGGCAGGCGTCCTCCTCTTCCACTTCCTCCTCCTACTCCGTGGGCTCATGCTTACGTCCTCCTCCTCCTCCTCCTCCTCCTGAGAAGCATGAGCTTTTGGGCAGCGGCAGTAGCCACAGGACCGCTTGCCACGTGTGCTCACCCTCTCCCATCCCGGGCTCTTTAGTGGTGGTGGCAGGGCCTCTTGCTATGCGCTCTTTCACCCAGGGTCTTCAGCGGTGGAAGGACTTCTCCCCTGCCCTCGCCTTCTCCCAGCGGGGCTTGGGGGAGTTTAAAAAGCTAAAGGCTTTAAAAAAACTTTTCCCCCTCCTTAAGCCCCACACGCCATCTGATCTGGCATGTGGGGCTTTTTTAAAAAAACTTTTTCCCCTTCCCCCAAGCCATGCAGGCCAGCTGATTGGTGCTGGGGTGGAAAAAAACTATTTTCCCCACCCTAGTGCTGATCAGCTGACAGGTGGGGCTTGGGGGAGGGAATGTTTTTTAAGCCCAGGGCTTTTTTTAAAAAAGTTTCCCTCCCCCAAGCCCCTCCTGCCAGCTGATCGATGCTGAGCTTGGGGGAAAACCTCCCCCTACCCTAGTTCCAATCAGCTGGTGTGCAGGGCTTGGGGGAGGGAAAATGTTATTTTAAAGCCCCAGGCTTTTTAAAAATACTGTTTTCCCTTTCCCAAGCCTGCACATGTTGCTTACAGACAGAACAAAATGGTTCATTTCAACAAAAAACACCATTTCGTTTCATCTGCAACAAAATGCTGCTTCCTTGTTTCATTTCGTTTCATTTTGTTATGTAAGGACACGACGAAACAGCATTTTGTTTTTCACTTTGTACCCATCCCTACCAGTGAAACAACAGGTTGTGGAGGAAAAAATCCAGCTTCCAATCAGTTTTATCCCAGCCTAAAGGTTTATTCAATGCATCTAAGAACAATGCAGTTGCAGTTTGCAGAGTGAAACTTGTGCCTCTGTGGGAATCGTGAAAGACATAGGTGTTCCCAGGTTCACTTATGCTGGATGGCTTTCAATATAATCCCAAAAGCATTTGAAATGCATAGATTCCCAAGACAGCATATGTTCTGTTGCAGTGCAGGCCAGAAGAGGCAGACAATGGACAATTTAGGTGTGGAAATGCAAACCCAGCCAATTTATTTTTTATCCTGACTTGAAATCTCCTGGCCCATGGCCACTCTTTCTCGTGACTTGTAACCATTACAAGCCAGTCAGGTAGTTTGGCACCATGGACTTGTTAATTAGCAGCAAAATGCTATCATAACTCTCTGCCAGCAAAAATTGCACAGTATGATTTTGGCTAATGGTAAGTTTCTTTCAAATGAATATCTGCCATCTAAGTCCACAAATAATTGCTCCGAATGCAATCCTGTATTGGAAATACTTTAGGTAGATGCTTCCTTTTTATTGGAGGGGTAGAATATAAATGCTCTCTACAGTGAGCATAGCAATGAATAATAACATTTAAGAACTCATCAAGTCAGCGTATAATGTCATTGTTTCCAAGTTCTTTCATGCTCTCTGTTGTGCCAAGTGAACAGTCACGGTGCAATTTCTAGATACGTACACTTGAGGGGGGGGCAGACTGTGCACCACAATATAAAAAGGATGTCCAGTTCTGTGCGCCACAATTTAAAAAGGATGTTGACAACCTCAAGCGGGTGCAGAGGAGGGCGACCAGGATGGTTGAACGTCTGGAATAAATGTCATATGAGGAATGGCTTAGGGAGCTGGGAATGTTTAGCCTTTCAAAAAGAAGGCTGAGGGGGGATATGATAGCTATGTTTAAATATTTGAAAGGATGTCATGTTGAAGAGGGAACAGGTTTGTTTTCCATGGCTTCAGAGACTAGGACTCAGGGCAATGGTTTCAAACTACAGGAAAAGAGATTCCATTTGAACATCAGGAAGAACTTCATGACAGTTAGAGCTGTTTGGCAGTGGAATATGTTGCCACAAAGGGTGGTGGAGTCTCCTTCTTTGGAGGTTTTTAAGCAGAGGCTGGATGGCCATCTGTCGGAAATACTGTGATGGGGCTTCCTGCATGGCAGGGGGTTGGAATGGATGGCCCTTGAGGTCTCTTCCAACTCTATGATTCTATGATTCTATGACCTTCAGGTTTGCTTGCTTCCTTGGCATGGAAAAATCCACTATGAGACAAGGGCATATAATCAAATATGGATCTATAAGTACAAAACCTGGATGGAACAAGCAATTGATGGTTACAAATAGAGGAGGATCTAAGATGGAGAGAGAGACACCCATAAGTGGCCAAATGGCATATCAGTGATTTTGTAAGGAAGGGTGAGTGCTTTCTGATAAGCGTCTGGAGGGCTAAGACATGCAAATATAAGGTCTAATTAGACTTCAAGGGGATGTGTGCAAATACCTGTGCTGTGGAGATACATGTAGCGGCTCTCATGTGAGAAGATGCGGCATAGGGGTAGGGAGACAGAAGATTTGAAAAACCAACCAAGATGGGGCTACATTTATCACTTCTTCTAGTGAAAAAGGAGAAGCACAAAATTCTCATCTGGAGACTGTCTAAAACTTTCTGTGTTTTAGATTTAGTTGCTGCTGCTACTGAAACAGATCAACATGGCTTAATCTGTGAAAACTTTGAGTAAATAATACTAGAATATGTGGCTACAAGTCTTTGTGGCATACAGAATTCTTGATTATTATTTTATAGGTACCAAGAAATGTTAAAGTGGGAGATGAAGGCTGTTGATTTTGGGTTGCTGCATCCCCTTGCGCCCTACTTTCCAAGCAGAAAAATAAAGAAATACAGACCTGGTGATGGGATAAGACTGGGGTGGTGGTGGAGGGGAATAAATAGGAGCACAAACAGCCTGCAACTGAATAGATTTCTCCATAAGTTTCAGGATTCCAGAAGCCATCCAACAATGCTTCTGCAGTGGATAGATCAGCTGACAGTTTCTGTCATAACACATCAAAAATCCTCAGCTCTCAATTGACCCCCACATAGCTAGACAAACTGAAAGAGCATCATGGTGATACCTGGTGTCCAACTCAGGGGGTAGCAGACAGCACAGGTTGCACAAATCTGAAAATAAACTGACCCCTCCCTGGCAGCAAATTGTTCAACAACTACTTTTTTTCTGTCAAACCTGATGGTACATTTAGCATGTACTTAGAAGAAAGTGGCCCTTCAAATGGTGAAATACAACTGTTCGTCACAGCACTATTCACATACGTGCTTTGTTTTTACCATTTCATGTGTTATGGTTGGCCATAGGAATTTAAAAATAAGTACTGTACATTCTGCAGGCCTAGTTGTAGAAGTGTGTATCTCTGAGGCAATCACATTGTGAAAAGAAAAACAGGGCCATCAAATTAATCAAACGAAACATATATTCCCCTTAACATCTGGTGTAATCCTGAACTGATACTCAGTCATAGCTCTTTTTTTCTTGCATCTAGAATTGTTTCATACATAATCTTTCAGAATTTATTTTATTTATTTATTTATTTTTCACACTTATATACAGCACCTATTTCCCACATAGGGGACTCAGAGCAGTTTACAACAGTAAAAATAGTACATGTAAAATCAATAAATAACAACTATGACAGTGGTATCCAGAAACAAATTGGCGGGTTAAAAACAAAAACAAAAAAAAGGGGCTGGGTGTACTGGCCATCGCCGAAGGCGTCCCGAAAAAGAAGGGTCTTAAGGTTTTTCTTAAACGACGCCAGCGACGGGGCCTGCCGTAATTCCCTGGGAAGCTTATTCCAGATGGTTGGTGCCACTACCGAGAAGGCCCGACTGCGAGTGCTCGTCTTACGGGCCTCCCTCGGAGTGACGGTCCGCAGTGAAAGTGCCAATGAGGAACGGGTGGGTTGAGCTGGATCTAATTGTCGGGGGAGACGCTCCGCCAAATAAGCAGGGGCCAAGCCATGGAGGGTTTTGTAAGCCAAAACCAGCACCTTGAACCTTATTCGGGAGGCAACGGGTAACCAGTGTAGACGAGCCAGGATAGGGGTGGTGTGGTCGTAACGGCGCGCACCAACCACCAGCCTGGCCGCCGTATTCTGGACCCACTGCAGTCGCCGAACAAGGTTCAAGGGAAGCCCCATGTAGAGGGCCTCAACATGACCAGTGCCTGTACCACAGTCCTCAAGGAGCCCTCATCGAGGTATGGGCGAATCTGGGTGATAAGCATTAGATGGTAAAAGGCTGACCTGGTCACGGCTGACACCTGGGATTCCAGGGTCAGATCCGGATCCAGGACGACGCCCAGATTCCTCACTCTTTGCGCCAGCTGGAGGGCCGACCCGCCCAGACTGGGAAGAGGGCCACAATACCCCGCCGAGGTGCCCCCGAAGAACATAACCTCGGTCTTACCAGGGTTGAGCCTGAGTCTGTGGGTCCTGGTCCAGTCCAGAACCGCAGCCAGACAACGATCAAGGGTCCGGACGGCCTCCACTGCACAGGTGGAAAAGGAGAGATAGGGCTGCGTGTCATCAGCATACTGATGACAGCAGACTCCATAACTCCGGATGATCTCAGCCAGCGGCTTCATATAGATGTTAAAGAGCATCGGGGAGAGTGACGACCCCTGAGGCACCCCACAAGAGAGTGTCCAGGGAGCTGACAGCTCACCCCCCAAGCTCACACGCTGGGTGCGGCCCTCAAGGAAGGACCGGAGCCAGCACAAGGCCTGGCCACCAATCCCTACCTCCGAGAGCCGCTCCAGCAGGATACCGTGGTCAACGGTATCAAAAGCCGCTGACAGGTCGAGAAGGACCAGCAGGGTAGAGCAACCCCTGTCAGCCCTCCTCAACAGATCATCATGCAGTGCGACCAGGGCCGTCTCGGTCCCATGACACGGCCTGAACCCGGACTGGAAGGGATCCAGGACATGGTTCTCCTCCAGGAACAACTGGAGACACAGGGCGACGACTCGCTCAATCACCTTGCCCAAAAAGGGAACATTGGCTATGGGACAATAGTTGGACAAATCGTCCGCAGCCAAGCCAGGTCTTTTAATAATGGGCTTCACCACCATCTCCTTCAGAAGACTGGGAAAGATCCCGTCTCTGAAGGAGGCTGAGGCAATTAGTGAAGCCCATTTTGGCATGCTCCCCCCTGCGATCTTAATCAGCCAGGAAGGGCAAGGTTCGAATGGAGAGGCCGCAGGCCTGCAATGTCCCAGGGCCCTGGAGGCATTCACCGGTGTAACAGGCCCAAACTCAACAAACCGGGGCAACCGAGGCGGCCCGACATTAGCCATGGCAGAGGCTGGGTCAGTGCAACCGGCGCCCAGCTCGGAGCGGATGGCCTCTATCTTAGATTTTAAAAAGGCTGTGAAAGACTCACTAGTGAAATCACTAGGAGGAGGCCCTGGCGGGCCGGGATTGGTGAGGTCTCGGACCACCCGGAACAATTCCGCCTGGCGGTTCGAGGCCTCACCAATTCTCAGGGTGACAAAAGATCTCCTGGCCGCCTTTATCGCATGAGAGTAGCGACCGGTCAACGCCTTAACCGCAGCCCGATTCTGAGCCATCCGAGCATTCCGCCATCTGCTCTCTAGCCTTCTCCACTCTTGCTTCATTGCCCGCAGCTCCTCATTAAACCAAGGAGACGGGCGGGCTCGGCATCGGATCAGGCGCTTGGGGGTGATCCGGTCAACTACCCCAGCCACCTCCTCAACCCACCGTTTGACCAGGGAGTCGGCCAGATCGTCATCCAAACTGTCTGGAACACTCTCGAGGGCCTCCGAGAACCGCACAGGGTCCAGGAGCCCCCGGGGGTGGGCCCAGATGGAAGGGCCTGGCTCCCCGCGGGGCGGGGTGGCTACTGCAAGGGAAAAGGTCAGGAGATGATGATCTGACCATGACACGGGCCGGGCCAGCAACCTCCCGACCCCCAGATCAAAACCCCGCGATGTGGAGGCAAAAACCAGGTCCAAGGTGTGTCCACCCTTATGGGTAGGGCCGCTGACTAATTGGGACAGGTTCATGGAGGCCATGGACTCCATGAATTCCAGAGCTACTCCAGACAGCCCAACCTCGGCGTGCACATTGAAATCCCCCACCACCAATAGGCGAGGGGACCTCAAAAGTGCCGCCGAGGTGAACTCGGAGAGCTCTGGAAGGGAGAGTGCAGGGTCGCAGGGAGCACGGTACACGAGCACTACCCCAAACCTGTCCCTCTGGCCCACCATAAGGTGGAGACATTCCAACCCTGGACTCACCAACATCGTGGATCTACTGACATAAAAAGAATCCCTATACACCATAGCCCCCCCCGCCCCCCGCCCCTCCGACCTGCCCAGCTGCTGCACACGGTAACCCTGGGGGCAAAGAAGGGCGAGAGAAGCCCCACCCCCCTCGCCCACCCAGGTCTCCGTGAGGAAAACGCGCTCATCCACGATCAAATCGTGGATGAGTGGGATTTTATTATGTACCGACCTGGCATTAATCAGCAGACAGGACAGGCCGGGGGGACAGACGGATTGGATCCCTGCTATTTGGCGGTGAACCGACGGGTCAGAACGGGGGACAGGCAACAATTGCCTGTCCCGAGTTCTCCTTATCCGATCGACCCGCTGACCCGAAGCGTATCTCCCGCGGCCCGACACCACCCTAATGGGGCACCCTGCAGGCTCCATGAGATCTCAAGTGGCCAGGGACCCAATCCAAAGCAATACAATAACACAAATATAATACAGAAAATAAGATGTACAGCAGCAAAACACAAAATACAATTAACAAATTAAGAAGTACAAAGTAAACAAAGCAAAATAAAATAAAAGAAACCAACATACTGAGCTCTCATTAGGCTTCTGATGGAAAAACGGAGGGGGAGGGAAAGGGAGTCATAGCCGACAGCAGCGGCCATTAACGAGGCTGATCCGCAGCCTACAAAGGCTGTCGGGGCCTCCCAATAGCCAAAGACAGCGGGACCAGATCGATAGTCTCTCCATGAGTGGAAAACACACCAGAGGTAGGTACAGACTGACAAAGCAAACAGACTGGAACAAACAAAGCCCAAAGCCAGATAGAAAAGGGGGCAGCGCAAACTCCCAAGGCGTTACGGTGACCTCAGTCTTTCCTTCTGGTGATGGAAAAAGCCAGCAATCAGTCAACCACCCAAGACAGGACCCATAGGAGTGATGGTATGGTCGCGCTGCGCATCCCCCAAGGTGGTGGTAAGGCGGCAACGCAAATGAGTCCGGCCAGATCCCGAGGGAGGCAACAGCGAGAAGGGCGGTATAGCCCACACCTGGACCCGGGGAACAGAGGATTAGGCGGAAAAGATGGAGAAGTCACGCCTAGCCCCCCGAGAATAGCGCCGACAGCCGAGCTGCTGCCCGAGAGGACAAGTCCCCGAGGGGGCATTAAAGCGCCGGTGGCCAGCTTGCCACCCGAGAACCAGGGCCCCCCATGCCCCCCAAAACCGACGGCCGAACTGCCACCCGAGAAAGCAGGTCCCACAGGGGATATTGTGGCGCCGGCGGCCGGCTTGCCGCCCGAGAAAGCAGGTCCCACAGGGGATATTGTGGCGCCGGCGGCCGGCTTGCCGCCCGAGAAACCGGACCCCCTGGGCACCCCTTGGGAATGCGGCGGCTGGTCCTAAAGATGGCGCCGACGGCCGAGCAGCCGCCCGAGAGGCAGATCCCAATCGGGGGCATTGTACCACCGGCGGCCGGCTTGCCGCCCGAGAGCCAGGGCCCACACGCCCCCCCCCCCAAAGCCATGGATTTCTAGGTTGATCAGTTCAAGAAAATTAATGTTTATCATTTTATTTTTTATTATTTGGGTATTATTTGTATATTGACTTAATTATTCATATTTATGGAGTTCCTGACATGATGAACTACAGTTTTAGGAATTAAACAAGCAAAAAAGCCACCTCAAAACATGTTCTCCTATTATAAATCTGTAGTTTGAATATTGTTGATAAATAATTGTACTGTACTTAATTTCACTGTTGATTACTATGTACCTGTGGGACTTTCCCTCATGATCAGGGCTAGCCATGGATTTTCTTTCCTCAAACCCAAACTTCAGGTTAATAGCTATTAAGAAGGCAGTTATCATGACCAACACTTACTTACTTACTTGCTTACTTGCTTACTTACTTACTTACTTACTTACTTACTTACTTACTTACTTACTTACTTACTTACTTACATTATATATTTTCCATCCCACCTTTCTCTCAAAACTGGGACTAAAGGCAGGAATAGGTTTTGGTGCTCAGACAAAAAGTCCTAACTCTCCAAGGCCACCAATCACAGGGAGGAGTCTGTGTGCGCTCAACCAACCTTGCTTGGAATCCCCTTTTAAGTATTTTCACATCATATGTGAAGGTTGTGTGGCTGAGCTAACATTTGGGGAAACTAGAGTGTGTGTGGCCATTTTCTTCCTTCTACAGCTTACGTAATAGCATCTCAAGAAGATCCAGTCTATTTTTGAAAGCTTTCACGGTCAGGATCTGATGGTGGCTGTGGGTTTTCCAGCCTGTTTGGCCATGTTCTGGAGGTTTTTCTTCCTAACATTTTACCAGTCTCTGTGGCAGCATCTTCAGAAGGCAGGAATGCAGGGAGCTAGAAATTCTGAAATTTCTAGAGCACGGAGATAATTTCTGTCTCACTGAACTCCTGCCCTCTAAAGATGCTGGCCATGGAGACTGACAAAATATTAGAAAGAAAAATCTCTAGAATGTCTCCAAACAGAAAATCCACAACAACCACAAAAGTGGAAAAGGTGATACCTTTAGGATACTATAAAAATAACAACACATTGCTAATATTTCGAGGGCAAGCCCTCTTCCTCAAGAGCAGTACCAATAGGTAACAACACAGCAAAAGATGGACTTGCCAGGCATTATTTCTTAGGTGTTAAGTCCATGGCAAGATGGGGAAAAGCCAGGCAGTTTACTTCAGGCTTGGAGTTTTGATGTGCTCTGGGCTGCCTTCGAAGTGTGGGGAAGGAGATGCCTTTATTGTCCCAGTCATTCCAAAGGCATGTCACTGATCTCACGTACACACATTCTCACCTCTCCCCAATGTGACTTGCTGAGACCAAAAGTCCCTGATTTGTCAGCGATGGGAGGGGGGTTGGTGTAGAAGGCCCATGCATTTCATTTGAAGATTGGAATAAAATTTGGAAAAGTCCACTGAGTATAGCTAATTGGATCAAATAAAAGGAAAGAGATTACCCAGTGTTGCAGTCCCGTTGAAGGTCCATTTGCCTCTTTCTTGGTACGTAGTTGGGGTGGCTCATTCGTGGTATCTCAGATTTCCAATTGAAGCAAAACAATTCAAGGAGCCATGTAGCCATCACAAAAGACAAATACAAAAGTGGAACAGGTGATACCTTTAGGCTACTATAAAAATAACAAAACATTGCTAATATTTCCAGGGCAAGTCCCCTTCCTCAAGAGCAGTACCAATAGGTAACAACATATAATAGGTAACCACAAGACTCAGTCTCTTTCATAATCTGTCTTATCTTCTCTTGGTCTTCCTCTGAAGTGAGATCTCTCTACTTGACATCTTCATGCTCCATGGAGTGTTCTGTGTAATAGTGTCAAGAGCCCTGAACCTTAGGTTAGGCTGATGTCAGGTGAAAAGAACAGTTCCGTTCAGTGAAGTACAAGTTTTTAGTTCCGTTATATGGTTCATATTTGAGCAAAACGTGGAAATAAGACAGTATTCATTCTAAAACTCTTGCCAGGCTTTTGATATTTAATAAGGTTACTGTACTTAGCCTCATTAGCTTAACTGTATCACGGCTGCTCATTACATATCACTATGAGGGAGTGTATTATTAGTGCTTCCATTAATTAAGCATGCCAATTTGTTTATAATTAACTCAAGAAATTTATGGCTTTCGAAAAACAATTACAGTAGCTGATACAAACACATTAGGTAGTGATAGCAATGCCAAGTTTAATTGCTTTCAAGAAAAATAGCTAATATTAACACCACAATAATCACTAGTCATGTTTGATAGCATTATGTAAATGTGGCAATTATTAGTTTTAGGCTTCAACTTCTTAAAAGTCTACTTTAAATTTCTAATTGTATATGATTAATTTATCATCAAAAATGTTAGAACAAATGGTCCCCTCACTCCCCATCAAAGGAAACATTGCGGTACAAAAAGTCAAAAGTAGCACCCCATTAGAATAAAGAGACATTTCTCAGAACTTCCCACCATGCTTCATTTCTTTCTTTTCTTTTCTTTAAAGAAATGTCTTGAATTTATCTCAGTTGAACACATTTGGACATTCATTTGGACTTTAAATGAGGTGGGGCATTATTCCTTTGAAATAATCCCATTTCTTATATGTAAAGGAAACTCTCAAACACCAGGACAAGGACATTGGGAGGTTTGTAACAACAGCTCTTTATAAATACTGAGTATTGAATGTGATAAGAATGGTCATCCATTTGGTGCTTTTATTATTTTACTTTATTTTATTTTTATTTTTATTTTTATTTTATTTTATTTTAGAGTATTTTTTACCCCGCCTTTCTCCTTGGAAAAGGACCCAAGGTGGCTTACAGTAATATTACTGTATTATTGTATTATTACAGTATTATTATCACATAGTCAGCAGTTATGTGCCCTTCTATTGCATTATGTAATGAACCCAGGATTTTTGGAAGAGGCTGCTAATGACCACTCCCCCTCCCAAACAAAAACATATATTTTCCACATTCGTTTCCATTTTGCTATTTCTTTAGCCAAGGTCTTTTCAAACTTACTGTATCATCCTTTTAAAAGTAATCACTCCAGAAGGTGTTTGCTTGACCCTGCTTTTTTCTGATCTTTTTGAAATCAAGTGCTTACTTTTGTTTTCCTGTGAAGAAAATGAAATGGACACTGCCAGCAAATTGGTTGCAAAATGATTGAAAATTATTAAAGGTGGCTTAAATTTTGAAAAAGAGCATAAGACCTTTTAAAATGCAAATAATAAATATTCTTACAGGAAATATATGTTATGCAGTTAATTAAAAGGGCTACTCAAGAAGAAGAAGAAGAAGAAGAAGAAGAAGAAGAAGAAGAAGAAGAAGAAGAAGAAGAAGAAGAAGAAGAAGAAGAAGAAGAAGAAGAAGAAGAAGAAGAAGAAGAGAATGGGCTGGATACCTCTCTAATATTCCAACTAAAATGTTCAAGGTCAGCAATGTGCAGCTCTCTTTTGCACAGCACCAGGGAACTTTGGGCCTTCCAAACATTCTTGAATTTTAGTTCCCAGGAATGATGAGAGTTTTAGTCAAGGTTGTAGGTACATAATTATCAACTTTGTGCTAAAAGATGTGTCTGTAGGTGTTCTCCATCTGATTACTTCTTCAAGGTTTTCAGTCACAGGCCATACCTGGAAGAGTTACCTTACTGTGGCTGAACTTCCACATCTCAAAACACTTTCAGAAGTTATGCTTGAAAGTCCCTTTGGAATCAAAGACCCAAGCAAGTAAGGGCTTAGTCAAAGGGGTATTTGTCCTGCTGTTTGGATCACTGCATCACATGATAATGATATAATAACTGGAACGAATTAAGCCTCCCTGAAGCTTTCTGAATCTGTCTCAAGGACTTCTAGGTGCTTTTTTCGGGGTGTAGATAGGATTGTTCTACTTTGGTCTCTTTCCAGCATGTATGATCACTGGGAATGATCCAAAGTGAGCCTCCCCAGCTGTCAAGGATCCTTCCAATTGCAAATTCGGATATTGCAAAGTAGCTTAATAAGGAAGCCACTTCAGGATTTCAGAAGACTGAACACTTCCTCTGCTTCTCAGCAGAAGGGCGAGGGATGTGAAATTTTGTTTAAGATTCTGGAGGATAAATGCTGAAGTGCTGCAGTAATTTGAAACAAGAGGGAAATAATATTTTCTTTGGTTTCTCTTAAAGGATCACCTGCAAAAAAGCATGCAGACTGTTAGCCTTAAAAACTAGTATGAAGAAAAAGGACTGATGAGCCAAAAAGCAAGATATGTCCCAGACTATCTTTTAACCATAGAAAGCTATAATAAATAATAACTATGTGCAGTCAAGTCAATGTTGACTTATAGTGACCTTTTCCAGGGTTTTCCAGGTTGAAAATACAGATAAATGGTTTGCCATTCTGTCAAGGATTGTGGTTTTGACAAAATGTCTGTAATATATATTTAACAAATTAAAAAATGGATCCTCTGTAAAATGGTATGTCATGAGCTAGACAAGAATGTGCTTTAGGTCTAGGTCACAGGTGTAAAGAATCATCAGTACTGGAAGGTCAGGATGATTAGGCACAGGTGGTATACTAAATCACCTCATCCCACGTAGTGTGTGATTGGCTTACACCATATTGCTTTATATATAAAGGTATCATGCAAACCAATGTAAACTGGGACTGCCTAAGGTGAGAGGCAGCTTTCCCCAAGCTCTGTTGTATCTTTTCTATGTGCTGTGCTTTGTATATTGTTATTGTATATTACTCTTTGTCATGTGTACATATGTAATATAAGTTTTGTACTAAGTTCTATTGCCTTGTTCATTTGTCTCCTAGCTCCATAATTACTAAGGGCATTTATTCTTCCACATGCTGCTAATCTCTGCTAGTGGTTTATATATTTCCTTGAACCTAACAAATCCCTATCTGCATGAAAGGGTTATATACTTTAACACATTCCCTTCTTCTGGGGGCATTCTGAGACTATGCAGCTTGCCCAAGGCCTCATAGGCTAGCATTTCTCCCAATAGGGACAGTGGAGAATCAAACTCCCAACTTCTGGTGCCTCTGCCAGATACCTAAACCAATGGGCTATCCCACTTGAGAAACTCCTCAGATACTGTACAACAAAATCAGCATGCTTTGGATATACAGGTATCCTTTGGAAATGTTTAAAGTCAGTATTAGAGATGGGCACGACTAGGGAAAATGACGTTTTTGAGTTGTCGTGTGTCGGAGGCAGTCCGTTTCGGCTCGTTTCCGTTTTTTGCGAAATTTTGCAAAAATTAGTCGGTTCAGTTTTTCATTTTTTTGTTGTCATTAGTACTGGTTTGGGGGGGTAGCGGGCTCCTGGAGGGAGCTGCAGGAGTCAGCCAGAGCCACAAGTGACGGACTGGCAGATTCTTTGCACCCGCTGTGTCTCACGTACTTGCATGTAGTGCAATGCAAGTAGATCTGGCTTAGGGTTAAGACGGGTTAGCGCAAAGGCTAGGGTTAGGCTAGTTACGGGTGAGGTTAGGGTGAGTTTTGGGGTGCACCTCTGGGTGCCTCTCTGATCCACTTAGAAGGACAGTCTACTGGCGTATGGGTTAGGCTTAGGCTTAGGGTTTGGGTTTGGGCTACGATTAGTGGGCTGTTTATGCCCGATTGGCACATCCCAGAAGTCTCTGTGGTCAACCTGGCCAAGTGGCCATGCGATTGGTGGAAAATTTGCATGGTCCACTCCCATGGGTGAGCCCATCATTGCAAATGTGCAGGTGTAAAAAATAAAATAAAATAAAATAAAATAAAATAAAATAAAATAAAATAAAATCAATGTTTCTGTGGAGTTTTTTTTGCAAGAAAAACCCATGGCAAATGGATGCTCCCAGCCTGGTACAGTCAGCAAAAATTCAAGCATTTAAAATGGCTCCAAAACTTTTTTTGCCCATCATGCGAACGCGCAGGTGTAAAAAAATAAAATAAAATAAAATAAAATAAAATGTGGGAGACTTTTTGCAAGAAAAACCCACTTTTGCTACTGTAAAAATTCAAGCATTTAAAAAAAATGCTTTGCTGGGGTTTTGGTCGATTTCAAAAAAATTTTGGATCCCCCACACTGCATGGCAAATGGATGCGCCCTCCCAGCCTGGTACCAGCAGTGCAGCAGTAGCAATAGCCAAGGAGAGGGGGCGGGGAACCCCCCTCCCCAAATAAAACACCCTTCTGGCCTGGTAGGTGCCCTCAGACAGTTTTCGCCTACTTTTAGGGCCAGGAATCGGGTTTTTTTTAACTTTTAAAAACTTTTTTTCTGTGCCGCTTGGCATTGCGTGATCGCCGCGATGCAAGTAACGAGCATGACAAATCAGACCAAAATTGTTCGTTCGTCGGTTTGAGCTCGAAGTCTGGCAGAGTAATTCCTGTTACCGTTTCCGTAGAGTAACGGATACGAGTAACGGAAACGGAAACGGGAATACCACTAAATCGTGCCCATCTCTAGTCAGTATATATTAAAAGTAACCATTTAAAACACTGGTTGGATAAAAGTCAACCTTAGGCTGGAATATCTTCCTTCATTCCCCCTGCCAATTTACAAGAATACATTTAAATTTATTTTCTTGGAGCTATCAAGACGGCTTTGTAATGCTAAAACGACATTTATCTGCCTAAATTAAAACCTGAGTATAATTTGCAGTCTCTAAACTTTTAGAATAAAAGGTTATGAACTATGAAGGGAAATGGGTTCACAGGCTGTCAAAATGTACTCTCTAACTGACACGGTAAGCATTTCAGTGTCAAACTGAAAGTAAGTGCATAAGGGAATAAGAGATATTTAATTATATAGCCAGAGGAAATATGGTATTTGGTATTACGTTACAGGTATTCAGCAATATCAATTTATAGGTTATTTAAAATAATTTTGAAATATAATTTCAGCATGTTACAGAAAGCAGAAATATAAGATGAGGATCATTGTGCTGACTGGCAAAACTATTTTATTGGTTTTTGTTTGTTTACTTCCTTATTTAGTTAGTTACACCCACCCACACACACACACCACACACACACACAGAGAGAGAGCCCATCTGGCAACAAGGCCACTCTGTGCAGTTTACAATAAAACAGAGCAATAATCACACCATCAAAAAGAGCAATATATATCAAATAATAAAGCAGCAAAAACAGCACCATTTAAAATTAAAATGCAACAAGACTAGCATCACAATACTTATCAATTCACCTCTACACCAAAAGTGAATTCTGGATGTGACCACATGGACATTTGTCCCAAGTTGACACAGACTTCTCCATACCACATCCTGGCATTTAAACTGCTGTCATCGATCACACAGAAGTGTTTAATTTGCCTGGCAATGATGTGTTTCATGTGCCCACATTCAAACACAGGAAGAGGGGGTGTCTTCATTTGGACCACTTTTTAAAAAATAGAAAAAAATACAAGCAACAAGCTTCCAATATAATTCATCTTTTTCAGAAGGTTTTTGACACAGTCCCTCACCAAAGGCTGTTGAGAAAATTGCACAGTCAGTGAATAAGAGGGTAGGTCCTCTTATGGATTGAGAATTGGTTGAGATCCAGGTGTCAATGAGCAGTTTTAACAATGGAGAGAGGTGAAAAGCATTGTGCCCCAGAGATATGTCCTGGGACCGGTGCTTTTCAATCTGGTCCTAAATGACCTGGAGACAGGGATAAGCAGTGAGGTGGCCCAGTTCGCGGATGACACAAAACTTTTCCATGTGGTAAAAACCAGAGAAGATTGTGAAGAGGTCCAGATGGATTTCTCCAAACTGGGGGAATGGACTGTAAAATGGCAAATGTGTTTCAATGTAGGAAAATGTAAAGTAATGCATATTGGGGCAAAAAATCAAAACTTTATCTATCAACCCATGGGCTCTGAGCTATCAATGACGGATCAGGAAAGAGATCTTGGTGTGCTGGTGGACAGCTCCATGAAGGTGTCTACCCAGTTTGTGGCAGCGGTGAAGAAGGCCAATTCCATGCTAGGGATTATCAAAAAGGGGATTGAAAATAAAACATCAAACATTATAATGCCATTATTAACAAAACGATAGTAAGGCCACACCTGGAGTATTGTGTCCAATTCTGGTCACCGCATCTCAAAAAAGACATAGTGGAACTGGAAAAGGTGCAGAAGAGAGTGACTAAAATTATTACTGGGCTGGGGCACCACCCCTGTGACGAAAGGCTAAAACATTTGGGGCTCTTTAGTCTGGAAAAAAGGTGCCTGAGGGGGGATATGATTGAGACGTACAAAATAATGCAGAGCATGAGTAAAGTGGATAGAGGGACACTCTTCTCCCCCTCACAAAATAAGAGAACTAAGGGACATACACTCAAATTGAGGGCTGGGAGAGTAAGAACAGACAAAAGAAAATATTTTTTTCACCCAGCGCGTTCTTAGTCTATAGAACTCCCTGCCACAGGATGTGGTGATGGCATCTGGGCTGGATGCCTTCAAAAGAGGATTGGACAGATTCCTGGAGGAAAAGTCCATCACAGGTTACAAACCACGATGGAGATGTGTAATCCCCAGGCTTAAAACTGGGGTCCTTCAAAGGTCAGATGCAGGGGAGTGGTATCAGGAGACAGATACAGTATCTAGTCTTGTGCTCTCCCAGAGGCATTTGTTGGGGCTGCTGTGAGATACAGGAAACATGGGCACTTGGCCTGATCCAGCATGGCTCTTCTTATCTTCTTCAGGCTGTACACCAAGATCTTTATCAAAGTCCCAAAGTCTCATGGGTGTTTTTAGGGCCAGTCATAGTGTCAGCTGAATGTCACATCAGCCTGGGAGAGCCTCCCATCCAGTCGCTCCCAGAGCAATTGAAATCACATTTCCTATGCTAGAGCCAAAGCCTGTGCTCGGTAGACTATAGGGTTGGCAAGAATACTGGCAGGTGCTGACAAAAGGTGAGACCTCTTCAAGTTAAAATGTTGAGTTCTTCTTTAAGGCTCATGATTGACTCAGTCCACACGAAACACAACCTTTGAACTGTGTGCCCTTTTATGACCCTCTGAAAGATTGGTGTAGTGTATCAGAAACCTGTGTCACTTTTCTAGTTGTAAAGATGTTTAGGGTAATGAAAAATCCATTTCAGAAAGTGAAAGTTATTCATACTCATGGTGAAACCGTATTTTTCTTTTAAAGAACAGACAAACCACATTGCGACTGCTGTTGTTCATATGTGGAATAATATACTTTTTATGAGCAGAAATCTCTACACAGTCTTTCTCGACCATTAACGCTTTATATATTTAAATCACTTTTGCTGCAATCACTAGGAAGGAAAATCATATAGCCTGTTGTTTTTATGGTCAAGTTTTGTAGCATGACAAATAGGTTGCCCTGAAAGCACATACACTTCTCACTGCAAATGACTTTAATTACAGGAAATTTAGCAGGCAGCGGGTGGAGGGAGGGTGAAAGATGTACATGCTTATTGGTCTCGCCAAAGTCTAGCTGAATCTGGTACTTCCAGCATCTTCAGATATTCAGAATTCAGGACAAATAGCATAGTTCTCCTTTCAGGGTTATGCTAATGCAGCCCTGTGTAAATACCATTTGTGTGTCTCCAGTTATTGTTGTGATTATGGTAATCAAGCCGCTAAGACAAATGTTGTTGCTGTAGTTCCAGAAGTGTTCATATCTCTCTGGGTTATGAAAGGCAGAGAGGAGAGTTAGAGTAGCAACAACTCTCATTTTTTTGGATCTGAGAATCTCCTAAAGTAGAGATGGAAAACCTTTTCACATCAGGAGGGTGGCTCTCTCTTTCTCTGGGCCTGATCTCACTATCGGAATAAACCAACAGAGGGATCATTTTTTTACAGCCAAGCTGATGTCACGTGGACTTTAGCCTGACTCCAAAAGTTTTGTGTCAGTGTGTGCATCCTCACCTTTGCTGCCACTGCCTCCTGCACTTCTTCCTGCACCACCACCGCTACCCGTCAAAACAAGATCAATCATGGGTGGCGGGCTGATCAAGGGGTCAGAGGGTGATTGGGCTAGAGGGGCAATTGGGATGGCAGGGGGTGATCAAAAAAGTGGGGGATGATTGGGCAGTTGGACGAGGCGGCAGGGTGGTGGGAGACTATCAGGTTAGCATGAGGCTAACAGGACAGGTGGGCAGGGTGGCAAGCTGGAGGGGGGAACTTTGGAGTTGAAAGATGGTGACCAGTCTGGCAGGAGGCATTTGGGATTGTGGGGAGTGATAGGGATTGATTGGCCAACTGGACTGGTATGTGTGTGTGTGTGATCAGATGCGAAAGCAAGAGTGAGTTTTTCTGCTCCTCTCAGGGATGTTCACATGTGTGGAATATCCACCTCAACATAAATGTACCTCTGGTGGAGGGGCAGAAAAACTTATTCCCCTGGCACACTACTCCCTGCATGCAAGTAAATATGAGTCCTTCCTTCCTTCCTTCCTTCCTTCCTTCCTTCCTTCCTTCCTTCCTTCCTTCCTTCCTTCCTTCCTTCCTTCCTGGCAGAACACAAATAAAGAGTGGATTTTATTGTCAGTGAAATCTCTCTCTCTCTCTCTCTCTCACACACACACACACACACAATCTCTCTCTCTCTCTCTTATATACTCAGAAACACCCTCCCTGTCATAGCAGCATTTTTCCATCAACAAACCCACACAAATCCTTTGCTCCTACAAACCTCTATGCAACATTTTCCCCACACTTGTCTACTAGGGCTAACCCCCCACCCCACCAAATGATGCTATTGTCAGTCTCCCTCCCCACTCCCAGCCTAGGCAAATTTTTGTGATTTTTTTTCAACTGATCTGTCTAGGAAGCATGTGGAGTGTGGTGGCTCAGTGGGCTAGATAGAGCACTGAAATGTCAGCTGCAAAGTTGGCAGCTCAGCGCTTTGAATCCCAGGTGCCATGCAGCAGAGTGTGTTCCCACTGGTAACCCGAGCTCCTGCAAACCTAGCAGTTTAAAAGCATGTAAATGCAAGTAGATAGTTACTGCTGTGAAAAGTGGGAAGGTAAACAGTGTTTCTTGTGCAGAAATGCATTCAGCCATGCCAACCACATGGCCACAGACTTGCACAACACTGGCTCTTGGGCTTAGAAATGGAGATGAGCACCGTTCTTAGTGTCGGACACAACTAGCATGCATGTGCAGGGGGAGGGACTTTACCTTTCCCTAGGAATCTTATCACCTCAGTGCTCTCTTGGCACTGGGCTACGGCCAGCAGCCCTGTCCAGAAAGATAATTAGAAAGAGTGCACCTATTGGCTTATCACAGATGGGGGGGGGTGCCTTTTCCTGCAGAAAACAAGAGTAATTCAGCTGCAAGGAGAAATGGGGGGGGATCTCAGCCAATCTTCTGTCCCTTGGAGCAATCCCATATTGCCTATATGCATTCCAAAGAGAAGACCTGAGCGGCCTTCCTTATGGGTCTAATGTATTTTGTGGCCTTCTGGTTCCATGTGATCCTATTTAATATAAGATGAGGAGCCAAATTTAAACGCTGGCCAATGATATTTATATGAGGTTGCTCTTAAGTCTTGATGCTTTGAACATCATGTAATTAACAGCTTTTTATGACTGAGACCACTGGGTCCTTGGAAACACTGGTGTCACTAAAGTTAATTGAAACAAATATTTCATTACCAGATTAATTTTATTGCTCACAACCTGTACTTCTGGGAATGCTTATGCTCTGGAGTGAGTTTAAAAAGAGTTTGTACTGCTCTTGAATGTCATCTTTTTCCCACCTGCAAAAGTCTGGAGCAGGAAGGACCCTAAAATGACACTATAAGAGCCTCCTGGCACAGTGGTTAAATGCCTGTACTGCAGGTAAAACTGTGCTCATGACCTGGGGTTCAATCCCCAGTAGCCGGCTCATGGCTGACTCAGCCTTCCATCCTTCCGAGGTTGGTAAATTGAGTACCCAGCTTGCTTGGGGGGGGATGTGTAGCCTGCATAATTAAACTGTAAACCGCCCTGAGACTACTTGAAGTAGTATGGGGCAGTATATAAGCAGAACACTTTGCTTTTTGCTTTATAATGAATTAGGAGGAAGCCACAAAGAGTAAGAAAAGGAAGCACATTGGCATATTAAGCTTGAGATGATGAAGTGGTTAGGATGGTGCAAGTAAGTCCCACTGACTTCAATGTCGCTTTGTCCCATTGGCATGAGTTCAGAACTGCAGCCTTAGCTTCTGATTTGTGAACTGGGAACTCTGGACAGCAAAATGACCATGCCATCCATCTCTGAGACTGCTGTGCAAATCACGTATGGATGTTCTGACAAGAAAGGGAAGATAAATGTGCAACTTTATTTAGACAGACAAATGCCCCTTTGTCACAATCGAGCAGATCAATGGCTTCCAACATGAACATCTTCTATATCTGCCACACGCTTTAAGGAAGAGGTTGTTTTTTACGAGTATCATGTGAGAGGCAAAGATGAGAAACAAAAACAGATATAGAAGTGAAATGTTAAGTCTCTGGTCATGTCTGATTCCTATATCTAGTAGTAAATTTGGTAAAAGAGAGGGTCATCCTAGTAAATATTTCTTTTCACTATTGTTCTGTTTCTAAAGAAAATTGGATCAAACTTTCCAAAAATGAAACCCTCTGATGTCAAAGTCTTTACCTTGAATTAGTATACGGGATAGATACTGTGGCCCAAGAAATGATGCTGGACTAGAGCTTCCAGCATCCCTCTCCACTGCTTGGGCTGGCCAGGGATCATGGGAGCTGGTGCCTCACATTATTTGAAGGGCCCCATATTTCAAATCCCTTTCCTGCTAATCCTGAGTGCAGTGGTTCCCAACCTGGATGTCAGGACCCCTTTGGAGGTCAAACAACTATTTCACAGGGGTCGCCATGAACCAGTGAAGAAAAAGGCACAAACGGCTTGGGTCTGGAGGAGGAAGGGAAGTGGCCTGCCAAAAGCAGGGAATGGGGTCACCACAACATGAGGAACTGTATTAAAGAGTTGCGGCATTAGAAAGTTTGGAAGCACTGCCTCAGTGTGTCAAACTGACTTAGTTGCTGTTACAAGATTGAGTCCACACACACTGAAAAAAGATGACAGAGCTACACCAAGGCACAAATTTAGCCCTGCCTTGATCTGACCAGATGAAGACATTGTAGTTCCATAAGGAGTAGCAAGTCATGCTGCACTTCCTGTTTCTTCCTGAGAAAGACCATTCTGAAACTTTCATCGATAGTTTTTCTATCATGTGCCGGAGGAAGTGAATTTTATTCACAAACGCTTGCATCAAATGTTTGATTTCAGGACTCTAAATAAAGGGGTCACCTCTTTTACTTTTGGATTGTGTAGAGGACCACACAGCTATCCCTGTTGTTTTCCTGTTTCTCTTCCTGAAGTTTATAATGCACATGAAATTCAGGCATGACATCTCTCCTAAGGGTAATAAAAACACATAGGAGAGGGAGGAACCTGAGAAGAAAAAGCTTATGCCAGACAAGTGGTCTATGGCTGCTTGGTTTCTTCTTTCAAAATCTCTGCGAAAACACAGGAGGCCCGAGAAAAGAAACCAAACTAAACTAAACTAAACTAAAATAAAATAAAATAAAATAAAATAAAAAAATAAATAAATAAATAAATAAATAAATCTTTGGTCTGGTTGAATCCAGTCTATAATGAGGCCAGTACTATGCCATACATTGGCTGAAAATTAGCTGGGAAGGGAAAGGATAGTGCCCAGAAACTGGAAAATATGGCTGCCACCACCACCACAAAACACATTGTGACTAGCACTGAAAGGTGGAAACTTGTTCCACTCCAAACATCATCCTTTGAAATAATGGACACCGGACACCGTTTGCTAGTAATGTTTAACGACAGGCCTATTTAAGGCCCATTCAGAACTGTCACTGGAGAAACAGTCCCATCTGTCAGGAGTTTCTGACATCCAACAGTAATTCTGCATGGGGGCAGCCTGAGCATTATGTCAGGTGAGGTAACTACCTCATGCAGCAGACCGTGAGGCAGCAAATTGTGAGTTAAGTTGTTATTGTTATATTTTTACTGCTAGAAAATGGGTTTGAAAATGACGCTCTTTATAATTCAGGGTGTTCTGCTTGCTGTGCCAAAATAACTTGGTTGGCATTGGTTTCTATGCCCTTTGACCTGGATGGGTGAAAATGGCCATTGTTATCCTGCTTAGGGATTCCAGTTCTAATCCTGTAGCATTCATCTCAGATGTATAATTAGGTGAACTGAGAGGTATTCCGCAGTGTCAGCTTGGCTGATCTTTCTGTAGAGCTTCTGTTCTGGCCTGCAGCCCATAGGCCATGTTCCAGACCTTACTCAGCTTACTTTTACACTCCTGGTACAGAAAGCTAAAAGCAGCTGTGGCATGGAGAATGCATTTTATTTGCTGCTCAGAAGAGCTGCCTCAAAAAATTTATTCCCAGATAGGAATAAACTTAGTGTGACTATATCTGAGCAATCACAACACTTACGACCCCCCTGCTACTGGAATTCACAAAACTGCTGAAAGGACATCGTGATGTATTGGGGGGATAGGAGAGCATTTATTAAATAAAAGCACCCCTCTCTGGCTTCAATAGTTTCATGCCAGCAATGCCATTTCAGCTTCTCCATTTCAGGGGCCATGCTGTGTTGGATATGCTCTGAGAGTTATCTTCCAGAAAAAGCAACATTTCTAACCCCTCTTGCTGCTATTGAACATGTTCAATTTATATGCAGGATGTGAAAGAAAATGCTGGAAATTGTAACACACAGGGGTGGCTTGCAATTGTGTGGCTCAGCAAGGCTGAGTTGACTCTATCCGACTGGGGACAAAAAGGTGGTATGATGCTACTAGCATCAACATCCAGGCTTCCCAGAGACCCTTTAAAAATCCTCTTCTCCAAACTGCATATGAAGCATTTGAAAAGAAACAAGCATTTATTTATTTATTTACTTACTTACTTACTTACTTACTTACTTACTTATTTATTTTTGTGCTTGTTGACCTCCCGACTTTTTCTTGGGAACTCTGGACAGTGTACAACAAATTGCAAATAAACTATTTGCCCAAAACAGAGAAAACCTCAAACATACTAAATCAATACAATTAAAAAAAAACATAACACCAGCAACCATACAACAAGGTGGACTCTGGCAAGAAAAGGCTGGGACAAACAAACAGAGAACTAACAACAAACCAGTGTGTACTGAAGTGGTCACCCAAAGCCTTCCCTAAAGAGCCAGGTCTTTAACGCCCTCCTAAAGGCCAGCAGTGAATCTGCCGGCCTAATCTCCATGGGCATTTTATTCCAAAATGCCGGGGCGGCCACCAAGAAGGCCTGATTCCAGGTAGAAACCCTTTGGGCCTCCCTTGGTGTGGCCACCTTGAGCGAAAGGGAGAGCGAGGCTCTGGTCTGTCGGGACAAAGCTGACCTCTGAGACATCCGCTCCACCAGATAGACAGGTCCTAAACCATGAAGGGGTGGCCAATGCAGGTGAGCCAGGATGGGGGTGATGCAGTCAAACGTGCCCACACCAATCACCAGCCTGGCCGCTGCATTCTGCACCCATTGAAATCGCCGAAAAATCTATCCTTGAGATCACCAGTGCCTGCACAACTATCCTAGGGGAATCCACATCCAGGTACGGGCGAATCTTGGTGATAAGCCTAAGTTGGTAAAAGCCCCCCCCCCGGAAACTGCTGCTACCTGGGCTTCCAGGGACCAGGCTGGAACCAGGACAATGCGCAGATTCCTCATACTCTCTGCCAGCTGGAGGGTCAGTCCCCCCAGACTGGGGAGATGGCCACTGTACCCATCTGGAGATCCCCTGAGGAACAGAACTTCAGTCTCCCCGGGGTTGAGTTTGAGCCTGTTAGTCCTTGTCCATTCCACAACCGCAGCCAGGCAGCAGTCTAGGGTCCATACAGCCTCCATTGCAGAGATAGAAAAGGAGAGATAGAGCTGTGTGTCATTAGCGTACTGGTGACAGCAGACTCCATAACTCTGGATGACCTCAGCCAGAGGCCTCATATATATGTTAAAGAGCATAGGGGATATTGCTGGCCTCTGGGGCACCCCACAAGAGAGTGGTGTGCCCCAGGAGAGTGGGACAACAAAACACACCCCATCTCTACTCTCTGGGTGCAGCTGTCAAGAAAGGACCAGAGGCAGCGCAAAGCATGGCCCCCAATACCCGCCACAAACAACCTGCCCAGGAGGATACCGTGGTCAACAGTATCAAAGGCTGCTGACAAATCAAGAAGGACCAACAGGGTTGATCAACCCCTGTCAGCCCCCCTCAAGAGGAAATCATGCAATGCAACCAGGGCTGTCTTGGTCCCATGCTGCAGCCTGAACCTGGACTGGAATGGATCCAGGACATGATCTTCCTCCAGGAACGACTGGAGCCTAACTGTGACAACCCGTTCAATCATCTTGTCCAGAAAGGGAACATTGACTACTTGACAATAGTTAGCCAAATCGGCGGCAGCCAGACCAGGTCTTTTAAGAATGGGCCAGATCATGGTGTCCTTCAGGCAAGCAGGAAGAATCCCGTCCCTGAAGGAAGCAGACACAATCGCAGCCACCCATCCCGGAATGCTCCCTCCGGTGGTCTTGATCAGCCAAGATGGACAAGGGTCAAATGGAGAAGCTGCTGGTCAGCAATGAGCCAGCACCCTGGAGGCCTCAGCTGGAGTCATAGGCCCAAACTAAATGAATCAGGGAAACTGAGGGGGTGTGACACGAGCGATACTTGGGGATAGATTAGTGGAACTGGAGTCCAGATCAGTCCTGGTGGCCTCTATTTTAGATTTAAAATGGGCTGTGAAAGACTCGCTAGTGAAATCACTAGGAGGAGGCCTATGCTGACCAGGATTGGAGAGGTCCTGAACCACCCTGAACAATTTTGCCTGGCAGTTCAAGGCCTCACCAATTCTCAGGGGGGCATGATATCTTTTTACCTCCCTGATCACCCTGACAATGTGCCTGGTCAGCAATTTAACTGCAGCCCTGTTACTTTTCATCCAATCTTTCCTCCATCTGCTCTCCAGCCTCCTCCTTTTTTGCATCATGACCCGCAACTCTGCCGTAAACCATGGCGAAGGTCAGGCTCTGCAATGGATGAGGCGCTTGGGGGCAATCTGGTCAACTGCGCTGGTGGCATCCCCATACCATCTATCCAATAAGGCATTTCTGGGTGCATGTCCAGGAGGCTTTCCTTGTATGTTAGTGAGGCAACTATCCTGCATACAACTCATATTGTCCTGTTTTAGAAGTTAGGCAGGGTTAGTGGTTGGATAAAAGAATATTAAGGGGTACCTGAGATTTCCAGGTACAGCTTGGGAAGAATCCTTCTGAAAATCCTGGAAAGCCACTCCCACTCAGAATCAACAATGCTGGACTATTTAGGAAAATGGCCTGACTCAATATGAGCTGGCTTCCTGTGTCGGTATACGCTCTTCTGTAAGAGGGTATCAAGGAAGAAACCAGTTTAAAGTACTCCTTCCAGTTTAAGAGGTGAAGGCCCCTGGATGCCAGTTCTTCTTCCAATACATATCAGGCCAACTTCACAGAGGCCACTTGAGACTGAGTGAGTATTACACCTTCCCTGAACAGTGTGGCATTGGGGGAATGGATTCAGACAACAGATCAGCTAGTGCCAACACTTGGGATCTTGCTCTTTGAGACAGCAGAGAGGACCAAGCAGAAAAACATGGGAGCTAAGAGATGCACGCCTTCATGGACCACTGCCTTGTTGTGGCAAAGGGGCTTGAGTAACTCAGTGAAGCTATGAGCTATGCTGTACAGGACCACCAAAGACGGACAGGTCATAGTGGAGAGTTCTGACTGAATGTGTTCCACCTGGAGTATGAACTGGCAAGCCACACAAGAAAACTCCATGGACAATAACAAAAGGCCAAAAGATATGATGCTGGAAGATGAGCCCCTCAGGTCAGAAGGCATCCAACATGTTACTGAGGAAGAGCGGCGGACAAGTAGTTCCAGAGCTAATGAAGCAGATGGGCCAAAGACAAAAGGGCATTCAGCTGCAGACGTGCCTGGAGGAGAAAGTCCAAAGTTGCAAAGAAATATACTGCACCGGAACCTGGAATGTGAGATCTATGAACCATGGTAAACTAGATGTAGTCAAATGTGAGATGGCAAGAATAAACATTGACATCTTGGGCATCAGCAAACTCTAATGGATGGGAATGCGTGAATTCAAGTTGGAGGATTATCACATCTATTATTGTGGGCATGAATCCCATAGAAGAAATGGAGTAGCCCTCATAGTCAACAAAAGAATGGGGAAAGCTGTGCTGGGATACAACTAGAGGTGGGCATGAAACAGAAAAATCATGCTTCGGTTTGTTCTGTTTTGCCCCCCCTTCAGTTTGTTTTGTTTCATTTTGTATGAATTTTTAAAACAAAAATTTGTACGAACCAAACCAAAACAAACTGGTTCGGCTTACGTGGATGGTGGCGGGGATTCCGGCAGTGGCGGCAGCAGTAGTGATCCCAGCGGCGGCTATCCCGGTGGTGCCACCGCCATCTCCGGAGGCCCAGCAGCTCCTCACCGCTGCCTTTTGAGCTCCCTGACCTGGATGTCAGGTAAGAGATGCCGGTGGGATGGGAGAAATGAAAAATGAACAAAACGAAACAGAAATTTCCATTTTGTTTCATTTTGTTTTGTTTTTCTTAGAACGGGCTATTCGTTTTTCATTTCATTACCTAACAAAACAAATAAAAGGAATAATGAAACAAATGTTTTATTCATTTCGTGCCTATCTCTAGATACAACCTCAAAAATGATAGAATGATTTCAGTACAATTCCAAGACAGACCTTTCAACATCACAGTAATCTAAGCTTATGCACTGTGCCAATGCTGAAGAGGCCAAAATTGACCAATTTTATGAAGGCTTACAACTCCTTCTAGAACTGACACCAAAGAAAGATGTTCTTCTCATCATATGGGTCTTAAAACGCTAAAGTAGGGAGTAAAGAGGTTAAAGGAATAAGAGGCAAGTTTGGTCTTGGAGTTCAAAACTAAGCAGGGCAAAGGCTAATAGAGTTTTGTCAAGAGAGCAATCTGGTCATTACAAACACTCTTTTCCAACAACACAAGAGGCGAATTTACACATGGACATCACCAGGTGGTCCATACTGAAGTCAGATTGATTATGTTCCCTGCAGCCAAAGATGAAGAAGCTCTATGCAGTCAGCAAAAACAAGACATGGAGTTGACTGCGGCTCAGATAATCAGCTTCTTACAGACAAATTCAGACTTAAACTGAAGAAAGTAGGGAAGATCACTGGACCAGTCAGGTACAATATAAGTCAAATCCCATATAAATATATAGTTGAGAATGGCCCGGTAGCTCCAACTACCATACAATTGCACTCATTTCACACGCTAGCAAGGTTATGCTCAAAATTCTACAAGGGGGGCTTCAGCAGTATGTGGACAGAGAACTTCCAGAAGTACAAGCTCAATTTTGAAAGGCATAGGAACTGGATATGGAACAACTGACTGGTTCAAAATTGGGAAAGGAGAACAACAAGGTTGTATACTGTCACCCTGCCTATTTAACTTACATGGAGAATGCATCATGCAAAAGGCAGAACTGGATGAATCACGATGGAATTAAGATTGACAGAAGAAATGTCAACAACCTCAGATACAAGGATCATACTACTCTGATAGCAGAAAGTGAGGAGGAATTAAATAACCTCTTAATGATGGTGAAAGAGGAGATGGAAAAATGGGTTGAAGCTCAACATAAAAAAACTAAGATAATGGCCTCCAGTCCCATCAACTCCAGGCAATTAGGAGAAGAAATGGAGGCAGTGACAGAGTTCACTTTCTTGGGCACCTTGATCACTACAGATGTTGACTACAGCAAAGAAATCAAAAGACGCCGGCTTCTTGAGAGAACAGCAATGGCAAACCTAGGCAGCATCTTAAAGAGCAGAAACATCATTTTGCCAACAAAAGTCCAGATAGTCAAAGCTATGGTTTTTCCAGTAGTGATGTATGGAAGTGAGAGCTGGACCATAAAGAAAGGTTTATGATCTTAATCAATAAAGATCATGATCTTGATCTTTAATTGCCACAGAATTGACGCCTTTGAGCTGTGGTGCTGGATGAGACTCTTGAGAGTCCCCTGGACTGCAAGGAGATCAAACCTATCTTGAAAGAAATCAACCCTGAATGTTCACTGGAAGGACATTTTTTGAAGCTGAAGCTCAAATAATTTGGCCACCTCATGAGGAGAAAGGACTCTGTAGAAAAGTCCTTGATGTTGGGAAAGATTGAAGGCTAAAGGAAAAGGGGACAGCAGAGAATGAGATGGTTTGCCAGTGTCATCGATGCAACTAACATGAACTTGACCAGTCTCTGGGAGACCATGGAAGACAGGAAGGCCTGGTGTGATCTGGTCCATGGAGTCACTGAGAGTCAGAATTGGCTTAACAACTGAAAAACAACAAAAGAGATGCAGCCAAATTATATAAAATGGCAGCGGAGTTTGAGTATAATATTTCAAATGGCTCAGGTCCCAGCAAACAGCAAAAGGAAGAACCTATTTTGCTGTCAATAAAGGATCGCCATCACTACATAGAATGTAGTGTTCCTCAGGAGAGGCAATATTGTAAATTGGAATAGTAATTCCAACTCAAAATAGTAAATATTTGCACAAAGGCATCAGAATAATTCTTTGTGCTATGGATACAATACAAGTAGAATTTAATTTAATTTTCCACATTTCTTTTTCTCCATTGAGTTCAAACTGAATGCATGCTCTCTTCTTCCTCATATTGTCCTCACAGCAAAGACAGAGCACGGGTGACTGGCCAGCACCATCCAGTGAGTTTAATGGCTGAGGTGGGACTCAGGCTCAGGTCTTCCAAGTCCTGGCCTAGCACTGTAACCACTACACCAAACTGTCTTTTTCGGATAGGACATAACATTAAAATAGATATTTGCTGAGTTAAAAAGGCAGGGCATAGCAATTTATTTGTAATATCCAGCAAACAAAGACACCTTGAAACACCACACGAGTGCCTATCAGATTCTGAGGGATAGAAATTGGCTTGCTAGAAGCCATGATTTCTGATCTGACAATGGAATTTATGATCTAAATTTCTGCTCCTAAGCAATTGAGAAAAGTGCTCCTAGACAATAGCCCTCAACTGCACTTTTTCTGAGATGGAATTATTGGTAAAGTTTTTGTACAAAAGAGAACAAACCTCAGCAGGTTACTTTAAATGAAGTGTGGTCAGGGGTCAGCACTTTCTTCAGCAGGAGCTATCCAAACAGGACCGCCATAATTCTCCTTCTCCATTCTGCTTCTCAAATGTCACAATAGAAAACTATTGTGTGAGATGAATGAAGAAATGCCAGAATGGAGTATTTTTTAAAAGTACCAATGAATTTGTACATGTTCACCCTTCTTTTCCAAGACAATGAGTAGTAGAGGTTTTTACCAGCATCTGGGAAGCATTTGATTGTCCTTGTCCTTGGTATAAAATACATTCAGGGTATGAAAATGTGTGTGTGTATGGCGGGGGGGGGGGGTTCCGATTAAGTTAGAGTTTCTGAACCACAAGCTACAAAGGCAAACGGAGCCATTATCAACTGGGACTAGAGATTGGCACAAAATGGAAAATTAGTGTTATGTTTTGTTTTGCTGCATTTCATTTTGTTACTAAGTGACTTTTTAATAGAAATTTTGCAACAAAACAAAATGAGTAACAAAATTATTTGGAAGCTGCCACCACCCAGGTGGGGTTTTTTTTTGACAGGTAGGGGACAGCTTGACCTGTCAAAAAAAAACAAAAAAAAAACCTCAGCTGGGAGGTAGGTAGCAGGGCAAAATGGAACAAGCAGCACTCCATTTGAATTTCCCGCTACTTGCTCCGTTCTCCCTTGCGACCCTGCCTCCCATGTAGGTTTTTTGCCAGTCCAGGGTGCCTCTCTCCCCACACCCATACCTGTCAAAAAGCCCCAGCTGGGAGGTAGGGGGAAGATGACACAGCAGAAGGGAGCAGTCATTTTTACCGCTTCCTGCTCCCTTCTGCCGTTTTGGCCCTTCCCTGCCTCCCACATGGATTTTTTTGACAGGCCGGGGTGTGGTTAGAGAGACCGATCCTCCTCTCCACACCTCAAACTGTCCAAAAAGATCCTACAGAAAAAAATGGAACAAATGCAGTGATCTGAGAAGGCTTCTGGGCTTCCAAAACAGCAGCCATCTGGGTGGGTGAGTGCTGACATCAGCAGTCGTCCTCTCAGACCTGGTGTGAACTGGAAAGCAGAGTAGGGAGGCTTTTGGGGCAGGAAATTCAAAACCCTCCCTCCTCCACTCTCTGGTTCTCACTACCACCACCGTCCTACTGGTTTTGACAGCTCAAGCTGTCAAAACCAGCTGGGTGGTGGTGGTGAGAACTGAGTAGGGAAACACCCAGCGGATCTCGATGCAGCCCCTTGCCTGCAGTGAGATCCAGCAGCAACTCCCCGGTTCGGTTCCTCCAAATTGAAAATGTCATTTTGTTTCGGTTCTTGATGACACACTGCTGTTTCATTTTGTGTTGAAACTTTTCGAAACCATACAAAACAGTGTGTCATTTTTCATATGATGCCCATCCCTAACCAAGACATCTTAATCCTTGGGCTTCTTAAGAGAGAAGGCCTTTTGCTTAATGCGATAATGCATGCTTGGCAACCATTCCAGTTTCTCCCCCGACAAAGGTTGCTGACACCTCCTGAGACTGTAGGATAGGGTGACCAGAGGTAGGTGGAGCCAAGGTCAACAGGAGAAGAAACTAATTAATTAAGATTCTGTGTCCATCATCTTCCCTTGCAAAGGTGCAACAAGCACTTGAAACCCGACTAGACTTAAGAACAAGTGTAATCTTATCGTGGAAGATAACATTCTGGGTACTGGAACATGCATATTGAAAGGACTGTGCCCTTTATATCCCACAAGCTTACCACATTAATTTTAAAAATCTGGAAAAAGATAGTGAATTATTTTTGGATTAGTGACAATCAAAAGCCACAAACAATCACTCTGCCCATATTCTTGTGGTGCAGCAGTTAAACTGCAGTACTTCAATGAAGACTCTGCTCACAACTTGAGTTCAATCCAGAAGCGTTCAAGTAATTGGCTCAAAAGTGACTCAGCCTTCTATCCTTCTGAAGTTTATAAAAAGAGTATCCAGCTCACAGGAGGGGGCAAGGGGCAAGGTGTAGTTTGCATAATTAGACTGTAAACCACCCAGAGAGTGCTTTAAGCACGATGGGACAATATGTATAACAGCATGCTGTTATGCTGCTAGGAATGACCTCAGTGATCTTTTCCAAGGGTTACTGCTGGCAGTTTCCACAGAACAAATTCAATTTTATCCCTCCACCCCCTTTTCTCTTTCCCTATCCCTTCCCCAACCCCTCCCCCATATGCCAACATGGACTATAGACGCTCTCAGTAGTGATAGCAGGGCTATCTCCCCACACAGTCACCCCATTTACAGCTTTGCATACAGCTCCAATGGCTTGGTTGGAAGTAGTCACTGTTTTGATACAATTCATCATCAGCTCGAAAGGCAGAGCACTGAATCCAGGCCAGGTAGAGATTAATGGGGACTCAAATTGCAGCACAGGCACTTTTCTCAAGTGGATAAAAAGCCATAGGGTGCCAATTTCCATTTCTTACCTTGTAAAGGGACTGTCCCAGCCAAGATGTCTTGCTGCCTTTGATTGTTGGCTATCTGACTCCATGCATAAAAGCCCAGCGGATCAACAGTGCTCTCTTATGTGAACATCGACATCTGAATAATGCCTCTGAGGGCCGGAGATTCTCTTAAGTGATGGAAATCTGGTGGGATGTCCTCTGGTATCTGACATCCACCAAATGCTGCTGCCTAAGGCAGCCGCTTTATTCTGTGCAGTGGCAGCACTGGCCTGGGACCTGGACTGAATGAAGAATGCAGCTGTCGTAATGATTTGGTGGAAGTACTGTATTATGGAGACACATTCTCAATTCATTGCAGTTGTGTTTTCACTGAAAGCTGCTGGTGTGAATAAAAGGGTACTTTGAAATGAATGGAGGATCGAACAGCAGGAGTTCTGAATACATTATATTCTGATTTAATACTTCACATTGCACTCCAATTACAAACATCCCCTCATTTGAATATTAAACATTCCATGTTAGCTTGAACGCAATATAGACTATACAATTTTGACCTTTCCGCACATCATTCATTTTCTTTTGCAGGCCTTTTGTCCTCTTTTCATTGCAGATTAAGTATTTTGAGACAGAAAAGGGTAATGAAAAATGAATCAAAATAAAGGGCAAAGCAGTGCAGTTAAACTGTTTCCCTTCACCGCTGTCTTTTTGAAATATTTTATTTATGGCTGGTAGAGTTCCCCACTCCTTTGATTCATATTCTACAAGAGAGTAGAAAAGTTCTAAGACATCAGAGGAACCTAAAAAGGACTTTAGGTTTAGGCATTTGTGTGGAGGCCTGCTGGAATGACAAACACCTTTTAGGACCTGGTTAACAGCAAAAAGCAGAACAAATCCATCTCTTCCCAGAAAAGCTTGCATCCTCTGCTTGTAGGTGCCCTGTGTTGGTATAATTCATAAACCACCCTGGCAGTTGCAGTTTCCCAGAAACCTTCCATATTTTTCCTAACTGGCCTAGCCTTCACCCATCCAGAGGCAATTAAGTACCCAGTAGCCAAGATGTGAAACTCTAGTTTCATTTCCACCTCGTTTCTCAGAATTCCATCAGTGTCCTCTTCCTATTTTCATTCTATGTACTGTGGCCAGAAGAATTTTTATTTGTTGCTGCAAGACAATCAGTGCACATTTTGACACATTTCCCCTAGTATATACCTTTTTCTTAACTCATTCATTTCCCCCATTGATTAAAGCAGTGTTTTTCAACCACTGTTCCGCGGCACACTAGTGTGCCGCGAGATGTTGCCTGGTGTGCCGTTGGAAAAATTGAAATATTTGAAAGATTTTTTTAAAAAAGTTGAATTTTCACCCACTAGGCGGGCGCCGGACTGTGTCCTGGGTATGAAGGAGTGGGGTTTTGACCCCACCCTCAGCCAGCACGATTGGCGCTCCTCAGGGGACACCCTCCACTTTTCTGATGTCCGGGCTGTGATTGGTCAAGACTCCAGCCTGGACCTATCACACACAGGTCATCATCTTTCACTTCCTTCCTGCCCGAGCACACACGCGACAGTCACAAAAGGCACAGAGTTAAATTTTTTAACATTTTCTAATGGTGGTGTGCCTTGTGATTTTTTTCATGAAACAAGTGTGCCTTTGCCCAAAAAAGGTTGAAAAACACTGGATTAAAGCACTTCTGTCCATGTTTCACACACACACACACACACACACACACACACACACACACACACACACACAGTATATTATGCGTGTTTTACACACAATTGTTTCTGCCTTTGGGATTTTGTAAATAGGGGTATTTAACAAACAAGCTTGATTATGATTTACCATTTTTATGCCAATGAAAGTATTATTAGTGTTATTATTATTACAATGCAAAGAATAATGAAAACACAGGCTCTATTTTCTTTCTGATGGTGAGAAATAGAATATACACACAGCTTTCAATGAGCGTCTCTCAGGCCATGATTTAGAGAAATGCATTTTGCAAAAACATGGTTCCTCGTCCCTTCCATTTCTATTTGACAGGACATAAATGGGCAACTGGACTGCATTGAGCTTTCCATCATGTCTATCCATCTATTCTGAAGCATCAGCCCATCTTCCTTCTCTCTCTGCGTATGTGTTACAGAAGTGCCATGCCCTAAAGCAGAGCTTCCCAAGTTCTTGACAGTCAAGAGCCAAGTCCTGATCCTTAGCATTGTTAAGTAGGCCATCGGGTAGTCCAAGGAAATCTAGACCCAATTTTAGGCACTATTTAAGGCTGACCTGTGACCAGTACAGCTATGATGCTTCCTATACCCAACCCCAGGCATGACCAAACTTCAGCCCTCTTGATGTTTTGGACCACAGCTCCCAGAATTCCAACTCTGTATTCCCAATGGCAAAGGACTTTGGGAGTTGTGGTCCAAAACATCTGCAGGGCCGAAGTTTGGACATGCCTGCTACCCCATTCTACAATCCAGTCCTGGACTTAGTGCTCTTAAACCTGGTTTTTGTCCTGTTCACCAGCAAAGCCCCACGTTCAAGGCATGATGCATAATTACATGTATGTCAGAAGCCAGATCAATAAAAATGATCAACAAAACAGAGAATGTTTTTAAAAATCCAACTTTTGTTCTGTGGAGCTCTGAAACAAGCATGAGTAGTAAATGTGACCTTTAAATCTCATCAAGAGAAGCCTCTCAGGAAAAGCATTAAAATTCCATATTTTATTTTACACATGACTGCTCCACTCCCATAACAGACCTTCTTCTCTCCCTGCCCCCCTTTTGCACAAGCGTTATCCTCTAAGTAGAGATGGGCATGAACCAGAAAACCCATGGTTCGGGTTCGTCTGGTTCAGGCCGACCCTTGGTACGGTTCGGGTTCGGGTTCGGACAATTTTTTGAAAAAAAATTCATATGAACCCAAACCGGTTCGGGTTCTTACCGGTGGCGGCGGCAGAGGCTTGGTGGTGGCGGCGGTGGATCCTGGCCCCTGCAGCAGGGGCTTTTTGAGGCAGTGGCTTCCCCCCCCCAGCACCCACCACTATTTCATTTTTATTTTTTTATTTTTACTTCCAGGCCATCCCCCCCCCTTTACCTTGAAGACGATGCTGAAGTCCCACACGGGGTGTCCATTGAGGAGGAATCAGCCGGCTTTGGCCAAAAGGGGAAAGGGAGGAGAACTGGGTGCCAAAGACGTCCAAAGATATCCGAGAGGCTCCTTCTTCAGGGCCCGCTGCCGGTGCTGGAGCAACATGGCCACCTCCCCTTTCCGCCTCGTGGCTTCCTGCCACTGGAGGATGGGTGCTCTCCCACTTGGGGACCAGTGCCTCTGCCATGCCTGGGCTGGCTGAGGGCCAACCCCAGGAGCTGCTGCTGCCCGACAGCATTTTGGCAATGGCCAAGCCGCACAACAGGAAAGGAGAGGTCTGCTCCTGAAGGCCATTTTATTTTTATATTTCTTTTATATTTCTTTTATTATTTTACCTCTGGCCCTTTTTATTTTAAGTGCTGAATGCGCGGCCCCTGACCCCAGTCGGCGCTGGTTTTTTAAATAATAATAATTATTATTATTTTAATTTTAGGGTGCCGACCAGGCCACCCTTGGGGCCCAGTCGGTGCTCCCCCCTTTTTAATTTATTTTTATTTTTATTTTAGTTTTCCCCCCACTTCCAGGTTCCCCCACTTCCAGGTTCCCCCACTTCCTGGCTTTTTTTCCCTTTCAGCGCTGACTGCGTGGCCCCTGGGGCCCGGTCAGTGCTGGGTTTTTTTATTATTATTATTTAATTTTATAGTGCTGACGAGACCACCCTTGGGACCTGGTCGGCACTCCTTTTTTTTTTTTAACTGTGCTGACTACATGGCCACGCTACAGCTGTAGCACAGCCGTTGGCTCCCCCCCCCTGGTCACCGTGGCAGAAGCCAGGTCCAGGAAGACCGGCCCGGACCTCGGACCAGCACCAGGTAGGAGACATCTCTGCCCCCCATTAACAGAATGAACCTAACCGAACCAATTTTTTTCGTTTCATTTCATTTCGTGTTAAGTTTGCTCCTAGGGTCGTTATTTGTTTCATTACTTAATGAAACAAATAACGACTAACAAAACGGGGAAAAATCATGTTGTGCCCATCTCTACCTCTAAGGGCAACATCCTGCCTAGTCCTTCTGCTTGTGCAACAGACTAAGTAGAACACTTTGCTTTGCTTAGACTGTGGCAGAAGTTGCAGGAACACAGGATTCTGTCCAAGGGCTTCTGTTTCACTCCTTCTAATAAATGACAGGCACATATCCCTTTACCATTAATGTGGCAAATGGTTTGCTGGAGAGTGATTGGAAGTAATCATACCACTGTATTCTGTCTTGATCTGGCCACACATGGAGTACAGTGTCCAAATCAGGACACTACAGTGTCAGAAGGCTGTTTATTAGTGAGGTAGAAGTTGTTATGAAGGTTATGCTCAAAATTCTACAACGGAGGCTTCAACAGTATGTGAACAGAGAACTCCCAGAAGTGCAAACTGGATTTCGAAATTAGAGATCAAACTGCCAATATGTGCTGGATTATGGAGAAAGCTAGAGAGTTCTAGAAACACATCTACTTCTGCTTCATTGACTATGCCAAAGCCTTTGACTGTGTGGACCACAACAAACTATGGCAAGTTCTTAAAGGAATGGGAGTGCCTGACCACCTTATCTGTCTCCTAAGAAATCTATATGTGGGACAAGCAGCAACAGTAAGAACTGGATATGGAACAACTGACAGGTTTAAAATTGGGAAAGGATTATGAGAAAGCTGTACACTGTCACCTTGCCTGTTTAACTTATATGCAGAGTACATCATGCGAAAGGCAGGACTGGATGAATCACAAGCCAGAATTAAGACTGCTGGAAGAAATATCAACAACCTCAGATGTGCAGATGATATTACTCTGATAGCAGAAAGTGAGGAGGAATTAAAGAACCTCTTAATGAGGGTGAAAGGAGAGAGTGAAAAAATTGGCTGAAGAAATGGAGGCAATGAGTTTATTTTCTTGGGCTCCTTGATCACTGCAGATAGTGGCTGCAGCAATGAAATTAAAAGATGCCTGCTTCTTGGGAGGAAATGCAATGGCAAACCTAGGAGCAGAGACATCACTTTGCCGACAAAGTTCTGGATAGTCAAAGCTATGGTTTTTCCAGTAGTGATGTATGAAAGTGAGAGCTGGACTATAAAGAAGGCTGATCACCGGATAATTGATGCTTTTGAGATCAAACCTATCCATCCTGAAATAAATCAACCCCAAATGTTCACTGGAAGGACAGATTTTGAAGCTGGCGCTCCAGTACTTTGGCCACCTCATGAGGGGAAAAGAGTCCATGGAAAAGTCCCTGATGTTGGGAAAGATTGAAGGCAAAAGGAAAAGGAGACAGCAGAGAATGAAATGGTTGGATATAAAGGTATCCCTTTGGAAGATATTAAAAAGCACCCTAGCCAGCTTACTGGGCAAGGTCTTTTGGGAATCATTGAACCCCATATGTGCAGGGAAACCCTGGAGAGGACAATGGATCCCATCCGGCCTGATGCACAGAAAGTCAGCTTGCTCTTATCTCTTCCCCCCACATTATCCAGCAAGGCCATGAGATGGTATGTCTGGTAGTCATTCATCAAGACCCCTGCTACGTGACACTGCTACGTCAGAGAAGCCTTCCCAGGAATGCACCAGCCTACACCATCCTGACACGTAAGCCCTGTCTTCACCCTCTCTGATGCTCTGCCATTATACCAATAAAGAGCCTGGGACTCATGTTGCATGAGGCCTGGCTTTGTTGAACCCAATAATGTGCCTATATGGAATCATTCCTACAGTTGGACGATGTCATTGATGCAACCAATATGGATTTGACCAAACTCCAGGAGGCAGTGGAAGACAGGAGGGCTTGGTGAGCTATGGTCCATGGGTTCATGAAGAGTCAGACACGATTGAACAACAAACAAGAAGTTGTTAAGAGGAGGATGACCAAGATTTCAGAAGGCATAGAAACCTAATGCCAGAAGCAACCCTTGTGGGAACTGATTGTCAACCCTAAAAAAGAGAAGACCAAGAAGGGATTATAATAGCCATTTTCACATATTTGAAGGAAGATGGAACAAGCATGTTTCTGGACTCAAAATAGCAGGACCTCAAGAAATGGATTCTAATTAAGGATATTTCATTCAGCTATATATTAGGAAGAGTGCCTTGGTGGCAAGGGGTCAGACACATCCTCATCTGAGGGTTTTGAACATAGATGGCCATTTGTCAGCAATGCTTCAGCTCTGGATTTTCTGCCTTAGCAGTGGAATCAATCACCCTTGGGAATCCTACATTTCTATGATTCGTGCAGGGAATGTTTGCCTTGTCATCATGTTTTAGGTCAGGAGATTGTCCAGAAGCAGGATCAGAAAAGTCAGAAGTCATCCTTCCACAGTCCTTGCCAAGGAGATGAACAGAAAACAGGGAGCCGCTTTATAATACATATGGTTTAGCTGGCTGTCCGTACCCATCTAATCTTTCTGCTCTGAATTCTGTAAATCTCCAGATACTCACAAAATTCATTCTTGTGTTTTTTTCAAGACAGAAGCTATGAGAAATATTTTTGTAATGTGAGTGTACTGGATATATATGTGTGTGAGAGAAAATTGTTCTAGAGACTCACAGTGGCGGTGGGGAAACTTCTATTAGGCCTCCCAAATCTCGAGTGCGCAAACTTTGGTCTAATCCAGAAAAACAGGTATTATTCAAAGCTAAGAAAATTAACCCCAAGTCATAATATCTGATGAAACAAGTGTAAAAAAATAACAAGGGATGTATTTTTGTGATATCTACATGTAAAACCATGGCTTTTTGCTTTTTATAATTTATATTTTGCATAGATTGTGTTTCAGGAAAATATATGCACTGAAATCTGTATTCTAACACTCTTTGTTAAGGCACTGCATTTAATCACAAGCCATGTCTTCCTTTTTCCCATATATTATAATAGCTCCTTCATGAAGGAAAGAAAAGCGAATATACAGTTTTCTTCCCTCTAATGGCTTGATATTTGAAGGGGTGATTAAATTAAGGAAAGGGGTATGAATTTAAAGTATGGGAAGTTTGCATTTAAAACAAAACCTGCCTGTAAAAAATAAGTATTCTGCTGAGGTTCCATGTGACACCTTCTTGTAGGCCTGCATATGAATTCCACTGTAATAATCACAACTACTGTATAAGATAAAGGGTGAAGGAAAGAGATGCCATTATCAAGAGAATGCAATGATCAAAGCTTGCTGGCTTCCTCTGAAAGTTCCATTTCTATTCAATGACATGATTTTATCTGGAATGCTGTTTAAGTGAAACTGGAACAATGCAGTGAGGAGACGCTTGGTGATTAGGCATGTCTTTTGTCTTAGAACATAAATGTCAGGTCTAACCAGAAGGATTTCACATTTGCAAGGAGAATAATAATGATTCATAGAGATGGGTACGACTAGGGAAAATGACGTTTTCGAGTTGTCGTGTGTTGGAGGCGGCCTGTGTCGGCTCGTTTCCATTTTTCGCGAAACTTCCCAAAAATTTGTCGTTTTGTTTTTCATTTTTCGTCTGTCGTTAAAACTGGTTTGGGGGGTAGCGGGCTCCTGGAGGCACCTCTTTTTGGGGGGTGGGTGCCTCCTATCCTCACCCGATACGGAAAGCAGGCTCCTGGAGACCCCTCATACATGGGGGTCTCCTCTCCTCACCTGCTGCAAAAGGGCATGCATGCATAGCCATATGGATATGATTGCATACCAAGTTGCACGCAGAGACACAGCAGACTGGCAGAGGCACCCCTCTTTTTGGGGTGCCTTCCCTGCATCAGTCAGGCCTCGGGGGCATGGTTTGCATGTCACACATGCTGCCGGCCGAGCCAAGCCTGCAGGAGTCACCCAGAGCCACAAGTGGCGGACTGGCAGACTCTCTGCACCCGCTGTGTCTCACTAAGAAGGGAATTGTACTTGCGTGTAGTGCAATGCAAGTACAGATCTGGCTTAGGCAACAGGGTTAGCACAAGGGCTAGGGTTAGGCTAGTTACGGGTGAGGTTAGGGTGAGTATTGGGGTGCACCTCTGGGGGCCCCTCTGACCCACTTAGAAGGACAGTGTACTGGCGTATGGGTTAGGCTTAGGGTTCGGGTTCGGGTTCAGGCTACGGTTAGTGGGCTTTTTATGCCCGGTTGGCACATCCCAGAAGTCTCTGTGGTCAACCTGGCCAAGTGGCCATGCGATTGGTGGAATGGCTCCAAAAAATTGCATAGTCACTCCCATGGCCAGCCCATCATTGTGCAGGTGTAAATAAAATAAAATAAAATAAAATAAAATAAAATAAAATAAATGTAGAGAGGAAAGAGGAGACATTTTTTTGCAAGAAAAACCCACTGCTACTGTAAAAATTCTGGCAGTTTTAAAATAGCAATTTTCGCATGTTTCTGTGTGGTGCTTGTGTGTTTTTGGACCACGATTTAAAAAAAATTGCGGTCGCCGCCCCATTTTGGATCCCCCGCCCGCACCGCATGGCATGGCGACTCGAGTCCGGCTGCCCAGGACAGGAGAGGGGGGGAGGCCGGGACCACCACCCCCAGAAACCACCCCTCTGGTAGGTGCACTCTACACTGCAGGCATATTTTCGCCTGCTCTTTGGCCCGGGAATGGGGTGGGGAGTTTAAAACTTTTTTTCTGTGCCGCTTCCGCTTGAATTGCGGCGGCCGGCGGCGAGTCCAGTGCTTGTTGCGAGCAACTACGATGAGGATTTCCCCCACCACCAGAGCAGCCCAGGACAGGAGGGGGGGGTCAAACACCCCTCTGGTAGGTGCCCTGAGCCCTCACTCAGGCAGGCATATTTCCGCCTGCTTTTTGGCCAGGAATCGGGTTTTTTTTTAACTTTTAAAAACTTTTTTCTGTGCCGCTTGGCATTGCGGGATCGCCGCGATGCCAGGAACGACCACAACAAATCAGACCCAATTATTCCTTAGTCGGTTCGAGTTCGAGTTCTGGCGGAGTAATTCCCGTTACCGTTTCCGTTCCATAATGGAAACGAGGAACGGAAACGGAAACGGGAATTCCGCCAAGTCGTGCCCATCTCTAATGATTCATAAGACAGGGATTAATCTTGTGCTTTCCCAAGACATCTAGCATGGCCCCTCAGGAATCAGGTGCATGTGCGCCCACACCCGCACACCTTCACAACCCCCTTGAATGCATGTATAGAGACAAAACTGAACTAGGGAAGGTTTCAAAGTCATCTCTCACATTTGAAGAATGCTAAACTCAACATAATCCCCAAGCAGTCTTAGCATTTTGAAAAGAAACTCTCTGAATGACAATAGTGAACTGTGCAGAAGTAGCAGCATAGCAGGTCTCTTGTGTGTTAATTGAAAACTAACCATATAACAATGGCTTGGTGATAATCATCGTAAACATTATTATTTATTACTTGTCTTTCTAAACACTTCACAGATTCATTGTCGGCTTCCTGTGGGAGTCATACTAATTTCCTCTGTGGGGCTGAAATGCTAGTGTATATGCTACAGAAGCAATCATTCCTCAGCATTTGTTAAACCTCCACAGCGCTTGACAGTTTTGGTGTTTGTAATAATAAGTTAGTAAGTTAATTCAATCATAAAGTATACGTTATTACAGACAAAGACGACCAGCTTCCTGTTGCTTAGTAAGAGTGTGATCATACAGACATTTAGCCTGGTGTTTGGTTCACTATCAGGATGGGTTGGTTATTTGTCTCTTTTTCCAGCAATCACATGACATAGAGCCATTTGAACCAATGGAATTTATAGAGGCATTGACTTGCCAAATTCCCACATTGCAGTGGGTTTATTCTAGTTGTGACTCAATACTCTAAGGAAGCATTGACTAGCAAACTTTTCTACCTCAGTTTTGCTGTTACAATGAAACCACTGGCTGTGTCTATTGCCAACGTTGCCCCCTGTATATGGTTTGAAATATAGTGCCGGAGGGGAACTTTGAGGATACCCTGGACTGCCATATAGGTCCTAGATCAGATCAAGGCTGAATGATCATTGGAGGCACAAATGTTGAAAACTGAGGCTGCCCTACTTTGGGCACACCAAGAGAAGGTAGGATTCTCTGGAAAAGACAATAATGTTGGGAAAAGTTGAAGACAAGCAAAAAAGAGGAAGACCAAACACAAAATGTATTGACTCCCTAAGCCACAGGCTTGAGTTTACAAGAGCTTGACCAGGGCTGTTGAGGAGATAACATTTTAGAGATTGCTTGTTCATAGGGTCACCATATGTCGGCACTGAATTTACAGCACATCACAACAACAACAGCAACAACAACAATGCACTGCCTATCATCATTTAGGCTCATTAGAAGCACAATTTTTGCCTCCCTAAGATTAAAAATAATCATAAATGTGAGCTGTGAGGTGCTACAAAGATTTCTGTTATTCTCATTTTTATCTGTTCATTTGGAAGAGTTTCCTCTCTGTCCTTTTTAATTGATTTCTCCATATCTATGAGATATTGGGTTTAAAAAAACTAACAAAATCCCAGTTTATATAACTTACATAGAAGACATTTGCTAACTCCTGGGCTGGGTTTTAACATACACAAAAATTAAGTGATGATGATATCTGTGCAGCTTGATCATTAGAATTCTTCTAATATATTTTCATTTCAGGGCTTCCTGTCACTGGATTAAATAAAGCCTGCTTTAGTCTCTGCAGGCACTGCAAACTGCCCTATTTGCACTAACAATGGATGATTAGAGTTAGCTGACCTAACCATGTCTAGAAACCACCACGATAAGCTCATACAAAGATTGCTTTTCTTATAGGAAAATATACCCTCTACATCCTTCCCAGCACCATGTTTGCAGATATTTTATTGGAAAGTGAATGAAAGCAAGTGGTGGAGGGAAGACTGGGGTGAGGAGAGAGAAAGCTTTCTTATGATTTTTATCATATTGCAAAGCTATCACTCTTGGAACTTTGAAGAAAGACCCAGGACAGATTCATCAAAAGTATCTCCACCTTGGAATTAATGCATCCCAGGGGCCCAAGCTATGTTATGGAAAGAGGCCCCAGAGCATTACCAAATCAAGTGTGCTATTCTGTAAGTTTTATTTTTTTATTTAGGCTCTAAATAAGTGGTTCTCAACATTTTTGAGCCTTGGCTCCCTTTTATAATAACAAAGGCCCTTTGTAAAAGACCCCTAAACTCCGCCGCAAATGGCTCCCAGCTCCGGAGCTTAAAATTGTTTCCCCACCAGCTCCGGAGTTTACAGATAATTAAGTGCGACCACGCCCACCTAAGCGCGTCCCAGCGCACTTTTCAGGTACCTGCTCTTGGAGGGTGAAAATCACCAAATCCGGATGTAATCTGGTGAGTGCGGGCTCTCCTCGCTTCTTTGTTGTTGTTTTTTGCCTCCCGCCCCTTTAAGAGAAGGAATGCGGCTCGGAGTGGCTTGGACCGGCAAACGGAGTGAGCCTGCATTCTTTTGTCCCTTTTTTTCTCCCTCCCCTCACGCAGACAGGAGCAAGGAAGTGCGGAGGGGTGGGGACGCAGGAAGAGCAACGAACCCCCAAGATCTCTGGTCCGAATTTAAGTGGCCAGCGGATCTTAGGGGTCGTGTGAAAAGGCCCAAAGTAACTGATAAATACACACACACACCCTAGCTAAGTTTGCATAAAAGGCCTTTTAATGGGGTACTTATCCCTTATCAGAAAGTAGAGGGTTCCCCCCCCCAAAAAGGGCCAGTTTCGCACACATGCATGTAGCTGAATGTCCCACTCTAAAAGGTCAAAGAAGAAATTATTAACAACGGCTACAGCAGTATAAGGTGATATGTGATCCCCTCTCAGAAAACACTTTGTGATCCCCTTGAGGGTCACAACACCCAGGTTGGAAAACACTGCTCTAAGCTGCAGCTTCCTTGGTTTGTGCATAAATCCAGTATTGATTCTGGAGTAGGCTATGTGGGTGCATGCACATGCAGACATGGGTGCAGGTGCAGTTTGCTTCTCTTCTCCTACAGCAGTAGTGGCGAACCTTTGGCACTCCAGATGTTTTGGCTCACAACTCCCAGAATTCCAAGCCTGTATTGCCAGTGACAAAGGATTGTGGGAGTTGTGGTCCAAAACATCTGGAATGCCAAAGGTTCACCACCACTGTTCTACAGCCTGTGTCCCCTCTGATCCAAGTTTTCCATAGGAATGTCTGAATATTTTGTTCAGTCTGCATTTTTAAGCAAACTGCTCTGCTTCTTGTTATCTCAACTAACGCGGACTTCAGGATGCAATTACCCTTTGGGCTTGGCATTTTTCCAGATTTTGTGTAGAGCACGACTCGTGAGTGGTACAAAAGCCCACGACAAATGTCTAGGCTAGGTCAAAAGAGTGTTCAAAGACGACATCTCCTACAAATGGTTTCTCTTCAGATCGTATAAATCTTTCGCCTTTTACATCAAACAAGCTCAAGGTCCAAAGACGACATCTTCCTGGGCAAAGGAAGGCTCAAAGCCCAAACAGTTCCATCCTGTGGCTCTACTTAGGGCTTCTTCAAGAAGCCAGCTGTCTTTCTCTGCCTAAAACCCATATTATGGCTGTAATATTTATTTATACGTTGAATGAATTAGGAGGACCAGCAACTCGAGAAAGATTTAGTGCTGCAACAGCAAGCAAGCAAGCTAAGGCCTTCCTAAACAAATAGTTATTTTGTATCAGCAAAGTAGATCTCCACCCTGTAATGTTGCAATGATTCTTGGTGTCATTTAGTCCCAGTCAAAAGAACAGCAGACAAATATTGTTTATCGTTAAGATCTCAGATAAGTGGCCTGATTTATCACTGCTGGAGTGAACCAACCTAGGCATCCTGTATAATTGCTTTTTGTACTAAATTGCTCCTAAGCATTCTTCAAGACATTTCCTTGAACAAACGCTGAGCATTTTAAGCTCTTGGGATGTTTTCATGATTCTTGAGCAACAGCTTGAAGAAAGAGTGATTTTTTTTATAACCTTATGTGTTTACGTTGTTAACACTATGTTTTTGATGCTAGTTTCTATCACTCATAACTTTTACATGGAATTTTACTCTCTTGTAACTGTGCACATTTTCGTGTAGCTTTAGTGTAATGTTGTCTATTAATGCTGTAAAAAATGTCCCTCAAATCCATGTTCTCAAACTTGAGTATGTTTTAATTGTACTGGACTGTATATTATCCCTCATTACTGTAAGCCACCTTGGGTCCTTTTCCAAGGAGAAATGTGGGGTAAAAAATACTCTAAATAAATAAATAGATAAACACTCAAGAATTTTGAAGCTGATTATTTAAGTAGATATATATGGGAGGAAGGAACACACACAAAGGGCACAGCCCTTGCTGTCCATAGCATTTTGTGTCATCATCACAAACTTTGAGCTACAAGAAGAATTAGCCAAAAATAATGGCAGCACCCAAAGAAGTGTTTTATAATCCATGTAGACTAATGCTGGATTATGAAATAATATAATAACCTTTGAACTGCAGGGGTGGAAGGAACTCGATGGATTATCCATGCCAGACCCTTTCAAGGCGGTACACTGGGGAATTGAACTCTCAGCCTTTGGCTCCACATCCAGAGACCCAAGCCACTGAGCTATCCAGCAATTTTTAAAATAAAATGAAATAAATAAGAAATATCTAGGAGGGGAGGGGGATAAGGTAATAAGATATAAGCACAGTTCTTCTTTGTGGAGGTCAAGGGTGACATATGCAAAAATGGATAGGAGCCATGCAGTGTGACTACTTTATAGAAAAGCAAGGGCAGGTGATGCTTTTATCAGACCACTAAATAAGAATAAGAATAATATTGCAAGCATTCCACATAAATCAGACTTCATCAGGCTGTTCACCAAGAACCATGAATTTCAAAAGAGGGCAAGGAGGTGGGGAAAGAAATGCTGTCTGGCTGGTAGCCCTTTGTTTGACATGTTTGGAGAGAAAATCCACCCCAAAGCTACCTGACCTGTGTCACTAAGGTGCCTGTTGAGTCATGCCGTGAGTTAATGGTCCAGCTCTATTCCTTGCACTTCCACAGAGAGGCCTTCAGGTTCCCTCCAAAGAAATGAACCAGAGTGGAACATTATTACCATCTGCTTTTACATAGCTCTTCACTCCGTTATTTTGTTCACTCTTGTGACCTGCCCAATTATGGTAGAATTCTACCTTCACCAGCCAACACAGTGAGTGTTCTGGGATTCTGAGATTTGGGGGGTGGGGGGGTGGACAGTTAACTTCCAGAATACCCAAACTAGTATGGCTACTAGCCCTCCTCTCCTGCTTTGCAGTTCTGAGGCATGACTGACACCTTTTGCTGCCAATTAAGGATCAAAATCTTTTCTACATCATAATCCTGTATCCTTCTGCTTCTTTCTGCATTTCAAAAAATTAGCAGATGGTACCTTAAATGAAAAAATCTGGATTATTAACAAAATTGATTGCATATGGTAGAAGAAACCTCTACAGCCTGTTAAAGGCAGCGTGAGATGGATTTACCTCAGGGGCTACATCTTGCCTTTGAATGAAACAAAAATAACACACACACACATTTGTCAACATACAGCATGGTAGAATTTCTGCCAGCACAGGTTTGCTAACGTGCCTGCATTTAATATAATTCATCATGGCAGAGCAGTTGGTATCACCTTAAATGGCCATTGAATGGAACATAAGAACATAAGAACATAAGAAGAGCCATGCTGGATCAGGCCAAAGGCCCATCTAGTCCAGCTTCCTGTATCTCACAGCGGCCCCACCAGATGCGTTTGGGAGCGCATGAGACTAGATATCTGTCTCCTGATACCACTCCCCTGCATCTGGCCCTTGAAGTACCCTGGTTTAAAGCCTAGAGATTACACATCTCCATCATGGTTTGTAACCCGTGATGGACTTTTCCTCTAGGAATCTGTCCAATCCCCTTTTGAAGGCATCCAGGCCAGATGCCATCACCACATCCTGTGGCAGGGAGTTCCATAGACTTACAATGCGCTGGGTGAAAAAATATTTTCTTTTGTCAGTTCTTACTCTCCCAGCACTCAATTTGAGTGTATGTCCCCTAGTTCTGGTATTTTGAGAGAGGGAGAAGAGCTTCCCTCTATCCACTTTACTCATACCCTGCATTATTTTGTATGTCTCAATCATATCCCCCTAAAGCGCCTTTTTCCAGACTAAAGAGGCCCAATTGTTTTAGCCTTTCTTCATAAGGGAGGTGCCCCAGCCCAGTAATCATTTTAGTCGCTCTCTTCTGCACCTTTTCCAGTTCCACTATGTCTTTCTTGAGATGCGGTGACCAGAATTGTACACAATACTCCAGGTGGGGCCTTACTATTGTTTTGTATAACGGCATTATAATGTTGGCTGTTTTATTTTCAATCCCCTTTTGATAATCCCTAGCATGGAATTGGCCTTCTTCACTGCTGCCACACATTGGGGAGACACCTTCATGGAGCTGTCCACCAACACACCAAGATCTCTTTCCTGATCCGTCACGGATAACTCAGAGCCCATGAGTTGATAGATGAAGTTTGGATTTTTGCCCCAATATGCATTACTTTACATTTGGTTACATTAAAACGCATTTGCCATTTCTCAGCCCACTCCCCCAGTTTGGAGAGATCCTTCTGGAGCTCTTCACAATCTTCTCTGGTTTTTACCACATGGAAAAGTTTTGTGTCATCTGCAAACTTGGCCACCACACTGTTTATCCCTGTCTCCAGGTCATTTATGAACAGATTGAAAAGCACCGGTCCCAGGACCGAGCCCTGGGGCACACCGCTTTTCACTTCTCTCCATTGTGAAAATTTCCCATTGACACCTACTCTTTGTTTCCGGGATCTCAACCAGTTCTCAATCCATAAGAGGACCTACCCTCTTATCCCCTGACTATGCAATTTTCTCAGCAGCCTTTGGTGAGGGACTGTGTCAAAAGCCTTTTGAAAATCCAGATAGACTATATCCACCGGTTCACCCAAATCCACGTGCCTGTTGACCTTTTCAAAAATTCTAAAAGGTTTGTAAGACAAGATTTACCCTTACAGAAGCCATGCTGATTTTCTCTCAGCAAGGTTTGTTCTTTTATGTGTTTTAAGATTTTCTCTTGGATGAGGCCTTCCACCATCTTCCCTGGGACAGATGTAAGGCTAATTTGCCTGTAGTTTCCTGGGTCCCCCTCCTTCCTTTTTAAAAATTGGTGTGACATCCGCTATCCTCCAGTCCTCCGGCACTGTCGTTTGAAGAGACAAGTTGCATATTACCGTTAAGAGATCTGCAATTTCATTTCTCAGTTCCCTAATAACCCTTGGGTGGATGCCATCTGGGCCCGGTGACTTGTTAATCCTCAATTTATCAATTAGTCCTAAAACCTCCTCTCTTTTAACCTGTATTTGATTTAATTCTTTAGTCAAGAGGGGCGGCTCAGGCAGCGGAATCCGCTCAAGGTCCTCTGTCGTGAAGACAGACGCAAAGAATCTGTTCAATTTCTCTGCAATGTCCAAGTCCTCCTTAACCTCCCCTTTTCCTCTCTCACCATCCAGAGGCCCAATTGGTTCTCTGGCAGGTTTTCTACTTCTAACATATTTAAAGAAGCTTTTATTATTACCCTTTATATTGCTAGCCATGCGTTCCTCAAAGTCTTTCTTTGCCTCCCTTATCATCTTTTTACATTTCTTTTGCCAGAGTTTGTGTTCCTTTTTATTTTCCTCATTTGGGAGGAAATTTACAGAAGGACCTCTCCTTGTGCTTTAGAGCCTCTCTAACTCCACAGTTAACCATGCCGGTGTCCTCTTGGACTTAAATGAGCTCTTCTTTCTTTGTGGTATGCACTTGTGCTGGGCCTCTATTATTGTTGTTTTAAACAGGCTCCATGCACTCTGAAGAGATTGGATTCTTCTAACCCTCCCCTTCAGTTTCTCTCTAACTAGTTTCCTCATCTGAGGGAAGTTTGCCCTTCGAAAATCAAGGGTTTTTATGTCTGATTTGGTTGACACTCTTCCTCCGACATGCATGGCAAAGGTAATTGCAGCATGGTCACTGTTCCCCAGAGGCTCAGTGACATTCACATCCCTGACGAGGTCCTGAGTATCACACAATATTAGATCTAGAGTTGCCTGTTCTCGGGTGGGCTCCATGACAGGTTGCTCTAAGGCACAGTCATTCAGCAAGTCGAGAAACCCAGTTTCTCTTTCTTGCCTGGAGGATTGGCCCAGTCAATGTGGGGATAATTAAAGTCCCCCATGATTACTATCCTATCCCTCTTAGCCACCTCCATGATTTCTCTCCTCATTTCAAGGTCCCCCTCAAGTTTTTGATCTGGTGGACGATAGAATACTCCAACTATCACATCACTCTTTGGACCTGGTAGTTTAACCCACAGTGATTCTATGGCGGAGTCAGACCCTCTGTCAATCTCCATTCTGCTGGATTTTATGCCTTCTTTGACATAGATGGCCACTCCTCCTCCAACCCGCCCCTCTCTATCCCTTCTATAGAGTTTATAGCCTGGGATTGCTGTGTCCCACTGGTTCTCCACATTCCACCAGGTTTCTGTTATAGCTATTATATCAATGTTATCCCTAGCTGCCAGATGTTCAAGTTCTCCCATCTTTGCTCGGAGGCTTTGAGCATTGGCGTAGAAGCACTTGTACAGTGGGTCCCGCAACAGCTGCTGCCTTGTTCTTCTCCCCCCACAGCTTTTATTTTCAGTAGACGAACTGTCACATTCCACTATTCTGCCAGTATTAATACTTGCTATGTCATCTCTATGTGATTCTCTACCCTCTCCAACCTCATTCCCCAAGGATGAGGTGTTCAACCGGATGCCACACAGCTCCTGTCGGCTTTCCCCAGTTATCAGTTTAAAAGCTGCTCTGCTGCCTTTTTGAGGTTGAGTGCCAGCAATCTGGTCCCATCATGATTCAAGTGCAACCCATCCCTCCTGAAGAGGTTTGGCTTGTCCCAAAATGTTCTCCAGTTCCTGACAAATCTAAAGCCCTCCTCTCGACACCATCGCCTCATCCACGCATTGAGGCTTCTGAGTTCTGCCTGCCTCGGGACCTGCACGAGGAACAGGTAGCACTTCTGAAAATGCTACCTTGGAAGCCCGGGACTTCAATCTTCTACCTAGCAACCTGAATTTGGCTTCCAAGACTGACCGCTGGCCTTCCCGACATCATTGGTACTGACGTGTACCATGACCACTGGCTCCTTCCCAGTTCTCTCTAACAAGCTATCTATATTTCTGGTGATGTCTGCAACCTTTGCACCCGGCAGGCAAGTGACCATCCGGTTATCATGCTCCTCACAAATCCATCCCTCCGTATTTCTAATGATAGAATCCCCTAGCACAATGAGCTTCTCTCCTGCAGCCTGCTCATCAACATGTACCTGATCTTGTATCTCATCAATAGTGATGAGGGAGAGGTCCTCCGGCGGAACCACTTCTTCCTCTATGTGTGCCTCATGAGGTGTGCTGAGGGAAAGAGCTTCAAATTGATTGTGCAAGATGAGACTCTCTGAGCAATGCCTTGGCCTTCTACTCCTTTGAGTCACATTCCTCCACCCATCCACCTCCTGAGTTGGGGGAGTGACTTCCTCCTCTGAAGGAAAGCACAGCAGTCCTGAATCTTTCATCAAGAAGAAGACCAAATCCTTTCTCATGCCATTGGAGCTTTAATTGGATTTTGTTAACCATTCTAGGGCAGTGGTTCTCAACCTGTGTGTTCCCAGATGTTCTAGGACTGCAACTCCCAGAAACCCCTTCCAGCACAGCGAGTGGTGGAGGCTTCTGGGAGTTGCAGTCCATGAACATCTGGGGACCCACAGGTTGAGAACCACTGTTCTAGGGTACTTGTAATTGCCAAGCAGAGCCCAGGTGAAGCTTGTGGGAGCCCATGTCTGTCCAAAGAAGACTAATTAATTTCCACAGGCCACTGTCTACTGACTTGGGGCTGGCAGTGGTGATGTTCATCTTCTTCACAAACAAACCTCTATGTTTTAAATACTGCACATCCCTGGTTTTTTAAAAAGGAAAAGCCATAGGAGATTGAAAGTGTAGAATGGAAGCCAATGGATGGGGGATCTATAAACAACAACAACAACAATAATCTTTATTTGCGGCCACAGGCCCAAATCTATAATCTTTAACCAACACACTGTACCTCCATCTCAAATTAACTCTTCAGTTTTGTTTTCAAAATGGTGGCATGATCTGAATGATGGTTTTCTGCATATTTCCTTTGCCTCTTTGAGTCATTCCACAATCTTCTCTAACTTTGTCCATGCTTCTTCATATATTCTATAAAAATTACTCGGCATTTTAATAAAAAATGGAACTGGTGTTACCACTTTTCGGAATCATCCAAAGGGCAGCCTTCTCATTCATCAGGAGATCTGTTGAAATCTGGAACAACATCACAAAATCTGCACAGGGAAAGCATTGCTTTTAAACCAAGAATGGAACTCCCTTGCTGTTGGAAAAGACATCAAAATGCAGACAAATAGATTCTTCCAGTAAAATACAAATTATCTTCACAATGCATTTATTCCAAGAAATGTGCACTGATCTATCAAGCATGAAAAAAATGCAATTACCACCTAAAAGCTTCAGAGAAACTTGATATTTCCCAGCTCACAACTCAATCAACGGGAAACAGATACATGTTTTTTCTCATAATGCATATCCAAGAAAGAGATGGGTGGAGAAAGGATGGCTCAGACATTACCAACAAATTGTACTAAGTAGAGAGAAATGTGGCTGACACACAATGCATCAGAAGGCCGGTTGGATTATTATATCCTTGGGTACTCTGAGGAGCTTTTGTTAAGCTAGCTTTTAGACTTGCCACTTGGTGTGTGACTAGGAAGTCGATCAGAGACTCATTAATTAGCCGTGTTTACCACTCCAAGCAATACCATTGCACTGATGCCAGCATAAACATTCAGTTTGATTCTGACTGTTATGTTTGATAGTTGTCAGAAGCAGTAATAGTATCTCTTGACAGTGAGAGAGAGCATCATAAATTTTACTGAAGGTAGTACAAATTGATACCAGTTTGAAACTACTGTACTTTAACTGCCACAGGCTAATCCTCAAAAATCCTTAGATTTGTAGTCTAGTGAGATTTAGAATTCTCTTCTATAGTTCAAGAGAGTGCACATGAATGTTCTACAGGTAACTTCAGCAAACTACAAATCCCAAGATTCCTGAGGATTGACTCATGGGCGATAAAGCAGTTTCAGACTATGTGCACTAGAGATGGGCACGAAATGAACAATTTTTCATTTCCATTTTCTTTTTTCATTTCGTTATGCAATGAAACGACAAACGGATTTTGTCTCCAAAATGAAACGAAACGAACAGAAACACCAGAAATTTTGTCGTGCGTTTCGTTTTCATTACTGCAATACAGTGAACTGCTTTAAATGCTAAAAATATCACAAAAATTGAAATAAATGGTAACAAAACAGTAACAAAACAAACAAAAATGAAAACAATTTTTTTGCAAAAATTCTCAAAAACGGAAACGAACCGAAACAGACCCTCCAAACGACAAACAACAAACAAAACATCATTTTTTTATTCGTGCCCATCTCTAATGTGCACTGCAGATACACTTCAAATAATACCACTAGAAGTTTTGTTCTTATCTTTTGAGGAATCTGTAACACTGTCATCCAACCCCATTTTGCTGCAGTGCAAATAACACAACTCCTACAATATGGACAGGAATTCTTTCAATCTAATCCTGATGGGGTAGGCTTTTTGTTAGAGGAGTTTGTGCTTTTGGATTACAAGTCTCAGAATTCCACAGGCTGCTGTCTCCAAAACTCTGAAACATTTTCATCCCATGAAGACTTCCCCTCAGGACTGCCCCTTCCCATTCCATGCCACTGGAGGCAGAAATCTCCACCATTATTGCCTGCTACAGATCAGAAAGTGCAATCTAGGCACGATCAATAAACTTGGAAGGAATTAACAAGCTCCTCTCAGTTTTCCTTCACCAGCATAGCCTGAGAAAGGACAAGCTTGATCTGTCTGTGAAGATTCTGAGTCATCCAGGTGAGGTTATCTGGATCCTGAGTCATGGCAATTGAACTTTTTTTTTAATATTTTATTTTTGACTTTTTGAAAATTTAGCATAATACTATAACATAAAGTACATTAAAGAAAAACATTGAAAGACACAAAAACAAACAGACAAAAAGCAAAGGTCAATACATCATAAGATCATATAATACATCCATTATAAATTGCCTTATATATTTACAATGAGTCAATAAAGGGCTTCCATATATCTATATAGATATCCTCTCGTAGTTGCTTTCTATATGATATTCGTTCAAATGAGGCTAGTTGTCGCAGATCTTCTGACCATTGTGTGAAGGGTGGGAGATGGTTATCCTTCGAGGCCTTTAATATAAGTCTTTTTGCCACCATGAGAGCTCTCAAAATCCAGTTTCGTTGACCTTTAGTTAGACCCCATACAGTGGGGATATAATTTAAGATAACATGAATATCCTCAAATAACAGAGATTTCCCCAAAACTTTATTAATATAGGCAAGAACTTCCATCCACAATAAGTATATTACTGGACATTTCCAAAGCATATGTATTAAGGAAGCATTTGTCTGAATTTATCAATTTCTTTCTAAACAGTCATTGTGGGGTCCAATATATTCTGAATATTATTTTTTGTTGGATTAGTCTCAATTTCAAATCCAAGTCATGGCAATTGAACTTGATAAAATAAAGTAGAAAACAGTAGAAAGTGACAGTGAATTAAAGTAGAGAGGTGTGCCAGGCACCAGTCAGATGTGTCTGGATGTTTCCTTCTTTGCTGAAGGAAGGAAATTTTTTTTTGAGCATCAGCATTTGAGCCTGGGTGTGAATCCAAGCAGAGCTACTGCTGAGAGAGAAAAAGAGAAAGAAGACAGCACTGGTAAGTTTCTGGGTTGGAGTAGGTCAGCTAGGGCTCTTTGACCCCTGACGGCGGACAAGACTTTATTTTTGACTTAAAAGGAGGAACATTGGTAATAGATTATTATTTCTAGAGTAGTAGCTAGTAACACTGTAAAATCTTCAAGGCCCAGAATACTGCACTCATTAAAATGGAGTCTGAGGGAGCAGCTGTAGTTACCTGTAACACTTGTGCCATGTTTGTCATCTTGACAAAATGCACAGAGAACTACACTTGCTGCAAGTGCAAGCTGGTTGCACTATTAGAAGAGAAGGTCCAGGAGCTAGAGGCCCGCATATTGAACCAGCAACATATTAAGGAGCTTGAGCGGTTCTTGGACAGAGCAGAACAGACTATCCAGGTCCAAGAAGAGACAGGGCACACTTCTGAGGATGTAATTACTTCCCCAACCCAGGAGGGAGATGTGTGGAGGAATGTGACTCAAAGGAGTAGAAGGCCAAGGGATCACTCAGAGAGTCTCATATTGCACAATCAATTTGAGGCTCTTTCCCTCATCACACCTCATGAGGCACACACTGAGGAACAACTGGTTCCACCTGAGGATCTCTCCCTCATCACAATTGATGAGATACAGGATCAGGTACATATAGAAGAACAGGCTGCAGGAGAGAAGCTTCTTCTGCTAGGGGATTCTATAATTAGAAATACGGAGGGATGGATTTGTGATGAGCATGATAACCGTATTGTCACTTGCCTGCCAGATGCAAAGGTTGCAGACATCACTAAAAATCTAGATAGCTTGTTAGAGAGAACCGGGAAGGAGCCAGTGGTCATGGTACATGTTGGTACCAATGATGTCGGGAAGGCCATGTTCAGGTTCTTAGGAAGAAGATTGAAGTCCAGGACTTCCAAGGTAGCATTTTCAGAAGTGCTACCTGTTCCTCATGCAGGACCCGCCAGACAGGCAGAGCTCAGAAGCTTCAATGCGTGGATGAGGCGATGGTGTCAAGAGGAGGGCTTTAGATTTGTCAGGAACTGGAGAACTTTTTGGGACAAGCCAAACCTGTTCAGGAGGGACGGGTTGCACTTGAATCATGATGGGACCAGATTGCTGGCACTCAACCTCAAAAAGGCTGCAGAGCAGCTTTTAAACTGATAACTGGGGGAAAGCTGACAGGAGCTAAGTGGCATCCGGTTTGGAACACCTCATCCACAGGGAATGAGGTTGGAAAGGGTAGAGAATCACATAGAGATGACATAGAAGGTATTAGTACTGGGAGAATAATGGAATGTGATAGTTTGTCTACTGAAAATAATACCTGTGGGGGGGGGAGAACAAAGCAGCAGCTGTTGTTGCAGGACCCCACTGTACAGGTGCTTCTACGCCAATGTTCGAAGCCTCTGACCAAAAATGGGAGAACTTGAACATTTGGCAGCTAGGGATAACATTGATATAATAGCCATTACAGAAACCTGGTGGAATGTAGAGAACCAGTGGGATACAGCAATCCCAGGCTATAAACTCTATAAAAGGGATAGAGAGGGGCGGGTTGGAGGGGGAGTGGCCATCTACGTTAAAGAAGGGGTAAAATCCAGCACTATGGAGATTGACAGAGGGTCTGACTCCACCATAGAATCACTGTGGGTAAAACTACTAGGTCCAAGGAGTGATGTGATAGTTGGGGTATGCTATCGCCCACCAGATCAAAAACATGAGGGGGACCTTGAAATGAGGAGAAAAATCATGGAGGTATCTCAGAAGGATAGGATAGTAATCATGGGGGACTTCAATTATCCCCACATTGACTGGGCCAATGTGAGCTCCGGGCAAGAAAGAGAAACTGGGTTTCCCGACTTGCTGAATGACTGTGCCTTAGAGCAACTTGTCATGGAGCCCACCCGAGAACAGGCAACTCTGGATCTAATACTGTGTGATACTCAGGACCTGGTCAGGGATGTGAATGTCACTGAGCCTCTGGGGAACAGTGACCATGCTGTAATCTCCTTTGCCATGTATGTTGGAGGAAGAGTGTCAACCAAATCAGACATAAAAACCCTCGATTTTCAAAGGGCAAACTTCCCTCAGATGAGGAAACTAGTTAGAAAGAAATTGAAGGGGAAGGTTGGAAGAATCCAATCCCTTCAGAGTGCATGGAACCTGTTTAAAACAACGGTAACAGAGGCCCAGCACAAGTGCATACCACAAAGAAAGGAGAGCTAATTTAAGTCCAAGAGGGCACCGGCATGGTTAACGAGTGGAGTTAGAGAGGCTCTAAAGCACAAGGAGAGGTCCTTCTGTAAATGGAAATCCTCCCCAAATGAGGAAAATAAAAAGGAACACAAACTCTGGCAAAAGAAATGTAAAAAGATGATAAGGGAGGCAAAGAAAGACTTTGAGGAACGCATGGCTAGAATATAAAGGGTAATAATAAAAGCTTCTTTAAATATGTTAGAAGTAGAAAACCTGCCAGTGAACCAGTTGGCCCTCTGGATGGTGAGGGAGGAAAAGGGGAGATTAAGGAGGACTTGGAAATTGCAGAGAAATTAAATGAGTTATTTGCTTCTGTATTCATGACAGAAGACCTTGAGCATATTCCGCTGCCTGAACGGCCCCTCTTGAGAAAGAATTAAATCAAATACAGGTTAAAAGAGAGGATGTTTTAGGACTAATTGATAAATTGAAGATTAACAAGTCACCGGGCCCAGAGGGCATCCACCCAAGGGTTATTAGGGAACTGAGAAATGAAATTGCAGATCTCTTAACAGTAATATGCAACTTGTCTCTTAAAACGGCCACAGTGCAGTGGGACTGGAGGATAGCAGATGTCACACCAAAAAAGGAAGGAGGGGGGGACCCGGGAAACTACAGGCCAGTTAGCCTTACATCTGTCCCAGGGAAGATGGTGGAAAGCCTCATCCAAGAGAAAATCTTAAAACACATAGAAAAACAAACCTTGCTGAGAGAAAATCAGCATGGCTTCTGCAAGGGTAAGTCTTATCTGACAAATATTTTAGAATTTTTTGAAAAGGTCAACAGGCATGTAGATTTGGGTGAACCAGTGGATATAGTCTATCTGGATTTTCAAAAGGCTTTTGACACAGTCCCTCACCAGAGGCTGCTGAGAAAATTGCACAGTCAGGGGATAAGAGGGCAGGTCCTCTTATGGACTGAGAACTGGTTGAGATCCAGGAAACAAAGAGTAGGTGTCAATGGGAAATTTTCACAATGGAGAGAGGTGAAAAGCAGTGTGCGCCAAGGATCTGTCCTGGGACCGGTGCTTTTCAATCTGTTCATAAATGACCTGGAGACAGGGATAAGCAGTGAGGTGGCCAAGTTTGCAGATGACACAAAACTTTTCTGTGTGGTAAAAACCAGAGAAGATTGTGAAGAGCTCCAGAAGGATCTCTCCAAACTGGGGGAATGGGCTACGAAATGGCTAATGCGTTTTAATGTAGCCAAATGTAAAGTAATGCATATTGGGGCAAAAAATCAAAACTATATCTATCAACTCATGGGCTTGGAGTTATCCGTGACAGATCAGGAAAGAGATCTTGGTGTGTTGGTGGACAGCTCCATGAAGGCGTCTCCCCAATGTGTGGCAGCGGTGAAGAAGGCCAATTCCATGCTAGGGATTATTTATTTATTTATCTATTTATTTATTCAACTTATTATCAAAAAGGGGATTGAAAATAAAACAGCCAACATTATAATGCCATTATACAAAACAATAGTAAGGCCGCACCTGGAGTATTGTGTACAATTCTGGTCACCACATCTCAAGAAAGACATAGTGGAACTGGAAAAGGTGCAGAAGAGAGCGACTAAAATGATTACTGGGCTGGGGCACCTCCCTTATGAGGAAAGGCTAAAACATATGGGGCTCTGTAGTCTGGAAAAAAGGCAGCTGAGGGGATATATGATTGAGACGTACAAAATAATGCAGGGCATGAGTAAAGTGGATAGAGGGAAGCTCTTCTCCCTCTCACAAAATGCATGAACTAGGGGACATACACTCAAATTGAGGGCTGGGAGAGTAAGAACAGACAAAAGAAAATATTTTTTTACCCAGCATGTTGTTAGCCTATGGAACTCCCTGCCACAGGATGTGGTGATGGCATCTGGACTGGATGCCTTCAAAAGGCGATTGGACAGATTCCTGGAGGTTGCAAACCATGATGGAGATGTGTAATCTCCAGGCTTAAAACCAGGGTACTTCAAGGGCCAGATGCAGGGGAGTGGAATTAGCAGACAGATATCTAGTCTCATGTGCTCCCAAACGCATCTGGTGGGGCCACTGTGAGATACAGGAAACTGGACTAGATGGGCCTTTGGCCTGATCCAGCATGGCTCTTCTTATGTTCTTATGTTAAGCTTCACAGAGGTGAGTCAAGGTCTTTTCTGGTCTGCAGGAAGGAGCCATGCAGAAATGGGACTTACCCAAGCAGGTTCTAGGTCTATAAGTTTTAGGAATGAAGGAACTTTCCATGTCAGAATTCTAAATGGCCATCGATAGAGAACAAAATGAATCTGGAAATTCTATGAGGTGATATCATAGCAACCAAGGATACCTGGCATTTGATCAGACTGTGCTGCTCCTCTTCACCTTTGGGAGGAAAGCAGTATATGTAGTATAATGTCCTGTCCTTCTCAAAGATAATGCCATGATAGTCAACATGGCTCTTCCAGCCAGCATCTTGGCACATGTAGAAAAATAACTGACTATTGTAAATTCTTTAAATATGAACTTTGGTAAAAGAAATGCTTGTTTTGATTACATCATCGGATAGCAACACAGGTAATCAACATGTCCAGTCTGTCAAACAATTAAAGGAAGAGTGGGGGCACATGCACCATCACTCCGTACCTGCCAACAACACACACTTTCCGGAAAGCTATCCTCATAAAACAATAGTGTTATTGTGTGTGTAGGGGTATCCTTTAAACTTTATAGCAGACACCCTACTGGGTATAACTACTGTATGCATAAAGGAAATGTTTTCTGTTTTCCAGACTGTCTATTTTACAACCAGTTGCTAGACTCATAAGGAAGCCGTGGGACGAAGGATGGTAAAGCAAGTCTGCTGCGTAGGCGAAGGTCTTTGAAAGGAGAAAATGAGAGGAGTGGGGACCAAGAATGACATTAAAGGGGAAACAGAAGAAACAAGGGAAAGGGATGCCATCGTATATGAAGGTAACCTGGTTGAAGGTCAAATGATTAAGGTTTCAGCTGAGGGGTTCTGCCAGCTGGGTATAAACATTTAAAATAAATAAATACTAAATGGTTAGCTTAGTGGGCTGTGAAAGATGAATAAGTGGAGAGTGATTGTGAATGAGTTAGAAATAATGATTAGAAGAAAATTGAAAATGGGATTCATTGCCAATAGGTCAATTTTCTCTCTCTCTCTCTCTCTCTCTCTCTCTCTCTCTCTCTCTCTCTCTCTCTCTCTCTCTCTCTCTCTGTGTGTGTGTGTGTGTGTGTGTGTGTGTGTGTGTGTGTGTGTGTGTGTGTTTGTTGTTACAGTCGTGACCGACTCTTCTCATGGCAGGAATACTGGAGTGGCTTGCCACTTCATATTCCAGGCCGTTTAACATTAGGTTTAGCTAAACAAATGAAAACAAATGTTACAGTGCATCATTAGCAGAGATTCTTCACAGCCACCAGGACAGGATGATGGCCACAAGTACAATTTTTAAATAGGATTTCCTAATTTTACAAAGGCAGTTTATCGATGGCTATCGGCCGAACTAGCTAAATGTGGATCTTCCATGGGCAAAGGCACTGCACCTTCCACTGTTTGAGGCCAGAGAGGCATATCTGTTGTTATTATAAATCTTGCTTTTGGGCTTCCATGAAGAGTTTGGCTGTGATATATTGGAAATGAAAAACAGTGGGCCTGGCTAGTGTGCTCTTCTGCAGCTCAATTTGCAGAAAATGATAGCTGAAACATAACATAGCATAGAGTAAATTTATGCCATGAAACACATAGGCATACAGACCGATTGAGATATTACCCTCTTCCTTCATTAATTAGACATGTACATTCATTCATTCACTCAGTCACCCACTCACTCATTCATTCTTGCATATAGAGATGGGCACGAAACGAGCGATTTTTCATTTTCCTTTTTGTTTTTTCATTTCATTACACAACGAAAACAAAACAATTTTTTAAAACCAAAATGAAAATGAAACAACCAAATTTGCCATGTTTTTCATTTTCGTTGCAGCAGATGCATTGAACTAAGAAGAATGCTAATGAAACAGCAATGTTTCATTTTCGTTTTCATTTTTTCATTTCATTACCTAACGAAATGAAAATGAATTTTTTTGCAAAAACGTCACGAAAATGAAAACGAACCAAAACGGACCCCTAAACGACCAAACGACAAACGAAACACCATTTTTTTGAGTCGTGCCCATCTCTATTCTAGAACTAAAATATACAAAACCCTTCCCCAGACTGAAATAAACCCTACCCAAATCTTGCCAAGCATGTGAAAAGAATGAAGGTTGTTAGCTGCAAAGTAATATGAGTGATATTCACCCTCACAAGTGCTGAATGGAACATCTCCTTCTGTGTGTATTTACAACCCTAATTACCTCTCTATCCCAGCATTCCTTCTCAGGCGCTAGTATTGTTTACTTTGTTGTTAACGACTAGAATCCTGCATTTGAAAATTGCCCTGCTGGTTCTATTAATTTTGGGGAATAAATAACTTAAAGTAATTCATCATTAACTTAAGAATAGAGAAGTACCAATAAAAACTGGATATTTTGTTCATTTATTAAAACAGTAAATGAAAAAGGGCTGGGCTGTATGTTCTGAACTGTGTCTCAGAAGAAAATAATTGGCTCGTTAATCACAGAATCAGCTTGGTCATTTTAGAAAGGTCAGATCCAAGAATCTATCAAGGCACAACTATCATTTAAAACTTTTAGAATGTGGGTGTAGGATATTGTGGCACGAAAGTTTGAAAAGTGCCTTCAGAATTTTCCCCTTTCTCACATAGACCAAAGGTTAGGAAGAAATGTAAACTCTGCATTTTTTCCAATTTATTTTAAAAAAACACCAGTGAACTTTATAAAAAAATAATGTTAACATGGCAACAAAAATGTTTCAGCCTCAGGCTTTGGCAAATTAAATGCAGACAGAGTTTACATTTTTCTTTTTTAGATCTCAAGGTCCCCCCACCCACCAGCCCTTCCATGAACTCTGTCATCTGATTTGAAGAAATGAGTAGCTGCTATGGAACCTCAGGGTCATGTCTCCCAATTGCCATTCTATTTCATTTCTCTTCAGCTTCTTTCATGATGCCGAATCAAAACTCTTTCATGAAAGAGAGCAGACAATGAAGATGTGAATTTATTTTTTCTGCTGAAATGCCCTATATTTTATTTTCCTCTGCATCTACTTCTATAGCCTGGAGATTCCTATATCCCAGGCAGTTGTTGCATACAGCCAGCTCTTTCTGCAGACTATCTTGGAACTATGTCTATGTCATATTTACCTTTTACTACCTGCAGAGGAAATTGTTTGTAAGAAGCCTATTACTGTATACCTCCTTTCTCAGAAAGTGATGGTGGATATTCCATGAAACCAGAGAAGTTCAATCAATGGTTTCTAGGGTGGGAGTCACAGACCACATAGACCTCTCCATTTCTTGGTGAAGGAAGCAACTCTCAGAAGGAAGTGGTACCACCAAATTTTAAAAAAATGTGATGATAACTTTCAGCTTTAAAACAGATCTAGCAAATGGAAACTTCATTTAGTCTATAGCGGGAGACTGATCCATTTGAATCAAGACTGATAGCTTTGTCCTGGTTTCTCCTTCTAGGAAGTGTCATGGTTGGGTGATTTGAATGTGTTCTCCATGGTAACAGCATGGAGAGGAAAGATGATTGGGTCAGAGTAGGAGTCAATGGAATGCTATTGGAAGATATAAAAACAAAAACAGTAAGAAAGGAGAGAAGAGAAGAGAAGAGAAGAGAAGAGAAGAGAAGAGAAGAGAAGAGAAGAGAAGAGAAGAGAAGAGAAGAGAAGAGAAAGTTAGGTATAGAGTTAAAAGTATCTTTGTCAGCTTTGTTTAAAGTTAAGACTATAACAGAAAAGCATATAGCATTTAGGACCTGGACACTCAAACTTAAAACACTGTTACCTTAAAGCGAAGTGCCTGAGATTTCCTGATTTGTTCCTGAATAAAACACTTGTTATATTTTAATACCTGTTGAATTGATTAGGAATGGGTTTTTTTTTAAATAATTAAAAACTCTCTGGGTAGGAGTGAGCTTAGATTAAATGGCGGCAGCAGAATATTATCCTAAAACCCTAACTGTGGAAGAGGCTGTGATGCTCATCCCACCTAATACTTCACTAAGGAAATAGATTGAGGCATATAGGCCACAGTTATATAAAACTAAGATGTTGGTATATACAATGTCAAGTCAGAACCAACTTATAGTGACCCAATTGTGGCTCTCAAGGTAACTGAGATATTTAAAGGGTGGTTTCCTTGTACCAAAGGAGTGTGGTGTCTCAGTGGGCTAGAGCACTGAAAACTGTTGGCTGCAAAGTCAGCAGCTTGGCAGTTCAAATCCTGGGTGCCACACAGTGGAGTGAGCGCCCACTGTTAACCCCAGCTCCTGCCATCCTAGCAGTTCTAAAACATGTAAATGCAAGTAGATAAATAGGTACTGCTATAAAAAGTGGGAAGGCAAATAGTGTTCTGTGCGCAGATATGTGTTCAGCCATGCCAGCCACATGGCCACGGACTTGCACAACATTGGTTCTTTGGCTTGGAAACAGAGATGAGCACCGCCCCTAGAGTCAGACATGACTAGCACACATGTGCAGGGAGAACCTTTACTTTACCTTTACCTTCCTGGTTCCAAACCCCCAGGGAATTTCCACAGCTCAGTGAATATTCAAAACCAGGCATCCTGATTCCTGGTCTGACACCAGTGTCCATTACACCACACTGGGTGGGTATCTAAAAGTGAGATAGACCACTAAGTTGTGAACTTTTTCCTCTATTATACTTGCTTTCTTTTGAAACAGAGTGAAGCAGAGGTAAAAATGAAAGAAAGATTGCTTGCAGAATCAACAATATTCGCTACACAATACAGTGTGTTTTGAAGAAATGCATTGAGAGAGCATATTACTTGCATGTGTGTATGCTGCTGTGGTTTAGATAAATTCATTGTTTAATTCATTACTAATTGCTAGCATAATGTAGCAGATACATTATCAGAGTAGGATTCAGGACGGAATCTAAAATTTAAGTGGCTGCTTGACCAAGGAAACTCATGGGGAATAGAAATGATAAACTGGTTTCTGAATATCTCACATAGTCTGAAAATTCTGTTAGGGTTACTGTAAATCAGAAGCAGCTAGATGGCACAAAACAGCAACAATATTGTGAACTATGTGCTGAGAGATTTATTAATATCCATGCTATTTTGGAACAGTTTCCTGGGGTACCATCTCATTCATGCGGTGGGATTGGCAAGTTATTTCAAATTCTCCTCTCCTTCCTAACAAATGAAAGTGAGCGAATAAATATAATCATTGTGGTGTGGTGTCAATATGCTAAAAATGGCCAGTGCAAGCCAGGTCTTGATGTCTCTTCTGAGCCTTACTATACAAAATGTACTAGTGTTCTACTAGTTTCCAGCTGAGGCCAGAGTGTTTTTGCCTACTCTAGAAAATCAGCTCAACCACCTCCCTCTCAGCTCTTGCTTCTTAGATCCTTTGAGAAAACAGCTTCTTCCTAATGATCATAAATCTTAACAGAATGAGGCTCCAGCTAAACAGGCCTGAACCAACAGTGCCTAGGACTAGGGATCGGCATCAAACAATTTTAGGGAACCCCTTGAAATTTGGAAAGTGTTGGGTTTCAGGGAACGGAGTTATTAAGCTCCAAAGGAGATGTGGCAGTGCTTAATGGGAGGAGTGTGTTCAGCACGCTTTACCAATTATAGGGTTAATTTACAGCTTCCCCTCAGTGCGCTTATCCAAACTCCTTCAATAAAGCACCCCCTTTAGCCCCTTTGGAGCTTAATAACTCCATTCTCTGAAACCCTAACTTTTCCAAATTTCAAGGGGTCCCCTAAAATTCTTGAGGAAGTTATCCCTGTAACTTTGGGAGCAATACATGGCTGGGTTCAGTATTTTCTACAGCATATTTTTCTATGCTGTAGAAAGTACTGATCCCAGCCATATATCTCTCCCAAAATGACAGGGATAGCTTCCTCAAGCAATTTTAGGGAACCCTTTGAAATTTAGATTTTTTAAAAAAATATTATTTTTAAAAATATTCAGTGGAAAATTGCTGATCTCAGACATGCGAATGGCAGGCTTCAATTCCCCAAGCAATTTTAGAGGATCCTTTGAAATTTGGAAAAGTTAGGGTTTGTGGGGGCAGAGATATTAAACTCCAAAGGAGGTGTGTGTGAGAGGGGGTGCTTAATGGAAGGAGTATGTCCAGCGTGCTTTATCAATTATAGGGTTAATTGACAGCTTCTCCTCAGCACAGCGATCCACACTCCTTCAATTAAGTACCCCACACAGCTCAATAACTCCATTTCCTGTACCCCAAACTTCTCCAAAATGAGGGTGTTTCAAGGGGAGAGCTTGAGGAAGCTCCACTGACATTTCTACACTGCTAGCTGCCTGGGATCACTATTTTCAAGCACATAACATTGCAAATCCAGGGGGCAATCCCTTTGAAATGGAATAACTCACCCCCACACACACACCGAGCCCTAATTCTCACCACTTTTGGAGGGCTTAAATGTGAGAGTTCAAGGAAGGATCACACCATATTTAGTGCCTCTAGGACCCAGGGGATCTGTTTTACAGGGAAACGAATTGGTTCATTACTGGGTCAATACATACAATTCTTTTTTAAAAAATGTATCTAATGAAACGAAATGAATCATGGGATCAAAATGAAATGAAACAAATCTCAGTTTTTCCATTCTGTGCCCATCCCTAAGAAGGATCTTTCCTGTTCCTTTGACTTAATTTCTTCCCCTTTCCTAAGGAAGATCAGAGCTGCTGCCTTGTCCAATCCTTGTACTCATTCATCTTACCCAAGGAGTGTAGGTCCCAGAATTCCCTGGCTAGCATGGCTCCTGGCTAGAGATGGGAACAAACTGGGAAAACAGCAGTTCACTACTATTCACAAACCATGAATCATGATTCATGAACTTTCCTGAATTGTCAGACAACATGAACTGTTTTGTGGTTAATGTGTTCCAGGACTTCTGGAAAAAGAGTAGAATGGCACTCGCATAAGTTAGAGATGCCACATTCACTGCAGGCCTTCTGCTAACTCAACTTCCCACCCCTTCCAAGTTTGGTGAAGATTCACTTTGGCATGTCTGAGTTATAGACCCCAAAAGTAGGTTCCCCTAGGAAAGTGCTCTATAGCAGCTGGCTTGGGGAGATTTCCCTCAACCACCACAATACAAGCCACAAAATGGCCAAAATCATGGGATTTCTTGTTTGTTTCATGCCCATCTCAAGCCCTGGAAGCTTCTTTCCAAACAAGCTGTAAATTATTTCTGAACACAACTTACTCAGTTCCTTAAAATTAAATTAGACGTGATTCTGTAGGTGATAAAAAAATAATCAGGATGCCCCCAAAGCCCCCCAAGTGATTTTCTTGTGGGCTGCATAGCCTGTTCTTCCAGTGAGACCATACCAAACGTATCCTAGAAATCTGAAGCTATTTATGTGTGAATCAGTAATAAGTGGAAAGGAAAAAACCAGACACAAACTTTTATTTATATAAACATAAAATCAATTTCTCTGCTCTTTTACTATGTGTAAATGAAAGCATTAGAAGCCTTTTGCAAAGAAAATATTATAAGATGCGTCTCTTTCCCAGGGAGCTCGGAGGCTAAAAAGCAGAATGAAATCAATGGAGGAAGGGGGGAAAGTGGGAGGGAGAACAAGGAAAGGAACAAACAAAACAATTAGCCATGTTAGCTGGGGCAGGTGTGAGTCATATTTCATCCACAACAGGACAGCTAGAGGCGCCTACTACTAATAGGCCATTTACTCTTTAGCCTTGTAAATTAGGTACAGAGTTCTGAAAACAACAACAATGCTTTCTAAATTCCTCACCTGGAAAGTGAAAGAGTAAAACAGCTGATGCTACCTCCTTCTCCCCACTCGGGGACCTTCTGAGCCAGAAGTGTCCAGATACAGCTATCCAGATGTTTGTAGACAGTACCACCATATGCATGTCCATGGTGTGAACCTTAATCATGGGGAGTCCCTCTCCTGGAGAACCAAACTATTTTGCATGTTTTGCAGCTAAGCTGAAAAATATGAGATGTGGAACATTGTCCAAAAAACCTGATCAGGAGCAAGTAAGGAGTGGATATCTTACCGTAGACAGCAGATTCTGAGACAGTAAGTCAATATCCGGTCTCCTATGCCAGTGCTCCTCAACCTTTTTATCGCCGCGGACCGGTAAATGTTTGATAATTTTTCCCTGGCCCGCTTGTTTTGGTTTAATAATTTTAATTTAATTAAAATGCCCCCCCCGGCTGCTGACGCACATGTGTGCTAGTCGTTACCCACTCTAGGGGGCGGTGCTCATCTCCGTACTCAAGCCGAAGAGCCAGTGTTGTGCGAGTCCTTGGCATCGATGCAAGGAAACACTGTTTTTAGCATCTCTTTATCTGACTTGCATTTCACATGCTTTCAAACGGCTAGGTTTGGAAGCATATGAACAGTCAAGGAGATCATTCCAATTCCAGAGTTTAGCAACCACTTTGGAAGATAGCTCCCCGTCCATGCTGTCGCCTGACCTTTTTTTAAAGCTACTGAGCCGCCGTGAGGTCTTGGGACCCTTCGCCCTTCCTTGACATGAGGCCGGAGAGTGGGGGGGGCAGGAATTGGTGGCCTTCATGGGGGGGGGGACAAAAACACCTCAGAGAAACCAAACGCGTGCTCGGGGTGTGTGTGTGTGAGAGGGGGAGAAAACACACACAGTGGAAATGGCGCTCACCCGCACAGGAGATCCTCCATGACCCTCCTTCAGGGGGACCTTTAGGGGAAGCTTGAGGCCGGAAACGGAAACCCGGCCGGCTTGCGGGCGGTCCTTCTTCCCCGAGGAAACCTTAACGGCGTAAAGAGGTTCCCTTTCTGGATTTGGAAGCCCCACCCCCCTTCCCTCCCTCCCTCAGCGGGGGCGGGGTCACTTTCCCCGCGGCGGCAAGACTTCCCCTGGTTTCCTCGGGCGGCCCGGTGCCGATTGATCCACAGACCGGCACCGGTCCGCGGCCCGGGGGTTGGGGAACACTGTCCTATGCCATAGGCCAGCTGCTATAGATGGCAGAAGTCTTACATCTGCATCTATATTGTATCCCAAGCAGTCTTGGGCAAGAATGTGGTAACTATTCAGAAGTGTTCTTGCCCTTGATGATTTCATTTTTTTATTTCAAATAACTTGTTGTTTGGATAAAACAATTCAGTATGTTTGCCCTATTTTGTTTTTAGTTAAAAAACAAGGCAGGGTAGAATAAAAAGCATATGGACTGATACCAAACTGTATGGATGGATATTGTCATATGTATGCTTCTACTGCTAGCAAGGAAAATGACTATCTAGGGTTTTTGACCTTCAACTCGGCATAGTCATGGGCTTAGGTCTGGGTGAGCCTGAGACAATTTCATGTTGTTGTCAAGGTTGTTCATCCAGCACTGTTTTGGTCGCCCCCTCAATCAGGACCCATTCACCTCCAGTGCAAGACCCTTTCTGGACAGAGTTTCCTCATCACAACACAAGACGTGTCCATAGCAATGCAGTTCAGGCTTCACCTATGATCTATTCTGGAATCCAGTTAATTGTACTTGAAGATGTGTGATATAGGAACTCTACATCTTCAAGTATAATTAACTGGATTGCAAAATAGATGTATTTCTGCTCTCCTTTTAAGCTATTATAATACACCAGTTACAGAAAGAATATGCAGTTTCATCCCCGCCTGTGTGTAGCAAATAGTTAGACCTATTTCTTACCACATTAGCAGGTAGTTTGTATGCCTAAGCAGTGTATTTGCATGGTTATTAAACTCAGGTGATGGGTTTGTCATGTGGTCTGAGTTCCTAGTAAATATTACTATTTTTTGTATTGTCCTTTTTAAATCCTGTAAACCGCCCAGAGTTCCATATTGGAAGATGGGCAGTATAAAAATGAAACAAACAAATAAATAAATAATTTATATTTATATCTTGCTCCAACAAACTCAAACCAGCGTACAGGGTCCTTTTCCTACTAAAGCAAAGCATTATATACCTCCTATAGCGCTTAAATACTTTTTGGGTGGTTTACACGTTCATTACACAGGATACACATTGTCCCCACCCCAGTGAGCCGAGTACTCTATTTACTGACCACAGAAGGTTGACATTGAGTCAACCTCAAACAAGCCTCTTGGGCTGAACTCAGGTGATGAGTAGAACCTTCACTACAGGACTGCAGTTTAAGCACTTCCCCAGGGACGCCTAACTACCTTTTACTCAAGAAAACCATGTGAAGTAAGTCAGACTGAGAGTGTGTGATTGGTTCAAGGTCACACAAGGGAATTCTTGGCTCAGTGGAGAAGTAATTTTAATGGATCTATCAAGATTCACTTGAATACATTATCCATTATACCACACTGGCTCTTGTTCTTTTAAGGAGAAAAGACAGTTCATTTTCCTTTACATTCCTTTAGGGAGATGGAAGTGTAAAAAAAAAAACCCCAACTGCATAAAAAGAGAATAAAATATTTTTTCCAAAAACATAAGTTTGCTTTTTTCTTCATAAACAAAATTGCTTTTGTTCCATGCCCAAATTTCAGCTTAAATTCAGAAAATGTAAATACAAATCAATAAGTCTTCAGTACTTGTGTTTAAGACAACACAGCAAACTCTCTCTCAGCCTTAAATGGCTGCAGGACCTTTCTCTCGTACTTCATAGTTGTTACTGAGGCAGAATATCTTTTAAACTGCAGTTTCCTCCATTTGCTTCAGGAAAAGAAGTGAAGGATTTTTATGAGCTGCTAAACCACTGGGATTTGTGGATACGAGATTTCCCTTTCATCTTTTAAACTCAGTTTCTTCAGCTACAGAAATTCAAATTAATGCCCGTGAACTCTGAAAGTTTTAATGCCCTCATTGCTGAAAACTGGAAAATATCATGGGATTACCGAGGTTTCCATTGCGAGACAGCTAGTCAAAATATGAATAGCAGGGTCCTAGTATTCACAAAAAATAATTTGAATATGAAATCAATAATGGTTCAAGCACTGCTTCTAACTGCAGCAAGAATACTGCATTTTTATGCCCACCTGCTTTCCCTTGTCACTGCTCCAACATCAGTACTGTCATTGTCATCCTCCCTTCCCCCAGTATAAAGTTAGGGCAGCATGAAGGGTTCTGTAGCAAGCAGGTTATAGGCGCTTTGTTCTGCTCAGCTTTGACTGTTTCCCACCTGCTGTGTTCTGGGAACCCTGGAGAACTAGCCACGACTGGTGGACAGTCCAGGAAAATCAGCTGCAGCACAGGCAGTTTTTCCAAGCCTGACTCTACAGGGTTCTCAGAGTCCACCTCTGGTAAGTATCGAACTTCGAAAGAGCCCTGCAAAGCAAGCAGCTGCGGCCAGCATGGTGGGAGCTCTCAGGGGGTGGGCAGCCATTTCACCACTCTTGGAAGTCTGCCCTCTGAGGCAGTCTGCTCACTTTGTTTAACGGGAAGGCTAGCTTTGTCTGATGATATTCTGACATTTTCACTGTTGAAACCGGCATATAAAGGGCACATTTTGAATGCTGATTTATAATGAGTCCAATCATTGATCGGTCTGGCTCAGCACTGTCAACGCCAACTGAGAGCAGTTCTCCAGGATTTCAGAGGGAAGTCTTTTCAATTTAATTGGAGATTTAATAGGGAGAGAACATGGGAGTTTCTACTGGCAAAGTATGTACTCCAACTCTCACCTATGGAGTCTCCCCAAACCCACCCACCTTTTTTTTTTTTAACAACACAAACTATTATTGCTACAGAATTTATCTTGAAATGTATGGATTCAATTTTTTGAAGGCCACTGCAGCTCATAGGGCCTTCCAAACATAAACTTTCAATGGATTTTGATCAGAATGTTGACCTAGGATTCTAGTCACTAAAATTAATGTTTCTCAGCAGAGACTCATGGGCTATGCAGAAATGCTTCATCTGACTAGTTTGATCTGCTCCCCCATCTGTACCATAAGCCAACCCAGCTGACTGGCAAGCTATGCTTGAGCTCTTTCTTCACCCACCAGTCAAAAGTCCATGAAAAATGCTATAGGCAGAACCAGCTGTCAGCCTAACTGAGGGCATTTATACACGACCCCTAAACTCCGGGGCAAATGGCTCCCAGCTCCGGAGCTTAAAAATGTTTACCCACCAGCTCCGGAGTTTATAGGAAATTAGGTGCGACCACGCCCACTTTAGCGCATCCCAGCGCACCTTTCAAGTACCTGCTCTTCCGTCCTGAAAATTCCTTGATGCGGCGTAAAGGTAGTGAGTGCGGGGCTCTCCTCCATTCTGTTTGTTGTTTTTTTGGCTCCCGCCCCTTTAAGAGCTACTTTTACAGAGACAGGAATCTTGCCGGCAAGAGCGAGAGCCAGAAGGAGAGCCAGAACGGAGGTGAGGCACGATCGTTTCTTCCTTTTTTTTCTCCCTCCCCTCACGCAGCCAGGAAGTGTGGAGGGGTGGGGAAGCAGGAACAGCGACAAGCCCCTAAGATCTCTGGTCTGAATTTAAGTGGCCAGCGGATCTTAGGGGTCGTGTAAAAGTGCCCTCACTCATCTCAGAATTCTGAGAACACTGGAGTGCAATGGAGAAGTGCTTGACTCTTCTGCATCCTGAAGCAAAGGAAGTAGCTACATCTCTATTCATTCTAACATGCTTCACTTACAGAATGGCCACTGATTACAACCACAGGGAAATTCCCACCCTGGTATTCCATAAGTGAGGTTTCAAGGAGCGCTTGGACTTTTCATTGGGAGAGGAATAGCCAATCTCTTTTTGCTTTGGGCTTTCTGATTCCTAAAGGCCATTTGACTGGAATTTCCATGAGACCTTTGGGATTTTTGTTGGCATTTGAGTTTTCAGTCTCCTTCTGCTTTTGCCTTCCTGGTTCTGTTACAGTGTTATTCTCATTTTTGAATTTACTTATTTTGTTTTTGTGCATTTTTTTGTTCTTTTGAGAGACCTAATTTGACGGGAGTGCTGCTTCAAGCTTTTTGCTTTGCCTTGGACCAGTTTAAAAATAGATCAATACATTTTATTTGCTCCAGTTTCCAAATAATGAACCAAATGCAAGTCTCTAGTTAAAATCTATTCCATTTGTTTTGGCCCTGTACTCCAATCGGTTACAGTCATTTTGAATCCAGGTTGCGTCTTGTGATCAATTCCCTCCCAGTTTGGTGCCATTTGTAAGTTTAATGAGCATCATCTAAGTCATACATACAAATCTTGAACAAGGTCTAGGACATAAACCTGTAGCACTGTGCTCTCAAGCATGACAGAATCCATGGGTGAGCACTCTTTTGAGTATTGCCCATCAACTCTACTACAAACAGTGGTACCATCGAGCTCACATTTTATCAGCTTGGCCATAAGCCATGATGTCTTCAGTGTCTTTCCATTATTCAGCAGTGGAATGATAATATTTTTTGACCTGGCCCAGCATTTGTAAATATTACTAAGTGAAAGTACTTGAAGCACTTCAGGTACTTATTGAGAGAAAGGAATGGAAAAATACCTCAGTTCCTATATTTTCAACAAATGCTTTTAGTGCAGAGAATGCCTCAGGTACTTTGTACATGTTATGCAGGGAGTGATGCCCTTGTGTTTAGGGGAGGATAAAATGGCTACCTTGGAAGTTGCCCATCCGTACCCTTCTGTCACAGGGGAATTAAGAGCTGTTAGGCTTAAGGGAGGTTGCCATGAGGGAAATGGGAGGAAGCAGAGGAGGTGTGTGTGTGTGTGTGTGTGTGTGTGTGTGTGTGTGTGTGTGTGTGTGTGTGTGTGTGTGTGTGTGTGTGTGTGTGTGTGTGTGTGTGTGTTGTCGTTACAGTCGTGACCGACCCTTTGTGATTCCATGTCCATGGAGTTTTCTTGGCAGGAATACTGGAGTGGTTTGCCAGTTCCTACTCCAAGCGCCTACAGCACCTGGTATTCCCTGGTGGTCTCCCATCCAAGTACTAACCAGGGCCGACCCTGCTTAGCTTCCAAAATCAGGCGAGATCGGATGTGCTTAGGGCATCTAGGCAGCTATAGAGGAGCGGAAGTGCCATTAAAAGGCCCTGACTCTAGGAGCTTTGTAAAGGTGCCCAGTTGTATATGGAGGAAGAAGATGGTAAGGACAACAGTGATGAAAAGAAGTGAAAAGAAGGATGAGAGCCTCTCTTTTTTTAGAGAGAAGACCCAGAGGCTGGATGAAGATTGTGGCATCAAAAGCAAATACTTCATGGAGCTGCTTATCCCATGTTGAGGAGCCTGTGTAAGGTGCCTTCTGGGTAACAGAAGTGCATCTTTCAGTAGTTGCACAGCCACATATACCCTGGCCAAAATACTGTTGCTTAGCATCGTATATTGCACTAGACCAGGCCCACTGAATCAACAGGTATTTGGTGAGTGGACTCCCCCATAAGTTCAGTTGATTCAAATAGGCCAGCTCTAATTGTGACTTCAAGTCCATTTGAATCAATGGAACACATGGAAGAATTCCCTCACTAATTCCCCATTGATTCAATGGGTCTACTCTAGTGCTTTGTATTATGCTAAGCAATTTTGGCTGGTATTGCAGTGGGGAAGAGGACTTTCAGACAGAAATACAACAAAATGAAGACATCTAAAACATCTAAATCTGACTGTGATTCTAACACGAGAATTGTTTCCTTTAACTTTCATCTACCGGTTCATCACAGCATCACAGATGTGAATAGGAATGTACTTCACCTGGACATCTTGCTTCTTTGCCTTTCTAAGGGAGGCTTCAGCGGGAAGTGAGAAAAATGAAAGCTAAAGCTGCATTTCATCTTTGTGATTTCTCATCATTCATGTTGGGATTCAAAGGAAGATTGAGTTCAATCAAACAGAAGCAAGGCACTGAACTCTGACTGTGCTGCTTAGCAGCAGCCCTACAGGATATAGTAAGGAAAGGAAAGCTGGTAGTGACTGAACTGGCATTAGCGATGCTAATCCTGCATCCTGGGTGATGAGAGTTTTGGACTTAAAAGAGCATATATAACCCAAACAGCCGTTTTAACAAACTGCCTTCATTGAATGATGGCAGTGGTGCTTCTCTGTAGATTTATTTGAGATTGCTTTTGACAAGGAGGCATACATACATACATACATACATACATACATACATACATACATACATACATACATACATACATACATACATACATACATGCATAAAAAATTAAAAAGCCTTACATTCAAAAGAAGGATAGTTGCAAGTACTATCAAATACTGTAGAACGATTTGCTTCCATGAGATTAATGAATGAATTGGAAATATTTCCACTTCTTTGACTATATTACTGTATTATTTAATTAGTCTTGGCATTTTTTGTTGAGCACATGTCCCTTTCCAGTGACTCTATACTAGTAATCAGGCCATGTAATCTTCTCAATCTAGGGTTATCATTGCAAGGGGTTCACAAATACCAACTAGTGTGAGAAGGGGCTATGTGATGGTGGCCAAGAACACGTGGTATTAAAACTGTACAGTTGGTGGTGGTTCTTAAGGCATTCCTAGATCTAATTTGGAAGACTGTTAGTAGCCTTTCAAATGGAGATTCCATCCCCACCGCACCCCCATGGATGCCAATATTCCTGCATAACCTCAGTGGGGGAATGCTGTCCTGTTTCCAGCGTTGAACTCATTGGCCATCTTGTGGTTTTCTGTACATGAAACAAGGCCATGGTGGTGACATCTTGTCTTTATGTCAGGGAGCAAACTGTCTTTGGTAAACTTTATTCCCATTTGTCAACAGAGATGCCTTTGGGAAGCCTCACAGCAGGTTTATTAATTGGACGCGTTATCAGTTTTAGCTAGGAACCTTTCTGTCACTCTGTCTAGCACTGTAGCTTTGGGTCAACGTGACTCAGCTGCTACGCAGGCAGCAGGTACATGGGAGAGGCAGCACACACCTCAAAACAGTTCAGATAACAAAATGCATGTACAGTACTAGTCAACCATCAGAATTAATGGGGGAGGGGGGAGGAAAAAGAGAAGGGGGAACTCTCCCTAGGAACCAGATGGTTTTTAGAAGCTTTTCCTCATTTGATTTCATGTAACATTAAGGATGTCATTAGCAATCTAGAACTCATTTGAGCATAAAGCTTCATGTTCTTTCTTTGATCCTTTGATAGTCTATAGCTTAAAATTTATTAATTTTTCTGAGAAGTCTGAGCAATTAGCTGTATTTCCTATCTTTTTAAAAAAAAAAACTTGTTATGCTCTTTCATCTTAGTCATAATTGCATGCTACCGAGTTGATTTTGACTAATGGCAACCCTTTTCAGGGTTACATACATGGAGTAGAGAGTACTGAGAAGTAGTTTTCTAGTCCCCTTTTTTTTGAAGGTGCTCTGAAATGCCCAAAGTTACACAGGCTGGCTCTTTTCCTGGGATATACAGTAAGGATTGGAACTCCCATCCCCTGGCTCCACAACCAGACACCTACCATATATACTTGAGTATAACTCGACCCGAGTATAAGTTGAGGCCCCTAATTTAACCCCCCAAAACTGGGAAAACGTATTGACTCGGGTATAAGTCTAGGTTGGGAAATGCAGCAGGGCCTGGCAGCTCCTCCTTTGTGAGCTGGGGGAGTGGTGTGTGATGTTTAAAATGACTTTTAGCTACTGATGCAAGTGCTTGGGTCAGTGGCTAAAAGTCATTTTAAATATCGTGCGCTGCTCCCCTGTGATGCAGAGGGGGGTCATGAGAAGCTGCATGCAATGTTTAAAATGACTTTTAGCCACTGACCCAAGCACTTGCCTCAGTGGCTAAAAGTACTGACCCGCATATAAGTTGAGGGCCCCTTTTTTCAGCCCAAAATTAGGGCTGAAAAACTAGGCTTATATTCAAGTATATACAGTAACTTACTGAGCTATCCAGCTATTTCATCTGACCAGAATTAGTGACTCATCATCATTCTACTCAGGAAGCAGTAAGAAGAGCCTAAATGCAAAGATAATGCAGAATTTGCATGTATTTTATAACAGATGTCTCTTGTAAACTATATTATTTGGAATAAACCAATAACCAATGTTTCTAATTTTGTGCCATATTTATTTCATATTCCTTCAATGGCATAGCCAGTGGGATACTGGAAAATGATTGTGAGAGGTGATATAGAAAGTTTATTTCATTTAGAAATGAAGGTATATTTCTGTTATGATGAAATCGCATCCAGTAAATAGAAATTGTATTTCCTTTAAAAGGATATACATTTATTGATATACTGTAGCAATAATGCATTGTCTTTCAAGTGGCACAATGTTTAAAGTGGCTCATTGGGCTAAGGCTTCTGAAAACTGTTGGCTGCACAGTCAGCAGATCAGTGGTTCGAATCCTGGGTGCCACGCAGTGGAGTAAGCTTCCGCTGTTCACCCCAGCTCCTGCCAACCTAGCAGTTCGAAAGCATGTAAATGCAAGTAGATAAATAGGTACCGCCGTAAAAAGTGGGAAGGTAAAACAGTGTTTCCTTGTAGCCATGCCGGCAACGTGGCCATGGACTTGCACAACACTGGCTCCTCGGCTTGAATATGGAGATAAGCACGGCCCCTAGAGTTGGACATGACTAGCATGCATGGGGAGCCTTGTGACATCACCCCTTTCACAGACTGGGTTCTCAAAGGCACAACTGGGTTTATTTCGACATCCCACTGCTGTGCCACCAAATTGTGACGACACCTCCCTTTTACACATGTAATTGTGTTGGAAATGGTAATGCTGCCACCTTTTATTCACTTGGTAATGCTGCCACCTTTTAGAACGTCGCCTTATGAATTGGGACAGACTCAGATGTAAAATATCGAAACATTAATGAAGTTTATTGAGAAAATAATAAATATAACAATATCTGAGGATGGTATGCGTTGCCTTTAACATATAATAGATTTCATCAACTCTTCCAGCCCCCCTGTCTTTAATAACTAGTAAACATTATAGCCCTCACTGCCTGACAGAACTCTCACAGAGCAGTGCTCTCTCCCAGCACTCACTCTCAAAACCTTCAACTTAACTTAACTCAACTGAACTGCCTCAACTGACTAGGCTCCACCATTTTTATATCATACCATTCCCCACCCTCCTGCTGGGATTGGCTGATGATTTGTATATTCATTACTCCTGTTTCCAGGGTTTTGTCACAATACCTCCCCCCTTATAAAGAAATTTTAAGGGAGTAAACTTACCTCGGTTCCCTCACTTAAAATTCTCTTCTGGAGCCTATTTAACTAATTCGTACATCCTTCTGTTTATCAGCTTCAATTCTGCATATCTATAAACTGTTTTATAACATGTTCAACCTTATTACTATATAATATCATTAAATGCAATAATTCTTTCTATATCATTACATTTTAAATAGACTATACTCTTATAACATTGGTTAACATCATAACTTCAAATACCTGTAAAGACCTTATTGATCATACTAGAATCAATCTATGTTAAGATGCATAAATACACATATTTGGTTTACATTTTAAGCTATTTTACTTATCAATATACATACAATTTTTATCCTTAACTTATATTCTAAATATCACATAAACATTTTGATTTATAGTAAGCTCTAATTATACATTACCTTGCATTTTTCATTTACAGTTAACTTAGATTAAGTTATGGTTTTCACATTTTATGACATTACATTTCCATACTTTTTTTAAACAACACCTTCCTCTTACATCAGCAATAAAATAACAATATTACATTATTATTATTTAACCATGGTCCATGTACTCAATGTCTTCCGCCTCTTGCTGCAACGGCTGGACGATGATACGCCACGGTTGATCACTTCCTCTGCTACATAAATTCAAAGTCCAGTTCACAGTAAATTGATGCCAGTTTCCCTTGGTTTCTTGGAATGTGGGATTCAACTCTTTGACACCACTCCTGGTACAGTTCATTAGAGTCCCCTCAAATGCAGCTTGATATTCAAGCGACCACTGTATGACACACGGGTGCTTCGTTTTTGTCAGTTCAGTCAGTGGTGTTGCAATGGTGCTCAAATGTGGACTAACCCTCCTGTGATATACCACAAGTCCAAAAAAAGATCTCACCTTCTTTTTGTTGGTCTGTCTTGGCCACAAGTCGATCGTGTCGATCTTCCTCTGCAGGGGGTCGATTATGCCTCGTCCCACGACGTGTCTCAGGTAGTTGACTTCTAGATTTCCTAGTCGCCACCTGGATGCTCTTTTCGTCCTCTTGTCCTCTTGGATCCGCTGAAGCACGATGTTCACAGGCTGTAGTTGTTTTTCCCAGGTGTCTTTTGCAACCACCGAATCAGGTCTCTCATTAGCATCCTTCACTTCCAAGTAGGGTTTCCGCTTTACACTGTTTTCTATTTGCTTTTCGGCTTCCTGCAGCTTTCTAAATTCATCAGTGATCTTATTCCCTTCTTGTATCAGTTGTTCCTTGCCCAGTGACACTTTGTTCCCATCCAGACAAAGTTGCTCATTATTTAATATTTCTTTTTCAAGCTCAGCTTCCATTGATGTAAGTTGCTGTAAGCAATCTTCTTTACTTTCTGATGCACCAGACAATTGCATTTCCAAATTACATATTTCTGACGCCATTTTTAAAAATGGCGTCAGGATCTGAGAAAGGAAAGAGGGAGACTACCCCTCCTCCCACAGATCAAGACTTCATGAAGGAACTGCGTTTAATGAGGACGGAGCTAGCTAGCATCATGAGTGTTAATCAACAGGATGTGATCCGCAGAATGGATGGCCTTTCAAAGGATCTCCAAAGCACTAAACAAGATTTATCACATGAAATAAAGTTAAATGGCCAGCGGCTTGATAATTTGGCAGGAGAATTTAAAAATCTGGAGATACGTGTAACTGAAAACGAAACTCAAATTAACTCTCAGAAGCAGGCTTTACTGAAAATAAATAAGAAACTGATTTATATTGAAGATTATTCTTGGAGGCAGAACGTCAAACTGATTAATTTTGTTATTCAAAACAAGGGGGCATCATTAAAACAGGAAGTTTTAACCTGGTTTAACTCCTTTCTGCCCAAACAACTAGAGGACGACGATTTAGAGAGAGTTCACTATCTGGGCAAGTCAAGAGATGGGGCCCCAAAACCAGTGATAGTAAGATTTGCTTCTTATGTAAATAAAGAGCGTCTTATGTCTTCAATTAGAGCCAATCCTAATATTCTGAAGAGAGGAGGTGCAACTGTGCAAGTTTTTCAAGATTTTTCTAAAGAAACTGCTGATTGGCGTAAATCGATGAGACCAGTCACAATCATATTAAGGAAGAACAACTATCGCTATTCTTGGGGTCACCCCTATTTTTGAAAGTTTGGAAAGGCTCTGTTCAACACACTATCTACTCTCTAGAAGAAGGCCAACATCTTCTTGAAGCATGGAACATACAGGATGACTCAGGTTCTGCCTGTTCTCCCCGGGAACTTCAGTGGCAACATCAGGACAGTGAATTTCTCTCTTTTACTCCGACTCCAGGAATCTTCGATGAAGATGAAGAATATTTGAAACTCATTTAACTTACTCCTCTCTCTTTTCCCCTCTCTCACCTCCTATCATCCCCTTTGTTTTTCTTCTTTTACTCTTCTCCCCCTTTTCCCTTCCACTTCCCTTCCCCCTCCCCCTTTTTTTTTTTTTTTTTTTCTTTTTTTTTCTTTTTTTCCAATTTTAATTTTTGTTTTTGGGATGTTTCTTTTTCTTTTTCTTTTCATTATCCCTTTTCTTCCCTTTCCCCCTCCTCTCCACCCTTCCCTTTTTTGTTTTTGTTTGTTTGTTTGCTTGTTTTGAGGGGGCGGTGGTGGTGAGAGGGTGCTTTAGAGGGGGTAGAACAACTTATAGAATTTTCAGTAACACGCTACTTAAGAGTTAAGGAGATCTAGGCTGGCTAATGTCTGTGGACAACTTCCTCCCTCCCATCCCCTTGATGCACATGCTAAACAGTATGATAGCTGGTGGGGTGGGAGAAAAGAATAGTTTTTAGGGTGGAGGATTAGATTTATTTTAGTTTATTTTTTACTAATTGATGGTGTTTTTACTTTTGTATGCACAACGGGACCATTCCAGAATATTGAAACCAAAAGAAATAGGTTATGGGAAAGTTTATAAAATTAGCAACGTTGAATGTAAAAGGTCTGGGGTCATTTTCAAGAGAAATAGAATCGAAGCGATGATCAAAAGGCACAAAATAGATATTGCCTTTTTGCAAGAGACTCATCAAATAAGAGATGGTATTAATGAATTAAAAATTCCAAATGTTGATATTTATGAAAAAAGCTTTGGCACATCTAAAGCAAGAGGGGTTGCCATTATAATCTCAAGGAATTGTGAATGTGTTGTTGAAAATGTGGTAAAAGATTCAGAAGGTAGATATATAATATTGCAAGTTCTAATGGGGAAAGATCATTATACTTTGGTTAATCTGTATGCACCAAACGTTAACCAAGGCCGCTTTTACAATCTCCTTTGGGATCAGATTGAATTGGTTAAAAAGGGGTATTTAATAATGGCAGGGGATTTCAATATGGTCTTAGATAAAATTAAAGATAAATCGGTATGTAAAAAGGAAGAGTGGAGGACAAGACATACAACTCTAGCAAAGTTTATAAATACAACAGGATTGAAGGATGTCTGGAGAGAACTGAAAGGAGATGAAATAAAATACACCTTCTACTCACCAGTGCACAAAACCTATTCTAGGATAGATTTTGTGTTTGTTTCACAAAGCCTAATACCCAAGATAAATAATACCGAAATTGAGATCATAAAAACATCTGATCATGCTTTAATGTCGATTGATTTAGCAACAAATAAAAATTATAGAGAAGCTAAAAGGTGGAGAATGAATTTAAAAATATTTCAATATCCAGAAGTGCTGGAAAAGGTCAAAAAGATTGGTTGGAAACTTGGGATATAAACGAAAAGGCAGGTAGCCAAACGCCAATCATATGGGACACCCTGAAAGCGGTAGCTAGAGGCCTTATCATAAAAGAAAATATTAAAACTAAAAACAGGAAGAACTCAATAAAAGAAAATTAGAAAAACTAATAGCAGATTTAGAATCCCAATTTTTTTCTTACTAAGGATAATAAGATATTGAGGTTGATTGAAGCAAGGAAAAAGAGTTAGAAGATCTAGATTTACAACAAACACAAAGGAATCTTCTGTACCTAAAAAGAAATTTTTTGAAGGAATACAGCAACAAGAACTCAAAACTTTTAGCCAGATTAGCACAGAAAAGACAAGACAAGAATACAATAGGGATTATAAAAGACTCCTCAGGTAAGACATGCATACAAATGAAGGAAAAGTTGTCAGCTATACAAGAGTTTTATCAGTTGTTATATACTACAAAAAATAAACCTAAGGAGGATATAGAAAGGTATATCACTAAGAATTTAAAGAGGGTCTTGGAACAGGAAGATATGCTGGAAATGGAAAAGCCTATTACAGATCAAGAGATAAGCGAGGTAATAGACAAATTAAAGAATAATAAAACGCCCGGAGTGGACGCTCTGGGACCTGAATTTTACAAACTTTTTAAAGCAGTATTAATACCTAAATTAAAGAAGCTATATAATGAAATTTTGGATGGAGAACAAATTCCGAGATCTTGGACCCATTCTTTAACTATTTTAATTCCAAAACCTAATAAAAATTTAATGGATATTGGGTCATACAGACCAATATCCTTATTAAATCAAGATGCTAAGATTTTCACAGCAATTTTGGCTAAAAGAATGAATAAATTTATAGCTAAATATATTAAAGAGGATCAATGTGGTTTTATCAAAGGTAGACAAATGGCAAATATTATTAGAAGGAATTTGAATGTTCTTTATGAAATGAGTAAGAGTACTACTAAAGCTGGGATGTTATCTCTAGATCTTTATAAAGCTTTTGATTGTGTTCAATGGCCCACATTAAAAATATTGTTAAAAAAATGGGATTTGGGAAATCCTTTTTGGGAGTAATAAATCAACTATATTCAACGGGCACTTCCTCAATAATAGTTAATGATGGATTGACTGAACAAATCACCCTAGGCCGAGGAACTAGACAAGGATGTCCTCTTTCTCCAGTCCTTTTTGTATTGTTATAGAGCTCCTGGCAAATGCCATAAGGGGACGACAAATTTATTAAAGGTATAGGGAAAGATGGGGCAACTAAAATTAGTTTATTCGCGGACGATGCTCTTTTGACTATTGTAAACCCAATAGAGAATATTCAAAGAGTAAAAACTCATTTAGAAGAATTTGGAGAAATAACAGGATTATGTGTAAACTGGCAAAAATCAGAGAGTTTATTCTTCAATTATGGAAAACATGACTTAAAGATGATTGAAAAATCTGGACTTAAACCGGGAAAAAGCATTAAATATCTAGGATTAGAACTCCATAAAGAATTTACTAAAACTAAAGAAAGAAATATTTCGAAATTAGAAGAGGAGATGAAAAACAAATTATTATCCTACTCTAAACTAAAATTATCGTGGTTTGGCAGAATTGCATTGATAAAAATGAAAATACTTCCAAAAATTAACTTTTATTTTTAAAATGTTACCGGTTCAGTTTTTAGAAAAGGAAATTAAAACTCTCCAAGACATGATAAATAGGTATTGTAATGCAGGGAAAAAATCAAGAATAAATAAAAGTCTATGGTATAGATCTCAGAAAGAAGGAGGAATAGGTATCCAATATAAAAAATTATTATATAGCCAATCAACTTAGTTCTTTGGGGGAAATTCTTTTTAAACCACAGAAGTTAATATGGTGGGAGCAAGAGTCTTTGGATATAAAGGGGGAAATAAACACATTTTTATTCACGGAAGTTAAAAACAAAGTAAAGATTGACAACCCCTATTGAATAGTTTAATTGCTACATGGAGAACATATAGGAAAATCTTGTCTCCGAAGGGATCCCCACTGGCTTTAGTTACTGACTTGGAAAGCTTTCCAGACAACTTGAAGCATTATTTGGAGTTATTTAAAATTAAGAAAATAGCTAGACTAAAGGATTGGATGCTCAAGATTAAAACAATTCAGGATATAAAAATATTTTGCAACCCAGTGATTTAACATGGTTAAATTATATTCAACTAGGAAAATGGATAAAGGACTGGGGAAAGAGAAATAATCAAATCAGAGAATGCACAAAATTTGAACATTTCCTACTATCGCTTGAGTCTGAACAGGAAAATTCAGAGAAAGGAATAACACGTAAAATATATAAAATACTAGGGGAATTATCAGAAATGAAGGAGTTAAACACCTTGAGAGAAGTTTGGAACCAAGACCTTAATGTACAGATAGAGAAAGAAGACTGGAAAAAAATTTGGAATATGAGAATTTTGAGATCATTGTCAGTCAGGATAAAAGAAAACTACTTCAAATTGGTTTCCAGATGGTATTTAACCCCAGTAAGACTAAATAGAATGAATCCTGCTTACTCTAAGATATGTTGGAAATGTGAAAAAGAGCTTGGTACTTACTTGCATCTTTGGTGGGAATGTGAAATAGTCCAAAGGTTCTGGAAAAAAGTGTTTTTAGAGCTAAGTAATATGATTAAGATGGATATAGATTGTAATCCAGAGATAGCATTATTATCATTGTTAACAAGTAAAGATTATGTTGTTACAACAAAGGAACTAATAGCAAATTTTATGACAGCTGCTAGATTAATTATAGCAAAAAATTGGAAGTCAAAACTAGAATTCAAGATGGAAGACTGGTATAATGAACTTTGGGATATAGCTATAAACGATAAACTCTCCTGCAGTTTAAAGATTAAACGAGGAGAAATTAAAAAAGACATTTTCTACGATATCTGGGGTAAATTTTTAGATTATGTACTAGTCGAAGGAAAAGGGAAAGAGTCCACGAATATCTCACAACAATTCTGGAGAAGAGAACTTTAAGAAGACTACTAGAAGAATAGAAGATGGAGCAACGAATAAGAATGTATGGATGGCCCCGTGGGATGGGGGTGCACTTATATTGTTTGTTGTAGTTTTTTTTTTACTTTCATTTTTTATGTCGTTGTATGTAGTTTAAAATTTAATAAAAAAACATTTAAAAAAACAAATTACATATTTCCTTTCCTTTAATGTTTTCCACTGTGGTAATTACTTCTAGTTCTGCTGATTTCTTCTGGAATTCGAAAACAAATGTATCAGATTCATTCCTCCTTTCCTTCAGTTTCTTTTCCTTCATCTCTAAAAGTGTTTTCAAAGGTGAAATTTCATTTTGGAGTTCACCAATAACTGATGCCTGCTGAATTTTAGCTTCTTTCAGCTCTTCTGCTGTTGCTTCATTTTGTTCTTTTCCAAGCTGTGCTACTTTTTCTTCTTCTTCTTTTAATTTAAAATATTTTTCCAGTCTGGAATTCTCTGCTGGTACACGAAGTTCTTCACAAGCTTGTATCATTTTCTCCTCTAGTATGAAATTTTCAGGGTGTTTGGAACTTAAGCAGTGTGTATTCGATTCCATTAAGTCAAAACATCCCTTCAAACAGTCATCTTGCCTTTGTTCCAGACTAAAATCTGCTGCTGGCCCTTTTATGTCGGCTAAATTAGCTTCTTCTACCATTTCAGACTGCTGAGTTTCCCTCTCAAGTTCTCCTACTGACATTTGATTTGTAACTGTGTTGTTTTCACTGTTTGGTTCAGCTTGGTGTGTCTGAGCTCGTGTTACTACAAAAGCACTCTGCACATGCTCTAAGACATCTATTCCGATTAAACCTGCTCTTGGAATTTGATCTGAAACTCCTATTCTATGACTGGAGTTCAAACCATATGAGTTATTACAGTCACCATTTGTAATGTCTGAAGAGACAACTGTTGTGGAGCAAGGGCTTACTGTCAATTTTGAGGAGGTAGCTAGACTTCTGTTGATTGCACTGCCCGATTTTGTCACAGGGGACTGTCTGGGACAAGTACCATCTTCATTCTTTATTTCTATTAACACCACCTGTCTCTGGTAGAGCCCTGCATCTTGTATAGTGCTGTCAACTTTGCTTAACTGCTCATACATACTGGTATTACTCATATATCTGAGCCACAGCCTAATTTCCTTCCCATCAGGAATATTAAACAGCTTCTACATCTCTTTTCCAATAGTATCAATGGTATCCGCTTTGCTGAAATAACAGCTTACAAGATTATTAGGATCACTGTTTTGACAGAGCTTCAGTTCCAAAGGATATACATCCACTTTACAATATTTCACAAATAGACCATATTCTACAACTTTTCTCACAATTGGCTTCTGCCTTTCTACACACCCATACCAATTTACTAATTTATTCCAGGCTTCAGTGGGAACTAAAACATAATCCACTTTATCAATAAGGTGCTCTTTCAACATCTGAGTCTCTGAATCTGCAAAAAGTCCCGAGTTGTGAATTGGCCCTGGGAAGAGTTTAGGCTCTCCCACATTATACTGGTCCCAGCTGTCAAAGCCCACATATTTCTTCCACTGTTTGAACCACCGGTTGTTAATCAAATACCAAAACTCCCCTGGCCGCAAAGGCATCCCCAATAACAGCTTAAGTTCAGACACCTCAGTATGGGCCATTTTAAAAAAGGTTTTCTTTGTATCTCTCTGGCACTTTAGTGACTGACCTAAATCTTTGGCTCAGTTGTTCTGCTGAAATGCCAATTCTAGTAAACACTAACTCTTTTCCCGTTCTTAGTATTCACTTTTGGAACTGACTTGAAATCAAAATCTTTTTATTTATGTGGTGTATATACTATTTCTTTCTTAAGAAAAAGGAAGATTAAGACTGGGTCACAGCCGGTTTAATGGCAACTGTAAAAATTTTACCTCAGCTCCCAGCTTCTGCTTATGTTACTGCAACTGCTCAAGCTTGGCACAGGGCCCAGACTTCAAACACTTTCTTTATTTAAAATAATATCTCAGTGTTTAAAATACACAGATTTAAATATATTTCTTTGGCTTTTAACCTATAACTTTTATCTGGCTCTCCCAATCTCATATAAGGGATTCCAGTCAGGCACTCCTGCTTTATAGAACTTTTGTCAGCTTTAAATCTCCTCAGGTCTCTTCAGTTTCTGAGGTAAATTTTCTGTCCCCCTCAAACTGATAGAACTTTTACTTTGGAGATTTCTTTCTGTTAAAACCCAGGGTAATATTTCCAGACCTTTACCAAAGTCACCCTAAATTCAAGGGCAAACACTTTGGGTCTTCCACCCCCAAAGGATATTTGTCTCAGCACCTTTTTAATTTTCAGGCTGCTGGACAGCACAGAGTTCCGTGACTCTCAGGCAGTTTCCCCCAAACAAACCACTGTAGATTTCAGTCTATCCTTTCAGATTTTCTCTTCCAGGTGTCCTATAATTTGTCAAGCCAGACTCCTTTTCCTTTTGGAGTCCTGGCCTCCAGACACTAACAGGCCCACCAAAGAAAATCAGATAGCACTACAGGGTTTTAAGTCTGAATTCCTCTCTCACACACAGGGCTTCCAAGAAACTGAAATTAGCTTCACCTAATTCTCAGTCCCAACCCCTTTTCAGAGGAACTTCCACAGACTACCAACAACACTTGAGGGCTAACTTTTACTAAAGGCTTCTTTTTAAACTTCCAGTTTCAATTTCTTCACAGGGTAGAGGCTAAATATTTTTCCCTCAGGCAAACTGGATGTATTCGAAATCTGACCACTGCCCACCAAATTGTGATGTCACCCCTTTCACAGACTGGGTTCTCAAAGGCACAACTGGATTTATTTCGACATCCCACTGCTGTGCCACCAAACTGTGACGACACCTCCCTTTTACACATGTAATTGTGTTGGAAATGGTAAATATCAGTATTTTATTCACTTGGTAATGCTGCCACCTTTTAGAATGTCGCCTTATGAATTGGGACAGACTCAGATGTAAAATATCGAAACATTAATGAAGTTTATTGAGAAAATAATAAATATAACAATATCTGAGGATGGTATGTGTTGCCTTTAACATATAATAGATTTCATCAACTCTTCCAGCCCCCCTGTCTTTAATAACTGGTAAACAGTATAGCCCTCACTGCCTGACAGAACTCTCACAGAGCAGTGCTCTCTCCCGGCACTCACTCTCAAAACCTTCAACTTAACTTAACTCAACTGAACTGCCTCAACTGACTAGGCTCCACCCTTTTTATATCATACCATTCCCTGCTCTCCTGCTGGGATTGGCTGATGATTTGTATATTCATTACTCCTGTTTCCAGGGTTTTGTCACAAGCCTCTACCTTTTTTTGAATTTATTGATACGGTTATGGGGTTGTTTTAAACACACAGACTTTGTATGGAGAACAGAACAATAGGGCATGGAATCCTTTTTAAAATTTCCATTTCCAGTGACTGGCAGATTTATTCCACTTACTGATATTCTTCCCTAAGTAATAGTAACCAACTCTGAATACACAAGTCTTACCCATCCATTCAGTTTTGGAAGGAACAAATGTTCAAGCTGAGATAGTATTTCAGTGGGAGACCCCTGGATAATTCTAGGAATTTTCAGGTAAGGGCTATGAAAGAATTCAGGCTGAAATCATGGAAAGCCGCTGCTAGTCATAGTTAAAAATAATGGGCTAGAAGGAACAATGATTTGTCACAACATAAGGTAGGTCCCCCATTGCTATGTTCTTGTGTGAAACTCGAAACAGATGAGAGTGTTTGTGGCAGTAGTGTGTGAGTCATAGGTGGTAAAAGATGTTGCCTAGAAATGTGAATCTCTTTTTCCCCTAAGAATTCAATATGTAGGAAGAATAATGACAATTCCTTGTATATTTGGTTAGAACTGGGTGTCTCATTACATAACTTTCTAAACCCATTTCAACCTGCATGATGCCACATAAATGTAGAAGACTGGCATGATTCTATTGGCCTGATAATTTCTTATCAATTGCGCTGCTAGAAAAAAGAGAATACATTTTAGTTACACATCTTCAGGATGCAGAGGAAAAAACACATTATGTGCTCTGGGTTGCTTTGTTCACCTTTCAGATTTCAAATCTGCTTCTTCGTTTTCTTCTATTCTTTTTTCTTTGTTGGTTATCAGTCCCTGACTAAAGCTACAACCCAAGTCCATATCTGCATTTCCTGGCATGTCTCTCTAGCATTTTGTGGGAAAAGGGGATAGCTATAAGTAAGCCAACAGGGAGAGAAGACTGAAGCCACATCTCCAAGTCAAAGGATTAAAGCAGGGAAAGAAAAAGAAAAAGAAAAAGAATAAGAATAAGAAAAAGAAAAAGAAAAAGCCAGAATTTGGTAAGATATGTTGGGTATTTGGAAGCCAAGAAAAAGCCAACAGACCAACTTGGATGGGAAGGAAGGAAGGAAGAAGACTGTCAATGTAAGGAAGTGAGAACAAGGCACAGAAAAGGTGAGTAGGAGTGGAGAGAAAAGAGGCCAGGACAAGTGGAACCAAGTCAGTAGGGATAAGAGGAAGAAACGGAAAGAGGTGGACACGTCATTCATTTCATCAGCCTGGTCCTTACACATTGCAAAATTATAACCTATCACCTTTTTCCTGCTCCCCAGAATAATCACTTCTGATTCATGGCAATGGCATTATTCCCACCCAAGCCTGTTGAAGTGTATTTTACAGAGTACATTTTATGAACCCTTGATGTACAGTTTCTTCTTTTTCACTCCTGCTCAGGAGGAAGTTACCTTTCTGAAAGTTCTTTACGTATTTCAACCTGAACCATGAGGAACTCAGTTATCATCATCATCATTGAGCCCTGACCTGCCTTGATCCTTGCTCTTCTTCTTACTTGTGTAGGAAGAAACCAGGGATTAGCTGCGCTTTCAAATTACTGTGTTTCAGCGTAGCTCTACCAGTTTCTGAGGGATTTCTCTAACCTAATTGCCTCACTATGAACTGGCATGCATAAAGATTTGCATTTGCATTGCATATGTAAATGTATTAACTATTAAGAACTGATGTGGAAGTGAAATCCTGTTGGGTGTGACTAATGGATGGAATGTGGGAACTAACTAAGCAGGAAAACAGTATGAGATTTTCAAAGAGTGTGAGAAGGCCAACTGCAGTACAGCAGCCCAGCAGCCCAGCAGCGGAACCCATTAGAGTTAATGCACTTCCCGCTAAAGGTTCATTATATGGACATAAGTTTCAGAGAGGGTAGCCATGTTATTCTTTTCAAGAATTTCAGGCAAAAATCAAAGAAAAACAAAACAAAACACACAAAACACGTGGCACCTTAAACACAAACTTTCATATTTTGATGTAATGTTTTGTGGACATGTCCACTTCTTCAGACATATAGCAGCAGAATGAGGTGTGCAATATAATATGTGTTGGGATATACATTTCATATCAGATATTCATTAGCTGTAGTATATAGAGTTGGGGGGGATAGGAGAGGGAGAACTGATTAGTAGAGATTGTAGGAAGGAGGATTTAGCCAAGGTCTCTTGATACATTAAGTATAGTTTTATGGATCTGAGGCCAGGATCTGTTTATATGTTTAAGTGTGGTGTTATGGCTCAGAGGTAAATTCCTCAAGAGTCAGAAACCAGATCAGGTCAGAGAGGGTGAGGGTGTGTGTGGAAGAGATGGGGGGATAGGGGTTTCTACCTTACAGTCAATGAAAAAAAGGGGTAATATGGTAATATTACATTTGATAATGACTCAAGAAAACCCGACTTATGTTTAATCCCTTCTTGTGTGTGTCCATCATGCATATGAATCTTATCTCAGCTGTTTCCCTTTATATTCTTGATCTGTAATGATTATGTTCCAATACAGTGACCTTCAAGTCCTTCAAGGAGTGTCCAGGTAAACTGAAATGGTTTGAGACAGGTTTCTGTGTATTGTGGGTTTTCTTATGTCAAACTTGTGTCCATTGAGGCGTTTTCTTAGAGATTGTCCTGTTTGTCCAATGTAGAGTGCAGATGGGCATTGTTGGCAAAAGACAGCATAGATCCCATTGGTTGAGGAGCAAGTGAAGTTGCCCTTGATACTGTATGTGACATTGTTGGTTCCTGTGATTGTGTTGCCAGAGTAGATATGTGGGCAGAGTTGGCATCGGGGTTTGTGGCAAGGTTTAGTTCCATTGTCCATGTTGCTGTTTTCTAATCTTGTGTGCATTCGTATTTGTTTGAGGTTGGGAGGTTGTCTGTAGGCAAGTTTGGGTCTCCCACCAAGAGCTTTGGAGAGTGATATGTTCTTGCCAAGGATGGGCTGGAGGTAATTTAAGATGCGTGTGAGTGGTCTCACTTGTGAACTGTAAGTGACAACCAGTGATGTTCTGTCATTTGGCCCTTTGGATCTGTCTTGCAGCAGGTTATCTCTGGGTATGTGTCTGGGTATGTGTACAAGATCCTGGGAGCCTTAATTGGATCTCTCTGCAGTGCACCATGTACACACACACAGGCATCCCTCTGATGAGCAGCTGTTAGCAGCACTTGACGGGAATACTACTAAATGGAAGAAGCAGTTTCCCCACAAAGTGCAGTGGAAATCAGGCAACTGTGTGTTTTTTTAAAGAGACTCAAAACATTCCATGCCGCTTGCCACTGCGGCACAGACGTGTGTCATAGAACACAGAATGGAAGAAGGCTGTAGGATCTACTTTTTTCTAATAATAATATTAGAACTGCAGAGCTGGAAGGGGCTCTAAGGATCACCAAGTCCGGTCCCTGTCAGGGAGGTATGGTGGGGAATCAAACTCCCAGCCTCCGGCTCTAAAGTCAGAGACTGTTTATAGAAGACAACCTGGTATTTGAAGGGCTCTCAGAGGAAAGTTCTCTGCTAGAGGGCATTGTGTAGTTGAACAGCTTCCCAGTCCAAGTTTTCTTTAAGAAGAATAAATTTAGCAGAGAAGAGCAGGGGCTCTGGAGAATGTCTCTTGAACTGGGCACCAACAGCAAACTGAGCAATCAGACAGCTGTGCTGGTCATAACCATTCACCACTACAGAGCACTGGCTGGAGAAGCTGTTGCCTTCTGTATTTTGTTCCAGTGAAGAATGAAAACATATGGAAACGTCCCCTTTCCCATCCTACTGCCTGGCATTTTCATTGCTTTTCCACTTTTATAAACGAGCCAAGAAAGTATCTGAAAATATTCTGCACAGCCCTACTATTATTGCTTTCAGTTCTGTTTTTGCCACTGAGTTAACATTTAAGAACTCTTGTCAAGCAATCAATATGTTCATCCTGCAATGCATTTTTCAGATTTGCATGATGAATATAGGCTTGCTCCGCTGCATCTTAAGACCCTCATCAGGCTTGCTTGGGCTGCATAAATTGCATAAATAGCATGTCAGATTTTCTGGAAACATTCAGCTAAATGAAAATGTCTTACACCTGATTGTTTTCCTTCCTATTTATTAACTCAATGCCAGCTATAGGTCAAGAGGGAAAATGTGACTTGTGTACAACCAGCTAAGCAGTTGGTTTTTTGTTTCCTAGGCCCAAGTTTAAATCATTGTTATAGAGTTGTTTACTGGATGATTTGATGCTCAAATTTAATTTACTCAGAAGTAGGAGCTCCACATTCCCTGAAATTTCAGGGCCGGGATTATCTCAGGACATAAACTCTTGTACAACTATTGCAAAATAGTGTGTACGTGTGTGCTTCTGGCCAGGTCATGCAGAGCATGGGATCGTTTGTAAAGTATAAACCACCTGAAGACTCTGAATTTTCTGCACATCAGGTGAAGAAGGTTTCCCCCTCTCCAGAGTTCTCCTGTTGCAGGACTGCTTGTGGAACTATTCTCACAGCTAGTGTGAGGCCAGGTGTGCTAAGGGGGAGCCTGCTGATGTGTGGTATGGGGAGAAAGCATCTGTGATTGCTCTCACACTCTGCATACCTTCAGTGGGATCCTGGGCAAAACTCTTATGAGTATTATTTCTTGCAAAAAGGAAGGAAGGACACTTCCCGAGGGTTAGAGTTGTAGACTCTACCACAGAGGGTGGTGAAGTCTCCTTCTTTGGAGGTTCTTAAGCAGAGGCTGGATGGCCATTGTTGGGAGTATTTTGATGGAGGTTGGACTGGATGGCCCTTGAGGTCTCTTCCAGCTCTATGATTCTATGGGTTTAGGACACACCTTCCAGCAGCTCTATCTCTAGCTGATGGATGGAGCCTGGCTCATCTTGTTCCTGCCCTGATGTTCTTCCTGAGTGGAAGAAGGCACATCTAGGCAATGCATAGGCCAGAGTGTGATCCCCTTCAGCAGTGCAGTTCCAGCTCAGTTATAATTGTTCTCCAGACGAAGATAGCCTCATTTTACTGGAGGCTTCCTCAGTCTGTTTGAGAAATGTCCCAATCTATGCCCCATCTCGTTAAGATGCATCTAAAGAGGCTTCAGGATAGAGTCCTTCTGGCAGTGCAATCCTCTTTTCTTTTTTGGATTTGGAATGGAACGTGTTAGAGTCAGTTTTTGCTGATGCTCCTGCATGCAGCCATTTCCCGCTAGCTTTCATTGCTCCTGGCTAGGCCTGTGTTCTCATATTCAGGAGCCGGAAAAACAATTGTTAGCTGCTGGGACCTGTTTCCATTCACCGAGTCTCTCTTTGTTATGCTGGGAAGAACTGACCACTGCAGTGTTATTTTTAGCTTTGCTAACAAAAGTCTCACCTTTATTATTTCAGCTAACCTCGTCAACAAGGCTGCTGCTCACATCTCTTTCTGGACAAGAAGTTAAACCCTCTGCAGCTGCCTCTCTGTTTGGATTGGTGCAGATGAGTTGGTTCCTTAACCTGACTGACGATAGCAGTATGCTGACAGTAGAATGGAAAAAATATATTAAAACAACATAAAATGCAAGCATTTTGTCACTACCTTGTCATTAGCATTCTGTAAAGAAAGAACCAGCACAGGTTTCTTCACAGTACTCTATGCTGTTGGCAATATCTAATTGATTTCAGTAATTTGTACAGAGCCCTTACAAATTAGAGCTAATGAAAATTGCAGAAGTGTGCAGGTCCAGCCGTAAACTTGGTCAAAGTGAGGTCACTGTATCCCACATTAGTGGTTGTTAGGGATGGGCACCAAATGAAAAACAAAATGCTGTTTCATTGTTTTGTTAGCTAATGAAACAAAACAAAACAAAACAAAAAAAAAAACAAAACAGGGAAGCAGCATTTTGTTAGTAACAAAATGAAATGGCATTTTTTGTTTAAAACAAACCAATTCATTTATATGTAAAATGTCTCTCCTGGGTCCTAGAGGCACCAGGTTTTATAGAATAACAAATCAGTTCGTTACTGTTTTGTTTTGTACAATTTTTTAAAAAATCATTTCCAATGAAACAAAATGAATACGGGGGAACGTAACAAAATGAACGAAATACACTTTTTCCATTTTGTGCCCATCCCTAGTGGTTGTCTCTTGACTGTTTCTTCTAGACTGCACAGATTCTTCCCTCTATCCTTCCTAGGCTGCCCCAGTTGGCATTAGGATAATTGCATCCATCAACAGTGTCAAATCTTATTTCAAACCTCAGTCCTGAATTGCCATTCTGGTCAACTTCTGTACTTGAAATAGATCGAGAACACCATTTTGACCTTCTGTTGCACTAACAACATTTGGCTGGCCCTAGGAATAGTGAATCGTGTGACTATGGTGTCTAGGAACTGTATCTGAAGCATTGTTTGATTTCCACTCATTCAAACTAAAAGAACCAGGAGAAGGAAAGTAGGGATCTTGAAGCTTTACATCAACATTTAGCACTAGGAAGAAGCTGATGGTAAATGCAAAGGATCCCTGCCCACAGTCCTCTGCACTAGAGTCAGATAAATGTCTACTTAATACACAATCATTATTTACAAATTTGCTTCTGTCTATATGAACTACAATATGCAGTTTTGTTTTATTTGTTCCACAGTGCTTAGGTATTTCATGGTGGGTGGTCTATATATGTTGACAAAGGAAGGAAGGAAGGAATGCTGAGCACTCACTGGGTACTCATTGGTCATTGGGAGTTTGTTTTTCCATGGGCAAGAAAAAAGATGTTTGGAAAAGTCTGTGGAAATATCTGACCAGCTTTAGCTTTGGAATATCTTCAGTAATTATAACTAGCCCACCTATATTTTCCCCATAGCCACATTTCATAGATTCATTGATAATGAATTACAGAGCCAAATGCACCTCTGGATCTATAAACAAAAAGAACAGGTTGGCATCAAAGGTGTTGTGTTCTTCAGTCTGTTTCATCTTATTTAAGCTCCATCTTTTCAGCAGGAAACAAGTCTCAGAATTCCTCTTTCAACTCTTTCCTTCCTGTAAACATTCTGCTGTGTAAAAATTACATTGAGCTACACTACCCTGACTTTCCTGGTATGGGTAAAACACTAAGGTGCTTTACCCATACCAGGAAAGTTGAGGGGAGAGGGAGGAGGTGTGAGATGGCTGGGAGCACTATTCTGGATACCACTTTCCAATGCTGTGAGTCATCCTGACCAAACAGTGCTTCCAGGGAGTTACTTAAAACCCACAAGTTTAAGCCCTTTGGATCTTGTGTCAACCCTGCAAGGTACAAATCCCCAAAATGCCCATAAAATGCACAGAGTCCTGTAGATGAGGGCTGGTTTAGACTACTACCAATCCTTTTACTCCAGAATGATCAAATTGTTGTAACATTTCATAATTTATTAAAGGTTGTAAATAGATGAAAGAGCAAAACTTCCAAACAGTTTCAGAAGTTAGAGAAATACACAAAAGATTTTGTAATCAAAAGGTGAGACAAGAGTGATTCCAGAAAAATCCCATAAAAATGTAAGAAAACTGGCTAACCTAAGCTAATTTTCCTATCCTAGCAGAGCTTCAGCATAGTTCCAGAGCATATGCACACAGGAGAACATAGCATTCCCCTCAGAGAAAACTAGGCTAAACTAAGTAACTTCTTTCTCCATCTTAATACACAAAATTCCAGGAGATGCTCCAAACAGGCATCACATTGCCCTGAACTTTTAAGAAGAGAGTTAACTTCTTCTACCCTCTGTCAATTCAGCTGAAACCACTCTGGTAATCAATTCAATGCCAAGGAGCTAGCACAGGCTGCCCTTGAAAATTGCTTTCTCTCCAAGATAAAGTGCAGGTGGTTGCTGCCTTCCAATTAACAATGGGAAGTTTCTCTTTCTTCTCCCAGTCAGCTTGTCCTAGGCATGACTACACCGCATGTATTCCAGAAGAGGGAAAAACTTTGATTCTCCCATGTTCCCAATATCTTGATGATTCATTTCTTTTGGACTTTTATATATCGTTGTGCCTTGACAGAAGGCTGTGAGGGGACCAGCAGAGGTGCCATATTCAGGCCAGCCTCCAAAGATCCCATATGGCAGATCCATCTGGACCACGGTGGGAGCAGCATCCTTAAAGTGAGTAGACAGTGGGACCTTGGAAAATTGAGGGCAAACATTAGACAAAAAAGTGCAACAAATGTGTCAAGACCTGGAATGTCCATTATCTGCATCTGTATGTTACCTCACCTGGTTTTTATCATTTTCCCCCTCCAGATCCTCCAAAAAAAAGAAGAACCAGGTGGGGTGACAGAGAAATGAAAAACATACAGGCATGCCAGTTTCTGTAACTGTATACTAACCACAGTCTAGAACTTTAAAACACAAAGAAGTCTAGATGAGTAAAATGAACTTCAGACAGTTCCAAGCAGACATCAGCCAAGGTGCCACTGAGTCAGATGCAATGCTTGCCAGATACAATGCTTGCCTATCTGCTTGGTGCTGCCACTACTACCAGGACAGAGGAGGTACTAGGTACTGGGATAGTGGAGAGTTCACAGACTGAGTAGGGTCTTATTGACTATGCTACAAGTGTTCAGAGGAGACTCTGAGGATCTAAGGGAGTGTCTATTCCTTATGCTTAACCTACTTTTGCTTCCATAAGAGGATTGCTTCAGAGATATATATTCTTGAGCAGACAGACTTGCACATTATGGCCATATTTTCTTTCCAACAAAGTGTGCCAAAATGCAAGATGTGTGGGTAAAGAAAATTACATACTATGATAGATGTGTTTCATTAATTTGGGGAGTGTGTATGCAAAAACATAAATAAAAATAAATTATAAACATCTAATCTAGTATGACCCAGAGAAACGGTTTACCAATGCATTTGGTTCCTTGCCTAAATATCCTGTGCTGAAACCTATAAAAGAATGCTCTTCCTGCAGACGTAATTTATCAACCATATAATGCATATAAGAAACTTGACTTGTGGCCTGCTTACTTTTTGGAGGGATCTTCTCTTTGTCCCATGGCACAGGTATATTGGTAATGCCTTGTCTAGGTGTGGTGGTTTGGTGGCAGGGGACTTCCAAGCAAATGCAACTCCCATGCAACTGAGATGGAACATTTTTTTTCTGGATGATAGATCCAGGCATAGTAGGTTCTGCTTCTGACACCAGAATCTACAGATGTCAAGATGTTCTCTTTAAGCATTGGACTCCCCCAAAAAAACCTCTGGAACTGAATGACGATCAAGGCTACAGACACTGACATTTTCTTCCTTTGGATGTGGTTACGTGGAGGACATCTTCCTTCAGACCTTGTTTGTGCTAGTGATGGAGCTAAGACAGCTCCACCATTCCTCCTGCCCAGTTCCTTAAAGAGCTGCACCAGAATGTTTCTTTTAATTCTCAGCAATAAAGATTCTACAGTCACTCTAAGTAATCATTTCAAGACCCTTCCATCCCCTTCTAGTTTGCACACAAAGAGACATGCCACTGTAGCCTAAGCTCATTATTTCTTGCTTTCTTCACAATGGACCTTGTCCTCAGTAAAACATGCAGTGTCTAACATGGCAATGCCCTTTCTAGCAACAAGGAAGCCCTGGTCAAATCATTGGCATCATGCCTGCTCTTCTGTTAAGGACCTGAAGACTAAACCCTGGCCTCTGTGCTTCCATCCTGCCCCTGAAATTGATGAAGGCCGTCAGCACTGACTGGTGCTGTACAAGTTGGAAGGCAACCGCCTCAGGCTGTCTTTGTGACTGATCAATATAATGGACCTCACATGAAGATTGACAGAAAGCATTGACTTGTGTCTGTGTTCCATATGGCAGGCATCAAGTTTTAAAGGCTTTTTGCTCGTGTCCCAGCCTACAGATTTGCAGCATCAACAAACTGAGGGCTGCCTTCTCAGCAGTCTGGAAGGGGTGGACAGATGTTGTATGCATGTGTATTTTGGCAGAAAAGCTGAGAAGAATTAAAAGGTTTTATGGCCACCACATGGAGCAGCAGCTCAGGTAAATATATTTCGGTGACCACAATGTGGGGATTGTCACTTGATCTGCACTGATGTTCCCATCTGAACATCACTATGAGGATCATGGGTCTTCATCATATTATGCACCGTCCCTTGAGATTTCCATTTAGGATTCCCACCAAAATCTTCCTTTTGGAGTTCTTCCAGGTTCTTCCTCAAAATGGGATCCTTTCTCTTTTGGAAGATTGCCTAAATGTTTAACTATTTATCGTATTTACAATAAATGGGACTTTGAGGATGTAATGAAGGAAAAATAATGGGGATATAATTTTTTTTATTTCTTATACTGCAAACCCCATAATTTTCTATTCTGGGAGTTCTGCCTGACAGACATCTAGATATGGCTCACATGGAAGACATTCTCAAGTGGAAGGCATTGGGTGGAGCCAGGTCCATTCCTGCAAAAGTTTTATCCAACTATGGGAGGGGGAGTCCAAGAAATCAAAAAAATTCCATCCCTGAAAAACAACAGAGCCTTTTTCTTTCATTGTTGTATCCTTTTGTTTATTTGCAAAAGAGAACCTCTTAAAATGGAATAATTTGATTTAATGGAACAGAGGAAGCCACAAGTCATAGAGGCATAGAAGCATAGAGTTGGAAAAGACCTCAAGGGCCATCCTTTGCCATGCAGGAACCCCCATCACAGTGTTTCCGACAGATGGCCATCCAGCCTCTGCTTAAATACCTCCAAAGAAGGAGATTCCACCACCCTCCGTGGCAGCATAGTCCACTGCTGAAAAGCTCTAACCATCATGAAGTTCTTCCTAATGTTTAAATTGAATCTCTTTTCCTGTATTTTGAGACCATTGCCCCACCTCCTAATCTCTGAAGCCATGGAAAACAAACCAGTTCCCCTTGTCAATATGACATCCTTTCAAACATTTAAACATAGCTATCATATCCCCTCTCAGCCTTCTTTTTGTAAAGCTAAACATTCCCAGCTCCCCAAGCCTCTCCTTGTGAGACATTTCTTCCAGACCCTCAATCATCTTGGTCACCTTCCTCTGGACCTGTTCAAGGTTGTCAACATATTTTTAAAATTGAGGTGCATAGAACTGGACACAGTACTCCAGGTGGGGTCTGACCAGAGAAGAATAGAGTGGTACTATCACCTCCTTTGATTTAGACACTATGCTTCTGTTGATAAGGGAAAGAGGTTGGAATCGTGTTGGCTTTCTTGGGTGCTGCATCACACTGCTGACTCATGTTCAATTTGTGGTCCACCAAGACTCCCAGATCTCTTTCACAGGTACTGTACTATTTTCCAGCCAGGTTTCTCCCATCCTATATCTGTGCAATTCATTATTTTTACCTAGATGCACCACCCTACATTTCCCTCTTTGAACCCCATTCCGTTAGCTTTCACCCAGCACTCTAATCTATCAAGGTCGTTTTGGATTTTCATCCTATCCTCTAGGGAATTAGCAACCCCTCCCAATTTGGTATCATCTACAAATTTGATCAGCCTACTCTCTATTCCTTCCTCCAAGTCATTAATAAAGATTGAATAGCACCGGACCCAGAATAGAACCCTGGGGCATCCCACTGGTCACATCTTTCCAAGCTGAAGAGAAGCCATTTAAGATCACCCTTTGGGTGCAATCAGTCAATCAATTACATATCCATCTAACAGTGGCACTATCTATCCCACATTCTATTAATTTCTTTGCAAATGTACCATGGGGAATCTTATTGAAGGTGTTACTGAAATTTGGAAAAGCAATATCCACAGTGTTCCCCTCATCCACCAGGCCTGTAATTCTATCAAAGAAAGAGATCAAATTGGTCTGGCATGACTTGTTTTTAAGAAACCTGTGTTGACTTCTAGCAAGGACAGCATTGCTTGTTAAATAATTACAGACTGTCTGCTTAATAATTTGTTCTAGAATATTTCCAGGAATAGATGTCAAGCTGACTGGGCAGTAATTATTTGGGTCCTCCCCCCCCCCCCTATTTTTTTTTGAAGATGTGTACAACATTTGCTCTCTTCCAATCTACGGGGCCTTCTGTTCCCAAAGATTATTGCCAATGGTTCTGAAATTAATTCTGCCAGTTCTTTTTATATCCTTACGTGTAATTCATCTGGCCCCAGAGACTTAAATTCATTGAGGGTTTCCAGGTATTTTTGTACTTCCTTCCTACCTATTCTATGATGCAATTTCCACCCTACCTCATCTACTCTTTGACCCAACTGAACTTTTTTTTTCTTTCTGGAGAAAAAGACCAGATCTAAAATGGCTGCTCCTCTTTTTGCCTCTTCTACCTTCTGGACCATGAAATTGTCTGCAAGAGCATCAAGGAATCTGTTGGACCTTGCATTCTTAGCTGAGTTTGATTGCCAACATATAACAGGATAGTTAAAATCTTTTGACTGTGTGGCCATCTGCTCACAGAAAGCATAATCCCATTCCTCTGGCTGACTTGAGTGGGTCTATAATATACCCCCACAGTGGCATCTCTCTCATTTTTATCACCTTCAATTCTCACTCACCTGCTTTCCCTGTTGTATATCTCCTCCTTTCATACTAGATCTGTTCCTTTGAAACAGGTTGTACCCTCCAATAACAACATTCCATTCATAAGTCTCATCCCACCAGGTTTCAGTGATGTCAATTATGTCATATTTGTTTTGCTGTATTAGGAGTTCCAGCTCCTCTTGTTTGTTCCCCATGCTCTGTGCACTGGTGTAGAAACATTTGAGGCTGTGTGTGTTTCTTACAAGCCCTTTGCTTAACCTGTTTTTCCTCACACTGATGGTCTGTAATACTCCTTGTCCTGCTCCTACTTCAACATTTGGGCTCTTCTCCACAACCCCTCCTGGATCTCTACCTTTAAGAAAATTTTTTCCCTCCCCCTGAGAACTCAGTTTAAAGCTCTCCTTACCAAATTCCCAGGCCTCTTGGCCAAAAGATTCCTTCAAGCAGTGGTGAGATGCACCTCATCCTTGCCCAATAGCCCATCTGAATGGAAATATCAAACCATGGTCCAAGAATCCAAATCGTTCCTGCTGGCACCATCTCCGAAGCCAGTTGTTCACCTCCACTATTGTTCTTTCCCTTCATGAGCCACATCCTTCTACAGGGAGGAGAGACGAAATTACCACCTGCCCACCCAGGTCCTTCAGCTTCCTACCCATCTCTTCATATGCCTTTGTGATATCCCAAAAGCTGCATTTTGAAGTATCATTAGTTCGTATATGGACCAAAAAAAGGGGGTTAGAATCAGTACATCCCAAATCTTGGCTCCAGGGAGACAGCAGACCTCTCAATTCATTTTGTCAGGCCTGCAGATGTCCAATTCTGTTCCTCTAAGCCATCCCACTTGTTTCTTGGCTCCAGAGGAGACCATTAGAAAAGTTAAAAAAATTAACTCTGTGCCTATATTGACTATTTAAAGTAAGGCCTTGAATAGAATCAAATAAACACAAAGAAAGTATTTTATAATTACTTTATTATGAAATAGTAAGTAAACAGAAATATGAAAAATTATAAAATACTTTATTCAACCAATCTGGGCCCTGAACACAAAGCTGATATTCTTCAGCTTTTCCTTCAAGTTCTGTCTTTTTCCTAGTTCTTTCCTTTCTGACTGTGACATTCCTCCAAGTATCTGTCTCCTGTATTTGTGAAATGCCCTCATCCTGATTGAGATTCTCCCTGTCACCGGTGTTGACAAAGTTTTTCTCTGCTTCCTGAAACAAACCCTCCTGCTCCCTAACGTTGTGAAGATTGAAAACATAGGCCTCCAGCTGCCTGACCTTGTCCTCCAAGGCCCTTTGTACACAACCCCTCCACAGCAAATGGCTGCTTTTTCCGGAGTTTCAATTTCCCCACCAGCTCCAGAGTTTCAGGACTGTGACACGCCCACCAAGTGTCCCTGTCTCTTTTCTTGTACCTGCTCTGGAAGAGTGAAAATGCCGGATTTAATCCTGATTGAGCTCTCCTCGCTTCTGTTTTTTTTTTTTTTGCCTCCCGCCTCTTTAAGAGAAGGGGCAGGAGGCAAAAAAAAAAAAAAACAGAAGAGAAGGAATCAGGACAACCTGGTTTCGACCTGCTTCGGAGGTGAGCCTGCACACACCTTTTCTCCCTCCCCCTCACGCAGACAGGGTCAAGGAAGTGCGGAAAACAGGAAGAGGCCCCAAGATCCCTGGCCTGGACGGATCTTGTCCTGTGAATAGGGCCAAGAGGGCCACCAGCTTGCACTTTGGGCTTGATTCCAGTTACATTCTTGGGACCTGTGAGTGTAAAATTGTTTAACCCATTTTGTAGCTAGACTCTCTCTGTATGTGTTGAGGGAAATCATGACACAGTGCAAATATGTATTGTTGTTCATCTGAGGTTTTATTTACCTATTTTTCAGACCTGCTAAGGACCAGGTGATTTTTTTAATTTAATACCATAGAATTCAAAGAGGGCCTACTTTCTTTTTCACATGGCTGTAGATCTCTACACAGTCTGGAAGCCCCTATGCAGCATTATGCTGTACAAAATGTCCTTTTTAGAGGGATGCTGTTTTTTTAAAAAAAGATTAGATGCTGAACCCTAGTTTGAGTATCAGTACTGAGAATGTATGAGTGCTGGGCAGGTAGGGTCGGAGTTGAGAACCACCGTGCCAGAGCCTGGTGTATTAATTAAGATTTGGATTATCCAGAACAGTGACATATTTCTTAGATATGCTGAGCATATTTAAAAGTTGTTGCTTTTTTAAAGGGAAGCTTTTATCTAAGGCCATCATGAGCTTACTAGTTTAGAAAAAGTAGTGGGCAGTGCTAAAATTTAATGTAGTATAAACAGAAGCCATTTCAAAACAGTTGTTATGATGACTCCTTGAGTCAATTCATTAGGGTGTCTTCAGGCTGTGTTCATCCTGCCAACGCTACCGTCATAGTCTTACATATGGATACCAGAGCTGAGAAGCATTACTTTGCTAGCTTATAACTCTCAAAATCCTTGGTTAAGTTATATGTTGTTGTGATTGTTGTGTATTGATCTGTATTCCTATTGGTTTCTGTTCCTGTTCCAAAGGGAACAGGTCTATTGGTTTATTCAAGTTGCTGCATTTGGATCCTCAATCCTATTGGTCTCTGCCAAAAGGCAGCTTTGTGATTGGATGTAATTGTTCCCTCCAAAATGTATCTTTTCCTAGCCAGTCCTTGCTCCTATAAAAGTAGCTCCCTCTCCCCAGTCCCCAGTCTTGTTCTCTCCCTGAATAAAGAGCTGTTACACTAGAAGCTGTCTCCAGCCTGCTCTCTAAGAGCTGAAATCACTGCTGAAATCACTAAAACCCACGCTACTACAGTGATCATCCATTTAAATGATGGTAAATATCAATTAAATACCAAAAAAACATTTGAAATAGGCCAAAGTGCATCCATTCACAATGGAAATGTTTGCATCGGAATACTTACCAATGCCAGCAAAGTGTATTTGAAACCTAGATGTGCAGTTTCATTGATATTTCTGCAGTCTTGCACTGGAGAATATGGGTATGCCATTGGCATTTTTATTGTCACACACTGGTGCCATACAACTGTACTTGCTCTTCAAAGCCCATTTTGATAATGTAACATACAAATGTGCCTGCAAATTATATCCATTTCCTGAAGAGAGAGCAACAGAGGAAAATATTAACTGTGGAGATAACCTTTCATTACTGTTGTAGATTTGTGAGCGGTATCCGTGTTAGTCTGTGCAGGAATTCCAGGCAAAAATCAAAACAAAACAAAAAAGTTGTTTCGTTTTGATTTTTACCTGGAATTATATCACTACTGTGAAGTAAGTCCAGTCTTAAGATGCTGGATATTTATTTTATTCCTGCTTTTTCTTGAAGATGAGTCATGGCCACTGGACTTCTTTTTCTTGAGGGATTGAAACATTTCGCTGCTCATCCAAACAGCTTCGCCGATCTTTGTCAGACTGACAAAGCTGTTTGGATGAGTGCAAAACATTTGAATCTCTCAAGAAAAAGAAGTCCAGTTGCCATGATTCAACTTCCAGATAAACTCACCTGGATGACTGAGAATCTTCACAGGCATTCCTGCTTTTTTTCCATCAAGGAATTGAAGTAGTGTAGTGGAGCTCCTAGATGGTTTCCCAGTGACCTGATCTGTTGTGCCTGCTTCGTTTTATAAAAGCAGAAGAATCACACACAGAGATTAACTGACCATTCCGAAACCTATCTCTAGTCACTGTCTAGATGTAAATGCCCAAGAAACACCTTGTATACTCTCTTAAGCTTTAGAATGCACATGAAGTGTATAATATTTATTCTGCCCTCACACATTCAGTTGACTAAACTGAATAGCTAGTCATGTTGCCATCAGCTTCAACAAAAAATGCCCCAATATTTATTTATTTATTTTCAAAATACTTTAGCTGCCCCACTACCAAGTGGTCTCTGGATAGCATACAGCAATATATGAAAACTATGAAACAACATAACCATTAAAAACCACCAAAAGGATGAAATATTTCTAACCTTTCCCCCCAGTCCGCACATTCTATAAAAACATTCTCAAGACAGCTGTGAGCAGCAGTTGGAGACGTAATATAATTAAACTGAAATTAATGACATAGTGGAATGAATGATATTATATAAAGTGCCAGCATCCATCATTAGTCAGGACAACATGCTTTTGACTGGACACACAGGGATTTTTCTTAATTATAGCCTCAACCTGTTGCCAAGGTGGTTGTTTAAATCGTTGTTATATATTGTACGTATTTTGAAAATGGAAAATTTTGTTTGACATTTCCTTCAGTCTACGTAGTGTTCAGAAATGACAAGAAGTCTGCATATAAAACATATTCTCTTCTCCTAGGCTCATTATAGGAAAAAAATAGACCACACAGAGTATCAGAATATTGGTTTCTTCTTCTTTTGCTTAGCAATTCTCCCACTTGGTGGTGGGGTCCACTCTTTTTGTTTTTGTCTTCCACTTCGCACGGTCAGGGGCTAGGTCTGGGTGAACCTGGGGAAACTTCATGTCATTGTCAATGGTGTTTTGAATGTCACCTTGGTCAGGATCTACTGATCTCCAGAGTGAGACCCTTTTTGGCCAGAGTTTCCTTATTGGCATGCAAGGCATATCCATACCAATACTGGTTTGCATGATGGAATTTTGTATCCCCATAGCTGAGTATCCTGTTGCCAAAAGGCAAAGCAGAAGGAAACCTGTCTATGTGCCCCTCCCACTCTTGCAGACTCCCCGTTGCATGTCCATTCTTACACCAGTGGTGAGGTTACCCAGTCAACTGGGCACGCAACAGGGAGCCTGGCAGGGTGAGGAGCAAGACTCTTACATGATTTCCCACATGCTTCATTTTTAAACAATAGGATACTAGCCTTAGTTCTACAAGAAAAAAACAATGAGTTTACACAGAGGTTACTTGCACAAGCACACCCTAACCTTCTGATCATACATGGTGATCCTGGTGTAAACCTTTATCTTTCCAGGTAAAGAGCAGGTATTGTGGCTCAGGCACTGAAATGCAAGAATCTGAGGCACACTTTTAGCCATCCCCACCATCTTTACGAGCATACATCATTATTGGCAGTACTCTAGGATTTTATTACACCACTCAAGGTTAACATTTAAAAAATAATAATTGGATAATAGAAAGGTTAATTCCAGCCCATTCTGTTTCCTTTCCTATGGACTGAAATATGCCTGGCCCTAAGTAAAGATGCTGAGTTTCCCCAAATTCACTTGTTGGTTCAGTTTCTAACAATCATATGTTACAGAGCTGTGTTGTTCTTGAGCCTATCCTGAGGATGGCGGTCTCAAGCTAGGGAAATAACATGTTATGAGCTTCAGACAACATCTTGTTGTATGGCTCTTGGGAAGAAGAGGAACTAAATGAACTCAGTGGTGCCTCCAATTAGTCTTCCGAAGAATTCAGCAACTAGAAACCCTACGGCAGTACTGAGCCAGCATACCGTTTGCAGTGTTCGGCTATGTGTGTGCTTTGACCTCCTTCAGATAGCTGGGCTAACCCTTGAGTTCACTGCTATGCAGTAATAAATTCACCGAGGTTTGAAAAACCAACATATCCTCTGACATCGTGTGTACCTTTGTCGAGTCTAAACAGATGTTTTATTTATAAGAATGGCCTGAATTGTTACTTTTCTCAGGGATTCAAATTTCGCTCAGCCTGACTAAAATAGATAAGAAATTTACTCCTCAACATTGTACCCTCTTGACAACTTACTCTATAAAAAGTTGGCCATGAAAACATATGTGTGGAGAAACCCTATTTATATATCAGTTCAATAGGGCATGAAACAGAGCAGCTGCAATGTGTTAGACATTGCTCCACCTCTGTATGGATCCAGGTTTTAATAAAGGAAAAGGAAAGGAAACCCAGCACTGGTAATTCGAGGCATTTACTTCTATGGAAGGAAGTAAATAATCCTTAAAGGAAATACACCTTGAAAGTAAGATATTGAAGTCAGGTCCAGTGAGTTTGATGATCATATTTTGTGCTCTTTGCTATCACAAATCTAAGCATACATGTTGTGTAATTGTTTTTGTTTGCTTGTGCCATTGTTAGTAACTGTTATTATCTGTTGTTTGTATTTAATTTGGTTTGAATCCACTGTATTATTGTCTGTTGATGTTTTACTGCACTATTATAAACCACCCAGAGTAGCCCTGTAGCCAGATGAACAGTATATAAATCAAAGAATCAAATAAATAAACCATAAATAATTAAGAGTTAAATTGTGTGCAGACTTGAGACACTTACACTCAAAAGACAAAAATCATGGGAATTTATGCAGTTTTTAATTTCTGCAGCTTTTAAAATTTTTTTTGAGTATTTTTATCCCACATTTCTCAAGGCAGGTTACAGTAATGAGGGACAATATAGAGTCCAATACAATTAAGACATGTTTAAGTATTGAGAACAGGGAATTGAGGGACATCTTACAGCATTAAAAGACAACATTAAAGCTAAAAAGAACGCAAGCAGCTAGAAAGAGTAAAAATTCCATGTAAAAGTTATGAGTGATGAAAACTAACATTGAAAACATAGTGTCAATGCAATCGCATAAGGTTACAAGTGGTTATAAACACAAAGCCTATTTGATCATGTATTGTAGATTAATATGAAAGACACATTTATTTATTTATTTATTTATTTATTTATTTATTTATTTATTTATTTATTTATTTATTTTTATATTTATATACCACACCAATTTTCCAAAGGGAACTCTGGGCGGTTCACATAACAGGTAGTCTGTGCTGGCATATCAGGCAACAACGTGAGAAGTGAACCTGTCCATGGAAGCTCACATTAAAATACAGTAGTTCACATTTAAGGCTCCACAACAGTCAAAAGAGAGGGATGTTGTACTAACTGAAGATTTTAACTATCCCAATATGTGTTGGCAGTCTAACTCAGCTAAGAACGTAAGGTCCAATACATTCCTTAATGGCCTTGCAGACAATTTCAGGGTCCAGAAGGTGGAGGAGGCAACAAGAGGAACAACTATTTTAGATCTGATCTTAACCAATACGGAGGACCTTGTAAATGGGGTCGAAGTGGTGGGATCTTTAGGTAGAAGTGACCATGCTCTTTTTGGGATTTGTTATACAGTGGGAAGGGGAAGCTAAGTATAGCCAGACAAGCATCCTAGACTTTAAGAAAGCTATTTTTTTTTTTGTAAATTTAGGGAATTATTGGCTGTAATTCCATGGACTGAGGCACTGAAAGAGAAGGGAGTCCAACATGGATGGGAATTCCTTAAAAGTGAGATGTTAAAGGCACACTCTTAAACGGTTCCAACAAGAATAAAAAAACGGAGATGCCCAAGGAAACCAAAATGGTTGATTAAGAACTTTCAAGTCAGCTATATAAACCATGTATAGGAAATGGGAAAATGGGGAATACACTAAAGAGGAATATAAGCAAATAACCAGTTTATGCAAGGGGCTGGTAAGAAAAGCTAAAGCACAGAATGAACTTCGACTTGCCAGAGAGATTAAATATAATAAAAAGTTTTTTTGTTATGTGCGCAACAAAAGGAAAAATAAGGAAATGATAGGGTCTCTGCGTGGTGATGATAGCCATTTACTAACAGGAGACATGGAAAAGTCAGAACTATTCAACACATTCTTTGCATCCATTGTCTCCAGAAAGGGGAAAAAAAGTTCAGTCAGGTCAAAGAGTAGATGAGGTAGGGTGGAAACTGCAGGATAGAATAGGTAGGAAGGAAATACAGAAATACCCGGAAACCCTAACTGAATTTAAGTCTCCGGGGCCAGATGAATTACACCTAAGGCTATTAAAAGAACTGGCATAATTAATTTCAGAACCATTGGCAATAATCTTTGAGAACAGGAGAAGTCCCTGTAGATTGGAAGAGGGCAAATGTTGTCCACATCTTAAAAAGGGGGCGGGGAAGAGTACCCAAATAATTACTGCCCAGTCAGCATGACATTTATTCCTGGAAATATTCTAGAACAAATTATTAAGCAGACAGTCGGTAATTATTTAACAAGCAATGCTGTCCTTGCTAGAAGTCAACACAGGTTTCTTAAAAACAAGTCATGCCAGACCAATTTGATCTTTTTCTTTCATAGAATTACAGGCCTGGTGGATCAGGGGAATGCTGTGGGTGTTGTTTATCTTGATTTCAGTAAGGCCTTCAGTAAGGATTGTTTAGTCGGACAAAGAGAAAGCTGGGAGGGGATATGATAGCCATGTTTAAATATCCAAAAGGATGTCATATTGCAGAGGGGTCTGGCTTGTTTTCCATGGCTTCAGAGACTAGGACTCAGAGGAATGGTTTCAGATTACAGGAAAAGAGATTCCATTTGAACATTAGGAATAACTTCTTGATGGTTAGAGCTGTTCAGCAGTGGAATATGCTGCCACAGAGGATGGTGGAGTCTCCTTCTTTGGAAGTTATTAAGCAGAGTAGAGATGGGCCCGAAACAAAAAATGGTGTTTCGGTTTTTCATTTGTCGTTGAGAGGTCTGTTTCAGTTTGTTTCCATTTTAAAGTGAAAAGAAAAATACATCGCAATGGGAGAAGACAAAAACAAACGTTTTAAGGACCCCAACCCCCTGGTAGGTATTATCAGACAATATAAATAATTATCGCTGCGTTTTTACGGATGTCCAGGGCGTTCTTTAACATTTAAAACAGCTCATTTCATTGCACGTTGCCATTAACGGAAATGAAACGTAATGACCACAATTTTTGTGGTTCTGTTCGTTTCATTGCATTTTCATCACAATTTTCGTTTGTCATTCCGTTACTTAATGGAAACGACAAACGGTAACGGAAATGAAAAAATGTTCATTCCATGCCCATCTCTAAAGCAGAGCGTGGATGGTCATCTGTTGGGGTTACTTTGATGGGGGTTCCTGCATGGTAGGGGGTTGAACTGGATGGCCTTTGAGGTCTCTTCCAACTCTGATTCTTTGAACATTTTTGCCTTCTTGCCTGGGATTTCTTTGTACAAGTGCCACTACAATGCAAGAAAAATAGCTTTGTTTAAGGGTTGTTAATTTTCGAAAGTGAGAAGTAGATGCCTGTTGATATACCAGAGGTGGCCAGTAATGAGGAGTTTGTTAGTTTGCTTTCACAGTAAGGCAAGATGAAGAACTCCATGCTGAGAAGAAAAGGAAAAAAAATCCAAGGCAGTGATTTTTAGGCTGCTTCTTGGTCTGAAAATCATTCAGTATGTGTCCTAGAAATGGAACAGACAGGTGCTTGTTCCTGAAGGAATTACCAGAAAAACAACACCATGCCATGCATTCTGGACAAGTACAATTCTCTTAGCACTTAAATTCTCTTGATGAAAAATAGAAGAAAGTTGTCATTTAAAAAAGCAAATCTCTCTCATAAAAATGTAGATGTTCCATAGATTTTCTGTGGATGTTGCCTCTGGGTATTTTTGTGACATCTCTGGAAAAGAGAAATTCAAGTAGCCTGTCTAGGGTATTAATGAATGATTGATGACATTAAAGGCAATGTTTTTAAGAATGCTAAACAAGTAGTAAGGCATTGTCAAATGTTGTCAAAGAACAATTGAAAATGTTGTGAAAGAAAAATTGAAAACAATTGTCAAAGAACAATTTAAAATAAAACAGCCAACATTATAATGCCATTGTACAAAACAATAGTAAGGCTGCACCTGGAGTATTGTGTACAATTCTGGTCACCACATCTCAAAAAAGACATAGTAGAACTGGAAAAGGTGCAGAAGAGAGTGACTAAAATGATTACTGGGCTGGGGCACCTGCCTCATGAGGAAAGGCTATAGCATGTGGGGCTATTTAGTCAGGAAGAAGGCGCCTGAGGGGGAATATGAATGAGATGTAAAAATTAATGCAGGGCATAAATAAAGTGGATAGAGGGAGGCTCTTCTCCCTCTCACAAAATACCAGAACTAGGGGGCATCCACTCAAACTGAGGGTTGGGGGGTGAGAACAGACAAAGGAAAATATGTGTTACCCAGTGTGTTGTTAGTTTGTGGAACTCCCTGCCACAGGATGTGGTGATGGCATCTGGCTTGGATGCCTTCAAAAGGGGATTGAACAGATTCCTGGAGGAAAAGTCCATCACAGGCTACAAACCATGATGGAGATGTGTAAATCTCCAGGCTTAAAACTGGGGTACTTGAAGGGCCAGATGCAGAGGAGTGGTATGAGGAGACCGATATCTAGTCTCATGTGCTCCCAGACACATTTGGTAGGGCCACTGTGAGATACAGGAAGCTGGACTAGATGGGCCTTTGGCCTGATCCAGCATAGCTCTTCTTATGTTCTTATGTTCTTAACTTTGTGTGATTACATTGTCATTATGTTTTCAATGTTAGTTTCCATCACCCATAACTTTTACATGGAATTTTTCCTCTCTGTTTAACTGCTCGCATTCTCTTGTAGCTTTAATGTAATGTTGTCTTTTAATGCTGTAAGATGTCCCTCAATTCCTTGTTCTCATTACTTGAATATGTCTTAATTGTACTGGTCTGTATATTGTCACTCATTAAAATAAATAAATAAATAAATAAATAAATAAATAAATAAATAAATAAATAAATATTTGCCAAACTGGTGAGGTTTGTACAACACTCCTGAAGAGTCTCAGTCTTACTAAGACTGAGGCCATCCGTTCGGAGCTGGACGCCGGTTGCGCTGATCCTGTCCCCGCCTTGGCTGGTGTCAGGCCACCTCAGTCGCCCCAGTTTGTTGAGTTTGGGCCTTTTACACCTGTGGGTGCCTCCAGGACCCTGGGACACTGCAGGCCTGCGGCTTCTCCGTTCGACCCTTGCCATTCCTGGCTGATTAAGATCGCAGGGGGGAGCATGCCAAAATGGGCTTAACTAATTGCCTCAGCCTCCTTCAGAGACGAGATTTTTCCCAGTCTTCTGAAGGAGACGGTGGTGAAGCCCATCATTAAAAGATCCGGCTTGGCTATGGACGATATGTCCAACTATCGCCCCATAGCCAATGTTCCCTTTTTGGGCAAGGTGATCGAGCGAGTCTCCGCCCTGCGTCTCCAGTCGTTCCTGGAGGAGAACTATGTCCTGGATCCCTTCCAATCCGGGTTTAGGCCACGTCATGGGACTGAGACGGCTCTGGTCACTCTGCACGATGATCTGTTGAGGAGGGCTGACGGGTTGCTCTACCCTGCTGGTCCTTCTCGACCTGTCAGCGGCTTTCGATACTGTCAACCACGGTATCTTGCTGGGGTGGCTTTCGGAGGTGGGGATAGGGGGTCTGGCCTTTGGCTGGCTCCGCTCCTTCCTTGAGGGCCGCACCCAGCGTGTGAGCTTGGGGGGTGAGTTGTCGGCTCCCTGGACACTCTCTTGTGGGGTGCCTCAGGGGTCGTCCCTCTCCCCAATGCTCTTTAACATCTATATGAAGCAGCTGGCAGAGATCATCCAGAGTTTTGGAGTCTGCTGTCATCAGTATGCTGATGACACGCAGCTCTATCTCTCCTTTTCCACCTGTGCAGTGGAGGCTGTCCGGACCCTTGATCGTTGCCTGGCTGCGGTTTTGGACTGGACCAGGACCCACAGACTCAAGCTCAACCCTGGAAAGACCGAGGTTCTGTTCTTCAGGGGTGGCTCTGAGGGGTACTGTGGCCCTCTTCCCAGTCTGGGCGGGTCCGCCCTCCAGCTGGTGCAAAGAGTGAGGAATCTGGGCGTCGTCCTGGACTTGGATCTGACCCTGGAATCTCAGGTGTCAGCCGTGACCAGGTCAGCCTTTTACCACCTTAGGCTCATCGCCCAGATTCGCCCGTACCTTGATGAGAGCTCCTTGAGGACAGTGGTACAGGCACTGGTCATGTCGAGGCTGGATTACTGCAACACTCTCTACATGGGGCTCCCCTTGAACCTTGTTCAGTGATTGCAGTGGGTCTAGAATGCGGCGGCCAGGCTGGTGGTTGGCGCGTGTCGTTATGACCGCGCCACCCCCATCCTGGCCTGCCTACACTGGTTGCCTGTTGCTTCCCGGATAAGGTTCAAGGTGTTGGTTTTGGTTTACAAAACCCTCCATGGCTTGGTCCTTGCTTATTTGGCAGAGCGTCTCCCCCGACAATTAGATCTGGGCCAACCCACCCGATCCTCTCTGGCCCTCTCGCTCTGGACCGTCACTCCGAGGAAGGCCCGCAAAACGAGCATACGTGGACGGGCCTTCTCGGTGGCGGAGCCAACTCTCTGGAACAAGCTTCCGAGCGAGTTACGGCAGGCACCGTCACTGGCGTCGTTCAGGAAAAATCTAAAGACGTTACTCTTTTGCGACGCCTTTGGCACTGATTAGTTTTTTTCTTTTTCTTGGCCCGCTTGATTGCCTTTTATTCTGTGTTTTGGATTGGTGACGTTTTAGCTTTTTAATTGTTTTATCTCATCTGTTGAAAACTGCCCTGAGTCCCCTTTGGGGAAATAGGCGCGGTATATAAATGTGAAAATAAATAAATAAATAAATAAGACATGTATGAGTATACCACAGATTTTTTAATTGGGACACTTCTCAAAAATATGTTAAAAACAATAGCAGAGCTCCCAAGAGGAAATGGCAAGAATACAGCTCTGTCAGAATTACATAGAAGACATGAATACCCCATCCAAAAAGTCACCTCATGGATAACATTCGTGAATCCCTGTTTTCTGGCCCAGGGGTATGGTGAGACTTTTCTCTCTTCTGATCCTTGACCAATAATTCCTTCACATTGTTCCATCTGGAGTGTAAATAGTTGTCAGCTTCAGGACTGTCGAAGAAGACAAAGGAGAGGTAATCACTGTCATATCTCATCTACTTTCTAGATATCTAGTGTGGTGTAGTGGATAGAGTGGTGGGCTAGGATTCTGGAGACCAGGATTTGGATCACCAGTCAACCATGGAAATACATTGGAGGAATGGAACTCATAAAGCCACTCCATAAATATTCGACTTAGTGTGAAAGTCCTGTTAGGGTCACTATAAGTTGGTTCTGATTTGACAGTATGTAGTAATAACAACCTATCTTGCTAAAGTAATTTCCCCATACATTGGTGTCCCCCGAATCTACTGCTCCCCTCCTCTTTCCTTTGTATGTGTGCATGTGGGTTCAAGACCCTTCTTTCCTTTCCTCTGTGTGTCCTTGTAACACCTCCGGGCCTTTCCCTATACAATGGTGCCTCCTAAGATGAATTTAATTCATTCCACGGGTCAATACATTTTACAAAAAATTCATCTTAGGAGGCATGGTTTCCCTTAAGAATGCATTGGAAACCAATTATTCCATTCTGGAGAGAACATATTAATTGGTTTTCAATGCATTCCTATGGGAAGGCTGTCTAAAAACCCTCAATCAAGGGAAAGTGGAAGGCTGTTTCCCCTGCACCCAACAGACAGCTGATTTTGACAGCTCAGAGCTGTCAAAATCAGCTGTCTGGCTGGCTGCCTGAAGCAGCCTTTGGTTGCCAGTGAATGACGGGGGTTTATCCCCAACCCAGTAGAGGGGGGAAGCTTTTCCCCTTCTTTGCTGGGTTGGGGCAGGGGGAAGGCTTCCACCCACTTTTCTGGCTGCCCCAACCCAGAAGGTGGAGCAGGCAAGGTGTGACTCACCTGCTCATCCCCTTCCTGCACTGGGGCAGCCACCTCCTCTTCACCTAGGTCTCTGTACTGAGACTTGGGAGAAGAGGAGATGGTGGTGGCTTCTATCCTGCCTTTCCTTTCCCTGTAGCATCCAATCCATGGGTTCTACAGGGAAGGAAGAAGGCAGGATAGAAACTTCCACCATATCCACTTGGCCCGGGTCTCAGCACTGAGACTCAGGCAAAGAGGAGGTGGTGGCGGCTTCTATCCACAGAATGGATGCTACAGGGAAGGAAAGGCAGGGAGGCTTTTGAATTTCACGTGCCACAACCCCTTCGGAGTGTGGGTGCGTGAAATTCAAACGCCTGCCCTGTAAGATGATTTTTTTCTCAAGAAATTGGGTAGGCAAACCAACGTCTTGTGAAAAATGCCTATCCCCCAGAAATTTCATTCGTCTTATGAATACAGGGCATTCGTCTTGCACGGTACCACTGTATGAGTTATAGATCTTATTACAAATATTTGCAATATTTTAATTATTTTGTGTTCAATAAATTTCTCCCTACAACCTGCTCTGAGTGAGCATTATATAGTTAGCCCGGTCTGTATCAAGGTGCACTATTGCCATAATTCAAAGATCCCTTGCAGGTGTGTCTCCAAACATGTGTGTGTCCATGCATGAATTTGCTCTGGGAGCATACTTGGTAACAAAAGGCTCACAGATTCTTTCCTAATTAAATTAGGTGACTTTGCTGCAAAATGTCAATACTCTCTATGGTGCGATGTAGAATTATATACAGTATCAAATTCAAAGTCACATATGGGATGACAGGGATCGTGCAGACACAGTAGATTAGACCTTGATATTTTATATTGGAAATGTGAAGGGTGCTGAGTCTGCTACATGCTCCCTAGTATGCATCCGTAATTTGCTTCTTCTTTCACACCTGTCAGACATGTTCTTGTTGACTCCCCAAATTTCTATCATGTTTTATTCATGAGTAGCTTGAAGGCTGGGAAAGGGGGAGCATCTCCCTGCCATTGGATGGTAACAGCATCCCTCTCCTTGATTGATGAGCTGTTGTGTTTCCACTTACGTATCTTGAGGGATCTACCCATATACAGTATACCACTAATCTGAATCCACTCATAGCTTCGCCAAGGAAGCACAATGTAAATATTTTAATAGAGAGACAAACTATTGAGGCTGCAGATGTCTTAGAAGATATTTTACACCCTATAAAATTCTACTTCATCCAGACTGAATCACCTGGTATCTTTCATTCATGTGGGTCACTGTTACAGTTTATACATTTCATAATGCAAGTATGATTACCCTTCCATGTCATCCATTGAAAGCCAGCTGAAGCATCCTCAATGGAAGATGGAGCACTCACCATGAAAGTGGCTTTATGCAAGGACAATAATGTTTGACACCCACACATCACTAGGATAAGCCTGCCTGTCCACCCATTTTCAGGGGTCTTTATGCCATGCCAGTCAACCAGTATCCCTGAGGTTCAGTTGACTGAATCAATTTGTTGAAGATAACAGTTTGAAAGTCCTCCATTTGGCATTCATAACAATTGAATTGGCCCTCAGACAATTTAAAAAGTCTCTTGAAGAATTACTTTAATACCAGGGATTAACATTGTTAGGTCTGTGTTTATGTTTCTTTTGTAGTTTACTGCCTATTTCTGTTTTGCATTGCTTCGGGGGTTCATTAAAATCCTTGTACTCCTCTCCGTTCTTATAAAGGCTTTGTTTTGCTGTTGTTATCGTTGTTCTTGTTACAAATATTTTTTTCAATGTGCCAGTACTTGATACTTTGCTTGAATACTTGAATATGTTTACAGTATTTTTATTGAAAATTGGTGGGCAGGGAAAGATGCTCTGTGAAGATTATGTGAAGAATAGTGCTACCATCTTGTTCTGAACACCTGGGATATTCATGGGCAGATTTTTGTTGGGTGTATAAACAGTTGAAGGACAGTTGAAAGCAACCGACACAGGGCAACCACTTTGTTGCTCTAGTGTCAGATGCTCATCTTATTGTGTCTGGCAGAAAGAAGGTTAAATGAACTGACTGTGTGATATTGATTGTTGAATAGCTTTGTTCCCATCAGCCCACATGTTGAAGACCTGTATATTCTGCTAAGATGCCTTGCCTCCTTCTTACAGTTGTTTGGGAAGCATATTGTCAGGATACTTCCACTGGTGAATACTTTGAAGAGGACAAACAGATTGCGCTTTTAGATAGATTACAGTAATACATGTATGGCTACATTCTTGGTAACCAACAGTTCCTTTAATATGGCCAAGTCTTCTATCAAGTAAATTAAGATTATTAATTCTTTTAAAACAGTTTCAGTCTGTATAATGGAGAAGCAATAAAAAGAGTATATAACAGGTCCTGACTGCTGAAAGACTCTATGGGCACTGTTGGCTGTTCTTTTGTTTTCTTGGAGTGCATTGGAAGAAGCTGTTTCAATGGGTTCATATTGTGCTTCGCCTTTACTTTGGCTGCACTCCCATGACTTACAAAGGACCTCCTGTCTGCTCATCAGAAAATAGAAAGGCTCTGCCCTACAGAGCATCTGCTTTGGGGCTGAGCCAATCAATCCCAAACCAGAACAGCCAGCTTCCTTGGCCCCTATGAGCAGAAATTCAGGCAAAGAAGGCCAAAAACCTTTTCAGAGGAACAAAGCATTGTGATTTAATCCCTCTTGAGAGACTTCAATCAAGGGTTTAATACCTAAAGGCATTGCTCTTAAGACACTGAACCATTTAATTCACCAAGGCAGCGATTATTGATTACAAGACCAGACAGAGCCCAACTATAAGGAGCAACTCTGGATCTTGGTTAAAAACTGTTTGAAATCCCACTGTCGGAACTAAACATCTATTATGTGCTTCTCTGGTCAAAGGAGCTGTGTGATGCCTTATAGTTATTTATTTTGATATTCCTATTTCCAATGTCTTGCTAGAAACACAATGTCCTTTCCTGGACAAATTGGCCAAAATCCAGTTGTGTAGCATCATAAATTGAAGTTGGCTAAGAGGTTGTGAAATTCATGCTGAGGCAGAAATCATATCCAGTAAGGAGTTCTACAGGTGTAGTTGCGCTAGTTGCACAACCAGGAACACAGTGTGTCCTCCCTGATCATAATTCCCTGGAAATTTCTGGAAGCATAATCTCAAATTAAGTGCAATAGACTTTCAGCCATCAAGTTCAATCTGATGGGATGCTTTAGTGATCACATTTATTGTTGCAGTCTTAATATCTATCCCAGATCAATAAATGCAAAGCGAACTCATTCCTGGATTGATATGGACATAGTTTCCTCGCAACCTGGTCAAGGAAGGAGCAGTTTATATGAAAAATAGAAATTAAAATTTAGTAGCACTAAGAAAATACCTTATAGAGATACCTTATGGACCATTCTTAAGCAAACTTGTGACAGCAATCAAAGCATGTAACAAATAGTAAGTGTAAACAGCTTTTGACCAGCATGGGGGGTGGTATCCCAATCCACAAATCACCTCTCCTCTAGATATTTTCTTCTTGAGTTTATTAGGCTGAAAGGCAATATATTCTGTCAGTTCTTATCTTCTAGAATAATGGTTCTCAAACTTGGGTCCCCAAATGTTCTTGGATTACAGCCCCCAGAAATCTTGGCTAGCATAGCTAATGGTAAAAGCTTTGGGGAACTTTAGCCCAAGAATATCTGGGGACCCCAAGTTTGTGAACCTCTGTTCCAGAACCTGATGGTTTGAAGACACCCTCCTACCACCATCATTTTGTCATTAGGGATAATGCTAAGGGACTTCTTGTGATTTCAGTTCTTCCTCCTAATCCCTAGAAGCTACATACCTGGGGGTTGGGACCCTCTGGGGGTCAAACAACCATTTCACAGGCGTCACCATGAACCAGTGAAGAAAAAGGCACAAACAGCTTAGGTCTGGAGGAGGAGGAGGAAAGCAGGGAAAGAGTGAGTTACAGCCTGATAGGTTGGAGGGGATGTCAGTCAATGGCACCGGAGGCTGCGATTGGCTGAGGGTGCCTGTAGAGGGAAGTGTAGGGCAAGGAGTCACCACAACATGAGGAACTGTATTAAAGGGTTGCGGCATTAGGAAGGTTCAGAACCACTGTATTAAAATGAGCAGCACTATATCCAGAGGCCAGGTCATCTTGGAATAGTGAAGCTGCAAGATACCTAAAAGTACAGTCCCCTGCTTGATGAAGAAATACAAGTCAAAGGATATCTGCCAGGTGGTTGTCTAGATTTCACTTGAATGCCTCCAAGCAAGGCATGTCTTAAATGTATCCACCTCTTGAGGCAATTAGTTCCATTGTCATACAGCTGAAATCATTAGGAAGTTTTTCCTAAACAAAAGCTGGATTCGCTATCCAGCCAAAAGCTGGATTCTAGTAATCTGAGTCCATTGTTGTGTGTCCTGCATTCTGGGATGATCGAGAACAGATCTTTCCCCTCCTCTGTATGACAGCTCTTCAATTATTTGAAAATTGTATCATATCACCCCTTAGTCTTCTTTTTTGTAGGCTAAACATGCCCAGTTCTTTCACTCTTTCCTTGTAGGGCTTGATTTCCAGCCTCCTGATCATCCTTGTCGCCTTCCTCTGAACTTGTTCCAATTAGAGATGGGCACAAAGCACTAAAATAGCATTTTGTTTCATGTTTTGTTTTGTTCCATTTCATTCTGTTTTTGTTTCTTTTACATGATTTTTTTTAAAAATTGTTTCATTTTTCATTTCATTTTGTTTTTCATTTTTTAACATGTGTATTCTCTCTCTCTCTCTCTGTGTGTGTGTGTGTGTGTATGTGGCTTGTGCAATTTTTTGTGTGTGTAGTGTTTGTGCAACTTTCACCCCTCCCCCAAGCCCTGCGCACCATCTGATCAGAGCTCGGGTAGGAGGAAAAAAACTTTTTTAACGCCCCAACACCAATAAGTTGGTGCACGGGGGTTGGGGTTTTCCCCTCCCCCAAGACCCGCGTGCCAGCTGATCTGGGCAAGGGTGGAGAAAAAAACCTTTCACTCCCACCCTAGTGCCAATCAACAAGCATGCAGGGCTTGGGGTCCATTTAAAAAGCCCCAGGCTTTTAAAACTCCCCCTCCACCAAGCCCTGTATGCTAGCTGATCAGCGCTGGAGCAGAAAAAAGGTTTTAAAAGCCTGCGGTTTTCCCTATCGGGTGCGTCCAATCGGGTGGGAGAAACTGGGAGCTTTAAAAACTTTTTTTCCTGCCTGAGTGCTGATCAGCAGGCATTCAGGGCTTTGGTTGGGAGGAAAAGTGTAAAAGGCCTGCAATTTCCCAGCACCCAATCCATTTCCCATTCCTATGGGGGGGGAATGAAACGGAATGGAACGAAAATTTCCATTTTGTTTTGTTTCATTTTTCTTTGATGGGTCATTTCATTTTTCATTTAGTTAGGGAACAAAACAAAAAACAAAATAAAAAAATCATTTAATGTCCATCTCTAGTTCCAGTTTGTCAGCATCTTTCTTGAAGTGTGGTGTCCAGAACTGGACACAATACTGAAGGTAACCAGTGTGGAATAGAAGGGGACAATCACCTCACAGGATTTGGAAATTATGCTTGTTAATGCAGACTAAAATAGCATTTGCCTTTTTTGTGGCCACATCACACTGTTGGCTGATATTCAGGTTATGATCTACAAAATTTCTGAGATCTTTCTTGCATATATTATTGCTAAGTCAGGTATCCCTGTATCTGTGCAATTGGCTTCTTTTTTCCTTGGTACAGTAGTTTGCACTTATCCCTGTTAAATAAATTTCATTCTGTTGGTTTCAGCCCAGTGTTCGAGCCAATCAAAATCCTTTGGAATTTTATTTCTGTCTTCCAGGGTATTAGCTATTCCATGCAATTTGACAAGCATTTCCTGCACTCTCTTCTGCAAGTCATTAATAAAAACATTGAAGAGCACTGGACCCAGATCCCAGTCTTGGAGTATCCCACTTGTTTCCTGCTCACACTTAGAATATGAGCCATTAATTATCACCATCTAAATATGATTCTGTAGCCAACTGTGTATTCACCTTTAACTCGATCGATCTAGCCCACAACTAGTTAGCATGCTAATCAGGATATCATAGGGAACTTTCTCCAAAGCATTGCAGAAGGCTAGGTATATTACATCTACAGCATTCCCACTGTCTACCAGGGAGGTTACATGATCCAAAAATGAAATCAAGTTAATCTGGCAGAATTTGTTCTTGAGAAATCTTCTAGTTATTACTCCATTGTTTTCTAGATGTTTTCATAGTGACTATAATTTGTGTTGCAATGACGATGTAACACAGTGAGAGACCTTTGAGTGGAGTGCTTTCCCCCGCACATGCGTCTGAAGCCCTTTATTAGATACAGTTCAGGAGGGCATCACGAAGGGGTGGGGTGGGGTGATCATCAACAGAGGACTAACTCTGGTCAAGAGTCACATCATCCCCTGAGACTTCAGGCACCTCTCAGGGGCTTATCTGAGGGTGGCAGGCAGATGTTTGCCCTGCAGCTCATCAGCCTCCTGGCTGATCGGAGGTGGGGATATGGAGTTCAGCTGGGATTCCTTTTACATGGGCTTAGCTATGGAATCCATTTTCCCCAAGCCTGGGGCGTTCCCATGCAAGCAGAGGTGAAAGGCTTCGAAGGCACCTTACCTGTACAGGCATCCAGGGTCATGTCCTCCCCCCCCCAAGGGGGAGCATCACTACAAATCTGTTCCAGGATTATGTAGTTCCCGGGTTCCTCTTTTTTGCCCTTTTTGAGGATGACAACATTAGCCCTCCTCCAGTCATCTGGCACCCCACCCATTTCCTATGATTTCAGGAAAACAATGGATAGTGGTTCTGAGAGTTCTTCAGCCATTTCCTTCAGTCCTTGAGCTCATTAAATGTGGTAAGGTATTCTGTGAATATTAATTTATTTATCAATCTCCAATTGCAATCCTGTCCCTCCACTTGCACTTCACATTTGTTGGGGTGTGTGTCATAGTCTTTCTTTTGGGAAAAGACTGAGCTAAAACAGAAATTGACACCCTCTGCCTTTTCTTTGTCATCTATTACCATTTTTTCACCTCCATTGAGGAGCTATGCCACTATTTATTTTCATTGTCTTTTGCTTCCCACATAACTGATGAATTATTTTTATTGCTTTTAGTGTCTCTAGCTAATCTCAGCTCATTCTCTGCTTTTGCTCTCCAATACATACTATCTCTGCATTTCCTTGTTACTTGTTTGTACTCTTCCTGGGTGGCCTGGTCTTTTTTCCACTTCCTGTTCATGTCTCCTTTTTTTTTTGTTTGCTTGTTTTCAGGTCCTCCCTTAGCTTTTTATGATGTCACACTGGCCTTTTTTTTGCTGCTTCTCACCTTTTTTCTTATTGGAATTCATTCTAGTTCTGCTTTTAGAATTTACTTTTTATGAAACTCATACCCATCTTGGACTCATTTTCTAGTTAGGTTCGTCTGCCATGGGACCTTACTCATTTGTGTTCGGAGACTATTAAAAGTGGCTTTTTAAAAACCCAGCATAACTGAGTGGGTACACTCTGCTTTGGTTTCCCTTGAAACCAAGGTTTTTTCAAAAGTTTCATCTACTTCTTTTATTAAGTGGTCAACAGTAGATTCCAACTGCTATGTTCCTTTTGTTTTTTGCACAAACTAGATTGATCCAGATGCTCTCAGTGGGAGAGCCAATCTCCTCCTCCTCCTGTAGGTCTGGACAATACAAAAAGAAGTAGCTTTTCTTGTGTGGCAGCATCCCTGTGCAGCAGCATAATTAAAATGTGAACCACTCTGACAATGAATGAATGAATGAATGAATGAATGAATGAATGAATGAATGAATGAATGAATGAATTCAGACTTATAGTGAACCTTTTCAAGGTTTTCCAAGTAGAGAATACACAGAAGTGGTTTACCATTCCCTTCTTCTTTGGGCATATTCTGGGACTGTGCAGATTGCCCAAGGTCACACAGGCTGGCTCTATTCACAGGTGTCACAGTGGGGAACTGAACCACCAAACAAATATCTAAAATGCTAAACTATTCAGCTTATGGGACAGTGTATAAGCAGCACACTTTGCTTTTTGCTTTTACTCTCTTATATCCAAATCTGAAAATTAACTAATTCCACAAACTCTGCACAACACATCCTCTTGTAGATCCCTTAACCTTTCTTCTCTTCAACCAAAGGCCAGATGCTTTCATTAACCACCAAATTCTCTTTCCCTGTTACTTCATCATGATCCAAACACACAAACCAATCAGCATGCTGCCTCATGGTGCAGTGGTTAAACGCCTGTACTGCAGCTAAAACTGTGCTCATGACCTGGGGTTCAATCCCAGGTAGCAGGCTCATGGTTGACTCAGCCTTCCATCCTTCCGAGGTCAGTAAAATGAGTACCCAGAGACTACTTGAAGTGGTATGGGGCAGTATATATGCAGAACACTTTGCTTTCTATATTCAACAATATATCAGCCACACAAAAGTTATATTTACATTTATTACTTTCCTGGTTTACTCGCTTTTAAAATATCAAGTTTACTAAGATACAGGGCTAAATCCAATTATTAGTCCCAAATATAATAGATTTATTGAAAAACCTAGGACATATATAAGGACTGATCTACCTAAGTCCCATTGATCCTATTACTTGTACTAAGCTGAGTAGCATTATTGGGTTGTTGGGATGTGTTGAACTATTTATTTACCATTCAGCAATTGATTCAGTGGTGTACTTTAGTTGGGACTAACAGTTAGATTTCAGCTCTGATCTCTTTTGTGCTAACAAGTGACAGAGAAACAAAAGCATCTTAAATATATAGTGCAACCTGAAATGTCTTCTAGCCCATACCCTAAACCTACATTAAAGATCCCTATCACATAGTTTCTTCCCTCTGTACTTAAAAAACAGTTCTGAAGAATAATTCACTTTGCTCCTTCTGTCTGAGATTTATATTAAACTGCAACAAACAGTGATATTATGGAATAGTACCATCCACAAGAATTGCACTCTGCCATTCTGTGAAAACTCCAGGATGGACATTTCAGATACAGGAGTCACAGAGGTTAGTGCAGAAAATGAATTAAAACATTTTATAGTGCACTGATGTGTCAGTGGAGCTGTAAAAATAAAATATCACTTTTCTCAAGTTTCTTTAAAAATCTGTGTGGTTGAAAAAAAAACACCCAAGCTGGCATGATTGTTGGTTTTGAGTCAAATGGAGCAGCAGTGTTTATGGGAGAATGCCTCGTTTCATTGTGTTTTCATTTGCAAATTCTCTCAAAAACATTGTCACTAATACAATCATATTATTTGAGATAGACAGTGAAAAATATTTTTAGCCGCAGAACATTCCATAAATTTACTGCAGGAACACGGGAATCATGTGGGACCCATCACTGGAAGCACTAGCCAGCATGAGGAAAAATTATGGGGACTGTTACTGATATAAAGAAGGGTTTGTGCAGGGGAGCTCCCTGCAGGGTTACTAACATGCAGGGGCAACCTTCATATATACCCTTCTTTGTATTAGTAACAATCCACATAATTTTTCCTGATGCTGTCTAGTGCTTCCAGTGATGAGTCCCATATGATTCCCATGGTCCTGCAGTATATATATGTATTCCAAGTGCATGTGTTCCAGTAAGATTGCCCACTTTTGTGCCATTTACCGGCACATTCTTGAATCTGAGTTGTGTTATTATGGTGATTTGTCATTCAAGTTGCTGTTGCCCATAAGTGAGACAGCTAAATTGATGATGATGGTTTTGCTGAGAAAATAACACGGCAGTCTTATTAATATGCCCCTTTCCTTTTCTCACCTCTACCTTCCACACAGCTGCAGAAATGTGTCTTTCCTCAGTACCCTGCTTATCTTCTTATCCTCTTCACTACAGCTTTGGTCATCTCTGGTTTCTGTAATTTCCCTCTTCTTCTTTAGGAACTCTCCTCCTCTTTAGGTGCTGCCCTGACTTGACAATTGTTTTCTTACTTGACAATTGTTTTGTGTGATAACCCCCACCCCCAAACCAACCTCCACCTCCACCCTGCTCCACTGATACTCCTTGCATAGAACTAAATGCTTCTAAACAGGAAAGTCCACTTCAGATCACAAGTGCTAAATTCCAACCTGCCCCCTCCAAAAACCCAATATAAAATATGTCAATTTGGGAGAGAGATAAAGTTACCTGAACCTAGTAAAGGGTGGTATAAAGCAAGATCAGGTGAACAACAACTGGATGCCAAGGGAATGTCAAGATCAACACTTAAAAATGGGGTACAAATGCTTTACCTGAAAGAGGACTTATTGAAATCCAGAGTCTTGTATTATATGCTGTGTGTCCAATAAAGGAGTTTTAAACATCAAAAGACACATACATCTATTTTTCTCCCCCTTGTGTTTTTAAGAATTCTGACACCCTACATTTCTTCACTTTACCTTTCTATTTCTTCACAGAAAGTCCATGCACATGGGTTTACAAATAGCACTCGTAGCACTTAGATCAAAAGGTAAAAAAACAATATATGTGTGGCATCTCCAAGAGTGCGCAGGATGTAATCACAGGCAGGAGATTGAGCAACACTTTGGCAGGGTTCCCTCGTTGGGAGTCTGGGGTTATGGAATGTGTTGGCCATGCAGCCAAAACTAGCCAGTGCCCACATTTAAAATACTTACAACCTGTCACTTTTCTTTTTCAATGACACATGATGAGGTTCATGTGAAAAATCACAAATGACACTGAAATATGCACTCTGTAACTTGGCACTGCATGGGAAAAGAAGCATTTTAGGCAGTTGGATCTCAATTTGGCTCCTGTTGCCATTATAGTGCAATCTACACGCAGGTAAAAATTGCTCATATGGAGAAATCTCAATGTAAATAAACCCAATTGCCTTTTCCTCTTGGGCCCCTCTGGGCAACGGAAGTGCAGAAAGTGTTTATGTTTGCTCTTTAACCAACCAGCAGCTGCTGTTCTCTCCTAATTTAACTTCTAAATAAGTTAGGTGAGGGTAAGGAATGGCATGCCTTTTTGAAGAAAAGGAAGCAGTGAAATGCCTTCCTTGAGTCTATTATCTCTCCTCCCCCTTTTTTTTCAAAGTTAACACTGAAGGCTAATTTGTAGCACAGAGTATAAAACTGAATGGCACAAGTTAAGAGGTAGAGCTAATTAACAGGCTTCAAGATCTTTTCCCTTCTCATCTCAGTGGGCTCATATGGCATTTCATTTTTGTTCCATTGCCTTGACTGAGATGCACCTCATGCTTATATGTTTTTCTCTTCTGACAAAGTGAAAGAGTGTTTCATCTTTGCTATCAAATATAAAGCAAAAAGCTAAGCGTGCTGCATATATACTTCCCCATAGCACCTAAAGCACTCTGGGAGGTTTGCAAGTAATTAGGCAGGTTACATATTGCCCCCCCTCAACCCCAACCCCCAGCAAACTGGGTACTCATTTTACCAATCTCAGATGGATGGAAGGCTGAGTGAACCTTGAGCCTGCTACCGGGAACTGGACCCCAGGTTGTGAGCACAGTTATAGCAGCAGTGCAGCAGTTTAACCCCTGTGCCATGGATCTCTTGCCCAGTTGTACATGCTTCCTAGTTGAGCTGATTTACATGTAGGAATAAAAGACAGTAATTGAAAGCTTGTCTCTTCCCCCACACACATTTGCTATTTAAAACCCATTTCATCATCCAATAAAAGATAAGGCCCTGTACCATTTTAATTTTTAAAAGTTATTGGTCTACAAGCTTCAATAACTAATTGTTTGACATCACTTCTGACAATGTCAATGTTCCCTAAAAATGTTATCTCTAGATCCTATCCTAAGTTGTGGGAGGGAACCAGAACAGGAATACTGTATGTCAGAGGGAGCAGCTTAGCTTTAAATGTAATATTTGACTCATATCTGAGTTTGAAAGTGAATCACACAATCATACATCTCCAGCCAATATTTCATTTTCCCAGAGTACATATAAGCTATAATCAGGGTTGTTAAAAACCTGCATCATTAAAGCTAATAAATCTCTTGTCACCTTACTGTTGATGCACAATTTTTCACCGAGAACAGCCCATTTTCTCAACCAATCCCAGGAGAATTGAGGCCTCATATATTAACCATATATTAGTTTTTCAATTTTAATGAAAACCTGTGATTGAAATCAGTATCTTTTAGTATGTGGTTTAAAAGGGGGTGGCATTATTCATTACCTATTCTAGCTTTGCTGGCAAGCTCTACACTGACTTGGGAGTAAAGCCATCAAAGTCATTTCACCTTGCTTCCGAAGATGTATGTGTTGTTGTTCAGTTGTTCAGTCGTGTCCGACTCTTCGTGACCCCATGGACCAGAGCTCGCCAGGCCTTCCTATCCTCCACTGCCTCCCGGAGTTTTGTCAAATTCATTTTGGTTGCATCGATGACACTGTCCAACCATCTCATTCTCTGTCGTCCTCTTTTCCTTTTGCCTTCGATTTTTCCCAGCATCAGGGACTTTTCCAGGGAGTCCTCTCTTCTCATGAGGTGGCCAAAGTACTGGAGCCTCAGCTTCAAAATCTGTCCTTCCAGTGAACATTCGGGGTTGATTTCTTTCAGAATGGATAGGTTTGATCTCTTTGCAGTCCAGGGGACTCTCAAGACTCTCCTCCAGCACCACAGCTCAAAAGCATCAATTCTGCGGCGATCAGCCTTCTTTATAGTCCAGCTCTCACTTCCATACATCACTACTGGAAAAACCATAGCTTTAACCATCCTGACCTTAGTTGGCAAAGTGATGTCTCTGCTCTTTAAAAAAAGATAGCACTTTAGGATGCTATCTAGATTTGCCATTGCTTTCCTCCCAAGAAGCAGACGTCTTTTTATTTCGTTGCTGCAGTCGCCATCTGCAGTGATCAAGGAGCCCAAGAAAATAAACTCTGTCGTTGCCTCCATTTCTTCCCTTTCTATTTGCCAGGAGGTGATGGGACCGGTGGCCACGATCTTAGTTTTTTTGATGTTGAGCTTCAGCCCATTTTTTCACTCTCCTCTTTCACCCTCATTAAGAGGTTCTTTAATTCTTCCTCACTCTCTGCTATTAGAGTAGTATCATCTGTGTATCTGAGGTTGTTGATATTTCTTCCGGCAATCTTAATTCCGGCTTGTGATTCATCCAGACCGGCCTTTCTCATGATGTACTCTGCATATAAGTTAAATAGGCAAGGTGACAGTATACAGCCTTGTCGTACTCCTTTCCCAATTCTAAACCAGTCAGTTTTTCCATATCCAGTTCTGACGGTTGCTGCTTGTCCCATATATAGATTTCTTAGGAGACAGATAAGGTGGTCAGGCACTCCCATTCCTTTAAGGACTTGCCATAGTTTGTTGTGGTCTACACAGTCGAAGGCTTTGGCATAGTCAATGAAGCAGAAGTAGATGTTTTTCTGGAATTCTCTGGCTTTCTCCATAATCCAGTGCATGTTGGCAATTTGATCTCTAGTTCCTCTGCACCTTCGAAATCCAGCTTGTACTTCTGGAAGTTCTCTTTCCACATACTGCTGAAGCCTGCCTTGTAGAATTTTGAGCATAACCTTGCTAGCATGTGAAATGGGTGCAATTGTGCGATAGTTGGAGCATTCTTTGGCATTTCCTTTCTTTGGGATTGGGATGTAGACCGATCTTTTCCAGTCCTCTGGCCACTGCTGGGTTTTCCAAATTTGCTGGCATATCGCATGCAGCACCTTTACAGCATCCTCTTTTAAGATTTTAAAGAGTTCAATTGGAATGCCGTCACCTCCACTGGCCTTGTTGTTTGCAATGCTTTCTAAGGCCCACTTGACTTCACTTTCCAGGATGTCTGGCTCCAGGTCAGCAATTACGCTATCTTGGTTATCAGGGACATCCAGATCTTTCCGATATAATTCTTCTGTATATTCTTGCCATCTCTTCTTGATCTCTTCTCCTTCAGTTAGGTCCCTACCATATTTGTCCTTTATCATATCCATCTTTGCACGAAATACCCCTTTAATATCTCCAATTTTCTTGAACAGATCTCTGGTTTTTCCTTTTCTGTTGTTTTTCTCTATTTCTTTGCTCTGTTCATTCAAGAAGGCCGCCCTGTCTCTCCTTGCTATTCTTTGAAAGTCTGCATTCAAAGAAGATGTATGTACAGGATTGTATTATAATCAATTTGCAGTTCTTTTTCCACTTTTGGTTTGCTATTAAAAGTATATTCATAATGTTTTAAGCCTTTGCTTTTTCCCTTCAAAAGAAGAATTTATAACTTTTCCTTCTGACATTTTACTTTTCCAATCTATCATAACAATACTTTTACTTTTCCAAACTATTATAACAATTTATACAGTTTTCTGTATAAATGCAGGATGAGGTATGTTTCTAGTATATTCCTCTGTATGTATGTTCCTGATTTAGATCTTTTAAATTCATTTTTCTTTTAATTTCATTGTTCTGTATAGGACAATGACAATAAAGTTCTATCTATCTATCTATCTATCTATCTATCTATCTATCTATCTATCTATCTATCTATCTATCTATCTATCTATCTATCTATCTATCTATCTATCTATCTATCTATAATTAGTGGTAATTAGTATATTTTTTTGTCCAAAAAGTGGGGCATAAAATGAACAAATTACCAGCTTCTCTGTAGAAGCCAGCCTTTATAACCACATGAATAAATGTAGACCAAGCAAGAGTTCCATCTTGAATCCCAGGGGCCTTCCTGAAGGCAGTAGATCAGGTACCCATCACTTAAATGGAATGTTTCAAATCTATTCTATAAGAAACCCATTAACCAAAGTAAGCACTAGGCTGTTTTTTTTAAATCAATAAAATTTTATTGTCTGAGTTATAAATATTCTCCATTTGTTCCCTATTTACAATTGCAAAATATTTTAAGATAGTCTACCATCACCTCTCATACAGTTTCTCTCTATAAATGCTGTGAAAATGTCATTGTGAAATAAAAATCTCGATTCTCAGCCCACAAAGCTGACATCCACACACTCGCACAAAGAAGTTTAAAAGAGGAAGGGGAAAAAATAACAATAACAGTACAGCAGGCGACATTGCAAACTTTTGCTACACAGTAGCAAGAGGACTGAGTAAAAGACCCCTCCCTCCCCAAGTTTATGGTGGCAAGCTTTTCAGAATGTTTGTGATTGACCAATGTTGGCCAGAGCATTTCTGCAGAACTAGCTGAAATCCAAACTCATTCTCGCTGTTCTCCTGCAGTTCCAGGCAACGTTTGGATTTTCTGTTCTGGATCGGTCCTCCCTTTAAATTAAAAAGAGAAAAAAAAACATATTTGGTCAAAAGTCACTCATCTGCACTTCACCCTACAATCAGACTCTACAGTCACTGAAACATTTGTCCAATTACCACAAGACAGATGTTTGTCAAGAGAATGACATAATTTTCTGACAATACACAATACAATATAGATGCATATTACATCCATTAATACTGTAGAATGTCACGATTTCATTCTCTTTCATTAAAATATTATTATTATTAATTAGAAGGCTAAAGCCTTATAAAACAAAATATACCCTTTCCCCTTCTCTACTTCTATTAAAGCTTTTATTGAACAATATATTATTATTTTATTTTTTTCTAACATTGATTTCCAGATCTATTCTGTGACATCTCTTTGTTAATAAACATTATAGGTAAGATATAACATAAGCAACATTTTAAAACACACTTCCATCCCCCCCTCCCCCGTTCTCTTGGTTTTTACATTACATCTGTGTTCTGTTATTTCTGCCTATTATTTACTGAGTCTTGCAAAAACAACTGAAAACCAAGTCAGCTACTTCTGCCTTGTTATATTATCAGTGGCTTTTGGAATAAAACAAGTGAGGTGTTTTGGTTTTGTAATATAAACTGTCTTCAAAGTGCACTTTTCAAGTGTACTTTAACTTTTAATGCACCTTTGTAGGCTCTTTTAAGGAGCAGTTTTTAACTTTTTCGGCAACACCTCTGCACCCCAGTAAAGATAAATTATTAATAGACCTCAGCACACTAACTTCACTATAAAAAGGAAAAGGTTCCCCCCGCACACACACATGTATGCTAGTTATGTCCAACTCTAGGAGGTGATCATCTCTGTTTTCAAGCCAAAGAGCTAGTGTAGTGCAGGTCCGTGGCCACATGGCCAGCATGGCTGAATGCATTTCTGCACACAGAACACTGTTTACCTTCCTGTTTTTACCTGTTTATCTACTTTCATTTACATGCTTTCAAACTGCTAGATTGGCAGTTGCTGGGGTTGGCAGCGGGAGCTCACTTCACTGCGTGGCACCTAGGATTTGAACTGCCGAGCTGTCAACTTTGCAGTAGAACATTTCAGTGCTCTAGCCTCCTGAGCCACCACCTCATTCAATCAGATTTCTAAGTAAGCTAAATTTTTGGCTCTGCTCACACCCAGAAACCAGTGCAAACTTGAGACAATTCACCAATGCCAGGGACAAGGATTTACAGCTTTTTCGAAGACCCTTAAGACTGAAATTAGCAATCAGTAGATTTGGCTAACATGATTCTAAAAAGTGAAGCACATTTCCCTATAAAATTCCATTAAGAATGACGGAAATTACTTCTGTGTGAATTACTGTCCTTTTCCAGATTTCTTTTTTTTATTATTTTTATTTTGTTTTCTTATATACAAGGGGGGCATAAGGGGTGGTTGAGTGGAAGCAATTGGGTTAAATACAAGTTAATACATAGGTTGAAGCTTACCATCCTCTCTTTGTCTAACCCACCATTACAGTAATTCATCAGGTTGTCCTTAGTGATCACAACAAAAAATTAACAGCAGATCATATTTCGGATCTTTTAAGTATATCCTAAAAATCAAAACCACAAACCAACAGATTATCATTTCCTTTTTTTAGCACAAAATCTAATAGAGGTTTCCAGACACTCTTAAACTTGTTCAATGATCCATCTTCAATTAAAGCTGTCAGTTTTGCCATTTCTGCCAGTTCCAATACCTTAATTAACCAGTCTTCTACTGAGGGTAATTTATCCGTTTTCCAATATTGTGCATAGAGAAGCCTGGCAGCTGTCGTAAGATATCTAATAAGGATCACTATGTTCTTTTCTACCCGATTGTCTATCAAGCCTAGTAAAAACAGCTCTGGTATAAAGTGGAGATTGGAATTAAGTATCTCATGCATTACAGAATAAATTTGTTTCCAAAATTTAACTGCCAGTCCACATTTCCACCACATGTGGTAAAAGGTACCTTCCTTCTCTTGGCATTTCCAACACCTATTGGAGATCCCCTTATACATCTTAGACAATTTGTCTGGCGTTAAATACCACCTATACATCATTTTGTAAAAATTTTCTTTCAAATTGTAACTCCTTGTGAATTTCAGTCCATACTTCCACATTCCCTCCCACTGTTCTATTTGAATATTATGCCCAAAATTTTTGGCCCATTTGATCATACACTCTTTAACCTGTTCATCTTCAGTGTCAAATTTCAATAACATTTTATATATTCTTGAGATCAAATGGTCCTTATTGGCACAGAGTTCCATCTCAAAAATAGATTTTCCCTGTTCAAATTCAAATACTTGTTTATCTATTTTGAATCTTTCTGATAATTGCAAGTATGAAAACCATTGACAGACAAAACCTTCCTGGCTCAATTCCTCTCTGGATTTCATCTTATATTCCCTTGGCTCCGTTTTAAAATATCTTTGTATGTTAACCAACTATCTCTCTGCGATGTTTCTGACTTAAACAAAGCCTCCTGAGGTGATACCCAGAGCGGCATTTTGGATGCCAATCTTGGTTTGTAAGTATTCCAGATTCTTAAAATGGATTGCCGAATATAATGGTTGTTGAATTCTGCATTTGCTTTGGCTTTGTTATACCAAAGATACCCGTGCCAACCAAATCTCAAATCATGTCCTTCTAGGTTTAACAATCTTTTATTCCCCAACATTATCCAGTCTTTGAGCCAAATTAAACAACTAGCAGCATAATACGTTTTTAAATTTGGAAGTCCCAATCCTCCTCTCTCTTTAGCATCTATCAAACATTTATGTTTTATCCGAGGTCTCTTCCTTTGCCATATAAAGTTTACTATGTCTTTTTGCCAGTGTTTAAAAGGAGTTTCTGACTTCAATATTGGGATTGTCTGGAATAAAAAAAGCATTCTTGGAAGGATATTCATCTTTATTGCGGAGATTGTTCCTAGTAAGGAAAGTTGAAGATTTTCCCACTTTTCTAAGTCTTTTTTAATTTCATTCCAGGCCTTTAAATAATTATTTTCAAAAAGCATAGAGTTTTTATTGGTTAGAGTGATCCCTAAATATTTCACTTTTTTCTCTATTTTAAATCCTGTTTTCTCAATGAGCTGTGATTGAATTTCTGCATGTATATTCTTTACTATCATTTTAGTTTTTCCCCTGTTTATTTTGAAACCTGCTAAGGACCCAAATTCTTTTATTTTAGACATTAACACTTCTATACCTTTTAAAGGGTCTTCCAAAGTCAAGACTAGATCATCTGCGAATGCTCTTAATTTATATCTTTCTTTCTTAATTCTTACTCCTCCTATTTGTTCGTCTTTTCTTATATCTCTATTTAGTACTTCCAGTATTAAGATGAATAACAGAGGTGACAACGGGCAGCCTTGCCTTACCCCCTTTTGGATATTGCAGGGTTTGGTCAAATTATCGTTGACTATAATGTAAGCCTTTTGGGAATTATGTATTGAAGTCACCCATTTTATAAAGTTATCTCCAAACCTCATTTCTTGTAATGTCTTTGTCATAAAGGACCAGTTCAAATTATCAAAAGCCTTCTCTGCGTCTAAGAAGATCATGGCCATCTGTTTTTCATTATGTTTCTCAAAATACTCAATGATGTTCAGCACATTTCTAACATTATCTTTTAATTGCCTTTTAGGTAGGAAGCCACATTGATCTTCGTGGATAAGATCTTTAAGAACCAATTTCAATCTTTGAGCCAAGATATTTGCAAATATTTTATAATCATTATTTAATAGCGAGATTGGCCTATAATTTTCAATTAGATTAGGGTTCTTATCCTCTTTTGGAATTAATGTTATATTTGCCTCCTTCCAGGATTCTGGTAATTTTCCTTCTTTTAAGATCGAATTCATTGTTGTTTGCAGTGGTATTAGCAATTCTGTTTCAAACAATTTATAGAAGATAATAGGCAAACCATCAGGGCCAGGGCTTTACCTGTTTTAGCCATCTTAATTGCTTCTACAACTTCTCTTACTGTGATTGGTCCATTGAATGTGGACCTTTGCTCTTCAGTAAGCATGGGTAGCTCTTGTCTCCTGATATAATCATCTATCGCCCTAGGGGGCATCCAATTTCTTATAGAGATGAGAATAGTAGCTATGTATTACATTTTGGATTCCTCTTTTATCGGTAATCATTCGATCTTGTGCCTGTAATTGGGAAATCCATCTCTTTTCCCTCTCTTTTCTCAGTTTGTGGGCCAGCCATCTACCTGGTTTATTTGCGTGTTCAAAGTACCTCTGTTTCGCATATTTAAGCTTCTTAACCATTTCTGAAACTGTCAGCATTGAAAGCTGTTGTTGTAGTATTTTTAATTCATGTAATATTTTTTTATCAGCACCTGAATTCTTTAGTTCCTCCTCTTTACTTCTGATTTTGCACTCTAACTGATAAGTCTTTTCTAGTCTCTTTTTTTTCAATATTGACCCCGCCCTGATGAATTCTCCCCTTATAAATGCCTTTCCTGCATCCCAAACAACTCTTGTATCTGTATCTTTACCCAAGTTTAAATTAAAAAACTCTCTTATTTTATTTTTACATTCCTTGAGAGTACTTTCATCTTGTAAAAGCCCCTCGTTTAATCTCCATCTGAACATATGTGTTTTTCCTTTTACATTAACTGATATTGGGTTATGGTCAGAGAAGGATCTTGGCAGTATCTCTGCCTTCACCACTTTAGTAACCAGATCTCCTGTTACCCAAAACATATCTAATCTGGAGAAGGATTTATGTCTTTCTGAGAAAAATGTGTATTCTCTGGAATTCCCATTTTTTTGTCTCCAAATATCAACCAGTCCTAGTTCCTCAATTAAATCAAAACATGCATTTGGTAATTTCCCTTGTGTGTCTTTAACCCCTTTATCTGACTGCCTGTCTAATGTGGGGTTCACTACACCATTCCAATCACCCACTAAAAGCAAACTAGAATAAGAAAAATCCAATAATGTATCCAACAAGTACTTAAAGAAGCACGCTTTCCCTTCATTTGGTACATATAACCCCAGTACGAGTGTTTTAACTCCATTGAATTCTACCTCTACCCCCACAAATCTCCCTTGTTCATCTGAGATTATTAATTTTGGATTTAATTTGTCTTTAATGTACAACACAACACCATTTCTTTTTTTATCACTTGCCGAAATAAACTCTTGACCCAGTGCCTTTTGGGTTAGGAATTTCCTATCCTTATTCGTAATGTGCGTCTCCTGTAAGGTGATGATATCCCAATTTTGTTTTCTCAGATAGTGGAAAATGTGACGTCTCTTCGATGCTGAGTTACATCCATTAATATTCCACGACAAACATTTGAAATGCATTATATTTCAGTGGTTGATAAGTCCAGACTGGAACCTCCCTTCAGTGGCTCTTGCTTTTGTAGGTCCACTTTTTCCAAAAATTTCTGAGCATCCTCAACTGTGTTTATTCTGTAGTTCCTCCTTTGGTAATTCAAGTTAAGTCCATACAAGTTCTCCCACTTGAAAGATATGTTATTTTCTTTCAGTTTTTGAACAAGGAAGGTAAAATCCTTTCTCCTCTGAAGTATTCTATGTGGGATTTCTTTTAACACAATCACATCCTTATTATCAATCTTAAACTTATTCTTGGAATGCAGCTGTAAAATTCTGTCCCTTGTGTTTTTCTTCACAAAGAAAATTAGTATATCCCTTGGTGCTTTATTCTGAGTAGCAAATCTGGAGTTGACTCTGAAGACTTTGTCAATTTCACTATCTAAGAGTTGTCTATCTTCTTGCAAAAATTTTGAAAGTTCAATCACCATTCTCTCTCGGATATGTTCATTTGAAGTCTCTTGAATTGACCTAAACCTCAGAATGTGTTCTTTAGCTTTTAATTCCAAAAAATCAAGTTGGTCGGCCTGACTCATCAGTTGCTTATCCAAATCACCCACTTTGATTCCCAAAGCTTCTGTCTTAGCTTTCACACTAGAAGACTGGTCCCTAAGTTGATTAAAAGACAATCGGAGGTTTTTATGTCCCCAGTTATCTCATTCGCAAAATTGCTCAGTTGGTCTTGTAAACTCTGAAATCTGGCCTCCATCCTCTTCTCAAAATTATTCAAAAGCACTTCCATATCCACTTGTACCACCTGAGCAGGTGATTTAGGTGGGTCCGGTGCTTTCCCCCGGGCTCGTGAAGCCATTGTTGAGAAGAAGTTGAATTTAGAAGAAAAGGAAAGGACCACTAAATGTCACTAGAATGTCTCTAGGAGCTCGATTTAACTTTAAGTTGGAGACCTCTAAAGTTGCCCTAAGAGCTAATGCAATCTTCAAGAAGCCACCTTAAGAGTTGAAGTGCTACACCACCTTAAAAATTGACACGCTACACCAGTGTGTTTCTTATCTTCTCTCCAAGCCGGAGGTTGCTAAACAGTCCCGGGAACTTAGAGAACACTTGGAGAATGCTAGCTTACCGGTGGGGTTTTTTATTCTCTTGCTTCAGATTCGTCTATTTAGAAACAGTTCTTTTTTCTTTTGTTTCTTTTGCTCCAGCTTTTCGTTCCCGTAGCTTCCACTCGGCAGCTGCTGAAGGAATCCCTGAGGGGGGATGGGCCGGTTGCACCCAGCCACGCTGCTCAACCCTGGCTGCTTTCTGAGGTCACCGCCCCCGAAATTTGCTCAGAGGAGCCAGCGTAAAGAGGCTGTTTAGGCAGTCCCACGCACCTCTCTTTTTCCAGAGGGTTTACAGCCCAGAAAAGGCTGTTTCCCTCCCTCAAGGACTGACCCGAAGTACTCAGATCAGCTTGCACAGCGCCATCTTAACCGGAAGTCTTTTCCAGATTTCTTCAAGGAGAACAGTCATTGCTTCTTTGTCCCTTTTGAGCAGCCTAATATCTTTCCTAGTCTATATGATCCCTACACAATTCTGTTTTTAGATTATTGCTTAGTATAGAGTGGATTGTCCTGACAAGGCTCAGCAATATCTTTTCTTCTTCTGTTGCTGCCTTCCTTAATCTCCAGTATGATGAGAAATTTTGATGACCTTTTCTGTTCTTGTGAAGCCAGGAGCCAGAATACAAACTGAAGATTTATTCTGGTGCAAATCCAGCAATGCAAATTTCAACAGCCAATTTCCACTAGTCTGAAAATTAGTGCTTGTATTCTTTTTTTGTGTGCAGCATCACATGACTGGTGTGCAGCAAGGGATTTATGCCAGGGAACTTAATCTGACAGGCATAAGGAATACGATTCTGGGCCTTCTGCAATAATGTTCTATCATTTTTCAACTTTTAAGAAATGCCCTGTTTTCTTTTGCTGCTTGTTAACACAACTTCAGCAACTTTTCAAATGAAAAATATATCATAATGAAAGTGATGTTACAGTGCTAAAGAATGCTTTGTCTAGAACAACTTTCTACAATTCGGTGTCCCATATATGCATTTTTACTATCGCTCATATAATCTCTCTGCCAGGGTAGCCACCAGTATAGTTGGAGAACATCAGGTGGGAAGAGTTGGAGCTGGATAATTCCTTTTACCTGGAATACAGAGTAGTGGTGCCGTCTCTCTTTATCTCCCTCCCTCCCTCCCACCTTTCTCCCTGAAAGAACCCAAGGCAACATCATGTCTGCCACGGGTGCTTTTCGGATCACAGTATGGGAACTAACCAGTGCTAATCTGGAAGATTTCAGAATCAAATGATATAATACAGGTAATACTTTTGAACAAACTGAAAGCAAGCCAGCAGGCAAATGACAAGATACTTACGTGAGTAGCTTTGTGCCTGAACAATCAGATTTTCAAACAAAGCCTACGTTTACCTCAAAATGGTCAAACACAAAACAAGTGAATTTGAAAACCGCAAAGACTATGCAGTCCGGATAATTCAGTGAGCTGGCTGCCTGGTTCCTCTCCCCTTTGGACCTCCAGAAGAAGAATGAACCCTATGTATAGCCTTGGTCAAGCTACACTATCCTCAAGCACCACCAGAAAAAGGGAATAGCAAAACAATTTTCTAAATGTTTTGTGATGTTGTGTTATGATTAATTCCCCCCACACACACTTTTACACATGTTACAGTATTTGGTTTTGTGTTGTTTGGTATTGTAAAAAGGTAAAAGGTAAAGGTTCCCCCTGCACATGCGTGCTAGCCATGCCTGACTCTAGGGCCGAAGAGCCAGTGTTGTGCAAGCCCATGGCCATGTGGCCGGCATGGCTACAAGGAAACACTGATTTACCTTCCCATTTTTTTTACGGCGATATCTATTTATCTACTTGCATGCTTTCGAACTGTAGCTTGGCAGGAGCTGGGCAGACTTTACCCAACATCATTTAATCATTTAATTCTTATGATACTCAGACATTTTTTCAGCCCTTAAAGAATTCCTTTTTCTAACAATGTGTGTTTTTTAACTGTCTGGCCTGCAGTGTGAGCACAGATGGCACTTTGAACTGTGCTCAAATCAGTGTGGAGATTGGGTAGCGACTGCACAAAGTCATCATTGGTCACAATCCTACTTGCTAGTTACAATATAAGTACAATGGCAGAAACTGTAACAACAAATTGCCATGAGTTAATGAGTTGCTACTTGAGTTTGATTATGGATACAAGGTGACTGGTTAACTAGTGGCAATGTATTTATGTGATTCACACCACTGCATTACCAATAAAATTCTGGCCACTGTACTATGCTACAGTATGCTACACTACATCTACTATGTCCCAGGTAGACTACTGTAACGTGCTGTATGTGGGGCTACCAACAAAATGTCTCAGGAAACTTCAATGGGTCTAAAATGCAGCAGCCAGATTGCTGACTGGGGCTGGTTACAGAGACCACATTACACCCCTATTAAAGCTGCTGCACTGGCTGCCAATCAGCTATTGGGCACAATTCAAGGTGCTGACCTTGACCTACAAGCACTGTATGGCCTGGGTCCTAGCAACCTCAGAGAATGAATCTCACGGTATGAACCGGCTCGGGTGTTAAGGTCATCTGGCTGCTGCATTTTAGACCCATTGAAGTTTCCTGAGACATTTTGTTGGTAGCCCCACATACAGCACATTACAGTAGTCTACCTGGGACATAGTAGATGTAGTGTAGCATACTGTAGCCTAGTACAGCGGCTAGAATTTTATTTGTTAGTTACTCCAATAAATACAATGGTGTGAATCACATAAATACATTGCCACTAGTAAAGGGGTAACAAAAGGGTAAAGGGGTTAAAAAAACACGGTTAGGTTGTTTGTTTGTTTGTGTGTGTGTGTGTGAGACAGACAGAGAATGCTAGAAAGCATGGGAAGAGAGAGAATGATATAAATGGAAATATGTGTGAGTGTGTGTGTCTACATTAGTCTTTGACTATGAATAGAGAGGTGAAGTGAAGAACTAGAAAAAAATGAGGAGGGTGATGAGAGAATTAATAGGATGATGAACAATAGTCACTCTTTCATTGGGTTTTTTAGTAGAGGAAATGATGAGAAGCAGTGAGGGTGGGGATGACCTTGAGACAATGTGGTTTCATCTACCATTGGGATATGACCCCCAAAGGAGTGCAGTGCTCAGTTTAAAAAAAGAGATTGCTCATTCATGGAATAAATGAATGAAAAGTCTCATTCAATTTCATTTACCATACCACTAATGCAGAATTAGTGTTTGTTTTTGTTCTCCTTGAATGTTAGCTAGCACCTGCTTTCAAGGTCAGTTTCTCTGTTTATGAGCAGACTGAATGAAAGGTGGTGAATGACTTGTATAACAAAGGAAGAGACTAAGGTACTTAATGGGGAAAGGAACTATTAATCTTATCCTGACATTGTTGTCTATATGTAATACTCTGCTATGATTTGTGACTCTGATAAATTAATTCTATTAATTTTAATCCCAGTTTCTTCCTTGATAGAGGAGGGGGGAAAAGAGAGGTATACATTTTTCCTCCTCTCGTTTTCTTCAACAAAAGTCAGATACTCAAGGTTGAGTCTGAAGTATTATTCATTATTAAGAAAAATATTTTATAAAGAGAGATAAAGAGATGGAGTTACACAAAAATCTGATACTCATAATGGATGGTGTGATGCAGTTGTGTAAAGCATTTATTCCTAGCTGAATGGTTTACAGTAAGCTATTTACTTGATTATGTTAACATCATTTTATGCTTGTAGTATTACCCATGTTGGTACTAAATGTATTAAAAGTTAATTTTGGACTCCTGAATTGGAGTACTGGATGTGTCCTGTTCATTTAGACAGACATGAAAAGGAGACGGTTGATGATGTATAAATTACAGAACTGCACTGGGGATAACTGACCAGAAGGATTTATTTATTTATTTATTTATTTATTAGACTTTTATACCGCCCATCTAGACCAAGGATAACAACAAACAAAGGAATACATTTTAAAAACCAAAATACAATGTACAAAATAAAAATATATACATAAATCAACAACAAAAACTAAAATGAAGCTAAAATGAAACTAAAAATGGCAAGAGATTTGATAAAATGGTTTAAAAATAGTGCCTTACTAAATGTTTAAAGAATCAGGGAATGCCATTCTATAGAACCAGGTCTTCAATAGTTTTTAAAAATTTGAAGCGAGGGTGCCAGCCGAATTTCAGGGGTAGATGGTTCCATAATTGGGGAGCAACCACCGAGAAGGCCCTACTCCTTGTGACAGCTTTCCGGGCCTCCTCGGTGTTGGGACTCCCAGGTGTCCTGCCTGGCTGGCACGGGTGATCCTGGCAGTTCTTCTTGGGAGGAGCCGCTCTGTCAGATACTGAGGTCCCAAACCGTTTAGGGCTTTGTATGTTAACGTCAAAACCTTGAAGTCAAGCGAGCAGCCAGTGCAGGGCTGCCAGCACGGGGTAATATGTTGGTGCTTTCTTTGCCCCGTTAGAAGTCTGGCAGCTGTATTCTGCACTAGCTGCAATCTCCGCATTAACCTCATTGAGAGAGCACTACAGCGAGATTACAAGTGCATGAACCAGCGTAGTTAACGCCCTGATGTCAAGGACAGCTGGGCAATCCTCCGCAGTTGGCAATGAGCGGAACGGACCACTGAGCCACCTGGGTTTCCATGGTGAGTGCTGGGTCCAGTAGGACACCCAAACTGCGGACCCCATCCTGCAGCGGAGAGAGTCACCCCCAAAAGTGAGGGAGTTCCCCAACCCGCAGACACCAGGGGGCCCACACGGAGGATCTCCGTCTTGCCCGGGTTCAACCTCAGCCTATTAGCCCCCATCCAATCCGAGACGGCCGCCAGGCAGCGCTCAAAGGACGGAATGGCATCCACTGCAGAAGATTAGAGCTGGGTGTTTATTGGTGACAGACCCCTCCCAGCGGCCTCATATAAATGTTGAAAAGCATGGGAGAGATGACCGACCCCTGTGGCACCCCACAATTGAGAGACCAAGGAGCGGAGGTCATCTCACCCAGCTGCACTCGCTGGGGCGGTCCTCCAAGAAGGAACGGAACCACTGCAAAGCAGTGCCTCCAATCCCAACTCGGGAGAGCCTCCCCAGGAGGATACCGTGGTCGACGGTATCAAAGGCCGCTGAGAGGTCGAGGAGGACCAACAGGGACGTTTTGCCCCTGTCAGACTCCCTCAAAAGGTCATCATCAGAGGGCGACCAATGCCGTTTAGGTCTCTGCGGCCTGAAGCCCGACTGAAAAGGATCGAGGGCATTTGTGTCATCCAGAAGACCCTGAAGCTGATCTGCCACCACCCTCTCCAAGACCTTGCTCATATAAGAAATATTGGCGACAGGCCTATAATTGTCAATGTAATCAGTAGCTGAAACCCTGTTACTTAGCATAGTAAATCATAACTAGAGTAGGCCCATTGAATCGGCATGGATTTGGTGAGTCAGCTCTTCAACAAGGCTTAGCAAGACAACTAAGGGAGAAAATAGCATCACACATTACTGAGCTTAAAAGAAGCAGCGGCGATAACTATAATATGACCATCTTTCCAGAGCTGTATCTGTGTCAAGAGTGTTGTCTCTTGCAGCAACATGACGGCCCCAGCCCTAAAGCTTAACATTACTAGTTGCAAATACGGTAGATTCACTGCAATTAATTGTCCTTACGTTTCCTTTGATTCAAGATCTCCTCTACATGGCAGTAACAAGTGGATTTGGGCCAAAGACAAACTGGTTCAACTGCTGGACAGCTCAGAGGCTTAGGTCTCTGGCTGTGGAGCTAAAAGGCTGGGAGTTCAATTACCCCTTGTGCCTGTGTCTCAATGGCCGTTACTTCACGAACAGCCCTCATTTCTGTGCGAATCGAACATTTCAGTCCGCACGCTCCTCCTTTTTGGCTGCGATGCCACCCCGACCACGCCCCCTTTACCGTGCTCCAAGCGGGGTGAGTGGTTCCCCTGCCAGCGGCCGGGAATCTTTTCGCTTCGCATCTCGCTTCGCTCCCAACGTGACGTGTGGACTCGGGTTTTTTTTTTAATAGTTACTTTTGCGCCGAAATATCGATGCATCGATATTTCGATTAATTGATGCATCGATACGCCGAGTTAATATTTTTTTTTTTAAATAAAAGGAGGATGGAACCGGACGTTGCAAAGCAGTTTTCTAATGCGAAGGGAGCACGTGAGGTAGTAATCGATTCGGTCCTAGAAATGCTCCACGTGAGTACTGAGAAACAGGGGTGGGATCGAAGGGAGAGCACGTGACCGCCACCGAATTCAAAGCGAAGGCAATGCCGCTGCGAAGCAATGCACTTCGTGAAGTAACGGCCATTGAGAGGGGCTGGACTCCGTGATCCATTTTGAACTCTGCAGTTCAAAAGTTATCACATTGTGAAACAATCTGGTACATTATTAGTTTTCATGGACTGTATGGCACAACCTTTAGGTGCTTCCATTGTTTTGGCTAAAATATTAAAACCAATTCTTCTTACATCATTGCAATGGCCTTATGAATGACAATCATCCCCATTTCTGGTACATGTAGGGAGTTGGCACCCAAATGTTCATTAGGAAGGATGCTCATTTTATGCAATACCATCTGAAAAGAGTCATCAAGAGTCAAAATTGAGGGCATATGATTATTTTTTATACTCAGCAGCTGGTCTCCCAATTCACATTATTAGGAAAACAACAATATAAGGCAATAAGCATCTTCATTTGCAGTATAGCTGGCTCTGCTCTAGTTATTGGAGAAGTCATTTTATTTCCTGATCCTCTTTTTCATTTCCTTCTGTGATACTGTGCAAGTTAGTTCCCCTCTAAACACACATATTCAGTGACCTAATATTCTTGCAGTTGGCTGAAGGTTCAGAGTGGTAGTATAGGAGTCTATATTCCTGATAGAGAAACTCTGAACAGTGCATATTCCACTAGGTGAAAGGGGTAGATGAGAACAACATGGGGAGCTGGTACAGAAGGGAGCTGGAAGGATCAACAAAAATAGCTTTTCAGTCAGTCGGAGCCTCTGTCAGATCAGAGAACATCCAGTGAAACATGTGGAACCCTTCTAGGAATGCAAGATGGGATCCAAACTCTTCCACAAATAAATGGGCATCAAGGACTGATCCTATCCAAAAATTGAAGGGCAAAAAAGGAATCCAAGTCCTAGCTTGAGTTCTTTATAGCTATTATTTTTTTGCTCCCAAATGCATAAGGAAGGATATTATATAGCATTTCCCCCAATGCAGATTTGCTAACCTTTATTTCTTTATCCCTTAATTATCATGGAAAGTCACATTCCTGCTCAGCATCCTATTAATTTGTGTGTTTATTCTAATAAAGTAATGATGAAATGAAGTGTATGCCTATATTAGAATATTCTGAAATGTCCTCAACAAATGAGTGTGCATGCATTTGTAGTTTTGATTAACATCTATTCTGTACTCTTTCCCTCTTACAACATTAAAGAAATATTAGAGTGTTCAAGCTTTCATGCACAGCCATTCCTATTATTTGTGTAATTCTTAAAAATGTATCACATATTAACACTGAATACTCATTTAATTAAGAAATTTTAACAAAGGCACTCTGCATCTGTTGAGAGGAAGTCAAAGGCTTATGGCAAACCTAGTTTGAACAGATATTGAACACTGATGTTGCTGATGAAAGAAATCTACTTTGCATGTCTACTCAGAAACAAGACTTCAGTAGTTACTTTCAAGTCAATGCAGAACTTAGAAATTATATTTGAAAAGTAGTTAATTAAACTTGTAAGTTAAACTATTATTAACTTCTTACATTGCAGTGTTTGAAATGTAACTTTTTTGCTTTCCTGTTTCTCAAAAGTAGGTATACAAAGTATCATCATTCCTTTGGGGAAAGGATATTTGAATGCTACACACAACTGGCAGTGGCAGAAAACCCATTCTCCTCCCATCCATCATCATCATCATATCCATTATCCATGAGTTAGCAGCAGAAAGCAGAACTTCATGTGATATTTCCCAGCCACCATTTAATGAGCCTATAATGATTTAAAAAAATGTCTTCTGAGCAAATGGTTCCCAAAGTAGTTTAAAGAAAATTAAAAAACAAAACAGAAAAAAATTATGCAAAAACAAAACAAGAGAGTAGGTAGCATAAAAACAACATGTTAAAATAATTAAAAATTGCAACTTAATTCCTGGGAGATCTTTCAGTTTAGCCAAAAAGAAAGTGACATGTGCTTCTTCTCCAAGAGGATCAATCGCACAGAGTGGTGTTGACTTGCATATGGAATGGAAACCACTTACATAATGTATTCCTCTCCCCCCCCCCCCGCATTTCCCGATAGCAATGCATGCCTTCTAGAACCTGCAATAGGGATTGGGTCATCTTCTTAGAGAAGATTTGAAAGTGTTGTTGTTGGTGAGACATAAAGAGAAAGCGAGAAAGGGGATGTTCTGGTGGGGGAAGCACAGGCGGAAGTACCACAGTGATGCATGTCACCCAACACGCCATTGCTGGGTGCTATCTGTGAGACAGCTGGAGGCAGCTGTTGGGGTGCTCAGCCTCCTAAGTCAGCAAGGCAATTAGGGAGAGATCGGATAACTGGCTCCGGGGGGGAGGAGAGGGCTCTGGCCAGGCTAGAAATAAGGGAGAGAAAGGACCTCTCGGGAGGAGATCAGGAGAAGGTGATTGATGTTTGGCATGACAGGTTGGGAAACACCCAAGAGGTGAGGACCAAAGCCGAGGCCAGCCAAAGGAACATACCTGCTGGGAGTTCAGCCTGTTCTTGGGAGCCAGGGAGCTGAGAGGCAGAAGCCAGCTCCTGGGCCCAGTCCCTCCCTGAGGCAGCTGGGCGTTTGGGACCGAGGATAAAGGGAGACACCAGGGTTAAGCCTTATCAGGACTGTTTTGTTTCATCTGCAAGGACATTCTTTGGCCTCCAGAGGGAGGGAGGGAGGGAGGGAGGGAGGGAACTCCCTACCCTTTGGGAAATCCCACGGGCACTGAGAAAAGCTCGGGGGAGGACTGAGAAGTGAGAGCCTGGGTTTGTATTCTGTGGCTTTGGGGACCCCAGAGACATTGGGCTTGTAGGGGGAAAAGACACACCAGCCAGGCATTCCCACAGGCTGGGCAGAGATCCAGGGCTGTCTCCTGAGAAGAACAGGCCTCCTCCAAATCCTGATGGGGCAGGGCACGGCTGACTCATGCTGAAATGCTTTCTGTTCTGAACTCCAGTGGACTTAATAAAGGGCCAACTCGCACCACCTTAAAGCGTCTCATTTTGGAGAGGGACGTGGGGGCCGCTCACATATCACTGTAAGGGTTTTCGCCAAGTATGCAGATTCCTTCACCCGGGTACCAGCCACATAGCTCTTTGATAACAAATGCCTATTTTAAAAATTGTGCTTGGAAACAGAAAGGTTTTTAATCCAGCTTTTAACATGCGCAGCAGCTACTAATGGTAGCCCACCAATGATATTTTCAAATAACTGTCATATCTAGGCTGTCTTCAAAGATAGAACTTCTACATAAAGAATAAAGGAGCCAATCCTGGGTGTTTCCAAAGTGTGGACTATAATGGAACAGTCAGAAGCTTGAGGATACAGTGAAACTAGCATGCTGCCCCCGTTTCTTATCCTAAAATGTAACAGACCAAGAAAACTTGATCAAGTTAGGGAACAGTACATTTAGAGCATCTACTGTCTTGGAATTTGATTTCACTTGGTTACTGGGATTTCAAAGGGGCTGAATAATTTTACTCTCGTCATTTAAATGCATAGCTGTGAGCAAGTTAAGTTGATTATATGGACAATTAATTTTAATATTTTGGACATTACAGTTCAACGATGGAATAGCTTATCTTTAAGCACAATGAAATGAGGAAGTGCAAAGGGTTAGGTCAATGTATAATGGGAAAAAATTGCTACAGATTAATGAAACAATCTTTTCAGAATTCATTGAAAGTGTACACTTTACATGGAAGGATTAGATCCTTATTTTTGATCACCAAGCACTCACCCTCTGCCAACAAGCAATCCAAACCTTAAATTGAACAAGCACATAATGCATTGGGAAGGACTGATGACTCGATTTGTTGATTTGTTTTCCCCCTCATTTAAATTCCTATAAAATAGCCCCTAAGACACCTAGAGACTCCGTGACTCTCCTCTATGATCCCTGCAAGTTCAGTGATGTTTGGATTTAGGATGTTTGAGTTATGCACCCCAAAGAGGGCATCAACTTGGAGGCATTGTAGAGGGGGAAGCTTCCCTGTGATTTTGGTGTCTCTAGGTGGTTTGGAGACCATTTTATAGCCTGATGATGAATGAAAAATTACTACAAAGTCAATCATTTGTATTCATTGTGGTTACTGATTTGTATGGATTCAAATTGACAAATTAGCAATTTTGAATGAATTTTGCAGTTCATTTTAAATTCATGCCCATCTCCAGTTTATACAATTAAGGATTAAGAACTGTGATTACCAATCTGCCAATCTGCTGTTGGAAGATGCTAATGCACAGCCTTTCTTTCATTTTAGCTTTTCTACACCATTATATTATGTGGACTATGTTATAGTGTTATATATGTTATATGTTATACCTGAGACAGAGGTTAAAAATACAAAAATGTACCCATGTTTTGAGCGAGGGGGTTTAATATGTGCTCTGAAATTCACAGCTTTTTGCGTTTTTTTTTTCCTTTGGGGGGGATAGTCATTCCTTCACAGGAAAACAGCTCTTTCAAGAGCTTTTGCTGTATAAATTAGAAAGAGTCTGGTTTATATTTGTGACAGAAATGCTCCCATTTTAACTGAGGTGTTAGAAATGGAAAAAATTACAGCGGTTGAGGAAGAAGGCTCCACCACTGGAAAAAGTCCTGTTCACAATTTTTCTTTCTTTCTGTTGTCCAAATTAATTTGTTTAGGTCTATTAATCAGGATGTTTGATATAATGTATCTTACACAAGCTGGTATCCTTGTGTTGTTGCTGTTCAGTTGTTAAGTTGTGTCTGACTGTTAGTGACCCCATGGACCAGAGCTCACCAAGCCCTCCTGTCTTCCACTGCTTCCCAGAGTTTGGTCAAATCCGTATTGGTTGCATTGATGACACCGTCCAACCATCTCATTCTCTGCCGTCCCCTTTTCCTTTTGCCTTCAATCTTTCCCAACATCAGGGACTTTTAAGACACATTATATCAAGCTTCCTGATTAATAGAAAAATATTTTGAAAAAATTATTTTGACATGGTTGGATTATGTACCCCTTTCAAACAAGCTTTCAGGGATTCAAAAAAGATTGACAGTAGACTGTCACCATCATCAGAAAGGTTAGCAAGTGTTTTGGTAAGCATTCTGTACATTTTGCAGTAATCCTGAAATTTATATTGAGCATGCTTGTGTTTGGTCAAAATGTCCTTCAGCATTGCTGCTTATGGCACTCTTTTTGCTTTAATTTGGTGAATAATAGACTTCCTTCTACACAAACCTCTCAGAAATGCTCAAGTTTTAAATAAAATACAGTGTTAATGCTTGACAGACTGCTTCTTTTTGGACATGTAATAGTATTTTTGAATGATTAGAGAACAGAGGTCTCAGGGTCGTGAAGACACACAATGGTACACCTAAGGTTTAATCCACTTTGAGAAGCTCCTACAATACAGTACATGTAGAAGGTCCTCAGTTCAGGGTCCCAGGGTCCCCTTGGATATTATGAGATGGTGCCCCACTTGTTGTTGACACGTGGCTCCTGATATACTGCCAGCAGTGAATTGAGCGGGGGGGTTCACTATCTGCAACCTTGTTATTATCACAGAATCAGCAAAATACATTTGGAATTCCCCTTCAGACTATATACATAAAATCATTTTTCCAAGAGCATTGTTTTGTAGCATAATCCTAGGCCATTTTATTCAACTGTCCAACTGTGTACAATGGGGATTATTTCCAGATATGTATGTGGACACTTAGAAATGAATATCATCAATCTAAGCTTGCCTACTTAGAAATAAGTGTGTTTTTAAAAATCAGTTCTTTGGTCTCTATCAAGAGCTTCTTTTAATGAATAAGAATATTAGAAGAATTTCCCGACAGCTATTATTTTACTGCTGAGTAACGAAAAACATTGCTCACACCTGTATCTTAAAATATGCAGTGAGCCTTGTTATGGAAATTAAGAATTTTGAATGTATGCAAGTTTTGCACATCTCTACATATCTATCTTTATACTATTACAGGCACTCAATTAGAAAGATTCTAAGAGCTCTTAGCAGTGTACTTGTAATTAATTCTCCAGTGTTTAAGATTAAATATTATAGGCATTCCTCCCAGGATCTTCTCATTGTAGCCAGTTGTATATATCATACAAATCTGAGCACTGCCATCACTCCTGGCCTAGATTTCTCCATGATGCATTAGCTTTCTTTGACTTTCTACATGTGAGGGACATGCCATTTTATCATCGCTCACCTGCAGCCTAAAGTGGTACAATCTATAGTAGTGTTGGCGAACTATGGCATGGGTGTCAAAGGTGGCACTCGGAGCCCTTTCTGTGGGCACCCAACATTGCCCCTTCACAGCCATCTGTATTCAGGTTAAATTACTGTCTTGGCACTTTGCAAAAAAATTAGTGGGTTTTGAATAGCAGTTTTGGCACTCGGTCTCTAAAAGGTTTGCCATCACTGATCTATAGGAACAGGTTACCATCTCAACTAAGCCCTACTCTCCCTGACAGTGTTCCTATGATGTGAGGTAAAAGACAATGGGATTGTCCTCACTGGCCTTCTCCTTACATCACATCCCAGCTGTTAGCCTTTCATGTGCTGAGAAAATAAAGTATTTATTAGTTCTAGAAGAGGTAGCCATGTTCTTCTGCAAAAGCATATTAGGAAAAATCAAAATAAAAGGACAAAGGGCAAAAATTTAGTGGCACCTTAAAGGCTCATTGTTATATTTTCACTAGCTCTCCGGGACAGGTCCACTACTTCAGATATATGAGGTGGAATATAGAGAACACACAGTAAAACTTTCAAGTGATGTGCTACATTAAAGAACTGCTGGATAGCTTAGTGGTTTAGGCAGCCAACTGTGGAGCCAGAGGTTGGTGGTTCAATTCCCCATTATGGGTCATTGACCGTGGCTGGACTTGATAATCCACAGAGTTCTTTCCAGTTCAGCAGTTCTAAGATTATATTATTATTATTATTATTACTACATAGAATCAAGGTTTCTTACCTGCATAAAAAGCAGTCTAAAACAGGAGTGGGCAATAGGGGGCTACTTTTTTGTAGCTACCACAAGCCACCCCCTGAAAACAGTAATGTTAATGTTTGGTTTAGTGCTGAATTTCAGCTGCAGATAGGGGAATGCCAGTTGAAAGCACGTGAAATGTTTGCTTTAAATGTAGTCTTCTCAGTGCTCTTTCATAAGCACTGGGAAAAATCAGTTTGTCCCCCAGGCTTATTCTAGTGGCCTGTCCGTGGTCTAATGGAGGGCAGAACTGCAATGGAGAAGGTTCATTCTCTCCTTCGTTGTGTGCCCAACGTTATGTCCCAAAGTTCATTCATTCTTTGGAAGAATTCAAAGCCTTCTAATGTTTTACAATGAAACACAGCTGCGATTATTCTAACTTCAGTGGAAGGTGCAAAATGGACCTCTCTAGAATATATGCATCTCCTATTTTTTTGAGGGGGGGGGATGTTGGGAAATTACCTGAGTAAATTGCCAGTAAAGCTTCATCCTTTTGGCTTTGGCATAACTGCATTCGATGAGCCTGGGTCTGCTGTTCACATCCACTAGGCATCTGTTGTCATCATCATCAATGGTAGGACTTAAAACGCCTATGTGGATCTGCTGATTACCCGTGTAATAGACATTCTGAAACAGAAAATGCGAAGGACTTAAGGGAAAGCAGGGACCAGATGTGGCTCTCATACAGTAACAGTGTGTGTGGTGGCAAACTCAGAAGTGCAGGAGTTCTTCACGAAAGTCACATTATGTCCATTCACAGTGACACCTTCCCTCGATACACTCTCTTAGCCTGGTTTCCTTCACTGGGTCATCAGGACAAAGTGGGGGGAAAGAAAGCCAAAGTGTTTGAGTTCATGACAGACAAATATCAAAACAAATATCAACGTAACAAATAAATAAGCTCCCAAACCTTTTGGCCTTTCAAAATATACGTATAATTAAGAAGATAGTACACCCCTGCAGCATTTCTGATTATTTACATGGGGAGAAATGAGATGACTGCATCGGCTTTTGATTAGAAGAGAACATAAAGTCCCTGAGGTGGCAGGTTAAGTGATCTTCATGTGACAGAGGAAAAACCTCTCAAGGAAAACAAATTAAAAAACCACCTGTTGCTTTGATCACTATGTAAACATATGCAAGGATGTCATAGAGGCAGATTATGAATTCCATCAGCTTACAACTTCTGAGTTCAGAGTGATTTAATGAAGATATAATATGTGCACCAGGAGTTCCATTCTCTTATATAATAAGGCATTTCACTGCTGTGTGTGTGCATAGAGTCCAGAGGAGGCAAGAGTTTATTGATCAAATCTATACTCAACCTTTCACAACAAAATCAAGATGCAACAAATAGCATATTAAGGTCTGGAACTTTGGGAAAAATACAAATAACACTTCAAAACATGTTTTCCCCAAAGTATGTGTGTTTATGAAAAGGGAACAGGAATATTCCACATCCCACCAGGTGGGGGAAAGCAGATTTTTGAAAATACAGTGGTACCTTGTATGAAGGAATTAATTTGTCCCAAATGGAGTTATGTTAAGCAAATTTTCCTTTATACAAATTTCCCATAGGAATGCATTGAAAACAGAGTGATCCCATTTTTATGTTGTATAGATTCACCCCATAGGCAATTTTGTTAAGCAAATTTCCCCTATCTCTGGAATTTTTTATGTTGTACAAATTTTATATTATACAAATCGTTTGTTATACAAGGGTCCACTGTATTCGTTTTCTTTGCTCCAGAATGAATTACCAGGTCCTAACAGAGATGTGAGTCTTGCTTGCAATCTTCCACTTCAGCATGAAACCAAGAAAACAAGAGACACATTTCCTTCTCTGGGTAAGATTTTTTCCCCTGAGATAATTTACTAGAAATCATATGCAATTTCTTGTAAGTTCCAAATATTAGATGGAATGTCAATCTGCACAGAATGACTCCAGGTTGTTCAGGGTGGCATCTCTCCTGTGTAGGATTTCCAGAAAAAATATTGAGCTTTAGAGTATTTTCCACAATTCTGCACAAGATCCCTTAGATTTTCGCAGTTTCTGAGCAGAATGACATCTTTCCGAAGCAGCTACCCCAAAAATCCTTCACAGTGTTCTTAAAAAGAAGACGTAGCAAACATTGGAAGTAACATTTTGTCTCGTTCTTAGATTCTTTGTATGCAAGCAGAAGTGACTGTCAAGCCTCCTGAAACGGATTAATAGCTGTAGATCCTGTGTGACCCCCCCCCTTTTTTTTTTTGAACAGGGAGATTCAAGGAAGATACAGAATTTCTGCTCAGGAACATGCAGCCTTTTTTTTCCCACAGGAAAAGACATCCTGACCTATTAACGTGAATGATAAAATTTTTCCAAACTTATCAGGGAATGAAGACTTGACATGAAGTTAATAACAGTTTTTGAAAACTCACTGCAGTGGATCAAGACTTCATTGGACAAACAATGCTGCAATTATTGTAAATTATTCATTGAGGCCTGGCCTATCATGCAGTGAAAAGTTACTTCAAGGTGTCCAAACTTGACACACGATGATTACCTGGAAGACAAATTGTGAGTGCTCTAGTGAAACTTAGAGTAATATATACCAATTTTCAGTCTGAAAGCTGTTCCCGATCCATATGGCAGCTTTCCCAAATGAAACCACACTGGGAGACGGGTGTGCTGCTGTGCACTGTAAATGTGTGTCTTGAATGTTATTGAGGAACAATGGTTCATTTTTGAGCCAGTAACTTCCTCTTTGACTGACACAGCATAGATCCAGGCTGCTGCCAAATTCGTTTCCACACAACAATTGCAACAGATGTCTTGACACACCCTTACAATATCCTTTTAAAAGGAATGGTCAGATTATTTGAGTTGTTTGTTAACATGCCACTACAAAGAATTATCACAAGAAACAATAATGATCTTCTAATTATAGGCAGATTATACCATTTTTCCTGGCCTATGGCTAAGTGGCTCAGCCCCCTGCCTATCATAAAAGAAAATGCACATAAACCATTCTGGAAGGGAAGGGCATGATGTTATTGGTTAAAGCAGTCGGTGCTGGCTCAGCATTGGGAGGGATCAGATGAAGCCTTTGGGAGCCACCAGATGAGGGAGGTGGAGGTCTTAAAAGAAAATAAATAAGCAAGCAAAGAAAGAAAAACAAATGCTGGATTGGCATCAATAGTTCCAAATCCAATCCTAAAAGCAGCAGTATTAATTCCTGACTCTTAAAGACTTCCCTCTGTCCTGAAGCTCCCAAAGGCTTACTCAGGGCATAACAGGGGCCAAAGGCAGCCCCTAAAACTATAACTGGGGGTGGGGCAGGAAGGCAGGAAGCTTTAGAGTAAATAAAATGTTTTGAGCGCCCAGTTCAGTTTATGCCAGGTACAAATTTTGCCCAATGAATCTGTCTGATGGTTAATTCCACCACCCCCAATGTTTTATGAAGGATTTAAAATTAATATCTTATTAATAATGCAGTTAGTTTAAGTTTAAATACATTTTAACATGATAACATGTTCTATCTGGACTTTATTTGGATTTGAGTTTACAAAAACCATTTTTTGACAGTGTCTGTCTCAGTCTTGTAATAATCTGACTTGGGTCTCAGTTCTGGGAGAAAGGCAAGATAGAAATCATTTACTCACACAAACATTCTGAAAGTGGATCCCACTGAAATAAATGGAAAATGCTTCAGAAGAGAGTTTTAGCTCCTACATACATGTGATTCCTTCTTACCTTCAAATATATATTTCAGCATTAAAATGCTAAATGAGCTACCATTGCATCCCATTCTCATCAAGTTGTTAAGAAGGAATGATTTCAAGGGTATACTTGAAGGATCTACTACAACTGATGTTAAAAAAAATAAATTGGTGTAGATTTTGCTCTATCATTCTTTATATGGGCAGGTCTCTAAAGCAAAATAAGAGGCCTGGGCTTTTCATCACCTTTTATTTAATCATATTCTTTTCTTGAGCTTTAAAATGATATGCACATGGAATTAAAAAAAAGAAACATGCCATCGTTTCTCTAACAGTAGAGATGTGTCACAGTGCTGCACACACACCCCCAACAAAACCCAGAGACTCTTCTTCAGTTTTACAGATCTGAACATATTTCTGGTTGAAATCTCTGCTCTTCTCATTGCTCTAAAGAGTACCAACCACACTATAAAGCTATTTTAGCAGCTGGAGCAATTCATATAAAAGAACATATTGCTAAACACAACAAAATATTGTAACCAAAGCAATATTGTACATTACCAGCAACTGATATATATAGCAGTTGCATTTCTTCTTGGGAAATTGAACATATTCCTTAAAAACAACAACAACAAATAGTACTGGCCAAAGAAAAAGCACCAGAGGCCAGGTTTAAGGATCTCACATATTTTAATGCCTTACACCAGCCCTATAACAGTGTGTTTTCATGGTGCCCTTGCTCGTAGTGGCTGCAAACCAGGCTTTCGTGGGACAGTTTCCTTGCATGAGAATTTGTTGCTATGATTTCATGCCGCTAGGTCATTTCTGACTTGTATCAACCCTATGAAAGACGTCCTGACTTCAGCAACCCTGCTCAGATCTTGGCAACTCAAGTCTGTGCTTTCCATTAAGGAGTCAATGCCTGTCCTATTTGGTCTTTCTCATTTCCTACTGCCTTCCAGTTTTTTGGACATTATTTTCTTTTCTAGAGGATCTTGCCTTCTCAAGATGTGGCCAATGTAGGAAAGCTTTGGTTTCGATTTATTTATTTATTTATTTATTTATTTATTTATTTATTTATTTATTTATTTATTTATGCCTCCAGAGGCAGTTCAGGCTAGATTTGATCTAGGACCCATTGGTTTGTCTTTCTGGCAGTCCAGGGTACTGGCAAAACTCTCCTTCAGCACCACGTTTCAAACCAATCAATTTTTTTTTCTTGTCGGCTTTCTTTGCTGTCACACCAGTACATGGAGATCAGGAATGCAATAGTGTGGATGATCTCAATCTGGGTCTTCAGCGATACGCGCTTATACCTGACGATCTTTTCTAATTCCTTCATTGCCGCCTTTCTGAGTTTCAGCCTTCTGCTGATTTCTTGGCTGAAGTCAAGTTACAGATGGGTTTCCATGTGCATTGTGGGGCTGATCTCATGCCGCTTGGCCTTTCCATTGCCAATTAAAGGCTATCTCTGGATGTTATGCCAACAAAAGATGGGCCGATATATACATTGTTCATGGCTTAAGCCAAAGTATAACTTCCCATTCATTCCTCACTGGTAGACAAAGTACCACTGCTGTGATACCCGGGGTACATGTGCACATTGGCTCAAAGAGCATTATGTGCATACTTCAGATAACTGCATCCAGAGTGCTTTGTTTACTGGGGAAGGAAAGAACAGAGGGTTACACCTTGGCTTATCTGACAAACAGGATTTCTGCTATCGACTTCCTGGCTGGCTGGCACAGTGTATGAGCATGTTTTTTTAAGAAAATATACGATATACCATGCTTGTACACATATCTCTCTGTGGCTTGAAAAACCCAGAGAGCAAATGATGTTCACTCCAGCTGTAAAGAATCTTTACTAAAGATACACCAGAGCCATGCATTTTTCTTATATTGGATGAAGATGTCAAGTTTTTACTTGTCTGTGCCCCAAATGGAAACTGCTAATGACCCAAGAGTCTAAAAGTTACTTGAAGGGTAAAGATTACTTGAAATCTAGAACAAATTTTCTCTTTCTCTCTCCCTCTCCCTCTTTCTCCCATGAGATTAGCTGCTTTGGCATTTCTAACCACATCAGCCTACCAATTAATCTTACTTCATTGATTATCTTTTCCTGCAGGTGCTCTAATTAACATGTCAGGCAAAATCCAAACTTCACATTTCAAACAAGCACTTTGAATTCGGACTGCCCCAAGGCCAAGAAACTTTGAAACAATGTGATGTTTAAAAAACCCAAACCAAAATCAAGATTCACATTTAAAAGCAAATTAATCCAAGAATTTACTAATCTAATGTATAGTCAGGACTTCCAGCTCTGTAGTAGGATAAAGCATATTGTGCAGTATGCACTATTGAAACTGTGATGAAGATAAATGCAAAAAGTAAATTTAAACGACGAAGCTTCAGTCTTCATCGCAGTTTGCACACTTTTCCTTTTGTCTTTATTTTCATGTATTTCAGTGAATCTTAGTCAAGGTAGTGGATATCTATTATCCCTGAGAGAGCTCTATATTTCACTGTAGCTGAAGCATTACCAACATACTTCAATTAAGATTCTAAAAAACCACATATATGGCAATAGAATAATGAGTAGTCATTTTGTAATCTTAATAATCAACAGAACTATTATCTAATCATACTTTTGGTGTTGCACAGGGTAATTTTTTACATTTTCTATCCCCCCAAAATGCACTGCATGACTTAAATCTTCTAAAGCACCAGGTTGATTCTTCAGAAAAATGCATTTAGACAGGAAGGGTCAGAGTTCATGGATGTTCCTGTTTGTGTTGAAATGTGTGTGGTTGATGTGGGAGAAGCTTTTCATTGAGCAAACTACAATGAAAAGTGTATCTTTGCTTTTTGACCAAGTCCTAGGAACTAATCACAGTTTATAGTGGTACAGAAGTTGATTCTTCAACCAAAGAAAGCCAGAACCTGTATAGTACTTTTGAAAAGTAATACATTGCAGTTAAATTTCAAAACCCGCAGAAAAATTATTTAAAAGATAACTGCTTACTTTCTTAGATCTTAAATTTAGCCAACTAAATCACTGATAGTTAATTTTTTTAATATGACATTCATTTGTTTTGGTACGAAACACTCCTTCTAGCTACCTTGTTATCATTTCAGTACCACAGATTATGTGTCAGGTACAGCATAACCCAAGTACTTGAACCTCAAGAGTTGTCCTCCTGCATTTAATTAGGACACATCCATCAAAGAAGCAAGCATACTCCTTGTTGAGTCCAGAGCTTGATAAAGTTACGTATTTGAATTAAAATTCACTTAGACACCCCCAGTGTGCCTGTTGGTTGGAGGATCTGGGGAGTTGTCATGTGGAAAAAGTAACATTTCAGAACTCTGGTGTAACATAAAGTAGTGATGTCTTAATTAGTGGGGAAAGAAATTAATTACAAGCAATTATTTATTTGTAATGCATAATTTCCAAGCTCTGTAGATAACACTACACTTTCTAAGCTAGGATACACAACATCTTTCAGGAAAGCTCAAGAGAATGTGAAAGACAAGGAAATATACCAACACCCCTCTCGTAGGCACTGAGTAGGCCTCACCTGTGTCCGTTTCTAAACACCACAATTTAAGAAGGATTATGACAAACTGGAACAAATTCAGAGGGAAGCAACAAATATGGGAAATCAGGGAACTGGACACCCAGCCCTATGAGGAAAGATTAAAACAGACTACCCATGTTTAGCCTTGAGACTGAAGGGGAGATGCAGTACTCTTCAATTTTTTTTACTGTCATACAGAGAAGGAGCAAGATCTGTTCTTGATCATCCCAGAGGGCAGGACACATGATTATGGGCTCAAATCAGAGGAATGCAGATGTTGTTTGACAATCAGAAAAAAATCCTATTAGAGCAGTGTGATATTTGAATTGGATCTCTCGCCACCTTGGGAGGTGGCGAGAGATTCAAGGCTGGTGGCATTCAACAGAACATTAGACAATCATTTGTCATATATACTTTCATTTGGATTCCTGCATTGAGCAAGAGGATGGCCTCAATGGCCTTATAAGTCCCTTCCAGCTCCATTATTCTATGATTCTATGGCATGGATGAACTTCTTGACAAAATTGTTCACCTTTAATGAATGGGAAGTGTTGATAAGATTTCCTTTACCTTCTCAGAGGCTCTCCCACTTCAACCTACCCCTCATATAAACATCTCTATTCTGATAGTTGTGAGTTTTTCGGGCTGTTTGGCTGTGTTCTGGAAGAAGACTCTGTGGCTGGAAGAAAAAGTTTTTCCTCTGTGCTCTGGGATACATGGATATCCAAGAGCTCAAACAGCACAGAGAAAAACTCACAACAACTATCAGATCCAGGAAGAAAGCCGCCAAACAGCCCGAAAAACTCACAACAACTATCAGATCCCAGCCGTGAAAGCCTACAAGAATACATCTCTATTTTCTCCTTCAGAGGCAGACTTCATGGAAAATACATATTTCTAAGGAGAAGAAAACCACTGGCTTCAAAATAAGAATAAAGTTGTTATTCATGGCAATATTTACTCAACTGTAACTTGCATTGATTTCTGAGGAATATATTTCTTTTTCATACAGCTATATGAAAATGCACTTTTAGCATTCAAAGCAGTCTAGCAATATCCGTTTATTCTGCTTATAACACAGCCCCAAACGTATTTTCTTGGAAGCAAGCCCTATTGATTTTAGTGGCACTTAATTTCACATAAGTGCACTTAGTGTTGAAGCTGAGTGACCTGCTAATTCAGTGCCTTTGAATTCAGCTCCCTGGAGATTAAAACCTGCTACAAATACAATTATAACCCATGCAAAGAAGGATCACACATTTTAACAGAAGGTGGGAACTGAAGGAGGGAACGAGTCTCAATTTTGGTTTGCAAGCCGACATTTGTATCACATTCCAGAAAGCTCCCAAAAAGCACTGAAGGATTCCTGTCCAACAAGAAATTTGACTTGCTGAAATAATCTTTACAAAAGCATGCGTGGGATAATGGCTGCCAATGCAGATAGGCAATGTGGTGCTGTTACTGAGACAAGGTTTCCTTGCCTCCAATCCAGTCATGCTTAAGTCTGATCCGTTACATGGTTAAGTTAATTTGTATGGACTGGCAAAGGTGGCATTGGTACTTGGGTGTTTTAAATGTGTATTGCATTAATTTCAGTGGCCTGAAAGCAAGTAATTCCCACACACCAATAAACATTCTGGCAAGTATATAACAATCTTGGAGATATGTATTCTCGAAGGCTATCATGGCCGGGATCTGATAGTTGTGAGTTTTTCGGGCTGTTTGGCCAGATTCTGGTGAAACATCAGGAAGAAAAACTTCCAGAACACAGCCAAACAGCCTGAAAAACTCACAACAATCTTGGAGATACTATGATGGGGGGAAAGGGCATCCAGAATTTGAATGAAGACTATATACTAGGACTCTGTGCAATTAAAACAACAAATAACAGCAGCAGCAGCAACCACCACAACCACAATTATTCAGACCATAGTTCACCTTATGAGCCTATTTCAGACCAGGGTGAAAAGAGGTCAAAGTGAGCTATAAAATGGAGGACTCGCAACTAGCTTTTTTCAGACTGATGAAGCTGTTTGGATGAGCAGCAAAACATTTTAATCTCTCAAGAAAAAGAAGCCCAGTTGCCATGACTCAACTTTTCCAGATAAACTCACTTGGACGGCTGAGAATCTTCGCAGACATCTTGGGCAGGATAGAAGAAGTCCATCTGTTTATGATGCAACACTTAACTATGGTATCAGCCAGTGCAACCTCTATCCACAAAGAATAGGCTAAGAGAACCACGTTTCACCCCCTACCATGCAAGTTGCTGCTGTTGCCTTTCACACTTATAAACACTGTATTGAATCCAGAGATGTCTCATGTGGCATAAAATACATTTCTGTTTATACAAAGCCCTGGCCAATCCCCCAGCCCTACCATACAGCATTCCAGACTATCTCTTGAACCTCAGAGCTATTTGTCAGGGGTACAGGAGATTTCTGTTCATGAAGGAGCCAGGAAAGCCCAGTTGAATGACTGGTATTCTGCTCATCTATCTCTGGATAGACCCATTCATTCCAAAGCTCAGAAAGTTATATTTAAAAAGTAACTATTACCATTATTTGTGATAGTAATTCACTATTGTTACTCAGATTTCTTATTTTTAAAAAATAAAATAATATGTCCCTTGCTAATCTACTCATTGTTTTGCCTTTTCTCTTTCCTGCAGTTTTCAAGTGTACCCTGTCTTCAAATTAAGCAGTGAAGCCAGGTGTTGGGAGTTTAATTCCCTGCGGTGCATCCCTTAACAGCTGACCTGTGTGGCCTTGGATAAGATGCACAGTACCAGGATGTGCCAGGAGGAAAGAACAGTAATCTACCTCTGAGTGCTCTATACCTAGAAAATCTTGTAAAGGGATTGCCATAAAGCAAAGCCACGTGTTCTGCTTATATACCGCCCTATACCACTTCAGGTAGTCTCTGGGCGGGTTACAGTTTAATTACACTGTGCAAGCTACACATTGCCCCCCCCCTCAAACTGGGTACTCATTTTACTGACCTCAGAAGGATGGAAGACTGAGTGAACCATGAGCCAGCTACCTGAGATTGAACCCCAGATCGTGAGCACAGTTTTAGCTGCAGTACAGGCATTTAACCACTGCGTCACAAGGCTCAGAACTGACTTGAAATCATATAAGATACAAGAGTAATTCAGGTGCTACACATGCACCGGAATACATCTGTACATATTCTCTGGACCACTGCTTTCTTCATAGAGAAAACAATGACTGTGGAGAGGAAAGACTAGTGTTCATAATCAGTCCCTTCATGCGAGCAAGGACTGTGAAAAGTTGGTTTTCTTCCTTGTGTAGAAAGGACTCAGTATTAACAAAAATCTTGATTCTTCAAACATGTCACTTTCCATATGATGAAAGTGACAATGGAGGAATAGGCAAGGTGATTATTGTCCCATAGTCTGGCTGCAGCTTGTTAAAATCCAAATATAGCTCTGAGTGGTTATTTAGTCTAACTCAGTGAGATGGAACACCTGGCCTAGGGGTCAGGAGTTTGATTCCTCAGCACGCCCTGTAGGAGAAGAGCCTGCCTCTGTGATGTTGTACAAGCTGCACCGTCACAGAGTGCCCCACGGAGGAAAGAATAGTACAGTACATCACTTTTGAGTACTTTACACCTAAGGAAAGTCTGGAAACAGCTGCCATGAGTCTGTGTCAAATTGGATAAACTGGTGTCTGAACCCTCCCTAAGAGTCCTGCAACACTTTATAGACCTTCAGGGGAAAATCATAAACCTGTTCTCACCAGCACTATTCAAAAAAAAAAAGAAGAAAAAGAAGAGGGGTTATCTAGAGAATGAAACCAGACAAACAATGACATAAAGTCATCTGATATATTTTTTTCAGTTTTGCAGTAACTACAGGCAACATCAGCTTGTCTAATCTGAAACGTTTTTTCCTTTACATTGCTCCTATGTTCCATAACCAAAAATACTTCCAAGTTGTTGTGAAAATACAAAAGTCTTGCACCTATGAAAAGTTGACAATAAGAAACAAACCAAAAGCAAAACAATTTGTAGGCAGAAATTAAATAAAGGTATATTTCAGTTATAAAAAGGAAGGATATTACAAACCAAAAGAGGCAAATTAAAATAACAAAAGGCAAATAATAATTTTGCAAAACACCAAAGTTCTTAAAAGTAAGAACATATAAAATAAAATATTTTGTTTATTGTCTGAGCATACTAAGAACATACACAGAATAATTCTCAGTGTTCACCCATGTAGGTCAATTTCAATCTATGAAGGGAAGTTCATTTTAATTGTTGTCACTATCTGTGGCATAGAATGGATCCTTGCTATGTTGATGTGCAAAACGCCTTCTGTGCATTTCTTATCCCCTATATTTATGATTCTTTCAGTGGCCCACACATCCCCTCAATTTGTCCCAGAAAATCCAGAAGTCTTGAACTCCAATAATTTTTTTAAAAATGGGAAATCAAATTCTTTCATCAGACTTTAATTCCAGAAATCTGTGACATTAAATCTGGCAGGCTACCACTATATCATTGCTTTGACTAGTTTTTTTACAGAGCTTTGAGGGATAAGATGCTTTAGTTTTTAGTCCTTATAACACCAGGACCTTATATAATCAAGCTTCTAAACTGGCAGAATGTTTTCACCCTGAAATCCTAGACCACTGTGAGCTCAAAAAATGTTATAAATAATCACTCAAGGAGTGCACTGTAAGACTTATAAACAACACTCCATGTTTACATATTATAACATACATAATCTCATTATAACATAAACATTATATTGTAATCTAAACAGCTGTCAGGAATCATTTTTGTTCAGTGACCTTGCTAGGTGGCTAATATTTCTGAAAGGCTATTGTAAGCAAATCAGAAGCACTTCTCACCTCCGCCAGGAATGCCACTGCTAAGGGCCCTTACTTAGTGGGTGTTGGAAGGAGCTGCATAGGCATGGGGTGAGTGATTTTCACACACCTCAGGCCACTGTTCATCTAACTAGCACATTCAGACCAGGGTGGGGTGAAACCAAGGTGAACTATAAATTGGAAGCATCCCACCAACTTTCCTTAGACTGAAGAAGCTACTTGGATGAGTAGCTAAACATTTCGATCCCACAAGAAAAGAAGTCCAGTTGCCGGGGCTCAACTTCTGGATCTCTGGGCTTGTTAAGTAATAGGAGCTTCTCCTGTGGCACAATTTTAATTGACAAAATGTGTGTAGACTTGTGTTGCTTCAGCCATACAGACTCCATCGGAAGAACCAAGCATGTGCTTAAATATCTCCTACACAAAACATGGAAGTGTTCAAAGAATATTTAAATTTGCTGGATGTCACCCAGCGTTATAGCCCCTTGATATCCAACATTTCTATTACATTTAGGGAAAAATATCAGAGACTTTTAGGGGCACTGGCATGGTGGTGAATGCATCAGAAATATAAATGGGCTGGTTGGATCCTGCTGAGAATATCTTATGGAGATGAAAAACACAAGACAGAATATTTATTTATTTATATATTTAGATACCTCACTGATTTTCCAGAATGGAAATCTGGGCGGTTTACAAAAGAGCAACATATATACTACTAAAACACCATGAGTTCAAATCAAATAATAAGCAACAAAAATAAAGAAAAAGGAAAAAAAGGAAAAGAACCCGGCAAGAGGCAAAAAAAGAAGAGATACTCATTTTGTTTGGCAGAATGTAAAATACACAAGGATATCAGAAGGGGATTTGATTTGCTGACAATTCAGGCAAGGCTCTGCTGAACACTGCTGGAGAGGTGGGAAAGGATCTTTCATGCACAAATTTGTGTGCTGAATGTTGTTACTAAACATATAGCTCCTGAGGTAGCTTGGGGTCCTCTGTGTAGAACACTGCGTAGACATGGAAAAACTGTTGTCTTTAATTGGAAATAAATTGATTGTATGGCTATATAAGCTACAAAAGATTTCAAAGTCCTTTGAAGATACCAGTTATGTCTCCTTGTACAACCAAACCCTATGATCAAATCCAGAGTTTAAAACAGTGGTTCTCAACCTGTGGATCCCCAGATGTTCCTGGGCTACAACTCCCAGAAACCCCTTCTAGCACAGCGAGTGGTGGAGGCTTCTGGGAGTTGTAGTCCAATAACATCTGGGGACCCACAGGTTGAGAACTACTGGTTTAAAAGGACGTTTGATTCCAGGGGCCCTGAGTGAGGTCATTATTTTCATAGACCACAACTGTTTGGACAGTAACTTCCACTATTCCCCCAGGCAGCATGACCACACAAAATATATATAACCATATACCAAATCCACCATTTTGATCCCATAGGCACATCTGGCTGGCTGCTCAAATTTTTCTCTGAGAAAAGAGATTCTTTACATGTTAGCAGGACCTCGACATTGGTTAGCCAGGGTTTAGAATGCCTTCACCTGTCAGTGGGGCAGTGGGACAGATTTGGCATTGTGCTGGGCTACCGTGCTCCCCGCAACCCAGCCCAATCCCTACCAGAGCTCGCGGAGTTCATCGCGGCTGCACTTTTGAGGTCCCCGCGCCTTTTGGTGGTGGGTGACTTCAATGTGCATGTTGGTGGTGGACTCTCCGGCGCAGCTCTGGAATTCATGGAAACCATGGCTTCCATGGGTCTGTCCCAGCATGTTGTATGTCCCACCCACAGGTTAGGCCATACCCTGGATCTGGTGTTTTCCTCCATGTCGGGGGCCTCGAGTCTGGAGGTGGGGGATTTTATCTCCTTACCTGTGTCATGGTCGGACCACCACCTGCTCTCTTTTTCCCTGGCGATTGCGGCCCCCCCTCGCGGGGACCAGTGGCCTTCTGTTTTGGCCCGTCCCCGTAGACTGATGGACCCCCAGCGGTTCCAGGAGGTCTTCGGGGAGCTTTCTGGTGGACTGACTGGCGCTCCGGCCGAGGTTATGGCCAACCATTGGTTTGAAACAGCTGCCAATACCATAGACCGGATCGCCCCTAAGCGCCTTCTCCGGTGCCGAGCCCGGCGCTCACCGTGGTTTACAGAGGAGCTCCGGGCAATGAAGCAGGTGAGGAGAAGGTTAGAGCGCAGCTGGAGAAAAACCCGGACGGCAAGTAGTAAGGCTGCTGTTGATTCCCAGACTAGTCGCTATTCCAACGCGATCACGGAGGCCAAGTCATCGTTTTTCTCCGTGAGAATTGGTGAGGCCTCTAACCGCCAGGCGGAGCTCTTCCGGGTGGTTCGAGACCTCACCAATCCTAGTCTGGCTAGGCCTCCTCCTACTGATTTCAGTAGTGAGAATTTCGCAGCCTTTTTAGATCCAAGATTGAGGCCATCCGTGCGGCTTTGACTCGGTTGCAGTAGCACTGCCCCGGCATCCCCGGTTGCTGGTCCGCCTTCGTCGCCTCGGTTGGAGGAGCTTGGGCCTGTTTCCGCTGTCGAGGCCTCCAGGGCTATGGCGCATTGCCGGCCGGCGTCCACTCCTTTCGACCCTTGCCCCTCCTGGCTCATTAAAGCTGCCAGCGGGACCATGGCTGAATGGGCTTCTGCCATCGCCACCGCCTCTTTCAGCGAGGGGGTTTTTCCCTCTCGTCTGAAGGAGACGGTGGTCAAGCCCATCCTTAAGAAGCCGGGCCTTGCGGCGGATGATTTAGGCAACTATCGTCCGATCGCTAATGTCCCGTTCATGGGCAAGATCATCGAGAGGGTGGCGGCGGTCCAGCTGCAGAAGATACCTTGAGGATCGGCAGTGCCTCGATCCATGCCAGTCGGGGTTCAGGCCCCGTCGGGGACTGAAACAGCTTTGGTCGCCCTGCAAGATGACCTGCTCCGGGTGGCCGACAGGGGTTGCTCTACCCTGTTGGTTCTCCTGGATCTGTCAGCGGCCTTTGATACCGTCGACCACGGTATCTTACTGGATCGGCTCTCTGAGGTTGGAATCGGGGGCACTGCTCGCAGTTGGCTCCGATCCTTCCTGGAGGGCCGTCCCCAGTATGTTCAGCATGGGAAGGGGTCGCTCTCGCCGTTGCTGTTTAACATCTATGTAAGGCCGTTGGCTGGGGTCATTAGGAGTTTTGGAGTGTGCAGTCATCAGTACGCTGATGACACGCAGCTCTATCTCTCCTTTTCCACCTCTGCAGTGGAAGCTGTGCAGGTCCTCGATGGGTGCCTGGATGCCGTGCTGGCTTGGACCGGGGCGAACAGGCTTAAGCTCAACCCCGGGAAGACGGAGGTTATGTTCTTTGGGGGCTCGCCGTCTGGGTACGGTGGCCCTTTTCCCTCTCTGGGGGGAGTTTCCCTCCGGCCTGTGGAAAGGGCGCGGAATCTGGGAGTGGTCCTGGACCCGGCGCTGACCATGGAGGCCCAGGTGGCGTCGGTTACCAGGGCCGCGTATTACCATCTTCGCCAGATCGCCCAGATCCGCCCGTACCTGGACGGTGACTCTCTGAGAACAGTGGTCCAGGCACTGGTGATCTCGAGGCTGGACTACTGCAACGCCCTCTACATGGGGTTGCCCTTGACTCTTCTCCGGCGCCTGCAGCGGGTGCAGAATGCGGCGGCCAGGCTGGTGGCTGGTGTGCGTTACGACCACATCACCCCAGTCCTGGCCCGCTTGCACTGGCTGCCCGTTGCGGCCCGGATTAGATTCAAGGTCTTGGTTTTAGTTTATAAAACCCTCCATGGCTTGGGACCGGACTACCTGACAGAGCGTATCGCTCAGCGATCCACCTCGGCCCGACCTGTTCGGCAGGTGCGAGCGCACTCGCTGCGGGTTGCCACTCCTCGAGAAGCCCGGAAATCGGTTACCCGGAACCGTGCTTTCTCGGTGGCAGCCCCCTCCCTTTGGAATTCCATCCCCAGCGAAGTGCGCTCTGCAGAGTCCCTGCTGGCCTTTCGAAAAGCTGTAAAAACCTATTTATTTCGAGAGGCCTTTGGCGAGCCCTGAATTCTCTCTCTCTCTCTTTCTTTTTTTTTTTTCCGTTACGTCCCGCCATCTTTAATGCCCAAGCAACCATGTTAAGTGTCTTACGTTATGTGTGTGCTTGGTTGACAGCTTTTATATTGCCGGGTTTGGATGCACCGGGTTTTAATGGTTTAGTTATTTGTTGTAAATTTATAATTATTGTTTGTGTTTATTGGCGCTTGTTCGCCCGTGTAAGCCGCTTAGAGTTTCGTTTGAAAGATAAGCGGGGTATGAATATAATAATAAATAAATAATAAATAATAAATATACAGCACTGGCCATGCTGGCTGGAAGATTCAGGAAGCTGCAGTCCCCAAACAAAATAAATCACTTTTCAGCAGCTCCACAGTGCCTAACATCCATCTCTTACATCCACAGTGCCTAACATCCATCTCTAGTGGAACTTTCTTTCCTCAATTGCTGAAGGAGTGGATGTCTTTGCAGGCTTCTACTGTCATCACCGTGAATCAGAATACATGAAACACAAATATACCATTATATTTGTGACATATATCCAAACACAGGCCCAAGAACCATTGAAAATCATACACAGCTTCTCCCGGTGGCTTTCTCCAGCCACTTGACTTTAGACTTGCCACTTTTGAAACTTAAGGTATTTAAGAAAACTTTAACAATTTATAATATTAATAATAAAAATAGAGTGTTTCTGCATTAAGTGCAATATCCTTATCTTGTACATAGGCCATCTGTCTCAGCTTCCAACCACAATTACATTTTTACTTGTACTGTATTATTATTTTTTATTATGATTTTGTATTGTCACATATTGTAATAGTCTGTTTCATCTTGTAAACAGCTCAGAGTAGCTTCCCTCAGATGGGCAGTATATAAATAAATAAATAAATAAATAAAAAGGTGACCTTCTCTTTCTTTCCCTAACATTTGGGGTACAAAACATATTGAGTCGGAGCACATGAAAATTGAACACATCACTACCACCTAACATTTTCTTGCATGCATGTCAGACAAAAGCCAAGTGAGTTATTATCTTATTTAGGTCTATTCATCTGCACTTAGTGAGCAACCACCAAAGAAAATGGAAACTTTTCATAAGATTTCACTTGCTGCTATCTTACTGAATGTCTTAGTGGCAAAAAAGCTACTCTCACGATCACAGAGATCCTTGAAGTTTGTAAACCACTCCCTTTGCCAGTTACATTCAAAATTCAAAGGCCTCTAGACAAAAGCCTTAAAATATCTCTTCAGTCATGATAGTCCACAGACTTTCTGCAACTCTTAGAAACAGGATGATTAAATATGACCTAAACAGTTCTAACAAAGGGACAAGTCCTAGTATTTCTGTGGTGAGGTGCTTTTCGGACGGATATAAGGAAATCTGAAACTCAGTGTGAGCGATGTCGCAAGTGATATTCTTAATGCCTTCTTGGGAAGCTGACCTTGTGCTATCTAGCTAGTGGGAATGGAGTGCTACACTGATCATTAACTGTGAACTCTTAAAGATGGGAATTGTGGATTTGACATAATGAAAGCTTTTCAAGAGGCATGGCAATTATTACTGGGTGTCTTTGGATTTTTTTGTTAGTTTTGTACTTTCAGTTTTAACCCTAGCTGGAGACCACGGACCAATGCAGCTTAATATTAAAAAGAAACATACAACAGCAGCAGCAGCAGCAGCAATGTGTTATCAAGTCAATTCTGACTTATGGCAACACTTTTCAGGGTTCTCCAGATAGAAAACATTCAGAAATGGTTCACCATTCCCTTTTTCTTGGGGCATCCTGTGATGGTGAAGCTTTCCCAAGGCCACACGTTGGATTTACTTGTAGGAGGCAAAGAGGGGAACCTTGGGCTCTGCATCTTGATATCTAAACCATTGTGCTATATTGCTGTATTTTATAATTACACAGCTAAATTGTATAATTAGATACAGAAACAACTGAATAAAATAATTCATTTAGTAAAAGCGCACTCAAAAAAGGCTGAACACCCACCTTTAAAACTCACTTTCTGACAAGCAATCATTTACCAAAATCCTGGCTAAACATAAAATTGTTTCATTGGTAGTAGGGAGGAGCAACTTACAAAAACTACACACTGTTTCCATGTTTTGCAATGTTTCAAAACGTTACAAAATGAAACCAAATGCGGACAGCGTGTTGTCCGAACCAAAACAATATAATGTTTTCGGATCAGTTCCTCCGAACCGGAAAGCTGCTGATGGATCTCCCTTAAGGCAAGGGGCTTAGATCGGGTGGCTGTTTCCTGGTTCCTGCCACCGCCTCCCAGGTGATTTTGACAGCTCAAGCTGTCAAAAAAACCAAAACAAACCAAAACAAAAAAAAAAACAAACAAAAAACACCCTGCTGGCAGGTGGCAGGGAATCCCACAGTAGGGAGTTGAGAAGGCAGTGCTGACATCAGAGCTACCCTCTTAGCCCCCTGCTGGGGGATTGATTCCCTTACCCCGGGCCATTTTAACCAGGCTCTAGCCCAGCTGTCAAAGGTTAAAATGCTCCCCCAACAGCGAGCCTCTCACTGTTGCGGGCAGGTGATTTTAAAAAGGTTCCTGCTCACCACCTGGGGGTGGGGGTGGGCTAGAGCCTTTTTTTTTTACATCACCCACTGTATCAGCGAGAGCACTGGTGTGGCAAGGGATTCAAAAATCTCCCCACTGCCCCTGCTCCTTTCTCCTCCTCCAAGGGAGGTTTTCTGGATAGAGGACTGTGAGCAGTGGGGGCAGCCCCCACTGCCCACAGCCCTCCCTGTACAAGACACTCCCCTGGGAGGAGGGAGTGGCAGGGGAGAAAGGAGCAGTCAGGCAGGGAATTTACTTCTGCCTGCCTGCTCCATTCTCCCTAGCCGCCAGCCACCCATCTGGGAGTTTTTTGACAGCTCGAGCTGTCAAATCAGCTGGGAGGTGGTGGTGAGGAGGCTTTTGAATCCCCCTCTGCACCAGCTAGAGCGCTGGTGCTGTGGGGGATTCATTTTGTTTCGTAAGTAACATTTTTTTTTAAAAAAATCATCACAATATGAAACGAAATGTGGAGGGATGAAATGGAAAGAAATGAAACATTTTCCGCTGTTTCATGCCCATCCCTACTTGGTAGTGGAAAGACAGCAAAGAAGGGACTCCCTCTTTTTGGAGTGGGGATAAGTTGGCCATTTTATACATCTGGAACCTAAATATGTTTGTAGATTTGGGCAAGGTCATTCCCCATAAAAAGAACATATCTCTAATGTCACCACCTGCGACAGTGGTAGACTTTCCGTTCTAACCATCTTGGTTCCTCATCCGCAGTGGTTTAAATGGTGTGTTCAGTTACGCATCTAGTGGCAGCCATGTTTCTTTATTCCTACTGGTATGGTTCCCTGTAAGATGTGTGCTTGCACGTGCAATTTCACTTCTGTTTGTGCACTGAAACGCCTTCCTGCAACTGTTTTCCTTGGGATACCACTTCAGTCACTCACAAAGCTATCTCCTTACATCATTGCTCAGGTCCTTTCTGGGAAATAGCTAGATAGCTGCTGGCACAACACATTCATCTTTTGTTGAGTCATGATTGAACTGAAAGCTTTCTCTTAGCTATGAAAAGCTAGATATATGACATGTTCAATTTAACCATCACTCCAGTTTATACATTGTTTTATGAATGTTTTATAACAATATGTTTACCAGGCAGTATTTTATGAGCCAAACAATAAGAGCTCCCTTCTTATATTATTTGGACCATGTTTTCCTCCTTCTCACTGTTATTATGTTGAAAGCTGTGCCTACATCTGTAGTTCCTGATTCCATTTTTGATTAAAAGTGAAGCACAGTTACAATAGCTTTTCATATTGTATCAGTTGTTAAATAATGGATAAAAACTTCACAGTATGATCCAAAAATCACAAGGTATTTTTAATTGGCCTTAGACTGATTGTTACTATAATCAATGTTAATGAGTAATCTACTTTTGTGAAACAATTCAAATCTACTGTTAAGAAGAACCTTCCACTCCTCCTGATAAAGAAGAACTTGGGAGAAATGTGTAAATCTAAATTTCTCAGATTACAGTGTGCAGTTCTTTCCATTAAAGAAAAAAAAGTGCTTGACAGCCTTTGAAATATGCGCTTGGAAAAAACATGTTTGCAGAGGCAATGTGGAAAAGGATAGGGCAACTGTACTGATAATCTATATGTACAGATTATCAGTATTTTAGAGGGCTCCTGCCAGCTTGTAGCTCAAGTCAAACATGCAGCTCTGATGGATGATCTGAATTAGAAGTCAGTTCACACAAAACGTTTGGAGCTATTTTAGTATGTCTTGGTTTCATTACATTTCTAATTTGAGGACCAAACTAGAAGAACTCAGAGAGGCAATGTTATTTATTTATTTATTTATTTATTTATTTATTTATTTATTTATTTAATGCAGCTGTGAAGGATAAGAAATCTACTGGATTCGGGCTGGGTGGGTATTTTTTCCAATGAAAATTGCATTTTGTGGTTATTTTTTCATGACAAGAGAAAAAAAAATGAAGGCCCAGTTTCCTTATTTCCTTGTGTGGGGAAACATATATAGAGCTCATTTGGACCTGGTGCCTTCCATATATGTTGGGCTACATATGGGCACCCATCGTTTCCAGGCAGCATGGCCAGAGGAGACGAGGGGAACTGGTATCCTGACATACGTGGACAGCACCAAGTTGGGGAACACTGAGAATAGTACCTGGTTGGGATGCTGTGAATCACCCAACAATATACGTCACAGCATGCGATAATCAAACTATGGTAGAACTATTCAGAACAAACACTGACTCATTCTGGCAATGAATCTGCACAGCAAATTCACATGCACTGCTTTCAGTAAAGAGCATAATACTACAATACTATGTAGGAAGCTCTATAACTACGGCAAGAGCTAAATAGAGATGAGAAGTGAGCCATACTGATTTCTGTGGTGTTATAAACGGGTCAAAACTGTATATAGAAGATCAGACCAACAATATCTTCAGTGTATATGAAGATGACCAGGAACCCTTAGGCGAAGCTGCAGTCAAAGGTATCTTGAGTGAATGCCTCCTTCTGTGTAAACCGGGATGCTCTGTGTGAGGCCTGCAGGAGGCTTGCTTCCTGTCTTCCATCCCAATGAACTGCTGGATCGCTCAGCGGCTGAGGTCTCTGGCTGCAGAGCCAGAGGTTGGGAGCTCATTTCCCCACTGGGCCTCCTTGACAAGAGATGGATTCGATAATCCCTTCCAGCTCTGCAGTTCTACGATTATCATTTGGTAACAGAGTGTAGAAGGGGGCCTTCTCTTTCAATGTATCCATGTTTCAGTAATTTCTGTATCTCCATGCAAACCCGCTCAGCAAATGAGTGTCCTTTTGTTTGCACAGAATTTTCCCAAATAATTATTGCTTTTCCCACTTTCTTTATAAGAGTAACTTCTGGGGTTTGCATCCCGGTGTGTTCCTCTAGTCTCCCTGCTCCCTTGCTCATGCACTGCCGCCTCTTCCCTGCGCAATGATGCTTCTGATCCTGCCCCCTCTGCCATTTCCTGTGACAAGGGCAGTTCCATCCAAAGCATTCCATCGTCTCCCTTAACCGTCTGCTTCATTCCGCATCGCTGAATGGGCCCACTCGGAGCATTCAGAGACCCCCCTGCCTTGCAGCTACCTGCTGAGATCTCTCCCCTGCCACTGCCTGTGACACTTCTATTTTTTAAAAAAATGCCATTTTACCCCATCAAAAAAGAAAGAAAAGAAAGAAAAAGGAGGGGAAGCGCCATAGCACTCTCTAGCATTCATTTCTGTAGGAGATTAATAAAGAAGCACACTGCCAGCCTTGAGGGTAAAGCCATTGTATAATCTGTTTGCCAGGGCATTTTGCTGCTCTGTAATCTACAACAAGCCATTTTTACAAACATAGATCAGTGCTTTATTGCTCAATGTTATGACATTTTGTGATGCTTTTAAACACTGCAATATTATAAACCACTTGGGCATTTTTAAAACAGTAGAGAAAAGTATACAATCTACAGAATGAAACAAACAGAACCTAATTCAAGTCAGAACAATTTGTTTAGAAAGAACCTTTAATATTAATGTACTTCTCCCTCCAGATCAACTATAAAGTAGCCTATAAGGCTATAGAACCCTAACTTCTGTTGGAATTACTCTTTTATTTTATAGCTGATGAAAAACTTCAGTAAACTTCGGTAAATAGAGGCTAAACTTAAAACTAGAGCAGAAGGAAGCTGACTTCAAAGAGCCTGTTTGTTCCTTGCCTAGCAGTCAGTCCGTTCTGAGAAACAATCTGCTTTACGGATTACAATTCATTCCAGCTCATATAATTGAGGAATATTCCGTGTGTGAGACCAAAACACAGGAATCAAATCACTAAAGACACAATGTAATGCCATTTCCCCGATCTTTTGCAGGGGTCAAGAGCCTCTCTGTCAGATCTGAAATTAATGAATCTGGATGCACACAGGAAGGAAAAATATCTTCCCTAGCCTTGTAAATTGAACCCAAATACCTTCATCACTCTTTCTGAAGTATCCAGAAATGAAGAATGCCTAAAGGATCACAGTTAGGAAAGGTTTTAGAGATTATCTTTCTGGGTTCAATGATGGTCATTTTGGGGTCATTTTCTCTCTCAAGTCTAGCTGAAGAATACATTCAGATGGCCAAGCTACAGCAGCCCCTTGATTTTACTAGCTAAAATGCAACAATATTCCTGACCTGGGGAAATGAATACTGCCTCAGTCAAGGTGACTTCCTTTTTCTGCTTGTAGTAGTCCTCAGTGGTAACATTTTACTGAGCAGAATTCACTTAAGACTACCTTATATATGCCACATTTATATCAGAGAGAGATGAAGGTGAGAGTTGACATGGTATCAACCACACTCCATTTGTTGTCTTCCTTGCCTAGGTCATTTTTTTGTTTAAATATTCTTAAATATTCTAAGTATCCTAAAAGAGAGTTGATGCTTTTTGAAAATTAATAACCCATACCTATGTTAAAGCCAGAATTTCCAGATGAACTCCAGGAACATATAGAAGGTGGAGAATAAACACTGTGGTTTTCTCATTAGGATTACTGGGGCCCACTTTCTGTACACAAAAAGCCTTTTTGTATTAAAAGCTATGCACCCAAACCCACTCTAAGGAACTGAGGCCAGAAGTTAAAAAGAGGCCAAGACTGAAAGAAGAAATTTTTAACTAGTGTGAGCATCTGAGTGTGTCTTCCCACTTCCAGGATTATGTGGATTAGCTTGTTTTGTGTGAGTGAGACTGGATTCCTTTGAAGTCTGATTTCACAAGCAAGCAACTGCTAACTCAAACACCTCTCTGCAATATTAATTAATGAGCTTTTAGGTTTGATCACAAGGTACTTCTAACCTGCTTATGAACTATGTTTCCCATATTTTCCCATCTACAAAATGCACCCTATATATAAGACAATCTCCACTTTTCCAACCCAAAATTACAGTTTCACAACTGCACAGTTCTCTCCTTGGCTTACTTCTGTGTATAAGACAACCCTGGAGTTTTAGACTAAAAATGTAGTATTATACACAGAAAAATATTGCATATGATGAGATGTCACAAGCCACCTAATAATTTAGAGGGTTGTCACTTCACATAACATTGCGCACAGCTCCATCTAGGCGGAAAATACTCATCCACACAGGACACATGATGGGATAATTAGGATTGTATATTAAAAAACCCGGAAGCCCCTAGCATTGTCCCCGAAAGGTCCATGGAACCTTTAGGAAAGGATAGGATGGATTGGCCTAAGTAGGAACACGTGCGGATGTTGCAATTTGGTTCACACCCAACTGTACCAACAGAGATCTATATACCTGTCCAAATAGGCACTTATGAAATTTGGACTATAAATCCCTTACTACAATCATTTTTTAAGTATGGCAGTATGTGAACATGTGTCAGAAACAAATTTCATCTCTCTGCCCAAAAGAAATGATGCATCCATGCAGATCTGATGTTAAATACTAATGGTAAATACTAACTCTGCACAGACCCAGTAATTTCTCTAAATACACTTCTTTAACAAGAACATGATAGAAGTTCAGTTGCTTCAAAGGACAGTAGTAGCAAAAGGCTCCTCGTGTCTCTCCTTAAATTTACTCTCCTGTAAACTAGATAGCTCCAGAATCTCTGTCCACTGGTTGTGCAAGCTAGGGCTTCTCAGACCTGAAGTCCAGAAAACATGTGAAGTGACAGAATGGAACCTGCTTGTAATGAATTAGTTCTCATGAGAATCATATGGGGACCTTCTCTCCAGGGAGAAGGAATGTGGACACACAACCTATAATAACCATTTTAATGCAGAGAAAATGCATGACTATTTAAATTGTTATTTACATGCATACAGAAAATACTGCTTTTTATTCTGTTTTCTGTGAGGGACTTAATGTTAAGACATTAATTTTAATGTGAGTTTTCTAAACTATGTTCCATCCAAGGTAAGGCAAGACCCTCAGGGAAAATACCCACTCAGCCATTTTTGATTACAGGAGAAGCAAGGGAGTGAAACTACATGTGTTTTACCAGAGCCATTATCCTTCTCTCACTTAAAATTATTACTGCTTTTTGTCTGAAATGTAATAACCTGGATTGAAGAAAAATGGCAATGGTTTAGCAAAGTTTAAGTACTCTGAGGACCTACTGAGTTCCACGGGGCAGAATAAAGCAGGTGTTTAAATCATCGACACTCAAGCTGGTTTTTCAACATAAGAAAGAAAAAGAGGGAGAAAACATCTGGACAGAGGATCTTGTCACAAAAGTGGGGCTATTTCTGGCAATGCAACAATTCAGATGTACAGGATTTGAAAGCAGCATTTTGGATTAAAGAAAAAAACTTGAGGTGTCAGAACCAAAGAGCAGTTAAATTTTCACAAGGGGAAGCTATAATTCTCTTATTAGGAATCAAAATGGATCTACTGAATTAATAGTGAAAGGTATAAAGTCATTAAGGAAGAATAGATATCTAAAGTAATTTTACTACTGATATTGAAAACCCCGTTTTTCTTCAATTAAATTAAGTCTTGTGATTGTGATTCCACCACAGCCACCTGCCCTACAAAATTGAGAATAACCTTTGAGGGAGTAAAAAAACCTCATAATGATAAAAAGTGTGGAATGTTAAATATTGAAAGGAACAGAATATTCTGCTTACATATAGCTTCCATCTATAGCTAATAAATATTGAAAAGCAAGGAAAGAAAGCAAAATAATCTTCTCAGTGTTTTTTCTTTTTGGCTCCACATATGTATGTATGAAACCACAAATAAGTGCAACATGATGCACAATTTCATGAGATAATTCAAGACAGTGGCAGCCCATATGACATTACAGGGAATTTAAACAGCCACTTGATATTTTATGGGTCATGTTCACTATCAGATGATTTAACATCTGGGTCACACCGCTTGACACAACATACACATATTACAATTATTTAAAATGTTCAGCTGTCTTCTTCCAATATTTGACTGAACTTCTGGCTCTTGACCCAGGTATCTATCTCTGAAAAGTAGCTTTTTTGTCATCTCCACACTTTAAATACCAAATGGTTAGCCCATTACTGCTTAACACAGTTTTAAATTTTTTTAATAAAGCATTGCACAAAACGGAAAAAGGGGGAGATGCCAATGCATATGAGATGAAACACCGGCTGAAAGGAAGTTGTAACTAGAATAAGCCCATTGAACCAGTGGAGATTTGGTGAGTGAAAGAAATTATGTTAGTGGTGCTTTCAGCCACAGAATGCTTGCACAAATCTGGAAGCTGCCTTGAGCTCTCATGAAGAAGGAAAGTACAAAGCAAACCAGCCCAAGAACCACATTGCCCAGCTCCAAGGCAGTTTTAGGTCACTGGGATGGATCCAGTGAGTGTTGGAAGCAAAGGTTTGCCCCTCTGGAAGGTTTGAAGGAATGTCTTTAAGGGAGTTGAGGGTGAAGGAATGGTCAGGCTTAGCTCAGAAGCCAGAGGCCCAGCGGTGCCCTTAAATGATAGACAGCCACAGAGTGGCAATGCACCGGTGTGGTTTCTACTGGATTGTCATTCATGGGTTGACCCCAGCTTATGCCTGATGGCATCAGACTGATACTCAGGTCCTCCAATTCGCTTGAACTGGTCCCAATGTCACACCACAGGGATTGCCATTGTAATCAAGTGCTGTGGCTTTGTCTCTCCAGTACATTATGTCCTTGTTACATGCTACAAAGGTTCCTAAATGCCCCTTATGTTCAGCGTGGGTCACCATCAGCTTCCTCTAAATTTATATCCACTAGAACAGGACCATGTATCTGTAGATGTTGCTGAACTCCACATCTCATAGAAATGGCATGACCAAAAAACTGAGAAGCAGCAGTAGTTCATGAAATGCAAAGGGTCCAATGTTCCCCAATTCTGCATTAGACAATGGCTGTGTGCTTATGTCTGGAGAAAACAGTGTGGGATCCACTGGACTATAAAGAACCACCAGCAAATTTTGAACATTTACCACTACAAGTACTTGTCTAGTGATTAATATCAATGTAGTTAAGGGTTAAGAGTGACAATTTCATGTGCCATTGTAAATGGAAAATGACAACTTCCATGCATGAACAAAAGACACTGAAGGTGATTTAAACAGACGTGCTAACTCATTGAAGTCATAATATTGATTTGCAAAACATCTTAGGCACATGGACTACACCTGAAATAGGAAAGTTGTCGCTTGCCAAATGCTATTAGATTCCAAGTCCCACCAGCCATAGCCTGCAATTGTCAGATATGCAAGGAGTAGCACTGCAACATCTGGAGGCCCTTCTGCTTCTTGGATAACAACACTATCTCTTCCTAACATGATGTGGCCCTTGGCATAGCTTGGGACCAAGATGTTTAGGACTTTTATGAGCTAGAATCAGCATTTTGAATTCAGCCTGGAAAGAGAATGGCAGCCACTGAAACTTAACAGGGTGGTTATGTGATCCCTATGGCCAGCCCCAGGTAGCAATCTGGTTGCTGCCTTTTGGACCCACTGAAGTTTCCTTACATTTTCCATAGGCAGCTCCATGTAGAATGTATAACAGTAATCTACTGGGATATAGCTAAGGCAGTGGTGGTGAACCTTCCCCACTCCAGATTCAGGCCAGGGTGACAAGAGGTCAAAACTGCCTATAAGATGGAGAATTTGCACTAGCTGTATTCAGACCGATGAAGCTGTTTGGATGAACAGCGAAACATTTCTATCTCTCAAAAAAGAAGTCCAGTAGCCATGACTCAACTTCCAGATAAACTCACCTGGATGACTGAGAATCTTCACAGACTTCCCCACTCCAGATGTTTTGGACCACAACTCCTACAAATCCTTTGTAATTGGCAATCTAGGCTTGGAATTCTGGGAATTGTGGTCCAAAACATCCAGAGTGCTGAAGGATTGCCACCACTGAGCTAAGGCATGTATTACTGTTGCCAGGTCAGACCGCTCCAGGAATGGATGCAGCTGGCTCTTGGCTTTAATTGTGTAAAGGCACTCCAGGGCACCACTGAAACTTGGGTATCAGAGATAATCCAGGAGCACCCCAAATCTGCACAAATCTGTGTTTTCAGAGAGTGTAACCCCATCCAGCACAGGCTGAATCCCTGTTCCCTGATCTGCCTTTTGACTGACCAGGAGCACCTCGGCATTATCTGGATTATTGTATTGTATTAATAGTATTGGAGTGTATATTATCATGTCTTAATTGTATTGGAATGTATATTATCCCTCATTACTGTAAGCTGCCTTGGGTCCTTTTCCAACAAGAAAGGCGGGGTAAAAATACTCTAAAATAATAAATAAATAAATAAATAAATAAGTTTGAGTTAAGTTACCTCCCTTCATTCCACTACTGACACTATTTAGAGCTGAACCAGCTTCCCTTGGTTTAGATGGCAAGGAGAAATAAGAGTTAGGTGTTATCCACATACTGGTGACACCAAAGCCCTTTGTACACGACCCCTAAACTCCGCCGCAAATGGCTCCCAGCTCCGGAGCTTAAAATTGTTTCCCCACCAGCTCCAGAGTTTGCAGGAAATTAAGTGTGACCACGCCCAACTAAGCGCGTCCCAGTGCACTTTTCAGGTACCTGCTCTTGGAGGGTGAAAATCACCAAATCCGGATGTAATCTGGTGAGTGCGGGCTCTCCTCGCTTCTTTGTTGTTGTTTTTTGCCTCCCACCCCTTTAAGAGAAGGAATGTGGCTCGGGGGTGTGTGTGGCTTGGACCGGCAGACTGGAGATGAGCCTGCATTCTTTTGTCCCTTTTTTTCTCCCTCCCCTCATGCAGACAGGAGCAAGGAAGTGCGGAGGGGTGGGGACACAGGAACAGCAACAAACTCCCAAGATCTCTGGTCCGAATTTAAGTGGCCAGCGGATCTTAGGGGTCATGTGAAAAGGCCCCAAGTTGCAAAACCCCATACAATCTCTCCCACTCGCTCCACGGATGTTAAATAACACAGGAGAACCTCGAGGGACCACACAGGCCAGTGGCCAGAGCATTAGACAGAAGTCCCTCACTGCTATCATCTGAGTTTTCTCCTCCAGGAAGGGCCAGAGCCCCTATAAAACATCCCTTCAAGATTCATCCCAGAGAGACAAGCCAGTAAGATGCTATGGTCAATGACATCGAATGCTGTTGAAAGATCCAGCAGAACAAGCAGAAAATATTCTCTGTTTCTTCCATTTCCAACATAGGTCATCCACCAAGGTGACCTGAGCAGTCTCTGTTCCATAACTGGGCCTGAAGCCAGATTGAAATGGATGCAGAAAAATATTGGGCTAAATCTCAGCCAGCCACTGAAAAATAAGCTGTAATATTGTCCTATAAAATATTTAGCACTGCCTTATTCAGTTGGTGTTCTGTTCCAGAATGGGCCTATATAATGATGGCAACTGAGAAGGAAGCATTCTGTCTGTGTTTTTGTTTGTGTGCTTCTGAATATTAATTAACATTTTCTTGTTTGAATCCATGACAGTGCATTTGCAATATCATTGGTGCAGATGAATGATACATTAAAAGAGAGTTATAAAACATTCCCCAACTTTGAAGAGTAATAACTCTCAGTAACATCTGAAAGACAGGAGGGACTTAGTTACTTAATTATGATGAAGATTGTTTTTTAAAAACTTGTAGGCAAACACTGGTTTGCAATATAATCACAAGGGTTCAGAAGAGAAGAAGGGTGAGGTTCATTCAGCCTGTTCAATACATAAGCAGGATAGATGAGGCTCTGACATTTTCCTTTTCATCTTTCATAATTTACTCTACATCCCCACCAGTGTGATCAATATTGAAGGCAGTCTGTGAAACAAGACTAACTCCTCCAGGGGTAGAAATGTAACCTGAACAGCATTTCATGCACATCAAAATCTAACCAATACAAAATCAAGTAATTAGCATCTCTTACTATATAAAAACCAGTTTTCCCCTTTTAGTTTCCCTTTGTTTATGCCTTATTAAATATCATGATTTTCTTCCATGGAACATTCAGGTCACGTAACTGACAGAGATAAATGTTGTTGACAACAGGTATACAAACAAGTACTAGCATAATATAAACATATTTTTCCTCTTTTATGATTTCCAGTTACAGATCTCAAGAAAAGAAATTTTTTTTTCAGAATCTTTATTTAAATATTTAAAAAATAAAAGTGGTATTGTTGTTCTGTTATGTACTGTCAAGTTGCATCCAACTTATTATGACCCTAATAGGGTTTTCAAGATACAGTGGAACCTTGACTTACGTCATTAATCCGTTCTGGAGGTCTAGACTTAAGTCAAACATGACTTAAATCAAACAAACTTTCCCCATAGAAAGTAATGGGAAAGTGGATTAATCCGTTCCAGACGATGAAAAAGACCCCCGAAAACAGCAATTAAACCCAAATTTGACTGTCTCCCCCCAAAACACACACACACACACACACACACACACAATTCCCTCGCCAAGTGGGCCGGGGGTGGGGAGGGGGCTCCTCTCCGCAGCCCAGTTTCCCTTCTGAGGGGAAAGAGGAGCCTTCCCTGCCTGGACATGGCCCTTTTTGGGAAGAGGAACCGAGCAGGCTCCTGGCCTCGCCACTGGTGACCCCTGGAAGGCCAGCCAAGGCGGGTGGGGGTGGGGGGGAGAAAGCCCTGCTCGTGGAGCACAGCCAGGAAGGAACAGGACGGGGGCAGAGGAGGAGGTCTCCATCTTGAGAGTCGCAGGGATCACCAGGCATTAATGCTGCCGCTGCCGCCTCCTGCCAGAGATTTTTCTTCTGTCGGACCTTGAGAGAGTGGGTGATTTGGTTGTGGCCCCTGAGCTGGTGGGCATGGCCTCATGACGTAAGAGGCTGCCCTCGCCCCCTTCGCCAGAGTGGTCGGCCAAGCCAGCGGCCCCAGCCAGGAAGGGAGGCCTCCCCTCCCCCAACTCCCAGGTGCACAGGTCCCGAGAGAAGGCAGGGCTCTTTCCCCCATCTTCGGCACCCCCTCTGGCCAGGTAGGCCCCCCTGCCCTCACCCCACACCCTCCCGTATTTGAGGGGGGGTTTCCTCGTCCCTCCCCCTTCATCCACGGGCTTGAAAGTGGTCATCCACTGCCCCTCCCACTGCCCCTCCCACGTACACACACACACACACACCACACACACACACACACACACACACACACACACACACACACACACACACACACACACACACACACACCTGAGGCCAACCGGCAGGGGGGAAGGCGGCTGGATCCTGGCCCTTCTGCCCTGCCCCCCATTGCTCACCTGTTTCTCTGCCTGCTGCTGGCCGAGGAAGAGCTCCGGGTGCTCGGAGCTGGCCTCGCCAAAGTTGCCGCCGCTGGAAGAAGGAACAATGGCCTGGCCCTTCTTCCTTCCTCTGGCGGCAGCGGCGGCAGCTCCCAGCGAGGCCAGCCCCAAGCACCCAGAGCTGTTCCACGGCCTCGTGAAAGCTGCCGCCGCCGGATGAAGGAAGAAGAGGCAGCTCCGGCGAGGCCAGCCCCAAGCTCCTGGCCCTTCTTCCTCTCCTCTGCTTCGGTGAGGCCGTGGAACAGCAGAGAGGCAGCAGCAGTTTGGAGGCAGCAGCTGGGATGCTGGGTCCTAGCTGCCGCCCTATTCTGGGGCCTTGCGCTGGGGCTCCGAGATGTAACTCGGAGCCTGCAGTGCAAGTCAAACAGACCCCTAGTGGACGTAAGTCAAATATGACGTAAGTCAAGAGGGACGTAAGTCAAGGTTCCACTGTATGTAAAATATTTGCAAAATGGTTTTATCCTTGCCAACCCCCAGTGAGCTTTCATGGCTGGAAAGACATTTGAACCCTGGTCTCCTGATTTCTAGTGTGATATTTGGTCCACTACACCACAGTATTGTTGTTGTTCAGTCGTTCAGTCGTGTCCGACTCTTCGTGACCCCATGGACCAGAGCTCGCCAGGCCTTCCTATCCTCCACTGCCTCCTGGAGTTTTGTCAAAATAGACAGAAACATAATTAGTATTACTGAAAGCAATAATAGTTAGGTAAAATGTCCATGTATCTGGCTGTAGGCATTTTATTAACTAGAGCTTCGACAAATCAACCTTTCCCCCCCTTTTAATGTGATGCAGCATCTTAGTGATAGTTTATCAGAGGTTTTTTTCCCCCCAAGTCTCTTCGACTTGCTCTCCAACAAGGAACAAAAGTGCTCAATTTGTCAATATCCTGAAGTGGCTTGCTTATTAAACCACTTGACAGTATTGGAAGGAGCTAGACCAAAGAAGGTTGCTTGAGTTCCACTATGTTATTTGGATGAGAGGAGCACACCAAATAGCCCATTGCCCCTCCACCTGACCTCAAGGCACCTTATTTAGCCCACACCAGCCTGCTTCAAAAGTGAAAATGGAGGCAAGCTCTTACTCTTACCCCAAGTCTTCCATGTGAACTGCTTCCTAATTTTCAGTCTCAACATCCTTCACATGTCTCAGTGAAGTCACACAATGACTAGCTTATGCTAGCACATCGATATCAATTTGATGCATACCAGCAGAATCTAACAGCTCAAAAAGGTACAACAATCTATTTATTATGTATAATCTGGAATATATTCATTGAAGGAAGGAATGCGAATTAAAAACAAGTTACCTCAAGTTTTTAACAAATTCTTTTAAAAAATGGATTCTTGGCTTTCAAAATTACAAGAGGAAAAAGCAAATACCATTGGATACTTACAATTGCAGTCATGTTACTGATCCCATTAAAAACAGCAATAAAAATAATCTATGCCAACAATTCTTAGAACATGTAGCCTCATTTCATTTTTTTATTTGGATTCTTTTAGGGTGAATATATGAAGCTTCTTCTTGACAAAGCACTAATTAATAAGCCAGCAATTCTCAAGATACTGACAAAATTAATGTTCCCATTCATTACACAATATTGAATAAACAGCCAGAGGAGGTATTGTACCAGGAAAGAAACAACCCTGTCAGTTACAATATGGTACTGCCCACACATCCTTCAAAGAGCTGCAGCAAGAGGCAAGATCATTAGTCTCACTAACCTGTGGTGTCATTCCATGGCAGATATACATGATTGGAATATTTTCTGTATCTGGCCCCTGATCAAGGCACAAATCGCTTTTTAGGGAATTCTGCAACTACAGAATACAGAACAGAGATAGGAAAAGAAAACACCAAATAGCCTGTTAAAATAGGAAGATGTGAAACAGCTCAATGCATATTTATTATCTTTGTAATGAAATATAAACAACTAATTGGTAAAGCTATTCTGATGTTTAGTACAAGAGCGCATCTTTTTTTGGGAGGGTGCATTTGCCCCAGGGCGCAGTAATCTGGGGGCGCCTGGAGGGGGAGCAGGAGGAGGAAGTTGTGCACCCTCCCGCCAGCAGTCCTCCCTCCCCCCCCAAGGCTGGGCGATGGGACCCCCTCCACCGCTGCCGCTACCTCCGCAGCCACGTGCCAGGTGAGAGGCAAAGCAGGCAGGCAGGGGAGCGTGTTGCCCGTGGCACCCTCCTCCTCCTCCTCTTGAACTACAGATGGGCAGATGGTGATCCAGATAGGATTCCCTGTTCTATATTTGGATAAGAAAGAAAGAAAAAGTGGTGGGGAGAGGAAGAATTCGCTGCTTGTTTCATCTTCAAAATAATATATAGCATGTCTACGGTCATTTAGACAAAACAAAGCAAAAGCAAAGTGTTCTGCTTATATACTGCCCTATACCATTTCAAGTAGTCTCTGGGTGGTTTACAGTTTAATTACAGTATGGAGGCTACACATTCCCCCCCCCAGCTGACTCAACACAAGTTGACTGTAGGGCACTTATGGATAGAAAATTGATGACTGAAAGTTCCCATGCCTTCGGTAAAGGGCCTCTAAATACCTGGGGGCTTCCTGAAAAAGATGTTTATGACTGGGCTTGTGGGGGACTGGGCACAAGGGGTGGCTTGATATCCTGGGTGGGCTCTCAGATATGCTAATGGAAGGAAGGTTGTAGAAGGAAGTGTTCCCATCCTTTCCTTCATCTAGCAGCCTCCTAGACTTGGCTGAACAGTAGTGAGGAGGGGCTCTGATAGCTGGAAGAGGCTTTAGAGGAGGACCAGTGGTGGCAATGGGGGATAATTTCCTTCTGTGGACTTCCTTAAGCTCTGAGAACTCCCTTTGGCATGCAGAGAGATCCTGTTTGAAAATCTGGTACGTTCAAGTGCATGATAAGATATAGCAAGAATGTCAGAAGATCCCTACTGGATCAGACCAAAAGCCTGCAACTGTCAGTGTGGTCCTTTTCAAAATGGTTCACCAGGTGCCTCCTAGGACAGTGATGGTGAACCTATGGCACAGGTGCCAAAGGTGGCCCTCGGAGCCCTTTCTGTGGGCACCCGACATCGCCCCTTCACAGCCACCTGGATTCAGGTTAAAATGCTGTATTGGCACTTTGCAAAAAAAAAAAATAGTGGGCTTTGAATTGCAGTTTGGGCACTGGGTCTCTAAAAGGTTCGCCATCACTGTCCTAGGATGTACATAAGCAAGATATTTCTGCCGGTGTTCCTTGCTACTCAACTAGAGAGACTCATAATCTGACTCTATATAAGCAAAAAAGGCATAATTTTGTGAAGAACAAAACACATGGAGCCAGAATAATTTTTTCTCATTAATCCTGAACTCTTGCCATATGCAAAATAATGCTCCTGAAACTAAAAAAAACTGCACAGATAAACACCAGTGACAAACAACTTGGCCAAATGGATCCATTTCCTAAATAATATATTGAAGGATTTAGATAAAGGCGAATTATACAAGCTAATGTGCAAAATGTGAGCAAAGTACAAATGAAAAGCAGACGAAAAGATGCATTCACTACCAATTTTTGCTATGTCGGGGCAATTTTATGTCTTTCATGGTGCTCGATGGTATTCCAGCTTTCCTACCGGATTGCTATAAGAAATCTGACATAGCTCACACTTTTGCGCTGCTGATCTAAGATTTTAATTTATGCTTGTCAAATAAATATTGGATTACTCCAACATCTGTTTGACAGAGAACTGTTTTTCCACTGCCGTGTTCTGTTTCTCCCTATTTATGTCTATGATCAAAGCTGCCTTAGGCGTCAACTTGAGCTAGAACACCAGGTTCACTTTAAGTGACAAATCCATTTAGTTTTTATGAGAATCTCAGCCAACTCCAGATCTCTGATATTAAGAATAAAAACATTTAAAAGATCCCAGGCCAGTCCTGACAAACAGAATTACTGTTGCCAGTGGCCATCACAGTTTTGTTTGCCAGCAAGTTCCTTTATAATGCAATAGAACCTACTTCTGAGTGCGCACAGTAATGACTGGGCTGTGATACTGAGAACAACCCATTTTATTTATTTTGTACGCCTATGCTATTGGTCGGAACACATTGTTGACACCTTTCTCCTATTTTTAATGCTTGGGTGTATTGCATCTATTCTTTGATGACTACGTGAAAAAAGCTGTGGAAAATGAACAGAGTACTTGGTGGATTCTGTAAGAAAATGTCCTCTGTGGGATACAATGGTCCTTAAATCTGAATGCAGTGATGTTTTACTTATTCATTTCCAAGTAATGGAGTTCCATTATATCTGTTATTCTGCCTGCAGGCAAAGACGTTCCTTTTCAGGCAGACTTTTAATATATAAACTGCTGCTAAGGAGGGGATTTGAAGGGGAAAATGCTCCTTTGTCCTTCTAAAATGTGAGTTTTTAACAGAGTTTTATTTCCTGTCTTCTCTGTTTATTAATGGGATTTTTTATATTTTATCATTGGTTTAGTGTTTGTATTTTTAATTCTTTTGTAAGCCGCTCCAAGTCCCTCTCCAGAGAGAAGGGCACAGCAGAAAATAAATAAATAAATAAATAAATAAATAAATAAATAAATAAATAAATACACGGCTACTGGTCTACATCTTTGTTGAAGCCTAGATGGTTTTAAATCACGGCGTTAGGGATGCACCTGACCCACGATGACTGAAAATCTGAGATATGCGAATGCGGGTCAGGTGGGGCCTGGGGGGGGGTGATCAGATCCCCTATGGAACTCGCTTGGGCTGCTCCAAAACTTTTGGAGCAGCGTGGGCCAGAGGCATCGGGGGATCTGATCCACCACCGAGCTGGAGCCTGGGGCTTGGGGAAGGGAGAGAAAGGTTTTAAAAGCCTGGGCTTTTAAACCTCCCCCCCCTTCCCCACACCCTGGGCTCCAGCTCATTGGTGCTGGGGTGGGGAAATAAAGGTTTTCTCCCCCACCCCAGTGCTAATGGGGGATTTAATGCATCAATCATCTATCTCCCATTGGCAGAAAGACATCACTGTGTCCAGTTCCAAAGCACTGTCTGAAGTTGCTTCTCAAATCAAACTACAGAATAGCCCCCACATCTGCTGATTCACCAATAGCTGATTCAGTTATCCGCAGTTGGTGGTCAGCGGGTACAAGGGAGGTCCGAACCCAGTGGCGAGGAGGGGGGGGAGAGAAAACTTACCAAAGCTGAATCCTCTTTGCTACCGCTGCATGCCATCTACCCTCCGGAAGGGTGGGGTGGGGACTTAAAAGGACCCACCTGGCTAACTGGCCTTTCAACTTCCCGCTTGGGTCCCGGACAGAGGACCGGACATTTTGAACTTCCCGCTTAAGCTCAAACTTCCGGTCTTCCACCTGGGACCCAAACAGGAAGTTTAAAAGCCAGTTGGCCAGCTGGGTCCTCTTAAGTCCCCACCCACCTCTCCAGAGGGTGGCTGGCATGAGGTAAGGAGGGCTTGGCATAGGTAAATCCCCCCCCCCGTTGCCACCCACACCGCAGGCCAGCTGCTGACCCTGGTGGCGAAGAGGGCAGCTGACTGGTGGCGGCAAGGAGAAAGAAAGAAAAACTTTATTCCCTCCTTGCTGCTGCAGTACCCAGTGTTTTGGGATGTCGGGGGAGAAAGCTTTCACCTCAGCAACCCACCAACCCTGTTGCTACCATTATCTGTGGTTATCTGCATATTTTGCCATCCATGGGGAATCCTGGAATCAATCCCCAGCGGATATGGTGGTCCTACTGTATTTCAGTTTCAGTTTGTACTAGCAGACTGAAAATTAAATTTTGAAAGAACTGAAACAAAGGGCATGAAGGGAAGTGATGCAGTGGATTGTGAACGTGTGAGGTGGACTAGCACCATTTATTCCCCTATGGCAGAAAACTTACAACTGGTAAGTTAATAAATGTTTCACACTTTTGTCCCAAAGCTACTATAATGAGGACTACTCTGATCTGCAGAAATTTTCCAATTGCTGTGTCTTCTTATGAATAATCAAAGTAAATAAAATGGGGCTCTTACCACACCATAAGCAACTGTATCTGAATACATCCTCATTTCTGGATACACACTGACAAGGTACCACCTAAAAGTCTTGCACTGCAACTTTTTCCTCAAGGCTTTCCTCTCAGAGATATCACCAATGTCAATTCCGGAGTCCTGTGGAAATGGAGTGGAAAATGTGCCAGAGACATTAGATCATCCCAACTTACACAATCATTTATCTGCTGCTTTGTACATTTCAAAAAAAAAAAAAGCAACACAGTTGTTTATCTTTGTAAATTTGACAGCTGTTCAAAATTGAAAGTATTTTGTGTCTGTCTGAGGAAAAAGACCCCTGTCTTTTGGGAACCTGACTCAGAGTCCTTTGGAATCAGTGGAAAACATCCTGCTGGCTTCACAGAATTTTGAATTAAGTTCCAGGGCAATAATACCAAATACAGTTTGTGCTCAATAGCCAGCAGCCCTGGAAATCATCTTCCTATTTGCAAAACTATTGCCTATTTTACAAATTTCACCTGGAAGCAGATTATAAAGCCTGGATTTCTCACTTAAGTCTAAAGAACAGAAATCCTGCCCACCTTTTTTAATTGTTGTCCAAGATTGTTTAATATCAATACTGTATAAAGATTTCAGCTACCACTTTTGCTAAATGGAAAAAAACATTTCCCACCTTCAAACGCACCCACCCCTTTTTTTACACTTTAGTTAAATCTTGGCTAGTGTAACAGCTGTGTGACGTTCAGGATACATGAGCTCCATAAAGAGTCTGTAAGTGGAGATCAATAATTTATCTCATTATAGCTATGCAGTGGAGATTTCTAGAGAGGCATCTACATGCAAATTTGGGACCAGCATTTGATAGGAAATAAAATGCGACATTTCTACTATAGATTATACCCCTGAATACAAAAAAGTTAAATAAAATACAGAATAAATAAACTTTACATAAAAATATAACCCACTGGTAGGTTAGAAAGCCTTGTTCAGATAATAAGTATCTGTACTTAGAAATGTAAAGGCCTGAGGGGAAAAAATGGAATAATTTTTTTTTGGGGGGGGGACACATTTTCCCTGTTTTTTTCCTGAAGCCTTTTTGTTTGTTTTTTCCTGAAAAACTGGAAAAATTAAAAAGAAAAAGAAAAAGACAAATGTTTATGGAACGTTTTATTTTAATATGATGAATAAAATATTTTAACACAGGGTGTACAAATATTTTCCAAATCATTTCTATAAATTATAATTGAAACTTAGGGCGTTTATACACGACCCCTACGCTCCACCGCAAATGGCTGCAAGGTCCGGACCTTAAAAATGTTTACCCACCAGCTCAGGACTTTGCAGACAATTAAGTGCAACCCCGCCCACTTTAGCGCGACCAAACAGAAGTTTTCTTGTAGCTGGTCTTTGATGGTGACAAATATTTGATCCGGTGTAAGGATAGTGAGTGCGGGGCTCTCCTGGCTTCTGTTTGTTCTTTTTTTGCGCCCCGCCCCTTTAAGAGATCTGAATGCTGCCGGGAACAAAACGGAGGTAAACCGGCAGTCTTTTCTTTCTTTTTTCTCCCTCCCTCAGGCAGCCAGCAACCAGGAAGTGCAGAGGGGGGGTGGGGACAGAGGAAGACAGAGGAAGAGCGACAAACCCCTAAGATCTCTGGTCCGAATTTAAGTGGCCAGCGGATCTTAGGGGTCGTGTAAAAAGGCCCTTAGTCCCACTCCCTCCTATACATTTTCCCTCTTCAATTCTTTTTACTGCAGGCAAAACTCAAAGAAAAACAAAACAAAACAAAAGGCACAAAACATGTGGCTCCTTAAAGACTAACTTTCATATTTTAATGTAACGTTTCGTGGACACGTCCACTTCTTCAGACATATAGCAGCAGAAGTGGCCGTGTCTACGAAATATTACATTGAAATATGAAAGTCTTTCAGTGCCACATGTTATGTGTATTTTGTTTTGCTTTGTTATGTTTTTCTTTTATTTTTGCCTGCAATTCCTGAAAAGACTAACACGGCTACCCTCTCTGAAAATTCATTTTATGAGAATGAATAAAGGTGAAGCAATTAGACACTAATTTGCATGGTTTCCTAATTGACCTCAGGGGTGGCAGAGTAAATAAATGGGACTCCCCAAAGAGCCAATGGATGCCACACCATTATGTTGGACTAAATTCAACTTTCATATAATTAGGATGCTGCCAACATAAAACCATTTCTGTTTTGCTAGAAATGAAATCTTCCAGGCTTGAGAAAAACAAAAAAATTGCAGCCTTTGTGTTCCAAAAATCTCCTAGGCACTTCTGTAAAGTCTGCTGCCGCCTGATACAGTTCTGAGAATGCGAGCATTTTATTTTTATAAATCATGTTTCTCACCCTCGAGATTGCACAGATAGTTGAGAAATGTAGCGGCCAAAAAATGGTACAAATTTCAGCTAAAACTGAAAAAAAAACACCCACCTTCCACAGTCGGTCACTGATAATGATACTGAAGTCTATATGTTCAGATTTGTCAAGGTTTGTGAAAATAATATGCAAATATCTTAATCTGGTGGTATAGTGTGTCGACCAAGATTGATGGCATGTTGCTTTAACAATTACGGCAGTGCTCCCCGACCTTTTTATCACCGCGGACCGGTAAATGTTTGATAATTTTTCCATGGCCCGCCTCCCGCCCAAATTCAACCCACCAAACCCCCTCATCCCCCGGAGGCTCCCAATGCCAACGTTGGTGGGGTAAAATAATCAAAATAAATAAAATAAATGTTATCCCCCCTCCCCCCCAGCTGTGCATGCCTTCCGGTCGGGCTCCTCTCCTCATCCTGCACCGGCAGAAACCGGATGAGAGCACCTCCGTTCCCCCCGCCTCCTTTGTCTCCGAAACCGCCTTCGCCTTCCGAGCCCCAACCACCCACCCACCTCACCCACCCCCCGGTCCTCCTCTTGTGGGCCGGCCTCGACGGGCCCAACCGGCCCCCGCCTGCCACCAGCCTCACCCCGTAACCTCCCCACTGGCAGAGGACGAATCCCCCCCACCCCACCCTGCCGGGCTCCTCTTCGCCTGCCTGCGGACCCGTGCGCTGGAGGAGGAGGAGGAGGAGGAAGGTGCATCCTTTCTGCAGCAGCAGCAGCAGCCCAGTCGGGCTTGGCTGGCCCTGGTCACATCAGCGGCGCTGGCGAGAGGAGTCGCCACCGCCGCGCCAGCCACGCGCCCGCTCCCAAAGAGCCCAGGCCATGCTTTGAATTAAATTTACACATAAATAAATCAAAGCCACCCTCACACACACACACACACACACACACACACACACACACACACACACACACACACACAGGCGGGCGCCAGCCAGCCAAGAAATCCGGTCTCCAAACCAAAGGGCAGACCAAAGGGCCGCCCCGTCCCATCCTCTCTTCTTCTTCCCCATCCCCAACACCAGGCCCTGCCTGAGACGCCCCCTCCCTCCCCCCTCCCCTCACCTCAAGACAGGCGTGGCGCCGCCGCCGACAACACCAGGCCCGGCCCTAACCCTAACCCTAACCTGGCACTCCCTCCCACTCCCTTCCTTCCCTTTGCGGAGGTGGGGGTGGAGAGTCCTCCCCCCCTTGCGAGCACCCAGGCCAGGCTGACTCAGGAGGCAGTGGTCGCAAGGCAACAAGCCGGCGGGATGCTCTTTGGCCGGCAGCCCCGAAGGGCTGGACGCGAACCCCCCCAAAAAAGCCGCTGCCGAAGTTTTCGCGCCACGCAGAAGAAAGCAAGGAGACCTGAGGAGGAAGGGGGGTCTCTACACACACACACACACACACACACACACACACACACAGAGAGAGAGAGAGAGAGAGAGAGAGAGAGAGAGAGAGAGAGAGAGAGGCTGCTCCAGGGCGCTCCCCCTCCTTCCCGGTCCAAAAGTTTACAGAGGCCGCCGTCTGGGGCCGGAGAATTTTGGCGGCGGAGGGGGGGACAACACAGCGGAGTCTTCCCCTTCCCTCCCCCGTGCATCCCCGGAGAGGAGTCGGCCCCCGCCCCGCAAGCTCCACGGGCGCTTCCCCCCCTCCGGTCTGGCAGGCGAGCGGGGCTCCCCAACCCCCACTCCAAGGGCCAGCCCGCTTTGTTCTCTCATGGCCCGCGGCCCGCTCTTAAGGAAACAAAGTCAAAGGGCCATCCCCGCCGCCACCGCACGCTCCGCCGCCCCCGCTTTTCTCAGTATCCCCTGCCCATCAAGGGGGGCAGAAAGGCACGGCCAGAGGCGCTCCCCAGTTCCCCCAACGAGTCCTCCCCGCCGCCCTTTCCGCCAAACTCCGCGCAGAGTTCCAGCGAGTTCTCCAACTTGCCGCCACCCCCTGTGCCCCGCACCGCCAGTCCACCCCTCTTTCTTGAGCTCCTTTCTCAGGGCGAGCCCGCCCGCTGGCGGAACAGAGGGAGAGACCCCGAGGAGGATGGGACGGAGGCGCGATGGAAGGCGACAAGAGCCCTTACCCACCACCACCAACAACACCACCAACACCACTTCCCCAACCTACAGAAAAGCAGCCTCGCCCCCCTTCCTCCTCCTCCTCCTCCTCCTCCTCCTCCTTGCAAAAGGCCACCCCGGACCGGACCGGACGTCGGGGGCAGGCTTACCTCGCCCAGGGGGATGGCGAGAGGGACCGGAGTGGCGGCGGCAGCCCCAGCAGCCTGGAGGCAAGCCCCGCGCGGCTCTTCGTTTGCGCGTGAGAGAGGCACGTGCGCAGCAAACGAGGAGAAGGAGAAGAAAAGGGGGAGCGCCGCTCGCGCGCAAGCCACCGCCGCCGCCTTGGCTCGAGCCCCCCTCATGCCAGAGCCGCAGAGGGAAAAGTTTCCTGACTTCACGGCCCAGGCTGGCTTCTCCGCCTCGCCTCCCCACCACCGCCTTCACCACCACCCTTCAGCGGCTGGAAGCCGAGAGAGAGAGAGTCAGAGAGTGGCGGAGCAACCCTGTCTCGCCGGCTCGCCAAGCCTCCGGGCGCTCTAAGCCGCGCTTGGCCCTGGGCTGCACACGCTGGCCGGGAGGAGGGGGAAGGGTGTCTCCCTCCAATGCTGGGGGGGGGGAGGCTGGCCCGCGAGAGGCCTCCACAAAGAAGGAGCAAAACAAGTTCAGGAACCTTGTAGCTATCAAAAAAAATTAAATACAAAAACAATGCAGGAGCTGGCCCCTGCTTCCCTTTGAAGTTCCTCCGGTGGCGGCCCGGTGTGGATTGATCCACGGACCGGCACCGGTCCGCGGCCCGGGGGTTGGGGACCACTGAATTACGGTATATCCCGGAGGCTGCAGAAAATGGACTCTAATTAATTATTTAGAGCATATAGTTGTCCTCCAGTAGCAGTTCTGAATGTTTATGTGTATTAGATAAAACATTTGTAATGTTTCCTTATTAGAAAAGCAAAAATGTATGTTAGTCCCATTTTGCTCCTCTAATTCTATGCATCAAGGGCCCTTTAGCAAAGTGGTTCCCTTTAATATATGCTCTGCTCTGTGGAGAAACCTTGTTATCTCTTAAACCAGAAAGGGACATTTCTGAGACATCTGTTTTAAAATATGTCTGCTACTGCGAACAATGGAATTCTCCCAAGCTATACACGAGAATAGTTCCACACACTTAAAGTGTGGAAAATTTTTATACTGCTCATTTTTCCTTCTGAGAGCATCACAACTCACATTTCATACTTTCTCCATTCATTAAGAACTCTCTGAACCAGCTGCTGTAGCTTCCCTGCCTCTCCTTATCCATGACTCTCCTTCATCCTTCCTCAATGCAGTGCCTTCTCTGTACATCTAATGATCATCACCATGGAGCTGGCAAGGGATGATGGAAACCTGGAGGGCATTAAGTTGAGGACAGCTTGCTCTACTCTGTATCCCAGCTTCCAAGAGGGTGAACTCTGCATTCCTTGAGATGAGAATCTCCCCTCTTCTTAGCTAAAAAACAAAGACGGTGTGTGTTGAGCAAATCCATTCTTAATTAAATGAAGGCTAGCAGCCAGACATTTCTTTTCAAAAAGAAAATATGGATGCTATGTGTCCTTTCAAACACGTTGCAGGTGATACCTATGCAGATCTGTAAATTGTAAGTCAGGGAGGTTTAGCAGCAAAACACTGAATTTCTTTCTTTCTTTCTTTCTTTCTTTCTTTCTTTCTTTCTTTCTTTCTTTCTTTCTTTCTTTCTTTCTTTCTTTCTTTCTTTCTTTCTTTCTTTCTTTCTTTCTTTCTTTCCTGAAAATGTTGTATACGCTGAAGATAACTAACAGGAGATGACCACTGCAATCACAAGTCCTAGTTTGGAGGTTCTAGAGACAGCAGGAACAAATGGTGACCTAATGACACAGATGGATACTAATGTCCAGCAGTCCTAACAGCCAATGATGAGTGGTCAGGGACTAGAGCTCTCTTCTCTCTTCCTGTGCTAAGTACATACTTATTGCCAAAATCAAATAGAGTTCTTATCACAAAGTTATCCTGACCTTGTCCCCCACCCCACCCGACCCGATTGCTTGTATTGAAACGTGTAAGCACACTTATTTGGACTCAAGTCCTCACTAAACTCAACAGGATTTATTTCTGATTAGATGTGCACAGGAATGCACAGTTGGTTGTTGCTGTGAATGTTTTATTCTCCCAGGAGTATTTAGAAGTTCTTAGATTCAATTCTATTATTTAAGAAGATATAGGAGCATAGTGAAAATATATAACCTGCAAGGGACATTTGAATGACCCTGAATTTGAGGTGCCTTTGAGGTGATATCACAACTGCCTGTCACATTTTTGTAGCAACCACAATTTAATGCAAGAACATGCACATGTTCCAGGCAACTGGGCCAAGCATTACATTCCTCTACAGCTAATATAGTTTTTCAAGACAAAGAATTTTAAAGGATTCTGCTCACAGGAACAGAAAAGGCAGACCTAGAGTTTCCACCTAAGGATGAATGCTTCAAGATCTTAATGGAAAATGAAGCATCTTCCTGATGCAAAACGTCTGCTAGAACAATGAGGGGCTGTAGGAATGCTTAAGCTTTGAATTTTGAGTCCTGTTTGTTACTCAGTATCCTGAAAACACATATGTCAGAAACAGGGGGCTCATAAGGCGAACAATCTGGAAGAAAGGGCAAGAAGATGACTCTGCAGCATTATTCCCTTCTAGTCGTTGAGGTAAAAAAAAAAAGAGACCTCTTTTGACTCAGAAGCCTCACAGCAAAGTGATTAAACTGCTGTATTCATGCTCACCTATAAAGCCTTTCATGGTTTGGGCCATGTTACCTGTTGGGATCCCTTCCTCCAAGCCCATCTACCTGTTCCACAAGGTTTTCCCAGGCACTGCTCCTCCAAGTAGTTATTCCAAAGGAGACCAGAATGTAGTGGTGCTGACACTTTGGAACCCACTTCCAGGAGAGCTGTGGCTCTCTCTCTCCTTTCCCACATTTAAAAGGCTTTAAGAGATGCCTTTTATGCCTTTTTGGTGACCCCCTACATGTTTTTTGTTTCTCTGTTTGTTCATATTCTCTGTGTTTTATTTTTTCATTACACTACATACCTCTTGAAAGTTTTTGTGGTTTGATTAACTGTTTCATTTATAAATGGTTATTACATGTTTTAACTTGCTGTAAACTACCCAGAACAGTGCATAGCACTAATGGTGTAGTATATAAATAAAAATGGAAAGGAATGGAAAGTAGGATTGAGTGGAAAGAGTGCCCTGTGAAAGAAGGCAAAAACATGAGAGGATAAAAGAACATCATCCTACCCCAACATACTATACATGTCACTGGCCCTCACCACACTCATACACAGGAAACAGGTATTGTTTTGTGTCTGTTTCTTTTTCTTTGGATGAATTTAATACATAACAATAAGGTGGACTGATCCCAACCATTGGTCTTGTGGGCCTGGAACAGCTCCATCTTCTCCCTCAGCTATGGGTTCTTCAAGATACACCCTTGCGTTTGAGCTTTAGACATCACCTTAGATTCCACAAAAGATACTTTTCATGTGAGTATGAAAGAGTGTGTGTGTGTCAGCCACTGGTCCAGCAATGTATGAACTTGATGGGGAATTTTGTGGTCATGCTGGTGCTCATTCATAACCCACCTCTTGAGGAATATTCCATGCCATGTAAACATGACTTTTAAATTCATCCATCCAGACCTCGGCCACTCTTAGTGCATTTCTTCGGACATGAGTAGTTAGGTCTTCTGTATATGGCTTATGGGCTCGTTCGATATGGGCAATCCGAGAGCAAGGCAGAACTTCAACACTACCACCACACTGCCATACCTAGAAACAAATAAATAGCCCCATTTAGGTAACTCAATTGCAACATTTCAATACCTTCATTGTAATGTAGATTTTCTAAACATACCAGGAAATTCCTATAGGTATGTAATCTTCTGTAGCTGTTGAAGCATGAAAAACACATTCCACTTATACACATCATCTTTAAAGCATTTCATCTTTGTTATAAACATAAATCTAAACCTTGACTCTCACTGGGAAAAATCAAGCCTATTTCCAAACATTTTCTTTTCACTATATCCAGGCAAACATAGTAGATAAACTATAGCTTCCTTTCAACTCTCCAGTCTTAGCTCTTTTACATTCATGTAGGTAAAAAGTTCCATTATGCTAATAAATTTTGCACTTGAGTAAATTTGCTTAGGATTGCAGACAATGCCTTTCTTGTGAGAGAAGCAGCATCATATATTCAACTCTATGACTTTCATAACTCTGTGTCAGAATTTGAGTTTTCTCTGCAAAAACAAATCAAAGGCATATGCAGCCAGGAAGATAAATCTGTTACCTGTTATAACAATTTGCTCTTTTCCTTCTGAACTAACTGAGGGCCTTTTTACACAACCCCTAAGATCCGCTGGCCACTTAAATTCGGACCAGAGATCTTAGGGGTTCGTCGCTCTTCCTCTGTCCCCACCCCCTCCGAACTTCCTGGCTGCTGGCTGCGTGAGGGAGGGAGAAAAAAGAAAGAAAAGAATGGTTTACCTCCATTTTGTTCCCGGCAGCATTCAGATCTCTTAAAGGGGCGGGGCGCAAAAAAAGAACAAACAGAAGCCAGGAGAGCCCTGCACTCACTATCCTTACACAGGATCAAATATTTGTCACATCCAAAAAGCAGGTACCTGAAAGCTATGCTGGGATGCGCTAAAGTGGGCGGGGTCGCACTTAATTTTCTGTTAACTCCGGAGCTGGTGGGTAAACATTTTTAATCTCCGGAGCTGGGAGCCATTTGCCCCGGAGTTTAGGGGTCATGTATAAATGCCCTGAGCTGATATATCGTGTGTTGACCTAAATGCTAAAATCGTAGATTAAAGCTACAGTTCTATACATGATGATCTAAATGCACACATCATCAAACTCAATGGAGTATTATGTCTCAGGAGACATATAGACTGGATTATAGATAAAAACACCATCAGCAACAGTTACTAAAAGAGAAAAAATGTCACTAACAAAATGAACTCTCTACTTCCTGCCTATTTGCAGAATATACTAGATGTCGAAATTATGAACTAGAAACCATAAGTACTCAAGCTGGAATAGAATCTCTAACTGAAATTTTCTTATTGGGATCTTGCAAAGAGCTTTGGGGGAAATTTGTATACTGTACTTGTAATGTTCCTGCCTTCACCATTAAAAAAATAGGGTTACTGTTGGGAGAAATTTTTACAAACCTCCCTTGCAAACCACCATCCTGAAACAAGGAGAACTTTGCTTAATGCTTTTTTAATACACTGTAGAATATAGGAATATACTGCTTGTAAATCATGAACTATGAAGTTCATTTAAGATTAACTTGGGAGAAATAAGAACATAAGAACATAAACAAAATAAAACTGTTTGTCATGTTTCCTTCATTCTCTTGGTGAATATTTGTTGAATTATCCTTATGCCTACACTCCAAATTCTGCTATTTGCAAATACTCAAGAAAAATCTGAGAGGAAATGTAGAAATGGCAACAGTTGCCATTATAGGGGAAGCCATGGTGGCTTTTCTCACAATCCGTGGAAATACTGTGCTTGGTTTCCCACTTCTCATCTAGGCTGGCTGAACATCATGTTTCAAGAATGAGCGTGAATACCTCCAGGCTTGTTTATCCCTTGTTACTGCAGTATACCAGGAAAGCATTTTGCTCAGACATCTATTTTATACATTAAGGTTATTTGGCCTGAAGACTCATTTAGGCATTTGGCAGCGGCAGAATGTGGCATGGATTCAGGATGTTTACAAGGCCTGTTTTTGGACAGCTGCCTAATTACATCTGGCATATGCTGGGAGACAAGAAATAGCTTTGCTATTCATGCTCACAAGATGAGGATTGCTCCTTCCCCCCTTGAAATCTGCAGCATTCTGGGGGGGGGGGAAGGGTAGGGCACATTTCTGTTTTGAGGATATAAAACCTCCAGGCCAATGGTTCCCAACCTTGGCTCTCCAGGTGATATTGGATTACAACTCCCAGAAGCATTCACCACTAGCTGGCCAGGATTTCTGGTGAGTTATAATCCAAGAACATCTGTAGACCTAAGGTTGGGAACCACTGGGACATCGCCACTATCAGTATAATTTTATGGAAAAGAACGATGATTTTATTTGCACCTAAAGAAGAATAAATAACAATTAGGAATACTTCTGATTGTCATCTAAATTTCAGGCCTGAATATTGAGTTCTCACAGTGCCATCTATCCATGTCTGTTCACAGGTAAATTCCAAGGAAGGGCCTTCTCCCGGTATGCATAATATCACAATCTGAATTAATTGGTTCTGTTTTCAAACTAGAGCCAATGCATTAGAAATTTCCTCCAAAAGGCAGGGCAGATCACTTGTCACCAACCTGGATGCTTTAAAAGGGATCAGGCAATTTAACAAACATATGAATAGCAACAGTTTCTAATGATCATTAAAGGACTTCAGGGAGTGGTCATTGATTAAGGGACAGAGTGATACCTCTTCATTACTAGAAATTGCAGATCACTGCTACAAATTGAATTAGAGCTATGCAGTGTATGCTGGGAAATAGATTATAGAAGTTTAATGTTTGGGGAGTGACTTCCAATAGTTCCATAGACTTGGCTAGGATTAGACGAACCATTCAAATTTTCCATTTGTGTGTGTGTGTGTGTGTGTGTGTGTGTGTGTGTGTGTGTGTGTGTGTGTGTGTGTGTGTGTGTGTGTGTGTGTGTGTGTGTGTGTGTGTGTGTGTGTGTTGAAAACCCCTTTTGTCTACCCAGTGTGCTTTGTCTGCCTAGCCCCTAGTAGGTCCTTTTCCAAGGAGAAAGGCGAGGTAAAAATACTCTAAAATAAAATACAAATAAATAGTGTGCTTTAATATTAGACATCAATATTTTAAAAATGAAAATAAAAATGCAATTTGGTGGCCATTTAAGACTGTACAGCTGCTAAGTTCAATTATTCAGAATGTGCAACCTGTATAGAAAACCTTATGTTTTAAGTGTCCATGAGAAAAAGCAGAGTGGAAGGAAGGAAGCAAATGTGTCTACCAGAACGATGGGAGCCAATCTAAGGGAGGAGAGAAAGCAAGGGAGGATTTTACTTCAAAGACAGGAAAGAGGAAACTTTGTAATAAAATTGAACCTCACCTTACCCAAGGGAAGAAGAAATACCTTGAATAGAGGTGGCAAATACTACACTTATAATGTTTCAACTTATTCATGCTACAGCTTGTAACACCAAGTTGTCCAAAGGTTTTCTGTTTATGCTGAATATTTTGATTCAGTTCAAGGTAAAATCCATTTTGTTTCTATTCTGAGAAATATCCAAAAGTGCACTGATTTTCAGCCACCCGGTCCCCCAAAGTCTTCTATAGCAAGAAGAATTCCAAGGAATCACAAAAGGAACAGAATGGTGGAAATTATCCCTTCTCCAGTACTGATAACTTTGAAGGCATCATTGTATGATGTATGCTGGGTAGTCTGCTTTTAAGAAACAGAAACAGAAGCCTTCTCTAAGCTCTTTTCTGTCTTTCCCCCTCGTTTGCAGGTTTAAGCAGTTCTGCTGTAATTCTTATATAAAACAACAAGCAGCAAGAAGTATTGTGCTGGCTGAATTATTAATGAGTTTCACAAGTTACTGTTTGAAATGCACTTCCATGGAGCAATTCCACCCACTCATGTAGCCCAGGCAAGGTGAAGGTAATATAAACCCAGGAGTATTTGCCCATCCAGGCATCCTCTCTTTAAAAAATGCTTAACATATATATATATATGCAAAAATATGTGTGAGTTCTGAGCAATCTAATTGTAAGCAAGTTCAGGTATACGCAACACAAATGTGAGATCATTAGAGAAGATTCTGCAATGCTTTTTCATATGCAACTGAGCGCTAAGGACAGGGATTACAGCTCCTGCATTTCACACTAGAATATATAACAACAAAGTCTTACAACTTTATCTGTTTTAAAGAAATGAAGCAAACAGCTATTTAACATTTAAATAGGTATGCAAAGATAATCCCTGATATGGCAAACCTGGCTTTCTCCTGCTTCCCACTGGAAGCATACTATATACTACAGTTCATGGAACCACAGGTGATAGATAATATGAAGGATGTGAATGCAGAATTTTAATTTCTGTTGGTCTTGTATAAGAGTATTGTGCTACTTTGTTAGGACTAAAACAGATATTTTAAAGAGGTCAAGAGGGTCCCAGGTTCAGGCAGATCCCGTGTACCTTTTAGGGCGCTTTTACACGACTCCTAAAATCCGAGGCAAAGGGCTCCCAGATCTGGAGCTTAAAAATGTTTTCCCACCAGTTCCGGATTTTTTTAAAAAAGTACGACCACACCCACCTAAGCGCTTCCTGTGCACTTTTCAAGTACCTGACCTCCAGGAGGTAAAAAAATCTTCTGATGCGCATTGTAAAGCTGTGAATGCCGGGCTCCCTTGTCTTCTGTTTGTTTGTTTTGTCCCCGCCGCCCCTTTAAGAGACAGGAATCACTACGGGGCTGTGCCGGCAGACGGAAGTGAGCCTGCATTCTTTTCTCCCTTTTTTTTCTCCCTTCCCTCACGCAGACAGGAGCAAGGGAGTGCAGAGGGGTGGGAACACAGCAAGAGAAGCAAACCCCCAAGATCTCTGGTCTGAATTTAAGTTGCCAGCGGATCTTAGGGGTCATGTAAAAGTGCCCAATGTCTCCCTGGTGCCACCCTATCCCTCACAGGTGGACACACCATTGCTGTGAAACTACAAGCTGCACTACAGTCACTATTCACCAATATTTGTGGGGAGGAGAAAATGTCAGGAGGGGCTTGCCCAGAGAGTCTGAATGACAGGAACCTTAAGGAAAGAATGAGACTCAGAAGAGGAATTAGGGTTGAAAGAGTCTAGAAGGGAGAAGGAAGGCCTTGAAGGCACATAAGAGGAGGGAGACAGCAGTACATGGGGAGATGACAAGCAGCAGGCTGTATAGGAGTGGGAGAGAAGGGAAGACGGCAAAAAGTATTATTTTTATTTTTGCATTTATATCCCGCTCCCATTTCCCAAAGGGAACTCTGGGCGATTCACACAGAGGTTAAAACAAACATCAGTAAAAACAATATAAAATGGCACAGGGGACATTTGGGTGGAAGCATTGGAGAGGTGTAACCTGAGCTACCCAAGTAAGTGCTGCAAGCCTTAGGTTTCAGTTGGCTATGGGTTGGCGTAGCACCAGCAGTCAGCAAGCAAACCTATCCTGGCAACTCTCACTCTTACCCAGCAACTCTAAGCCTGTAGAGTCTCATATGAGGAGGGTGAAGTAATGATTCCCGATCCTGGGTCTGAAGGAGTGCTCAGAATTGGACTGATTTGGGGACAAGTACAAATGGAACAATCAATACAGTATATTGTTAGAAGCAGAGCTCCCTAAAGAGGTATAATAATACCTGCTTATTCTAATATGAATTTGCCACAATCTATATATTTGCTTGCTTTTGCTTTATAAGTGGTCATCAGGAGGTAAGCATGGCCTTGTTTGCAAGATTTGCATACTCAAGAGTGACAACACTGTGAGAGGAAGAAATATATCATTGACATGGTTCATCAGGACCACAACAGAGGAACAGCACAGGGCATGTCTATATCAGCAGAATAACTTGCTATTTAAATCACTTTTTGTGCAGTTGGGTTTATGGCATCCATACACGTTTTGACTAGTGGTCTATCACAATAGTTTTTAGAGATGTCCCACTCTCTTCTGGCAGAGATTTAAGACTACAAGGTTTCTTGGCACAATTTAGAGTGCTCTTTATTAGCCTGGTCTGTAACCTATGAGGATGGCTTGTAGGCACCAAAATAGAACTGTGTGGCATTATCTGAAGTGACAATCCTGTGACATCTTTAGTGGGCTGTGACACTGAACTTACTTCCTTTATTTTCATCTACTTTACCATTTTAATTATACACACTGTGTATTCCTATTGACGCAGCACTATTAAAAATAAACAATACTGACATATTATGTGTACCATGCTAGATAGATGCATAGCTGTTTTTTCACTTACTGTAACAAAAAAGGAGGCAGTCACCACAGCTCAGTAAATGACAGTCCCAAGAAAAGATGGGAAAGGAGGCTATGTTGTCCTCCACCCTCAAATCATAGACAGAGTGCCAGAATCCCTACACCCATCACTCCATTATTTTTTTGGCTTAGTGGTTCTTTGGAGGGGAGGAGATGTATATAAAGCAATCATTGGGGAAAGATGGATTGAAGACTGGCTTGTCTTGACACACAACACACTTGAAGAAGAATAAAGTGGCTATCTTTTGGTTGCCTTCTCAAGTTTTTAGAACCTACCAGTGGAAGCACTGCCACTTCCTCACTGTTGCCTCATAGAAGGAGCAAAAGGAGGGATTATGTGTCTTCCATAGAATCACAGAATACTGAAGTTGAAAAGGGTCTGGAAGGCCACTGGGTTCAACCTCTGCTTGAGGAAAGAATACAAAACATAGGATATTGACCAGGTGATTGTCTATAGATTTCCTTGAATTATGAGCACGCTCACCACGTCTCGAGGTAATTGGTTTCATAGTCACACAGCTATAACAGGAACAATTTCCTGATAGTCAACAGGAATCTGGATTCCTATAACTTGAAACCTTTGTCACATGCCATTCAGGGACCTGGTTAGTACCTGGATGGGAGACCACCAGGGAATACCGGGTGCTGTAGGCGCCTGGAGTAGGAACTGGCAAACCACTCCAGTATTCATGCCGAGAAAACTCCATGGATATGGGGTCACGAAGAGTCGGGCACGACTGTAACGACACAACACACACACACACACACATTCAGGATTGATATAGAACAGATCCTGCCCCTCCTCTGTATGGCAGCCTTTCAATTACTTGAAAAGTGCAATCACATTTCCTCCCTGTCTGCTTTTCTCAAGGCTAAACATGGACAGTTCTTTCAGTCTTTCCTCCCAGTCCCCTAATAAGTGTTATCGCCCTCCTCTGCACTTGTTCCAATTTGCCAGCATCCTTCTTGAAGTGAGGAGTCCAGAACCGGACACAGTGCTCAAGATGAGGCCTAACGAGAGCTGAATAGAGGTGGATGAGCACCTCACAGGATTTGGAGACAATCCTTCTATTAATGCAGCCTAAAATAGCATTTGCTGTTGAAGACCCCTGGGCCAAGAACTGAGCCCGCGGGTGCCTCACTTGTTATCTCCTCCCAGTTTGCAAAGCAGGCATTAATCACCACCCTCTGAATATGATTCCATTGTCAGGTGTGTATCTACCTGAGAGTTTTATCCACCCCACACCTGTTGGCTTGCTAATCAAAATATAATGGGGATGTTTGTCCAAAGCTTTGCTGACGTTGAGTATGTCTACAGCATTCTCTCTTGTCTATCAGGGAGGTTACCCAATCAAATATGAGATCAGTTTAGTTTGGCAGGATTTGTTCTTGAGAAATCTGTGTTGGCCTCTAGCTACTACTGCATTGTTTTCTAGGTGCTTGAACTGTGATCACTTTATAATCTGATCAAAAATTTTCCTTGGGATTGGTGTCAGGCTGTCTAGTCTGTAATTCCCAGGTTCCTCCTTTTTGAAGACAGGGAAAACATTAGTCCTTCTCCAATCATCTAATCATCTGGTACCTCACCCATTTCCCATTTCTCCAACCTTAACTCTAACATTTCCCCCTTGTTCCCATACCAATGGTACTCCTTCTGCAAGGTTGCTGCACTGCCACTGCCTTTCACTGCTGTTGCTGCTTTGTCTTTACTCATGAGTAAAAGTGGTGATGGCATCTGGCCTGGATGCCTTCAAAAGGGGATTGGACAGATTCCTGGAGGAAAAGTCCATCACTGGTTGCACACCATGATGGAGATGTGTAATCTCCAGTCTTAAAACCGGGGTACTTCGAGGGCCAGATGCAGGACAGTCATATCAGGAAACAGATATCTAGTCTTGTGCACTCCCGGACGCATCTGGTGGGGCCACTGTGAGATACAGGAAGCTGGACTAGATGGGCCTTTGGCCTGATCCAGCATGGCTCTTCTTATGTTTTTATGTTAAGAGATGTGGTGGGACAAGAGTAGGAATGAGCTCCAGTGCAACTCATTATTTAGACCAGTGTATTTTCATTTTCGTACCAGTTTCATGGAAGTTTCATTCTAACAATTTAATATGTAAACTAAGCAACACAGGAGATTTGAAAGCCAGTGGGTTTTACATCATGAGACTAAGCAAGATCTCAATACACTACTGAACTTGTAAATGAACTGAAAAGAAGAAACAAAATTTAAGATTCTTCTTCAGTGTGTCATTGATTGCATTAATTATTCCCCACATTGACATTCAAATGAAGTTTGCAGCTGTCTAAAAACATGCATGTGTGTATGTGTGCACATGTAGACACACAGAATGAGAATGCCTGATTTAACACATATTCTAGTATAATTTGTAAACAGCAATTATGCAGATTCTTAGTAAACTCCAATTAATCAAACCTGTTGGTCTTCTCTTTCTTGTCTAAACACTGTCAGTCTTTGTTCAGTTTTTGAAGACTTATTAATTACACTGCTTCAAGAAGCATGAATTCATTTAAAATCTTAAATGCTAAGCAGAAGCTGTCAAGAGAAGGGCTGATGGAACAGAACTGAAGAGAGTTGGTTCAAAAGCAAATCCAATTATTTATAGGATAAGGTAAGATAAGATAAATCTTTATTAATCCCACATCGGGGAAATTTACTTGTTACAAAGCTCCCAATGTAAAAAACAAGCAAGAAGGGTAGGTGCACAAGAAGTATAAAGTGAAAAGGAAAAAAATAGATAATAGAGATTAGATAAATATATATATATACAATATAAAATTTGGATATAAAAATTAAATGTGAAAAAAGAAAGAAACTACAATATACCCCCATATGAACAGCAGGTTAGACTGTAGAGTCATAGAGTCTAACAGCAGTGGGAACAAAAGACCTGTGGTAGCGATCCTTCCCACACTGGGGATGTCTGAGTCTGCCAATGAAGGAGCTACGCAAAGCCTCCACTGTCTGGTGCAGTGGGTGGGCGGTATTGTTCACAATGGAAGTCAGCTTGGCCAACATCCTCCTCTTACCCATCTCCTCCACAGAACCCAGAGGGCAGCCCAAGACAGAGCTGGCCCTCCTGACCAGCATGTTCACTCTGAATGACACAGTCTCTTCAGAAGATGGAAGCGGTTTTGACCCTTCTTGTATAGGGCATCAGTATTATGAGTCCAGTCCAGTTTGTCCACTATCTCAATGTCTAAGCCCCGGATGTTCACTAGTATAAAAGGTAGTGTTATAAGGACTGGTCTTATTAAGGTTCTGCAAATAATGGGCTAAAGTTATCCAGCATGTTGAAAAAAGTAGAAGTATACATGTAGGACTTCCATGTACATTGCCGTCTGTTTATTCATAAAACCACCACAATGAAGAAATTAAAAATAGATATCCAATGTGTGTATGCTGGATTTTTGGCAGAGGAAGGAAATAATGATTTTGATTCAATCCCGTGTAGTATGCAGGAGAGCTATGAGAATGGAAATACATCTGGAGGATCTGGAATCAAATATTATTTGTGTTCTGAGAGGATAAATGCACAGGTGAAGATATTTGCCACCCCACGACCGAAATAACACGCAAGACACACTTATGGGATGAAAACAGGGCCAGGTTTATTAATGCAAACATCAAACATAAAACACCACATCAAGGCTTACCCAAAGAGAGGAGGGGGCAACTGTAGTGCGGGGCCTTGTGCCTGCAGGGTGGGGTTGACTCCAAACCCCACCCTCCAACATGCCAGGTGAGCGTAGTTGGCTCCAGGGGGCACCCAAAGTTCAGCACCCCTCCATTCTTATGAAGCTAGCGTCCATCTGCCGGGCCCAAATGGGTGGGACGCCATCACCTGGCGGGTCCCCCCACCCAGCAGTGTACAGGTAAAGTTACCCCCATCCCCCGGGCTCTGTAATCTCCATGATTGGCAGCGCCTGAGGTTTGGGAGTTCTAGCTTCTTGGTGCCTCCTACTGCCCCCCTTCCAGCATTTTCCCCACACTACCTGCCATTGCCCTGTCCGCGCCGTACCCTTCGCCCTGGCCAAAATGGCAATATTCCCACTCCCATGTCAGAACGGGATAGGAAAAAAAAACCTGCTCTCGCGTGCCAATCTGAGAGTGGGGTAAACAATTCCTATCCGGCCCCTCCTGGCAACCAGTACACTCGCTCTGACATGCTATTCAAAATGGGTGGGTGGGTGGGACGCGCACGCTGGCCGGAAAAGAGGCCGGGACCACGTGGAAGCCTGCTTATAAAGCTGGGCTTCCCGCGATACCTCCCAGTCTCGTGAGACCAGCCCAGCTCCCACCTTGTGCGACTTCGGCCGGGGGTGGCAAACAGGCTCCGCTTTCGGATTCCCTCGGCAGAGCTGGGACTTTGTTAATTTCTCTGTGCTTCCTGGGAACAGCTCTTTTTCCAAACTTAGATGAACATTTTTTAAACTTTGTAAGGAGCCTCGTGGCGCAGTGGTTAAATGCCTGTATTGCAGGTAAAACTGTGCTCACGACCTGGGGGTTCAATCCCTGGTAGCAGACTCAAGGTTCACTCAGCCTTCCATCCTTCCGAGGTCAGTAAAATGAGTACCCAGCTTGCTGGGGAGGGGGGGCAATGTGTAGTCTGCATTACTGTAATTAAAAAATTGTAAACCGCCCAGAGACGACTTGTAGTGGTATGGGGCGGTATATAGGGCAGAACACTGCTTTTTGTTCATTCATTCAAGATTTCTCACAGTGGAAAAGCAAGACAAGTGCCTTTATTGGTTGTGTTTTTTTACATTTTGGGCAAAGGATTTTACTTTTGCTCCTCATATATTGGTAACAATTTTAGGAGTGCCATCAGTCCTCTGTTTTTTCCTTTCTTTTTAATACAGGAATAGTGGTTTTGCATTATTTTCCGATAACATCTTTGATTTCAGTAAAAAGCCCACTGAATAATTCTGATCCACTGTCAAGTTCTAGCTCATAGTCAATTGAGTTTAGTAATCCAAGCTTGTTCTTTATATGACCTTAAACTAATTAGAAATGTTACTTAGATTATATTTTGGTACCATGATTGTTACTCTTCGTATTTATTCTGATTTTTTAAAATATGTTCACCATTTCATGGCCCACTCCTGCTCTTGTTTTAGTAGAAATAATACAGCTTCTCTATCTTCTGTTTCCAATTATGTGAACCATTTACAGCAAGATCATTTTTCCTTAAGGCTATTGTGTGGGTTTGTGAGTTATTTTTGTGCAAATGACAAAGTGGTGTAATTACACTAAAAAAAGCTCATCTTTAAAAAAACAAGGACTATTCCATTGTCATTCAATGAAGACATACAAACTTTTGTCCTCCTTCCACTCAGATCTAGCTGGCAGCTACTCCACCAATCTACCTGAGCTGTATACGTCCCCTCTGGTTTTTATCAAAATGGATACCTTACATACTGCCCTCTGAGGTGTGTGTTTTTCCTTTGTCCTCTTTTAAACCTGTGTCTCATATCTTTAGAGATATAAGCATGAGTGTTGGGAACGCCATACTACTGATATCTATAGGGTGCTCAAAGAAGAAAGAAACATGCAATCAAGGCAAGCTTGGGATCATAAATCAAGAGATGTAATATTTAAACATTTCATTGTTTGCTCTGGGAAACCTATTTTCAAACATAATTACAAAGAGGTTTACTCTAGAAACAGCAAACTCAGAACAGGGTGACTCTTAATAGTAAGGCAACATGTGGCACATGTGTAGATTAAAATGTGCAACTCCCCATGGCAAGCTGTCTCTAACTAATCAGTAGCAATTGCACTACTAGAGTTGTGCCTGTTGTACCAGTGGCAATCAGCTGTATTATGTTATGTGAATTGCAATAGGATTCTGCCCAGTAAGTAATAATCCTAAAACCCAACCAAAGCATTTCCATTGTTAAGGTGGAGTAAAAACACAATCAAAACAAACCGTAAATGGAAATAGCAACCCCCAAAACAGTTTGAGTGCAATGCAAATGCAACAGACCTTCCTTAATGAAGAAACCTTTGCCTTCTGATGGAAGTGCTTGCCTAACCTCCCTTGTCAAGGAGTTCCAGAGCCTGGGAAAGAGAGCAGGAAAGCAGTGCCTTGCACGTCTATCCAAAGTATCTCAGATGACAGCAAGACTAACAAAAAAATTTCCCAGGCAGGCGCATGTGGGACAATAAACTTTTTAAAAAAACAGCCTGGCTCTGCTGTGCTTTACGGATGATAACCTGATGTTTGATTTATGCCAGGCTACAAACCAGTAGCCAGGGAAGTTGTTGTAAGAGGAGGGTCACATGGTCTCTGTAACTGGAGGTGGTTTTCAACCTGACTGCTCCATGCTGGATAAGCTACAATTTCAGAACACTTTGAAAGGGACATGGAACTATTAGTAACCTCAATTTAAGAGGGACAGACTTATCTGAGTCATTTTCACCCAGACTTTGACAGAATACAATCTCAAAATCCCTTTCAATACTAGTATTCTGTTTCTCATCATAAAAGCTATAACTATATGCACGTGTGCATACGGAAAGCAGAACGAGTAAAAACCATTTTGAATTACCAGAAAGGCCAAAAAATGTGTTCATGGGGCAGGGGGCAGGGGGCAGACAACTGGGCATTTACTCTAATAGCTTGATAATTAATTACTGAATAGGCCTCATGAAAGCATCTGCAATCGTAAAAAGAGTATATGGAACTGCTGTGTTCCTACTTACTTTTTTAGTGTTCTCCCCCCCTCCTTCCTCCTTTTCATTAATTGCTTCATTATGTCCTTTTAACATTGTGTTTGTTCTGTGGGGATTAACTTCACACTTAGCTTCATGAAACATAAAGCTCCTACAATGCATTGTTAAACTACGGATACTGGGGGCTGGGGATGCTGCTGTTTCATAATTGTAGTAAACCCTGCCAAGGGCTTTGTTACTAGGCGATAACACACTCCGCTCTGAGGGTCACTCAAGGCACAGGGCTTCACTCTGTTCTTTCTCTTTGTATCCTTCTCATTGCATGGCACTGTAAAACAATTGATATTTAAGACATTATTTTGCCAGGTTCATGTCAAAAGAAATGAAGCAACGACGGTTACTGCTCATTCTTGATACAGTTAATTTTTACCCTCCTTGATGCCTTGTTTCACTAGGCTTTTTTAGTGACAGAAACAACTCTATATTGGAAGTGCTGCCAGCTTTACTTATAGACCATAAGAACACCCAACATCAGGGAAATTAAACTATAAAGAAGGAGTACTCCTTAAGGGATACACATATCTATCTATCTATCTATAGCTATGGCAGGAGTGGATAATGTGTGGCTTTCAAGAATTTAGTAAACTGCAAGTCTCACCATCCCCCACTTTTGCCTTTGTGACTAGTGTTGATATAAAAACTGGAGGGCCACTGCTGCCCAACTGGATCTAGAGAAGAGTCTCACCAATATTTGGCTGATTTATTTTGTGACTAAATTGGTGTGTCTCCTTTAAAAATTCATTTGAGCTGTTTAAGGTGTCTGATTTATTTTGTGACTAAATTGGTGTGTCTCCTTTAAAAATTCATTTGAGCTGTTTAAGGTGTCTTCAGTTAACCCTAGTTAAAACAACATTAAATGGCTTAATGCATATTGCATTCAAGACTTTTTTTTTTGCTTGAAACTTTGAAGGAGACATTACCCTTCATCTGCTACAAAAGCCTCAGTTTCATTCCAGGGAGTAGACAAGGCAATAAAAACACCACAAACATAAGCACAATTTCAACAAAAAAGAAGAAAGTCTAAAAATGTACAAAGCCTGGCTTCCAGTACTAAAAGCTGTAGAGTTCAAAAGGTCAAAGCTCAATGATTCCCCACTTAGCCACAAAGGTGATCAGTTCACGCAATAGAACAGCTAATGATACCCCTCTAGGATTGTTGCTACCCCTGATTGCATTTAAACTTCTTAATCCCTTCATCACAATACAATGACTAACACCTATTTTCCTGCATAGGACAAGTTTCCTCAGCTTTAAAAACCCCAGTCTCACTCACTTTATAACCAAGAGCACAGAGAGAATTCCTAGCTCCCTGAGCTGCTTGCCCTCTGAAGATGCCAGCCACAGAGTCTGGCAAAACGTCAGGAAGAAAAACTTCCAGAACACGACCAAACAGCCCAAAAAACTCACAGCGACTACTGGTATAAAATAAAAACTAGCCCCAAATGGAGGATTGCCCTTCCTTTACTAGGGCTCATAATGGTGTTGTATCTACAAAAATGTCTTCCTTGTGGGGCTTTTCAAGAGAGCTCAAAACACAGAGACTCCATCTGTATGGCCACTGAAAAACTCTGGGCACGGTAGTCTGAGCAGTAACTTTTCCAAGTTCCACTTTAAAAAAAAAACACATTCCCTGCTTCCAAAACAGAAAGATCATAAAGATGATTCATAGCTGAAGTGCCACCGCTGTCCGGATATGCAATTATACGTGCTGTAGCTGCAGGAAGCCTGCTGAGGCATTCATGGACAAATAAGAGGAAGAAACAATTATGCCACTGGAGGCTCGACACAAACAAATAGAACCAGCAAAGATGGGCAGCTTTGCTCAAACTGAGATGCAATTGGGAGCACCACGAAATTGGTGGTGGTGGTGGGAAATAATTTCTACTCCCTTTCCAAAACAGCACTTTTTCTACAACAAAAATGTCAATCATTTTGATGTCGCATCCCCCAACCACTTCTGTCAGCAGTGGCCATGCTATTTTGGATATAAAACACTTTGGCAATTACTCTGCTCACACTGAGAGCTTACTGTGTCACTTCAGCTACATCCAAACAGATATTTCACATGTCAGCCTCACCACAGAATGAACGTACAGAAAAAAGCACATGAAGCTCAGTTCAAATGTTAATCCCAGCTAGAGCGGACTCACTAAACTAACGCCACTCAGTAAATCCAACTTCATATAAGACTTATGTCTTTATGGGTCTTTTTCCAGTGGAATAAACAATTAGATTAAGCCCATTGTGAAAAAATGAGGTATGCCAGATTAGAATATTGCTTTATCTATTCCAGGATTATGGACTATCATATTTATTTCAGCATCCCAAAAACATTGCATCAGTGTTTATTCAGACTTCCCCTCCCCCATGAAAAAGGAATGTTAGATCACACAAGTTTTAAAAACATTCTCATTCTGACAATTTAAATTTTTTACTTTCAGCAATAAATAAATAAATAAGATTAAAATCAAAATGGGAAGGATTTAGAGGAAAATTTTATAGGGTTTGCTTAATAGGTATTAAATAATCATTAAAATTTAAGCAGAATTTTTTTGTAAAAGTTAACAATTTTGACTAACCATACATATATTACAAAGATGAATCAGACATAGACCACTGTGAAGTTTGCTGCTCATGCTGAAATTGGAAGCACTCCAGTCAAAGCTCTGCCTACCAAAACCAACAAGAGTTAAATCCATCTGTGAAAGTACAGTGCATATTCAGGGTGGGGTGAGGAAGGAGTTCCAGATACAGGCAGAACTTATATTAAGCAGGTAGCACTTCTCGACAGCTGAACGACAGCACTCCAAAATACTTGGTCATGGAATGGACCAGAGGTGACCCTGATTTTAATTCTATTACTGCATATTCAAAGCTGTAACTAGGATGGGATGACTGAGGCATTGACTTGGCACATCACAAATTGAGAACGTGTAGAGATCTTTTACTGGGAGAGTGATGTCCTGCCAATGGCATTCGCTGTTGGAAGGGGACAAGCTCACCTGTCCCAAAGACATCAAGTGCCTTCAGCTGCTGCTCCTTCAGGCAGACAGAATGCTGAACTGGATGGGCTGTGGCCTGTTCCAGCAAGGCTGTTCTTATGTTCTTATGTATTCTTCTGTGTTGTACGTTAAAACAAATTTAAGGTAGCCCTTAAATTTGAGGGCTTCTGGGTCTAAGTCAGACTGAAAGACAAAGAACCACAGGAAAGGGAGAATAGGAGTCTTGTAGATGTCCATCCAGTTGTCAAGCATAGAGTAGACTGAGCAATCACACGCTGCCAGACCACAGATTCCTCATTATGCTGAGACGGCCAGCATATTTAGTTTAAATTAAAACAGATTCAAAATGCTTTGAAAGAGCAAGTCCAAACTTTAAGTAAATCAGGGCTTTTTATTAGCCTTTTATTCAGTCATGCACACATAGCCGAGACCTACCACCTGTTTCCTCTGTAGTTCTCTGCATCACATAAAATTTGTGTCAGAGGCTACACGTGGGACAATGTGGGAGCCAGAAAAGGCAGGAGGAATGAGGAATGAGAATTTCATTGCTCTATTCCATGAGCAGAAGCTTCTGTGGGACAAAAGCCTGCTGTAGAGCTAGACTTACTCCTTTTGTCCATCCTTGCAATCAACCTTGTGATATGTTGATCAGCAGACGGCCTGCCAAACCTCAGGAAGAGCTCACCCCTTTCTTGCCAACTATCCATGGATTGAGAGGATGAGATGGTCTGAAGCACAGTGCGATGAGTAAGAAGGAGAAGAATGGCCAAGGACTGTGAGAGTACTTGGTGGAAAGAAGGTAGCAGTGGGACCTGGAGTGTGAGCTGGGAATAAAACAGGGACTAGATCTTGATGGAAGTGGAAGTCCCAAAATGGAGGGTAGCACCTTTAAGAGTGTGTGTGAGAAGGCCTAATAATACAAATTATAATTGATGGGATTTTTGTCTCAGTTGCTTTGCTTGTGTATAGGAATGCTAACTTATGAACACAATGCTCTTGCAATGTACTTTCTTTCTAAAAAGTGTATATAGGATCAGGATAGGGTGCTTTTGTTGTGACAAGGGGGTAAAAAGCTTGCGCACAACAGCTTTTATAGCTATTTGCATTCTGTTCTAGTTATGTTTACATGTTCAGAAGCCATAATAACCTCATTTTCATAAACAAGAAATAACAGTAATCAAAGCTGCCTACAATATATGGCATAATTATGCAATCATAAATAATATATTTGATGCATACATCATAGATTAGTTATTATTCATAATGCTCTGAGCTATTGATGCCATAAGTCTGCAAAATGTTTTGTCAAGCCAAATATTATTCAAGTAGCATGGAGGAAGTACGACACATGGGGACTGATTTCTGCAGAATGTGAACTGCTTAATGCCCTATGTTACATTGCAAAATAAGAAAGACACACAGGTCACTGCAAAACAAGATGAGAATGGGTGACTAAAGAAGAGGTACTGAGTACAGTAATGCCATTTGTGAGTAAATGGTGGGTTTTGAAAGAGGACTGGCCTAGTGAGAGATGGAGAATGGACTGAAAGATGAGACCCAGGAATGTCCAGAAATTGGAAGGGCTACCATATAGAAAATAGAGCAAGCTGAATCTTGGCTACATCAGAGGGAAGCATCCAAACCATCAGATTCAAAGGTACAAAAAAGGAGAAAACCTGACTAATAATTAGGAGGAGGTTCCCACAGGAAAAACAGGTACCGTAGCACCCCTGTATCCACTGATTAGTCATCTGCAGATTCATTTATCTGCAGATGGCAAACAATGGTGTGAGGTGCAGGGGCAGCGGTGGCGCGCTGGCCCGGATGGCACAGCTATGATGGCTGCAGAAGCCCGGGACCCAAGCAGGACATTCAAAGGCTGGTTGGATAGGCAGGTCCTCTTAAGTTTCCACCCCATCCCTCTGGAAGGTGGCTGGCCAGCGCCACAGTGGTAAGTTTTCTTTCTTTTTTTCTGCCTGCTGGCTCCACAGGCCGGCCACCAAAATCGGTGGTGAGGTGGGGAGCTGGTGGGGGGCAAAAGTGTTTGCCCCTGCACCTCATCATTACTGTTGCCACAATTTCTTTGGATTAGAGTGTTTGCTTGTATCTGTGGATTTCACTATCTGTAGGGGGGTCCCGGAAGCGATCCCCCGCAGATATGGTGGCCCTACTGTACCTTCCTTTACCTTGGCAGGGGCCTGGGCTGGAAAACCCTTTATGAAAAATAAAATACAACAAAATAAGAGGATGAGGCTTTCACACTGTAGATTCCATGGACTTATCTTTAACATAGTAGCTTTATATTTGTCAGAGCTTTAATTTCCTCTTTTGTTTAAATTATTCAACTGAATTAGTTCGCTTGTGTTTTATCAAATATTGTATTATTCAATGGCAAAATGGAACATTTTGAGCTATGCCCATACCAGATTCTGCGGATGTAACCCAGAAGGCTCCAAACATCTTACAACTGAGGCCCAACAGTAGAAGTTTGTTTTTGATGACATCCCATGGTTTGCCCACAACATGTACCACTTTTTAGTTCTTAATATTGCATTGTTTATTATAGATGTTGTTTGCAGTCTGGCAGCCTTTTTACTAGGTTTGTGCAACCCACTGGCACAATCTGTCCAATCCTTTTGGATACACGAAGAAATAATGCCTCATTAAGTGGCACATTTTAGGTCAAACTACTAATACAAGGAGATCATTGTTCAGCTGAAAGCACATGCAAATACAGCAGGCCAGTAGGAAAAAAAGCCAAGAACACCATCCCAACTACGCTTAATAGGCCTGTGGGGGTTCGCTACCCATGCCTTGGAAGGGCTACCTCACTTGCCATTCTGGTCCTCCTAGACACTCTCCTCAGTCTACTTCCACCTAGTGTCTCCGGTGCCCAATGGAACCAGCTGCTCCAACTCTGACACAGTGGTGGTATTGGTGGCACAAACCCTAGAAAGAAAGGCAGTGGCAATTCAAGGAGGGGTTGGGGGATGCATGCCAGAACACTTTCATGACTGGATGACCTCTTATACAGGCCATTTCTGAAGGGCACTGGACCAACTAAGATTATGTTAGTGCCAGCGTGTCTGTCTGAGACTGAGAGCCAGACCACCCCAGTAGAGCTAAGTGGGGGAAAGCAGGAGGGGCACTCTCTGGGGATCTAGTGTCATAAACTCAGCTGCCTGGGGGATTAAAAGGGCTGATTGAGGGAGGTGGGCCCACTGTTTTTGTAACCCCTGTCCTGACTCAGTAAGCCCAAGTTTTGATTACAACAACAGTGTGGGACTCATGGAATTTGTGCCTGAGGACACCCTCTCCTCCCTACATTAAGCAGGGTTGGTGGTGCCCATAAGGGCATATCATTGACTTCAATTGCTTCTGCCCTCCAGTGATTGTGCACTGGAACATGACTTGATCAAAGCCCAAATATCTTGGAAGAGGGGAGACAATGCAACCAGTGTACCATGAGGGTACCAGAGCTTCTGGGAACCTTTTTCCACTTTATCTATGTACAGATACACCAAAGTCAATACTAGAGCAAAAGAAGTAAGACTTTGAACACTGCTTTCTCCCTTTTCTAAGACAGTATATATATATCTTCTTTCTTCTTGAAGCAAAGTGTGGTCTCAGTTGAAGTCCTTCTATAAATACTGCTGGGGGATGTGGTTTGCTTGCTCTGTTGCTGATTGTAGGTTCCTTTGTTCCTTTGTTCTTTTGTGATCTGCTGTGTGGCTGAGGCGATCGTTAAGGGATTAACTGCTGATGGCTGTTTAGATGGCTGTTTACATGCTGGTGGGTTAGATGGCTGGTAGGTTCTGGCAGTATCCTGGGCTTTGGTGGAGTGGGGTCCTGTGTCTTGTGAATTCATTTTGGTCTGGCTACGTGTCTGTGGTCTCCCAATGTTTTTTTGGGGTGTGTGAGTGTGCTCCATGTGGTGACTGGAGTGGGGTGCCGCAGTAGATGGTGCAGTCGTGGTTTTGTTATTGGATGGTGGTTTCGTTTCATCTGTGGGAAGGGTCTGGGTTTGTGTTTGGTGTGGATGGAAGGTGGTGGCATCTTGTGTCCTTTTGGACCTGGTGTCAGTCTTTGTGACAGAGGCTCGTCTGTTGACCAGGGCTAGTTTCCAGATGTCAGGCAAGCGGGAGGTGTCATCACGTTTATTCATGTTGTTTGGTCATGAAATTGACTTTGAAAGAACCAAACTCATCTCCAAAACTGAACACTTCAACAGTCGAATAATCATGGAAGCCATTGAAATAGAGAAACACCCAAACAACATGAATAAACGTGATGACACCTCCCGCTTGCCTGACATCTGGAAACTAGCCCTGGTCAACAGACGAGCCTCTGTCACAAAGACTGACACCAGGTCCAAAAGGACACAAGATGCCACCACCTTCCATCCACACCAAACACAAACCCAGACCCTTCCCACAGATGAAACGAAACCACCATCCAATAACAAAACCACGACTGCACCATCTACTGCGGCACCCCACTCCAGTCACCACATGGAGCACACTCACACACCCCAAAAAAACATTGGGAGACCACAGACACGTAGCCAGACCAAAATGAATTCACAAGACACAGGACCCCACTCCACCAAAGCCCAGGATACTGCCAGAACCTACCAGCCATCTAACCCACCAGCATGTAAACAGCCATCTAAACAGCCATCAGCAGTTAATCCCTTAACGATCGCCTCAGCCACACAGCAGATCACAAAAGAACAAAGGAACAAAGGAACCTACAATCAGCAACAGAGCAAGCAAACCACATCCCCCAGCAGTATTTATAGAAGGACTTCAACTGAGACCACACTTTGCTTCAAGAAGAAAGAAGCCAGAACACCAGCCTGAAGATGACGAGTGAGACCTCGTCGAAACGTCGCCAGAACAACCAGATTTCTACACGGGAAGAAACCCGAATCCACCCTAACATGCATACCTATACCCGTGAAAATCTACGAAAACAAATATCCGACCTCTACGGGAGGAAACCTTCCAGCTGACCAGAACCTACGAGAAACTAGAAGTCCGAAGAGCCACCATCTTATGTGACATTGCATTCCTACGCAACTGCCGAGACAAAAATGTGATCCCCACAAGCTTCCAACTGAAATTCCACTCAAAAACCCCATCCAGCGAAAGGATCCTGAAAAGAACAGAACTAGCCCTAATCAGAAGCGAACTACACAGGAAAAGATACCTACTAGATCAAACCAACAGAGACCTACTCACTCTCCACCTCAAACTCAGCAACAAAATCCACCCAACACTCTGGAACAAATCCAAGCAACTGGCCGCCTGGAGAGCTGAAACAGAGACCTCCCACAAGACAGACACACACACCAACAAACTCCACAAACTGGAAAACGCCAGAAGCCCAACCCCCACACAACAGCCCATGAAACAAACAGTTCACAACATATCAGACAGGACACTCACCATCGCAGAGACCAAAGTCCTTTCCAAAGGATTCAACTTTGCAATCGCCCCCAGACACATCCCCACCGAAAACATCATATGCGGAGTGGAAGCCAGCCTAACCAAAATCAACCCAGATGAAGCCAACAAAATCAGACTCGAAGTCACCAATGTCCTCTGCTCCAGCAAACCACCCAGAAGCAATTTACACAAAGAAGAACAAAAAGCCCTCTCCAACCTGAGGAAAGACAACAACATAATCATTCTCCCAGCAGACAAAGGCAATGCCACAGTGGTGATGAACACATCCGACTACCAAGCCAAATTATCCAACCTACTACAAGACCCTGCTTACATACCTTTGAACACAGACCCCACCACCTACCTGGAAAAAACCACCAAAGCCAAAATAAAAGCCTCTCCCTTAAGTGAAGAAATCAAGCCAAGCATCATCCCCAGAGAGAAATCATCCAGATGCCCCAAGCTCTACGGCCTCCCCAAGATTCACAAAGAAGGAACACCTCTCAGACCCATAGTCAGCTCCATAGGCTCACCTCTACAAAACCTCGCCAAATTTCTTGCCAAACAACTCCAGCCCTATGCAGAATCCATCACTTCATACGTACAAAACTCGTTCCACTTCATAGAAATTATAAAGAAACAAGACCTACAACCCAATGACCTACTCGTGAGCTTCGATGTTGTTTCGCTCTTCACACAAGTGCCCATTCAAGAAGCCTTGACAGCTATCCACAACAAATACAACCCCCCCAAACACATCCTAGATCTGACCAACCACTGCCTAACCAACACATACTTCATCCACAATGGACAAAGATACAAACAGATAGAAGGAGCACCCATGGGATCACCCCTCTCACCGGTCATCGCAAACCTATATATGGAACACTTTGAAACCACGCGTTACAGAAGTCCGAACATAAACCCAAACTCTGGCTCAGATATGTTGACGACACCTTTGTTATCTGGCCACACGGGAAAGATAAACTGAACAACTTCCTCACACATCTCAACAGCCTACACCCCAAAATACAATTCACTATGGAAATAGAAGCCAACAACCAACTTCCCTTCCTGGACGTCCTAATCTACAAAAACCCGACGGCTCCTTAGGACATACCATCTACCAGAAAAAAACACATACAAACCGCTACTTAAATGCACAATCACACCACCACCCTGCACAGATCAACTCCGTAGCAAAACCCTCATCTCCAGAACCAAACGCCTCGCTGACAAAGACCACCTAAAAACTGAATTACACACTCTCTCGAATGTTTTAATTGCGAACGGATTCCAAAAAAACACCATCACCAAACTAATCCAAAAGGAAACACCCCCAAGAACCAAGAAACAGAAGAGAACAACGGCACCGCCCTCCTCCCTTACATCAAAGGCACCACAGACAAAATCAGCAAAATTCTCCACAAACACAATATCAAGACAGCCTTTTGCACCGACCAAAAAATAGCCAACATCTTAAGAAACCCCAAAGACAAGATTGAGCTAGAAAACCAAGGAGTCTACGAAATACCATGCAAAGTCTGTCCAGCCACATACATCGGACAAACAAACAGGAGAATAAGCGCACGCATCGCAGAACACAAGAACGCAGTCAAAAAAGAAGAAAAATCTTCCTCTCTCTTCCAGCACATAAAAACAACAGGTCATGAAATTGACTTTGAAAGAACCAAACTCATCTCCAAAACTGAACACTTCAACAGTCGAATAATCATGGAAGCCATTGAAATAGAGAAACACCCAAACAACATGAATAAACGTGATGACACCTCCCGCTTGCCTGACATCTGGAAACTAGCCCTGGTCAACAGACGAGCCTCTGTCACAAAGACTGACACCAGGTCCAAAAGGACACAAGATGCCACCACCTTCCATCCACACCAAACACAAACCCAGACCCTTCCCACAGATGAAACGAAACCACCATCCAATAACAAAACCACGACTGCACCATCTACTGCGGCACCCCACTCCAGTCACCACATGGAGCACACTCACACACCCCAAAAAAACATTGGGAGACCACAGACACGTAGCCAGACCAAAATGAATTCACAAGACACAGGACCCCACTCCACCAAAGCCCAGGATACTGCCAGAACCTACCAGCCATCTAACCCACCAGCATGTAAACAGCCATCTAAACAGCCATCAGCAGTTAATCCCTTAACGATCGCCTCAGCCACACAGCAGATCACAAAAGAACAAAGGAACAAAGGAACCTACAATCAGCAACAGAGCAAGCAAACCACATCCCCCCCCCAGCAGTATTTATAGAAGGACTTCAACTGAGACCACACTTTGCTTCAAGAAGAAAGAAGCCAGAACACCAGCCTGAAGATGACGAGTGAGACCTCGTCGAAACGTCGCCAGAACAACCAGATTTCTACACGGGAAGAAACCCGAATCCACCCTAACATGCATATATATATATATATATATATATATATATATATATATATATTCCAGTTAAAGCAAGGTTTTAGTTTGACAGAGATTTGTACGTCACTGTGTGAAAATCTCAAAAACAAGCAGTTAAATAATTCCTTGTATATAGTAAGGAATGAGGGACAGCTTATGGCTTGGTGACAAAACCTCATATCAGCGAAACTGACTGCAGAACAGTGAGAGCTACTGCTGTTGTTAGAAATCATAGGTCTGAATAAATGAAACCAGAAGCCTGAAATCACAGGCGAATTAGTCTTCTAAGTCCGACAAAAAGTTATGCCAGGGTCCAAGAAAGGCAAAAATAACCTCTCAGAAGTTGCCCATCCCAGCTTCTAAGTGATTTTACCAATTTATAAAATGTCTTTATTTATTAGAATCTTTGAAAAATATATATGTAAAATTGTCAGGATAACACATTTCTTAGAACCAGTGAGAAAGATCATAAAATTCTTAGCATACTGTAGGACTCTATTTGGATGTTGTGTTAAATGAAAAAAGACAAAAGAGGAAATGTTGGGGAATGACAGAGAAGTCCATGTGTGACTTGTGAGCAGTTACAGCATACTGAAACCTGATGGGATTCTTTGGCAGGAAAAAAGTCCTCATCCATTCGGGTTTCTACGCATGTTCATTCACTTTTTAAGAGTTCTCCCACACCAAACTGGTATAGGTAGGGCATGCTATTTTGGGGCATGATTCATTAAAATGTAAAATAGCACTCTGTTTGGCCTTAACAAACAGGTATTTTCACCAAAATAATATGGAAGTGACACTAACTGAGGAGATGACCCTGTCGGACTGTGACATTAGAGGGGAAAGAAGAGAAATTCCCCTACACTTTTTTGTCATCTTTTATTCTTAAGAGTTCCCTAATTCAGTGAAATTCTAAAACCATGCCAGACGGTTGCATTGCCATTTCAATATGCCACTTATGTACTCTTTTAACCAGAAAAATCAAGGAATGAAGTCTGAGAGAAAAGGTGTCTGTGTAGATTCCTTGGATTCCACCATTACAAGGTCACGCAGCCCTAGCAGCATCCCAACAGAGAAGAAAGGAGGGAAAAAAGGAATGAGTTACCTTCCTTCTGGTTCCCAAACCTTCACTCATGTTCTCCCCTCACACTGCAGCTGTCTTTGGCTGCTATTTCCTTACTTGCAAGTCAACTGGCTAGCCTTTGCTTTGTATAGATAAGTTGTTGTTGTTGTTGTTGTTGTTGTTGTTGTGCCATTACGTAACACAGGGCTGTCCAAACTTTGGTCCTCCAGATGTTTTGGACCACAACTCCCAGAATTCCAAGCCTGTATTGTCACTGACAAAGGACTGTGAGAGTTGTGGACCAAAACATCTGGAGGGCTGAAGTTTTGACACCACTGACGTAACGTGATCTCCCATGTAAACAGAAGGATCACTCAAGCAAGAGTTAAAACCACACTCAAACTCTTTTAAGCCTGGAATGGACAGCACCAAATTTCCTAGTGTGGACAGGCCCCAGGAAGTCAAGTCTTCATCATGCACTATCTGGTTTTCTTGCCACAGACATTACTTCCTCTGCAGTATGTATCCTGGATGTAAGCCTTGGTTGGGACACACTTTTTTCAGAGAGTATGTTGGCACAAGGACTAGGATTTGTGACTTCTAATACAAGTGCAATTGAAAATTAGCACTTTAGTAGTGGTCATTTTCTTATTATAAAATAGCAACAAGGACCCAGCACTCAGAGTTTGACTATCAGAAGTCTAAGCAGGGTTGGATGTCTTGTTCCCAGCAGAGAGCCCTGATACAGCAGAAGTTTGTATAGTAGTACCTCTTAAGACAAAAAACTCATAGGAAGAAAAAAAAATTCCAGGAATAGGCATGATTCACATGGTAAAAAAAAATCCTATGGGATGCTTCACAAGACAAAAACTGTTTTGCATGTACCCAGAAAAAAATACTGTTATGTTTTCTTTATTCTAACCTTTTGAATGGATTAACCCATTCCCACTGCATTCCTATGGGAAATGGAGTTTCATAAGACAAAATTTTCTTAAAACAAATTGACCCGTAGAATGAATTAAATTTGTTTTCAGATATACCATTGTATGTTGCTACTGCCAGGATCACAATTAAGGCTTAAAGGTTGTGTTGTAAATATTCAACACTCCTGATCTTTATTAAGTTCATTCTGAGCTGTGTGAAAAGTCAGTGGCACATTGCTAGGATTATCTGTCCATTACAGCATTGTAATTTGTTCTGATGTAACTTGAAATTGCATTTTTGGTAGAACAGAAGTAGATAAGTAGGCAACTATTGTACACAGAGGCATTTTAGAGATGGATGTACTTTTATGTAGGCCAGACTGGGCTTTTCCAGAGGGGAAAAATGAAGGGAGTGAATTAAAGGAATATTGGATTTTATTTAAGTGAAGCAACATACCCCAAAGTTTCAATTACAAAAAAGGCTTATGCTTTTCCCCAGGTCTGTCCATCAATTTGATTTTCTGCAGTTAAATTCTGCACAGGGAAAGATGAACTGACTGGCCAGCATATTATTTGAGACCTCTGGGGGCCGCATTTTGTCATGTAAATTACCATAAAGTCGCATGGGTAGCATTGATCAAACTCCTTGCCAGAGTGAAAGGCAAAACAAGTCTTTAAGCTCAAAATCAAAGTGTCACTTACTATGAAGCACAGAACAAAAGTTCAATTGCAAAAAACAAACAAACAGCTTTTTAGGGATTTCTGACTCCTGACTTTTTGCTTGCAGTTACAGAAGATGTTTGAATTTCTCCTCTGCTTTATCAGTACACGCTCTCTTTCGTTGGGCTAAGGCTTCAGCTTTGATAAATAAAGAGAAAATGTACCACAGCAGGATAAAATGGGTTTTGCTCTATGTTCCAGCTTCAACATTGTACTTGAAGTAGTTGTTGCTACTTCCTGTCTAGTATCCTGTTCAATATTTACACTTGAACGACTCCAACTGAGAAAGCTGCTCTAGCAAAGGGGTCTTTGTGTGTGTAGGGGACTGAAAAGATCATGTCCAGCCCCCCACAATTTGTTAAACTGGTTTCCATACTGATCTTGCATCTGGGGTTGTATCTCAAAACAGGTGCCAATCCACTGCGGTCCACCATTAGGCTAGACTAGTGGATATTGGCTGCCAGGTGGATCAGTCAGTGTTTGGACCAGCTCCTCATGCCATGCCAAGGCTATTCCTTTGTAACCAAAGACACCACAGTCTTTCATCACCCATTCCTAATCTTTAGCTTCAGTAAACTGTGAAATGTTAATATGATGTGGTTTTCTTCTCATGTGTGGGTATAGAAGAACAGGCGATCTTGCCTTGATGACAGTCTAATGAGATGCCATTCAAATGCGAAACTGCATGTGACCAGAGCATTAAAAGTTCAGCCCAGCCATTTCGGCAGCTGAAACTCCACTTGTATAAATACTGAACATGCAGATCATGTTGGAAAAAAATGCCTCAGGGTGGATTTGATTTAAATCACTAGTCAGTAAGGCTTGATTTAAATCATTATTTGCTACATAAAGACTCCTTTTTGCTGGAGTTGTTTTAATTTTAATATTTACAACCAGATGAAGGTTTCATTTTTAATATAATAAATTTTCAGCTTAGTTTTACAGTTATATCAGAAAATTACTGATTTGGTGGTTATATACCATTAGAAATACATAGTAGGTAATTGTGAAATTATTGCAAGGTGAATTATCCCCAGTTTAATAGGCTAATCATTCATATTTGGACAACGGAGAAAAATGATCATTACCTTAATAATAACAATTTAAATAGTTTTATGTAATGAAAACAATAACAGTATATAGCATTATGTATACTTGTATTTGCTTAAACATCCATGTTTGTTAACTGATGTGGTTAAAATATATTTTAAAAAACTTAGATTGACAGTCTAGAATGATATTCCAAAACTGGGTCTCTTTTACGGCCTGCCGCCATTGCAGGTTTTTCTCCTCAAGTAAGACAGTGAGAATGATAACCCTCAGGCTGCTATACATATAAAGACGTCAAGATGTGGAGTACTGTGCTCAAAAAGTTTCACTTTCATTTTACTGTTTGCCCCTTCCTCCTCAAAATTTACTCCTTGTGCAGACCTATTCAATTCCAAACAACCTTCTATTCACTGAACTTCTTGAAACACAGCACTTAAGAGGTATGGGGGTTGATTCTGTGAACATAGATTTGCAGAGAAACAAGGAGACAATGTCTTTTCTTCAATTCTGATGTTTATTTTATAACATTTTTTTGCTATGAAGGAGGCATGTTATCATTGCAGACCCAAGTGCAGTTTTGAAAATAGCAAACCCAAGGATCTTTGATAATATCTTCTAGAGGGCTATAATGTTTCCTAACTAGAACATGATCTTTAGAGAGATTTTCTTCAAAAAACCTTTAATTGTTTTTTAAAAAAACTGATTTAAATTAAAAAAACTGATTTTAAAAAATCATTTTTTATCCACCCTGATTTGCCTGTATGTTAGTTGATCACTACAGGGGAGAGAGCATTGTTGATCCAGTGTTTGGAAGAGATCTAGGATTCCTTGGAACTTTTAGAAGCTCCTCCAGATGACAACTGGTGGACACATTGCTTTAGAAGATAGCTAGGTAGATACCTCTATAGATCTTTTCCCGCAGAGAAAGAGGTGTTCCCATACATGTGTACATAATCTTGTGCATTCTCTCTCTCTCTCCTCTCTATGGAGGAAAAACAGGAATGTTGGAAAACCTAATACAGTACTGTCACTACAAAGAAATTTGTTTCTGCCTACAGACTGTAGCTACAGAACATGACTTACATGTTGGTGATCTAAAAGGCTACACAAAGCAAGCATCAGCTATGTGTAATGAGCCTTAGCATTACATAGCCCTACATTTATTTTTCTTAAATGGCTTCAAACCAATCTAGCAGTCTATTTGTCTGGGAGTATAACTCCTCACTCCAGCTCTGTAGTTCTAAAATGACGATGATTCTCTAATAATATTTTCACTTAGCCTAAAAAGACTAATCAGTATTACATTTCTGGAAGTGAACTGGAGAATGACAGAAAGGAGATACATAAACCACATAGATTGTTGCTAACAAAGTAATTGTATTAAATGGAATTGAAATTGTTTGATTATACAGACTTCATATTCAATTAAAGCATTCAGCAATAAAATGCACTGGAAAACATGACTGACAGGGTCCTAGATGTCTAATTATTTTCCTAATTGTTTTGTGGTATGTATGAAACATGCTTTGTTCTAAAGAATCCTTAATGCCATCTTTCTTTATACTGGTTGAGTGCCTGCATTTTCTTCTCAAATAATAAAGGGTCTCTGGATCAAACTAGAGGTCAGTCTTAACTCTTTTTTGGGTGAGGTGACTCAAACCAAAAACATTCGTATTTGGGGTCATTTAAAACCTCTTGAGGGTTGTGGATTGAACCAGATTACTCAATAGTCCATCTAATGTGGCTGGATGTCTGATAACTGTATTGACTTGGCCTCTGCTGCCATTTCTCTGCCTCTTCATTCACCCATTTCTCTAATTCAACATTCCTTTTGCCCTTCCCCTATATACCTATATCCACTCTAACTCCTTCCAGTCTACAGTATTGGTTTTTCAGCCTGCTGCTTCAGCACCTCATATTTCACATTAAATTGCCTTGCCTTGGCAAGCATCTTTTTCTGTTTGTTGTTGCTGTGGGATGCATTGGAGGTATGCTAGAATCCACTGTATTTTATGTCACTGCTATTTGTGTTCTTGTCAGACTCACTAATTCCCATTACTGTATTCTCTCACACCTCTTAACATAAGAGTCTCTCAAAACTCTTATGTTTGAGTAGTTATAGGCACCCAAGTGCCACGGGTCAGTAATCCTAGGACAGTGTTGGCGAACCTATGGCACGGGTGCCAAAGGTGGCACTCTGAGCCCTTTCTGTGGGCACCTGGCTTTGACCCTTCACAGCCACCCATATTTATGTTAAATTGCTGTATTGGCACTTTGCAAAAAATTAGTGGGCTTTGAATCACAGTTTGGGCACTCAGTCTCTAAAAGGTTTGCCATCACTGTCCTAGGAGCTATCACATCAGACTGGGTCTTAATCTTGCAATGGTGTAGCTGCTTCATTCCAGTTTTGTATTGTCATGCACTGCTACAATCCTTTCTAATCCATTAGATTTATGATCCGGAAATGGTAGATTCTAGACAGATTGTTGCAGTGAGTATTACCAATACTTGCTTCTTCTTTCTTAAGTTTGTACAGTAACCCACCCCCCCGTCTATTGCAGGGGGCTAGGGACCCACCCGACCAGTGATAATTGAAAACCTGCAATATGCGGATGCAGGTCGGGTGGGGGGGAGCACGATGCAGGTTGGGAGGCGCACAATGCTAAAAGGGCTTTCGGCCGCAGAGCAAGCCCCGGGCTCCAGCTGATTGGTGCTGGGTGGGGAAGAAAAACCTTTTGTTTCCCCACCCCAGCGCCAATCAGCTGGACCCTGGGGCTTGGGGGAAGGGGGGAATGTTTAAAAAGTCCCCAACCCCCCCTCTCCCTCAAGCTCTTTCTGGGTCCTGCGGTCCTGCGATATAGCAGGACTGCAGTATATGAACCATGAAAGGGCAGGGGACCACTGTAGTATGTATTTTCTGTATAGTTAAAGGAAAAATACACAGTGAAAACAGCAAGGGTCTGAGAAGAATTTCTCACAGTAGGGAAAGAGAAAGAAATGGTAGGCAGACAGGTGCAAGCATTGACTGTGGCAAGATTGGACATGTAGGGGCCGTGTGTCCATTCTGATCTGGCCAGTCAGAGAGAACACAATAGACCACAGTCTGTTCCTATTACATCATCAACATCTCCCTTGAAATCAATGCAGTTAGAAATCCAATCTGAACATCCAGGAGAAAGAGAACAACTTGAAGGGAAAGGGAAAGATGACCTAAAGTTCAATAAGATGAATAGAGCTTTTTAAAAAATGTCTGTAGAAAGTTTCAGTACTGAGAGAAAATTTTCTCATTCACTGAAACTGAAGTATATTCTCTAAATCTGAAATCATAAAAATGATTTAATTATGAAACATTTGTTGAATGGTTTGGAGGCTTTGGAAAAAGTTTGAGACGAGTTTGATTAGTTTCATTTGAAAAAAATACTTTTCAAGATTACCAAACAGCGAATTTTAATTTTTGAGTTATTTGGTTCAGTTAACTGCATATCATTTAACATGAAACAGTATTATCTATTATAAGAGGGTGTTGGTTAAAATTTTAAAGAAATTTGATCCCTGTAATATCTGATTTCTAAGAAGCACTCTGATTTTTAACATTAGATAATTCACATAATGTAGTATCAAGTTTGCTAAATTTTATTTAAATATGATGAAAAAGAGAGAGAAATGATGAGAACTGGTTTAGAAAGGAGTTATACAGTATTGTAATAGAAAAGAAGACTAAGGAACAATCATAAAAATTTAGACAAGGAGAAACTTCATGAAACCTCTAAGATGAAAGGATAGGATTGTGTTTTGTAAGGAAATTGTATTTTAAAGAACACATGCATAGTCTATGAAAATAAGGTATGTCAGGGCTGTCCAACTTTGAACAGGCCGAGGTCTACTTTTTCCAGATGAAAGTGCCTGAGGGCTACTACACTAAAACCTCTACTTATTAATTTTATCTATTCCGAGCATATGCTCATAAGTAGAGCAGTGATTTCCCCTAGGAATGCATTGAAAATCAATTAATCCTTTCTGGAGGGAACATATTTCAATGCATTCCTATGGTAAGGCTGACCATGCACATGCTTCCCTTACACCCTCTCGAGCCAGTGTGGATGGGTGCAAGGGAAGCGCATGCATGCTTGTGCAGATTGCCTATTCTGCTTGCCCCGGCTGCTGGAAGACTTTTTTTTAAAAAGGTACACTTTCCCTCCCAACCCACCTGGGGCCTGACTTGACTCTACTTCTCCTCCTGTTTTCCCCCTTCTCACTTCCAGCCCCCCTCGCTGCCACTGCTGTTGCCGCTCATAGCTCTCACTCACTTCTGCCATGTTCTCTGTGTAGCTGGGATGGGCCAAGCCAGCAGTGGGGCAATCACATCACCATGGTGGCACAATGAGGACAGAATGGCTCAGAAGGGGAGAAGGAGGAGTGGCAGGTCACACTCTCTGTGAGGCAGCTGTGGGGGTGGGAGGAGGGTGAGGATGAGGATGGAAGGATGGGAGGAAGGAATTCTCTGGGGGGGGAAGAGGGGGACGTCACCACGCAAAGGAGGTGGGCATGGCCATGACCCCGCCCTTCGTTGTACCCTCCACTCCCCTTCCTCCACTCTGCACTAACAACTCAATTGGTCAGGAGACAGTGGCACACCAATCATCTGGCCAGTAGGGAGAGCAGGGGACTGTGCCATGGCCCTTGAACTGCCCCGCTCAGCCGAGACAGTGGGCTGGCAGACCCAGAGCTTTGCTGGGGCAGTGGTGGTCCTTGGGGTGGGGGAGGTAGAGCTGGATAACTTATCCCCTCACATTTTTTATTGATGGCTGGTGGGCGACTTTTGAACCTTTCACGGGCTACTGGTAGCCCCCGGTCTACCTGTTGGGCAGGCCTGAGGTATGTGTTTAAAAAAAGATATGTGGTTGTTGAAATAGAGTTTGAGGTGGTAATGGCACTAAAGGAGTAAGTTATTTCTTGCTATATGCTTTAAAAATTGAGTTAAATTTCAAAGGAGGGCATGCTGTCGCTAAGGCACAGACTGAATGATCCTACCAGCTCTCTTAAAAGGTCAATATGGGTGCCTATCTTAGTAGAGTTGCTCAGCTCTGCATTTGCAAATCAGTTTGTCTTTTGTCTTGTGATTTGTCCTTTGTAAGTCTGATTGTTCAGGTGCAGTTCTGGGCTGGGAGGAAAAAGTGCTAGAGCAGGAACAATGTACTTCCTTCAATTTGTGACTTGACCCTTTCTGTCACGTTCTTCTTGTGATCAGCAACTGGTGGGGCAGACAGCTCAGTAAGCAGTTGGTATCCTGACTAAAGTCTGGGCAAGATTAATTCTTTTATCCCTTCCATCTGCCCTGCTGCTTCCTAATTATCTGCTTCAACAGGAAACAGAATGCGTGTGTGTGTGTGTGTGTGTGTGTGTGTGTGTGTGTGTGAGAGAGAGAGAGAGAGAGAGAGAGAGAGAGAGAGAGAGAGAGAGAGAGAGAGAGAGAGAGAGAGAGAGAGAGAGAGAGAGAGAGAGAGAGAGAGAGAGATGTTAGGGGAAATGTTTTAGTTAATTCATTATGTGGGCAGCCTTTGCTATATATATAAGGCTTTTATACCATCCATCTAGCTCCATCTAGCAAACAGACTACAGAGCATTACATTATCCTATATAAAATATCTATATGCAAAAATTAAAATATCCTGACAGAAATGGTAAGGACTGCTGGCTGAAATCCCATTTTAAAACTTCCCACTGGTAACCAAAACCTGTCATTAATTTGTTAAAACCTTCCCCTTACGGATTTTAATAGCAGCTGCTAGAAATGTTTCCACATTGAGCAATATGTATGTGTTATATCCTGTCAAAAGTAGAAATGTACAAATGCCTCAGACCGCCCAAGGAATAACTTTAAAAAATATGTCAATCTTCAAATAAACCTTTTGAGCAAAATTAAAAATATGTTGCATAATTTCACATAATAATATATGAATTGAACAAATAAGAAAAATTACATTTTTAAAGGGGACATCCAAAACTACTGCAGGCAAGATAATGATTATGAAAAACACATGGTGTTGCCATGTTGGAAATATTGGAGAACAATGCAGTTACCCACCATGCAATCAAACAACTGATCAGAAACTGCAAAACATCTGAATTAAAATCCTACATTAATGTCTATGAAGATTCTCAGTCATCCAGGTGAGTTTATCTGGAAGTTGAGTCATGGCTACTGGACTTCTTTTTTGAGAGATAGAAACGTTTTGCTGTTCATCCAAACAGCTTCATCGGTCTTAATACAGCTAGTGCAAGTTCTCCATCTTATAGGCAGCTTTGACCTCTTGTCACCCTGGTCTGAATTAGGCTCATAAGATGAACAGTGGCCTAAATAGGCTTGTTAGGGAGACAATAGTATCCTTAGCCTTAAGGTGAACAATGGCCTAAGGTGCTGAAACCTATCAAGAATGGGTCATTAGCTATGGCCTTGGTGGTGAAGGCTTTTTGATTTGCCTGGGGACTTTGGAAAGCACAGCCTGATAAGTAGCAGATAGACTATGCCTGAGCCCACCACCTCTATTGAGGGAGGGGTTTTCAATGCTCACATGAATGGCCTCCCTTACTCCTCTTTCAAACCACCTCTCTTCTTTGTTTAATATGTGTACATCCTCATTTTTGAAGAGTGCCCTTTGTCCTTCAAATGGAGGTGTACTGCTGATTCTGGTCCTGAGCTGTTACCCCTCCTATGTTGGGCCATCCTTCTGTTTAATGGCTGTTTAGTTTCTCCAGTGTAGAGGTCTGAACACTCCTCACTGCATTGGACCACATATACTATATTGCTCCTTTTATGGTTTGGTATTGGATCCTTTGGGAGGACAAGTCTCTGCCTTAGTGTGTTTGTGGGTTTGAAATAAACAGGGATGTGGTGTTTGCCAAAAATCCTTTTAAGCTTCTCCGACACTCCAGCCATGTAAGGATGTACACATATTAGACAAAGAAGAGAGGTGGCTTGAAAGAAGAGTAAGGGAGGCCATTCATGTGAGCATTGAAAACCCCTCCCTCAATAGAGGTGGTGGGCTCCGGCATAGTCTATCTGCTACTTATCAGGCTGTGCTTTCCAAAGTACCCAGGCAAATCAAAAAGCCTTCACCACCAAGGCCATAGCTAAGGACCCATTCTTGATAGGTTTCAGCACCTTAGGCCATTGTTCACCTTAAGGCTAAGGATACTATTGTCTCCCTAACGAGCCTATTTAGGCCATTGTTCATCTTATGAGCCTAATTCAGACCAGGGTGACAAGAGGTCAAAGCTGCCTATAAGATGGAGGATTTGCACTAGCTGTATTCAGACGGATGAAGCTGTTTGGATGAACAGCGAAACGTTTCTATCTCTCAAAAAAGAAGTCCAGTAGCCATGACTCAACTTCGAGATCCTACAATAATGCACTGGGGGGGGGGAGGCCATTCAGAGAGTTTTTGAACAAAAGCCCAAAATGCTGATTAAGCAATCCCCTTTCTGATAATTTGAGACAGCATCAAGTCCTAAAATATCTGTCTCCTTTTCAGTACAATAAAATGGGCTATTGACTGGTAATCTTATTACAGTGGACCCTCGTATAACAAACGGTTTGTATAACACAAAATCCGTACAACATAAAAAATTCTGGAGATAGGGGAAATTTGCTTTACAGAATAGCCTATGAGGAGAATCTGTACAACTTATAATGGTCACGATTAGGATTTACTCTGCTTTCAATGAATTCCTATGGGAAAATTGAATAAAGGAAAATTTGCTTAACATAATATCATTTGGAACTAATTAATTCCTTTATACAAGGAACCACTGTAATTTAAAACATATTATGTTCAGAACAGTAAAATAATCAATCTTTATATACCATCCAGGGCAAAGTTATTTACTGAGCAACTAAAGGGTAATATTTTGCCCAGTACATAAATTAGAAGACCTCAGCCAAGCAATCTGATGGCAGCTTTCTGATCAATAGAAAGCCTCTAGGGCAGTGATGGCGAACCTATGTCCTCTACCCTGAGGACAAATGTGCCCATTTGTGTTCATAAATTAAGGAACTGCACATGTTACTTGCATAGAAGTGGATAAACAAGACAATTACTTTATTGTTTATAATAAAAATAGTTATTAATAGAGCCAAATATTCATCCATCTCCATCAAGATACAAGGCTCAGATTCTAACGTTATCATGCTGGTTTAGAATTCAACCACAACACATTTGTTTTCCTTACCCCAACCCATGGATAAACAGATAAGCCCACATTCATTTTGACTCCTTACCCTAATTCCAAGTTCCACATTTTCACCTCCATAGACTTCCATGCCTTCATCTAGTAGGCCAATTTCTTGGAAATATTCTCTGTCCACTATGAAACATCCAATCAGTGCAGGGCTCCTATATTGGAACACAACAGCATCAAGCATGAAAACACAGGAATGCAGACGCAGAGCAGAATTCAGGTATGCATGGTTTTAGGTAATGCCGCCATGCACCAACTCCACATGAACTATTAGTTGTCATTTTCAGCAACGAGATACGTTTTGTACAAATTTGTCCTTATCCGATGTAACAGGACTTATTTCCAAACCAAAGAATGACACAAGCGGCAACTGGCTCATTCATCTTTGCCACTGGTGATAATTGTTCAAATTCTGCAACTTTTCCTTTTAAAAAATTGAACTATTACTGATGAACAATACAGCACTTTCCTATATAAATCCAAAGCAGGCATCGATCTTATTTTAGGAACAAATAATGTTATTTGCTCTCAAATTATTATCTGGGCCCCTAAAGTTTTGCATCCCTTGAAAGATGACATCCATTGAATCCTGGTAAGATTATATGGAAAGGTGGGCAGGTACAATCGTACCTATATGTTCAGCAAGAGCTATGTTTAAGTTGTAGACATACAGGTCCATGCTCACCCCCCCTCAACGAATGTGGGATGAAGCATCTCAGCTTCCTAGTCCATGAGCTGCCCTGTTTCCATATATGCAGTCCGCATATGTTTTCTGACTGACAGAACCTGTTGTCACCACCCTTTCAGTTGGAAACTGGTGGGAAGTTGTCCAGATCATGGTAGCTCCACTGGTTATTTAGATCAACAACTCATCACACTGTATATCCCACTGCGCAGTGACTTGAAAGCCTGCTATGCAAGTACAGAAACGTTCAGACCCAGTTAGGCATCTGAACCTTGCAGAAATGAGGTACTTGAATTGCCTGACAAAGAGAGTTTAGGGGAAATTACTTTTTAAGACTGCAGCGCCCAGAATTGTCCAGCCAACATAAGCGTTAGTGGCACAGTTATTAACTGTGCATCATATTTTGATGTGTACTAAAATCACGGGCACATTTGGTGCGCAGTTAACGCCCTGACGGCAGGGGTGTATTATACTTCTTTCTGTGTGTCTCATCTTGCCAAATGCGCATCTTTTCCCTGTTTGTTGATCTGCTTTTCTCCGTCATGCTGATTTGCTTGTCGATTACCGGCATGTTGGCTTTCTAGTATTACTGCAAGAGTTCATGTGAAAGTTTGAGAACGTGGCAGTGTATCCCTAGTACCAGAGCGCCTTTATAGTAACTCCTTTGTTTTTCTCTCATCTCTCACTTCCTTTCCCATTGGTCACTGTACCAGGTAATTTTCAGCTTGTAGAAGTGTTCAGTTACCGAAATGCCAGCAATTGATTATTAAAGTAGGACAGCAGAAAGAGACAGAAAAAAAGGGGGGGCTGCAATGGTGCAAATTTTCACTGCTCGCACTGCAATTGCTGTGGTAAAAACTGTGCATCATTAAGAGGAGTAATTTGATCGAATCCCTAGTGGTGGTATAGGATGATGCGGTTAAAGTGTGCTTCAGGGGGCATGGTTGGCTGGGTTGCCAAAATGCTGCACCTTGGAGTGGAAGCACGAGCTTTTGATGTGCAGTTATTCACAGCAAACACAGCACCAAAACAGTCATGTGACCAGGGCCATAGCAGGGGAATTCTGGCAGCTGCAGAGAGAAAGTGTAACTGCTCCAAACTTGCATTGAGAAGGCACTACACATTCACAGAGGAGTGGAGAAGACAATAATTAATCTGGCTTTTACATTTGTTCATACTTTGTCATGCAGTCTGGCGAAAGGAAAAATGTCACTTTTTGTCAATATGCGAGCCACAGAAGAGCGCTGGGGACAACAGGGTACTAATTAAAAGAGACGGGAGGTTGTTATAGCAGAGGAGAAACCATTTTGCATTTACTAAGCCAATGATTATCAAGCTGTGAAAAAACTGAGGCATCTGTTCCTGAGGTGCTTACGAAGAGTTCTAAAGCCGCAAACTCTGAAATCTCCCTTCCTCCTTGTGTAGATCAGTATCTCTGTGGTGCTAACCAAATGCCACTTCAGATCCTGGGAATAGGAGACTATTAAACCAGCTGAAATAAACCAGGCAGAAAATGTCACCTGTTCATTCTCTTCCTCCAAGGATTAGGGTTGTATATTGAAAAAGTACTGCCTTCACTTCATACAAGAACAAAAAAAATCCTAAATACATTTATAACTAAAGTACACCAGCTTTTGCATTAAATCTGCATATTTTCATTCTTCTTTACTCTCAACTGTGGCTTTTCATTATAGTGTGCTTACTACCACATAAATTGCAGCTCTGTGTAGTTCAGCACAATTTGTCAAAAGTACATGAACACAACCTTTCGCAAGAGCTGATAAGCAAAATGTTCCTGTGTGGGCTACAAGTTATTGATGAAGTGAGGGCAAAGGTAAGAATTTCATCCCTGTTCATTTTTCTCATGGAGTCTTGTGGCACTGTGGTGAAACTGCAGTACTGTGGTCAAAAACCCTGCTTATGACCTCTGCTCACAACCTAGGGTCACAACTAGGATGGACAAGGGAGGGGGCATGTGCCCTAAATGCCATGCTGTGAGCCCCAGCCAAAATGACAAAATAGTCATGTGTCCAAAGTTACAGCCCAGGCCCACCTGCCCCCTTCCTCTTGTCATTTCCAGGAAGGGGGGGCAGTTGCCTGCAGTCCGCACTAGCCGACTTGAGAGGTTGGCAGCTCAATCAGCCTCTTTGTTTGCACCCTTCTCCTTCTCTGGTGAGTTGGGTGGGGGAGGATTTTAGGATGAGAGAGGAAGCCCAGAGTTATCCTTCAACTCTGGCAAATGGTGGAGGGGAGCTCAAAGTGGAGAGCCAAAAACAGAAAGGGAAGAAGGGAGCACATATCCCCTTCTGCCATCCCCAACTTGGAGGCTTGGCAAAAAGTTAACTGGGGAGGCAGAGCCCAAGCAGAGTGCCTGCATCTGCTGGACAGATGTTGCTTTGCTTTATCCTGGACACTGAATGGTGGCAGTGTGCATGGCTTGGTGACCCCTCTCCTCTGGCAAAAGCAGCAAGATAATCAGGGTGGCTAGGGCAAGTGCTGGCCAGTGCACATGCTCTCATACCCACCTGGCAGTCCCGTGGCTGGGGAGGGCGAGCCATCTAGCAGACACCACCAGACACCACCACCACTGTCAGCAGAGGCTCTGGCTTCCCTTCCTGGGTGGGGCTACCAGTGCCTCCGTCACCAACTGATGGGGTCACACAGAATCCATGCTTTCCCCAGGTGCCCCTAGTTGGGGGACTGAATAGTTGGGGGACTGCAAACCACCAGAGAATGCTTTAAACACAATGGGGTGGTAGGCAGCACACCTTGCTTTTTGGTTTGCTGTATTATTTTAGCATTGGAAAAAACAAATATGGTACCATTTTGTTCACTGACTTATTGATGCATGTGTGTATTCCATTAATACACAAACATAATTTGAGAAGCAAAAGGCAGATCCCTTTTTTCTGATTATGATCTGCTCTCCACCCAGCTGGACTCTGTAATTCATATGTTACCTTATAGGAGCAGACGTGTTTTCCAGCTTCCACCATGATTTGGGTGGATTTAAATATCGGCACCATAATTCCCAGTCAAAACCTTGTGCTGACAGGGGGTACTCTTCAATTTCAAAAGTGTCGTATTTGATGTTATCAAAAGATGGAGAAATCACCCTTTTCCGGTTTTCCTTGATTCTGGTAAGCACTGGTTCAGCCCTAAAGAAAAAATAGAAAAAGAGGACTTATTCAGATCAACTTATTCATTCCCTCCATTTTTCTGTTCATCTGTGAAGACAGAAATATGTGCCTAGTTACCATTTATACCGAACCAACAAATACTGAATCAGAACTTCCACTGATTTTAACTTCTCAAAGCGTTTTGCATTTATTTATTTCTGTTGTAAGTCATCCAAACTAATGTCTTCTTGCTGGACAGGTGGGCTAGAAGTTCAATAAATAAATAAAATTCAGGGGCCAAAATCCTACTAATTATTTACACTATTGTTAAGTGCAATGGTAAAAAGCTGAGCAACTAACTGCCACTAAGTTAATGAGTTGACATTTAAATTTATCATCGTGCCCAATCATGCGTGGAATAAAAAGGAATATGAAAGGGGATGTGCTGACTAGCAGCAATGTACCAATGTAAATTATCACATTGCACTTACGCTGGCATAAATAGCCAATAGGATTTTGTCTCCTAGTCTTCAATTAAGCAACGGTTCCTTGACACTTATCCGTATATACTCAAGTATAAGCTGGAAAAAACATCCTCAACTTACACTCGAGTCAATAAGTTTTCCCAGGGTTTTTTTTTTTTGGAGGGGGTGGATAAAATTAGGTGCTCAGATGGCTTGGGGAAGGCAGCAGAAGGCAAGTCCTGATCAGGTGAGCGATAGCGGTGCCTCTGCTTCCCATATGATTCCAATGAGAAGGTTTTAGGGGCACCCACTTTGGAGCTTCATAACTCAGCCCTCTTACCCCCACATGTTTCCAAAATTCAGGGGGTTTCCTAAAATCACTTTCTGGAGCTACCCCTGCAACTTTGATGCCCCCAAAGTAAGTAATTTTTGAGTGCATGTTTTTGAAATATATGCACTCAAAATTATTTTAAAAATATGCAATCAAAATCTACTCACCTTAGGACTCGAATGTAGCAGGGGTACCTTCCCGAAGCAATTTTAGGGAACCCCCTGAAATCTGGAAATATTTAGGGGCAAGGGGGCTGAGTTCTGAAGCTCTAAAGGGGCTGGGGATAGTATTGGCAACTGTGCAGGGACTGTGGAGGCAATCACGGAGTTTACTCTATGGTATTAACTCCCTAATTGCCTCCCCACTCCCAGCACACATTGCCAATTACTACCCCCAGCCTCTTTAGAGCTCCACCGGTATACCATATATACTCGAGTATAGCGAAAAAATGCCCTCAGCTTATACTTGAGTCAATAAGTTCTCCAAGTTTTGGGAGTAAAATTCATTATATATACTCAGTTTGGCTTATACTCAAGTATATATACTTGCCTCAGTGATAGAACAAATGATGAAAATTCCCTTCTCAATTATAATCTTTTGCTACCAAACTAAAAACTTGACTCTAAGTTGTAAAATGAATGAGGAAATTAGAAAGAAACAAGTTAACAATGGAACTCCCCTAAGAAAAATGCTTTTGAAGTTCAAGGAGGAAAACAATGTTTTTAAAAAATTGTACCCTAGGGTGCATGAAGCATTTGCCAAATGGGATAGCCAAAGAATTCCAGGTTGCTGGTAGGTGGAGATTTGCAATTTTTAATAACAACGAGTTCATTAACAACTGTGGCAAATTGCCAATAACAAAGGCATATGAGCCATTGTGCAACAAATTCTTCTTTTTAATGTTAATTTGTATACAATGCACAGTATCACTGATGCTGTTAACAAGAACGGGTATAGGAAGCAGCTTGTCCATTTTACACATATAATAAATTATTTTTTCAGTAAGATTTCTTTAATAATGTGGGTACTTTCTCTGACAGAAAAGCACAGTAAAAATGCAATAGAATAATAAACGAATAAAGCTACAGTTGCTATTGTGAGTGGAAATTCCGAAGCCTCTCTTGTGTACAATATTTGGTCTGAAAACAGGCATGTGCCGACACACACAACACCAAAAACAAACAACAAACAAACAAAAACCTTAGGAGCCAGGTTTCTTGTGCCCTAAATGATATGTATATTGTGACAGACTTCCTCACATAGGAGTCTGTAGGAAACAAACAGTGACACTGACTCTGGTAGCTTCCAGGAGCTTCACACCTAGAGAAATCCATTATCACAGAAGTAGTGGCCTGCCAAGATGGGTATTCTAGATATTCTAGGATTTTTTTTTTGAAACATGCCTACTGCATCCTTAATTATAAAGTTCCCTGCCCATATCATAAAAAGATAAGTAGCCTGACAAATCTTTTTCCACACTTATAATGTGAAAGACAGAAGACCCAGGAAAAGTGTCAGTTTTTTTAAATTACACTTCTCACACTGACTAGGAATGGTTTAAATTGTTCCAAACCCAAATGTAATGGCTGGCAGCAATATGGGAGTTGGTGACAAACTAAGGGATATGGTCTCTCATCAAAGATGTTTTTTTTAACAAGATTAATTTCTATCAAGCGATGAAGCACAGTAAAGCACTAATGTCATGGCAAACAAAAGAAGTAAAAGAGTTTATGATTATCCATCTCAAACTTAGAAATACAGGAATTAAGGATTGTGAACACCATGGAGGTTAAAATGTTTCCTTTTCTCCAGCTCTCCACTACAGACTTGCTTCTTCAATAAAAAATAACGGGAGATGCACTGCAAGAATCTTTATCAGAAAGAACTCTCTTTTCCGATACCCATAACCACTTGGCATGAATATTACAGATTATCTTGTGCCTGCATGAAACCAAGAAAACAAGAGACACATTTCCTTCTCTGGGTAAGAATTTCCCCTGAGATATTTTAATAGAAATCATATGCAATTTCTTGTAAGTTCCAAATATTAGATGGCGGGACTGCCAGGTGGGTATGAGATAGACAAGAATTGATTTAAAGATACATGGTAAAGATAATCTGGAAGGCTGTTGAGAAAGAAGAATCTTTCAATCTCTGATAAAGTATATTAAGAAAGAGAAAACATGAGGCATGCTTCCTTTAATTCAAAACCGGATTTTCTTTTTTTCATAATCTGTTATTTCACTGACAAATTCTGTTTCCAAGCTGGTGACCATCAAGATTTAATATCTGCCCACCACAACTCAGTAGAAAACAATGGTTTGTAGGAAACCAGTAGAAAGGTTGGTTACCTAAAAGATAAATGTATCTTCTTAGCACTCCTTAATATTATGATAAAATTAATGTAACTGAAAGGTATGTCCTTTCTTAATGGAGTATGGATTGACCATCTCACTGTAGTTCATTTGCCATTAATTTGTTTTGGTTTATTGGCAGGACTGCATTACTTGTTGATACAGTACATTGGGACGGGGGGGTGAGTATGAATAATTTATTTAAATTTTATTTTATTCTACATATTTTGTTTGTATTTTGATGTAAACTGCCAGAGTTGTTCACTAATAGTCAGTGTGGGATACAAGTTAGTTGGTGACATCCATCCATCCATCCATCCATCCATCCATCCATCCATTCATCCATCCATCCACATACATTTCAAAGCAGATAATAACAAACCTAGAACAGGGAAAGGAATAGGGCCTAGAGTAGGGAAAGAATGACAACTTTCTTGCTTTCAGGAATGGCCAGAAATTTCCTGGTGCTCATGAGTTCTTGAATTGGCAAGAATTATGTTTTGCATAAAATTGCCAAGATCATTGTACTGAAGAACTGTTGCGTGCTGGAAAAGATGCCCCCAAATTGTAGGGCTGCTGCTTTGTTTAATAATCTGAGACACTGGGTGGGTTGCTTACATCCTTCTTAACAATCATCTTGACCTTATGTGTTTCCTGTGTGCTTACACTTTGCTTTTCCAAGGTGGCGGATATGACAGGAATATTCTGCACCAATTGCAGATATCTTATTTATTTATTTATTCATTTATTTATAAACTTATATCCCACCCATCTTCCCGGCGGGAACTCTGGGCGTCTAACAATGTTAAAAAGCATATAAAATAAGAGAAAACAAACAAACAAACAAACAAAACCTCCGAACAGAAAACAGCGGAGGGTAAGATGGCGGGAGTGGAGAGAGTGAAGGAAGTAAGAGGTAAACCAAAGGAAAAAGAAAAAAAACTAACTGATAAGGTCACCAAAGGCCTCTTTAAAGAGGAAGGTCTTCAAAGCTTTCTTAAAGGCAGGCTGGGACTCCAGCAGGCGCAGCTCACTGAGAAGATGGTTCCAGAGAGAAGGCCCCACCACAGAGAAGGCGCGGTTGCGCGTGCGCGTTTTCTGCGCCTCTCTGGGTGTGGCCACTCTCAGTGAGCGCACCTGCGACGATCTCGTGGGTCTGGATCCAGATGCCCTCAGGGAGATACGCTCCGCCAGATACTCTGGTCCCAAGCCGTGGAGGGCCCTGAAAATCAAGACCAAGACCTTGAACCTGATCCGGAAGGCAACGGGAAGCCAATGCAGGCGGACCAGGACTGGGGTGATGTGCTCGTATCTATGGGCACCCGCCACCAGCCTGGCCGCCGCATTTTGCACCCGCTGCAACCTCCGGACCAGGCCCAAGGGCAACCCCACGTAGAGGGCATTGCAATAGTCGATCCTCGAGACCACCAGAGCCTGCACAACTGTCCTCAGGGAGGACTCATCAAGGTACTGGCGGATCTGGGTGATCCTGCAGAGATGGAAAAAAGCGGCCCTGGAAACGGCCATCACCTGGGCTTCCAGGGAGAGGGCCGAATCCAGGACCACGCCCAGATTCCTGGCCCTGTCTGTAGGCTGGAGGGGAAAAAAACCCAGACTAGGGAGGGGGCCATTGTACCGAGACGAGGGCGCCCCGAAGAACAGAACCTCCGTCTTCTCCGGATTAAGCTTGAGCCGGTTATCTCTGGTCCATTCCAAAACGGCCTCCAGGCACAGATCGAGGGAGCGAACCGCCTCCTCTGCAGATGATGAAAAGGAGATATAGAGCTGCGCGTCATCAGCGTACTGATGACAGCGAACTCCGTATCTCCTGATGACCTCCCCCAGCGGCCTCATATAAACATTGAACAGCACGGGAGAGATTGCCGACCCCTGGGGCACCCCACAAGGGAGAGTCCAAGGAGCCGACAAGACATCCCCCAGCTGTACCCTCTGAGTCCGGTTGCCAAGGAAGGAACGGAGTCAGGCCAAGGCCTGACCACCAATTCCCACCTCCACGAGCCGGGCCAGAAGGTTACCGTGGTCGACGGTATCAAAGGCTGCTGAGAGATCAAGGAGGACCAACAGGGAGGAGCTCCCCCCTGTCGGCCTCCCTGAGGAGGTCATCCTGCAGAGTGACCAGGGCGGTTTCGGTCCCGCGAAGGGGCCTGAATCCAGACTGGAAGGGATCCAGGATATGATTTACCTCCAGGTATGACTGAAGTCGGACCATGGCCACCCCCTCGACAACCTTGCCCAGGAAGGGAACAATGGCGATCGGACGAAAGTTGGAAAGGTCATCTGTCGCCAGGCCAGGTTTCTTAAGAGTGGGTTTCACCACAGTCTCCTTCAAGCGGGAGGGGAAACAACCCTCTTGAAAGGAGGCCGTGGCAATAGCAGAAACCCACTCAGGCATGTTCCCTTCGGCAGATTTAATAAGCCAAGCTGGGCAAGGGTCAAAGGGAGTGGCCGCCGGCCGGCAATGAGCCATAGCTCTGGAGGCCTCCGCCGAAGAGACCGGCCTGAACTCATCCAGGAGGGGAGAACGGAGGGGTGAGGCACCGGAGATCCCAAAGGGTGGACTAGAGCAACTGGGGGGCAAGTCGGAACGGATGGCCTCAATTTTAGATCGAAAATGGGCTGCGAATTGCTCACTAGTGAAATCACTAGGAGGAGGCCGCAGCTGACTGGGATTGGAGAGGTCCCGAACCACCCGGAATAACTCCGCCTGGCGGTTCGAGGCCTCGCCAATTCTCAGGGAGGCAAAAGATCTTCTAGCGTCCCTGATCGCGCGGAGGTAGCTTCCAGTCAGCTCTTTAAGGGCAGCCCTATTAATTTCTGTCCGGCTTGCCCTCCAAATGACCTCCAGCCTCCTACGTTCTTGCTTAATCGACCACAACTCCTCCGTGAACCATGGGGAGCAGCGGCCTCAACATCGTAGGAGGCGCTTGGGGGCGATCCGGTCCACCGCCCCGGCAGTACCCACATACCACCTTTCCACCAGGGCGACCGGATCGTCTGCCAGACTGCCAGAGAGCTCCCTGAAGGCCTCCATGAACCTGGCAGGGTCCAGGAGCCTCCGGGGGCAGGCCCAGATGTAAGAAGGGCGCTCCCCGTGGGGCGGGGGGGCGATCGACAGGGAAAAAGAGAAAGAACACAGCCAGTATAATCAATGGGGCTTGCTTCCTTGGGAAAAGAAGACTTTGTTCTCTTCTCAGATTAAGCCAAGAAGTCTTGTGGTATTGTAAACCCACCCACCCAAGAGGTCTTACTATGCGGAGACAAATTAAAAAGAACAACCAAGGAATTTAATAAGCATTTTCCCATCCTGAGCTCAAGGACATAAGGTTGTATAAAGGAATCTCCAATAAGATCTAAGTTCAAAATGTACATTTGTGGAAATCTAGTATTCAAAAATACTGATTTAAAAAGACAGAGACAGACTAAAGTTTGAACAATACATCACTAAGAGAAGATGATCAGAGACTATTTTTAAATTTCTTCTTGTTAACAAGCTCACAATAAAAATAATAAATCAAATAAATAAATAAATATAAACTTGGGAGTCTAAAGCTTCTTGCTTTGTCTCAAACATTTCCTTCCTACATGAGAAAAACATGACTATTTATGTATGATTTTTTAAAATTTAAACACATAATGCTGTAGTATATGTAATGACCGTATAAACCACATCTTATTATAAGATATACGTACAGTAATTTTTTATCAAGATTGCTCAACTCATAAGTTCTTGGATTAAAATCCTCTGATTGCTATCCTGCTGAGAGAGAGAAAAACAGGCACACTAGGGGTGTGAAAATGTATCCAAAAATGGGCAAATGGCATTCTAAACCATTGGCAATTGTAATTTTTAAAAAGATCAGCAAGACAATTCTTGAATTCAGTCCAAAATGTAGCAATTGTATCTCTTGTCCTGCTGGTCCTCTGCTAATTTGTATGTCTTTTTGTCACAATCACGGAAAAAGATAAAGGACTGTTTTGATATGCCAATCCAAAATACATGACTAAAGCACAGGCTGGAAGGATCCACAAAGGCCAAAATATTTGCTTTTCTGGACTTTGGCCTGGAAGTTGAGTCATTGCTACTGGACTTCTTTTTTCTTGAGAGACAGAAATGTTTCGCTGCTCATCCAAACTGCTTCATCAGTTTGGATGAGCAGCGAAACGTTTCTATCTCTCAAGAAAAAAGAAGTCCAGTAGCCATGACTCAACTTCCAGATAAATTCACCTAGATGACTGAGAATCTTCACAGACATTCTGGCCTTTGGGTTTAATGAAATCCAAGGAATCTTACAATGGAAGGAGGCATAAGATGATGGGCAATAATATGGATGATCCATCAAGCTCAACCCTTCGTATTTAGTTGTATGTTGTCAACCTGTATGCTGCACTTCAATCTTTTGCACAGGTGAATAGGGACAAATGTTACCAAGACTATTTCCCACATTAATATCTGCAGAAGGATTCAGTATTTTTCCCCATTCAAGGCAATGGAAATACTGTACATTGGAAGTGGCCACTCTGCAGCACAGGATTTTCAAAACCAAACAGCCACAGAAAATGCTTGAACTCAATTCATCCAGCCATTCAGCTCTTCCTACTGCAAGATGAATTAGGACACTTGCGAATCTTACATGTCTAAGATTACTTTCTATGTGTTAACCAATCCACCAATGCAAGGGGTGTCTGCATTATCACTTAACAGCTATGTCACAAATGCCAAACAACATCATTGTGCATCTTTTCCTTTACCTCACTGTTCACAAGACCATCTGCTTGCCACCAACCATAGCAATTTTATTTGTACTTCATATAACTTCATGCAAAATGGACTCATGCCCACACATGCCATTTATCAAGATTCACTTCACTTAGTGCCTCCCTCTGCTTCTGTAAATAGGACTCCAAATAGGACAGATGCAAAGGACAGTGACTAAAATGATTACTGGTCTGGGAGACCTCCCTTATGAGGAAGGGCTAGAGCATTTGGGGCTCTTTACTCTGGAAAAAGGTGCCTGAGGGGTGATATGATTGAGATGTACAAAATAATGCAGGGCATGAGTCAAGTGGATAGAGGGAAGCTCTTATCCCTCTCACAAAATACCAGAACGAGGGGACATCCACTCAAACTGAGGGTTGGGAGAGTGAGAACAGACAAAAGAAAATGTTTTTTTTTTACCCAGTGTGTTGTTAGTCGGTGGAACTCCCTGCCACGGGATGTGGTGATGGCATCTGGTCTGGATGCCTTCAAAAGGGGATTGGACAGATTCCTGGAGGAAAAGTCCATCACAAGTTGCAAACCATGATGGAGATGTGTAATCTCCAGTCTTAAAACTGGGATACTTAAGGGCCAGATGCAGGGGAGTGGCATGAAGAGACAGATATCTAGTCTCGTGCTCTCCCAGATGCATCTGGTGGGGCCACTGTGAGATACAGGAAGCTGGACTAGATGGGCCTTTGGCCTGATCCAGCATGGCTCTTCTTGTGTTCTTAGTTTCTGCTTTCAGTCTGAATTCTGACCCCTTCATCCTCAAAATCTGCTCTAGAAGATTGAAAGACTCCCTGCTGAAGATCTGGAAGGAAGCACAAGGCTGGAGGATCCTGTCGCATGATGTATGAAGTCTATTTGTGACATGAGGTTTTGTTTGCCTCTTGAGTTTCAGATGCTACACATTTTTGTTTTATTTTAATATAGATTATAAAATATTTATAAACATTATACAAGATATAAACAACGCTGACTCAGCACTAAAGGCCTATTCCACAAAAGTTTCTTTTTACATTCAATTCTTTGACTACAATGTAAACTAAAAAGCTCTGTTTGCCCAATGAAATCAAAGGGGACCACACTGATATCTTCTTAGAATAACACACCATCTCCAAATGCACAAAACCTGCAGGGCAGGGGGAAGAGAAGATCAATTTGAATGCCAATCAGGATGATTCTAGTTGCTGATTCACTGTGCTTATACACCAGCACTATTTAGGAAATGTCTAGAGCTTTATGCAATATTCTAGCCATTATCCTCCAAACAGTTCAATCTCATGTACTGTCACTGGTTTGAAAGCAGCAATGAACCACTTTCTCTTTATTTCTTTTTCAATCGTTGCTTTAGAAAAACTGCGAGATTACCAATCTACTTCTTTTATCACCCCCCGCCGGTTCTTTCATTTTTTTTCTAAAACATTTTCTCTGCTTTTTTAAAAATGCTGATATTCTTGTGCGTCTCTCCCTTTCCTTTGTATTCCTATATCTATATATCCTGTAAATACTAAATTCGCACAAAATATGGCATTAACACAAACACTTTAAAAAGTGTTAATTTTGTGCCTCCCTGCTCTGAACTGTGTCTCTTCTGCGTCAAAAAGAACTACCCTGACAACATTCCCTTGAGCAATGATTTCTGATACTTCCATCAATTATATGTAGTTGAACATATACAAGAACAGTAATATAGCAGTACAAGTACAGTGATTTCCTGAACCACTGCAGTGCATTTGTCAAAATTAGTTTCATCGCTCAGATGAGCTGTACAAGAGAGGCTGTGACATATCTGTGTGTTCCAAATAATTCTTCATTCATGCAGTTCAAATGAGTCTATTTTTCAGAAGTGCCTATATGGAGGTAAGCTTTTTATTTTGCAAACTTTTGTTATCTAATTTTTTAAAAATGAACTGAAATGAAATCCCCAACCATCCAACAAGGGACAAGCAAACCTGATAATTTCGTTTTCTCCCATACAGCATTCACATCCATCCATATATGTGACTCAGCAAGGTTTTGAACACAACACAGAATTCAATCAAGTCAGTAAACCAGTAGCAGCTGGATTTCATGGCCCAATGGTCTGACCTGTTACACTGTTGTTTTTATGACCTGTCTAATTGCTTGCAATCTATAGCAATCCTATGAATTAACGTCATTCAACTCCAATCCATACTTCTTGGGACCTCTTTTCCTGATCCTTTCAACAATCCCCAGCATTACTGTGTTTTCCTCGGAGTCTTCTCTTCTCATAATGTACACAAAGTACAACAGCCTACGTTTCATAGTTTCTGCTTTTGGATATTTGTTTGCCTTTCTGGTGGACTCTGGTATCTGTAAAACTCATCCCCAACACCACATTTTTGATGTACTGATTTTTTTCCCATCTCAACTTTCTCTATTGGCCTGCATTCACATCTACATATAGTAATCAGAAATATCACAGTATAAATAATATTTGTCTTCATTTCTAGTGATGCAGCCTTATACTTGGTGATCTTCCCTTGTTCCTTCATATGCTCAGTCTTTTTCACATTTCTTGGCTGCAATCTCCTTTTGCATTGAAGGCTGCTTTCACACGACCACTAAAATCTGCAGCAAATTTTGATCTGGATCACCCTCCGGAGCGGTCATGTGGTTGATGTTGCACATGTTCCCATGGTCGCATTTTGAAAATCTGCAACTGTTCTGATCCCACGAATGAGAACTGCAGCAAAGTCACAATAAGAGGGGCAAAAAGGTTTTGGTGTGGATTTTTGGTGTTCCCACGCACTCTAGTAATGGTTTAAAATCCACATCGGAACAGCGACAAGGATTTTACCACCTCGAGACCAAGTACTTGTAAAATGTGCTGGGTCATGCTTAAATGGGCGTGATCACAGTTTATTTTTTTAAAAGTCAGCTGCTCATGGGAAAACGATTTTATGCTCCGCATCTGTCAGCACTTTGCAGCGGATTTTAGTGGTCATGTGAAAGCAGCCGAAGACTGTGTGAAGGCAGAAACAAATCTACAACAAGTTCAATTTCCTCATTGCCAACAGTCGAGTTATACAATTCTTCTGTAGACAGAATTTTTGACTTCTTAATATTAAACGGGAGTCTGGGTTTTGCACTTGCTTCTTTCCCCTTCATCAGGAGTTGCTTCGGGTGTTGCTTCTTTCTGCCAGTAATGCAGTGTAGTGAATCCTTATACTTGGTGATTGCTATTTTACAGTTGACAGCTATCAGTTTTGGACCCGCTTTTGTAATTGCACCAATTTCCACTCAGCCATCATCTGACTGAAAGCCAGCTTTCCATATGATGTATTCTGAAAAGGGATCTAGGGAGGTCAAACTACAACAATGGTTGCCTATGGGAAACTATTTTGTTTCTCCATATTCTGTTTTAATGGTATGTTCGGCAGTGATTTTCAGAAACATCTAAATTGTATCTTTAGAGGTGGCATACCTCTAAGGATGCAATTTAGCAGAGATGCATGCTTCAACAAAGTTTATGCCAAGATTGTATCTTGAACTTTTGAGGCCTTCCTGCCTCTACTACTACAGTGTGGTACATTAGAAATTGCTAATTTGATTCAAGTAGTGCAGCACAAAAATTTTAAAATGCAGCACTAACATGTGGGATGGTGAAGGCTGAAGTCATGTATTTTTCAAGTTGTCAGTCAGTATACTTATTGCATTATTGGTCAAGTAATGTAAAGCACAGTAATTGTAAAGCAGGTATCTTGCCAGTTGATCACTGCACTCATGGTCCGCTCTGGTTGCACAATGGGTTACAAAAGCAGGTCCACAAATGACAGTTGTCAACTGTAAAACCTGTTTGATGACTGTCCTTAAACAAGTCTGATTTGCTTACAATAACATTTTGGCTCTTACAGTATTTTTGGCTTCCTTTGACAATAAAACCAGGAATTATCCAGTCAGGTTGATGGTATCACAAGATCACACCACCAGTTATCTTTCTATGTGGGAATTGAATAAACCCTGAGTGGAAAACTGTTTCCACTGTGGCTTTCGACATCTCGATTTGTGAAGTGCAACTATTTCCATGTGAGGTACAGAGCAGAGAGTGTTGTCCATAACATGCAAAAAGCTTTCTATAAAATTCCCCTTTATGGCTCCAGCTCTAGCCAAAGTACCGTTCAGATGCATGCGTTCACCAGAGTAAAACACAGAAGTGTAACAGTCAATGAAGTTATCAGTTCATCTGCTAATGTTCAATGTTCTGTTGAAATGAAAATGATAAATCATTCATGTGAATATTGAAAACCCCACTGTCAACAGAGGTGGGAGGGCCCCAGGCACAGTCTATCTGCCACTGATCAGGGGGTGACTTCAACAATCCCCAGACAAATCAAAAATACTTCATGCCTCCACCACCAAGGCCATCGCTAATAACCCATACTTTATGGGTTTCAGCACCTTTATGCCATTGTTCACCTAAAGGCCTATTGAAACTATTGTCTACCTGACGAGCTTATTCAGGCTATTGTTCATCTTATGAACCTATTTCATTCAGATCAGGGTGACATGAGGTCAAAGTGAACTATAAAATAGAGGACTTGCAACTAGCTTTCCTCAGACTGACGAAGCTGTTTGGATGAGCAGCAAAACGTTTCAATCTCTCAAGAAAAGAAGTCGAGCTACCATGACTCAACTTCCAGAAATTGATAAATTTACAGTATGCTGAATTTTCTGCACAGATATTTCTCTAACCATCTGCATTGGCCAGGAAAGGAGTGGTGCAGGGAAGAGAAAAATCTATTGCCACACAACATTATGCACAGTTCTAAAAACAACAAAATGAGCTTTAAAAAGAAGCAATGAAATTGGCTATGTGAAAAGTCAGATCCAGAACTGTCCGACTGCTCTGGGCTACTGCCAAACCGCCTTGTACTTTTTTGTTGGGATGAACAGGATCCAAGTACTGTTCAGATTAGCAGGCTCAGTGGCTGATCTCCTTCACATTCCACCCACTGTTAAAAAATAATTTTGCCACAGCAGCAACATCAGACATTTCTTTATGTCTGTAAAACTTGGAAGACCTCTCTAGAAGCACTTGAAATCTATTTGAAGTAAAGAGAAAAGGAAACAAATACTTTAAGAACAGAATTGCTGACAATATATTTACAGTCAAAGAGGGTAGATAAAAATCAATGATTCTTTTTAAAAATAAAAAAATCAGATTTTTAAAATTTAAATCAGATTTTTTTATTTAAATTGATTTTTAAAATTTAAATCAGGTTTAAAAAATTAAATACCTTTTGAGAAAAAAATCTCTCTAAAGGTCATGTTCAAGATACATTATAATCCAAAGGTTATTCATGATAAAATTAGTTTTTAATTATGTAGCATAAGGCTGTATTCATCCAGTCACAATGTCATGCTCTCCCAGATGTTTCTGATTATTTGGGGCAATTTTCTACCTAGAAGATATCATCAACAATTCTTGGTTTTGCTATTTTCAAAACTGTGCATTTGGGTCTGCAACAATAACATGCCTCCTTCATAGCAAAAAATGTTATAAAATAAACATCAGATTTGACAAAAAGACCTTAATCCCCCTGTTCCTCTGCAAGCCTATGTACACAGAATCAACCCCCTTACCTCTTAAGTGCTACTTTTAAAGAAGTTCAATGAATAGAAGGTTGTTTAGAATGGAATAGGTCTGCACAAGGAGTAAATTTTGAGGAGGGAGGGGCAAGCAGTAAAATGAAAGTGAAACCTTTTGTACTCCACATCCTGAGATCTTTATGTGTATAGCGGCCTGAGAGTTATCATATTATTCTCACTTTCTCCATTAAGGAGAAAAAAACTGTAATATTATTGTTTTGGCTAAATAAAACTATTTAAATTGTTATTATTAAGGTAATGATTATTTTTCTCCTTCTAATAAAGTACAACAAAACAGTACAAATATAAACGATTAACCTATTAAACTGGAGATAGTTCACCTTGCAATAATAATTATCTATCTGTGTATTTCTAATGGTTTATAATACCCCAAATCAGTACTTTTTCTGATATAACTGTGAAGCTAATCTGAAAAGTTTATTTATTTATGGTTTTTGACCAAAGTACTACATATGCAATCTAAAATAAGGAGTAATACAAATAATACATATGAGCATCAAGGTCCAGTCAAAATTAGAAATCCTGTAAAACCACACAGGAGCTATGATAGATGACAGATGCTAATGCTGCTGGCCATTGCATGAGTCAGCAACATGTCTGCATTAATCCAAGTTCCACTTATGCAGTGAAATATGGTACTTAAAGAAAGCTTTGCAGACTCCCTGGACTGCCTGAAAGCATGTGTGGTTAGGTGATAGGCTCATGCTCTTAACCTTTGCACATCCAGTTCTTTGCATGTCAACTCCCTCTAATTTTATCCAGTAGAGCCAATGCAAGGAGTTGAAGTCCAAAATGTCTAGAGGACCAAGCTGAACATGAAGAAGCAGTAGGTAAGAGTGTTGAACTGAGGCTTGAGAAATACAGGTTCAATTCTTCATATAACAACTTTGCTGACTAGGTGCTCTTGAGCCCCCTCCCTTCTCTCTCTCTCTCTCTCTCTCTCTCTCTCTCTCTCTCTCTCTCTGTGTGTGTGTGTGTGTGTGTGTGTGTGTGTGTGTGTGTGTGTGTGTGTGTGTGTGTGTGTGTGTGTGTGAGAGAGAGAGAGAGAGAGAGAGAGAGAGAGAGAAGCTCCAGCTGCATACCGACAACATGGAAATAATCCTTTTCATATAGAGATGGAGAAGGACAACTGATTCTGTATATCCTTAAGTGTAACACATCTCAAACTGATTATTTATAGTTGCAATCCCTAAAGGAGTTTTACTATAGATCCTCTGGCTTCAGTATATTGTCAGAAATATTTTAGGACTTCTCTGTTTCTCAGTCTGCATTGTCCAGCCTAATAAAAGGTCCTCTAAAAGAAAAAGGAAACATCAGCATAAATGAGATTAAGAAGAAAAGGAAAAGGAAGAGGTTTTCAAAAATTAATGTGCCTTTTTATAAGCTCAAAATGGGCCTGCATGTGTAAAATAATGAATGAGCTTTCCACTTTCATTTCCATAAGGTTTTCCTTCCCACCATACTAAGAGTTACATAATTTTACACTTCACTTTAACATTAATGTAAATGGTAAATGTGTTGCCCTTTCAATATAAACATAGTTCAGTTCAAATTTAAAAGCTCATTAATGAGCAATACATAACTCTTTCCACTAATTTTCTCATCTGGGGCATTAATCCACTCATCACAATAGCCTAACTTACACCGAATGTAATAATCAGAAGAACATCGTCTTTGGGGATTAAGGCAGCTGTTTCCCTGGGCAGCACTCTGTCTTCAAATTTTGGGTCTAAACACTCCACCTCTGTTTGACCTACAAACCATCCTAGGAGGCCAAGCTTTATCTGCTGCAAAACATAGCACAGTGGATGTCTCTGGGAGATCTCTGAAGTACATTCTGAGCGTTGGGGAAACAGACTCTACCAAGTAACACAGATCCAGAATCAGCAAGACACATACCATCCCACGTTGAATTCTACATGTGCATCAAAGAGTGCAACTACTGGAGCCGTGGCTGCCCTCCAGCCACTAACGCGAGACCGAATCAGGCCCTCTTGCTTGTTGTGTCGAACCACCTTGATGAACCCAGGCTTCCGTGTGTTCACCTCATCAACATATTCTGTTAGCTTCTCTTTGAGTTCTTCTGCACAAGGAATACAAAGGAAGTTAAGAACAGCTATCAAACTTCCAAGATGCACTCATCTATATCAGATCGTTAACAATTCTCACTAACTTTTTGTGTCTGGGGGGGGAGGGAATAAAACATAAAAGGGACCCTCTCTCTGTGTTTAAGGGGTTAAAAGTGGTAACTTCCTTCTATATGAAACCCCACATATTTTTAACTCCCGTTGGAGACCTTTCTGTCAAGCCCATCATCGACAGATGCTAGCTGGCAAAAACATGGGATAAGGAATTCTCTTCTAGTATCTGTGGATCAAAGCCCTGAGAAAGTTAACTGATTTCCCCTTAATTCAGTTTTGAGCCATAAAACCTTTTAATCTCACCAAGAAGAATGTCTGTGTTATGTTCTGTGTTAATTAAAATATATTTAAGACTGTGTTTACAGTTTTCAACAGAGGCCCTGCATGGGCCAACAGGTGGCTCCTATATTTGTAAATAAATAAATTATTGATTGGACTGTACAGTGGAAAGTTTGGTCCATTGATTCAGCAGAATGTGGATGCCATATGTCCTTTCCTTGGACCAATGATATCAATATTAATATTCTCATTAGAGTAAGCATCAGGTTATCAGAAAATCATGGTTGCAAAGCTGTCTGCGAATTTGTAAGCCACACCTTCATCATTTATTTATAGTGGAACAGGCCACTCAGCAAGATTGATTGGTCAAACCCCTGGGGAAAAATTCTAATCACTTCTACTCAACAACTTACTTATGTTCTTAAAATAAGCTGTGTCATCTTTTTGTTTTCCTTCCCAGAAAAAAGGAGCTATCTACTTTTAATTGATGGGTCTTTCATTCCTACACACATAATAAGAAACCTACACAATGCTATTTTGCCCTTAAGATCAAAGGGCAAAATGGTGTGCATTTGATATATCCATAGAGGGACAAACATGACATGACCTGAGGGAGTTGTTCATTCCCATAAGGCAGCAACACAACTTGCATATAGTTTGTTCTCTGTCCACACTGACCCCATGATTATATGAATACAGTCTTCTGCCTTTTGGTGAAAACTAAGCAAAAGTGGATCCATGTGTGACACTCCTTCAGTGTCGGAAATGTGGAGCATCATTAAACTGCAGCACATTTTGATTGATTCATTCAGTCCACTGATATACACCATTTTCAATTGCATAAGCTGCTGCAGAGAGACTTATCAAGGATGCAGAAATTGATAATCCATATCAGAAAGGAAACAAAGTCAATATAAATAACAGTAAAAATACACTCTATAAACATGTTCATCCAGAAGCTATAAACATGTTCATCCAGAAATCACTGAACACAAAATAACTACAGAGCATTCTCAACTTGCATGCAGAAAGGTCAATCTTATTTGTGAGGAGGAACCAGTGGACAAGTTGGTATTTGGAATTAATCTTTCTGCGTAGAAATGCCATCTGAAGAATTGCTCTCCAACCCTGTATTGTTCTGCACACAGTGGCCAAACCTATGCAAACAACACATCTTGCCAACACAAATCTGTAAACTTCATGGAAGGGGTTAGCTGCTAGTACAGTGGTGCCTCTACTTACGAGTTTAATTCGTTCTGAATGCATGCTCATAAGCTGAACAACTCATAAGTACAGCAGCCTTAGTAAAATTTTTTGAAAAAAATAAAAAATAAAAACAAAAATAAAAACACGCAAGTAGAGCAGACTGCATCTAAAATTTGTAAGACAGCAGTTAAAACACCAACGGTTTTCCACTGTTAAGTCGAATTGCTTGTAAGTAGAAAGTAGAGGTACCACTGTAATCTGCCGCAGACACCCAAGTGTCTTGTAGCACCTTGAAAACAAACCCAAATATAGAAAAACACCATTAATCTTTAAATTACTCCAAAATTATTTGTAGAGGTATGATATGACACCATGGTTAAACCAACTCAAAAGTGCAGGTGTATGTACAGTTTTTAATTTTTCTTCATATATAAATTGCTCTTCAGATAAAAACAGCTTCAAAGCCCTGGCTAAATGGTCTTAATCTATCTTAATCTCTAATTCTGTATTTTGTTTTTAAAGGTGCATTCAAAAAGATGTTCCTGACCAATAGTTATATGAAAAAGCAAATGTACGAGCTCACTCAGGTTCTCACTTGTGAATCCTCCCCCCTCCCTCAAGTACAAACCCCGGCTTTCCTTTGATCGGTGACTCTACTGATGGTTTATTATTATAGCTCTACTGATACCAAGTATGCTTAACCTTAACGGAGTAGCCCTCCCTAAACTGGAGTTTTCAAGTTGACCAGTATAAGGCCTTGTTTGTTTGTTTGTTTGTTTGTTTGTTTGTTTGTTTGTTCAAGAAGGACAATATGGCCCCTTTCCCAGAAGAGTTCTTCAAACTGACATTGCAGTAGCATCTCCTACCACCGCTGAAGGCAGTGGTAGGAGATGCCAGGCTCTGTGATGTGCAACTTGTGGTCCTCCAATAGGATGTCACTATTTATGCACTTGTTCCCCTGGTTGCTGCTTCCAGATATGTTTGCCTGCCATCCCTGATATTAATATGAAAATGGGAGCCCTAGTTACTGTTTGCGCATCTTGTTGTGCCTGCAGGGTCTCCTCAGATTCATGTTAGGTCACTGTGAATTAGAAGAAGAGGAAGGAGCAGGGGGGTTTCTAGCACATGGAGGCTGATAGTCCATGTTTGCGATGCTGACTTCCAATATGTCAACGGTGGGTTGTAAATGAAACATTTCTAATGTCGCTCAGCATTTGCTTAGCACCGTCAGCAGCACAGGCACGATGTGGCCTAAAACAAGAAATTTTTCATTGCCATTACTCTTAAGCACTTTTAGACACCTTAAAACCTTCCTTCATCACTCCGTTGTGATGAAAAATAATTCAATTCTAAATATTAGGTCATACACCCATATAAATGACTAAATGAGCCAATTTACTATATAATTAGCCAAACAGAAAATGATCAGATGATTTCTCACTCGGTGTTAGTTATGGGGTGAGTATGTAAGACATGGGAACTAAAAATAAAAGTACTCATTAGTCAGGACACGTTGGGCTGTTTTCAGTTTTCTGATGAAAAACATATGAACTGGAATATTTAAGAAACCTAAGCCATGTTCGGGGTAAAAGGAAGGTCTTGTTTATCCTGCCTTGGGAGTTTTACAAATGATACATAAACAGTGATGCCCAAATATTGTTCTTCTATTAATTAAAAAAATTAACAGTCTCCAAGCCAATACTTCTCAATGAAAAATGTCAGACTTCAAAAAGCAGTCATTACTTCTAACATAGCACCTCTGGAAGTTGAGTCATGGCTACTGGACTTCTGTTTTGAGAGAGAGAAACGTTTTGCTGCTCATTCAAACAACTTCATCAGTCTGAATACAGCTAGTGTGAGTCCTCCATCTTATAGTCACTCAGCTTTGATCTCTTGTCACCCTGGTCTGAATTAGGCTCATAAGATGAACAATGGCCTGAATAAGCTCCTTAGGGAGACAATAGTATCCATAGCCTTAAGGTGAACAATGGCCTAAGGTGCTGAAACCTATCAAGAATAGGTTGTTAGCTATGGCCTTGGTGGTGAAGGCTTTTTGATTTGCCTGGGGACTTTGGAAAGGACCCCCTGATAAGCAGCAGAGAGACTATGCCTGAGGACGCCACCTCTGTTGCTAACATAACACATTTGTCTTTTGCAAAATGCAATGGTTTTTCCCCATGTTACTTGTGCTTGTAACAATATGTTCAGATAAAATCATGTTAAATATATTGTGCATCTTTGTACAGAGCTTTGTCAACTCAAGGCGCTCCATTTAGGGTAAGGTTTCAATATTTAAGTAGAAACACAGGCTCAATACATAATGGCAAGGCATTAGTGGAAAATACAGCACACAGTCTCAAGGGCTTGAGGATCAATACCTCCAAAAGGATCATTATTTCTTTAGACTCAGTTGAAGTCCTATTTTGATTGCTGCTTTTATTACTTCAGCTGCACATTCTTCACTTTTACCAATTTGTCTTAAACACCCAAACTAAGGCTCTGCTGTATTAGGGCCAATATGAAAAACAAAATCTGGGTTCTACTCTTTCTACTCCTGAAAGAGAAAATGAATTTAGTAATCCCATGAGAGCTGTAGAAATAAAATGATTATTAGTGGAAGATGAGATTCACTTCCAATCAAAAAGGCTTTAAAAAAATCTAGTGGCTAATAGTGTGTGCAATGGTGCACACTAGGCTGCAAACAGGGCTACCGAGTCTCAGGGAACCTGCTTGAGCTTTAGGAAATTGCTTTGTTTGTCCCCAGATCTTCGGTTTGGGAGACAAATCTGAGGAAGAACTGGCCAGTGGGTGAAAAAAATGAGTTCCGTGTCCCCCTAACTGAGATGACTTTAAATTCTGTGTACCAGCTTGTGCCGAGATTTATTGGTGTGAAGGTGTTTGTATGTGATGTGCATGTGCAACACTGATGCCCCCAATAAAAGCAAAGGAAACAAGGAGCTGCTAAGTGAGTACATTTTGGAGAAGAGAGGGTGTGGAGTACCAGTTTTTATGACTTTTATGATGCACAAGTTCTAGCAGCAGGGTGCCTTCCACAATATTCAGTAGCAGTGCAGGACCTGGGAAAAAACTCTCTGCATGCTGCTCTTAGCTGTTTATAAAGCCACGTGCTATGTGCAGCCTAGCGAGAATGGTGGCAACTATTGCAGCTAGTGGAACACCATCTTTATGGCCTCCAAAAAGTGGACTTTTTCTTCAGGCTTTTATTTGCCATGTTACTGTACCGAGTCAGCCAGGTTTTGCTTGGATTTTAAGATCATTTCCCTGGACATCTGTCAGGCCCTTTCTATAACCATGTGCCCAGGAGCAACACTCCCCACAACCCTTGCCTGACCCATCTTTGAGAGCTGCACAGAGACATTCTAAGGGCTGGGCTCGTTCCCTGACATGGCCCTGAATTTTCAGAGAAAGAGATAATGCTAACCTGACAACTTTACTCTCCCTCCTTTCCACTGCTTTAAAAAATATCTGAAAGAACAGTGGTACCCCGACTTATGAAATTAATCAGTTCCGAGCCCATGCTCATAAGTCAGGGAGCAGTTTCCCATAGGAAAGCATTGAAATTCAACTAATCCATTCTGGACAGAACAGATTTCAATGCATTCCCATGGGAAACAGCTTTAAACATCACACACACAGCTTCGGGGGGAAGCTACGGGTGTGAATCCTCCTCCAGCCAGCACCAGTCAGCTGACTGGTGCTGGCTTCTGGCCAGCGCTCCCGGGTCCACCTCCATTGAAATGCATTGGCTCGAACTCTGTCTCCGTGACTGGAAGGGATCTAAAATGTGGCATGCTGCTTCTCCCGAGCCCCTGCCGGGGGGGGAGGGGAGCGGCGTGCCACTTTTGAATTACCTTCCTGTCATGGAGGCAGTGTTTGCCTCGGTGACTGGAAGGCAATTCAAATCCCGACACCCCCCCCACACACACACCCACGCACAGACATACACCTGCTGCTTGCAAGATGGGGAATCCTGATCTTGCTCGTAAGCAGCTGTTGGTGGGAGTGCTGAAGAGCGCTCATAAATAGGGATTTTCGTATGTTGGGTGCCTCGTAAACTGGGGTACCACTGTAGTTTAAACAAACCATTCACTGCATTCAGGCCTAAAGATGAAAGGTGATGTGTAGTTTGGATCTTGGGTAAGACTTCAGGCATTCGTAGTGCAATCCTTTAAATGTTTACTCAGAAGTAGGGGCCAATAAGACCAAGGAGGCTAGCCTCCTTGCAAGTAAACATTGGATTGCAACTTCAGATTTTGTAAAAACAACAAATACATTTGCAGTTCTCAAAACTGTGCCAAGTAATGAAAATGCATATGTAAACATCATAGTTATCAGACATAATGGCAGTGTCAAATTTGAAAAAAAAATCACCTCAGCTAGATTCCAATTAAGTTTCGTTTCAAATTGTTTTAATACAGTCCATTTCCCAGAGCTCAAATTCAATTTCTACATTGCTTAGAACAATCATATCTGTAAAATATCAGATGTCTACAAGGCAGTTCCATACACATATATTTTAGCTTTATATTTTTATATGTTTTGAGTAAATGGCATTGTTCAATAATAGAGAAAAATATGTGTTATCATAGTTTTTCGGAGACCAGGCAGAAGCTTTATGCAGGTATTGTAAAATATTTTTGCTATCTTGGGCATTTTGAATGCAACTATACATTGTAAACCACCTGGAGTTCCCCTGGGAACACAGGTGGTATAAATAAATAAATAAATAAATAAATAAATAAATAAATAAATAAATAAATAAATAAATAAATAATAATAATAATAATAATAATAATAATAATAATAATAATAATAATAATAATAATAATAATAATAATAATAATAAATCTATTGTTTCTTGCATTAGCCTTGCATGTTTTTGTATTTATTTTTTGGAAAAGAATCATAAAATAACTGAAATAAAATGTTACATTAGCATTTCAAATAAATATAATATGCTTTGCCATCAAAACAGAATCCATTGCACCCTCTATCCCACCCTCAGCACCTTCCAAATCCACTCAAGATAGCTGGCACACTAATTCAGTTCCCATTTCAGGTATACCCGGCAGGGTTTGTTAATTTCTTCAGTTTTTGTTTTTGTTTGTTTGCTTGCTTTTAATTTTGATGCCACCTTCCTTCCTGTAAACTCCAGGCAGTTGAAAAATGGTTTTAAAATACAAATACTGTAACAATTGCAAATATAAGAAATAGCATTATTTAAAAAGAACATATTATTTAAAAGTTCCCTCCAAAATCTCGTTAAAACTTTTTAAAATCACATTTTAAAAGAGAAAAGGACAATTAGAAAGTTCCAGGAGGAGGGGAAAAGGCAATTTTACAGCCCCCAGAATAACAGTGCAACTGGAAAAGATTAGTCAACATCCCAATCCCAAAGAAGGGCAATGCAAAAGAATGCTCCAACTATCGTACAATTGCACTCATTTCACACGCTAGCAAGGTTATGCTCAAAATTCTACAAGGGCGGCTTCAGCAGTATGTGGACAGAGAACTCCCAGAAGTGCAAGCTGGATTTCAAAGGGGCAGAGGAATTAGAGATCAAACTGCCAACATGTGCTGGATTATGGAGAAAGCTAGAGAGTTCCAGAAAAGCATCTACTTCTGCTTCATTGACTATGCCAAAACCTTTGACTGTGTGGACCACAGCAAACTGTGGCAAGTTCTTAAAGGAATGGGAGTGCCTGACCATCTTATCTGTATCCTAAGAAATCTATATGTAGGACAAGCAGCAACAGTCAGAACTGGATATGGAACAAATGACTGGTTTAAAATTGGGAAAGAAGCACAAGGCTGTATACTGTCACCTTGCCTATTTAACTTATATGCAGAGTACATCATGCGAAAGGCAGGACTGAATTAAGATTGCCGGAAGAAATATCAACAACCTCAGATACGCAGATGATATTACTCTGATAGCAGAAAGTGAGGAGGAATTTAAAAACCTCTTAATGATGGCAAGAGAGTGAAAAAAAAATGGGGTGAAGCTCAACATAAAAAACCCTAAGATCATTGCCACCAATACCATCACCCCCTGGCAAATAGAAAAGGAAGAAATGGAGGCAATGACAGAGTTTATATTCTTCGGCTCTTTGATTACTGCAGATGGCGACTGCAGCAATGAAATTAAAAGACGCCTGCTTCTTGGGCCTATCCCTCCTGAAAGAAATCAATCCTGAATGTTCACTGGAAGGACAGATTTTAAAGCTGAGGCTCCAGTACACTGTCCACCTCATGGGAAGAGAGGAGTCCTTGGAAAAGTCCCTGATGTTGGGAAAGATTAAAGGCAAAAGGAAAAGGGGACAACAGAGAATGAGATGGTTGGACGGTGTCATCAATGAAACCAATATGGATTTGACCAAATTCCAGGAGGCAGTGGAAGACAGGAGGGCTTGGAGAGCTCTAGTCCATGGGATCACGAACAGTCGGACATGAATGAACAACATCAAAAGGATATAAATAATGTGAACAGATGGATGAACAAAATTCCTGTCAGCCCTTTTAACAAACTTGCATATAGTCATTCAAACGATGGGGGAGGCCTACAGACTGTACAGTATGCAGAAATAAAGTGCCTAAGATTTAGTTCCCTTTGCTAACTCAAAATGAGATCTGGCCCCATCACCAGGCAGAGTAAGACAGGTGGTTCTGGCCACATGTTAGGTACCATGAAAGAACAGCAGTTGACTTCGCTCTGACTGTATTTTTATTTTTACTGAGTGTGAAGAGAGGGGAAGTGCCTGCTGAATTTCCTCCCCTCTGTGTCATAACAGTTTGGATTTCTACGTATCTTAACTCAGAACATGTTGGTGGCAGACACCATTTTCTTCTCCAATCAGAAAGCAAAATATTCGGCACTGACCTTGCTTTGGACGTAGTTAGAAAAATATGAAGGACTGCAAAGCTAATGAGAGAAAATGACTTGTGTAAACTATTTTTTTTCAAGTTGCGAATTTTACAACCAATTTCCCTGCACCACCTTTGATTTTTCTAAATCTCAAACCCATGAGGTTTGAAACTTTGATTTTTATTCTACTTCTGATTCCACCCCCATGTAGTTCACAATCTTACTGCAAAACCCCTTCCACGCTTCATCCTCCTCTATCCATCTTTGTTCTCACAAAAATGTTGTCGCAGTTTTTGCCACTGTGATACAGGCATGCTAGGGAACTCAACCATCACAGTCTTCTCAACCTTGTTTGGGCCATGTGCTATGTGACACACTGCCTTCAGTTCACCACAGCAGGGGAAATGAAACTGTGATAATTCACAGTAATATCACACTTCCTTTCTGCCATGTTACCACTGTGTCAGAGAAGTACTGTATATGAATCAAAGATACCATGAGGTCAGAAGCTGACAGTGGGATCTCAAGTTGTGTGTTCAGGATCAGTCACAGTGTTCATGTCCTTTCGCTGACATATTGCTTTGATCGCACACACAGTCAATGCCAAGGATTAAGAATAAGAAAAATCATTTACTGGAGGATAGTCAAATTAAACATGTAACTGCAAGATTTTCACGCAGTGCAATGAAGGTTTGCAGTGTAACAGCAGATGAAAAAAACAGATGGGCAGTTGAGAAAAAAGAATGAAGACCTAATAAGAAAGAGGGTTTATCTTGGCACAAATAACAGCACCCACTAGATGCACATGCAAGGCAGGCCATCACATCCAAAACTGTAACACCTACACTGTAAAATTGCATGATGAAAAACCAAATGCCAAAATATACACCATGATAGTTCATCACATTATTTCTTCCTAGTTTAAATGCAGTGTGTGGTGAACAACACTTCACTGAAAGATACAAATTGAAAAATGGAACAAACTGTGTATTTTGGAAAAGAAAAGAAAGAAGAAACACTCAGCAAAGCAAAACTGTAACAAATCATCTTGCTGTTTGTAACCTTACCTATTATTGTATTCGGATTTTGCACAAACTCATTCATTCCAGATAGCTGCTTTCCTGCATTCTTAACCAAGCACAAAATTACTTGAAAGAGTAGCAGAGCTGCTATTTAATCAGTGTGTAGTCTTCAAGAGAACATAGGAAGAAAACAATCTAATAAATCCCCTTAAAGTCTGATTCATTCTGTGTGTGTGTGTGTTGTATTGTTACAGTCGTGACCGACTCTTTGTGACCCCATGTCCATGGAGTTTTCTTGGCAGGAATACTGGAGTATTCATTCTGTGGATATTCCCAAAATGAGAAAAACAGATTTTTTAAAATTTGCAAGCAATATTTTATCCCATTTCAGGGCAATTAACAAACAATCTTTTGGCTACAAATAACACCACCTGTATTTGCGCAGCAGCAGCAGCAGCAGCAGCAGCAACAACAACAACAACAATAATAATAATATAAACAAACAAAAACAAACAAACAAACAAATAACACCCCTACTAAAGCAGCTCCACTGGCTGCCCATCACCTACCAGGCACCATTCAAGTTGCTGACCTTAACCTACAAATCACAAAATGGCCTGGGTCTAAGCTACCTCAGAGATTGAATCACACTATGAACTGGCTCGGGTGCTAAGGTCATCAGGAGAGGCCTATCTCTCCATCCTGCTGCCTTCAAAGGGGCATCTCAGAAAGAACACATGAAGGGGCCTTCTCTGTTGCTGCTGCCAGAATTTGGAACTCCCTCCCGCTGGAGGCCAGGACTGCCCCACCTCTGCTGTCTTTCCGGAAGCAGGCAAAGACTTTCCTCTTCAGACAAGCTTTCCCTAAATGAGGGACTACAGTAGTCCCCTGCCATATTGCGGTTCATCATCCACGGTCCCAGTATATTGCGGATTTTTTATGTCCCCCAGTGCCAAGCTGAACTGATGGGATTGGGGGTGGGTGGGCTGTTTACTCATGCTAATCACAGGGCACTTGTGAAGTGCCTCTTTCACTTTCTTCCGCCTCTCAAATCTGACGGAACCCCCCCTGACTCTTTCAATTTAGCAAGGGGGAGGGCTTGAAAAGACAAAGACAGGTGCGCTTCCACTGCTCCCCTGAAGACACGGCCGGCTCCTTTAGATTGGGTGGGGAAAGGTTTGGAAAGTGTTGGGTCTGTGCAAACTCTGTGTCTTCAGAGGAGCAAAGTGCTCCTGTCTTTGCCTTTCCAAGCCCCTCCCCTTGCTCAGCTGAAAGAGCTTGCATGGGGTCTTTTAATTTCAAGTGGGGGAAAGTGCCTGGGGCCCTGCAAGCAGCATGTGTTCAAGCAAGCAGCGGAAGCACCCTGTCTTCACCCCCGCTGGTCAGTTCAGTTCATTGAAGTGGGGAAGTTATAGCACCACTGAGTAAGCACCCTTTGTGTTGCACCTGCAGGGGGGAGGCAGGAGCCCCCGTGGGACAGCTTGCTGTGACCTCCACATATTGCGGATTTTCTTTGATCCAGAAACCTAACCACCAAGAAAAACAAGGGACTACTGTACTTACTATGTAACTTTTTATGGATTACCATTAGAGATGGGCATGGAACGAACCTTTTTTTCATTTCCGTTACCGTTTGTCGTTTCCATTACGTAACGAAACGACAAATGAAAATTGTGATGAAAATGAAACGAAACTAACAAACCACGAAAATTGTGGTCGTTGCGTTTTGTTTCCATTAATGGCGACGTGCAATGAAATGAGCTGTTTTAAATGTTAAAAAACGCCCTGGACATCCGTAAAAATGCAGCGATAATTATTTATATTGCCTGATAATACCTACCAGGGGGGTTGGGGTCCTTAAAATGTTTGTTTTTGTCTTCTCCCATTGTGATGTATTTTTCTTTTCCCTTTAAAATGGATGTCGCCACCAGCCACAAAATGGAGGCAAGCCATGTGATATGGGATCATGTTCAACCAATAGCATGCCCAGGTTGCAGACTGCGCGGGCAGGTCTGGCAGCCACAGAGGGCATGCAGTCTCTGGTGGGAGTTAGGGTGGGATTGCTGTCTCTGCGACTCTAGCTTCAGTTCTGCAGCCTCCCTGTGTGCGTGCGTGCGTACCTCTTGGTGAGTACCCTCCCCTGCCCCGCAGTGCAGTCACTCTGCGGCTGCCTTGCACCCTGGGCAACACCCGCTGCTGCCTTTGCAGCCTCCCTGCATACCTAGTCTATACTGTGTCTCTGCCAGCATCCTTTTTTTTTTTTAGTGTTTTCCATCTGGTCTGGGGCGTTGGGGGATGCCTGCGCACGGAAATGCTTTAAAAATCGTGCAAAAAGCGGGTAGAAACGACAAACGTAAAAACGAAATGCCATTTTTTTGTTTCGTGCCCATCTCTAATTACTATACTTGATTGCATTGACTGATTACGTAAGAGCACCAGTCATTTCCATGCTAGTTTCCATTCCTCATAATGGATTTTTTCCTGTGCTCTTTGTAACTTTAATGTTACATTTTAATGATCTAGGATGCCTCTCCTAACTCCCTGTTCTTAACTTGAACATATATGTAATGTTCTGGGATGTATATTGTCTCTCATTTTTGTAAACCACTTTGGGTCCTTTTCCAAGGAGAAAGGTGGGGTAAAAATATTCAAAATCTTCAAAATAAAATAAAATAAAATAAAATAAAATAAATCTAGAAAATCAGACTTCATATTGATTTCATAGGTCAAATTGCCTACAGTATCTGTTTATAAAACTAACCAAATTAAGTACAATTGCCATAGCAATGCCAGTAAGACAGAGGGTTCAAAAATTCAGCTGTACAAAAAGCCAATCCTTATCTAATACATATGTCTTCCTACTGCACAGATACAAAATAAAAGACACATGTTGTATACAATGGCCAAAATCCTGCTATGCAAAATCATAAGTAAGATTATGTCACCAGAAGGGAGAGATTAAGAGTAATGAATCCTGAGGCTCACATGATATTCAGGTGATCTACCTAATTGTACACAAGCTCTATGAGCCATAGGATCAAAGCAGGAAATCTTTAATTAACAGCAATCTATTGCCATGGGTAATATCACCTGGCTATTAAAGAAATATTATTGGCCATTAAAAAGAAAGATAAGGAGGAATAATCCTTGCAAGGTATATTGCCTCTGAACTGGCCACTATATTTCTATCTATGCAGATAGTACTGCATTAACACTTTGTGTTACCACATAATACTGTTGACCTATGTCTCCGTTGTGCTCTAACAAAATCCCTGAGTTCTCTTCACATATATTACTATCCCACATCCTATATTTGTATATCTAGTTTTTCCAACCCAAATACAGGAAATTTTATTTTCCCCCATCTGAAACTCATGTTGTTTGCAACCCCCCCCAATTCTCCAGTCCACTGAGGTCATCTTGAATCCCAGCAAAAACACCTGTAAAGATGCTGAATGACAGTGCTCTCTGGATGACTGTTTATCTCCCTGGAAATATTCAGTTTTAAACCCTCCTGATCAGCTCTGCCAGACATGGTGGCTTCTCAATGAGCAAAGGATCAGCAGAACTGAGAAGGACTATCATACTTCTTGTGTATGGCTTAAATGCAGTGTGCATAAACCTGTAGATATGCAGACCCTTGGAACTATTTCACTGTTTGTGGCAGCAGTCCAGAGACACAGCAAGAACAGGGCACAGGTGTTCCAGAGTGACTGGAAGCAATCTAAGAACCAGAAGCAGATGATGCTTTTGAAGACAGGCCAATGGTATGGCCAGTTTGAAGACAGGCCAGTTTCAGAGGCGGCCAAGGAAGTTCGGCACAAGCACATCTATATAGTAGTTTTCCTTTGGGATCTCTTCAAATTGAGAAACTAAGCAGACATCAATAACTATTACTCTTCCTTCAGAATACCTGAACTAGAAGGGTTGTGGATCAGCTGTTCCCTCTCTTTGACCATGGCAAGGGTAGTGCTACAACACAGTAGGATGACTGGTCTCAAGCTACTAAGATGGTACAGAGAGCAAAAGGCCACGGTTCAGCTCCCACAAGGACCACTTGGGGAAAGCTGGCAAATAGAGTGTCCATTTCCATACCAAAATTTTTACAGATTTTAGAAGAATTTGTTACTTTCTTCACCAGGCTTTCTATCTCTTCACACAGAATAAAGTCCCTTCCATATAAAGACCTTATAGCAAGACTGCATAAATAAAATAAAAGGCAAAAGAAATTGGAGAACTAAATTTATGAAATATTAAGGTGTGATCCAAGCACTGTTACACATGCAATCAATAGAAAGAACTAAAATAGAAGGTTTTGGGGGTTGTTGTTGTTTGTAATCACATCTTTCCATTTATCCAGTATTGTAATTGAGATGATGTACATTGCTCTTTGCTAACCTCCCAGGTCAACATACTTGGTGTCTAACCTGGCTGTAAAAGATAACTTTTTCTAGTTTGGGTGTATTCCTTGGTATATTTGCTCTCTGTATTTTTATTAAAATGTAAAAAAGAAAGAAACAGTAGGATAATGACACATATTATTATTAAGTTTTATGTGTAACTTTGCATCTACAGTTGCACAATTAGAAATAATGATTGTAATCTGAAGAAAAATTCAACAAATTCAGTGTTTCTCCACAGTGAGGAACACTGTGGTCATTTAAACTGGGCACTTCCTAGGACTACTGGCCAGGTGTAAACAATGCAAGACTCCTGCTCACCATCACTTGGACCAGATGGTCCTTCAATTACAGCATGCCTCAAAAAGAAGGCATTCCTTTCTTTTTTAAAAAAAAAAGCACCTATCAGCAACCCCTTCCATATTAGATCATGAGGCTAACAAAAAGAGTGGGTTCTGTTGCTTTCATAAGTAGAGAAGAAAGACTATGAATGGTCACATGGAATTGCTCTGCACATTGCAGCTCCTTAAAAATAAAGGACCACCAAATTTATCTCTGTCAAGGATGCACTGAAGCACAAGAAAACAACCACCACCACACTGGCATCCATCACTTTTGAAACAGTAGGCAGTCATGGTTATAACTATATGTACAATGAAGTGGGTGAAAATATTATTAATAAAAGGTTTTTTTAAAAAAAGAGATACCCTATCACAATAAATGAAATTCTAGCCACATACGTCCTTGCTAAAATTGTCAAAAATCACAGCAATCAGTGGAAAGAGCATATGTGCACATTTCCATGGACTTATAGTCCTCTACTGACAGAAAAAACCAAACCTGGCAAAAAAAGAAGTCCAAGTTCATAATTTATAGAACTTTTCAGGACTGATTCATATTCCTGAATGGCTTCTAGGAAAGAGACTATGAAAAAGATGGTGGGGGTGGAGAAAGAAACATAAAGGTTTTGAAAAGCCAATAGTAAAAGAATTATGACCTAAACCCCCTTGGTTAAATATATATTGTTTGCTTCTGAGAGTTTAACGATTTCTTTGCATTGTATGTGAAGTCCTTAGGTTTGTGTGCCTGCTATTAGAGAGTAGATTTTCTTAAGAAGTATGAATTAGTTCCAGCCGAGGTTGGAGAAAACTCAATTCTTGTAATTATTCTTATAATGGGATGTTTGGTTCTTGCCTCCTCTACAGCAGCAGCACTGTTAATCTCCATTGAAAAGGAGGCGGGGATCCCACAACTGCATAAAAGCAATGAGAGGAGGGAGGCCAACTCTTTCGAAAGAATTCGTTAAACAAGCTTTTCATATGTAACCCCTAGACTTAAAACAAGCTGCTCAGTGTACTTGGAAACTGCTTGAGAACGCGTTAGATCTTCTGGGTGCTGAACTCATGAATGCCACACAGATAAGAGCTTCACCTCCTCTAAAACAAAGATGGTCATGCCAGTTGAAGCACTGTATTCCCCAAGCAATCATCTTTAAGAATTTTGTGTGAGACCTTGCCTTTTAAGTGTGTGTGTGTGGGGGTCAGTGTCCCATAAGGTGTACACTTTCTTTCTATTCTTTCAGTGTCATTTCTATAAACTTATAGTAAATCAGATAGAAGCTATCTAATGCATAATCTAGCCACCAAGAATGCTTGAATCCATTTAAATCCTGCTGGTATTTTTAAAAGATGGACCGTCAGAGGGATAGAAAGCAGCTTTTAAAAAGTTACTGCCCTGTTGATTGAACGTCTGTCAAAATCCAATGTCTGTCCTGAGAAACTGAATCTGCATTTAGAAAAACTAGCAGTTCAAGCAGTTTAAGGAGGAATGGGAAGCAGAAGTTAAAAAAAGAGAGAAGAAAAGAACATATGCCCACATTATCAGTAGGATCTAGAAAATACAATGGGTTATTTGTGCAATTGTGGGACCAGTGAGGGTTCCCTAGGCAATGCATGTGGGATTTCCACTTCTCTGAGAATGCCAACCAGATTTCCTAACCCCACCCCACCCCAGATCACCTGTGGGCTTGGCAGGGCAGAGACAGGTAACACTTCCAACCTCCAGGAGTGGCATTGCAGAGCTTGTATTTAAGAAGGAATGGGAGGCAGAAGAGGGCTGTTGGGCTGCAGCTGTTGGCTGGGAGGTGTGCAAGGCTCAGGAGGTGCTATCACTGTCACCAGCTGAGGGACATTCTGCAGGCATGATCCTGACACCGGAGATTGAATGGCTTCCTGCTGGTGCTGCCAGAGGAAGCAGCCCAGGTGCACTGGGATCAAGCAAGGCACTGAGAAGCCAGGAGGCTCAAGAACCAGCAGTGTGTCTGGCCTGCCTGCGAGGGGTCCATGACCTAGTGGAGTCACACACAATAAAAACTGTGCAAGGGGAGCACCTTGGGACTAAGGGAGCAAAACTAACTCCCTGGCACCAAGAAGGACTTACTGTATGCTAGCAGCCTTGTTGGCTCTTTCTGAAAATATTCTTGGTGTTGTCAAGGAAGGAGGCAGGGAAGCCTCTCAAGTCTTGTTGATTTCCAAAGGTATCAATATGCCTTTGGAAAGCCCTTGAGTCCTTTTGGAGAAAAGTGGTAAACAAACAAACAAACAAACAACAAACACCAATCTACCAACCAATCTACCTACCTACCAACCAACCAACCCCTGGAAAAGTTAACATAGTTCAGCAACATACAGGAGGCTTCTCATCACCTGCAACCTAGCTGAACACTAGCAGTTGGAAGCTGGCACCTTGGAACTCACAAAGCTGTAAGAAAAGCCTACAACGAATCACCACCTTCAGCTGAATTGCAAAGGCACTGTGCAAATGACTCCCAACTCCTTTCAATTTCTCTTTTCTCTTTTCACCTCCTTCCTTCTTTGGTTTGCCTTTTCTACTGTTGACAGAAGGGCATAAGAAGACCCTTTCAAGATTAGACAAAAGGCATATCCTAGGTCAGTGTTGTGTCCTCATAGATCCTTCTAGGAAGGCCAGAAGTAGGACAGGAGTGCAACAACACTTTCCCATTCAAGTTGCTCTGCAGCTTAGACCAGGAGGCATAATAGCAATTTGATAGCCTTATACACTATGAGAGCAAGACCACAACTGTATTTGTTAAGTTCTTAGGTGGGGAGTTCAATGTATTTCCCCACCTGCAATCATGTATGTATGTATTACCGTTGATCAGAAGTAGTTCCCATTTTGTCCAGTTAGGTTTTACAAGGATGTTGAAAACTGCAGCAATGAAGACTCTGTTTCTCTCAGCAACACAAGAAACTGCCCTGTACTACATCATCTAGCCCATTCTTGTCAACTTAGTATTATCTAGTGGTCTGTAATTAAGTATTAACCAGGTGTAACCTTGCTTAGCCATCAACATTAAGATCAATGTTCATGGTACAGTGGTATACTGGCACCTAGCATCCATTGCTTCTCCCATTACAACCAAAAACCAATCAACTTCTGCCACAAATTTCAGTAACAACAATAACGATGTCTGGAAAATCTTTGTTAACCACCCTGAAGAAATAAGGAAGAAGAAGAAAATATGAACTGACTTTCAGCAAACCATGCATATATAGTGGTACCCTCTTACTACATGTTGGATGTAGTGCCTTCAGCTTTTTGTACCATGCAGGTGAAATCCTGACCTAGAAATCATGAGTAGAATTGCTACAAATGTTCTTAGTCCCCTATCTCAATATGCAACATAAAGCCTTGACTAAGGATCATATATATCTGCTACTGAGTTAAGGGCCATTACTGTTACCGTCCAAGGAGAACAGGAGAAGGGAAATGCAAGCCTGTTTGGGGCTGCATTGCTGATGCCAACGTAAATGTCTTAAACTTAGTCACTGTAAAGCAAGGTAACAAAGATATTCCTGGCCTGATTAACACCACTGTGCCTTGTTGCCTGGGTCCTAAGAGACCTACCACATTAAGCTGTTTAAAGGGTGTCCAAACTTTTTGCAAGGAGGGCCAGATTTGATGAGGTGAAAATGTGTGGGAGCCGACCATTCAGCTGCATTTGGCCCCTGGGCTGGACTTTGAACAAGTCTCTATAACATGCAAGGAGGAAGGGAGGACGCTGCAGCCACAGAGCCAGGGGCAGCTGGCTGGGCAGGATAAGGAAGGTAGGCAAAGCATAAAACTGCAAGCTGATGCCTCTATCCAGTATAGGGAAGGGTCAGCTTGTGGGGATGCATCACATGCTGAGCCAGTCTGGAGAAGAGGCCAAGGACCACTCAAAATTTGTAAACGGGCCACATTTGGCCCCTGGGCCTGACTTTGGACATGCCTGGTTTAATATTTCCAAAGAAGATGGCATTTGTCAGTATTGTGGGGGATAAAACACTGAACAAAGAAGAAGAGAAGCACAGGGTGAAAGCACCCAAGATCCAACATTTGGTAGCTTCCAGAATTTTGTACCATCAGTGCAGGCGTACTGCTCTAAAGAAGCCGCATACCCAGAAGAACAAGGAAGAACTGGCAGAATATGCCAAGCTCCTAGCCTAGAGAAAGAAGGAGGCAAGGTGGCGGCGGTGGAGAATGGAGGGAGGGGAGAAGCAGTAATCCAGAGGCAGAGACCTTCTTTTCTGAGATCCTCCACATCTGAATCAAGCCAGAAATAAAAAGAAAACAATAAAGTACTGTAATTAGATTCTGCACTGTTGTACATGGTCATCTTGACTGAAAAGAAGGGAAGGCAACCTCCTAATCGAAAAAAAGGTGTAGGCATCCACTCTCAGTTTCCTAAATTTTATCTAAATTACCTATTCTGTATTCCTGAGAACATTTATCACCAGGACCTCCACTGCACAGGTATGCACAATTCAAATTAATACCTATGGCAACCTCTTCACAAACTAGCAGGAGAGCTTTCCTTTAGGAATGTCTGGATCAGATCTGAGTAATCATGACAGCAAGCGTCCCTGATGCTGCTGTAACAGTATCTACAAGGACTGATAGTACAATACTCTCCTCTATTGCCCTGTCTCCTGGGTCTTCACTTTTTGGCACAACTGACAATGGGAATGATGTATGTGCCCATTGGGCATTTCCATGCCATTTGGAATCAGGGTCCAAAACAGGCCTCACATTGTACATGTCATCTTGCATTACATTTCATGCTGCAGAATGTGTTTTTGATATGAGGGCACTTTATTTTCAAAGTTGCGGATTTCGTATCATTCAAGAAATTTGGAGTCTGCTGTAGAGCAGCTTTATCATTCGGCTTGATCTCGCCTCATTTAAAATACTGTACATAAAGGCATTATAGCCTCCAGCACTTCCTCACTAGTAGTACACTTTTCACCTTGCTATCCTTTGCCACATGTCCAGCATCACATACACTGCATCTCCATGGATGAATTCATTTTGATGGCTTTTGTAGAAGACCGAGTTTCTTCCACAGCAAAACACCACCCCAAGGGACTCTGTTCCACATAATAATTTTTACAGTCACTTGTAAATCCTGTGAATCTTCACTTGTCTTGTTCTCATCTAGTAGAATAAGGAACTGCAACATTCTTCTCTTGGTTGATGAGAATGGCAAGGACTTTCATGGAGCTTTCAAAACAATGCCTTCACTGTTGAGAAAGTGTGTGTGTGTGTGTGTGTGTGTGTGTGTGTGTGTGTTGTGTTGTATTGTGTTGTGTTGTATCATTACAGTTGTGACCGATTCTCTGTGACCCCATATCCGTGGAGTTTCCTTGGCAGGAATACGGGAGTAGTTTGCCAATTCCTACTCCAGGCACCTACACAGCACATGGTATTCCCTGGTGGCCTCCCATCCAGCTACTAACCAGGGCTGACCCTGCTTAGCTTCCAAAATCAGGTGAGATCGGATGTACTTAAACCTGCCTGTCTCCTCCCCCCAACACAAAGTGTCCTTTTGAGCAAAACTATGCAATTGCCAAATAGCATGAGATGCAGGTTTGCTGACACTTTATTCAAGAACCTAAAGTTCTCAAGGGGTTGCTTATGACTTCCTTAAACACTGGCTCCTTCTTTTGAGCTTGCTCTGTTTGATGGTGGGCTGGGTTCCTCACTTTTCAAATGGAAAGGAAACTACAGACTCTCTGTGCAGGTCATTAGGAGCTCTTACTGCAAGACTCTTGGCTCCAGGCAAGCCATCTTATGGCACTTTAAATTTTCTCGTTGAGCTACTAAGACAGAATAAATAAGAAAAAGGAGTAATTTGATAGGTCTTCTTTCCATCCCTACTCATTACATATATTTGTAGTGGTTAGTGTGTCTGGTAAGTCGAGTAATTGTTACCAGTGATTTAACCTGATCACTGAAAATCCATCTGGTTATATAATGCAGCAATTAGAGGATGATCCTACATTTACTACACACATTACTTTATTGTGTTTTAATTTGATTTGAATTGAATTCACAACACACTAAACCTCACTCACATTATTTTAAGGCCTGGTTTTCTATACTGGGTGTCTTATAATTAAAGGTACAAAAGGACAATTTTCTCTGTGCATTGATGTTAACAAAAAATGTTTCCTACAGTTGCTTGAAATTACAGACTTGTGCATACGGCTTTCTTTACTCTACATATAATAGCAACCAACTGAATAGACCAACATCAATTAACAAGCTGCCACCAATTAATAAAAGAGATGGAGAGAATGCAGCAAAGATGTGGGACTCTATCTGAATCTTAAAAGCTGGAAGGAATGATTGGTTAATGCTGGATAGATTCACAATCACCCAAGGTTAAAAAATTCCCTCCCAGTCACTCGAACTACAGACAGTCTGCTGGGTTGTAAATAAAATTCCAACAAATCTAACTAGCCACACTGTGCCATTTTGGAATACAAATGTATAAAGAGATCATAGCAAGGCAGAGCAATAATCCCAATTCAATATTAAGACCAAAAAGGGAAGAATCCAGGGAATGGTCCTTGGTGAGACCATAGAGGTGTGCTTTGAGAACAGGGGGTGTCCTATTACAACACATGGAAAATGCATGTAGAGTGGGATGGACAGAAGAGATTTCAGTGCAGTAGAAGACGCGTTCCTTTAAGAAGTTAAATTTATTCCCTCATCTTAGTGCAAGACATCAAAACTTGAGAAATTATATATTAACTTGTTCTTGATTGGTAGCTGGTCATCAGGAGGTATCTTTAGGAATGATGTTTTAATTATTATAGTAGCATTTGGTCTGCTTTGGCTCTGGGAGAAAACTGCTTATAGGAGCAGGATAGAGAATACGGAAAATAGGGGTGTAAAATCAGTATATCCAGCTGAAGATGGGAGCTTTATTTGGAAGACTACAGTTTATGCCATGATTTTGTTTCACAATCATACAGTGATACTGTAAAAACAGAATTTATGGATTTGATTAGATAATCTTTCTGTTTCTTGCTGAAATCTCATTTCAGGAAATTGCATATCACATTCAGGGCATGAAAAAGCACTAAACTAGTGTCTAGAGCCTGTGAAATATACCTGGATATAAGCTGATTTAATATCATTAGAGTCAACGGAGCTAGATTGGCTTATATTCAAGCATTCCCATTTAATTGATTTATGGGTTATGATGTAAGAGCCTAATTCAGAAAACCTCTCTTCAGACATTATATACCAGTTTTACAAAGAGATAAATTGCCTTGTTTCTACTTAAATTGCCTTTTAACAACAGCTGTTAATGTTTCATAGTTGCTGTTTAGTTGCAGTTTTATTAATGGCAAATATTTGAAAATACCGCAAGAACAGTCTTAATAGGTAAAAATGAAACCATTTTTAATACAGTCGGGTTGCATTTTAATATATTTCATTACATTATATCTTTCATTATGTTTTCCAAAGCAAGGCAATTACTAGACCTTAAATGCACAAAAGCAACCAGAAATGAAGGGCAGAAATCTTAAGCTACTAATGAGTCAGAAACCCAAACCCATCTCCGTTTTTCCAGTCATGATTAAAGAAGCACAACTGCTCATTAGCAGCCAACAGCACACCGAGACACATTTCCTTCTGCTTAAATTCTGTTTCATTCAGGATACAATTTATTTTAAAACTGAATATGCTAATTGGCTCGTTAGTGCTGCTCTTGGCAGCATGAGTGCTTGCCAAGAACCTTCATGATCAGTCAGAGCCCAGCTGATAATTTTCTTTTAAGGGCATACTTGCCCTGGAAGAATACAACGCATAGGTAACACACAAACAAAACTATTACATGATGTACCTCTATCTAGGGCAATATTTATAATAGATTCAGTCAAAGCTTCTCCATGCTGTTCCCAACCAATCCAAAGATTCAAGGATATGGATTCAGATTCAGAAAATATAGGACAAGGACAAAATATTAAGGATGTGCATTCAGATTCAGAAAATATTCAGAATTTACCAAATAATGCCATATTCAGATACAGTGAACCCTTGTATAACAAATGGTTTGTATAACATAAAATCTGTACAACATAAAAATCCAGAGAGAGGGGAAATTTGCTTAACAGAATCGCCTATGGGGCGAATCCGTACAACATAAAATGGTGGTAATTAGGGATTACTCTGTTTTTAATGCATTCCTATGGGAAATTTGTATAAAGGAACATTTTGTTTAACATAATTTCATTTGGAACGAATTACTTCCTTTATACAAGGTACCACTGTAGTTCCAAATGTATCTGAATCTGAATTTGATGGTTCTGAACATACATAATAATAATTCCTAATATTCAGGGTTCTCTATATTAGAACACAAAAGGCTACATGTGAATGCTCAAACACCCAAACAGTCAGCACAGGGCATTTCTGCTGGCAAACAAAGTGGGGACTGTGGGGAAAGTAGCTTTCTTACTGTGATGAACAAGAGTCACCAGAGGTCATAGGTTGACCTATGCTAGGAAATGGACAGGAGGGATGTTTCCCTGTTGCTGGTCGCCACCAACTCTCTCTCTCTTTTCCATCTAAATCCAAGGAAGGTGCCTCAGTTCTAAAATGAGGCTTTGCACTGGATGGGGTCAACAAAATGAAACTTAATTCAGGCAAGACAGAGGTGAGCTCCTGGTCAATCAAACAGCAGGTGAAGGAATAGGGATATAACTTTTGATGGGGTTATGATCCCCCTAAATATTCATCTCCACAGCTTGATTGTACTCTTGGATGAATCCCCGAGTCTGGAGACTCGGTGGCTTTTGCACAGTCAAAACTGGTGCACCATCTACGCCCGCTGCTTCAGATATCAGATCGGGCTACCAGTGTTACATCCCACTTGGATTACTGTAATGTGGGTCTCTGAAGATGGTTCAGAAATTTCAGCTGGTTCAAAATGATGCTGTTACATTGCTAACTGAGGCCAGTTATTAGGGAGGGAAGAGAACCAATCATAGCTAAAAGGTGAAAGACACTAGGCTCAGCAATATTACGAGCAAGAAGGATTGCGAAATTGTTGTAGATCACAATATATGAGCCAACAGTGTGAAGTGTCTGCAGAAAAGGTAAATGCCATTGTAGGCTGCATTAAGAGAAGCATTGCCTCCAAAACTCCTGAAGTATTAGTTCCCCTCAATTTGGGACTTGTAAGGACTTATGCTCGAGTACTGCATCCAATTCTGGATGATACTCATTAAGAAGGATGCTGAGAAACAGGAACAAGAGGAGAACAAGGATGATCAGAAAAAAGGAACCCAAGCTCTATGAGGAAAGATTGAAAGAACTGGGCCTGTTTAGCCATAAGAAAAGAAGATGGTAGTGTGATATGATAGCACTTTTCCAATATCTGTTCTTGATCAGCCCAGAGTGCAGGAAACACAACTCTGGGCTCAAGCTACAAGAGGCCAGATTTTAGTTGAATATCGGGAAAAATTTCCTAACTGCTAGGAGAATATCACAATGGAACCAGCTAGAGGTGGTAAGTCCTCTACCGCTGGAGGCATTCAAGAGAAAACTAGACAACCATCTGTAAAATATACAGGATTTTGATCCATGCATGCAGGGGTTTGTATTTGATTACCTTTTACGCTCCTTTCAACTCAATTAGTCTATGATTCTATGATTCTATAATAAACACAAATGAATGGAATTCCTACAAATACCACCTAATGCATGATTAGTGAAAGTCTCTATTTTTGAGTAGAGAAGGAATGTTGCAATTTATATGCTGCCCATTTAGCAAAATTCTACCCTGGGTAATGCACCACAAAGAAAAGAAAGATTTGTATTCTCGAAGGCTTTCACGGCCGGGATCCGATAGTTGTGAGTTTTTCGGGCTGTTTGGCCATGTTCTGGAAGTTTTTCTTCCCGATGTTTTGCCAGACTGTGGCTGGCATCTTCAGAGGGCAAGGAGCTCAGGAAACCAGGAGTTCTCTCTGTGCTCTGGGTTATAACTCTCCTTGCCCTCTGAAGATACCAGCCACAGAGTCTGATGAAATGTCAGGAAGAAAAACTTCCAGAACACAGGCAAACAGCCCCAAAAACTCATAACAACTAAAAGAAAGATTATAAAATTACTTTAGAATATCACTGTTGTGGGACAGACATCAGAGAAAAAAATGCTGCCTGTCTGTCCTTGCACATCTGGTTATTCCTAACAAATGTGTCTTTCAAATCAGCATATAAATATAGTGGTACCTTGTATAAAGGAATTAATTAATTTCAAATGAAATTATGTTAAGCAAATTTTCCTTTATACAAATTTCACATAGGAATGCATTGAATACAGAGTAATCCCTAATTGCAACCATTTTTCTGTTGTACGATTTTGCCCCATGGACTATTCTGTTAAGCAAATTTCCCCTATCTCTGGAATTTTTTATGTTGTACAGATTTTATGTTATACAAACTGTTTGTTATATGGGGCTCCACTGTATAGGAAAATGAGCTTTTTATTCTGCTTATTTTTCTGTTCAGGTAGTTTAACAGCCCCAAGCCATGATCCTTTGAATCTACTTGTCCTGCGGGGATTCAGAATTTCCCTTGTCTGATTTTCTCACTAGACCATACTGTATATGTGGATTTTGGCTGTGGTTTATACATGCTTATACAACCCACTTCTGGATTTTCCTTAATTACAAGTCTCAGTTCGCAATGTGTTAGATTGTGACTTGGGTTTTTAAACAGTACAGATCCGGGGGGCGGGGGGAGGACATGGTTGCTTACTCTAACACTGCCCTTCCCACAAATTGTCTAAGAACAATAGAAATGTTGTTGTTGTCTTCTACAGTTTCCCTGTTTCTCTTGTGTCTGTGCAGAAGCTGCGTGGCTTCCAACACATGACCTTGTGCTAGCAAAAAACACCCATTGAGAGAACTGCGTCCAGCAATTCTCCTTTTGCTCTGCATCCAATATAGGCCTTTTTACACGACCCCTAAACTCTGCCGCAAATGGCTCCCAGCTGCGGAGCTTAAAATTGTTTACCCACCAGCTCCAGAGTTTACTGAAAATTAAGTGCGACCACTCCCACCTAAGTGGGTCCCAGCGCACTTTTCATGTACCTGCTCTCCAAGCGTGAAAAATCTTGATGCGGATGTGCCGGGCTCTCCTCGCTTCTTTTTGTTGTTGTTTTTTGCCTCCCGCCCCTTTAAGAGAAGGAACCAGGAAGTGATGGGGCTCCCGGCAGCTTCCACCGGCACCGGGAGGTAAGCCGTTATTCTTTTGTCCCTTTTTTTCTCCCTCCCCTCATGCACCCAGCAGCCAGGAAGTGCGGAGGGGTGGGGACGCACGAAGAGCAACAAACCCCTAAGATCTCTGGTCCGAATTTAAGGGACCAGCGGATCTTAGGGGTCGTGTAAAAGCGCCCTATGTTCCCAATCTTTTTCTCTGGAGGTTCTCCCTGCCTGTCTCATATCAACTAGAGGGCAGAAAGGGTGTAGGTGCCGGGAAAGCCATCACAAGCTGTTCACTCCATTTTAATCCACGATACCTTGCAATAACAGAGGATTACTAGTTAGGTGCCTGCGTGTGTGCCCATCACTCTTGGTTGTGGTTTCATGTCAGCAAATCTATATGACTAATTCAGAGGATTGGCAGACAAGACAGGAATTAATATATTATAGGGAATAGCATGTAGGACTATACCTTATCACTTCACCGTGCCACAGGTACGAGTTAGTCTACTTACAGGTTGATGCATTCAAGGTAGATTGTTCAGAAACACACCATAAAAGTATGCCTTGCTCAATAGCCATAACAGAAACCTGGTGGAATGCAGAGAACCAGTGGGATACAGCAATCCCAGGCTATAAACTCTATAGAAGGGATAGAGAGGGGCGGGTTGGAGGGGGAGTGGCCATCTATGTTAAAGAAGGGGTAGAATCCAGCAGAATGGAGATTGACAGAGGGTCTGACTCCACCATAGAATCACTGTGGGTTAAACTACCAGGTCCAAGGAGTGATGTGATAGTTGGGGTATGCTATCGCCCACCAGATCAAAAACTTGAGGGGGACCTTGAAATGAGGAGATAAATCATGGAGGTGTCTCAGAAGCACAGGATAGTAATCGTGGGGGACTTCAATTATCCCCACATCGACTGGGCCAATGCGAGCTCCGGGCAAGAAAGAGAAACTGGGTTTCTCGACTTGCTGAATGACTGTGCCTTAGAGCAACTTGTCATGGAGCCCACCCGAGAACAGGCAACTCTGGATCTAATACTGTCTGATACTCAGGATCTGGTCAGGGGTGTGAATGTCACTGAGCCTCTGGGGAACAGTGACCATGCTGCAATCTCCTTTGCCATGCATGTTGGAGGAAGAGTGTCAAGCAAATCAGACATAAAAATCCTTGATTTTCGAAGGGCAAACTTCCCTCAGATGAGGAAACTAGTTAGAAAGAAATTGAAGGGGATGGTTGGAAGAATCCAATCTCTTCAGAGTGCATGGAACCTGTTTAAAACAATGGTAACAGAGGCCCAGCACAAGTGCATACCACAAAGAAAGAAGAGCTCATTTAAATCCAAGAGGGCACCAGCATGGTTAATGAGTGGAGTTAGAGAGGCTCTAAAGCGCAAGGAGAGGTCTTTCTGTAAATGGAAATCCTCCCCAAATGAGGAAAATAAAAAGGAACACAAACTCTGGCAAAAGAAATGTAAGAAGATGATAAGAGAGGCAAAGAAAGATTTTGAGGAATGCATGGCTAGCAATATAAAGGGTAATAATAAAAGCTTCTTTAAATACGTTAGAAGTAGAAAACCTGCCAGAGAACCAGTTGGCCCTCTGGATGGTGAGGGAGGAAAAGGGGAGATTAAGGAGGACTTGGAAATTGCAGAGAAATTAAATGAGTTCTTTGCATCTGTCTTCACGACAGAAGACCTTGAGCAGATTCCGCTGCCTGAACAGCCCCTCTTGACTAAATAATTAAATCAAATACAGGTTAAAAGAGAAGATGTTTTAGGACTATTTGATAAATTGAAGATTAACAAGTCCCCGGGCCCAGATGGCATCCACCCAAGGGTTATTAGGGAACTGATAAATGAAATTGCAGATCTCTTAATGGTAATATGCAACTTGTCTCTTAAAATGGCCACAGTGCCAGGGGACTGGAGGATAGCAGATGTCACACCAATTTTTAAAAAAGGAAGGAGGGGGAACCCTGGAAGCTACAGGCCAGTTAGCCTTACATCTGTCCCAGGGAAGATGGTGGAAAGCCTCATCCAAGAGAAAATCTTAAAACACATAGAAGAACAAACTTTGCTGAGAGAAAATCAGCATGGCTTCTGCAAGGGTAAGTCTTGTCTGACAAATTTTGTAGAATTTTTTGAAAAGGTCAGCAGGCATGTAGATTTGGGTGAACCGGTGGATATAGTCTATCTGGATTTTCAAAAGGCCTTTGACACAGTCCCTCACCAGAAAATTGCACAGTCAGGGGATAAGAGGGCAGGTCCTCTTATGGATTGAGAACTGGTTGAGATCCAGGAAACAAAGAGTAGGTGTCAATGGGAAATTTTCACAATGGAGAGATGTGAAAAGCGGTGTGCCCCAGGGCTCTGTCCTGGGACCGGTGCTTTTCAATCTGTTCATAAATGACCTGGAGACAGGGATAAGCAATGAGGTGGCCAAGTTTGCAGATGACACAAAACTGTGGTAAAAACCAGAGAAGATTGTGAAGAGCTCCAGAAGGATCTCTCCAAACTGGGGGAATGGGCTACGAAATGGCAAATGCGTTTTAATGTAGCCAAATGTAAAGTAATGCATATTGGGACCAAAAATCAAAACTTTATCTATCAACTCATGGGCTCTGAGTTATCCATGACAGATCAGGAAAGAGATCTTGGTGTGTTGGTGGACAGCTCCATGAAGGTGTCTACCCAATGTGTGGCAGCGGTGAAGAAGGCCAATTCCATGCTAGGGATTATCAAAAAGGGGATTGAAAATAAAACAGCCAACATTATAATGCCATTATACAAAACAATAGTAAGGCCGCACCTGGAGTATTGTGTACATTTCTGGTCACCGCATCTCAAGAAAGACATAGTGGAACTGGAAAAGGTGCAGAAGAGAGCGACTAAAATGATTACTGGGCTGGGGCACCTCCCTTATGAGGAAAGGCTAAAACATTTGGGGCTCTTTAGTCTGGAAAAAAGGCGACTGAAGGCGGATATGATTGAGACGTACAAAATAATGCAGGGCATGAGTAAAGTGGACAGAGGAACACTCTTCTCCCTCTCACAAAATACAAGAACTAGGGGACATACACTCAAATTGAGGGCTGGGAGAGTAAGAACAGACAAAAGAAAATGTTTTTTCACCCAGTGCATTGTAAGTCTATGGAACTCCCTGCCACGGGATGTGGTGATGGCATCTGGCCTGGATGCCTTCAAAAGGGGATTGGACAGATTCCTGGAGAAAAGTCCATCACAGGTTACAAACCCTGATGGAGATGTGTAATCTCCAGGCTTAAAACCAGGGTACTTCAAGGGCCAGATGCAGGGGAGTGGTATCAGGAGACAGATATCTAGTCTCATGGGCTTCCAAACGCATCTGGTGGGGCCACTGTGAGATACAGGAAGCTGGACTAGATGGGCCTTTGGCCTGATCCAGCATGGTTCTTCTTATGTTCTTATGTCAATAATTTACTTATGGTTCATGAAGTTATACTGACAGATATAAATGCAGGTTTATAAATAAAACCTACACCTTCTCCATAGTTACAGATTTAAATATGGCATGTTTTGAATTTACATGTATCCAAGATCCATAGGAAAACATATGCAGACAGTAAGGCCCTTTTCAGAAGCTTGACAGAAGCTGGGCAAATTCTGTAAAATAGGTTTCAGTGAGGAGGTATAAGCTGCTCTAGTTAGAAATAATAATAAATTAAGTTCCAGTGCCCTTGTGGAACCAAATGGCACAAGCACAGAAGAATGTGGGATTTGCCCACATTACATTAAACCAGCAATTTCTACTTAAGCTATCTTAAACCACAATTCAATGCGAGATTTCTCCTTCCCTTTCATGAGCATTTTTCTCCATTTTATTGTCCACTTTTTAAAAAAATCTTTTTCTTGATGGGTTACATGTTATGACAATCTACTTTTTTATACAGTATTGGCTTATTGCTTTGTTTTATTATTTAATTGTATTTATTTATATTTTAGAGTTTATGTTAATGTCATTCTATTTATTCCTATTTTATGATGTTGTATTTTATGTTAATGTATTTTATGATATTGTAAACCATCCAGAGTGGCCTTCAGGACAGATGGTATTTGCGGTATAAAAATCAATCAATGAATCAATGGCTTATATGCCGCCCACTACCCAAAGGTTTTGGGCGGCTTACAACAAGGAATTAAAAAGTTAAGACATAAAAATCAATTAAAACAACAGCAAAAATACTAAAATCATCACAATCAATCTATGTTGTATCAATTAAAAATCAATCAAACAAACAAACAAATAAAATGCTACAAGATGAGGGATCTTTCAAAGGGCCCCCTGGCTGAATTCGGGTAGGTTCATATGGAAGGAGGCGGTCCTTCAGGTATCAGGTCCCAAGCCGTTTAGGGCTTTATATGTCAAGACAAGCACTTTGAATCTGGTAACCAATGCAGGTTATCAGAATCGGCGTGATGTGATCTGGCGGCCCCACCACTCACCAGCCCGCGCCGCACGATTCTGAACCAGTTGCAATCGTACAGCCACGGGATGAATCAATGCATGAGGCTCTTCTGCCTAGGTAGGGGCGGAGCTGGTATATTTTCCGCAGCATACAATCCACCTGGGCTTCCAGAGTTAGACCAGGGTCCAGAAGCAAAACCCTGTCCCTAGGGGGAGTGGTCCAAGACAGAGAAGTGGCCCTCTAACCTGTGAGCACCCACTAACAGCACTTCCGTCTTGTCTGGATTGAGTTTCAATTTATTAACCCTCATCCAGTCCATTATCTGAGTTCAGGACAGAAACCGCCTCACCTGGATTGGTGGAGAATGAGAGGTAGAGCTGAGTATCGTCAGCATATTGCTGACTCCTCAGCCCAAACCTCCTGATGACCTCTCCCAGTGGTTCCATGTAGATGTTAAACAGCATGGGAGACAGTATTGAGCCCTGAGGAACCCCATGACGTAAACGCCACGGGCGGAGCAACTGTCCCCCAGCACCACCTTCTGGACACGGTCAGCCAGGAAGGAGCGGAACCACTGCAAAACAGTGCCTCCAACTCCCAACCTGGCCAGCCTATCCAGAAGGACACCATGGTCGATGGTGTGAAAGCGCTGAGAGGTCCAGGAGTATCAACAGGGTTGCACTCCCCTGTCTCTCTCCCGGGACCAAGGCAGTCTCTGTTCCAAAACCCAGCCTGAAACCAGATTGAAATGGATCCAGGTGTTTCATCCAGGCCTGGAGCTGTCCAGCCACCACCCGCTCCAACACCTTGCCCAAATAAGGGAGGTTCGCTACTGGCCGGTAGTTACCCACCAGCCCTGGGTCCAGGTTGGTTTTTTTTAGGAGTGGCCTAATTACTGCCTCCTTTAAGGCAGCAGGGACCACTCCCTCTCTTAATGAATCAAACAAACAAACAAATAAAATGCTGGTATCTAAAGTGAATCTCATATGACACATAGTATCAATGATCTGGATCAGACTGGTCCAAACTTAAGTACAGCCACTGAATCAATGCAATTCACATATACATACAATCACTAGCATAGCGGGGGGGAGCAAAACCCCTGGGGCACAGAGGTCTGAGGACGCTGGAGGAGCTGGTAGAGTTGAGAGTACACCCCGAGCTCCACACACCCATGAGATTCCCCCCTAGGAAAAGGCAAATGGGAGCCTTGCCATTGGCACTGGCCCCTCCCGTCCCCCCTGCACGGTGCCCAGGTGGGTTTCCTCCCAAGCACATACACACCCATGCATGGGGGGGGGGCTGGCCAGGTGCGGAAATGAGACATTGCGTCACTGTGACCCAGGAAGCAATGTAGGCACATTGAGAGCCCACTCCCCACAGAGAGCGCCCATCATGCACCCAACCCCGGGGACCTCTCGTGCACCCCCTGAGAAGAGAAGGAGGCAGAAGGGAGGAGGCAGAGTAGGAGCAAGGAGCAGGTGACACATCAGCGGAAGGAGGGAAAGACAGGCCGGGTGTGTATATGTGTGTTGGGGTGTGGGGAGAGAGAGCGCCTCTTTGTGGAAGGGTTGTTCCTTTAGTGAGGTGATCCCGCACATGCACCCAGAAGGCAAGAAAGAGGTGCAGACAACAGGTATGTATATATGTGCATGTGTGTGTGTGTGGAAGGGGAAGTGGGAACAGAGAGGAAGGCCATGCACTCCCACCCGCTCTCCCCCTCCCAGAGAACATGGTGCATCTGGTGGACAGGGCCGGACATCTACTGAAGAAGAGTGTGGATGGGGTTGGGGAGAGATGGGAGATCCCCCGAAAAGGAGTTAAAGAGCCAAGGGGAAAAGGATGTGGGGTAGTTGAAAGAGGGGCGGGGAGGGGAGGGAAAATGCCCCACAAGGACATGTCAGGGTCTCAGGACAGGATAGAGAGAGCTAGGGGAGGGTATGGGAGTGTAGGGGTTGGGAGGAGGGATGGGGGACCATCAAGGGAAGAGAGTAAGGAGATGGTGATGCTACTGATGATGATGATCTCAGAATTGCAGGGCTGGGATGGACCCTATGGGTCATTGGGTCTGGCCCCTGTCAAGTTTGGATTCGAGCACCTGGCCTCCAGCTCTGAGGCAGATCCCTAAGCCACAGAGCTATTTATGGAGCAGGTGTGCATGTTTCCAAACATTGCATTCCTTTCCTATCCAGGGTACCTAGTAGTGCATCCTCTGTGTAGGGGCAGATTGAGCAGTACTACAATGGAACCAATTACCACGAGAGGTGGTGAGTGCTTGAATGGAGACATTCAAGAAAAAAATGGACAACCACCTGGCAGATATCCTTTGATTTCTATTCCTGCATACAGCAGAGAGTTGAGCTTGATGGCCTTCAACTCAATTATTCTATGATTCTGTAATTCCCTACCCAGGATGCCCTGCCTGACTTCTAGATCCAGCGGTCCCCTGCCTGGTGAAACGCTTCTGCCCAGGTCAGGTGGCTGGGGTGCTGGAGAGGCTTAGTCAGGATGCTGTCCCCGGCGGCCCCCTTTGCACCTCATCTAGGCTTGCCAATGGCCCTTTGCACCCATTCCCCTTGGTGCTGATCCTCTGCCAGGGTCCAAAGGCAGCCCACAGAGAGAGGCAGGGCAGTCCCCCAGGCCCCCTCTTGCTGGAGGGGGGAGGATTTCTGGGACCACCACCACCACTGCCACTGCAGCCGCCGCCGCCGCCGCCAACACCACCACCACCACCATCATCTCTGCCACCTTCAGCTTTCCAGCTCGGTGGTGTCAAGTCCAGGGCTTCCCAGAGCTTGCTGGTGAAGACAAAGGGCGAAGGGGGTGGGTGTTCAATCCCAGGTGCAGGCTGCAAACAGGTAATCATCAGGCTGTTGGTGCCTCCACAGAGCTCCGTGAGCTGGCTACACAGCCCAAGTGTGCGGCAGACCTTGTGGCAAAGTTAAGTTAAGCTACTGCCACCCCCTCCCCTGCTTGCTTTGGTGGGCATGATACCTTGTCACGAGGGGGTAGGAAGGGGCCGCAAAAACTGACATTTTCCCCGGGGATTGAAAACCCTTGCTACACCTCTGTGTACAATTACCCCTCAGCAGCTGACTCTACAGTAGATCCATCTACTGCAGTTAGAAGTAGCAAGTTTACTGAGCTCTATGTATTTCAAATACTTTCAAATAAGACCTTTATTTGTATTTAGGCCTTTCAAACAAGGCTTTTATTTGTATCTGCTTTGTAGAGCACATTTTTTTCTCAGCGAGCTCTCATTTAAATGTTTAAAAAGCACCACTATTTCAACCATTTAATATTCTGCATTTCCTGAAGGTGACTAACAATAAAATCCATTTTACAAAAATACAACACAGTCTCTTATCAATAATAATGCTGTTTTATATAAACAAGGCTGAGGTTGTTTGCAGAACCATAACATGCCATGTGAAAAACCAATCTTTTAGAAAGGCCAAAATGCCCGAGCAGTTTGTTTTCCTGCCAGCTCTTCTACCAACACTTTAACCCTTTTACTTAGATGAAGGGTTTGATAAAATCACAAGTATCCAATGGACTTGTTTGTACTGAATTTTCATTTGCAATAACGAGACACAGTTATTTATAGGGAACATGGGTGCTTTTTTATAACTGAAATGTCTTGGAATTTTTAGGAGCATATGCCTCCTCACCACCACCACGAACACTTAAATTCACAGCATTGCCTTTAAATTTAGTAGCTTTTTAACATTTCCCTCTCGCGTATAAGTCACCGCTCTTCCTGCTCCAAATGCCATTTTAGATTATTATGAACTGGAACATCATCATCAATTACCTTTAGGGTGGCATCTACTTGAAATCCATATTGCTTTTTTGCTACTCAGGAGAACAAGACATTTTGCTAAAACAAATGGAAAGGCTTTAGGAATAGCAAACTGGAAGGACTTGTGAAAAGTAATAAGATGTTGTAACAAAGTTGTATAAGGTTTAAGAATTACCTGGAGTCCAATACCTTTTAAATTGGTCTTAAATATTTTAAAGTCCAGCCAGCTTTGTAGCATATGGACTCAATTCATTTTACTGCTTGGAAGGGGAGCAGGGGTGATCAGAAAACAGTCTTAACCCTCCCTAGTTGTTATTTGCTAGCCATTGTTGTTATGTGCTTCCATATTGCTTGTAGCAACTCTATGAATGACAAGCTGCCACAATGTCTTGTCCTCAACAGCTCCTGCTCAACTGTAGCAGACTCAAGCACATGGGCCTCGTTTAGGGAATCAGCTCATTTTGTAGTTGATCTTCCTCTTTTCCTGTTGCTCTCCACCTTTCTCAGTATTATAATATTTTCCAGAGAATCCTGCTCATGGTGTGCCCAAAGGAGGACAGCCTCTTCCTCCCTCTCAGATAAGCAATTAAACTACACGTCCTGGTATTTCCACCACTCAGATATAGCACAAATAGAGAGATGGTAACAGGCACAAATGGCTTGTCATAGGACCTCACAGAAACTTGGTCACATCCCCATCTTGGCCTGGTTCTGAAGGGCTCTCCTTCCTTGGCTTGAACCTGCAGTTTTTGCTTTTATAAGCAGCCAAGAAAAGCTGTGTTAGATCAAATCAAAGGCCTGTCTCCTCTAGCATTCTGCCAGCACAGTGGCCCATCGGATATCTGTGCCAAAATGTTCCATCTTGTGCGGCTCTTGTTGTGCCGTCTTCTCACTCTTAACCTATGACAAACTGCCTAATAAACTTCATGGTACACTACCTAATAAACTTCAATCAAGCCGTGTTTCTTTGGTTCCACAAAACTTCTAACAGCAGCAAACAGCTAATGAAAATATGGTCTGTTGGAATGATAATAAATGAAACCAAACGTGTTTGCCAGCGCTTGCTACTGTGAAAGCAGACAGGCCTTCAGTGGTTTACAGCAGAGCAACATTCCCGTCAATTTTCCACCAGGACTGAGCTGAAACCCCACCCTGCACATGCAAAGTTCTGGCCGCAAGTAGAACTAAATGAGTGGCAACACCAACTGCAATACAGGGCTTTGCAGCCATGGAGCTGCACAGCTTAGAGAGAACATTGCAACATAGTCATTGTTGATAAGACAACACATATACAGTACTGTATAAGACTTTCCAAATGAAATTCTAGATAACATACTGTAACTCAAAGGTGATCAACTTTTCTTTCACCGAAGTGCTGAAATTCAAATTCTAAGTCTACCCTGCCAGTGTGACACAACATCCATGTGTTGCTTCATAGGCAAAGCAGGAAAGGCTACTTGTTTGGACTACAGTTACCAGAAAACTCCAGCCACCTTTCAATGCTGGCTGGGAATTCTGTGATTTGTAGTCTAAGAAATAACACTTAAAACCTCTGCGTATGATATATTACTGTGAAACTGCAACACAAGCTAAACAGTTAGCACTGATCATCATTGGAAGTGTGTTCACAATACATTCGCAACAGTACCTTCTGTCCAGGAGTATGGGAATATAATCCTAGTTGCACCTAGAGTAGAACCACAAATTGTAGAATTATAGCAGCATTCAAAGGGATTTGGTTTACAAAACCTTCCATGGTTTGGGTCCTGAGTATCTGGTGGAGTATATCTCTCTCAGATCAATCTATGCCCAACCCGTTAGGCTTCCCAGGTACTAGGCCAGCAAACTTGCACACAGGGATTGGGTATTTTCTGTGGCTAGCCTGATGATTTGGAACTCCATTCCCAGTGAGGTCCACCTTGTGCGACCCCTTCCTGCCTTCAGGAGAACCATGAAAACCAGGCTCTACAAGGAAGCCTTCAGCTGAGTAGTCTGTTATTTGTGCTTAGATCTGCCAGGCACCTGTATTTTTGTTTGTTTCTTTATTTTTATATTGTAATTTTATACATATATTGATTTCTTTGTTTATGGCTTCTGTTTTTACCTCTTATTTATTCTAATTTATTGTTATTTACCACCTTGAGTTGTTTTTGCAAGTTCACAGCAAACAAATCATAAATAAAATTAAACTAAATTAAAAATGACTAAAAGTCATCTGGACCAGTCTTCTCCCAATACAAGAAAACCACAACCAAAGCATCCTTAACAAATGGCCATCTCATCTCTTCAAAAACCTCCAACCAGGGAGACTCCACTTCCTTCTAAAACAGCTCATTCTACTACCAAATACTTTTTATCATCACCAAGTTCACAAAGACTAGTCAAAATCTACCTTCCTGCTATTTAAACCCTTTGGTTTGTGACCTGCTTTTTGAAGCTGCAAAAACCAAGCTTGTTCCACCTGCCACATGACTACCGTTTAGTATACTATCATACCACTTCTTCTCCAGGTCAAATATACTGCACTCAAGTCTTGGAAATATTCTTCAGTGCTTGTCTCCCAGATGCTTTACTATTTTGTTTGCTCTTCTGTAGACACATTCCATCTTGTTAATAAATTCCTTAAATAGTGTTACACAGAACTAAATACAGAGCCAAGTGTTATCCAGGCTGGGCTGGTACTTGGGGCCTTCTGAGAACAGGCTGGGAAGACCAGTAAACTAGGTGTAGGAAATCAAAAGCCAAAACCCTAGAGCAATCTAAAGTCATAACTGCCACTCCCAAACAGAGAGAGTCACAAACGAGTAATCAAATCAGCCCCAAAAGGCATATGGCCCAAGATAACAACATAAGGTAGGGTACAGAGAAAGCACTCTCAAGAGACATTGTCTCCAGAGACCCATGCTTCCTGCCTAAGGTTTATAGAGTTCAGTTACTGGACGTCTACTCTTATTTCAGTTGGATGCATTTGGCCAGCAGGGAAAGGAACTCAGTTGGAAATTTTCTCTCCGGGAAAAGGTGCTTTTCCTCAAGGAGACCCTCCTTCCCTTCTCTCAATGAGACTTTTGCTGCAGCAGAACACTTTGTCTGTGGACTTTTAGGTGGGCTCTGTCTTGTCTTAGTATTTCTCTATCTGCTTGATACAGCAGGACTCACTCAAACCTTTCATTGGAAATTTCCTCCTCCTTTTACTTTAGCACATCTGAAATCTTCCTGTGTAGTTCCCCGTGTTGCCCTTAGCCCATTCTTGCAGGGGCCAAAGACAACTTTAGAGCTAGTGCCTTCTTGCCCTGGCTCTAATTAAGAGGCTGTCTCAGATAATCTGAGCACTTATTTCTTCTTCTGGACTGTATATGTGAAGGAGACCACCTGACTGGCTCTCCTCTTTCAAACAAGTGCTCTAAGGAGAACACATGGCTGCTGTCAAAGATCTAAACATGCAAGAATCCACCAAACATGTCAATAGCTAGTCTGAAGCCAACAGACCCAAACTCACCTTGTTTTGTCTCTTCCACTAGTCTCCTACCACACATCCCTGTCGACTCAGAAAGAAAGGAAGTTCTGGTTGGTACAGTGCCTTTTCACTGGCTCCTGCTCACAAGAGCACATGTAGAACTAGAGGTTGTTAGTCTCGTGCCCAACCAAGTCCCAGTAAGTCCACAGAATCTAATACTAAACAATAAGTAAACATTTAACATATATAAATACAATTATTGACTGCCTCTACTCTAGTTGGACTAGCAATTGGATTTAGGTCTGTTCCAGCAGAATGTTTGAAGTTCTCTCTCTCTCTCTCTCTCTCTCTCTCTCTCTCTCTCTCTCTCTCTCTCTCTCTCTCTGTGTGTGTGTGTGTGTGTGTGTGTGTGTGTGTGTGTGTGTGTGTGTGTGTGTGTGTGTGTGTTAGGTCTGTCTCTCCTTTATGGTAACTGATCAAGTCAGCAAGTTGCCAACTGCTTGGCATGTTGTAAGGAGGAGGGAAATCATTGCTTCATTTGTTACATTACAGTCATGCAAGAATGTTGGACCCCAGAACAACTCTTATTTCTCTTCTGCGAGCACCTCTCCAAGTTTCACAAAGATGCACTCAACTCTCTCTTTTCCTTTGATATCTTCAACTGGCATGATTAATTGATGTCCTTCTTCCCTTGTAGCTTTATCAGAGGAGTTAGTGAGACATCAGGAACTTAGGGCAAACTGCATAAAAATAGGTTAATTTATTTCTGAGGCTACAGAGCTATGCCTTCTTTCTCAATATGTTTCAGCAAAGCCTTCTCTCGCATTTTCTGCCTTGTTATTCCCTGCATAAGATTTATTTTATTTTATTTTATTTTATTTTATTTTATTTTATTTTATATTTACTGCCAGATTTTCCAAGATGTTTTCATTTGTAACTAATATTCCACCCTTTTGATTGCTCTCAAATAGATCTGGTAGTCAGCAAAATTGGACCATTCCTGTATTTCATATAAAGCAGCAGAGTTTTTAATGGCACTGATGGCTGTCTGCTGGGAAGAGCCAGCTATCTGCCCTGGGAGAAGCTTTCAGCCTCCTGCAGCCTGCCGCTGTCATTACTGTATTTAGTAAGGGTTTCTGGAGGATGCTACATTTCCCAGTGGACCTTCATTTAAAAACCGATGTCTGCCACTGAGGAGCAATAATGTATCACACTTATATTTCTCCCCACCCTTGAAATTAGCATAACAGCTTACTATTGATACAATTACTTCCTTGCTGTCTGTATTCTTTTCTTTGGGCCTTTCCACACGACCCCTAAGATCCGCTGGTCCCTTAAATTCGGACCAGAGATCTTGGGGGTTTGTTTCTGTTCCTGCGTCCCCACCCCTCAGCACTTCCTGCTCCTGTTGGCGTGAGGGGGGGAGGGAAAAAAGGACAAAAGAAGCCTTTACTAACCTGCCGGTGCTGGTCGAACTTGCCACGAGCCCCGTAACTTCCTGGTTCTGTCTCAAGGAGCTCTTAAAGGGCCGGGAGGTAAAAAAACAACAGACAAGCCAGGAGAGCCCGGCACTCTTATCCACATCAATTTTTTTTCACTTCCAAAGAGAAGGTACAAGGAGAGTGCGCTGGGTCGCGCTAAAGTGGGTGGGGTCGCACTTAATTGTCTCCAAACTCCGGAGCTGGTGGGAAAACATTTCTAAGCTCCGGAGCTGGGAGCCATTTGCAGCGCAGCTTAGGGGTCGTGTATAAACGCCCTTTTTCAGCTATCAATTAAGAACTCTTGGAGAATCTGAACTCCAAGAACAGCAGCATAGAAATACTTGTTTCACCGCTCCTGGAACAATGCAAGGATCAGAGCATAGCTCTGTTTCACATTTCACAGCCCTCTGGATTTTGCGATCAAGTTCTCCACTCAAACACTGTCATGTGTATAAATTCACATTTATATACACATATTTTTCCTGCAGCTTTTGAGAAATCACATAGTAATGAAAAAAGCAAGGTGGAATGGATTTATGAATGCATTCCTCTGAAACTTCCAAGAAAGGGGAGGGGAGGAAAGAAGAAAAGGGAATAGACTTTTGATGGGGGGGGAGAAGTAGCTGGGGGATGGCAACAAACTTTAAATGAAGTCAGACTGAGCCTCCTGAAGACAGAGAATGAAAGACTAACACAGATCTTGCGATGAGAGAGACAACAACGTTGAAATATTTTCTTTGGAATAATTGTTAGGTTTCCTTATAGCATTTAAGATAGACAGTTCTCTTCTTCCTTAAAGGTCAAGAATTACCCTTGTTTCACATAAAATAGCTACCTTTATCTTTGAACAGTAGCTATTTAAGTCAGCTGCACTCAAAAACAACAGAGTCCTGCAACAATTTAAAAACTGATCAATTGCTTGTGACATATGGGCAATTGTTCTCTTGTTTTATTTGAAACTGGTTGGAATTTTTCAGATATTCAAACGGAACCCTCTGAACGCCTTGGACAAGGTATGCAGCCTCTTTTTCCTCCCCTGAACCTGGAAAAGTTACTTTGTGCGTGACACTGGTATTCACTGAATACTCTTGTATGTCATGACTGGAATCCTACTGGCATTAAGGCAAGGTTTGTGTCCGCAGCTGCAGCAGCTAATTTGAAGCTTTATTGATGAGGCACTGGTTATGCACCTAAGCACATGACCTCATCTGTAACCTCATCACTGAGGCACTACATATTAAAGTTTACAAAACCACCAACAGGATTGTGGCCTATTGTGGTTAATCTGAGGGTTGTCACCCAAAGACAGATTTCTTCTTCTTTCTGTGCAACCAATTGTGGTTGTTTTCCCCCCCAAAGGTACCAGAGGAAGGAACAAGTAACTTCTGCAGTAGCCCATCTAGGCCAAAGAAAGTGAATATGGGTAATCTCTTCCCCCAACCTACACACACTTCTGACTATAAGTGATAGGAATTCAGAAGTAATCAGATTATAGGTTGCACAGAACACCCTTACCTTCCCCCAGCATTTTAGGTGCTTTTCAAGTGCTAGGTTGGCACTGCGTAGATTTAAACCGCTGACCTTTTGATTAGCAACCCCATCAGCTTCGTGGTTTAACCTGCAGAGCCACCTGCATACCAGTCATATTGTACAATTGACAACATGCATTAAAGTCAGAAAATTAACATAATTCAAATGCATTCTGCAATCCACTGCAATAATGACCTGACAAAAATGGGCAACTCAACGTTCTCACCAGTTCAGGGAATCTTTTGAGAGGGCCAGTCAGTGAGATGTTGCATTTCCCCCACCCTGTGGGTGACAAGAAGAGTTGTCAGGACTTGCATTCCTACTTCAGATTTGGAGGGCTCCCTTCAGACCCTCCCATGAAGTTCTAATAATGTGCTTTTGAACTCTCAATGCCCTTGCTCAATTCCTTTTTACCATATTTTCACTGGATGGGAATTCCTCAGCATTTTGTCCCAAAGAGGGAGTTCTGGAATTCATAATTTGATGTGCCACTAGAAAGGAATCTTTGGAAAGACAGCAAAGGAGCATAATGCCTACAACTGCTGAGAATGGGGTGTGTTAATGCTGAAGTTTCCATCTGGTCAAAAGCCTCCAAGAGCTTTTAATTTGATTAGGGCCAACATAATAGAAGCTTTAATTACAACAGGCCTTGCTCATTAACCTACTGAGTGTCCTGGCTAAACTGAGTTGCTTCTCGCCTTCCAAGACTTATAGTCTTTGAGAATCTAGAAGAAATCATGAGAGGGAATGACAGGTGAGCAATTAACATCCCACTGTGAAGCTAATTATGTCCTCTTCATCTCAGTGAATTATATAAATCAGTGAGGTTTGCTACCGTGGCCTCTGTGGCACTTGTGACCTACAAGTAATCCTTCTGTAATCCTCAGGGTATAATAAGAATATTACCAATTTTAGCTTTAATTGGCTTTTTTAATATAACATCTTCACTGCAGTTCTTGCCTCCAACCCCGGCACACAGGTAACCTTAATATATTTACAGATAATGAGCGGAGGTGGAGTAAGCCATCTGCTTTAAAATCAAAAATATTGCTTAGCTGTCGAAGACTTACTTGATTTTAAAGCTAGAGTTTTTTTATTAACAGAAGAGAAAGATAACTACAATAGGGGAAATAACCTGTTCATTTTATTTATGGTGTTGCCAAAATTATAAAAATTTCCAGTCTCACATCCATAGTTAGAAGACTGGGAAAATGTCTGTGAAGATTCTCAGTCATCCAGGTGAGTTTATCTAGAAGTTGAGTCATGGCTACTGGACTTCTTTTTTTTGAGAGAGATAGAAACGTTAGATAGAAACAAGGGATCAGTCTGAGATCCAGACTGGAGGGAAGAACCTGGTCATTCCTTACATGGCTGGAGTGTCTGAGAAGCTTAAAAGGATTTTTGGCAAACACCACATCCCTGTTTATTTCAAACCCACAAACACACTGATCCCCGGTTTGGCCTGCCCCTCATTTTGGGATCAGAGACATTTCTGTCAGGTCACCCAAAGGCCCTCCAAATCCGACAGATCTGATCACCCTCAAACAGGAAAATGCGAGAGATACAACTATACTTTGAAAAATAAGATTTATGTGAAAGCCTCCAATGGCCAGATGAGGATTGCTCTCATGTCCATTCAGAAACACAACCTCTCAAAAAAATGGTTTTGCAAAAGGGAAACTAATTTTCTGATGCTGAGACTCTGCTTCCTTCTCCCATTAAGGTCTCCTTTTAAGGATGCATGCGTAATCACACCTGGGTTAGGAATTCTTAGAAATGGCTTTTGTTTATTCCAGATTTTTCCCATTCTTTGCAGTAACAAAATGGCGCTTTTGGTGCCATAAGACATCCTTCATTTGAAGGACACAAAAAGGCTGGCATCTCGTTTTTATCTAAAGATGAGGATTTATTCTCATATTTATTAATTCTATTAATTCTTATCAGGATATACACATATTGGACAAAGAAGATAGGTGGTTTGAGAGAGGGGTCAGGGAAGCCCTTCATGTGAGTATTGAAAACCCCTACCTCAACAGAAGTGGCGACCTCAGGCATAGTCTATCTCCTACTTATCAGGGTATGATTTCCAAAGTACCCAGACAAATCAAAAAGCCTTCACCACCAAGGCCATAGCTAACAACCCATTCTTGATAGGTTTCAGCACCTTAGGTCATTGTTCACCTTAAGGCTATGGATACTATTGTCTCCCTAATGAGCCTATTCAGGCCATTGTTCATCTTATGAGCCTAATTCAGACCAGGGTGACAAGAGGTCAAAGCTGACAGACTAAGATGGAAGACTCACACTAGCTGTATTCAGACTGATGAACCTGTTTGGATGAGCAGCAAAACATTTCTATCTCTCAAAAAAAGAAGTCCAGTAGTCATGACTCAACTTCCAGAAAGACTGGGAAAAAGCCAACTCCCCAAGTTGTACACTGGTTTCTCTTGTTTCTTCTCAGGCACAAACGTTCCCCTCCCTTTTCTGAACTAAAACATTTAGAGTAATGTTAATGCTATTACCAAGAAAGAGCCCTCACCCTGTCCTCATCCCAACAAGAAGGCATGTGGACTCTCAACACCAGGACTACAGTGATCCCCCGCCTATTGTGGGGATTAGGGACCTGACCTGACCCACGATAGTTGAAAATCCACGATATGCAGATGCAGGTTAAGTCAGGCCTTGGGGGGGACAGAGCTGGCGGCTCTTGTACTTACCCCCAAATGGGCCTGTGAAAGCCTTCCCGGGCCTTTTGGAGCCCCCAAAAGGGCCTCCCTGTGAACCGGAAGTGACTTCCAGTAAACTGGAAATCATTTCTGAGTCCTCTGACAGGCCTAGAAAGGCTCTCAGAGGCCTCAGAAATGATTTTCAGCTATCAGGAAGTCACTTCCAGTTCAAAGGTAGACTCTTTTGGGGCCTCCAGAAGTCCCAGGAAGGCCCTCACAGGCCTGTTTGGGGTAGCTCCAGTCCTGGAGTAAGTATGGGAGGCTTGAAATGGACTTTCCCCCCTTACCCTAGGGGGGCTTTTTTCATATACTGCAGTCCCGCGATACAACTTCGGCCCGTCCAACAAGGATGTCGCGGGCGCACTCGCTACAGGTGGCCATGCCCAGAGAGGCCTGGAAAACTTCTACTCGGAGCCGGGCCTTCTCTGTGGCAGGCCCTACCTTATGGAACCATCTACCCAGTGAAGTGTGCCTTGCACAGTCCCTGCCAGCCTTTTGGAAGGCTTTAAAAACGATGCTCTTCCGTGAGGCGTTTGGTGACTTAATGTAGTTTTTTTTTTCTCCGCCATCTGCTTCCCATTTTTATGTTAACGCTGCATTTTATATTGTCTGTTTACTTGTTATTTGTTTGGTTTGATTATTTATTGTCTGATTTATTCTGTTGTGAACCACCCAGAGTTCCTCCGGGAAGACGGGCAGTATACAAGTCTTTAAATAAATAAATAAATAAATAAATAAATAAACCATGAAAGGGTGTGGAACCACTGTACAACCAATAAGTAATATTCCATTTACTTTAATCTGACCCCAACTGGCTATACCTAGTGGGTTTACTAAATTATACCCAAATGGAGGACATGGATTTTCTGCAACAAATCCCTCCCCTGGCCAAAGAGAAACATGTATATTTTAAAGAAGTGTGTGTGTGTGTGTGTGTGTGTGTGTGTGTGTGTGTGTGTGTGTGTGTGTGTGTGTGTGTGTGTGTGTGTGTGTGTGTGAGAGAGAGAGAGAGAGAGAGAGAGAGAGAGAGAGAGAGAGAGAATCCTCTGCTTCAGATGCAGCTTTATAACAACACCCTCACTACCCTCTGTCTCATGTAAGGCAGATGTGCCTGGCAAAAATCATTGTGGCAAGAACTTTACACCTAAGAGTAACCTCTTGGCAAACTCCATCTTGCCATGTTTGGACTTTTGGCACTTGCCTTGAAGAAAGGGGATTTACCCATGAAAGCTCACATATTGAACAATTCAAAAAAAAATTGCCAGTGGCCAATAAAAGTATTGCCTATTGCTTTTCCATTTGTATTTTATAATGGCCACACAGCTCCTTCCTTTTATTTCACTGAAATGTTATGGTTCTGAAGAGTGTCATGTATTTGTGGATGGGATGAAGAGTTTCACTGTCCTCTCAACAAAAGGACCCAATACCAAAACACAAAAGGAGCAATATAGTATATGCGGTCCAATGCAGTGAGGAGTGTGCAGACCTCTACATTGGAGAAACTAAACAGAAATTAAACAAAAGGATGGCCCAACATAGGTCCCAACATACTTTATGGGTTTCAGCACCTTGGGCCATTGTTCACCTTAAGACTATTGAGACTACTGTCTACCTAATGAGCCTATTCAGGCCATTGTTCCTCTTAAGAGCCTATTTCAGACCAGGGTGACAAGAGGTCAAAGTAAACTATAAAAACAATGGAGGACTTGCAAGTAGCTTTCTTCAGACTGATGAAGCTGTTTGGATGAGCAGTGAAATGTTTCAGTCTCTCAAGAAAAATAAGTCCAGTTGCCATGACTCAACTTCCAGATAAACTCACCTGGATGACTGAGAATCTTCACAGACATAAACAACTACTGAAGCAAACATATGTGTTATACAGGGGTTGGGAATAGGTTCCAAAGTATTGCCAGTACTGACTGTAGCTTTAAAATATGGTTTATGAAGAAAACAAATGGAGGAATGGATTCATGCATAAGACGAGAGAAGAAACATGGAGGTGAGGATGTGTGAATCTCTAGGCAAGTATCACAGACAGACAATCATGACCATTAAGTGTCTACCACTATTCTATAGCAATAGCTTATACTGAAATGTTGATTTCAAATGTATATTTGAAATGTTGATTTTTTTTTCCTTTAAGCCAGCACTGTTCTCTGGTCACAATGCATCCTTGAATACTTTAATAAAGAATATAAAAGGGACAAATATTTCTTCATTTTCAAGTGATAGATGAATATATTAAAGCAGGCATGTCCAAAGTCAGGCCTGGGGGCCAAATGCAGCCCATTTTCAAATTCAGAGCGGCCCGCGGCTTCTTCTCCCCACCAGCTCAGCCTGTCATGCATCCCCACCAGCTGGCCCCTCCCCATACCGGAAGGAGGTGTTAACTTGCAGTTTTATGGTTTGTCTGCCCTCCCTGCCTCTGTCCATCCCCCCAGCCACCTGCCCAGCCTACCCACCCCCAGTTCTGTTGCTGCAGCATCCTCCCTGCCTCCTTGCATGCTATAGAGACTTGTCCAAAGTCCGGCCCGGGGGGGCAAATGCAGCTGAATGGTCGCCCCCACATTTTCACTTCACCAAATCTGGCCCTCCTTGCAAAAAGTTTGGACACCACTGCATTAAAGGAAGAGGACCAAAGTGAAAAGAATTGGGAATTTGGTTTTGCAGCCTCGCCATTCATTCTTAGATGAAGATATTTTTATTATTTGTACAAGAGGAACACACACACACACACACACACACACACACACACACACACACACACACACACACACACACACACACACACACACACACACACACACACACACACACACACACAGTGAGAGAGAGCGTGCTAAAAATGGAGGTGGCTGAAAAACTATCAAGGGAAAAAGCAAAGAAGATTTTAGCTTTCAGGTCACTGTACAAAGGGAACAGGTAGAATCAATTCCATTTTAAATATTTGCATTTTCTTCCCCTTTTATCTGGTATGCCCAAGAGCTTTTGAGGTTTGCCCTGGGGACAGGCTGCTCTCCCAGCATCTGCTTAAAATGCTTGGCTCCACCTAAGAATCCACCACCAAACATCATGGAACTCAACACCCTCTTCCCACATCTCGATCCAGGGGTCCCTATCCCTCAGAGTCCACATTTATTTATGTTTATCTCAAGCTCAAGTAACTCTTTTCAAGTTCAAGGAATCTCTGGAAGAAAAATCAGTGAGACTGTTTGGCCCAACAGGCACCCTATAATCAAGAAGGCCAGGCAGTCCTTTTGAAAAGGCAGTCCCTTTCAACTCACAAACGGTAACATACCGTTGCTTTCTGAACAAAGATAGTCTATGTGTTCTTGTCACCAAGGTAGACTTCCATCCATACTGTGCTTTTTTGTATGCCCTCAGACAGAGTTGGGGAACCTGGACTTCGCTCAGTGATTGAGCCTGGAATCATTTTTTTTGTTTTCACGAGTGACCTTCTAATGTGATACCAACCCAGCTTCCAGGAAACTGTGTGACTGAAGTTAATCTATTGAAGTTCTGTTTCAGAGTGTTTTACATGCAGTAACCATGTGGGCCTTTTCATCTTTCATCTTTCAATTGCTCTCCTGCTCTAGGCAGTCTCTCAGGCCATCACGTTACCTGCTGTGCTGGAGCTGAAGTGGTTTGCTTTGTAGTTTGAGTTCCCAACTTCTAAAGGCACATTCTTCCCTTTCTCAATAAATAAATAACCATTACTGTCCTAGTCCAAGTAGTTGCACTACCACACATCCAGACACTGATATTTTCATCTGTAGGTGAACATCCTAACATTGCATGGCTAATATGAACAATCCCGGGATCCCTTAAACTCTAACAAATTTACTCTAGCTTTGGATATCATTGGACTATGGTCCATAATGTTCAGTTTTAAGATGCCATGACTCTTCATTTGTCCATTTTTAAGATGCCATGACTCTTTTGTTGTTGTTCATATTGCTGTTTTACTTGTTTGTTTTTAAACCAGCTACATTTTTTTGGAATTTACTGCCAGTACCACAGAAACAAATGAAGGAGGGACTCTGTGCTGTAATATACAGTATCTAGAAGAAGAGGGACTCTGTAGTCAAACTGAAAAGCCCTCTAACTCTGCCCCACAAGACAGACAATAAAGGAATACTTGTGTGGGTTCAACAGATCCAACTCTTCCTGATCTATAGCCTCTGTGGCTGAAACTGTGATAATTTCCCAACAGCTTTATTGTATTGCCTTTCAGATGACCCTGAAAGACTGGGTAGCACAGGATATAATTATAACTTGTACAGGCAGGTGGAATTATATCCCACAAATCTGAAAGAAGCTGAACTGTCTACCTATTTGGATATTAGCCCAACTCAAGAAATGTGCACTTTCATAGCTACAGTCCTTGTAAACATAATTGTCAAATCATTCATGTTACATGAATAAGTCTGTGTTCTATGTTCACTTCTCTGCTATTTCTCCCTCCACACTCATCTTACATGCACTCATTTCTCCTCTGACATCTACTTTACCTGTAAGCTATTGTTTGCTATGACACCTGAATGTAATAAATCACACCAAAATCATAATCTGAGTAGAAGCCAGAAAAGCAACCTCATCTCAATTATGATCTGAAATCCTTTTTTTGCAGGCAACTACATAAGAACATAAGAATTGCCTTGCTGGAACAGGCCAGCATTCTGTCTCACACAGTGGCTCACCATTTGCTTCAGGATATTCCCAAGCAGAGCCTTCACCTGCTTAAGATTCCCCACAAATGGCACTGAGAGATATCCCACCTATCTTTCCAACCAGGAGGTTGCCCTTAGGCATCCATAATGATAGCCATAGATATGCATGTTCTCCATGAACATTTCTAAGCCTTTCTTAAAGCTGTCAAGGCTGACAGATGTCACGACTTCTTCTGGCAGGGAACTCCACAGACCAGTGATCCTCTGGGTTAAAAAGTTCTTTCTCTTATTTGTTTGAGATCTAGCACTCCAAGGTTTCATGAAGTACCTCCTAGTTTTAGTGTTGTGTGATAGGGAAAACAGCTTTTCCTTATCTACTTTGTGCACACATGTATGATTTTATAAACTTCAATCAGGTCACCTCTTAGGCATTCAAGAATGAAGAGGCCCAGCCATTTTAGCCTCAGATGGTAAGGAAGGTGTTCCAATCCCCAAATCATTCTGGTTGCCCTCCTCTGCACTTTTTCCATTTCCACAATATCCTTCTGGAGGTATGGTGACCAGAACTGTACACAATACTCCAGATGGGGCCTCACCATAGATTTATAAAGAGGCAAAATGACACTTGCTGACTTATTTTCTGTACCCTTCCGAATGATCCCTAGCATTGAGTTTTCTTTTTTCACTACTGCAGTGCACTGGGTTGATACCTTCATTGAGCTGTCCACCAGGACACCAAGGTCCCTTTCCTGGTTTGTTGCAGAGTTCAGACCCTGTCAGTTTATAAATGTAATTGGGGTTTTTTTGCCCCAACATGCATCACTCTGCACTTGCTAATGTTGAAGCTCATCTGCCACTGGTTTGTCCACTCTCCCCGTGTCAAGAGATCCTCTGGATCTCCCCACAATCTCTCTTAGTTTTTACTACCCTGTATAATTTAGTGTTGTCAGCAAATTTGGCTACTTTGCTAAATCATTTATGAAGAGGTTGAAAAGCAGGGGTCCCAGTACTGAACCTTGGGAGACCCCACTCTTTACCTTCTTCCACTTGGAGAAGTGTCCATTTAGTTCTACCCTCTGTTTCTTGTCATGTAGCCAGTTGCTGATCCAGGATAAAACCTGCCCATTGATTCCATGACTGGCAAGTTTATTCAAGAGCCTTTGTTGTCGGACCTTGTCAAAAGCCTTCTGAAAGTCCAGATAAACAATGTCAACTGGATGTCCCTTATTCACATGCTTGTTGACACTCTCAAAGAATTCTAACAGATTAGTGAGGAATGATTTGCCGTGGTAGAAACCATGTTGGCTCTCCTTCAGCAGCGCCTTCTCTTCTATCTGCCTATTGATTTTATCTTTTAGGATGGTTTCCATCACTTTACCTGGGACACATGTCAAACTGACCAGTCGGTAATTTCCTGGATCACCTCTGGATCCTTTTTTGAAGATTGGTGTTACATTTGCTACCTTCCAGTCAGCAGGTACAATGCCTGATTTGAGGGAAAGATTATATATTTTGGCTAGGACCTCAGCAATTTCATCTTTAAGTTCCTTGAGAACTCGTGGATGGATGCCATCTTGTCCTGGTGATTTGTTAGGATTTAAACAAGACATGCAAGGACCTCCTTCCTGGTTATTTCTATCAGACTTAATTCTTTTGGTTTCCCTCCCTAAGAAGATAGGCTATGTTTGGGGCATGTAGTCTGTCTTCTTCAGTGAATACTGAAGCAATCTACAGTCTCTGTAGTAGTAATTAGGTAGGGGATATCAGAGTCTGCAAGTGGAGGCAGAAAGGACTCACATAGGACTTATTCAAAGAGCAACTCACATGATTTGGCATTGCATCTGTGGACCAAATGACACGCTGTGGTAAGAACTATATTATCTCAGTTGGATTTCAGTATATTTCCAATAAAGATGAAAAATGAGTTCAAGAAACAAGAATCAGAAGCCAGCTGAGTAGTAGAGGCAGATGGAATCATAATCCACAAATACTGAAGAAACTGCACCGTCTACCTATTTGCATATTAGCCTAATCAAGATGAGAGCACATTTACATCCGTAGTCCTTGTAAACTTGTCAAATTGTACTGAGGTGTTATGTGAACAAGTCTGTTAAGTTCATTCACATACATTTCTGTGTCAAGATGCTGGTAGCCACATCATGTGGCCTTCTTAAGCAGCAATGATTCACCACTGTAATTTATACTGATGGGTTTATGCTGGCTGGAATAAGTGATTGGATTCTGACCAAGGTGACAGCATATCCTTCAGAATCATCACAACACATTTCTCTGTTGTTACCTTGAGAAGCTTTAGGGTAAGCAAGCTAGTAGGGTGCAGGATGAGATGGGGGGACACAGTGACTATGAGAAAAGTGAATGAAAGATCAGATCTCTGCTTTCTAGGAACATCAGTACAGGTGTGAAAAATTCTCCATCTTAATTTAGTGGTTTCTCCTTCTCTTAGCTGCATTCTTGCTCCTTACTGGTTGGCAAAACCACCAGGCAAGAGGCTGAGATGGGGGAGGAGGAAAAGTAAAAGACAACCTTCCCTCAAACCCCAAAACTAGACCATATGGCAAAGCCCTTTTGTCCCAGTTGTTGGGAAGGCAGAAGAAACTCCCTGTTGCCTCAACTGCAGCAGGATGGGGACAAATTTACTTTAAGATCTAGCCTTTGCTGTTCTATTTCTATAACTTCCCCATTCCTCTACCTCCCTATTAAAGGTAAAAGAAAAGGTAAACTCCCCCCACCCCCGGGCACATGTGTGCTAGTCATGTCCAACTCTAGGGGCAGTGCTCATCATCATTTTCAAGCCAAAGTGACAGTGTTGTGGAAGTCCATGGTCATGTGTCCGGCATGGCTGCATGGAACACTGTTTATCTTCCCACCTTTTATGGTGGTACCTATTTATCTAGCATTTGCATGCTTTCGATCTGCTAGGTTGGCAGTAGCTGGGGTTATCAGCAGGCGCTCGCTCTGCAGCGTGGCATCTGGGATTTGAACTGCTGAGCCGCCGACTTTGCAGCTGACCATTTCAGCACTCTATGTCCCTGCCATGTGGGAACCCCCATCCAGCTTCTGCTTAAAAACCTCCAAAGAAGGAGACTCCACCACCCTCCATGGCAGCTAAACAGCTCCAACCATCATGTTCTTCCAAATGTTCAAATGGAATCATTTTTCCTGTATTTTGAAACCATTGCCCCGAGTCCTAGTCTCTGAAGCCATGGGAAACAAACCTGTTCCCTCTTCAATATTTATTTATTTATTTATTTTATTTATTTTTACAGCTTATATGCCGCCCACTACCCAAATCCTTTCAAATATTTAAACATAGCTATCATATCCCCTCTCAGTCTTCTTTTTGAAAGGCTAAACATTCCCAGTTCCCTAAACCGTTCATCATAAGACATTTCCTCCAGACCCTCAACCATCCTGGTAGCCCTCCTCTGCACCCGCTCGAGGTTGTCAACATCCTTTTTAAATTGAGGCGCACAGAACTGGACACAGTACTCCAGGTGGGGTCTGACCAGAGCAAAATAGAGTGGTACTATCACTTCCCTTGATCTAGACACTATGGTTCTGTTGATGCAACCAAGAATCGCATTGGCTTTCCTGGCCGCCGCATCACACTGCTGACTCATGTTCAATTTGTGGTCCACCAAGACTCCCAGATCCCTTTCACAGGTACTATTCTCCAGCCAAGTATCCCCCATCCTATATCTATGCAATTAATTCTTTTTACCTAGATGTAGCACCCTACATTTCCCTCTGTTGAAATCCATTCCATTCGCTTTGGCCCAGCACTGTAATTTGTCAAGGTCCTTTTGGATTTTCATCCTATCCTCTAGGGAATTAGCAATGCCTCCCAATTTGGTATCATCTGCAAACTTAATTAGCATACTCTCTATTTCTTCCTCCAAGTCATTAATAAAGATATTGAACAACACTGGAGCCAGAACAGAACCCTGGGGCACCCCACTGGTCACGTCTCTCCAAGCTGAAGACAGGCCATTTATGATCACCCTTTGGGTGCGATCAGTCAACCAATTACAAATCCACCTAACAGTAGCACTATCTATCCCACTTTCTACTAACTTCTTAGCAAGAATACCATGGGGAACTTTATCGAAGGCCTTACTAAAGTCCAGATAAGCAATATCCACAGCATTCCCCTCATCCACTAGGCCTGTAATTCTATCAAAGAAAGAGATCAAATTAGTCTGGCATGACTTGTTTTTAAGAAACCCGTGTTGACTTCTTGTAATGACAGCATTGTTTGTTAAATAATTGCAGACCAACTGTTTAATAATCTGCTCTAGGATCTTTCCAGGAATTGAAGTCAAGTTGACTGGGCGGTAATTATTTGGGTCCTCTTTTTTCCCCTTTTTGAAGATGGGGACAACATTAGCCCTCCTCCAATCGGTGGGGACTTCTCCTGTTCTCCAGGACTTCTCAAAGATTATCGCCAATGGTTCTGAAATTATTTCTGCCAGTTCTTTTAATATCCTTGGGTGTAATTCATCTGGCCCAGGAGACTTAAATTGATTTAATGTTAATTAAATGTTAATTAATTGTTAATAAAGTTACTTTTGTGCTTTTTCCCACATAATATTTACAGATGGCTACAGGTGAGAGAAAGCTGCTGTCCTGCTGGATTTCAGGTGTGGAATACAACAAAGGCAGAGAGCTGGCTCCTAGCTATAGCTGGTAGGCTATGGATTTTTGACACAAAAATAAAATGAAATGAATATACTCCCTTTCTCTTTTGGAAAAATTAATAAATAAAATAAAAAAGTGTAGGCTAATTTTTAAGCAGCTTACTTGGTTCTTTAAATATTCCCAATGCCATACTGCAGGACTAAAAAACATTTGGTTATCTCTAGGGGCCATTTGAATTGATAAGAAGTGTTCAGTCAGCCTTCTCCAATGGTTATGTGCATTCCTTTTCAGATCCCTCAGGCCCATTAGCATTATTATGTTCTGTTTTAGATTTATGTAATTTAATGCTTAATGCACCTTACTAACAATCTGAAGTATTTTAACTTAGTGAAATGTTAAGTCATGTAGCAGAACGGACAGCTTTTTAGACCCTGGAGCTCTTTTTCTATTGGAAATTATATATTCTCTTACTTCTCTCTCTCTCTCTCTCTCTCTCTCTCTCTCTCTCTCTCTCTCTCTCTCTCTCTCCCTTTTTCTATGGATGAAAGGTCACTTTCAAAAACTGTAACAGCAAGATGATCTACATATTTGCCATGTGCAGATGACAGCTATCTTATTGTCATTATAGATGATGCTGAACTAGAAGTGCTTAAGCATTTACTTGTCTAAAGATTGTTCAGGTACATAACACTGCATATGTATTTAAGAATCTTACTGACTTTATTATGTGACATTACATTCTTTAGGCTTGTTTTATCCTCATAGGACATCAACATGTTACTAACATTTGCAGAGAGAATCACACCTTCTGTAATATGGATAGGGCAATCAGGTCTTGGGACTCCAGCTAAAGTTTTAGGGAATTGCGAGGCATCTTTGGGGAAATTTATCCAGATGAGAAGTAACAGAGGAAAGAACACCTGACTTGAGTAAGAGAGGTAGCATTCATCATCAACCATTCCCAGCTGACATTGAGATTATTGTTTGCCAGGTATGTGTTGCTTCAAACACATGAGGGGTCCCTGGTTTCTGATCTTCAATCTTTCCCTGGCTACCTGGCCCACTCCTGGCCTTTTGTGGCTTAGCCGGCCATGCCATTTGGAGCAAGACAGGGAGTGAGGCATCAACATAATGATTCGTGAGCCTTCTTGTTACACAAACCCTACGAACAGCAGCACAAATCCTGGAGGAAGAGGGAAATCATGATCCACTCTTTGCCTGCCCCATTTCTGTAACACCTCAACCATTCACCTCCTGGCCTTAGATTTTGGCTGAGAATTGTCAGAAAATGTGACACTGCTCACCTGGCAACCTTAAAGGCTGAAAATCCTTCTTGGTTAGCATATTTCATGCTTGCCTCCTGTGCCTTCATAACATAAGAGAGTTGCAAAATCATCTTTGTTGTGTAGAACCTAAATTCACATATCATAGTAGAATGTTAAGAGCTTACACACATGTTCAGAATTGTCCACATGGTGTGAAGAAGCATAAAAAGACCAGCAATTTTACCTCCAGATCTGCTGGCTTGGTGAAAGCAACCTGAGTGAGGCACAGGAGTGATTTTGATAGTAGGTTCAGTGCCATTTGATCCACTAAACTAGTTCTGCTTGTGGGAAGTTCAGCTACTAGGTCCCTACCTCCAGAAATTTACATTTTCAGATGACAGGTCCTGTATTTCAGAGATCTGCTGGAGGATCCTGGGAGTTGTAGGTAAGGTCTATGCCTCACTCTTTTCATCACTGCCCACCCAATCCCTAGTGAACTGGGTGGGCAGGGGGAGGGGTGTTGGGCTCCATTCTATAAGGGCAGGGAAATGCTCAGAAGTGATCTTGTCTGGGGCTCTGGCCATTTCCCAATTCCAGATCCTTGAGATGGCCACCACGAGCGGTCAGGAAACCATCCAGATCCATGAGCTTCCTGGGATGGACCACCATAATTGGCTCCCGATCCTTGTGGAGTGTTGACATTCCAATGCATTTAAGCCCCACCAGAAAGTGATCAATCTGTCTATGGTAATGGTGCTATAGAAAGCTCCTCCACACTCAGGTCACCCTTACTCTGCCCAGCATATGAGTAGGGGAAACTACCACTTGGGGGAGACCCGGAGGACATGCAGTCCTAACAATTTTTCAAATTTCTTGTGCAAAACCCAGAAACATCTTACACTACATTCTAGTCTTTCCCACCACTGCCTCTTCTTCAAATTGTTTATTTTTATTGTATTATTGGTGGTTTTTTGTATTTGTTTTATTTTCACTGTTGTAAACTTCCCAGAGTGGTCTTGTGGCTGGATTGACGGTATAATAAGAATAAGAATAAGAATAAGAATAAGAATAAGAATAAGAATAAGAATAAGAATAAGAATAAACACATCTTTTTATATAAAACCCTAAATCCATAACACAAAATCCACAGAGAATTACTTCTGATCAATACAATTCTAGTACCTCAGAAGCAATTTGTGATATAGTAGCTGCAAAATGAAGCAGATGTTTAAGTAAAGAATTGAAACCATTTTTTAAATTTCACCCATACACCACATGACTCCTGCAACTAAATTGGGCTGTGGATGAGTTTTGGAATTCCATCTCATTTAACCTCTAGTGAATGAAACCGAATTACTAGAAAATCTGAATGAAAAAGGAAGGTTCCACCTCTATTTTTCTTATTTGTGTTCTGACATAATATGGTGACAGAGAAATTGAATGAAGTTAAAGAGATGAAAATCTTTGGCATTCAGAATAATGCCAAGTGACAGTCATTGCCACTGCTGTTATTACTCTATAAACTTTGTGGTTTGATTCGGCCTATTTCAAATTGAGTAGAAACTCAGCTTTCCTCTTACTTAAAATGCATCCTTTTCAGAATGGTGTTTAGGAGGTGGTAAATAGGATTTTTAAGGATGCCACATCTATCTAAATTAGAGAATGTTTTGGAAGTGTTTTTAATGATGGCCATCAGTACTGTTGCATGTTTAATTGTTTTGTAATGTTATGTCTTACATTCTTTTTAACTGTGATTATTGTGATTGTTAAGTCCTCTTTGGGAAGAAAGATGGCAAAGTAAATAAAGGAAGGAAGGAGGATGGTAATATCACAGTGCTGTAAGGACTAATACAGACAATATTTTTTAAAGTTTTCCTTCTATGCTGAATCTACCTTGTCTGTATCCTAGGCCCCAGGTCTTCTGCTGAACCTCCAGCACTGAGAAAGTATTACAGAATCATGCCATCAAAAAGGGTTTAAGAAATCTTTCTCAAGTCCACAGCACAATGAACCCTCTGTATGATTAAATCAGACAACATTCAGACCTCTGCAATATAACTACACTTATCTGGCAGGAAGATGAGGTTGTTTATGTGGTCTCTTTAAAGAAATCCCACTGGTTTTTAAACAAAAATATTCTTTTGGGGGAAATTTGTTTGCAGGTACAGTGATCCCCTGCCTATCCTGCGGGTTAGGGACCCGACCCAACCCACAATAATTGAAAATCTGCGATATGCGGATGCAGGTCGTCAGGCCTGGGGGGCCTAGTTGAGGGCTCTTGTACTTACCCCGAGCCTGGTGCTGCCCCGAACGGGCCTGCAAGGGTCTTCCCGGGCCTTCTGGAGGCCCCAAAAGGGCCTCCCTGCAAACCATAAGTGACTTCGGTATCACCTAAAATCATTTCTGAGGCCTCTGACAGGCCTAGAAAGGCCCTCAGAGGCCTCAGAAATGATTTTTGGCAATCCGGAAGTCACTTTCGGTTTATAGGGAGGCCCTTTTGGGGCCTCCAGAAGGCCCAGGAAGGTCCTCACAGGCCAGTTCAGAGCAGCGCCAGTCCTGGGGTAAGTACGGGATGCCTGAAACAGGCCTTTCCCCTCTTACCCCAGGGGGGCTTTTTTCATATACTGCAATCCCACAATATAGCAGGACTGCAGTATATGAACCGTGAAAGGGCGGGGGACCACTGTATTCTACAGTGTTGCAAACTACTGAAGGTCAAAACCCACTGAATTCTTCAGGAGTAATTTCCCTACCTGCTTCTCAACATTTTAAATGTGATTGAGTTTTTGTGCATTAATCTGCAGCTGATTAAACTCAATCTGATACTTACTGATAAAATGGGAATATTATCCTAGAGCACTTTCCATTAGACAGAAAGCTTTCCACTGATTAGGCTATGTTATCTAATTTATTATAATTCAAGTCCCACTCTCAATATGCTTGCTTTATGGCCATGAAATGAAGTTGGGTTTAATAAACCATTTTGTTAACTCAACCTCCCAGAGGTACTTTTTTAAAAAACATAGCCACTTAAAATCCCTATTAGTTTTTCATTTCAGACTGATTCTGAAAGAAGTTTCAACTAAGGTGTGAAAAAATGATTAAGGTTAAAGGGCATCATGAGTGACACCACCCCAGAGAACAGAGGTGGTACCCAAGCATCATTGTTTGAATTTGGTTCACTCACTGCTCAACCAGATGTGTACTGGAAACCCATATTGAGGACATTAATGTGACACCACTCCCCTACTGGATAAGTGGATGTTTCCTTTGGTTTGCACTCCTGTTAGCTAATGTAAAGAGTTGGCATTAGATTACAGATGGTGTCCCGGGCAGTTTAGAAAGAATTAGAAAAAGGCTGCATGGTCCTTAACATTGCACAAATGCAAGAACAGGTAATTCCTTTATTAGAACACGAATGGAGGTGGGGAATCAAACAAACAGCAAAGTTTCATGGGTCTGGGTCAACTCCACTTCCTTGGGCCATACACCAATATTTTGTGGATTGTTGTTGTTGTGTCATTACTGCCATGACCGACTCTTCACTGCAGAACAAATTATAAATGAGAGACACAACACTTCTTGGTGTATGGTTGTACAAGGTCTGCTTTTTAGAGGTGAATTCAAACACTGTCTGCAAATGGACAGCAGAGTGGTATGAAATGTAGTTTCAAGCTACACACCTCGTAGCATTGCCTGTGGCCATGTTTACATTTAAAATTATTATTATTATTATTATTATTATTATTATTATTATTATTATTATTATTATTATTATTATTATTATTATTATTATTATTATTATTATTAGAGATGGGCACGACCAGGGAAAATGACGTTTTCGAGTTGTCGTGTGTCGGAGCCAGCCCGTTTCGGCTCGTTTCCATTTTTCGCAAAAGTTTCCAAAAATTTGTCATTTCCTTTTTGTTTTTGTTTTTCATCTGTCATTAGTACTGGTTTGGGGGGGAGCGGGCTCCTGGAGGCACCTCTCTGGGGTGGGTGCCTCTTCTGGCCTGCTACAAAATGACATGCATAGCCAATTGGATATGCATACCAAGTTGAGTAGAGACTCGAGGCACCTCTTTTTTGGGTGCCTCTCTCTGTTGACCACAGGCCCACTGCTAACTGCAGTGTCACAGTGCGCACACTGGGGGAAGGCTCCTCCTCATTCTGGGCGCTCTGTGGTCCACCAAGAAGGGAACTGTACTTGCGTGTGTAGTGCAATGCGAGTACAGATTTGGCTTAGGGTTAGGGGGGTTAGCATAAGGGCTAGGCTTAGGGTTGTTACGGGTAAGGTTAGGGTGAGTTCGTGGGGTGCACCTCTGGGTGCCTCTCTGACCCACTAAGAAGGAGAGTGTACTGGCATATGGGTTAGGGTTTAGGGTTAGGGTTCGGGTTCGGGCTACAGTTAGTGGGCTTTTTATGCCCGACAGGCACATCCCAGAAGTCTCGGTCAAAACCTGGTCAAGTGTCCATGCAATTGGTGGAATGGCTCCAAAAATTTGCATGGTCCACTCCCATGGCCAGCCCATCATTGCGCAGGTGTAAAAAAATAAAAATAAAAATAAAATAAAATAAAATCAATGGAGACATTTTGTTGCAAGAAAAACCCACTGCTGCTACTGTAAAAATTCAGGCAGTATTAAAATAGCTATTTTCGCATGTTTCTGTGGTGCTTTGGTGTGTTTTTGGACCACCACGATTTCAAAATAAATAAATATTGCTTGCGGTCGCCCCATTTTGGATCCCCCGCCCGCACCGCATGGCATGGCGAGTTGGCGAGACGACGAGGATGCGCAGCCCAGGAGAGGAGAGGGGGGAGGCCAGGGACACCACCACCCCCAGAAACCACCCCTCTGGTAGGTGCCCTCACTCAGGCAGGCATATTTTCGCCTGCTTTTTTGGCTGGGAATAGGGTTTTTTTTTTTAATTTTTAAAACTTTTTTTTCTGTGCCACGCCGCTTGGCGAGTTGGCGAGACGACGAGGATGCGCAGCCCAGGAGAGGGGGGGGAGGCCACCCCCCCCCAGAAACCACCCCTCTGGTAGGTGCCCTCAGGCAGGCATATTTTCGCCTGCTTTTTTGGCTGGGAATCGGGTTTTTTATTTTTAAAACTTTTTTCCTGAGCCACTTGGCATCGTGCGATTGCTGCGATGCCACCAGGAACGACCACGACAAATCAGACCCAATTTTTCTTTAGTCGGTTCGAGTTCGAGTTCTGGCGGAGTAATTGTCGTTCTTCGTTTCGTTACGTAACGGAAACAGAAATGAGGATTTCGCCGAGTCGTGCCCATATCTAATTATTATTATTATTATTATTATTATTATTATTATTATTATTATTATTATTATTATTATTATTATTATTATTATTATTATTATTATTATTAATAATAATAATAATAATAATAATAATAATAATAATAATAATAATAATAATAATAATAATAATAAAGAAGATATGATTGTATGCTCTTTAACTAAATAATCCCATTGTGCAATTTGCTTCATTAAATGAGGAAGTGCACCAACGAACAGTATCAGTTTGTTGATATCCCAAAATGATGTTTCTTCTCTGGTCTTGGACACCTAGGCATGGTTGGCAATGGACTGGCTATATGAATGTAGTTGCAGAATTGCCCTTACAGCACTGCCTCTTGGAGGCAAGCCAAGTTAAAAAGTTTGTTTTCCTACACCACACATCACCTGGCTTTTGGTACTATACCGAGTGTATTTCCAAGCTAAACACACACACACAAAGCCCATTTGCCTGCCACCTGACATGGGTTTGGGGAAAGAAGATTTGTGCATTACATGATGGGGCAGCTGCAACTATGTGGGAACACCTCATGCCAAAAAATTCAGGGGATGTCTTTGCTCCAGTCATGAACCGGCTTTGCTAAAATCACCTGTTTCATTTAGGTACAGCAGGGAGATGCTGTCCCATCACAACAGCTGATGTATTCTATGGCCTGCTTTATAGTAGGACATTTGATTTCTGCCTGTGGTATAGAAGAGTAGTAGGCCATCTTCTTTGCCTCCGGCTTCAACAACTCCTTGATTGGGCTAAGCAGACTGGGCTCTCCACTTTGAAGGATCAGTTTTTTTTACAACCAAGCATTCAGTCCAGAGGGTGTCCTTATAATGATTGCTTAATGCTTATTATACTTTAATGTTTCTTTATAAATGTTTATCCTGTTTTAAAATTGGGCCCTGGGATCTACAGGGGTCTAGTGAGGCACGCTTACAATAATTTTAATGGTCTATTATCTAAGGCCCTACTGCCTTTGGCCTTATATCTTACTAAGAATCTCAACTAGTTAATAGGTTACACTTTTTAATGGAATAAAAATAGGTTTTCACTATTTAAAACTATCTGGGATAATAACCATTCTTTTACTGTTTGTTTCCGTCTTCTTCCTCTAGAAGCCGGAGGCTTGCCTGAGTAATCAAGACAGTTCACTCTCCCGGACTCATTACTGCTATTCCTACTGCAGACCAATTCATGTGGTTACCAGCAGCTGGAACCATTACAGGAAAGGTGACACAGTCGTGGTGGCCTGCCAAGACAAGGCTCTAGACTACTGCAGTGGCTCTCACACAGCTGCTACAAATGCATGAATCTGGAATTTTGGATTTTAGATGAGTTTATTGCTAAGGTGTATTCAGAGGCTGGGCTTGTAGGAGGAGATCTGCTTTTTATGAGATTCTGCTCTTGTCGGGCTTTGTGGAGTCTATTATTTGAAGGCAGAAAAATAAATCCAGTTCCTTTTAATGATCAAAGATGCCACTTGCTACCATTTTCAATACCCAATGAAACCAATGACCAAACAATACAGTATATCATCAACCCCTAAAAGCAGAGCCCAACAGGACTGCAGTCTTGACTTTATAAAGACTGCAGTCTTTTATGCAGTCTTGAAAGACTTTCTTGAAGGCTTTCAAGGCCTTAATCTGACAGCTGATGTGAGTTTTTCGGGCTGTTTGGCCATGTTCTGGAAGTTTTCTGCCGGAAAAATTTCCAAAACATGGCCAAACAGCCCAAAAAACTCACAACAGCCACCTAAAAGGCTTCTCAAATTCAAATTCTGATGGATACATTTTTTCAACCTCTTAAAGCAGAATGCTGTTTACACATCTTTTTCCTATGCTTTTAATTTTCATTTCATTTTTAAAATTTTTTTCAATGCATGCAAATCTGTTGGTATTACTACAGCTTAGAAAGATCACCTCAAATATAGGATGCTATCTTCTGAAGCATTAAACAATGATTAGATAAGCAGTGGGCCAATGAACTGTGCTGTTTAAGATCAAATGAGGCATGGCAGCAGCTGGTGCTAAGCAATCTTGAGAGAACTGGTAACCCTGTGTAATTCCATCAAGATGGTCTCAGTTGACAATGAAAATAACAATGATTCATTTTTCCCATGCATCAGAATTCCAAAGAGGAATACCTGTTACTAACTGGAAGTGTGTATTGTAAACTAGGTTTTTGACAATTAAAAAGAAAATTTGCATTTTAGTTTGGAGTGTTCACTCTGAAATCTTTTTTTGTTTTGTTCTTCATAGCTATGTGTTCTATATGGGAATAAATGTGGGTTATAGTATTAAAATGTGTTTATCTATCAAAAATCCCTCACCAAAATGTCAAAGGCATTTTCAACACTGAAGAAAACTTTTCAATTACTAAGATATTGACATTGATTTCAACAATCATTACATGCAAAATTGATTGTCGGGGACGGGGAGGAGGGAAGGACAGACAGACATACACCAGAGCTATATAATCTCCTAGGATGAACCCAAGCCATGTTCAAAACCATTATAGCTTTTTATTGTAAAACTTCTAACTTCATGTCAATTGAAGTGCATATTCATTTGCATACCTGACAGCACATAGGAAAAAATAAATATTTGCTAAAATCCTTGTTCTCATATAATTTAGCCATCCAAAATTCCACTTGGTGTGGAATTCAAAAGCCCCGTAAGATTCCAAAAGAATATTTTTTTTCCTTTCCCTCCTAAGGTTTCTGCAATTAGCACAAAATGTCTCCAGTCCTTTTGAGTGGCAAAGCAAACACACAGAGGGAGGCTACCTGACTGTTAGGAAAGGGAAAGATAACCAGTTCTTCTAAGTCTTAAACAAGTGAGTAGCCATCATAGCATGGGGAAATTTGTGGAATTAGTGAAATTGAGCGAAATGTACAATTTCCCACCAAAAATGCGCAATTTTCCACAAAATGTTCTGGACAATGTGAGAACTCTATTGAAATCACGAAAAATGCCTTGCTGAAAAGGGAGAATTTTTTTGGGAGTCTGCAAGCGGGGAGAAGATGAACTTCCCTGATTGTATGGAAAGTTTTAGAAAAGTCTAGTCAATGATGAGCAGATTCAGATTGCGACTTCACTGGCAGGCTGAATTGCTCTGATTTGTGTGTGAAGATTCTCAATGATTCATGTGAGTTTATCTGAAAGTTGAGTCAAGGTAACTGGACTTCTTTTCTTGAGAGATAGAAACATTTCACTACTCATCCAAGCAGCTTCATCAGTCTGAAGAAAGTTAGTGGCGAGTACTCAGATTTCCTCTCAAGGAAAAGAAGTCCAGTTACCATGACTCAACTTCCAGATGCTCTGGTTTGGCTTTGATGAGATTTGACTCACAGCCTGTATTATAGTTTAATTCTTTTGGCAGTGATCACACAACGGCTGAAGATTTATTTGAGAGTTCAGTGTTTACAATCAATGTGATGTAATCTGCATTTCTTTCCTTCCTCTGATCTAGCCTCTGCCAATCCTTTCAGTTTGCTGTCAAGCTACTTGGCTTTAGAAGGGTGGAACAGTGTTTCAGAAAAGGTAGCAACATTCTAAAATTCTGCTTCATGCATATAGAAATATCACATGCAGCAGGAACATCTTTCATTTAGTCTGGGTTATTTCTGTTTTGTTTATAAATTTTGTGGTTAGTTGTCTTTTTTAAATCTCATCCCGAGATGATTTGGCACTAAACATCACCACTAGTGATGTGGTGATAGTGATTTACTACCAATTTAATATATGTTTTTTTAAAAAAATAAACATATTTGGAGGATGATTCAAGGGGGAAATGCAGGATGAGTGTTCCCGTGATCCTGAACATTATGCCCCAACTGTCAATTATCACCAACCTCTCCCTTATCTACAAGAACAAATTAACTGATCACACGGGGGGGGGGGAGTCTGTTTGCACAATTTTGGATTGGAAAAAATGTAGAAACCCATAGCAGCAGAGGGGAAAAGCTGTGGTAGGAATGAAAAGAGCTTGGACCAGTTCAAAATAGCCTTTGTGTCGTGTGATCCTAAGAACATACTTCAAAATGACCTGTTGTGCTACAAGCACTCTTCAAAGAACGCATGGAATGGGAAAGTATGAGAGATTTTCATTTTCTCATCTGGGTCAGTTGCACTATATTAAATAGTTTAGATTAAGTTTAAAATGTTGTGGGGTTTTTTTTGTTTAATGATCCAGGTCCTGGTGAACAATCCAGTGACATTCCAAGGCCTTTGGGGCAGTGAGGGGAGACTACTCAAGCCCTGACACTCTTTGATTAAATACTGGAAAACTTCCCAAGCTGAACAGATGCAAACATTTTCAAAACTGCTCCCCTAGTCCTATGTCTTCATGCTTTTCTCTCCTCTCCTCTCCTCTCCTCTCCTCTCCTCTCCTCTCCTCTCCTCTCCTCTCCTCTCCTCTCCTCTCTTCTCTTCTCTTCTCTTCTCTTCTCTTCTCTTCTCTTCTCTTCTCTTCTCTTCTCTTCTCTTCTCTTCTCTTCTCTTCTCTTCTCTTCTCTTCTCTTCTCTCGTGGCACAGTGGTTAAATGCCTGTACTGCAGGTAAAACTGTGCTCACGACCTGGGTTCAATCCCTGGTAGCAGGCTCAAGGTTCACTCAGCCTTCCATCCTTCTGAGGTCGGTAAAATGAGTACCCAGCTTGCTGGGGGGGGCAATGTGTAGCCTGCACACTGTAATTAAAATTGTAAACCGCCCAGAGACTACTTGTAGTGGTATGGGGCGGTATATAAGCAGAACACTTTTTGCTTTAAACTGAGACAAAAGTATGGGAAAAGACCTTGTCTTAGATGCCTCAGAATTCAAATCATAAAGGGCACTACATGAGTTGAATCTGGGTAGAAAAAATTGCTACTTTTCCATTCATACTGCATCCTATCACTATGAGCTAGGCAAATCTGTATTCTAGCCCACACATGAAAAAATCCAGCAACCTCACTAATCCTGACAGCTTTGAAAATTTTAAAAGTACTGAAAGCACACGAGGCCAGGGACAGAGGGGCTTTTGGCATGAAGGATGAAGAGAAGAGAGGAAGCAGAAGCTGACAATAAATGCATGCATGCATATGTTAGAAGAGTGCCTTAATGGAGATATCAGCACTCAGGGGCAAACATCCCTCAACACCATCTAAAAATCTGCTCAGTATTTCCAAGCTTTCTTGGTGAGCATTTGGAGCGGAGGAAGGAACAAACCTGTTTTCTCTCTTGGCTTATGAAGCAAAGATCTAAAACTGGATGGTTGCCAGAACACTGGCAAGAAACAATTGAGGGAACATACCAAAATAGCACACCTGACCCAAAACAGTCACTTTTTTTATCATTGCTGTTGACAACAAAGCACTTCATTCTCAGTGGGTTCTCAGCTGGCCCTTAAAAAACAACAATTTTTCTTTTCTTTTTTTGGTCCAAGAATGAAACATCAATCATAACTCAGAGCGACAGGTTTTAAAAGCTGACTTTTGAAACTTCAAAGAATTGTGCAGTGCCTGAACTAGAGGTGTACCATTCAGCCTGGGGGAAATATCCTGGCACCTATGAAGCAAAGAAAGGTGCCACGCTGGGTCACCTGACCCAAGGTGAGAGAAGATATCTCAAACAAAGGCAAAGCCCCTTGCTAGACTCTCTGTACATCACTTCATGCAAAGATTAAGAAATAATGCACCATCGTCAATTCTGAATTATGGCTACCCTTTTCATGGGCTTCAAGTGGTGTACAATTCTATTTTTCTGGGGATGTCCTTTTCTGGGACTGTGCATCTCACCCATGTCTGCATAGGCTGTCTCTCCTTCTTGGAGGACCACTAGGGAATCAAACCTGCAACCTCTTTCACCACTAACTGTGAAGGGAAAGGCTTCTGGGAGTTGTAATCCAAGAACATCTGAGGATCTCAAGTTTGAGAGCCACTGATCTAGATCATCTAGATCTATTTCAATATGGCTTCAGGATTACAGAACAGATACATCTTTGTATCTGTTGGTTTACCAACATCCAGAACTGAACAGGGTGTGTGTGTATCCCTGTCCTCTTAGGGCGTTTATACACGACCCCTAAACTCCGCCGCAAATGGCTCCCAGCTCCGCAGCTTAAAAATGTTTGCCCACCAGCTCCAGAGCTAACAGAAAATTAAGTGCGACCCCGCCCACTTTAGCGCGACCCAGCACACTTTTTTTGTACCTTCTCTCTGGAGGTGAAAATTCTTTGATGCGGTGCAACGATAGTGAGTGCGGGGGTCTCCTCGCTTCTGTTTGCTGTTTTTGGCTCCTGCCCCTTTAAGAGCTACTTAAGAGTTACTTAAGAGCTACTGGAATGTTGCCGGGACAAGAGGCGGCAAGAGCGAGAGGCAGAACGGGAGGTGAGCCACGTTCTTTCTTCCTTTTTTTCCTCCCTCCCCTCACGCAGCCAGCAGCCAGGGTGGGAACACAGGAAGAGCGACAAGCCCCTAAGATCTCTGGTCCGAATTTAAGGGACCAGCGGATCTTAGGGATCATGTAAAAGCGCCCTTAGTGGCTTTTTGTGTCATTTTACCATGTTATCCTTCTGACAGGCCTTTATAGGATGGGTCTCAGAGGAACCATTTTACCTATCTTCCCTGGATGGCCAAACTCAAATATAGTGTTGGGGGAATCCTGTTCAACACCATTGCCATTAGCCCTTGGTTTTCCCCAGGGCTAAGTTCTTCCCACCAGTGTTATTCAACATCATGAAACCACTGGGAGAGGTTGTCCTGAGTGTTGGGTTTCAGTGGCATCTGTATGCTGATGACACCCACATCTCTCTCTCCTTCCCATCAGCTTTTAAGAAAGCTGTTCTGTGCCTACACAAGTGCTTCTTATCAGTAATGGACTGGATGAGGGGTAACAATCTGAAACTTAATCTAGAAAAGATAGAAGTCTTTGGATCAGAGTGCTGTTGTGAAGATTAATTGCTTCTAAGAATCCTTTTGATTGTCTAGGCTATTACTGAGGTTGACATATAATCAGCATTTCTAGATTGATTTCTGACACTCAGTGTAGAACACTATGGGACTAAAGAAAAAGAATGTATACAACCCCTTTTAAAACACAGACAATATATAAGAGTTTTTAAATTATGCTGATCAAAATTCTGGAGGAAAAGCTGACAGGTTAAATGCTTAAATAAAGCAAAGTAAATTACTGTACTTCATTAAACTAGAAGAGCCAAGCTTTTCTAAGTGTTAAATCTACTTTCTCAATTCAAGTGACATGCATACTGTGACATCTTTACAGTTTTCCTACTTCAAACATTTCTGTAGAGTTTAGTTTTTTCTTTTTTCTTTTCTTTTTCCTTTTTGGATTTTTTTATATATATAAAGAAACCTTCACAGGAGATTAATTGAAGACTTCAAAACTATAATTGAAAACCTAGAAAAATCATACACGGGTTCAGCAAAACTCATAGATAATTTGCTTGACATATGCTAAAAGGCATGAATAAACTATTGCTATGGTACTTATATTTCTGAAGATAATCATAAAGTAATTCAACATGTACGTGTCTGTTGTGCCAATCTGACAGAGAATGTCAACCCAGCCTTAAAGGACAATTTCATCCCTGGCCCCCTGTGAATAAAAAGAGTTTCCTAAAAATCACAGAAGTCTACCTTATGGTACAAGTAAGAATTGCCATTAATATTTTTAAAACTTCTAACTCACATAGATCTAACTCATAGATCTGAAAATGCCTACAAAACACGAGTGCATGAATCCTGAGCACGAATTCACAGCTATTTTTTTTCCAAATTCAGATGTAACATTTAAAGCTGTACGTATTGATATAATATAGAAAAGGACGGAAGAACTGCATAAAATACAGTACAACCCCTTATCCACTGATTCACCGACTGCGGATTCAGTTATCTGTGGTTGGTGATCAGCAGAGGGAAGGTGGCAAGGAGGAGGAAAAAATAAAAATAAATTTTACTGCCGCCAATGCTCGCCACCCTCCTCCTTGCCGCTGCGGAGGGGTGAGGTGGGGATTTTAATTTCCCACTCAGGTCCCTGGTGGCAGACCGGAAGGTGGAGCAGGAAATTCAAAACCTCCATTCAGTTGCCTGGTACACAAACTGGAAGTTCAAAGGCTGGGTGGCTGATTGGCTTGTGGCGGCAGTGGTGGTAGCAAAGAGGAGGGTGGCAGGCATCAGGGTGGTAAGTTTATATTTTTTATTTTCTCCCCTCCTTGGTGCTGCCAGCACTGCTCTGGTGGATGTCTAGGTGCCCTGCGGTGGCAGTAGAAAGGAGGGAAGGAAGTCCCCCCCTTTCTCCTTGCTACAGCCAAGAATCAAAGGCACCCACTGGAGCAATGGAGGACCCATCCTCCACTGCTCCAGTTAGTGCCCGGTGGTGGCGCCGGCAGTGAGAAGGGAATAAAGTTTTTTCCCTTTCCTCTTTGCTGCTCAGCTATGGCAAGGAGAAATGGGGAGAAAATTTTCTTCCTTCCTTGCCATTTGGAGGGGTTTTGGAGGCAAAAACTTTCACCTTAGCACCCCACAACCCCTTCCGCCACAATTATCCTTGGATAAGAGTGTTTGCACTGATCTGCAGATTTCACTATCCCCAGGGGGTCCCAGATCCGAACCCCCACGGATACGGTGCGCCTACTGTATGTCCAAAGTCTATCCACAAATCATTCATACTACATAGTACGCTCAAGTGCTACTTGTCCCTAGCGACTTCAGCACTAGTGAGACAAATAATGATGAACTTGGAGATGGACCCAAATCAGAAAAAATAGCTGTCTGTTTCAATCCATGATTCATCAAGGTTGATAAATCACAAACAAGAACATTACAAATGTTTTCTTGCAAATTGACAAATCAAATTGTCAATACATTTTTGTATTTAAAACCCTATAAAATGCCCCCAGATGACTAGGAGACACCAAAATTGTAGGGAGGCTTCCCCAGACTTTCTTCTGAACACTTGGTAAAGTTTTTTCTGGTGAACAATAGCACAGAGCACAGAGAGAACTCTTAGTTCCCTGAGCTTCTTGCCCTCTGAAGATGGCAGACACAGAGTCTGGCAAAACATCAGGAAGAAAAAAACCCTAGAACACAGCAAAACAGCCTGGAAAAACTCACAACAGCTATCAGATCCCAGCCGTGAAAGCCTTCAGGAATTATTTTTGTGTGTGTGAAGTCTGAAATATGCACACCCAAGAATGCGCTCCAGGTAAGTGCCCCCTGACACCTAGATACACCAAATATGCAGAGAAACTTCTCCCAACTCTCCTCTACACATCCTACAAGTTTGGTGAATATTGAGTTTTAGATAGCTGAGTTATACACTCTCAAAATGCCATCCCCCAGAAAAGTGCCCTTTAGCAACTGGATTGAGAAAATCAAAGCTGAAGATATCTCAAATTGTGGAGGTGACCCCCTCAAACAGACACAGACACAAAGACTGCCTGCATTGATCCCAGAACGCTTGTTTTACTTACTTTATCTATTGCTGACAGGCACACATTGGAGCATTTATGAAAACAATTATTCTAATTGGAAGTAGGTGCCCTTTAGCCCTGCCTCAAAGCAAAAGGTCAGAGGAAATAGAATTTCATTTCCTCTCAGATATGCCATGTTGGTAAGCCAGGAGTGTGTGCACTTCCACTGAAGCTCCTCCGAAAAACATACTGCAAAGAAATATTCCCATGTCGCATATGTTTTTCAGTCATTGCAATTTTTTCAGACTGTGGAAGTTCTGGTCTACAAATCTGGATAGCTGAGGGTTCCCCCTCCCCTGCAGTAGAGGAAGCCAAATACCTTGCTATGTATAGTGGTCAGTATTAAAATAGTATTTGGTCTAATCTGCTTTTTTCAGCATCTGCAGCATGGGGACGTCGAACCAATCAGCCATGGATACAGGCACCTACCATACAGTATTTTTCAGGAGATTAAATTTGAAATGGCCTTTGTGTCTGTCTCTCTCTGTGTGTGTGGGGGTGTTGGTGCGAGGGACTGGTTTTCAAGCCATTCTTGGCACATTGGAAAGCAGGAAAAGATTTATTTGATTGAATTCTGGTGTGCCTACAGCTGATAACTCTGGGGGTGGGTATGTGTGAATGCAACAGCAAAGGCCATATAACAAGCACAAAGAAGTGAAGGAGACCATTATCTGAGCAACAGCTCCTCAGAAAACATTAAAGGGACACAACTCTCATAATTCTTTATTTTTTCAAATCTTTTGCTTTAGCCCAATACTAAAGGCACTAGTGGCTCTCTCAGAAGAATGGGATCTCCTACAGAGCTTATTTGAAACTCATCTGTATTATGGATGACCCAAAACCAAACAACGGAAAGCAGCAGTCAAAAATGTAATTTGCAGGTACATACTGCTAGAGATATGGGAGAAACACTGACATTCCCAAACAATCCTTACTGCAGGCATGTCATTGGCAATACAGGCTTGAAATTCTGGGAGTTGTGGTCCAAAACATCTGGAGGGCCAAATTTTGGACATGCCTGCTTTACTGGATTGTGTCCAGGCCTCCCAGGTGACTATACAGCTGCCTGCCTCTTCACTCACATACTATCCTTGTAGTGGCAGTAAGGAGAAGGCCAAGACAGACCAAGTGAAAATCAGAGGAGCTGAGATGCACACTTTGGCCCAGAGTCTGAGATTGTCAGCTAAGTGCCTTTCAATGGACGCTACACCATTCTAGCTGTCTTGCAAAGTTGAGCTTGGGCTTTCAAGTTTGCACAACCAGATTAGATGGGGTTTGTGTAAACTAGCTCCACCAACACATTCTATAAACAGATTTCAGACCTAGTGAAATAATTTGGCCGCTTAATCCTGGACATGCAGCGGCAATAGCAGGACAAATATTTCAAAGTGTGAGGCAGGCAGACTCTATGTTAAATAATCATACTGCTAAAAATTATATTATATACAAACACTGGGGAAAGAGGGGACACCCCCAAGAGTGGTTCTTTCTTTGTCAGATAGGGGCAGATTAAATGTTATGAATTTTCTTCCACTAAGCAACAGGATTCCAGATGGTGAACACACAATGCGAATGGTGAATTAAAGTTAAGTATAAAATTTACAACAGAATAAAGGAAAGGGCATTGTCCTTTTGGGGAATCCTACTCACCATTACTACTGTTGTCATCCACTAAAATAATCTCTTTGAGCAAGTGAGCAGGGGTCCGGTCAATAGCAGAATGAATGGAACGCAGAATCACGGAGAGAGCCTCATTCACAAATATGAAAACTATGCTGACCTCAGGCAGGCTGTCTGGAAATGTGAGGTTCTTGCACCTTGGGAGGGGAAAAAAAGCAAGGAAAACTCCTGTAAATTTTTCAGATCACATTTATGTGTTAAAACTGATCAGTCCACTTCTCCCGTTTCCTCCGGGTGACCTATACAGTCTTCACGTTTTCTCATGGAGTTTGTTCACAGCATGGTGTTTCACAGTCCTCCTGGTGCTAATCCGGAGGCTGGTGCTAATCCACCATTCTGAAAAACTAGGTTCAAGATATATATATATTTTGTTGGGGGCGCTCACCACCAGCTATAGTACCTGTTATAATAAAATGTTTATAAAGTTGATTCACCATGTAAACTACATAATAAGGAAGTGGTGGATTCCTTGACTTAAGCACATACTTCAACATTTATCAAATGGAAAAAAGAAACAATTTACAATGAAAAAAATCAATGATCTTTCATGAACAAGTGAGCAACCCATTTCTGGCCATTTATGATTCCATGAAGGAATTTCCTACAATATTAATTTCACACATTTCTCTCCAGCACAGAACATGAATAACTGCATGCTACACATATTAAGGAACTGATAATTTTAGTGTCATAATTGATCTCATGCTCCAAATATTAATGCTGTGCTTAATAGATATTAAAATTATGTATTAATTATAAACATAAGAATCAGATGAAAGTCTTCATTCAGGAGCATTTGTGGGATAGGAGTTGAAGGTACAGTTGTTTAGTTTCAAAGACAGCTTTAGCTCTGATGAGTTACCCTAACAGGGAATCCAAAGCAATGCCTGTTTCAACATGTAAAGACACAACACATTGCATTTGGAATTGTATGCAAATTAATTTATTGCACCTGGAGCAGGTCTTGGGGGTGCATGAGAGATTGCAAATAGGAAAAGCTGCCCTCCCTCTAGGTTCTCTGACAGAAACAGAGTCATAATTTGTTGTTAATTGGTTGGCACTTTGACTCTGCAACTGAATTACCGTAGTCTCCTTTGTACTTATCTAGGTAGTTTTTATGTATCATAAATCTAGTTCTCTTAAATGGTCTAAGAAATAATAGGCAATGTTCTTAGAATCATAGAATCATAGAGTTGGAAGAGACCTCAGGGGCCATCCAGTCCAAGCCCCTTCCATGCAGGAACGTGCATCAAAGTACTCCCGACAGATGGCTATCCAGCCTCTGAATAGAAACCTCCAAAGAAGAAGACTCCACCCACCACCCTCCGTGGCAGCACATTCCACTGCAGGACAGCTCTTCCTCATATTTGGAAGATATATTATCAAAACATGAGGGATAATATCAAGATATGATTGTAGATCAGATCTTTATGAAAATATACTCTTTTCTTAGTAATCAGAGCTTACTTAGTCAACCTACCTGTGGCACTTTATGTATCAAGAATGTATACCCAGTTGATTTGAAAATGTTTAACATTCAATACTGAAGTCATCTTATTGACCCCTAGTAGAACAGTAGAAGTAGGGGGTACCAAATATTTTATATGGCATATTGTTTTTAAGAAAAGGTATAAGGTGTTTCTAAACTAAGGAACAATTGGCATGAAGGGAGCCTATACAGCATATGCCAAGTCCCTTTGATACAATCCAGCCCTTTATTTAAAATAAAATTCAAAATATTTTTTAAAAACCATGCCTAGTGGTCAAGCTGAAAGAACATTCATACAGAAATTTTCACAGCTAATGAAGCGGTTGTCATGGTCACCAGCAATGTACAGGCAGTACATGCAACGGAACTCGATCAACACTGTATATCAAGCACAGCCAACAGAAAGTGGGAAGGTGCCCTTTTTTTCAGGATCTGAGAAAATGTTCACAGGCACAATCTGCTCTGTCTGGGCTCCAAGGGGAAAGCAACTGCTGCTCTTGTTTTGCCATTCATAAGAGAAAAGAGTTTAGTAAGCAGCACACACCTCATTGAGATAAACAGAAATTATCCTTCCCAATTTGTATTTACAATTCATAATCAAGGATTTTTTCCATCACCAATCCAATTGCACTTTGCACATACTATAGTTAGAAAGATAGTCTTCACAGGAGCTTTAGAACAATTTGCTCTGTGGCTCTGCTTTTGGGTTCTTTGTTGGAACTCGGTGTAACAAAAATCTTGCCTTTAAACTTTAGAGCAAGCCACCACTTCTTCCTCATTATTGGCTTGAGATTCCAGATGTTGGCCTGCCAGTGTGTGTGTGTGTTGCGTCGTTACAGTCGTGACTGACTCTTTGTGAGAGAAAACTCCATGGAGTTTGGTTGGCAGGAATACTGGAGTGGTTTGCCAGTTCCTACTCATGTCAGTACTAGGCAGCAAATTTTCACATCCAAATCCTGAATTGGTCTCTTGGTCAGATGCCTAACCCATTGGTGGTGGAGAAGTGTGATAAGAGAAGCTCAGGCTGAGACAAACTGGCACCTGCACTACTCTGCCCAAAAATGTGTTGCCACCTACACTTGACTGCTGTCATCTCCTGCTCTAGCCCCACTCTGTAATAGCAAGTGCAGGATTAGGAAGGGAAACATTTGAAGATGGCTTAATGAACAAAATGATTCTAGAAGAGAAGCAGGCATCACAATACATGACAGGTGGACTTGTCAGGGAGCCATTCAATGAAGGAACAGCAGCATCAACAAAAGGGTAACTTCTCACTTGACAGGATTTGTCAAGAGTGGAAGCAGGTTCCACAGCTTCAGGTTTGGGACATGAATATCTAGGTATGCAATTGTGAAGCCAAGATTTTGTGTGGGGTTCTCTCATCCTTTCCAACTTGAAAAACAGTGTTTGGGATCAATATGTTTTAAAAGAAGGAATAAAAGCACCAAGACTGCCTAATAGAGATGGGCACGAATTGGAAAAAATGACGTTTCAATTTTTCATTTTTCGTTGCGGGTCCTGTTTTGGTTCGTTTTCATTTTTCATGATTTTTTTGAAAAAAATTTGTTTCGTTGGTTCATTTTTGTTTTTCGTTTTTACCTGCTTTTTGCGCGATTTAAAGCATTTCCGCGCACGGGCGTCCCCCAACACCCCAGACCAGAGGGAAAACACTAAAAAAATGATGCTGGCAGAGACACAGTATAGACTAGGTACGCAGGAAGGCTGCAAAGGCAGCAGCGGGCGTTGCCCAAGGCGCAAGGCAACTGCAGAGTGACTGCACTGCAGGGCAGGGGAGGGTACTCACGGAGAGGTATGTACGCACACACAGAGGGAGGCTGCAAGACTGAAGCTAGAGAGAAATCTCTTCATTCTCTCCCCTAAGAGCCAGGCTGCAGCCTGCAGGAACACAGAGACACACACCTGCCTGGCTGGCCTAAAGTGAAAATAACGAGTTGCAGAGACAGCAATCCCACCCTAACTCTCACTGCAGACTGCAAGGAGGACGGGGGCTGCCAGAGCTTTCTATGCCCTCTGCTGCCAGACGTCCCCACCCAGTCTGCAACCCGGGCATGCTATTGGTTGAAGTTTTCCAAGAATTTACATGATCCCATCACATGGCTTGCATCCATTTTGTGGCTGGCATCCATTTTGTGTCATCCTTAAAGGAAAAAGAAAAATACATCGCGATGGGAGAAAGACAAAAACAAACATTTTAAGGACCCCACCCCCGTAGGTATTATCAGGCAGAATAAATAATTATCGCTGCGGTTTTATGGCTGTCCAGGGTGTTTTATACCCAATGAGTCAATATTAGGCATCTGGCAGCCCTTTTGGTTTGATGTCCCCTAATTCCCATTAAAGGAAAAAATACAGGGATCTGAGAAAAGACATAAAGGGACATTTTAAGGACCCCAAATCCCCGTGGTAGGTATTATCAGGCAGAATAAATAATTATTGCTGGGTTTTTACGGATATTCAGGACGGTTTTTAACATTTAAAACAGCTCTTTTCATCGTGCATCGCCATTAATGAAAACGAAATGTAACAAACCTAATTTTTGTGAGTTTTTTCAGTTCATTCCAATTTCATTGCCAGGTTTGTTATTCGTTTTGTTACGTAATGAAACGAATAACGAAACAAAAAAAATCATTTTGTGCCCATCTCTACTGCCTAAATGGTCCTCAACCTAAGGCCCGGGGCCGGAAAACCTGAATGCCCCTGCAACCCCCCACCTACCCCGTTTTGTGAGCAAGCCAGCCTCCGCAGCTCTTTTCTGGGATCCGGCCCCCAGTGGTGTCTGGGTGAATATTTAGGGGCTGGTTGAAAACTTTGAGGACCCCTGGCCTAAATGATCACTGTATAAAAACCATGCTGGTCCTGTAGAAGCATCTTTTCTAGTGGGAATATTTAGGGGCTTTAACTATGTACCCCTGCCATCTCCTGAAATCTCTCTCTCTCTCTCCCTCCCTCTCTCTCCCTCCCTTCCCCCCCCTCTCTCTCTCTCTCACACACACACACACACACACACACACACACACACACACAGAGAGAGAGAGAGAGAGAGAGAGAGAGAGAGAGAGAGAGAGAGAGATTTTCATTAGAAAAACAGCCCTTATTCAAGTAAAAAGTTAAAGCTTTGTTCCCAATACAGAATTAGGCCTCCTGCACCAAAGCTTCAGTTTTTCCTCAGCCACTTTTACTATGGCTTAGGACAATTGCATAAGAGCCCCGAGGGCATCTCTTACAGTTCAAGGCTTGGTTATACAATACATGCGTAAGAACTGAAGTCTGTAGGATTGCACCATTATGTGTATCTATTCAAGGAATACGTCTGCAGACAGGAGCCAGGAAGACTGCCTAGATGCATGTTAAGGGAAAGATCATGCAATGTCCTGTTCAAAGGGCAAAAGAGATTTAGACAGAGAGAGAGAAAGTGCGAGAGAGGAAAGAAAAGAGGAACAAAAGCACCCAAGGAGGCTTTGTCATTACAGCAGAAGAATACAGAAAGTTGGATTTGAAGGCCAGGGCCAAGTCAAAAGGGGAGATATAATGGAAATGGAAAACAAGGTAGAATGGATGAAAATAGTCACCTTGAATGCCTTCACTGGGAGAATAGAGGATTATAATTAAAAATGAATGTAAGAAATAGAAAGCAAAGTGTGTTCTGCTTATATACCACCCCATAGTGCTTCAAGCACTCTCTTGGGTGGTTTACAATTTAATTGTGCAGGCTACACATTGCCCCATCCCCAGCAAGCTGGGTACTCATTTTGCCAACCTCAGAAGGATGGAAGGCTGAGTCAACCATGAGCCAGCTACCTGGGATTGAACCCCAGGTTGTGAGCACAGTTTTAGCTGCAGTACAGGCATTTAACCACTGCACCATGAAGCTCTTAAGAACTGAGAAGGAAAGGGGGATCCATGTTATGATTTGTGGTACTGTATCACTGAAGGGTCTACAATTCCTATGCTAGCCTGGAGAGTCCCGAGTCAGCATGCATTCCCCATTCCAGCCTTTGAGGAATGTTTCAGCTGAGATAAGAAACCATGATACGAATGCAGCATCTTCTCAAAGATCAAATCTCCTTGTGACAGAGGCTATTAGGTAGCCACTACAGAAATGTCTGCCTTGCATGCACCTACTTCGATCCTGCTAGGGTCTTCTAAAACTGCATTGGTTTGAATTAGAAGATACTAATTAATTTGGTTAAAGACAATTCTGAATAAAACCTTCAAAGATGAGGATTCTTTGTTTTCTTGTTTCATAGGACAGCTCACAGAATATCAATGTCCACGTAGGAGTGGCCATGTTGGATGTGTTACTCCAAGAGTTGTAGTCCATAAAATAACGAGTATTTCTCAACTCTGTTTTGGAGAACTGTAGAGCATTACTGTGCTGAAAAAATATATAATTCAACAGCATAGAACTATTCCTGGCCAGTGGCACTAATTCCCACTGAAATCATGGAGGTGACTGATCCATCAGAAATTAAGTACCTACTGCAATCGAAATAGTGCAGGTACCAACAGTCCAGAAGAAAAGAGTGCTGAGGGAACAAAGATAGCACTTATATCTCTATGTTTGTAAGCTTTAAGATAACCATTGTATTAGTTTAAAAAAAAAAACCCAAACCCAGCAACAAATGATTTTGGCAATTTCAGAAGCTCTTCTGTAAAGGTTCAGCCTGCTGCTGCAGAAAAAAAGAATCAATGCTATACAAAAAGATTAACTACAGCTGCATAAATATTATTTTGATTAATGTTTAACACAGTGCAAAGAACTTAATGTTGCATGCATATTACATTACTGCTTTGTTTACTGTTTATATACGTATGAAGAATGTTCCATGTATCAGATAAAACAACCAGACTACCATAATCTCTGCAGCTCAGTAACCAAGGGGCTAGGCCTTGAATTTGATCTGTATGTCAAAATGAATAAACAAACAGAAGCTTTAACCAGAAGCTTTAGAATTTAAAATAGTGTGACTGTTTTTTAAAACTAGGAGAGAAGAAAGCATCTAACAGGCAAAAGCTGCTGCCTATGATTTTTTTAAAAGCACTGAACAATAATACCATTGTACTGTAATGAGTTGCAGATTATTTAATATTTTTATCACAGACAGTTATTTATAACATGCTGATTTTTTTCTTTAAAAAATTGATCTTAGACAAAACACGAAACCATAAAAAAACTTGTCACTTGAATGTTAACATTCTTCCTTAAAGTTTGAAAAGAGTCATTTTCTATTAGTGTATTGATAAAAAGGTAAAGGTTCCCTCCGCCCATATGTGCTAGCTGTGTCCAACTCTAGGGGTGGTGCTCATCTCTGTATTAAAGCCGAAGAGCCAGTGTTGTGCAAGACCTTAGCCATGTGGCCAGCATGGCAGCTAGGAAACACTGTTTTACCTTCCCACTTTTTGCAGCAGTACCTATTTATCTACTTGCATTTACACGCTGTCGAACTGCTAGGTTGGCAGGAGCTGGGGTTAACAGTGGGAGCTCACTCCACTGCGTGGCACCCAGGATTCTAACCGCAGAGCTGCCAACTTTGCAGCCAACAGTTTTTGGAGCCTTAGTCCACTGAGCCACCACGCTTCCCACTGTATTGATGGTAAGATTAAAAAATAGAAGTTTACAAAAAATTAATTGATTCTTCTGTCAGAACAGTGAACAAGCAATTGAAGAGAGTGAACATCATCCTCTATATTTCATCTCTGTCAGAGGTGAAAAACAAAACCTGTTAGTGGTAAGTTACCATAATATTGTTGATGTCATCTTGGTTCTCTCTGCATATGTAAAAGAAAAGGATTCATTCATGAGCACGTAAGACTATTGTAATTCGGGGTGGGTGGGTTACACAAATATTAAGAGCTGTGCATGAGGATTTCAGCAAATGTATTGCTACAAAGTTACAGAAAATATGTATTGTGTATTTCAAAGTTGCTTTTAGATGTCATAGGTAACTGTTACAGTTACTTGCAAGAATTAAGAGGACATTTAAAGAAGCACATCAAAAGGAATTATGTTTATGGCTTTATGTCTCAATCATAGGTAGCAAGAAAAGTATTCTTTGGTTTTTGCCTTGTGCGCATTTATAAATGGTTTCCAAAGAGCTATTTTAGCCCCTATAGGCTATTTGCTTCAACCTAAGTAATGGGAAAATCTTAGGAAGGGTCTATAATTCTCGTCCATGTGTCCCCTTCCAGAGCTGCAGTTCTACGATAATGATGATTCAGAATGTCAATTCAAGAACAAACAGGACAGTTAGAGAGGCAGGAGCAGTTATTTCCCTGGGGATTGATAACTACCTGAGCTTAGATAGTAGAATTTCAATAATGCTTACGAAGGAGGGGCACTGAAAGGGTGAATCCATGCAGTGATCTTGCATATTTGCATTTGCATTTCTTTTTGAATTTAGGGTGGGTATTAGAGACTGTATATTTGGGGTCGATTTCTTTATGTTGTGGATGTCCTACCTCGGATGATTAATAGGGACTTTGTTTTCTTTGGCTTCAGAGGAAACATATGAATTCTTCTTTATATCTATAAACAAATCCCACTCTAGTCCTGGTGAAAAGAACTTGGCATGCTTAAATTATAACATCCAGTTTTGTTTCATTCTGGTTGTTTTACTACTTAAGTACCTGTATATGAATATAATTTGGGGGAACGGGACTGGAAGTCCTGTTTGTGTTTGCAAACCTGTGTGGCTTGACCTAGAAAACCTCACAGGGTTACACTAGATCGGATCTGGCACTGAAAAGAACCAAAAAGTATTTCCGTGTATTTTTCTAGAAGGTTTTTAATTGCACAGCAACATTGTAACATGCAAAGCAAGCAGTTACTTACATAATACATGACAATGTCAGCCTGGTTACTGAAAAATAAAGTAATTAGTAAAAGTAAGTTTCTTTTAATAAACTACATTACTGTAAAATAGTGTTTGGCCAGCACAGACTAATAAGTAGTTAAATATCCACAGTTTTCTGTTTCACATGTTTTAGAAAGTTAGGATTACCCGTAACAGAAACAGTAAGTTTGCAGCAAAATGAGTTTAGGTAGAAGACACTGAACAAAGCCTTTCTACCTATAAAATGGTTGGCAATAAAATGTGATGGCATGGGGAGTTGTACAATTTCCTTCCCTTGAGTTTTTAAAGCAGAAATTGCACAGGTATCAATTGGGAATGACTGAAGTGTAATAGCACCTGTCCATAGATAAAGGCTCAAGTAGACAGTTTCCGATGCTTTCGCCCTCCAGTTTTACAGTTCCAACTTTGTTATTGGAAAGAGTTTGGGATAGCTCAAGGAATGTATTTACTCATGCTCACAGACCCATCCTCTCCCAAGAGGATGCCCCCCAGATATTGATGTAATGCTCAAATTCTGCAACCACTTAGACAGAAAGCAGTGATTCCTATACATGTAGTGGCAAAAAAGTTGCTAGTGCATTTATATCCCACATCTACAACCACAGGCTTTCAACTTTGCCAAGATAACTAATGTTATTAAAAACTTAGTGAAACAAGTTGTCCCTCTTTCTGTCTTCAAAGTGATACTCAAGACACAGGATCCCTTCCTCTTTGGCTTAAAGGCCTTGAGAGAGAGAGAAAAAACCTGAATGCAAAGATACTTCACCAAAAGGCATTCAGAAAGTAACAGCACAAGTATATATGGTAGATTATAGTTTCATAGGCAAAGCACAAGCAAAGCAAAGTGTGCTGCTTAGAGATGGGCATTCAAGACGTTGTCGTTGTGTCGGAGGCAGCGTTTTTTCGTGAAATTTCGCAAAAATTAGTCAGTTCGTTTTTTCGTTTTTTTGTTGTCGTTAGTACTGGTTTGGGGGGGTTAGCGGGCTCCTGGAGGGAGCTGCAGGAGTCAGCCAGAGCCACAAGTGACGGACTGGCAGACTCTTTGCACCCGCTGTGTCTCACGTACTTGTAGTGCAATGCAAGTAGATCTGGCTTAGGGTTAAGACGGGTTAGCGGAAGGGCTAGGGTTAGGCTAGTTACGGGTGAGGTTAGGGTGAGTATTGGGGTGCACCTCTGGGTGCCTCTCTGACCCACTTAGAAGGACAGTGTACTGGCGTATGGTTTAGGGTTCGGGTTAGGGTTCGGGTTCGGGCTACGGTTAGTGGGCTTTTTATGCCCGACAGGCACATCCCAGAAGTCTCTGTGGTCAACCTGGCCAAGTGGCCATGTGATTGGTGGAAAATTTGCATGGTCCACTCCCATGGGCGAGCCCATCATTGCAAATGTGCAGGTGTAAAAAAATAAAATAAAATAAAATAAAATAAAATCAACAGAGACTTTTTTTTTTGCAAGAAAAACCCACTGCTGCTACTGTAAAAATTCAAGCATTTAAAATAGCTAATTTTCGCATGTTTCTGTGGTGCTTTGGTGGGGTTTTGGGCAACGATTTCAAAAAAAATATTGCGGTCGCCATTTTGGATTCCCCGCACTGCATGGCAAATGGATGCGCCCTCCCAGCCTGGTACCAGCAGCGCAGCAGTAGCAATAGCCAAGGAGAGGGGGGTGGAGAACCCCCCCCAAATAAAACACCCTTCTGGCCTGGTAGGTGCCCTCAGACAGTTTTCGCCTACTTTTAGGGCCGGGAATCGGATTTTTTTTAACTTTTAAAAACTTTTTTTCTGTGCCCCTTGGCATTGCGCGATCGCCGCGATGCAAGTAACGAGCACGACAAATCAGACCAAATTGTTCGTTCGTCGGTTCGAGCTCGAATTCTGGCGGAGTAATTCCCGTTACCGTTTCCATAGAGTAATGGATACGAGTAACGGAAACGGAAACGGGAATACCGCTAAGTCGTGCCCATCTCTAGTGCTGCTTATATACCGCCCCCTAGTGCATAAGGCTCTCTCTTAACAGTTTAATTATGCAGGCTACACACTGCCCCCCCTCCAATTAGCTGGGTACTAATTTACCATCCTTGGAAGGATGGAAGGCTGAGTGAACCTACAGCCTGCTACTTGGGATTGAACCTCAGGTTGTGAGCACAGGTATAGGTGCAGTACAGCAGTTTAACCATTATAGCAGTTTAAGGTTAGGGTAAGGTTAAGAGGGCACCTTTTTGTGCTTTGTTGTTAGGAAAAAGATAAAGTTAATGGCAACAAGGGTATTTCAAGGGTTTGTTTTAAAGAATCTCAGAATCATTGAATTAAAAAGGAGCTATCAGGCCATCAAGTCCAACCCTCTCCTCAGAGCAGGAAACCAAATGCATTCTGGGATGACTGACTACAGATCCTGCCCCTCCTTCAGCATGACTACTTTTCTAGTATCTGAAAAGCACTACCCTGAAAAAAAGATGAAGACTTTATATATAATAACTCCAGGGAGTGTTCAGAAATTAAGGCAGGGCCATTCATATGAAGGAAACTGCAAAAGTAGTGGGAAAACCACATCAAAAAAGTTCTGCCATCACATCCCCAAGTCTAAAAAATTGTGATGTGATATGTTACCTTCAGGATATGAAGATTACATTTTTGTGTTCATATATCACGCACAGAGCGAACCTAGGTGACATCAACAGGATTGCCTTTCTCATTCCCTAAATAATAGTCGAGGGTAGGCCTTCAGCTCCAAATTCCCCCACCATAGTTAGAAGGAAAATATATCTTGCAGAATAAACAATACCCAGGACCATTTCAGTCTTGCTCTGGGGGTAGCAGATTGAGATGTGTTAGTCATTTGTTGGCAGAATTGCAGAAGACTCTCCTCAAGGCAATTCTTCAATAGCTGAGGAATCGTGTTTTTTTTTTTTTTTTTCAATATTCAACCTGCCACTGTATTTTGCCCATCGGAAAACTTATCTCTCTCCTGCTTTGCCTCCCAGATGTCAGACACACTGCAACTGAATGCAACTGTGAAGTTTCCCAACGTATAAGATAATGCCCAGAACATAACCATTAACTGGTTCTGTTCTTCCTCAGTGACAGATGATATACAGAAACAGGTATAGGTATAGGCATAAAACACAGACAGACAGAGATATATTTTTATTGCAATTACAGTACAGTAATTTCTTATGTCAAGAAAAACAGGCAACCGCACTAAGCCAATCCTTCTCTTGCTGCAAAAGCCACCTCTCTTTTGGCTTAAGAGGCAGCATGAAACGTTTATGGGGAAATGTTGGCTCAAATCCCTATGTGACTACAAAGATCATTGGGCAAACTGGTCTCAGGAGCCTTGTGGCGAGTGGTTAAATGCCTGTACTGCAGGTAAAACTGTGCTCAGGACCTGGGGTTCAATACCAGGTAGCCGGCTCATGGCTGACTCAGCCTTCCGTCCTTCCAAGGTTGGTAAAATGAGTACCCAGCCTGCTGGGGGGGCGGACGGGCAATGTGTAGCCTGCATAATTAAACTGTAAACCACCCAGAGACTACTGGAAGTGGTATGGGTCGGTATATAAGCAGAACACTTTGCTTTTTGCTTTCAATCCCACTTGGCCTAAAGTCATTGGCTTAATGGTAGAAATAAAGAGGAAGGCCACATAGAGCTTCCACGAGCTCTTTGCAAGAAATGTAAGGTAGGAATGTAACAAGCAAACAGATTGATATGGAAGGTATATGTCAGAAAATTTCAGTGAAAGGCCACGGATCCCCTTCTTTCTATGGCAATGGTCAGAGACTCATTCTGTAGCCGTGACACTCTTGCTTGCTTATGTGGTGCTTGCTGAATATGCTTCATTACATAGGGGACTTTCAGCAACAGGAAGGCCCCAAAGCAAATTTTGCTTCATTTGCAATTTTCATTTAGACAAATATAGATCACAGATGTGGGCTTTTAAAATGCCTATTATGGCTTCTCTGTTCACAGAGGAAAGCTTCAGCCTCTTCAGGGCTATTCTAGTGAAAAAAGGGGGTGGAGTAAAACCTAAATATAACCAGTCTTAGAGGTCTATTTTGTGTTTTCCTTGTCTTAGCTTTTACAGTACAGGGAAATGCTGCATTTTGTTTCCCAGGCAAAGGTAAACATCAGGGGCAGCCAAGTTTCAGCAGCTGAAAAAGTGCTGTTTACAGGTCACTTTATTCCACACATTCTCTTCGGGATTCCACCCTATACGTCTTCCTCTCTTCTCCATTCCCCTTGCCCGTCTCCCTCAAATTTCCATTACTTGAGAATGTTATCTCTGCCTCACAGACATACTGACGGGAACAGGAACAGGCAACAGGAAGTTGGAATCCATCTGAAGTATGAGAACAATTGGGCATCTAGTCCAATGTAGGGGTCCCAGTTTCCCTTACGACTACTGCTTAGCAACCACGTCTTCAGCATGGAGACTAAATGGCCTGCAATCTCTACACAACTGTGCTTCCCATGTGGAGGCATAGTGAAAATAGTACACGTAGCCAAGCTGACTTCCCATTTTATAAACACTAACAGGCTAGTCTAGTGATGATGAACCTTTTCGAGACCGAGTGCCCAAACTGCAATTCAAACCCACTAATTTTTTTGCAAAGTGCCAATACAGTCATTTAACCTGTATACAGGTGGCTATGAAGGGGCGATGTTGGGTGCCCACAGAAAGGGCTTCGAGTGTCACCTTTGGCACCTGTGCCATAGGTTCGCCAACACTGGGCTAGTCCTTTCAGCCCAGGTACAGTCAGCACCATCAAACCTAGTGCTTCGTCAATGGAATTTCCTTAATACAGAACTGTGCCAGGAAACATGTGTGAATGGTAGGACAGTATATATGGCATTCTGACACCATAAAATAAACCTAGGATAAAAGGGGAAAGGAAAATGATCATCCATTCTTTCCTGATCTGTCAAAGTTTGATACAGTATTTTGAATAAAAAGTTGACATAAGCAAGGGGAGTTATAAGAACTGTAACCTTTAAAATGAGAGACGCTACCATGAAATGCAGCTTTACACAGCAGTGTACTGAATGTCAGCTAGAGGTTACTTCAGAGCCAAAAGCTAATTTCATCAGACTGACTAAAGCCATGTAAAAAGCTACTGGCTCCTCCACAGGACGAGCAAACCACATTGCAATCTAAGAGGGTTTACAAACCTGGTGGAGCCCCAAGGAAAAAGCATACATTTCTCTACTAAAGCAAAGTCTATTGAAAAATACTGCATCCTCGCTTCAATAGTTAAACAAGTCTCCTTGTTTTTCGAGGCAAACATTCTCTGAACACAAGGAGAGTCCCATTGTAATTTCTATTTTATCTTCCACAGTGCTTGCCAGTCAAGTATGTGAAGTTTTCGAGATTTGAATTCAAACATTCTCTGTTTCTCAGTACACAAGGAGAGTCCCATTGCCACTTTTCAACGTTCGTTATTTCCCTATTTTGATGCTGGACTGTCAGTTGCAATGTCTCTACTGATTTCAACTGTTTCCTGGCATCATTGGCAGCCGCCCCCGCCGCCGCCGCCGCTACTCGGGGGGAGCCCCGCATGGCACAGCCGCCCGCCCTCCGCCTCTTGCACGCTGCCTGCCCTGGGTGCCCTGCTCTGGCTGGGTGAGGCGGCAGCGGCTCCTCCTGCTCCTGCCGCCGCCGCCGCTGCCGCTACTCGAGCGAGGAAGTAACAGCGCAAAGCGATGAAACGATATAGTGATGCATCGATTTCCCTGTTTGAATATTTTTAAAAAAAACTTGAAATAAAAGCCCACACGTCACGTTGGGAGCGAAGCAAGATGCGAAGCGAAAAGATTCCCGGCAGCAGCCAGGGGCACCATTCACCCCGGTTGGAGCACGGTTAAGGGGGAGTGGTCGGGGCGGCACCGAAGCTAAAATTATGGACTAAAACGATCGATTCGGACAGAAAAGAAGGCTAGCCGCGAAGCGAGCGGCTCGTGAAGTAACGGCCTAAGTAAATCAAAGCAATTAATAAAATATAAATGCAGCAAAGTAATCAGGAGGAAATGCAGCAGTAGAGGATTTCATTACTAGAAGCAGGCACATGGGCAAGATGGAGAGACATCTAACTTGGATTCCCCTCCATAACTGTAAACTGGTAAATGGCAGTACAGTACTTAATGGAATATTTAAGATGGAATACTTAAACAACGAGACAATGTATATCTTAACACCCAAATGAAATTTAACATGACTGACCAGGTGATCTGATCTCATGTTGAAATTAAGCCTATTAAATTTCCTATTACGCCTGTGCTGAGCTCAGAACCCGCTCTACGCGGCGCAACTCGGATGAAACGAGCGCGGGTGGTTTCAGCACCGCCACCGTTATTCGCACATCGGACGCCAAGTCCTTTAATCTTTTCTCCAGAATCGGAGCTTGCTGGAGGTGTTTTTTTCCCCTTTTTTCCTTTGTCTTGTCTTTATTGGAAGACTTTGATTTTGAGGAAGTGGAGGGCATTGATGCTTCCGAATGGGTTTCCATCGGCTTGAGGGATTTTCCCCAGAGATATGCCCTTAATCGTTCCAGGCGATGTTTAAGGGCCGGCTTGGTGAGCTTTTTGCAATGTGGGCAAATGGCCGTTTGGTGAGCCTCATCAAGGCAATATAGGCACAAACTGTGACCGTCGGCCAAAGGAATTCTCTTGGAACAGGCCTCGCACTGTTTAAAAAGTGCTGCCGTGGCCATAAAACGCTGGCGCGCCTGCAACTACAGGGGGGGTATCCACCCCTCCGCCCTAGGGGCGGGCGCCCGGAGAGAAAAAATTTAACTAAGAACTTTGGAGGAGGGGGAAACTTGGGAGGAAAATTAACAAAATAATAAAAAATTCAAATTGAATTAAACGGTTTCACTTTCCTTATTTTTGCAGGAGCTCGGAGATATGCGACCTCGCTCAGCGGCGGCAAAAAGGAACTGAGTCAGCAAGGCGGGAGAAGGGTGAGCATGCGCATGGAGGGGAGGGGCTTATACGCCTTGAGCTTTGGAAAGACCGGTAACTCAGGCGCGCAGGCGCGAAGACCCATTGTGTGGATTCACAGAGTCCATGAAGAAGAAAGAAAAGTGTTAGGATTAACTGTATTTTACGGCTCTGACACCATGCTAAACTGTTGGTTAGTGAAAACAAACATGAAAGCTCCTGATTAGAGATGGGGATGATTTTTTTTAAAAAATGGTGATTTGTCATCATATGTGATTCATTGTGGCTGACTAATCGATTCATCCCCAATTTAAAATGCTATAAAATGCTCCTCAAGGCACCTAGAGACACCAAGTTTGTAGGGAAGAATCCCCTGACTCCCCCTACAAGCCCTGAAATGGTGGTAAGAATTGGAGTTCATACTTTTGAGCTATATATTCTCAGAGGCCCCCAAGAAAGTTTTCCCCAGGCACCTAGAGAAACCAAACCTACAGGAGCAACAATAAGAAAAAGCTTTATATATACTGGACACAGAAACTGGTGTAAACAGAGGTGAACACAAAACTAAACTTTGCATATGTAGAGAGAATATGTGGTTTTCTCCAAAACAGTAATTGTTAGTTGCAAAACTCCTAGTGCAAACAAATCTCTAAGTACCACATTAAAGCAGACTTTATTAAGAAGCACTGAAGACTGGCCAGAAATTTTGTTGCAGAATTACTTTAGGAGATTAACAAAAGGAACATAAGTGTGGAGAAGTTTAGATGGAGAATCATGTGGAGCTCCATTGTGCTCATCAAAATTTCTAATCCAGTCCCTTGAAGAATCTTCTACTCATCCATACTGTTTGCAAATCAGTCAGAAATAACTGCATTACTCTCCCTATCAAAACTGGCTTCACCTTATTATCATATCTCTCTTGCCAGGAAAGTGAAATGGCTAGAATTTGGAAAAATGCTCAAGGATCTTCCTTTCAGATGAAGTTTGATAGGGTATGGGTAAGTAGCACATGGAAATTTTGACTGCTCAGTTTAGACTGCTTAGAGGAGAAATAAAGGAACATAATTTCATTAAGATTTAGTACCTTTCTTGGTTTCTGGTCTGGATTTAAATGGAGAAGAGGATATTCTGAAAAGTTAGTTGGAATACTGGTGTGCTACCATTAAAGCTTAATAGAATGCAGGCATCAATGGACTTTAGGAGTGCATTGTATTATTCATAAAGATAAATGTATTGTTCTGTGTGTGACTGTATGGTTAATTGGGTCATAGATCTTGAATTATAATCCCTTTTATCATTTTTCTTTTTTCTAAAGATTGTCCATAACACTTAAAAATACATACATCAAAATTAATTCCAATGAGCTGGAAATAATCAAGATCAAGCATTTGAGTTAATGTAATGCATCACTGAATGAGATATATCACAATTGCCTAGATACACTTGTCCTTTCACTGCCTCGGGCAGCTTGAGACAGTATTTAGCAGTGATTTATGAAAACATTGGCTACTTAAGAACATAAGAACATAAGAAGAGCCATGCTGGATCAGGCCAAAGGCCCATCTAGTCCAGCTTCCTGTATCTCACAGCGGCCCCACCAGATGCGTTTGGGAGTGCATGAGACTAGATATCTGTCTCCTGATACCACTCCCCTGCATCTGGCCCTTGAAGTACCCTGGTTTAAAGCCTAGAGATTACACATCTCCATCATGATTTGTAACCCGAGATGGACTTTTCCTCTAGGAATCTGTCCAGTCCCCTTTTGAAGGCATCCAGGCCAGATGCCACCACCACATCCTGTGGCAGGGAGTTCCATAGACTTACAACGGCGCTGGGTGAAAAAATATTTTCTTTTGTCAGTTCTTACTCTCCCAGCACTCAATTTGAGTGTATGTCCCCTAGTTCTGGTATTTTGAGAGAGGGAGAAGAGCTTCCCTCTATCCACTTTACTCATACCCTGCATTATTTTGTATGTCTCAATCATATCCCCCCTCAAGCGCCTTTTTTCCAGACTAAAGAGGCCCAATTGTTTTAGCCTTTCTTCATAAGGGAGGTGCCCCAGCCCAGTAATCATTTTAGTCGCTCTCTTCTGCACCTTTTCCAGTTCCACTATGTCTTTCTTGAGATGCGGTGACCAGAATTGTACACAATACTCCAGGTGCGGCCTTACTATTGTTTTGTATAATGGCATTATAATGTTGGCTGTTTTATTTTCAGTCCCCTTTTTGATAATCCCTAGCATGGAATTGGCCTTCTGCACCGCTGCCACACATTGGGGAGACGCCTTCATGGAGCTGTCCACCAACACACCAAGATCTCTTTCCTGATCTGTCACGGATAACTCCGAGCCCATGAGTTGATAGATATAGTTTTGATTTTTTGCCCCAATATGCATTACTTTACATTTGGCTACATTAAAACCCATTTGCCATTTCGTAGCCCATTTCCCCAGTTTGGAGAGATCCTTCTGGAGCTCTTCACAATCTTTTCTGGTTTTTACCACACGGAAAAGTTTTGTGTCATCTGCAAACTTGGCCACCTCACTGCTTATCCCTGTCTCCAGGTCATTTATGAACAGATTGAAAAGCACCGGTCCCAGGACCGAGCCCTGGGGCACACCGCTTTTAACTTCTCTCCATTGTGAAAATTTCCCATTGACACCTACTCTTTGTTTCCGGGATCTCAACCAGTTCTCAATCCATAAGAGGACCTGCCCTCTTATCCCCTGACTATGCAATTTTCTCAGCAGCCTTTGGTGAGGGACTGTGTCAAAAGCCTTTTGAAAATCCAGATCGACTATATCCACCGGTTCACCCAAATCCACGTGCCTGTTGACCTTTTCAAAAAATTCTAAAAGGTTTGTAAAACAAGATTTACCCTCACAGAAGCCATGCTGATTTTCTCTCAGCAAGGTTTGTTCTTTTATGTGTTTAAAGATTTTCTCTTGGATGAGGCCTTCCACCATCTTCCCTGGGACAGATGTAAGGCTAACCGGCCTGTAGTTTCCTGGGTCCCCCCTCCTTCCATTTTTAAAAATTGGTGTGATATCTGCTATCCTCCAGTCCTCCGGCACTGTGGCTGTTTTAAGAGACAAGTTGCATATAACCGTTAAGAGATCTGCAATTTCATTTCTCAGTTCCCTAATAACCCTTGGGTGGATGCCATCTGGGCCCGGTGACTTGTTAATCCTCAATTTATCAATTAGTCCTAAAACCTCCTCTCTTTTAACCTGTATTTGATTTAATTCTTTAGTCAAGAGGGGCGGCTCAGGCAGCGGAATCCGCTCAAGGTCCTCTGTCGTGAAGACAGACGCAAAGAACTCATTCAATTTCTCTGCAATGTCCAAGTCCTCCTTAACCTCCCCTTTCCCTCCCTCACCATCCAGAGGCCCAATTGGTTCTCTGGCAGGTTTTCTACTTCATACAGCAAAGATGGTAGTGGCAGATTTTCTACTTCATACAGCAAAGATGGTTGTGACATATTCTGGATAAGTCATACAGTAACCCCCCGCCTATCGTGGGGGTTAGGGACCCACCCGACCCGTGATGCTTGAAAATCCGCGATATGCGGAAGCGGGTCAGGTGGGGCCTGGGGGGGCGGCGCGGGGTGATGCGATCGCCCCTGCCACCCCCGCACAACTCCGAGGCTTCTCGGAGGGGCCCGGGGTCAGCACGGGGCAATGTGATCGCTCCCCACCGCCCCCCACGTGGCTCCGAGGCGCAGGTACTGCGATCCCATGATATAGTGGGACTGCAGTACCTGAACTGTGAAATGGCGGGGGGTGACTGTATCACATGGCCTTTCCACCGCAATGGTGTGTTCTTTGAGCTCTGGACAACCCATAATATTAAACAGGGTTTGCACTGCTTTTGCACCCCTTGAAGTAGCAAGTAAAACGGAAAGTTGTTGCTTTTAAAAATCTTCAGTGTAAATAAAGGAGTCCATGCTGAAGTTTACATCTAGAGTTATTTTCCTCCTGCAGTGTCCTTAAAACAAAACTGTGCCCATCACTGGTTTCATTATGTGAAGTTTATCCATTTCACTAAAGAGAATTGTTGGAAGTGGAGCTATGGAAACCATGGGCGCAACAGACCCAAAATTAAGTGCTTGTCATGCATTTCGCAGGAAGACAGTTACATGCATGCTTAATTGATCCATTTAAAATAGTACTTGGTAAAAAGATATCTTTTTGGTTCATACCTATTTCATCTGACCTGTTTTAACAAAGAGAGCATCATTTAAAAAACATTCTTAAAGCAACACACATCAGGCCTACAGCCCGGTTACCCTTACCCATTTGGTCGAAAGTCCGGCAAAGGTCTATCCATAGGAAGACGATCACTCAGGTATGCATTGTAGCCATAGTACTGGAACTGTTTGAGGGCAATACGTCTGTTCTCAGGGCTGAGATCCTGGCCCCAGTGAGCAAAGAGGGAGGAATCAGTGAAGGCCTCTGCAGGGTTTTCTTCTGGTTTCAGTGGCGCTTCTATAAAATAAATAAATAAGAGAGAATTGAACCACAAACTATCTGGAAGGCCAGAAGTTCCCCACTCCGAGCCTAAGCCATATACTCCAGAAATATATATTGCATAGCTTCCCCATGTCAAACTGCAATTTGATTTTTATTCATTGAGAATCGCATTCCATCACACATGTTTGGTGACTTGTTTGGTATGGAAAAGTCCAGGAAAAATCTGAACGGCCACAAATATTCACAAAAACTCCATGACTCTTTCAACGGCTCTGAACTATTTACTGTTAAAAACTTTTACTAGTGTGTTGGGTTTTACTGCTGCTGCTGTGAAATATTATTTGTTTTGTGACATCTTTTAAAATTATTCTTGCAATCTGCCTGGGAAATGTTATACGGGAATGGCAGAGTAAAAGAAAATGGAAATAAATAGAGCAATCTTCACCGTGTATATCAAACACTTATTTTCTGGAACAGTAGGAATGGAAGTGACGCTTTCTCTTCTGTTTTAAATGCAGCAAGAAAGGTACTGCACATCTCTGCACTACATTAGAAGCAGGGGACTGCAGGAAAATCAAAAGGCCCAGACCCATGCCACTACCTCTAGCCCTGTTGACCTTCAGTCCTGGAAGAAAATCTGTCATCTCAGAGGAGTAGAAGTTGAAAATAGAAAATGTCAGGTATGAGGAACTAAATGCTAGGGAAAGTCAGCAGACCAGCGGTTCCCCATTTCCAAAACATAACATGAAATTTTTGTTTTCAAATAATCAGCTCTGATTTCTTGAGATTTAATCAAAATAGATAAATGGGGCAAATTTTTGTTGTTGCTCTAAAAAGAAATGGGAGTTTGCAGCCCACTAAGGATGTTTTTAGGGCAAAATACTACTCATGTTCTAGGTAAATAATTGGTTCCCATTAAGGCATTTTGAAGACAGAAGTACAGTATATGTAATCTTTCTTGAGCTAACAGGCAAAAAAGCATAATTAAGTCTCATCACTGAGATGCATGGCCTTCCTACCACCTTACATTGAAGAACAGAAAAGAAGTTTGCATATCACCAAGCTTAATTAGGAACAAGTCATCCAAATGAATGGTAGTGTTTGACCAGTGCAATGTCTGTTCCCATCTGAAAACATCTCAAGTAGAGATATAAAATTTCCAGAAATGCTGAAGCCATTGGGGAGAGGGACAATTGGAGAAAAAATAGGGGGATTCCATTCCCCCTCCCAAAATATATTCATTTCTAATCTCAAGTACAAAAAGTACAAAAGTGTTTCCAGTTTCCTAAAGATGGACCCAAGACCCACTATATCTATTACAACTGTATCTTAATAAGAGTCTATAATTCCAGCTCTGGCATAGTTGTAAACAGACAGACGTCTTGCATAGCTTAGAGGTTCTAAACCCAACAAATAGAATAGAGAGTTTTGGCTACAGAAAATAAGAGTAAGGATGTGTGGAAGCTGAGTTATGGCAACTGGACTTCTGTTTCGCTGCTCATCCAAACAGAGGAAAGTTAGTTGCAAGTCCTCCAGTTTATAGTTCACTTTAACCTCATCTCACCCTAGTCTGAAGTGTTTCCGGCCCACTTGGGGCAACGCCAGGCCTAGGGCAAGTGCAGGAGGCCCCAAACAGCCCCCCCGTCACAACCCAACCCAGCATCCATATAATACAGATTTCCCTTTATCATGGTGGGTTGAGTTAGATCCCTAACCCCCGTGAAAATGAATCCTCATTCATTTAACAGGCCCACTCTAGCTGTGACTTACTACACTCAGCAACAAAATTTCAGTCTCCCTCTCAGGTAACCACAAAGGCTGATTTATGGAAGCTGAAAATACAAAGCCAGGAAATATCTAAGTAATATCAACACCTTCTTCACTTCAGAGTCCTTGGTAAACTCGAGTTCTTTATTAATGCAATTTCATACAATGCCCTTCTAAAAGATTTTCTGTAGAATCTTTTGATTATCTCTGCTGATCCCCAGAGACCCACACACAGAGCCACAAGCAACTCCCACACACTCACCCAGAGGCCCAAAAGGCAGCTTCAGATGGTAAGATAAAAATATATATGAGGAAAACAGCTTATGTAACGATACGCTGTACCATACGGGATCATAACTCCTGACTTATGTCAAGAAACTTGTCCTTTTATCTTTATTTTTAACATAAATTGAAAAGATTAAGCTGTTGGCTTCTTCGGCAGTGCCTTTCTTTCCTGTTTCTCACATTCCAAGTTTGGCAAGACTAATGAAAGACTGGTACTTTGTGCAGACTTTCAGTCATCCTAAATATGCACCCTTTTTTAATCTGCAAAAGCTCTGTTCTACTGGGATGATCTCCACCTCACTTTAAGGATGAATGTTAATGCCAAGCTTCATATAAAAACAACAACAACAACAGATAAGCAGCACTAGTTAATGTTTAGAAACAAAATCTGACAAAGGGATCCATACCCAGTGCTTTGACAGTTTAACTCCTAGAGGTCTGGGTTTGAACCCCTTGCACGTGTGAGTGTTGAAACACTGTTCCCACATCTCCCTGGGCCCTCCAACAGGGCTCTCATTAACACTTGGTAAGCAAGTGTTTGCTGGCCAAGTGTTAAACTTTTTAACGCCTGGCAAGTACAGGGTGATCTTCTCTCCACTATAAGAGTCACATACTCCATATGGCGGCAGACCCCATCGAAACGTGCCCTTCCACGCACTTTTACAAGCAACAGCGTGTGCTCTTGACTCTCACAGTACAGCAGGCCACTTCTTCCCACTGGGCAGGGAAGCAGCACCGGAAGAGTAAGGTGGGGAGAGGGACGCTTTGCCACCTGCCAATATGATAACCTGTTGTTGGGTGTTGTTGCTAAATGATGAGAATGGAAATGCTTAAGCTATGAAGGTGCCTTTCCTGCCAAAAAGTTTTTTTCCTAAAAATAAAAAATAGACCTCTCCACCACCTAAAGTACTTTGTTCAGATCTGATAAGATACAAAATACTTCAGAGTTGCCCAGGGCTCCCTGTGCTCTTCACAATATGTTTCAGAGCTCTTCCACAATATTTCACGGAGACCAAGACAACTTGCTTCTTATACACAACAGTGTCAGATATCATGATTTCTTTTCCTCTCTTTCTACCAGAAAATCAGTGCATCCAAGTATTTAAACATGTAGATACCTTAAATTTCTGATTAATCAACATGATTAACCTCCATAACACCTCAAATCAGGCATTTGTTTATGCATCTTACTAAATTATTAACTCCAGGAAATACAAATGCAAGTATTCATGCATACTGATCGCTCCTGCATCTGTCTAGGAAAGGGAGAGGCAAGCAGCTGAGGCTGAGAGGCTTATTGACTGTAATACATAAGGCAGTGAAAGGGCCTCTGACTAACCATGTTTGCTCTGTTCAGCATTTCAAAATGCTAACCATGTTTGCTTCCTTCATCATATCCAGACATTTGTAATGATGACGACTAGAATTCCGGACTACAAACCCTGCCAGCTGGTGCTGAAGAGAGTTATTATAGAAGGCAGAGATAAAAATAAAGCATAAAACAGTTCCAATGTCATTAAAAGGCAGCCCAATTCATCCAATCTTATACTGGGTTAAGGCAGTGGTTCTCAAACTGGGTGCCATGGCACCCTGGGGTGCTGTGAGCATATGCCAAGGATGCCATGGCAATATTTAATTTTCACTACAATTTAGCACTTTAGCAGTAGAATCTGTTTTTATAGCATGGGAGCACCATTAGCTCCTTGTCTATGCTATGTCTGCCACTCATCGGCCATTTTTGTGGTTGTGCATCATTTGTTTTGAGTGGTACCGGGTTTTTGTCATCGCAAAAAACCAAAAAGTTTCCAGTGGAATTGACGATAAATTTATATTATTTTCTTTTAAGAGACTTATTTAGTGAATATAATGTTTACTGTATGGCTAGACACTACGTACGTGCGTATATTTTCATCATAGTTCTATAAAATTAAAAATGTTTTGATGAGAGGTTAGTTTTTAAGTTACAAGGTAGACAAATTTGCAATGCATCACACATACTAACAGCAGATGCAATCAAAATCAGCCACATAACCATGATACTGTTTCAGGAGGGACCTGCAATGGGATGATTTTTTTTTATGTATGAGTCCCTACTTTTATTGCAGATTTATGGACAATTGGCTAAAAACTGGGTCTTTAAAACAGAAAGGTGGTGAACTCACTGAAGCTTCTGAAGCAACTGATTCAATGACAATCAGCATCGTTGGAGGAGACGAAATATCCCAGCAGACAGCTGTATGCCTAAGCCATCCAAGTACGTCTGCCTCAGTTTGCGGAAAGGCAACTCATGACCAAAAGGAAATCCGAGGAAAAATAAGAAAATATGATCATAGCTACCTCACATTGTTTGGCTTTGTTCCAGTTGGGAATGAACAGGCACTGGAAGGGCAATGCGTTAACTGTCATTAAATTGTTGCTAATGGCTGTTTGGTTCCATCCAAATTAAAAAGAAATCTGGAATGCAATCATTCTGATTTAGTACATAAAGATAAAGAAATCTTCAAAGGCCACACTTTATCTCTTCAGGCAGGGTCATCCATGATGGAGAGAATTTCTAAAAATAAAATGAAAACACAACTGAAGCTTCATTTATTGTCAGTTTACACATTGCAAAAGCTGGAGAGCCCCATACTACAGCCGAGACACTGATTAAACCTTGCATGAAGGATGTTGGAAGTTGCATATTAGGTCCAGACATGGCCAAGAAGATTGATACGCTGCACACTGTCAAACAGCACTATAAGCAAGCGAATTTACACAATTTCAGAGTCTGTGGAGAACGAGCTTATAAGAAGATTAAAAACTGGTGAATGTTTTAGTTTACAGATTGATGAAAGTACTGATGTTGCGGAACTTGCTGTTCTCCTTGTGTTTGTGAGGTATCCATCCGAAATGCAAATAGAAATTGCAATCGAACAAAGTTGGAGGTATCTCTGCTCTCAACACATGATTTTAAAAATGTAATTTTTGCAGCCACATTGTCTCACACAATCTTCAGTAGCTGATACAACATGCACTGCAGAGTGCTCCAGCTGTTGACATGGCCCAAACGGGACTGATTCCTTTGCCTTCTGCCAACAGACTGCAATGTACAACTATCTAACATGAAAGACACCCAGGGTGACTCATTGCTTAAAGGCTGCAGTAATAGTTCCCCAAGACCAAGAATACTAAGCCAACTAAAAATCCCCATCTATCTAATATGTGGACAACGAAGACTCCTAATAAACAGAAGGAAGACAACATGTGGCTTTGTGATTTGATACTGTCACAACCTCTATCCTTTAAATATATGAAAGCCACATTCTTTTCTGCATTTTCTTAATTAGTCAGGTCAACTGAATTAAAATTATTTCAATTCATTTATATCATAAACTAATATATTAAAATAAGTAAATCAAAGCAAAATAATTTGCCCCTCTCTCTCTCTCTCTCTCTGTGTGTGTGTGTGTGTGTGTGTGTGTGTGTGTGTGTGTGTGTGTGGTGTTACAGTCGTGACTGACTCTTCATGATCCCATGTCCATCGAGTTTTTCTTGACAGGAATACTGGAGTGACTTGCCAGTTCTTATTCCAGGCGCCTACAGCACCTGGTAGTCCCTGGTGGTCTCTCATCCAAGTACTAACCACTGCCGACCCTGCTTAGCTTCAGAAATCAGGCGAGATCGGATGTATTTAAATTTATATTTTTCCATGAGTCCTTTTATTTAACCATGCTGTTGTAAGATCCACTGATCTCAGTTTTGAGAGAAATTAAATCATATAATAAATACTCCGCTGTGAGATACAGGAAGCTGGACTAGATGGGCCTTTGGCCTGATCCAGCATGGCTCTTCTTATGTTCTTATGTTCTAAGGTGGAGGAGGAACAGGAGCAGGAGCAGGAGGAGAAACAACTACTGTTAATGCTGCTGGCCAGCTCAGTGGAGCCAGAGGCTGAAAGTTGGGTTCTCCCACTGCACCTCCTTGGCAGGGGGTCCCTTCCAGCTCTGCAGAGGGTCCCTTCCACTGTGTGTGTGTGGGGGGGAGATACCTTCCATTTCTCATAAGTAGTTAGCAATAAATTCAGATATTCTAGCCAAACAATGAGACATTAGGTCAAACTTACTAAGGACAATCCATGAGACAACATTTATTTTAAAGTACTGTATGGTCAGTTCTCAGAGATGTAAATGAATGCCTCAGACAGAAAACTTCATGGTTATGGATGGTTGGTTTACACTTCTCTACTTCTTTTCATTGTAGAGCCATTGCTCTTTTGGTAGTTCTAATTTTCCATGACTCGTTTGTCATTCCTAACAGTACACTAGGTTGGCTGTCGTGATATTTGAGCCAAAATCTTCAAACCAACAGATGGGCTGGGATTCCCCTCTCATTTTTTCTGCACAGTGGCCAGGTAAAAGCACTCCAGGTGATGAGGGGTTTCTGGTCTATTTTAGCAGGAAGAGAACATATGTGTCCAAATTTTGTATACATTACAACCCTTTTCTCCAAAATGGCAAATCCTGAAGGATTTTTGATAATATAAATTAACCTTGAGAATTATGTCTAATCTTCTTGAGGAAGCTGTTGTTTTCTGAGAGTGCAGCTGTTGCAGAACAAATGCAATCTAGGAACAATCTAGTTTGCATTATTATTCACCTTGCCACAAATGTGCCTAAGGATGAAACAATATGGGCATAAGCGGCCATGGAAACTCTTTACCCACACAATGAGATTAGGTAAATTTAATGAAATGCTGAAGACCAAACTTAGACTTTGTGATCCTACAGTATGAAATATTTTAATATGAAAGTCCAGATTCATTTTCTGTTACTCAAAAAGAAACTGGTACTTAGCTTGTCCAAGGCCTTGCATATATAATGCCAATCAAACAAACACCAAGCAAGCTATCACAGCATGAACAAGTTGTGTCTTCATAACTTTTCCTCCATGTTATGTACCATCAAATCAAAACCACCTTGTAGTTACTCCAACCAAATTTTAATGGTGAGATTTTTTAAATGCAGGATACCTCAGAGGTTCACATAGAGGTTGGGTGCTCAATTCCCCACTGTGCCTTCTTGACAGGAGCTGGGTGTGATGATCCATAGGGTCTCCGTTAGCTCTGCAGTTCTCTTGTTGCTATTCCTGCTGGTGGTGGCGGCGGCAGTGATGGTATTTTGTTTTGTTTTTTACATTGCTTATCTCCTGCTGTGTTACATATATCAGAAGTTTTTTCCCAATAAATCAGCCTAGTTGTTTCATGGTTCTCTCATCTTAAACAAGACTAGTTTCATGTTTCCATATTTGCTAAAAAAAATTCCATTAATGTTATTCGAATATTTTCCATCAATATTATATTCATCTTTGCTTATCTCTGTCTTCATCTAGTACAAAAAATACAGACAACAGATTACGATATTGTATTAGCTAGCTTAGTTTTAGCAATATTCCTGATCCTAAAACTTAGTTCTTTGTTTAACTAAACAACTTAGATCATATTTGACTAATTCGGTATATAGTAGGTATATGCTTACATCTATTTTGTCTAATACAAGAAATAAAGATAGTAAAATACAAAGTTAAACTAGTCTGGCTAATCTACAACCTTAAATATATAATAGACCTCATCAACTCATTTTCTCTATTATAAATTTACCAAGTTTTCAAAACCTTGTATGTCTAAGATTAATACTTAATGGGTTATTAAAAGAGGGGGGAAGCATTACATCTTGATCTCTCTGTTCCTTGTTGTATTAAAAGGAAAAATCCTCTCTTTCTTTGCCTGGCTAACATTTAAAGATCTAACAAATTGGCATCTCAGGCTGGTTTCCACATTCCATTTTTCATTTTTCATATCCAAATATTCAATTAAGTAAATGTTCCATAAACAAAAATGCTGAACTGGCCTATCTAGTTAACAATAGTTAACAATGGTCTTAATTGGTCTTCACAGTGAATTGCCTGACCGCTTAAAATAGTTTCTAGTTAATTTAGTAAATAAATGATATTGAAGACTATTTTCACATTTAACAATTAACTTCAACATTGAGCAACACTGAACAAGACCTTCAAATCTTAACAGAGTATTCAATCCTGATAGTAAATTTTCAGTTAGCTAATCTACTTTATTTAATTAAACTACTATATAATGGACATCTCAACCTGTTATATTTGTGTTTTTTATAATAGGTAAATAATTTTAACAGCTTTCTATCACATGATTATGTCTAGCTAGAACAAAAGTTTGTTTTGGGCTGGTTTGAAGATTTCTGTTATCCATTTTCCATATCGTTATAGTTCATCGTAATTCATTAATAGCTTTTTACGTGATTGATTCATTAAGCCAGGGATTCATAAGTTGTTTTTCTGTCAGTCCATCCTGTGATGCAGAAACCTCCAGCGCAGAACTCTCTCCCCTGCGCCAAACAAGATTAAGATTGAGGCTCTCCTATGTTTCTGAGGAGGATTTTGTCTCCCAAGCAAACAGCCCATAAACCTGCAGACTGAAGTGAATGCTCTCTTCCAGCTTCATGCTGGATTGAAGATGAGACTTTTCTCCTCTTCTGGAGAAAGGTTAGTCTCCCGAGCAGTGCCATATTCCACACTCTCCAAGTATACCTTCTGAATATTTCTTGTTACTTGTATATTGGGCTCAGTGTTCTGATCCAGACCAAAATCATGACTCTCATCTGCTTCTGAATCAAGCTCGGGAAAAAGTTTAGTCTGGAGAGAGTCTAATATATTCTGAAGCTTATAGAGCAGACCCATAAATTGGTCATCTGACATTGATTTCTGGGTCACTGTGCTGGTTGCACTCAAATTATAATCCACCTCAAAGAAGGGAAGGGGTGCAAAAAGGAGAGCAAAGACAGGGTAGAAGCGAGAGAGAGAGAAATCTAAATCCTTTATCTGGAGGTTTGTTTTGAAAACACTGAGACTTCCAAGGTCAAACAATTACTTTTCCTTTTTCTTCTCCCAGCCAGGCAAATAGATCCGTAGAACAATATATAAATTTAAGAGCTTCAAAATAATATTTTCTTGAAGTTTAATCTCCCAACACATGCTTATAGCTGCCTTTTCAGGAAGGGGGTATTAGTACTTATTGAAGCAGGGAGGAAAAGTGTCCAAGATGAAGCTCACATAAAAAAGAAAAATAGGGGAAAGTATACAATCTTAGTTACGGCAATAAAGTTCCAAAATATCTACAATTATTTACATTTGTCCGGTGCACACAGTTTGAACCGTCGCCATGATGGCAAACGGATTTCCCCCCAACAGGAGAGATAAGGCGATTTCTGAAGCTACAAAGCTTGCCACCACAATTCTTCACAGCCCCCATATGCTGCCTCTCTTCACCACCACCCCAAGGGGGACTCACCCTTTCAGGTCCTGTTTATCTGGAGAAATTCTGCCTGATAAGCCAGAGAGCTTATCAAGGCGTCTCACTGCAGCGAAACCGGAACCGGAACTCCGCAGTGATGGTATTTTAAGCATCCTCCACAGTCAGCTTTCCATGGCTAACTGGGGATTTGAACCTAGGACCTTTGAGTCTTAGATCACCATTCTATCCACTACATCATAGTAACTTTCTCAACAATATCTAAAGAACTACATTTTGGAACCAAAGAAAGAGAGAAGGCACATCATCCACTGGGGATATATTTTATTCCCTATTCCCACAGAAGGTGCAGAAGCAGTTATGGAAATGTGTTCAACTTTTATTGCTCAAGTTAACATGCAAAGTAACCCAAACAAGTTAAATGATATTTTAACCTCTGCTGTCCTTGATGTATTTAGATCATCTTGGAAATAAGTCTGTATCAATTCAGACTTATTTCCAATTGAAATAAGATGATTAATCTAACATTGGTGAAACAGAATATATTAAATAAGAATGAACCATCTTTGTGCAGGAGATTGAAAAAGAAAAAAGTACTTACATATGTGGTGGGTTTGTAGAAATAAGAAAGAGAAATGGTCAGTGATATTTAAGGAGATTGCAAAAATAATGAACAAATGTCTCCAGTGGTTGTTTTTGCTGAATATGACTAACAGCAATCAATTAAACAAAGAGGAAAAGGAATTAACTACTATAATGGTGACTCTGGCAAGGCTAATATTTTGAAAAATTGGAAAAATAATACTCAGTTTTAGAGATGGGCACCAAACAAAAAATGAAATGCTGTTTCAAAGTTTCATTACAAAATGAAATTATAGAAACTTAAGTGACAAAATGAAACAAATCACCTTTTTCTGGTTCGGGAAACAAAATAGGGAAGCTTCCTCAAGCACTTCCCTGTAAGCCCCTAAAATCTGGGGAGATTTGGGGTTCAGGGGGCTAGGTTATTCAACTGAAAAGAGTGTCTGCCTAGCAGTAATTGGAAAAGTGCTGTGCATGTGCCGTGCCAGCAATAGGTCAATTTATTACTTCTTGCTTAACCCATATATTGCTGGTGCACACCATACAGCAGTTTTGCAATTAGCTATGAGGACCCTCTATACAGCTGAATAACTTGGCCCCCTGAACACCAAACCTCTCCCAATTTGGGGGGCTTACAGAGATGAGTTCAAAGAAGCTACCCTGCAATTCTGGTGCCGAAACATGCCTGTAATCGTTATTTTCAAGTACATATTTTATCAGAAAATATGTACTCACAAATAGTGATCGCAGGCATGTAGTGGCATGGACATCACAGGGGAGCTTCCTCAAGCTATTCCCTCAAATTTGTAGAGGTTTGGGGTTCAGGGGTCTGAGTTATTAAACTCCAAAGGGGTTCCCCTAGGAGAAAATCATTTGTAACTGAGGCAAGTGCTTGATAGTCCCCCCGATGGGGTGAGCTTTCTCAAGTGCTTTCCTTACTTACAAATGATTTTTTTTCCTTGGGAGACTGCCTTTGGAGCTTAATAACTCAGCCCCATAAGCCCCAGACCTCTCCAATTGGGGGGGTGCTTACAGGGAAGATTCAAAATAAGCTATGCTATTATGTCCATGCTGCTACATGCCTACGAACACTATTTTTGAGAACATAAAATTATGTAATTTATAATTAAGGGAAGCGCTTGAGAAAGCTCCCCCCCATGGGTGGGCTATCAAGTGCTTTCCTCATTTACTAATGATTTATTCCTGGAAGGACCCCATTTGGAGTTGAATAACTCAGCCCCCTGAACCCCAAACCTCTCCAAATTTGAGGGACTTACAGGGAATAGTCCAAAGAAGCTATCCCCCCCCAAAAAAATTGGTGCCTTTGGGACCCAGGGGAGCCATTATATAGGTTAATGAATAGTTTTGTTTCATTTTATTTCACTCCGGGAATAAAATGAAACACCCCCCCATGACCTCCAGGTCAGACTGCCTGGTCAGACTGCTTCCACATGCTTTTCTGCATCAGGGGTCCAAAGAGCAGAGAGAGCCAAGTCAGGAGGTGTGTGTGTGTGTGTGTGTGTGTGTGTGTGTGTGTGTGTGTGTGTGTGTGTGTGCACGCACATGTGCATGCACATGTGTGTGTAGGCTGCAACTGAGGATTGAAAGCAAGTTCTCCCTGTCCATTCCTTCACAAGGTTTCTAACTTGTTTTAACTCTTCCCGGCAGAGGAAGACTTAGAACAAGCAAGAAACCTTGTGATGGAACGGCCAGGGAGAACTGGCTTTCAATCCTCAGCTGCAGCCTACGCACACACTTGTACACACACACACACACACACACACACACACACACACACACACACATCTCCTGACTTGGCTTCCCCTGCTTCTTGCACCCCCATGCAAAAAGGCATGTGGAAGCAGTCCAACTGCAGGTCAGTTCCTGGAGGTCCTGGGGGGGTGTGTGCAGAAAGACACATGCCAGTAGCACGACCAAGCAAAAGTCTTTCCGTAGGGGCAGGATGGGTTTAGAAAAGTGGTGTGTGAATAGCGCAACCCAGCAGGACACTTTCTTGAGGTGCAAGGAGCGTGCAGAAAGGTGTGAGTGAGCAGCACAAACTGATAGGTTAATTCCCGGAACGGGCAAGAACCCCACCCACCAAGGTGTTCCTACATTGTGGATTTTCCTATATCGCAGTTGTTTAAGACCCCTAACCACCGCGATAAACGGGAGACTACTGTAATGCCACTAATGATAAATTAATGGAAAAGTAATATTGAAATATAATGATTTCATTATATGATAAATTAACGATAAAATGATAAATGGAAAAGGAATATTGAACTATAATAATTAGAAAACGAATATTGAAATATAATGATTCAAGGATACAGTATATGGAATTCATTTTTGGTATATGTGGTTCATCTAGAGAAGAATCAGTGCATTTGAAACTTTTGGGAGCTAGATCTCAAACAATAAGAGAAAGTACTTTTTCACTCAGAGGATCACTGGTCTATGGAACTCCTTGGCAGAAGAAGTGGTGACAACTGTCAGCCTTGACAGCTTTAAGAAAGATTAGACAAGTTCATGGAGAATAAGGGTATCAATGGCTATCATTATGGATGCCTAAGGACAACCTCCAAGTTGGAGAGATAGGTGGGATATCTCTCAATGCCATTTGCAGGGAATCATAAGCAGGTGAAGACATCTGCTTGGGAATACCCTGGAGCAAATGGTGAGGCAGTGTATGAGACAGAATGCTGGATTGGATGGGCTGTTCTTATGTTCATTTTTGAAAGAAATGGAGCAGTATGAAATGTAACTTAAAATATGAATGTTGACTAGTCCTGAGAGTGTGCGTGTTGGGCGGCAGGTGTAGTACACTGGGATGATAATCATTTTGTTCAGTTGTAAGTTGATATGTACTGTAGGGCATTCTGTTTATTTGTTGCGATTTGTTACTGTTTAAATAATTAAAGAAGAAAAAGAAAGAAGATGATTAATTCTGCCACAGAACAAATATGGCTCCACGTTATTTAGGCCTAGTTATTATTCATCTTGTTTTGCTACATAAATACTCTTGTACGTATAATGCTGTGAGATAACTAGTGGGCTTCCTCAATATTTAGTTTGAGCATACATTGGCTGTTGTATGAATATATAATTCTATGAGGGGGGTCTGAAATATCATAGCAAGAATAAAAGCAATCACTACGCACCACATTTCATTAATCCTTCTGCAGAATGCATAGATCCACTGAACACTGTAACTTTTTATACTCCCCATCAAACATATATATATTTCAAAATATCCAAGAAAATGTTGTGAACATTTATTTCATGAATGCAACTGTGTGCATACAGTTACTTACAGCACACTGTTTTCATGGAAGTTACAATCTACTCTGTTCAACAGGATTTACTGTACTCTGTCATAATAAGAATATATTGTGTTGTTGTTGTTGTTGTTGTTGTTGTTGTTGTTGCTGCTGCTGCTGCTGCTGCTGCTGCTGCTGCTGTTGTTACAGTTGTGACCTATTCTTCGTGACCCCATGTCCATGGACTACTGGTCTGAATTTCACTATACTGTATACCTAAAGTGCCATCACTGGAATACAATAACTTCCATAGTGTGCCAAATTGTATTTACACAGTAGGAGCCAAGAGCTCATGGCTTTGACAGTGTATCCATGCTGCATCTGAAGGCAATTTTGGCCTTAGCTAGAAACAGAGAAGCCCATTACCCAGTGGAACGCATATTATTTGGTATGCAGAAGGCTCCAGGTTCAATTCCAGGCATCACCAAGTAGTAGTTTAAAAAAATTCTGCCTGATATCCTACAACTTCCCACAATTTAGTCCCCACTACATATTTTGGACTACTGCTCCCACCAGCCTCCCACCCACCCATAAGCGGTACTACAGTCTAACACATCTGCAGTCTTACACATCTGGATGGCACCAAGTTGCCTAAGATTGCCTCCGAAAACTCCTGTCCAAACTGGCAGAACAGGATAGAAGTACAAGTGACTTTCTCCCAATTAAGGTTATCATTAATCTGTAGCTGGTTTATGAACATATTTGATAGTCAGGACAGATGTGGGTTATGCAGATCTGCAGGTTCTCAATGAGGGGCATGGAAATATTCATGAAAATCAGGAGAGGACAGTGTAGTCCTCTAACCTTTGCAGTAGTTTAGGCAACTACTCAAGCAAGCTAGCTTAAAAACACCTGTTTGGGATACTACACATAAACTTTAAAAATTAATTTGTATAAGCATTTATGGTCTGCCTTTCAGCTTTAAAAAGCGATCAAAGGAAAGTTCAGCATGAAACTCACAATACATTAAAACATCCACAGATATCATTTTAACATATGCCTCCCTGTATTTTTCAAGTTTTAATCATGCAGCAAAGCAGTGGGGGTGAAGCACATTCAGAAACAGTGGCTTCCCTGGGGCAAGCTGTGAGCACTCGGAAAACCTGCTGAGACAACAAACTAGCTCCTTCTGGCAGTACCAGAGAAGAGACATATGGGAAACCCAAAAAGGAGAAGCATACAAATGAACGTGCAGGCAATCACGTAATTCTGCATTCATTAGGGCCTTGCTGATTCACGAGAAACTAACTTCCATTATAGTGGCCTAGATGCTGGTTAAACCTGGGAGGAGGGAGAGGGGAAGCATCTTAAAGATAATGAAGTAACATAGAAAATAACAAAACACAAATGAACTCCAAGTACCAGGGTGGTCAGAAAGTAGATCACAATCTATCTGTAGGTATCCATGTAATCTCAAGTAGATTTGTGTGGGTTTCTGACTCCTCGATTCATCTGAGTTTTATGGTTTAGGACATCAATATTTGTCCAAATGTCTCTCTCACAAAAGAGCTTGTTTGTTTGTTTGTTTGTTGGCATTTGTGGCCTCTTCCCTTAGGAAGAAGCTTCCAACAGAAGTTTGTCAATCACATTCCCCTCAGTTTTAAAGAAATGTGTTACACTTTTTATTAGTGGTCTTCTGCCTGAGATGTTCAAATTTGTTATAATTTGCTTACAGTAGGACCCCCGTATCCACTGATTCATTATCCACTGATTCAGTTATCCACAGGTGGCAGAGGAAAAAATAAATAATTCAGCAGCCACAAAGCAAGCTACTGTCACAAAGAGCAGCTGCAAAGCAAGCTACTGTTGCAAAACAGCAGCCATAAAGCAAGTCACTATCACAAAACAGCAGTTATGGGGACATTTTGGCTTTCTCTCTTATCCAGGGTTTTCATTATCCATGGGAAGGCTTGGAACCAATCCCCAGCGGATACTGGGGTCATATTGTAATTCTATTTAAAAGTAGGTTTTAGCAAGTGACAAGGTTCATCATTCTTATGGTATTTGTTGGAAAGTATTTTGTATCATTCATTGTACAAAATATGAACCGCCGAAAGATAGTGTGTACTATGAAATGGTATACAAGTTGAAATTATCTATCTATCTATCTATCTATCTATCTATCTATCTATCTATCTATCTATCTATCTATCTATCTATCTATCTATCTATCCAGTTATAGCTGTGATCTGTCCTTAGCTTGTGGCTGTGAGGAGTAATAATACCTGGGCTTCAGTCAGCCAGAGAAAAAGAGGAGATATGGCACAGGTTGGTGAGGAGGTGAGGGCTGAGGTTAACAGGCAGCTGACAAGGATGAAGAAGGGGGAGTAAAAAGAGGAGGGAGTCCGAGACTGATTTGAGATAAGCAACTCAATCTTAAGAGTGCTAAATCATTGGGTTTATGCAGTCCTTCCTTGTGGAAACCTTGGTATCCAGTGGGGGCCCCAGCTCCCACTCCTACCAAATGAAGGCAATGGAAGTTAAAAAAAAAAACAAACAAAAAGAAGTGCCAGCGCTGGCTACAGAAATGGCCAGAGAAGTACAGACTCTATTGAGCAGTTGGCAATACAAGCCTTCCTTAAAAGGTGCGGTATAGCTCAAGTTAAAGCCATGGATAGATTTTAATCAGACCCCCAATTATGGCAGCTTGTGAGTGGACAGAGAGACTGCTCACATATATGTCCTCCTTCTCCTATGAGGAGACCCTGAATTATTAAATATGCACCACTTTTTAAAATTCCGTGTTCACTTGACCAACCCCACCTCATCCCATTTCACAATGCATGTAATGGAAAATCATAGTCAAGGAGGCTGACATTTTGATGGCTGGGGTAAGGGTGGTGAAAAACAGTGGTAAGCTCATCTAATCTCCATACTAAAATTAAATACAAATTAATATACATTACACTGAAACAATGTGTCTACTTGGGGGGGGTATATCATAAGATGTGGCTATGCAAATCAGAAATAATTTCAAGAAATGCTGAAAAAGTGTCCTTCAAATGGAAAGAGAGAAGAGGGATGGAAATAAATCTACCTCACTTGGCAAACTTTGAGAGCTTTTTCATTTTTTAAAAAAATTCTTCTCCTGAACTCTATTCATCGCCAGCTTGCTTTGGCAAGCAGTAGGTAAGAACTTGAAAAAATGCTACATAAAAGGATGCTAGATGGAAGAGGTCATGTCTCATACAATATGATCTGGGCATGCAATCTGAAGGCTTTTCAGGTTTCCATTCCCTGGAGAGGCTGACGGAACAAAAGAAGTTTTGCCTACACCATTTCCCGACCGACCCTCTGATCGCTCTGGTATTGTATCCCTGCCTGCATAAATAGCTCCCTAGTGACCCATCCACAACGACAGCTCGCTTGCCAGACTGGATGATGATTACTACGGATGGAACAGGATACGAATACGAAGCTATCTGTTGTCCACTGAAGTGGTGTTAAACTGAAACGCCCCTGAACATCTTGAACTAGCTTGTTCAGAAGCTTCAAGTACATGCAGCTATTTTAATCCAATTGCCGAGTTTCTGCAGACACATCTGTTCTTCAGAATTAACATTACCTTGTTAAGTGTGCTTTCTCAGTCAGCTTGTCAGCATTCTAACCTATTTAGAGTTACAATACTTATTGCCCCAGGAGACTAGGTCTGCAATACTCTACTTTCTAGGGACCTGTCCCTCTGGAAATTAATCACATTTACTCCTAGGTAAATAGGTTTTAGACTGAGATTGTAAATCAATTCCTAATGTATAAGGGAATACTGACAACATTCTGCTATTTCATTTCATTTCATTTTGCTAATGCTGCTGCCGACAAATAAAGGTTCTGGTCTTTTTCACTCTCATATAAGAATAAAAAAACCTTGAGGCCATTGACAGGTTCTGCAGTGGGATGTCTCACTGTGTCAAGACATCCTTTTTGTTCTTTTTGTTGAGGGTGAGAAAAGCTGCAAGCATTCCTTACATTCTTAAACATAAAATACATCAGGAAAGGCAGGCCGGTGGAAAACACAAGCTGTTAGTCTTGAACAGTGGTTCTCAACCTGTGGGCCCCCAGATATTCTTGGACTGCAACTCCCAGAGATCCTAGCCAGCTCAGCTAGTGATGAAGACTTCTGGGAGTTGCAGTCCAGGAACATCTGGGGACCCACAGGTTGAGAACCACTGGTCTTGAAGGTGCCCCAAGACTCTTCTTTCTGCTATAGACTAGCATGGCTGCCTCCCAGAATATCAAATGTACTGTTCCATCACACCCAAACTGCAGCGCCTAGCCAAAATATATAATCTTTCCCTCAAATCAGGCTTCGTGCCTGATGACTTGAAGGTAGCGAATGTAACACTAATCTTCAAAAAATGATCCAGAGGTAATCCAGGAAATTACTGACCGGTCAGTTTGACATGTGTCCCAGGTAAGTGATGGAAACCATCCTAAAAGGTAAAATTAATAGGCACATAGAAGAGAAGGTGCTGCTGGAGGAGAGCCAACATGGCTTTTGCAAGGGCAAATCATGCCTCACTAATCTGTTGGATTTTTTTGAGAGTGTTAACAAGCATGTGGATAAGGGAGATCCAGTTGACATTGTATATCTGGACTTTCAGAAAGCTTTTCAGAAGCTCCCACATCAAAGGCTCTTGAATAAACTTGTCTGTCATGGAATCAATGGACAGGTCTTGTTCTGGATCAGCAACTGGCTAAGGGACAGGAAACAGAGGGTAGAACTAAATTGACACTTCTCCAAGTGGAGGAAGGTAAAGAGTGGGGTTCCCCAAGGTTCAGTACTGGGACCTCCTCATAAATGATCTAGAAGTAGGAGTAAATAGCAAGGTAGCCAAATTTGCCAATGACACTAAATTATACAGGGTAGTAAAAACTGAGAAAGATTGTCAGGAGCTCCAGAGGGATCTCTTGACACTGGGGGAGTGGGCAAACCAGTGGCAAATAAGCTTCAACATTAGTAAGTGCAGAGTGATGCACGCTGGGGGACAAACAAAAAAACAGTTACATTTATAAACTGATGGGGTTGGAACTCTGTGCAACAAACCAGGAAAAGGACCTGGTGGACAGCTCAATGAAGGTGTCAACCCAGTGTGCCGCAGCAATAAAAAAAAGCAAACTCAATGCTAGGGATCATTAGAAAGGGTACAGAAAATAAGTCAGCAAGTGTCGTTTTGCATCTTTATAAATATATAGCTGGAGTATTGTGTACAGTTCTGGTCACCATACCTCCAGAAGGATACAGTAGACGCTTGTATAACAAACGGTTTGTATAACATAAACTTTGTACAACATAAAAAATTCCGGAGATAGGGGAAATTAACAGAATCGCCTATGGAGAAAATCTGTACAACATAAAAATGGGATCACTCGGTTTTCAATGCATTCCTATGGGAAATTTGTATAAAGGAAAATTTGCTTAACATAATTTCATTTGGAATGAATTAATTCCTTTATACAAGGTACCACTGTATTATGGAAATGGAAAAAGTGCAGAGGGGGCCAACCAGAATGATTAGGGGACTGGAACATCTTCCTTACCATCTGAGGCTGCAACGGCTTGGCCTCTTCACTCTTGAAAAATCAGGTGACCTGATTGAAGTTTATAAAATCATACACGGTGTAAACAAAGCAGATAAGGAAAATCTGTTTTCCCTATCACACAACACTAGAACTTGGGGGCACTCCATGAAACTTTTGTGTGCTAGATTTCAAACAAAGAAGAGAAAGTACTTTTTCACCCGGAGGATCACTGGTCTCTGGAACTCCCTGCTGGAAAAAGTGGTGACAGCTGTCAGCCTTGACAGCTTTAAAACAAGATCATGGAGAACAGGGGTATCAATGGCTTTCATTATGGATGCTTAAGGACAACCTCTGGGTTGGAGAGATGGGCAGGATATCTCTTAGTGCCATTTGCAGGGAATCATAAGCAGGTGAAGACATCTGCTTGGGAATACCTTGAAGCAAGTGGTAAGCCACTGTGTGAGACAGAATGCTGGACTGGATGGGCTGTGACCTGTTCCAGCAAGGCTGTTCTTATGTTCCCCTTTTAACTGGAAAGCCCCCCCCCCCCGGGTGCTGCTGTTATTACTGTTACTCTGGTAGAAGCCCTATTGTCTGCAAGGTAGTGATTTTAATAACAATTTGTAAGAAAAAAAGTTTTAAAAAATTCAAATAGTGGTTTGCCAATGCACAATAGCTTTTGATCATGACCAGAAAGGCAGGGTAAAAATACTCTTAAATAAATAAATAAATAAATAAATAAATAAATAAATAAATAAATAAATAAATAAATAAATAAATTCCTCTGTGGTACACACCACCATTGTAAATTGGCAACATTAAATTTAAAATGGCAACATTATTTGAATAGTTTTATGCCCATTGGGTTGTCATCTTGGGTAACTCAGGTTTTCTTGGGCTGCAACTCCCCAAAGCTATGCACCCAAGGATTTCAGGGAGCTGCAGCCCAAGAATCCTGGGTTATCCCAGGCTGGGAACCCCTGGTATGGAGTCAATCAAGCTTAACTGTTTCATATTTGAAATCTGATTTATTTTGCCAGACATATACCATTTGATTTATACAACTGTTCTAATTCCATGTGGTTGTATGCTGTGGTCAAGCAATAATATTCTAGTCGTTTGAACATAGTAGACTAGTTCTTTACCATCTGGCATTCTCATGTCAGGTTTTCCTCTTTCCCATATGTGGAAGAAACTGGAGATAGCCAAGGACATACTGTAGCATCTCCATTACAAAGGATCCCATAAAGTTTGCGATGACCATAAAATTTTATCCCAATTACTCTTTCTGATGTTATTGTAACAAATGGCAGATATGCCTCTTTGGCGTGCTGAAGTGATGCTAATTGCTGGTAAGCACATTAAAGGCCTTTCTTTTGTCATTATTATTTCCCTTTCAGCTGGATGTGGGCTAGAAGGGCACCCTCTGACAGACATCCCAACAGAGGATGATATCAGAGGAACAGGCAATCCAAGCTTCCTCTATCCATCTCTGGCACTGCCATACCCCTTATGCTATCAATCCAATTTAAACCAGGATTGAGACTTTACCCTTATTAGAGTGAAAAACATCATAAGACTGTGCCATTCATTTGGCACAGGCAGGCTCTTTGACTGTCAAGAATTCAGAAGACCCCCAACAGTAGCGGACAGCCTTGACTTGAGGTCATCATTGGACAAGGAGGTCTTCATAGACAAGGAGGCCTTGTTAGGGAAGAATGAGATATCAGCTACTCAAGATAACTGGAGCAAAATTTCTGGAATCTTTTGATCAACTTTAAAATCACCGCCACCACAGCTGTTGACAGTCCAGAAGACATCTTCTGAAATATCTTCACTCATAGTTTGAATGCTTTCATATTGGAAGAGCAACATGTAGCTAAAACAGAAATACATTTGGAAGATAAACTGGGCATATATTGCACAATAAAAGTCTTCCATTCTTATTAAGAGTCTCTTTAAACACTGCGTGTAAAAATGCCAAGGTGTTCACATTTATGCACAACATTCATTTTCATCTTTTATGCAGTTTTGTGAGGCTAAGCAGCTGACAATAATATCTTATTGTATCATTGTGGCAATGTAGTCCCCTCCCCCACCCCAGCTCTCAGATCTCACTATTTCAGTCTTTTTGAGACATATGCCACTGATACATCACACACAACTTCATTTTTAAAAGACAATAGACTGATTTTAGAGCTTTTAATTTCAGCTCTTCCAGACAGTAATAATTTTGAGCCCTATAATCAACTGCTACTTTGGAAAATGGGGCAATTATGTTTTTCTGTCATTTGTCACAACACACAATTAATGTTCTGAGGGATTACTGAAAATCCCTACAGCGAATGTTAAAAAAAAAAAAGAAGACCGCTATTTATAATCAAGGCATGATTTGTGCCAGAGCTCTTTATATATATAAAAAAGTAGTTATAATGTTCTGAGAAGGAATAAACAGCAATAATGCTAGACCTTTCAAAAACAGATTTGCAAATTGAACATACATATTAATTTTCCTCCGTAAATTTGTTTCCAAATGAAAGAAATGGTAACAGTGGTAAATAAGTAAGACACAAAGAAAAGTTGGCCAGAATCCTGTTGCATAGTTACACCTATGGAAAGCAAATGGCGTAACTTGCATGACTTCTTGTTGCTAATTAAGGAGTTCCTACTTGGATTATCAGGTATACACCAACCTAATATAACTTTTTGTCTTTTATTTTCCGCATTTGCCTTCTACAGCTGCAACTACGCAACAGGATTTTTACTATTAATTTAAAAACTCTATTAGAAAAATGAGTAACTGTATAAAATTGTAAAAGTACTGAGGTTCAAATCCATCTTTATATTTTGCTGTTTGACTGCCCCTCCAACAACAGGTTTGTAGTTTGTCTTCAGTTGTTTTATGCCTCTTGCCAATTACCTGTTTGTTGTGTATTTTTTCTTCCTTGTTGTTGTTGTTGTTGTTGTTGTTAATTATTATGTCTTTTATGTGAACCGCCCAGAGTTCTCTTTGGGAAATCAACATGGTATATAAATATAAAAATAAATAAATAACATTAAAAGCAAATGAAATAGCCAAAATTGGGCAAACAAAAATTGCTCCCCCCAAAAAAAAAAAATAAGAAAATTGGAGGAAATATAACTTTGTAGGCTACAATACAGTTCATGCTTTGATTTAAATGTTTGCACTGCATATCCAAGACTGGTTGAAGCTGACTTTGAGTCTTAGCACCATTCAAACAACAAAGCCACTAGCAAAAATATATTAGCTCACCTTGAACAAATAGACAGACAGACAGACAGACAGACAGACAGACAGACAGACACACACACACACACACACACACACACACACACACACACACAACAATGTTCGTTTTGTCTGGATGTTCCACCTCCAAATAATAACTACTGCCTACGGTTGACTAAAAGAATCCAGCACTGGATGTAAGAAAAGAAGTGAGACACTGGTCCTGTGTGGTCAGACTTACAGTCAAAGTATCTTAAATAAAATAATGAGGTGTCTTTCCTGAACTGCTATGGATTTATCTGCCCTACTGTATGTTAATGATCCTTTCTTTGCTGTCACTTTCAGCCCATGAAACATTTCTGTCCTTGTATTAAGATTAAGGAACTCTACTGAAGGGTAACACAGAAGGTCAGTGAGAACATCTGACATCAATAAATACTAGAGGTTAAGACTGATTGAGGACTTTTGACTCCACATTGGGTTCCAACAGCTTGTGGCTTTTTTCATCTTAAATTTATAGCTGAATTGGGAATCTCCGCATATGGTGGTGCTCCTAAAGACATTTCATCCTCTTCACATTACAGTGGTACCTTGTATAAAGGAATTAATTTGTTCCAAATAAAATCATGTTAAGCAAATTTTCCTTTATACAAATTCCCATAGGAATGCATTGAAATGGGGTAATCCCATTTTTATGTTGTATGGATTTGCCCCATAGGCGATTATGTTAAGCAAATTTCCCCTATCTTTGGAATTTTTTATGTTGTACAGATTTTATGTTATACAAGCTGTTTGTTATACAAGGGTCCACTGTATTTTTGTTCTGCACTAAACTCAGAATATCCTCTGCAAGACCCACCTCCAAGGTGATCAAGATGTAGACTTTAACAGGGTTTCTGATTGCCTGTAGAGACCACATCCACTATTTTCTCAAAGCTGTCTTTCTCCAAACATGGGGAAAATCCTTTCTCACATGCTCATTTTAATGTTTGTAAGAAATGTCTGAAAGGGGCTATTGTTATTTGTTTGTACCATCTGTGTTACACTGGGCCCTTAGCCTTCCATTCCCCTGCCTTGGTGACAATTTAACAGAAGCATGTTTCAGTCAGCCCATTGCCCAGCTATACTTTCTCATGTCACTATTCTAATTGTTACTATCGGATAGTAATCCTATATCTAGTTCAGCCTTGGACAACCCGGATGTTCTTAGGTTGCAAATCCAAGAACCACAGGCACTACAGGTAATGGACAAGGCTTCTGGGAATAGCAGTCCAAGCTGGGCCACCCAAGGTTGGGAAGTACTGCTAATAGAAGCAACTAGTGGGACATATCCAAGAAGAATTTACATTATCTTTTTACCTTGGATTTTCCTACCCTTGTACAAAGGGGTTTTATATTAATTTCATATATTTAGCATACATTCTTTAATGGAACTATGTGGCCCCTGCTAACCATAGTAATAATAAATAATAATAATAATAATAGTAAGTGGTATAAAAGGCAACATCTTAACTGGTTTGTCCAGCACTACCAGCTACACAGGTTTCCCATTATACTCTGACTGCTCTTGTGAAATGTTTTGTCAGAATCCCAAAGAGATTCATTATGAGACATACTCTTCTCTGTGTCTCATAAATGCAAAACATTTTGTTTGCTTACTTCACATTTCCATAATTATATGTCTCCAAGGTACACTATCTTGATTGGCTCCCCACCTTATTTGTCAATGTGGCTACTGCTTGCTTTCATGGAACTATGGTCCATATGTTTGACACATGTCTTGGTCCTCAGACAACACAGCCCACCACTCTAACACAGAGATGCCACAATAGCTATTTTCTCAATCTCTTCCTGAACAACCTCTCCTCTCAACAGGCAACACTAACACTGCCTAAATCTCTCTTGCTACCATAGACCTGGCACAAAAAAGCATCTGGCAAGCCACAACAAAAGTCAGCAGATGATTGTGCTAGCCGCCCCGACTTCAAGGAGTCTGAATGACTGATAAGATCCCATTTCTCCTGAGCTCCCAAAGGCATCTGGCGGGGCCACTGAGAGATACAGGAAGCTGGACTAGATGGGCCTTTGGCCTGATCCAGCATGGCTCTTCTTATGTTCTTATGTTCTTATTTTAAAAGGCCAAAGAAACAAGTTCCTCTTCTCCATTTGTATGGCTTTATTAGAGGATAATGAAAAAAAATACCATAGATCAAAGCTTGAAGTCTCTTCAAAGTAATGCTCTACCACAGTGCCATGCTCTCAGTTGTTTTATCAGTGGAAAGAGCCCCGGTTTCAGAACCTAGCTTTCTAGGTACAGAACTTCATCTTTAAAACTAGACTATTCAAGATAATCTATCACCAGTCAATGGGAACTCTGTATTCATGGTGTTTATTGGCTAGGGTACAGAGAGTACAAAATTATTCTTATAGACATTTCAGTTACAAGTTTTTTTTTAGGAAGATGCTGAGTTCCTTGTTGTTGTTGTCGTTGTTGTTGTGGTTGTTGTTGTCGTCGTCATTACAGTCATGACCTTGTCCCTTGTACCCCATGTCCATGGAGTTTTCTTGACAGGAATGCTGGAGTGCCTTACCAATTCCTATTCCAGGCGCCTACAGCACCTGGTATTCCCTGGTGGTCTCCCATCCAAGTACTAGCCAGGCCCAACCCTGCTTAGCTTCCGAAATCAGGCAAGATCAGATGTCCTCAGGGCATCTAGGCGGCTGCTGAGTTCCTACTCACCTGCATATTTAAACCAGCAGGTTGGATAGAATTTGATCCATTCCAAACTAAACTTCAGTGACAGGTGCAATTTTGAAATATTCTGCATTGGGTTGTTTCAGAAGACTGTACTTTTGTTGTTTCAAAGTAAATCACGCCTAAATATAAGAAACAAAGGCTTTTCTCTTGGCATCTGCAGATGCATTCCTACTAAGTATGAAAACATGGAATGAATATGGTACTCATACCAGGGCTTAAATTTAAAATGCTTTAAAGAGCTTTAGTACCACTTACCGGTTACTGAAGCAATTCGAAACCATTTACAATTTTTTTTGGTTTTTTTGTTCTGCAGAGAAGCTATTCTGAAGTAAAGCTCTTTGTCAGAACGCTATAAACAGGGTGTGAACATTTGGGTTCCCGAGGGGGGGCAACAGAAAGTACGTACACTAGAGTACTGCTAAGGCGGAACTTCGCTGACCTGCTAAAGATGCATTTTGTATCATTTTTAGAAAATATTTTTGCATCTTCTTTTCTTACTCTTCAGTCTGATTCCATCACATTGATTTCTTTAAAAACTGTTACATCACTACCAATGCTTAAAAGCTCAAACTGAGGGGGATATTTTATAACAAGCTAGAAAACATACCAGGAACTACAATGAAAATCAATTGGTTTCAATAGGTAGAAAGCTTTTTAAGAAATTGCAAATTAGATGAGGATTTTGATTTTCTAGCATATACAAACATAAACTAATCATATTTATATTTGTTTCTACAGAACTTCATCCCACAGCAAATATGCTTAGGTTGCCAACTGGCAAGCTGAAGTCAAATCATCCATCTGATGATGACACATGTTGCCAGTGTTCCATGAATCTGAGATCTCCTAATGTAGTCTATAGTATTCATAAACTCTTACGCTTTAATCAACTTGTCAAGTCTTTACAATGTCACAGGAGATAAGTTGACTCCCACAAGTAGTAGTTTCTGAGACAAATCAAACTTATATGCAGTATGCAATTTTCACAAAATAGCATCCACCTAATTTTGAAAGAATTCAAACCACTCACATATACAGCCCAGTTTAAACAAATTCCATCTCGGTTGCTCTTTCTTTGCATTTTATTTATTTATTTATTTATTTATTGTTGCATTTATACCCCGCCCACCTTCCCAAGGGAACTCTGGGCGGCTTACAGAAGCTGATCAAGTCAGCAAGTATACAAAACAGCAAAAACACTCAATTAAAACAGATTAAAATAACTTATATAGGCACCCTTGTTCAACAAAGATCAAAGATCGCTCACAAAATAACAAGGTAAGTAAACTAGCAGCAACAGATGGCAGAACAGAAAAAAAAACTTAGAACTTAAACTAGGTCACCAAAGGCCTCGCGGAACAAGATGGTTTTGACCGCTCTGCGAAAGGCCAGCAGGGACTCTGCAGAGCGCACTTCACTGGGGAGGCTGTTCCACAATGAAGGGGCAGCCACCGAGAAGGCCCGATTGCGGGTGGAAGTTCTTCGGGCCTCTCAGGGGGTGACAACCCGAAGCGAATGCGCTCGCAACTGCCGAACTGGTTGGGCCGAGGTTGATCGCTGGGCGATCCGCTCTGCCAGGTAGTCCGGGCCCAAGCCATGGAGGGTTTTATAAACTAAAACCAGGACCTTGAATCTGATCCGGGATGCAACAGGCAACCAATGCAGACGATTCCATAATGCAGCAAGCCTAATAAGATTTCTGAAGTATATATGTTTTTCTTGGAAAGGTTTACCACTGCCACCTCCATGGCTGGCTCCATGCGGGCGCAGTTCAATCTAGGGCTAGGCCAGAGGCCACTGATAGGTAAATGAAACATGTCCAAATTAGATTCAGTTCGGTTTCACCAAATATTGCCTGCACTTCTTGGTTACAAGTCTTATTTATTCTGGACACTTTTTCCATATGCATGTCCTATAAATGTTTATACACTTCTTCTAGTGGACGTATTTTTGGACAGGCTTCCATCATTGACTAAATCCTGGATGTGGGTATTTTTTTCTCTTTTTTATCAAACATATATTCAGCCACTTCCAATTTAAAGAATATATGAATGATTTGGAATGTCTTTTGTTTTTCTACAAGGTACTCTTTTCTAAGGCAAGATATGCTTTGTTTTTGGAAGAAAACTCAAGAAGCATAAAATTGATTATCTGGGGTCAATGCTGAAGTCAAGGACATTTCTTTCCACTCCCAAGCCAACTGAGGTACTGAAGAGGAAGAGATGTGCCATTCTGTCAGTGAAGTTTGTCCCTGCTTCTAAAATGGTTCTTTCACTACACCCATAGTAACACTTCTCAGTTCCCCCTCAGGCACAGGCTTGCAACCTGACCATTAGAGAATGAAAGTGGTAGGAAAATGGAAAACAGAGACACCAACATCATATTCTGAAACCCTAAAGATGATTTATAAAGTACATCTTCCATGTGTTTGATGATGCAAGCTATGCACTTTTTTTAACCAGAGTCCATAAAGGAAGTCATGAAGCTCTGAACCTGATTATTGATCAGGTTTTTTACTGATGCACTCATTACTTTTTTAATTAAAAAATCCTCTGCGATGCAATTATCCCTTTTTAGTGCATCTGGCCAAGGTTGATAACAAAGGAACTGTGTATTTTGTTACATACCACAATATGAAGAATATAATACCTAGAAACTGTTAGTCACATGGATATTAAATCTCTGCACCCTGCATAAATAAATAAATAAATACTGTATATACTCAATAAGCCTAGTTTTTCAGCCCTAATTTTGGGCTGAAAAGGGGGGTCCTCAGCTTATATGCGGGTCAATACTTTTAGCCACTGAGGCAAGTTTGGGTCAGTGGCTAAAAGTCATTTTAAACATTGTGCGCCACTTCTCCTGACCACCACCCCCATGTTTAAAATGACTTTTTAAAAGTGCTTGAGTTGGTGGCTAAAAGTCATTTTAAACATTGTTTTAAAATGACTTTTAGCCACCAACTCAAGCACTTGCCTCGGTGGCTAAAAGTCATTTTAAACATCACACACACACACAGCTCACAAAGGAGGAGTTGCCAGGCCCTGCTGCATTTCCCACCCTAGGCTTATACTTGAGTCAATAAATTTTCCCAGTTTGGGGGGTTTAAATTAGGGGCCCTGGCTTATACTTGGGTCAACTTATACTTGAGTATATACGGTAAATAAATAAATAAATAAATAAATAAATAAATAAATAAATAAATAGTGACCTTTGCATTTTTGACCCCATACCAACTATTCAAAACTATATTTGCACATCAATCAAGCCTGCCTCATTTTCTTTGGTCCTAATCATGCATAAATATCTTCCTTTGAACCACATTTATAATGAGCAAGTGTAGTGTCCAACACTACGGAGAACACTAAATCTTTTATGCCCATTTTGAATGAAGACTATCACTCTTTGACTTGGACCCATCGCCCAATGTTCTGCCCTCTCAAACACATAGAGAAACTCTGCTGATTCCTTATGCTGAGCCAAAATGTACTCTTTTTGTAACTTGAGCTCATTGGTTCTTCTTCTTCTTCTGTCCTAAATTAACACAGTGATACACTTGTTTTCTCATTCATTCCTGGAAACCCTCTAAATACTTGAAAGCTATATGATGTATCCATGGCATCATAACTTTATGGCTTTCTCTATCGGCTGTCTCTTTTCTAACTTCTGTATAGAAGAGAAATTCAGGTCATGGCTTCATAAGGAGGAGCCTCGTGGCGCAGTGGTTAAATGCCTGTACTGCAGGTAAAACTGTGCTCACGACCTGGGCAGCAGGCTCCAGCCTTCCATCCTTCCGAGGTCGGTAAAATGAGTACCCAGCTTTTGGCTCTAGCCTGCACACTGTAATTAAAATTGTAAACCGCCCAGAGACTACTTGTAGTGGTATGGGGCGGTATATAAGCAGAACACTTTATAAGCACCCCATGTACTCATTTTGGCTCTGTCGTCCTACCATGCCAGTCACTGAGCCAGAAGGCAGAAGCAAGAAAAGCAAACATTTCGACTTTGAAGGAGTTCACACTTTGTTGTTCTATTGAAACCCTCCCAGAATCCTCCTGGAAGCACAATTTGACTTCAAATGAAGATTCAGTATCCTGATCCTTCTTACCATGCACTTGAGCAGGCCATGTCAAACATGGTCGTCTGCTTAGCGGTGTCTACACAAGGGAAATTCACAAAGCTGTTATGATGCATGACTGCAAATAGAACTCTAGCCCGGGGAAACTGCTTCCCTGTTGACTTGCATTAAAGCGAGAGCATGGGGGGATGCCAGAGCTGTAGTGTATAGGGTATTGTGTACTGGGTATTTTAAGAGCAAGGCATACTGCAGTTGAAGACAGATGGACCTTGTAATGAGGTAACGCCTAGTGGGGTGAACTGGGGGGTGGAGCTATGGGTATTTATGGAATGTGTGTGTTGTGTTATGCATGTCGTTTGTGGAATAAAGAAGTCTACCGTAGCATTCTGTTATGTCTGGACTCACTACGTAATAAGAGCCATGCTGCCACACTTTGGCTTAGGTAGAGTCTCCATAGGGGCAGCAATGCTCCCCTACAAACTGCCAGCATTGACTTAGCAGCTGCTACAAAAACCACTATTTTTCCATCTCCTATCTGAACAACCATGAGGTGACAGTGTTGTTCTGTCACCTCATATTTGAAGAAACAACCTTCTTTGAATTCCAGAGACCACACAAACTGGAGACTGGACGCTTTTATTTCTTTTAGATGATTTGCAGTTTAACACTAATGAAGGTCCCAAACATAACTCAGTTCAAAACTGGGTTGTTTCAATAGACCACTGTTAGTATTAACCACAATTTTTAAAGTTTGGTTGACATGATAAGCCGCATTGACTCTAAAATGGAAGCAAAAGCTTCTGAATGCTTCCTGGCAGCTATGCTGGGTAGAGGAGTGGGCAAGGACCTGACCTAGTTCTTCCAGAAACCACGCAAAGCAGTTTAAAAACAAATGTTAGTACAGCTCTCAGCACTGCAAGAATGTCTGCAAATCACTGTGGTATCTGATAGGGGGGAAAATCCACTCCTGTGTCTAAAAGTAGGTCTGGGTGGCTATTCTGAGGTAGCTGCCCTTAATAACACACACATTAACATCACACTTATTCAACTTTCCTCAATGCCTTGCACTCTAACATTTAAAATCACCTTGGCATTCAGATTTCAAACCAGAGCTGGATTTATTAACATTCACTCAACCACCCTAGAAATTGCTCAGGACAGGATAGAACAGAATTTTTTTAAAAAAAAAACCTCCAACATGCTAGGACACTTCATTGTAATTGACATCTCAAAGCTTTTAAACCACATTCAAAATGTACAGGAAAAGAAAAACAAGTTCATATATTATCATCTATTTAAGTTTCCACTCAGCCTCTAATAATCACTCTCAGTTCAACAATGAAAACCATGTGTAACCGAATGACAAAAAGGACGAGGGGGAAAAGACAGGAGAAATTGACTGGAAATTGTCCAAGGAAACAGTCTTCTTTCTGAATAGATTTGCTGACAAATCACTGCAACAGAACACCTGTTGGCACAGGACAGACACTTCATTTCCTCTCCCAGTGCTCGAAGGGTTCCTTCAAGGTTAACCCCTCCCATCTTCTTCCCTGCTAATGGAAGACTGCCAACAAATTAAGTGTTAATAGTAGCAACAAAGTGAAATGACTGGGGGAAATGTCACCTTCCTCGAATCGTCTTATCACTTACCAACGAGTTGCTGTACTTCACACCAAAACCAAAGACAAAGCGGGAACGGGAATTCATTTAGAAGTCTGACATATTTCTAAGACATGAAGTGAAGGCTGTTCACACTGCTAGAAGTAACTCCTTCCTGAAGTACTGGTACAAGTATTTTATAGTGAGAAAGAAAATGCAGGAGCTCTGTGATGCTTGAAAGAACATTGGGCCCATATGGCTAGCTTCCTGGTATCTTCACACTAGAGTTACGGAAATGAAAACAGACTGGCAAGCCTAGCCATTTGAACTTGGACTCACCTCAGTGCCCTTGCCTGGCTACTCCTGTGCTGACATGTTACCCACGAGGCCTTTAGCCTAATTGTTCTTCCAAAAGGAGCATCAAATTGAACAGCATGGCAGCTAGGCATGGGGTTCCCCATACTTTTCCAATCCAGAAATTCCATCTGGCAGACCCTCACTCAAATGTGTCTCACCTAGAAAAAGAGGCCTAGCTGTAAAGATCTTGTGGTCTAGCACAGGCCTAGCTACTTCTTTTAAAAGGTAGTTCCCAGTTAGCAGTGGGGCAGCTACCTTTTGGAACAGAGACTATACCAAACTACAAAGCCTCCCTAGCTCGGACTGTTCTCCAAGTGACCCAGATTTAATTGTCTGTTGGCCCAGGTCTGCCAGGTGGAACTCCTGGAATCAAACATTATGGTACTGTCCAAAATCCCATGCCTCATGGAAGCTTAAACTCTAATGGCTGCAAGGTACACACTGCAGGCACTTCATTGTTTTGAAATTCAAACAACTGCCACAACAGCAACCCAGGTGTACAGACCTAATATTGCTAGCAACACTGCTGGGCTCCATCCATCACCTGCAGACTATGGACAAGCTGATCATTACTGGGTAGACATGGGCACGACCAGAAAAAATGACGTTTCGAGATTTCGTTTGTCGGAACGAGTCCGTTTCAGCTCGTTTCCATTTGTCGCGAAATATTTCAAAAATTTGTCATTTCCGTTTGTCATTTGTCGTTTCCACCGTGATTTAGCGTGATTTGACTTCCCAGAGCATAGGGGCGTCCCGCAATCAGGGCCGGCGCTAGGTGTTTTTGCGCCCTAGGCGGCGGGCGGGGCAGGTGGCAGGGGGAGGTGTGGGCGGGTAGCAGTGGCGGGGGGCCATGGGTGGGCGGCGGCCACGGGTGGGCGAGTGGGAGGGTGGCGGCGCGGGCCGCAGACAGGTGGTGGCGCGGGCGGACGGGCGAGTGGGCAGTTAGGATATCACTTTGGAAGGATAGAGGTTCTGTTCTTGGCTTGCACCCCAAATGTGTGTGTGTGCAAGCAAATTGAAGTTGGGGAAATAGAAAATAAATGGTAGTATATAATATATTTTTAAAATAAATCCACACCTTCCACTCCCAGTCGAACCTCCCCCTTTATCCAATATCAGAAAAAAATCCTCAAACTGCCAGAGAAGAAATAAAGAATAAACTGCTATTCCCTTCAGCAGACAAAGCTGCAGGGAATCAAAGAAATTATTTTCTAAATTCAATTCCCTCCCTGCCTGCCTAACTTAAATCCTAAAGCCTCCAGCCTCCCTCCTCAATCTCGATCGGATCACACCAGCACCAGCAGCCAGCCCTCCTCCCTCAACCACATCCATACACCTGACTGCAATTTCTGGAAGGTGCCGGCATCCAGAAGTGTCAGTCAAAAACCTGGCGATGCCATTGGTGGAATGGTTCAAAAAATTTGCATGGTCCCATCCCATGCCCAGCCCAAATGGGCAGGTCTAAAAAAATAAAATAAAATAAAATAAAATAAAATAAAATAAAATAAAATAAAATAAATGCGACATTTTATTGCTATAAAAACCCACTGCTGCTACTATAAAAATTCAGGCATTTAAAATAAATAAATTTCACATGTTTCTGTGGTGATTTGGTGTGTTTTTTGACCACGATTTCAAAAGAAAAATTGTGATCACTATTTTGGATCCCCCCACCGCATGGCATGCAGCGAGACAGACGACAAGGATGACCCCCCCCCAGCCTGGTGCAAGCAGCCCAGGACAGGAGAAGAGGGGGGGAAGGCCGGGGACCCCCCAGAAATCACCCTTCTGGTAGGTGGCAAAGCCTCAGGCAGGCATATTTCCGCCTGCTTTTTTGGCTGGGAGTTGGGTTTTTTAAAAAAACTTTTAAAACTTTTTCTGTGCTTCGCATCGCGCGATCGCCGCGATGCCACAAACGGAAACGAAAAACCCGACCAAATTTTTCTTTTTTCGGTTCGAGTTTGAGTTCTGACGGCTTAATTATTGTTAATGTTACCGTAACGGAAATGATAACCGAAAACCGAAACGACAATTTCGCCAAGTTGTGCCCATGTCTATTACTGGGAAAGTAAGTTCTATGATATGTTGCTACTGAGGAGAGCCTCTGGTTCCTGATACCCGTCAACGCCCATTCAGTCATCCTGCTACAAGAGAAGTTCAGGCAATACAATTAGAAATGCATTAATTCTTCTTTTAGTTCTCCACTGGTTAAGACTTAACTACACCACACCGGCTTTTATGTCCTGGCTTCACAGCCTCTCTGCCTCTTGTTTATTAAAGCCACAACAAGTCAGAGGGGTGCAGGTGCTGTGGGATGTTTTGTCCTTTGCTGAGGAGCAATGACTTTAATGCAATTCTGTCCTCCCAAGTCTCAGATTTCAGGATCAAAACACTTGACTCTTCTGAAAGTGCTATAATTAATTTTTTCAAATTAGAGTGGTTTACAGAGTTTAGCCAGGCTATTGTAAATGAGATATTTCTCATTTCTTGTGACCAAAATAGATAACAGAAGCTCTGGCTCAGCAGGAACAGGGAGAGGGTACTAATAGTTTCAGCAAGAACAAACTTGCCTGGCAGGAAGTTAAGAAGGAAGACACTCAGGGGAGACGAAGAAAGAGCTAAGATAATATACGGTAATTGAAATAGAAGATTGCAAGGGAAAGGAGACAGGAAGGGTAGGGAACCACCATAAATCTGGGGACAATTTTACCCCATGGCATGGTTATACCATGCTCCCAATTTGGCAGTGCAGTTTGGCTACAAACATTTGGATGCAGTTTTCACTTGAATCATGGGGCATTTCGTCCTTTAAAAACTCCCTAGCACATTTTTGATAAGCAGATCCCCTACTCTGGAGAGTGTAAATCAACTTGTACATAAAACATGTCATATAGGGCGGGCACAACTTGTCCAAAAATAGAATATGGTCTTTAAAGTGGAAATGTCCTTTTTTTCACCACCATCACTATCAGATTTTTAGCAGGAAGTGCAGTAGTAGAGGGAGTGTGGGCTCTTGGGAGGATCATAAAAATAGACATGAGAGCTGCATGTAGTTCATGTGTCACTCATGTCTGGTTTAGGGAATTTAGGCTGGAAGTGGAAACAAGGTTAGGAAACAGAAACTGTCAAATTTATGGACAAGGCAAAATATCCACCTCTTGTAACTCAGCACAGAACTCTACTAATTTTGGTGGTAGCCAACAGAAACAAAAAATAGGGGAGACCACAGGATCTAGACACATATGACATCTCAGATTCAGCTTATGTTCTCCTCTTGTAATCTATATATATATGGGTGCTTTCACACCAAGATAGCACCATTTACAGGAAATATCATGTAACCTCAAATGTTTAAATAGAGTCACCCAACAGCTCATCTTATAAGGCAAACTCAGGGAGCCCAGTCTCATTTCCCATCCTCTCCAACATCGGAAAGTCCACTTCTACAGTATTTGAGCCCTATGATGCAGCAGTTAAACTGCAGGGATAAGCTGATTTGCAACTTTTTATTTGCATCAATCACATAATGTAATTGCTGGGGCCAACCAACCAATTCCCTGAATATTCCTACATGCACCTTCCTTCATCTCTGTAAGGGCACCTACTGTGGTTAGGATTGCCCCATTTTGGTTCATTTCCAGGTTGTGTGATAGCTTGAAATAAACCAAAGTGAGCTAGTAGCTGAAATTTGCCTTCCCCTTTCAACTGTCTATATCATTAATTGGATTAGAGAGTGGATAAGAAACCCACTTCATGATACTGTGAAGAATTTTCAATAATAACCCTATTATGGCAACACTGATTAGCAGTATCACCTAGAAAAAATGAAAATTGAAAAATTCCTCTTGATAGCAGGAGGGGGCAGGAGGGGACAAAGAAGTTTTCTTTTTCATTATCATTGACTTTTCTAAAAAGTTGGGTTAACTTGTCTGAATACACCATCAAATGGTAGCTGTTTTATGTAGGTATTGAAACAGTTTTATGGTAGTGGTGTACCACTGAGAAATAAATAAGTAAAGTAAGGTTCCTTCCAGAAACAGGATGAGGAAAGGTGAACATTCTTTTTGTTTTGTTTTTGCTGTTTTCAACAGGCAGGAAGACCAGGTGGGGTCACCTGAGGTAAGTGTACTATTTGTGTTTAAAGATTGCAAGAAAATGGCATACCAGGCCTATAATCAACATTAAATGAATCTATTTATTTAGCCCACTGCAAATGAGTCCATGTCAGGTGAAACTCAGAAAATCAGAATATCGTGCAAATGCTGATTTATTTCAGTAAGTCAACTCAAAGAGTGAAACTAATGAATGAGATGGACTCATTACATGCCAAAGCAAGATATGTCAATCCTTACTTTGGTATACTCAGACCAGACTGCTAGTTGAATAAATTCATCATCTTAATGTTAAGCACACTCTGCTGCCATGGTTACTTTGCATGGAGAAAAAAGAAATAACTACAACACACACACACGTGTGTGTGTGTGTGTGTGTGTGTGTGTGTGTGTGTGTGTGTGTGTGTGTGTGTGTGTGTGTGTGTGTGTGTGTGTTTTACCATCCTTTTAAAAACAAAAATGACTGAACTGAGGCCATTGTCCTTTTGGACATAATACAAGAAGATGAGTCCCCGTAGAAAACACAATAATGCTAGGAAAAGTGGGAGGCAGGAAGAAAAGAGAAGGACTCAACATGAAGTACCTAGGCCCATTAAAGGAAACCAAGGGCCTTTTCACACGACTCCTAAGATCCGCTGGCCCCTTAAATTCGGACCAAAGATCTTAGGGGTTTGTTGCTCTTCCTTCCTCCCCACCAGAGAAAGAGAGGAAAAAATGCAGCTCACCTGGAGGAGCTTCCCGGAGCTCCGTTTCTCTTCCGCTTGCTTTTTTTCCTCCCACCTCTTCTCTTAAAGGGGCGGGAGGCAAAAATAAAACACAAGCAGAAGCCAGGAGAGCCCCGCACTGACCAGATTAAATCCGGACCTGGGGATTTTCACCCACCTCAAGCAGGTACAAGAAAGTGCAATGCTTAATTTCCTGCAAACTCCGGAGCTGGTGGGAAAACACTTGTAAGGTCCGGAGTTTGCAGCCATTTGCTGCGGAGTTTAGGGGTCGTGTATAAAGGCCCCAAGTCCTTAGGTTTACAAAGGCTTGTAGTTATAAGAAGAGTTGGAGGCTATTTGTTCATAGGGTCACCATAATATGGGGAAATGACTTGATGAGACATAATAAATTACTTTGCTGTCCTTTACTTTCACATTTCAAGTGTAGTTATATTGCAAAAAGTACATAAATAAAACCTGGGCTTCTTTTCAATACTAGACCACAAAAGAAGTCTATTTTTGCTGATTATATTTGCAGAAGATTTGTGCACACACAAAAGAACAAAAATCAGATATTTGAGTATACTTCTGGGACAAGGGCCATTCTAAGTGGGGAAGACAACCGTGAAAGAGCAGAAGAAGAGATGGTGAGGAGATTCTTGCACCCTTGTTGCCCCTACAACTGCTAGAGCTGCCTACTCTGAAAGTTCTAGGTTCTACAATCTACACAGTGAAGGCTACAAGACTCAGTCATATCAAAGATAAACACAGAAGAGAAGTATCCAAAGTCTTGGGAGAAGGAGTGAGCAATCTTTTACTTAAACCTCATGTTATCCATGCCCATTGGCCATGACAGCAGCTGCTGAAAAGAGTCTGGTTCTTTACCATCATTTATAACTGTGGGCCAATTATACTTTGAAAACAGTTTGGAGACATTTTTATTGAAAAGCGATATAGAGACAGAGACAACAACAAAAAAGCATCAGCCATTATAGGAAGTTGATAAAATATCACCAGCAAACAGAGAGCATTGCATTTTTCAAATACGTTCCACACAGATTGTGGTTCCAACAATTCCCTTACAAAATAAGACAGTATGATTATTCCCAATATTTCATGTCTGCATCTAGATATAAAAGTAGAGAATCAAGTCTTAATCACCATGATGAGTGCTTTGGAAGCGTTTAACACACTTCACACAGATTATTTGTTATTCTTAAAACACCCTATTGGACTAGGCAGGATAACTGTTCCTCATATTTGAAATAAAAGAGCTACAGCTGATAACTCACAAGTTGCCTATAACCATATCAGCTTATGACTGAGAAAAAGTTAGAACAGGGGTTCCTAAGTATTATTAATAATAATAATTACATATTGTCAGCTCTGATTAATATTTACATGTTCATGTATAGTCTGGTAAATCCCCCAAAAAAAAGAAATGTAACACGGCTGTCCTTGAGTTAGCTAAGCTTCTTTGCTGATTAAGACCAAAAGGTCTCCATTTTTCATTTCTTTCACAATCTGGGAACTCGATAAAGAGATGAGCAGTTCTCCCAGATAGGAGCAGGCTGGAAAAGGTAGAAAGATTTTGCAATTTTCATGAAAGTTAACCAGCTAAGAACATGCCCGTCTTCTTCCCCACCCCTAACCTTTTTTCGCCCTCCTTTGCTTTTTTAAAAAATAATTCACTGCATCTGACAGGTTGACAACTTATTGAAAGTGATTCTTCATCTGGAAACCACTTATTACTCACTGTGTACCATCTTTATTACATCGATACTGACATTTAACACTCAATAAATCCGCAGTCCCTCTGTGGTGCTCTGCCTGACAGTTAAACCGAGCCCTTTCTTTTCCTTTTAATACCTGTCAAGGTTTTTCAAGGAAGAAGAGTATAATTCTACATCTGGGGCTTCATTATCATACAAGTCACTTCTGTGCTCATCTTCCCTGTGGTAAAATGAACTCAGGGTGAAAACTGATTTCCTCCCAGGCTCCTTATAACAGCTCTCTCTCTCTCTCTCTCTCTCTCTCTCTCTCTCTCTCTCTCTCTCTCTCTCTCTCTCTCTCTCTCTCAAAATCTCTCTCTCTTCTCTCTCTCTGTGTGTGTGTGTGTGTGTGTGTGAGAGAGAGAGAGAGAGAGGGTTTGTTAAAAAGATATGTGCATATTTAAAGTCATGAGGAGTGAAACTATATACTGTATACTACATTCTAGTTTACACTGTCATCTGTCTAACTTCACTCAAGTACCCTACACCAGAAGGCAATTTATCCCTCTCTCTCTGGCCATAAATATAAATCAAGCAGTCATGAATGTAAGGAGGTTAAGCAAAGGGAAATAAAGAATCTAAAGGGCACCAACCTACCCGCAGGGTCTTCTGCCTGTCTAGCTCAGCAGTACAAGAACAGAGGAAGGAAATGAACAAAATCAAGATAGAAATGATTTCATCCCAGAGACCAGGTTTCTGACAATTGAGAGTGCTCACTTATTGGAGAAGAGGGGTTAAGTCACCCAACTGTCTCACGTACAGTGATGTAAAAAATGATTCATTCCTGCTAATTTAGACTGGCACTGGCTTGTCTTGACAAGGGGTGTACAACTGTGATAGTATTTACCAGACCAGACCAGCTATATAGAGATACTGTAATTTCTTAACATTCTGGCACAGTTGGGCTACTTCCTCCAGAGGCACAAAGAACTTCTCCCAACACTTGATGTCAGGGTCCTAGTGTTGAATCATCTTCCAACCAGCCATCAAGTACCCTGGCAGCACTGATAGCTCTTGGGCCCCAAATACTTCCCAGTCAGAAGCATCCATCCAAGCATTCCTCTGCTTCCTCCTTGCCTTCCACCCTTAAACGCCAACCTTCCAGGTCCACACATGCATCCTCCAAGGCATCATCTGCATCACAGCTCCAACCCATAGATAAACTGCAAGTTGGGAATCTCACTCTTATGCTTGGCATAGAAAACCTACACTTGCCACTAGGGAGAGTGGGACAGATCCCACAGAGACAAACAACTTCCCCCCACCCCCTACCCCTGCTCATTAAGGTCTCTGTAATTGGTGAGGACTACTTCTTGGTTTATAGCCATGCATTGTTTTATTCCAAAATGAGATACGCAGGCCTTGTTTTCCTAAACTTGGAAATCCGGAAGTTCAGTCATGGCATCTGGACTTTTCTTGTGAAATTGAAATACTTCACTACTCATTAAATCTTTGGGTTGTGGACAGCTAGGGTCAGGTGGAGTGCTTGTCCCATCCTTTAGACCAGGGGTAGACAACTGTCAGCCCTCCAGATGGCTCAGAATTCTGGGAGCTGTGGTCCAAAACGTCTGGAGGGCCGACAGTTGCCCACCCCTGCTCTAGACTCAATATCAATGTTTACACTGATGTTACAGCCTCCTCTTGGGAGGAAAAAAATCTTTCTGCTACATTGGTCATCTAATTCTGCAGATATTTAAAGGCATTCACACAAGTAGGCATTACAACATACAGTAATATCTTGGTTAACAAGCACAATTTGTTCTGGAAAAATGCTTGTAAACCAAAACACTCTTATATCAAAGCAGATTTCCTCATAAGAAATAATGGAAACTCAGATTATTCATTCTGTGATGCCATAGACCACATAGTGTACAAACAAAATGCCAAAACTCACAAAAGAATTTGGCTACTAGTCTACGTCCATACCATGGTTTAGGTACCTGTCTGTGGAATCTGCTCTGCTTGGGACTAACAACTGAATATTACTCTGTGTTTTTAATGTGACAATAGTAAAATGCAATTTGTAGCCCTATATATACACTTGACTAGCTGCCCCATGACTAGAAATGGTTTGAAAAATAAGAAAGGTTGAAAGCAAATTAAAGAAAAATGTAAAGAAAAATAAAACAACCCCCTAACCTGCACTCGCCTTTGAAAACATTCCTGCCTGGTGCAAGGGAGATCTCCATTCCTTTCTCCTCTCTCTGCTCTGGAGGCTGCCTGAGACGGAACATTATAGACAATCACCCACAGTCCAGCAGGGGGGAGAGAGAGCCACCTTTGGCTCACTTGTGATCATGTGACCTAGTTATTTGTATTGCAACACACTGCTTGTTGATCAAGGCAAAATTTAGATGAAATGTTTACTTATCTTGCAAAATGCTCTTAAACCTAGTTACTCTTAAACCAAGGTATTACTGTAGTGGAATATGCAGCTAAGGATGTAAGTCTTCATATTCCCCTGTCAGCTGCAATTCCACTTCAAAAGCTTGTCGCAAAATATTAGTTGTCCAGAGCAGTACCATTAGAGCTGATGGCAAAAATATATTTAGTCCATTTATTTGCTGACCAGAATCCTAGTCATTAGTTATGCTGGCAATGGCAAATTACCACTAGCTAATGAGTTGTTGCTTGCTTCTTTTGTAGCCTGAGATGTTCAACTGTACATTTTGATGACTTTGCCACCTACTTCACAGACTAAAATTATGTCTGATTAGACTGATTTCTATCTTAAGGCTACAAATTCTCATTCATAGAGAATATTCAAATAAAAATAAAATAGAGTTCCTTTGAGCACACTGAGTGTGTCTTTTCAACAACTTCACAGCGAGAACTGGCTATAGCCGTTTTGCAAAATTCAAATAATCCAAAACATCTTTGTCTGTCTATATCATCACATCTCAGGAGAACTGACTAATTTCAAAACGAAGTCCATTGACACTGCCAGTAATGTCATTGATGAAGACTTAATTTCTTGTGTTAAGGAATTTTGCATAAACCTGCTTCAAGGGCAGTTTCCAAACTACTACAGTCTGATTGTTCTTCCTTTGACTTTTAAAAATGCATTGTGTTGAAATGACTCCTAATTACCCCATATATGCTCATTACTGCTCTACCCTGGCTGGACATTTTATTTGAACCCTTCAGCACAACAACAGGATCTTACCCTTGGTTAGTCACTCCCCATTCAGCCCCATCTGAATATACGACAAGACAGACCTAGTGCCTCATGGACATCACATGTACTAGAGCTGCCATTTTACCCATTTTGAAAGAACCTATTTGCAATTGTTTGCAATCTCTTTTTATTTTCATTACCTTGAGTAACTAAATGTTGTCAGCAAGCTCAGCCATTTTGATGCTTACTCTTCACTCTTGGCCATGTATTAAGAAGTTAAAAGCTCCCAGTCTAAAAAAGGATCTTGGGGGACTAAAAAAATTTCCATTTCTCTACTATGTGAACCAGCCTTTTATTTCGACTGTTGGGTTCCCATACGCTACCACTGATCTGTAAGAGGACCTCTCTTCTTACCCATGAAGACGTGAGAGACTTGATTCAAAGTCCACAATGGGAAAAATTTGCATGTGTATCTTTGCACAGCATGATTAATTTGTAGGGCTCGCTGTATAGGATGTGGTGATGGGTTCAAATAAGAATTAAAGAGAATCTTAGAGATAAAATTATCAATTCTCATATGTTATACGTCGCCCAAAATCAGAGGTAGCATTAGTTGCTGACAGTAGATTCTGTTATAATTTCATGGGTGACTTCAAACTATTCCAGGTTTTCATCTGAACTTTAAACACATATCCAAAGAGCTGAATTCTACCCACAAAAGATCTTCATCTCCTTGTACAGCTCATGTAAAGCTCAGAGTAAAACCCTGACTGGATTTCCTGCTCCTCTCATAGAATTGGAGTCATTAGCCTTCACTCATTCCTGATCCAAGACACTGGGAGAGAACTGTTGTCTCCCCCCTCTCCTCCATGCCCTACTTGTGGGCAGTAGAGATGGGCACGACTTAGCGGTATTCCCGTTTCCGTTTCCGTTACTCGGTTCCGTTACTCTACGGAAACGGTAACGGGAATTACTCCGCCAGACTTCGAGCTCGAACCGACGAACGAACAATTTTGGTCTGATTTGTTGTGCTCGTTCCTTGCATCGCGCAATCGCGCGATGCCACGCAGCACAGAAAAAAAGTTTTTAAAAGTTAAAAAAAACCGGTTCCCGGCCAAAAAGCAGGCGGAAAAATGACTGCCGTGCCTCAGGGCACCTACCAGAGGGGTTGTTTCTGGAGGTCCCCGGCCTCCCCCCCATCCCCCGTCCTGGGCTGCTCTGGTGGGACTCGCCGCAGGCTCACAGCCAGCAAAAAGCCCAGTCTCGCCGCCGGCTGCCGCAATTAAAGCGCAAACAAGTGGCACAGATGGCACAGGAAAAAACTTTTAAACTCTCCCCCCACCCATTCCCGGGCCAAAAAAGCAGGCGGAAAAATGCCTGCTTGACTAAGGGCGCAGGGCACCTACTGGAGGGGTGGTTTCTGGAGGGGGGGGCGCCTCCCCCCCGTCCTGGGCAGCCGGACTCGAGTCGCCATGCCATGCGGTACAGGCGGGGGATCCAAAATGGGGCGGCGAACGCAATATTGTTTTTGAAATCGTGGTCCAAAAACACACAAGCACAACAGAAAGAAACACGCGAAAATTTATAAACTGCCAGATTTTTCACAGTAGCGGTGGGTTTTTTCTTGCAACAAAATGTCTCTCCTCTCCTCCTCTGTCCTCCATTGATTTTATTTTTATTTTATTTTTTTTACACCTGCGCAATGATGGGCTGGCCGAGTGGCCAGCCATGTGGGAGTGGACGACCATGCAAATTTTTGGAGCCATCCCACCAATCGCATGGCCACTTGGCCACGGAGACTTCTGGGATGTACCAAAAAGCCCCCTAAAACCTGCCCTAGCCCCCGAACCCTAACCCTAACCCTTGACTCCTTCCTTACCCATACGTCACAGACTGTCTTCTTAGTGGGACAGAGAGGCACCCAGAGGTGCAACCCACTAGCCCACCGTAACCTTACCCGTCACTAGCCTAACCCTAGCCCTTGCACTAACCCACCTTAACCCTAAGCCAGATCTACTTGCTTGCATTGCACTACACGCAGCAAGTACAATTTCCTTCTGTGTGAGACATGGCGGTGCGAGAGCCTTGTGCAGGGAAGGCATGACGCTATTACTCTCACTGGTCTCACTGTCTGCACAACTGGTATGCAATATCCATATGGCTATTGCATACCATTTTGCAGCAGCAGCAGGTGAAGAGGGGAGACCCCCATGTAGAGGGGTCTCTTGGAGCCTGCTTCCCCTTCCTAGTGGGAGGATAGGAGGCACCCACGGGTGCCTCCAGGAGCCCACTTTCCCTTTATAGCAGGCCAGAAGAGGCACCCACCACAGAGGTGCCTCCAGGAGCCCGCTCCCCCCCAAAAAAACCAGTACTAACGACAACGAAAAAACGAAAAAAATGAACCGACTAATTTTTGCGAATTTTTGCAAAAAACAGAAACGAGCCGAAACGGAACCGGCCCGACTAACGACAACTCGAAAAAAAAATTTTTCAAGTCGTGCCCATCTCTAGTGGGCAGTCCAAAGGCACCTGGTTGGCTATTGTCAAAAAATAAGTTCAACTAAAGTCTTCTTGTCTGATTCCAGCAGATCCCTTCCCATATGAAGAGTTTCACAATATACAATAGCAAACTTTGAAATCGATTGGAATAATTAGATTAAATGACATGTTCAGGGCCATTAGCATAGAACAGTTTAACTCTAGTGAGAACATGATAGACGAAAATGCAAAGGGGCATTACTCATTTTATTAGAAATAAATTACCCTGAAACACCAAGGGCAGAAATGAAATGGAAGAAATTACAGTATGATGTGCTAATAAAAGTGACAAAATCATACTTTCCCCCAAGAAATGCAGTGACAAAAAGTCAATCTTTCTTGAGCCATTCTTGTTTGTGAACATCATCATTACATGAAAAACATAATATGATTTATGTATTTTTTTAAAGTTCCTATGTGACAAACCACATTCATTGTCATTGCAGGTATGAGCTTGAACAATTATTTTGCTTCTACCTGTTGGCACATAGTCTTGCACCAAACTGTGCATGCTTAACAACATGCTGAGACCTCCAAGTGGCTATAGCTCTGTGACCAGCTTGGCAAGAATGAAGTGTACCAATGTGGCACAGTAGACGCGTATGGAGGAAGCTCTAAGCTCAAGGATCTCTCACTTGGCCGTGAAACTTCCTGGATAATGTGGACTCATCACTCTCTCTCAACGACTAACCTACTAGGTTGATGGGAAAATAACAGGTGGGAAGATGCGAACCACACATGCTACCTTGAGCTCAGTGGAAGAAAGGTGGGATAGAAATGTCAATAAACAAATGCACCAACACAAAGATACATACATGTAAATCAAATATTAAACATTTGGTACATCCTGAGCTACATAATGAAATGTACCAATCAGGCAGAGCCTGATGCAAACTACAGATCTTTACACCTCTCATCATGGAACCACATTCCATTTTTGTTTTCTACCTCATCAAAAAGCTCCTGACAGATGCACCATGATTCATCCATTATAAGAGGTTCGGAGCCGTTCAACCATTCTAGCAGCCTATGAAGGTATCACCCATAGTCTAGTTTTGCATCTATTATAAGTGCTCCTTTTGCCCAAAAAAGTTAAACAAGGGAATTAATTGACACAGATCACTGGTTATGCTTAATCATGTCCTATTGTTTATGATAATACGTTTCCAGTTACATTTAACATTATTAGTAAGGGCCTATTAGAAATCTCAGGACGACAGGTTTTATATTTTTAAAAGTTTTTGAGCATAATTTATTTCATTAACATGTAATCAAAACCACTTAACAATTAATTTACCACCAGACCCTACAGTGAAAAGAGCAATGTCTCTCTGCGGACGAGACATCAAAATTAATATACAGAAGCTGACTGGTAATGGCTTGTAACGGAATGAATTGGATAAGTCTAAGGTAGCCAAGGAGAGAAAATGATAATGGCCTCCCCATTTCATAAAACTCAAGGATTGATTCTGCATTTCTCCTGCTGATATATATTGTCATTCAGAGCCCACATACTGTTCTTGTGCTTGTGCCAAAACGTTCCAAATTAAACACCACCAGGTTTGCAATTAGTAAGCGCATGAAAAACAGTGCACAGGATTATTTATTTATTTATTTATTTATTTATTTATTTTTTAGAAAGGACAGCAAAACAGATGCACAAGTTGGAAGGGATCTTCTCTCTATACAAAAATATCTCTGCTATGCACCTGTATAACATCTCCGATGGCATTTTCTCCAGATTTTCTAAAGTACTCTCAAAGAAAGACATCCTTGAGATTAATTAGCTGAGTGTGCCTTTTATATTACCAACTAGATGCGGGGGGAGATTTTAAGTAATAAGATCTTTGTATTTATTAAGAAAACAGGAACTGTACATCTTCCAATGAATGAAAGAAGCTGCACTAGCTAATAAGAGTCCCACAAAGTAGTGCTTCTATTCAATGGAAAGAAAAATGCAATCATCTTCTATATGAAATAATATCCCAAATCCTATTGCTTATGTTATGCCTGTGAAAGGGTGGTGACCTCATCAGCAGGGGGTATTTGGGGTAGTTAAAGAATCATCCTCCTTCTTTCCAGCTTCTCTGACTCACAAGCTATCCATTACATTGTGTGGATGCTGTAGGACCAATGGGATATAAGGAAGAAAAGTTTAATCAACAAAAATCTCTCAGTGACATCATCATCCAAATAGAGAACTCACATGCAAAATGATTTTGGCTACTATTTGCTATGATTATTTTACTTGAAAATTAAATGTTACAGTTTGCTGACTACTTTGGAAAGATCTGTATGATAAAAAACAGCATATTTGTTTGTCTGACTGAAATTTTTATACCATCTATCTGGTCAAAGGCCACGCTGGGTGGCTCAAAACAGAAAACATGCAGTAAATAAACATCTCTCTCTCTCTCTCTCTCTCTCTCACACACACACACACACACACACACACACACACACACACACACACACACACACACACACACACACACACACACACACACACACCATTAACATTAGCTTCACCTTCTTCCGCAATGCACAACACTGTCCTTTATGAGGATTTTGTGCTTTGGAGGCAAAATTGTCCTATAATAACTTCATTCTGTATTGGACAAAGACTGGCCTCCTAAAATAAAAACCTTCCTGTTAGCGAAGAGAGAGCAAATTCTATGATATTCATATCCATGCGCACACACACACATTACAGAATTTACTTGAGCCTCTCTTGGCTGGTGTTAATGATATGACTAAGGGTCTCAAGGGGAGGACAGTTTGGACTGATAGGGGAGGGGACATACAATCCAATGGCCTTCCTATATCCTTTCGCCCTCTCCCACTCTAAAAACATTTTATTACCTTTTCACTTGTATCAGAAGATCTATTTTGGCTATCTCTATCAGGTATTCAAGTCTTAAATTGTTTTTCTTCTGAATTAGGTGCGATAAATTATTTGCCTTGCAGTGTTCAGTGTCAGGTTAAATTTCTTTCATAAACATGGTAAGTGCGTAAATCTGCTTTTAATGTGACAAAGTCAGAGGCAGTATTTCACAGTATGATCACAACAAGAAGACAATAGGTGTGAGCTGAGAATTCCAATGCCCTTAAATATGAATCCTGATCCCAGTTCACCAGTGCTGGCATGTCTAACTGCTGTTTGAGTTTTGTAGCCCTTAGCAAGAAAAATGGAACTGCCACTCAGAACAAGAGATCAGTGCTGGAGATACCACACTGACAATATAGACAAGATAAATTCCCTGGAAAAATACATGCCACAGGATTTGCTTTCTCCCCTGTGGTTCTCTGCTTCTTCACTAAACTTTGCCTAAATACCTGTAGCCACCTTTCTAAAATGTGCAGAGAATGAAAAGCTTTCAAAGGAAAACACTTGCCAACTTTCTAAAAGAGAAGGCTACTTTAATAATACAGATGGATACCTTTTGATGCTTGGAAAATAATCTAGCAAAGGTATCTCCTGATCAGTGTTGGTCAGTAGATGCATGGTCAGCTTTTTCATAAAGGAAAACATGTGCACAAGAAGAGAGAACAGCCACTTCTTAAAATGTTAATATGCACAAACAGCTGCCATCCAGAACAACTACTGGTAAAGAAAGCCACTTGAAGACCACCCACTAAATGCATTATAAAGTCGTTTCCATTAAACTCACCACCTGCTGTACTTCTGGAAGCTTTGCCCAATCCCCCAGGACTGGTGCTGAGAAAGGATGGGTTTTAGTGTTAGGAGATAAGCCATCACTGCTACCCTTGCAGCTTGTTTCTGACCATATTAAGTGTGGATGTATTCAAGCTTAAATGGAGGATGAAGAGGAGGAGATGAGTAAAAATAATGACAGCATTTGTTGAAATTCCTTTTCCATGCTTCAGAATAATCAGATACAAAGTTTTGGGTGGATTTTTTTTTCCAGATACCTCTTGTGGAACAGGGCATTGGGGGACAGACAAAGACTCAGCAGGTTGGGGTTTGAATCTCTGCTTAGTCATGGAAACTCACTGGGATGTGTGGAACTGGTAAAACTACTCTTTAATATCTCACTTTCAAAGTCTTGTTAGTGTCACTATAACTCAGCTCCAACTTGACGGCACATAACGTCATTTTTTTCAAGCAACAACATGTGCCCCAAAATATGATACTTCCCCCTTGTCTCCTCCGAGGGTAAAGGGTGGAGAAAATGTTTTTAAAGAAATACTGCATACATCCTAGTCCAGGTACTCATTTTACCAACCTCAGAAGGATGGAAGGCTGAGTCAACCATGAGCCTCCTACCTGGGATTGAACCCCAGGTCATGAGCACAGTTTTACCTGCAGTACAGCATTTAACCACTGCGTCACGGGACCCCTATTAATGGTCTTCATAGGCATCCTAGACTGACTTTAGTCCATTTAATTAGCCATTTGGTTGGCCTTGATGCACATGGTGTAGTGCTAAGGAAAAATGTATGTAAATCTTCACTGTCTGCAATGAACAGCTAACACAAGATAGACAATAATCTTGAAAGGGACACCGTTTCTGAAATTATGTAATTGGCTGCAACAGAATGAAGTTGGTTGCATGAGTGCATTCAGGAAAGCATGTCTGACAGATTGAAATTATGTGCAGGTGCTAGTTTCACAATTCTAATCAGCATGAATGGGCAGGGGACCTTTTTGTTCAGGTCCACATTTGGAGGGGTGACAACAGGTCATCTTTTTTGGTGATGCAACCATACACTACAGTCCACATCTAGATATAGTCTAAAGTAAAACAGAAAATTCTACACCTTTAAGCTGCTTCAGTACTGAGTAGGGATACCAGTTTCACTTATCTTGGTCCTCACACATAAGTGGAACTGCAACATTTTTCTCTTCACTGGTTGAAGCCAGCAAGAGATTGTTTTGAAGCTTTCCACTCATACCCTTTGTTGTTGTTGTTTTGCACAAACTTGGCATCTTGAGCAAACTAAGTACATGGCACAAACAGCATGAAACTAGGAAAGCAGCTGCCTGACACATGCACTCCTGAAATCATAAGCATAAGTAGTTACCACTTCTTAACCTGGTTCTTCTTTGCTTACTGTATGAATTTGTTTGTTTGTTTGTTTGTTTGTTTTGTTTGTTTTTGGATTTTTATACTGCCTATCTGGCAGCGAGACAGGCTTAACTTACCACTAGTTTTACATATAACTATATAGTACAGGTTTGGCGAACCTATGGCACCCGACATCGCCCCTTCACAGCCACCTGTATTCAGGTTAAATTGCTGTATTGGCACTGCGAGAAAAATTAGTGGGTTTCAAATCGCAGTTGGGGCACTCGGTCTCTAAAAGGTTCACCATTGCTGATTTAGTACAAACTACAGAGTATTTGCCCAGAGAGAAAGAGAGGGATTGGGAGAGTGGTGTAGGGGAAGGCAAAGAATCTTCTCAAGCTTCAAAATTCCACAGTGCGAGGCCTTATTGGATCAGCACTGCCTAAACTGGTGACAGTTGAGGATGTTAGCAAGCACTGGTAAGATCCCTAAGACTTATGCCCAAAAAGAAGAGGGCATGGCTGAGCAACCTTGAAATCACTGCAAAGGAGAAAAGAAAGGATCCAAGATTGAAGCCAGGCCTGTTTTATGTCTTTTCCCCCAAGACAGCTTATTTTTAATGTCAAAAATAATTTCAATTACAATTTCACAGTTTGGTGTCAGGGCGGAGATTAATTTCTCACTGTATTCCAGGTTTTACCTTCGCTGACCTTTCTAATACAAAGAGAATCTGCCTGTGTATTTCTTCTTCAGCTCTTTGGTTTGATTACTGCTATTTTCTACAAGTTGAGAATTACCTCTGTTTGAGCTAGCAAGAAATGTGGAAGGGGCTTGACCTTCATTTCAGAGGCATGAAACCCCCATTATTCTATAAAGTAATATCTGGTAGCTAAAACACCGGTTAATTCTGTAATTTTTAAGGCAAAGAAATCCCCATCTCCATGGGCTGTGCTTCATAATATGGACCAAAGGAATTTGCCAGCCTAAATTTTTGAAAATTAGACCATTACTTAGCTTGCAAGATTGCTAACAGCGCCCTAATTTTTTTTCCTGTGCCTGCTGCTTTTTATTGAGGGCTCTTCTCTTCTCAATGCCCTATTGCTGGTTCCCCGCTGTTGTTTTTACTACCTGTTTTTATCAACTGTATTTATTGATGTTTTTGTGTAAACCGCCCAGAGTCCCTACAGGAAATGGGTGGTATAGAAGTATAATAAATAAATAAATAAATAAATAAATAAATAAATAAATAAATAAATAAATAAATAATTTTCAGTGCAAATTAAATTACTATTTTAAAAAACATTGCAATTCTACCTTTGTTTATACTCATTTACAGTGCATATCTCCAACTGACTTTTTAACTCATTTATTTGTATGCATGCTGTCAATTTTCCTGTCAACGTTTCTGAATGACACTTCAGAGAGAAAGACAGTAAATCTGATAGTAAATAAATCAGATAGTAAATGCACGGCATTGGTGGGGAAAGTACATCCCTCCAGATGCGAGGTCACAACATCCAATAACCCCAACCATCATAGGTGAAGGTATACAGAGGCTCTGCACGCTTCCCACCAAAATTTAGGGTAAAACTCACTACAATTCAAACATATTTCTGTTCATTCAGCTTTCACTTATTTTCTTACCACTTCCATCCCAAATCTGCCCTGAAGGATGACCTCACCCTTTGGATCAGATTTGGGGAGCACACAGAAGATCTCTCTCTCTCTCTCTCTCTCTCTCTCTCTCTCTCTCTCTCTCTCTCTCTCTCTCTCTCTCTCAAATGGCAGAGGTTGTTCTGTTGCCTGGAGGGAATACCAGCTAGAATTAAAAGAGACAGAGAGAAAGATGGTCTTGAAGACATGATTTTTACCCACTCCTTGTATATGCTAGGAACAAGACAGAGGTAAACATGGCCGTCCAGATTATTTTTGCTAGCTCCCATTAGCCTTTGCCAGCACATTCCAGTGACAACATACTGTGGGAAGAGCAGTACAGACCTATTGGGGAATAATCCATCCCTGATATAACACATGCTATAGCCACCATTATGAACTGGTACTAATCTGTTTATGCTCATCTCTTGAATTAATATCTCCCATCCCTTGACTACAGAACAACTGTGCCATATCAGAGGTTATTTGGCTTTTTTCATTCCATTCACCACCGACAATCTGATGACAGTCAGGTGACAGTCAGGCCCTTCAACTCCATCAAAGGGCTCTATCCCATGGTCTTTAAAATCCAGATCTAATTTACTGATAAACTGGCTCCAAAAATTGTGACGCCACAGTCAGTGGTGTTTTTTAAAAAACAGTAACACCCACTTAACCAGGTTCCAGCAAGTTTTTGAAGACCCAAGGAGGAGGGCAGGTATTTTTTGATCTAGTTCAAAATGTGCATTTTTACAAGAGGCAAACATAAGTGGGGGCACAGAAAATCTGAATTTTCAGCTTTTTGTTGTTGGTTTACTGGTTTTGTGGCTCAGCAACATTCTATCTTGCTATTTCCCACAACTACTGTCTCTCTTGATATTTTACACAGGAGACAGCCAGCCAAGTCGGGGTGAGGAGGAGGAGGCTCACTTGCAGGACAAAGATTAAAAGGATAAGTCACCTCTTCTCAGGCCAACTGGTGGTAGCCAAGGGCTCCCTGCAAGGGCATGGGTTGGCTCCTGAAGGCACCCTGGTGAAATCCTCACCAGCCAGGGACTCCATCGCTGTGCCAGGGTAGGGGTAGGGGGTGCGCGCACGAGAGCGAGCAACTGACAGGCAGCCTGGAGCGGTGAAAGCCAGGCACTGGGAGGCTTCTTTCGAGGGGCCATCAGCGAGGAAGCCCTGCATTGGTGCCTGCCTCAGGCGAGGCTGAGGAGAGCTTGGCGGCGGCGGCACCAGGTTGAGAGCCGGCGTGGAAGTGAAGGGCAGGGCAATGGCACCGGCTTTCTCTCTCTCTTCTCTCTCTCTCACACCATTGTGTGTGCGCACATGCACACACACACACATTCTCACCTGCCCACCTTGTTCCTCGACGGCAGCATCCTTACTCCCACCCCCTCGTCTCTCCCCCCCCACACACCTTCCCATTCTCTTGCTGGGAAAGCATGCAGCCTCTCCACCTTTCTCCCCAATGGCAATTAGCACCTGCCGTCGCTGCCTCCATGCCATGTCACGTCCTTCTCCTCCTCGGCTGCTCCTCTGTGCCCTTGCCATGCTGCTGCCCCTCCCCTTCAGAGTTTCTAGATGCTGATTAAGGACATGGGGACATATAAAATGTGATTATTTAAACCACATCCATGTGACCATGGGAACTGCATTTTCAGTCACGTGACAACTTCAGAAAGAAACACGGCACCTCTTTTGGCCATGCGATAGGGCCCAAAATCTCCCAAGTCAGACATAAAGAAACAGGATAGCACTTTGCTACAAGCACTATCCACAGCAGCAAGATAGCTGGGTTGACTTTGGGTACTACGCATTTTGATGGGATAAACGGAAAACCTCTTCATGCATTTAACATGAAGTTTTGCAAAGCAGCCTGAACTTGTTTGCACGTACGACACTTCCATGATCTGCCTTATTTTAAGTGATTTGCATATCAAGTGTTTCTTAAATCAGGGGAAATTAGGGGAAAACACCCCTACCCCCAGAAAACTGGATTTTAAAATGTTTGCTTTAAAGGTGTGGGGGGGACTGAGACAGTAAAAACACTGTACATTTTCATTCGACAAAACCATTGCTGCAGAGAAAACAGTGGTAATTACAGACAAGGAAGCTTAATAGGCTCCAACTGTGAACTCCCTGTAACCACTTTCGTCACCTGTCAATGCCCTCCTTCGTAGGTCTACTGGTAATACATGCTGAGACTAATGCAATGCAAGCTAGTGGAGGAAAACTTTTAAAAGCCCCCCTTTCTTTTTGATATTTTGCAGCACGATTATTCGCTGGTCATTTGGGTCAGATATATAAAGCTATAACTATTTCCACCTCAACGTGATGCCCTGAAACGTTTCCACTGATCTCCATTTTACCTCCAGTATTATTATTTGACTCCAGTCATTATTAAGTATTCCTGTGTCCCATTTTAAATCTCTATTAACCAGCCCTTCAGAATCCATTTTCAGGCTGCAAGGGACAGAAGTATTGGCTGTTCCCTGTTCTCCTGGATTCTGCAAATCAGGATCCAATGCTGGATATTGCCTTACAACTCAACAGAGGTATATTGCCTAGCAGTTTGCATTCTCTTAGTGGAATAAATCACCTGGGAAAAGGCCAGGATCTCAAATCCTCACTTGGCATCCTGGGAGAGACGGCAGCCAGGATCATACCTCTGTTGAGCATGCATGATTCATGTGCCCACCTGCCCTGCCACTTGTGTAGCTTTAGGGAAACTTCTTGCAGACCAGGAAGAGGAACCAGTAAGCAGCCTCTGAGTACTTTATACCTAGAAAACCCTGCTAAGTGGAATCAACTTAATGGCATATTTTAAGAAGCCATTAATATTATATCTGTGTCTCTCTTCACACACACACATGTGCGTATGCACACTTGCATGAATGTGTGCGCGCACACTCACTCACACACACACACACACACACACACACACACACACACACACACACACACACACACACAGAGAGAGAGAGAGAGAGAGAGAGAGAGAGAGAGAGAGAGAGAGAGAGAGAGAGAGAGAGAGAGAGAGAGAGAGAGAGATTTTATACAGAAATGGGTAGCATTATTTAGGGACACTGCCATGGACACAAACAGCTAGTTTTCCGTCATAGCTGACAAAAAGGTAACAAGGATTAGCTGAAAGCACTTAATGTACTAAGCCTCAAGTGAAGAGCTGAACTATAGTTGCCCTTTAAAAGAATGTGTGAGAGAGATTCCAAAGTTCGTGGCATTTATTCCTCTGTCGCAGATGTGAGATGTGGCTAAAAATAATGTGATGTTTCTAAGCATCTGGAACTAGCAAAACAATTCCAAAAGCATCACCAGTTAGCATGTTCCAGTTTTATCCAAAAAGGGGACAAAGCAACATACAATAATTGTTAATCCTTGTGTCTTATTACTTATTAGTTATATTAACCTAGCAGCTTTCCTCTTGCAAGCTCGTGGCTCTTCTCTTCCCTAATTTTTCTTCTGGACCACCAAGACAGACTGAAATGCAGTGAATGGTCTGAGATCACCCAATAATTTCTATGGCTCAGTGGGGACTAAAATGTGAATCTTACATCCCAGTCCAATGCTCAAACAGATGTAACAAGGTCAATTACATTAATTAATTAAACGTGACAATTGAACCCTAGTTCATAACTGTCAGTCCTTTCCCCAGCTCTAACAGAATCTGATGGGACAGACAGAAGCCCACACACACCAAACTCTTGGTTCACTAACATGTCAAGGAATATCAATGTGATGTGAATTTAAAACCCTGGAAGCTGGACTACATTCAAGCAATTCACAACAGGGACGGGCTGGGGTTGTAACCTCCAGCGACAGGTAGCAGGGATAGATATGCATCATGTTCTTTTTCATTAGGTATACCAACCCGATGGGACCATTTGTCTGCGAAGAATGACCTTGCATCAGCAATGAGGATACCTATAACATTGCAGTGAAAGTTCAAGTGACTTGTTCCAAACAGCTCTGGCTATGGCTCCTACACTTCTTTCCTGGTGTCCCCCAAAGCATTAAGGAAATAGTTTTTTCAATGTTAGAAATCAACATGTGTGAACTATTACAACCTATTTCAATTCAAATTCAATGTTTTTCCAAGTTAACTCCAAGAGGTTCCAAAATAAAATTTCAATATTGATGACAACAAAAATGACATTGAAAGCATGCTCACACTTGACTTTTCCCCATCTGTTACATATCTTGCATGAGAACCTATCATGATGCAGTATTAGCACCTAAGGAAGTGGATTTGCACACGAAAGCTCAGGATTTCTCACAAATGAAGTGGAAAGCATGAACTTGAGCTGACCTGTTTTAAACCCATTCCTTTGCTCTTATAAACCCATTCCTTTGCTCTTATAAACCCATCCCTGTGCCAGCCCCACACTTTTGCATAACAGTGATATGCTGTCTCCATCTATGCTATTAAGAAGGTATGTGGGTTTTTCCACTCTTCCATATGCAGATATAAGGAGAGATGATTGCCATGAGGCACTGTAGTAATACTTACACCAGAAATATGCATGCAAGCATGAAAAGTCTCAGACTAACTTGATACTCACTATATGTCTGTGAGGATTCTATCATTCAGATAAGGTTATCTGAAAGTTCAGTCATGGCAACTGGACTCCTTTTTTGAGAGATCAAAACATTTTGCTACTCATCCAAGCAGCATGGGCACTTCGTTTTTCGTTTCGTTCTATAATGAAACGAAAAATGAAAAATGGGTGGAGTAACCCATTAAGAAGTGCCTTTCTACACTGAAAAGAAGAGTCCGATCCTGCAAGAACAAAGCAGAGAGGGGGGCAATCAAGTGCTGCTGGAAAGAATAGCATATAGGAGAGGGTGGTAAACAGTAGGGGGTGAGGTGGAGGAGAATTCAAACTGACCTTGTTATTTCACTTCCTCTCCAGCAGCACTTGATTATCCTCCTCTCTGCTTTGTTCTTGCATGATTGGACCCTTCTTTTTAGTGTGAAAACGTATTTCTTAATGGGTTGCTCCACCCCAATCCTTTCTACACTGAAAAGAAAGCTCTGGTCCTTACAAAAACAAAGCACAGAGGACTCTTCAGGACATAGAAAGGAAAGGAAACAGCAAGGTCAGTTTGGATTCTCCTCCAATCCACCCCCACCCCCCTTGAGAAAGGCTTACTTCCGTGTATATGACTCTCCTTAATTTTTTAGTGCCATGATTTTAGAAAAAATAGTGTCATATACATGGAAAAATAGGGTAGATTTTGAAAGAGGAGAAAAAGAACCCTCATGGACCCTTTGTCACTGCAATGTACTATTAACTGCCCTGGTAGCCCGATTTTAATGCTTGACTACAGTGCAGGTCTCTGCAGATACAGCACTATTTGATAAAAAGCATATTTCAGCAATTTCAACTGGAGGCTATTGCTGTCAATATATTTCCATTTCTACCTTAAGCTTACAAAAGCTGTAAAAAAATCCTGCTGTGGCAAGTAATATTTATAAATATCATTCAAGAACTCAAAGTAACAGCAAAGCAATTAACAATTAACATCCTCTGAAAAAGAGTACTACTTGTTTTAGGCTGCACATTTCATCTCATCAGAACCAAATATAGATTTTAACACAGCTGTCTTTAAAAAATAATAAGTACAAGATACATGTTTTTGTCTACTCATGTTAGGCATCTAAATAAAATTCAATTCTCCACCTCAAAAAGTTTTTCCAGATGCTAAAACCTACATTGGTGGTTCTGCTCGTGACCTCTTCGTGGGCAGGGCTTCTTTGCCCACCTGGGCGAAAGGGGGTAAAGTCTTGCGCCATTTATGTAGGCTGTGTGGGCAGGGAGCAAGCCTATTTAAGGCTGCCGCCTTCTGCCAGGGCACTTCAAGGCTCCCCTCCTTCCCACCCTATTTTGTGGATGGTGAAGATTACTGGTCGCTTCAGAGCCGGATGGGAATTTTTGCTGTCATTCAAATTGGCCCAGAGTGACAGTGTGTTTTTGCCCATCCCATCATCTGCAAGGCACAGCTGGGTATATGTATAATCAAAATTTCCCTTATTGGTCACAATTAGCAGTTAGCGCAAGAGGTCTGTTAATTCTAATATGTCCCTTCATTATGGCACATCATTAAGGTGCTTAACAGAACTCATGGATACATTTAATAAACTAGAATTAGCAATAGGTATAGCTAAATACGAGCGTCTGTCAGATTAATGAGTCCTGCCAATGGTTTATTTATATTTTTTATTTATTTATACAGTTTATATGCCACCCACTACCCAAAGGTCTCTGGGGGGGTAAGAAGGCTCTAGAACCTGGTATGCATCTTACCCAAGGCATTATACATCATACATCATGCCGGTTGAATCTCTTAAACTGGAGGGGCTGGCACGTTATAACACCTAATGGAGCTACCACTTGCGCTACAGCACAGGGCCTCTTTAATCTACAGTTATCACAGTATAATTAATTAATATTGTTAATAAATTGTGGCCCTTATTAACTCCAAAAACTTTGTCTGTCTCTTTATTTCGTTCTGGGTGGGCAAAGGCTTCTGGCCATATTTCTGGTTCACTACAGTTGTGGTGTTCAACTATTTTTACCTCACCTTTCTCCTCTTAAAGGATCCAAGGTAGTTTATATAATTCAAAGATAATATTTAAAGCTAAAAACAGCAAGCATACAAATACCAAAAAGAATCAAATACTGCACTAAAAATAATAAGCAAAAGAACACCAACAACACATTCAGTGTAGATATATATATTATCGTTAAAAAAAATAGGAACGAAAAATATTCTTGAACAAGGAGGCCATACCAACATCTGCTTTATATAACATTCATTGGTAGCAAAACACATTAACAAGTAACTAAGAATTTTCCACTGTTAGCTTAGGTTATAAACTTCTAACCCCTAATAGTACAGGTGGTATCGAGAGAGAGAGAAAAGGCCAAAACATATATAAAAATTAAAAAGGCATAGAAAATAATTATGTGATGGCATTGAACCAAAATACAATTCTATCTGTCAGGAAAAGGGCAACCAGCCATGACATTTTTTAAAAAAATCAGGGGATCTACACGAACATAAAAAGGCTTCTGGGGCTTTGGCTGTATCAGTACTGAGCTAAAAGCTAAGCATCAAACTGTTATCAGCAGATGATGGAACAACAGGCCCAGTTTTGATTAGTTTCCGCAGAAGGATATGGTGGCTTAATCCTTTGAACAAATGCATGCAAAACCTAGACTCTCTGACTAAATGTGAAATGTAACTTCTGTAACTTTTTCAGAAAGTTGAGACAGCTCACTGACCTGTAATCCGAAACAAATTTACTAAAGGGCGGGTGTCACGAAACAAAAAGGAATGCACTTCTGAGTAAACAGGCACAGGATTCTGCTGAAATATGTCCCATAGTTCCATTTTTACTTTGTAATTTATTTACCTTGGAAAGCTTACTCAGATAAAACAATCTGTCCCTCTACAGACAACTGAAGTCTGGGATAAAAGCAGTAAAAGCCACCAGCAGGACAAGAGACCTCACATGATACGTTCTTCACATACACTGATGTATCTTCTCTCATCTAATTTGCCTTACACAACTGTGAAAGCAAATCAAATGGATAACATCCTCCTCTTCCATCCCCTCATGCATGAAAATTAATTAATTAATAGCATGCCATCAAGTCAGTTCTCAGTTTGGGAGACTCCTAGCAATACTCACAAGTGATCTGCCATTTCCTTCTGCTGGGGTTTGCTTGGACTCTTCAGCTTTCCTATGGCTACATAGGCTGGCTTTCCCCCGAGAAAGCAGTGTGGAGAATCAAACTCACAACTCACTGAGCTATCCGGCCTACAGTAAATCTAGCTCAAGACACTGAACCCACCGGCATGAAAAGGATTGCTAAGCCTTTGTTGCGTCAGCCCTAATAATAGCAATTGACTTGCTTATGTCTGAAGAAGTGCACATGTGCACGAAATGTCTCATTAAAATATGAAAGTTATTCTTTAAGGTGCCACATGTTTGTGTCTTTTGTTTTGTTTTGTTTTGTTTTGTTTTTCTTTGATTTTTTTGCCTGAAATTCTTGAAAATTCTGCTACCCTCTCTGAAACTTGAACAACTGAATGTACCTCCTGGCTTTCTTAAGAAAACTGTTGTTTAGAATAGACTGGTGGACTTTAAAACTTGTATCCCTGACTGCAATTGACCTTTAGCTTCCAAAAGCCACAAAGAGCATGGACAATGGACAGGGTTTGTAGAAACCAGTACGGTAATATGAGGGGACTGAACACCATTCAGACAGACCCTATTAGTTGTCAAAGAAGCCTTTTAAGTACAGTATTCTGTAAGTTCCTTTCAGCATTATTTGGTCCATGGCTGCATAAGCACACATTTTAAATGAACAGGAAAGATACTTTGTCAGGTGAGGGCACACCTGGACAATTTCAACCCTTAGGTCCACAACCTCTGTCTTTGACTTCCTGACAGTATTTAGCACTGCTTTTTATTCACTACCAATCCGCTCTTGGGTTTACTTTGCTTAAGAAGACAGATCTGAAAGGCGCATATGCACACATCCAACTATCCCACATTCCCAGACACCTTCCTTCCTGCAGAAACAGTCCCTTTTTTGGTTAAGGGTTTATGCAATTTTCACTGCGGAGTGATGACCTGCACATTAAGCAAAAGTACATAAACAGCATGGCAAGCAGGACCACAGAGTTGTTCAGTGTGCCCAAGCCCAGCACATAAATGCACCACTGTTATTCCAAACAAGAAACAGTGTTCATTCCGTAAACCTTGACACTTGATGCTGTACAAAAACAGTCTAGCATACACAGTCTACCTTTCCATAAAATACAAGAAAAACATAGAAATTAATCTTCAAGTGACTGTTAGGAACACATTTGGCGTGCAGGCTCTGGAGCAGTACATTAACTGTGTCATGACCCAGACAGCAGTGGATGTGAAGAATTTTGCAGCTGTTTGTACGATACAGCCAGGGGCAAGTCGTGTTTCTGGCCATCACAGTAGCTACTCATTCTGACCTTTTCTCTGCTATAAGGAATCCAGTGGAGCCAGGCCCCCCTGGCAGACTGATTCAGAAGCCTCGCTTGCTCCAGTGAAATATAAATGCTCTCCTGAAAGCCCCTCAAAAGTACCACTGAAAGAAACCGCTCAGTTAATGAGCAGGTATTCTCTGCCACAAGCTTGACCTTGCTCACAGAACGAGGGGTGGTGGTGAAACAATTATGGGTGTTTTGATTCTGAGATAAAGGGAACTGCCAATTTGACACACTTGTTTTGCAACAGCAGAATTACAAATCTCATAGAGGCAGTACAGAAAAGCTCCCAGAGTTGGGGTGTGTGTGTGTGTGTGTGTGTGTGTGCGTGCGCGCGTGTGTGTGCGCGCGTGCACGCATGAGAGAGAGAGAGAGAGAGAGAGAGAGAGAGAGAGAGAGATCATAAGAACCGGCCAAGTTATTTGTTCCGCTTGCATTTTAATGAAGCCACGATGCACCAAAACTGGAAACATGAATTAAGATCTACAGCAATTAAGGTGATATGCCGAAAGAAAGATTCATTATGCTGTTCTAACTCTGCCCACAGCTTGCTGGCTGCTCTTTAAAATTAACAAAGAAAAGATGGGAATAAAATGGTGAGCAAATGGCTAATTACAGTGTGTAACGATTCAAAATTCAAGCGCCGCAGATTGGAAATATGGGCTTGCAGTGCTGACCAAACAGGCATTAACTTTTCTTTTCTTTTCTTTTCTTTTCTTTTGCTCCTGCTGCTTCAGGAGGCAAATATTCCGGGGTGTCTTGAGCAAGCCTTCCTGCATTCTGCGCTGGCTGCAGGGAACCCGCTCGTCCATACTCCAGGCAGATGGCATCATCAAAGCAGCACAGCTGTACGGTAAGTAAATCTTAATGCTCAGTGAATTACTGCCTTTGCTGATGGGAGTAATTCTGCATCTGAGATGAGAACAACAGAGGGTAAAGGGAAGAAAGAATAGATGTACTATGGAAACAATCAGGAGCATAATGGGGTGTCTGAGAGAGTATTTCTTGGCAGACAAATCCCCACTTCAAAGCAAACAGTGGCATTAACACCCTCAAAGTGAGCCAGAGTAGTTGAGACATTTCACCATCCAAACATCCAGTCCTGGACAGCTCCTTCAGATCAGGTTGGTTTTTGGTTTTTATAAAAACTTGGGTGGTGGGGAAAGCAACTGCCCCAGCTTTACCTGCTATTTAAGGACGGGGTTAGAGAGTAATTAGTCAAACAATTGCTCTTTTGAAGATGCATTTACTCACAGCTTGATTATCTGTATTAGAGTTTACCACCTAGATCAGAAAACGCCAATTCACACATGTGTCATAAAACTAGAACTGACACACATGTTAGAAAACCTCAGGAAACAGAACAGAGACTGATACATTTTCAAAAAAAATCCTATCAGATTTTGGAAAATATTTGATACAAAAACTCTTCAAGACATTTACAAAGGAAGCTTCACTCCTCAAATGAAATCAATTTCAAACTGAAGATTATATCCTTTCTATAGTAAGAACAACAAAAACAACAGCAACCCACATAATTGGAAAAGCCTGAAGATCATCATGTTGTATCATAGGTCACCACTCTCAGCCTTGCTATAAAAAAAATCCCAAGTTGTAGGCATTTGCATTAAACAGAGAAGAGCAGAAGACATGGGGAAGAAGCCAAAGCCCTGCCAAGATTGGGCTGGGTAACTGAGTTCCGCCCCAACATCTGTGTGCCTTAACCATGACAAAGCCTTATTCAGAAGGAAGGAAGCTGATATGACTGGAGAAAAAAAAAGATAAAGTAGAATTGCGGAGAGCAAGGACTAATAGAACTTATTTTTCTACATAGGTATATAGAAAAACTAAATGACAAAATGGTCTCTGCAAGCAATAGAAGGCTATATGGTCAAAATGCTGCTGTGCTGAGTTCGGTTGTGAGTGCTGAAGCAACAAAGGCCATTACCCCATGTCCACTTTGTTGCTCTAGAAGGTGCTCTGAGATGCAAATCTTAAAATTGTTCCCCCACGTCCGTCGTGCTTTAAGCAAAATAAAGTACAACCATGCCCCCTGAAGCGCGATTCAGTGCATCTTCCTTGTACCTGGCCTTGGGGTGGTGGAATCCTTATCACTGTTCTGTTGCGGTTTTTAAACTGGTACACACACCATGGGGTACCGTTTAATCCACACCATAACTGTTTCGTCGCCATAGGACCACCTAGTGGCACTACTTGGAGCAGCCACATGACAGTAAATTCACAGTACAAGAAGCCACTATGCAGGGAAAGAAGCCAAAAAAGAAGTATTCAAAGTATGACAAATGACAAATGAAAATCGATATACTGATATGCCTACCTATCGGGTTTTAATTTTTTTAAAAAAAATAGTGCCTGGGGAAAACAAAACAAAATACACTTCCATGCGGACCCCGTCCGTGTGGTCACAGAAGTTACGTAACAATAAAGTGTGTCCTTGGGGAGGCAGGAACAGCAACCAAACCACATGAACGCAACAAGATTTATTACACATTTTAGTTTGTTCCGGTACAAAGCGGATGTTGGGTAACAGCCAAAGAGTTGGTTGTGATATTTTTCTGCAACACAGGCCAGCAACTTGTAGAGTTGTATTTTAAAGCAGTTAATTAAAAGTAACATTAGTAAAATAGTAACTTTTAAAGAACAGTAAGTAAAATGCTAATGACTACTCTTGGTAATTGTAACTAGTTCCTTTTCTTTTTTAAAATAACATTCTGTGGGAGGAAGTTACCTATTTTTGGTGTCAGGAAAATGGCACATAAATAAAAATAGATATGCTGCCACCTTGGCTCTGTGGAATATTTGATTTTCCATCTTGCTTAACTGTAAGCAATCAGTTGACATTCCAATCCTACGAGTTGCCTTACATTAATTAATATGTATTCCACAGAAATAAATAATTAAAATCCAATCAAAAACTAAAATGAAATGTAAAAAATGGCTATTGTTTTTTGAAAAATCTTTCATGTTAGTATCATAAGTGTGTATCCTTACACTCATAAATCTACATAAACCCTTGCCAAAAAAATCTTTGTTGTCAGATCATTAAAATCAGATTAATTCCAATATCTGATATCTTTTAAAGGGATTAATAATGTGACTGTGTGGTTCCCAAAGATAACATATCTCTCCTTATTCATCAATCACACTGATTTTTTTCCCATGGTCAATAAATTAAGCTATTGTGTGAATATAAATTAATCTGATGTCAGTAAAGTTCTTTGCAGTTTCATCTAATACAGACAAATTTAAAATCTATTCCATGATAGGAATGATGGGGAACAGCTGCTTGTACAGTAATTTATGAATGCCAAACAAAAAAAATTTCATTATACCTTAGCTGTGTTTTTCCTGCCTTCCTGATAGATGAAGTTAACAGACAATCCATCAAACTAGACTGCCAAACTTTATAATGTAGGAGAAGGTAGAAAGCATGCAGAGAGAGAGAGAGAGAGAGAGAGAGAGAGAGAGAGAGAGAGAGAGAGAGAGAGAGAGAGAGAGAGAGAGAGAGAGAGAGAGAGAGATGTTATCAGGAGCCTGAGAGGAAATCAGTTTCATCTTCATTAGATCCATTAATTCAAACATGACTGTACCCTCCAAGAATCTGTAGGGTGGTTGCAAAGAAGTGTGTCCATCCACCATGAACAAGATGCTACTGCTGGAATGGATTTCCCCCTCTCTCCTCATACGCCTCCAATTTATTCCAGAGGACTGAGGAGATTTCAGGAAGATTCCCTAAGTGACACATATGCCAGATAACATGAAGGGGAAATCCTTTTGTATAAATGATATTGAATAAATATATGCTATGTTAAATCAGAAAGCTATACATTTGCATTCAAAAATACATGCCAGTGATTTCAATGGGTCTTTCTCCCAAATAAGGGGGTATAAGACTCCAGCTGCAATTTATCTTTTGGAGTTTGTATTTCAGCTCCCTCTGACAAAACATTGCTGTACTTCAAGTCATTAGCTCAGGAACAAAGAACTGGAGTGCTTTTAGTGTTTAAAAAATAACCATGCAATTTCCTCTAGCATTTTGTGAGTTTCAACTATTCTCTCTGTCTGGGTTTGAGAAAGATCCTAAGTGCTCAACGCATTGCCAACACACACACACACACACACACACACACACACACACACACACACACACACACACACACACACACACACACACACACACACACACACACACACACACACACACACACACACACACACAGAGAGAGAGAGAGAGAGAGAGAGAGAGAGATTTTATCTACAGCTTTTGTTGTATGTACAATATTCTTAATTTACAATTGTAAGTAAAGATCCGCAGTAGTGCCAGGCATCTCATTTAGGTAAACTATTCATTTAGGACTATTCCGACATCCAGAATATGGAGAAGATGATTTGTTTGATGTAATTTCCCATCATTCAATCACATATGGTATTCAACAATGTCATCATACTTGAAGACACAGAAAACAAAATTAATTTAGGAGTACAAATCAAAAGGGGGCATGGTGGCTCTGCGAGCTAGAGCACTGAAAACTGTCAGCTACAAAGTCAGCAGTTCAGCGGTTCAAGCCCAGGTGCCACGCAGCAGAGTGAGCTCCCGCTGTTAATGCCAGCTTCTGCCAAACTAGTAATTCAAAAGCATGTAAATGCAAGTAGATAAGTTGGTACTGCCGTAAAAAGCGGAAACATAAAACAGTGTTTCCTTGCAGCCATGCCAGACACATGGCCATGGACTTGCACAACACTGGCTCTTCGGTTTTAATACAGAGATGAGCACCATCCCTAAAGTTGGACATGACTAGCACGCACGTGCAGGGGGAACCTTTACCTTTACCTTTTGCACATCAATAAAGATATCAAGCAGTTACTGTACTTGCACATCTTGTCTCGGAAAAACAGGAATCACACACATTTCATTGAGAATATAGCTATGAATCACCATTGGACATCATGGCAATATGCTACTACCAGCGTCACGAGCACAGTGCACCTGAACATATTTTCTGGGGAACATTCTTGACCTGAGCTATAAATATACTGTATGTATGTATAATGTAATTAACAGAGTCTGCATACAGCAGTTTTACAATATTGATTTAATAAAACTGCTGCCATTACACTAAATAACACTTACTGATGAAAAATGTTTTCAACATCCTTTCGTATTCTTCCAACCATTTCTAGTCATGGGGCAGCTGGTCAAGTGTGTATATAGGGCTACAAATTGCACTATATTATTCTCACATTAAAAATACAGAGTAAAATCCAGTTATCTGGAAGTTGAGTCATGGCAACTGGACTCTTTTTCTTGAGAGACTGAAATGTTTCTCTGCTCATCCAAGCACCTTTTTTTGGTCTGAGTAAAGTTAGTGGCGAGACCTCCAATTTATAGTTCAACTTGATTTCACATCATCCTGGTCTAAATCCAAAGTGGGTTTTCAACAAAGCAGTGTGTCAGCCCAGAAGAACAATGGATCAACCTGAGGCCCAGAGACAACGGAAAAACCTGGTCATTCCTTACATGGCTGGAGTGTCGGAGAAGCTTAAAAGGATTTTTGGCAAGCATGACATCCCGGTTTTCTTCACACCCACAAACACACTAAGGCAGAGACTCATCCACCCAAAGAATATAGTATAGGTGGTCCAATGCAGTGAGGAGTGGGCAGACCTCTACACTCGAGAAACTAAACAGCCATTAAACAGAAGGATGGCCCAACACAGGAGGGGCAACAGCTCAGGACCAGAATCAGCAGTACACCTCCATTTGAAGGACAAAGGGCATGCATTCAAGGATGAGAATTTAAACATATTAGGCAGAGAAGATAGGTGGTTTGTGAGAGGGATCGGGGGAGAGAGAGAGAGGCCGTTACTTCACGAAGTACTTCGCTTCGCAGCGGGATTGCCTTCGCTTTGAATGCGAAGCCGGTCACGTGGTCTCCCTTCGCCCCCACCCCTCTTTCTCTGTCCTCACCATGCGAAATTTTAGGATCGAATCCATTACTACCTCACGTGCTCCCTTCGCATTCGGAAGCTTACTTGCAACGTCCGGTTTCTGCTTTCTTTTATTTTTTTAAAAAAATTACCACGGCGTATCGATGCATCAATACCCGGCTGTCATTTGCGGTCAGAGGCGCACAAGCCAGCGGTCAAGCCCGGCGCTCAAAGGCCCCTGCGGTTGTCCCGAGGACTTGTGGGCGGCCATCGTGTTTCCCTGAAGCAGAGCAGCTGGGTTGGTTTTTTTGGGGGCATCGCCCTGTGTGCCCCGCCGCCGCTCTCTGGGTGGGCGCACACGGGGGTGTCTTGCAGCGGCGGCACCGACACCCCCTCCCCCCTCCCTCTGCGCAGCCCTTTGCCATCCCTTGCCAGCGGAGGGGCTCTGCTCACGTCACCCGGGGACGCTTGCCCCCCTCTGTTGCCCCTGCCCCGTGTACAGAAGGCAAGATCAAAAGAACGGGTTAACCGAAATATCTATGCATCGGCATTTCGGAGAAAAAGTAAGTTAAAAAATAAATAAATATATATATTAACTGGCCACACGTGACTTTGGATGCGAAGCGGGATGCGAAGCGAAGAAGATTCCCGGCCTCCGGCAGGGGAATCTCTCGCCCCGCTTGGAGCATGGTTTAGGGGGCGTGGTCGGGGTGGCGCCGAATCTAAAGAGGAGGATACAAGAATACAATAGGGATTATAAAAGACTCCTCAGGTAAGACATGCACACAAATGAAGGAAAAGTTGTCAGCTATACAAGAGTTTTATCAGTTGTTATATACTACAAAAAATAAACCTAAGGAGGATATAGAAAGGTATATCACTAAGAATTTAAAGAGGGTCTTGGAACAGGAAGATATGCTGGAAATGGAAAAGCCTATTACAGATCAAGAGATAAGCGAGGTAATAGACAAATTAAAGAATAATAAAACGCCCGGAGTGGACGCTCTGGGACCTGAATTTTACAAACTTTTTAAAGCAGTATTAATACCTAAATTAAAGAAGCTATATAAAGAAATTTTGAATGGAGAACAAATTCCGAGATCTTGGACCCATTCTTTAACTATTTTAATTCCAAAACCTAATAAAAATTTAATGGATATTGGGTCATACAGACCAATATCCTTATTAAATCAAGATGCTAAGATTTTCACAGCAATTTTGGCTAAAAGAATGAATAAATTTATAGCTAAATATATTAAAGAGGATCAATGTGGTTTTATCAAAGGTAGACAAATGGCAAATATTATTAGAAGGAATTTGAATGTTCTTTATGAAATGAGTAAAGTACTACTAAAGCTGGGATGTTATCTCTAGATCTTTATAAAGCTTTTGATTGTGTTCAATGGCCCACATTAAAAATATTGTTAAAAAAATGGGATTTGGGAAATCCTTTTTGGGAGTAATAAATCAACTATATTCAACGGGCACTTCCTCAATAATAGTTAATGATGGATTGACTGAACAAATCACCCTAGGCCGAGGAACTAGACAAGGATGTCCTCTTTCTCCAGTCCTTTTTGTATGGTTATAGAGCTCCTGGCAAATGCCATAAGGGACGACAAATTTATTAAAGGTATAGGGAAAGATGGGGCAACTAAAATTAGTTTATTCGCGGACGATGCTCTTTTGACTATTGTAAACACAATAGAGAATATTCAAAGAGTAAAAACTCATTTAGAAGAATTTGGAGAAATAACAGGATTATGTGTAAACTGGCAAAAATCAGAGAGTTTATTCTTCAATTATGGAAAACATGACTTAAAGATGATTGAAAAATCTGGACTTAAACCGGGAAAAAGCATTAAATATCTAGGATTAGAACTCCATAAAGAATTTACTAAAACTAAAGAAAGGAAATTAGAAGAGGAGATGAAAAACAAATTAATATCCTACTCTAAACTAAAATTATCGTGGTTTGGCAGAATTGCATTGATAAAAATGAAAATACTTCCAAAAATTAACTTTATTTTTAAAATGTTACCGGTTCAGTTTTTAGAAAAGGAAATTAAAACTCTCCAAGACATGATAAATAGGTATTGTAATGCAGGGAAAAATCAAGAATAAATAAAAGTCTATGGTATAGATCTCAGAAAGAAGGAGGAATAGGTATACCCAATATAAAAATTATTATATAGCCAATCAACTTAGTTCTTTGGGGAAATTCTTTTTAAACCACAGAAGTTAATATGGTGGGAGCAAGAGTCTTTGGATATAAAGGGGGAAATAAACACATTTTTATTGAAGTTAAAAACAAAGTAAAGATTGACAACCCCCTATTGAATAGTTTAATTGCTACATGGAGAACATATAGGAAAATCTTGTCTCCGAAGGGATCCCCACTGGCTTTAGTTACTGACTTGGAAAGCTTTCCAGACAACTTGAAGCATTATTTGGAGTTATTTAAAATTAAGAAAATAGCTAGACTAAAGGATTGGATGCTCAAGATTAAAACAATTCAGGATATAAAAATATTTTGCAACCCAGTGATTTAACATGGTTAAATTATATTCAACTAGGAAAATGGATAAAGGACTGGGGAAAGAGAAATAATCAAATCAGAGAATGCACAAAATTTGAACATTTCCTACTATCGCTTGAGTCTGAACAGGAAAATTCAGAGAAAGGAATAACACGTAAAATATATAAAATACTAGGGAATTATCAGAAATGAAGGAGTTAAACACCTTGAGAGAAGTTTGGAACCAAGACCTTAATGTACAGATAGAGAAAGAAGACTGGAAAAAAATTTGGAATATGAGAATTTTGAGATCATTGTCAGTCAGGATAAAAGAAAACTACTTCAAATTGGTTTCCAGATGGTATTTAACCCCAGTAAGACTAAATAGAATGAATCCTGCTTACTCTAAGATATGTTGGAAATGTGAAAAAGAGCTTGGTACTTACTTGCATCTTTGGTGGGAATGTGAAATAGTCCAAAGGTTCTGGAAAAAGTGTTTTTAGAGCTAAGTAATATGATTAAGATGGATATAGATTGTAATCCAGAGATAGCATTATTATCATTGTTAACAAGTAAAGATTATGTTGTTACAACAAAGGAACTAATAGCAAATTTTATGACAGCTGCTAGATTAATTATAGCAAAAATTGGAAGTCAAAACTAGAATTCAAGATGGAAGACTGGTATAATGAACTTTGGGATATAGCTATAAACGATAAACTCTCCTGCAGTTTAAAGGTTAAACGAGGAGAAATGAAAAAGACATTTTCAATATCTGGGGTAAATTTTTAGATTATGTACTAGTCGAAGGAAAAGGGAAAGAGTCCACGAATATCTCACAACAATTCTGGAGAAGAGAACTTTAAGAAGACTACTAGAAGAATAGAAGATGGAGCAACGAATAAGAATGTATGGATGGACCCGTGGGATGGGGGTGCACTTATATTGTTTGTTGTAGTTTTTTTTTACTTTCATTTTTTATGTCGTTGTATGTAGTTTAAAAAATATTTAAAAAAAAAAAAAAGAGGAGGAGCGTGCGGACTGAAGCGATCGATTCGCACGGAAATTACGGCTCGCCGCGCAGCAAGAGGTTCGTTAAGTAACGGCCAGAGAGAGAGAGAGAGAGAGAGAGAGAGATTTATTGTCATTGTCCTGTGCAGAACAACGAAAGTGAATCTACATCAGCTTTTAAAGGACCTAACAGTACAACCATATATAAATATCTATCCCCCACCCCACCTACACACATTTAACCCACTAACAGCACACTTGAAAAATTATTTAAAAGCCTCTAAAAACTCTAAAGCCATTCATGTGAGTATTGAAAACCCCTCTCTAAACAGAGGCGGGGGACTCAGGCATAATCTGCTACTTATCAAGCTACTCTTTCATCCATCCCCAATCAAATCAAAAGCACTCCACACCTCCACCAGCAAGGCCACAGCTAACGACTCATGCACCCCAGTGAACTATAAATGGGAGGTCTTGCTACTAACTTCCCCAAAACTGATGAAACTGCTTGAATGAGCAACAAAACGTTTTGATCTCTCAAGAAAAAAAGAAGTCCAGTTGTCATAACTCAGCTTCCAAATAACCTCACCTGGATGACTGAGAAACTTCACAGAGATAAAATCCACTTGTTAGTCCCAAGCAGAGCGGAATCTGCAGCTAGGTACCTAAAACCCATGGTGTGGACGTGGACTTCTAGCCAACCTCTTTTGTGAATTTTGGCATTTTCTGTGTACAGTACATGGTCTATGGGACCGCAGAATGAATCATCTGAGTTTCCATTGTTTCTTATGGGGAAATTTGCTTTAATATAAGACATTTAGTTTAAAAGCATGTTTTCAGAATGAATTATGCTCGTAAACCAAGGTATTACTTTATATGTAGTTCGTACATGTTGACAGACATCCTTATAATAAAACAACTCTCTCACACACCCTAACACTAGTAACACAGGGTCAGGCTCTATCTGACCCTACCACAGAGAACTAGATCATACTACATTTTTGCCCTATCAGACCTTTCTGAGAAAGGATTTATATTTCCATTTGGCTAACAACAGACACATTCTGGTTGGTCAAAATGCTTCACTGTGGAAATATGACATTCTAGCCCTTCCCATGCAAACACATTAACACATACATATATACACACTGCATATATACAACTGCACATACCAAGAAACATGAGCAAGAAAGACTAGTGATGCTCTACTTGTGGGCTTCCCATTGATATCCACTGTGGAAACCAGGGTGCTTAAAGTATGTAGATCTTTGGTTTTGACGTATGGACCTCTTTCTCTGTTCTTCTTAAGCAGGAGCTTCCTTGGCAGGGAGCCAGTGTGTATATATAGTGCAAAACTCTCAGTATAAAGTAATAGTCTGAGTTGTGCTTACAGCTTTTAAAAATATGGAAACTGCTAAAACTCTGCATAAAGGTTAGTATACTATGTCTACATTGAATGTCATCCTGATGAATTCAAGCAAGCAACCATACTGTGTTTATTTCAACCCAGCCATATCGGAAGGCTGCATCTCAAGAAGCACAGGCACAAGCTTTATCATTATCATTAAATCTTCATGGGCACTTCACCCAAATGCTGGTTACTCAGAGCATCAGAGTCAGCTCTCTTTATACTATGAGCCATCAACCATGCATGTAAGGAGAAAATTGCTGCAATGCAACATGTGCTTCCAAGAAGAGCAGACAGCCCAAGAACCTACTGGTGGGTGGAAGCAGCAGAACCCAACTGCTATTGCTTGTCCAACAGTGGGCTTGCAGCAAACCAGGACTTCAGTCTCATTGGTAAATAAATAAACCAGGAGACCAGGGTCTACATATTGCTCCACAACCCCTGTGCGAGAGCCAAGGCCCATTTCCTTTTATACATCTTGTAGGGAAGGTATATACAGTATTGTTCTGTGCTCTGTTGGTATATCTCCAGAGATGTTAAATATCTCAAATGGCCTGCTGTTGTCGTTCACTAAACAAATTTCTCCTAAATGAATCATTTTTATTTGCCTGCTGAGACTCCCTTTGTGGTGAAAGCCTCTGTACTGAAAGCATCTTCAATTGAAAGTGAAATTGAAAGTGAAAAGATACTTCACCCATCAGCTGAATGGCCCTTAACAGTAGGAATTATATTTATTCACACTGAATTAATACAATTCTAGTGTGTACACATTTTCTTATAAGTATCATGAAAGATACATCAAAAAAGGACGTAAAGCAGAACTGAGAAGCAAAATGTTAGAAATGACTTGTAACTTGTACGTAAATCATTTTTCCAAAACTGAATGCCTGTATTACTTTATGAGCACAACTTAGCGAGGGACAACTTTACTCCTTTTCTCAACATTGATGTAACTTTTAATTACAAGGCTGCAGGCTCATTAAATGTGGGTGGAAAGATATCACTGTGTTCAAATGCTGATTCCTGATGTTCCTCCTGCTGTTGCCTCATATTTTGAAAACTGGGTGGGGAATGGAAAAATCTGTTTTGCACCATACATTCAAAGAACTCCCTGGAGCATGGCAGAGCTTCACTCAAATCTGTCCCTCATTGAACCAGAGGCTTCTTTGCAACTTCCTTGGCAAAAACACATACACACTGTACTCCTCTCACTAGAAGCTGCTGCAGTGGGTGCAGGCAGCATTCCGACAACTTTCCCCAATTGCCAACTTCTTCACACACACACACACACACACACACACACACACACACACACACACACACACACACACACACACACACACACACACACACACACACACATTTCATAACACATGTAGATTCTACCCAAAGAAGAACAAAATTTGATTCTGCTACAGGAGAACACAAGCCTGTCCAATTAAAATCACCCCCTCAGAGAGACACAACATGTATTAACTTAATAACTCTGTCTACATATAACAAAATCTTGTTTCTTTGCCTGATATAGCCCAGAAGGCCCTAAATGTAACATAATACAGTCACCCCCTGCCATTTTGCGGTTCAGGTACTGCGGTCCCATTACATCGCAGGATCGCAGTACAGTACCTGCACCTCGGAGCCACGTGGTGGGGTGGCAGGGGGCAATCAGGTCACTCTGCGCCGCCCCCGCGCTCCTCTGAGAAGCCTCGGAGCCGTGGGGGATCGGGTCGCTCCGCGCCATCCCTCGCGCTCCTCCGAGAAGCCTTGGAGCCGTGAGGAGGTGGCGGGGGGCGATCGGGTCACTCCATGCCGCCCCCGTGCTCCTCTGAGAAGCCTCGGAGCCGCGGGGGGATCGGGTCGCTTCGTGCCGCCCACCCCCATGCTCCTCCGAGAAGCCTCGGAGCCACATGGGGAGCGGGGCAATCGGGTCGCTCCGCGCCGCCCCCCGCGCTCCTCCAAGAAGCCTCGGAGCCATGGGGGGCGGCGGGGGGGGGGTGATCGGGTCGCTCCGCGCTGCCCCCCGCACTCCTCCGAGAAGCCTTGGAACTGTGTGGCAGGGCAGCAGGTGGCGATCGGGTCACTCCACGCCGCCCCCCGCTCTCCTCTTTGAAGCTTCGGATAGGCGCGTGATCACCCCCCGCACCCAGCCCACCCCCACCCTGCTTCCGCATATTGCGGATTTTCATGCATCGCGGTTGGGGTTGGGTCCCTATCCCCTGTGATCAGCGGGGGGGCTGTATCTCCCTTCTGATTTATAATGTATTGATATATGAATCTACTAAGTCTAAATTTTATTCCTAACTATATTACATTGACATGACACAATGAGATGCAGAGAATGTCAACGTAAGTTGAGGGTTCAGAAAAAGACAGAGAAATTTCCCACATTGCAGGCTTGCACCAGAGCATATCCTAACCACTAACACTGAGAGATTTATAACCAGCTAATCCCACCAATTAATTGGAAAGAACCAATGTAAAAAAATACCTTCTAGATTTTGTTTGTACAGACAGATATCATTTACAGCTTTGGCTCTCATCTTTTCCCTTGGGAACTCCATGGCAATTCCAATCCAGTTGTCTGTCCCCTACCTTGGTGCCAGAATGTCTTTACGATTTCTTTCTCAAGAAACCACTCCAATATGCCTGAAAAAATGGTTTCACTTTACCTAATCTATAGGAGTAAATGAGACTCTGAATATTAGAAATTATTATAATACAGATATTTTGAACTATCAAATTCAGATTCTGATATAGAAAGGATTTATCTACATTTGAGATTATTCACAGAACTCTAAATATTTCTGAATCCAAATGGGCATCCCTAATGTGAAATCTCACAGAAAATCCTGCAGGATTTCTTGAATGTTTTGTGCTAATCCCCCCCCCCAGACAAATACCAAATTCCAAATTTTGTCAAATATGGATCCATGTCCCTACTAAAGAGAATACCTTAGAAAAGCTATAATTCATTTCATAAGAACAATAATTAATTTCATAAGAACAACAGTTATATCCATGTCAGTTTCCACCCCTCATAATGGAGTATTTTTTTTCCTTTTTGTGTGCTCTTTGTAGCTTTAATGTTACATTTTAATGTTGTAAGATGCCTCTCCTAATTCCCTGTTCTTAATTTGAATATGTCTTAAATATTCTGGGCTGTATATTGCCCCTTTTTATTGTAAGCCACCTTAGGTTCTTTTCCAAGGAGAAAGGTGGGGTAAAAATATTCAAAATAAAATAAATATGGTAATTAACACAGCTCCTTCACATTCTGTTTCCCAGTACATGAGAAGGAGCACAAAACGCATTCCCTTCCATTCTAACATTTACTGTCCTGGTCTAAGGACTGAACATTCACTAGGATGTTATTTACTTTACATTTCAAATGCCATAATTTGTTTCTTTTTAATGAACATGCTTTTATTGAATGTAATAAATTTATTTTAAAAAAATAAATTTTAAAAAGTGTTTCTTTTAATTCTTTTGTTCAATTTTCTCAGCTCGAAACATTCTCTGTCAGAATTCCTGAGATACATCTTATATAACAATGTAAAAACAATATTAAGATAAAAGGCTGATTTATTACTCTTTAGACCAAAGTCATAGGATTATGTTATATCACAGTGGATGAACTGTGTACCCATTTTGCTCTTCTAATTTAGAGGGGAAGCACAATCTCTCATTTGTCAGTTTCAGTGTGTAGTTTGCATGAAAACATACCTGCCCAGGAAACTCCCCTTTTAACTCCTCTTTCCCACCATCTTCCTGGATTATTATTTTCCCAGAAATGTGCCATATTGTTTAAAAAATCTGGTACTCACCAGGCAGGCTCTCCTCTTATTTCTCTTCCAGGATTCTTCAAACATCAAGAGCAGGGGCCCTCAAACTATGCCCCGCCAGAGTGCTGAATCCAGCAGTAATTGCACACACACCCCTTTGAGATGTGGCTGCATAAAAGCCTCCCTCCCAGCCAGCAGGGAGCCAATCTCCTCCCATCAGCTGTTTGGCGCTGTTTGGTCTGGGGAGCTCTGCTGCTGCCTGGCCTCCTCAAAAGTTTCTCCTTCAAAGGACTGGAAGGAGTTGGGTGATAGGGAGGGAGGGAGCTCTTCTCCAATTGTTTCCCACTGCTTCCTTTAGAGATAAGTTAACTGCACCTAGCCTCTCCTGTCCCCTGCTGCAGCTGTGATTCTACAGTTCCAATTACCTTGTGTGCAAAGAGGCTTCCTCCAGGGAAGATTTCCCTAATCAAAAATCACCTTGTTTGCAAACAGGTCTACTCCACAAAGCCTGTGCCCTTCCCTTTTGAACGAAGCCTGGATTCCCCAGTCCCAATCACCTCGTTTGCAACCCTCACCTTTTGCAGCTTGGATTCCAATGTCCCAAACACCTTGTTTGAAAGCCTGGATTCCCCAGTTGCAGTTTGCATTCCACAGTTCTAATCACATCATTTGCAAGCCTCCCCCTTTGCAGCTTAGATTCCATAGTTCCGATCAACTCATTTGCAACCCTCCCCTTTTGCAGCTTGGATTCCACAGTCCCAATCACCTCGTTTGCAATCCTAGATTTCCCAGTTGCAGCTTAAATTCCTCAGTTCCAATCACCTCATTTGCAAGCTTCCCCCTTTGCAGCTTGGAGAGATACTGGAGCTTGGTTGTGGTGGTGGGATGGCTTGCGGTGGAAATTTCACTTATTTTCAAATCCAGAATTTGACAGGTATGCATTAAAAAGCAAGAGGCACTGCAGATAGCATGCCATTAAGAACAGGGAAGCCCTTAATGGCCCAACATAGCTACCACAGTAGAGGCTTTTCAAACCTTCTGCAGTCTGCAAATTACAATGGCTTAAATACAAAAGCAAATCACAATTAGAGTAGGGCCCACCACATCAGTGGGGATTTGGTGAGATAAGGGTCCAGACATTCTGCTGGATGGATGGGCCTGTTCTAGTCACAACTGACTACTAGATTTCAGCCACTGTTTTGTTTTGTGGCAAGTCATTGTGATATAAACTCAGACCTCTGACCATCATTGCTCAGAACCAAAAGATCTGCCAAAACTGCCAATACTAATCTGATTTCTCTTTCTAATAATGTGCTCTCCCTAATATATAATTTGGCCTGAGAAGACAAAGCAGAAGGAGTGTGGATGTTACACACTTTCAAACTACAGTTTTGTTTTCGTGTCTTGTCCAAACCCCATTGCTGGACTCACGCTGAAAGATTCAAATCAATAATAAGTCTGTAGGTTTGCATTACTGTATGAATCCAAGTATGTCCTCTGTAGATGGAAAACCACCATTCCAAATCTCATGTCAATGCCTTACATTTGAAAGAGCTAGTAATATGTTCACTTTTATGTTTGAGTTAAAACTCTTTTAAGCAGTTTTAGAAGAACAAGGAGAAAAACTGTTTTTTGAAGAGTGGGGGTTAAATGAATCTGAAATACTTTTCTTCCAAGGTATTTTCTTATTTATTAAACTTATACCCTACTCATTTAGAGGCAAGTCAATGCTCCTAGTGCTTACAAAAGAAACAATCAGAAGAGCACAAAAATGATTAAAAACGATAAGCATACAAAAATAAAGCCTAAAGACCTCAGGGTCTAACTGACATTGAATAGCTCTCAAGAGGGTGGCACTAAAAACAGCTGATGCAACACTAAGTAGGCACCACTGACAGCTGTTGTTGTTCTCTTTCGATGAGCATCCATTTCCAAATTCTCAGATCCTTGACAAAAATACCATCACAGGACAAATCAACATCTTTTCCCACTGAAGCATACGTTCTAAGTAGCAAAACCACATGCCCAAATATACACACCTACAAAATGCAAAGTGGGCTAAAACAATGCACATTTGTATAAATGTATTCCACAGCGATCCTTCCCACCTCCATTTTGTGTAAACAAAAGGACATTAGAACCTACAGAGGCAAACACACTCATTTTAGTAATTGAATCAACATTGCATTCCCATACTTAACGGCTCATCTAGCTTATACAGTGTGATGCCATAAAGATAGAGTTTGTCATCTGTTCTATTGGATTTACACCATTACGCTATTACATTAAACGAATGTACATTTTATTCTTCCCCCTAATTTCCACACTTCACACGTGTGGTGTTAGTTCCAAGATGAATCATCTTTCTTTCTTTTTTTTATTAAAGTTGCATGTGCATTTGCTATTCACAATTTCAATCACTAGCATGTGGATGTTGTGTTCTATTCCGCAGCTAACTTAAATGTACTGTATTCCTCACAAAAATATCGTACAGCAAAGTATGCCAAGAGTATATTTCTTCTTACTGCTAATGCTTAAAAGGGACGCTGTCCCTCAACTACCCTTCTTCAATCCCAAGTAGGGGGCATCCATTCGGAAGGAGTAAAAGGCCATGTTCAACCAAAGCATCTCTCTTTAATGTGTAATTTCCTTTTAAAAATGAATTCTCGTTCTGAATCCAAATGTTTTAATTAGATACTATTTTTAATTGAATTGTTTAAGGGTCTTGGAGCCCAGTTGGTGGTGTGAGTGAAGGAAGGACAGGATGCACATCTCAAGGCTGTATTCCACAGTTTGAAGAAGCCAGTTTGAAGAAGTTTTTCATGCTCCTACATATAAGGCAAATAAATGGATAGCAGACTTACTGTGTGATATTCAGAAACAAAGATTCGTCCTCTCACCTTTTAACAAAATTATCTCTATTTGATATTTTCTTCATGCTGGAGTTTTCCTATGCTTTTTATAATCACAGTGACAGATGTTTTTCCCCCTTCAGTTCCTGATGCTTCTCAAAATGTCATGTTTGTAAATGTAACAGCAGAGGCACATTAACTACCGCTGCCTGCCCCTTAAAATACAGGGTTGCCCTTTCAATGTTTATTTTACCTTCTTAGCTGAAGAATCTCATCATGTTCTCAATGAATACTCTTCAGATGATTGTATGCTTTGCATCCAGCCATCTTTCCTGGCCTCCTGGAAGCTTGTGGCATCATCAATTAGACATAATAGGAATGTTAAGCCTTTAATAAATTGTGTTTCTGAAAAATACAGCAGGATCTCTAGAGCAGCATTCTACGAGTTTGAGATGGCATATGGGCTGACTAATTGAAAGATGCCTTGTGCTTCCCACACACAGGCTGTTAGCAAGCACTGGGAATATGCAAATATATCTCCCTCTACTCTCTAGTAGGACAAAGTGATCACTATTAAACAACTAGAACTAAAACAGAAGCTGAAATTAACTTGAGATACAGTGTGTCCTGTTTAATTAGTACAATAGGACCCTCATGCTTCAAACATCAAACATGCCAATTGCCTGATTCTCTAAAATTTAGAATGTAAATTATCTGATCATATCTGGTGCCATATAACTCAAGGGTGTCAAGGATTTCATTAAACAAGATTTCACAGCCACTAGATGAAAATAAAATGCATACATTTTTGGTGATCAACTTGATTTGGACAACCCTCAAAGAATTCTTCTGGCTGCCAAAGACAACGTTTCTAGGTGAAACAAGAGGCCTCGGTGGATTAAGGAACTATCTAAACTCCAGGGCTTACACAGAAAGATCACTGCCATGTCCCCTGATGCCAACAATAGTTCCAAGACCCTCACCAACTACCAGAAAAGGTAAAAAAATCATCAACTGCTCTCCCAGGTTATCATAGTACTGGAATCACAGCCATTTCAGACTTATACCAACCTCTAGGTCTGGCCAACTTGTGACCAACCAACATACTCAATGGCGAGGTACATTAAAAACTATAGCACAACGACATCCAGAGAACTACACTGTGTTAAGACCCACCACAGGCAAACAGATTTGTATTCAGTGAGTTAACCAAAAGGATTCTGATCTGGTTCAGAAACTACAGTATATCTGCATGGGTGAATCCCACACTTTTTATTTATTTATTTATTTATTTATTTATTTATTTATTTATTTATTTATTTATTTATTCACTTTTATACTGCACCATCTTCTGTAAACTCTCCAACTGTTGATATAAGGCACTGGCTTTCTACAAGGATACCTACTCACGTAGTTCTGCTTTCTCAAACGAAGAACATAGAAAATGTTATAAATCAGAAATCTGCTTGAAAAGCCATTTCTGAAGTACAAAATAAAAAACTTCAGCAACTCAAGAACCACAAATTGCAGATAAACACATGATTTCACAAACAAAATTATTTATTTTAGCTTCTGAATAATCTATAACAAATGGCTCTCTTTAACATGCACTCTCTTCCGAACTATTCAGAATTATCAGTCTAAAAAGAAAATCTTTAAAAGTCCTGCTTTGTTTTCATCACCCTAGTTATCTTTATTATATTTATTTATTTATTTATTTATTTATTCATTCATTCATTCATTCATTCATTCATTCATTCAATTTATATACTGCCCATCTGAAAATGAGAGCATCTCCCATGCCACACATCCAAGAGGATTTATTGTGAAAATGAGACAAAGGGCAGTGTTCCCCTCTAAATAAGTAACACACTCAAAGCTGTTAGTCTGTAATATATCTAGAGTAACAGACCATTTGAATAGAACATTTGAATACTGTAAAAAGGCCAATTGCCTAACATGGCTTTACTTCAATGATTATCAAAGTACTTTCAAGTACAGTGGTACCTTGCATAAAGGAATTAATTCATTCCAAATGAAATTATGTTAAACAAATTTTCCTTTATATAGGAATGCATTGAAAATGAAGTCATCCCATTTTTATGTTGTACGAATCTTCCCCATAGGCGATTCTGTTAAGCAAATTTTCCCTATCTCTGGAATTTTTTATGTTGTACAAATTTTATGTTATACAAGCTGTTTGTTATACAAGGGTCTACTGTAACACAAAATTGGCCAATAATGCCTTATGTATATAATATAATCAGAGATCATCTTGAACAGTTTGGCAAATCATCTTGGACATACAAAAATGATGGGAAATGTCACAGGATACTTGTCAATTGCTCTCACTTCACTTCATTTTTCAATGTTGATTTTTCTGACTAAATTGTGACTACAGATTTACAGTATAAGAGGGCAATCAACTTCAAACACCACCAATTCAGTCAGAGTACTCTACTTAACTCAAAGTAAATTAAACTGGGTGATATATGAAGTGTCTGAAAATTAGCTGGAAACACACACACACACCAGTGCCAAGGTTCTATGCAGACAAAATGCTCATTTATAGTTTGTTTTCCTTAACTAGGATTTAGCAGTATACCGGAGTGGCTAAACTATAGTTAAGGATTCACTTCAAGGCAAGATGGGAAACCATAGCGTGAGGTGAGTCTGAAAATCATGGCTGGGGACAAGAATCATGCTTACACATTACACTTGCACAGCATGAACAATAAAACAGGTCACATCCATCCTGTCAAATAGAATCTGCTGCTCTAGTTCAGTAAGGTATATTATCTCTCCAGGGTGTGGCTTCACAGCAGTTAGAATGCTGCTCAATGTTGACCCATGTTCTGAACATCCTTTACCTAATCCCTGACACCCACCACTTCTACTGTCATGTTTCAGAACTAGATAGTGAATGAAGAAGCTCCTAGTCACATGTAAACTTTTCATGTTACCAACAGCCTTGGAAAATCTACACACAATCAATACCTGAGAAGCACCCCTCCTCTGTGCAAGCCAAGCACTGAAACCATAAAGAACGCAATAATGGACATTGTTATGGTCTTCCCTCAGTGTTCACACCACTGGCAAGTGTAACTCTTAAATATTGTACTAATCAACGGTGAATAGCCAACTCCAAGACTATGTTAGAACCATCTATACCAGGCATGTCCAAACTTCGCCCCTCCTGATGTTTTGGGCCACAACTCCCAGAATTCCAAGCCTGTATTTCCAATGGCAAAGGACTGTGGGAGTTGTGGTCCAAAACATCAGGACATGCCTGATCTACACAAAGGATCCAAGACCTGGCATATGTTCCTAATGTCATGCACGACTGGCTACAGACGACTTACTCCTTAAATTAAAACCAGTTTCCTTAATCTTGTTTTATCTGCAAATTGATGCAAGGCCGCTCAACGCTGGGTTATGATCAAATATTCCTCCCCAGCCTACGCTGTCATCCAGTGCTGAGTCTGCTAGTGCTTTGTTCACACAAACACAGCCCCCAAGCTTGGGGCAATTTTCCTCATATTTTCCACAGCTAAGGTACTGTTGAAGAAAACCATGTAAGTAAAGATAATTGTGCAAGTTTGCTTTTATATAATTGCATAGGACAACAGGATTCCTTCAGATGAACCTTTGTGTGCCACCTGGCCTTTATAGTCTCTCTCTCTCTCTCTCTCTCTCTCTCTCTCTCTCTCTCTCTCTCTCTCTCTCTCTCTCTCTGTTGAGGCAATGCTTCAGATCTCCTCCCATACAAGTCTTTGTGATTATCTTCACAGAAGACGTTGCTCTACATTTCAGATCTATTTCACTATACACACTTGAGTGTTTTCCTCCCCAAGATAAGAAAAGAAGCCTGTGCTAAAAGGAGTGAGCCAAGCTTAACTAAATAATCCTTTTTTATAATCTTTTATCACTCATAAGTGTCCAAACGTTACCTAAGAACTAAAAAGAAAATAACTGCAAACTACCCTGGTTCCTTTAGGGTGTCTTAACCACAGAGCATTAAACCTTAAGCCTGAACATGTGAACAAAAGATATTGCTGTGAAACTACAATTACAGGCAGCCCACACCAGAAGCTGCAAGCAATGTTCTATTAACTGCAATTAAGTCACTAAGGGCTTTAATTAAATGAGCCCTATCCACAAATTGAGAGAGATTCACCTAGTTTTCCCTCTCCTGTTCCATAAAGGCAGAATGGGCAATGTAAAACAACTTTGTAACCTTCCCAGCCTCTGTGATAAACATATGTCCTGTTACCTTTCCATGCCAGCTCTACCATATGCTAGCCACTTGAAGCTATCAGGTTTTTTTCTGTATTGGAGCAGCAATGGTTCAAAATAAGTCTGAATCTTTGGGAAATAACTAGATGATTTGCAGTTGATCAGCAAGGATTTCAGCACCAACATCTTAAAAAGCATCCTTCACTAACTTTACAATCACAGGCAGAAGCCCGTAGGAGTAAACATGATTTATTCCTGCATTAGTCTGAAAACTGAATAGATTTGAAACTGAGCAGTTGACGGGGAGGACAGGAATTCTGCACACCAAGTGATTTCCAAAAAAAGCAGACTGCTCATCTAATTCCACCCTGTGTCATCTGAAACCACCACCTTAAAGAGCACATGCACACGAGATATTCAGAAGAAGGCAATAGGTGAACAACAGTTGTGGGCTCAGAAAATAAAATAAGAGGAAGGGTACTGTGACAAAAAATGACAAGCAGTGATAAAGGTACCAGAAACACAATTTCCCATATGATAGAATTGGTCTTCCATCGCAAACCGCAGGAAGATAAAGCCAAGCCAGCCACACAGATTCCGCATGGAAATAATATAGCAAGAGAACAGCCAGGCAAGCAATCAGAAATCAAACCCAAGATTCATAAAACAGCTTTACTGGAATCCATTCTTAGAAGCCGTACCTTGGCCATGTTAAAATGATTACTCCTCCACCAGCAGGAGGAGGGAATTGTCCAGTTTGCACCAAACACCTCTAGTGACCAGTTTGGCCCTAAGGGCATCTAAACAAATCTCCTGCTTCAATAATCCTTTGTCTCCCCTCCTCCTTCCTGTAAACAGGTAAGATTCCTTTGTGTAACAAATGGTTTAGGGCAGGCCTGCCCAACAGGTAACCCGTGGGCTGCAGGTAGCCCGCGAAGGGTTCAAAAGTAGCTCACCAGCCATAATTTTAAAAAGGGAGGGGATAAGTTCTCCACCCCTCCCTCCCCCATCCCAAGGACCACCACTGCCCAAGCAAAGTTCTGTTTCTGCCAGCCCACTGTCTCAGCTGAGCGGGACAGTTCAAGGGCCATGGCGCATTGAAATCTGTTCCCTCCATAATGGATTAATTGGTTTTCAATGCATTCCTATGGGAAACTGCTGCTCTACTTACAAAAGTTTTTACTTATGAGCATGTGCTCGGAAGGGATAAAATTTGTAAGCCATGGTTTAGGGAAATCCTTTGCACCCACACCTGGACTCCCCCAGGGCACTTAAAACCTCCTTTATCACACTCCCTCTTCTTTTCTTTTTCCTTTTCCACCCCTAAGTATCTATCTACTTCTTGCAATCCTGCCCCACTTGCAAACTTGAGGGAGCCTGCTTCACCTTTTTTCCACAATGCCCCTCCCCACTTCGCCCACTTAGCCTAACCTGACCTGGTTTGGGGTGGGGGGGACCTTGTTCCATACTAGGGAGCACTGGTAGCCATTCAAGGCACCCCAGGGACCACACGTTCACACCAAACAACAGCTGAAGACGCAACTCCCCGGACCCAGATCAGCATATCAGCAACGCAATCTCCCCTTCAACTCTTCACAAGCTCCGGAGGTGCAAGGTTGGATTATCTCGGACAACAGCCGGATCTTCTTCTCTTCCTGATGGACTCTTTTGTATTGTACTTTTCATATGTGTGTGGCTCAGCTATCAAGACTTGTTCTTATCAAGTTTGGACATCTGCATACCATGTAACTGATAATCAATGCTTCCTTGTTTTCTTTGTTCTTCCACAGGAAACTTCTAGCACCTATCCTTGTCCTGATCTTCCCCTTTTGTACACTTTGCCATCCCTGTTTGTGTAACCATGTAAATATCAATTCCTTGTTGTGTTTCCATTGTCTCTGTGCATGATCTGTTTGGCGCAGTCTTTGCTCTTGCCTTAGCAAAGTACAGTCCACTGGCTCTTTCTCCAATAAACAGCACAAATTAGAACTCTATCTTGCCAGAACTTTTATTAGGTCAACAGGTCTGGCACACACAGACAGGGACTAGCCCTGAGCTTTCTCAACACAGTAGCAAAACACAAGGGGGGGAGGCTGTCAAGCATATACAAGTAAAAGAAAATGAACATCATTGCTTTGAAAAATATGAAAAAAACAATTACAGATATAATCCCAATATAAAACTTAGACAGTACTATGTCTGGCAAAAATGACTGATAAGGCCAAAACCATTAGTGCAAAAGAAGCAGTAGTAGCAGTTACTGCTGTTACTTTTTCTAGCTTAATTGCCTTTTCCATTGAGTCATACACTTCAAACCAATTAGTTTTATTTTTCATAAGTTTTCATGTTTCTAAGACACTTTACAACATTTATTATAGACATGTTACTTACAATCTAAGTGTTTATATTTTATTCTTAGAACATGTGTAATAATCTCCAGCACTTTTGAGCCTTGTATATGCAATTATCTCAATGTATCACATATCAACTCATAGACATTTGATATCTAGTAGTTATGTTTTGTTTTCAAGCACCAGGTTAACTATTTGTGCATGCTGCCAAATTTTCTGCATGTAGAATATATAGGTTTTGCCCTACTCATGATTTGGCAGTGTCATGGATGCCCCTGTCAGTGTTCATTTGCACCGCACCAGACAGTGGCCTAGCTGCCAGATGGGCAGCAGAGAAATCCAACCAACCAACCAACCACCAACCAACCAACCAACCAACCAACCAACCAGAAAGAAAGAAAGAAAGAAAGAAAGAAAGAAAGAAAGAAAGAAAGAAAGAAAGAAAGAAAGAAAGAAAGAAAGAAAGAAAGAAAGAAAGAAAGAAAGAAAGAAAGAGTTCAGCCCCCCAACCCAGATAGCTGCCTAGACAATTTCACCCACCATGCTAGTTGCAGATGGGTTGTAGGGTGCCATGGCTTCAGCCACTAGCCCGTCCCAAAAGGCCAGAACATAGATATAAGTCACAGTGCTTCTGTCTGACATGGGAGTTGAGAAATGATCCCTAAGGAAATGGCAGGAAGTAACCTACTCCGATGGATGCAAAATATATAACTGCTTTTGCCATCATGTGAAGCCCAAGCACACACCAACACTAAAAAGAGGAGTTTGGCTGTCAGGTGGTGGAAAAGCTAGCTTCCAAGGAAAAAGACTGTCACCTCCGAATCTACAGAAAACCCTGTGCCAGAGAGAGAGGTAAAATCCCCAATGCCAGAGAGGTAGGAAACCCCCTCTCAGACAGTGAAGGAAGTCATGGAGGGAGCCAGTGAAAAACCAACTCCAGGAAGCCCAGAGATCAGAAGCACCAGGAGGAGGAGACCATCAGGAAACCAAGATGAAAGGTGTTGATCAGGAAGTGTGGTCAAAAAACTATTGGGCAAAGGAACAAGCCCCCAGGGAACAGGATCTCTGGCAAGAGGTCTAGACCCACTTTCAGGTGCCCAAAGGAGAGGCCTCCAAACATGAACATAAGTCACTCCCAGAACCTTCCTATAAAAGAGAAAAGTAGAGGAAGGAAAAGAGGAAGCAAAGAAAGGAAGGTTCCTCTAGTAGCCCCTCACTCAACAGAAGCTGGCAGAGAAAACCTCAAAACCAATTACATCAGCCACTGATAGCGGAAGGGGGTGGGTTCTGCCATACCTGCCCTCTGTGTGGGCATACTTCCCCTCACTCTGGGGAACACCCGGGGGAGCAGAGGAGAGGAAGAGGACTAACTCTGCATACAATTACCTGTTACCTTTCTCCCCAATCCAAGTTCCCATAAATTGAGTTTTATTCAATGCCTACCAACTGTGTAAATCCAGGTATGAAAGGAGGAACCTGGCTAAGGCTACTGAGGATGCCGAGTCACATAAGCTGTCGTTTTTGCCAGATACAATGCAGCTCCTATATAGGATTTTACATCAACCTCTCATTTTTATATGCGTGCTGTTATTGCTTGAAATATGGCATGCCCACACACCTTTATATGTGCAACAGTGGTGTATGATCAATGGCAGACATAGTCCTTTCCCCCCCACTCGCTCTTTCTCATTGAAATAGGGCTTTGATATATCACCAGGTGAGTTTTTAAATAGCCACCACAATGCTAACTTTACCTAAGTCACAAAACTATCCAGTCTTTTAAAATAATAGAGGAAACAAAGCCCATTTCCTTTATTCCTTCATTTTAAAGGAACAGATGGCTTACCTCCCATCAGATAATTGTGTAATTATGTAATTATTGTGTAATTATTAAAAGACTTGTGTAATTATTAAAATATTGTCTTCTTCAGCTTTTGGCTTAACGGAAGCAACCTGAACTGTCAGCAGCACCTCTGCAGCTTTCAGCTTTAAGTCTAGTTTTTAAGAGAGAGGAGCTTTGTCCTCTGCTCCTGTTTTAAGGAGATCACAGCAAGTGTTCAAGAAATGGGAAACCTTAATGTGCTTGGTAATTAGATTTGGAAAAATGATATTCAAGATCAAAGCTAAAGGTCAAACAAACAACTTTCTTTCCCTCCTGCTCTTTTACCAACCTCCATCAGTATGATTCTAGCCTAGTGCATTAAAAATGGAACTAACAGGAGGAGGCCCCAAGTCCAAGGAAAAAAATAGTAACTTAACAGGTGAAATCCCAAGGCTGTAATTTTAGTTAGCCTTCTGGAAAAAAAAAACCCCACCAAATAACAGGGCAGAAAGATTTGCTGCATGTTCAGACATCTTCTTAATATAAATAACAGGATGTCCTTGGGTAGCTAACATCCACTCTGTCTCTGCGTGTGGCAGGCATGCACTAAAGATCCAGAAAATAGTTTCTGTCTTTACCTTTCAAACTTTATAACAATATATGTTACACCAAGCAAGGTGTGTAAATGTCAGTGATAACATATGTTTATTTTGATTTATGTCCTCTACTTATACCTTTTTCCCTTGCCAAATAACTCAATATGTTCTTCATCTCTAAGCTTACCAGATTCACCCTACACAACTTCAGCAATGTTGGTTCACTCTGGGAATATTCTGAAAGGGAAAATATCTGAAAGGCTTTGCCAGGGAGATTTTACAGATCTGATTTCAGAAGGCTTATGTAGCAAACACAGAAACAGAAAAGGGGGGACAGTGGCCACAAACAATTTATGGAAGCCACACAAGGTTTAGGCTACCTCACCTAGGGGTTTTGCTGCCAAAGTTGCATAGAAAGCAGTTACACATGCTCTAAAGTAAAATGGGGAAATCATTGGGGGTGTGGGGGATGGGGGAGGGAGGAGGGGGAGGAGGGGGTGTGGGGGGCTTGGAGCTACAACTGGACACAGCTTCAGAACATTATGACTCTGGAGAACAGGCTGGTGGGGGTGGCGTCCCCGTGAGGCCAGTTCTTGTCAGTCACCATTGCCCAATGGCCAGGGAGTGAGCTCATCCCACGCCGCGCGCGCCCCCCCGCCACCAAGACTTGCCCCCTCCCGCCGGGTCTCCGGGCCGAGAAGGGGAGCCCGAGCGCCTCCCGCCGCCGCCGCCGCCGCCGCCTCTCTCATGTTGGAAAGTCTTCTGCTGGGGACTGGCAAATGTAAAAGCGTTTTCTCCTTTTATGGGGTATATACCAGAGGCTCAAGCACCCACAATGCTATGCTGGAGCTGCAGGGATGGCCAAACGGTTGGACAGATGGATGGATGGACAGGCGGACGGATGTATTGGCTGGTGGAGGGTGAGGAGGGGCGGAGGAGGAGGATGCGCCGCTGCCGCCGGCGGGCACATTGCCTGTTCAGTGGTAATGACCTGGGATGAGTGGACCACTGCTCTAAAGAAGGGGAAATCATTCACTTGTACCTACAACTGGACACAACTTCAGAACATTATGACTCTGGAGAACAGGTCACCATTGCCCAAACCCAGGTGAGCTTTGCGGCCAAATGTAAAACGTTTTCTTTTTATGGTATATACCAGAGGCTCAATACAATGCTATGCAGGACGGATGGACGGTTGGACAGATGGATGGATGGACAGGCGGACGGATTTATTTATTTATTTATTTATTTATTTATTTATTTATTTATTTATTTATTTATTTATTTATTTACCACCAAGTTTAATTCAGAGAACAACTCCAGGCAGTGTACAAGGAAGGTTAAAACAACAAAATAAATATTTTATACATATTAAGTAAACATAATAAACATACAGAGTAAACAAATCATAAATGTCAGGTAGTCTGGTAGGTGGTGAATAATGTACAGCATTGTCAAAAGCCTCATGGAAGAGCCAGGTCTTTAAAGAACTCTTAAACATTGCCACAGATGGAGCTAAGCAGATGTCAACTGGCAATTTGTACCAGAGAGCAGGGGCGGGCACTAAGAAAGCCCAGTTTCTTGTAACAGTTTTTTGGGCTTCCCTAGGGGTGGTCACCCTAAGTGCCAATGCTAAAGAAGATCTAGTTGGACAGGCATTTATTAATCTAAGGGCATATGCTCCATCATATATCCAGGACCTAAGCCATAGAGTGTTTTATAAGTTAAAACCATCACCTTGAACCTGATCTGGGATGCAACAGGTAGCCAATGCAGTTGAGCCAGGATGGGGGTAATGTAGTCATATTTGCTCACACCAACCACCAGCATAGCCACTACATTCTATACCTGCTGCAGTCTACAGATCAGATTCAAGGGTAACCCCACACAAAGTGTGTTGCAGTAGTCAATCCGGGAAATCACCAAGGCGTGCACAGCTACTCTCAGTTATAAACAAATGACAACCACATGGTTATAAACTGCATTTTTTTAAAAAACCAACACAACAGCAGTTCATATTGTCAATGTAACCAAGTCCCTACAGTTCTAAAGTTCTAAGACAGCTACAGAAATCCAGGTGGCAAATGAGATGGGTGGGAGGGATAGCTTTTGAAGAGATTCCTAAGCTTCTGTTTGGCCCTACAGGCACTAGATTCATTGCTGGAAACATCTGGGCATTTGGGAGTTTGATGCTGGGCTCCAGGAATCTGAAATATTTAGCTAGTTCACTGCACAGCCCAGATACTTAACTCTTTCATGCTATACCCAGGAGAAGGAATTGACTCTGGCAACTAGTAATTCTGAAACTTGCTTGCAGCTGTGGTTAACCATGTTCTTAATGAACTGTGGATGTACATCAATGTGCTCTATATTGACTTACCATCTAAGGGAGGTGGAAGAAGTTGGGTGTGTAGGGGGAGATTCACCGCCAAATGTTGACTTCCCTTGCCAAGGAATAAGAGCCAAAAACAGTTCCACTGTAGTTTCTTAACATTATGTTACAGTGACAGCAACAATGCTAAATGTCTGGCATGAGCTACCCGGTGGAACTTTTTGATGGAAAGGCAGAATCCAAATATTTTACTAACCTGATGAAATAAACAACAATAAGGCTTCAGCATACCTACAGGTGGGAATATTATTACAGCAACTGAAGCCTCTGGCTTCCCATTTCACCAAACTGTCTCTAACAGTTCCATACCCTGAAACAAAATCAGACTCACCCTACGAAATGTTTGACGACACTGCTAACAGATGCAACTTCATGCATATTCAGCAAATGGTCTCCTGCAGGTGAGAATCTGCCAGGCACAGCCGACCATCCTTCAGTGAACCTCTTGACAGACTCAGAGTGATCACACCGATGTGGCTTGTTAGACTAGAAGGAAGAAGCACGGTATGCAGGCAGACAGAGTAACATCTGCGAAGAGACAGACCTGGGGGCGGGAGGGGGGGACACCTAGTAAGGAATTATCACCTTTTTTTGCAAGAAGTTCCGAAATCTCTATCCATCACCTAACTGCACAGAAACGACAAGGCATGCCTTTCAGTCTGAACTGAAGACATAGCGTGCTGGCACGCCTGCCTTCCCATTCATCTTTCGTTCATAAGGAAGCACAGCCTCAAGATGAATCTAGTCAATTTTCCACTTGTCCTCCTGTCAGATTTATTCAGCCCTGACTCTCATCCACTTTGGAACTGAACCTGTCCACATGGGCAATGGCAGCTGCTTCTCCTGAATACCTTTTCTCTTTTAGAAGCTCCTCCTCCAAGCTGGCCCTTGCTCTTGTTTCCTTTGGATGGTCATGTTGCCCTTTTTAGTTTTAAACAGTTTCTCATTTGTTATGCTGTTGTTGCATTTTCAAATTTTCACTCCATGTTTTCAAATTTCTTAGGGTACATCTGCTAGAAGGGCCATGGGCTGAGAAGCAGTATGGAAATATTTTGATCCATACATAATAAATGTGTGAGAATATATGCACATATATACCCACACACAGTATGAGAGGCAAAGATAACAATTAGTCGATAAGGTTCCTCATGGTATTCTTGCTAAAAAGTTAGGTGGATTTGTAATTGGTTGACTAATCGCACCCAAAGGGTGACCATAAATGGTCTCTCTTCAGCTTGGAGAGACATAACCAGTGGGGTGCCCCAGGGTTCTGTTCTGGGTCCAGTGCTGTTCAATATCTTTATTAATGACTTGGAGGAAGAAATAGAGAGTATGCTAATTAAATTGCAGATGATACCAAATTGGGAGGGGTTGCTAATTCTCTAGAGCAGGGGTGCCCAAACTTTTTGTAAGGAGGGCCAGATTTGGTGGCTGAGAAAGTGTTAGGGGCCGGTTGCTCCCCCACCCTGCCACCCCACTGCAAGCCCCACTCACTGACCCCTTGCAACCCCGCACACAGGAAGGAAGGCGGGGACCAAGGGAGGGAGGTGGGGACCAAGGGAGGGAGGGAGGAAGGAAGGAAGGTGGGGACCAAGGAAGGGAGGAAAGAAGGAAGGTGGGGACCAAAGGAAGCACAGGGAGCCGTGGCCACAGGTCAGCCCTTAGAAGAGGCTATCTGTGCAAACTTGCACCCCCCCAAGCTCCCCAGCATGGGGCGAAGGAGGGGAAGGAAGGGGCAGGCCAACCAGCCGCGGGCCACTCAGAATGGCCTGACGGGCTGGATTTGGCCCCCGGGCCGGACTTTGGGCAGGCCTGCTCTAGAGGATAGGGTGAAAATTCAAAAAGACCTTGACAGATTAGAGTGCTGGGTCAACGAAAATTGAATGGATTTCAACAGAGGGAAATGTAGGTTGCTGCATCTAGGTAAAAAGAATGAATTGCACAGATATAGGATGGGAGATACCTGACTGGAAAATAGTACCTGTGAAAGGGATCTGGGAGTCTTGGTGGACCACAAACTGAATACGAGTCAGCATTGTGATGCGGCGGCCAGGAAAGCCAATGTGATTCTTGGTTGCATCAACAGAAGCATAGTGTCTAAATCAAGGGAAGTGATAGTACTACTCTATTCTGCTCTGGTCAGACCCCACCTGGAGTACTGTGTCCAATTCTGTGCACCACAATTTTAAAAGGATGTTGACAACCTCAAGCGGGTACAGAGGAGGGCAACCAGGATGGTTGAAGGTCTGGAAGAAATGTCTTATGAGGAACGGCTCAGGGAACTGGGAATGTTTAGCCTTTCAAAAAGAAGGCTGAGGGGGGATATGATAGCTATGTTTAAATATTTGAAAGGATGTCATATTGAAGAGGGAACAAGTTTGTTTCCCATGGCTTCAGAGACTAGGACTCGGGGCAATGGTTTCAAACTACAGTAAAAGAGATTCCATTTGAACTTCAGGAAGAACTTCATGACAGAGCTGTTTGGCAGTGGAATATGTTGCCACAAAGGGTGGTGGAGTCTCCTTCTTTGGAGGTTTTTAAGCAGAGGGTGAATGGCCATCTGTCAGAGGTATTGTGATGGGGTTCCTGCATGGCAGGGGGTGGACTGGATGGCCCTTGAGGTCTCTTCCAACTCTATGTTCCTATGATTCTATGAGTAAATCCAGCACTGTACAGCCCAGCATGGCCCTAAATGGGAATCAGTCTTGGGAAACCTCCCACATAGGCCAAATATGACCAATGTGAAACTTTCTCTTGTGCGCCAACTTCTTCCCCAACCCCCAACCCCCAAACACACACACACACACACACACACAGAGAGGGGGAACACTGTACCTCACATCTGTGTTCAGGGTCTGAGAAAGAATGAGGTGGCCGTGCCTATGGTTAGCTTATACCTAACAGGAGGTATCCCAGCCAGCAATCATTTATTTGGGTCAGGAAATATTCCCCATCTTTGCTTTGTGTTACTAGAATTTGTGCCTTGACAAAATGTATCAAGAAATGCATTAAAAATATTTGCAAATAAAAATCTCCAAACTAAGGTGGCCCACTTCTACAAATGCACATGAAAATGATCATTATTAGTCATCGGAAAGGAAAGCTTGATAGAGGATGGATCAAGTGACTGAAGGTTTGCTGACTCCTAACAAAGTATAGCAGAGGAATAAAACTGAAATAAAGCCCAGGGCATGAGTGAACAGGAATTTGACTGGGGAGGAGAGAAGTAAGGAAAGGGTCTAGCAGAGGAAGAGACAAAAGAAAGAAGAAACCAAGAAGAAAAAGGTAGTGAATTATATATATATTAGTGGACTTTCCCAGCATCCTTCAAGGCAGAGAAGAAAAAGGAAAGGGGACTCAGAGACAAATATAAGAAAATAAAAAGATAACAGAGATCATGAGGGAAACAAACAGTGTTAAAATGACCCTCAGTGCTTGTCCAGGGCTTGTCTTTCTGACAAAGACCAACACAGCATGCACATGCAGCAAGTCCAAACTGGCGGTACTGTTGGAAGAAAAAAATGAAATAACTGAACAACCAAGTGGCGCTTAGGGCTATAAGAGAAGTGGAAGAGTACGAAGACAGAAACCTTGAACAGCAGCAACCAAGGGTGACCCTGGAGGTGGAAAAACAGCAGGACAAAACAAAAGAGAAGAAGGTGGGGAGAGGATAAACATAGTGGAGGAAGCACTAGGGAAAGGGTCACTTTAAGAGAAAAGGAAGGAGAGGACACTCTTCCCTTGTGGAACTGCAGAACCACTTGCAGATTCTTGAAGAGATGTCTGTTGGAGATCATGCAGAGGAAGACATACAGGAGACCCAGTTGGAGGACATGAGAGAAATGGAAGCTTAGCTAAGCTGAATCACTGAACCCACAACCTACAAAATAAGAAACGAGTAGTTGTAAGAGACTCTCCACTGTATCAGACTGAAACTGTAATATACTGAGAAGACCCATGGATCCATGGGTCTCCCTAGACAGCAGATTATCCTAACAAGAAAAGGAGTCTGAGATGGTAGGAATTTCTTAGAAAGGAAATGATAAAGGCAGAACTACAAAAAAAATCCAACAATTAAAAAGGTGGCAGGCAGAAAAAAAAGACCAATGTGGCTTCACTGAAAGCTCAAAGAAGACCTGAAAACAAAAAGGGACACATATATAATCTGGAAAGAATGCCAGGCTACAAAGGAAGAGTAGAGACAAGTAAGAAAGAATTGCACGGTGTTAGGAAAGCAAAAGTTGAAAATGAGCTATCAGCAAGACATTAAAATCAACAAAAAAGCACTCTTTGGGTACGTGCATAATAAAAGAAGTAATGAAACAATAACTAATTTCCTCAGTGGAAAAATTATAACAGGCAATGAGGAAGAAACAGAAGTGTTGAGTCCATCCCCACCACCACCACCACCACCACCACCACCACCAAAAAACGACAGCCTGTGACTCTCCAGGCCAATTTAATCTACATGTGGGACAGACTAGACTGCAGTTTGATCATGATAAACAAGTTTGGACACAACTTCACAGTCATCCATGGAAGTGATCAACACAAAGGGGAACAGGAAGGAGACCCATTACATGTTCTCGAGACCCTTCCATAAACATGGCATTGTTCAACTTAAAAACAACATGTCCATATACAGGAAGCGTGATATTGTTGGCATCAAGGGTATTGGCACAGTTGTAAAAGGCATGCAGCACAAATGCTATGATGGCAATGCAGGAAGTGTGTACAACACTATTCAACATGCTGTCAGCATTATTGTGAACAAGAAGGTTAAAGCCAAGATTCTCCCCAGGAGAATTAATGTGTGTATTGAGCATATTAAGCAGTCTAAGAGCAGAGATAGCTTCTTGCAATGAATGAAAACAAATGAAAGTAAGAAGAAAAAGGCAAAAAGAAAAGAGCACAGTTTGAATTAAAATGTCAGCCTGCTGCTCCAAAAGAAGTTCACTTTGTATGAACTAATGACAGAGAGTGCTACGGGAACCAAATAGTCAAGGAATACCTTATTATTTTGAACAAGTTCAAATCTCCAGGGCATGATAAACTGCATCAAAGAGTATTGAAAGAAGTGGTTGAAGAACTTTCAGAAACACAGTCTATTATTTTCTTGAAAGCATGGAGGACACTTGAAGTGCCACATGATTAGAGGAGGGCTAAACATTATCACTATCTTCAAAACACCCAAAAAGGAGGAACTGGGAAACTAAAGACAAGTCAGCCTGATATCAATTCCAGGGAAAATTCAGGAGCAGATTACAAAGGGGTCTCTCTGCAAACATCTGGAACATAATGCTAGAGTAACTAGAAGTCAACATGGATTTGATAAGAACATCCTGCCAGACTAATCTTATCTCATTTTTTTGATCAGGTTACCTCTTGATATGTTGTGAGATTGCTATAAATTTAGTATATCTTGACCTCTACAAAGCATTTGACAACGTGCCCCATGATATCCTGATTAGCAAACAAGGTATGGATTGGATAAACAGCTATCAGGTGGATACTCCATTGGTTACTAAACTGTACTCAAAGAGTACTTATCAATGGCTCCTTCTCAAACTGGCAAGAGATGACATGTGGGGTACAGCAAGTCTCAGTCCTGTTTCTGGTCCTTTTCAACATTTTTATTAATGATGTATATAAGAGACTGCATGGAATGCTTATCACATTTGCAGTTGACACCATTTAGGTGGAACAGTTAATACCTTGGAACACAGGAACAACATTCAAACAGATCTTGATAGGACAAAGAACTAGGCTGAGAATAACAGAATGAAATTTAACAGGGGTATGTGCAAAACCCTATACCTGAGGTGGGGGCGGGGACAAATGCACACTTACAAGATGGAGACTTCGTTCAGTAATATCATGAGCAAGAAGGATCTTGGAATTGCTATAGATCACAAAATAAAAGCCAACAGTGTGATGTGGCAGCAAAAAAGACAATTGCTGTTTTAGGTTGCATTAACAGATGTACATTCTCCAAATCCTGTGAGATACTAGGTTCCCTCTATTCAGCTTTGGTTAGCCCTCATGTAGAGTACTGTGTCCTGTTCTGGACACCACATTTCAAGAAGGATGCCAACAATCTGGAACAAGTTCAGAAGGGGGCAACAGAGATTATCAGGGGACTGGAACCAAGCCCTGTGAGGAAAGACTGAAAGAGCTGGGCATGTTTAGCCTTGAGAAAAGGGGACTGAAGGGAAACAAGACTTGAAAGATTGTCTTATAGAGGATGGAAAGGATCTCTCCTCAGTCATCCCACATTACATGACACATAATAATGGTCTCAAGTTACCGGGAAGCCAGATTTCATTTGAATATGACTAACTGTTTACCAATTAACCAATTTCATCAGAGGTGGTGGTGAGCACTCCAATGTGCTGAAAGCATTCAAGAGAAAACCCAGCCACCTGCCAGATCTACTTTGGTTGGATTCCTGGACTTGATGGCCTTATAGACCCTTTCCATTATTCTACGGTTCTGTGGTTTTGTAAAATACAGTAGTCAGAAAAGCTAATGGGTATCACAGGCATGTACCAAAGTTCACCACTGAACTGAAAGACAGCTCAAATTATTCTATCATCAGCCAAGTGGTTAAATTCATATACAGTGGTACCTTGTATAAAGGAATTAATTCATTCCAAATGAAATTATGTTAAGCAAATTTTCCTTTATACAAATTCCCATAGGAATGCATTGAAAATGGAGTAATCCCATTTTTATGTTGTACGGATTTCCCCCATAGGCGATTATGTTAAGCAAATTTCCCCAATCTCTGGAATGTTTTATGTTGTACAGATTTTATGTTATACAAGCTGTTTGTTATACAAGGGTCAACTGTGTGTTTTTGCAGTTTACTGCTAGACCTATGACTGTAAATAGGGTATTTCAGTAGGGGCTCTTTCCATGGTAACAATCCAAGCCACCTGACACTGATGCTGTTGCACACTCTAGCAAGCCAAAAATGTTTGCATGGCTGGGAAACCCCAAAGGGTTCCTTTTATTTTTACCTGTCAAGATCTATACAAATCAAGCCTGTGAAAGACAACCACCTAAACTGCACATTGAATCTCTACTATAAACTGTTGCCCTTGTTTCCATCTCTTTAGATGCAGTACATCACTCTCAAAGTGGAGAAAGCAATGCTGGAGAAGAGATGCACCAGCTGTTCCTCTCTAAGCCTGTTGACAACAAACATAAAGAAAATAACTTTGTAGAGCTTATATGCCTGCAGTGCTTATAGGTGACATCTACTAAACTAACTCATGGGAATATAAGAAGAGTCCTGCTGGAGTCAAGGCTCCACTACTGTTGTTGTTTTTCAGTCATTCAGTCATGTCCAACTCTTCGTGACCCCATGGACCAGAGCTCACCAGGCCTTCCTGTCTTCCACTGTCTTCCGGAGTTTGGTCAAATCCATATTGGTTGCATCCATGACAACGTCCAACCATCCCATTCTCTGCCGTCCTCTTTTCCTTTTGCCTTCAATCTTTCCCAACATCAGGGACTTTTCCAAGGAGTCCTCTCTCCTCATGAGGTGGCCAAAGTACTTCAGCCTCAGCATCAAAAATCTGTCCTTCCAGTGAACATTCAGGGTTGATTTCTTTCAGGGTGGATAGGTTTGATCTCCTTGCAGTCCAGGGGACTCTCAAGACTCTTCTCCAGCACCACAGCTCAAAAGCATCGATTCTGCGGCGATCAGCCTTCTTTATAGTCCAGGTCTCACTTCCATACATCACAACTAGAAAAACCATAGCTTTGACTATCCGGACCTTAGTTGGCAAAGTGATGTCTCTGCTCTTTAGAATGCTACCTAGGTTTCCCATTGCTTTCCTCCCAAGAAGCTACTGTAGTGCTCTCTTTTCCACAGAAGTCAACTAGATGTTTCTGGGAAGCCCACAAGCAGGGCATGTGGGCGCCAACAGGCTAGTATTTCCCATATATAACCAGAAAAGCACAATGCTTCTGTGAAGGCAGCACATAGTCATACAGCCACTGACCCCAGCATTTATCTAAGCCTAGACCCTAGAGCCATTTAAATTGGTTGCCATCACCAAATCCTTATGGTCACAAATTCTACAGCACAAACTGCTTTGGATCACCTACCACTAACCTTAAAGGAAGAAAATGGACTCTGGGACTAGGAAGCACTGTTGAGCTCTGTTCAGCTGTTGCTATATCATGAGCAGTGCAAATCTGTTGTAAAGAAACTGCTCCTCATCAAACAGACCCAACAGAGTTGCACAGCATCAAGGTGAAGCTATATCTATATATCCTATTTTTCATAACTGGCATTTAAAAGAAAAATAAATAAAATAAATGCCTATTTCTGTGATATTCTACAGGAGTAAAAGAACTGAGTCATCTCCCATCATTAAGTATGCTATCTGCACAAAATACAAGGGCATTAGATTATTACACAGAGAAAAATTCAGCATATGGATTGACATTACTTTTATTATGTTTGTTCAGAAACAGCACACAGTGTTCTTAAATGATGAGAATTTCAAATAATGGAATGATATCCTTGGTGCAAAGCTACTATTCTACAATGCTTCTGATAAGATAAAGAATATATTAAGCAGATTCCTTCTAAAACTGGTGCTGAACAGATCGCTTCCATTATGGGGTTACTAATGGCTCACATCCAACAGGTACCATGCTATTTCTGTGTAGTATATGGAGATGACCAGTTAAACTTCTCATTTTAGCCATTAGATCTTCTTCTTCTGTAGCTCTTGAAATGTTCTTTATCTCAGCCCAAAGTTTCAAAGGGTTCCCTTAAAGTTTGAGAAATGTCTGTTATAGAAATAATGGCTATAATTACTCTACTGTGCAAGGAAGATCAGATCAAGCCCTGTCATTGGTTCTTGTATTCCTCTGTTCTTCAACCATAGCTCATATGATTTCCTGTCACTTCTCAAAGAGCAAAGATGTGCCACTGGATGCCACAGACAACAATCAAAATGGAAGCATTCATGTATTAAAATCACTATCCTGATTTTTCACTGACACCCTCCCACTAGCTAACAACTGCACATAACTAGAAGAGCAATTCAATACAAAATTACAACAAACACAAAAATAGCTATTGTGGGTTATATGTGTTATATGTGAGTAGAGAATTACAAGCGGGGAGAAGTGCTAGCTTAGTAAGCAAGTATAAGTCTTGGTTGCAGACTTATACTTCCTAACAGACAACCCACCCACCCCCAATCTCAAACAACTGACACACAATGGACTACACAACACCGACACAGATATGGGAACTATGCCCTGCAACAAACCCAAATGCCAGCTCTGCCCCCACATTTATTCTGGCATCATGATTACAGGACCTAACAAAGTCACACACAACATCAAAGGCATTTTTACTTGTTCCTCTACAAACATTATTTGTGCCATGTTTCACCAACCATCCCCATCTGTACTCTAGATAGGACAAATGGGAAGATTTCCATGCAAAAGAACTGATGGAAACAAATTTTACATTAGGGATACACCGAAACCCATTTCACATTATTTTAATTTACCAGGACATTCTGCACAAGATCTACATGCAGCCATTCTGGGGAAAGGAAAGGACAAAACAGGAGTCCAGAGAAAGACATCTGAGACAAAATATATACACACGGTAGACACCCATTTCAATGGACTCAGTATTTAGGACTTTTAGGGCACTGCCATATATAAGCACTAAAATATTTGTACTGTACTGTACTGTACTGTACTGTATCTCCCAGATATATTTTCCTCCTTAACAGATCCACCTTAAAAACTTCACCAGAGAGTCTTAACTTATTATCATGTTGTTCTTGTGATCATCCAATGCCTGGAGTAATTCCCCAACCACTGTAGTTATTTATAGTGACCTTACTATAAAAAGAAAGGTCATTAAAAAGCTAATCTCCTTAGTATAATTAACATTCATATTATTTCTACCATTGTTATTCTATGCCAGAGATTGTAAACCTTTCACAGTACAAGCTTCAGTGGAATAGTTCTGTAAATCAACACGGGCTATCACCCCCATGTTAAATACCCATTGATTTTCTTACCAACCAACTTCAATCTATGCATTTAGATGCCATGAATAAATATTTGTTTGTTATTCTTTTCTCTTATGTCTAAGGAAGTGGATTTAACCACAAAAGATCACATTAAAGCATAAGAGTCTTTAAGTTTGCACTAGTTTTTTTGTATTATTATTTTATTTTTGTTTTGTCTTTACCTATAATGCTTGCAGAAACTAACATGGCTACTTCTTCTGCATGTGCTTAGGAAAGTCTATATTCCTAGTGGATTTTGGGCTTTCCTGTATAGCAACATATCCAACATCCAGTGAAACTGACAAGAAAGCAAAAAGTGAACATTAATTCAATGCAATTTCCCCCTGCTTTCAGCTGAAGTCCCGTAATAAAGACCTCACTCTGAGAGCTCTGACTGCCCGTGATTTCCATTCTACTAGGTTTAATCGAAGCAGAGAGGCATACATGCAGCTTTAAACATCTCCCGGGTGCCCACAAATCCCACTAACATCTTTTAAAGTATTAGCCTACTTACTTTTGCCACCTCCACTCTAATTTTTATTTTATCAGTACTGAAGAAATTGCATTATTGGAAGTCTTTTAAAAAACCCTACTTCTTTTCCTAACGAGCTCACTTTCTTCAAATAAACTTATTTATGGCTCCCGACTGCAATCTCTGTGTTGGACTGTATAGAATACCCAGTCCTGCCCAATAGTGTTCCAGATCACCAGTACAAACATGTTTTGCTAACAGCTATGACAAAGGAGCTGAAAAGATGAAATTTGCTTGTTGTTCAAGATTGGCCCGTGTGTTTGCAGCACAGAATATACAGTGAGGAACTTGACCTGCTCTACCAAACAGTATCATATTTAGAATTAATCATGGCATACATTGCAGTTGTCCATTCAAGAACTTTCAAAACATTTCATTTACAAACAATCACAGCATAGTCCTAGGATCTGTTATCCTACTCCATTTGCCCAGGAGGAATTACTATGTGCTTAATTGTGCTAATCACTCGCTTAATTGAGTTTATGTTCTCATACACATAACCTATTACATGAAATCCATATGTCCATTAAGGTTGCAAACTTATGAACCTCAGTATACCATTTGGATGTTTCCATAACTCCCCTATGCAATGGAATATGGGATAATTCCTGTCTTTTCTGTCTCACCAACCCCTCTTCCCTCCCCTGCCTGCAATATACCTGGAGTCTTTCTTGTCACTGAAGCAGAGCAACAAGAAGGAGGTAGGCTGGAGAAACAATAGTCCTGATTGTTTTCAGCTCCCTGATTTTTATGAAGTGTTTTAAATGGATTCTTTTATAATTTACAATAGGATTTTTCCTAGTTATGTACCATTGTTCTACATTTAAGCCCTCAAAGATTATTATTATTATTATTATTATTATTATTATTATTATTATTATTATTATTATTATTATTATTATTATTATTATTATTATTATTATTATTACAAACCACTTCAGTAATACTTAAATGTACAGCAGTTGATTCAAGAGTAAGGAATCTAAATTTTGCAAATGTTTAACAGTTTTTGCGGTTTTTCCATATGGCTATGTCTTAAGTATCTACAGTTATTTGATATGACCAAAATCCAGTCTTGTCACACAAATGCAGAAAGGCAGTAACACACTCAAGTAGAAGTATTTTGATGGAGATCAGTTCCACATTCAGTTGTCCCTTGGTTGTGCAAATCCACAATCCAAGATTGCCCTTATGTGTATGGTTTTTTACAATATAATGAAAAACTATTTAAGTTAAACTGCATAGTTCAATGCTGATCCTCAGTTCAAAGAAAATAAATCATGTTTCAGTCCAAAAGATAATAATAGGTCTTAATATTAATATTAATAGGTCTTAATTTAATTACAAGTGTGCCCAATTGACTTCACTGGTATGCAAGTCCAACTACTAAACTTCCTTTCCTTCTCAGACAAAGGTTACTGTTCTGTTTGAAAGTTCAAGAGTCTAGTCCTGTTTAGTCAATCAACCTTCTGTGAGGAAAAAGACAATAAAATGTGATTACGGGACTGGGGGGGGGGACACCCTTATGACAAAATGCTATTCTGGTGGCTGCTCAGTGTAGACAAAAAAGGCAAGCAAGGACAACATGACATAAACCTTTTAGGATTGTGTTTGGCTTAGAAAAAGTGGATGATTTTCTTACTTTCCCCTAATATGAGCATCCACTGAAGCTGAATAAGAGGAGATTCAAGACAGATAAAAGGAGCACTGCTTCACACAGTGCATGGCTAAACTACTACTTGATGTACTGAGAGCTGTCAACTTGGATGGCTTCAAAAGGAGGTTAGATAAATTTGTGGGGGATATTCATAGATAGATACATAGATAGATAGATAGATAGATAGATAGATAGATAGATAGATAGATAGATAGATAGATAGATAGATAGATAGATAGATAGATATTCCCTCCAGTACCAGAGGTAGCATGCCTCCATAAATAAGTTACTGGGGAGCATGTGAGGAAAGATCCTTCAGCAGACCGGAGCTGGTGGTTGACTTCTTAAAGGCAACTGGTTGGCCAGAGTGAGATAGAACATCATGCTGGACTATGTCGGTCTTCCCTCAGTATCAGGAAGACTCTTCTGTTTCTGTGACTCCTATTGCTTCTGTTGATTAATTTCTTTCTGCTTTTTATGTCTTCAGCCAACAGTCACTAAGTTTAAAAAAAAAATAAACGAGTATAACAAACCAAATACATGCTAAATGCAAATGTCGGACTTGGAATACAAAATGTTAAACAACCATTTAAAACAATTGGCAATTAAAATATTTAAAACCAGAACTTCAAAACAAAATTCTCAAAATTCTCAAAAAGACCTGGATGAAAACATTTAAAACATGCCACATTAGGCACATCCCAAATAGCAGTGCGGAGGGTAGTCCAACCAAGTGGAGGCTATCACAGAGCAAGCCCACTTCCACGTTGCTGCAATCTGCAGCCCACAGAGCAACCAGGAAAATGATAGCAGATTCACGAGATTAACAACTGTATGAGGGGTTGAGTGGAGCTACATCTGCCAGACCCATTTTTCTAGTTACATCCTTGCTAGCATCGGCCCTCTGGTATTCTTTCTTCCACAGAGGAAGTTATCTATAGAAGTCCACCTCCTCTACAAAACAAGTTCTATGTTACAGCAGTGTACAGCAGTCTACTCCCCTTTACAGATGAGCCCCTACAATTCATAAGCATTACAGCTTTTGACAACTAAAAGTGGGGGGGGGGTGAGGTCGGCAACATTGTTGGACACTTTGTGCTTTGGATAAAGCACAAACTGTGGGTGGCATCACAAGTGCCACGGTGGCCCACCCCCTGGGGGTGGCTGGGCCACTTACCAGACTCCGTGTGCCACTAGGGTCCTTCTCCAGTGGGAAGGACCCCAATTTGGGTAGGAGGATGTCCAGCCCTTCCTTGCCTCCCCAGGCAAGCTGACAGCTCATTGGCTGCATGGGGGAAACTCCCTGTCCCATCTCCTTGATGGAGTGGTCGGCTGCCTGAGGAGGCAGGGAAGGGGGCAGGAGATGGACCACTATGTTACCTGGTCCATGCTTCATACATGCATAACTCTAATCAGCCATCATAACACTGTTCTTCTGCCTCATCCTGCTACTGTTAATTATATGGCTTAAAAGTGCAACCGCTGGGACAGATAAATAATCTGTATTTCCTTTTTGAAAACCCAGTGCATTATGAACTGAAATTCAAATGAAAGTCAAACATTTTAGTCCCAGGTAGCCAACACTTGTCTCCATATTTGCACATCAAATATAGCTACCTTCGCCTGCTACATAAAATTCCACACAGCTTGAACGCCAAGATACTCCAGCACTAACTTTCAATAAAATATATTGCATTATCTATTTTGTAACAATAAAATATATCGCTCCAGCTATTTTGTGCCTTTTTTAAAAATATCCCATCACAGAGACAATTAACAACCCCTGAAACAGCAGCTGGGTGAGATAAACAGAGTGAAATGATGCTTTGACAATGCATACTTTTGCTAGGCTCTGTTCCAAAAAAACACCTCTCTTTAACTCCTACTTCCCCAGTATGTGATGTGTTGAGAAACCTGTCTCTGAATTGTGATTTGGTTTCTCTCTGTAAACCAAACCAAATGAAACCAAATCTAGGAAACTATCTTTTTTTATGGAAATGGATGTGTTTGTTTTTAAAGGATGTGCAAAATGGCTGAAATCTATTAGTAAGTTGCAACTAGAGTAGCCATTGACTCAGGGGAACATAAAGAGTTGTTGATTTATCAAATCCCCCCCAATTCAATAAGTCTGCTCTAGTTGCAACTTACTACAGGGTTTTATTCAGTGTCATGTTCAGAGCCATGATACAATAAGTGTGTGTGTGTGTGTGTGTGTGTGTGTGTGTGTGTGTGTGTGTGTGTGTGTGTGTGTGTGTGTGTGTGTGTGTGTAACTAATCACATGCAACAGTATCTGTCTCAGACCCCACCATTATTACCCATGAATAAACTATCATTGGTACTAATGGCACGTTGTCTTTCAGAGAAGATAAAAATTTTTGAGGGTGGTGATTTGCACTGGGGCCAAAAGGGTCTAGTTTAGCCCCCCACCCCATGCCAATGGCTCCCAGCCTTAGGTAACTTTGATGTTCTTGGAGTGCAGCTAAGTGTTTGGGGTTCCATGGAAGTAAGCTGAATATACAGACAGGGAAGAGATATTGCTTACTATTTGATGAGTATTGCTTACTATTTGATGAGTAGGAGTATTACACCCCTACTAAAGCAGCTCCACTGATTGCCAATCAGTGATCAGGCACAATTCAAGCTGCTGACCTTTACCTACAAAGCACTGTACAGCCTGGGTCCAAGCTACCTCAAAGATTGAATCTCACAATATGAACCGGCTCGGGTACTTAGGTCATCAGGAAAGGCCTCTCTCTCCATCCCGCCACCTTCCCAGGTGTGCCTCAGAAGAACACATGAAAAGGCCTTATCTGTTGCTGCCCCCAGATGTTGGAACTCCCTCCCACTGGAGGCCAGTTCTGCCCCATCCATGTTGTCTTTCCAGAAGCTGGCAAAGACCTTCCTCTTCAGGCAAGTTTTCCCTGAATGAAGGACTATTTACTATGTGATTTTTATATTGATTGTCATGCATGATGGCATTGACTAATTTCATAAAAACAGCAGTGATTTCCATGTTAGCTTCTACCCCTCATAATGGATTTTTTTTCTTTTTGTGTACTCTTTGTAGCTTTAATGTTACATTTTAATGTTCTAAGATGCCTCTTCTAATTGCCTGTTCTTAACTTGAATATGTCTTAAATGTTCTGGGTTGTATATTGTCCCTTATTATTGTAAGCCACCTTGGGTCCTTTTCCAAGGAGAAATGTGGGTTAAAAATATTCAAAATAAATAATAAAATAAATATATCTGAGAAGATTCTCAGACATCCAGGTGTTATCCAGAAGTTCAGCCATGGCAACTGGACTTATTTTCTTGTTAGATCAAAACATTTTGCTACTCATCCAAGTAACTTCTTCAGTCTGAGGAAGGTTCTATACTCCACATTGGTGTCACTTCCTCCTGGTCTGAATAGGTTCATTATATGGACAATGTGTGAAAACCATACTTCTGCAGCCTAAATCTGAGTAGCAAGATATACACAGCCTTGTCCACATGATATTAAATATCCAGTGATGTTAGAAAGTTCAAGAACTAGACTGCTTCCAAACTGGAAGTAAGAAATTTATTTATTTATTTATTTATTTTTATTTATTTATTTATTTATTTATTTATTTATTTATTTATATTTTATAGTATTTGTATTTTATAGCATTTTAACTTGGAAAAAGGACCCAAGATGGCTTGCAGAATGAGGAATAATATACAGTCCAGTACAATTAAGACATGTTTAAGTATTGAGAACAGGGAATTGAGGGACATCTTACAGCATTAATAGACATTACATTAAAGCTACAAGAGAACTCGAGCAGTTCAAGGGAATAAAATTCCATGTAAAGTTATGAGTGATGGAAACTAACGCTGAAAACATAGTGTCAATGTAAACCCATAAGGTTATAATTAGTTTTAAACACAAAGTCTATAATTTTATTGAGTTTTTGAGGAGGGGAAAAGGGGAAGGGGAAAAGGGAAGGGATAAAATTTAAAATTTAAACACAAAGTCTATGTGATCCTATAGATTCAAATAAAAGGCACATAATAGGTATCCCATCATTCAGGGAAAGCTTACCTAAAGAGAAAGGTCTTTGCATGTTTCTGGAAAGACATCAGAGATGGGGCAGTCCTGGCCTCTAGTGGGAGGGAGTTCCAGAGTCTGGGCACAGCAGCCGAGAAGGCCCGTTCATGTGTTCCCACAAGATGTACCTGTGAGGGTGGTGGGATGGAGAGAAGGGCCTCTCCTGATGACCTTAACACCCGAGCCCGTTCATACTGTGAGATTTTATCTTTGAGGTAGCTACGACCCAGGCTGTGCAGTGCTTTGTAAGGTAAGGTCAGCACCTTGAATTGTGCCCAATAGCTGATTGGCAGCCAATGGAGCTGCTTTAATAGGGGTGTAATGTGATCTCTGTAACTCGCCCCAGTCAGCAGTCTGGCTGCTGCATTTTCGACCTGTTGAAGTTTCCTGAGGCTTTTCATCAATAGCCCCACATACAGCGCATTACAGTAGTCTAGCCCGGACATCACTAGGGAGTGTATCACCATGGCCAGAGCTAGTTTCTCAAGAAACAGGCGTAACCTGCATGTTAGCCTTAATTGTGCAAATGCACTACTGGCCATAGCCGTGGGCATCCAGGCTCAAGGTTGAGTCCAACAGCACCCCCAAGCTGTATACCTGTTTTTTTCAATTGGAGGGTGACCGTATCCAGTACAGGTTGCATACCTATCCCTTGTTCTCCCTTTCAACTGACCAGGAGCACCTCTGTATTGTCTGGGTTTAGTTTCAGTTTGTTCTTCCTCATCACTGCAGCTAAACACTCATGTAAAGTTTAGATAGTAGCTGCCTTAAAATCCAGAGGTGAGGAAAGGTAGAGCTGGGTATCATCAGCATACTGGTGGCATTTAACCCCAGAAGATCAGATAATCTCTCCCAGTGGCTGCAAAGGATATTCCATGACCCTACCTAGAATACAAATAAACTTGAGTGTATTGTCTCCATTCTAAGTATATAAGCATCCCACATAAGTTGCCATGGCAACCTGTGAGCTTAGAATTAAAGAATCACTTAAGAGATTTGCTGGCTCCAATGCTCAAATCAATCATGAGTAATACTTAAAATGTTCACCTACTCCAACGAATTGTATTCAGACAAAAGCACCCCAGTTGAAGTTTAGCACACAAAGTTTTATGCTTCCAACAGGGGAAAAAAGAGCATGGGCAGTGCAAGTATTACATATTCTGGTTGCATTTTGTTTTTAAAGTTAATTTTATGGAAAACTTCCAGCATTTTGTCAGGTTAATGTCAGGTTTTTAACAAACAAGACAAGCTTTCAATTTTCCTGAATCTCAAAAAACATCCAGGTAGACGACAATATTGTCTACCAAAGATTTTTAAAAATATAAGTTCTTAAGAAGTGAGCACACTCTGCAAATGTCACATATCTCTAACTTCAAATGCTGGCATGGCAGCTTGTCACCTTCTAAATTAAACATTCAGTGCAGAAAGCTTTCCCCCATTACCTCATACAAAAGGGAGGGTTCACAATTATTAAAGAGGAGCCTTAAGCAAATTAAATGGTATTATCAACCATTTCCTGATGACAACACAAGCCTTCCCTAATCACACAAGTTCTTAATTTAGCTGCCTTGCTAGCACTTGTCAGGTTTAATCTATATTTAATATGCAGCATACACAGGAGCGGTAAGCATCAGTCTCTGTATGAACATAGCACTCCCCCCCCCACACACACACACACTTTGGGGCTACACAAGATTTTTCATTTTTCTGAAGACACAATATTCAGGCAAACTAAGCTTCCAAGGTCAAGCAACTGGACTTTGCTCTCCTACAATGACTTCCCTCTTTTCCTTTCCCTCCGCCATCCCCAAATCTTCTCCAAAGGGGCTGCTGGCAATGGCCAAAGTAGCTGTAGAGACATGGGTTTACAAGGAAGGAATCCATTCTAACAACAGGAGAAATCCACTGTGCATGTTTCACAACATCCTCATCTAGCTACACATTCAGGATTCAGGCAAGACACTTGTAAACAGTTGCCTCTTGTTCTACAAAGAGATGTTGGTGCAATTAACCAGTCTTAGGTCCAAAAACACACATTCGGGCTTTGTTAAATAGCACCTCAGTGGAGAAGTGGAATGCAACATATAAGTACATACAGCCAGTGTGTGTGTGTGTGTGTGTTGTGTCGTTACAGTCGTGACCGACTCTTCGTGACCCCATGTCCATGGAGTTTTCTTGGCAGAAATACTGGAGTGGCTTGCCAGTTCCTACTCCGGGCGCCTACAGCACTTGGTATTCCCTGGTGGTCTCCCATCCAAGTATTAACCATGGCCGACCCTGCTTAGCTTCTGAAATCAGGCGAGATCGGATGTGCTTAGGACATCTACACAAACATAAACATGTTAACAGTTAATGAGAGCATATCATTCATATTATGATAGCTATATCCCCACTAACATTACAAATTACTACCAGCTGGGAAGTAGACTTAAGCCAAAAATAATACTAGGTTCAAGCCACACTAGGACCCTTCTTCTTGAGACAAATATAGTGAAGGCAAAAGTCTTTAATCTGATGGGAAACGTTGAAGAAAAGTTCGTAGTTTATAGTGGTGTTGTGTGTTTGCAAAATGGAGAACCAAGCCTTTCTGCCTTTTCTACTCCCAGCAAACGCAGGGCCTATTTAGAGTAAAATGAATACTACCACATCACCAGGCAAGCCTGTGAGGATCTGGCAAGCCCCTTCCCTCCACGGATCCACTTCCTTTCCCCAAAACTTTATTTTGTGTTTATCTAACTTAACACAGGCCTGCCCAACAGGTAGACCGCGGGCTACTGGTAGCCCGTGAAGGGTTCATAAGTAGCTCGCTGGCCATCAATAAAAAAAGTGAGGGGATAAGTTCTCCACCCTTCCCTCCCCCATCCCAAGGACCACCACTACCCCAGCAAAGTTCTGGGTCTGCCAGCCCACTGTCTCAGCTGAGCGAGGCAGTTCAAGGGCCATGGCACATTGAAATAGGTTCCCTGCAGAATGGATTAATTGGTTTTCAATGCATTCCTATAGGAAACCACTTCTCTGCACACAAAAGTTTTTACTCAAGAGCATGTGCTCTGAACGGATAAAATTTGTAAGTAAAGGTTTTAGTGTAGTAGCCCTCAGGCTCTTTGGACCGGAAAAAGTAGACCTTGGCCTGTTCAAAGTTGAGCAGCCCTGACTTAACAGGTTTATTAAATATCTCAGGGGATTCTTGTACCTTGGCATCTTTTATCTCCTGCTCATCCACTTCAGTCTTAGGTGCAGAAGAAACATTTGAAACAACTTAAGAATTCTCTTTTTAGGTTACCTCCAATGTGCAGCTGGTAACAAAACATCAGTCCCACAGATTACAGGTATCAGATTCTGGCTCATGGTTATTGGCGAAGGTCCCATCCCATTTCTTAGTACCAAGCTTTCTGGCCAGGAGTTTGATGTATGGATGTTGGGAAAGGTCTCTCTCTGCCCATGACTGGCCCCACAGAAAGTAAGGCATCTCCTATTGTTACTATTAAGACTATTCTCTCTTACACCTTTCTCTTCCCAGTGTCTTGCCCCAATATGGTGGCTTCCAAGGTTTGTTACTTCTCCTCTCCTTTTTACCACTTCCCAGGGCATTTATTTATTTATTTATTTATTTATTTAATTTATATACCGCTCCATTTAGCTTCATGGCTACTCTGGGCGGTTTACAATGTTGAACAAATGTCAATCAAAACAGAAAATAAATGCAACCCACAGGTCCAAGGATCCCCCTTTACCACGTCAAAGAACTTCTCCTTCTCTTCCGTCTTCTCCAAGCATTCTCTGGCCACTCCTCCCAACAGATCTTCCTCTCTCTTCTTATTACCAGCTGTTCTTCCTTTCCCAGGCTTTGGCCGTCTTCTATTTTTAAATTGGCAGTCTGAGTCTCTAGTGTCTTTTCCTCTGGCCACTGCAAGCCTCCTGCTTTCTCACAAAGCCTAATTTGAGAATCTGTAGAGCCTTCTTCCATTATACTGTACATTTGAACAGTGGTTCTCAAACTTGGGTAACCCGCCTGTCCTTGGACTGCAATTCCTTAATGAATGGATATACAGGTGAAACTTGAAAAATTAGAATATTGTGCAAATGTTGATTTATTTCAGTAAGTCAACTCAAAGAGTGAAACTAATATACTAGATAGGTTCATTATATGCAAAGCAAGGTATGACAAGCCTTGTGTGTGTGTGTGTGTGTGTGTGTGTGTGTGTGTGTGTGTGTGTGTGTGTGTGTGTGTGTGTGTGTGTGTGTGTGTGTGTGTGTGTGTGTTGTGTCATTACAGTTGTGACCGACTCTTCATGACTCCATGTCCGTGGAGTTTTCTTGGCAGGAGTACTGCAGTGGTTTGCCAGTTCCAACTCCAGGCACCCATAGCACCTGGTATTCCCTGGTGGTCTCCCATCCAAGTACTAACCAGGTCCAACCCTGCTTAGCTTCCGAAATCAGGCGAGACTGGATGTGCTTAAGGCATCTAGGCAGCTATGTCAAGCCTTACTTTGGTATAATTGTGATGATTACGGCATACAGCTTATATAACCCCCAAATTCAAAATATCAGAACATTAGAATAGTGTGAAAAGGTTCAATATTCTAGGCTCAAAATGTCCCACTCTAATCAGCTAATAAATCCACAACACCTGCAAAGGACAGAGGCTGGAGTTAGTGCATCAAGAACCACTACACACAGACGGATCCTGGACATGAGATTCAAATGTCATATTCCTCTTGTCAAGCTGCTCATGAACACTTTTGCTTAGTGGTACAAAGTCCTCTTTTTTGATGAAAGCAACTTTTGTGTCTCATTTGGGAACCAAGGACCCAGAGTCTGGAGGAAGAATGGAAAGACACACAATGCACAATGCTTGCAGTCCGGTGTGAAGTTTCCACAGCGTGTGTTGATTTGGGGAGCCAAGTCATCTGCTGGTGTTGGTCCACTGTGCTTCATTAAGTCCAGGGTCAATGCAGCCGTCTGCCAGGAGATTTTGGAGCACTTCATGCTTCCTTCTGCAGATGAGCTTCATGGGGATGCTGACTTCATTTTCCAGCAGGACTAGGCACTTGCCGTTACTGCCAAATGTACTAAAACCTGGTTCAGTGACCATGAGATTACCGTGCTTGATTGGCCAGCAAACTTGCCTGACCTGAAGCACACAGAGAATCTATGGGGCATTGCCAAGAGAAAGATCATGGACGTGAGACCGAACAATGCAGCGGAGCTGGACGCCACTATTGAAGCATCCTGGTCTTCCATAACACCTCAGCAGTGCCACAGATGGATAGCATTCATGCCATGCTGCATCGAGGCAGTAATTGATGCAAAAGGGGCCCAAACCAAGTACTGAGTACTAGAGATGGGCACGGAATGAACATTTTTTCGTTTCCGTTACCGTTTGTCGTTTCCGTTACGTAACGAAATGACAAATGAAAATTGTGATGAAAATGCAACGAAATGAACAGAACCGCGAAAATTATGGTCGTTACGTTTCGTTTCCATTAATGGCGACGCACAATGAAATGAGCTGTTTTAAATGTTAAAAAACGCCCTGGACATCCATAAAAACACAGCTATAATTATTTATATTGTCTGATAATACCTACCAGGGGGGTTGGGGTCCTTAAAACATTTGTTTTTGTCTTCTCCCATCGCGATGTATTTTTCTTTTCCCTTTAAAATGGATGTCACCACCAGCCACAAAATGGAGGCAAGCCATGTGATGGGATCATGTTCAACCAATAGCATGCCCAGGTTGCAGACTGGGCAGGCAGGTCTGGCAGCCACAGAGGGTATAAAAAGCTCTGGCAGCCCCCATCTTCCTTGCACTCTCTGGTGGGAGTTAGGGTGGGATTGCTGTCTCTGCGACTCTAGCTTCAGTTCTGCAGCCTCCCTGTGTGCGTGCGTGCGTACCTCTTGGAGAGTACCCTCCCCTGCCCCACAGTGCAGTCACTCTGCGGCTGCCTTGCACCCTGGGCAACGCCCGCCACTGCCTTTGCAGCCTCCCTGCATACCTAGTCTATACTGTGTCTCTGTCAGCATCCATTTTTTTAGTGTTTTCCCTCTGGTCTGGGGAGTTGGAGGATGCCTGCGCACGGAAATGCTTTAAAAGGCGTGCCAAAAGCGGGTAGAAACAACAAACGAAAAAATGAAAAACGGTAACGAAATTTCTCAAAAAATTCCTGACAAACGGAAACAAACTGAAACAGACCTCTCAACGACAAACGAAAAACCGAAACACCATTTTTCTGTTGCATGCCCATCTCTACTGAGTACATATGCATGCTTCTACTTTTCAGAGGTCCGATATTGTTCTATTTCCAATCCTTGTGTTATTGATGTCATGTAATATTCTAATTTTTGAGAATGTGAATTTGGGTTTTTCATAAGCTGTATGCCATAATCATCACAGTTATACCAAAGTAAGGCTTTACATATCTCACTTTGCATGTATTCAGTCTATTTCATGTATTAATTTCAGCTTCTGAGTTGACTTACTGAAATCAATGAACATTTACACAATATTCTAATTTTTCGAGTTTTGCCTGTAAAAGGAACAAGCCTCAAATATATCTTATATACTCGCGTATAAGCCGATCCAAATATAAGCCGAGGCACCTAATTTTTCCCAAAGAACTGGGAAAACGTATTTACTTGAGTATAAGCCTAGGGTGCCTTCTCCAACCAGCAGGACTTGCCCTCCGCTCCCCTCCCAAAACCAGCTGAGCACTCGGGAGGCAGAGAAACAAGCAGGGCTTGCCCTCCACCGCTCTCCCAAGCCGGACAATTACTCGGGAGGCAGCAGAAGTGTGGTAACTATATTCACTCAAATTTTAGCCAAGGACATTTTTTTCAGCCAAAAACAAGGGCTGAAAACCTCGGCTTATATTTGAGAATATACAGTAAATATTTATTTACTGGATTTATATACCGCCCACCTGGTGACAGAGACACTCTGAGCCATTTACAATCATGCAGAAACAATCAATACAGACAATAATTAAAAGAGTTTATATGTGATTGGATTCTATCTGTGCATTTCAGGAGGAAGCAGGGAGCAAAGTAACAGAGCCACCTTACTGCAATGTGACCAGCTAAGGAGACTTGAATCTTTTCACTTGAAGGTTTTTAGAATAGCCTATTTCACACAGGAGTGGAAAAACCCCACTGCAACTATCATAGCAAGCTGCTCAATGCCATAGGACAGTGGTTCCCAAATTTGAGTAACCAAGGAGCTCTTGGGACTGCAATTCCCAGAAGCCTTCACCATCAACTGTGCTGCCTGGGGTTTCTGGGAGTTTAAATCCAAGAACACCTGCATTATCCAAGGTGGGAATCACTGCATCACAACCACTGGGTCTAACATGCAGACTCCATGACTTTAAGACCATCTCTTCCACTACTTTCTACTTCCATCTACTTTTTGGTAGCATCTTGCTGATGAACAGATCCTGAAAAACTGTACTTTTTTCACCTTTTGTAGTTAACCAAAAGACATTTATCAGTTTCAGAATCTCAGAGTGGCCTGCAATGTCTGAACAGAATCAAAGAACATGCTGAGTTTTATTTTCCTTTAAAGAGGATAATAAATGAAGAAACTTGTACCTAAAATGTATCTTCGTTCACTGAGGTGTTAGACAAAGTATTTGTGACGGCATAGGGAAACCAAGATACATGTCCAAAGTTCTTATAGCCTGCTAGAACTGGTGAACAATGCAGGAATTTGCACTTAGTGTTCACTAAGCAGAAACTTACCTAAAACATCTGGGGAAGTTTAGCTGACAGTACAGCTTGTCTTGTCTGCCTAGAGGGATACAGAACAGGTACCATCTGCCCACTGTCTAATTCAGTACTGCAAGTGTCCAAGGGACAAGCAATCAAATTAGTATACCAGAAACCCTTTGCTACAAGAAGGGAGAACTTATAGTGATTTAACACAATATTATGGCAGAGTATGTTCAGGTCAAAGAAAGAAAGAAAGAAAGAAAGAAAGAAAGAAAGAAAGAAAGAAACCCAAGTCTACAGTGACATTGGTCTGATATTTTAAAAAGGTTCTGCCCAGGAAATAATGTCTTCCTGCTGAAATTTGACTCAATACTGTATTTGTATCCAGACTGTAGGGATTTCTCTCTCCCTCAGTGGAATGAGGGGACAATGGAGAAGCAGTTGCTGGAAGCAAGAGGGTGTTTTTTGTCAGATGCTACTTCCCTGCACTAAATCACAACCATTAAAGCCCAGCCTAACTGGTTTAAAATGCATGCCATTTAATGGTCTGTGGAGGAAATTAAATGTGGCCCAGAGACTACCCAGTTTGTCATATTTATAGCTGTCAGTGGTAGACCACAGGTGCTTTCAGAGCTTCCATGATCATCTCAGCACAGCCAGAGAAACCAGTTGTACTCAGGTTACTCTTTCTTCTTATGTCAAAGCAAGGCATTATATATCATTCCATTTATACCCACATTTTCACTACAAAGTAGTGCTCACTCTCTGTAAAGCAACAACAACAACGACCAAGTTAAACCTTAAATCAATGAAGTCAAATAAAACCCATAAAATCAAAAATTAAAAATAATACAGTAGATTATATGCAAAATTTAAAAGATATGTTTTTCATTCTTTTTAAACACAGTGGTACTACAAACTGATCCCAACTCTGAAGGAAATGCCTTATACAGTCTAGAAGACACCTAGGGATAGTAGAAAGTGTTCCATAATCTAAGAAGGGAGGGGCAAAAACTACTCTGTCTTCCACCTCTGCTTTCTTCTCTCCTTCCTCCTGTCTCCTTCAGCCCCAACCATGTGCCGAACTCTGAAGTGTCCCTCCCCAGAGCTGGTCCTGTTGGATCCTTAGAACAAGTCACTTACACCTAACTCTAAGGAATCATCACACAGAGGCAATACAGAGAACACAGGAAACTAAGAAAGCCAGCTAGACCAAAACCTCCCTCTGATGATGTAGCCTAATTGAAAAGGTTGAGCTGGCCACTCAGGAGACCCCCTTCACACTAGTCCTATGTGTTGTGATCGTCCCAATGCAAAGCATCAGATGGGCAGCTGCTACCAGACATTTTGCCAAGGAAGCATTTGCTGGAGAGGCCCAAGAGCTTCTCTTGGAAGGAGCATCAGAGGGAGCTCTTGGCATTAGTGGTGTTGGTGGTCAAGTCTACCAACTCCCCTACTTTGCTGTTTAAGGAAGGGAGTTCACCTTACCTCTCACAGAAGGGCCACCTCTGTGCGCACTCTTGCTTGACAAATGAAGACTATTCATTTACAACCCTTGCAAATTGAAACTTATTTTTAGGAGTACATTTGCTTAAAAATATTCAATCACATCTCCTTTCTAATAAATGATTCAGAATCCAAGAGCTGAATTCCGATATACTCAGAGGGAAAGATACTAACAGATAGCTGTTGTGAGTTTATCAGGCTGTTTGGCCGTGTTCTGTTTTTTCCAGAATGCATCCAAACAGCCCTAAAAACTCACAACAGCTATCAGATCCTGTCCATGAAAGCCTTCGAGAATACAAAGTATTCTGTAAAGCAGCATACTTTCATATTAACATGCCATACAGGTTTAGTCATACATACATACAAAAGATGCAAAAGAGAGCAAAAAGGTGCAAAAGAGAGCACATAAAATGATTACTGGGCTGGGGCACCTTATGAGGAAAAGCTAAAACATTTGCGGCTCTTTAGCCTGCAAAAAAGGTGCCTGGGGGGAATATGATTGAGACGTACAAAATAATGCAGGGCATGAGTAAAGTGGATAGAGGGACACTCTTCTCCCTCTCACAAAATACCAGAAACAGGGGGACATACACTCAAACTGAGGGTTGGGAGAGTGAGAACAGACAAATGAAAATATTTTTTTACCCAGTGTGTGGTTAGTCTGTGGAACACCCTGCCACAGGTTGTGGTGATGGCATCTGGCCTGGATGCCTTCAAAAGGCACCGCCCAGAGTTCCCTTGGGAAAATTGGTGTGGTTTATAAATAAATAAATAAATAAATAAATAAATAGAAATAAATAAATAAATAAATAAATAAATAAAAGGGGATAGGACAGATTCCTGGGGAAAACGTCCATCACAGGTTACAAACCATGATGGAGATGTGTAACCTCCAGGGTTTAAACCAGGGTACTTCAAGGGACAGATGCAGGAAGTGGTATTAGGAGACAGATATCTAGTCTCATGCGCTCCCAGACACATCTGGTGGGGCCACTGTGAGAAACAGGAAGCTGGACTAGATGGGCCTTTGGCCTGATCCAGCATGGCTCTTCTTACAGTCTCAGAGTCCTGGGAGATGGCACATCCTGCTATTTCAAGTTGGGCCCCCACTCAATTGCCTACTCCAATCACAAGCCATCTATGCATATACCTGTAAATATTTAAGACATTCTAAATGGTCATGATGGGCACCTCATTGCTGTGGAGCCAGAGGTTGGGAGTTTAATTTTCCATTGTGCATCCCAGAAGAGACAGGGTTTGTGACCTAGAATAAGCTACACGGTCCCAGAATTGCCTCCAGAGAAGAAGGGGATGATAAATAATATCTGAGTACTGCCTACCTAGAAACCCTGAAAAGGGCAACCATAAATCAGAATTGACTTTATGACATACAATTATTATTTTAAGTGGTCGTGACGGGAATGCATGTAGGATCTTATTTTTGCCATCAGTTCTTTTCATTGCTGATGGTACAAATGTGCACATGGCTGCATGTTAAGGAAAAAAACATCAGGGAATAAAGGAGAGAGGTAATAGCTATTAATTGTAAGTACTGGTTATTGTAAAGAAAAGCTCAGGAATGCATTTCTCACGGTCACACTAGATAAGCTGGTGTAAGAAACTTCCAATCGATTTCCACAGCCAAGGGATTCCATCTTCTGCTACAGTACATGACCAAAAAAAGACATACTAGAAAAAATATATAATACAGAAGAGGCTTGCATCTACATTCACTTCTCTAGCTATTGATGGACAGGGGATGACTGACATATGTTTCTTTTTTGAAAAAGCTGACTTTAATCTTGGCACTCCAATAATCACAAATACAAGAGGGGCTGTTTAGGAGTACAATAATTCCAAATACTTAGGAAAATACTTATTTGGGGAAATGTAATCTATATGTAAGGAAATGTATCATGAAATACAGTACTGTTTCCTGCATGGTGCATCTTCTTTTCAGAGCTGCCCAAAATTTAAACTGCTCATCCCAAGGCCAGCTAAGCAGAATTTAAATGCAATTATTAAGGGTTAAACAAATGAGAGATTACAAGTTTTCTCTGACTTGCTCCAGTCTGCAGCCACCTGAACAAATGGGAAAGACTCCTTATTGCTGACATTGCCTGAACAGGTGTTCGGTTTTCTACTGCTGCCTTGTCTTTTCCTGAGTATTCACTACTAAATTTTGGATTTTATTTTAAAAAACCACCAGTGAAATCCTGGTCATATTTACCCATAAGTAAAACCTAAACAACCCAGTAGGCTTTTACTGTCAGATAGATCAAACAGATAGATTGTTTTTGCATGTGTCCTGTTGAAACTGATGAGATTTTAAATTTGTTGTCATTAATTCTCAACATAAATTTAAACAGAATTTAATTGGAAACAGCACATTAATCCTACACATTTCTCAACGGACTATCTTTGTGGCCGGGAGCTTACTTAGTACTGTAGAGTTTTCATAATGCTAAATTTCATTGATCAATATCAATGCTCATATAAATTTGCATATCCAATATTCTCAATGCCTCTGTGCTTGCCAATTAGACCTGGCTGAAACTGTTTTATTATATGGTTTATTTCATAGGGAAACCCAATGTTTACATATTTTTCTGGTTTAAAAAAAAGAGAGAGAGAAATTCCTGGTTCCACTGAATAGCAAGTTGATGTGGAAGGTAAGTTTTATGTCCCTGATATGTTTTATGTATCTCTCCTCCCCTCAAGCTCCGCAGGTAAACTCGCGGCTAAAAATGACAAAGTTCTGCACAACAGCATGTTAAACTACAAAGCAATTAGTAAACCACTCAGCTAATCATGATAGAAATAATACACAGCTGTAACGAGGAACCAAATTTCTTCTCTGCATATAATACCTATGTGGATTTCTTATGTTATGTATTTGTTTTGTTTATTCTGTTTTTAACATCTGACCAACCTTAACAACAACAACAAAATATGATGAGGCATGTCTCCTTCCAAAGCAAGTCCTTCCAAAGCAAATTCACACAACACCTCCACTTTCAGTTGCTACAGAGGTTTATAGTGTACAGGGAAATGGCATGGGGACAGAGGCTAAGATAGTGATTATTAGGGAAGGGCTTAAAACTGTCATCTTTGGTTTTAAAATATATTTCATTTTGCTTACTTGGGTTAGTGTACCATTACCAAATGCCTCATTCAAGTGAGAAATCAAAGCATGCATTAAAAATACTAGCTTTCTTATCTCCTTGCCTTTAAAGGCACACAGTCCACTTCCTATGATCAGCTGGTATTGAATACATTTTATAAGCAAACATGAAGCACTGTGGTTTATTTTTGAAAATATCAATATAAGGACATTGTATCAATCTCAGTTACAAATCTTAACTTCTCACTTAACACAAAGCCATGCATTCTTCACAGAAAAATTGATAATGCAAAAGAAAAAGATAAGTTGACAGTTCACCTTCTTTGCCTTTTGTAGCTGCACAACAACAGGGGCAGCTCAATCTGAGCTCCAGTCATGTCCAAACTTCGGCCCTCCAGATGTTTTGGACTACAACTCCCACAGTCCTTTGCCATTAGAAATACAGGCTTGGAATTCTGGGAGTTGTGGCCCAAAACATCAGGAGGGCTGAAGTTTGGACATGCCTGTACTCCACCTGCAACAGGAGACTATGCACTCTCTGCAAGGAAGGCACCCAAATGCATTTTTGTCTACCAAGTCACAGTACTATCCCTAAATCTAATTTGTGCTATGTAATGGTGGCAAATGAGAAAGAAACTGACCAGAATCCCACAGTAGTTTTACTTATACTTTGAATACAGCTGATCTCATGAGCCAATCCAGCTCAGTACTTGGATGAGAACTCATCAAGAGATACTGGCTATTTTCACCATTATGGGAGGAATCCTGTCAGAAACCCAAGGCAGCCACTAGCAGGCAGACCTGCGAAAAATAGGCAATGTGTACCAATGATCTTGTATTCAATCACCTTCATTATTTAACACTCATGCATAGGTGGTTATGAGAAAGGCACATCTGGAAGAATTGGCCATTAGGATAAAAGTTGGCAGTAGGAACATCAACAACCTTTTGCCATGAAAATGATACGACACTGCTGGCAGCAGGTTAGGAAGATCTAGAATGGTTAATCCTAATAGTCAAAGATGAAAGTGAAAAAGTTGGATTGCACCTCAGCTCCAAGTAAACAAAAATAATGACAATAGCAGAGAGCATGCAAGTCAGTGTTATTATCAACAATGAGATAATTGAAGTGGTAAAAGAGTTTAACTTCCTTGGCTCTAAAATTAATCAAAATTGTGACTGCAGTCCAAAGATCAGAAGACGTATAGTGCTTGAAAGAACAGGAATGACCAGTATGAATAAAATCTAGAAGAATAAAGACATCAGCCTCCCAATGAAGCATAGATTAGTTAATTCAATCATATTTCCAATACAGTAGCTTCATATGATTGTGAAACTTGGGCTTTCAGGAAGAAAGACAGAGGAAAATAGAGTCATATGAACTGTGGTACTGGAGATGACAACTATGCATCTCATGGACTGTAAGGATAACCAACAAGGAAGTCCTAGACAGTCAAATCAAAGTGTTCTGCTTATATACCGCCCCATATTTCTGGAAACCAAATCACCAAACAAAAATGTTATATGAGCTGAGTCACTGGAAAAGGCAATAATGCTGGGATTGGTCAGTGGCAAAAGAAGAAGGGGCCACCCAAGGATTATCTGGCTTGACACCATCAGAAGGGACACTAATGACTCTAATGCAGCTAAAAGAAGCTATAAGAGATAGAAAGGCACGGAGAGCATCAATCTACAAAGCGATGAAAAGTCAGACACAGCTTAACAGATAGATGACAAACAGCTTCTATATAGGAAACAATCCATGTTCCTAAGATAACAGAGGGTCTCATTTGGTCAGAGGTGGCAACTGTGCAACAACAGGCATCACTGCTTACTACAACCCTCCCACCCCACATATTGATTTCTTCTAGTTGTGTTCAGTTCTCTATCTGAAGGTTGTCGAGTGTGGGTATGGTTTTTAGAGCCTTAACCATCCTTTAATCAGAATTAGAAGTAACCAAAACTGGTTTCAAAAAGGTGAGGGCACATTTTGTAGTGGTATGAGATACATCTGGGTGGCACTGGGGTAGGTGCAACTCCTGGATCCTCCAATATGCAACATGGCCAAGTCATGAACTGCAACAGCATGCCACTCCATGAGAGATGTAAAGAGTACTTATTAAACTCATTGCTGTTGTTGATTTCAGGTGCACTGCATGATTTCTCACTTCCAGTATGATTGCAAAACAAGAACTGTTCAGATCTGCAAAACATTGTTGCTAATTGGAGAGCTCTTGGTAAAGGTGCCAAAAATATCTCAGACCTCTCTCATTGTCACAATACTGATTTTGTAGATCAGTACTGCAAGGATTTACATCCTCACACCCTATACACTTTGAGCTCCCGCATGATCAGGTGAATGACTGAACACGGGTATTTTGAAACCATTACACACATCAGAGTCATATTTATTCTGAATCTGCTGAGGAGAAAGGCTTCATTGCTTAAAAAAACTCACTGGTTTCAGGTGCTAGTGATCAAACATCTAGTGAGAAAGCAAAAGACTCTGGAGTTCTGTCCTGCCATTGGGTTACAGTACCAGTCTCCTACTGCTGTATGGATTACCTAGCAGTAGCCTTTGGATGGGCTATGCCACTGTACTTTGCAAGTTTAGAGAAATCCAGGAGTGATCATCTTCTGCCTAGAGACCACAGACTAAGGATCTGATCACCCTGTTACACCATTTGATATGTTCTGAAAATCTTAGCAGTCAATATTTACTGTCCTTGCTGCTTTTTATACAGTACTAAGTTGGTCTTTTGCATTTAACCGAAGGGGGCTCAAATGATGGCAGCATACTACAAATCCTTTTTTCACTCAAAACCTTGATACCTTGGCAGAATCGTTACTTTAAAAAATAGGGAAAGCCAGAATATTTTTCACAGTGGTTCTCAAAAACAGTGGTACCTCTACTTATGAGCAGCTCTATTTATGAGCAATTCAACTTAAGAGCAGAAAACTGTTGGCGTTTTAACTGCTGCCTTATAAATTTTAGATGTGGTCTGCTCTACTGACAATTTTTGGTATTTCTTCCTGTTTGTTTGTTTTTTTGTTTGTTTGTTTGTTTGATACAGTTGCTCTACTTATGAGTTGTTCGACTTATGAGCATGCATTCAGAATGGATTAAACTCATAAATAGAGATACCACTGTACTGGGACAGACACCAATAGGTGGGGACGGAAATGTAGTCTATGTAGGACACCAGTCATTCTTGACATGAAATTACAGAACTATTTTGTCTGCTTTGGTCCCATTCATCCTCAGTAATGCCACTGCAATTTTTTAAATTTATTCTCTGGATTTCATCCTTACTGTAGAAATAAAATTTATACTCAGCAGTATTATCATGATTTTCAACAAGCAATGTAATTACTATTTTATGTCCTTTCAAGCTGGGTGAAATATGACATATAATAAGCATCTGTAAACACAAAACAATTTTCTTGGGGGGGATTGTCCATCCCCCCACCCTCACAGGTACGTCTTGTGGGAAACCATGAAAGGGCCTTCTCGACTGCTGCGCCCAGACTCTGGAACTCCCTCCCACTAGAGGGCAGGACTGCCTCAGCTCTGTTGTCCTTCCAGAAACAGGCAAAGACCTTTCTCTTCAGGCAAGCTTTCCCTGAATGATGGACAACCATGTACATTTTATGGGTTCACATAGACTTTGTGTTTATGGCTACTTATAACCGTGCTGCTTTAATGTAATGTTGTCGATTAATGCTGTAAGATGTCCCTCAATTCATTTTTCTCAAATACTTGAACATGTCTTAATTGTACTGGAGTGTGTATTATCCCTCATTACTGTAAGCTGCCTTGGGTCCTTTTCTGAGGAGAAAGTCGGGGTAAAAATACTCTAAAATAAATAAATATAAAATAAATAAATGTTGGGACTTGATTTCTCTGATAGAATAATTGGTGGGATGTAAGATATGAAATAGATTTATCAGGCTTCCCAAAGCTGTATTAAACTAATACCACACATATGCATAGATAAAGCTGGCCCAACTTTTCAGTGTGCATGCCAGTTTGTCTTCAAAAATTAAAAAAGAAAAGAACAAGAAACATTTTACACCTGAATGGGGAGAAGTGACTTCAAAGAGTTCAGACCCAAACCGAGCTGAGTAGAGATGGCATCTGCTTTGCCCCCACTTGCCCTGACTAGAGAGATGCTCATCAAGGTTCTACTCTGGCGCAGTTTGAACAACAAATCAGGGCTAATTCCATAATAACATTCAGCATCATGATTTTGAGAAACACCTCCTGTTATCAATGCATAGGTCTACATATGTGCATATGATCCTCCCTAGAAAGAAAAAAAGATGCCAAGCATCCATTGGAGTCTTCTACAAGTAGGGATTCCTACGGGAATCTCTAATTTCTTAAAATATTCTATGACCAGCAGACGTTTTCCTTGATTTGAAGAGGCACTAACTTCAAGGGTCTCATCTTGCAGAGTGGCAGAGCTAGTTCAAAGGAGTGTGGTATGATAAATACAAGAAGCACAGATTAGTGCAAAAAGTTATCTACACACACGGATACCTGAGTCTTCACAAAGTGCATACTCCCCCATCTCAAGGGGAGGTCGGCTTTCTCAGCTGACTCAGGTAACACATCTTACAAGAGAAGCTTTGTCGACAAAGGGCAAAAGTTTAGCCTCGGCACTTGTAAGCACCACCACCAGGTTAAGAGAAGAAGAAAGGCAAGGAAAGCCTGGAATCCAAGAGCACATTTTCAGTACTAACATTTGGAATTTACAGTGGAAGGCCAATAGTAAACTGAAGAAGAATTCCGTTAACTGCACAATGAAATCTCTTACGTTCCAAGATCTTGTGCTATTTCCATGCAGCCATTAACAAAGACTGGTTCTGAAATGGAGAACTCAAGAGTTTTTAGTTACAGTTGCCATCGAAGGCTAAGTAAATTGCCCATTTAGCTCAAAATGAAGCCTTCTGTTTTTAAGTCAGGCAGCCTGACAGATTGTGAAAGTACTGACAATGAAAAAGAAATGGCAACATCTTACACATTGCTCAATTTCATGACCAAAAGGCTGGGGTGAAACAAAGTCTATGCTACCAAGACTTTTTTACATATTCCAATTCTTGCCATAAAATACATTTTATAATTATACATTGATTACCATTCTTGCTGTTCATTACTGGCCTCTGACAGGAACCCCAATAACTACAAAGAAATTCCACTGTAATGTGTCTGCTAAATCAGTCTTCGCTTTAAATACTATGACCTAACACCATGAGAGCTTCCATCATTGACGTGTGTGTGTGTGTGTGTGTGTGTGTGTGTGTGTGTGTGTGTGTGTGTGTGTGTGTGTGTGTGTGTGTGTGTGTGTGTGTGTGTGTGTGTGTGTGTGTGTGTGTGAGAGAGAGAGAGAGAGAGAGAGAGAGAGAGAGAGAGAGAGAGAGAGAGAGAGAAGATTCTGGTACTGAAGCAGAGAATATGAAAAGGCAATAATGTGCTTTACCAAACAGTAGATCCAAATTAAGATGTTAATACCCAGGAAAGCTGTGGGGAAAATCAAGCTGTTCATCTCTATAAAACTTCTTTCAAGGGAACCAGAGGAAGTCTCCCAAGCCAGGCAGGGGACCTGCCATTGTTTCTAACTGCTCTTGGACAAGGTGATTGGCTCGGAGTGTGGGGAGCCTGAAGGCTGGTGAATCTGGCTGGCGTTGTTCTCCCTCTGGTCTAACCAGCCTAAGGTATAACAAGACAAGTGTGGCCACTTAGCCCATTCATCCTCTCAGCCAGACAATATGGATCCATGTGGCTGCCACCTCAGTTTTTAGCAAAACCCAGGGCTTCTGTGATCCCTGTTGGTTTGGTTCTTCTTTATTACCTGAGCCATAGCAGGCTGAGAGAGGTGGCCCATCAGGTGCCAGATGGGAAGAAACCAATCACTTTTCCTGTTCTCTGCTCACTCCATAGAGTCTGCTGGTCCAAATAGAAAATCATTTTGTTCAAGGCTAACCAGACATTAACTTTCTTCTGGGTCAGGGAACTGGTGGATGGATGGGTCATGGAGAAATATCAAAGGGGAGGCATTAGACAGAGAGGATGTCTCCTTCCTCAAAGGGGAGTTGTTTTCACTGGCACACAGTAACTATGCCGGCATTGATTCAACCCATACTGCCATCTGACCCATAAAGGTATCCTGATTTCCTATGAACATTGCATCCATTTCTGAGCACTGATGTTCCTAGAAAAAGGTGCTGAAAGGCATTGTAAAATGAGGTATCAGAACTATCATTAGGAAGGTTGCTAGTAAGTTTCCCAGATGGCAAGGAATGTGGATATACAGTATCTGTATCTAATATCTGTAATATTGATGTTTTAATTTTTTTGCTGATTTTTATGGTTTACAGTGAGACAGATATATATTATTTTACTAAGATTTTAGCTAACTGTTGGTTTCCACTGTTTTTATTCCTTCTAGTAACTATGAAAGCTCATTGGGCATTATCTTTTAGTAGAAAGGTAGGATATAACTATAGTAAATAAATAATATACTGTACAGTATAGCAAAACTGTGGGTGATGTATGAAATGCCTGATGTATGAAATGCCTAACAAAAATCTTGTTGTCTAAAATATGTCATGGCAATTTGAGTCATGGCAACTGGACATCTTTTCTCATAAGATTACCATTGTCCATCTTATGAGCCTATTTCAGACCAGGCTGACATGAGGTTGAAGTGAACTATAAAATGGAGGACTCACCACTATCTTTCCTCACACTGGCAAAGCTGTTTAGATGAGCAGCGAAACATTTCAATCTCTCAAGAAAAAAGCTGTAGTCTACAATAGCCTCTAGAGCAACGTTGGCGAACCTGTGGCATGGGTGCCAAAGGTGGCACTTAGAGCCCTTTCTGTGGGTACCCGACATTGCCAATTCACAGCCACCTGTATTCAGGATAAATTGCTGCATTGGCACTTTGCGAAAAATTAGTGGGTCTTGAACTGCAGTTTGGGCACTTGGTCTCTAAAAGGTTCGCCACCACTGCTTTAGAGCAATGCTTTGGGTCTCCAGGTGTTCTTGGACTACACCTCCCCAAAATCCCAAACTGCACAGAAGAACCACTGCTCCAGAAGAATATTGGATTGCAGAAAAGGGGCCTTTCCTTTCACAAAACAGAATGAACAGTTCAGAGACAGGCAGAAAATGCCATAATTAATGACATATTTAATAGAAGTAAATTAGGGTGAAGTACAGATGCAAAGCAAAAGTACATTTGCAAATAATAGGTATGCTGGAATCTGACTGAATGAATGTTGGGGCACAGCCTTGCTATAAAGCAACTTTCTTAAGAGGAAGAATGTGACCTGTAACAAAAACTTGAGATTGACTTGGAGAACTGTATGTGTATGTGTGTTGTGTCATTACAGTTGTGACCGACCCTTTGTGACCCCATGTCCATGGAGTTTTCTGGGCACACTGTACTGTAGATTTATTCTTGGTTCTGCCAAATGGCATAGAATGGTGGATTTCAACCCAAGTAATTATACAAAAGGATGGAAGCATTTGAAATATCTAGCAGAGATGTTTAGAAATACATTCTAAGAAGTTGACCAGCAAAGAAGTACTGAAGCAAATTAATAAAGAGACTGAAATCTGTAAACCGTACGAAACACAGGAGGCTAGAATACTTGAATCGCATAACAAAAATGTTCAAATTGCTACAGCTGATTATTTAAAGTAAAAAAGGTGTGCAAGAAGGAGATAAACCTATAAACTCACAGATCTAACAGATTAGTTAGGATGTAAGTCAACATCCTTATATCAGGCTGCCCCGCCTCAAGGCAAGATCAAGATAGGAATGGCGACTTCCAGCCTCCATCAAGATAGGACCACAACAAAGAAGAAATTGCTTTACAGGTACGTATATGAAAAGCTTGTTGGCTCAGATACAACTGGTCCAAGGCAAAGTAGGAACCCAATTATGATCCCACTGGAGGACTGGACTAAATACATTATGTCCTCCATTCCTGGAAAACAACACATACACCCTCTTTCATGTCATGCTGAATAGTACCAGAAGCTACCAAGAAACGTTGGTTACCTGAGGTGTAAAAACAAAGGCCACAAGCAGTAAAATGCAACCATAAGAAACTTAACAATGAATCGCTTGCTGCCCTCCCATAATTCCCAAATTCTGTGGGCAGACACTCTCCCTAGGCCCATCCTTCCTTATTCACATCCTATTTAATGTGCAAAGAAGCACATTCTGCAGCTGGACTGAGTATCCCCAGGCTTCAGACACTACTGTTCAAATGTAACCACAATAAACACTGCCAGGACAGAATAACATCAGCTTCTACAAACCAACAACACTCTCCCTATGCTGTGAGTAAAAACGCCATCTGTCAAACCCTGTTGTGCAGGTCATTACTATTTAAATATATGCACATACTTGTTTTTAACATACCAAATTAGTTCTCTGAAGAACCCCCTCCTTTTTTAATCCTATGGCTTCAATGAAATGTGGTTTATAATTGGTAAAGACGATAACTGGTCACCATCAAATATACTGCAGCTAAATAAACAGCAGAACACCCTAACATACTCCATCTTTACCTAATTTGAAGGGGGAGAGGGTTAAAGAATAAATAAAAATAAAATAATTTAAAAATTACCCACTCCCAGACATGCATTACATATTCACTCAACCAGATGTACATATTTTTTTAAAAAAATCTGTTTCTTAGTGGCAACATGAAAATATTCATTAAAACTCCAATGTAAATAAGCAATGTTCAAAGGGAAATTAAATTTGTGAAGAGGCATTCCAAATTAGAGCACCATGGAGAATCCACTTGTACTTTATTTGAAAACAGAGAGACTTGTGGCACCTTGACAACTAACAGGTTTTGCTTGGCATAGGTTTTTGTCCACTGTAGACCACTTCATCCAATGGTCATGTTCAGTTTCCTTGAGGAAAGTGAAGATAAACCGTGGAGATAATGGCCAGAATATTCCAAGATCCAGTACAGAACTTCTGAAAGTTATTCTATAACCAGTCCCAGGGGATATGCTTCAACTAATTTTCTTATTGATGTGGTGAAAGGGTTTGAGTGTGTCAGTGAAGGCAAGACTAATGCTCTCAGGAAGCCAGATTCCATTATGAGCCTGGATTTCTAAGTACAGTATGGTCAACCAAGGTGGAATGGTCACAACTGAGAGATCAGACTAAGATGCATCCACCTTCTTCAAGGGTAATGGCCACATCAACAGAAGAGAATGAATAGTTCCAATGGTAATAGGGAGGTGACTAATAAGCAGCAGATGTAGCTGAACGTGACAATAGTGGAGAAGGCAAGAGCGGTGACACTCAAGCTGACTTTTGTATTCACAGGCAATTCTAAACTTTTGCTGTACTTTCCTTACCAAGAAAACCCTATGATGAGTCAGTCCAAAATGAAACAAGACAAGACACCCATGTCAAAAAGCACTAAATCAGCTACTAAGGAAGAACCAATGTCAAGTATGAATAGCGCTGTTGCTAATGAAGCAACTAGATTAATGCTGAAAGGGTATCTAGTGGCTGAAGTGCACAGAAGTGAAGGGAAAGTCTGACACTGCACAACACACACAGTTTGAACGTGGATTGTGAGAAATAAAGGAAAATGAAAATGAAGAAATGGAGCATATAAAAAGGGTTGGATTCGAAAAAGGAAATGGCACTCAGGATCATATTGCAAATATCCGCTGCCTACCAAACAATTTGAGAAAAAGGGCAGTCCATGTCTTATAGACTACAGCAAAGCCTCTGACTATGTGGATCATGAGAAATGATGACTTGTTCTGAAATAAATGTATGTGTTGTCTTGATGCATTTTCTGTACATGGAGAAGAGCTACCAATAGAACAGGGTTTCCTATAGCACAGGTTTCAGACAATGGTGCATTTTATACCCTATTGTTCAATCTGCATGCAAAAAAATAGCATACAGAAGGCCAGACGAGATTCAAATGAAGGAGGGAGAAAAATGGTGGAAGAAATGTCACAAATTTAAGATATGCAGATGGTACCATCGCACTGGCAGAAAGCAGCAATGACTCGAAACTACAGTAGTACTTCTGATGATAGTGAAAGAAGAAAGTACCAAAGCAGAAAAGCTCTGTAGATACCCTGGTCTGCCTGAAAGAAAAACAAGGGGGTCATAGAGCAAAGCAAACTGAACTATCTCCTTCACCATCAAACAGCTTGTGGTTGCAGTTATTGTGGGTGGATTTTTTCATTCCTGTGTGGAAAAGGCTATTCTAAAAACCTTCAAGTGAAAAGATGCATGTTCCCTTAGATGCACACATTGCAGTGAGCAGGCCATGTATTCTCTGCTTCCTCCTGAAGTGTACAGATAGAATCTAAGTGCATTGGAGGCTTGCTCTTTTTATACCAGTTCATTCAAATGATGGGGGAGGGGAATTATGTGAATGAAATTGAGGAAAACTAACATTTGCAGAGCATCCTCTTCTACATTCAGCCTAAGGACTTTCTGCTACTGCAGCCACCAGGCAGTCTTGGCCGCTGTGCAGAGCTAATACCATCTCAGCAATACAGACACCTACCTTCAGAGACCTCTAACCTGTCTCTCTAACACAGGGGTCCTCAAAGTTTTCAAACAGCGGGTCGGTCCACCACCACCCCAGACACCACTGGGTGCCAGACCACCGTCCCCCCCCCAAAAAAAAGCCCAACATGGAAAAAAGGGGAGAGGGAGGGGCAAGTGGGCGGATCCCCCCACGATTGGCCCATGATCATTGTGTCCCCAGGGCCCCAGCAATGCCTCCTGCTCCAGATCAACACCCTGAGGTGCCACCGCTGGGATCCCTCTGCTGCACCTCCTCCTCCTCCTCCTCCTCCTCCTCCTCCTCCAGTGGCAGCGGCTGGAGCGGCTCTCCTTCCTTCCTTCCTTTATTGCGTCGGGAAGGAGGTGGCAGCCCAGGCAAATTCAGGCCCCTCATCACCTTCTGATCGGCCACTCAGGATGAGGAGCAGCAGCTGCAGCAAGGGCAGCAAGGCTGGTGCCACTGCGTGCAGATCCAGCCATGTGCCCTGGCCATCACGTCCTCACTGTGCCCTGGAGGGCAAGCTGCCTACACTCTTGGCCTGACTTGGCCCGGCCCGACTTGATGCGCTGCAAGGGAGGGAGGGAGGGAGGGAGCAAGGGCTGGGAAGGAGGCAGGGGAGGCAGGAAGGCATGCCCAAAGCCACCTGCACCCCGCACACTGGCTGAGTCCAGCAAGGCTGTGGTGCTCTCTTGGCTCGCCAGCCTGCCCATCACCAACCAGAGACAAATGCAGCCCCGCCAGCCTCCCAGGAACCAGGCCCAGGCCACCGTTGGCCTTCTCTTCCCTTCTCTTCTTTCTCCACCACCTCCTCCTCGCTGGTCTCTAACCCGGTGACGGTGGTGGCAGTTTCAGCCTCCGGCCATGGCTGTGCTCCCTCCTCTCCTCCCTCGCTCCATGGAGCAAAGCAGCAGCTCAGAGGGGGCTGGGTGGGCGGGAAGTAGCTCCGTTTCCCCCTCGGTCGCCTGCTGTCCATCCCTCCAGCGGTCCACTGCCATGGCTGCTCTGGCTCGGAAGGCTGGCTGGTGCTGCCTCCACCTGCCTCCTTCATTCCTCACAAGTACAATAACACAGGCGGCAGCCACACAAGGAAGGCTGGTGGACAGGGTGGAGGAGGAGCAAGTGTGGGGCCTCTGGGCCATAGAGGGAGTGGGAGACCTTGCCGCAGCCCTCCTGTTTTAAACTGCCCCACTCGGCTGCACCCGGCACCCCAATCATCTGGGTAGTGGGTGGGCAGAGTGGGGGACCTTGCCGTAGCCCTCCCACTTTGAATGCCCCACTAGCCAGCATGCTGATCATCTGGGCAGTAGTTGGGGGGAGCGGGAGAAGCGACATAGCCCACTGCTTTGAACTGCCTCAGCAATAGAAGCAGCTGTGGAGGCTGGCTTGCTCACAAAGCAGGGGGTAGGTGGGGGGTTGCAATTGGTCCCGGGGGCCGGATTCAGGACCTTGGGGGCCGCATCCGCCCCCGGGGCCTTAGGTTGAGGACCCCTGTTCTAACATGAGTGCCAAAGAAAGCTAAGAACAACTGTCGGACCATGGAGGTTCACAAACAAGGCAGAAAAGAGAGCTTGAGGACCGTCCCCAACAAAGGTATGTCTCCTGCAGATTTGGAGCCACTCTAGTTTATAGACAGCTATGCAGCAGCTGAACAGTTACTCATGTACCCTGCATTTGCATGTAAAGACCAGGTTATCAATACCCCTACAATTTATCACATTGGTGTCTCTCTTTACAATGTTTAATATATACTTCTTTTAAAACATGTCTTCTTATTTATGTATGCATTTATGAGGGAAACCCTACAACACAAACTTCTTAAGGGGGAAAATGCAGAAGCAGCTGTGAAAGTATTGCAAACCCACTGTAAAGGGCTGTTGTTTAATACAGTATTATATGCTTTTCTTGGGTTCCTTGATCACTGCAGATGGCGATTGCAGCAACGAAATAAAAAGACTCCTGCTTCTTGGGAGGAAAGCAATGGCAAACCTAGATAGCATCCTAAAGAGCAGAGACATTACTTTGCCAACTAAGGTCAGGATGGTTAAAGCTATGGTTTTTCCAGTAGTGATGTATGGAAGTGAGAGCTGGACTATAAAGAAGGCTGATCGCCGCAGAATTGATGCTTTTGAGCTGTGGTGCTGGAGGAGAGTCTTGAGAATCCCCTGGACTGCAAGGAGATCAAACCTATCCATTCTGAAAGAAATCAACCCCGAATGTTCACTGGAAGGACAGATTTTGAAGCTGAGGCTCCAGTACTTTGGCCACCTCATAAGGAGAGAGGACTCCCTGGAAAAGTCCCTGATGTTGGGAAAGATTGAAGGCAAAAGGAAAAGAGGACGACAGAGAATGAGATGGTTGGACGGTGTCATCGATGCAACCAAAATGAATTTGACAAAACTCCGGGAGGCAGTGGAGGATAGGAAGGCCTGGCGAGCTCTGGTCCATGGGGTCACGAAGAGTCGGACACGACTGAACGACTGAACAACAACAACAACAGCATATGCTGCCCTCCAATTTATATTTACTGTATTCCACATTCAAATGATGTGGACATTTTGCAAAAAGTCAGCCACTAGAGATGAAGCAATTGTAAACAACCAGTCCAAGCAATGTGGAAATGGCCCGTTTCAAACAACAAATCAGAACATCTCAAGATCCTACCAATGAGATGTTCAAATATATAGATAACTTGTAGAACATCCCAAACTCAACTACAGAGATTTCTGGTCATGTCCAGACAGACTTCTCTTTTGAACCTGCTGCAGCTACCAGTTGGTGTGGTGAGTACACACTGAAAGAAAATCTGCATTAGTTTATGGCTACTAGGAGTTTCACATTGATTCTCACAAGGGTATGCATGTTTACCAGCAAACAAGGCAAACCTATATGGAAATAACAAGGGCACATGAGAATGATCAGTGTTCTCCCACACTGACAAAAAGACTTAATTGAATATCCAACATTTTAAAACAGATTATGGGCCATTTAAAATTTGCAAACTATCATTTCTAATTATTTCTGGATTCATATGTATTACTGTATAAAATATAGTGTTGAAAAGCCCAGGCTAACAAACTGGCCATGCTATATACACTGTTCATGTTGTCTACTTCATTACATATAGTCAAGATGACTCTTCCAGATACAACTCAAGGACACTAATTAGCAAAGCACAGTAATCAAGCTTGAAAGGCACAAGGTAATCCTATGGTGAGAAAAGGTTTAGCACAAAAACGTGGCCAACATCTTCTCTTGGTTGCTTTCAACACATACTGCGTGCCTGATGACCTGCATTCTGAGAATCCAGCTGAGACAGGAGAGAACAGTGATCAAAGGCAACTATCACTACTTCAAAATCCAGAATACTTTCAGAAAGACACAGCTTGCCAAGGCTCAGCAAGCCACCCATAAGTTACAGATTCATACTAAATCAGAATGAAGACCACCTGATCCCCTGCTATCACTGTGGGCAAAAGGCAGCAGTGGTAAACATATTAATTGTTCTACTGCGGTCAAACAGCAGGAGTATAGATCTGAAATAGGGTTCCAAGCAGAAGGTGGGTGGGTGGTTAGGAGGGAGAAGGACAGAGGGAAGGAAGGAAAGAAGGATAGAATTTAATTCTTTTGTCTCTGCTTGCTAACTAACATCAAACTAAAACTGAACTAACTTTATCAGTAAAATCTGCAAAGTATCTCATATAACAGGGCTGTCCAACTTTGAACAGGCCGAGGTCTACTTTTTCCGGACAAAAGTGCCTAAGGGACTAAAACCTCTACTTATGAATTTTATCTGTTCCAAGCGTATGCTCATAAGTAAAAAACAATTTTAAGTAGAGCAGCAGTTTCCCATAAGGACACATTGAAAATCAATTAATCCTTTCTGGAGGGAACATATTTCAATGCATTCCTATGGTAAGGCTGACCATGCACACGTTTCCCTTACACTGCTCGAGCCTGTGTGTGACAGGTGCAAGGGAGGTGCGTGCATGCTTGCACAGATTGCCCCTGTCGCTTGCTCGGGCTGCTGGAAGACTTTTTTTAAAAGGTGCACTTTCCCTCCCAACCTGCCCGGGGCCTGACTTGACTCTGCTTCTCCTCCTGTTTTTCCCCTTCTCCCTTCCACGCTGCCCTTGCTGCTGCTGCCCATAGATCTCACTCCCCTCTGCCATGTTCGCTGTGTAGCTGGGATGGGCCAAGCCAGCAGCGGGGCAATCATATCACCACGGTAGCACAAGGAGGAAGGAATGGCTCAGAAGGGGAGCAGGAGGAGCGATAGGTCACAGTCTCTGTGAGGCAGCATTGGGGTAAGAGGAGGAGGAGGAGACTAGAAGGGTGGGAGGAAGGAATTCTCCGAGGGGAGAAGAGGGGGCCGTCACCACGCAAAGGAGGTGGGCACGCCCATGACCCCACCCCTCGCTGTCCCCTCCACTCCCCTTCCTCCGCTCTGCACCAACAACTCATTTGGTCACAAGACAGTGGCACGCCGATCCTCTGGCCAGTAGGGAGAGCAGGGGACTGTGCCATGGCCCTTGAAGTGCCCCGCTCGGCCGAGACAGTGGGCTGGCAGACCCAGAGCTTTGCTGGGGCAGTGGTGGTCCTTGGGGTGGGGGAGGTAGAGGTGGAGAACTTATCCCCTCACATTTTTTATTGATGGCTGGCGGGCTACTTTTGAACCCTTCATGGGCTACTGGTAGCCCCCGGTCTACCTGTTGGGCAGGCCTGTCATATAATATAAGAAGTATCTGGTGAAAAACCTGTCCAGCTGTCCATTCTATACTAGCTGTTCTCAAACACTTCTTTCTACTAGAAACAGTACTGCATTTCAACACAGCTGCCACAGGAGTATAGGAAGACACTTTATATAAAGTGAGCCTATTTGTCCATCTAAAGTAATACTATCAAATCAAACTAAAAGCTGCTACTAAGAGTGTTTGAACTCAGAAGGAGAAAGAATGGTAGTAAAGAATGTCAAAATACCTGTTACTCAGATCACTTTAATCTTGTGAACCCTGGCTCCACTACAGTCAGTCCTCACTATTTTATATTTCCAAATTCACCATGTTCCAAAGGTTTTCTTTATCACAGACTATTCTAACAGATAACCACATAAACAGGAATGCTTTAATATACTTGTTTTCTTTAAAATTGCCATCTTCTTTAACTAGAAAAATTGGTCTAATTTTTCCCCCTCACTTCCAATTACTTGAGCTTGGTCCACAGCCTGTGCAGCAACTATTGACTCTTAAATTGCCTTTCTTTGTGATCTTATTAAGTCTCTCCCTGTATTGCTATTTTTGCTGTTATTAATGCAGCCTTTAATATTTAATTTCAAGAGTATTTCTTTTTCAATAAGTGTGGAATTGTTTGTTTTACTCATTCCGGGTCAGGGCAATGAGCACAGAGTCTTGTTGCATCATGGAAATATTTCACCATGATTAAAATTCACATTCCAATGCATTTTTAATATGCATTGAGAGTATAGACCAGGGGTCCTCAACCTAAGGCCCCGGGGCTGGATGCGGCCCCCCAAGGTCCTGAATCCGGCCCCTGGGACCAATTGCAACCCCCCCACCTACCCCCTGTTTTGTGAGCAAGCCAACCTCCACAGCTGCTTTTGGACTGTGATCCGGCCCCCAGTGGTGTCTGGGTGGTGGTGGACCGGCCCGCTGTTTGAAAACTTTGAGGACCCCTGGTATAGACAGTAAAAACCATAGGCCGCATCAGAGAATGTCCAAATCATCCACATTTACCATTGTGTCAAGTATTATATCCCTGCAGCCTTTCCCACAACAGGCTTGTGCCTGACATAATCCAAGGCACCTGTCTGTATGATATTTTAATGAATACCTTGAGCCCCTTTCAGCCAACTTGGGCTCTTTTTGGAGAAAAAGTGCTACAGAAACAAAGGAAAGACATATAATAAATAAATGAATACAAATGAATGAGCAAATCCCATCCTTCAATTCTCCATCTCGGCTTCTGAGTTATAAGAAATGGGCACAATACAAGCAGATAGGGCAGTGATGGCGAACCTTTACAGACAGAGTGCCCAAACTGCAATTCAAAACCCACTAATTTTCCGCAAAGTGTCAGTACAGCAATTTAACCTGAATACAGGTGGCTGTGAAGGGTGATGTTGCGTGGCCACAGAAAGGGCTCCAGGTGCCACCTTTGGCACCCGTGCCATAGGTTCGCCAACACTAGGATAGGGTGTCATAGCCACCCGGAACAATCCTTGATCTTGTTTCAAAAGAGACTGTAGTGCACAACAGAGGTCTCTTATTCAAGCCGCTATGGGCACAAGGGAAATGGCAGAGGTAGCTGAAGCTATGTGGGAGGTTCCAGTTACCAGAGCTGTCTTCTTGCAGAAAGAAGAAAGCAGCTTGGCCTCTACAAGCTCTACAAACCTCTTAACGAACTTTGGGAATATCAACCAGCATGTGGACAACAGCAATCCAGAAAGACTCTCAGAACGGCTCCTACTGCAAATTATCGCCCAAAAAACTGGATCTTCTCAAGCAGGTAGGTCACTTGAGGGTGCCCACCCCAAAGGAAGCCCAGAAATCAGTAACAAGGAACTGGACTTTCTCAGTGGCGGCCCCTCACTTTTGGAATCAGCTCCCTGTCATGATTTGCCTGGCCCCTACACTCTCAATTTTCGAAAAAGATCTCAAGGCATGGCTTCCCCTGGCTATTAATTCATACTGTCTTGATTCACTGATCTTTAATCCACCCTTTCTGTTTTAGTTATCCCTCTGTTCTTTGAGCGATTTTTATGATGTTATTGTTGATTTAATTATGTTCATTTTGCTTATTAGCCACATTTTTACATTGTATGCTGCTCCTGTTTTGTTTGTTGAATTATTTGTACACTGCCCAGAGTGGCCTTGCTGTTAGATGGTATGGTATGTAAGTCTAATAAATAAATAAATAAATCCAGTAGCTGTTGTTTACTTTGTGTACTTCTGAGGCTTTCCTCACCAAAGACTCCTGAGCAATCTCAGCCATCACGGGTTAGGTCACAGTGGTTCTCAACTTTCCTAATGCTGCGACCCTCATGTTGGCGTGACCCCTTGCCCTGCTTGGAAGAGGCCACAAGCCCCCTTTGGCAGGCCACTGCTGCAGGTGCCATAGGCCCTTTGTACACGACCCCTAAACTCCACCGCAAATGGCTCCCAGCTCCAGAGCTTAAAACTGTTTCCCCACCAGCTCCGGAGTTTACAGATAATTAAGTGCGACCACGCCCACCTAAGCGTGTCCCAGCGCACTTTTCAGGTACCTGCTCTCTGGAGGTGAAAATTCCTGATGCGGATATAATGTAGTGACTGCCCGGCTCTCCTTGCTTCTGTTTGTTCTTTTTTTGCCCCCAGCCCCTTTAAGAGATCTGAATGCAGTGCCGGGACGGCAGAACGGAGGTGAGCGGCATTCTTTTCTTCCTTTTTTTCTCCCTCCCCTCACGCAGCCAGCAGCCAGGAGTGTGGAGGGGGTGGGAACACAGGAACAGCGACAAACCCCTAAGATCTCTGGTCAGAATTTAAGTAGCCAACGGATCTTAGGGGTCGTGTGAAAAGGCTCATAGAGAACTTCCCTCAGTCTACAGGCACCCTCAGCCAATCGCAGCCTCCGGTGCCATTTACTGACATCCCCTCCAACCTATCAAGCTGTAACTCACTCTCCCCCCTTCCTACCCCCTCCTCCAGACCCAAGAAATTTATTTATTTACTTACTTACTTACTTACTTACTTACTTACTTACTTACTTACTTACTTACTTACTTACTTACTTACTTACAATATTTTTTTAGCCACCCCTTTTCTTCAGTGGCTCATGGTGACCCCTGTGAAATGGCCGTTTGACCCCCAAAGTGGTCCCGACCCCCAGGTTGGGAACCACTGGGTTAGGAGGAAATGCCCTCTTACAGTTTAGTATGTTTAAAGAAAAGGAAGCAGAGAGTAAATAAATGAACAATCTCCAAAATGAAGGGGTTTGAACTGCAGATTCTGCTCTGGAACCAATGTATTTAAAATTATTCTCAAATAATCTGGAGTTAGGGGTGAATAATGAGGTGGGCTAAAATTCTAAGGCTTTTATACAACCCTGTGAACAGGCTTATACAATACTAGGCACTGCTACAGAATGATCAAAGCTGTAACAACCCATCTAGGAGGGAAGACTATAGACTTAAGAGCATTCAATGATTCTTAGTTTAGCAGCATAAAGGCGTAGGAAAGTGAATAATCAAGTTACAGATTCACAGGACTACCATCAGGAGGAAATGACTTGGTAGCACATAACAATAAAAAGTGGATACAGATACTTTCTCCCTTTTCCATAATGCTACAATAGTTTTTAGTTATAGTTTATAATAAAACACAGCAGAACAGTTTAAACTTCTACTATTTTAATAATTTACTATTGGTTTTCATTGTTGCTTTACTGTTTTCATTTTAGATCCCCACTTTCTGTAGAAAGGCAGCATAAAATGTGCACAATATAAAGACAATAGTGGGTAAAGGACATTTAACCTAAACATGGCAACATTTGTTCTGGAAACACATTGCCTGTGATCCTAAAACATGTAAAACCAAGGATTTTCGTGGAAAGAACAATTCCCACTACTACCATTCCAGAGACCTGCATTCCTCGGACTGTACTTTGCAATTTAATGATGTTAGTTTACATAATTCAAGTGAAGACCGCCCAGAGAGTGCTTTAACCCTATGGGACAGTATATAAGCAGCACACTTGACCCTAAAGTAGATTAATTCCAGTTAATTCTTGTTAATTCCATGGGTAATGGGACTGTTGGAAAGCCAACTGCTGGGGAGCAGTTACAGATGGACCCAGGACTGCTTTAATGCTGGGGGAGGGAGGGAGATTGGAAATGGATGGGTTATGGGGACATCTTTTAAGCCCTTATCAAAAGACTCCTGTAGTGACGAAGAGGCACCAAAGTGGGACATTGTGGCTTCTACAAGTAACCAGGAAGTCAAGCTATATTTGATCAGGACTTAAAAGCTGAGTCCCAAGAGAAAGAGAGAAGTCCAGGGTGTTACACTCTGAAGATACAAGCTTGGGAGGACGCTAACAGGAGAAGTGTCAGGCTGCATGAAAAGACTTCTCATAAGGTGTTTGTATCTTTAGAGGGAAGTTTTTCCTCTGGGGTGAATCAAGGGGCCACACTCCAAAGCTGATATCCTTCCGTTGCAACCCCAAGGTCCTAGTAGCACAGTTTTACAAATCTCAAGTCTGATTTGCACCACACAAGGTCTGCATTATATACAGACCTTGGTGGTGACTCCTTTCACCATGTATGATCCTTGAATTGCCAGACTATGACTCACGAACTCTCTTTCATTCACATGTGGTCACAACTGATCCCAAACTATCTTTTGTCACTATCTTTGGATGTTGGGTTAGATTCTCTCTGCCACTCCCCAGACTGCTGCTCATTCGGGGTTCCCATGTTTGGACTTGTTGGCTACTTTTGCTTGCCCAAACTGCATTTTTAGAAGGCAACTGTTGAGGAGCAGGACATCTCCAAGTGGGGCAAGAGTGTGTAACTTAGTATCTGGAGAAGGATAGTAAGAGGATGCAGACCCCACCCCTGGCTCAAGAACATAAAACTGCCATGCTCGCTCAGAACAAAGTCTTATCTAGACTAACATCATGCATAGAATATGTCTGTGAAGATTCTTAGTCATCCAAGTGAGTTTATCTTGAAGTTGAGTCATGGCAACTGGACTTTTTTTTTTCCTTGAGAGACTGAAACATTTCACTACTCATCCAAGCAGCTTTGTCAGTCTGAGAAAGTTAGCGGCGAGTCCTCCATTTTATAGTTCAACTTGATTTCACACACACCCTGGTCTGAATAGACTTGTTAGGTGGACAACAGCCTGAATAGGTGCATAGGTAGACCATGATCTGAAAAGGCTCGTTAGGTGGACAAAGGCCTAAAGTGCATGAAAGTCCCACCTATGCAACCTTTCCCAACATCCATCAAGGGGGTGTGTGAAATCCAGGTGAACAATAAAATGGAGGACTCAGCACTAACTTTAGTCAGACTAATGAAGCTGCTTGGATGAGTAGAGAAATGTTTCAATCTCTCAAGAAAAAAACAAGTCCAGTTGCCATGACTCAACTCCCAAATCATGCATAGAAGAACAGCTATTCAGATGTTTCTAAAGCCATGAAGGCAAGTGGACTCTAACCTGTTTACAACATCATTTCAGATGCTTAGGACATCTCACTATATTGAGAGTCATAATTCTGCAAAACTGGCTGTAAGCTTTCAATAGGCTGCAAGTCACATGCACAATGACCTCAGTGTATGGCCCACTGAAAATGATAAGCCTTATTGCTGAGAATCTATGCATAGGGTTTCACTGCATCTTTTTTACTATGCAAGCTTGCTGTTTGTCTGTATGAGATGTACCAGTAAATCTTTCAGTATTGTTCAATCTCATATGTTCCATATATTGTGCACACACGCCTCTGTCCATTTATTTGTTTTTCTAGTCCTATAAACCCACACCCAATGCACTTCAATGAATAAGTGAGCTGGTTGTATGATTTTTGGAAAAGCAGAAGCCTGTTAGTCACAGAGCCCAGTTACAGAGCTTCTGACACAAGTCCATATAAGCCAGGACACTTTATTGGTTTCTGGAAATGGTGACATTGCTTGTTTTAAATACCCCCCTTTTTATAAACATCGGCTTGTATCATTACATGGTGCTTCTAAAAATGTTCTCTAAATCAATAAGCATTTATAAAACAATATATAAAGTGAAATTTGCTGGTCCAAATATGTCACACTATTGGAACACACTAGAGAAAATGTTCCTTTTCTTGTTGAGAAGGCTCCCCTTGCCAGCCCAAATAATTTTCATTTTCACAGACACCAAGGAGCAGTTTTGTTGCATACGGTAACAGCATTTACAAGATTCAACACTGTTTCAATTGTTCTTGGCAGAGATGCAAGGCCTACACCAAGCTCTGTTTGGAAAAACCCAACCCTGGAAAACAATTTTTGAAATAATATTTTATTTTTACTTCTGTCTCTTTTTCTCCTGACGGTGCAGCAGAATTTGGCACAAAAAACACCAAAGGTAAAGCAAGGTTTGAGACCTGATATCAACTTGGTGACTAATATTTCCTTTTTAGTGGTTTTTTTAAAGTACTGCTCATTAAAAGTGGCTCAAAATTTAAAAGTACAGTATGTGGTTGTAAATATAGCCCGCATTTAGGCTTACAGAAACTAAGAAAATTGAACAGAGAAGCGTGATGGTTAGATTGCAAGAAAAGATCACCTTAAACACTGTGTGTGTGTGTGTGTGTGTGTGTGTGTGTGTGTGTGTGTGTGTGTGTGTGTGTGTGTGTGTGTGTGTGTGTGTGTGTGTGTGTGTGTGTGTGTGTGTGTGTTGTATACGCTGTTTCATATCATGATAGGGCTTCTGCCTCTTCTAGCATCCCCAAGATGGCTTGAAGTATAGAAGACCTTCACAGAGTCTTTTGCCATTTTTTGCTTCCTCCCAGTGGGTTTTGCAGCTAAGCTTGAATGTGCGCCCAAGGTCTCCTGAGTCCTAATCCAATGCTATATCCAGGGCATCACACTGGCTCTCATGTATATGTATGGATTCTTTTTTTCCTGAGTTCAGCATGAGACCACTTGACTCATTTGGTCTGATGATTCTTATTCTGACAAAAAATTTTTACAGAGCAGTGTCACGTTTCTATGACATTTTTTAAAATACAGAGATTAACTGAACACTGTTCCAATACCTATAATATATTTAAAGTTCTTCTTATATACCGACCCATACCACTTCAAGTAGTCTCTGGGCAGTTTACAGTTTTAATTACAGAAATGCAGGCTACACATTGCCCCCCGCCCCCAGCAAGCTGGGTACTCATTTTACCAACCTTGGAAGGATGGAAGGCTGAGACAACCATGAGCCTGCTACCTGGGATTGAACCGCAGGTTGTGAGCACAGTTTTACCAGCTACTCCTGCTGCTTCAACTACTCCTGCTGCTTCATTGGCTTGCTACAAGAAACATTCCAATTTAAGAAACAACCACAAATAAAGCTAGGAACATGGGCACTAGTTTGTATATCTACTCCACAGTAGGCAACCAGGCACCAAGCAAAAGTTTCAGACTAAAACAACCATAATCTTTAATCATGGGCCTGGCTGACGGCACAATGAAACTGGTGGCCCAAAAAACAGAAGCCGTGGTTCCCAACCTTGGGTGTTGTTTCGCCACCTGAAACCCTAACAGTCAGACAACTCTGCTAGAGCAGTGATTCCCAACCTGGGGGTTGGGACCCCTTTGGGAGTCGAACAACCATTTCATAGGGGTCACCATGAGCCAGTGAAGAAAAAGGCACAAATGGCTTGGGTCTGGAGGGGGGGGAGGAAGGGGGGGAAAGAGTGAGTTACAGCTTGACAGGTTGGAGGAGATGTCAGTCAATGGCACCAGAGGCTGCGATTGGCTGAGGGTGCCTATAGAGGGAAGTTCTCTATGGCACCTGCGGCAGTGGCCTGCCAAAGGGGGCTTGTGGCCTCTTCCAAGCAGGGCAACATGAGAAACTGTATTCAAGGGTTGCGGCATTAGGAATGTTGAGAACCACTGGCCTAGAGCATCAACATCACCATAAGATATGATATGATATGATATGATATGATATGATATGATATGATATGATATGATATGATATGATATGATAGATCTGATAGAAATCAGTAGATTTCTATTGATATGACAGAAATCAAATATGATAGAAATCAGTTGTATCTATATGCACAGAGGAAAGAGAAAGATTTACAGTAACTAAAGGGTAAGGAAGTAAAACTTGCACCCATGTAAGAGTTGCCCATATCCTCTCTCACCCAATAGTATATATATGATGGATTGATGGTTCTACAGGCATGCCACAGATAAAGAATAACTCTTTGAAAGTAGGAACATCGCATACTGATTGACTTCTGGTAGTGGGCTATACTGGTACTGGTAACAGAGCAGCTGTTCCTCAATCACTGCAGATCTCCCCACCCCCCACCCTCCCACCCCCGGCCCCATGAATGCTCTTGATCAGGTCTTTAATGAAGGCTGGGAAAACTTATTTTGCCTTTATTTGACCACAACACACTGAGATTAGAAGACTTGTTTCATCCAGATTTACAACGTATCTGTTTGTGTTTCAGACTGTTGGGAGTTTTTTACAACCTCACATGCTTTCTTGAGTAGGTATGGATTGGAGGGGACCTTTCAGGGCTGCCCTGACAGTCAAATCTATCCAGCACTAATCATTCCTTCCCAATTTCTGATTTCAAAGACAGTTCTACCTCTCTTCTGATTGCTTTTTCCCTCTCTAGAGCCTATTGAAGTCTGTTGCTGGAATCAGTCAGAGTGTGTTTTTGAGACTGCAAGTGCCAGTTAATGACAAAAAGGGATGGTCTGCTCTGGACAACTTGATGCTATATTGCTCTGTAAATTCCTGTAATTCTGTTGCACAACTGGAGAAATTTAAAGAGAAATTCAAAACTCTGCAACTCAAACAAATTCTACTCAACTGGCAAGGCTGGCTGCTTATAACATGCATCAGTTTTCACCTGCTTGCCCAGTTGTACACTCTAATGTTAAGAACTACTGCAAATATACATGTGCATCATGCATTTGTCTATATATGATCCTACCAACACTGGTCATGGCAGATGGGAGAATAACATATTTGAAAGGACCTATGTATGTATATCTATTTATTAAAAAGTATGTACCAACCAACTGGAAAATGCTCCTTGGAAGGACTGCACACATATATGTTAAAATGCAATAGGTAACATTTTATTATAAAAATGAAAAACAGCCCAAAAGTATTGAGCTAAGAATAAAAAACAGGTGTATCTTCAGTAGCATTTGATTTAAGTGGTTGAGCAGAAGGCAGCTTGTCACTGATGGGTGAGTTTCTCCTTCTCAAATGTTGGGGTGAGGCATCCCAAGCTAGTGGGTGAAGCCAATTTTTTTTCTAAGTGTATATCAATGTCAGACTTCTTCCAAAGATAGTATTCCAAACAACTGGGCAGCACAGTTAGAATGAATAGATTTATCACAAACTATATTAAAGAGGATCAAATTGGTTTTTTTAAAGGGCAGATGAATGGCTAATTTAACTAGGAGAGTGTTGAACATTATACACAATATAGAAAAAAATAAAGCAAAGGCAAGTATTTTGTCATCAGATATGCTTAAAGCTTTTGATTGTGTAGAATGGTCAACTTTAAAGATTGTGATAAAAATTGAGGATTTGATGAAAAATTTAGAGGAGTGATAGATCAGTTATATACTGATAATACATCTAGGGTAATAATAAATGCTGGAATAACAGATCAAATATCTTTGACCTGAGGCACTAGAGAAGGTCTCCAGTACTGTTTTGTTTAATGATTGAAATGTTTGCAAATGCAATAAGGAACAATAATTTAATTACTGGATTGGGTATGGAAAATGAAGTAAAGATAAATTTATTTGCAGATGATTCCCTATTGACAATTAAAATCCAATTGAGAGGGTGATTAGAATTAAAAATCATTTGGAGGATTTTGGATTGATAACTGGTTTACACGTAAACTGGCAGAAATTACAGATAATGCTGTTTAATTGTAATAGGTTGGAACAAAAATGATTGTTGAAAAATATGAGTGTAAGATAAGTAAATCAATTAGATATTTAGGTATAGATTTGGTAGAGAATACACAGAAATTAAAAGAATATAATTATAATAAATTTAAAAGTGAAATTAACAATAAAATAGAAGAATATTCTAGTTTGAAATTATCTTGGTTTGGAAGGATTGCACTGATAAAAATGAAAATTTTGCCAAAGATTAATTTCTTGTTTATAATGCTACCGGTGCAGTTAGCAATAGATGATAATTTTTGGTAAGAGTTTATTAATAATTACTGTAATTAAGGTAAAAAAACCTAGAATAAATAAAAAATATTAGTATAGAGCTCAAAATTGTGTCCCCTAGATTCACCATTAAAAATAGTGACTGAAATAGAGGACTTCCCTCCAAATTTAGAAGTTTTTATAAAATAATTTAGGGAAAAACAAGTGGTTAGGTGAAGGACTGGATGGAAAAATGAGATTGAAGGAACAAATGAAATAAATTCTGCAATGTAGGAATATCTCATGGTTTAATTATGTGCAATTAGAAAAATGGACTAATGATTGAATTAAGAAACATAATAAATGTAAAGAATATACAAAATATGAACAGTTCTTACTGTTGTATGAAGATATTCAGAAGGAAAATGTAGTTAAAGGCAGTGTGAGTAAAATATGTAAGATACTTTTGGATCTAAAGAAAATTTAAATGAGGGAAGAGGATTGAAGGTAGTTTGGGAGCATGATTTTAAAAAAGAAATAAAAGGGGAAGAATGGTCTAAAATATGGAAAATGAGAATACTTAGATCTATGACAGTGAGAATAAAAAAAATTTTTAAAAAAAAAACAGGTTTAAGATGGTATTTGACACCAGTGAAATAGAATAAAATAAATGGTATTTTTTCTAAGATATGTTGGAAATGTAGTAAGGATGTTGGTACATATTTTAATGTGTGGTGGGAATGTGAAAAGGTACAAAAAATTTGGAGATATATTTTCAAAGAATTAAGTGATATATTTGAAAGGTATATAGAGCCCAATTCAGAAATTACTTTATTGTCAATATTTGTTGACAATATCTCTTGACAGTGGCTAGATTAATTATAGCTAGGAATTGGAAGGGAAATTATGAATTATGTATGAACGAATGGTATAATGAAGTTTGGAATATTGCCTTAAATGACAAAATGGATGTGTAATTTAAAGATTAAGAAAGGATAGTTAAAAAGAGATGTTTTTATGATATTTTATGGGGTAGATTTATTGAATGCAACCTTGTAAGAAATAAGGGTAAATTTCCAGTGCAACAATCAATTCAGTTCTGGGAAGGAGGATAATAAGGGATAATATCAATTGAAAGGTCCTGCTGGTGAAGGGGAATACGGTTGTTTAGTCTTATGTTATTTTTTCAATGTGTATTTTGTATAGAAATAAATTAAATAATATCTTTAAAAAAACACAGTTAGGTTAAGGAACTAGTTGGAGAATGAAAACAGTGCCTTCTAGGCCAGCTATTAGTGTCCAGCAGGTAGACGGTATATAAGTTCACAGCTTCCTCACAGACACTGTGTGTCGATTGCCTTTTTTCCCTTTTAAACTTATATTTTCACTAATTTATTGATTCATACTTCAACCTAAATGATTTCACCTACACACCTCTTTTGAACAAAGCCCACATTAGAAAATGAACAAAAACTGCCTTGGATTCTTCACTGCCACATTCGTAGTCCAGCCCGTAAAAATGTTATTTGTTTCTGCTCTTGCAATAAATCGCCACTGGTCTCTTTGTCCTGGGCTTCTCGTTTTATTTTTATTTTCCAAAAATACACAATACTTGATCAAGCAGACTCCTCAAGGTTATTTGGGGTTTTGAACGGGGGGGGGGGGACTGTCGTAAACTGACAGCTTTAGGACAATTTCTCTCATATGAATCATGTTTCCAAAGGCAGCTTTTTTCTTTACCAGCAAGTAATTCACTTGTGTAATAAATATATACATAAGCGATGCAGCGGATCAGAACAAAGATGCATTTGGCCCAGCATTCTGTTCCCCCAATGACCTGCCGACTGTCCTGGAGAAAACCTAAATGGAAACCATTTAAAATCATACTGTGCCTTATCCCAGAAATAACATACCTTATATTTACCTTATTTCATTTTTTAACATCCTGCCTTCCTCCCAATACTGGGACCAAAAGCACCTAACAATACAGTTGAAGAACACACAAAAGCACAATCCGTTATCACATAAAAATATTAACATGTGGGGCCGAAAACTATTTTTCATTGGGTTTATCATGTTTCAAATAGATTTTTAAATTTCTGACCATATAAAGCCAGTCAAATGTGGTGGTGGAGGAGGAGGAGGAGGAGGAGGAGGAGGAGGAGGAGAAGCCACTGTTGCTCTGATGTTATTTTTAAGTTTTCATTCAATTAAAAAAAATTCTTCCAATCCAGCACAGCACTAGTATGGCAGATAGGGGGGGAAATTGAATCAGATCAGACTGCACACTTTCACTGCAGGACTTTCAGGCTTGGGAAAGAGGAAGCATCCTTCAGCAACTTTTCTCTGTCTCCCTTTTTTCAGATCAGACTGCAAGGTTTTCCTGCAACTCAAATCTCATGATCCTGGTGTCTGCTATCTGACAAGTTCCACAGGCAAAATTTACTGATGGTTCCCTCATTCCCTCTCCTTCTTTGCCATATGTGTGTCTTGTACCTGCAAGAAATTAAAAATATCCCCTAAACCAATATACAGCATAGTTTAAAAATGAAATGTTTTCCCAGGAGAACACACTGACCTTAAAATGATGCAACTTGAAACCCCTTATCCCTCTCCTGATCCATTTTCGTAGTGTTACCTGACCTAACCCCCTTTTCAAAGTCACAGGAATTTATGACTATCCCTATACCTTGTCACAAGAAGTAACAACTTTTTTTGTCTCCACTTTCTCATGGGTTGCCTTCATCCTGCAAACCCAAAAGCCACAAATACCGCAACTAATCAGAACAGCCGAGTTGCTCTAGCTGCCTAATCCCTGTGTTATTTTTATTTCCAGCCCTTTTTGAATATCTGCAGATAGTGCCAGTATGTATGTTCTAAATAACTTTCATCATCAGTTTATGCAGGCTGAGTCTTCATAATTGCCAGCACCAGCTTCTTTCCCACAGGGGATGTGCAGCTGAAAGGTTGACCTGGCACAGAAGATGCACGCGGGAGAAAGGTGAAAGGCAAACAAAAGGAAATGAGACTCAGTGGAAAACAGCTTGGAGATTTCCATTACAAAGCATTTTTTGAAGCAAGCCAATAAAAATATGCGGGTGAGATATTAAAATCTAGAAGACCAGAACAGCGCACAGATCGGATTTGATTAGCATTCTGTGTCAATGGTGAGGATTTTCTCAATTCTACAGTGGCTGGTTTTCCATTTTTTCCCCACATAGGACTTTGCAGAAGCTGTGTAGATTTATTAGCTGACAGAAGGATCACACGCCTGCTGTTAATAAGGACAGGAGTGATGTGTTACAAACAAATAATCTTACAACCTGTTCAGTTGCCATGCTTTAGCAAACATCCATGTGAAAGAAGGTTAATGCTTTTTGCCATGAAAAGCTTGGACAGATTTTCTGTAAAAGAATATTTTTTTTGCTGGGACTATTCAGTAGCTTTAAAAAAAAAGGTCTTCCTCTGTCTTATCCTGAAATATTCCTTCCTGTGAATAAAGTCAAGCTGCTTAATTGAGCAGGGTGTACTACAGCAGCAGCAAGTTGTTGACTGGAGAGCTCACTGGTTTAAGTTTAGGGTTAGGTTTATGGAGGTTTGTGTAGCCAGATGTCGGGAGTTCAATTTCCCACCTTGATTCCGAGGAGAGAAGCCCAACCTGTTAAAGCCTTGGAAAAGCGGCATGGTCCCAGGATGACCCCCCAGAAGAAAGGAAGGGTAAACTGCCTCTGAGGACTCTCTGTCTAGAAAAGCTTGGAAGCGTCAGCGTAAGTTGGAATCAACTTGACAAGGATGGTTGTCTAAGTGGCAGGGATTTCATGTTTGTCTCTTATAACAAGTCCAGCACCTAGAGGTAAAATCAGGTGGTTGCAATAAAGAAAATATAAGAGGTAGTGCCGAGCCACTCATAGCAAGATTTGTATTTGCTTCCGTTTCATCCATAGAGCACGCTTTTCACCCATGCAGCAAACCCAAGACCCATAATTTTCTTCTTGTAGAGACTTCAACAGTTCATCAACTATAACTATCTTTGTGCAGAGCAACTAGGAAATGGTGGACTATGAGGCGAGGGAAACATGAAAAGTGATATGGTCAAGGCATTAATCTGCTGAAAATCCCTTTACACACATACTAAATCAAGCACGAAGGATTGTGGTCAATCTAAATATGGTGCAAGATTCGGGTTTTGTTTTATTTTTTAAAATTCTGGAAGCTTCATTGTGTTTTAAAAAAAGGATTTTCAGCCAGAATCCTACCAGCGCAAAAAGCATCTTTGGGGCTTTTCACACGACCCCTAAGATCCGCTGGCCCCTTAAATTCGAACCAGAGATCTTGGGGGTTCGTTGCTCTTCCTTCCTCCCCACCACTCCGCACTTCCTTGCTTCTGTGTGCGTGAGGGGAGGGAGGGAAAAAAGCCTTAAAAAGGGACAAAAAAACAAAGCCTTACCTCCGGTGCTGGTGGAAGTTGCTCCGAGCCCCGGTCACTTCCTGGTTCCTCTTAAAGGGGCAGGAGGCAAAAAAAGAAGAAGAAGAAGAAGCGAGGAGAGCCCTGCACTCTCCACATCAAAATTTTTCACCCTCCAAGAGCAGGTATTTGAAAGCTGCGCTGGGTCGCGCTTAGGTGGGCGGGGTCGCACTTAATTTTCTGTTAGCTCCGGAGCTGGTGGGGAAACATTTTTAAGCTCCGGAGCTGGGAGCCATTTGCAGCGGAGCTTAGGGGTCGTGTATAAACGCCTTTGGTTGCTACTGGCCATGTGAACAAGATGTGCCCTAGCCCCTCATTAATTCGCCACAGCAAATGGTAAACACCTTGTGATAAAAACACAAATAGCAATTTAATCTCTCTGCATAACATCTATTTAAGAGCACTGGATGAATTTCCTCAGGACACCAGTGTATGCTGGTGATTTGCCTACAGAGGAAATAACAAGTGGGACATCATGTTTTCTGGAGCCTCAAGGTTTAATCAGAACTCTTGTTGAGTTAAAGCAAAACACTTTCTTTAACCTTCTTTTCACTCTCTTCCCCCTCCACAACACACACACACACACACACACACACACACACAACCTTCTTCCTCAACAGCACCATAAGTCACTTCTCAGAAAAATGACTGGAAGCATCACAGCTGCCACCCTTCTCCAGCAATTCCTCTGACTCAACGTGAGCAGCACTGACAACAGGTCTACATTACATCAAACATCAAAACAACCTTGTAGATATAAATAAAATACTGGGTAGGGGTTGGGCTGGTTGGTTTTCCAGATCTGATTTATCTCATTTACAGTGGTACCCTGACTTAAGAGCAGTTTGACTTAAGAGTGGAAAATTGTTGGCATTTTAACTGCCGCCTTACAAATTTTAGATATGGTCTGCTCGACTTACAATTTTTTTCTTTTTTTAATTTTTCAACTTTTTTTTTCAATTTTTTAGATAGGTGCCCCGACTTAAGAATAGTTCGACTTAAGAGCATGCATTCGGAACAGATTAAATTCATAAGTCGAGGTACCCCTGTATTTGTATGTCTTTATTAACATTTTGCTTTTATTTCCATTTAATTATTGCCAGCTGCTTTAAGCACCACTTTGGAAAGAAAAGTAGATATAATTTTTATCAATAAACGACCCAGGGAATGTGGGATTCTCCTCTTCCTGGGTAACTTCCAACCAATCTGCTCTCTTCCTAGTTGCTTCCACCACCACTATCACCACCCTTGTCATAAACCAAATGGTGTTCTTGGTAGACATTAAGGTTCCTTACTGGGCATGGCATGCAAAACCATTAATCGTGATTGCCACCAGCCATGTCACAAACTGCAGTATATGCAAAGTTGGCCCAAGTCATTTTGCTGCCTGAGGGACACAGCACAGTGAAATGCCCCCTTTCCTACCCTGTATAATATTTACAGGGAGGGCAATTATTTCTTTCCCCCTCCCAATACTGACCATGGGGCAGTTTGCCCACTGCACCTGAAGGTGGAGAGCAAGCATAGGAGATGCAGGGCATGCCAGACAGCATGCAGCTTTCTCCTCCAACACCTTTTTGTCACCTTCTACCATACCCCAAAGGCAACTGTACATACAACTCTCCCTAACACTAACACCAGCTTTGAGAGTTCAGCTCAACTCTGTATTTCAAAACCCAGCAAACAATATATTGTATACAAAAGGCTTGTATTTTCATCTATTTGGTCCAAGGTCCTATTACCAATGGGGAAACAGCTGGGAACATAGTTTCTTCTTCAGCCAACAAGTCCCTTTTTACATCTTCCAACCCATTTCAAGCCTTAGTTTCTTCCTTGCTTTCCACTAAACAAGTGCTAGATCCTCATCATCCTCATAGTTGTTGTGAGTTTTTCAGGCTGTTTGGCCGTGTTCTGGAAGTTTTTATTTTTGACGTCTTGCCAGACTCTGTGGCCAGCATCTTCAGAGGGCAAGGAGCTCAGGGAACTAGGAGTTCTCTCTGAGCTCTGGGGTACAGAGTGAGTGAGACTGGGTTTTTTTAAGTTGTGAGAAAGAGGAACCGTAGGATGCAGGAAAACAGGTGTTATCCATTGTACTGTGATGAAGGGATTAAGAAGTTTCAATGCAATCATGGATTGTCCTTAACTGTTCTATTGTGTAAACTGATCACTTTTGCTTGTGGCTGGGTGGGAATCATTGAGCTTTGACCTTTTGCACTTTGCAGCTTTTAATACTAGAAGCCAAGCTTTGTTGATTTTTAGACTTTCTTTTCTTTTGTTGAAAATGTGCTTATGTTTCTTGATTGCAGTGGCTTCCCTGTGTAGTCTGACATAGTGATGGGTATTGTTGTCCAGTACCTCTGTGTCCTGGGAAAGGATTTCATGTCCAGTTTGTTTCAGGGTGTGTTCAGCTACTGCTGATTTTTCTGGTTGTTTTAGTCTGCAGTGCCTTTCATGTTCTTTGATTCTGGTCTGGATGCTGAGCTCCTTGCCCTCTAAAGATGCCAGCCACAGAGTCTGCTGAAACATCAGGAAGAAAATCTTCCAGAACATGGCAAAACAGCCCAAAATACTCACAACAACTATCAGATCCCAGCTGTAAAAGCCTTCGAGAATTCATCTCATCCTCACTTTGATTTACCATACATACTGTACTTGAATATAAGCTGAGTTTTTCCGCCCTTATTTTTAAGGTAAAAAGACTGGAGGATCCACAGACAATGGTAATATAGGAGAGAACACTCTCAGGATGCTGAATGAAAGTTTATTAAAAGAGCCCAACGCGTTTCGGCCCGAATGGCCTTCTTCAGGGACTTTTTCACTATAGAAAAGGGTAACATTTAAAAGACATAGGGTCAGAATATTCTATATATGAACAACAAACAAAAACATTACTTATCAAATGCATAATTAACACTTAGAATACTGAAACAGTATACATGATGGTCAATATGGAAAACACTAAGTATTGTAGGGATACTTTGTAAGCGGGCTGACCTGCTGTCTCAGACCACTAACTATCTGGAACTCATAGCATTCTAGGCTTTTTTAAGGAAACAACCCTATAGAACATGGTATGCACATATTTTACACAACTCCAAAGGTATTACTTCAAAGGAGGGGTGATATTAACAGATACATGAACCTTTTAACTGTTTGCCCCATTGTTTTACATATGAGATAGCATACATATGCTTGCATATGTGTGGGTGTTATCCACAACTACTTCCAAACATATAAAAACATTTCATATCAAATGCAGTGAAAACAGAATACTGGAACAGCATGCATAATGGTCAATGTGAAAATCACTAAGTATTGTAGGGATACTTTAAAAGCAGTCTAACCTGCTGTCTCAAACCACTAACTAACTTACATTCACAACATTCTATAAAGCTCTTTAAGACTTCTAGGGGGTGGTTCAGGCCTCAGTTTCTGTGACCTGACAAATTTTTCAATGGACCTCGAATTGTATCTTTAGCAGTATCTTGGTCTGCAAGAATGAGGAACTAGTAGTTATTTTGAAATCCACCATTCTGAAATCCACTTCTTAGATCTCACCATCAAAATACACTCTGGACGATTGAACACCAGCCTATATAGAAAACCTATAGACTGCAACTCTCTCCTCAGATTTGATAGCTCACATCCAAAATCCCTCAGAGAAAATTTACCATATGGACAATTCCTAAGAATCAAAAGAAACTGCACCAATACAGATGATTTTCTATCTGAATATCATCTTTTAAAAAAACAATTGTCAAATAGAGGCTATCCAAATCACATCATTGAAAGAAATTTCTGTAAAGCAAACAACTCAAGAAGAAAAGATCTACTTTTAAGTCAACAGAGAGATACCCATAACCGCATTAGTTGTGTGTTGACTTATAATCATATCACCAACAAACTACAAAACAGTATTAGAACACATTGGCACATTCTAAATAACATACCTGGGTGCTCAGAAAAACCTTTAATTACTTTCAAAAGAACAAAAAACCTAGCTGACTTTTTAATCAGGAGTGAATTCAAAGAAAAAAACCAGACAAAAGGTAACACTCTCAAGACAAAAATGCTACCTACTGGTCACCACCCATGTGGGCATTGTATTTATTGTAAACATACCACTAAAATGACTGATTTTACAGACATTCAACAAAATAGGAAATACACTTTAATGCAATTCACAAACTGCAATACTCAGGGTGTTGTATATGTCATCAGCTGTCCTTGCCCTAAACTATATGTAGGAAAGACTTCTAGACCCTTAAAAAAACGGATAGGGGAACATCTTAGCAACATCAGACATAAAAGGATAGGTACTCCTTTAGTAAACCACTTCACAGAATACAAGCATTCAGAAAAGGATCTTAAATTTTGGGCAATAGAAACTGTGAAAGATAATGAAAAAAATCCTTCTAAAAAAAGAAATAGACTGGATCATTAGGCTAAACACCTTATCCCCTATGGGTTTAAATGAGGAAATAGACTTTTTACCATTGATATAAGTTTTGGTCAAAGATGCAGCTACAGATGGATTTCACTTGCATGCTACATCAGCTGGGTAACCTTACCAGCAATTATAAAAGTCTTCAGCTGTATAGCTAGTAACAGACTGAGAAGCAAGACATTAAGTTGTTTCCAGAGTTTCTTTGAGCACAGGTTGGTGGTGTGTATTATAATATTGCAGTCATGTAGAATAAAAATAGTTTTTTTACTCTATTAAACAATGGATGATGAAGTGAGAGTACTAAGAAAGATAAGAGAATGTTTGGTAACTAGTGGAACACAGAGATAAATGCCTGAAAGTTTAGTTTCAGATAAGACGTTTGGAAGTAGTTGTGGATAACACCCACATATATGCAAGCAGATGTATGATACCCTATATGTGCAAACAGTAAAAGGCCCATGTATCTACTATCATCACTCCTCCTTTGAAGTTATATTTTTGAAGTTGTATAAAACACATGCATGCCATGTCCTATATGGTTGTTTTCTAGAATGTTGTGAATGTAAGTTAGTTAGTGGTTTGAGACAGCAGGTTAGACTGCTTTTAAAGTATCCCTACAATACTTAGTGATTTTCACATTGACCATTATGCATGCTGTTCCAGTATTCTGTTTTCACTGCATTTGATATGAAATGTTTTTATATGTTTGGAAGTAGTTGTGCATAACACCCACACATATGCAAGCATATGTATGCTATCTCATATGTAAAACAATGGGGCAAACAGTTAAAAGGTTCATGTATTTGTTAATATCACCCCTCCTTTGAAGTAATACCTTTGGAGTTGTATAAAATATGTGCATACCATGTTCTATACGGTTGTTTCCTTTAAAAAGCCTAGAATGCTATGAGTGCCAGATAGTTAGTGGTCTGAGACAGCAGGTCAGCCCGCTTACAAAGTATCCCTACAATACTTAGTGTTTTCCATATTGACCATCATGTATACTGTTTCAGTATTCTAAGTGTTAATTATGCATTTGATAAATAATGTTTTTGTTTGTTGTTCATATATAGAATATTCTGACCCTATGTCTTTTAAATGTTACCCTTTTCTATAGTGAAAAAGTCCCTGAAGAAGGCCATTCGGGCCGAAACGCGTTGGGCTCTTTTAATAAACTTTCATTCAGCATCCTGAGAGTGTTCTCTCCTATATTACCACCGCCCTTATTTTTGCCTGAAAAAAACCTATGTCAGCTTACAATCGAGTGAATATAAAGTTACCGCAGTTCTACCACCTCCTTTGCTCTCAGCCAGCTAGGAGAAGGCAGCCATTTCCCACCCTAGGCTTATACTCAAGTCAATAAGTTTTCCCAGTTTTTAGTTTTTTTGTTTTGTTTTGTTTTGTTTTTTTACTGGTAGAATTAGGTGCCTCGGCTTATATTCAGGTCAGCTTATATTCAAGTATATACGGTAAGTACTCCTTGAAACTGACTTCTGATCCTGGTTATTGCCCATTTGAACACCATGCCTCTGTCAGTTCCATTGCCCCCTGTTCTGTGCTTTTGCAAGAAAGTTCCACCTGCCTGGTTACTTGTCACATTAATGCAGGAATCCTGAGAAAGCTCTTGAAAGAGTGTGCACCCAACAAAGAAATGTGCACAACAGAGTGTTCTTTGTCCACAAAAAGAAATAACCCGGGATTCTAAATAAAGCAACAGAAAGTAGGTTTTAAAATGATATATTTAACTACAATATAGTTAAACACACTTTTTCTGCACAGTATGTTTAACCATTGTTTTCTAACCCAAATGCATGTTTCTAAGAGTGGGAAATTAAAGACTGTGAGTGGTAGTTCAATACAAATAGTGACAAATGGTCTTGAGTGTAACTGAAGCTTATGAGTTGTGAGCTTTGCAGTATTACATATTTCCTGTGCACTTAGGTTCATTCTGAAAAAATTATGTCCACTTGATCAGACCCTGCTCATCCCTACTAAAGATCATTTAGATCAGCCTTGATTCATGCATACTACATTATCCAGCCACAGCAGAGAGTAGGATTCTTTTGTACAGTATGAAATGCTGTGATCCAGAAAAGCCCACAGTGAGGGACTATATCAAATGTTCAAACTGATGCACTGCTAAGCCATCCTGGGATAAGATCCTCTGCTTACAGAGCATGAAAGATAAAGCCATGATATGCATATTTGAAATATCTCAGAAGTTATCATTCTCAACTATGACAATGCTTTGCCCCAGATTCATTTGGCAAGAGATCAAGAGCAGATGCATGCTAGATGCATGTTTTCTGCACACATGCACGCACGCACAAACACTCATCCCAATTAAAAGAGGAACTGGGAAAATCCCTAAGTGGGGGGATATCTCACCATACAAAACAAAAACTGCAAGAAAGGATTTCTTTCCCAAATTCCACCAAAATCCCAGAAACAAAAAGCCTCAATGAATGTGTTTCTATGTCATGACAAGCCGTGCCTCCTTTTTAATCATGATTTGTTGTTCACACCCTGTACCACATAACAGATAACCAGGCATTCTGTGGCTTGAAAACGACATTTAATCACCCAAACTGCTGCAGATCATACTCACACAAAATGTGAATGCAGGGCAAGCTGCCCCAAAGCCATTCAAACAACTCACAAAAGAATGTACAAAGTCTCCAAGGTCAGACTAGGGATAGACTGCCCTGGCTGTATGAGAGCCCAATGAAATCTTCAGTGAATGAATGAAGTCAGTTTAACAACCCAACACCCGACAGAGCCTGCGGCTTGAAAAGGGGGCTAGATGTATAGTGTTCATATAAATTGCTTTTTTGTGGGCTCATAATGGTTTATTACTCAGTATTCCCAAGTGGTAAAAGAATCATTTGCTCTACTTCTATAGACTGAAAGCATACACATTAATAACTCCCAATCTGTACAGGCATCCCATTTGCTTACTTGGATGATACTGCTTTATGCATCATAGCCCTGTCCTGAGCCTACTGAATTATTACGACTGTGAGTGAGTAACACATCATCAATCTAAGGCTTAAGAGGGGCTTATATAAGTCTTGGTATCCCAGGTCCACAGCTCATTACAACAACTATAATTAATTACTTAGCAAGGCAGGGGATTAGCGGAGATGTAACTAAAGCACCGAGCCATTATGTTAATGTATTTTATATTCTCTGAGCAGCTACTATCAAAACGTGTCTTCTCACACGTCCTTATTTTGAAAAGGAATAAATATGGTTTCCAAAAGGATGAAAAAAGGTCTTGATGCAAAGGACAAATAAAAGAGTATGATTTATGTTCCAATTCCAAGAACAAAATGTCTGCATTCAAAATACCTATTACCCTGTTGCAATCATCAGTGATCGAGGGCCACCTTTGTTCAAAAGTTCACTATCTGCCTTGATTTTCAAGGGGCAAAAAATAATCATCACCCAAAAGTCGCTGGATGATCTCCATACTGGAAAGAGCTAACCCCACACTAACACATACTCGCCCAAATCATTTAACAAAGGAGGACTTGTGCACTTTTGTTTCCTTTTGAGCAAAGCATATCATGTGAAAATGGGATGCTTAATCAATTCAGAAATGGAGACAGAATAGATATGGGACAGGAAGGATAAAAAGAAGCCAAACTGTTTACTCTCTCAGGGCCACCTATAACGTCCCCTCCCCACCAAAAAAAAACCCCTAAGCCCGCTTGTGGCTTGTGCTAAGACAAAACAAGCTAACGTACAAACTACAGACTAAGAGAGAACCTCATCATCACACCCAATCAGCACTTGAAGCATTCTTGCTTCTAATGACTGTGTGTATTGTGTTGTTACAGTTGTCACCAACTCTTCGTGATTCCAGGTCCATCGAGTTTTCTTGGCAGGAGTACAGTGACCCCCCACCATTTCACGGTTCAGGAATTGCGGTCCCGCTACATCGCAGGACCGCAGGACCTGCACCGTGGGGGGGGGCGCAGGGCCACCGGGTTGCTCTGCGCCGCCGCCCCTCCAGAAGCCTCCTGGTTGGGAGGGAGGGCAGCGCCGAGCGATCCAATCGCTCTGTGCTGCCCCCCTAAAGCCTCCTGGGTGGGTGTGAGGGCGGCGCCGAGTGATCGGGTCGCTCCGCGCCACCCCCATGCTCTTCCACAGCCCCCCGCCCCCAGCCCCCCTGCTACCAGCCCCCCCACCCGCTTCCGCATATCATGGATTTTCACGGATCGCAGGTGGGGTGGCTCCCTAACCCCCGCGATCGGCGGAGGGTTACTCTACTGGAGTGGCTTGCCATTTCCTACTCCAGGCACCTACAGCACCTGGTATTCCCTGGTGGTCTCCCATTCAAGTACTAACCAGAGCCAACCCTGCTTAGCTTCCGAAATCAAGCGAGATCAGATATGCTTAGGGCACCTAGGGCACCTAGGAATGTATAATTTGGAATGAGGTAGAGAAAGGGGGAAAGCTTACACAGTGAGATCACTTGACTTTCTTTTGAGTCACTTGATACTCAGTGGAGAAATAAAGCTCACAACAATCCCCATCTTGAACCTTATAGCTTCAAGTAAGACAGTTATTGAGTGGAAAGGATCAATAATGGCCACATGGACCTGGCAGAGCTTTTCACCTGGCAGTGACATGCCTGACACAAAGACAAGGCATGGTTAGGAAGAAGGGCGGCTGACAACTTTCAACAGACTCAGGGGGCTGAAAGGATGGTGTGTGACCTGAAAGACGTTTTCTATTTAGTCTTGATAGATAAGAACCACCGGGGGGGGAGGGGGGCTTTCATTCAGTGTGCTATGGGGTGCTTGAAACGTGACAAGCAGGACTGTATATAAAGGGAAGCAAGCCTATTAAGCATATTGTGCTGATTTATGACAGACAGCTCTAGAACCAGGAATTTTATACTCATAACTTTCCTCACAATGCACAGTTCAAGCAAGGTTATTCCCTTTCTGAACAATGTCTCTAGCTGCGTCTCTGATCAATATTGAGTGACCAATAAACTAATGTTCCCCCCATTGGGCACAGAAAACTACTAGTTCCTCATTCTTGCAGACCAAGATACTGCTAAAGATACAACTAGAGGTCCACTGAAAAATTTGTCCGGTCACAGAAACTGAGGCCTGAACCACCCCCTAAAAGTCTTAAAGAGCTTTATAGGGATCCAGGGAAAAATCAGAAGCCTGTGTTCACCACAAAATGCTACTATGGCCAAAGGAATATTTGGCACCTTGTGCAATTCTTCCTTCTTCTGAGTATTCTTTTGAGCAAAATTTTGTTTGCCCGTGCAAGACAGACAAATTGACAAATCCAATCAAATCTTTATATTTATACTTTTTATTGAACAGGTGCATGCAAGAAAATACTACATTGATACATTTTTTTAATCTACTGCTGTGGTTCTCAGCCTTGGGAACCCCTGGTGGTCTTGTTCTGTAACTAACAGAAGCCTTCAACACTCGTGATGCTCGCTGTGGTTTCTGGCAGCTGCAGTCCAAGAACACCTGGGTAGTGGAACCTTCATCTATTGGATTCTGTACTGAACAGCCAAAAAACCTGAACTATATAAGCTTAGTACAACAATGTTATAGGAATGTAACTATGAAAATCAAATGAACTAAGTGGAAAATATAAGTAACAAAACTCTAAAATGCTCTAACAAAAATTAAGATGGTGCTTAAAAATGAAACAATAACATAAGAACAGCCTTGCTGGAACAGCCACAGCCCATCCAGTCCAGCATTCTGTCTCACGCAGCGGCTCACAATTTGCTTCAGGGTATTCCCAAGCAGATGTCTTCACCTGCTTACGATTCCCTGCAAATGGCATTTAGAAATATCCTGCCTATCTCTCCAACCCGGAGGTTGTCCTTAGGCATCTATAATGATAGCCTTTGATACCCTTGTTCTACATGAACTTGTCTAATCCTTTCTTAAGACTGCATCTAAAATGCTTCATAATAACAAGTATTATTCTCCAAGGCTCATTCTCCAAGTTACAAACATTAACTTGCAATTAAGTTGCATCAATGAAAATATCTTAACAGACTATGTAGTTAATGGACTCAAGAGGCGCAAAAGCAAATATAACATCATGTCAGCATACAGAAAAAAGTTTCCCCTCCGCACTCCGGAAGAGTTTTCTACCCTCTAACAGTGATCTCCTGACATCCTTTGCTCTTTGCCCTGGCTATCTTTTCTGGCATTATTTATGCCCTTTTCTTTCTGACATGAAGTATCAAGAATCCTTTCTATAGGGCTTTGGAGGACCATTGACCTGACGATCTGAGCCACAGTCAGCACCAGGACTCGTTTTTGCTGACTCTACAGAGCTCCTCCATCTTTGGCTGCTGAGAACATAATAGGATTCCGATATTGTCCATCTGGTGATGTCCCTGTGTAAAGTCGCCTTTTGTGTAGTTGGAAAAGAGTGATTGCAATCACCAGCTTGTTCTCTTGACAAAACTCAGTTAGCCTTTGCCCTCCTTCGTTTGGAACTCCCAGGCCAAACTTGACAGTTGATTCCCTACTTTTGCATTCCAATCCCCTATGATTGGGGATTCTTTGGTGTTAGTTCTTGAAGGAGTTGTAAGTCTTCATAGAATTGGTCAATTTCAGACTCTTCAGCATTGGTAGTTGGTGCATACGTTTGGATTACTGTGATGCTGAAAGAGCTGCCTTGGAATTATACCAAAATCATTCTATCATTTTTGAGGTTGTATCCCTGCACAGCTTTTCCCACTCTTTCATTGACTATGGGGCTACTCCATTTCTTCTATGGGATTCTTGCCCACAGTAGTGTGGTAGTCATCTCAACTGAATCGAAAAGTACAAAGGTTTAAACCTAATTGTTAGGTCTTAACTAGTATTGACCTACTGAATCAATGCAAACTTTGTATGCCAACATTTACAAAATGCCATTGGTTCTATAAGTTTACTCTAGCTGAACTTACCATTGGGTTAAGGCCACTTGATAATTGTGACTGTTACTATTAATTTAAAACATCTGAACCAAGAAAACAGAAGACAACAGGTAGCCACTAATTACAACTGTCTTTCCGGCCTACTTCTGCAGTTCTATATGTTTTCCCCTTTCCAAAAACAACTAACAAAACCCCAAAGAAACACCCTGATCCAGGGGGTTGCTAAATCCTCCAGATAAGGTTTTTAGGGTGTATGGGGAGTGTAGAATCAAGGGGAAGTACATAAGTCTGGTGATGGCAATGGGATCCAGCAAAAGCACACCACTAGATTTAGACAACTCACTTGAAGAGGAAACTACTTGTGCAACTACAGTCATCACTGGCATCCTTCAGTCTCGAAAGACTATGGTATCATGCCTGGAGTAGAGATCCTAAAAAACTACAGTGGTACCTTGTATAAAGGAATTAATTCATTCTAAATGAAATTATGTTAAGCAAATTTCCTTTATACAAGTTTCCCATAGGAATGCATTGAAAACAGAGTAATCCCTAATCATGACCATTTTTATGTTGTATGGATTTGCCCCATAGACAATTCTGTTAAGCAAATTTCCCCTATCTCCGAATTTTTTATGTTGTATAGATTTTATGTTATATAAACCATTTGTTATATGAGGGTCCACTGTATCTCTATTCTTGTCATTTTCTTCAACTGCTTTCAGCCTTGGGCTCTTTAAGAATGTTGACTGCTTGGGTGGTAGCTGGCCTTGCATTCTTGGCACTGTAATTATTCTCTCTGCATTGATTTAGAGCATATCCACATATTTTGCATTTATTTGCAGCTCTCCAGCCAAAATGGGAGCCTAGACATATAAAAGGCAGCCACTGGCTGCCAACCTACAACTGAAAAGAAGAAAATGCCACCATCTCAAGAGAGAGAGGGAGGGATAAAGAGGAAAGTGGTAGGGGAGGGAGAAAATTCAGACACCAACTCTTAAAACTAAAGAGCAGCTAGTCTAGTTGGAGACAGCTTGGGGAGAGGAAGGCTGAGGGAAAGCTGTTGTAATAGCCCTGTATCTGTCCATTGATGGAACGGCTGCTGCCTGCTGTTTTAAAAAAATCTATGGAGTTTGAGCGGCCATCAGGAGCCCATAGTTTCTTTGGCAATACAAAACAAAAGCCAGAAATAATTCCAATTCTAACCGGACATGGCTTTTTAATGTTATGAAACACAATTAGACATGAATTAGCCTACTCAGAAGCTGAAATAAACAAGCATACACACCTGCCCAATCTATCAAAGAAAATCAATACAACATGTAATCTCCCAAAACTAAACATACCTGCTGCAATACTCAACTTATCCTGAATGAAGAAAACAGCAAATTGAAATGTGAATTGGCACAAGGAAGAATTTCTAACTTCTGACTCCTGGCATTCTGCTAAGAATGTATGCTCCTTCTGAGCTGGACGTGGGGTGGGGGGGAGAGAGAATTTTTCTTTGCTATGTGACAGAACTTTGCTTTTATGGTCAAACACAAATAAAACCTTTTGTGCATCTCTTTTTTCCAGGCTTTCTTGCTGCATAAGCACATAAGCAGATGCAAAGGAGAAATTGGACAATATCAGTTTTAAATCCTCTATCATGCTTCCTAAGAGCTATTTTATCAAAATGCTAACATGGTAATGTTTTTTTTTTTTTGTGCACAGGGAGAAAGAATACATCTCAACAAAGTGAATTATTACATACAGGACTCTTATGCGGCAGACAAATAGAACCAAAATAATCTTGCTGTCATTCATCTGATGAATCTGAATTGCACTGTGTGTTCTGAAACCTTTCACATTATTTTTCTTCTTTCTCAACTCTACTTCAAATGACTGATAAAAGAGAATCCTTCAAAAAGGGAAAATATGGCACGTTGCTGACAACCTGGCATGTGCATACAAAAATGCTCAGCTCATTCCTCTTCATCTTTCCAGAATATTATTTTTAAAAGCCAATGGCAGGCTGAAGCAAAACAGCCAAAAGGAAAGAAGTATGGATTTTTATGGAACAAATCTTTTAAAAGTCTGACCTTGGTCTCTTCAAAGCCTCATTAAAAGGCTGAAAACGGCACAGCATGGAACTACAGTACTGTATATCTATAGCGTAAGTGTCAGGCACAAGAGTAGGAATGGTAGCGTAAATGGATTTATATTATAAGAAACAAAAGTTAGTTTCTCCTTCAGACATATTCAGAATTCACAGTGGGTTAGAGTTTCTTTTCTTCTGAAATACATTTGATAAAATGTATTGGCCAGATGCAGGTGGGTTTCCCAGCTGCATCCTGAGCCACACAACTGAGCATGTAATGGACAACTGATTTATTTATTTAAGTCAATTCATACCCAGAAGTTACACCATTTGTGCTATACCAGTGTAAGTAGGCAAGAGAATTTGGGCCTATGACTAGGACAATACAACACAAAATGGATTATTTGCTCTTGGTAGTCTCTGCTTCAGTTTGGAGTTACGGTAATTCTGAATTATAGGAATATTTAAGATTTTGTCTCTACTGCAGAGAACAGAAAGGATAATATTCAGGGAGAGCACTGTCAAGGAAATAAACTAGAATGAGGCTCATCTGCTGTAGCTAACATTTAGCAGAGTAGCAAGTCCCTTGTTTTTATGAACAATGTATTTTAAGAAAATACTAAAAACCAGAGTCATTCCCGTCGGGTGAACATTATTACAAAAAGGAGGCACATCAAAACAATACCATGTGAAAAACACACCACTGAAACAGATTTAACAAGATCACATTCATCAAAATAACACATGAACCAAGTCCAGTTCATTGTAATGGCCACAGGAGATGATGAAATGGCTAATACCTAGATTTCCTGTACATTCACATTTCCAGGATCTGCTGGAATCTACATATTCTTTATAAGCCACTCCATATATGGTTAGCATAAGTGAAGATGATCATTTAAAAATGTAATATTAAATTAATGCTCTTTTAAAAGTAGATGTAAAAAAAGTTGTGAATGTGATAAATATGTTTATCAAAACACACACACGTTCCTATTGTGTCTTAGAAAACTCAGAAGGTCAACTTCCCCTCCTAAAAACGTAACATCTGGCTGAGCAGCAAGAAAGGAACGTTGTTTTTTACTGATTGTTAAGAAAAAAGTTTGTATTTGGAACAGGTGTATAATCTGAAGAATAAAATGATTGCTGCAGAGAATATATGCAACATGTTGACTTTCCAGTTCAAAGACCCATCTGTTCCAGCCCCTGGATAATTCAGTTGTTAGCAGAACACAGGGTGGGGTGGTTGTGGGAGGAATTGCAAAACTTACAAATAAGCACACCAGTCCTTTCTGCTGTTTAACAAGAGATGTAAAAACTGCAAACCACTGTAATTGTAATTAACACATGCCTCTAATGCATTAAAATAGTATTTCATACATCATCTCTTGCCTTCTAACTTAACATGGCATAATGCAGTATTACAGAGATGTAAATCCAGAGATAACTGATATTCCACAGATGGGCCTTCTCTGTGGTTGCTCCAGGCCAAAGATATGGGAAACACAGGGAAAATATGGAAGAGTTACCAGTGGGTGGCAAAGATGTCTGCCCCTCCCCAATAAACCTCCATGAATAAACCAAGTTACATCTTGAAATTCTCTGGAAAAGAGAGTGCATTACTGCTTGGACTAGATTTCTAGTACTACTTGTGTTTTCCATTTGTGTGTGTGTGTTTTCCATCTCTCAGAATGGCATTTCCCCCACCCCCATATTTGTTTGCTCATTGTTCTTAGCTTTAATATTGCCTTTCCAAGATGTAAGATGCCTCTTCATGCTCATTGCTCTTAACTGTAAATATTTTCTTTTACTGTTAACAACCATTGTATACTCATTGTCTTCAGCCTCACTGCCCTTCAGTGTTGTAAGCCACCTTGGGTCCTTTTCAAGGAGAAAGGCAGGGTAAAAATATTTTAAACAAACAAACAAACAAATGTATGGTTACACAGCTTGTCAAACACATACTCACACCAGTTTCACAGTGGCTGCTGATCAGTGGTCTGTGAAAGGCACGCGTGGAAATCAGTCTTCCAACATTTTGGATTTGAATTACAGTGCAGAGCATCTTGACCCATAATGCAGGTGCTAACTGTAAAAGCCTTTCCAATATAAGTGATGCAATAGATCTGGAGATAATTCTGGCCTGTGTGCTCAGAGGAACTTTCAATATAACCTGGAAGCCTTTTAAGCAGTGCTGAACTTTGGACAACTTAAGGGTGTGATCAGACAGGGGAAAAGATAGCAATTTGGATCATTTGTGGAGCAGTCAAGTAAGATCTATATTTCCAAAGACAACATATGAGAAAGACACGCTCCAGCCTGATCTCAATCCATACCCAAGCCGGCCCTTTTTGGTCCAGATACACAATTTGTATAAGTCACTATAGCATGGCTTGAGTGACTCCTTGGCTGATGGAAAGGCTCCTACAATATAATGGAAATTGTTCCCATTCAAGTGACATTTTCCATTGTGACCAGGCACACAGCTTTACAGCCCTCTGGCTGCCCTGTGCTGCTGAAACGGCAATATCTGTACTGCTGAACCAAGAAGAGATATGGGAGGAGAGAGGGTGAGAATGAACTATATTCCTTTGCTTGAAGGGCTGGGGTGTGAAACCTAATCCTTGAATTCAGATGCAGCTTTTATAATCCTACTTCCTGCCTCATCTAAGAAAAGACTGCCTGACAAATATCATCCTGCAAAGCACTTTTAAGAATGACCTCCTGGCAAAGCACATCTTTCGCCATGTTTGAACTTTTGGTACATGCTTTGAAAAAGAGTATATTGCACTCGAAAGCTTGCAATGATTTTTTTTTTTTTGTTATTTTATTAGTGGCCTGTAAAGGTATCTAGTCTTACATTTGTATTTTGTGATGGCCTCATGGCTCAATCCCCCGCCTTTTTAAAAATTCAATATACTGCTAAGGGTATTCTATGCCCAATTTCTCACTTGGCATTGTAGACTGAAATAGCTATGCTGTGTTTTCCAAGCACACAGGGATTTGTATAAGGCAAGGGACCAGACTTTTGAGTTGACATTTCTCCTGCTGTATATGGCTGGGCTCTTTGGATATTTTTAAAATAGAGATCCACAGATTCTCCCTGCTATGTTACACTCTGCCTGCTCCAGCTTTCTATGCAACATCTTTTTATCCAATGGAATATGGACTCTCCCCTTTTTAGAAAATATTTTTACCAAGCATATTAATCACTTCAAACAATCTTCAAATGCAGCATGTGTTCATTGTTTCTACACAGATTTGCAAAACAAAAGTTTAAGGTCTTTTCCTGAACTTTATTTATTTTATACCATTTTAACTGGGGAAAAGTACATGCTATCTCAACTTGGATGAATATATAGCCTCATGTTGTTTAACTAAGTTCTATTTCATCTTGAATAACCTTGGAACTATAATGTATCTTAAATAGAAAACTATATTTAAATAGATTTTTTTCCTCCAAAAGCATTTCATTAAAATATATAAAAGCAAAAAGGACGCTGAGCCATGTTGCCATCACAAAACACAATTGCAAAAATAGGTTACAGGCGATACATCTAAAAGTTAACATCCTGGTAAAGCACATATTTTACCACATCTGACCTTCTGGGACCTGCTTAGAAGAAGAGTTATTCAAACTCAAAAGCTTGCAATGTTCCTTGTTTTTTTATTTTTAATAGTGGCCTATAAAAGTATTGCCTGTAACCTATTTTTGTTAAAATATATTTGATTTAAATAAAAAATAAATGTAAATAATATACATTTTATTGGGGTTTTTTATTATCAATGTCAATCCACCTGGGGACTCAGTGTTCAACAGGGTCTCTTCCTGCTCTGCAGTTCTAAGATAATAATGATAATGATGACCCTGTTTTATTTACTTATTAGACTTGTATATTGCCCCACTGTTTTAAAAAAGACACCATTCTGAGCAGTTAACAATCAAATAAGATCCAAGTAAAAGTATAGCAATACATTAAACAACAATATTAATAAATAATACATGAATAAAACCAGAACAAATCAAAACCTCTTAAGGCAAACCAACCAAGAATATCAACCCATCATTGGACAGGCAGGACAAGTAAGGAGGTTCATGTAAGGATGCCATTAAAAGACTCTTTAAAGAGCATTCTCTTGAGCAACCAGTCTACAAGGTTGACAAGGAAGCAGCCAGTTCAGCTCGACCAACCACCTCTTCCAAAGGGTTTTTTGCCACCATCAAGAAGACCCAACGTCTAGTGGATGTTATCCTGACTTCCCTTGGTGTGGCACCCTGGAGGAGCATGGCCGGAGAGGATCTGTTGGCACAGGTTGATGTTCCTGGGGGGAGACACTCTGACACGTAACAGGGTTTCAAACCCTGAAGCAGCTGGAACTCAAGATGTTACAGCTGAGCAGTGCAGGCAAGCCAGGACTGCAGAGATGCGGTTACAGCAGCCAAGCAGCCTTATTCTACCTCTGCTACAGTCTCTGAATCCATCTCGGAGCCCCATGCAGAGAGCATTGCAGTAGTGATGCAGGAGATCATCAGTGCATGCACCAATCAAGGTCCTCTTTTCCAGGTGAGGACAAAGCTGGGCAATGAGGCTAAGTTGGTCAAGGGCTGACCTGGACACAGCTGCAATCTGGGAATCCCATGAAAGAGTCAGATACAGGAACACGCCCAGTTTCTGAACTTGAGCCCTCAGCAGATACAGCCCTCAGAAAGGGCCTTCTAAAGAAGGATCATCATTTCCAGGAGTCTTGGGGTTCAGTGGTTAAATTCCAGTACTGCAACCCAAACTTTGTTCATTGTTGAATCCCAGGTAATCCACTTAAGGTTCATGCAGCCTTCCATCCTTCCAAGATTGGTAAATTCCAAGACTGGTAAATTCCAAGATTGGTAAATTCCAAGCTTCCAAGCTTGCTGGGAGGTGGGAGGGGTGGCAATGTGTAGCCTATAAAATTACATTATAAACTGCACAGAGAATGCTTTTAAGAGCTATAGCAGTGGTTCTCAACCTTCCTAATGCCGTGACCCTTTAATACAGTTCCTCATGTTGTGGTGACCCCTTGCCCTGATTGGAAGATGCCACAAGAACCCTTTGGCAGGCCACTGCTGCAGGTGCCATAAAGAACTTCACTCTACAGGCATCCTCAGCCAATCGCAGCCTCCGGTGCCATTGACTGACATCCCCTCCAACCTATCAAGCTGTAACTCATTCTTTTTCCCCTTTCCTCCCCCTCCTCCTCCAGACCCAAGCCGTTTGTGCCTTTTTCTTCACTGGCTCATGGCAAGCGTGGTGAAATGGTCATTTGACCCCCAAATGGGTCCCGACTATCGGAAGGTACACAAGCAACATGCTTGTTTGGGTAAGTAACCTCAGAAACTGACTACTTCAACAGGTGTTAAAAAGAGGAAAATTGGCCAGAAATTAAGCCCAAACCACAAAAATGTACTTTCTAAAATGTGTTACAACTTAGACCAGGAAGTCCCAAATTGTAATTCATAATGTGTAACTGAAATGACATCTGTGACTGACACACATTCTCTGATGAGGGTTTTAAATAAACAAATAAATAAATCTGGTATTTTGGACAGATGGTGCCTTTGGCCAGATTAGATTTAAGGGGCACAGCACCATTCCATGATCATAAACTGAAATAAACAGGCCTGTTTTGCAGAACAAAGATATACCCTGCAGAACATACAGGGTTCTGGTGCTATACAGCGTCATAGCTGCTCAAAGACAGTGTGTTCTCTTGGGTTTAGTGACATGGAGAACAGTGGTATTCCAGCATGGGCTATATTTAGCATCCCTGCCTATGTCAGACAAGTGCAGCACTGAGCTGGCATGGAGACTTAAAATATATCCATAGCAATCACTGTAGCTACAGAACTACAGAGCAGTTATAGTAGTAGAACACACTGTACAGTGGTACCTCTATCTACGAGTTTAATCCATTCCGAATGCAAGCTCATAAATTGAATAATTTGTAAGTAGAGCAGCCATATCTTTAAAAATTAATTTAAATTTTAAAAAAGATAAAATTAAAAAAACTATAAGTAGAGCAGACAGCATCTAGAATTTGTAAGGCAACAGTTAAAACACAAATGGTTTTCTGCTCTTAAGTCGAATTGCTTGTAAGTAGTCACTTGTAAGTAGAGGTACTACTGTATACAAAACCCAAAGTGATAGCTCAAGGAAACATAGAACCAGACTACAATGTTACAGATAGCCTGCTACCGTATCAGAATCTGAAATCTGTTAGTGTTTCAGATATATCATTCAGACAAAACTTGGTGACTAAGCCAGTGGTTTTCAAACTTTTTTCGCCGTGGCATCCTTGTCTGGCTACAAATATTTCGCAGCACAGCTACCCTTAAAGCAGTTTGAATACTTTGAAAAAGAAGGAAAAACATTTCAATTGTCTTTAATGCGATTAATGAAACTGTTTGGATGGATTTTTCATTATTTCCTTTATGTTTATGGGAAGTTAAGTTAATTAAATATTACTGCCACGGCACCCCTGGTATACACGCATGGCACCCCAGGGTGCCCCCGCACCCAGTGTGAGAACTGCTGGACTAAGCAATCTCACTTGCAAATGAAACCCATGCTTACCTCCAGATAATCAAGCAAAGCGAACTAATTTACAAACTATAAGAGGTCTCAAAAGCTCCTGTTGCGTTCCTAGCACCTGGTGTGATGCAGTGGATAGAGTGACAGACCAGGACTCGGAAGTCCTGTGTTCAAGTCCCCACTCGACTAGAGAAACCATGGGGAGTGAAGGCACAATTTATAAAACCGCTAGTTAAATACAGCATTTCCCTTGAAACTTTAAATCAGTTCTGACTTGATGAGACATAAAACAATGGCATTCTTCTTGTAACATACAATTTGGCCTGTAAATAACTGTTTGCTTAATTGTGTAGGGGCTTCTCATTCTCTCATAGTTTCATAATAAGATATCCAAACACCTTGGAGGTAATACTTTAGCAGTAGGCTAGTTACAAAAATATTGAAGAGATAAGAGGACTGTTTAAACAGCATCAGGCACAGAATTGCAGACCAGAGTTATCTTCTACTGTCTGCTTTTCTACTCTAATACAGATTTTTTAGAAAGCGTAGTAAAACCAGGTCAGTAATGTCAGTCTACCTTGACTGAACAATAACATTGGACACACACTCTGTTTCATTGTGTTGCTATCTTTTCTGTAATCTTGTGCAACTACACACATTACAAAGAAGTGGTAAGAAAGAAGCTGCCAGTCTTTTGTCCTCTGGTGCTAAAGTCAAAATGTCATCCTTAACAAATTACAAGCAAACCGGCTAATTGGAAAAAATGTCCTCCACACCTAGAATCTGTATGGGATGTCATAATTTATAAGCAAAGCAAGTTCATCTGCTAACGTAGGCTGATAAATCCCATATGAAGATGCTCACCTGCACCACAAGCAACGAGGCCACAGATCACAAAGGACCGTGCAGGCATAGAATGGAGTAATCACACCTCAAGAGTACTCAAAGAGAGGGGAAGAATTTTGGTAAGTGTGGCTTTTTTTCCACCCTGTAATTTGTTGTATTGCCCTCAAACAATTGATAAAACAGATGACTCAAAACCACCTGATTTCAGTTTTAAGAGCAGCAGGCCCACGAGTAAAAGTGAACAGAGTGTGCTGAGACAGCTCTCGGACAACTCCTTTTAAAAAATGTGGTCACCTTATGAAAGAGGCATTCTCTTTTGATGGACATGCTTAAGTAGCTATTTATAAAGATGTTCAACAACAGTAGGCATGACACCTAACTTGGCAGCACCTTACTTCTCACGTCCCTCCAGAATGACAAGGAACCCTATCTACCAGTAGCATGCGCTGCCCTACATTTTACCAGGTTGTCCACAGGAATTTAATGGAGGGCCTTGCCAAAAACACTTGCCACAGGCAAGGTACACGATGACAACAACAACATTCCCTTCATAAACCAAGCTTGTGACTCTATAAAAAGAAGATACCACATTAGTTTGGTGTGACTTGTCTGCCATGGGGCTGGAGAGCTCAGTGATTTAGCTATCTGGCTGCAGAGCCAGACACTGGATGTTTGATTCCCTGTTCAGCATCCCAGAAGAACCAGCTTGTGTGTTCTTGGGAAAAGCAGCACGGTCCCAGGATGTCTCTCCCAGAAGAAAGGAATGGTAAACCACTTATGAGCCTTGCCTACCTGCAAAAGCTAGAAAAGTGTCACCAGAAGTCACAATTGATTTGACAGCACATCATCATCATCATCATCATCATCATCATCATCATCATCATCATCATCATCATCATCATCATCATCATCATTATTATTATTATTATTATTATTATTATTATTATTATTATTATTACAACTGGTTTGGGAGAAACAGACATAGGTTTTGGCCCCACATCCCTTTAAAAGCAGTTTAAATTACTAGATAAACCGTGTCTAAAAATGCCGTCCCCATGGCCACCGGGCTTTTTGAAAAAAAGAAAAGAAAACCCAGTAATGCCCCTTTAAGCGAGGTTTTTTTTTTTTAACTGGAGAGGTAGGGAATTTTTTGCCTTGCTTTTATAATCTACCTTTTAAGGAAGCAGACGCTGTGGGACCACACAGATGATCCGGGTTTCTTTTTATTTTTTTCTCATAGCACCTACCAGCTGTTCCTGAGGCCGATAGGCACTGTTTTTTTTTTTTTTTTTTAATTTCTCTGCACCATCAGAGTAACAGGAAGCTCTATCAGGTCCTACAAATTTTAATTTCCCCCAGCCAAGTGGTCCATTTTAATGCTAGCGCCACCTGCTGGCCAAGGGGGCTGAACTGCACTTTAAAATAAAAAACCCAGCTTTTTATGTGGAAACTCCTGTCCCACATATTCAATCACGTGACGGGATGAAGAGGAAAAGCTGGACCTTCAGAAAATCAGGATCAAACCCCAGGTGAGATAGCAGCCATAGTCTCATAGTAATCACTGCTCTATGTGCTCACAGATACACTATTAATTATCTGTTCAGTTCTATCAGATTTGTATCAAACTGATCAATCAATAGTTAGATTTTTATTTTATTTTATTTTTACCATTTTTGAAGACAAGAACAACTTTTTCCTGCTTTCAGCTTTCAGGAAAAAAGTATGTTCATCAAGAATTCTGAAAGGTTTTAGACAGATCCTCTCAGATTGCACCTTCAACATCCTTTGGTGCATTTAGACTCAATCCATCTGTTTTTCTTCCTCATGGTAATGGCCTATGATTGCCCTATCAGTTTAAGTAGCACATGTCAATCATGATCTCACTTTTCTTGTGCAACACTTCCTTAAGGTTAGCTCCTCAAGTTTGCTGCTCATACTGTATAAACTCCGGAAAGCACATCATACTACACTTATAACTATGTCTTTCCTCGGCATACTAAACCCCAAGAGGGTCTGTTGCCACTTCTGGTAATGCTATTTCCCGGATTTTGTTTCATTAATCAGGTTTTCTCTGTTGGTGAGAGAACCAGGTCCACCAAAACTGATCCCTTTGTGGCTTGTTTTGCTTGTTTCACAAACTGGAGGTTGGAGACAGCGTTGTAACCCAAGCAAGAGAGGAAAGAGTTGGAGTTTGCTTTCCTAGCAGAGTTGGAGTTGCAATACATATCCTCATTTTTTACTACTGTATCTGCTGTTTGAGTATTTTTGTTATCTGGTCATCCAATTGTTCAGTCTGGTTTCAAGTTTATGGCAGGCCACCTTAGTTAACCCACTATGCCTAAATGAAAATCAGCCTACATGATCTGAAGTCAGACCGTCAGCTAACTAGCCAGGACTGTCAACATCGACTGGCAGAGATTTCCACAGTTCCTCAGATAAGGGTCTTTCCCCTATTTACCCTGAGAAGGGAGAAAATCAACCTAGGATGGTTCACGTGTGAACACCGTCACATTCTACTTAGGTATAGCCCCACCACCACCACCTCTCTTAGAAACTCAAACGACATGCACCACAAGCCATGCTCACACAGTGTGTGCTTACTATGTTAATCACAGAATTACTCACACCTAGGATTTAGCTACCATGAGAATGAGGTTACGCTGCTGCTGGAGGGGGGAGAGAGAGCTTTCTACTTGGCATCCACAATGCAGCAGGCTGCATCCTCTTGGCTAATCCATGATACGATGTTTAAAGGCCACTCAAGCAGATATTGTGAGCACTAGGACCAGGTTTGTTTCAAAAATAGCATTCTTAGTGACACTTCATGTTTGTTCTTATTTTTGCCCACTGTTCTAAAACATCAGAAGCCTTTGTTCCCTCAAATTATTCCTTTACAAAGTACAAATTATTTCTGTTTGAAGTACATGTAGTCAAGAATTTTGCTGGGCATATTTTTAAGGGCAAAAAAAAAGTTAATTGCCAGAAATGTACCAATCTGCTTTTAGCAGATGGTTTGCTCTGTGATGACTCCAAGCAAAGCACAAAGGCTTTAATCAATACAATGAAGGAAAATGGTGAGGAATTATATGTATTTTCCTTTTTTTTTCAAAAACATAAAAGCCATTTTCTAGATGCTATCAAGGAGACAAAAATATATTGATATATAGTTATTGCACATGGCAAGAAAATTGCTTGACACATTATGATTACATTAGTTTTCCTTTTATAAGTGTGTAGACATTATCGTTAGCATTAGAACTCTTTTGCTCTTTCTGTTCTTTGAACTGTTTAAGAATCACAACACAAAATACGAAACGATTTCATTAATCATGGGCACAAAAGGAGGGTGTCATGTCAATATGGAAAACTGTCAAAACATAGGGAAGAGTGTAAAATCAGAGCATTGCATCTTGAGAGACACCATGTTCTGCCGAGAGGCCCCTGAGGGGATAACCCATCCCTACAAAGTCTTCTCCATGGCTGTTATGCAGCACAGACCTACAATCCCCTTCCCTTTCCTAGCTAATGGAGAAAGAGAGACACATCAAAACTGTTAACTGCCAGTGATTGCAGAAGCCAGTTGGAGGACCCAACCATTCTTGGAAGTATCAGCCCAGCCTGGTTGCTGACCAAACACTCAGTGGGAAAAGCCTGGCACTGCCAAATCAATATGAGTAAAGTGAAAAATGTGCCCTAAAATCAAGATAGCAAGAAGTCATTTGGCATAGCAGGCATGAGGCATAGGATTTTCAGATTGATTGATTGATTGATTTACTATAAAAGCCGTAATTCTGAGAGTTCTTCCTGACAGACCCACAGTTACAAATACCTACATGCAGCTCAGCTCAAGAAAGCTCAGCTCAGCTTACTATAAATCTAGCTCTGCCTTAGCTTCCTATGCAGGAACAAAACTGCCCCATGCCAGTGGGGGACATCCTTTCTGACCAGGAAGCTAGGGCAGAGCTAGGACTATCTTAAGCCTCCAAGACTTCCTAGCTAGGCCCTCTTTTGTAGATATGCCTCTGAAATTGTTGGGTCTAGTAGTCATACTTCCCATTGCTGGTGAGCATGATGAGCCCAGCATGGAGGGGGCGAGAAAGAGAGTGATTGTCCTTGTGGTGCTGTGCTGAATTTTGCTCAATACCCTCAGGTCTCTTATACTCTTCCTGATTCTGGACTAGAAGGGGGGAATCTACCTTCCTTCTGAGCTCAGACCTAGGATTTTCTCTAAACTCTGTTTACACTATTTATATACTACATAAAAATTCAGAGGCACATCATCCTTCTCTTTCCCTCTGACACACATGCACTCACACCATCACATAATTTCTCACAATGCAAGCACATAGCAAAAACATTTTATTTTTTTATATTTATAAGTACATATATTTATCTGTCTATTTATATTACATTATTTCTCCCCCATGCAGACATAAGACCAAGTGAAATACTTTTAGCTGTAAGAACCAGTGATTGTATCTGGGACTTTCAGCATAAAATGTGTACCCGTACACAAACGGACCTTTTCAAAAAAATCTACTCTGCTTCATGTCAGATAAAATGGGAACTATTTCACTTGTTTTTTCTAGAGGAATGGGAAACCCTCTGCCAGCTTCTAGAGATGTAAAATTTCTGGAAATTTTGAAGCTCAGGGGGGAAAAACTGTCCCACCCTCCCTTTTTTTAACAGATTTTTTTGAAAAAATTGAAAAAATGCTACATTTGCACTCCCCTCTCTTTCACAGCTTGAAAGTCATTATGTTACTTTAGGAACATAAAATATGACTATTTGACTTGGCATAAAATTATCAGAACTAGCATATTAAAATATAGTGTATCCAAACAATTATTACAAACAGAATTTAATATAATCATTTTTTCTTTTTTCAATTTTTTTATTTAAAAAAAAACAAAAATAAAAAAGGTTTCAGAAAAAAATGAAAAAAAAACACAGTTTTTTCCTGAATTTTTCCATTTATTTCCCATGCCTTCACATCTCTACCAGCTTCCCAGGCATAGGGCTCGTCTTTAGCTGTCATTTGTTTCCCCAACAAGGCTTGGAAGGTTCTTTTTTGTCCAGTGTCCCAAAGATTTTCAACAACATCAAGGGTAACTTCCTTTACAACGCTCACTGTCCAGTATCACTCCAAGGCACTGTGACAGGAAAGACTGGGATGGGTGGTCAATGCAGCCAGTAATACCAATGAGAAAGGAATTTCTGCAGTAATTTTGGCAGAACAGGCTACTACTCTTAGACAAGTAAGAGAGGTGAAAAACATATCAGAATGCTTTTCAGAAGGATGTCTCTTGCAAAATTTCTACTCAAGACCCATACATATTCTAAATGTGACACATTGGAGGAATCACTGTAAATACCTTTTGTCTGCCAATGCCTATGATGCAGCTCCTTCCCTGTAAAACCACTATGATGGCAGTGTAGTGTCCACTTGTAGGAAAGAAGGGTGCTGTGTCGTAATTTGTCTTAAAACTTAGGAAACATTTTATTTCCACTTTTTTTTTTTACTTATGTGCCATTTAGAATTTATTTTGGCAATTTTAAAAGCTTCCTGCAACACTTCAAGCTTACTGAGAGTTCTGTATTAGTTTTGACTTTGCATGACACACTTTGAATGGTTCACAGACTGATTAACTCGAAAGCAGACTAATGTAATGCTATCTATTTAGGGTGGCTCATGAAAACAATACAGACACTTCAGCACATCCAAAATGCAGCAGCCAGACTGATTTCTTGGATTAGTAAATTTGATCATGCAAAACTAGGCTAGGTAATACCTTTATAGATCACTAATAAAACAAAAATCGCAAGCTGAGCTTTCAATGGCAAACCATCTTTATCAAAGGATTGTACCCAAGGTACATTCTTGGCAAATGATGTAGTTTGCCAGGCGTTGAGATTCTTTGTGGCGAGATGATATAAGCCAGGCACTCTTCTGATGTTGCAGGAAGTAAGGCTGTTGTTAAAACTGCTTCAAAGTCCAGAATAGGGTTTCAAACTCCAGCTGCCCAAACAAAGGGACACAGGCTGTGCCCATCCAACCCCCTTTCTTCCCTCTGTTCATCCCTGTCCACCAGAGGGGGCTGGGGAAAGGTAGATGCAAAAAGCCATGTGCTTCATTTGGAAGCAAGGCTAAATTTAGTAAAACTTGCTAGGTATAGCCAATTCTCGCTAGATTAAGAAGAAACAATTTTACCTAGTGATAGCAGTCAAGGCCTCTTTGATTGTATATATCCCCAGTCTATAAATACCTTCATTGTCTCTCTCTTGGTTTCCATGCTCAATTCAAGGTGCTGGTTATGACCTATAAAACCCTTCCAGGTTTAGAACCTCAATACTTGGTGGAAAATCACTCCCAGAAATCAGCTACCCATTTCATCTGCTTCTTTCAATCTACAGTGCTAAAAGTTGCTACACTGATGGAGGCTGGAAAGCCAAAGACAAGGAAATGGCTTTTCTTGATGGTCCCCCCCCCCAAGTCTTTGGACTAGGCTTCCAGTGGAGGTACAACAGGCTCCTTCCTCCACCCCACTCCCTTATTATCAGTAAATTGTTGAAAACAGAAGTATTCAAAGCTTCATTCAACAAATGAGTTTCCCTGGATGCTCTTATGGGACAGTTGACAAACAACCAGACAAAGAAACAAAGAGCCGACTGAAGGCAGGAGTTTGATCCCTTTCTATGCTTCCTGAGGGAAGAGTCAGCCTGTGCAGGCTTGTAAAAGCTGCACAGTCTCACAATGACATCAGAAAGAGGGCCTGGTAAACAATTTCTGAGTACTTTGTGCCTAGGAAACCCTGTAAAAATGGCCATAAATTGCAAATTACCTTGAGGGCACATTGTTACTACTACATTGCATATTGTGGTCTTGCTTTTGTTCTGCTCATATAGTCCATATTTACTCAAATAATGGTTAAATGTGCAGGATTATGAAAGTTGTAATAAGTGCCTAAGCTCTGCTCAAACATCTTGTTCCTGTCCTTGTGCTAGCTGGGACTTTCCTTTCTGAATGGGAAACTAGGGGTGTTTATACACGACCCCTAAGCTCTGCCGCAAATGGCTGCAAGCTCCGGACCTTAAAAATGTTTCCCCACCAGCTCCGGAGTTTGCAGACAATTAAGTGCGACCCCGCCCACTTTAGCGCGACCCAGCGCACTTTTCTTGTACCTGCTCTTTGATGGTGACAAATATTTGATGCGGAGAGTGCCTGAGCTCTCCTCGCTTCTTTCTGTTGTTTTTCTTTTGCCTCCACCCCTTAAAGAGGAACCAGGAAGTAAACAGAGGTCGGAGCAACTTCCACCGGCATGGGAGGTAAGGCTTTATTCTTTTGTCCCTGTCTAAGGCTTTTTTCCCCCTCCCTCCCCTCACGCAGACAGAACAAAGAAGTGCGGAGCGAGTGGGGACGGAGGAACAGCAACGAACCCTCAAGATCTCTGGTCCGAATTTAAGGGACCAGCGGATCTTAGGGGTCGTGTAAAAAGGCCCTAGGTGAACCTAGCTGGACCATCAAGACTTGCAGCTAAGGCCTTTCTTCAAGGTGGGTCAGATGTCAGTGTCTGTACATCAGCTGAAACTTACTGAATAGAGACCTGTAGTCACAAAACTCTGAAAACCCCATGCCTACCAACAAAGCCTCCAGGAATGTGCTCTCCCTGAAATCACAACCAGGTGATTCATTATTTTAGACCAACTTTGCCAGCTTGCTGCCCTCCAAAGTGCTGGATTACAACTCCCACAAACAGACCCAGCTGTTGTGCTCCAACATAGCTGGAGGGCACCTCACTGTGAAAAAGTAGTCTACATAAATTATTCATAGAACATCTCACTATATTTTCGTCCCTGACACCGTATGCAATTAGACGATCTACTACAAGGTAGTTACATTGGCTCATGCAGTTGAGGCAGCAGAAGCTTACATTTGCTGTGCTGTCTAAATAGTTATTTAATAAATGATCAGAATGAGAATTTAGTATCTTCCTAGATGCATTCAGAAAAAAAGTAATGGCTGCAAATATTCTGTTATCTTTCTGCTCCCCTCGCCCCACTACCCAGAACCTAAATTGAGCACTGCAAGAGGGTCAGACCACTAAAAGTATGACAGAACTTACTTACTTCCCTCTTCCCATTGTAACCCTCAGAGCCATCTGAAAGTCCACTCCAGGGAAATTTCCAGTCCACCAGAACAGGGTCGTAGGTCAAGGGAAAACAAAGCAAAGGGAAACTTTCCTGTCTGCTTCTTCTGCTGTGTGTGTGTGTGTGTGTGGTGTGTCGTTACAGTCGTGACCGACCCTTCGTGACTCCATGTCCTTGGAGTTTTCTTGGCAGGAATAATGGAGTGGTTTGCCAGTTCCTACTCCCAGGCACCTACAAGCACCTGGTATTCCCTGGTGGTCTCCCATCCAACTACTAACCAGGGCTGACCCTGCTTAGCTTCCAAAATAAAGCAAGATCAGATGCGCTTAGGGCATCTAGGCAGCGCTTCTTCTGTTATACTATGTTTTTTAGCCAAGAGAAGACCAGCATTGGAACCAGCCACACATTTCTGCAGAGGAAAATAGTCTTACAAATTTCCTCCTGATGCTCAAAGTCTGATTCATCCTTCCTGGAGGGTTTGAAAATTGATTTTACAGTACTCCCAGGAAATCTTGATATTTGTAAAGATCTTGTTCTGATTTTCTCTCTGCCTCCCACAGGGGGACATGGAGTTGAATAATACCAGAACAACCAGTTGAAAGCTAAACAGAGAAAATTTAAAAAGCCAAACCAGAAAGCAACATCAAAACCTTGGCACAATAGCCATTTATATTCCATGCTTATGCAAGAAAAAAATCTGAGCTAATTTAACCCCTCTAGAAATGAAATTAAGGGTGCTGCCCCAGAAAAGGCCCTGTATCATTTACCCACCTTTTGTAACACAGCTTCTGATGGTCACCACAAATTTCAAGCTTCTGCAGATATGAGAACTGAGTATTTTATATGTCCTGCTTCTGATACATATAGAACTAACTCAGGCATGTCCAAAGTCAGGCTGGAAAAAAAGGCCCTTGACTTTATAATATTAAGGTCAATATAAAGTTGGGGGCCAAGGGGATGGGGGGAGTCAGCGCCGGTGGTACATGGCTTCGCCCCATTTCACCCACCACCAAGGTGACCTACCAGTGCCTTAAGTTGCATGAAAAATGGGAGATGCAGAAGGAGATCCTGGGCTTGCCCCATTGCCCACAGCCCTTCCACAGGCTCTAGGCTCCACACCCAGAAGAACAGGAGGTGCCCCTGCCATGCCAACAGCCACAGCCATCGCAGCAGTGGCACCAGTGGCTCTTTTCGCCAGGCAGGCTGAACTCGGCTCCGCTGTTCATGCTGGATCTGTACAACATCCTCTCCAGTGAGGAAGAGGAGGAGGCAGGAGCCTAGGGAGAAGCAGAAGACAAGACGAGCTGGAGCGGCCGGCACCCCACGGCCGCTGTGCACCTCCTGCTCAGCAAGACACTGCACAGTCAGCCCCCGCACCCGGGCTCCTGTTTCTGCGCACAGAGGCGAAGAAGCACCCAGGAGAGTGCTCGCTCAGTGCTAAATTCAAAAGGAGCAAGCCTTCTTCCTCCTCCCCTTCGACCAATTATTATTCAGATGAATTCTTTCCCCCTGTATTAAAACTTCAAGCAAATATGGACCTATAAGGAAGCCAGTCTCAGCATCCAGTGAGCCTACTGCTTAGCTGGATTAAGTACTGGGATTAATAAACCAATAATCTGACATGATGGAAACTTCATATATGGCAACCGTTTTGGTTGCAGCATTAAAGGGATTATTTCCATAATCCTTGGGGAGAAAACACAACTATTTTTGTACTTGTATCAGCCATGCATTTTGTGTTCTACATCACTTTGGTGTTATACACCCTTTGCTCTTCGGTTGGTCCAGGTTACTGTCTGCCCTTGTAATAATTTCCTGATGTTCCCTAGGATTGTATGCTACTTTTAGATGCTACAGACAAACATGCTACTTTTAGATGCAAAAGATAAAATGGAAACATGTATAAGAACCATGGTTTGGTAAATGGCATGCCAGCTGAAATTAACAGCTGGTGTTAGGCAACTCATCTTAACCCACATCTCTCCATTTCCTTTTTCGGCTGAACGAAGTCATGGCCTACTATCTTGTCAGTGATCTTCATTTATAAACTGGGAATAACTGCCCAGAGTAGGCTAAATCCTAGATGGGCAGTACAGCAATCAAGTTAAAATAATAAAATAATAAAATAATAAAATATTAAAATATCAAGTAAATAAATAAAATAAAATGAATAAATAACAATTTTTAGGTAATATTTACATAATTACATTGATTGACTTCATAAGGACACCGATGCTTTCCATGTTACTTTCCTTTTTCTTTTGTGTGCTCTTTGTAGTTCTACAATTTTAATATTCTAACATGCCTCTTCTAATTCTCTGTTCTTAACTTAGTCCCTCATTACTATAAGCCACCTTGGGTCCTTTTCCAAGGAGAAAGGTGCAGTAAAAACATTTAATTCTTGTATTTTAGCTTGTTTTTTGCACTTACAGAGCTAGTTTACTGTTTTTCTTTGAAATAAATATTCAAAAATATTTAACCTACTGATGCCTCAATTAATGTAACTTTATTGGTATCTATTATTATTTTTCAAATTTACCAGTAGCTATTGCATTTCCTCCCCTAGACATACTCAAGTCAGTACGTTTTCCCATTTGGGGGAGGTTAGATTTGGGGCCTTGACTTATACTCGGGTTGACTTATACTCAAGTATATATAGTATATTGAGTGGTCACTATCAAAATAAGTGAATCAACATGTTCTTGCAGTGGTCCAAACAGCAGACTAAAATGCCCTTGTGATCACACTATGCCTTTGTTTGCCCACACTTTTTAGTAACTTGCTACAATTTCTTTTTGGGCAACTCAGAAAATTAAAAAGAAAGGATATACAAGAAAGCATCATATAAAATTTTAAATGAATCAAAAACACTCAACAGATTATTTTCTGACGATAAATCATTATATATCTACAAGCTACTTTGGTAACAAAATAATCTATTGAAATGAATTTGCATCAGATAGAATCAGCATTTCCCCCTTTTTAAGAATCTAATAGTTGCCATTTAATAGGTTTTATGAGGTCGTGCTCCAATAAAACCCATTCTAAAGTTTACTACAGAATTCTGAAACTTATTTTAAATGAATCCAAGCAAAAACAAACAAATAGAAAGAACTGTGAATAAAAACTGGAAAAAACAGCTCAAGGAAAATATGTTGCTCTCCTCCCAAAGTAAAAACACTTGAAATAGAAGTGGGATTCATTTTAACTATTCCAGTTTTTCTACAATGCAAAAGGGTATGTTATAATACCTGAACATGTAGCAGCTTATTGTAGCTCCACCGCTGAACACCATCTAGATCAGTCTTTATTATCTAAATTGCAACTGAAGAATGTTTAACCTCATAAAAGTACAAAATAGATGGGAGCAACATTATTCCTGTTGCAAGCCTGTATGTTTAGCTGCAGATTCCATCAAGGCAGTAAGTAGGGCAGGGCAACTGGGGTTTTGCTCCAGGTCATAAAAATATGGAAGGCACTGAAATCAACCAACAATAAAAAAATCTACCAGTAAGTGGCAATACCTCTTGGACATATTAACTTCCTTTATCTTTTTCTTTCTGTGGAAACCATAAACCTTTCCTTACGGATCTTGTTTTGTTTTGTTTGTGGGGAGGGCCCCACATAGCCCTTTTTTTTTCTCGGAGAGGGCTAACTCTGCCAGCTTGGTCCTGGTGTCAGAAATCCAATTTATGGCATTGGGCTGCACTGCCACAGAACATGTGTACTAGAGGACCATACCACTTAAATTAATGTTTCAGGGGGAAGTGTAGTTTGGATCAAATAAGAAGGGTAATGTCATACAGGCATTCTGGAAGACAGTTTGAAACATGCAGGATAGCAAAACAGAAGGGAAAGCTTTGTGTGGGTGGGGGCCAGAAGACCTTCAGATGATGAAGCAGAGGTCACAAACAGGGATGTGCTCTCTGGGATTTGACAGTGGGGAGACAAGATCTGAATGCAAGAACAAGGATTCTATAATGAATCCAAGAAATGGCATGGAGAAGCAGAGAAGGAAATATTGAAAAGAGCTTACCTTTCTCCCTTCTCACCTTTTCATTCTAATCACACTGGCTACGAGTACAGTTATAAGGGAGGATAAAGTTGAGCTCTTGGTTTCTTTCTTTCTTTGTTTAACTTGTTTGTTTACCTAAACTGAAGAAGAGTGCAATTTGTATTGCTCCTCTTTCAGACTTTAATTTTTGATCTTGCCTCTTGAGAAATCTTTAGGTATCTTTACTTTTTCATGATAACTGTTCCTTTGAAGAAAAGAATCAACACAACATCTATCCTGTAGAAATCAGAATGCAGCTTCCAGCTCTGTGTTGGGAATTACTGATATTTCATTTCATTTAACATTTCATTTAACGCCAGACCAATGAACCATGGCTCTTCAAAGTGTATATTCTGAAGAAGACCATCCAATGAAGAAAAAGGCAAGGTCCATAGCATTCATTTCTTCACCATGGCAAGCCACATTTGTAACAAATAAAGCGACCTGTGGAGACCTTTATTCCAACATGTTTACAAAACGCTATGAGAAACTAACAGCTTCATTTATTTGCAAAGGAACAGGAGTTAAGATTTCTTCATCATACACTGAGCAGGATGTTGTTGCTGTCATTGTGACTCCCAGTGAGAAAATAAGACTTTGCTGTTCAGGTATACCAAGTACTATTCATTTTACTAAGGATCTTTAAGTGTAAAAAGCCAGTATCCAGAGATACTGTAGAAATCTTTACACTCATGCAAGATTGGTGGATTCGGTATTATTAATTTGATATTAACACAGTTTGGTCATATTTTGCGATATTTTCAGCCCTAACCTTTACTGCTTTTACCAGAAACACCCTTCTAAAAACCTAGTTTTTAATATACACATATATTTAAAATATGCTTTATGGATACTAATTTAGCAAGCTCATGTGGTCTCTTAGAAATATGCCATCTGGAAGCACCTTATCTAAATCCTGAGGTACATGTCAGCAGTGTTATCTATGGAAAACTACTATTTCAGTAGTACTGTATCACCTATTTCAATTTAAGGGCTTCTAGATAATCCCATCATATGTCATACAGCCATTCTTAAAATTGGGGAAGAGGCATATGGCCCCTGGGGACCAGGACACATTTCTCACCCTTCCGACTGAAAAATATGAGACATTTCTGAAAGATATCTGTATATGTTATATCCATATTTGACAGGGGGCCATGGAACCTGAAAAGAGCTCCTACAAGTGTTCTCAATCACAAATACCACATAGCTTTAATTAGAACCACACCAAAGTACTATATTGCAGGCATGCTAAAGAAGAATTTACTTTCCTATTCATGAACAGATTTTGAATATGTTCACGTAAGCATTAGTGGAATCATATTCCTCAATCTAGTGGAACCAGATTGTTGTTTTTAAATATATCATGTTTCAATGTATTTTTTTCTAAATATATACAGTACAGTGGTACCTTTTATAAAGGAATTAATTCATTTAAAATGACCAAGATCTTAGGGGTTAAGCAAATTTTCCTCTGTCCCCACCCCCTCCACACTTTTGCTGGCTGCCTGAGGGAGGAAAAAAAAAAGAAAAGAATGCCGGTTGACCTCCCATTTTCTGTTCCCGGCAGCATTCAGATCTCTTAAAGGGGCCAAAAAAAGAACAAACAGAAGCCAGGAGAGCCCCGCACTCACTATCCTTACACCGGATCAAATATTTGTCACATCCAAAAAGCAGGTACAAGAAAAGTGCAGTTTTTATGTTGTACAAATTTCTGCAAAGTTAGCTGGTAAAAAACATTTTTGTCCGGACCTTGCAGCCAGGGTCCACTAGGGGTCATGTTGCAAACTATGTTTCTTAGAACTTTCAGGTATTTCTATTCCTTCTCACCCTCAAAGTTATTTTTCTTGCCACTGAAGTGGTCTCCATAATCAGAAACAGACATCTGAAAAGTTTGCTTTTGCTGTTACTGAGTTACCTTCATAACTTTGTTAATTGTTTCATTAAAGCATCATCTGCTAGCAATCAAACACTGGTATTGCCTAATATTAGTAATTAAATATTGTTAAATCTATTATCAACAAAATATGTGATTTCATTAGAATGCTCTCATACTCTTCATTAAACCTCATTTTACCCTGAAGATAATATAACTGTTTTTCCCTTGATCCATATGCACTGCGAGTGAGGTATTCACCATTGTGTACTCATTTTCTTCATTAAAGAATTCCTGATAGTGTCATTTCTGTTGAATGCCCATTTTACGGTGATTTTAAAGCACCTCCTGGCTATTAGTGCTATGAATTCCTATTTGGTGTGAGAAGGAGGGGGTTAGCACCATTTCAATTACCTTGGAAATGGTCTAATGTTCTACATCTCTTCAAGCCTTAGTGCACAGTCATACAAAAATCCGGCACACTATGTTCCTGGTTTATACTCTTGAGAGCAGCTGCCAGATATATTTTTCTGCCATTCACACTTAAAAAAAAAAAAAGGTTGGCAAACATGGACTTAAGCAGCCAGCATTTGTGCATAATTTCTCCTTGGCTGCCCCCACAACGTTCACTGACAAGACCTGATTATTTTCCCATCCCCCATTAATTAAAACTACTGTACCTACTTCCTTGAGCTCTTTTCTGCAATCTGCTACCGCCACCTCCCCGACATATAAAGCAACAAACTATTTCTGGAGAGCTTTGTAAGCAGGCCTTTGAAGGGCCATCTAGCCCCAGACTTGGGTCCTAGGACAACAATGTGCCTGCTGTGTAGTCAAGGAGGATTCTTATTTATTTATTTATTTATTTATTTATTTCTATACTGCCCATTTTTCAACAGAACTCTGGGTGGTTTACAACAATGTTAAAAACAACAGTACAATGCAAACAAAATGTTGTGCATCCTGAGCGGGGGATCTAAATATCAATTTCCTTGATCAACCCCTCATCCTAATTACTGGATGGCTCCAAGCTGCAACAGAGGACAGCCCACCCTGATGCACCAGTGGTGCGTGCTGAAGATGACAATGGCCTATGTCATCAGCAGGAAAAACTGCAGCGGGAGTCAGAGGGACCCACAAGCTGAGGAGCAGGGCCCTGGGTGCATCATGTGCAAATCCTTCATTGCAGTCACACAAAGGATGGCTTCTCTGGCTCTTAAACTTCATAGGCCAGTGACATCCACTGCTGAGACAAACTGTGATCTTGAATACCAACCCCGGGTGGAGTCAAATTGGGGGAACGTAAGCAAAACTGGGGGACTGTCGGCAAAACTGTCAGTTTCTGATTCTGCCACCAGCTTTTCAATAAGCCCCGTTTTTGAACAAGCTGGTGTGAACTCCATAGAGCTGGGGATGGAGGGGGTCATCCTCCAACCATGAAAGAGTCAGCAGGACTTATCTTCCCCGTCTGCAAATAAAAGTTTACAACTTCTTAGCATTTAGCATTTTAGAGAGCAATCGGGGTGCTTCTAGTCTGTTCTGTCAAAAACCTGTGGAGGCAGACAAGTTGCCAGCAACTATATCCTCAGACAGGGAGAGGTTCAAGTCTCTATTTTCTCAATCTGCACATTTTATTGAAAGAATAATGCTGGCTTAACTCAGCGGGGAACATACTCTACACTCTGATCCAGTGGACACTGTGTGGGACTAGGACTCTTGAGACCTGGTATAAATTTTTGATCAACCATGACAAATCCCAGGAGGCTGCAAGGGTAAATCATTCTAGAATATCTCCCATACCTCAAAAAAAATTAAGGATCATTGTAAAATGCACATAAGAATGACACCTCAGCAGGAAGGGTGGAGCTAATAGGCTTTGAAATCTGGAGATCAGGTTCAGAGCTGACATTTGAAGACTTTCTCTTCAAATTCACCTCTTTCTCCCTTCATTTAATGAGGACCAGGCACTTGAAAGTCAGACTAACCTCTCCATTTTGAAATCAACTTTATAGTTTCCTTACACGGACATATTTTCAAAGGAAATTAAGCCAAAAAGGAAATCCGTTACTATCACCTCAGCCATCTAAAATTATGGAAACTCTTCTTTGGAAAGGTGAACCAGAACGTGCTCAATTATATTCCTATTCCAGGCATCAAAGCACACAGAATCTCAGCTGAAGGACAGCTGCTTTAAAATCCACTCAGTCTTCACACACTTCTCTGGAATTGAGTTCTCACAAGTGTATATCTGAAAGTTCCATGTTGTTTATGAGCAGCAGCACTCTGATAAAGAACAGCTGCATAAAGAGCCAATCTCTGACCATCACTTGCACAGTATTTATCCAGTCTTCTTACCCAAGATTTTATAGCTGAATTTAAAGGCAACCATAGCGTCTTCTGCCTATATGGTATGAGTTAGATGTATTTAAATGTAGTGCTCACTCAACTGAGGAAAGAATACATTATTTTTCCTCACCAACCTATTTTACATTAAGTATGTTTTTTTTTGGGGGGGGGCAATTGGTAATTCAAAACACATTCCTAATTTGCAAGTCAGATTGGTAAAGCATGGCTCTCTCGTAGAAGCCTACTGTAAGAGGGAATGCAAGTTAGTTGAAGGAGATACACATCTCTATTAACACCAAACACTGATCATTATCACTGAACTTCAATGCAAGATTTTACTACATGTAAAACAACCATTACATGATGTGGTCTCTTTTGCCTTAACCTCTTTGAAACACTGTAACAAGACTACAGAAGCTACGCTGTAATTCAGATGAGCTACCCAAAGGAAACCAAGGGGGATACTATCTCCTAACACAGATTCCCATGAGTGTCAACACTTCATTTTTAAAAAAACTTGGTCAAGATGGCAACCCTATACAATCTCACTTGGGACTACAATATATCCCACTGAATTCAGTAAAATTTACTTCTACTAGCTGGCTGGATAGCTTGGTGAGTTAGATAGCTGACTGAGAAGCCAGAGATTGGGAATTTGATTGCCTGCTGAGCTTCCCTGGAGAACCAGCCTCTGTGGCCTTGGGTAAGCTGCATAATCCCAAGGTGCCCTCAGAATGAGGGAATGGCAAACAACTTCTAAATAGGGATGGGCAATCTGGTAAATTTCGAAACAACCTATGCAAGCCCAGGTAGTGTTCAGTAGCCTCCAACACACAAGCAGCCAATCTCTTACCTTGGTCTGGGCTCACATGGGGTTAAACTCCAACGAGAAAACAAGCTGTAATGTCATCTTTACTTGTCCATGGTGCTGGCCAATCAGACAGGGAGGCGGGATGATGTCTGCTCCTGATTGGCTAACACCATGGAGAAGCAAAGATGACATTGCAGCCTGCTTCCTCGTTGGAGCTCAGTTCAGTGCAGGCACAGACCAAGGTAAGAGATTGGCTGCTTGTGTGATGGAGGCTTCTGAACACCACCTTGGCTCGGGCAGGTCATGAAACGAATTGCTCATCCCTACTTCTGAGAACTCTCTACCTAGAAAACCCTGAAAAGGACTGCTGTAAGTCAGAATTGACTTTACAACATTCATTTCATTTATTTTATTTATTAGATTTATACCCCGCCCATCTGTCTGTCTGACCACTCTTATTGTGCATGCCTAAACCTGTGGTGCAAAACAAAACAAAACAGTAAACACAGCATTTTATTTACGTAGTCATAACAAGGCTATGTTTCCTTTTTTAAAAAAATGACTTGTGGATCCCAGGGAAACATGGTTGATAGCAAGAAAGTTTGAAATGAACAGACACAGATGCCGTTCTGCCTCCTGAAAAGGAAACTCTTTTATTCTGCTTAGATTCACCCTATGAAAAGGCAGAGAGAGGCACAACATGCACAAGAGCTTTTGCATACAGTGCCTATCATCTCAAAAATCAGCAAGCCTTTCCAATACCACCATTATGCACACAACACATGTCCACATAAATGGACTGTGTACACTTAGCATCTCTGTGGACTATCTATAGCTCTGGCACTTTAAACGTAATGACATTTAAAAAAAAACAAGGGAAAGGGAAATCTGTCTACCAGCTGCAGATGAAGAGCCAAGTAGCTTTATTAGGCTGGGACAGGAAAGCAGAGGAAGAGCTTCATAGCTGATTCCTATCCAAGTGGTGATTAACTGATTGGGGCAGCAGGCACTCATTATTTTAAGATGGGAACTTGACCACCTTGCAGTTCTGGAGCACATAATGGGTATTCCCCATCACCAATGCCCTATTTTATTTTATTTTTTGAAACAGCACAGATCAAATAATTGCATATGGTCCCTTATTTCTGCTCCGGCAGGCTAAAGCTCTAGGAATCAAAACAAAGGTACTGTAGAATCTGTTCAAACATGTTGTGTTTTCCCCTCCACCAGGAATCCTCTGGTGGGAAAGGGGGTGGGGGGTGGAGAGCAGAAAAATACTTCCTTAGCCATGACTAAATTGAAAGCATAGCCACCACCACCACCCCACTGCCCAAACCAAAATGATAAACAAAACAAAAAAGGCAATACACAATCAAAGGGCTGATATATTCTATGGGGTGCAGGGAGCAAACAGAGGAGGCCAAAAACCAGCAGCTCAGGAATCATGTCTATTAAGAGATCTTGCCTTCAACATCAGATTCTCTTTCCTAGCAAGATGCAGCCAGACATCAAATCAAAATGCCACTACACTGCAACCTGTCCAAGATTTTGTTCCCAAAATAGTACCCACCCACCCACTCAGCATCTTCCACCAAAAGATGCAAAAATAAAATACAGTTACACACAAACAGTTAACAGATGACAGGCGCATAGGAAGGGGGAAATTTCCCGGACTCTAATAAGGTGCAAGGCAATGTTCCCTATCACCACCCCAACCTACCCCAGCAGCCCAAAGAACAAGCTCATTGCCTGTTTCTTACAAGCATGCCCCATCAGGTGCCCACCGGCGTGGTTCACAGACGCGGCTCCGGGAGCGCCGCTGAAGGGGGAATTATTCGCCGATCCCGCCCGGATCTGGATCTTCTTCCCAGCCTCGTGTGAACCTCGGAACCCGCCAGGCTCCGGATTCCCCCTTCAGCTGCGCATCGGGAGGCATCAGCCGCATTTCACTTCTCCGAGGTCGCAGCGCTCGTGGAGAAAATATAAAATAAAATAAAATAAAATAAAATAAAATAAAATAAAATAAAATAAAAGGAGGGGGGAAAGTGAAAGAAGCCCAGCCGCCAACAGGAGCCCCCCTGCCGCTGGCTCGCTCACCCAAATCATCTTCCAGCCCCGCGGTGTGGGTGGGGTGTGGGACGGAGAAGGCAAGAACAGCCCAAGGAGGCGCCTCTTGCTGGACCCGGCGTGCAAACCCCGGCACCGGCGGCGGGAAGGCAGGCACGACCGCCTCTCTCTCTCTCTCTCTCTCTAGTCTTTTCCAAACCACCCCCACCCCCACCCCGACCAGGCATCCACGCCGGCGGCTCCCCAAGCCTGGAGCTCCAACGAAGAGGCAGCCAGTCCAAAAACAAACACGGGGGGGGGGACAACCCCAGGAACTTTCCCTGAGCTAAAAAGAGGCGTCCTCCTTAACAGAGCCCCCGATTCTTCGGCGGACTGAATCTCCCTTGTCTTCCCACCCGCCGTGCCGCGCCCCTCCTTCGGCGCCGGCTTCCACGCTTGTTGTCCAATGCATGGCGTTAGGGATCGGAACTCCGGAACGACACGCGATCCAAAGAGACCCCGGAGGGGGACAACATCCCGCCGTTCATGGGGGATGCCCCACCACCACCACCAAAAGGATGAGAATAAACAGACGGGAAGGCAGTAGCTATGGGGAAGGGGGGGGGAGCGAGCGGAGAGTACCTTGTATGTGCTGCTTGATGACATTCTCCAAATGGTCCAACCTTTCTATAATCCTCAAAGTGTCCCCTTTGTCTTCCTCCAACTTTTTCTCCGAGATCGGCTCCTGCACTTTGACATAGACGCTGGCGATGTAGTTAGTGACCCAGCCCACGTAGAGCAAGCAGATGATGTTCGTCATCCCGCTGAGGATCACGCAGGTGGACACCAAAGTTTTGGTCTTCCTGGTGCAAACCATTCTGAGCTCCCTCCATATAGCTCCGAGGAAGTCCTGCGGTTCGGGACCCAAAACAAAAGGTGGGGGGGGAGAGGTGGAGGTGGAGGGGAAGCCGGGGAGGGAAGCAGCAACACGAGATCAGGGGGGAGAGAGAGAGAGAGAGAGAGAAATCCAACCACCGGCAGCTGGAGACAAGATTATGACACTCCTTTCTCGCACTTGTTCGTCTCGGAGCCGGAGAGCGAGAAAGAAGAGCCACCGGCTCAGATTCGCGAGTTGCCACCCCACACGCGGACTGGTCCACGGAGCAGGGACATCTTGCGGCGCCAACGCGAGGGCCACGGACGCCGCCTCGACCAGGCTCCCGCCGCCTGGAACTGTTGCTGGACGTTCTTTTTTCTTTTCTCTTTGCTCCCCACAAAAGGCGTAAACTTTTCCCTCCCCACCAGCCTCGGTGCCGCCAAGGAGCGCAGCGAAGCTTGCCTCAAGCTCGCCCGCGGCCGCCGCCGCCTCCCACACACACGCGCGCGCGCGCACACACACCGACCACCAAGCACGGCACCCGAGCGAGTTAAGGCCCGCGCGCGCGCGCGCAGCGAAAAACAGCGACGGGCGCCAGGTGTCCGGGCGTTGCACAAAACTTTGTTCTACTCCGCGCCCTTTCCCCGCCGCTCTTCGTGGACGCGGCTTCCAATGCCAGCCCTTGGAAGCCGCGAACCGGAGAATCGGGTGGGTGAAAGGAGTGGGGGAACGGGCGGAGACTGGCACGCCCCTCCGCCAATCGCGAGGAAGCCGAGGCCCAGAAGGCGTGAGGCTCGCCAATCATGTCCACCAACGAGAAGCAAGCGGGAAGAGGAGGGGGGGGTGCGCGAGTGGAGGCGGAGAGAGAATGCTGCTCGGGAGAGGCCCACCTGCTCGAGGCTCAGCCTCCTCAGACGCGCCGCGCGCACGGAGGGAGGCGGGCGTGTTAGTTGGCCCGTCCCGGGGACCCGGCGCCCTCCGGGGCAGGAGCGTCTTTCCGCCGAGCGGGCTGGAGTTTGGAAGCGCTCTACGTTCCGAGGAAGAGGCGAGCTCACGCCTGCCTTTCCAAGCTTTCCCTCGGTGTCCTCACGCCTCTTCGTCTCCTCCATTGTTGTTGTCTTTTTGATAGCAGCGCCCACCGTCACGAAAATCGACAAGGTGTTTTCAGTCACCCTCAGGAGACGATGGCTGCGGCTCTCCTCCTTGAGGTCTCATCCGAGTAAGAAGACCCCTTTTGGACCTGTCAGGAGAACAAAACCGACAGAAATGCCTTTTGCAACTTCTAACAAACTTCCTAACAGGACAGGAAACGGCTTGCACTGTCGCCGCTGGCGCTCCTCTCCGTTATGGTCATTCATTTTTTTTTATTACTGCTGTTTTGCGCTTGTGGACAAGAAAGAAGGCTTTACAACCACCTTGTTCGCTCTTTCCAGCAGTCCTCCTCTCCGCTGGGAGGATTGCCTGACCCACACACGTCGTCTTTTTCATTGTACACGTATGGAATCCACATGGCATTTTAAAGGAGGGAGCTCCCTTGAACTGCGTGGCATCTCGAGAGAAACAGGCATCCGGCTGGGATGAGGGGACCATTGAATTCCCATCTTTCTGTCCAAAACATTCAGAGAAAAACACCAGACATTGCTGAAACACCTTTGTAAAAAGAAATAGTGTTCAGCGCTTAAAAAAAAAACTCAAGAGTAAACCAGTTTAAACGCAACAGGCCTAATTCAACAAATTAGTCTACCAGTGGAAGTGCAACACAAATGGAGCAGGCACAGTTTCCCTTAACAGAAAAATCCAGATCAAGAGAGAAACCCCAATAAATCTGCACCCAAAACAAATAGTTGCTTTATTCGTTTGCATGCAAACACATAAATCAGAGCATCAGGCACAGGTTTTATTGGCCAATCGAGTTCTGCATCCACTGTACATGTTTTCTCTGTTGGTATCCCTTCATCACGCTGGCCTATTGTCCAAATGTCTGTAGTGCTGATCAGATATGTGCAGCAAACTCATAGCCCACACAGTTCACTCTGAACAATGCATCAGCTTAGAACTTTCCAGCTTGACTGCTCTTTTTGGAAAGTCTAGTGTGGTGTTGCAGACTTCACTGTAGTCTGCAGTGCTCTAAATAACGGAGTACATCAGAAACATGCAAAACATTCTAAAGATAGACAGGAATTATCTCAGCATAATTGTCATTTTATTTCATAATCTTGCCTTTCCAGTCACCCAGCAAGTCACATGAAACCATATGGCCAGATTTTAGCATCATGTCATTTTACTGAATGTTACTGCCAGAATAAGAAACATTAATTTTGGTCCAATTAATTTGTTTGCATAGCATATTCTCTGCAAGAATTAAAACTTACAGGTTCTCTTGTGGATGTATACACATAAATCCTTCAGGCTCTTAATAGACTTAGGTGGTACTATAGCAAATTTACCAGCACGGTTTCTATAAAAGCCTATTGGACAGCAAAACTGGGCAACATTGCAAGATCATCATATATTTGCCAACAGTAACATGGGTATAACAACACTGGACTCCTTTTGTGGGCTAGTGTAACTCGCTTCTGCAGAATAGCAGTAACAGACTTTGTATGTAGTTTTTGAACTGTGTTTCTAAATGTTTCCAAACGTAAACTTTGAGCTCCACTACACATTGTAATGTTCCTGTTTTTGCTTTGGGTTTAACCATACTTGAAATGGATTTAAACAAATCAAATTGATTGAATACAACTAAATGTGCTTTTGGAGGGACAGAAAGCAGGGACTTGTTTATTTTAAACTGATTTTGCTCACATTCAGTTGTTCCGATTTCTTGGCTGTGGTCTCCTTTTGCATTGAAGAATAATCCAAGTAATGTTCCCTGTAACTTTCAGCCCTGCTGGGCAGAACACTCTTCCTTGCACACAAGACTTTACCCACACTCGCATGGCTTCTGTTATGATCAATACAAAACCAATTGCTGCAAGTGCAGGGGGGAGGAGTCCTGGGGGGGCACGTTCGTGCTCACGCACACACCTTAGAAAGAACCTTGAATCTATACAAAATATCTTAACTGTTTCAGTTTCTTCATTGTGATTACTGTACTAAAGTTGTGGAGTTATTTCATTATCATTTTATTTGCTTATATCATATGGCATAACAGAATACACCATTCTTGCATAAGACTGTGTGAAAACAATACAGAACATGTCTAAAATGTGAAACATTAAAAGAATAAATTCTACAATATTTTTTTATTTTTTATTAAAAATTTAAACAACACATAAATCCCCCACAGCACATTGTGCTTAATTATCCTCCACCCTCAGGATTATATTACAAAATATATTGTATAACATTATATAACATTTCATTCACTACAATTTTGTGTTTATCTTAAACAACCTGTCTCCTTCCAAAACTGAATTAATTCTTTAGATGGAAAATAACCCTTATGTTTTAGAAATACATGATCCAGAAATGTATACCAAATTTGATTAAAAACATTCTCTTTTAACATCCCTTTTATAACTTTCATTTCACATATCAGTTTATCATTGATAGCTAAACCCCACATTTCATCATACCATTCCTCTAGACTCAATATCTTATGTTTCCAATTTTTTTGCCATTATTAATCTTGCAGATGTTACCATAATTATAATCAAATCCTTTACCTCTTTTTCTCTTTGAAAATTTTAAACTATGTTTAACAATACTATCTTTGAACATCTTTCTATATTAATCCCTATAATTTCTTTTATTTCATCAAAAACTATTATCCATTTCTTTTGGGTTTTTTCACAAGACCAACACATATGATAATGTTGTATGTTCCTTCTTCCTTCTTTTATCTCCAACACAAGGGTGTTGCCTCCTTATTTATTCCATGCAGTTTTAAGTACCATCTCCACATAACTTTATAGCAATTTACCTTAATTCTTACTGACATATTTTTCATTATTCTATCCCTATAAATTCTAAGATATTTTAAAGACTTTCAATATGAATAATAAATTATCAGTGAAATATTTATGAGCAGTTACTAGAACAACTAAGCCTAAGGCAGGATATCTAGATCATTTAACAACTGAACAGTAGTACCCACAAGATGATGTAATTCTTTCATGAACCCAGGGAATGTTCTAAATAGAGATGGGCACGAAATGCCAAAATGGCATTTTGTGGTCGTTATTTGGGCCCTGGGGTCGGCTTCGTTCCATTTCTGTTTCTTCATTTTTCGGGTGCAGCAAGCTGCGGCTTCAGGGAACCTTCCCAGGGCCGGGCGCCACCGGAGCCGGCGGCATGCAGGCCGGGAGAGCATTCCCGTGGCCGCGGGGAGCCCTCCTGGGGCCAGAGCAAGCCTCCTGGGAGAGCTGTCCCTCAACCATGGGAAGCCCTCCCAGGGCCGGGCGCTGCCAGAGCTGGTGGCAAACCTGCCAGCAGGAGAGCAATTCTGTGGCCACAGGGAGTCCTCCCGGAGCCGGGCGCTGCTCCGGTCACCACCCCCAACAGGCTGCCATCCCCGGAGCACCGCCAAGTGCCACCCTCCCTTGGGCCCCCTCCCCAAGGACTGATCCGCCGTGCCGTCCGCCACCCCCATTGGGTCGCTACCCCCGGAGACCTGCACAGCGCGCCCTAACTGGGGCCCTTCTCCCTGTAAACCACTCCGCCCTGGGAGCTGCCGCCCCAGCAGACTGCCGTCCCTCACGCCCCGGGCCTAGACCCAGGAGACCAGTGGGGGAGTGCCGCTACACTCCCCCCATGCTCCATTGACGCCCTCCGCTCCGGCTTCCAAGCCGGCTGCACCGTTGCCACTTCGCCACGTGGCCGAGATCCCGGAGCCCAGCCCATAAGGGCCCGGATCCCACCTCTTCTTGTGAGATCAACAAAGTCTCACATTGTCTGCTCTGTCAGGGAGGGGGCAAAGAGGCTCCGCCAGGCCCAGGCCCCTCTCACCGCCCTCCGTTGCTCCATTATTCATTGTGCGAGTGGCGCAATGGCAATAACGGAAACAAACAGAACCAAAGAAAATTTTCTTGGTTCTGTTCTGTTTGAGTCTGCCCCATCAAAACAGTCGTTATTCATACCATTATGTAACGGAATGAATAACGGAGAACGGTAGCGAAAAAATGGTTGTTTCATGCCCATCTCTAGTTCTAAATGATAATTCCATTGCAATTTGATTTAAAGATTGCTGGGTATGCCCACAGTCACAATTAGAATGACCAGCTACCAGCTCCCCAGTTACTGTATTTTTCTATGTATGGCTATATATTTTACTAAAACTGTTAGGCTAAAATTTTAGGGTCACTTTATACACGGAAGTAAGCCAGTGAGAGAACCACGCAGCAAAGCTGTCAATTCAGGCTAGAAAATTGGGGTCATCTTATACATTGGGTGTGTTATATATGGAAAAAGACAATGTTTCCAATATTCGCACCTGCCATTGTTAGTTTGAATCCACTTAAGAGCTGTCCATTTTTTCCTGGGAGATCAAAGCAATAGGGGCATTGCACTGGATCTCACACTAAGTTAAACAGATGTGGATTAGAAGTTGTCCACTCCTGACACCATACTGTCTTGATGTCAAAGTCTTCTTTGAAGAGTTGCTGTCCATGTTTCCATTATAGTTTCCAAGATCTTAGTCTAAATTTTTAATCATAGCCATCCTCATGTATAGTTAATTGTTTTCTTCTCACTTCTGCCACTCCCTTTTTAAAACTGATTGTCTTCCTAGGCATAGGGGCAGCATGCTAGATAGCACCAGCAGCCACTCAGAATGTGTCAATTTAATAGTTTCTGATAATAGCCTCATAGTGTGTGGTTAGGCTGGGGGTGGTGGTCCATCACGTTTGCATGGGCATTATTTAGCCATACAGGGCCTCAGTACTCAGTCACCAAATGTACTATGACAAGAGCTGATGTCCTAAGAACTGTGGTACCTGCCTCCCAGCTGGTGCCAAAGAATTTGTGTAGGGTTTTAGCATCTGGGATGCAATGTAGACTACCCTCCTTATTGTGAACCCTGGGCAACATGGCTTATGGCTAAACAGCCTATACATTTCAGCTGCGGAACCTCACAAGGATTCCCTGTAAAAAAATCAACATGAACACCAACATTTATGTAGTCATGAATTCAGTTCCATCAAAAAGTCATTGCTACTTTCTGCCAATAAGATGCTGTCATTTGCATATCTTGAATTATTGATGTTTCTTCTAAAATGTAGTATCCCTCATCCTTCTGAATCCAGTCTCACTTTCCATAGGATATGTTTTTTGTATAGACTGAATGGGTAAGGAGGTAAAATGCACCCTTATCTGACACCTTTGCCTATGGGAAACCATTTTGTCTCTCCATATTCTGTCCTAATAGTAGTTTTTGTCTATAATATAGATTACACATAATGACAATCAACTGATGAAGCTCACACATTTCTTTCTGAACAATCTGTAGCTTTTCAGGACTCACAATTTAGGAATCCATCTGGAACACAAGGCATTTCTTGTTCCATATCAGAGAAAAGCTCTTTTTGCAACACCATGAGCATCATTTTGATTGGATGGGAAATTAGAGCAATAGTCCTGTAATTACTGCTCTCCATGGCATCTCCTTTTTGGGGATTGGGATATACTTTGAACATTTCCAGTCTATGGGACTCTACTGTGTTTTCCATATTTGTTGGCAGATTCTTGCCAGGCTATTGACACATTCTGTGGCTAGAAACAGTTCCATCAACAACCCATCTACCCTTTGTGATTTATTTCTTCTCATTATTTTCAGAAAAAGTTCCACTTTACTTTCCAGAATTGCAATTTCTTCATAACAGGATTCCCCTCCAAAGGAATCTGTTATCCTTTAACCCAGGCATGTCCAAATTTCGTCCCTTCAGATGTTTTGGACAGCAACTCCCACAGTCCTTTGCCATTGGCAATCTAAGCTTAGAATTCTGGGAGTTGTGGTCCAAAACATCAGGGGGGGCAAAGTTTGGACATGCCTGCTTTAACCTCTTCTGTATAAGTCTTCAGTATACTGTTTCCATCTTCTCTTTATTGTCTCCTAGTTGGATTAATGTGCTTCTCTGTTGGTCTTTCAGCATTCCTAATCTAGGTTTAAATTCCCCTTTGATTTCTCAGATCTTCTGGGCAAGCCCTCTTAGGGCTGCTTGTTTGTTCTCTCCCAGCCCACCCCACAGCTGCTTTTAATTCCAGTAGACAAACTACCACATCCCATTATTCTCCCAGTGCTAATACCTGCTATGTCATCACTTTGTGGTTCTCTACCCTCCAACCTCGTTCCATGGGGATGAGGTTTTCCAAACCGAATGCCACTCAGTTCCTGTTGGCTTTCCCCCAAGATTCAGTTTAAAAGGTGCTCTGCCACCTCTTTTATATTACACACCAGCAATCCGGTTCCATCATCATTCAAGTGAAGTTCATCCATCTTGTAGAGGCCCAGATTGCCCCAAAATGTTCCCCAGTGCCTAATGAATCTAAACCCCTCCCTCTGGCACCACCTTCTCATCCATGCATTGAGACCCCTGAGCTCTGCCTGCCTCGCTGGTCCTGCTCATGGAACAGATAGCACTTCTGAGAATGCTACCTTTGAGGTCCTGGCTTTTAGCTTCCTTCCTAGTAACCTAAATTTGTCCTCCAGGACCAGGTGGCAACATTTGCCGACATCATTGGTGCTGACATGCACCACCACTGCTACCTGGTCCCGGCACTCTCTACCAGCCTATCTAGACAAGAGGTGATGTCTGCAACCTTTGCACCAGGCAGGCAAGTCACAGTGTGGTTCTTACATCTGTCACAGACCCCCCTCCCCAGCTCTATGTTCCTGACAATCGAATATCCCACTACCAATAGCCCCTTTCCCACATCCCCCCAGGGAGTATCCTCAGTGCAACTGATACTGGCACATCTCCTGAAGGGGGGGTCCTCCCTAGGGGGGTGGTTTTCCTTTTCTTCAGAAGGACATCCTGAAGACTTCCACTCTTGAGCAGCTGAAGAGCTGCCTAATTGTGGGTGGGATGATGCCTGAAGGTCCCTGGAAGTCTCATTATGGTCCCTTTCTTCCTGCCTCTGCTTCTTCAGGTCCACAACCAAGGCATCAAGGGAGCGAACCCATTCCCTGAGCTCTTGGAGCTCCTTTCAGTGAACACATACCATGACTTTTGCCCAAGTGCCAAATAATCATATACTGTATACGGCAATCAGTGCAAAACACTGGATAGCCCCCACACCACTGCTGACTGCTTGACTGCATGCTGGAAGTTATTGAAAGGTTTGTGAACCCTCTTTGTAGGGGAAGTTATAGTGTCTGGGGGCCTGGCTTCAAGGAGGCCTGACTTTTACGTTCTTCCTTAGCACTTACCATTGCCCTACCTTTCATTTTCCTTCCCCAGGAAACTCCTACTTGCTCTCCCTGTTTGCTTGCTCTGGTCGCTCACTTCCTGGCTCTGCCTCAACTTTAATCCCTCAGCTGTGCATTGCTTGGAGTCAGGAACCAAAATAAGTGGAATGTCCTGGAAGATCTTTTCTAGTTCCTTCATCACTATCATTCTACATTTTGGTCGTCTTTTGATCTTCTGGCTCACAATATAGACTGATGGTTGATCCAAGGTGTATAGGTCCTTTAAAATTTCAGATTCTGCTTCACCAATTTTTAAACTATTTATTTTCTCTACACTAGTTATATCTGTCATACGAATATTCAGCTGTAAGCCTAGTTTTGCACTTTTGTCTTTTACAACCTATACTTAATGGGTATTGAGTAGAGAAGGGCACAAAATGAACTTTTAGTTTGTTTCATTATTCATTATTCATTTCATTACGTAACGAAATGAATAACAAACCCCAGAGTGGATTTAGAATGAAACGAAACAAACAAACAAAATTGGTGTGGTTCAGTTCAGTTTGTTAATGGTGATGCCGAAGATGTCTCCTACCTGGTGCTGGTCCTGGAGGTCCGGGTCTTCCTGGTTGCAGGGAGGGGCGACCAGTTTAAAAAAAAAAACAGCCGATTGGACCACACTACAGCTGTAGTGCGGGCCACATGGTTGGCAGTAAAAAAAAATACAATAAAAATACAATAAAAATAAATTTAAAAAGGAGTGCTGTCCCGGCTCCAGGGGTGGCCAGCTTGGCTCCCTAAAATAAAGAAAAAATATAAAAAATAAAACCAGTGGCAACCCGGCCCCAGGGGCCATGCGGTCGGCGATTGATTGATAGATAGATAGATAGATAGATAGATAGATAGATAGATAGATAGATAGATAGATAGATAGATAGATAGACAGATAGATAGATAAATAAATAAATAAATAAATAAATAAATAAATAATCAATCAATCAATCAATCAATCAATCAATCAATCAATCAATCCAGCGCACGGGCCCAGTAAAGATGATTGAAGATGATGATGATGATGTGGATGAGGATGGGGATGCTGCCAGTCCAGTTTGTGCATTGTGAATCAACAAATCAACAAAATGAATTTTTCAATTTTTTTTGTTAAAAATGAAACAAACCAAAACAAACCCTAAACCAAACCGAACCAAAATGAATCACCATTTTTTAGGTTCGTGCCCATCTCTAATATTGAGAAAGGTTGCATAGATGGGACTTTCACGAACCTTATGCCGTTGTACATCTAACAAGCCTATTCAGGCCATTGTCCACCTAACAAACCTATTTTGGCTACCTATTCAGACCAGGATGATGTCAAATCAAGGTGAACTATAAATTGAAGGCCTCGCCACTAACTTTCCTCAGACTGATGAAGTTGCTAGATGAGTAGCAAAAATGTTTCAGTCGCTCAAGAAAAGAAGTCCAGGTGCCATGACTCAACTTCTAGATAACCTCACCTGGATGATAAAGTGTCTTCACAGACACTTTATCTTTTACCTTTCTCAAAGTTTTTGCAAGTCATCTGTGTTTTCTGCCAATAATAAGGTGTCATCTACGTCTCTTAAGCCATTGAAGCTTCTCCTCCCAGTTCTAACTCTTCTTTCCAAAATGATTTCATTGACAGTTCAATCGTTTAAATAAACCTTTCAAACTGTGCCTTGGACTGGGATACTGCAAACACTGCTGTTGCCAGGAGCCAATTTCTAAAATGCCATGGTAGTAGATCATGGATAAAGATGTCCATGCAAATAGGACTACATGCAGCTGCCATCTGCTGAATGGGTCTGTCTATATCACCAGTGTCTGCATGGACTCTCCATGGACTCAGAACATCTCTCTTTAGGATTTCAGGCTGCAGCCTCTCTCAGCCTTGCTTGAAAATACCAGATATTTAATTGTAGCCTTTCTGCATGCACAGGATGTGTTCCATTCCAAGTTGCATCTCTTCCTCTCAGTCCCTCAAAAGGACTTAACTTTGCAAGGCAATTCAGAATTCTGGGCATTTGATGTTGTTTATCCACTCTTCCATCTGTGTCAGCACTGTCTAAACAGATTTGATAGCAAATTTGACAGATTTGACAGGATTTCAGGCAATACTAGGGATCAATCTTGGGCCGTTCTCTATACCCTGAGTTATAGTAAAATAATCCCCCATCATGAGGCACACATAGAGGAAGAAGTGGTTCCACCGGAGGATCTCTCCCTCATCACTATTGATGAGATACAAGATCATGTACATGTTGATGACCAGGCTGCAGGAGAGAAGCTCATTGTGCTAGGGGATTCTATCATTAGAAATACGGAGGGATGGATTTGTGAGGAGCATGATAACCGGATGGTCACTTGCCTGCCGGGTGCAAAGGTTGCAGACATCACCAGAAATATAGATAGCTTGTTAGAGAGAACTGGGAAGGAGCCAGTGGTCATGGTACACGTCGGTACCAATGATGTCGGGAAGGCCAAGCGGTCAGTCTTGGAGGCCAAATTCAGGTTGCTAGGTAGAAGATTGAAGTCCCGGGCTTCCAAGGTAGCATTTTCAGAAGTGCTACCTGTTCCTCGTGCAGGTACCGCCAGGCAGGCAGAACTCAGAAGCCTCAATGCGTGGATGAGGCGATGGTGTCGAGAGGAGGGCTTTAGATTTGTCAGGAACTGGAGAACATTTTGGGACAAGCCAAACCTGTTCAGGAGGGATGGGTTGCACTTGAATCATGATGGGACCAGATTGCTGGCACTCAACCTCAAAAAGGCAGCAGAGCAGCTTTTAAACTGATAACTGGGGGAAAGCCGACAGGAGCTGAGTGGCATCCGGTTCGGAACATCTCATCCTCGGGGAATGAGATTGGAGAGGGTAGAGAATCACATAGAGATGACATAGCAAGTATTAACACTGGCAGAATAGCGGAATGTGACAGTTCGTCTACTGAAAATAAAAGCTGTGGGGGGAGAAGAACAAGGCAGCAGCTGTTGCGGGACCCAATGTACAAGTGCTTCTACGCCAATGCTCGAAGCCTCCGAGCAAAGATGGGAGAACTTGAACATCTGGCAGCTAGGGATAACATTGATATAATAGCCATAACAGAAACCTGGTGGAATGTGGAGAACCAGTGGGACACAGCAATCCCAGGCTATAAACTCTATAGAAGGGATAGAGAGGGGCGGGTTGGAGGAGGAGTGGCCATCTATGTCAAAGAAGGCGTAAAATCCAGCAGAATGGAGATTGACAGAGGGTCTGACTCCGCCATAGAATCACTGTGGGTTAAACTACCAGGTCCAAAGAGTGATGTGATAGTTGGAGTATTCTATCGTCCACCAGATCAAAAACTTGAGGGGGACCTTGAAATGAGGAGAGAAATCATGGAGGTGGCTAAGAGGGATAGGATAGTAATCATGGGGGACTTTAATTATCCCCACATTGACTGGGCCAATGCGAGCTCCGGGCAAGAAAGAGAAACTGAGTTTCTCGACTTGCTGAATGACTGTGCCTTAGAGCAACTTGTCATGGAGCCCACCCGAGAACAGGCAACTCTAGATCTAATATTGTGTGATACTCAGGACCTCGTCAGGGATGTGAATGTCACTGAGCCTCTGGGGAACAGTGACCATGCTGCAATTACCTTTGCCATGCATGTCGGAGGAAGAGTGTCAACCAAATCAGACATAAAAACCCTTGATTTTCGAAGGGCAAACTTCCCTCAGATGAGGAAACTAGTTAGAGAGAAACTGAAGGGGAGGGTTAGAAGAATCCAATCTCTTCAGAGTGCATGGAGCCTGTTTAAAACAACAATAACAGAGGCCCAGCACAAGTGCATACCACAAAGAAAGAAGAGCTCATTTAAGTCCAAGAGGACACCGGCATGGTTAACGAGTGGAGTTAGAGAGGCTCTAAAGCACAAGGAGAGGTCCTTCTGTAAATGGAAATCCTCCCCAAATGAGGAAAATAAAAAGGAACACAAACTCTGGCAAAAGAAATGTAAAAAGTTGATAAGGGAGGCAAAGAAAGACTTTGAGGAACACATGGCTAGCAATATAAAGGGTAATAATAAAAGCTTCTTTAAATATGTTAGAAGTAGAAAACCTGCCAGAGAACCAATTGGGCCTCTGGATGGTGAGGGAGGAAAAGGGGAGGTTAAGGAGGACTTGGACATTGCAGAGAAATTGAACGAGTTCTTTGCGTCTGTCTTCACGACAGAGGACCTTGAGCGGATTCCGCTGCCTGAGCCGCCCCTCTTGACTAAAGAATTAAATCAAATACAGGTTAAAAGAGAGGAGGTTTTAGGACTAATTGATAAATTGAGGATTAACAAGTCACTGGGCCCAGATGGCATCCACTCAAGGGTTATTAGGGAACTGAGAAATGAAATTGCAGATCTCTTAACGGTTATATGCAACTTGTCTCTTAAAACGGCCACAGTGCCGGAGGACTGGAGGATAGCAGATGTCACACCAATTTTTAAAAAAGGAAGGAGGGGGGACCCAGGAAACTACAGGCCGGTTAGCCTTACATCTGTCCCAGGGAAGATGGTGGAAGCCCTCATCCAAGAGAAAATCTTAAAACACATAAAAGAACAAACCTTGCTGAGAGAAAATCAGCATGGCTTCTGTAAGGGTAAATCTTGTCTTACAAACCTTTTAGAATTTTTTGAAAAGGTCAACAGGCACGTGGATTTGGGTGAACCGGTGGATATAGTCTATCTGGATTTTCAAAAGGCTTTTGACACAGTCCCTCACCAGAGGCTGCTGAGAAAATTGCATAGTCAGGGGATAAGAGGGCAGGTCCTCTTATGGATTGAGAACTGGTTGAGATCCCGGAAACAAAGAGTAGGTGTCAATGGGAAATTTTCACAATGGAGAGAAGTGAAAAGCGGTGTGCCCCAGGGCTCAGTCCTGGGACCAGTGCTTTTCAATCTGTTCACAAATGACCTGGAGACAGGGATAAACAGTGAGGTGGCCAAGTTTGCAGATGACACAAAACTTTTCCGTGTGGTAAAAACCAGAGAAGATTGTGAAGAGCTCCAGAAGGATCTCTCCAAACTGGGGGAGTGGGCTGAGAAATGGCAAATGCGTTTTAATGTAACCAAATGTAAAGTAATGCATATTGGGGCAAAAAATCCAAACTTCATCTATCAACTCATGGGCTCTGAGTTATCCGTGACGGATCAGGAAAGAGATCTTGGTGTGTTGGTGGACAGCTCCATGAAGGTGTCTCCCCAATGTGTGGCAGCGGTGAAGAAGGCCAATTCCATGCTAGGGATTATCAAAAAGGGGATTGAAAATAAAACAGCCAACATTATAATGCCGTTATACAAAACAATAGTAAGGCCCCACCTGGAGTATTGTGTACAATTCTGGTCACCGCATCTCAAGAAAGACATAGTGGAACTGGAAAAGGTGCAGAAGAGAGCGACTAAAATGATTATTGGGCTGGGGCACCTCCCTTATGAAGAAAGGCTAAAACAATTGGGCCTCTTTAGTCTGGAAAAAAGGCGCTTGAGGGGGGATATGATTGAGACATACAAAATAATGCAGGGTATGAAAAAAATGGATAGAGGGAAGCTCTTCTCCCTCTCTCAAAATACCAGAACTAGGGGACATACACTCAAATTGAGTGCTGGGAGAGTAAGAACTGACAAAAGAAAATATTTTTTCACCCAGCGCGTTGTAAGTCTATGGAACTCCCTGCCACGGGATGTGGTGATGGCATCTGGCCTGGATGCCTTCAAAAGGGGATTGGAGAGATTCCTAGAGGAAAAGTCCATCACGGGTTACAAACCATGATGGAGATGTGTAATCTCTAGGCTTTAAACCAGGGTAGTTTAAGGGCCAGATGCAGGGGAGTGGTATCAGGAGACAGATATCTAGTCTCATGTGCTCCCAAACGCATCTGGTGGGGCCGCTGTGAGATACAGGAAGCTGGACTAGATGGGCCTTTGGCCTGATCCAGCATGGCTCTTCTTATGTTCTTATGTTCTTAAACCACAGCACCACTGAACAAACATGTTTTCCTTATCTATGTGTACATAAAGATGTCCAGACCTTATGACAGGGGTGCCCAAACTTTTTGTAAGGAGGGCCAGATTTGGTGGCTGAGAATGTGTCAGGGGCCGGTTGCTGCAAGCACCACCCACTGACTCCTTGCAACCCCACCCACAGGAAGGAAGGCAGGGACCAAGGGAGGGAGGAGGAAACCAAGAGAGGAAGGAAAGAAGGTGGGGAACAAGGGAGGGAGGGGGGAAGGAAGGAAGGTGGGGACCAAAGGAAGCGCAGGGAGCCGTGGCCACAGGTCGCCCCTTGGAAGAGGTTATCTGTGTGACCTTGCACCCCCCCAAGCTCCCCAGCGGTGGCGACGGCTCGCCCGCCAGCCCATCCCAAAGCTCCTTGGCAGTGGCAGAGGCCCGCTGGCCTGCCCACCCCCACACATTCCCCTGCGGTGCGGTGGCGGCAGACCACCCATCTGCCCATCCGCCCAAGCTGGCCAGCAGTGTCAGTTTTGGCAGAAGATTTTAAAAAAACCATGGGGTGAAGGAGGGGGAGGGAGGGGTGGGCCAGCCAGCCGCAGGCCACTCAGAATGGCCTGACGGGCCGGATTTGGCCCTCGGGCCGGACTTTGGGCAGGCCTGCCTTATGAGATTTCCTGGAGGAAAGGGTCTCAGCACAGTTCATTTCTGGTAACAAGAATTTTCTCATCCCTGTTTTTCAGGGATCATCTCTGTCACATCAAACACAATTGGTGTAATATCTAATCATTTTTCTTAGCTAATAAAGTGGCCCTGTGTCCTTTTGTAGGGAAGACATCCTTCCACATGAAAGATTGCCAGGAGACAATCCTCCATTTGAAGGGAAAGCCAGTCCAAGCATGATTTAAGGGTTTCTTTCCATCAGAAACCTAAGGAATTTATTTTTCCTTGTGTGAGGCCTATTACCATCCCATCCCTCGTGACCCGCATCTGGCAAAGCAGAGAGTGGTGACGCAGTATCGTCTTGTGAAAATAAACTTTTATTATATAACATTGGAGTTTCAGTGTCCTCATTAGCAAAATCCCCTTGTTCTCTTAGGGCTCTATCACACGTCCCTTTAAATGCAGATTAAAATTTGTAGATAAACAGTGTCCAAAAATGTCATCCCCATGGCCATTGGGTTTTTTGGAGAAAAAGAAAAGAAAACCTGGTAATGCCCCCTTAAGCGAGGTTTCCAAGACCTACCGGAGAGGTAGGGAATTTTTTTCCTTGCTTAAAAAATCCACCATTTAAAGAGGCGGACGTTGTGGGACCTCATAGATGATCTGGGTTTTCTTTTCTTTTCTTTTCTCATAGCGCCGACCGGCTGTTCCTGGGGTGGTCGGTGCTATTTTTTTCTTCTAACTTCCCCCCACCCCTAGCACCAGTCACCTTGTCCTCCATTTTTTATTTTTATTTTTTATTTTCCCCCACCCTCCTAGCACCAGCCAGCTGGCCGTTCAGCGCTGTTATTTTTCTTCTAACTCCCCCCCCCAGTGCCAGTCAGCTGGTCCTCCGGCTGGTCTGGGACTGTTTTTTAATTTTATTTTTAATTTCCCCCCACCCTCCTAGTGCCAGCCAGCTGGCCGTTCGGTGCTGTTTTTTTCTTCTTTTAACTTCCCCCCACCCCTAGCACCAGTCAGCTGGTCCTCTGGCTGGTCCGGTGCTGTCTTTTTCCTTTTTATTCCCCCAGTGCTGCTCAGCTAGCCCTTTTTAAAAACCCTTGGACATGGGAACTGCTATCCCATATCTTCAGTCACGTGACAGGAGGAAGAGGAAAATCCAGACTTTCAGAAGATCAGGATCTTCCCCAGGTGAGATAGCAGCCTTAATAAAGGCTCTGCCTCAGCCCACCTTTCCTCCAAGTGTTCTAAAGAGACATTAGGTTGCACAGTCCACCTCTGGATAGGTAACGCTGCCTCGACAAACAAGCCTGAGCTCAACTTTAATTCCCCAAACATTTTAACTGACAGGTTCACCTCACCCGTGCCCACTTCAACTGTGGAGTCTGGCATGTCCATCTGTCCTGGTTCGCTTACTCCACCACTGGGTTCTTCCAAGGGATACTGCCACATTCTTTCCAGCGGGCTCTCAGTTCCCTTTGAGTCTCCCGCCAACGTGCTTGCCTCTCAAAGTACTCCCTTGTCTCTCTCCTCTGTTCGCACCAAGCCATCTGCCCACAAAAGGGTGCCTTCACTGCTTTTCTTTCCTTCCACTCCCATTCCACCATTTCTCACAGGAGTGAGAAGGTAACCCATTCACCAGCCCAGGAGTCCTCCTTTACTATATCTACTAAATCGTTCTGCTTTGGGCTTTCTCTTATTCCAATCCACCCTCCCAGGACTAATCTCACTCCCTTCTATCTCCCTTTCCCTTTCTGTACTTTCCTTTTTATCCTCCCTTCCTCTTTCTAACACCCCCATACTCCCCTCTGTTTCAAGAGTAGTGGACTCTCCTGTGTCTGTGAGTCTGTGCTATGTTCAGGGTCTTGGGAAGAGGGGGGCGCACTCTCCTCCTCACACCTTGTATTTCCAGTCTCAACTGAGTTATGCTGTGCTCCTCTGTGTGTGTGTGTGTGTGTGTGTTCTTTGCTTTCCTAATGACTTAGCCCTCTAATCAAGTGAGCAGAATACACATGCAATCTGGGAAAGACACCAAAGCTTCCCTAGAGTTCCTATTGTCCTGGTAGATTATTCTTTGCCTCTTGGCGCAAGAGAAGGACCTCCTGTATCAAATGTAGCTGTCTCTTTCAATTGTCTGCTCCAGTTCACTTGTTTGTTGTCCTGACTTACTATAAGAGAGAGAGAGAGAGAGAGAGAGAGAGAGAGAGAGAGAGAGAGAGAGAGAGACGGTTACTTCACGTCCATCCTCGTGCTGAGTTGAAGTTGCTTCCGGGTTGAAATCGGTTGTTGTCACGTGATCTAAATTCCGGTTATGCCCCTATTTGTTTGTACTCACGGGCATGATGAATGGAACAGCAGGACTGTAACCTCACATCCTTGATGCGTGTTGTACTGCCACTGTGTCCCCGTCCTCCAGCTCCAGCGGCACCATGGCCCCGGCGGATGGCGGTGGCAGGACCCGAAGGGATGAGGGCAGGCAGGCGCACTGGAGGGCAGAACGCATGTCCTCCTATCCTCCTGCAGCACTTTAGCTTTGCAGCGCCTCCCCAGGAAAAGACGCCGCCCGCCCGCCCGCCCACCTGCGCCCTCTCCCGTGCTCTCTCTCCACGGCCCCTGGGCAAGCCCTGCGGTCCTTGCCTCAGATCCCGGAGGAGGAGGAAGAGGAGGGTGCGGGGGGGGGCAGCCTGCAAGCCCTCTCAGGTATTCAGAGGGGTGTCTGCCATGAGGCAAGGGTGGCAGACTAGTACATTTCTTCCCTAAGGCAGCAGTACATTACAGAGGAACCATCAGCATTCCAACTCCTGTCCCAAGATTCCTAAGTGAAAAGGGGGAGGAAGGGTACCAGAAACGGAGTAATAAGTCCTACCATTCGATACATCGATAGTTCGCTGTCAAAACCTCAAAAAAATTAACATAATAACATAAGATAGTATCTTGCTGCGGATTAAGAGAAACCGCACGTCCCCTCCTTGCGGAATGAGAAACAAATCAAGGAGATTCCCGAGCTCAAGGAGGGGAATCTCTCACCCCACTTGGGGCACAGTTCTGGGGGCGTGGTCGGGACAAACTTGCTTCTTGATGACATGGACGTGAGGTTCCATTCCTACGTACCGGTCCCCAGCGGGAGCGCGAACAGCAATGAGAAGGATGTGAAGTATCGACCAGAGAGAGAGAGAGAGAGAGAGAGAGAGAGAGAGAGAGAGAGAGAGAGAGAGAGAGAGAGAGAGAGAGAGAGAGAGAGAGAGAGATCAGTATGCAATGAAAAGGAAACTCTTCATCCCCTTAAGATACAACCACTGAGTTCCCCTTCACCCTCTTTGTAATGTGCAAAGTGTGTACCAGAAAAACAACTATTCCTCTACATGTTGGTTTTCTGATACTTCCGAGATCTACAGTAATTTGTGTGCTTTCTGCCGCTTGTGTTTCTCTGGGTACTTAATATGCCTGTGGGTTGTGTTTGTTTTCAAACTATTCCTCACTCCAAATAAAACTTTGTTGTAACTCATGATACCTCCTTAATGAAACACAGAATTGCCATCAAATAGCGTGTTCTGTGGATTTGATCCCACTGTGTAGGCTTCTAGGGCCATGGAATGTACTTCTAAGCAAGAAGTCATATGTGCTCACATAAGGAAAATGCAAGTGTCGACAGCAGTGCATGAATTGTACTCAGAAAGCACTAGATGTTTTTATATTTTTCTTCTTTAAAAATCCACCATGGCCCCTGAACCTCTTCCTGCAAAACAAATATTAATAGTTCCCTACTTGCTTATTTTCCATTGTAATTCCTCCATTATCCAACCCGCTAGTCTTGGCATAATGTATTTAATCAAAGTGGATGTAGGATCTTTCTTCTTTGGTGCTTCAGAATACAGAGCAATAAATGGAAAGACAGCAACACAATATGTACTGACTCTCCCACCACTAGTTATCTTCAGTGCTTCTTCCAATTTTGTAATGCTGTTTCATTTTTTTTTTCAGGGGGGTGGGGGGTGTTTGATCCCATGGATGTGGAATGCAGGGAGTGGGATGAAAATCAGTAGAACAGAGGAATGATTATATATGCTGTACGCTGAAGGATTCTCACACAGTTCTGCCAAATCAGTGATTACTGGTCCCTTAATTTAATTATTCACTGTTATATGTTCCAAGTTGATATTTGCAATCCAGCAACCAGCCAGGGTTAGCACAAAACATGCAGTTCATTTTTTCAGGATATTTTCTCAGTACAAGTATTATTGTTTGAACTGATTTGAATAGCTATAGGTATGGCTATGCAAAAGTATGTAGATCCTGTTAAGTTCATGAGTCTTTTCCCTTGGAATTGCATTTGGAATTACTACACCAATTCTCTGTGTACAAGCCAAGTAGATACACACAATGAGAGCTTTCAGTATTACAAAATGTGAATGGATTTTCTGCCAGGTGTTTTTCTTCCTCTACCATCAGGCCCTTTGTTTGAGAAGATAGTATAGATTTCGAGAGTTTTTCAGTAAGTAATAGAGTTTTATCTATTCTGAACTGTTAAAGCCAAGCCAAGATAGAAGATGAACAAAAACTCATTTATCACAGTCTCAAGTCAAGTGCATATTATTCAGAGAGAGTTTCTCTGAATGCAGAGATTTTGATATTCTGATTTCACAAGGAGCCATTGGGTGAGACATGCCATGTGCCTTAAGGTGCATCAGAGTGTGGTAACAGGCTGTGAGCCCATAATGACTATTCAGTTAGTGCAACTAAAACACAAAAAGATTTCCAGAGCTTTCGGAAGGTGGAGGTCATAAGTTCAGTCCTCAGTGCAAAGAGATAATTAGCTCAGCATGTGCTTCTACTGTACATTGCCATTCACTGTTGTAATGGAACAGCTGGGGTGAGCTAAGAATAAGACTAATTAGAATGTGAGTAGAGGCTCTCTCTCCCCACTGGTCACAGAAAGGATGCATGAGGGCAGCAGCAGAAATGATGGGATTAGTGGCAGAGTTTGCTTGCTTGCTTTCATTTTACTTCATCTTTCCTCTTTCTCTTTACAATATGCTGTGTCTCATTCATTGGCTTTTCTTCAATCCCAAGTAATAAATGCCCATTTTGTCAACATAAGATCATTTATGACCACATAAATGTAGAAGCATAACATTGGAAGGAATATCTATATCACCTCCTGCTGATGTAGAAAATTTATTTATTTATTTATTTACAAAAAAATTAGCCACCCGGTCTTTACAACTAAAATATCCAACATATTTGAAACCTGCAGTGAAGGACAGTGTATCACTTCCCAAGGTAATCCATTTCATTTGTGGACAGCTATTAAATTCAGAACATTCTTCCTAATGAGGTGAGGTTATCTAGAAGTTGAGTCATGGCAACTGGACTTCTTTTCTTGTGAAATTTAAATGTGTCACATTTCGATCTCACAAGAAAAGAAGTCTAGTTGTTATGATTCAACTTCCAAATAACATTTTTCCTAATGTTTAGTCAAAGTCTTTAATGTGATTTCAATCTGTCTTCCACGTTGCAGCCCAACAAATATTTGAATGTACATATAATATTACATCTCAGTCTTCTGCATTCTGAAGATATTTTTAGTGCCTTCAACCCTGGTGCCCAGAACTAGAAATTACTCCAGTTGAGCTCTGACCAAAGAATAATAGAGTAGTACTTTCACTTTCCTTAATCAAGACCCTTGATATAGTTTGTAATACAGTGGTACCTTGTATAAAGGAATTGATTCGTTCCAAATGAAATTCTTTTAAGCAAATTTTCCTTTGTACAAATTTCCCATAGGAATGCATTGAAAACGGATTACTGTACTTCCTCATCGCAACTGTTTTTATGTTGTACGGATTCGCCCTACAGGTGATTCTGTTAAGCAATTTCCCCCATCTCTGGAAATTTTTTTCCTTTAAGCAGATTTTCTGTTAAACAAACCACTTGCTATAAGAGGGTCCACTGTATTAGCTTTTTTGCAGCCACTTTACACAATTAATACATAGTTATTTCATGGTCTGCTAAGGTCTCTAAATCCTTTTCTCAGGCACAACTGTCAAGCCAGCTATCATTTACAGTATGATATATTCGTGCATGTGGTTTTTCATGCCTGAATGATGGTATCAACCCAGTGATGCTTTCTCATTCATTGTCCTTGTGTGTGTGTGTGTGTGTGTGTGTGTGTGTGTGTGTGTGTGTGTGTGTGTGTGTGTGTCATTTACATGTTTCATGAACATTTTCTCTGTTCCATGGCTGAGTCCTTTATTAAAATATTGAAAGTGGTTAAGACAGAGCACATCAGCATCCACAGGATTCCCACTGTAATATAACCATCTTAAAACTATCACCACACTGGCTTGTTTCTTTCATGGAGGACTTTCTATATTCATTAATGCAAGGAATTCCCTTCATAGTCTACTCTCTTCTCTTTACTCTCCCAAACATTCTCCTTGTCTTTTATGCTACCATTACAAATGATGCCATGATCACCAAAGAGAGATCCTTTTGAATATGGCATGGGTCTAGATATAATTTGTTGCATAGTTTGGCATATACTGGATAAAAAAGCATATAAAGATGTAGATCTTCAAAACTGTGACTCGTAAACCCCCTCAAAAAGGACAACTCGAAAAAAACAACTATACCAAGAAGTTCATGAATTGAAACAGTGGAGATGTAGACATGAGCCTACCGGTCCCCATGTTTTCACTCCCTTGGCCTTTCTGTATTGTACAGAAAAGACAGGACATAATTTGGAGGATCAGCATTCCCATTCATGGGCGTTCACCCGAACATGAAGGTTTCTGTGTAATCAGAAACCGCATTGCCATCTGGTCCATCTTCTCAGCATTTAGGATTTCAGAGTGCAAAGAGTTTCTGGCTCCATCTATGCATTGAGGCGTGTGGGTGGGGAGGAAATGTCATGTCCAATTGGATTAAAAGTCTTTGGTCTTCTGAACTGACACCATGTAATCTACAACTTTCTATTTGCTCCAGAGTTTATATAACAATATATAATAAAGGTTTGGAAAAGGGAAGGTTGGGATGATGGAAGGGAGGTAACCCCCTTTCCTCATCTTTCTTCTCAGCAGAGCCTGTACTGGGGAACGTGTTGCCTTGTGGGGTGGAGCCTCCTTTCCTGCCTTTTCTTGTAGCAGGCATTCAGCCAGCTGCAGTGGCTTTCCTTTTTATATTAAATAAAGCAAATGGCATATTGTAAGTGCAGTGCATCAACCTAGCATATAGGCTGTCATCCCACGCTTGCTTTTGGGCACTTTTTTCCGTGGTTATAGGTGCTCCTTTTTTTTTTTTTAATATCCTAATGGTTAGTCGCCTTTTCGTTCAGAAATAGGTGACCACTTCCCCTTTCATTTGCCTGGGCACTTTTTCTTGGAACCACCGCTGGGGGCTGTACTTTTCTCCAAGGCTTAGAGAGGCACCTTTAAACAGCGACTCTGCTGTGGACATGAAAAGGCACTTTTTATCACTAAGGACGAGAGGACAGGTAAAGTGCCTTTTTGGGTACGCTACCACGTGACTGAAAAACACGCCTTTTCAAAATAAGTGCCTCAAATCTGCCGTGAGATAGCGAAATGTTTTATTTTAAGTAGAGCTTAAAAATGAAGACAACAATCAATGTTTATGTTACAAGTCACCTATTACATCACAAGATTGTCATCTCTGATTAAACCCCCCCCCACACACACAGCTCCTTTTGGATGCAAACTAATCATCTGCAGATGCTGCACAATAGGATAATTAGGGGTGGGCTGAATCATGCCAAAAACAAACAAAACAAAAAAACAGAAGCCCTTAGCCCTCTAACAGAAAGGAGTGAGAATCCTCGTAAAGGGACAAGATGAGTTGATCTAAGTAGACATATGGTTGGATGATGCAGTTTGGTTCAAACCAAACTGTACCAACAATGATCCAAATACTGATCTATATACCCATCTGGACAGGCCCTAGGAGGCCAGAATCTTATTATAGTGCTACTCCAAGGCCTATATTTGATTGGTTTTAGATTTCACTGCTGTAGAGGGAAACACATATGGAGAGATATAGGACTCAAATCTAGACAATGATTCTCTGATATACATATTTTAATGTATAGATTCTGAAGTATAAGTTATCTCCAGAAATATGGATTGCTATGGATAGATTCCTATAGATTTTACTTACATTTTTGCATATCTCATCTATTGTGGAGCCCTATGTTTTGTGGTTGTTTTATGTAGGAACAATTAAATATATTTATTTTTGTCCAATTCAATAATGTTTCTTAGGCAGTCACTTGTCTTCCACCTACTTCGACTTAAAACAACAGATTCTGATTGCCTCAGACAGTCATCTCTGAACCCAAATTCTGCCTTTAAATATGCTGTGGGGCCTTGAGATTATTTGTAAAAATTACTTGAACCAACCCCAACATCTTCTGTTTCAGCAAAATGGTTTATTTCTCTCAATTTTGCAGAATAATGTCCTGAATAATGGGGTTTCTTTTTCTTCTCTTTTCGCTCTTGAAGAAGTATTGAAAGTCTAATAGGTGATGATTCAGTGCACATATTTCCAAAAATCAGACACCCAAATAATTAAAGTGCTAGACTTGTCCAGGGTTCAATGGGCTATCCATCAAAGCATTGTTAATGACATTGTGAGCAAGTTCCACCCACAATCATTTTGCTATTACAGTAATTTGCATGCAAGTTACATTTTATATAGATAGCTTTTATTTATGACAAATGGTTCCATGATCTCTCAAGTCCCATCCTGACCCAATTTGTTTGACAGATAGTAAAGCTATGTCATCAGTGTTAACTTAAGACAGAGTATATGGCAGTATCAGCTTTGGAAAATTTGCTGTTCATGCAATTCCTTTTGACTATATTAAATGAAGGAGACAACAGCAGATGCCTCAGTAGAGAGCTATTCTCCAGATCTGACTCTAACTTTTAAAAATGTTTTCATATAGGAGATGCCCAGAGTGACCTTCAGGTCAGATGGAGCGGTATATCAATCAATCAATCAATCAATCAATCAATCAATCAATCAATCAATCAATCAATCAATCAATCTTAATATTTCAAAGTTTACAATCATAATTTATATCAATTTATCTTGTCAAAATTGATCTGTTTCACTGATAGGCATTAATATGAGCTACAATAAATTTTACAGATTACGTTTTATCCAAACTTCTTCAGGTCCTTGGCTGGACATTATCCAGGAGAAGCTGGATTCTGGATATAACCAGAGCCTTGGCACCTCTTGGTGGAACTGCCATTGAAGCTGTTTCACCACTCCCCCCCCAACTCCAGAGTTTTAGTTGTATTATTGTATTTAGTTGTTGTACTGAAAACTCTCCTGTTTCAGGCAAATATAAATATTTATTGATTGTTTATATTATTAATATAATGTCTTTCTCCCCATTAGGAACACAAGGAGGCTCATTATTAAAAGTGTACAATAATAACATCATAATACTTGCACAAGTATATTAAAAGATTGATCAAGAATAAAAACAATTATAAAATATTTAACAAACATTTTAAATATAAAATGTTAGTTTGAAAACAATTGAAGTAGACACACAGAGACTGAGACGTGTTGGATCCAGAAGATCTAGTCCTCAACCTCTCTGCGTCCTGCCACAGTTTCATTAGAGGTGTGTGTGTGTGTGTGTGTGTGTGTGTGTGTGTGTGTGTGTGTGTGTGTGTGTGTGTGTGTGTGTGTGTGTGTGTGTGTATACACGTGTGCTCCCCATTTGCTGACCTCTCAGACCAGAAACTGCAGTCTTCCTAGACAGCTTTTGTGGATGAAAGAAATATCCAGATTTCTATCCAATAAAAACAGTAGTTGGTTACAGCATTATACTGGAAATAATTTGGTTCTTATATAATGCCACTATAACTAATGATCAAACTTTTAGCACATTTCTTAACCAAGGTGGTAAGTGGTGAAAACCACCTGTTTCTCATAGCACACAAATTTCTTCATTTACATATTTTGTATTTAATCTGCTTCACTTTGTGAGTCAGTTTTTTTAGATAAATTCAAACTTAATTTGCAAGTCTGATTGTTAAGCTATATAATCTTGGGGAAACCAGGATAGTTCTTGGAAATACACATTTCCTGCTATGTTTAATTTGCCCCTGAATTTCTGAGCACTGGATCCTTGATTACAGTCTCTATCACTGCTTCCAAATGTTTTCACAAGCTTCCACTACTCTCCTGCATGCATCAAGTTCTACATTTTGAAAGGCAACTCTATGTTAGGTGCAATGCATGGTTGGACAACTTGTCCCACTCCCAACAATCCATCTGAAGCAGTTGGACTGCAGTTTCCATAACTGTTCACCTTTGACAAGTTGAGTCCTGGAACATATGGGTGGTGGCAGCATGTATTGCTTATTCCTGGGGTATATTTTTCCAAAGCTGAAAGCATAGCCCTATGTATGTCTGATCAGAAGAAAATCTAATTGCATTCAATAGGATTTTTTTTTCACAATTAAATATATACAGGATTGCAGCCTTAATAATGGAAACAATTTTCTCTGAAGAGGGCTCCCTTTGGGACTTCTGCATCTTCTGCATTTTCTGAAAGCCTTTCCCATGCCCTCTTAGTGTTTCTAATTTGGTTATTGAAGCAGTAACTTATGTTTCTATCTTTCATTCAACCCTGGGAATTTTGATGACTGGAAAGAGAGCATTTGTTTAATATTCTTTATCTCCAAGGATAGTTTCCTTACATTTTTTTGCTATCAATAGGGAATGTACATACTGCATACAACTTAATATGAATTATTTTCTTAGATCATGCTGGTGACTATTTTCCATTTGGACTTCCTCCTCTATTGTGACATAAATTCCACTCCTGAGAGGAAATGGGCTAGTACAGAATCAATAGTCCAATTACTTTGTCTCCCCCCAAGGACTCAGAGAAGGCTCCCTACCGTACCTCTTTGGCTGGATTTCAGGTGGGATTTAGAAGATCTAACATATGTTTGTTTGGTGCCAGACATCTGATGAAGTGGGCTGCAGACCATGAAAGTTTGTGTTAAATAAAATATCTCTTTATTCTTTTGCTCTTAGCATTATTCACAAACACAGTTAGATACTGTATTTCTCACATGATATCTCAAAGAGGTACAAAATTATGTGTATTCTGCTTCTCTTACTTCAAGCTATATCACCTAGGAGGTGATGAAACTCTGCCATTTCACAGTCTGCTAGCAGAGGGAGGTGATTTGGAAAACTTCTATTTGCAACAAAAGCAAGCTGTAATATTAGTGACCGAGCTTTTCTACTTCCCAGAGTAGAGAATCTTCACAGTTGTCAAACTGTTCAGGGTAATCTGAAAATCTGTGCTTTGCGTGAGGCCAGAATCTAGTTCAGTTGGCAAGGGGCTATGTGGCCAGGTCCTTATTCACTGCTAATAAGTTCAAAGATGTTTGCTGTCCTGTAGCAGTAACAGATTATTATTATTATTATTATTATTATTATTATTATTATTATTATTATTATTATTATTATTATTATTATTATTATTTCAATTTATATACTGCTCATCTGGCACAAAGCCACTCTTGAAGAGACAGAATGGTTTCCTATAGACAAAGGTGTCAGACAAAGGTGCATTTTATCCCCTTAGTTGTTCAATCTGTATGCAGGTTATATGCAGAAAGCCAAACTAGCTTCAGATGACGAAGGAATGAATTGGGGAACAAAACATCAATGCAGATGACACCATCTTACTGGCAGAGAGCAGTGATGACTTTTTGAAATGACTTTTAGTGAAAATGAAAAAAGAAAATGCCAGAGCTGGACTGCAGGTGAATACAAAACCATGACTCCAGTGAAACTACACAATTTTAATGTTGGCAATGAAAAAAAAAATTAAATTGTTAAATATAATTTATACCTTGACTCAGTAATTAATTGAAATGGAGACTGTAACCAAGAACTCAGAAGAAGATTTACATTGAGACAATATGGGTTTGAAGGCTGACTGAAAGAAAACTGCTTTATTTAAAATATGGTGCTGGAGGAGAGTTTTGCAAATATCCTGGGCTGTCAGAAATACAACAAGCGGGCCCTAGACCAAATCAAATCAAATCTGGATGCAAAGCTAATGAAACTGAGACTGTTCTGCTTTGGATGCATCAGAAGAAGGCAAGATGCTCTAGAACAGACAAGAATGCTGGGGAAAATTAAAGGAAGCAGTAAAAGAGGAAGACAAAATATGAGATGGATTGACTCCTGAAAGGAAGCCAGAACCTTGCAGGACATGAGCAGGGCTATTGTGAGCAGGTCATTTTGAAGGTCACACATTCATAAAGTCACCATAAATCAGAGGCGATTTGATGACACATTACAATTACAATGAAGAATTGTTGATCTACATAAAGATAAAGATGTATATATAGTACATGTACAGTAGGACCCCGGTATCCGCTGGCGATTGGTTCCAGGCCTTCCCGTGGATAATGAAAACCATGGATAAGAGAGAACGCCTGCTCACCCACCCCCAAACTGCTGTTTCCTGACAGTAGCTTGCTTTATGTCTGCTGTTTTGAGATAGTAGCTTGCTTTATGGCCGCTGTTTGTGACAGAAGCTTGCTTTACAGATGCTATTTGTGACAACAGCTTGCTTCACAGCTTGCTTTGTGGCTGCTGAATTATTTAATTTTTTTCCTCTGCAAACCATGGATAACTGAATCAGTGGATACGGGGGTCCTACTGTATAGTTATTTGATGAAATATTCTGAAATAAGAAATGCATGTTAGCTGCGTATTTGCTTTTCAAATGTAAATATACTCCTGAAATGCAAAACCAGACCTACTGTGTCTTTTTGTAAGGTAGGGCCCTAAGGAAGCAGATGGGAGGAAGCAGAAATGATAATCCCTCTCCCCCTCCAAATAAAATAAAAAGGATTTAAAAATCAGTGCAACATTGGTTACATAACAGAATTTCAGCCACTTGAGTCGCTTTTGTCAGGTCTTCCTAGGTACTACTCCCAGTCTTCTGGAGCACTCTGGGATTGTGCAGTTTGCCCAAGGTGATGCAGTCTGACTTTTTTCCAGAAGCAAAAGCAAAGCAAAGTATTCTGCTTATATGTCGCCCCATACCACTTCAAGTAGTCTCTGGGCAGTTTACAGTTTTTAATTACAGTATGCAGGCTACATAGGCAGAAGCCAACTCTTAAATGTTACTCCATCACAAGGTGTTCCAGGCCACAGAACTATGCAACCAGTAAACACATTGTATGCATGTAATATTTGAAAACCATTAACATCTTATTGCAGCTTGGCACGTAATAATCGCTCCCTGCTGTTGTTGAAGAAAGCAGCTGTCTTCTATTGTGTTGTCCTGATTGTCCCTGGTTGAAACCCGAAAGGCTTTTAAGTGTTCTGAGCTGAAAACCTGACCTTGATTCGCCTAAAAGTTCAAAGCATACTATTTAGTTATCTGGGAGAATACAAGCTTGAGGGGGGAGGGCAGGCTCTTACCCCTTAACCTTCTGGGCCTTAAGGGCTTTCATTATATACGAATTCTTATACACAGCAACATTTTTCTTTGTACCTATTACTGACAAAGACATTAAATGTAGGAGAGAGTGGGACTTCATAGAGCAAATGATGACACAGTGCAGGGTGGGTTCAAAGATGGAGCACAAATGCCAAACTTGTTGTCACAATGGGAGAGTTTCTGAACATTTCAGAAATTAAGTGCAGTGTTGCCTTGGATTGTTGGAGTTCGACAACTGAAGTGCCCATAACAAGCTGTCTAAAGTGTCTGAATTGCAGGAAGGGCAAAGAGGAACATTCTCAACCTGCAGCATAAACAACAAAGAAGATATTTGATTAACTAGACTGTAGCCCATGAAAGCTCATGCCAAATTTCTTACAGTCTCAGCAGAAGAGACAGGAGTGGGTGATGATCAGAAACACTGATTTGTAAGGATTACTGTTTAGATCTCTGTTGGGCATCTCCCAAGGATTGCCACTGATCTTTAACAGGCATCAATCAATCATCCACATGCCAAACCTCTTGCATTTCCTTTACATCTCATCTTTCATCCTCCCTACCACTGCACAAATTTATACTGAGGCTACTTTCCGAATGGTCTGTCATTCACAAAACTCTGTATCAGATCAAACTTGTCACAGTTTTATAGGTGCCAAGGGATTCATTTTGGGGTTTTGCTGAACAGACTAACACAACTGCTTGTTGGGGGTGGAGTGGGGGAAGAGAAGCTGAGTGTCTCAGGCAAGTGACACTGAAAAATTTGCACTCCCTAATGCAGTATGGTTAAGTGGAGGAAATATGTGGGTGCCTTAAAGACCAAACTTTTTCAGGTGTTCTTTTTTGTGCATTTATGCTAATTTACATCAAGACACACATGCATGCAAAAGTCCACCCACCCACCTGGACTACTTCCTTTGCACCCCAAACAAAAACAGTCACAACAGGCACTCAGGGTAGGAAATATGCCATGCAGAAATGGGGAAGCCTGAGGGCACGTGGGCACATACAACCCAGGGAACCTGGCGGTCTGGTTTATAAGAGGCCACAGACCATTCTCGGTCTGCGGGTTGGGGACTCATGGTCTACAGAGTGTTTTAGGTGCTATGGGGTGGTCTATATGCAGCACACTTTCTTTTAAGTAGGTCTTCACATTTCGCTTTAGAAACTTGGTTTTGGGCACTTTCTAAGGATGCAACTCCATTGGAGAGGTGAATCAGAACGATATGGCTTTCCTGGGACTTGATTTGTAGCCTGTATTGCCTCTGACATATCAGTCTGTTCACAAAGAAGTTGCAGATGCAATAAGGTGACAAGATGATCTAGCACTAATTTCATCTAAGAATTATTTTTTAAAAAAAAATCAGAGGATGTTGGGCAGTGGAGATAAGAACGCAGGGGTACATTCCCCCAGATTTGAGCATCATGCCCCAGATGCTTGTGTCTTCCAAAACATCATCTAGTAACATACCAGATTGATTCATTCCACCTAGAAAAAATAGAAGCTTCCTCCAGTGGCAGGGGGAGGTGTAAAATTCTTTGGGAACAAAAAGGGCTGGAGTGATTTGATTCCTTTCCCCAACCAAAGTGTCTCTTCAGCCTTCTACCTGTCAGCAGAAACCGTTTTTATTTTCATCAGCCGTTAGTGATTAAACTGACTCGATGCAACAAGACCTCTTAATGTGGTTGGTGATGCATGTTGATTTTTTCCCTGTATTTTAAGTTGTCTTCTGTTTTAATTAATATTTTTGGAGTCTTAATTGGATTTGTTTTGTTGGATTTTATTGACATGAATGCCTCTTTGGAAAGGAAAATGTATGTGTAAAACAATTAAATAAAGAAAGAAGTCTTCCATATGAGCCTTAAACTCCACCCCCCTGGGTAAAAGAAAGTGTTTCTTACTTAAAACTGGAACCTACATTTAGCTCATGCGTCTGAGTTATTTCATAATCTCCCACCCAGATGGCAAATAAAATATTTAGCAGACCAATGCAAGGTGCCTGTACTGTTTTGCTCATGGATGCCAGCCGGTACATTGTCTGTTTTAAAGCCAGATAAGCTACTAAGAGGGAAAGGGATACAGCCGACAATCTGTTTCTTTAACAGTGCCAGTGATTCTAGGTCTGAACCACCTGCAAATGAAAGCAACCCTGGATAGCCATGATGTCATGCTTATTACCATTGCTATTTGGAAGCTGGTTGCAAGAGACTGAGAAAAAAAAAGGAATCTTCCTGTCTAAGGACTATCAGAAGAGTGCTGCTGGATGAGACCAAAGACCTGCCTCAACCAGCGTGCTCTTCTCACAGTGGCCAGTGAGTTGCTCCTGGGAAGCCCACAGAACCAAGAAGTTAAGAAATGAATATACTAGCCAGGAGTTTTATTTATCCTTAGGACATAAATAAAATCAAGCTTTTTGACAAGTAAGGCAGGAACCCAAAATATTAAATCCTAGCAAATCTCTGGAGGATTTATTCCAGAATCTGGAACTAATTAGTCTGTTCTGTTTATATAGGGCCTTTTTACACGACCCCTAAGATCCGCTGGTCCCTTAAATTCGGACCAGAGATCTTGAGGGTTCGTTGCTGTTCTTCCCTCCCCACCCGCTCGGCACTTCTTTGTTCTGTCTGCGGGAGGGGGGAAGGGGAAAAAAGCCTTAGACAGAGACAAAAGAATAAAAGGCTTACCTCCCGGTGTTGGGGGAAGTTGCTCCGATCTCCGTTTACTTCCTGGTTCCTCTTTAAGGGGCGGAGGCAAAAGAAAAACAACAGAAAGAAGCAAGGAGACCTCAGGCAGTCTCCGGGTCAAATATTTTTCACCATAAAAAAGCAGGTACAAGAAAAGTGCAGTTTAGTCACGCTAAGTGGGCGGGGTCGCACTTAATTGTCTGCAAACTCCGGAGCTGGTGGGTAAACATTTTTATCGTCCGGAGCTTGCAGCCATTTGTGGCGGAGCTTAGGGGTCGTGTATAAACGCCCATAGTGATGTGACTTACATAGTATCCAGTGAGCTTTACATTTACCAATAGAATGTAGACGTGGTAATACATAATTGATTGTTAAGGCAGAGGATGCATTTCGTCAAGAGCAGTTCTATATGTGCTCAGATGAGAAGAACTTGCTGAATGAAGAATCTGTGGAATTGGGGAACTGGGAGAGAGGAGAGATTGGGAAAGAACAGGTTCCTGAATTGTGACTGGCAACCAGGCAATTGTAACTTCCCATAAACGGGTATTGCCCTTTCAAACAGCCAATGACATGTCCTTGCTTAGACAGGTAAGGCTTCCCCAGCTTGTCTGGACTGAACAAGATAAATAAGGTATGTATACTTTTAACATGGACTGACATCATACCTTATTTATCTTGTTCAGTCCAGACAAGCTGGGGAAGCCTTACCTGTCTTGAGGAAAACAGGGCCTTTCTAGCATTTCCTCTTGGCATTGGACAGAGCTTGGAATGTTACCTTATAAAAGTAATTGATAATGCCTATTGTTCTGATGCAGAAACAAGTAGTTAGTTGCCATTACCATTATGTGGGAGTTGAGTCGTGGCAATTGGACTTCTTGTGAGATCGAAACATTTCACTACACATCCAAGTTGCTTTGTCAGTCAGAGGGGCAATTTAGTGGAGAGACCTCCAGTTTATTGATCTCCTTGGTTTCACATCATCGTGGTCTGAATAGGCTCATTAGATGGACAGTGGCCTGAATAGGCTCATTATGTGGACAGTGGCTGTTAAAGTATGCAACCCTATTATGAAGATGGGGATTTGCTATGTTCAAGGAAAAAATAAACTACTAGCAGAGATTAGCAATGTTGTTGAAGAATAAATGCACTTAGTGATTATGGATGTAGGAGACAAATGTACAAAACTTATATTACATATGTATATATGACAAGAGTAATATACAATAACAATATACAAAGCACAGCATATAGAGAAAACACAACAGAGTGCGGGGAAAGCTGCCTCTCACCTTAGGCAGTCCCAATTTTACATTGATTTACCTGCCACTTTTATACATACAGCTACCTGCTGTAGCCCAATCAGATCCTTGATGAAGCGAGGTGAACAAACAATTCCACCTGGCACTAATCATCTTGACCTTTCAGGCTCATTATTCCTTGCACCTGTGTCCTAGACCTAATGCACATCTTGTCTAGCTCATGACATGGTACAATTTACAGAACCCATTTTGTAATCTGTTAAATATATATTACAGACATTTTGTCGTAACTACAATTCTTGAAACTGGCCATTATGGCCATTACCATTACAGTTTATAAATCTTCCCAATTTACTTCCCTATTTAGTAATGAGAATGGAATTTTTTTTCATAGTGTAAAAATGGGTCACTTGAAAAAATCTGAATTCTACAAAACACACTGTTCTCCTAGCAGCCTCGCTGTTGCCACAGAGCACAAGCCACACCGTTAATCAGCACCAAAGCCATACCTAAGATGGGAGGGTGAGGTACAACTAGGACAGGAGGAATTTGATTCAAGATGTGCAATCTGCAGGATATAAAATCTGTTCCTGGGAGAATGCAAACTGACTTTTTGGTCTTGACTGTGGATTGGGGGAGGGGGGAAGCCATTTGCTCTGACAGTGCTTACAGCCTCAACCTGTTCCTACCAAGTAGGAGGAAACCACAAAGTAAAAAGCTCAGCATGGAACCAGAATGGCCACTGCATGCTCAGACTGAGGCATTTTCCTTGTTCCTCCCTCTTATTTCTGTGTAGCAGTCTTACATCACGTATAGTGTTGGCATAGAGCAAAGCCCCAAGTACTAACATTATGAGCTCTGCAAACCACAAGTTGAACAAAGCAATATTCCTCTTCCAGTAATTAATGAGGCCAGAGACTGTACACTGTATGTACTTGGCATGTTGCTTCTGACTTACATGACTCTATGAATTAGTGATCTGAGCTTCAAAGTATCCTATCACGGACAGGTCTTCTCAGCTCTCACAAAGGCCGTGACTCCCTTTACTGAGTCAATTCATTTCACATTTGATCTTCATCTTTTCCATAGCCTTCAAATTTTCCTAGGATTTAAAAAGTGGGCGCTCACCATCACCATCCTGTCCTTTCACTCACCCAAGCCCCAAACACACTCACTCCTTTCTCTCTCCACCCTCCTCCTGGCTGGATGACTTCCTTTTTGGGGGGAAAACACACCCAAGTAACACGGAGAAGTGCAAAGGAAAGGGAAAAAAGCAAAACAGTACAGGTTGAACCTGAGGGGGAAATCCTCCCGAGCTGCCACCGCCTCGAAAAGGAACCAGGAGCCAGCCGGCAAGTGCCCTCCCCCTCCTGCACCTTTCCTTTACTGTGCTCTCAAGGGGTGTGTGTGTGTGTGTGTGTGTGTGTGTGTGTGTGTGTGTGTGTGTGTGTGTGTGTGTGTGAGAGAGAGAGAGAGAGAGAGAGAGAGAGAGAGAGAGAGAGAGAGAGAGAGAGAGATGGTGAAGAGACTGTGCTGGAGGGCTCTGGAGGGACTGTCTCCCAGGATTTACGAGCACACGCAAGCACTCACAAACACCCTTCTCCACACTTAGCCCTCCCGGTTGGTCCTCTGGGTGCCTCCAATCCCAGGAGGACTGGCTGTTTTGTTCGTATGACAGTGACCTGGGATGGCTCCCCCCTCTCCAAATAAAAAATTGGATTTACTGAAACCACAAAGTATAAACCACAATGGGGTGGGGATTACTGTAACTGTGTTCTATCATGCTATCAGTATATTATTGTTAATGTATCTGTATCTGGATGCTAGATATGCCCCATGTATGATGCACCCTTCTTGTGATTTCTTGAGAGGCAACTCTGCTCTATTGTGCCATTTCATGCATTTCATGTATTATTTCAATTAGAGATGGGCATGAAATGAACTTTTTTCATTTCTGTTATTCGTTATTCGTTTTGTTACGTAACGAAATAAATAATGAACATTGTGATGAAATTGGAACAAACTGAACAGAACCATGAAAATTAGGTTCGTTACGTTTCATTTTTCGTTAATGGTGACGCGCAATGAAATGAGCTGTTAAAAAACACCCTGGACATCCATAAAAATGCAGCAATAATTATTTATACTGTCTGATAATACCTACCGGGGGTTGGGGTCCTTAAAACGTTTGTTTTTGTCTTTCTCCCATCGCGATGTATTTTTCTTTTCCCTTTAAGGATGACAAAATGGATGTCACCAGCCACAAAATGGAGGCAAGCCATGTGATGGGATCATGTAAATTCTTGGACAACTTCAACCAATAGCATGCTCAGGTTGCAGACTGGGCAGGTCTGGCAGCCACAGAGGGCATAAAAAGCTTTGGCAGCCTCCGTCCTCCTTGCAGTCTCCGGTGGGAGTTAGGGTGGGATTGCTGTCTCTGTGACTCGTTATTTTCACTTTAGGCCAGCCAGGCAGGTGTGTGTCTCGGTGTCCCTGCTGGCTCCAGACTGGCTCTTAGGGGAGAGAAAGAAGAGATTTCTCTCTAGCTTCAGTCCTGCAGCCTCCCTGTGTGTGTGCGTGCATACCTCTCGGTGAGTACCCAACCCTGCCCTGCAGTGCAGTCACTCTGCGGCTGCCTTGCACCCTGGGCAATGCCCACTGCTGCCTTTGCAGCCTCCCTGCGTACCTAGTCTATACTGTGTCTCTGCCAGCATCAATTTTTTTAGTGTTTTCCCTCTGGTCTGGGGCACTGGGGGATGCCCACACATGGAAATGCTTTAAAAATCATGTAAAAAGCAGGTAAAAAAAAGAAAAATGAAAAACAAATAAATGAAAATGAATATTTTTCAAAAATTCACAAAAAATGAAAATGAACCAAAACAGATCCCTCAACAAAAAACAAAAAACAAAAATGCCATTTTTTCGATTCGTGCCCATCTGTAATTACAATTTATGATGTACTCCAGAGTTCAAGTTTTACCCCCTGAATGTTGTATGAATACAACATTCTTTGATGTTGGGAAGATGCACATCACCTACAGTATGTAACCCTTACCTTCAGGCAAACACTCCAGGTGTGACCCTTTACCTTTAGATAGCACACCATAGCCTAGAACAGCGTTTTTCAACCACTGTTCCGCAGCACACTAGTGTGCCGCAAGATGTTGCCTGGTGTGCCGTGGGAAAAATTGAAAAATTCTAAAGAAATTCAACCCAGGGCCAGCGGGCGGCCCACAGCTGGGAGGCGCTATAAATAGCGTCCAAGGGCCAGCTTGGCTCCTCCCCCCCCCGAGGCCCGCGGCGCTGGTGTCACTTCCTCCCCGGCCGGACCTGGCCCCGCTCATTCTCTTAGTGTTTGCCCTGTGCCTGCCGCCGCCGCCGCGACTCGCTCACTTCCCTCTCCCCCCTCCTTTTTTTACCCTGGACCACCACCACCCCTTTCCTGGGAGCTACCAATTGACTGAGCCGCCTGACAGCCCGTCCGCCAACATGAGCCGGCCCGGGAGCCCCAGCCCAGAACAAACCACCAGGTGAGGGGAAGGGGAGGAGGGGCGCCCGGCTGCCCCACAAGCACCGCGGCAGGGCTGCGAGGAGGAGGGGATGGAGGAGGCCTCCGCCGGGCCTGGGCTGAGGAGCCAGTTGGGGGCTACTGGCATGGCTGGACGGCCGGCCGGCTGGCCTTTAGGGTCCGGGAGGGGAAGAGCCATCTCCGAGGGCCCCCGCGATGGGTTCCTTGAAGTCTTGCCCCTTTCTTTCTGTCTTGGGTCGCCCTCTTCTCTCTCTCTGTCTTTTCTTTCTTTTTTTCCCACCTCTCTCTTTCCATTCGTACCCTTTCCCCTCTTCATAGAAACGTGCTCATTTCTAGCCTGCATATGTGTATGTCTAGCAGCCTGCCTACTGTAATTAAAACTGTAAACTGCCCAGAGACTCCTTGAAGTGGTATGGGGCGGTATACAAGCAGAACACTTTCTGCCTTCTTTCCTTCCTGCCTTCCTTCATCCTCCTCCCCTCCTGTCGCTGGACTTGCTGAAGGCATCTGCCTTGGCTACAGTGTGGAGAGCAAGATGGGCTTTTGGGTCTTATTTGTGTTCCTGGAGAGACAGTGCCCCTTCTCAGGTCTCCACTGGACACAGAAGTCCATGCAGGGCAAAATGTCTTTAAAAAAACAACACAGGTAAGAGGGAACTGGGTGCTAGAGAGCGGGCTGCCTCAATCTGTGGCCCCTCTGTCCTGCTTCTCCCTACACCAGCAATGGCGAACCTTTTAGAGACTGATATAGGGACAGAGTTAAATTTTTTAACATTTTCTAATGGTGGTGTGCCTCGTGATTTTTTTCATGAAACAAGTGTGCCTTTGCCCAAAAAAGGTTGAAAAACACTGGCCTAGAATGTACACCCTAGTCTCCCCAAGCTGCTGTAAAGGCCTCCATCATAAGAGCATGGAGTGGGGATTAGAGTTGCCACCAAAAGTTTCCCCAGGGACCATCAGGCTAACCCCAGGACACCCCACACCCCGGGGCAGATAGTCAAGCACTCTCACAAGTCTCAGAGCTTGCTAACCCCATGTCCTTTCCAGGAAGGAGAGCCTCAGACAAAGATCCTTCATGTTAGACTTGTCTTGCCAGAGACAAGCAACAATGCCACTCTTCTCCTAGATAGGAATTTAATTCCCTCTTGGGCCAAGCATTAAGGCTTGCAAAGCAACGGTCACTGACTTCCAGGCCCTGTATGGGTTGCCTCACCAGATGAGTGCCTGATCTCTGGGTTGTCAGACTTGTGTCCATCTGTGCCTCCTGACTAGTGTGCCAAAAGGCTACAGCTTTTCGCCAGCACTCTCATAATGAAAAGGAAAGGGGGAGATGTGGGGATTCCATACCCCAATAGGCTCTGAACCCTGAAATAACTTGGCAGCACTGTGGCAGCCTTGAGCCCTGGATTTCCAGAGAGCAAGCGGGGACCCGGTGTGATTAAGCTGACCTGGAGCTGACCTAGCTCAGGAGGCCACGGGAAAAAGATGGCAAGCTAGATATCAAGATATCAGGCACATCTGGTCTGTGACCAGCCCAAAGCTTCTTCCTCTCCCTTTATCAATGAGTCCTCCTAGCTGCATTTTCCTCCTAGATAAGAGTGCATACTTCCCCCACTAATGGAATGCATACATGACCAAAGACCATCCTTCCTCTGTCTTCCTGTCCTATTTTCCATGTTTCTCTCCACCCCTTGGGTACTTGTTTACTGTTACCAATAAAGACCTCTGGGTGAGAGAGACACTCACACTCACTCACTCACACACGCACATACAGAGACACCCATGCATAGAGAGATGCAGCCTGGGACCAGGAGATAATTGTACGCCAAAACTTTGTGCATGCATAATTAATAACGCTACAGCCTTGCCTTTCCTAAACTGAGGTCCTGCAATATACTGGGACCGTAGTATATGAACTACGATATGGTGGGGGAACCACTATAGCTTTGAGGCTTTTTCTGTTACCTCACCAAAGTTATTATGAGGATTATTTTTATTTTTGAAATTCCTTACCTTCCCCTGCTTCTAGTCAATATAGTGGTTAACTAAATAATCTAGCACAAGCAATATATAAGGAAATCACTTAAATTCATGCAAAAACTAAAAAGCTGCTAAAAACTGTGGAACTCCCTTAGCCCTATACTCAAAATATTTTGCCCATCAAAATGTCCACATTGACAGTGAGTCCAGTGAACTGGAGAACAGTCCTGCTGATAATAAAGAACAGTGTTCGTTTGCCGTCCCACAGTGAAGTGAAGGAAGGAACATCATTACACAGAGTTAATGTATTGAGCATGAATTTGACCAGAAGGCAGCTGCTGGCATATCAGATAAGGGTGCAATAATGCTCTTACAGAAGGAGAATCCATGGGACAGATACAACACACATGAGGTCAACCTTGCAATTTGCCCTACTCTTTGTGTTACTCACCATCAAACAGTAGTAGCCCAAGGGAGAACTCCACATCTGATCCTGGAATAAACTTCCACTTTCAGATTGATTTTTTAGCTTGAAATATATTATGTTTTCTTTCAGAACATTAGGCACTTCACTTACAGTTCCTTATTACACCTGACAAGGGTTTTGCATCAAAATGATTCAATGTGGACCATTGTTTGTGATTAATACATTGAGTCACTAAATTGGCCTCTCTATCTGCAAGTTTTGACACAGAAAAATATTACCCCTCAGATCTTTTAAACTTATCTGTAGGTGGCGTAAGACATGTAGATTAGATTGATATGTTGAGCATTCTATATCTGTATTGACACACACCTTGGAAATCATAATAGGTGAGAATTAAAATGCTCAGTGCAGAAATCTTGTGAGTTCATCATTGCTGATGCTGATGACTAGAGATGGGCACGAATTAAAAAATGGTGTTTCGCTTGTCGTTTGTCGTTGAGAGGTCCGTTTCATTTCGTTTCTGTTTTTCGTGGATTTTTTGGAAAATTTTCATTTTTGTTTTTTCGTTTTTTGTTTCTACCCACTTTTTGCGTGATTTTTAAAGCATTTCTGTGCATGGGCGTCCCCAATGCCCCAGACCAAAGGGAAAATACTAAAAAAATTGATGCTGGCAGAAACACAGTATAGACTAGGTTTGCAGGGAGGCTGCAAAGCCAGTGGCGGGCGTTGCCCAGGGTGCAAGGCGGCCGCAGAGTGACTGCACTGCGGGGTAGGGTAGGGTACTCACCGAGAGGTATGCACACACGCACACAGGGAGGCTGCAGGACTGAAGCTAGAGTCGCAGAGACAGCAATCTCACCCTAACTCCCACTGGAGACTGCAAGGAGGACGGGGACTGCCAGAGCTTTTTATGCCCTCTGTGGCTACCAGACCTGCCCAGTCTGCCACCTGGGCATGGTATTGGTTGAAGTTGTCCAAGAATTTACATAATCCCATCACATGGTTTGCCTCCATGTTGTGGCTGGAGTGGCGACATCCATTTTGTCATCCTTAATGCCAGGACCCTGCCTGTCACAGAACCTGACTCTGAGGGGTTAAATGGTGAAGAGCTGCTGGAGGAGCCTTGCAGCTCAAGTCAGCAGGCAGCTGGGTCTGATGACTCAGCTGAAAACATATCTTCTCCCCCTAGAAAGGCTATGAGCAGGATTCTGCAAAGACGTGCTACCAGGAGAGGTAGGGAAAGGGTCTTTGATGCTAGATGGGGAATCAGGTCGGGAAGCCCTGAGTACTAGCAGGAGCCTTTCCAGAAGTAAGGGTGTGTTCCCTGTTTTGAGATAAAGCTGGTAAGCTCACCTTGAGCTCTCTGTGGGAGCAACACGTCATTTGAACTTGAACAGACGTTCCTGTCTGTGACCTTGGCTCTGTTTCCTGATTTCGGACTGGCTTCCTGGACAACGGCTTAATCTGTTCCCTTGGGTTTGGCATCTGGTTTCCGTGAGATATTCTGGTTTTGACTTGGACTGTTAATTGCTAGGAGTTGGATTCTGTTATTTATCTGGCACTTGATTGTTGGCAAAGGACTTGAACTTGCCTGGCTTTCCACTAAAGATCTTGGCAAAGAACTGAACCCTGTTTGTGTGTGTGCTCTGTGTGTGGGGCTTGACAGTTTGCTCCCACCCAAATGTCTTCAAGCAGAATGGAAGAGGAGGGGGCTGTTGGGATGACACCGTTGGCAGCTTTGCAAAACCAAGTGCTGCTTTTGTCTCAGGCAATTACTCAATTGCAGCACGCTCCAGCACTGGCTGGGTTGCAGCCCCGTTGCCCTTTGCTGCCTCCTGACTCGTTTGAGGGCAAGTTAGAGGAATTCCCTGCATTCTTGGCTCAATGCAAGCTGTTTATTGAGGTGCGTGCTCAAGAATTTTCTACTGAGAGGTCTAAGGTCTGCTCTATCATCTGTTTGTTGAAAGGACAGGTGGCTATATGGGCAACTCCTTTACTCTTCAGTGCCTCACCTCTACTGGATAATTATCAGGCTTTTCTGAATCACATTTCTTCAGCTTTTCAGAACCCTGTACAGGCTGCTACTGCCAACAGGAGACTCAGAGCTCTGAAACAGGGCAAAGATTCAGTGTTTGACTACACCACTGCATTCCGTTTGATAGCACAGGATCTGAATTGGAATGAACCGGCACTGATTTCTCAGTATATGGAAGGATTGGCAGATGAAGTGCTTGATGAACTCTCTAGGGTGGAACAACCAAAACCACGTCCATCTATCCTGTGTCTCAGGATAGATGGATGCCTGGAAAGCCGTCGCCTATCCAGAGGCAAGAACTACAACCAGCAACCTCTGCCAGCTGTGCCTAATCTGCAATCCGGTGAAGCCCGGAGAATGGATCCAGAACCTATGCAACTGGGAGCTGCTCGAACACGCCTCACCCCAGAGGAAAAGGCAAGATGACACTCTCATAATCTCTGCCTGTACTGTGGAGGAGGAGGACATTTCGTTTCCAGTTGCCCTTTGAAGTGCTCCTCAGTAAGTGCTGTTACCTCTGCAGCAGTAAAAGGGCAGCTCCATCCTTGAAGGAACCCACACAAATGGAGCATACCGAAGGGTTCCCAGACAATACCATCACACCCCAAGGACCTTTCCTGGTACCTGTAACTCTAGGGCTTCCTGATGGCCGGAAAGTAGCTGTGTATGCTATGGTAGACTCTGGGGCAGCTCACTGCTTTGTGGATGCTGGGTTTGTGTGGTGCCATTGGATTCCAGTACAGAACAAGGAAACTCCTTTGCTGGTAGAATCCATTGAGGGTTGGTTACTTCGTTCTGGGCCGATAGCTCAGGAAACCTGTCCACTTACTCTTCAGGTAATGGACCACAATGAGAAGATTTGCTTTAATGTAACTCAGACGCCCCGGTTTCCTCTTGTCTTGGGACTTTCCTGGTTGCGAGCTCATAACCCATTGGTGGGTTGGGTGCAAGGGGAATTGTACTTCAAGGTTCCTTGCTTAAAGAAAATTTCTTCTACCATCCTGGCAGCTGCCCATGCTACATCTGACCCTGTTTTGCCCCAGGCATACCAAGACTTTGCGGATGTATTTGAGGAAAAGGGGGCTGACAAGTTACCTCCGCATCGGCCCTATGACTGTGCAATTGATCTGATACCTGGGGCACCCCTCCCTGTGGGACGAGTCTATCCTATATCCGAACCTGAGTTAGAAGCTTTGAGGGCTTTCCTAGACAAGAACCTTCAACGTGGGTTTATACGCCCTTCCAAATCGCCATTGTCTGCACCGGTGATCTTTGTAAAGAAGAAGGGAGCGGAGCTTCGTCCTTGTAATGATTACCGGGCATTAAACAAGATCACTATTCGGGACCGGGACCCTTTACCCCTAATCTCTGAACTTTTGGACCGGTTAAGAGGGGCAAAGTGTTATACCAAGCTGGACCTTTGCGGGGCATATAATTTGGTGCATATCCGTAAAGGAGATGAGTGGAAAACCATGTTTCGAACCTGGTACGGTCAATATGAACATTTAGTAATGCCTTTTGGACTGACAAACGCACCCAGTGTCTTCCAGAGGATGATGAATGACATTTTCCATGATCTACTAGATCGTTGTATGGTCATTTATTTAGATGACATCCTGATTTATTCCGCTGACCCAGCTCAGCATGTTCAAGATGTTGGTCAGGTCTTGCAGCATCTCTGGGAAAACGGACTATATGCTAAGCTGGAAAAATGTGAGTTTGACATTAAGGAAGGTGAATTCCTGGGGCATATTATTTCTCCCCAGGGAATCCGCATGGACCCTAAGAAAGTAGAGGCTGTGTTGTCCTGGCGGCGACCACAAAACCGTAAGGATTTTTAACGGTTCCTCGATTTCGCCAACTACTATCGCCAGTTTATTCTTGCCTACACCGACATTGTTGCACCTTTAAACCATCTCCTTAGGCCCAAAGAGCTTTTCCGGTGGACTCCAGAAGCAGAAGAGGCTTTCTGTACTTTGAAAACCCGCTTCAGCTCGGAACCCTTGCTCCATTATCCTGATCCACAATTACCCTTTATAGTGGAGGCTGACGCATCTAGCGTTGCTCTGGGAGCAGTGCTATCTCAACAGGATGATCCCTCCCAAACCCTGCGTCCCTGTGCTTATTACTCTCGACAGTTAAAACCTGCAGAGAAGAATTATACTATCTGGGAGCATGAACTGCCGGCCATCAAGACAGCTTTTGATGTATGGAGGCATTACTTCGAGGGAGCTCAACATCCTGTTCAAGTATTGACTTATCATCGAAACCTTGAACATCTACAAACAGCCCGGTGATTGACTCAGCGACAAATCCGGTGGTCATTATTCTTTTCCTGGTTCGATTTCCGGATCAAGTACATTCCTGAGGCTCAGAATAAAAAAGCTGATGCATTATCCAGAAAACCTGAGCATGCCGCGCCTGTGAAAGAGACATTAGTGGTGCCCATCTTGCCTCCCTCTGTGTTTGCGGCCACGAATCCATGTCTCAGTTTGGCAGAAGAAATCCATGAATCTCAAGCTCGTGATTAATGGACTCAGCAACGTCTTCAGGAACTCCAGAATGGGAATCATATAGCGTTTTCTGCACAACAAGGGTTATTATTTCATTGAGGGCAGTTATATGTTCCTGCTGGTCCTCTTTGTAACCAGGTGTTGCATCTCTCACATGACTCTTTACCTGCTGGACACTTTGGAATTTACAAAACCCTGCATCTTCTCACAAGGGAGTTCTGGTGGCCACATGTCCGTGCTGATGTTGCCCGATACGTGGGTTCCTGTGAAGGTTGTCGGTGGGCAAAGGATGTTGTGACCAAACCCTTGGGTCTGTTGCATCCTTTGCCAACACCCTCTGGTCCCTGGAATGCTGTCTCCTTAGATTTCATCACGGATCTTTCTCGCTCAAAAGGGTTTACCTGCATCCTGGTCTTCGTGGATTTGTTCACCAAAATGGCCCACTTTGTTCCTTTTCCTAAATCCCCTACCACATCGGAAACAGCTCATCACTACTTGCAACACCTCTTCAGACTTCATGGTTTACCTGCACACCTCATTTCGGATTGTGGACCACAATTCACCTCCCGCTTCTGGCAAGCAATGCATAAGGCACTAGGAACACAAGTTCACCTCTCATCAGCTTACCACTCCCAGTCAGATGGTCAGACTGAGCGCACTAATGCCACCTTAGAACAATGTTTACGCTGTTATACATGCTACCAACAAGATAACAGGGTGGATTTGTTACCTTTAGCTGAATTTGCACATAACAATGCTGTACATTCTTCCACTCACCAGACCCCATTCATGGCTAATTATGGTTATCATCCTCCGTATTTTCCAACTACCCTTCCTTCCACCTCTGTGCCAGCTGCGGATGCATACATTCAAGAACTCCACGGCATTCAGGAATTATTGCGAGAGCAACTTGACCATGCTAAGGAAGTATATAAGAAAGCAGCGGACAAGAAAAGACAGGAAGGGTCACAGCTAAATCCAGGCATGAAAGTTTGGCTATCTACCCGATACCTGAGACATCCTGGGCGATCCCGAAAACTAGATCCTCGGTTCATCGGTCCTTATCCCATCTTAGAACAAATCAATCCAGTTGCTTTTCATCTGCAACTACCTGATTCCCTTCATATTCACCCAGTATTCCACCGATCCCTCTTGGTTCCAGCTGCAGATCCTGACCCCAACCGACCACCGACTCCTGAACCTCCTCCACCGATTTTAGTAGAAGGAGAAGAAGAATATGAAGTCCATCAAATCTTGGATTCACGAATACACCGTGGAGGATTGCAGTATTTGGTAGACTGGGAAGGTTATGGACCTGAAGATCGGTCATGGGAACCTGTGTCCAACTTGCATGCTCCTGAGTTGGTTCAACAATTCCATGACAGTTACCCTGATAGGCCTGGCCCATCGGAAGAGGGGGACCATGGGGAGGGGGATAGTGCCAGGAACCTGCCTGTCACAGAACCTGGCTCTGAGGGGTTAAATGGTGAAGAGCTGCTGGAGGAGCCTTGCAGCTCAAGTCAGCAGGCAGCTGATTCTGATGACTCAGCTGAAAACATATCTTCTCCCCCTAGAAGGGCTATGAGCAGGATTCTGCAAAGACGTGCTACCAGGAGAGGTAGGGAAAGGGTCTTTGATGCTAGATGGGGAATCCAGTCGGGAAGCCCTAAGTACTAGCAGGAGCCTTTCCAGAAGTAAGGGTGTGTTCCCTGTTTTGAGATAAAGCTGGTAAGCTCACCTTGAGCTCTCTGTGGGAGCAACGCATCATTTGAACTTGAACAGACGTTCCTGTCTGTGACCTTGGCTCTGTTTCCTGATTTCAGACTGGCTTCCTGGACAACGGCTTAATCTGTTCCCTTGGGTTTGGCATCTGGTTTCCGTGAGATATTCTGGTTTTGACTTGGACTGTTAATTGCTGGGAGTTGGATTATGTTATTTATCTGGCACTTGATTGTTGGCAAAGGACTTGAACTTGCCTGGCTTTCCACTAAAGATCTTGGCAAAGAACTGAACCCTGTTTGTGTGTGTGCTCTGTGTGCGGGGCTTGACACTTAAAAGGAAAAGAAAAATACATCACGATGGGAGAAGACAAAAACAAACGTTTTAAGGACCCCAACCCCCTGGTAGGTAATAATTTCAAATAATTATTGCATTATCACTGCATTTTTATGGATGTCCAGGGCGTTTTAATACCCAAGAAATCAGTATTAGGCATCTGGGAGCCATTTTGGGTCAATGTCCCCTAACTCCCCTTAAAGGAAAAAAATACAGCGATCTGAGAAAAAACATAAATGCATGTTTTAAGGACCCTAACCCCCCGGTAGATATTATCAGACAGTATAAATAATTATTGCTGCGTTTTTATGGATGCCCAGGGCGTTGTTTAACATTTAAAACAGCTCATTTCATTGCACACTGCCAGTAACGACAATGAAACGTAATGAACACAATTTTCGTGGTTGTGTTCATTTCATTTCATTTTCATCACAATTTTCGTTAGTCATTTCGTTACGTAACAGAACGAATAACAAAACGAAAAAATGTTCATTTTGTGCCCATCTCTACTGATGACTGTTCAGTTCCACTGTCAGTAAGCTCTTGCCTTGAGAGATGTTTCCAAAGACTTAGCTGCAATCTACTTCCTTGCAGTTCACACTCCTTCACCATAATCTTGCCCTTATGAGCAACAAGACAAAACCCAACTTCACGTACTGTGGCCAGAATCCTACCACTCTGTTTCAATCACAGAACACTTCCATTGCCTGAGCAGTGAGGCTCTTTTTGACCTTACACAAGGAGGTATTCGCTACCTCCTTGCACAGGCAGAAGCCCCACTGAAATGTCAAGAGGGCATCCTCCAGCTTGTGCCTTGGTAAGCTGGAGATCAAAGAATATGGTAGATTGAGCATTACACCTCAAATGCGGTGCAGAGGGTTTTAGCCTTTGGGATGGTCATTTATTAATTTGAACACAACTCTCCCCACAACCCAAGCTAATCCCCGTTTCCCTCAGCTAAACATGAGCTAATCCCCGTTTCCCTCAGCTAAACATGCCTAGTTCCCTCAACTGTTCTCCATAAATGGTGCCCTCCAGACCTCTTACAATTGGGGTTGCTCTTCCTCAGGACTTGCTCCATTTTGTCATTCATACAATGTGGCACTTAGAACTTGATGTATGAAATACTGTCAATGCAATCTTTGTAGTTCAAATTAAGATTGGAATAGTAAAACAAAATAAAGCAACAGCAAGAACCAGAATAGGAGATAGCTACTGCCCTTTTGCAAAGTATTTACAGAAAGATCTGGCAGCACCATAGGGTTAGTAGGTAAGCAGCATTTCATTCACGAACACTTCAGTGATTAAAGCCAGAAGCTTTTGTGATGTCACAGGGTCATATTAACAGGCTTTGGATGTACCTCAGTATATATAAAAGAAGCCAAGAGGCAAACTCACTGTATAGAAACAATATGGCTACCTTGAGGAGGAGGGGGAAACAGTTTTGGAGGCCAAGTGGGTGTCAAATGATGCTCAGCAGTAGGGTTCTCGCCTCTTGTGGTCTCATTTATGACTCATGTGATACATGGGACTTTCTCCAGGCTCTGTGCAGCTGATGGAACTCATGAAAGACATCAGCAGGTCCTTTCTTTCACTCCACCCCCCCTTTGATATGACAAAATTATCAAGCACAGTTATCTTTAGAGCACCTTTCAACTGATCTGATAAGCTGTAGCACCAGCTAGAAATGGGTGGCAGGGAAGGCCCAGACTTTATCGTCTGCCTCAAGACAAAAATAAACTTTCTTGCCCTCCAGCAGTTAGAGTTCTCTGAAATTTCTCTCCTCCCTAGAGACTTAGCAATTCCCTGAGATGTCAGCCTGCACCATGAAACCTAGCAACCCAATCTGGCAGGTACTACTGGGGAAAGAATGTACGACTAGATAGCCTGGTTCTGTAGAGCTCTTTACGGAGACCCAGACAGGCATGCTGTTCTTATAAAGTGCTTGTTTATGGGCGTTGAAGGGAAGCAAAGGAGCCAATTGATTGGATGTGGGGAGCGATTGATGTGAGGAGTGATCAATGCAGGTGAGATCTGGCAAAAATGTTCCACCTCTAATTGGATGGGATAAAATATATCATTAAATAAAATACCCACAAACAAGCATCTTTTCCCACATAATCATATTAACTTGAAGAATCTCAGTGACAATAATCTAAACTCTTGAGTCTCAGAAAGAGTGGTGTGATGGTTTTCTGCTTTCTATGAGTTACTGGAATTTGGAATAGTGCACATTCTTAACATAACAAATGAAGCAGATTCAAGTGCCCACTCTACATCTCTATGTAAATACTAAAGTTATTTTTCTAGGCTTTTAAAAGGGCTTTGTCTTAGACTCTTTCAGTTACTGTTTTACCGCTGGTTTGATTATTTATCATTGATCTGTTTTGCTTTGTTGCATTGCATTGCATGGGTGTATTAGTATTGGTATTTTATTTTAAACCACCATGAGAACCATTTAGTTGAAGGGCAATTATCAAATATACAAAGCAGACAAGCATTACTAATTGACTCCAGGTCACACACACAGGTAAAACACAAAACACAGTACTCCTCTCCCTGACTTTGATATGAGAACATTTTCATCTTATTATAAATCACTATCATTATACGCTTCATTTCCACTCTAAACTCCTGTGTTTTGTGCAGCCAATATTTACCCAGGTCTGTCATCTCACAGCTGACTGTCCAGGAAGGTGTATAATTCAGAATTCACCACTCATTAAGTTAACCTGAAAAAGCTGACAGGTGAAATGATATGGCTTCTGAAGTGCACTGCTACCACCCCAGGAGCAAATCTGTATTTATGAAAAAGAATTAGTCCTCCAGCGGTAAAACTTCTTATATTGATCCTGTCATGGTTCCAAGTCATAAAGCACCAAGAAGGCTTGTAAAAGTTGTGATGCCCTAAGCCAGGTTCGTCCAAACTTCGGCCCTTCAGATGTTTTGGACCACAACTCCCACAGTCCTTTGCCATTGGAAATACAGGCTTGGAATTCTGGGAGTTGTGGTCCAAAACATCTGGAGGGCTGAAGTTTGGACATGCCTGCACTAAGCCATATCTACCAAGAGTCCGTGCAACGCGGTACATGGATTGTGGACTAGGACTCAGGAGACTTCAGCTATGGCAACTCACTGAAGGGTATCAATTGGTTAACCATTCACTGAATATCTTACATAACCTCCAAAACCACATTATAGTCCTTGTAGATTTGAAATCAGTTGCTGGCACATAACAGTCTCAACACATTATACCTAGTTTAAATCTGTGTAGGGCCAAAATCCATGGGAAGGGAGAGAAGGAAGAACTGGGGATGAAGGAGGAAATACAGTGTACTATAAAGATATTTACATTTATTGAGGTTCTCCATTTGATCAATGGACTAGAGGCTAGAAAAGTTACATTTTTTGACCACCATTCCTAGAAACCATGGCTGGAGATCTGTGGGAGCATTCATCCAAAAGTAGCCTGTCAAATGTATTCTTGAAGGTTTTCATGGCCAGGATCTGATAACTGTTGTGGGTTTTTTGGACTGTTTGGCCATGTTCTGGAAGTTTTTATTCCTGATGTTTCACCAGACTCTGTGGCCGGCATCTTCAGAAGTCAAGGAGCTCAGGGAACTAGGAGTTCTCTCTGTGCTCTGGGGTATAGAGAGAGTGAGACTGTGAGGTTTTAAAGTTGTGGGAAAGAGGAAATTTATCCTATGCAGGAGAATAGGTGTTAGTCATTGCATTGTGATGGAGGGATTAAGAAGTTTCACTGCAATCAGGGGTGGCAACGATCCTTCTCTGTAATTGATTGGTGTCGCTAGCTGGAAAAAGAAATGAAAGCCCATACAGCCAGACAAAACCAGAAATTTGACAAATGCCGTACAAATCAACCAAAACCCACACTAGGCACCACACAAATTATCATCAAACTAACTGAATGACAACTCTCCCAGGAAGAAACCTTGGCCTTAGCCAAAGGAGGAAACTTCGCAGTGACACCCAGTAAAATTCCAGTGGAAGACATAATTGCAAATGTGGAATCAGCCATATGCCATCTTCCGGAAGACAAAGAAGAAATAAGAAATGAAATGACAAGGATCCTACAAAAAGCATAAACCCAAATAGCGGCATAACAAGAAAGGAGAGAATTGCCATCAAGTCTTTGAACACGGATCCTGACATCATAATCCTGCCGGCAGACAAAGGCAATGCCACAGTAATCATGCAAACAGAAGAATACAAGGAATATTTTATTTATTTATTATTACATTTATCTTCCCATAGGAACTCTGGGCAGCTTACAGAAGCTGATCAAGTCAGCTAATGACATAATAGAGGAAAACAATAACAACAATATAAAGCAGTAACTCTAAAACAACTTTAAAACAACTTAGCGCCCTGGCGTCAGATACACAAGCCCAGCAACGAGACTTCTTGGTGGGAGGCGAGGATATGGGTGGCGGGGGGGGGACTACACTAACTCGCCAAAGGCCTCGCAAAACAGCAGCATTTTTAATGCTTTGCGGAAGGCCAGCAGGGACTCTGCAGAGCGCACTTCACTTGGAAGGCTGTTCCAAAGAGAGGGGCCAGCCACCGAGAAGGCCCGGTTACGTGTAGAAGTTTTCCGGGCCTCTCTAGGGGTGGCAACCCGAAGTGACTTCTAGACCCCACCACCTACAGAAAACTAAAGCAAGACCCACCAACAAAATCACAAAACAAACAAACATGCTGGTCAGGAGTTGCTCCCTCCACCCCAATGTCATTCCACAAATCTGCAAGATGGAAATTCTTTCACCAAAATTATACAGACTCCCAAAAATCCACAAAGACTCAACCCCACTCAGGCCCATTGTTAGCACCATTAGCTCCCTGACATATGAACTAGCAAAACACATAACCACCTCTTACAGGCCCACATTGGACAGACTCATCCCACATCAAGGACTCAGGACGTTTCACAGACAAGATCAGCACCCTAAAAACTCAACCCCAGGGACAGACTGATCAGCTTTGATGTAGTAGCCCTTTTTACTGAGGTACCAATAAAGGACACTTTAGCACTCATCCAACAGATCTTCCCAGAAGACATTAACCCTGTTCTAACATTGCCTAATGACCAGCTACTTCCAGTGGGAGAATGACTTATATGAACAGACAAATGGAGTTGCCATGGGGAGTCCTCTCAGCCTGGTAATAGCAAACTTGAACATGGGACATTTCAAAAAACAAGCTCTGGATATGGCACCCACAGTCTGGTTCTGATACATGGATGACACATTCATAATTTAGAGGCATGGTGAAGATAACTGGAAGAATTTCTAAACTACCTCAACAATATCCACCCAAATACACAATTCATCATGGAAAAAGAAAGTGAGGGGAAATTCCCATTCTTAGATGTCATGGTAATACGCAAACTGGACCTCCAAATGAACAAATCCTGCTCTAAAGGAAGGGAAACAATGTAGCAGCAGGGGACCCAAAATGACAGAAGTGAATGATCTGAGCAGAGTTCCTGCCCCACTGAGGTTTTCCTTCCTTTCTGGCAGATCATTCACTGCCATTAGTTTGGGTTCTCTTGTGCAAACACCCCCCATACACACTGTTCCCCTTCCTTTCCAGCAGCTCTTTCACTGCCCTCTGCCTTTCTAAAATGTCTCTCCACTTTGTTTTTTGTTTGTTTTTGTATAAATTGAAGCCATCTTTTGAGTGAGAAAAGCACTTTTTAATGGGCTGCTTGACACCCCCCCAACCCTTTCCCCAGTGAAAAGATAGCTCCAATTTCTAAAAACAAACAAACAAACAAACAACAAAAATCAAAGCAGGGAGTTTTGGAAAGGAGGAGGGCAGTAAAAGAGCTGCTGGAAAGGAAGGGGAACAGCAGGGGAGAGGTTGTGGAGGATAACCCAAACTGACGGCAGTGAATGATCAGCAGGAAAGGAAGGGAAACCAGTGGGGCAGGGACTCAGCCCAGTTCATTCACTGCTGTCAGTCTGGGTTATCCACCCCACCGCACCCAACTATTTCCCTTCCTTTCTGGCAGCACCTGACTGCCCTCCACTTTCCCATAACGCCTCTCTATTTTGTTTGTGTCTGCTTATTGCAGAATTTAGAGCTGTCTATAAGATGACCCTCAATTTTTAGGCTAATGATCCTAGGAAAAAAATCATCCTAGAGAGGGGGGAACGGTATTTACCATTGAACATGATGAGCATGAAAATAAGCAGATATATTTCCAAGGTGGGGTAAATTATTCTGAACCACATGATACTGACTATCTAAATCATATTTAGTCTGGTTTCTGGCCAGAGATCAGGCATTCCCCAATGTAGCCAAGGCAATCTCAAATAGTTGGATTGGACCAGGAGGAGATATGCAGGGTGTGTGTGATCCAGTTGATTTCATTACCATGGAACATTGATTGGTCACTTGCTAGGTTGTGGGCAAGATTTTGCATTGTTCTAGTCTTCTCTAAGCTTCTCCAAGCAGAAGAATTCACAAACTGTTGCAGGGAAACTACTGCTGTATTGTTCTCTATCCTGTCTCTTGTTAGTGCGGGCCCTCAATATATCTATATTGTTTAACATCTGCCAGTAGTTATTGAATGAAATCATCTATGAATACAGCCATCAGTATGTGGATGACATTTGATTATATTCATCTAGAAAAAGTTATCTGGGATCTGTGAAATGCCATTCAAATATTTCATAAATGTTCAATAGAACACAGAAGTATTATAGAATGAGTCATCTCAGGCTTGAAACTTGAGGCACAACCAGATCTTGAATTGGACCTGATCTTGGATGCCTAGGTGGTAGCAAAAGCTGAGGTACATCTTTGCGGCCAGCAGCATATATGTCTCATAGTATCCAGGTTAGTCTCCTTCAATAAAATATTTCTGGAATGTGTACAATCACCACTACAGTGATTGACCCATGAGAGTGGAGTGAAATGAATTTTTAAAAAACCTCCCCTCTCTTCTGCAGGTTCCTGTGGGGTCCATTTATTCTGCATATTTTTAAATCATCTGAATAATTGTAAAAGTTACTGTTTGTATAATATCTACCTATAAACATGTGTCCAAAGGAATTTTTCTGGGTTGGAAAAAACCTAATTTACATAAATGTAGTATACAGTGTGTGTCCTACAACACAATCTGTCTGTTTGTGTGCATTAAAATAATAAATAAATCTCAGATTTATTTATGTCAGCAGAGAGAATTTGCAATGCCACAATTTAAAAACAGTAAACAAGCAAATCAAAACCATAGTGTTCTGATTGCTCTCTCTCTCTCTCTCTTCTTCTTGATCAAAACAGAGGAACAAACAAAACACGAATTTTCTTCAGATTCATAGATTTGAACAACTGTGCACTGATATGATGGCTGACATATGTGCTGGAAAACTACCAGGAGCATCTGAAAAAGTAACAATGCAGATAGCAACTAAAGAAGGTTTAGTAATACTAATTCCAATTCACACTTCCTTTAGGTTTTGTGGACTACTACAAAATACCATTTGCCTTCCACTGGGGAGCACACAATGAATTTACACTGGAGAAATGGCCCATGTCTACACAATATCCATAACCAACCTTGCTGGCTAGAGGCCTTACATTTTTTCCGTTTTATTTCAGAAATAAAATTTTGATCATGGACAAGTCAGAGAGGAGCATCCTTCTTCTGGAGGGGCTAATTGTTTTTTTTTTTATGACTTACAGTGTTCTGCCTCAGGATTCTTTGATTGACAAATGGATTGTTTGATTTCTATTTACATCTTGCCTGTCATAAAATAACATTTCAGAGCTGGTAATTACAAAGTTGTAATATCAAACTCACGGAGTCAGTGGAAGACAGGAAGGCCTGGCAAGCTCTGGTCCATGGGGTCATGAAGAGTCGGACATGAATGAATGAATGAATGAACAACAACAAGAAATCGTAAAGTAACAACCACCTATCTGTTATAAAACTATGGTAACTAAATCAATCAAGCCCTAACAAAGCTGACCCACAGGAAACATCCAAATGCCAGATGAACAAACAATTCTTAGCCTGGCACCAACATGTTGCCACTCTACAGTCTAACATATTCATATTCGCATAGTGTAGCCTCTTTTTCTTTTTTTCACATTTAATTTTTATATCCTTATTTTATAGTGTATATTTGTATATTGGATTTTTATTTTATTTAATCTCTATAATCTATTATCTTCTTCTTTCTCACCTTACACTTTTTGTGCACTTACTCTTCTTTATTTGTTTTGTAATGGGAGCTGTGAAACAAGTAAATTTCCCCGATGTGGGATCAATAAAGGTTTATCTTATCTTATCTTATCTTATCTTATCTTAGCCTTGGGTCCCTTTGGGGAAAAGGCAGCATAAAAATAAAGTTGTTTATTATTATTATTATTATTATTATTATTATTATTATTATTATTATTATTATTATTATTATTATTATTATTATTATTATTATTATCATCATCTTATCTTATCTTATCTTATCTTATCTTATCTTATCTTATCTTATCTTATCTTATCATCTATTTTAAGATTATGCCTTACATTTTGGAAGGATATTTCAAAGGTTAGAATCTCGTAACAGCTAATCATGTGTCACTAATTAATGTACACACATACACTTTCTGCTGATGGGGCCACAGTATGGATCTTCCCTGCAAATCTAAGAGCAAGCAGGTACATATGTGAGAAGTCCTTTGGATACTGGGATCTCAAATGTTCAAGGCATATAGGTTAACAAAAATAGCTTGAATTCAATGTAGAAACCTATAAGCAGTCAATGCACCTCCACTGATGATGTAGACAAATGTGTTATTATTTCATGAAAATCTATCGGGGGGGGGAGTTACCTATCCTTTTTCCATGCATGAGAACTGTCCCCATTTTGTTTAGGTAGATTCAGACACTACACCTATGGGCTCAATTCCAAACCACCTCTGATTCCAAGGCCCACCCATTTCCTGTTAAGATTTCACACACCCAGAAGACAAGAAACAACACAACGTCATCAAAATAAGGCCCCAAAAACTCTGCACAGAAGTTTATATACCATCAATATCTATATAGATACTATTGATATTACAGATTTTAAGAGGCATATTAAATATGCTTAGGATGTTACAATTGGACCAGACATCAGAGTCAAGTCAAAGCAGAAGCAAGTGGCTTTGTCATCAGAGGGCCCTTTGAAGTTGTTACAGGAAACTTCAGAGCCCCCCACCTCCAAATATCAGCCACAAAAATATCACAGCCTGGGACAACTCTATTAGCTGGCTTCCTTATGATGCAATGGGAGGCCAAAGCATGATGCCACCACTGCCACATCATATGGACAATAATGTGCTCTTGCCAGTCTTCATGCTCACTCTAGGACTGATTCTATCCTACTCTTATGCCATAATTCTATTTGCCTGGCTACCCATTTTTTTCTCACTAGCAGATGTCAAGGAACTGACTAGCAGGTCTCAATTCTTTGACAGTAGGTAAACTGGGCTTTACCATGCAACAGCAACAAAGGTTTCTGGGAGGAAACAGGTCTGTTGACCTGCCCATTTCATCATTCAGTGGTGGAATGAGGACCTTGACAGTAGCATTAGCCATGTGAGTTTTGAAAGATGGACTGTCTCAATTCACCTTGCTACCCTTGCCATTGGGACTAGTTGCTGGAAATCAGTTTAAACATGATAATGAAGCTAGGTCTTTCTTACCACCCCTATTCCAGATTGCCCCTCCTCCTCTAAGTAGCAAAGAGTAGATCTTGCAAAATGTGTTGGGTCAGTAATTTAGCGAGTTAACCCCCCCCCCAAGTCATAATAGCGGCGATGATATGCCAAACTGCTATGTTGGGTAGGTGTTGTGAGTTTTTCGGGCTGTTTGGTCGTGTCCTGAAAACTTCTAGAACTTGGCCAAACCGCCCGAAAAACTCACAACTATCAGATCTTGGCTGTGAAAGTCTTTGAGAATACATGGTATGTTGGATATCTGCCATCCTAAAGCCCAGGCGAGACCATCTGAAAGAACCATATTCTTTACATCCAGTGAGCTATTACACCCTTGGCATTGGTTCTTCACTTCACAAATCATTTTGCTTGGCAATTAATCAAACCTTACCAAGTTGGCCTGCACATAAAACAAAAATGTTTGACAGTAAGGAAATGTCATCCGTCTGATCTAGAGGTCAAAGACATACAGTTAACACACATCTTGATATCTGCAGAACACATGCCAACCAAGGGTTTTCTCCCTGTATTTGTCTTCTGGGCAAGAGTATCTGCCTTTTCTGGGGATGTTAATTTTGTTCATAAGATTCATATAATTACCTTTCCATTCAAATACCTTAAAAGAAGCTTATAACAATTAATAAAAGCAATAAAGGTTCAATAAAATACAAGTACTAAAAACAATAAAACACCGACGATGCAACCACACATGCATGTACACTCTCTCTCTCTCTCTCTCTCTCTCTCTCTTTGTGGGTGGGTGGGATTGAAATAAGTAATTTTCTACCAAAATAGGAAGTAATTATTCATTTTTGACAAAGAACTATCTGTACCATGTGATTTTCTCTCTCCCCCAATCTAGTAGCCTTCTATAAGGAACATTCCATGGGATACATTCCAGTGTGGTAGCATCAATGGATGGGGAGGGAAAATGAGCTGTACCTGTGCTTAGATTCACTTGGGTCATCTAAGCTTCATGGCAATTTCCCAATGGAAATGACCCTGCTTCTTTGGAATAACAGCAACTTATTTATTTATTTATTTATTTATTTATTTATTTATTTATTTATTGGGCTTATATACCACCCGTTTTCCAGAAGGAACTCCGGGCGGTTTACAACATAAGAAAATACTAATAACAGCTATTAAATAAAAACAATTAAAACAGTTTAAAACAGTTTAACACAAGTAACCAAGCTAAGCAACAGAGAATGGCTTTGCAGATGGCGGGGGGACCCACTTCAGTCACCAAACGCCTCCCAGAAAAGGAAAGTTTTTAATGTCTTTCGGAAGGCTGGCATGGACTCTGCTAGGTGCACTTCTGCTGGGAGATGGTTCCACATGGTGGGGCCAGGCACAGAGAAGGCTCGGGTACAGGTGGATGTTCTCCGAGCCTCCCTGGGCATGGCCACACTAAGCATGTGCGCCCGCGACAACCTAGTTGTCTAAATCTTAATCTAAAGATTTCTGTGTTTTTAAATTGTGTTATGTTTCATAACCATTTAGTAGCTAGAAGCTGCTAGGTTTCTGTCTGTAGGGCTTAAGCTCACATTTCGGTCTCCCTTCCCTGGTTCTCAGGGATTTGGGCAGGAAAGGTTAGGCAATGGGATTTTGCTAACCTGGCAAATCTGAAGTTGGGGTGTGCCGAGTGCCATTGACATGCTCAGAAGTGTGATGCTACTGTAATTCACAAATTGATGTCCCTGCATTGCTGCGGTGTTTCAGCTCACCCCCACCACCACCTATATACCCTTTTCTGCAGACCTCAGCCTGGCCTACTCACTGCATCACGTCTCAGACTTTGGTCCTAAAATCTCAGGGCCTGGGCAACCCTAACCAATGTGATTTTGTATGATGTGATATTGAATAGCGGCACTGTATGTGTGTCCAGAAGATGACAAGATTTATCTCATTTGCCCATTCTTACTAAGAGGCCTGGATGGAGACTGAGCCCACATCATTTCTGTTCCCTCACCCTGCTCATTACTCACTGCATCCCTTCTCCTGTCAAGCTCAGCTAACAATAGACACAGAGGAGATAATCTCGTTATGAGATAATTACCTAGACCAATAGAGGATTTTATTTTCAATGGGAAGGAATCAAAAGGGACACGTTTCAACTCATGCTTGATTAATTAGTTCATTGATACATTATTGTGAAAACCAGATCACATTTTGAATGCAAGGCATTGCTAAATTTGCGGTGATAGAAAGGAGGTTTCTCACTGCTTATCATGGCAGATGGCATGCAGCAATCCCTCAATTTAAAAACCATCAAAGAGAAACCAAGATGGGAATAGCCGGCCTTGAATTAAAGCACTGTACCACTAGCCCCAGTGCACAAGCTGCCATATTTGCTTACTTCACTGTATTGTTAGCTAGAAAGGTCCCTGAATTAAAATCCATCACTTTCTTCACTCTGATGCACCTGTAATGAACACAACTGGAAAAAAAGGAAATAATTGAGAAAGTGTTGCCAAGTGGCAACTAGGTGTTATTGTTTCTCTAGACATGTATGCTATTGGAATAAGGTGGCCATGCAAAGGAGAGGACAGGTCCCCTGAATATTAATGGAGGAAGAATTTCAACTGATGTAACTTCCATAGCAAGCTGAAACTTTGTCATCTGTACTATTTTTATCCAACTGGGCATAATGCTAAAGGTAAACTTAAGCCCAGTTGTTTTTGACTCTAGGGGGTGGTGTTCATCTCTGTTTATAAGATGAAGAACCAGCACTAGTCCATAGACATAGTTCCATGGTCATGTGGTTGGCATGACTAAACATGCGTGCACACGGAATGCTGTTACCTTTCCACTGAAGTGGTATTTATCTACAAACATTTTTATGTACTTTCAGACTTCTAGGTTGGCAGGAGCTGGGACAAGCAATGAGAGCTCACACCATCATGACTATCCAAACTTTTGATTGCCAGTCCAGAGATTCAGTGGTTTAACCCGCAAAGCATCCTGCGTCCCTTGACACTAGACATACCACCTCATTAATGAGGAGCAATTTGCTAAAAAGGTTTATGCTATTCCCTTATAGAAACATAAAATGCCAACAGCATCTTGGCCAAAATGCATTGGAGGAAGCCTTATGTGTACAAGGCCCAAAGCTTGGACATAGAAAATTTTAAAAATAAGTTACTTGATAGTATGTCATGCTTGATGCAGTCCAATATAGATACTTTAAATATCAACATAAACAATAAGCTCCATTGTGTACACTGGGATTTACTTCTTGCTAAACAATGCTCTCAGGTCATTGGTTTAGTTCTGTGCACACTTACCTGGAATCAGGTTAGGTTTAAACCTAAAAGTATAAAACCATAAAAATTAAAAAGCCCAACACAACTTCAGAATTGTACAATTACAAAAGCAGTGTAGAGGTAATAATCCATAATGTACATAAAATATTAAAATGGAAAAGGAAAAAGAACCAAGAAAAAATATAGAATTTTCTAGTTAAAAAGTAGCCCATCTTCTTAGTATGAAAATTAATCAAATACAAACATAATTTAGCTATTTCTTTAGTAATAAAAGAGTTTTCATCATTTAAAAGTTTTTCCAAACCCTCCTCATTTGCATCTACTTTTACTCTATCTAAACATGGGTGAATAAATCTCTCTCTATAAGGATGATGAAGAGGACAATGAAAAAACATATGTACCATCGATTCCACCTCCCTTTTGGAGCTGTCTTCATAAGGAATTTTCTTATATCTCCCTTCCAAAACCATTGAAAGGAGGCTAAAGTAAAGGTTCTCCTATATGCAGGATCCTCAAGCTGTGAGCAATAGTTGGCCATTCTCATAACATATCTGGTCTCCTCAGGGGCCCTAAACAAAGGAGATTGTGCTCTATCTTGTTGGTGCTCGTCTTGAATCTTACCTGGAATCAAGCCTCACTGTGTGCACTTGGGACCTATTTCTGAGTAAACCTGTGCAAGAGAACCATCAGCCATAGCCACTTACTAAATTTATGAGCTGTTAAACAAGCAATGTCTGTAATCTAAGTGGCAAAGCACAAGATTAATGGCAGCATTGATGGGGTAGTGGTGGAAATTAAACATTTATCCTTCCTGTCCTGAGGCATCCATTGGTCTTTTTATTATCAGGAATCCATGGAGGTCACAGGATGAGAGGAGGAAGTCTTTAATTGCTGAAAAGTCACCACCATTAAAGTCACCCCCAGACCCCATAGCTGAGATTTTTATCAAGTAATGACTTCCTCCACCTGTCCCACAACACCCACAACTTCTAACAATGAAAGGATTTACCTATGGGAGCCTGTGGGAGGAAATGTTAGATTTCTAGTAATCTGCCCAGCTGATGACATTATCAGTCTCACATTGTAGAACTTATATGAACAGGATGTCAGCCACTGTAATATATTGTGCATGTTTACTAAGATGTAAATCCCACTGTGCTCCAAAGGAATGTTCCTGAGTAAGGATCGAGAAGGTATTTAAAAATGAATAGTTATTGCATTTATTTAACAAAAGCCACACAGTGTTTTCATCCCATCCACATTCCTTTCATCTGAACTATTAGAAATATTCATTAGAGAGGGTGTGTGTGTGTGGAATAATTTCTCTGTTCTCACAAAATCTTAGATCTTGTGCTAAATTATACTTTAGAATAATACTTGTCACTAATATAGAATTAGAAGAAATTACCCATTAGATGTACTAAATGAGTTCTCACAGAGTTGATCACTGCATGGAGTGTTTTGCTGCTGTCAGATGAGCAACTCATCAAAGCAATTTCTAAGGACCTCATTGCCTGGTTTGCATTTGAATCCATTAAAGTCTTAGAGAGAGGTCTCTTCAAGTAATTCTTTCTGAATAGCAAATTCCTTTGAATTATTTTCCTTTCCTCACAATAACAGATCAGAAACCCAGATCCTTTTTTCTTAAAAATAGGTATTGTCTTTGAACTTTGCACTGAAATGTAATGAGAATAATTATAGAAAGATGTTTTAAAGGTGATTTGAAGTAGTTCAGTCAGTGTTTTACATATTCAACAATGTAGAACGCCTTTTCTTCATAGCAGAGCTTGGTGTCGCCCCCACCCCTGTCCACACTAGCCAAAAACTGTCCTTATCCTTGTTGTTGGGAGGATTCTGGGAGTCATCATACAAAACCAGAAAGCAACTCTGTGAGTTTTTGGCCCAAATCCTATTGGAGTTCATGTATGGTTTGAAAACTTTCCCATGGCTAATTGTGGCTATGGGTTCCTATCGGAAGATGGGTGGGATAAAAATCTAATAAATAAATAAATAAATAAATAAATAAATAAATAAATAAATAAATAAATAAATGACAAGGGCACATCTTGTTTGCAGACAGATGCATGACCAAGCACAGTCCCAGTACCTTCTTAATTAGCTACAAGTATCCCCAGTAAGTTATACAAACATTATGTAAGCACCAATAGGATTCTGGCTTCTGCTTCTTAAATACCCTAATTTTTCTGATTCTTAAATATCCCCTATGTGTGTTTACTGAGGCATGAAACCCATTCAGCCTTTTTCGTTCATACAGTATATGTTCAGAGAGCCACGCCTTGTCCAGTAAAACTCAGTCAATGGCAACACGGTAACTTTCCACCATTTGTGAACCCAGCTAGAAAAGTGTCAGATGCCAGCTCCCCACCAATACTTCTCCACTGCACCCCTCAGAATTCCATGACAGCCATATTTTTTAATTTAAATTTTCTCTCTGTCTGGTTTCATCACCACTACCCCTGATCACACTGGAGCCCTACTTCTCGATTCTGTGGATGCAGAGCCAACACAACCACAATAAACATACCAAGAAGGTGTGAAGCATCTCTGCTCCCTCTATCATCACTTCTGTTGCTCCGCTCATGTTGGGTGTTGCTTTCCAAAGAGGAGAGCATCTGTCAGTATGCTGGAGGCACTTACACCATCATACTGCTGCCCCCCACACACACACACATACACACACAATCTGGATCATGCAGAAAGGAACCATACTGAGAAGAATGGTCCTCATCTTCAGATAGTCACCAGCATATGGACAGGAGAAGATGGGGGACCCAAAGCTAGCACTGCCTGCATCCTCACAAATATGTCCCCATTTTGCATTTACAACATTCAAAATAAGACTGCAATGAAAAAACAATCTTATCTGGTTTGGCCTCTCCCATAACCTTTAAAAAGTAGAACAAAAGATTAGGAAGCCAGACAGGTGGGAAGTGGACGATGCTACCAAGTACCAACACAAGAGGAAGAACCAGACTTTCTCCCAGCCAGCTGTCTCTCTTATTTAAAACTAGGATTTGCAAAAGTTTCTGTTTTGGACTACAACCCCCACTATATAGCCATCATGACTTGGGCCTATGCTAGTTCTGGGAACTTTAGTCCCCCAAAGTAAATTTTCTAACCTCGACTTAGCAGTTTTAAGGTTATTTTTATTAAGGTCCTTGCTCACCCATCATTATTCCTAGAACTTGTTAATTTAGAGTGGAGGCACATGAAAACCGCAGCCACGCACACTGCTCTTGATACTGTTCACGCATTACTGACGCATGGGTTGCAAAATTCAAATAACACATCCATTTTTATAAGGACTTCCTGGAAGAAAGGCAAATGAACAGATATGCTTGTGTGGAAAGCAACCAAAATGTATGTTATCTGGCTGGAATATTTGCAAAAGGTGCAGCCAGGGCTTAATCTTTAAACATGGAATGCAGAGGCATTACTCTTAGTGGGGAAAATGTGCATTATGCTAAGGCTGTGGAACATGGTGTAGAAGATGATTGCACAAGGGTGGAGAGGACAATTACACAGTGGTAAGGAGGGAAAAACATACTCCAGGTATTCTCAGAGATACTCTTTATTAGTTAGGTATTCTTCACTGTCTTTTTTCTATATTTGTGATGTTTAAACTTTAGTGTTTTCTAAACTGGCATTTGCAAATATGTAAGTTAGCATTCTCAAATAGAATAAGTATATAAAGTTTCAAAGCCCCATGCCCTAGTTCAGTGTGGCGAACCTATGGCACGGGTGCCAAAGGTGGTACTCGAAGCCCTTTCTGTGGGCACCTGGCATCATCCCTTCCCAGTCACCTGTATTCAGGTTAAATTGCTGTATTTACACTTTGCAAATAATTAGTGGGTTTTGAATTGCAGTTTGGGCACTCGGTCTCTAAAAGGTTCACCATCACTGCCCTGGTTCTTCTAAGTACTCAGCAATACCCTTGATTAGAGTCGAGCTTGGACTGAACAACCTAAAAACCAGTGTTGGTGAACCTATGGCACAGGTGCCAAAGGTGGCACTCGGAGCTCTTTCTGTGGGCACCCGACATCGCCCCTTCACAGCTACCTGTATTCAGCTTAAATTGCTGTATTGGCACTTTGTGAAAAAATAGTAGGTTCTAAATTGCAGTTTGGGCACTTGGTCTCTGAAAGGTTCACAATCACTGACCTAAACCAACTTAATTTAAATTCAGTTTGGATCAGATTGCAATCAACTCAGTGTGTTCTGATATATGGAGAGTAAGATTTGGAAAACTGTATGGGACCTGTGACCCTCCTTCTCCCCACTTGACATGCTTAAACCCATAAGTGCTGTGGCAACAATATTCCAAGCAGGAAAACTAGAATGACAAAAAACCCGGAAGCATCCAAGACTTAGGGCGCTTTTACATGACTCCTAAAATCCGAGGCATAGGGCTCCCAGATGCGGAGCTTAAAATTGTTTTCCCACCAGCTGCATGCTTAAAAAAAATTAAGTACAACCACGCTCACCCTAAGCGCGCCCCAGCGCATTTTAAAAGCACCTGGTCTCCAGAGGTAAAAAAATTTCTGATGCGGATTATAAAGCAGTGAGTGCCGGGCTATCCTCGCCATCTGTTTGGTTTTTTTGCCCCACCCCACCCCTTTAAGAGACTGGAATGCTTCCGGGGCTGCTCCCGAGGTGAGCCTGCATTCTTTTCTGCCTTTTTTCTCCCTTCCCTCACACAGACATGAGCAATGGCATGCGGAGGGGTGGGAACACAGCAAGAGGAGCAAACCCCCAAATCTCTGGTCTGAATTTAAGTTGCCAGCGGATCTTAGGGGTCGTGTAAAAGTGCCCTTAGACTGCAGTCACACTGGCAGTAAGAACTGCATTTAAGCATCACCTAAATTAATTTAGATTGCAAAGCAAGTGTGTTTTTTTTTCAACTGAATGGCAGGGGCTTTTCAAATATATTGCTCTAAAATAAATTCAATTCAATGAGGTTTTGTTGATGTGAAAGCTTCTGTTGTTCTAATTTATGCCTATGTGGTTTTTTGGTGGCAGGGGCACTATCATTTTTCCTTTATTTTATTTTTTAAATTGTTTATTGCTGCATCACTTGATCAATACGTTTGTCATTACAACCACCTATCTTGCAACAAGATTATAGTAACACAACAATAATTGTGTGCTCTCAAGTGGGCTCTGATGTATGGCAGTCCTTTTCAGGGTCTTCTGGGTAGAGAGTACTCAGAAGTGGATTACAATCTCCTTCTTCTGTGGGGTGTCCTGGAACTTTCCAATTTGCCCATGACTACACAGGCTGGCTGTACTCAAAGGAGGCCCAGTGGGGAAGCAAATTCCCAACCTCTGGCTACACACTAACTACTGAGCTAGAGGTTGTGAATAAAGAGGGTAAGACCACTGCAGCCCCCCCCCCCAGTAGGCTTGTTTGGTACACTTGCAATATTATAGCCCTACTGAAAACCAGTTCCTGATTCCTCATAGTTATGTTTTGGAGAGAAATCCCAAAAAAAATGCTTTGCTATTTGACAGGAATAGTTTTCCCCAGGAAGCTTTGCTAGGAACAAAAATAAGTCACAGAATGGTAAGACCTTTCTGGCTGGCCTTATTTGGCTCCTCAAATTGACATGGGGATATTTACTTTATCATTATAAAAGGTCTGAAAAATAGAAATGATGAGCTAAACCCCTGGGAACAAAGAAGATCAAACGTCTAGGGCGGTTACTTCACGTCCTTCTTTGTTCCGCAACTAGTTTTGTACCATGACAGCATTGGTCACGATCACATGGTTTTTTCCCTTTTTCAGTGTTCCCATGGTCGTGATAACTTGTCTCGTGATAAGTGTTACCTCACGGTCTTGTACTGTGACAAACACTGAATTTGTCTAGCTTCCTTTTTCCTTTTTTTGGGGGGGGGGCTTAAGAATTATTTTTTGATATTTCACTTCTGAAAAGTAAAAAAAAACGGACACAGTTTTCCAAGAGAAATGAATGTTTTGTTGCGTGACAGTAGTTACTAAACAGTGTCTTGTCTTGGAACGGAAAGTGGTAACAAAGAGTGACAACGGAAAATCTTGCCCCAGCACCAGGTACAGAATTGTCACGCTTAGCACCCGTTCCGGGGGCGTGGTTGAGACAGATTTCAGTAGTTGCATGACAGACCTGAAGTAACATATTTTTTACTGCTCCTAAGTGCAATACTAACAGAGACAAAACGGACATAAAGTAACTGCCTAGGTAACTGAGTTGAGTGATTACCTTAGAAAGCTCGGTGATCTTTTGCTGTCGGACTCAAACCATAGCACCTGACATCCTCCCCCTCAGCAGTTTTCCTCGTCGTAATGCTTCTGACTCCTCACATCATTTACTGTTGTTAAAATGCAGGTCTTCCTTTCTCTGGAAGTGGTGACTTGTGTAGAAAAAATGAATGCTGTGGAAGCTGGAAAGCTCACACTACATCTTGTGAAATTGCTTCAGCTCCCTCCACACGATGTCAGTTTTAAAAGGGCCACAATATTCTCCACCTTGGTCCTGGTTTTGTTTTGCTTTGCTTTGCTTAACATGTTTGTTTGTTTGTTTAACTCCTTAAACATTTCACTTACCATGACAGCCCTATTAGGGTCACTATACCTCAGTTCCGACATCATGGCACAGAACATGACACAAAAAGAATAAAGGTCCATATTATAGAGAGGCTATTCTTTTTTCTTTTCTTTCTTTCTTTCTTCTTTTTTTTTTTTGCACATGACCTAAATATTCTGGGGTTTTTGCTGAAGGACCACCATCTAAAACAATCTGGCAGCTGTAAAATAATAATAATAAAAGCCGTATGCACTATGAAATTGTGGTACCTGTGAGAAATGTCCACTGAATGAGACTTACCTCTGAGTAAGTGTTCATATTTCTTAGTATTTCACAATTCCTGTGTTACTTTCCTTTTAAAGCTGAGTTTGGAAAGTTTTTTTCCTCTAAAGTGATTATAACATATGCCATTCCTCTCCTAAGAACCCTTTTGCTTTCCCCCTCTCCCTTATCACTGTTCCTTATTACAAAATAAAAAGTTTAAAATAAGAAAGAAAATCATTCCTCAAAAGTAATTAGTTACTGTTGTTTTGTTCACTTAAATTTGATAGTAAACATATATGTTGTCATTTCTCAAAAGCAATGATTACAAATAATTACTATTACTTCCTGAAGAAACGGAATGCTACAAGGCATTGGGTTATGAAATAAAACACCTTCTCCTTCCATCTGCCTCACTGTTGCCTTGGCAACCATCACCAAACACATGGCATCAACTTCAGAGAGCACTAAAGCCGCATAACATTCCTCCTCACCAACATTTTGTAAGTTATAACATTAACTGTAAAGTTATGGTTATAATACAAAATGAACTGAAAAATTGCAAAGTAACTTTGTTCCCCTTATAGCCTATGCCATTGTTACAGCATTCAAGTTTGTTATTCCAATGACAGTAAAAACGAACGACTTGTTTTTTCTTATTACTTCATTATAGGAATGGTTTAGGATTTATAATAGGATGGTGGATGAAAAATCTAAATTGGACTCTGAAAGTAACTTCTAACTATAAATTTTACATTGCACCAATAAAATAACTTGAAAGTGTTAGTACTGTACTTTCAAAAGTGGGACAGGTGGTACCTTTAGGCTACTAGAAAAATAACAAAAACATTGCTAATATTTCACGGGCGAAACCTCCTTCCTCAGAGCAGTACCAATAAGTTATAACATGGCAAAAGATGGATTTGCCAGGAGTTGTTTCTTAGATGTAAGGTCCTTGGCAAGACTTAGGATTCTATTCTACTCCAGGATTATTTTTTTAAAAAAAACTAATTTGTATATTATTATAAGTCATTAATTCAAAGCCTTAACAGTAATTCAGTTATATTCTTGCTATTGGAAAAAGGACTTAATTGCCAGTTAGTAATCCAGCCCTATGGCATTACTGCCATTTGAACACTCAATGAGTACAATATTCCTCCAGTTTCAGCTCAGAAAAGATGTACAGCAGGACCCCCATATCCCCCACATGCACTTGCGGAGAGAATGTGGGTTAAAGTGAACACTATTTTAATATTGAAAGCTAGAGTGAATGTTATAAATAGTATGGCCTCTGGCTCCTTCTACTGGCCAGTTCTCATGATGACATTGTGAAAATACTGTATATTTTTCTTGCGAACACTATGCATAGCATGGGCTTTGGCTCCTCTTAGTCACCAGCTCTGGTAACGCCATCTTTAGAAATACATATTTTGAAGAGTTTTCTTCTAATATTTTTAATATTTTCAGACCGTATATAACTGAATTAGCAGATATTTATCCTGAGGATAAGGAGTCTCTCCTGAATGCCGTTGCCTTAATGGAGAGCTATTAGAATCATGCAGTTGCAATGATGGTGTAGCCATTTCTAGAATTTGAAAGGGAAACAAAATCCTTACGCTCCAGTAATAGAGGCCAAAAATGTGAACAATCGTATATTGACCAGCCCTCAGCAAAATGACACCCAATGAAAAATCTGACTCACCTGTCGTGAGAGACTTGCTCTCATGCAAGACCACAGAAACCACCAAAGCCTTGCATCTGTGAAAGGTGTTTTATTTTCTCAAGATATTTGTGCTAAAGACTAGTTTGGGGCCAAAATGCTAGTGCTTTTTCTGTCAAAACCACCTCTGTGAACTTGTCCCCCCCCAAAAAAAAGTGATTAAATGTGAACATGAACAATTCACAAAGACTCCCATAATGTTAAGGTCATCAGCAGGAATAAAACTTCTGATTCCCCCCCCCCCGTTTCACCTGTATGATTGAAATAAAAGAAAAAAATACACCTCTGGTATGGCAACATTGTTAAGGTAAATAAAAAACACATACCGTTCACCATGTTTCATTTCACTTCCTTCAATGTTTAAAGAAGCCAGCAGTGTATTCAGATAACAGCATTTAAGCAATTCATCATTCCTAAATATAAAACAATAAAGACCACGATACAACACCATTAAATCCCAGTTGCTTTAATGAAAGAAGTTAATCTTCCTCAATTTATTTTATTTTATTGTATTAAAGAGTATTTTTACCCTGCATTTCTCCTTGGAAAAGGACCCAAGGTGAATTACAGTAATGAGGGACAATATACAGTCCAGTACAATTGAGACATATTCAACTGAGATGGGCATAAAATGAATTTTTTATTCATTTTGTTATTCATTATTCATTTTGTTACGTAACGAAACGAGTAACAAACCACCCCTCAAAGAAAAACAAAATTAAAGAAAAAATTATTTCATTTCTTTTGTTTTTCTCCCCCCCAAGCCTCTAACCAACCCCCACAGACGGGGCTTCCAAAGCAGCAGCACCAATCAGCTGTAGCACGGGCTTGGGGCTGGCCAAATCAAAACCATTGGGTGGGGTAAAGGAGTCATTTATAAACTTTCTTTGCCAGCGCCAAGCCCGCCCTACAGATGATTGGTGCTTGGGTCTCAGCCGAAAAATAAAAAGGAATAAAATATTTTTTTTACAAATTTAATATTTTATTTTATTTTATTTTATTTTGCTGATCCCCAAGCGCCAATTAGCTGTAGCATGGGCTTGGGGTTGGCAAAAAATAATAATTAAAAATTGCTCCCCCCCCCCAATGGGGTAGGGGAAAGGAGCAATTTTAAAACATTTTTATACATTATATAATAAAATTCCTCAATTTCTCCACCCGAACAGGTGGGGGAAATGTTGGATTTTTAAACATTTTGTTTGTTACCCCAAGCCTGCGCTACAGCAGATCAGTACTTGGGGCAGCAAAAAATGTTTACAAATCCTGCCTTTTCCTGTGCCCAATCGGGTGCAGGACGTTACACAAGTACCACACACACACACACACACACACACACAGTACACAAATGGAAAATGAAATGAAATGGAAAATGAAATGAAACACTATTTTAGCATTTCGTGCCCATCTCTAATATTCAAGTTAAAGAACAGGGAATTGAGAGGTATCTTACAGCATTAGAGCTAAAAGAGAATGCAAGCAGTAAAGAAAAGAGTATAAATTCCATGTTATCATGTATGGTAGACCATCTAAGAGTTATGAGGGATGGGAACTAACAATTGTCAATGTAATCACATAAGTAGCAATACAACACAAAGTTATAAGTGGTTGGTTATAAACACAAGTCTGTGAAGCCTTTATGGTAGTCCGTCATTTAGGGAAAGCTTGCCTGAAGAGAAAATTCTTTGTTTCTGGGAAGACATCAGAGATGGGGCAGTCCTAGCTTCCACTGGGAGGAAGTTCCAGAGTCCGAGCACAGCAGCAGCAGAAGGCCCTTTCGTGTGTTCCCATGAGATGTATCTGTGATGATGGTGGGATGGAGAGAAGGGCCTCTGCTGATGACCTTAACATGCAAGCCGGTTCATACTGTTAGATTCGATCTTTGAGATAGGACCCAGGTCGTACAGTGCTTTGTAGGTTAAGGTCAGAATCTTGAATTGTGTTCAATAGCTGATTGGCAGCCAGTGGGGTTGCTTTAATAGAGGTGTAATGTGATCTCTGTACCCTGCTCCAGTCAGCAATCTGGCTGATGCATTTTGGACCAGTTGAAGTTTCCTGAAACTTTTCATTGGGAGTCTAACATGGAGTGCATTACAGTAGTTCATTTGGGATGTCACTAGGGCATGTGTCACAGTGGCCAGAGCAGGTTTCTCAAGGAACAGGTGTAACTGGTGTACTAGTTTTAATTGTGCAAATGTGCTCCTGGCCACCACTGTGACCTGGGCATCTAGGCTCAAGGATGAATCCAGGAGCACCCCCAAGCTGCAGACCTCTTTTTTTTTTCAATTAATGGGTGATCCCATTCAGTACAGGTTGCATCCCTTTCCCTTGTTCTTCCTTTTACACTCATGTAAAGTTGAGATAATAGCTCCCTTAGAATCCAGAAGTGACGAGAGGTAGAGTTAGATGTCATCAGCATCTTGGTGGCACTTAATGCCAAAACTCTAATAATCTCCCCCAGTGGTTTCATATAGATGTGAAATAATATAGGAGGCAAAACAGAACCCTAGGAAACTGCACAGGCAGTGGCCATGGTGTCGAACATGAATCACCTAACACTACTTTCTGTGTTCTATCCTGCAGGAAAGACTGAAGCCATTGTAATGCAGTGCCTCCAATTCCAATTTCAGAGAGATGAGTCAGGAGGATGCTGTGGTCTATAGGGTCAAAAGCAGCTGAGAGGCCTAGCAAAACCAAAAGTGGCACAGATTGCCTATCCATTTCCCTGCATATGTCATCTACCATTGCAACCAGTGCTGTCTCTGTTCCGTAGCCAGGCCTAAAGCCAGATTGAAATGGATCCAGGTAGTTTATCTCATCCAGAAACCTCTGGAGCTGCAAGGCCACAACCCACTCTGGGACTTTCCCCAAGAATGGCATATTCGATACTGGTCAGTATTTGTTCAGTATTGTTGGATCTAAGGAGGGCTTTTTAAAAAGCGTTTTTTTCTACTGCCAGGGGCGTGGTGGCTCAGCAGGCTAGAGCACTGAAAACTGCCTGCTCCAAAGTCGGCAGCTTGGCTGTTCAAATCCTGTGTGCCATGCAGCAAATTGAGCTCCTGCTGATAACCCCAGCTCCTGTGAACCTAGCAGTTCGAAATCATATAAATCCAAGTAAATAAATAGGTACCACTGTAAAAAGCAGGAAGGTAAACAGTGTTCCATGTGCAGAAATGCATTCAGCCATGCTGGCCACATGACCATGGAGTTGCACACACTGGCTCTTTGGCTTGGAAACAGAGATGAGCACCACCACTAGAGTCAACACAACTTGCACGCATGTGCGGGGGGGACACCTTTACCTTTACTATTGCCTCTTTTAAGCATGCTAGAATTCTGCCCTGTTGTAAGGAGGCATTCACTACTCTTCCTAACCAGTCTGCCATACCTTCTCTGGAAGCTTTTATGATCTATGAGGGGCAAGGATCCAACACACATGTGGTGGCCCTCACCTCCTCAAGGGTTCTGATCACATGATCCAGCTGTAGGAGATGAAAATCATCCATTAATACAGGACAATCGGGGGGGGCATTTTATTTACTGGCTCTGGATCAACCAGATCAACCAAGGATTCAATAGAATTATTCATCATAGAGGCAGAAAACTACCCAAGGTCAGTTACAAAACCATCTGGATTCATCAGCCTTCTGGGATGTATTGTTTTTGTCTGATTTCCGTCCACCCCCCCGCCCAGTTACAGAGAGGCTAAAGCATACCATATAGTGGTCTGTTCATGACAATGGGACTACAGAAACTTCCTTTACCCTTATTATGGAACTTATTAAGACTTAAAGGTGCTTCCATGTTTGAATTAAAAAAATAAAGGACATGTTTATCCTTATATTTGATATGAATTCTGAACAAGTTAACACTTTCTGAAAAACCCAGGGCTATCCTGCATACATGGCAACCTTGTGGAGTATTAGCACCTAACCACTAACATAAAGCATACTTTTCTATTTCATAGAAGTAAGGGTTCAAGTGCATCTTAAGGTTGCAGATGTATGACAGCCCATAAATAAAATTGCATCTGTCATTTTAGCATTCAAGCAAGATCTTCCTATTTAAGTGAAGTTCACATTTGCTGCTTCTCTTCCTATATGAGAAGAAACAGCCAAAAGCTTTTCCATTTGTTCTCCATCAGCTCATGATGAACTGTCCCATTTCACAGAACAAAAAAATCTGCTTTCAGACCAAATGTGGGATTTTTCACTCAAGAGGCCGATATTTCAGGGAAGTGGAGTAAGAGAGTGTGGTTGCACTTGCTGTGGTATACACTGACTATAAAACTGTAGAAACAATAAACTTACTTAAAATGTAATGGATTATTTGCACCAAAATCACAGAATAATAGAATAATGGAGTTGGAAGGTACCTCTAAGGCCATCAAGTCTAACCTTCTGCTCAGTGCAGCAATCCATGTCAAAGGCAAATCTGACAGGTGGTTGTCCCGTTTTGTCCAGGTGGCTTTCAGGCTTAGTTTTTCCCCCTAACCCTCCCACCTTTACAATGAAATGTATAGCACGTGTTCCCTGATGCCCTACCTAAATTTATTTTATGGACAAAAATAAAACCTGAAACAAAAAACTGAAAATGAGGTTTGGTGCTGTTAATACAAATATGGTTGAGTTCATTGGGGGAACTACTGTATATCCCATTAAATAAAATTGTTTATTTGTTTTATGTCTTTTATGGAATTCTTGAAGCCTAACAATACCAAGGTCAATTTTCAAGGACCAATCAAATGTGTCATTTGCCACCCTGACATCCTCGTGATATACGTCCAACATCTTGACTGATACAAGAAGGCAGGCTGTTGTTTACAGGCTTTCTTTCAATATAGCCTGGTGTAACTTCTCTCTCATGGCTTTCTTTTTGTCTTTAAAAATATATTTCGGAAATAATTAAGTCATTGATCTGAAGAAGGAAAACTTCATTGGCAAGACAATATATCCTACTGGCAGGTAGATCGATTCTTGACTGCTTTTTTTCTTTTATTGTTTTAACACTGTTGTTCCCATTATTCCATCTGTACATGCATTGATGGAAGCCAGTATATTGTAGATTTATATATAATCTGATGTTTGAACTCTGATGTTTTGACTTCATAAGCAATACTGTTTTGGAACAGATAATAAATATCAGCTTTAAACACATTTCAGATCCATTTCAGAGAGTCTCATATTGCACAATCAATTTGAGGCTCTTTCCCTCATCACACCTCATGAGGCACACACAGAGGAACACCTGGTTCCATCTGAGGATCTCTCCCTCATCACAATTGATGAGATACAGGATCAGGTACATGTAGCAGAACAGGCTGCAGGAGAGAAGCTCCTTCTGCTAGGGGATTCTATAATTAGAAATACGGAGGGATGGATTTGTGATGAGCATGATAACCGTATGGTCACTTGCCTGCCAGGTGCAAAGGTTGCAGACATCACAAGAAATCTAGATAGCTTGTTAGAGAGAACCGGGAAGGAGCCAGTGCTCATGGTACATGTTGGTACCAATGATGTCGGGAAGGCCAAGCAGTCAGTCTTGGAAGCCAAGTTCAGGTTGTTAGGAAGAAGATTGAAGTCCAGGACTTCCAAGGTAGCATTTTCAGAAGTGCTACCTGTTCCTTGTGCAGGACCCACCAGGCAGGCAGAACTCAGAAGCCTCAATGCGTGGATTAGGTGTTGGTGTCGAGAGGAGGGCTTTAGATTTGTCAGGAACTGGAGAACATTTTGGGACAAGCCAAACCTGCTCAGGAGGGACGGGTTGCACTTGAATCATGATGGGACCAGATTGCTGGCACTCAACCTCAAAAAGGCTGCAGAGCAGCTTTTAAACTGATAACTGGGGGAAAGCCGACAGGAGCTGAGTGGCATCCAGTTCGGAACACCTCATCCACAGGGAATGAGGTTGGAAAGGGTAGAGAATCACATAGAGATGACATAGCAGCTATTAGTACTGGGAGAATAATGGAATGTGATAGTTTGTGTACTGAAAATAATAGCTGTAGGGGGAAAAGAACAAAGCAGCAGCTGTTGTTGCAGAACCCACTGTACAGGTGCTTCTATGCCAATGCTCGAAGCCTCCGACCAAAAATGGGAGAACTTGAAGATTTGGCAGCTAGGGATAACATAGATATAATAGCCATAACAGAAACCTGGTGGAATGTAGAGAACCAGTGGGATACCGCAATCCCAGGCTATAAACTCTATAGAAGGGATAGAGAGGGGCGGGTTGGAGCGGGTTTGGCCCTCTATGTTAAAGAAGGGGTAAAATCCAGCAGAATGGAGATTGACAGAGGGTCTGACTCCACCATAGAATCACTGTGGGTTAAACTACCAGGTCCAAGGAGTGATGTGATAGTTGGGCTATGCTATCGCCCACCAGATCAAAAACTTGAGGGGGACCTTGAAATGAGGAGACAAATCATGGAGGTGTCTCAGAAGGATAGGATAGTAATCATGGGGGACTTCAATTATCCCCAAATTGACTGGGCCAATGCGAGCTCCGGGCAAGAAAGAGAAACTGGGTTTCTCGACTTGCTGAATGACTGTGCCTTAGAGCAACTTGTCATGAAACCCACCTGAGAACAGGCAACTCTGGATCTAATACTGTGTGATACTCAGGACCTGGTCAGGGATGTGAATGTCACTGAGCCTCTGGGGAACAGTGACCATGCTGCAATCTCCTTTGCCATGCATGTTGGAGGAAGAGTGTTAAGCAAATCAGACATAAAAACCCTTGATTTTCGAAGGGCAAACTTGCCTCAGATGAGGAAACTAGTTAGAAAGAAATTGAAGGGGAAGGTTGGAAGAATCCAATCTCTTGAGTGCATGGAACCTGTTTAAAACAACGGTAACAGAGGCCCAGCACAAGTGCATACCACAAAGAAAGGAGAGCTCATTTAAGTCCTAGAGGGCACCGGCATGGTTAATGAGTGGAGTTAAAGAGGCTCTAATGCGCAAGGAGAGGTCTTTCTGTAAATGGAAATCCTCCCCAAATGAGGAAAATAAAAAGGAACACAAACTCTGGCAAAAGAAATGTAAGAAGATGATAAGAGAGGCAAAGAAAGATTTTGAGGAACGCATGGCTAGCAATATAAAGGGTAATAATAAAAGCTTCTTTAAATATGTTAGAAGTAGAAAAGCTGCCAGAGAACCAGTTTGCCCTCTGGATGGTGAGGGAGGAAAAGGGGAGATTAAGGAGTACGTGGAAATTGCAGAGAAATTAAATGAGTTCTTTGCATCTGTCTTCATGACAGAAGACCTTGAGCAGATTCCTCTGCCTGAATGGCCCCTCTTGACTACAGAAATAAATCAAGTACAGGTTAAAAGGGAGGATGTTTTAGGACTAATCGATAAATTGAAGATTAACAAGTCATCGGGCCCAGATGGCATCCACCCAAGGGTTATTAGGGAACTGAGAAATGAACTTGCAGATCTCTTAACGGTAATATGCAACTTGTCTCTTAAAATGGCCACAGTGCTGGGGGACTGGAGGATAGCAGATGTCACACCAATTTTTTAAAAAGGAAGGAGGGGGGACCCTGGAAACTACAGGCCAGTTAGCCTTACATCTTTCCCAGGGAAGATGGTGGAAAGCCTCATCCAAGAGAAAATCTTAAAACACATAGAAGAACAAACATTGCTGAGAGAAAATCAGTATGGCTTCTGCAAGGGTAAGTCTTGTCTGACAAATCTTTTAGAATTTTTTGAAAAGGTCAACAGGCATGTAGATTTGGGTGAACCGGTGGATATAGTCTATCTGGATTTTCAAAAGGCTTTTGACACAGTCCCTCACCAAAGGCTGCTGAGAAAATTGCACAGTCAGGGGATAAGAGGGCAGGTCCTCTTATGGATTGAGAACTGGTTGAGATCCAGGAAACAAAGAGTAGGTGTCAATGGGAAATTTTCACAATGGAGAGAGGTGAAAAGCGGTGTGCCCCAGGGATCTGTCCTGGGACCGGTGCTTTTCAATCTGTTCATAAATGACCTGGAGACAGGGATAAGCAGTGAGGTGGCCAAGTTTGCAGATGACACAAAACTTTTCCGTGTGGTAAAAACCAGAGAAGATTGTGAAGAGCTCCAGAAGGATCTCTCCAAACTGGGGGAATGGGCTATGAAATGGCAAATGTGTTTTAATGTAGACAAATGTAAAGTAACGTATATTGGGGCAAAAAAAAAAAAATCAAAGTTTTATCTATCAACTCATGGGCTCTGAGTTATCCGTGACAGATCAGGAAAGAGATCTTGGTGTGTTGGTGGACAGCTCCATGAAGGTGTCTCCCCAATGTGTGGCAGCAGTGAAGAAGGCCAATTCCATGCTAGGGATTATCAAAAAGGGGATTGAAAATAAAACAGCCAACATTATAATGCCATTATACAAAACAATAGTAAGGCCGCACCTGGAGTATTGTGTACAATTCTGGTCACCGCATCTCAAGAAAGACATAGTGGAACTGGAAAAGGTGCAGAAGAGAGCGACTAAAATGATTACTGGGCTGGGGCACCTCCCTTATGAGGAAAGGCTAAAACATTTGGGGCTCTTTAGTCTGGAAAAAAAGGTGCCTGAGGGGGTATATGATTGAGGCGTACAAAATAATGCAGGGCATGAGTAAAGTGGATAGAGGGAAGCTCTTCTCCCTCTCACAAAATATCAGAACCAGGGGACATACACTCAAATTGAGGGCTGGGAGAGTAAGAACAGACAAAAGAAAATATTTTTTTCACCCAGTGCGTTGTTAGTCTATGGAACTCCCTGCCACAGGATGTGGTGATGGCATCTGGCCTGGATGCCTTCAAAAGGGGATTGGACAGATTCCTGGAGGAAAAGTCCATCACAGGTTACAAACCATGATGGAGATGTGTAATCTCGAGGCTTAAAACCAGGGTACTTCAAGGGCCAGATGCAGGGGAGTGGTATCAGGAGACAGATATCTAGTCTCATGCGCTCCCAAATGCATCTGGTGGGGCCACTGTGAGATACAGGAAGCTGGACTAGATGGGCCTTTGGCCTGATTCAGCATGGCTCTTCTTATGTTCTTATGTTCTTATGTTCTTATGCTGTTTTCCATGTGGGTGTTACAATGCTGTTCATAATTTCCTCAGCTGAATGGCTTCCAAACTTGGTTCTGAGGACCCTTAGGGATCTTTAGGAGCTTTGTTGTGATAAATCCAGTACTAATGGATGACCTTGACCTAAAACAAAAACAAAAAAAGGAGAAAGGCCCAGGATGAGGTAGTAGGCAACAGTCTAATAGGGGCTCCCTCAGCATGGTCCCAGAACCCACCCACTCACTGCCACCTCAGCTTGAACTTCCTCTCTTGTTCTTGACTCTGAAGGTTACTGGAGCCATCACGTTGTGGAAGGAACAGCTCCCCAACCGGGGGGGGGGGATCAACAACTTGTGCGGAAGAAGGTATTCAAAAGTGAAGGTCCTGATACTGTCATCTTTGCCTCTTCTTCCTTCCAACCTTTCCTCTCTTTAGTGTTGCCATGTGGGGGCAGGTGGAGGGAAGGCAGAGGTGTGAGGCTGCAATCCTGCCAGCTCATGGGGTCAATGAGATTGTACAGCACTGTGGTTGTCTGGCCATCATGAATAATGCCTAGTCTTGGATACACTACTTTTGAGACTATACACTTCCAGAATCTCACAGCCAATGTGGACACTGGTAGAAATATTCTTTTGTTGGTATGTTAATTCCCAGAACCATTTCATTCCACTGTTTTCGAGCTCCTGCCGCTCTGTCAATGGCTGAAGCCCTTTAAACTTGGCCCAGTAGGGACCAGGGGACCCCCTGCTGCCAACTGGGCCAGGTTTAAAGGACTCCAGCCATTGACAGCTCGGCAAGAGCCCCAGGCACCAAATCTGGTGCCTCTAGGATGCAGGGGAGCCATTTCGTTTCATTTTGTTTCATACCATTTTTTAAATTGTAAGAAACGAAACAAAACAAAATGGGGGTACGCACGAAACTAAATGAAACAAAACATTATTTTTCTGTCTTGTGCCCATCCCTAGCAACAATACATATAAACTGCATTTAACAAAAGATTGAAACAATATCACCCATAAAGCAATATAATGCAAAATAGGAAAAACAAATAATAACAAGAGAATAATTATAATTATTAATCATAATTAAAACATTGCAGACCTATGCTCCATGTCCTCATGGAGTGTATGTACCGTAAAAGCACAATTCCCAAACCATATGCAGCTTGCAGAGGTGCTGTTTAGGTGGAGAAGAGCCATGCAGAAAAATTGAGGTTGAATGGGCCCCATGGCCATAGATATCTTATTTATTTATTTATTTATTATTGAATTTATATCCCACCCATCTTCCCAACGGGAACTCTGGGCGGCGAACAATAGAGGCAAGTCATGATACACATAGTTAATACAACAAATACAAAGGCATAGTCAGCAAACAAACATGAAACAATAAAAGCAATAGAGAAACCGCAGCAGGGGCGCACCCTTTAAATCTAGCCTCACCGCTGCAATGGCAGAATATCCTGATTATCGATGGCGGTTAAAAAAAAAAAAAAGGTTAGGCTAGGTCACCAAAGGCCTCGCGGAATAGGATGGTCTTCACCGCTTTACGAAAGGCCAGCAGGGACTCTTTCGCAGGTAGGCTGTTCCATATAACTGGAGCAGCCACCGAGAAAGCCCGGTTCCGGGTACGGGACCGCCTGGCTTCTCGGATAGATGGAACCTGAAGCGAGTGCGCCCGCAACTGCCGAACCGGTCGGGCCGATGTTGACCGCTGGGCGATCCGCTCCGCCAGGTAGTCCGGGCCCAGGCCATGGAGGGTTTTATAAACTAAAACCAGGACCTTGAATCTGATCCGGGAGGCGGGTAGCCAATGCAGCCGGGCCAGAACCGGGGTGATGCGATCCTTAACGACGCGCACCCGCCACCAGTCTGGCCGCTGCATTTTGCACCCGCTGCAATCGCCGGAGGAGAGTCAAGGGCAACCCCATGTAGAGAGCATTACAGTAGTCCAGCCTCGAGATCACCAGCGCCTGGACCACTGTCCTCAGGGAGTCCCCGTCTAGGTAGGGGCGAATCTGGGCGATCTGGCGAAGATGATAGAATGCGGACCTGGTCACAGCCGCCACCTGGGCATCCAGGGACAAGGCAGGATCCAGGATCACGCCCAGATTCCGGACCCTCTCCGCCAGCTGAAGGGAAACTCCCTCCAAGCTGGGGAGGGGGCCCTCATACCCAGACGGGGAGCTCCCGAAGAACATCACCTCGGTCTTCCCAGGGTTGAGTTTGAGCCTGTTGGCCTTGGTCCAAGCCATGACCGCCTCCAGACACTGGTCGAGGGACTGGACAGCTTCCACTGCAGAGGTGGAAAAACAGAGATAGAGCTGCGTGTCATCAGCGTACTGATGACAACGCAGCCCAAATCTCCTGATGACCCCCGCCAGCGGCCTTACATAGATGTTAAACAGCATGGGGGAGAGAGACGAGCCCTGCGGAACCCCACAAGGGAGTGTCCACGGGGCCGACAACTCTCCTCCATGCTGTACATACTGGGGCCGACCCTGAAGGAAGGACCGGAGCCAACTGAGAACGTTGCCTCCGATCCCTACCTCCCGGAGCCGGTCCAGTAGGATACCGTGGTCGACGGTATCAAAGGCCGCTGACAGATCCAGGAGGACCAACAGGGTAGAGCAACCCCTGTCGGCCGCCCGGATTAGGTCATCTTGCAGCGCGACCAGAGCTGTCTCGATACCCCGGCCAGGCCTGAAGCCAGACTGGCAAGGATCAAGGCACCGCTGTTCCTCCAAGAATGATTGAATCCGCACAGCGGCCCCCTCTCGATGACCTTGCCCATGAAGGGAACGTTGGCGATCGGTCGGTAGTTGGACAATTGATCCGACGCCAATCCCGGTTTTTTCAAAATGGGCTTGATCACCGTCTCCTTCGAGAGGAAGACCCCCTCGCTGAAGGAGGCGGTGGCGATGGCAGCGGCCCACTCGGGCATGCTCCCTCCGGCAGATTTGATTAGCCAAGATGGGCAAGGATCGAAGGGGGTGGTCGCGGGACGGCAATGGGCAATAGCCCTGGAGGCATCCAAAGGAGAGACAGGCCCAAACTCAACCAGTTGAGAAGAGCGGGGGGGGGGGGGTAAGGGAGCTGGGGATGGCGAGGGGGGGCTAGTGTTACTGGAGTAAATGTCGGCACGGATGGCCTCTATTTTGGATCTAAAAAAGACTGCGAAATTCTCGCTACTGAAATCAGTAGGAGGAGGCCTAGCCAGACTAGGATTGGTGAGGTCCCGAACCACCCAGAAGAGTTCTGCCTGGCGGTTCGAGGCCTCACCAATTCTCAGGGAGTAATAAGATCTTCTAGCCTCCCTGATCGCTCGCGAGTAGCGCCTAGTCTGGATCACAACAGCAGTCTTATTATTCTCCGACCGGCTCTGTCTCCAGATGCTCTCCAGTCTCCTCCGTTCCTGCTTCATCGCTCTAAGCTCCGCCGTGAACCACGGCGAGGTTCGAGCTCTGCCACGGAGGAGACGCTGGGGGGCGGTCGGTCGACGGCCCGGCAGCTGACACAAACCATTGGTTGGCCAAGGCCTCGGCCGAATCGTCAGCCAGACCACCAGGGAGCTCACCGAAGGCTTCCCGGAACCGAGCTGGATCAAGAAGCCTTCGGGGGTGGGCCCATACAAGGGGCCGTTGGTCCCCGCGGGGAGGGGCCGCCATTGACAGGGAAAAAGACAACAGGTAATGATCTGACCATGACACAGGTGTGGGAACAAGGTCCCGCACCTCCAGATGAGAATCCCCCGACATGGAGGTAAATACCAGATCCAGGGTATGCCCGCTCCTGTGGGTGGGACAAACAACATGCTGGGATAGGCTCATGGACGTCATGGATTCCATGAATTCCAGAGCTAACGAGCCCATCGCCAGCATGCACGTTGAAGTCCCCGACGACCAAAAGCCGGGGGGACTTCAACAGCGCAGCGGCGATGAACTCCGCGAGCTCTGGCAGGGATTGTGCTGGGTTGCGGGGAGCGCGGTAGCCCAGCACAATGCCAAATCTATCCCGCTGCCCTACCAACAAGTGGAGGCATTCTAACCCCGGAATCACCAATGTGAGGCCCTGGTCACTTGAAGCGATTCCCTGTGTACAACGGCGACTCCTCCCCCCTTCTGACCCTCCAACCTGCCCACTCCATGAACCAGGAACCCAGGAGGGCACAGCTGGGTAAGGGAAGCCCCCCCCCTCTGAGCCCACCCAGGTCTCCGTGATACAGGCCAGGTCGGCCCTGCTGTCAGCGATGGTATCAAAAATGACAGCGGTCTTATTATGGACCGACCTGGCATTGAAGAGGAGGCAGGACAGGTTGGAGGCACTGGTGGATTGGCTCCCAGGCACGTGGCGGTGAGTCAGGGGTCAGAACGGGACAGGCGCAAGATGCCTGACCCTAGTTCTTCTTAGCTGACTAACCCCTGACTCCGAGCGTATCGTCCACGGCCCAACACGGTTGGTATATGAGCCCCTGCCAACATGGTGACCTAGCGGGGAGGGGAAAAAAATACAATAACAAATAAAATACAACAACTCAGGCTAAACTCAGAATAAACCAAACTCAAAGCAGGTAAGTTACAAATAATGATACAAAGATAACAAAAAAATAGATAACTGCTGCGGGGAGATGTAACACACCTGGGAGAGAGGTAGCCAGGTGATCCTGGGCTGAGCTAATTAGTGCCAAGGACACATCTATTAGCTACAGCCTGGCAGAGCCTAACAGAATCCTAAACTACCAAATTAACAGACCAAGCAAAATAAAATAGCAAATAAACAGAACAACAATAACAAAGTAAAAGTACAAAGCTAAACAAAATAAAATAGAATAGAATAAAGTAAAATAAAGGGCAGCGTAGCCAGGGCGCAGCTGGAGAACAACGGGGGAAAGAGGGAAGGGGGAAAAACAGAGGGACAAAAGACAGGGGTAGAGGGGAGAAACCCCCCTGGGGCCAGAAGTTGGGGTACAGAGATATTAAAGATGGAATGGGGGAGCGTGAAAAAGATAGAATACACCCGCATTAAGTTCCCCCCTCCCGACCCCCGTCCCTATCCTCCATGGGCGAAGAGTCTCTAGAAGCTGAGAAATGGCAAAACAAGTCCGCCACCGATAGAAAGGATCTCTGCACTGAGCCCGGGACCGGAGGAAAGCAGGAGGTGCCTCTTGTACACCCGCAACCGATCAGCCATCCGTTAGCGGCAGGGAGCAGATGGTACGCTCCAGGAGAAGAACCAGCAGAACGGCAGCGGCCGGACCGCCGCCCGAGCAATCCATTCCACCGAATTGCCGGCGACCGAGCCGCCGCCCGAGCTCCTGGGCCGGCCACTGGCCAATGCCAGCGCCCGTCCCGACCATCAAGGCGCCGGCGGCCGAACCGCCGCCCGAGTAGCCTAGTCCAAGGGGTCAGGGGCGGCCGAACCGCCGCCCAAGCTCCCGCACCGGTCACCGGCCAATGCCGGCAGCCGGTCCGGGCAGCAAGTCGCCGGCGGTCGAGCCACCGCCCGAGCTCCAGGAGTAGCAGATCGAAAAAACCAACAGGCGCGGCGGGGAAGAAAGCCGCCAGCACGGCGATCGAGTGGGGCAGCCGCTCGTCACTCATATTCCGCGGCTGCACTCCTCCGTCCCTCCAAAGAGTCCGCAAGGAGGAAAACAGGACCACCGGGAGCCAGATGGATGGAAAGGCCCCCGGCGGACAGCAGACAGTCACGGCTCCAGCAGGCTGCAGTCCCGGGAGGGAGACAAAGGAGGGGGCCATGGACTGCAGATCCTCGGGTCCTCGAAAACAGCCAAGGAGGGCGAGCCACAACGCACTCCTGGGCTCCCTCATGTCACAGCCGATGGTCCAAACAGAGGAGCCGGATAAAAAGGTAGGAGGTAGCGCAGGAGGGGAAGGGACACTCAGCGGGATTCGGTCGATGGTACAGCGGGCCGGTTCGATAGTTCAGCGGACCGGGCCGGTGGTGGAATCTCGCGTAAGATGGTAAATGTAGAGCCGCCCGCGTTCGGCTGGTCGAACACTTTGAACCGCTTCGAGCCGCTCGGCGCTTCCAGTTGGTAAAACTCTTCAACAACCTCCGTGAGCCCCCTTTTTCCCCCTCCTAAGCCCCCGGTAGTCAACCCTGGCAGGCCCCCGAAAAATTAGATAAAAAACATCATTAACGGCAGCGCTAGACACAAAAAATACAAGAGCGTAAGGGTGCAGTAAGAACAGAAGCTGCTGCCGTCCGCCATCTTGCGCATTATATCTGGAATAGTACTGCACCTGAATGAAGGATCATTGGCCAATGATTGGTAGGGCTGATGGGATTCAGAGGACTTTCCAGTCTTTTTGTTTTAATTGTGAGCATCAACAGTGCTGATCCTTCTCTGCGCCACCCTACCCCACCCCCACTGGTGAACAGGCTTGGGGCTGTCAGGCACTGATTGGTGCACTGCATGAGGGCCATTTCTCATTCCTGAAGAAGGATGTTCAGACACAGCTGTCAGAAGCCTGTCATGTCAGTCAGCATGTGACAGAGTTATTCTTACAGCCCTTTATTTGCTTATTCTGGAAAGTGCAGCAGGCAGAAAGAGGATTAAAAAGATTCAGTTCTCAAAGAAACAGACTTTAAAGGCCATCTATTAGACTTATCGATCAGTACTAATTATTTTGTTTCCTAGCAGAGTCTGTCTTTAGAGATGAGTTGCGATTGTATTTCTTTTTTCCTCCTATGCATTCGTGCAGTTTTCAGAAGCTCACTTTCCGCTCCTTCTGGATACCTCCAGGTGGCTGTTCTTCTGCCTTTGTGAAGGTTAACAGGTATAAACATTTTCTGAACCCCTAAACTAGAGAGGATGATTATATGAAATCTGCTAAATTCGGACACTCATGCATCTCTTGATCTAGATTTTGAATAAAGCTGTTCTACTAGGATAATCAACCAAGATCAGGCTATATCTTAAAGCTAATGTCTTCTCATAAGTGGAAATGTATTAAGTGCTGTTCCAGCACAGGCAACCCCTTCTGCAAATTACAAATTAGCTTACTTTGATTTGCAGGGGGCTCATTGCAGGTTAAATTGCACTGCTGCAGTCAAGCCTCAGTTCACAACCTGCGTTCAGTCCTAATGGATCCAAGCAGCCAGCCAAAAGTTGATTTTCATCCTTTTGGGGTTGGTTAAATAAATACCCAGCTTGCTTGGTAGGGGGACAAAATGTTTGCACATTTATGTTCTAAACCACCCAGAAAGTGCTTTAAACACTTTGAGTCAACAAGTAAGCATGAGCTTCTTTGCATTTGTGGTTACAGTAATCCCCTGCTAATCACAGAGATCTGACCCAATCCGTGATAAAGGAAAATCTGCGATATGCAGATGCTGGGTTGGGTTGGGACTGGGGGTTGTTTGGGGCCTCCTGCAAACAGCCACTTTGGAAGCCACTTCCAGTTCACCAGAAACCACTTCTGGGGCCTCCGACAGGCCCAGGAAGCCCTGCTTGGGGCAGCCTGGGGTAGGTGCAGGAGGCCCCAAACAGGCTCACACAGCTTGCCCCAGGGAGCCTTGCTTTCATATACTGAGGCCCCACAATATACAGGGACCACAGTATATGAACTGTGGAATGGTGAGGCATGACTGTACTTAGACATGAAGCTCTGACAGATGGCATTTCTTAAACAACATGCTTTTCACACATTGTTCCTTGAATAGCTATTTATTTATTTATTTATTTATTTATTTATAAACTTATAACCCGCCCATCTTCCCGGCGGGAACTCTGGGCGGCTAACAATGTTAAAAAGCATATAAAATAAGAGAAAACAAACAAACAAACAAACAAAACCTCCAAACAGAAAACAGCGGAGGGTAAGATGGCGGGAGTGGAGAGAGTGAAGAAAGCTATGGGCGTTTATACACAACCCCTAAACTCCAGGGCAAATGGCTCCCAGCTCCGGAGCTTAAAATTGTTTACCCACCAGCTCCGGAGTTTACTGAAAATTAAATGCGACCACGGCCACCTAAGTGGGTCCCAGCGCACTTTTCATGTACCTGCTCTCCAAGCGTGAAAAATCTTGATGTGGATGTGCCAGGCTCTCCTCGCTTCTTTTTGTTGTTGTTTTTTGCCTCCCGCCCCTTTAAGAGAAGGAACCAGGAAGCGATGGGGCTCCCGGCAGCTTCCACCGGCACCGGGAGGTAAGCCTTTATTCTTTTCTCCCTTTTTTTCTCCCTCCCCTCACGCAGCCAGCAGCCAGGAAGTGCGGAGGGGTGGGGACGCACGAAGAGCGACAAACCCCTAAGATCTCTGGTCCGAATTTAAGTGACCAGCGGATCTTAGGGGTCGTGTAAAAGCACCCTATGTTGTGAGCCACTCAGAGAGTGCTTCAGGACAATGGGAAGATATACAAGTTGAAACAACAACAACAACAACAACAACAACAACAACAACAACAACAACAACAACAACAACAACAACAACGGAACCATACTGTTGTACTTGCTATGTTTGTTCTCATCCTTTTTCTGTTGTTTATGCCAGATACTGTTACACAAGGAAGAAGTATAGCCACAGGGCTTCTTAACTAGGAGGGGATGGCTAGCCTGTGGACTGGTGTTGGGGAGATGGCCACAAGCCTATCCAGCATCTCACCACAACCCCTCCACATTCATTTTCAATTCATGTGATTCTTCTGGGAGCCCCTCTGGGAGCCCTTTGATTTAAAACAAACAAGATGGATTGAAACAACCCCAGGGAAGTACCATGCATCCTGCCCCATTGCAAGAAGGCAGCACAGTGCCTGTTTTAATGGCTGCTTCGTTTTGCTGTTATGCATTCACCAAGGTGATCGGCAGCCGTTATCTTGGCAGACCCAGATGCAGAGTGCCTGGAATTCTGTTGCTTTCTTTTGCAGTCTGAGTGGTCTTTTAATGCTTTAGCGATTGGGAAGAGAACGTGGGGAGGGAAGAGAAAAAAGTTGGAGCCCCTATCTAAAAAGAAGCAAAGAATAACATTGGGGGGAAATAAGCTGCTGTTAATTGCAGACTTCCACTTCAGTAGCAGGAATAAGAACAAAAGGGAGAAAGCTTCAGCAAAAAAAAAAGCATTAAAATGCATACCTAGTTTATAAGAATGATAAAATACCTGTAGACTTTAGGCCAGAACTGTTTTTACTAGGCATCTTACCAGAAAATTTAGACAAACAAAATACATATCTAGAACTGCACATTCTGACAGTGGTGAGGATAGTTTGGGCACAACATTGGAAAAACGAAGCAACACCAAAAGATGAAATGATTGTTAAGAACATTTTGGAATATGCAGAGATGGATAGACTGATAATGAGAATCAAGGAAAAAGAGGACTCACAATATTACCAAGTATGGAATCTGTTTTATTAATGGCTAAAACTCTATGGGCATGGGGTCATGAAGGGTCGAGCACGACAGTAATGACACAACAACAACAACAACAGAAAAAAGAAACAAAGAAACAAAGAATAAAAAAAAAAGAAACAAAGAAACAAAGAATAAGAGAAAGCTGGTTGAACTTGTAACATAATTACTGAAAGCCATGTAGCATGATGTGTAACAAATATTGCATATACTTCTTTCCCCCCCTTAGAAAATAAATAAAATATAATTTTAAAAAAAGAAAAGAAAAAAAGTTCAGAAGGAACAAGGAAGGCCACTTAAATGAAGAGATATGACTACTGTGAAGGAGACAGCCTGTGTATGCTGCTGACACACTTAGGGGAAGATACATGTGGATATGAGAGTGGGCAGCATGTATTTTCAAGTGAATCATCCTGGATTGATTCGCTCACTCATGTCAGAGATACATGTTATAAACAATGACTGTTTCTTGCTGTTGTTGAGCCCAAAGCTACATATTCCGTCTTGCATTTCGCACCAATTTATTCACCCCACCTGTCTTTTCTCCCAGTCTACTTTAGCTGTCCTGCTCTGTACATCTCTGTCCTGGCTGATGAGCAGCTTTTTCAGTAACTGGCATAACAGATAATTATAACTTGCTACAGGGAAGTCTGTCTGGTTCTGTATCATCAAATGAGACCTGTAACTTGGCCAAAATTATGAAATGTTTTTGTTCGTATGAAGGGGGGAGGCTTATTTCTCTCTCCTGATTGCTCTTGCATTTTTGCCATCTCACTGCTGCTGCTGCTGTATTTCTATGGTTCTAATTTTTGATTTCATGGCTTTTTGGTGCCATCCTGAATGCTTCAGTCTTCAGTAGATTTGGTAGTTACTTTAGATTCTTTGGAAGAAACTCAGAAGGACACACATTTTAGTTGAATAAAATACACAACACAAAATACCCCTGTAGCATCTGTTTGTTTGCATGAGACGGATAAGCAATCACACTGCAATCCTTCGACAAAGCCCTAGTTGCCATCTCAAGACGTATCAATTTCCAGTCCAACATTGTATATACATTTAAATTCTACGAAAGAAAGGGAATTTAAAATAAGAATGGGCAAAATTTTAGTTGCGATCTGCTCTACTTACAATTTTTATTTTTTATTTTTATTTTTTAGATACAGCTGTTCTACTTATGAGTTATTTGACTTTGACTTATATTTGGAACGGATTAAACTCGTAAACAGAGGTACCACTGTAAAATGGTTGACTGTGATGTGCTCTTAACACACAGACTCTTGACATTTTAAGTTGTACTTAACCTGACTCCAAGCTGTTTAGGCTTTCCTGATCACAAACAACACTTTGAATTGTGCCCAGAAAGGGACAAGTAGCCAGGAAACTATTTAGAATATAGGGGTCACATGAGACTTATAATCAGCCTTGATCAATAATTCTGAACCATCTGAAGTCCCCAAACACTCTTCAAAGGCAACTCTGTGGAAAATATGTTGCAGAAGTCAGAATGAAATGGCACACTACCTTTAGTTGTGCACAAACATTCCTAGCCACTGCTGAAACTAGGCATCCGGGCTTGTTCCCTCCCTGGTTCTTTTTGTTTGGTGCCTTCTATTGTTTGTAGTGCGACCCACCTACATCTGCTTCTTAGAGGAGGAAGTTGGAGGGAACTGCCAAAGGAAATGGGAGGAACTCAAGAATCCAAAGCTGCATACAGTACCTTCTTTGGGTTACGATACCCTAGCTTTGCAGGGGCATAGGCTTGTAAAAATGGCCCTCAGCAGGAACAATCTTTCTTTCACGGTCAATACCAAACCGTGTCTCTATCTCTTGCCTGCCTCTACTTCTCAGAACATATGCTGGGTGATGGGCAAGCTGGATCCTGGCACTCACGTTAAAGGCAGGTAAAAGCTGCAGTTTACATTTGTATCCCTGAGAATAGAGGAAAAACTGAGATGTAACAAAAGAAACAAATTAAACTTCTTTTTAAAATATCCTTCAGTCACATTGAAAAATACACATTGACTCTTTTGACTCCCTTTGCAGTAAAGATGATGATGATGATGATGATGATGATGATGATGATGATGATGATGATGATGATGACAGCCAGTGATTTTAAAGGATGATTGATACAAAGAGGTGTCAAGAAATGAGAGAGTTTTTGTATTTGGGCATGAGACAAATCATGAGTTCCTAGTGACAAATGAGGGGTAATGAGAAACTCTTTGTGGGGCTCATTAGCGATAAATAATCACAGGTTAAGGAAGTGATTAGAAAAAACAAAACTATTGTAACTTGCCTGCAAACAAAACTCTTCCAAAACTTATTGGAGAAAACAACCAGTATTTATATGCATGTTGAGACCTGGTTCAAATATGCTTTTATCAAAGCACAGGGCTCAGCACTTCCTGGAATGAACCACTTCAGCCTGCTAGCCTGGAATGAGTGTTTGAAAACACCATTTTATGAGCTGAACTGAATTCCAGCAACTTTAACAGGGCTTTCTAGGTCAGTGAGTTATATAAGAGTAGATTTGACAGAGCCACCTCCCTTGCAATAATGTTCCAGTGCCAAGTATGGATTAAAAACATACTTCCTGAGTTCTAGTCCTCTACTCCAGTGGTTCCCAACCTGTGGGACCCCAGATGTTCTTGGACTGCAACTCCCAGAAGCCTCCACCACTCGCTGTGCTGGAAGGGGTTTCTGGGAGTTGCAGTCCAGGAACATCTGGGGACCCACAGGTTGAGAACCACTGCTCTACTCTATCCATGACATATAAAAACAAAAGAACCTAAGAACAGCCCTGCTGGAGGAGGTCACAGCCCATCGAGTCCAGCATTCTGTCTCACACAGTGGCTCAACATTTGCTTGAGGGTATTCCCAAGCAGATGTCTTCACCTGCTTAAGATTCTCTGCAAATGGTATTTAAGAGATATCCTGCCTATCTCTTCAACCCGGAGGTTGTCCTTAGGCATCCATAATGATAGCCATTGATACCCTTGTTCTCCATGAATATCCTTTCTTAAAGCTGTCAAGGCTGACAGCTGTCACCACTTCTTCTGGCACCACACCAGATATTCTGAATATTCTATCAGATTGATACTATTTATCAGGTCAGCAACATTCTGTTACCAAGCTTTTAAGCAACACAGGCAGTTACTTCACATCCATTTTGTTATTTCACGTCCATTGTGCAACTACTGAAATTTGTCCCAACCATGCCCCCAGAATGGGTGCTAAGTGCAACAATACTGTACCTGGGGTTGGGATAGGGTTTTCTCTTTTCACTCTTTGTTCCCACTTTCTGTTCCGAGACAAGACACCATGTAGTAATGACTGTCACACAGCAATACATTTGTTCCTCTCAGAAAACAGTGCCCTTTTTTAAAATTTGGGTCTGCTGCAGTGGTGATCACCAGTAATTCGAAATATCAAAAAAGTTTTTTAAAGCCCCCACCACCACCAAGGAAACAGAAAGCTAGACAAATGCTGTGTTTGTCATGGTACAAGACTGTGAGGTTACACTTGTCACAAGACAAGTTATCATGACCATGGGAACACTGAAACAGGGACAAAACCACATGATCACGACCAACACTGTCACGGTACAACACTAGTTGTGGAACAAAGAAGGATGTGAAGTAACCTCAATAGTTCCTCATCAGAGAATAACATCATGTGACCTTCTTCCTCCATTTAACTATGTGTTCCTTTGTCACCTAAGATTCTGATTGAACTTGGTTGAAACTGGAGGATCTTCCATTTTCTTCCAGGAGTCTCTTCTTGTTCACAGCAGCCTCCCCACCTTTCCCTACCCCACTACCTTTGCCTATTGGCACCTAGAGATGCTGCTGACAAAACACCAAGCAGCACCATCCACCAAAAGAGGTGGATCGACCAAGAGGTGCTGGATCATCATCATCACTGTAGTTGAGCCCAGTGACCCACCTGTTCAATCCACAGTGGCTTTCCTTGTCTTTTAAAAAGCAACATGAAAAATGGCAGGCATGCCACAGGCGGGCATGGTGGGTAGCGGCATGCAGCATCATTAAGGTTGCCATTTGAAAAGCAAGATGTTGAACTGCCTTTCAGTGGGTGGACTTTTATTACAGCCCCCACCCATCTGGATTTGGCCACAGGGAGCAGACCAGAACAAAACTAAAAATAAACAAATAATTGATGGGAATTCTGCATCCTCCCCATCAGAACATGACTTATCCCTGATCTGAGGATTGGTTCACTGAACCTGATTCTGTCCATTCCAATCAAGATTATCTCTCCAGGCCTTTCATATCACATGATATCTTACTTAACAAAAGATAGCAAGGCGTGAAACTCCTTCATATAAAGCATCTGTTCAGTCACTAAGCCATGATCTAATTTAAGTCAATGCAAAGCAAACAAAGGAAAAACAAAACCACCATTATTATTATTATTATTATTATTATTATTATTATTATTATTATTATTATTATTATTATTATTATTATTATTATTATTATTATTATCATCATCATCATCATCATCATCATCATCATCATCACACAGCAGACTACACTGGATTTTTTATTACCAATCACTAGTCAAGCGCTTCCCAAGCGTTTAGGACTATCTGATGTATCGGTGAATTATGCAGCTGACTGATGGTGACTTTGTCAACTCCAATTTCTTCTAAATACTTGTTTAGTTCCTTAGGCACCGCACCCAGCATGCCAATTACCACTGGGACCACCTGTACCGGTTTATGCTGGAGTCTCTGAAGTTCAATTTTCAAATCATTATATCGGGTAATTTTTTCAAGTTGTTTCTCGGTGACTTTTATTATTATTATTATTATTATTATTATTATTATTATTATTATTATTATTATTATTATTATTATTATTATTATTATTATTATTAAACTTCACTCTGGTTATTTTTTAAAAAAGGAAAAATCTATATTGTTTTGAATGTTTACATGTTTTTATGAGCAACTGGATGAAGGCAAGAGAAGGCATGGTGCTGAAGGCAAGTGGTGTCCAACTGATTCATTGTAATGGTGTGATTAATAAACTCATGTGTGTCTTATTACTAGTAGGTCAATTCATGTGTGCCCATGAACTGCTTAAATTCAGTTTTACAGAAAGTAAAGGATACTGTATATCCATGGACATGCATGGAACACAAAAGCTTTAATACAGGGACCCTCTCCTTCAGTCGCAGGTGAGCCTGGTGCCAATTGGTGCCAATTGGGAGAAGCCAGAAGTCAGGACTAAAGAGCCAGACCAGGCTGGAGGAGAAACTGGTCTAGAGAATGACCAAGTACATGGGGGACATATCAGGAACATATCAGGAAGAACTTGTCCTTCTGGCATGGATTAAAGGGAATAAGATGCTCTTTGTTGTGGGAAAAGCACACTGGTGTTTCAGAAATGCCATCTGGCAGAGCTTCCTGCCTAAGCAATCACATCTGCAAAGAAGCCCATGCTCACTTGTTGTTGCTGTTGTTGCTGTTCCAACTTATATACTACTCCCAAAGCACTTAAAGCACTGTCTGGATGGTTTGCAAAATAAATATGAAAACAACACTTTGCCACCCTCCCCCAGAAAGCTGACTTTGGAAGGATGGAAGGCTGAGTCAACATTGAGCCAGCTACCTAATCCACTGTGAGCAGCAGCTTGAAAGGCTTGCTATACAGAATCCAGTATGATACACCCAACACTTAAACAAGAACTGTGGCAAAGTAGGGTTTTCTCTTTCCCAGCCTTGTGCTTTGTGCACATGCATTTGCACATATGGGAGTTCTGTTCGCCATCAAAGTGAACAGCTAGATCAGTGATGGCGAACCTTTTAGAGACCGAGTGCCCAAAATGTGATTCAAAAACAATTTTTTTTTTGCAAAGTGCCAATACAGCCATTTAACCCGAATACAGGTGGCTGTGAAACGGGTGCCCACAGAAAGGGCTTTGAGTGCCACCGTTGGCACCCCTGCCATAGTTTCGCCAACACTGGTCTAGATCCATGCAGTCCATTCTCATCAGCAAAAAACCATTTTAGTTTATATGCCAATGTCCCGTACAGTGTGGTCTGACATAAATGACCAGTTTTTCAAATGTACTGAGGATGAGAAAGCAGCCTGCTGTTATCTTACAGCTGGTCTCGCCCATGTTTCACTCTCTCATTCTGGAACAGAATTGTAAGGACCCTGCTTTCCCACTCCTAAGAGAAGCAAGGGGTAGCATTGTGAGGTTTTATTTTTTCCCTCCCATGCTTGGAATGCCCTGCATATTCTGGAGGGCATGAGCTGGCTCAGGAAACCTAGATGCTCTGAGGGTCCTTAGAGCAAAACAGTTATGAACACGAAAGGTCTTTCCCATCCCATAGCTCTAAACGTCTTGAAAACCCTCTGCTTGGTTATAACGGCCTGTCTATTTCGTCAGCACTTTAATTGATCATTACTAGTATTAATAGCCCTGATGTCATTTTAAAAGCTTATTATCAATGTAATTGTCACTCTCTTTCTCCCCCCTTACTTGGTCCCCACCCCTCTGCCATGTCCTCCATGTATGTGAGCCTTCCCCATATTCCCCGTGTTGCTGCAGCTGCTATTCTCCTATGACCCTCTGTATTTGAAGGGATAGCATCCTGCAATTTCCCAAATGTGCACATTTTCTTTCAGTTATGTATTTTTTAAAAATTCCAAACATGATTGCAAGACAGAATCAGGCATGGCGCTCCATGCTCCCATTCATGCAGCTGAAGTCTCTAAATGGCTTTATTTAGCATACCAAAACAACAACAGTGCATTTCTCTCATAAATATTTATATAACTTGAAATACCTTGCTTGAATTAAACATGTTCAGGATGTTACAGAATATGTGAACCACTTGGTTGATGGGCAGCTTTCCAGAACATTTAGAGCTCAGTTCTTCCAGCAACTTGAGCTGCCCAGAATAGCCATGGATTCCAACTCCAGAACCTGGTGGAGTCTGACAGCTGTGCATTTACTGAGCAAGCAGGGAACCTTGGCAGACTGGGTTCTAGGTGTCCACGTGCCTTCAGGGCCTGGTCCCACTCCCAGAATAAAACTAGAGAGGGATGGGGTTGTTTTGGATTTGAGATAAGGTCACTTCGACTTGAGGCTAAATAATTTTTTTAATTGGTGTGTGCATCCTCACCATCTCCATATTTGTCTCCACTTGGCAAGGAGGATGGAGCAAGGAGTGGTGGGGATAATGCTATCCAGGGGTGGGGGGGATGAGAGGGAAAGAGGGTGGGAAATGAAGGAGGGTGCAAAGAGTGAGAGTGGGATGGCAGGGGTGGAGCCGGCAAGCAAAGTATGGGAGGGGGGCTGGCAGCTGATCCAGAATGCAACATAACAGGCGATCCAGGCAGTGAAGCTCATTGCATCTCCTCCTGCCCCTGCCATGGCTGGTTCTCCTCCACCTCTCCACTCACATTTCTCACTCCTTGCCTGCAAGACACAGTGTACTCTGACAGAGAGGTTTATATATATGCCAAACTGATTGAAAGGGTTGGGCTTGGCATGTGATTTAAAATCCATGCTTCCATTTACATCACGGAGACAGTCTGTTTTAAATCAATTTTATTTTCTTCTTAACCTATATCAACAGTAGTTCTCATGGGCAGCATAATCACACACTCTGTCATGCTTCTGGACAGGTCTGTTGTTTCATGAATCCATGGGCCACAAGTACCTTTCCAGAGGAACAGCAAATGAGGGCCATCTATTTAGTTTACATATGCAAACACAGCTGGTGTTTAGGGACAGAGCTTCGAAAAATTCCCTTTTCTGGATTACAGCTCTCAGAACCCCTCTGTTTGCTTAGCCACTGACAGCCATTTCCTACACCCTGAAATAATCTGCCTTCTTTTCTTCCTCTTACATTTTCACCTCTTCCATATTAACCCACCCACCCTTTCCTGCCCTTAAGACCAAACCAATTATGGGAACAAACCTTCCTGCTGCATAGACTCTAGTGGAGGCAGGTCTTCTTGGCATCCTGAGACACCAAATCAAGGGTTCTCCAATCCCTTCACAAGATCTTGGTTCTGCCATGAGGCTGAGGTCACTGGGGGTCTTTCCCCACCCCTGTTATTCCCCCCAAAAAAAAAAACTTCTGCAAAATATACATTATTCAAAACTTTTGAACAACTTCTGCTCAACCTAGTGTGGCCTTTGTGACACTAAAACATGTATACAGTATACCACAAGGACGATAGCACCCAAAGGCAACAGTTCAAAATGGAGTAAATAGAATATTGAGCCATAATTCTATGTCATGTTGTGCATCCACCTTGATGCTCAAATGAGAAAGAGAACTGTAGGATGTAGGGATGAATGAGACTCACAAAGCCATGGCTAATGACTCATACTTTATGGGTGTTATGAAGGTTGTAAAGGTGGGGCATTGTCCACCTAATCAGCCTATTGAGATTATTGTCCACCTAAAGAGCCTATTCAGGCCATTGTTCATCTGATGAGCCTATTTCAGACCAGGGTGACATGAGGTCAAAGTGAACTATAAAATGGAGAACTCACAACTAGCTTTCCTCAGACTGATGAAGCTGTTTGGATGAGCAGCGAAACATTTTGTCTCTCAAGAATAGAAGTCCACTTGCCAGGACTCAACTTCCAGATATTCCCCTTAAACTGTAAGCATGAATGTCTGGAAATGCATTCATCTCATTCTCTCAAGTTATACTGCTTGAGAAGAGGGCATGGTACACTGGTAGAGGACATACTTTGTGCACAGAAGAGCTCATATTCAATACCAAGCATCTCCACTTACAGCTATACACGAAAAGCTACCTGAAATATTGGAGAGTCTATGTCAGCAAACCTAGATTATAACAATGTCCTAACTTGGTGTAATCCAATGTAAAGTGGAAGTGCTCAGTTCAGATGTGAACTCAGAAGATGGCTTTCGGCAAGCCAGTAAAAGAACTCTTGCAAAAAAACACATACAAATATTGAGGTTGGAAAAATAATATCAGGTCTCACACCATACAAAGTTCTGTGAATTAGTGGAAGAGCGTTGATGAGGACGTTCTCTGGGAAAGCACTTTGCTTTAGTGTTACTCAGCCAGAGTGGTTATTCATTAGTCACTTTTGCTTGCTGTGTTTCAATACTGTGTTTTACTTTGATGGAGATGTTTCAGGCTCCTGTTTTCAAATCATGAGTAAATTACCTATCGATTGCTTGACCAACAAATACCTTCTTACCCATCCCTGCTGTTAACCAGGGAAAATTAGTGCTCCAAATCAAACTCCGTGTATGTGTGTGTGTGCCACATTTCTATTGACTATTCAAAAGAAGATAAGTTTAATGAGAACACTGTTGCAAAGGTTTCATCCATTAGTTCTGGCTTATTCCCTCTCATTTAATGGAACATCATTGGAACATCAGTGTAAGGGGAAAAACCCTACAGATTTTTAGAACAAAAGGGACTTGAAACCTGTAAGCAAATGGCTATGTATCAAAGCAAATAAGAACAAAGGATTCATCTATACAGCACCAAGTCCTTGAGAACAGGTAATCTTCTGTAGAATGAGGGAGTACATTTCTGGATTGTTCCACTTTAGACTGTAGGATCAAGAGGAGGGATTGAGAACACCATGCCAAGGAGCACCTTCAAACTCCATATATATGGAGACCTTGAGCTAAGGTGGACATTGAAGGAAGATCCCACCATTGCCATAAAGACTCAGGAGTAAGCAGCATTGGTGCCTACTCAGAAGGGTGAACTCTACTCAGGGGAGGGGGAATCCTACTGAGAAAGGCAGTTTCCTGAATACCCTTACTCTGCTCCAGACAGCTCAGGATTTTTCCTAGCAATCCTCAAATAGAAGCAGTATCTTGTCTATGTGGAATTCTAGAACAGAAGGCATAGTATCCATCGGGGAGCATATCAAAAGCTCTTATCTAGCATTTCTGCTGATCTCTGTTCTCCTCCTGGCTTGAACTCCCTTTTCCTTGACCTTGCATAACAGGACACTCATTTAAGAATGCAACTACACTGACAAATTGTAGGAGGTTTGATGCAGAAGTAGAATGGATGCATTCAGACTGTGCTTTACTTGGACTGGAAGCGATGATCCACTTTCTGCCACTCCTTTGGTGCTAAACATCAGCCCTAAAGAAGTCCTGCAACCATGGCTCTGACAGAATGGACCTCTTTTGGGATGCTCTGGCTGTCACTGATGCCTGTTGATGCCTTCTACCCTGTGCTCCAGCGAGCTAAATTTCACTTGGGTTGACAATTGGCTAATTTGACATTGTGTCTGCACTTTTGATCCATAGAAGTAAAAAGAGGGGTTGAACCGTGTGACCAAAAAAACAAATGCAAGATTAGGCTAGGTGATATCTTTATAGGCCACTGATAAAAATAAAAAATGCAAGCTGAGCTCGATAGCAAGCTATATTTATCAAAGTATTGTACCAAAATACATTCTTGGCAGAAGATGTAGTCAGCCAGGCACTGAGATTCTTTGTGGCCTGACGTTATCAGCCAGGCGTTGTTCTGATGGGGCAGGAGGTACGGCTGGTGTTATAACTGCATCAAAGTCCAGGATAGGATTTCAAACCCAGCTCTCCAAATAAAGGGCATGCTCACCCAACCCCCTTGGCTCTCTCGAGACCCAATCTGGCCCCAATTGATTACACCTAGTGAATTTTACTAAATTTGATCCAACTTCCAAATGGAATACATGTTTTTGTTGTTGTTGTTGTTGTTGGGTTTTTTGGTTTTTGTTTTTTGCATTTGCCTCCCCCACACTCTCTCTGGCCACATGGACTATGGTCTCGAGAGAACCAAATGGAGGGGGGAAGGGGTACCAGCTGTACCTCCTGCCCCATCAGAACAATGCCTAGCTGATGACATTGGGCCACAAAGAATCTCAGCATCTTGACATTGAATGTATTTTGGTATAATGCTTTGATAAAGATGTGTGTGTTGTGTCATTACAGTCGTGACCGACTCTTTGTGACCCCATGTCCATGGAGTTTTCTTGGCAGGAATACTGAAGTGGTTTGCCATTTCCTACTCCAGGCGCCTACAGTCGCTGGTATTCCCTGGTGGTCTCCCATCCAAGTACTAACCAGGGCCGACCCTGCTTAGCTTCTGAAATCAGGCGAGATCGGATGTGCTTGATAAAGATAGCCTGCTGTCAAAAGGTCAGCTTGCATTCTTTTTCTTTTTATTAGTGGCCTATAAAGGTGTCACCTAGCCTAGTCATACTTTTGATCCAGATGACTTGCATCAGCTATAATTAAAACACATGTACTTGAACACATGGTAGCATTTCTCTGAGGATCTTCTCCTTTGGTCCAGATCTCATTATGTCTGTTCTTGTGCTTATGTTTAAAATGTGACGGGGTAAATGCATGCAGGATGAGGTTGCCCATGCCTAATAACTAAGTGTTTTCACAGGTACTGTAGTCTGAGTTCAAGTTCAAGAAACCTTTAATGACATAAAATAACCAAGCACAAAATTAGCATCAAACTATGGAGTAGCAAAATAAAAGAGAACTAAAAGCAGTTGCAAGGGAATGGCTTAATCTGCTGCATGGCAATTTGATGAAGCTCTAAAACCCTTATGACTCCTTGCCACCAAGAGCAAAACCAAAGCTCTTCAACATTCCAAGTCTGTGAAAATTGCACAAAATGTTTAGTGTCCTTTCCCTTTGATTTGAAAAGGACATATATTGAAAGCAAATACAGAAGACCGATTGTTAAAAAAAGAAGCAAAGAACTCATTCCATGCTTCAAATTCAAAACCTGGCAACTGTCCAAATTTGGACAATTTCCACAATTCATTTGGGGAGATGGCACAATTTTGCACAAAATTTCGCCGTTGCAAGACACTGTTCTTTCTCATATGAGACTGAGATCACCAGGAAATCCCTCCCCATCTTTATGAGTGAGGAGAAGGAGCTGTAATGTTTTGTCCTTGCCTGCACCAGCAAAGCAAACAAAGATTTAGAAACCTCATCTTCTTATAGACTATGTCCAAGGACTGAGAGAAATACAGACAGTAGCTGGGCTTCAGGTGACGACTCAGCATTAACTGCTGCAAGCTTCACTGCCTGGATGCATATGCTTTCCTCAGTTGCTCTGCTGCATATAAAACTCAGCGCATGTGGTAAACAAGTACACTGGGGACAAAGGCTAAGCATACCCTTCTTCTTGACCTATACTATGTGTCGTAAGTGTGTCCCTTCTTCCAGGGTGATGGAAGTTATAATGGGAACAAGACTGAATGGGTGTCCTGAGTGGGTCTCATCAGTCTGCTATATCATTCTGTGTAATTGGTAGCCTAAGTCTAACAATATGGCACAGTACCTCCAGACAGTCATTCAGCTAATGCAGAAATGAAGACATGAAATGGCCAGAGCCTCGAAAGATTACAGTTCAAGACTGGAGAATCTGCCAGCCAGCATGGCACTGGTCATACTAGCTAGAGGATTCTTGGTTCTGCTGCCCCCAAAAAGCAGCCTTTCCAAATCCCGGAAATATTTGGAACATGATTGTCCTAGCCTACTTCCTGTGTATTGACCAGAATTGGCCAGAATAAGGGGCTTCTACAGACATCCTCCATTGCTTAGAAGCTCAGTACTATCCATTTTTTTCAAGGGATAAATCACATATCCAGAGTTTAGTTATACTGGAATATATGCCCTTTTGCACAAGTTATAATGAACATGTGGAAGTTGGGCAGGGCTCACAAGTGGTGGTCCCATCTCACTATTTTTCATATTTGCCAAACTTTCTGAGTTCCTGCTCTCACCTAAGAATCACTGAAGGTTTTTTTCATGGTGTCTTCCATGGTCCTTCATCTTCACTGTTGCATCTTTTCATACTTCTCTCCTGTCTATTAACAGCCAGGAACTTCTTACTAGTGTAGTCTGAAGAGAGAGAAGGAGAAATGAAGGGACTTTGGTTGAGTTGTTTTTAAAAACTGGATGGATCTCTAGAAAAAGTAATCTTTCAACAGAGCTCTGGATGAAGTTTTTAAACCCAGCAGATATAGATCCACTGAATGAAAGAAACTTGTTAAAGCAACACATGATTTGATGGGTCTACTCTAGTTGGGATGAAAGATTTAAGTCTATGCATCTTGAACACACCGGACTAAAGTACTGGAGGGTTGAGAAAATTGGATATAAAAGTAGTAACTTATGTTGCTATCTGCTGGTAATATACTGTATTCATTGAGAAGATGAGCACTGTATCTGTGTCTACATCTGGAGCATGAAGTTAGAACTGAGCAAGTTTGGAATAGTGAATCCAATATCAACCACTAATTTCTATTAAGGGTTCTTTTTACTTTTCTATTTTCCTGCCAGCCTTACTTAGGAAAGAAGCAGCAGACCTGAACGCACAAACCATGGATCTCTTGTAGGATTAAACTGAACCAAATATGTTTGAAATTTGTGTTGATAAATTGGAAAGTAATTCAATAATACTTTAGCTCTCTCGTGCGCCTCATTTTCCCCATCTCATTTGTTTTAATCTTGGAGTCACTGCCTATTAATTGATGGACCTCTTTTACAAGGCTGATTCCACTTGTGCAGATATTACTGTTTCTCTTGTCAATATTAGGCCAGATTGTTTCAAGATATAATGGGACTTGATTTATTTGTGGCTCAGTGCACTAGCCTTCTATTGGCTTCACAGATTTATACTGTTGTAAATTCCTGAAAAAGTGAAATCCAACAACAACAAAAAGTACAGTACATTTTAAAGGCTGTGGCCAAAATACTCTTGTACAAACTATGCCAGCATAAGAAGAATGTCATAACCTGCAATGGCAGATGGCTGCTAACTAATTAAAGAGTTCCCATTTAAATTATTCATTGCTTAAACTTACTCACATTGAATGCAAGTCACGTGGCGTCATGTATGACAGGGATTCTTTAATTAACATCAACTTGCCATTGCAGGTTATAATGCTTGATATACATTTACAGAAGATGATTTTAGCCAATGATTTGGGTCTGATACTAGTAGAGAAATAAAAAGCATGGCAATTATAGGCTGTGTGGCAGGTAATACTGCACCTGCATTTGAGCTGAAGAACTAATCTGGACAAGAAGACTTTACAAAGGCATATTGCTCTCGTGATTTCGAGGATCGACTACTGCAATGCCCTCTACGTGGGGTTGCCCTTGACCCTTGTCTGGAGGCTCCAGCGGGTGCAGAATGCGGCGGCCAGACTGGTGGTGGTGGGTGCTCGTAGATTCGAGCACATCACCACAGTTCTGGCTCGCCTGCATCAGCTACCCGTTGTCCTCCGGATAAGGTTCAAGGTCCTGGTTTTGATTTTCAAAACCCTCCACGGCTTGGGAGCAGAGTACCTGTCGGAGCGTATGTCCCAGAAGTCAACTGGGGTCAGGCCCATGAGAATGGCGCAGGCGTGCTCACTTAGGGTGGCCACACCCAGGGAGGTGCGGAAATCACCCACACGTAACTGTGCCTTTTCTGTGGTGGGCCCCATGCTGTTGAATCATCTCCCTAGTGAGCTGCACCGAGCACAGTCCCTGCCCGCCTTTAAAGAGGCCCTGAAAACTCACCTTTTCAAAGAGGCATATGGCAACCTTTTTTGTCGCCCGCGTCATCTTTCGTGGAGGGTCTCATCCCTCCTTATTTTATTAGCACTTTTTGCCTTTTTTTGTATATTCTATTGCCTGTTTAATTGTAAACCACCCAGAGTTCTGTCCGGAAGATAGGAGGTATAGGAATATAACAAATAAATAAATAAATATTGCTATATATTTTTGACTTTCCTAAAAGAACAGAAACGAAATGCAGACAGCCCAATGGTAAAGTTCTATATCATAACATGGTGAATCTTAGCTGGGTGGATTATTCAGCTACTTCACTTGGTGCTGAATGCATGTGCCCAGTGGCTTACAGAGAATAGGCAACTGGAGCATATAGCATCTGCAGTGATTCCCATCATGTTTCTGTATCCAGTTTGAAGCATAGTTGACTGCAGAATGACTTGGGGTTAAGATTATCTGAGGGACTGTGTGCAACAGTAAAACCTATCTGAGTGCCAGCATCACCCCAGAAGTCATGTCAGAAGCCCATCAGTGAGATCTCCAAGGTTGATGTATGTATAAGAAATTAGCTTTCTAATGAATCATAGAATCATAGAATCATAGAGTTAGAAGAGACTTAAAGGGCCACCCAGTCCAACCCCCTGGCATGTAGGAACCCCCATCAAAGTACTCCCAACAGATGGCCATCCAGCCTCTGCTTTAAAACCTCCAAAGAAGGAGACTTCACCACCTTCCATGGCAGCATAGTCCACTGCTGAAAAGCTCTAACTGTCATGAAGTTCTTCCTAATATTTAAAGTGAATCTCTTTTCCTGTAGTTTGAAACCATTGCCCCGAATCCTAGTCTCTGAAGCCAAGGAAAACAAGCCAGTCCCCTCTTCAATATGACATTATTTCAGATGTTTATATAGATCTATCATATCCCCCTCAGCCCTCTTCTTGAAAGGCTAAACATTCCCAGCTCCCTAAGCCATTTGTCACAAGACATTTCTTCCAGACATTCAACCATCCTTGTTGCCCTCCTCTGGATCCAATCAAGGTTGTCAACATCTTTTTAAAACTGTGGTGCATAGAACTGGACACAGTACTCCAGGTGTGGTCTGACCAGAACAGAATAGAGTGGTACTATCACTTCCTTAAGTGGATCACTGCCTTGCCATGGCAAAGGGGCTTGAGTAACTCAGAGAAGCTATGAGCTATGTTGTGGGTCATAATGGAGAGTTGGACTAAATGTGGTCCACCTGAAGTAGGAACTGGCAAGCCACTCCAGTATCCCTGCCAAGAAAACTCCATGGACAGAAACAAAAGGCTAAAAGATATGACGCTGGAAGATGAGCCCCTCAGGTCAGAAGGCATCCAACATGCTACTGAGGAAGAGTGGAGGACAAGTACAAGTAGCTCCAGAGCTACTGAAGTGGCTGGGCCACAGCTGAAAGGACGCCCAGCTGTAGATGTGCCTCGAGGAGAAAGGAAAGTCCAATGTTGCCAAGAAATATACTGCATTGGAACCTGGAATGTGAGATCTATGAACCAGGGTAAGCTGGATGTGGTCAAATGTGAGATGGCAAGAATAAACATTGACATATTAGGCATCAGTAAACTTAAATGGACGGTATGACTATCGCATCTACTAATGTGGGAAAGAATCCCATAGAAGAAATGGAGTAGCCCTCATAGTCAAAAAAAGAGTGGAAAAAGCTATTCTGGGATACAACCTCAAAAATGATAGAATGATTTCCAAGGCAGCCCTTTCAACATTACAGTAATCCAAGTTTATGCATCAACTACCAATGCTGAAGAGTCTGAGATTGACCAATTCTATGAAGACTTACAACTCCTTCCAGAATTGACACCAAAGAAAGATGTTCTTCTCATCATAGGGGATTGGAATGCTAAAGTAGGAAGTCAAGTGATAAAAGAAATAACTGGCAAGTTTGGCCTTGGAGTTCCAAACGAAGCAGGGCAAAGGCTAATTGAGTTTTGTCAAGAGAACAAGCTGGTCATTGCAAACACTCTTTTCCAACAACACAAAAGGCGACTCTACACATGGACATCACCAGATGGACAATATCGGAATCAGATTGATTATGTTCTCTGCAGCCAAAGATGGAGGAGCTCTATAGAGTCAGCAAAAACGAGACCTGGTGCTGACTGTGGCTCAGATCATCAGCTTCTTATTTCAAAATTCAAACTTAAACTGAAGAAAGTAGGGAAGACCACTGGGCCAGTCAGGTACAATCTAAGTCAAATCACTTATGAATACACAGTGGAGGAGAAGAATAGATTTAAGGAACTAGATTTTTTCATGGACAGAACCCCTGAAGAACTATGGGTGGAGGCTTGTAACATTGTACAGGGAGCAGCAACAAAAACTATCCCAAAGAAAAGAAAATGCAAGAAAGCAAAGTGGCTGTCCAATGACGGCCTACAAATTTATTTATTTATTTATTTATTATTAGGCTTATATACCGCCCGTCTTCCTGGGAGGAACTCCGGGCGGTTTACAACAAGGGGGCAGCAAAACGACAGATTAAAAATAACAGCGAATTAATTAACTAGCTAAATAATAAAACAACACGAAGCAAAACAAAACAGAACAAAAGGACCAAGGATGCAGATGGCGGGGGGGGGGACTTTATTAGAGTCACCCAAACGCCTCCCGGAAGAGGAGAGTTTTCAGTGCCTTCCGGAAGGCAGGCAGGGACTCTGCTAGGTGCACTTCTGCTGGGAGATGATTCCACAGGGTCGGGCCAGCCACAGAGAAGGCTCGGGTACGGGTGGAAGTTCTCCGAGCCTCCCTGGGCGTGGCCACGCGCAGCATGTGCGCCCGCGACAACCTGGTCGGACGGGCCGAAGTTGACCGCAGAGAGAAGCAGAGAGAAGGGACACAAAATGTAAAGAAGAAACGGAAAGATACAGAAAATTGAATGCAGACTTTGAAAGAATAACGAGGAGACACAGGATGGCCTTCTTGAATGAACAGTGCAAAGAAATATTTATTATTTATTTATTTATTTATTAGTCTTGTATCCCGCCCATCTTCCCACTGGGAACTCTGGGCGGCTCACAACAATAACAAATAGAGGAATACAACAGAAAAGGAAAAACCAGAGATCTTTTCAAGAAACTTGGAGATATTAAAGGGGCTTTTGTGCAAAGATGGATATGATAAAAGACAAAATGGTAGGGATGTAACAGAAGCAGAAGACATCAAGAAGAGATGGCAAGAATGTACAGAGGAATTATATCAGAAAGATCTGGATAGATAGTATAGTTGCTGACCTTGAGCCAGACATCCTGGAAAGTGAAGTCAAGTGGGCCTTAGAAAGCATTGCAAACAACAAGGCCAGTGGAGGTGATGGCATTCCAGTTGAACTATTTAAAATCTTAAAAGAGGATGCTGGAAAAGATTGGTCTGTGCTCATTTCATGCACTAGCAAAGTTATGCTCAAAATTCTACAAGGGAGGCTGCAGCAGTATGTGGGCAGATATAATAATAATAATAATAATAATAATAATAATAATAATAATAATAATAATAATAATAATAATAATAATAATAATAATAATAATAATAATAATAATAATAATTTTATTTTATACCACCTTTCTCCCCAAAGGAACTAAACACCCGCTGATCTTCCCATAGACAATCGAAGGATCAAGGCTGTAATTATGCTGGTCTTTTTCTTATGGAAATGGTCAATAACTTGGACTTGGTACTACTAAATGGGAACATGGAAGGTGATAGGCCTGGAGAATTCACATTTACCTCATTGGCAGATGTGTCGACCATTGATTACATCATAGAATCAAATGACCTGATGAACTTAATTACTAATTTTGGGGTTGAATGTCACTCCAAAAGCGACCACTTTCCTTTGTCTACCACACTTAATTTTGAAGCCATTAAGGTGATTGCAGACAAAGAAATGACATTCCCACCTTCATCTGAAATTAGAGCTGCCCAGGTCAAGTGGACTACCGAATTAGAAGTTTCCATGAGACAACTACTTTTCACAGATCCCCTTTCACATCTTGGTACACTGATCACAACCACAGATTCCATCACAATTGCTCCAGACACTTATAAGGACTTAGTCCAGCACCTCCAGCCCTATCTAAAATATAACACAAAACCCTGCTTTTCCCATATCAGGTGGGGGAAAACATGGTTTGATTTTGAATGTAAAATGGCACAAAATGAGCTAATGGCCAAACACAATTTATACTGTGAACATAACATAGCCAGGATCCCTCCTGATTGGTTCATTCTTAAGTACAATGCTCTTATTAAAAAGAAAAAAATTCAAGCCCAGAGAGAGACCTGGCAACGTTTGACAACTGCAACCATCCTTAATGACTCAGCCACTTTCTGGAGAATAGTGGCAGGGGAGATGCGGGCACATTCCATCTGGATTGTTTCTCACATTTTGCCTAATGCTTGGGAGGAACACTTTCGGAACATTTATTCTATACACCCTGATAGTGCCCAAAGTTCACTGACAGGTGATGGAAATCGACCAAACTGACCTCCAGTCTCCCCTGTGGAAATCTCTGCCCTGATTTGCAAATTGAAAGCTGACAAAGCACCCAGGGTAGACTACATTTCAGCAGATTTTTTGAAATCCAACTCCGATTGGTGGGCCCCAGTATTGGCATCTCTGTTCTCTTGGATCACTTATACAGCCCATTTTCCAGAGGACTAGAGTCTCGCCATCATGATTCCATTATTCAAAAAGGGCAACAGGGGGGACCCTGCTAACTACTGGCCAATAAGCCTACTTAGCATTGTTAACAAGTTATATGCCAGCCATTTATTAAATAAACTAACTTCCTGCCTGCAAGCAGAGAATATGTTGGCTCAGGAGCAAGCCAGCTTTAAGTCAGGAAGATCTACCTTGGACCAGTGCCATATTCTTCAATATCTTGCACATAAATACTCCTCTCCTAAAGGTGGTGCCTTGTATGCAGCTTTCATCGACTTGAAACAGGCCTTCAATCGCATCCCAAGGCACAAACTTTGGGCAAAGTTTGAAGAGACAAACACAGACAGGAGACTTCTGTTAATGTGACGTCCCTATGAACATTCTAGTTCACAAGTTCTTTATAATCCAGCAGGAGTGTTGTCCAACCCAATTCCATCTCACAATGGGGTAAAACAGGGTAGTGTTCTGGCTCCAACCTTGTTTAACTTTTATATAAATGGTATTGTGAGAAATCTCTCGAAATCTGAATTTCATCCCCCAAGTTATCTTCACACCCCTCTCCATGTTATTGTTTGCTGATGATGTATTCCTGTTGTTTTTAACTTGTGTTGGCCTGAGAAGGTTCTTGAGGGCCTTCTCCATCTATTGCAGTCACAAGCAACTAGTAATAAACTATATGAAAACCAAAGTACTTATAACCAGTAAAAGAAGAATCAAACATAAATGGCTTATAAACAACAACCCCATAGAGCAGGTTTCATGCTTTACATACCTGGGCATAATTTTTAGTTCTACAGGCTCTTGGGTCTCCCAGCTAAAACATGCATCATTGAATGCCCAGAAAGTGCTGCAGCACTAACCTTCTATTCTAAATGAGGGCGACAAACATCTTCAGCAATTCAGGTTTTCAAAGGTAAAGTTATTTCTCAAATGTTGATTGGTTCCCAAATTTTTGCATGTTCAAATGTTCACTCTTTGGAGGTAGTACAGATCAATCATTTGAGATCAATCCTGGTTGTACCCCCTTGCACGTCAAATGTAGCTCTTCATTTGGAGGGAGCACAGGTCAAAGTCCTTATGATCAATTATTGGTTAAAACTTATATTCTCCACAGAAGGGTTGGCCCCATTGGTTCTAATTTATTATTTCCAGTCAGAATGGAAACAGCTTGTAGTAAAAGAAATACAGCAAATTGGCTTCTCCAACAGTATCCTAAAAGAAATGGGCTACATTAATGCCAAGGCTGCAATTAAACATAGGATCTGGGATATAGTACTCCAAGAACATGTGAGCCTTTGTGGTAATCACAGTACAGTTACTTACAATGAATTTACTATATCCCAATACCTGACTGGTTCAATGTTCCCAAAGATTATAAGAGCTTTCACTTTAGCCAGATTGAATGTGCTCCCTTTCAAGCTTTTGGACGGAAAATTTCAGAATATTCTCTTCTTAAATTGCTTGTGCCCATGCGAAATGAATCAGGTAGAAACAGTCACTCATGCCCTTCTCTACTGTTCTTTTTATCGTGACCTACGTAAGGAACTTATTCAACATGTTATTAACAAATTTCCTGGGAGACCTGCCAAATTCTATTTGAAGTTATTTCTTTCTGACAGGAGTCAGCAGATTTCAAAAAGTGTTACTAGATTTTGGACTGCTGCAACAGTTGTACGTAGGCTCATGATTGGTAATAATTTTAGCTCCTGATGGTCATATGGATATGGTTCCCCTTAGGGGCCCAATGTTGACTTGATCGTTGGTATACTGTTTTACCTATATTTCTGATACTACTTACATAACAGTCTTGTTTGTATTTTGTGGCTTTTATCAAAAGCTTTACAATGTTTTTACAATGTGTATTCTGGTAATTTAATGTTTTGGTACTTCTTTGATTTGGTTAACAACCATAAATAAAATGAGCAGTAGTGCTGGACGAGAGTCTTGAGAATTCCATGGACTGCAAGGAGATCAAACCTATCCATCCTGAAAGAAATCAACCCCGAATGTTCACTGGAAGGACAGATTTTGAAGCTGAGGCTCCAGTACTTTGGCCACCTCATGAGGAGAGAGGAATCCTTGGAAAAGTCCCTGATGTTGGGAAAGATTGAAGGCAAAAGGAAAAGAGGACGGCAGAGAATGAGATGGTTGGACAGTGTCATTGATGCAACCAATATGGATTTGACCTAACTTTGGGAGGCAGTGGAAGAGAGAAGGGCCTGGCGTGCTCTGTCCCATGAGGTCACAAAGAGTTGGACATGACTAAACAACTAAACAAAACAATCACTTCATTTGATCTAGACACTAATGGTTGCCCATGTTTATGAAATGTCTTACCAAGTGATGACTTCCTCTTTGTCTGCCTTAAAATAGACTAGGGATGGACATGGAACAGAAAAATAATGTTTCATTTCATTTCGTTTCGTGCTCACCCCTGTTTTGTTTTGTTTCATTTCTTATGATATTTTTTAAAAAAAATCCATACAAAACAAAATGAAATGAATGGCTCCCCTGGGTCCTAGAGGCAACAGATTTGGTGCCTGGGACTGTGGGAGGCATTTTTAAAGAGCTCCTGTGAGCTGTCAATGGCTGGAGCCCTTTAAACCTGGCCCAGTCAGCACCAGGGGGACTGGTACCAACTGGGCCAGGTTTAAAGGGCTCCAGCCATAGACAGCTTGGCAGGAGCCCTCAGAAAACGGTGCGGAGGGCAGCACAATTGCCAGAACTGACCTCCACACCATTTTCTGAGGGCTCCAGCCATTGACAGCTGGGCAGGAGCCCTCTGAAAATGGTTGGGTAGGCAGTTCTGTGGGATCGCGCTCCCTGCCCGACTGTTTTCTGAGGGCTCCTGCCGAGCTGTCAATGGCTGGAGCCCTTTAAACCTGGCCCAGTCAATACCAGAGGGTCCAGGTACTGACTGGGCCAGGTTTAAAAGACTCCAGCCATTGACAGCTCGGCAAGAGCCCAAAAACAATGAAACGAAATGGTTCATTTCAATGGAAAACAATTGTTTCGTTTTCTCTATAACGAAATGCTGCTTCCTTGTTTCATTTCGTTATGTTTTGTTACGTAATGAAATGACAAAACAGCATTTTGATTTTCGTTTCCTGCCCATCCCTAAAATAGACTCTAAAATCCAGATGTTTCTGAGTGCTTAAAGAAATGCATGCCCATTTTTATTTTACATAGCTGGCTTGTACTGAGACTGTGGTATAATTTTGAGTGCTATTTTAATTTAAATTATTTTAATTTTGTTATTTGATATGCTATTTTCTCACCTGTTTTACCTGATAAACCAACTTGATGACATTTTGTCTAGCTCCAAAAAGTGTAAAAGTAACCATCTATAAGTGGAGAATAAAATTATTCATTCAAGGTGTGAGGAGAGATGCTTCCCCCCTACTTTTTGACACCTGAAGGTTTCATTTACAGTGTTACAGTACAGTATCTTCTCTTTAGAAACACAAGTTTCAAAACTCTCATTTCTATGGTGGAATCTGTGTTGTGAGACATATGAATGCGGAATGTGGTTGGGAAAATGTATCGGTCATGTTAGACAACAAAACCAGAGTTTATTTTACATTCTTTCCATCTGAAGGCATAGTCTACAAATCAATATTTTTTGCAAAGCTCAGAGGCTAGATGGCCACCCTGTCTATATCCTGAAAATAATTCTCTCTAACTGCTCTCTGTAGATCTAGCTTACAAATAGCGTGCTTCATACAAATAACAGCTGCATAAAAGTAAGTGTAACAGTTTATTCTACACAAATGATAACATCTTATGAAAATTTCTTGTTTTTATTACATTGTATTTGCATGTTAGTACAAATGGTATTATACACATCAGTCCACATCCTGTTTGCATAATTTTATGCAATGTAAGTTGACGATATTATCAACTTGCACGATTAAATTTAATTTTGAACTAATTAAATCCTTCCTATCCCTTGTTGGAGGTTTCATGGCTTTTCCTTTTGCCCCCGGGAAGCCTTTGGGAGCCCCAGAACAGAAGGGTTGGATTACCTAGGACAGAGGATAGGAATCATTAAATTAATTTAAACTCAATGCAATTTACACCATGCAGAGTTATACAAACAAGATTTGGGCCAAAATGCATCATGCTTGGAATCCTTTGGTTGAAGGGCAGATAGAAATAGTCCAAATGAGTGCAGTGAATCAGTGGCACTGCAAATATTTTGTATGAATAAGGTTCCTGGGTTCAGATGCACATGTCCTCAAGCAGGCTGCAGAAGATTCCCATTTTTAACCATGAAGAGTCGCTGATGGTGAATGTAGAACAATTAGTACTGAGCTGAAAGGGCCACTGCTCTGACTCTTCAGAAGATGGGTTATATTGGGAACCAACAAAGAAGGTAAAGGGTCTGGGAACCATGTCTTGGGAGGTATGGTTGAGTGAGCTGAGTACATTTAGCCTGGAATAAAATTCACAGGGAGGTAATCTGAAGCTTTCATCAAGTATTGGAAGAACAGCCATGAGGAAGATAGAACAAACCTGCTTTCTGATGTGCTATGGATGCAAATGGCAAGAAATAAGATTTTGACCAAATATTTGGAAGAGTTTTTTGACAGTAAGAGCTATTCATAAGAAGAGATGATGTAGCACACTTTTTCTTTATTGTGTTTTTAAAGCAGAGGTTGGATGCTACCTCTTAGAGACACTTCAACTGTTGGCTTTCTCCATCAGCAGGTGACTGGACTAGATGGTTCTTTGTTTGATTTCTGGCTCCCCAGTTCTGTGTAAAATACATGTAGCAGGGAGCCACAGGTCATCACCCCTTCCTATCTGATGCTGCTTTGTTTGCAATAGAAGAGAAAGGTTATATCAGTGATGGCGAACCTTTTAGAGACTGAGTGCCCAAAGTGCAATTCAAAACCCACTAATTTTTTCCACAAAGTGCCAATACAGCAATTTAACCTGAAAACAGGTGGCTGTGAAGGGGCAATGCACCCCATGGTGCAGTGGTTAAATGCATGCACTGCAGGTAAAACTGTGCTCACGAGCTGGGGTTCAATCCCAGGTAGCCAGCTCGTGGTTGATTCAGCCTTCCATGCTTCCAAGGTTGGTCAAATGACTACCCAACTTGCGGGGGGGGGGGGCAATGTGTAGCCTGCATACTGCAATTAAACTGTAAACTGCCCAGAGACTACTTGAAGTGCTATGGGGTGGTATATAAGCAGAACACTTTGCTTTTTGGTCTATATAAGCAGAACAATGTTGAGTGCCCACAGAAAGGGCTCCGAGTGCCACCTGTGGCACCCATGCCATAGGATCGCCAACACTGGCCTATATTATGCATTGGAGGTATTTGGCAGCGGAAGCCTGCCTTCTGACCTTGCTGTGGTTGGCTTCTGCTGCTCAAAACAGCGGTAGGGCTCTTTCAAGACAGAAGAAGTTGGAGGGGTCTGCTTCATGCTTTAAATGTCTTAGCTGTAATGCAATGTATTTTATGTTTCACTTGAGCAATCCTTCCATTACATTGGAGATATGTCTGTGAAGACTCTCAGTCATCCAGGTGAGCTTATCTGGAAGTTGAGTCATGGCAACTGGACTTCTTATTCTTGAGAGATAGAAACATTTCGCTACTCATCCAAACAGCTTCATCAGTCTGAAGAAAGCTAGTTGCAAGTCCTCCATTTTACAGTTCACTTTGACCTCTTGTCACCCTTATCTGAAATAGGCTCATAAGATGAGCAATGGCCTGAATAGGCTCATTAAGTAGACAACAGTATCCATAGCCTTAAGTTGAACAATGGCCTAAGGTGCTGAAACCCATAAAGTATGGGCCGTTAGCTATGGCCTTGGTGGTGAAGGCTTTTTTATTTGTCTGGGTATTGTTGAAATCACTGCCTGATAAGTAGCAGATAGACTGTGCCTGAGGCCCCCACCTCTGTTGATAGAGGGGTTTTCAATGCTCACATGAATGGCTTCACTGACCCCTCTCTCAAACCGGCTATCTTCTCTGTCTAATATATGTATCTTCTCTGTCTAATATGTGTACATCTTCATCTTTCAATGAGTGCCCTTTGTCCTTCAAATGAAGGTGTACTGCTGATGCTGGTCCTGAGCTGTTACCCCTCCTTCTGTTTAAAGGTTGTTTAGTTTCTTCAGTGTAGAGGTCTGCACACTCCTCACTGCATTGGACCACATATACTATATTGCTCCTTTTTTACTTTAGTATTGGGTCCTTTTGGTGGACAAGTCTTTGCCTTAGTGTGTTTGTGGATATGAAATAAACAGGGATGTGGTGTTTGCCAAAAATCCTTTTAAGCTTCTCAGATACTCCAGACATGTAGGGAATGACCAGGTTCCTCCATTAGGTATGGGTCTCAGGCTGATCCCTTGTTCTTCTGTGTCGGCACACTGCTTTGTTGAAGGCCCACTTTGGATATCCACATGCCTTAAGTGCTATCTTCAGGTGCCTGTCTTCCTTCTTCTTGGCTTCTGTGGAGGTGGGGATGCTCTCCGCTCTGTGCTTTTGGGTCCTGATGACTCCTAATTTGTGTTGTAATGGATGGTGGGAGTCAAACAGTAAGTACTGATCTGTGTGGGTGGCTTTTTTGTAAACTTCTGCTCCCAAGCCACGGTCGGGTCTGATGATGACTGCACAATCCAGGAAAGCCAACCTCTTGTCTTGGGTGTCTTCCCTAGTGAACTTAATATTAGGGACCACCACCTTGGTATGGTCTGTAAAGGCCTGAACTTCCTGAGTCTTGATTTTCCCCAAGTATTATTTACATACTTGAACCAGTGAGATGGTGTTGTCCCTGGGAAGCTGTTGAGTGCCTTCTTCCCCAGTTCTTCCATGTATAGGTTTGCAACAATTGGTGACAGTGGGGAACCCATGGTACAACCATACTTCTGTCTGTAGAAGTCCCATCTGTACATGAAATATGTGGTGTTCAGACACAGGTCCAGGAGCAGGCATATCTGGTCGGGGTTAAGGCTGCTTCTGGAGGTGAGGGTGCTGTCTTCCCTTAGTCTTCTCTTTATAGTTGTTAGGGCATCGTTGGTGGGAATGCTGGTAAAGAGAGATGTAACATCAAAGGATACCATGGTTTCATCTGTATCCAGTTTCAGCTCCCTGACTTTATAAACAAACTCCTCTGAATTGTGCATGTGGTGGTCCATGAGTCCAATCAGTGGGGCTAGGATAGATGCCAGGTATTTTGCAATGTTGTAAGTCACTGAATTTATACTACTGACAATGGGTCTGGTGGAGATTCCTTGCTTGTGGATCTTGGGAAGTCCGTAAAAGCAGGGGGTGGTCTCCTCAGCAATTACAAGAAAAAAGTAATAGAATGCTTAAAACTCTTGGAGAAGGATAACACAATTGATAGGGGGACTTACCACCAGTTATATCCTGCTCGTCTCGGTTCTTGTTCTGAGATGAGTGCCCGTGAGGTAAGGCTCATCACGCAACGTGCCATTCTCCATCTAGTGGCAGGAGTGTGAAGTTCCATTCGCCAGTACATTCCCTATGGAGTCAGCAACGCAGTGCAGAGAGATTAAAAGTCAAATGCCTCAAACTTAGCTCCATAACGCATTGAAGTCAAAGTTGAGGAGATTCGAAAGATCGAAAAATGGAAGGTTGGACCAAAGAAAAAACCGAGAACAAAAGCTGAGAAGTTCAGATGTTGTCACGAAACAAGGACATGCAGTAACACTCATCACTGTACCATCAACCACACCCGTGGGTATACAGGAACAGGGGCAGTACCAGGACAAGACCACCTGACCGTGAGCGACATGATCACGAAACGAACGTCAACTCGGAACGAGGAAGAACGTGAAGTAACCATCTTAGTGACTAAAGGCAGAATGCTAAGTCTTCCTGGAATGCAGGGCTGAAACTAGTACAAAATAAGGTGTTAGCTATTAGTTTTCAGCAAAAATACACAAATGCTGTCTAATGCTTCCCTGGATCCAATCCAAAATGCTTTATTTGGTGCCATAGTAGAAGCACTTTCAAAGTCTAGACTGTCAGCTATTCTAAGGCACACTTTTAAAAACAGCACCTTTTGGCATTAAGAAGAATTACTGCCTGGGGCATGGTGATACAGTGAATTATTTTGCACTCCATAACATACCCTGATTAGGAAAGCTTATGTGTTTTTCAATTGCCAGAATTATCACTCTTATCTAAACTGATCTATTGATCATTAATGATCTAGAAACCCTCAGGGCATTACTGATGACTGAGAAAAATCCAATAAGCTCCCTTCCAAACCAGAATACAAATAAGCTGACAGACTATTGTCCTACCCACACAGAAGAAAGCAGAGACCTAGTGAATGAATGAATGAATGTGGAAACAAGATCATTTAGGTATTGCAGACTGACCTTGAGTTCTGCTGTGGATTCAGGTGTCTCTTCAAATTGAAGCTTTCAATTCAGAAGAGACATGCAAGCTTGTTAATCATACTAGTCAAGTGGTATTTATATCACCACTTACTGTGTGTGCACTGCAGAGAAAAGTTGTTCATTAGGTTTTTCATGGAGCTGAACTACCATATTGCTTTGTGCACATTAAAATAAAGTTAAAATTGAGAAGGGAATCAGCTACCATTTTAATGTTTTCACATACGCTTACAGAAAAACCAGATTTGTAGACAAATGTACCTGAGCAAAAGGAATAAAATGAATTCTGAACTTCACTGAAGTAGCATTTAAAAAAATATTGCCATGCCCTCTTTCTTTATCACCAACTATGTACATTCTATTCTCACAATGAAATTGATGTGGAACCCCTTAAGGGCATAAGAACAGCCTTGCTGGAACAGGCCACAGCCCATCCAGTCCAGCATTCTGTCTCACACAGTGGCTCACCATTTGATTCAGGGTATTCCCAAGCAGATGTCTTTACCTGCTTATGATTCCCTGCAAATGGCATTGAGAGATATCCTGCCTATCTCTCCAACCCGGAGGTTGTCCTTAGGCATCCATAATGATAGCCATTGATACCCTTGTTCTCCATGAACTTGTCCAATCTTTTATTAAAGATGTCACGGCTGACAGCTGTCACCACTTCTTCTGGCAAGGAGTTCCATAAACCAGTGATCCTCTGGGTGAAAAAGTACTTTCTCTTATTTGTTTGAGATCTAGCACCCAAAAGTGAGAACAGGTTGAGCACATGCTCCAGGTGCTGCACTGGGTGTGTGTGCAAAATGACAAAATATATTTGTACTTTGTACAATTCTGCACACACAAACACACAAACACACAATTGCACAGAATTTGTGCTTGCCCCAGGTGACATTGTTGGCTTGTCTCAATATCAGGGTCTCATCATATATAACAAATAAGCAGTCTTTAGAAGAGGAATTCCTTAAGCCCAAAACCAAGAGCATATCTGGGGGTGGGGGGAGGGTGCATTTGCCCTTGGGTGCCTAGAGGGGGAGAAGGAGGAGCAAACCATGCACCCTCCCGCCACCCAGCAGTCCTTTCCCCGTTGGCACCCCTATCTGTCACTGCACACCAGGTGAGTGGTCGAAGCAGACAGGAAGGAGCATGATGGGCACAGCAACCCCCTCCTCCTCTTCCTCCCCTTGCTTTGGGCCACCATGAGAGAGGTGTAAGGCCTGCATGGGGGTTGGAACTAGTGCCGTGTTGGCGAATTTAACCACGAATAAAGGCTGCTCTGCCGGGCCACGCCTCAGGATCCTCCGGGATCAATTCCCCACCACTTCAAATTGTGCTGGGCTGGCTGGCCAAAAGGCCGGAAAGGGTGCCTGGCGACAGAGTTCAGGGGGCTCACAAGCTCCCGCGTCTGGCCCCGTCCATCTTCAGAGCCCTGGTGGAGGCTGCCTTCTTCCCTGGAGGGGTGCTTCTTGCCACCACCTCCGCATCTGATCTGCAGCTCTTCCGGTGTCTTTCTGCCTCGCCCCCAACGCACCTCGCTGTTAAAAGCCAGGCTTTAAGAGGTGGCCCTTTGTCCCCTTCGCCTTCCTGGAAGCGCTGTGCGTGGGCTTCGGACAGGCGGTCCTCCTCGTGAGGCCAAGAGTGACACCTGTGCTGGTTCAGAGGCATACTTAAGCAAGACACGACACCCAGGAAGGCACCGGCTGTCGCCCTGCCACTTTGTGAAGCCATCCATGACAGGGTGGAGGAGCTTTCCGAGGATCAAAACAGGGTGTACCGGTGCTCCCACTGCAGAGTGGGGAGTGGGGGGGAGTGCAACAATCTAGGAATAAACACAACCTCCTTCCCCCCCACCACACACACATCCGCCCACGCACGTGCATGCACCCACCCCACACCCACAGGATTGGGGCCCCGCTGCTGGGTGTGTGTGTTGGGGGGGCAGCAAATGAACGTTGTCCCCAGGCTCTCCAAATACTTGCTATGCCTCTGCCTGAAACACATCTCTAGTACTCTTATTTCACTTTTCTAATGATGAGCTGAATATAGTTTGGCTGAGAATTATGAGCAGATAAATGCTGCTATAATTCTCCTGATAGTACTTGGAGGTTCCCATTAGGCTTGTGTCCTATTTTTTTTAAACTATAGCTCCCAGCATGCCCTGACCAGAATACTAGATTATGGAAGTTGTAATTCACAGATGTACTACTGGACAGGTCACAGCTATCTGGCTGAGGAGCCAAAGGTTAGGAGTTTGATTCCCACTGTGCCTCCTTCACAGAAGTTACATTTGATTATCTATATGGGTCCCTTCCAGCCGTGCAGTTCTAAGATTAGGCTTTGTCATCATCGTTGTCATCATTGTCATCGTCGTCGTTGTCATCATCATCATCATCCATCAAAACAATACCTTTCCCAAACTTGCACAGCAGCCCCTGTAGCAGTAAATAGTAATATTTAGGATTATCCAGACTGAGCCGCATTCCCAAGTGACCAAGCCCTGAATAAAAAAATATTTAATCCTCATTTGACCCTTTTTGTCATAGTGTAAAGAATCAGGCATATGCATGAGATATGCTTATGGGAAGGACTGTGAATGCAGTTAAGATCTTTGCATTTTCTTTGTGCATAAAAGTGTGTCTGATGTAACAGTCGTCATCATTTTTGTCAGCCGTTCATCAGTAGTCTGAGTACAACATGTTTAAAAGTACTGGGGCATTCAGACTTCCTTAGATAGTAGTTTAATGCACTGGTAAGACTTTCTCTCTGAATTATAATTAAGATAATGACTCCGTTAATCCATATCCATTCTCTTGTTGGAAAATTAATTATTTTGCTCAATCAAAAACTAACCAATAACATGAGATGACTGTGCTACTCTCTGTACTTGATTTTTAAGTGGATGTTGTTACAGGTGACTTGCGGTGCCAGCTAAGTAGGCACCTCGCCCCCACAGACAGTGGGAAGAGTTACCCAGTGGCCATGAGAGTTATCAAGTTCACTTGACAGATGATCCCCTCACCCAATTTTATACATCTAGGAATTGATGTATAAAATGACTAAATAATAAATGAGACAATTGAAAAAGTTCTTTCACTTTCAGGAATGCACCGCTCAGTCCTTTCTCCTTATCCTTTTCCGTAGGTTGCAAGTCATGTTAAGCTGCAGAAAATTCAAATTAGGGAACATGAGAGTGTACTTTTAAGTGCTGACATAAAAATGAATATTTAACTATAATTGGATTTTCTTTGTACATATTGGCCAGAAAGATTGCATTTTAATGTAACATTTGAAGCCGGAATTAGAAGTATCTCCCTTAGTTACTGGTGCAAAATGCTTAGCCTCACTTTTCCTCCTTTCACTCTAGTGTCAATGAAACTAAAATTCACAGGGGAAAGCTTCCCAGACTTCCTTGAAATGAATAAAAGAGTAAAAAATGAAACTTTTAAATTCCGTTTTCTAGTAAAGCTCTTTGGAATGCCATCTAACCACATTTTACATAATAATAAAATACTGTAAGTGTGTGCCATCAAGCCAATTCTGAGGAAGGGCAGCTCTTTCCAGGGTTTTCCAGGGTGACTGCAAACACACTCAGAAGTGGTTAACTATTCCTTTCTTCTGGGGCAGTGGTGTGTAGCATCTTTTAAAAAGAAAAATAATAAAGTACAAATAATAAAAAATTTAAAATAGCATGCCCTCCCCCGCACAAGAATATCTCCCAATCTTAAAATATACTACATTTTTTTCAACATGATGAAGCAAATAAACCTTGTCCCCTAACATCTTGCAGTATTTTCCCACCAATAATTATAGCCATGCTGTCCTTGTCTAATCCTTATTGGTTAATTACATAATGCCCATTAATAATGGTAATTTCCCATTTGAAAACACCAGTACTGTAACATTCCATAAACTGTATTAAAAATCTGAATTAAAAATTAGTAATTTCATAAAATTGCAATGGGCACCTGGAAAGCCTGTTTTTTCCTGTCACCAAGTAATGTTCCTACCAATTTAGTGTTCCAACACAAAGTTAAAACATGATGTTGTTGCCTCTCTCTCTCTTTGGGGGTGGTGTGTGTGCCTGCATGCACACACACATACATCAATAGAAGTGACATGTCAACAGGCTAGTTTTGCTTTTTTGTTGTAATAATTGATAAAGCAAAAAAGCAAATGCAAAGCAGAGTGTTCTGCTTATTACCGTCCCATATTGCTTAAAGCACTCTCTGGTTGGTTTACAATTTATTTATGCAGGCTACACATTGCCCCTCCTTCCCTGCAAACTGGATACTCATTTTACTGACTTCAGAAGGATGGAAGGCTGAGTGAACCTTGGGCCTACTACCTGGAATTGAACCCCAGGTCATGAGCACAGTTATGGCTGCAGCACAGCAATTTATCCACTGTGACATGGGGCTCTTTTTAAAAAGTATACAGAGTTGAATGCTGCAGCTCTGATCACCGAAACAAATTGCTTAGGCACTCTTGTATAAGGAAGTAAGTACTAATGAGAAGATTTATAACTGAACAGCTATAGATTTGCTTTAGTGGGTGTACCAGTGGAAGCTGCAAAACAGTTTGACGATCTTTGTCATGACAAAACCATCTTTTTAACTATCACTGTTTTTACTGCCAGTTGTGAAAGAGGTTTCTTGAAACCTAAATTAATCAAACATATCAGAGATCTGCAACCAGCTAGAAGAGACTGAGTGACTTAGTAATACTGTCAACGAGAGAGATTTCAATATGGTTATTGAAAAAATACTGCAGAAATTAAAGCCAGGAGATTCTGAATAAATCTGAGTATGCTAGTGCTAAATCCTTTTTACTTTAATTACACCATCATTGTTGTTTTCTTTTTTAAAGAAAATAATGTGCTGAAGTGGAGGGGTAAAGAGTTCAATACTGGACTGGTGGAAGAGTCTCAGGGAATGTTAATGGTCCACAAGTTTGGGGATGCAGTATTTGCCTCTCCATGGCTGCTGCGAATTGATGCTATGCCACTGTTCTGAGCATACATTTGGGATTATGCCATTTGCCCAAGGCTACACAGGCTGGCTCCCAAGAGGTACAGTGGGGAATCAAGCTCCCATAGTTATCACACATTCACAGTTATCTTAGAGTTCCAGATATTGCTCCTAACTTTCACAGGGATATCTCCCTACATCATCACTGCACAAGAATGTGGTATTGTTATTGCACTGGCAGAGCAAATCAACATTCTACAAGGCAATTCTAACATAGGGGGAAGCTCAAACAAAAATTATAACTTTGAAAATGGACTTCAGAGTAGCATCAAATTTGGCACAGATGTAGCAGAAAGTCTGCACCCCTGTTATTCCAAATTTGGAGGTGTTTAAACAAAGTGTTTGGGTTAAGATTTTAAAATTAAAACTTTTACACCCCAATCTTGACACAAGTGACTTTAAACATCCCTAGATCAATTTTTTTTAAAAAAACACCCACCAATCTTACTTATCTTGAAAGAGAATGATTTGCCCCACCTATTTTTCTTTATTTGGAATAAATCAAACTAGTCGAAAAACAGTCATGACAACTGGGTGAGACATTTTTAAATCTGTGATTTTATTATCCTTGGCCTCACATTGTGAATATATTGAGACAGATAGACGGAGGAGGAGCGCCCTGGCTGCCACACCCAGGGAGCCTCTCCTCCTTTCCCCCAAGTAAGGATCACCCTTAGACATGGAAAGGAGGACTGCTAGTGGGAGAGCACAGAGCTTCCTCCCCCTCCTGGCACCCCCAGATTGCTGCACCAAGGGCAGATGTACCCTTCTTCCCCCCTAGATACACCCCTGTCCTCCAGCACCACCTTCTAGACCTGGTCAGATAAGTAGGAGAGGAACCACTGTAAAACAGTGCCTCCCTCTCCTATCCCAGCTAATCTGCCAAAAGGACTCCATGGTTGATTATGCTGAAAGCCACTGAGAGGTCCAGGAGGATCAACAGGGGGCACACTCCCCCTGTCTCTCTCCCAGCAAAGGTCATTATACAGGGTGACCAAGGCAGTCTCTGTCCCATAACCCAGCCTAAAACCCAATTGAAATGGATCTAGATAGTCCATTTCATCCAGGAGATCCTGGAGCTGCTCAGCCACCACACGCTCCAACACCTTGCCCAAATAAGCGAGGTTTGTCACTGGGCAGTAATTAACCACTAGCCCCTGGGTCAAGGTTAGGCTTTTTTTAGGAATGTCCGAATCACCACCTCCTTTAACAGGGCAAAGACCACTTCCTCTCAATGAGGAGTTGATGGCCTCCTGGACCCAGGTGCGAACCACTCCAGCAGATCCCTTTATTAGCCATGATGGACAAGGGTCAAGTTGTGTAGTGGTGGCATGGACAGATCCAAGCACCCTGTCCACAACTGAAATTCATCCAATACATTGTGACATAAGCTCAGAACACAGGATACAACCATGGACTCATTATCAATGGTGAGGTCTAATTCTCTGTGAATCTGAGCAATTTTCCCCTCACAGTGGGCAGCAAATTTGCCACAGCCAGCCACTGAGTGGTCTGGGATCTCCAACAATTTTGTTCATGATGAAACCCAAGCCTTACTTCACCCCTCTATAACCTACTATAACTGCCTCTACCATACCACATCAAGAAGAATGATAAATTACAAAATCAGTGATCACCCAATTATCACCTTGTCCCTCGTTCAACTCTAAATTTCACTCACCCAATAAAACATACTGAAAAAGTCCATATATCACATTAAGATCAAAACAAGATATTAGTTAAATTTAAAAAGAAAAGATATATTTATTTGGGCACAAAACACCAAAATGGCATTTTGTTTCATTTTTTCCATTTTTTTTAGTTGTTTCATTTTGTTTGGAACGAAATGATTTTTTAAAAAAAAAAATCATTTCATTCTTCGTTTTGCTGCGTTTTTATTTTTATTTTTTTCCCTAATGACGAGCAGCTGGCCTGTGGGACAGTCGGTGGTTTTTTATTTTTATTTTTTCCCCTAACTCTGACCAGCTGGCCTGTGGCCAGTTGGCGCTTTTCAATTTTTATTTGTATTTTTATTTTATTTTTCCCTGGCACTGACCAGCTGGCTCTGGGCTGGTTGGCACTTTATTTTTAATTCTTTTTATTTTTATTTCCCCCAGTGCCGATCAGCTGGCTCCTGGGCTGGTCGGGCTTTAATTTTTTTTTTTATTTCGAATAACGAAGCAAATAGAAAATTCATTTTGTGCCCATGTGTGTTAAGGATGAGCAATAAACACATGGCAATCAAATAAATTCACAGGAACTTTGAAAACGGTTCACCTGCTATAATAAGAAGAGGAATGTGTCTTCTTTCTTCTTAGAAATGCAAGAATTGGTAATGCCTTTTTAGGCTGCTAATAAAAGATAAGAAATTATACAATATACAAACTTTTGTTGGTAAATCCTGCATCTCAAAGCAATTACCGAAAAGTCAAAATGTTCATGACAAAATGAGTTTTGCCAGGAGGTTATCCTTAGATGTAAAGTTCTTGGCAAGATGAATTTTTTCAGGCATGTCTGTCTTAGATGAGGCAGGAAACAGGACGGTTGTTGTTTTAAATGTTATGGATTTCTTCTTAGGTGACCACCCCTGCTTCACACTGGAACAAGCCAGGAGAAATGCCCAAGTTTGTGCAGATGGCTAGATGTTAATCTGTAGTAATTTGAAGAGGTCAAGAGGAAGTATCTGTTCTTATCTGTTCTTGCAGCAGCTAGCTGAAGTAGCTGTCCTTAACTCCAACAATAAATTCTTGATTGCAAGGTTGTAAATATCAGGTCAATAATATGTGCTCCAATATGCAAATTCACACAGGACCTGCTATTGAACTAAGCTCTTGCAACCACGCTGATTCCAGTTTGACAATTAAATTTGATATATTAGGCATTTCCCCAGTCTATATGTTAGCAAGACTATCTGTTACACACCCTTGCCTTACTTATCAGAGTTCCAACAATTCTCACAAGGCAAGAAGCCAGTTGTCTCTTCTCTTGCTTGTTTTGCTTCAACTGGAAATGCTGAGAGAATGAGCCGCCCCAACTACGTACCAAGAAAGAGGAAAATGGACCTTCAACGGGACTGCAACACTGAGTAATCTCTTTCCTTTTATTTGATCCAATTAGCTATAATCAGTGGACTTTTCCAAATTTTATTCCAATCTTGAAATGAAATGCATGGGCCTTCTACACCACCACCACCACCACCCCCGTCGCTGACAAATCAGGGACTTTTGGTCTTGGCAAGTCACATTGGGGAGAGGTGAGAATATGTGTACGTGAGATCCGTGACATGCCTTTGGAATGACTGGGACAATAAAGGCATCTCCCTCCCTCCCTCCCCACACTTCGAAGGCAGCCCAGAGCACATCAAAACTCCAAGCCTGAAGTAAACTGCCTGGCTTTTTTCCATCTTGCCATGGACTTAACACCTAAGAAATAATTCCTGGCAAATCCATGTTTTGCCATGTTGTTACCTATTGGTACTGCTCTTGAGGAAGGGGGCTTGCCCTTGAAATATTAGCAATGTTTTGTTATTTTTATAGTAGCCTAAAGGTATCACCTGTTCCACTTTTGTATTTGTCTTTTGTGATGGCTACACGGCTCCTTGACTTGATTCTCATGCTGCTGGGACTCGTGCATGAAGCACAGAGCTGCTGAGCAGTGCTTCAATGGCTGGTGGAATGCTGTGATCACTGTCTCATTCTAGGCCTGTCTAGAGATCCCAGGTATATCCTGGGAGTCTCCTATCAAAATGCTAACCAAGTCGGAAAACAAAAGAGATCAGTGTGTTCACGGTGTCATAGTGGTGGCATGTACTGGGCTGGAGAGAACCGTGTGGTTATGAAACAGAAGTAAAGTGGGGGGTCTTCTTATACACAGGGGTGTCTTATAGACGGCAAAATGTGGTGTTTAAAAACCAAACTAGTTAGTGAACCCAATTTCATCTAATAATCATGTGGGCAGACACTGCCCATAAGATTATGTTTCCCCACCACAGTGACATCCCTTTTCATCTGCAAAGAAAAAGAACTACAAAGATGATGGCACCTTAAAAACCAGTAAGTTAGACTTAACAAGCCTGTCTATGGACTCCATGGCCACATGGAGTATTTCATATACAACTGGCTGGTCCTTAATAGTCTGCTACATTATCTGTTCTTCTTTTCTGCTGCAAAAGATTAAAACAACCTGCCACTTCCTCCACACACACCTCAAACAAGCAAATAAGCAAACAGAAATCCAAAACTTTTTAAAGGAGTTTCTTCTCGCTAAAAATGGAGAAATGCATACCCATCGAGCTCTACATTATTAAATCACACAAGGTATTCTGTGTCGGCACTAGCAATACTATGGCATCCAACAAAACAATGTTATTGAAATGAAAAACCATTTTTAAAAGAGAGAAAGACAGTCCTTGCCCTTTTAGATGGCTTTGGGTCTATCCAACCAGAAGTGAATTTTATGAGGTGAGTACATTTCTGCTGAGTTTAACAAATAGTCTTCAGTCACCCAAAGCAAGTCCCCTGGAGGAACCAGACAGACTCAGCATAGCTTAAAAATTTATGTGCATAAAATATGCATTGAGTAATTCAAGGCAATTTTAGGAGGTCTCAGACTATAAAGTCTCCCTTCAGCTATTGTAGATCACTGTCGTTGCTTTACAAGAAACATTGTTTCTCAGGTTTATAAGTCTGCTGTAAAAATGTGCTCCAGGCTAAATCTAAGCTTTCGGGGGTCTGCACTAAAGAGTAATATCTACGATTTCATCCAAAATACAACCAGGCATTGGGGATTATTACATGTACACAGGATCAGCTTTTAGCTCATGCTTTGTCCTAAGGGCAGCATGGAGGAAGGTGCGCCAGGTTTTGCACCTTGAGACTGCCAGCAGGACAGATGATCAAGGGACAAGGCTGTCACCCTATGGGCTAGGGAGGGATGCTCCTTGATGGTGAGGCACAAGGTATCAGCATCTGGCCTCACATGCCACGGCCATGCTCCCGTGAGGTTCTGGCAGGCTGTAGTCCACAAAAAGTTACTGCTCCTGCAGATTACAGAGTTCATGTTCCCCTTCATTAAGTCTCATTTCAGCTGAAGCACAGTTTGGAAAAGTCTCTCTCTCTCTCTCTCTCTCTCTCTCTCTCTCTCTCTCTCTCTCTCTCTCTCATATATTTTATTTTATCTTTTAACTTCATTGCCCCAGTATCTCATAAGGGAGTCCTGGGACTGTTAGAGCAAAAAGCAGTTGTTCCAGGCTCTGAGCTATATTATGCTCCCAATACATTAGACATTCAGCATTGGAGACATTCAGAAGGTCAGCTTTTAGAGGGTTAAATATTCTGTCCTCTTGAACTGCTTGATGGCTTTGGAATTTTTTGGTGAATTTATGCCATGTTTTGATTTCTGATTTGAAGCTGATCTTTTCGGGTTTCTGCTCATAATTCTGGGCATTAAACTAGATACAGTCAAAAGTGGGTGTTCCTTAAGTGGTAAAAGGCATCTGTGTGTCAAAGTGCAAAGCTCAGTGTTGGCAAACCTATGGCACAGGTGCCAAAGGTGGCACTCAGAGCCCTTTCTGTGGGCACCTGACTTCGCCCCTTCAGAGCCACCTGTATTCAGGTTAAATTGCTGTATTGGCATTTTGCGAATAATTAGTGGGTTATGAATTGCAGTTTGGGCACTTGATCTTTAAAAGGTTCACCATCACTGCCCATCAGGTAGTAAACACAGGCTTTGTGTACAAGTCCCTTTGCTCATGTGTATAGATGGCCGTAATTCTGTTTGTACCAGTTTGTAGCAGTTTATAAAAGTGTCAGCAAGATGTATGAAAAAATTATGCCAATATACTCCTAAAATACCATTAAAAGGCCCTTTTAACACTAATTATGAAAGTAACTAGAAATGTTACTTATCATACAAAAGAAGTAACTTTGTTCCTACTCATAATACTACTTTGACCAAAATCCTGTAGTAAATCATAAAGAGAGGCATTGAACCAATAGGAATTTTGAATGAACAGACTGACTCGCCATTACTCAGTTAGGTAGGAGCAACGTCAGTGTAAATTCCATTGATTCAATAGACCTACTTGTCAGATATTAGAGAGGAAAACATTTTGTATTAGACATAAGAGGTTTGTCTGCAGGTGTTTTGCATATGTATTTAAATGATTTGCAAAATGGAGTTGATCATGTAATTAATGCTGAATCATTGTAAAACCCAGGTGTACAGAATGAATGTAATGAACAATGCTGATGTAAGATAGGTGCAATAGCATGAGGTAACCATTTTCCTGATTGGTTATGATAAAGTATAAAAGGACTCCAGAATTTAGTAGACTTTGGACCTTTGGTGAGAAGATACCTATTTTGCCATGCTCTCTGTATATATATATATATAGATATGCTGTCTATGTGAGGTGAAATGTTGCTGAAATTCTGTTATATCTGTATATATGTAATATAGCTGCTTTTAAGAAACTGTTTGCCTGTTTGAATCTTGTCACCCTGAGTTTAGCTTCCGCTGGCAGATCAAATTGCCAAACTCTTTCACTACTCTAGTTACAACCCTATGGTATAGTGCAGTATTGGTGAACCTATGCCATGGGTGCCAAAGGTGGCACTTGGAGCCCTTTCTGTGGGCACCCGACATCGCCCCTTCACAGCCACCGATATTCATGTTAAATTGCTTTATTGGCACTTTGTGAAAAATTAGTGGGTTTTGAATTGCAGTTTTGGCACTCGGTCTCTAAAAGGTTTGCCATCACTGGTATACTGGATAAACTTTTGCTCATTCGATCCTGATGGATTTGGGTTGCCAGCTCAAGGCTGACTCAGACTTCCATCTGACCAAAATTGGCAAAATGAGTATCCAGTTCGCGGGGGGTGGGGTGGGGGAGCTTCTTGTCATATTATGTTGTAAATCACCCAGAGAGTGCTCCAAGCACTTAAGGGCAGTATATATAATGTAAGTTGAAATAAAAATAAACTTACCAGTACTACTGAATTTCAGCTATGGAAAGAGAACTTTGTTAGGTATTTCTTAACTAAATAAGGAACACCAGTAGTACTTCCCTGTCTGTGGGCTCAGTAGGAACAAATTCATTTATTTGCTGCCTGAAAATATTAAATAAAGAAATTGATATATAAATAACTATGCATTTCCATGGCATGTTTAGCAGAACTGAATACTAGGGGGTGTCAGCTTTCTATAGCATTCACTACCTCTCTGTGTTTTTTGTTATTTTGGCATGGCAGGGGATTTGGAGTTCATTGGTCCTACTGTAGTTGCAATTACATTACTAATACACATTACTCTATTACATCATCAACTACTTAAATCAGGATACAAATGTCAGAGATGACAGAAGTTGATCTACAAGTAAAACAACCTAAATGCTGAACACCAACAGAGAAAGATGGGGGGCGGGGAGAGGAGATTGCATTTTTAGCTTCTGAATGTGCCTAGCTGTTGGCTAGTCCCAGCACAGTTCAAAATTACTGTTTTCATAGCATCTCAGTGTGATCTGTGTTTCAGGAATGCTAATTCACACTCACAATGGCTTGGTTAAAATACTTGACAAAAAATAACCAATGCCTTTGCCTGAGGCATAGTTTCATAGACTTAAAATTGGACTGCTCAGGTGCGCAGGATATAATCTTTTTTCCTGAGGCAAACGAGAAAGGAACAAATGAATCAGAGTGGAAACATTCCTATTTATGTTTGGCATTTTTTAAAAACCTTCCTTTTGTGCATAGTTTCTAGGCAATGCTTCACCCACCCTATTATTACATCTTTTGCTGCTCACTGAACAGAACATGACTTTAACGGCTGTTGTGCCAGAACGCTCGGGATGAAACGTTTTCTCTTCAATTTGAAAGTGAACCATAAAAGCGACGATTAGTTGGAGTTTTATCAACTCCCAGTTCCATAATAATCACACTAAACTGATGGAGTTACTCATTTCAAAATGGAAGTCTCTCCTAAATGACAGTACTGAATGTCTGGGAACTCACGTGATCCATCCCTGTGATGCTCCATCGACATTAGCTTACATTCACTTGTTTCTGAGATGCTCAGAGATTAACCAGCCAAGCATGCTTCACAGGAAAGAAATCAAGCACCAGTGGGAGTCCACACAAATGGCTGCCTCTAATTTTTGAAGATAATGGTTTACTTATAATGTTACTAGAAGAACTGCTGAGACATATCATGCAATAGTGTTTGGCAGCACTGAATTTTGCAAAATTAGAAGGATTTAAAGCACACATGCACAAACACACAATCACACAACAAAACAGAGCCAAGCTGATCACCCTTGGAACTTGAGGGCCAGATCTAGTTAATAGATTAATTTTATCTGGTTTCTGCTAGATCCATTTTCACATTTTAAGCACCATGTGGTAAATAGTTGCCAAGAAATTCCTTTTAGGCAAAAGAAGTGGGTATCTTTAAAGGACACAGATTGGGAAAGTTACTTTTTTGAAATACAATTCCCAGACACACCATAGTACTCTGCACGTTCTAATTAAGTTGCATATTTGTGAGACATTACTTCAATCAATCGGAGATGGATAAAAAGGGAGTCTTTGCTGACAGTTAGATGTAATTTGGGGGTACATTTGGCAAATGAGAATACTGTGTCTGTAATCCACCATGACGTATGTGGATAGAACACTTTCAGATGCAGTGGTACCTCCATTAACAAAATTAATCCATTCTGCGGGCCGTTCCACTGAGCAAAATTTTCATTACCTGAAACACGGTTTCCTATTGAAATGAATGGGAAACCAATTAATCTGTTTTGGATTTCGGATTAATTGACAGTCACTTCCTTTCCCTTGCTGCGGTATCCAGCCAAGAACAACCATGGCCTATATGGAAATCTTTAAACAGACTGCATACCAAGGTTGGAAAACCCAAGGATAATCTAAGATAATGGTTCTTCCCTATAGAAGACACCTCGTGAATATGTAGAGAAGAGCAAAACCATCTCACAAATGTTACAATGCATACAATGCCTTTCAGCGTGCACGAAGGAAGATATTATGTTGGGAAGAAGGAATGCTGTTGATGTGGCCATCAAAGCATCAAGTTTTTTTAAAAATCATATTCATTTTATTTACCTTTTTATATGTACAGTAATGATGTTATAACATTTATATTCGGCTTTGTAATGTATGTTTATCTGTCAATATAATTTGTTGGTGCTTGTGACATGACTAAAGAAAAGCCACCATGTGAAGAGAATGCTGAACCTGATAGGCCTTAGGTCTGAATCAACAGGGCTTACCCTATATACTTATATTCATCATTGTCAAGAGCTACCAGGGCCTTGTTAGATTTCTCTGAAGTTTCTGGATAGAAAATCATGAATGGTAAGGGGGGAAAGTATAATCTCACTAAACCTCACTTATCCGCCTAGGGTGGCACTGGTGCCAGATGGGCAATATATAAATCTAAATAAACAAAGTAAAGCTAGGACGTTCAACAAAACAGAATTAAACTAAAATTGAAGCACTCCTTTCTGCAGCTTTGGCTATCAGGACAACACACACACAATAAACAAAGAAGGGAAGATTGGGGTGAATGGGAAAGGCTGTGTGCTATGTTTGCCACCAGAGGGTTTCTGCACAAAATGTACAAGTAGCAGTAAGAGTTCCATATGTACACATTAGGTAGAAAACTCTGTTCTTTATATGAACATGAGTGATTATATGTTAATAAAGTCCAGTATTGCACCTTCTCTCTTTTTCTTGCCTACCAGGTTTGTGCTTCTGTTCTTTCTTCTATATATTTATACAGTGATGCCTTGAATTATGAATGCCTTGAACAACAAAAAAATTGAATTACAAAAGGAAATCTGCCAGTATAAGGTAATTTTAAATTACAAAAAGGCATATTATTTTAATTAATGATAAAATTCAAGTAATCTTTTCAAGGCATTCGTAAGGGAAGCTTTTCCTGACCCAGCAAAGCAGGGGAAGAGCTTCCCCTCAATGAGCTGTAAACATCAGCTGTGTGGCAGTGGTGAGAGGTGGCACTTTACTCCTGCCACCTGGTCTCACTTCTGCAGCCATTTGGCTGAAGCCAGACCGGAGGGCAGGAGTGAAGTGTTCCCCCCCTCCTCACCACCACACAGTTGATTTTGACAGCAGAGATTGGGTCCTCCCTTCTCCTCCTGGCAAGGGTCCGATGCATGGTGAACCACCTGCAAAGAGCCAGGCGAAGGGGAGTGGCAGTGCCTTGTGGGCTTGTTCGTAGACTGTTTACCCTCCAGGCGCACCACTCCGGGCATCCCAAAAGTGGTGTGCATGGAGAGAAAATGGGCTATGAATGAGCACACAAGGCACCCCCCCCGGTGTTTTGAACTATGGAAATTTTGAATTACGAAAGATCCGTTGGAATGGATTAATTTTGTAATTCACTGTATTTATACACAGCTTTGGTTTATAAGCACTTATAACTTTGTGTTTATACTTCTCCTTGTATGATGGTATTGGCAGTATGTTTTCAATGTTTAGTTTCCACCCTTCATAACTTTAGATGATCTACCTTACATGATTACCTTGATTGACTTCATAAATACAGTGGTACCTTGTATAATGTATGGTTTGTATAACATAAAATCCATACAATGTAAAAAAAAATCCAGAGATAGGGAACCCTTCCATAACAGTAAGAGATGTGTTTTTTAATCCTCTCTCCACCCATTATCTCACAGTCATCTGCTCTGCCTCCCATGTCCCTGGCAGGCACCTCACATTCTCTTCCTAAATCTTAACCAGCCCTCCAGGCGAAAACTGCCACAGAGCCGCCTCCACCTCCTCTCTCTCTTTCTCCTCTCTCTCCTTCCCTCCCTCTCCCCCCCCACACATACACCAGCTTTCTTTTGTTCCTGCTTTAACCATCCAGCCCTGGCGTGCAGCCGCTCACCTCCACCATCATCCTGGCCGCCGCACTACGTGCACGAGAGGCAGCCCAACAGCACAAGCGAATGAGAAGCGGCGAATGAAAAGGAGAAGAGTGAAAGAGGAAGAAGGGGAGGGAAGTGTGTGATGCACCGGCAGGTGCCATGCACGCATGGGTGCGCAGCAGTGGTGGCCAAGCGGGGTGAGGTGCTGCAGTTGAACGCCCAGCACCGGACACCGCCTCCTCCTCCTCCTGCTGTTGCAGCTGCAGCAGCTCCTTGGCTCCTTGGCTCCTTTTCCCTCCCAAGCATCACAGCCAGGACAACCTCATTAGCCTTGGCTATGCATTGGAACAGATTGCTCCATTTTCAATGCATTCCTATGGGAAATCGCAATTTGTACAAAGGAACATTTGTACAACATAATTTCATTTGGAATGAATTAATTACGTTATACAAGGTACCACTGTACACCTATGTTTTCAATGTTAGTTCCATCCCCCATAATGGAATTTTTATTCGTTTCTTTAACTACTTGCATTCTCTTTTATCTTTAATGTTGCCACTTAATGCTGCAAGATGCCCCTCAATTCCCTGTTCTTAAATTTGAATATGTCTTAAATGTCCTGGGCTGTATATTGTCCCTCACTACTGTTAGCCGCCTTGTACTGTACTGTATGACAGGGTAAAAATACTCAAAATAAATAATAAATAAAATAATACCCAGAGTTCATGATAATGCTGAATTCTGAAACGTATAAAACTGGAAATAACAAGAACAAAACTGGAAATAACAATAACAAGCCAAAATTGAAAATAAATAAAATAAGATGTACCCTAACTATCCTTCCACTCATTCACCCTAGCTAGCAGGAATAATAAATGTTACAATATAAACCGTCCTTCTTTCAATTGCACAGAGTACTCACTCAGAAAGTTATTGCTGTCTTCTCCGTTACCAAGGAAGCATCTAATAATGCCTTCAGTGAATTTAATTAGAAATTGAGGTGCTGTCAGTTATTTCTCAGATCTAGAAAATTTTACTTGCAAATTAGTTTTACTTATATAATTATTCTGTAAATAGCTGCCATTAATTTACTGACACCAATTGCTCTCTTCCAGTGGAAAGTTCATGTTTTATTTTTGACTGCCACTGCCAATTCTAGGTGAGGGATCTATGAAAGATCTCATTTATAAATGCATGCAATTGAAATAAATAATAGCTACCACTAAAAAAGAACAGAAGATAGCGTGCCCGGATGCCCTACCTAACTGAGCAAGGTACAGCAGCTGGAAAATCACTCTGTTCATTCCAAAGTATGCATGATTCATTTAGGAGGTACCACAACTCCTTCATAGTTCTGCTAAATATTGCATCTTGAAGGAATCAGGATAAAATATGCTTCAGAGCACAAAGATAACCTATTTTGTAAGAAGAAACCTATAATCTGTAACACTGGCCCCATGTTATTTGTTATTTAATTGCTTTAAAATATTTATATCCCATCTTCCTCCTAAAAAGGACTCAAAACATCTTATATCATTAAAAAGAAACACTATTAAAAGCATTAAAAATGAAAATGATTACTACTCTATATTGGAAAAAATAGACAAATATTTTATTTAAAACAGTAAATAAAATAAAACATTTTTACAAGCAACAAGGCATAAGAATCCCACTTTTAAAATAAACCTCTCAAAGTGTCACTAGGTATGAAGGAAAAAGTATTTTCTGTTTGCAGAGTGAGAACAAAGAGGGAGGGAGTTCCAGAGTTTGGGAACAGCAACAAAGAATGCAGTCCCTTGTTTTCCTACCCAAGGTAAGTGATATTAAAACCTAGGCAGGCTTATAATGGGGAATGAGATACCTTGGACCCCAGGCATTTAGGGTTTTATAGGCTAAAACCAGCACTTGATGGGAACCAGGGTGAGGACCTTCTTTGTTGCTCCTCCTACATTCTAGCACTCCCTCCCACAGACAGACAGGCTGGCCCCTTCTTTGCTGTCCTTCCATGGGCAAGTACAGACCTTTATCTTCAGGTAGGCTTTTCCTTTGTGATTGGCTACTTAAGAGAACGGTGACATTGCTGGAAAAAAAGGCAATATATGAATACAACAGTTTTATTGAAATTGATTTCAATAACATTGATTGGCAGCCATGTGGTATTTGAATCATTGCGTGCACTCCCTTGGAGAGAGCTGAAATGTAACTTTAGAATGTAATTGAAAAAGCAAACAGTCTTACAAAGAGTTTATTGTAGGCAAGTTCTTAAGACAGGCTTTTCCTTAATGACTTTCTGTCTAGGAAACAGCAAACAGGGTGGTTAATATTTGCTTCTAAATCTGTTTGTTGTGATGCATTTACCTAGCTTTTAAAATATGTTATTAATTCTTTAATATTTGACTAATTTACCATTTTTAATTTTTAATACAGTGGTCCCCCAACCTTTCGCGGTTTATATACTGTGGTCCCACTATATCGCGGGACTGCAGTCCTGTGAAAGGGCTTAAGGGAAAGGGGGGAAGGTTTGGGCTCCATGGCCTTGGGGCTGCGGGCGAGTGGTGGGCGATGTTTAAAGGGCTCTGGCTGTGGGGACAAGTGTTTGGCTCCACCACCAAGAGCCCTTTAAACATCACACACCTCTCGCCAGCACCCCCAAGGGGGTGTGGGTAAGCTGCATATGATCTTTAGAAAGGGCTCAGGTGGCGGAGCCAAGTGCTTGGTTCCAAACAAGTCTAGGAGAGAAAAAGAGATATGAGATCTACAGGATACATTGGCCTGTCACCCTTCTAGGAACTTCTGAGGTGGGAGTTCAAAGAAATTAAAATATAGTCCAATCAGATGCCAGATTTGTAAAAATTCTGTTCTGGGATCCAGAACAAGAACACTAGCCTGACCACAACATACTGTAGCAGAGGCAGCGAGGCTAGTCTGATTTTCCAAACGTTAAGAGATGCAGTTATCCGATAGGAAGACATCACTGTCAGATAATCAGTGTGACAATGAAGATTAATCCCATGGTTTCTGACAAGATGCTTGGAAGGTATCTTGCAGAAATGGCATGGAACACAATGCCACTAGATGCTGGGAGATTATAGAACCAGGGACAAGAACATAATAATAAAAGAACAAATTTTATCCCAGGGCAGAGCTTGCAAAAATGCCACTAATAATCTCCTTTTCCCTATTTTTAGAGGACTATACTAAATTTACATTGTTGATACAGTACATATAGTCTTTAAATATAGATTGACTAGACCTTGGAGTGTTTCCCAAAAGTGGTGTTAGATGTTTGCTGTAAGCCTACCTATTAAGCGAGCACTGAGTAGAAGTTAAAGGCACCATAAACCTCGCCTCAGCAATGGGTGTCTTCTCCTGCCAGCCAACAGTCAGCAGAATTATGAGCCTGAGGTACTTTCCAATAGATGCTCAGGCTTGACAGTCAGAGGACATTTGGGAAACAGCTCCGCAGCTGTTTCGGAAAAATTCTCAGGAGCCCTTTTGTCTGAATCTAGCATGCAAACAAACAGAACAGAGAATGGACAGGGGCTGTTTGTTTTGTAAGTGTTGTGGCACCGAGTTGTAAAGCTCTATATAGGCCAAGACAAAATGTACTGTACATTGTGCCCTGAAAATGACAGGAATTTAATACAGAATAAAATATATTATTCGTTTTAGGGTAAACCCTCCAGGATAAATTTCAGTAAATCTAAAACTTGATGCTGTTATGTGCCATCATTTTGTCTTCAAGTTAGGGCAACCCTATAAATGAACAATCCCCCAAATGTCAGGTTTTCAGAAAACTTGTTGAGATTACAAGCCTGTGGCTTCCTTTCAGGAGCCAATCTGATTCATATTTGGTCTTCCTCTGGATCAGCCAGCAAAAGGGGCTTGTGTCTAGTCTATAACCAGCTAGGGCATCTTTGAGTTCCAACTGCATTGTGGGGCCAAAGAGCAAAGAAGGAGTAAGCAAAGCCAGGAAGAATGAGAGAGAACAGTTCTCTACACGTCAAGAAGTGGAAATGTAGGCTGAGCCAGGCTCCTTCACGCAGAGCAATTGTCTCAACTTCCAAAAAACCACAATGTATAATAAAGCAATTATAATAATGGAATCAATTTTCTTTCTGATTTAAATGCTTTTAACAATACATACAATGATCCTAACAGAATCCTAACTCACGTACAGCCAAAGATAAACAGGCAAATTGCAGGGACTTCTGGAAAACCTGTTGTGATTGGGGCCTTCAGATGCCAATCATAGCAAAATTCCACAAGTAGGGGGCACTACTGAGAAGGCCTTATTCATCTTGTCAGCAAGCCTGGTTGATATCAGAATGCCTACATCTAAGAACCTTTGCTTGCCCCACCCAATCTTCACAAGCTTTGTTTTTTGGTGGCTAGCTACTCCTAGAGAGGCACAAAACGCTTTTTGTAGAAATCAAGCCTTCTTAGATGTGACCCCATCCTTATGGAAAAAACAGACTCCCGTTGGAGGTTCATCAGGCCCCATGTTTGATTACATTCAAAAGGCTTCTGAAGGCTGAGCTCTTCAAGTAAGCCTTCAGAGACATCATTCCCTGAGGTGACAGCACAGTTTGTTTTTCTTTCACCCTACTGCCATCACCAGTCATTTATTTTTAGGTCTTACCCTTTAATTTTTAACCTGCCTGTGTGTGCCTTTATCAGGTTGTTGGGATTTGGGGAAGATGTATTGTTTATGTTTGTTGTTAACTGCCCTGCATGGAGCACTGCACTGTCTGGTGATAAATAAATCAATAAATCAGTAAATAAATAAATAGGAGAAGAATCCATACAAGTAAGATATTTGATGTGTAGCATGTGAGTAGACCAGCATGGGTGAATTCATAAAGTAAACCTTACATACATGAGATCCTAGACATTGCCTTCCTTCAGCTACCTAGACGAACAGAGCCTCCTGACAGTTACGCATGCACTGGTAACATCCCATATTGATCACTGCAATGCACTTTATGTGGGGTTGCCTTTGAAGATGACCCGGCGATTGCAACTGGTTCAGAATCGTGCTGTGCGGCTGGTAAGTGGTGATGCTGCCAGGGATCACATCACGGTGATTCTGTGTAACCTGCATTGGTTACCAGTTGCTGCCCGAGCCCAATTCAAAGTGCTTGTTTTGACATATAAAGCCCTAAACAACTTAGGACCTAGATACCTGAAGGACCACCTCCTTCCATACGAACATACCCGGCAATTAAGCTCAAGCCAGGGGACGGGGCTTTTGAAAGAGCCATCCCTGAAGGAGGTGAGAGGGATGGCTTGTAGACATAGGGCCTTCTCGGCAGCTGCCCCCAAGCTATGGAATGCCCTCCCGATTGAGATCCGCCAGGTGCCAACATTGATTACATTTCAATGCTAGATAAAAACCTTCCTGTTCCAGAAGTTTTTTAATTGATACCATATAGACTGTGGGTCCTCTGATGACAATTTTAGTGTAATGATTTTAGTATAAGGTTTTTATTATTGCTTTGCTTATTTACGGATATTCTATTTTTAACTATTTTAAACAATTTTAATTATTTTGATTGTAAGCTGCCCAGAGACCTTTGGGTAGTGGGCGGCATATAAGTTGTAAAAAAAGAAAGAAAGAAAGAAAGAAAGAAAGAAAGAAAGAAAGAAAGAAAGAAAGAAAGAAAGAAAGAAAGAAAGAAAGAACAAAGTCAAATCCAAGTAGCACATTAAAGTAGTTCTGGAAATGAACTGTCACCCAGTGCAAAATTGTACAATAAGTATGGCTTATGTTTTCAATTGCCTGGCTCCTAGCAAGGTGGGTTTGACTCTTAACAGGCTTCCCAAGACCTGTTTGAGTTCAGTAAAGTATCAAGATTGCAGGGCTGGGGGCTATGAAACTACAAAACTAGGCTGCATATGATCATTGTACCAGATTCATCTCAAATCTCATCTCTCTCTCTCTCTCTCTCTCTCTCTCTCTCTCTCTCTCTCTCTCTCTCTCTCACACACACACACACACACACACACACACACACACACACACACACACACACACACACACACACACACACACACACACTGTTGAAGCAGATAATTAGGAAACAGCAGGGCAGATGGAAGGGATAAAAGAATTAATCTTGCCCAGACTTTAGTCAGGAGGATACCAACTGCTTACTGAGCTGTCTGCCCCACCAGTTGCTGATCACAAGAAGAATGTGACATAAAGGGTCAAGTCACAAATTGAAGGAAGCACATTGTTCCTGCTCTAGCGCTTTTTCCTCCCAGCCCAGAACTGCACCTGAACAATCAGACATGCAAAGGACAAATCACAAGACAAAAGCCAAACTGATTTGCAAATGCAGAGCTGAGCAACTCTGCTAAGATAGGCACCCATCTTGACCTTTTAAGAGAGCTGGTAGGATCATTCAGTCTGTGCCTTAGCGACAGCATGCCCTCCTTTGAAATATTAACCAGTTAGCCTGAAGCTACAGGCATTTTTCTCCTGCTTGGGTTACTGGATCGTTTTGGAACCTACTGGTTCTGAAACAACCCGCAAGAGCCCAGGTGGTTTTCGGAAGCCTCCGACACACAAGCAGCCTATCACTTATCTTGTTCTGCACCTGCACGGAGCTAAACCCCAAAAAGGAAGCAGGCTGTGATGTCATCTTTGCTTGTCCATGGTGCAGGCCAATCAGGAGCTGTGCAGGGACAGGCATGATTCCACTTCCGTGTCTGATTGGCCAGCACCACAGAGGAGCAAAGATGATGTTGGAGCCTGCTTCCTTGTTGGAGCTCAGCTCTGTGCGGGCACAGAACAAGGTAAGTGATTGGCTGCGTATGTGTCGGAGACTTCCAAACACCACCTGAGCTCACACTGGTAGGTTCCAAAACGAATTGCCCATACCTAATTATTAACCATTTTTAAAACAGGAGCTCTGGGACATACTGTAAAGCCAATGAATCTCCACTTGGAATTTGTTCAAAATCCAGGTCTATTTATTTTAAAGTAAATTTTACATAGTGACTACATTTCTGATGTTTTCTTCTTGATAAGGGGCATCGTATCTCAGTATGGCATGCCATCATCCTCTGAGATGCAGTACAAGTTGTACCTTTGAAAACAGTATCCAAAGCTAATTGTAGCAGAAATCTTCCTTAGCCTTTTCTGAATGGGTTCTTATCAAGTAGGCTGGTCCAGGAGAAATAGGGTCACTTGGGGTCAAGTATTTGCCATGTTAGGTGCAATACTCACAGCCAAATGGGATATTGGACCCTATTTTTTCAGCTCCTCCCAATTGACGGTATATCCATTTTTCCTTTCCTGTTGATGTATCTTAAAAGTCAGGTTGGGAACCTGCCCATAGTCAACTCCACTCTTAATCGGTACTCATTAGTGAATTCTGCAGTGGCCTTTAAGTCTTAATGAAAAGGGGGAAATCTTTTAAATTATTTTCCTCTGCCCCTCTCTGGAGCAAAGGAAGTGTGTAATTTGCTAACATCATGAAGTGGGTCTCTTCTTAAGCTGTTTCATGAAATGGGAAATCTACAGTGGAAGGAACCTCTATGGCCTCAGACTTGCTTTGGTTCATTTCCACAAATTGCACATGCTGAAAATAAACCAAAATAGAGCAAGCAAAAAAGGAGAATCCACCAACAGGGGCCAGAAAGCTGCAGGTAGGAATGCTCTGGGGATAGACTCATTTGCTCCAGTGATTATCTCATGTGCTTACCAGAAAAAGGAGCAAACCAACTCATGTTCACAGCAGACCAAACAGCAGGCTAAATGCCCACCTGATCTCACATTTCGGCTGCTATCTCATATGGGGAAAGATCTGGATATTGTGAAAGTCTGGCTTTTCTTCTTTCTTGGTCACGTGACTGAAGATGTGGGATCTCCATTCCTATGTACAAGGATTTTTTAAAAAAGCACAGACCAGCTGCAGGGCCAGCAGGTGGTGCTAGGAAAAAAACAATTAAAAAAAAACACAGTGCTGACAGCCCAAAGGCCAGCTAATCAGCACTGGGAGAGGGCGGGGGTGGGGGGGAAGCAAAAAACTGGATCATATGCAAGCTCCCATGGACTTCTGGCTTGCATTTTTTACCGGAGCAAAAAATTCCCAACTTTTCTGGTAGGTCTTGGAAATCTTGCTAAAGGGGGGCATAACCATTTTTTTAAAGCCCAGTGGCTGTGGGGACAAGAATTTTGGAAACACTTTATCTTGAAATTTAATCAGCATTTTAAAGGACATGTGATAGAGTCCTTAGAAGAGGCTAGTAGGCCTGACGTTATTTTTATCTTGAAGACATTTTGAATAGAAAGTGGCTTCAGGTCTTTTCTAGGAAAGACAGTCATCTGAAAGGCAGATACATTACTTAATTAAAAGCTCTCCATTCAAGAATATGAGTTACATGCCTAATCTAAAGCATCAGGCATGCCATGGCAGTTGCTAAAAAACAATGGCTGTGTTCAGAGGCTGAGACATAAAAAAAAGAATCCAGATTCAGACAAAAATCAAGTTGAAGCAGATGTTTATTTTAAAGTTTCTTCCGCTTTGAATCACATGCAGTCTCCTAGTCTTCCTCCTCCTTTGTTTCTTTCCACAATGCCAGCTGCTCAATATTGTCAGCATCCAGGAAGATGAACTCTGATTTCATCTACATCTCTCAGAATTTCCCTCTTTCTCTAGCTGGCCTAGTTGATCCTGCTTGAGGCATCCTGGGAGATGCAGACAAGAACCAATATCTTTTTACACGCCCTGGAAATATACCACAGCTGCCACATTTACATTTTAACTCTGACCTCCTTGGTCAAGATGTTTTGCTTTTGTTGCATTTTTAAATTTTAAATTATAGGCTGTAGGTATTTTGTTTGATACTGCTTGGCTTTAGAAGCCACTGAAGTTTGTCTTTGGGTATGGTGGGTGGTTTTTTTGTTTGTTTTGCAGAATTATTGGTTCAGTGTTGTCATTTGAAATCTAGATTTTTGCAATGCTTATCTCCTCTCAGTCCCTCGCTATTCTCTATGCTGGCAGACTTGATTTAAGGCACATCCGTTCAAAAGGCATACATGGCAGCACAATGGTGGCAGAAGCATCAAAAAGTATGTAAGAATAGGCCAAGAAAACAATGGCTCAGCTTCACTGCTCCAGTATGAAGGTGAATACTGTGGTGCTTCCAACATGAAGCAAAGGGATAATATATGTGACAGTACAGAGACAGTGAAGTAGCATTGTGGGATGTTAAAGGGACGGCAGGCAGTGACTACTAACCCACTTGCTTTCAAAATCAGCATCTGTCTCAATCCCCCCCACAAAAAAAAAAATCAACCAGAGGTAAGAACCTCTGGTTGCTGCTACTTTAAAATATTGCTGGGGAAGGGGTGATTTGTTTTGTTAGGTGGTATTTTAAAACTCCTGTCATAAGAATCTGGATGGTGAGAGAGGAAAAGGGGAGGTTAAGGAGGACTTGGACATTGCAGAGAAATTGAACGAGTTCTTTGCGTCTGTCTTCACGACAGAGGACCTTGAGCGGATTCCGCTGCCTGAGCCGCCCCTCTTGACTAAAGAATTAAATCAAATACAGGTTAAAAGAGAGGAGGTTTTAGGACTAATTGATAAATTGAGGATTAACAAGTCACCGGGCCCAGATGGCATCCACCCAAGGGTTATTAGGGAACTGAGAAATGAAATTGCAGATCTCTTAACGGTAATATGCAACTTGTCTCTTCAAATGGCCACAGTGCCGGAGGACTGGAGGATAGCGGATGTCACACCAATTTTTAAAAAAGGAAGGAGGGGGGACCCAGGAAACTACAGGCCGGTTAGCCTTACATCTGTCCCAGGGAAGATGGTGGAAGGCCTCATCCAAGAGAAAATCTTAAAACACATAAAAGAACAAACCTTGCTGAGAGAAAATCAGCATGGCTTCTGTAAGGGTAAATCTTGTCTTACAAACCTCTTAGAATTTTTGAAAAGGTCAACAGGCACGTGGATTTGGGTGAACCGGTGGATATAGTCTATCTGGATTTTCAAAAGGCTTTTGACACAGTCCCTCACCAAAGGCTGCTGAGAAAATTGCATAGTCAGGGGATAAGAGGGCAGGTCCTCTTATGGATTGAGAACTGGTTGAGATCCCGGAAACAAAGAGTAGGTGTCAATGGGAAATTTTCACAATGGAGAGAAGTGAAAAGCGGTGTGCCCCAGGGCTCGGTCCTGGGACCGGTGCTTTTCAATCTGTTCATAAATGACCTGGAGACAGGGATAAACAGTGTGGTGGCCAAGTTTGCAGATGACACAAAACTTTTCCATGTGGTAAAAAGCAGAGAAGATTGTGAAGAGCTCCAGAAGGATCTCTCCAAACTGGGGGAGTGGGCTGAGAAATGGCAAATGCGTTTTAATGTAACCAAATGTAAAGTAATGCATATTGGGGCAAAAATCCAAACTTCATCTATCAACTCATGGGCTCTGAGTTATCCGTGACGGATCAGGAAAGAGATCTTGGTGTGTTGGTGGACAGCTCCATGAAGGTGTCTCCCCAATGTGTGGCAGCAGTGAAGAAGGCCAATTCCATGCTAGGGATTATCAAAAAGGGGATTGAAAATAAAACAGCCAACATTATAATGCCGTTATACAAAACAATAGTAAGGCCCCACCTGGAGTATTGTGTACAATTCTGGTCACCGCATCTCAAGAAAGACATAGTGGAACTGGAAAAGGTGCAGAAGAGAGCGACTAAAATGATTACTGGGCTGGGGCACCTCCCTTATGAAGAAAGGCTAAAACAATTGGGCCTCTTCAGTCTGGAAAAAAGGCGCTTGAGGGGGGATATGATTGAGACATACAAAATAATGCAGGGTATGAGTAAAGTGGATAGAGGGAAGCTCTTCTCCCTCTCTCAAAATACCAGAACTAGGGGACATACACTCAAATTGAGTGCTGGGAGAGTAAGAACTGAGAAAAGAAAATATTTTTTCACCCAGCGCGTTGTAAGTCTATGGAACTCCCTGCCACAGGATGTGGTGATGGCATCTGGCCTGGATGCCTTCAAAAGGGGATTGGACAGATTCCTAGAGGAAAAGTCCATCACGGGTTACAAACCATGATGGAGATGTGTAATCTCTAGGCTTTAAACCAGGGTATTTCAAGGGCCAGATGCAGGGGAGTGGTATCAGGAGACAGATATCTAGTCTCATGCGCTCCCAAACGCATCTGGTGGGGCCGCTGTGAGATACAGGAAGCTGGACTAGATGGGCCTTTGGCCTGATCCAGCATGGCTCTTCTTATGTTCTTATGTTCTTAATAGCTTCAAACATAACAATAAGCAAATGGTACAACCATTTGCACCAAAATGTAATGTGTTCTCATGAACTTTAAAATGTAAGCACTCTGAACATTGTTATCTCTTTTGTGAACCGCAAAAGTAATGTGTTGCATCTAAAAACATTTGTTATGATGCATTAGTTCCAGAGTTTTAGCCATGCATTACCTATGAGTTCTAGAAATTGAGCTCTCTTTTTATTGATTTATGTTTTTAAAAGAGGTTGTATCAATTCCATAAGATACACAAGCCCCTTTGAGGCTTTATGTCAATGTGTAAGCAGAAACATCTGCATCCATGTAGCAGCTGCACTTTTCGAGCAAGCTGAACTTATTTTTTAGAAAGCCTCCCCCCCCCCCAAAAGCATGCTTGGATAATTCTTAGCATTCTCACATCCTCCTCCAGTAGCCAATGGGACTAATGCCTTCTCTGTTGCTATTCCCACTGTCAGTGGATCGCCTTCTAGCACCCTCACCAACACTTGCCCACATTTGGGGGCCCTTGGCAACTGGGCAAATGAAAAGCTACCTGTCACCCACCCTCCTCTCCATTTTATCTCTCCGTCTTATTTCTTCTTCAAACCAAAGCTGAGTTTCACTATCGGGCATTATATTTGATGGGAGATACAAGATGGAAGCCATGTATGTATCTCTCTTCAGGTCAATACATTGGGTATGTGTAATGATTGACAGCTACCATACTGCTGGAAGCAGCCAAGAGGTTGCAGGTGGCAGCAGTAGCAATGTTAAGCGGCATTTGTATTTCTTTTTCCTTTGCTTTAGAAGACTTTATTTTACTCTGGAGTGCATTCTCAAAGGAAATATTTGCAACCGCTTCCAAAAATCAAAACTGCACTGATGCTATAAAAGTCTGCTATCCTTTTTACCTACAGTATTTGGAAACTCATTTGCTCTATACCGATGTCACTTCGTTTCCCCACCACCTGCAAAATAGCATGTCACTTGTAAAATATTACTTCTATGTCCTGCTTCAACTGTATCTATACAGTAGTATTCCCCATGGAAAATCACAGCAACAGACATGGAAGAACCAATTGCCAGTCTGTTTCCCCTCAAGATTTTGCAAAAGTTAAATAGAGCATATCTGCCTTTCATTGCAGGGTTTTCAGCTGGGGCCCACCCCTATGTATGCCGTCACTGCTGCATAGCTCAGAGTTGTTTAACAAAAGGTTGGCATTAAATGACTGTTGGAGGGGTCCTGGCGGAAGTTGACTGCTGTTTCAGAGAGACCCCCTGGAAGACACAGTCCCAACTCTTTGGTATAACAGAGAACATTCACATGGTCAGTTTGTTGAATCGTGTACCTACCGATGTGCAAAGCTTTGACATGCCAAGACATTTTCACTGCCTGAGTAAAAATAGCAAATGCCTTTCATTCACTCATTCAAGTCAAGATGTGTGGCACCCGGGGGTGGGTGGGGTTTTTTGTTTTTGTTTTTGTTTGTTTGTTTTTTTGAGGAGAGCCAAGAGGATGCTTCCTACCAAATCCTAAATGTATGCATTATTTTAATATATAAATCCAGACACACAGTGTTTTACCCAAAGCTGGTCAGGTTATGTGACTCTTGGAGGTAAGAGACAAGCACCCTTTTGCACCTCTGTATAATAGTAGCAAACTGATTAATCAAAAATGTTGCTGACTTTTGAAACTCAGAGAATTGTACAGTTGGAAGGTACCCTTCTTATCTTCTCCCATCCTACAGAATCTGCTGTATGAAATAGTACCCCTATTCTTCCTAATGGTAGAGCCAGCATTCATGCAAACAGGATGGAGATCAAGAGTTCTGCTGACATTGTGAATGCAGGACATTAAATTTAGCAGGTTTTCAAATGGTATACAATGATATTTAAAAGCTCAGCTTTTAATTATCCTAAACTGACCACTCTTCCAAGCTTATTCTTTGTGAATCTGCCTCTTCACGCCAGGCCTACCAAATATGTAGAGACTCTTCTCCCATCTCCAAAGTCTTCCCTTCCAAAGCTCTAGATATGGTAAGGAGCTGTAACGGATTTTAGAAGTAGTGAAGCCTGTTAGTGTAGGCCAAATGTAAACATGCAATGTTAGGAAGCACTCAGACTTGTAGTTTTCTCTTTATCTCAGTGTTTGTGAAAACAGAGGCCAGATGAGATCCCAGCCAGAAGCAAGTGAAATCTGATTGGTCTGTAAGCAACATGTGACTGTCCTTTCCCATGCTTGTGAACAGTTGGAGGAAGATAGAAAGGACTTTGGAAGAAGGATTTTTGTTTGTGCATCAAGTTAAGATTCCTGCTTAATAATGTAGGCGATAGGGATATATAGGGGCTTACGCCTCAGGCCTTATAACTTACTGTAGAAATCATTCTTTGTTATGTATCAGAAAGAAGTGGTATTTTTGTGCAACATCCAGTAGTTTTAATAAATATATTTTTGATTATAAATATGGTGCCTTGAAAGTGATTTTTGGTAAGTCTAAGCTCTCAGCAATAGAAAGGTTGGAGAAGCTATTCATTTAATTGAATCCATGGCACTTTAATAGTCTCCAGGCTTTAGAATTGGCTGAGGCTAATTTATTGCCTGGGTAGAGACTAATTAGCTAATCTCAGGGAGGAAAGACCTGAGATTCCAGTACAGGAGCCAATGTCCTTCAGGCTGCAAGTGATAGGAACAATTGTGCTGGAGAGGACCAACATTTCCATCTGCCCACAGTGGTGTGTGTAATGATAAGCATGGGATCAGATTCAGTGGTGGCAGAAAGTGAAAGGCCAGACTGATTTGTCACTGCCAAACATGTGGGAACACTGGAAGAGAAATTATAATTGACATAGGGGAATCTGTCCTAGGCTAGGAAAGTGCTAGAGCGATGACACCTCATAATAATAAAGTCTGCTGATGGTGTTGAGTTCAGGGTAAATCCCAAACTTTCCTTGTATCAGAATAACTTAACCAAAAACTTCTGAGACAAGCTGAAATCATTCCTTTATTCAGCTGGATAAAGGAAGGGGAGCAACCTTTCCCCCTGAAGCAGAAGGGAAAAAATTGCAACTAACAAAGGCAGGGTAAATGTTTAAGTATAGAAAGCATGAGATGCCCCTCCCCAATCAACAACATTATTTAGGCAAATTGTAACTCTTTGGCTGCTATCTCACCTGGGTTGCGATCCTGATCTTCTGAAGGTCCGGCTTTTCCTCTTCGTCCCATCATGTCACGTGATTGAATAAGTGGGACAGGAGTTCCCATGTCCAAAGCTGTTTTTTTATTTTAAAGTGCAGTTCAGCCCCCTTGGCCAGCAGGTGGCACTACCATTTGAAAAAAACAGACAACTTGGCTGGGGGAAATTAAAACTTATGGCACTGCTTGGAGCTTCCTGTTTCTCCAAAGGTGCAGAGAAATTAAAAAAAAACAGCGCCTGTCGGCCCCAGGAACAGCTGGTCGGTGCTATGAGAGGGAAGAAGAAGAAGAAACCCGGATCATCTGCGTGGTCCCATGACGTCTGCCTCCTTAAAAGGTGGATTTTTAAAGCGAGGCAGAAAATTCCCTCCCTCTCGGGTGAGTCACAGAAACCTCGCTTAAAGGGGCATTACCCGGTTTTCTTTTGTTTTTTTTTTTTTTTTTCAAAAAGCCCGGTGGCCATGGGGACGGCATTGTTAGACATGGTTTATCTAGTAATTAAACTGCTTTTAAAGGGACGTGGGACCGAGCTCTTGGTTAGAGACATCCTAACCCATTCTCCTTGCCCCCCACTGATGTCCTTCAACATAAAACACAGGCTCTTCTTTCTCTCCTGCCAAGGCACACATTCCAGTAAAGTTGAAACAGTTTCTTCTGATAGCTTACAAAGCACAAGGTACAGATACAAGGCATACAGAGGAATCAACATGGCATCACTTTGGCTCACTTGAATCTGTAAGTTTTTATTAATTCCTGGTCTCAACAATGGGCTGTCAGTGCCTACAGTCACAAGGGCTTAAAGAGCTTTGAACAACCCTTAAAGGCTCTCAAATCGAAGGCATACATCTTAAACTTTACATCAAGGGAAGCCAGAGCATTGTTTTTAATTAATTAATTAATTAATTAATTTTAGAGTAGTTTTACCCCACCTTTCTCCTTGAAAAAGGACCCAAGGCGGCTTATTTATTTATTTATTTTAGAGTATTATTATCCCACCTTTCTCCTTAGAAAAGGACCCAAGGTGGCTTACAATAATGAGGGATAATATACAGTCCAGTAGAATTAAGACATATTCAAATATTTGAGAACAAGGAAATGAGGGACATCTTACAGCATTAATAGACAGCATTACATTAAAGCTACGAGGTTTTAAGTAGTTTAACTAAGCTATCTTCAAGCAACAACATGGCAAACGTTATACTCTCCAAATTTCTTGTTGCTTCAAAGGCACTAATTAATGCTCTGCCAAGTTACTTACAAGTTAGTCTTGTTTAAACACACTACATTGTACAACTGATGGCTGCAAATTCAACACTTCAACTATTGAGATTTGCAAAGGAGTACTTCTGTTTAACTGTCTTTAACCTCTTGCCGTTCAGCTTCTGTAGATGATTGCAGGTACTGCAAATACAAGGGAAAGATAAAAACTTCTCCCTATTCAGTTTTCTCCACCTTACCTAATTATGTATACCTCTTTATGTCTCCTTTCTGAGTTGCCTCTTTTTAAGCTGAAGAAATCCAGATACCATAATCTTTCTTCATTGGAAACTGTTTCTGCTCCTTGAACATTTCAGATACCTCTTTTAGTACCTGTTCCTCCTTCCTCCTTTTTCTCAATTAAAATAAGGGATTCTAGATTATGTAACCTAAACCATATCCTGATGAAGCTGTTTTGGATGAGCAGCAAAAAAATTCAATCTCTCAAGAGAAGAAATCCAGTTGCCATGACTCAGCTTCCAGAAAAACTCACCTGGATGAATGAGAATCTTCACTAGAGATGGGCATGACTTGAAAAAAATTTTTCGAGTTGTCGTTAGTCGGGCCGGTTCCATTTCGGGTCGTTTCTGGTTTTCGCAAAAATTCGCAAAAATTAGTCGGTTTGTTTTTTCATTTTTTTGTTGTCGTTAGTACTGGTTTTTTTGGGGGGGGAGCGGGCTCCTGGAGCACCTCTGTGGGGTGTGTGCCGCCTCTGGCCCGCTATAAAGGGAAAGCGGGCTCCTGGAGGCACCCGTGGGTGCCTCCTATCCTCACCCACTAGGAAAGGGAAGCAGGCTCCAAGAGACCCCTCTACATGGGGGTCTCCCCTCCTCACCTGCTGCTGCTGCAAAATGGTATGCAATAGCCATATGGATATGCATACCAGTTGCAGACAGTGAGACTAGTGATGGCAGTGAACCCAGAGCCATAGGTGATGCCTAAGGCTCTCGCACCGCCATGTCTCACACAGAAGGGAATCGTACTTGCGTGTAGTGCAATGCAAGTAGATCTGGCTTAGGGTTAAGGTGGGTTAGTGCAAGGGCTAGGGTTAGGCTAGTGACAGGTAAGGTTACGGTGGGCTAGTGGGTTGCACCTCTGTGTGCCTCTCTGACCCACTAAGAAGACAGTCTGTGACGTATGGGTAAGGACTGGAGTCAAGGGTTAGGGTTAGGGTTAGGGGGCTAGGGCAGGTTTTAGGGGGCTTTTTGGCACATCCCAGAAGTCTCCATGGCCAAGTGGCCATGCGATTGGTGGGATGGCTCCAAAAATTTGCATGGTCGTCCACTCCCACATGGCTGGCCACTCGGCCAGCCCATCATTGCGCAGGTGTAAAATAAAATAAAATAAAATAAAATCAATGGAGGACAGAGGAGGAGAGGAGAGACATTTTGTTGCAAGAAAAAACCCACTGCTACTGTGAAAAATCTGGCAGTTTATAAATTTTTGCGTGTTTCTGTTGTGCTTGTGTGTTTTTGGACCACGATTTCAAAAACAATATTGCGTTCGCCACCCCATTTTGGATCCCCCGCCCGCACCGCATGGCATGGCGAGTCCGGCTGCCCAGGACGGGGGGGAGGCGGGACCCCCCCTCCAGAAACCACCCCTCCGGTAGGTGCCCTGCGCCCTTAGTCAAGCAGGCATTTTTCCGCCTGCTTTTTTGGCCCAGGAATGGGTGGGGGAAGAGTTTAAAAGTTTTTTCCTGTGCCGTCCGTTCCGCTTGCTTGCGCTTTAATTGCGGCGGCCGGCGGCGAGACTGGGCTTTTTGCTGGCTGCGAGCCTGCGGCGAGTCCCACCAGAGCAGCCCAGGACGGGGGATGGGGGGAGGCCGGGGACCTCCAGAAACAACCCCTCTGGTAGGTGCCCTGAGGCATGGCAGGCATTTTTCCACCTGCTTTTCGGCCGGGAACTGGGTTTTTTTAACTTTAAAAAACTTTTTTTCTGTGCCGCGTGGCATCGCGCGATGCAAGGAATGAGCACGACAAATCAGACCAAAATTGTTTGTTCATCGGTTCGAGCTCGAATTCTGGCGGAGTAATTCCCATTACCGTTTCCATAGAGTAACGGAAATGAGTAACGGAAACGGAAACGGGAATACCGCTAAGTCGTGCCCATCTCTAATCTTCACAGACATGCCCTGGAAACAATGTTGTAGTTAAGAAAACATCACTATGTTTGTGAAAAGCCCTGTTTTATAACTTGTTCTGAGCTCCAGTAGCCTTAAAATGTTCTTGCGATGGATAAGATGTAGAGTCATCATGGCGTAGGTCATTGATGTACAGAGTTGTATGAAACAGTTTTCCAATCTACAATGGGAATTACCAATTTTTCCACAAAGAGATTAATGGTACAGTCCTATCTTCATATATCTTGGGGTAGATGATCAAGGCACCTGCAACTGCTTGAAGCCTACTTCACAAATATAAAAGATTCAGTTGATTGATCTACAATCTCTTCCTCCTGTTGGTCTAGTAATTTAAAGACTCACAATAGTTTTACTCACAGGCATGTCACAATATGACAGGGGTCCAATTTACATTCACTAATAGAAAACTGTGAGACTTCTAAGCATATCAAACTTTCCCTGCGTTTCTCTTGATACTGATACAGCATCAGAAGATGGTCTTTGTCTTACAGAATAAAAGAAAAACTCGAGAGAAAGCTAACATTACTAACATATTGGCTGAAATTCTGTTCATGTAAATGTCATAGTATAAGGCTGGTGATGTCATCAGGGGAAGCAATTTTTCGAAAATTAAACATCTCCCCACCCCCCATTCTGAGGACTCTATAGTTACAGAGTCATCCCTTTCATTGTTGGGAATGCTTTGGGATGATAATGGTAAATCATTTATTACTGAAAATCACCACCACTAGTAAAGGCACCACAGCAACAGTAGTTTTCAGCAATTAAAGACTTATCCTCTCATTCCTTGCATGCCATGTTTTCCAACAGTGAAGGGAATTACTCAGGATCTGTAGGGGTTTCAAACCCTGATCAGAAATATTAACTTTCCAAAATATTGTCCTGGCTGATGACATCATCAGTTTTATAGAATGGAATTGAAACAAACAGGATTTCAGCCACTCTATTTAAAGTCATGCCCATTAATTTTTATTTCATGTTGGTGACTAATAAAACATAAATTCTTAATTATAAACACTCCAGATTCATCTGTGAACAGGAATTCACAGCCCATGGGAGATCTATCATAGCTCTTGCTTTTTAAATACTTATTCTCAGAGGAGATAACAATTCAAGTATGTTTTGGAAAATTGCCACTGGCAGTCAAGTCTTCATGACAAAGTCTTCATGACAGTAGCCATTTGTAGTAAGAGGGGAATTACATTTCATTTTCTGAAGATGAAACATCTAGTGATGGCCATTAGACATGGGCACGACTCGGCGAAATTTTCGTTTTCGTTTCCGTTTTTTGTTTCCATTACGTAACGGAAACGGTAACGATACTTAAGCTGTCAGAACTCGAACTCGAACTGAAAAAAGAAAAATTTGGTCGGGTTTTTCATTTTTGTTTGTGGCATTGCGGCGACCGCGCAATGCGAAGCACAGAAAAAGGTTTTTAAACGTTTTTTAAAAACCCCGACTCCCGTCCAAAAAAGCATGCGAAAATATGCCTGCCTGAGGCTTTGCCACCTACCAGAGGGGTGGTTTCTGGGGGGGTCCCCGGCCTTTCCCCCCTTCTTCTCCTGTCCTGGGCTGCTTGCACCAGGATGGGGGGAGGGTCATCCTCGTCGTCTCGCCATGCCATGCGGTGGGGGGGATCCAAAATGGCAACCACAATTTTTCTTTTGAAATCGTGGTCAAAAAACACACCAAATCACCACAGAAACATGTGAAATTTATTTATTTTAAATGCCTGAATTTTAATAGTAGCAGCAGTGGGGTTTTTTATAGCAATAAAACGTTGTATTGATTTTATTTTATTTTATTTTATTTTATTTATTTTTTTAGACCTGCCCATTTGGGCTGGGCATGGGATGGGACCATGCAAATTTTTGAACCATTCCACCAATGGCATCACCAGGTTTTTGACTGACACTTCTGGATGTCTCGGAGGGCATAAAAAGCCGAGGCACCTTCCAGAAATTGCAGTTGGGTGTATGGATGTGGTTGAGGGAGGAGGGCTGGCTGCTGGTGCTGGTGTGATCCAATCGAGATTGAGGAGGGAGGCTGGAGGCTTTAGGATTTAAGTTAGGCAGGGAGGGAGGGAATTGAATTTAGAAAATAATTTCTTTGATTCCCTGCAGCTTTGTCTGCTGAAGGGAATAGCAGTTTATTCTTTATTTCTTCTCTGGCAGTTTGTGTTTTTTTTTTCTGATATTGGATAAAGGGGAGGTTGAACTGGGAGTGGGAGGTGTGGATTTATTTTAAAAATATATTATATACTACCATTTATTTTCTATTTTCCCAACTTCAGTTTCTTTGCACACACACACATTTGGGGTGCAAGCCAAGAACAGAACCTCTATCCTAAGTGATATCCTAACTGCCCACTCGCCCGTCCCACCCGCAGCCGCCACCCACCTGCAGCCCGCGTAATGCAAACGTCCGCCCACTGAAATTATGCCTGACGGCCACCGCCTGCCTGCACCTTTTAATACAGGAAGAAATGAGGAACAAAGGGCGAAAAATACCTAGCACTGGCCCAGATTGCGGGACGCCCCTATGCTCTGGGGGAAGTCAAATCGCGCTAAATTACGGTGGAAACGACAAACGACAAACAAAACGACAAAACGACAAATTTTTGAAAAATTTCGCGACAAACGGAAACGACCTGAAACGGACCTGTTCCGACAAATGAAAACTCGAAACGTCATTTTTTCTGGTCGTGCCCATGTCTAATGGCCATCACTGGCTAGTCCTTGGATGGTAGACTTACAACCTGGTGCCAGGGTTTCACATTGTATTATTTCTAAGCCACTATAGAAGGAGGTACAGTGTGGTATATATTGTCATTGGCAATATAGGCTTGGAATTCTGGGAGTTGTGGTCCAAAATATCTGGAGTGCCAAAGGTTCGCCTCCACTCACTTATAACAATGCTAGCTTAGATGGCCACATGGCCTGACACACTTATAAGGCAGACCCTTATGCAACTAAGTTGAATTCTTCCACCACATGATGGAGGACTACAGTAAAGCTGGAGTGCCTAGCCCTTACCCTGACAAAGGGTTGGGTTTTCAAAGCATTAAATGATTGTGAAGGCAGGCCTTAGAAATTTCTTTATTAATTAATTGACTCCCAAGCTGGAAACAAACATGAAGATTACCATGAAGTTGGAAGGCTAGAGCATATATATAAAAGCTCTCCAGGGTTTCACATTGTATTATTTCTAAGCCACTGTAGAAGGAGGTACAGTGCGGTAACTAAATTCAATACAGGTTTGCTGTTTTTGGTAGCAGATGTTTTTGTTTTGCCATCTATTTTTAAAAACAAAGAAGAGCTGAATAGAAATTGGGTTTTCAAAGCATTAAATAAAAGAATATCACAAGGAGGTAAATTCATTGTTTAATATGTAGGCTGATTTATGTACTGCTCTAGCCTCCCAACTTCATGGTAATCTTCCTTTTTGTTTCCATCTTGGGAGACAATTAATTAATAGAGAAATTTCTAAGGCCTGCCTTCACAATTATTTCTTTCCGAACTGTTCTTTGCTTCATTATATTACACTGCTCAGAGTCAACATTCATAACTCAAACATTTAAGCTGTAATGCAAACGTGCATGCATCCACATGAAATTATTTATGGCATTTTAAATATTTCAGTTGGTAAATGTTCAGAGGCGCATTTTTTTTTAATCCAGGAAGAAATGAAGAGGAACAAAGGGACCTGTATGATTAAAATATATCTGAGGCAGTCTGAGCTCAGTCCCTTTTATATGGAAGATAATGTGGCAGATAATATATCATTAAAGTGCAGTTCTGTTTGGAGAAGAGGAACTGTATAAAAAGCAGTCACCTGACATCTTATTTCTATTCTGCACACATATTAAGCCATCTTTAAAAAAGAAAAACAATCTTTAAAGAGTAACATAATCAGTCATACAGCCCTCACTCAACTGAAAAGAGGGGGAATAGGAAATGTATAGGGGAGGGGCATCACAATTTGGTGTTGTGAGGTAACTGTCAAGGCCCACAGTGTAGCTAATATTTAAGCTCCCAGCCTCTGCTGTTTTCCTTCTCTCTTTTCTTGCTTATTTATTGTCTCCCTGCCTTACATCACCCCAAACATTGTGAGGAGAGAGAAAAAGAAAGAAAATAAACAGCAGCTCCAGGTCCTTTGCATCCCTCCCACACTGGGTAGCGCTAGTGCTGTGCTACTACTACTACAATGTAGCTGGTTATACAGACCTTCTCTGACATCAGGGGCTATGCAAACTTTGGCTGTGTTAGTACTTGGAGGGGAGACTTTGGCTTTATTACGACCCCTAAGCTCTTGGCAAATGGCTGCAAGCTCCAGACGATAAAAATGTTTACCCACCAGCTCCGGAGTTTGCAGACAATTAAGAACCCCAATGGGTTGGCTAGACGCTGCATTTATAGAGTTCTTTTGTGATGACAAACAGCAGTTTTCTTGTACCTGCGTTTTTATAGTGAAAATATTTGATGCGGAGATTGCCTGAGCTCTCCCCCATCTTCTTTCTGTTTTTTTCTTTTGCCTCTGCCCCTTAAAGAGGAACCAATAAACGGAGGTCGGAGCAACGGAGGTAAGCCTTTTATTCTTTTGTCTCTGTCTAAGGCTTTTTTTCCCTCCCCCTCACGCAGACAGAACAAAGAAGTGCCCAGAGGGTGGGGAGGGAGGAACAGCAACGAACCCTCAAGATCTCTGGTCCGAATTTAAGGGACCAGTGGATCTTAGGGGTCGTGTAAAAAGGCCCTAACAGGCAATATCAGGGATTGATAAGAAACCTGCCTAACATCCAAGCATTTCAGATTAGGCCAAATTGACTAATGCTCTAAGACAGCCAAGATGTAGCCAAATTTGCCAACAACACTAAATTATACAGGGTAATAGGAGAGATGTCTTGACACTGGGGGAGTGGGCAAACCAATGGCAAATGAGCTTCAACATTAGAAAGTGGAGAGTGATACACGTCGCGGCAAAAAAAAAAGCCCACAAAATAAAAGACCCAATTATGTTTATAAACTGATGGGGTCTGAACTCTCTACAACAAACCAGGAAAGGGACCTTGGTGTCCTATTGGACAGCTCAATGAAGGTGTCAACCCAGTGTGCCGCAGCAGTGAAAAAAATAAACTGAATGCTAGGGATCATTAGGAAGAGGATAGAAAATAAGTCAACAAGTCATTTTGCCTCTTTAAAAATCTATGGTGATGCCCCAATTGGAGTATTGTGCACAGTTCTGGTCACCATATCTCCAGAAGGATATTATGGAAATGGAAAAAGTGTAGAGGAGGGCAACCAGAATGATTAGGGGACTGGAACACCTTCCTTACCATCTGAGGCTGCAACGGCTGGGCCTCTTCACCCTTGAATGATGGTGTCTAAGAGGTGACCCAATTGAAGTTTATAAAATCATACATGATACAGACAAGGTAGATAAGGAAAAACTGTTTTCCCTATGACACAACACTAGAACTAGGGGGCACTCCATGAAACTTTTGTGTGCTAGATTTTGTTTCCCCACCCCGGTGCCAATCAGCTGGAGCCCGGGGCTTGAGGGAGGGGAAAAACATTTTAAAAGCCATGGCTTTTAAAACCTTTCCCCCCTTCCCCAAGTGCCAAACTCCAGCTGATTGGCACCGGGGTGGGGGAGAAAAACCTTTTGGGGTACCACTGTACTGTGGTTCCATGATATAGCAGGACTGCCATATATGAACCGCGAAAGGGCGGGGAGGGCACTGTAGTTCTAGAAAACTCCAGTTCACTCATCCTTACTTTACAGGACTAGTCCTTGCCTTTAAATATCTTATTCACAATTTTTTTTACAAATGTAAGACTTATGTGGGTGTAGTTGAGATGCATCAACAGGAACACAGATCCATTTATCATAGTCAGCAGCCAGTATTTATATAAGAGTTTAAAGAAAATCGATGTTGTCCAGTCCTTAAAATAGGCAGTAACCACAGAATGAACCCAGCAAGTATTTTCACACATATTGGATTCCACCAGTACAAACATTTTGGGTGGCAGGCAGGAGGGAGAGCATCCTTTCAGTTCTGATCCATTGCACAGCTTTAAAAATGTAATTTGTGACCTCAACCCCCCTCCCAACCCATGTGTTTTGACTAAAAGCCACACTTTTCCTGATCTCTTGTTTTTCCTTGTTCATGGAACGGTATTCTTGTGGAGGCTTGTATAGACTCATTAGCTCTGGAGAGCTTCACAAGAAATTTAAAAGTATGCTTGTTCCATTGTGTCTGTTCTTGCTGAAGATATTCATGCTCCTGCTCCTTGATCTGGGGAAAATATTTCATCTGTTTAACGATGCTGTATCCCGTGAATTGCTGCTCTTTATTGTCACAGCTCTGCTTCTGTGCCAAACCTGGCAACAGCTGGTTATGAGTAATAGAGTTACTAGAGATATGCACATTTCTGTTTTTGGGCTGCAGTTCCCTGAATTCCCACTGGTATAACTAAGCCATATTTCAAACACAATCTAATAGGTAATTACAAAGTTCCTTTGTGCAATGAGGACCAATATTTTCTCATTACTTCCAGAGCAACTTTACATGGTCAAAGTCCATTTTAAAGCACTTTTATAGGAGTTTTTCGAGATTTATATCATTCTCATGGCAATTCTAAGTGGCAAGTGCACATTATTTTGTTTTGTTCTGTATTTTTAAATCATTTACAAGGTGCATATTAGAACTGTCTTTTTCCAATGGGTTGGCTAGACGCTGCAGCCCATAGAGTTCTTTTGTGATGAAAGGGACTTTAATAAAGCCTGCCTAAAGACAGGTGTTTCTAAGTTTGAATAGTATGTGAAACTTCCCACCAGAGGGTAGAACATCTTAGATTGTGTGTATTCCAATTTGAAACAGGCCTGCAGTGCAATCCTCCCCCCCCCCCATCTAGGTTCATCTGACCATTCTTCACTTCTTCTATGTCCAAAAGTACATCCCTCTCAGGAAAAGAATCCAGCCAGTTATAAAAACAGTCAAAATGTGGCCAGAAGGTCCTCTTAGTCAGCTCCTGAGAGCCTGGGAGGCTGCCTTTAAGGCAGGGGATATAGACACATACAGAGAGGCAAGATCGAATTTGAGAAAAGGCAATGAGTATGAGTAGCGAAACATTTGGATCACTCATGAAAAGAAGTCCAGTTGCCATCACTCAACTTCCAGATAACCTCACCTGAATGACTAAGAAACATTATAGGCATTCCACAATTATTGTAACCCTGTTTTGACATTTATTCAATTTTGTTTTAATATATCAATAGCCTCAAAACATGGAAGTGGCCCAGGCCTCTCAGCCTCTGAGAGGTCCTGACAAAAACACTCCCCATACAACAGTGTCTTTTCAAATGACATTCTAATCTAAGCTTGGTTTCCCATGTCACCACTATTGATTTTTCTGCTGTTCTATTCAGTGCCTTTTGTTGTGTTTTTGCCGTTTTGTAGAATATTGAGATTTTTATTCTTGTAAGATGAAAACCGTTATGTGAAGGCTTGACTCCAAATAGTAATTTATGAATACTATAAAATAAAATAAAAAAATCAGTGTTCAGCTTTGGTTCCATCTTTAATCAGAAATAGAGTTTAGCTCTTCAAATAACTGACCCTTGAAAAGTCTCTCTCTCTCTTTATATATATATATATATATATCCATATATATATATATATATATATATATATAAATATATATATATATATATATATATATATATATATATATATATATATATATATATATATATATATATATGCATGTTACAGTGGATTCGGGTTTCTTACATCCGTGTAGACAAAGTCTGGTTGTTTCCACAAACACAATTCAAGACGAGGTCTCACTCGACCAAAAAATCATCTTCAGGCTGGTGTTCTGGCTTCTTTCTTCTTGAAGCAAAGTGTGGTCTCAGTTGAAGTCCTTCTATAAATACTGCTGGGGGTGTGGTTTGCTTGCTCTGTTGCTGATTGCAGGTTGCTTTGTTCCTTTGTTCTTTTGTGATCTGCTGTGTGGCTGAGGCGATCGTTAAGGGATTAACTGCTGATGGCTGTTTAGATGGCTGTTTACATGCTGGTGGGTTAGATGGCTGGTAGGTTCTGGCAGTATCCTGGGCTTTGGTGGAGTGGGGTCCTGTGTCTTGTGAATTCATTTTGGTCTGGCTACGTGTCTGTGGTCTCCCAATGTTTTTTTGGGGTGTGTGAGTGTGCTCCATGTGGTGACTGGAGTGGGGTGCACCATAGATGGTGCAGTCGTGGTTTTGTTATTGGATGGTGGTTTCGTTTCATCTGTGGGAAGGGTCTGGGTTTGTGTTTGGTGTGGATGGAAGGTGGTGGCATCTTGTGTCCTTTTGGAAAAGCCCAGGATACTGCCAGAACCTACCAGCCATCTAACCCACCAGCATGTAAACAGCCATCTAAACAGCCATCAGCAGTTAATCCCTTAACGATCGCCTCAGCCACACAGCAGATCACAAAAGAACAAAGGAACAAAGCAACCTGCAATCAGCAACAGAGCAAGCAAACCACACCCCCCCAGCAGTATTTATAGAAGGACTTCAACTGAGACCACACTTTGCTTCAAGAAGAAAGAAGCCAGAACACCAGCCTGAAGATGACGAGTGAGAAACTCGAATCCAAACGTACCTATACCAAAACAACCAGATTTCTACACGGGAAGAAACCCGAATCCACCCTAACATGCATACCTATACCCGTGAAAATCTACGAAAACATATATATATATATATACACACACACACACACACACACACACAAATACACATGCATACACAGAGACCCCTATTATGTGAATCACACAACATAAGAGTTGCAAAACAGGTGTGCAATGGGAAAATGTATCATCCGAACCTCTATTAATAGATAACCTAATGCGCCCATTCAGCACAGCTTGCTCATTTTCTGAAGAAAATTTACTTTTCCTTCATTTCAGATCGAAACTATCAGGGCCACATAGTGTAGTAAAATAAAAGCTGCTACACAGCTACTTCAATTTGCTTCCCTTGCATACTGTTTGCTACCTATAGTGCCTTGGTTTACAATAGCCGAGATTGCTCTTTTGAAAGATTTCCCCCTCCCCAAATTCATGGTATTAAATTGTCAGTTAATTTTCCACATGAGGTATTAGATATAATCAGGTGCGAAGACTGGAAAGTATTGATACTGCGACTGGCAAAGAAGTATCTTTAAAAAAAAAAAACTACAGCACGATCTTCTCAGATTAAGAGAAAACTGATTTGTGCCTTGCTCTTATCCAAAACTGGGTCTAGCAGGCATGGTAACAGCCTGAGGCACCTTTGACACTTTAAGAACTTTATTTGAATCGCCTTAGGATTTATTGCCCTATGCAAACGATGACAGTGCAACTGTAGTTATAGGCAAGGACGCATGCAAGTGAACGTCGGCCTTGATCTGACGCTCCTGGTGACTTTCGTATGCATTCCAGCCTAGCGGCTAAGTGGTCAGCTGACAGCTTGGTCATGGCATCTGATTAACTGCCAGATTCCAAGGAAGTAGGTGGAAAAGGTTATGCAGCAACCCTGAAACCAATCTGGGAGCACAACAATGCAAGATTACAGTTCTATTTGCCTTGGAAACCCACTGAATTCACAGGATATATGACTGACTGATTTGAGAAAGCAACAACATGTTAACATGAGACCAGGGACTAGGAGAATTTCCTTTCTGAACTACAAGCCACAGAATCACAAAGGGATTTTCCATTCTCTGCACAAATCTATGTGTCTAGTCTCCACCCACATAGATTTGCCATTAGCTTTCTATCATTTAAGTGCCCTTGATTGGTGGGAAGTAGGGATGGTAGTTAGTCAATTAATTAGTTAAGTATTTAGTTGGTTAGCTAGTCAGTTAAACAAATGGTCCAGTGCATGTTCTTGGTTCATGATTCTTTGCATGTCCACCACTCTAATCAACTATTTGTTGGTGGGTTTTTTAAACTATGTATTTAAACACAGCATTCCTATTTTATTACAGGAAAACATGTTTCACACACTGTGTCTGCTTAGTGAAAACACTGATCACAGATCCATAAATGTAATATGTAATAATATGTTGGTGTGTAATTCCCATACCTTTGATATCTGAGGTATTGGGATAGTTCATTCAAAGAAGGAAGCATGTTACAGCTGACACTACACACTATCAGAGATGTACAGTATGTACTCAGTCATTAAATAATAGGCTCCCTTTGGCCATGGGATATAGGCACCCTGCCTTCCCTTTGTCTGTTCAGGCTGAAGTACAGCTAGCATATCATTAGAAACTGTTAACTTCTTTAGTTTAACCATTTCTTTAGGCTTCTGGATCCTGTTTGGTTTTTGGAGGCCTTTGGAGGCTTTCTGGACAGTCTGGTTGACGATCCTGTTGATGCCTTGGTGGATAGATGGTATGGGGATGCCACCTGCACAGTCGATCGCATCGCCCCCAAGTGCCTCAGCTGCTGCCGAGCCCGACTTTTGCTGTGGTTTACAGCGGAGCTGTGGGCAATGAATCAAGAAAGGAGGAGGCTGGAGGGCAGATGGAGGAAGGATCAGATGGAAAGTAAGAGGGCTGCAGTTAAACTGCTGGCCAGGCGCTATGTTGGGGCGATAAGGGGGGCTAAAATATCTCATGTATCCCTGAGAATTGGTGAGGCCTCAAACCACCAAGCCGAATTGTTCAGGGTGGTTCGGGACTTCTCCAATCCTGGCCAGCAGAGGCCTCCTCCTAGTGAGTTCACTAGCGAGTTTTTCACAGCCCATTTTAACTCCAAAAGAGAGGCCATCTGGGCCAATCTGGACACCAGTTCCACTAATCTATCTTTGAGTATTGTGCATGCCACGCCTCTCAGTCTCCCCAATTCATTTAGTTTGGGCCTGTGACTCCAGCTGAGGCCTCCAAGGTGCTGGCCCATTGCTGACCAGCGGCTTCTCCATTCGACCCTTGCCCATCCTGGCTGATTAAGACTGTTGGGGTGGGGTAGCATGCCGGAATGGGCAGCTGTGATCATGTCTGCTTCCTTCAAGGACAGGATTTTGCCCGCTCGCCTGAAGGACACTGTGATCCTGCCCATTCTTAAAATATCTGGCTGGGCTGCCAACTATTTGTCTAACTATCGTCCGGTAGCCAATGTCCCATTTTTGGTCAAGGTGATTGAGCAGGTTGCCGCGGTTAGGCTCCGGTTATTCCTGGAGGAAGATCATGTCCTGGATCCATTCCTGTTTGGGTTCAGGCCGCAGCATGGGACTGAGACAGCCCTGGTTGTGTTGCAAGATGACCTCTTGGGGGATGACAGGGGTTGCTCTACCCTGTTGGTCCTTCTCAATTTGTCAGAGACCTTTGATACCGTCGACCACAGTATCCTCCTGGGCAGGCTGTATGAGGCAGGTATTGGGGGTCATGCATTGTGCTGGCTCCAGTCCTTTCTTGGTGGTGGTGGTGGGGTGTTTTGTCGCCCCCGTGGACACTCTCCTGTGGGGTGCCCCAGAGGTTGGCAATATCCCCTATGCTCTTTAACATCTATATGAGGCCACTGGCTGAGGTCATTCAGAGTTATGGAGTCTGTCGTCATCAATATGTTGATGACACACAGCTCTATCTCTTCTTTTCCACCTCTGCAATGGAGGCTGTGCAGACCCTGGACCACTGCCCGGCTGCAGTTGTGGAATGGACCAGAACTAACAGGCTCAAGCTCAACCCTGGGGAGACTGAGGTTCTGTTCCTCAGGAATCCCCAGATGGGTGCAATGGGCTTCTCCCCAGTGTGGGGGGAATGACCCTCCACTAGCAGAGAGTGTGAGGAGTCTGGGCTTGGTCCCTGCAGGCCCAGGTAGCAGCTGTTTCCAGGGTGGCTTTTTGCCAACTCAGGCGTATCGCCCATATTCACCCATACCTGGATGTGGATTCGCTTAGGACGGATGTACAGGTGCTGGTGATCTCAAGACAGAGTACTGTAATGCTCTTTACATGGGGCTTCCCTTGACCCTTGTTCAGCGTTTGCAGCCGGTACAGAATGCGGTGGCCAGGCTGGTGGTTAGTGTGGGCAGCTTTGACCACATCACCCCCATCCTGGCTCACCTGCATTGGCTACCCATTGCCTCTTGAATAAGGTTTAAAGTATTGGTTTTGGTTTACAAAACCCTCCATGGCCTGGAGCCTGTTTATCTGGCAGAGCAGATCTCCCAGAGGTCAGCTTCATCCCAAGCTACCAGAGCCTCACTCTCCCTTTCGCTCCGAGTGGCCACTCTGAGGGAGGCCCGAAGGGGTTCTACCCAGAATCGGGCCTTTTCAGTGGCCGCTCCGGCATTATGGAATAAACTGCCGACAGACATGAGGCTGGCAGATCCTCTGTCGGTCTTCATGAGGGCATTAAAGACCTAGCTCTTCAGGGAAAGTTTGGGACGATCGCTGAGTGCACAATGGATTGTTGTTAGTTGTTTGTTTGTTTGTCCCAGCCTTTTCTTGCCAGAGTCTGTTTTTCTGTTTTTATCATTTACCTGATTTTATTTATTTGAGGGGTTTTTTTTGGGGGCATATTGTTTATTTAGTGATTTGTTGTATGCCACCCAGAGTTCCCTGTGGGAAAGTCAGGCGGTCAATAAGTATAAATACAAATAAATAAATAAATAAATAAATAAATGATAGTTGAAACTCTTATTTTTCACTCTACTCTGTGACTTGCTTTCCTGCAGGCTTTGTTTTGTGATTGGTTTTATTTGCAGTTCTGATTGCCTGGCCATCCAGGTCTGTGGGGATTGTGTTGTGGAAGGAAGGAAGTGCCGCCTGCAGAGAATTCTCATTTCCTTCCCGTATGGTTTGACTCTCAGTAGTACTCAGCGATGTGATAATACATTATGATGATACTTCTAGCATTTTTCTCCATCTGTTAGCTAGGCTGTAAGACTGAATTCTCTTCTGTGAGAAGATACCACTAACCACATGTGGGCATAGAAAAGAGGAAACGGATGTGATACTGCCACTTCCTTACTGCAAGACATGGTCCGTAACAGAGTAACGGTTTAATTTCTCATGCGGTTTAATGAGCAGGCCAAGTTCATTCTCTTCAAATAGGCTCTGGAGAATTAAATCCACATTTTAATAGTGGATGCTGTGCTTGTTTTAACATCAGCTTTTTCTTACACATTTTAAAACTGTTCTAAACTATTATTTAATGAAATGCTTGTTTTCATATGATAATACATTTAACTTGTTTTTATTATTGCAATGTATAGTATTTTTTTGCTGTATCTTTTTTGTGCACGTCCCTGTAGTGAGGGAAAGACCGGATATAAAATAAATTGGTTTTGCTTGTCCCCTCCATTGCTGTGGAAAAGTGTGGATGTTTCTACTCAGACTGAACTGTCAAGCTTTAAGCGCAACACTAGAAGCGCCAAGGGTAACTTTTTAATTGACTTTCCTCAGTCACTTGCAGTCCTTGCTGCTATAAATCAGAACTGCCAGTAACAGCCTTGGCTCATCTTCCGTTCACACAGAGAAAAGTCTTGCGTTTGGGAAAAGCTCCTATGGAACAAATAGATTGGATTAGAAGCATCTCTCCTGGAAAGAGTGGCTCATGTTGAAGTGGGTGTTTCATAGGAAGCACAGGAAGTAGAAGCAGCAGGAGTCACAGAAATGAAAAAAATGTCTTCCTCTTTTTCTTTTTTCCTCTCCACTACCATCAGAAGTAAGGGAAAGCTCATGATCTGCCATATGTTCAAAGAAGACCACGTTTCACTAATTTCTAATGGAGCTACATTCATTCAAAATAAAATACCCAGTTTCAGTGCAATTAATATTCAATTGGCCCAAAGCTTATATGAATACATATATATTAATGAGTAACTTTTTAATTCACAGAGAGGTGTCTTCTTTGAAGAGCTTTTCCTGTAAGGATTCTCAGTTGTTTTTTAGAATGGAAGATTCCCCCCCCCTTTAAAAAGCAGCTTTAAGAGGTCTTCAGAGGTTAATTTCATGGGGCCGCTGGTTTCTTCTCTACAAAGTCCAACTTTTAACTCGTTTGCTTGTTCTGTGCATCGATTCTCACAACGCTAACGACTCTTTCATCTCTTCACTTTGAAGTGAAGGAAATGCATTTTGAAGTGGAAATAGACCTTTGCCGTGTGGACTACTGCCTACCTTTGGCTGTTCAGTCAACTCTCTAAGGACCACCAGAGCTGAAACACTGACAATCAAAGAATGGTCTTTCTGCCTCACTCACTTATTAAGAGCAAGGGGCAAGGAAGGGGAGCCAGGGTGCTGCCTCCGAATGGTCACTTGCCAGAGAGGGTAAGGTGCCAAACTGCAGAACAGCTGTGCATCTGTTGGACAAACTGGCATGAACCACTGGTATGCGTAAGTATATCACTATTTCAAGACATACAATTACCACATCCATATTTGCATATATTCCAAAGGCATACACTGCAAAAAGTTGATTTTGTAAGTAAATTTTAAAAGAGCCTGCATTTATTGTATATTGTCATCGGTCATATTAAAAAAATGGAAACTCACTGTTCTTTTGTTAAGAATAAAAATAGAGAAAAACAACTTGCGGGGTTTTAAGATTGCATTTTAGGGGAAATAATATGACTGTGTTTTTTGGTTTAAGTAGCCTTTTCCCCACCTAGCCACAAATTCAGTTTGATAGCAGAATAAGACATCAGGTTCTATCTGGGTCACAAGCAATCAGCTATAGCAATAAAACAAAAACAAAAACAGACCAAAAAGAAAGAAAGTGTTGGATGAATTCAGTTACGCTTGTGCTGCAGCAGCTGATGAAACAATTCATCACTTTAAAATGAATTTGGCATATTTGTCCTTCCGTTTTAATGACACATTTCTATCTGGAGTTATAATTTATCATGTTTTGCCTTTAAAAAAATCCTCATGGTGAATTTAGAAAATATATAGGCTTCACTATTTGCCCAAGTCTTCTGCCAATATGCTCCATTTATTTATTTAGCTCCAGAGGTAGTTCCCATACAACCTGCAAGCTCTATTGCTTTTACTGCAGGGAAGAATGTAATTTCAGTGTGCAGTTCAATTCTGAACAAATTAGGTACCTCAAGTCTATATCAATTCTCTCTCCCCGCACCCCAGTCTCTGCTGGAGCACTGGCATTCTCATCCACATTGGAAATACTGATATTCTCAGGAACTCTGGGAGCTGAAGCAGGACTTTTGTGACTTACCTGGACCTGGGATGTGACAAGGTAAGCTCCCTGATCACAGTTGCCTCTAGCCTTCAGAGTGTCCTTCAGAGACAGGGAAGACCATGGATGTGTGCAACAGCAGGATTTGTAAAATTGCAGATGTTATGAAGCGACAGGTCTGGGTATTTAACAGTATTGTTGATCTGCCACTTTTGGCAGTTACTTCACACTGTCAAATGGTGGGGCCTGCCCCCTTCCCATTATTCTGCTTTCAGCTATTATCCTGTATGCCACATGTGATTCTAGGACTCCAGATCCTGGAACATCATCCACAAACCATCTTACTCTTTCTAAGGATTCTGTGATCAAGGAACTGCAAAAGTCAGAAACACAAGCAAAAACAGATTTATGAAAATTAGATAGATTGTAGATTAACTGGGGGGGGCATGACAGGAGAAATTTTGCTTCAGGCATTAACAGAAAAAAAAGGCATCTGCCCTAAATACCAATGTTAATTAAAGCAAGCCGTTCTTGTGCAGCTCTGAAAGCATCTCTGGGAAATTAATTAAAATTCCACTCTAGATAAGGTTTTACACAGAAAGCTGGAAGATGTATACTTCTTCTTCGTGGCCTTTGTAAAACCACACAGATGGGTTTCCATTGCGAATGTGTGAGGCTCCACACACCAGTCTATGCCACATCTGGAGCCAAGAAGCAGCATGGAGAGCGCACACATCATCATAAGCGCCCCTGTCTTGATTCAGATTCATCTAAGCACTGCCGAATGGGAGTTTTCTGCATCTAAACATCACCCGACTTCATCGTCTAAGGCTCTCTGGCCTTCCATTTCAACTTATTCCATATAGATGCAGCCTTTGGTCCTAGCTTCCACATCAGGCTCTGCTACCGTCCTGACTTCTTCCTACCAGCTGCTCAGATAATTCGCTCGGGTTCAGCCTCTATGTCAATACTGATGCCTGCTCTTCTGACTTTCTCTCTTCAATTTGATGGTTCACAATAGGTGTTCGAACCTATGATGGAACCAAAGCCACTGGAGCAACATCACCTCTCCTTCAGTTTCGGGGGACTCCTCTTCCCCATTCGAGGATGATGACGATGCCCCTCATCTGATAACGACTCAGATTCGGATACAGAGGAGCATTTTCTGCCTTCCTCCTCTGAATCCATGGGAAATTACAGTAACTTCATACTTCAGGTGATCAAGTCGATAGATCTCCCAGTTCACCACCCTAAACCTCGTCACACAGACCATCTCTACGAAAAAAAATTCTACTGAAAACTCTGCTCCAGTTCATCTCAGGATCATACCATTGTTCCTCTCAATGATGGAGGGATCCTTCAAAAAGATCTCCCCCCAACATCTGTCTCGATGTATGGAGTCAATCTATAAGGTCTTTGACAAAAAGGCTCCTTTCCTGGCTAAACAGTTACGTACCTGTAAATGTGGCTCTTTGAGTGGTCCCTCTTGAAGCCACACAGTCCCGCTTGCCTCCCCTTGAGTAGTCATGCTGTCTGGCACTTACCTTACACACTGGCAGCTACGAGGGAACGGAGGGTTTGGGCAGGAAGTCTCCCACTCATGCGTAGTGGGAAGGGAAGGAGACTAACGAGCTTTTCTTTTGCTAGAAATGTCTGGAGCCTCACGTGTGCACACTGGAAATCCATCTGAGTGGCTTCATAAAGGACCGCTTGAAAACCACATTTACAGATAAATAACCAGTTCTTTCATTCACTCACTCACTCACTTACTCACTCACTCACTCACTCACTCACACACACACACACACACACACACACACACACACACACACACACACACACACACACACACACACACACACACACACACACACACACACACACACACACACACCTTGACTTCTTCCCAGCTCACTGCCTCAGCACTTATATTGTTTGTGTGTGCCCAGATGTGTGTGCATGGCAAGTATGTGGCTGTTATACTGTATCTGTTAATCGAGGAGTCATTTAGTGAGGACAAGCTTAACATTACAAATCCTAGCAGGGAAGAGGGCTTTTATTGACACTACTCTAGACTTTACAGAGGTTACTTCCTGCATGGCAGGGGGTTGGACTGGTTGGCCCTTGATGTCTCTTCCAACTCTATAATTCTATGATTCTATGATGACTCAACGCTAATCTGATTTCCCAGGCAGTACTAAATAGCCATATTTTATCGTAGCAGGTACAAGAATAAGAAATCTGTATATCAGGAACCACCCACTCAAAATTCTGTTCTTTAGACCTGATATCTGAAAGAGCAAAATTTACTTTTTATCAGTGCAAATCAAATCCAGCGGGCACAAAACAATAAAGTAATACCTCATCTTCAGTAAGAGAGTACAACAAACAGGTCAATCTGAACTGAGATGCAAGTATTACTTTAAAATAACCATCAAAATCTGTAAGCTGCTTCTTCCATGATGTACCTTTTTGTGACAAAACATATTTTAATGGTTTAGATTAGGGGATAGCCAACCTCTGTATTTACTGAGGTAAATGTTGTGATCAGGTTACTTTTTTGTATGTCATTGCATACAAAGCCATGAATCTTTCCTCAACAGTTTTTACCTTCATAACAAGATTGGTTCCTCCTTTAGTAAGGTTGTTCCCAATCACAAATCATGTCCAACTCATACGACAATGGCAAAGGCTGACCCTATCATCAGATAAACTGAAGCAGCCACATCACACAGCAGTTGACAAATGTTAGAGATTGGAGACAAGTATTGCTGGTTCAAACAAGGCACTGACCCACCACAGGCTAACATGCATGCCTCTGTGTGAGAGAGAGAAAGAGAAAGTGAGAGAGGGTTAGTGGGGGAGACAAGAAAGGAAGAATTAGTAGCACATAACATCTCAAGATGGTTCTGAATGAGTGGGAATCCATTCTGGGTGAACATGTAAGTCAAAAATATTTAAGCTGGACTATAAAGAAGGCTGATCACCGCAGAATTGATGCTTTTTTGCTGTGGTGCTGGAGGAGAGTCTTGAGAATCCCCTGGACTGTAAGGAGATGAAACCTATCCATCCTGAAAGAAATCAAACCCGAATATTCAATGGAAGGACAGATGTTGAAGCTGAGGCTCCAGTACTTTGGCCACCTCATGAGGAGAGAGGACTCCTTGGAAAACTCCCTGATGTTGGGAAAGATTGAAGGCAAAAGGAAAAGAGGACGGGAGAGAATGAGATGGTTGGACGGTGTCATCGATGCAACCAATATGGATTTGACCAAACTCTGGGAGGCAGTGGAAGATAGGAAGGCCTGGCGAGCTCTGGTCCATGGGGTCACGAAGAGTCGGACACGACTGAAAAACTGAACACAATCTCATGTTGAAATAAAGAGAAAAGGAATGTGAGGAAAATTGAGGACCTGTTGTATAAAAGACAGAAATATGTTGTTTCACTGATAAACAGAGATAATAGTGCTGTATGCCAGTCATCCAATCGCTCCATAACCAAAATGTGATGATGGACAGACAATGTGCATAGAGCACTTCAGTATTGTATCTGTTTAACCGTCTAATAATAATTTTCAGAATTTAAAAAAACCCTACATATTAACCTCACATAAATGTAAATTAATCATCATCATCATTGCCATCAAGTCTATTCTGACCCATCATGATCTTTCCTGGGATTTCCTGGATACAGAGTATTCAGACATGGTTTACCATTACCTTTTTCTTTGGGTACTCTGAGATTGTGCAGCTTCCCCAAGACTACAGAGAGATGACTCTTCTGCAGAATCAAAATTCCAAACTTTGGCTCTGCAGCCAGATTACCTAGTTCACATAGGCATAGCCTCTATTAGTACCCCGCGTCCAAATAAAATCATGATCAGAGGCACTATAGAAAAGATTTAGGTCTAAAATGCAGGTGGGAAGTCAAGCAAAGATCCCATGGATCTGCCTTGATACGATGGGGTCTGAAAGATTTCACAGACAACAAGACAAGGAATGAAAGGCGGATTCGATAAATCACAATTCAAGGCAACATCGATAACAATAATTAGAGGAACTCCAAAAGCGTAGGTGGATTCAAAAGTTTGATTTTGGCAAAGAGGCAAAATAATTAAAGCTGACACTAGGGAAAGTCTCACAGTTGATGAATGTTATGATATGACATTATATATTTATTTATTATTCAAGGTGGCTTACAACACTGAATGGCAGTATACAGCGCTGGGGACAGTGAGTGTGCAACAGTTATCAAGAAACATAAAAGACAATATTCAAGGCTGAGAACAATGATTATGATGAGGCATCTTAGCATCCTATCATAGATAACACGGGTTGTAAAAGATGCACACAAGCCAGACCTAAGAGTGTATGTATTAAACAACTCCAGTCCATATCATACTACAAATAGGAATGACCAAGCTCTGTGTTAATAGATCTTGGATCTGATTAAGGGAATTACTGTATTACTGCCACTATCTAAAAGATGCACCCAATTTTTGAACCCAAAATTAACAAAAATGGACCAAACCAGCCAGAAAGGAAGGGAAAGGGGAGCTTCCAGTTTGGGTTCTCCTACACCTTTCTCCTTTCCTTTCTAGCAGCTCTTTCACTGGCGTCAGTTTGGATTCTCTCTCTCTCTCTCTCTCTCTCTCTCTCTCTCTCTCTCTCTCACACACACACACACACACACACACACACACACACACACACACACACACACACACACACACACACACACACACACACCATGTTTGCTCTTTCTTTTCTGGTCTCTTTCACTGGCGTCAGTTTGGGTTCTCTCTCTCTCTCTCTCTCTCTCTCTCTCTCTCACACACACACACACACACACACACACACACACACACACACACCATGTTTGCTCTTTCCTTTCTGGTCTCTTTCACTGGCGTCAGTTTGGGTTCTTTCTGTCTCTCTCTCTCACACCCACCCACCCACCCACCATGTTTGCTCTTTCCTTTCTGGTCTCTTTCACTGGCGTCAGTTTGGGTTCTCTCTCTCTCTCTCTCTCTCTCTCTCTCTCTCTCTCTCTCTCTCTCTCTCTCTCTCTCTCTCTCTCTCTCTCTCTCTCTCTCTCTCTCACACACACACACACACACACACACACACACACACACACACACCTATTTGTGTTTTTGTTTGTTTTTGCAGAAATCCAAGCTGTCTTTTCCGCGGTGAAAGCTACAGGGGTGTGTGTGAGTAGCCCATTAAGAAGTGCCTTTCCCTGCTCTGATTTCTGCAAAAACAAACAAACAAAAAGCGGAGAGGTGTTTTGGGAAGGCAGAGGGCAGTGAGTAAGCCTGGAAAGAAAAGGGGAAACAGGTGGGTGGGTGAGTGGATGTGGAGAAGAATCCAAGCTGACCGCAGTGAATAAGGTGGTGGAAAGAAAGGGAAACAGCAAGGTTAGTTTGGCTTCTCCCCCAACCCACCCCCACCCCTCAGAAAAGGCTTACTTCTGTGTATACAACACCCCTTAATTTTTAATGTCATGATTGGGGGAGGGATAGTGTCATATACATAGAAAAATATGGTACAGACCTCAAAACATCCTGCTATAACAGATCAGTTGATCTTTAAGGTCCCAGAGGGATCCAAAGAATTCTTGGAAACAAATAATTTTCCAACCACAATTTTCTAGCTATGTCATGGGACTTTTTTCTTTGCCTCACTGCAACAGACTGACTGGGACTTTGGAAATAGGGCTGTGGTGATGTTTCATTATACTAGAAGAAATTGCTTCCCAGAAGGTCCCAGGTAATTACATTTAAACATATATTGAAATCAAGCAATAACTTGGCTGTCATTATTAGATATCTTGTTATTGAACTGGATTTGCAAATGAAGGGATATACTGTAAGCAGCATCTCTTCCAGATAGTCCTATTCATTCAAAATTCCTCCCCTGGAATAGTAATAAAATAAATGCATCTGACAGCTTGTAAGCTTGGCATGAAGTCCTCTAGTTTTTGATCAAGCAGTCTCAGCAGATTTCAATCCTCTGCTTTCATTTTATTATTATTATTATTTTCCCTAAAGAATGCATTTGCATAACAGAGTGGGCAGGAGTATTTAATGGAAACCATTGCCATTCATAAATTTTTGTTTGCATTAAAAAGTCAAACATAGATGTATCTCAAGGGAGCCCAAGGCTGTGCCCGGAACCTGGAAGACATTTTCATTAACCTTCTGTACCCTTCCATGACCGGAACACCAACTTCCACCGAACCTATTTTCTGATACTGCCCCTTTGTTAGAACATAAATCTACATTTAAATGCACATATCAGTGGCAAAGGCTATAGAAGAATAAACCTTCATAACAGCAGCATAAATCTTATGACAATGAAAAAGCTCAAGTGTGGGAGAGACTACAGCAGCACAATTCACAGAGAATGGGAAACACATTTTGCACAAAGTTGCCATTAGTGGAGATGTTTCTTGATTTATGATCATTGTCATCTGAGACCTGTGGAGTTGAAACGAACCTCATGGAGCATGAAGTCCAGCCCATGTCACTTAAGCCACTGAGCTATCCAGCAGTTCCCTTCCATCCTTACATGAGACAAAGGACTTCTGTGCCTTCATATGATCCTAGGTATTTCCTTTCAAGTGTTCATGGGTTTAGTTTGCTTTTCTAAAACCTGACATTTGATAAGACATCAACAAAAAGACCATCTTTGAGCAGATACACCTGGACAGAGAGAAGAGCCCTTTTTATTTATTTATTTATTTATTTATTTATTTATTTATTTATTTATTTAGAGCAGTGTTTTTCAACCTTTTTTGGGCAAAGGCACACTTGTTTCATGAAAAAAATCACGAGGCACACCACCATTAGAAAATGTTAAAAAATTTAACTCTGTGTCTATCAGACACACACAAACACACTTCTCTCACCCCCCCCAAAACAACAACAAATCCATCCTCCAGCCCAGGCCCTCCCAAGGCATCCCTATCAAAATGTCCGCCTGCCCTCACCTTCCCCCTCCCTCCTCCTGGCACTTTTTTTCAGAGGAACTTGCAAACCCAGGAAGGTGGGGCTGGGGGAGGCTCTTCATATACGACCCCCCAACCCCCATCTTTTACCCCTTCCAGTATAAGCCTCCCTTCTCTTCCCCCCGCCTCCTTCCAGCCAGGCAGCCACAGGGTCCGGAAGGGACCCCCCCATCCCCATCTCCTCCCTAGGTCCTAGGAATCCCCTCCTCAGCCTCCCACGTCCTCCCCTTTATTTACCCCTGAAAAAAATGACCATTGTCAACGGCCATCCGCTCCCCACCCTTAAAAGAGGGGTGCGCATGCGCGCTCCTACCTGGCTCGGCAGGGGTGCGCGCCCACCCTCAGGAGGTAAACAGCGAGTGCGCGAGGCGGGGGAGGGAGGGAGGGGGGTTCGGTGAGCGAGGAGGGGGAACCAACCCCAAGAACCTTTAAGAGTGGCTTCTGGAGCGCCCTTCGCCGCAATGCGCCTGCGCGGGTCTCCCGGTGCTCTCTCACTCTCTTGCTCTCCAGTCTCCTCCTCCTCCTCCTCCCTTATTTCTTCTCCTTCCCCGCCCACGGCCAGCCTTTCCTCGCCGGCGCGCAAAGCACGCCAGGAAAGGTAGTCCGCTCTCCTCCCCAGGACCGCGTCTCAGACCTGCGGGAGGAACTACATCTCCCAAGGAAGCCTTGCGGCAGCCGGCTTCTTTCTGAACACCCCGCCTTCCTCCGGCTCGCCGGCGCCGCACCACTGCCTTGGTTGCGAGCGGGATGTGGGGGGGGCATTGCTGGTGTAGGGAGAATTTTTCCCACGGCACACCAGGCAACATCTCGCGGCACACTACTGTGCCACGGAACAGTGGTTGAAAAACACTGATTTAGAGTATTTTTACCCCACCTTTCTCCTTGGAAAAGGACCCAAGACAGCTTACAGCAATGAGGGACAATATACATCCAGTACAATTAAGACATATTTAATTATTGAGAACAGGGAATTAAGGTACATCTTACACTAAGCATTAAAAACATTACATTAAAGCTACAAAACAATATGAACAGTTAAAGAAATAGTAAAAATTCCATGTAACAGTTATGAGTGATGGAAACTAACATTGAAAACATAGTGTCAATGCAACCACACACTGTTATAAGTGGTTATAAACACAAAGTTTATGTGATCATGTACGGTAGATTCATATAAAAGACATGTAATAGGTAGTCCATCATTCAGGGAAAGCTTGCCTGAAGAAAAGGATCTTTGCCTGTTTCCAGAAAGACAGCAGAGCTGGGGCAGTTCTGGCTTCTAGTGGGAGGGAGTTCCAGAGTCTGGGTGCAGCATCCGAAAAGACCCTTTCATGTGTTCTCATGAAATGTACCTGTGAGGGGGTGGGATGGAGAGAAAGACCTCTCCTGATCACCTTAACACCCTGGCTAGTTCATGCTGTGAGATTCAGTTTTTGAGGTAGCTAGGACCCAGGTCATATATGCACTTTGTAGGTTAAGGACAGCCCTTTGAATTGTGTCCTAGCTGATTGCTAGCCAGTGGAGCTGCTTTAATAGGGGTATAATGTGATATTTGTATCCTGCCTCAGTCAGCAATCTGGCTACTGAATATTGGACCCATTGAAGTTTCCTGAGGCTTTCCATCGGGAGTCCCACATAGAGCGCATTACAGTAGTCTAGCCAGGATGTCACTAGGGCATGTGTCACCATGGCCAGAGCTGTTTTTTCACAAAATGGCCATAACTTGCGTATTAGCCTTAATTGTGCAAATGCGCTCCTGGCCACAGCTGTGACCTGGGCATCTAGGTTCAAGGATGAGTCTAAGAGTACCCCCAAGCTTTACACCTCTTTTTTCAATTGGAGGATTACCCCACCCAGTACAGTTGCATCCCTAATATATCTCTTGTTTTCCCTTTCAACTGACCAGGAGCACCTCTGTCTTGCCTGGGTTTAGTTTCATTTTGTTCATCCTCATCCAGTTCATTATAGAAGATAAACACTTGTGTAAAGTTGAGATAGTTGCTCCCTTAGAATCCGGAAATGATGAGAGGTAGAGCTGGGTATCATCGGCATACTGGTGGTCCTGATAATCTCCCCCCAGTGGTTTCATATAGATGTGGAATAACATAGGAGACAGAACAGAACCCTGGGGAACTCCACAGGCCAACAGCCGTGGTGTTGAACATGAATCACCTAATATGAATCTCCCTTGGTGGAGAAGGGGATTCTACAGTATGTACATAGTATACTATAGGGCAGCTTCCTTTTGCAGAGCTGATCCTCCAATAAGTAAAGAGGTAGGATGAGATATGGGAGCACAACAGTTTTGAGAGTGGTCCTCATCATACAGTGTTTTATTGTTTGAAAAGAATGCCTGGCAAGAGCTAAACAGCTTGATGAGAATGCCTAACAATGAATCTTCGACATGTACTGCAATCAGATATCATGCATTTGATGAGGCCTTCTACATCACTGGTTGTTGTTGTTTTTTCTTCACAAAAGCAGTGACGCTCCCCCCCTTCTGCAAATTCTGAGCAACTAATTATCCTTTTCATTGTGATATCTAGAGCAAGAGAAACAAGAAATATGGTACCATCTTTAAGCCTAACTAATTTTTTTTTGGTTGAGGGGAGGGGAGGTTAGATGTTTTGCATCTCCAAGGACACGTCTGCGCCATTCCTCTGAAGAAGTGCCCATGGACACAAAAGCTTGTGAAAAATAAAAAAACAGTTAGTCTCAAAGGTGCAACAAGGCAGCCACAGCTAAATTACTACTGAACTGTTGCTTGTGTATCGTCCTCTGCTTCCACTTGAAGACGCAGCATGAACAATTTAAGAGCAAAGAACTGTGTATGGCAAGGAAAGCAGAATTAATCATTGGCAGCATTGTTCCATGTTTTCTTAAGTGATAAGCTTTCAAGCCTTTAGTGAATCACCTTCTTTTCTATTTCTTTGAAGCTTAACATGCCATTATCTACAAGGGCACTTAGTAATATGGCCTCCTTACTCATATTGTCATCATGAGGTATTTATCTAATCTACAGTTCAGATACACAAGAACTTTTTTTGCCCATAAAAATTAATATGAAATCAAAAGTAATGCATAATATATTACAGATCATCCACAAAATGGTTAGCTTATGCTTTTCAGGCTGCATATTATCGTGTGATATTCAGGCTAATGAAAGTATAAATGGCATGGACTTTCAACTGCAGACTATATTTAATAATGATGAGGCACTGACATTATTTTCTCTGCCAGGAAAATTACTGACTTGTAACACACATTACAGGCATTCCAGTTAAGGAATGGCTGTCGCATATGCTACAAATGGAATCTGTAAAACTTAGGTTCCTCCGGTTTACCAAATGTCAATGACTTTCATTGCCTCATTCTTCCTAGTACTATCATTAAATAACCACTTGGTTCTTCAACCTGGTTGGTGCAGCACACACAAAAGGTTATGCATGACCATTACTACCTAAGGCTGTAAGTGTAGGACTATGTGTGGCGGTGGCCGAAAACCAGTAGTTAGTTGTCACTAGAACATCAGACCCACTGATCAGTGAAATAAATGGAGGAGTGACCCACCAAATCTCCCCTGGTTCAGTGGGCCTACTCTTGTGATTTATTACTGGATTTCAGCCCAATTCTCTATCATAGACACCCAGAAAAAAAGAAAGAATGTTGCCACCTGGGCAGACTGAACATTTTGTTTCAAACGCCCACACATACAGTCTCAAAACTGAAATATGCTGAATGCTTAATCTGCAATATTTTTAAATGTTTCTAGTTCACTCAGTTCCTGCCAGTCTCATTTGGTCAAGCTCAGCGCTATAGGTGGGAGAGTGAAGGTGGAGCTGGAGCAAAGAAATAATAAGGCTAGTTAGGGCAAATGGGGCGCTACCCCATCTCAATCTCAAGCAACAAGGGTGCCCATTTTTGCTCCTTGATTTGAATGTCAACCCCGACTATGTCTGTCATTGACTACTCACTACTCTGTCTACCCCAGTGCTCCCCAACCTTTTTATCACCGTGGACCGGTAAATGTTTGATAATTTTTCCCTGGCCCGCTTGTTTTGATTTAAAAAGATAAAAAAGGTAAATGCCCCCCAGTAGCTGATGCACAGATAGTCATTTCCCACTCTAGGGGGCGGTGTTATCTCCACTCAAGCTGAAGAGCCAGTGTTTGAAAAGAATGCCTCGCTGCAAGGAAACACTGTTTTTACTTCCTCACGTTTTTCCCCGGGTACTGCAGCCACCGTGAGGTCTTGGGACCCTTCGCCCTTCCTTGACATGAGGCCTCCCTCCCTCCCTCCTTTCTTTCTTTCTTTCTTTCCCTTTTCTTTCTCCCTCCCTCCCTTCCTCCCTCCCTCCTTTCTTTCTTTCTTTCTTTCCCTTTTCTTTCTCCCTCCCTCCCCCTCTCCCTTCTTTTTTTTTTTCTTTCTCTCTCTCCCTTCCTCCCTCTTTCTTTCTTTCCTTCCACTCTCTCCTTCCTTCCTTCCTTCCTTCCTTCCTTCCTTCCTTCCTTCCTTCCTTCCTTCCTTCCTTCCTTCCTTCCTTCCTTCCTCTTTCTCTCCCTTCTTTCTTTCTTTCTCTCCCTCCCTCCCTCTCCCTTCTTTCTTTTTTCTTTATTTCTCTCACTCTCCCTCCCACTCTACCTCCTTCCTTCCTTCCCTTCTTTCTTTCCTTCCTTCCTCATTTTCTTTCTTTCTTTCACTTTCTTTCTTTCTTTCTTTCTTTCTCCCTCCTCCTCTCAAGGAAAGCAGAATTAACTCAGCATTGTTCCATTCTTCTTCTTTCTTTCCCCCTTTTTTTTTTCTTTCTTCCTCTCTCCTCTCCCTTCTTTCTTTCTTTATTTCCTTCCCTCCCTCCCTCCCTCCCTTTCTTTTCCTTTCTTCCTCATTTTCTTTCTTCCTTCCTCCCCCTTCTTTATGTTCTTCCTTTCTCTCTCTCCCTCACTCCTTCTCTCCCTTTCTTTTCTTTCCCTCCCTCCTTCCTTTACTTACTTACTTTCTTCCTCCCTTCCTCCTTCTCCCTCCTTCTTTCTTTCTTTCTTTGTTCCTGCCTCTTCCTCTCCCTTCTCCCTTCTTTTTCTCTCTCTCTCTCTCCCTTCCTCCTTCTCCCCCTTTCTTTCTTTCTTTCTTTCTTTCTGCCCAGTCCTCTTTCCTTCCTTCCTCAACGGCAATGGACTATATTTAATAATGATGCCCGGTGCCGATTGATGAGACTCTCCCATCCAAGTACTAACCAGGCTTGACCCTGCTTAGCTTCCGAGATCAGGTGAGATCTGATGTGCTTAGGGCAGTGGTTCTCAGCCTATGAGTCCCCAGATGTTCCTGGACTGCAACTCCCAGAAATCCTTGCCAGCTCAGCTAGTGATGAAGACTTCTGGGAGTTGCAGTCCAGGAACTTCCATGGATCCACGGGTTGAGAACCACTGGCTTAGGGCATCTAGAAATGCCCGTGGGATGCGCTTGGATGTTTCAGGAGGAAGGGCGAAAAAGCCACCACCACCCCCCAAAAAACCCTGCGAGGCGCGGCGGGGCCGAAAACCAGTAAGACGGGCCCAATCTCTGGGCAAATTGCATCAGCTCTGAGCCACCCGCCTCCAAACGCTTCCGACCCAGCCAGGATCCAACCAAATCCCGGGAACGTGGAGGGGTGGGTAAAGTGGTGGGTGGGGGAAGCCGAGCCTTCTCTAGAAGCTCCTCCTCCTCCTCCCCCCGGCCCCAGCTCCCAAATGGACTCTCCTGAGGCCCTCACATGAAAATGGAGGCACTTTCGCTTTCCAGGAGAGGGCGGGAGATCTCTAAAAAGGCCTGGTTTCGGGACTTGACAGCGCCCATACAGTCTCAAAATATAAATACAGTGGCGCGCGCCCCATCACCTGCCCCCATCTCCTGGCCAAATGTCCGCCCGCCCACCCTTGCCCTTCCCCTGCCAGTCTCCGGGAGGGAGAACACGAGCCAGCCTGCCCGCCCGCCTTTGGTCTGTAACCTGTGGCCCTCCCACCGCCATCCCGGTTTTAAAAAAGAAGCCCAGTGCTTTGTGCCTTAAGAAGGAAGAGCAGGTGGGCGGGTGGGGGGCGAGGCGGGGAAATAATAAGGCAGCAGCGGCAATGGCGGGGTGGGGGCGATACCCCATCTCGGTGGCTCAAGCGATGGTGGGGCGGGGGCGATGGTTTTGCGGCAGCTTTGAATGTGCCAATTGATCCACGGTCTGCACATTGTCCACGGACTACTGTTGGGGACCACTGGTCTACCCCACCAACCATAATGGGACATAACGTACAGTAGTCAATAATGAACAATAATACCACCAGCTGCCACCCTTAACAGTAATGATTTATTCTTCTTCCTGCTATGGTAGTTTATCTTTTCATGTAATATAGGAAAATAGTCTCAATATTATGCCTCTTTCTAGATTCAGAAAATACAGTCAGAGAAGAAGCCAGGAATTGGATAAAAATGACTTGTATTATTCTGGCATAAAATGAGGACGTAACCCATCTACAAGTCAGCTTAGCCAACAAGGCAGGAAATGTTTAAGGCAATCACTCTCTTTGTCCTGGGAAAAACTGATATCCTCCGCTCTATTCCAGGTTTTAATAGTCAATTTCCTGAATTTCTTCAAGAATAATAATGTAACAATTGTGTGCTGTCAAGCCAATTCTGATTCACGGCAACCTTTTTCAGGGTTTAAGAAGCATAATTTTCCCAGGCAATTATGAGAAACATTGTCCCGCATAAGTGTGCATAATGCATCCGCTTGTTCTGGTTATCACCAAGGAGAATATCTGAAGCAACATGGAATAAAGATGTCTTATGAAATTAGACGCACTGAGAAAATGGTGCCCATTCTATGACACCTCTATGAGCTGTCCTCTACAGGGAACCTTGCCCCTTGCGTGGCAGAATATTGGTTTTCAAGCTTTCAATTCCAGTTTGCCTTTATTTATTACTATATTTTTCCTTCTCAGAAAACAAGGAAGGTAGGGGCTGCCAGCTGCCCTGGGAATTGATTCTTTCAGCATTTTGATCAGGTAAAGGAAATGTGGAATGAAGCAAAGCATTCTTTCCTCTGGAGAGAGTGATGGAGCCTTCCAACTTACCTCCCTCCCCCCCCCCAGGTGACTTTTCCCCCTTTCTCAATTACCTTGCATTGAGGTTTCCATTTGAAACCTGGCCTTGAGAATGCATTTAACAAACAACTTGTGCTTCACTCTCAGACAGGGCTGCCAGCACGTTTCAAATCGCGACAGCTTCCCCCTTCAAGTCTGTGTATACAGCACCCTTATCAGTCATCGTCGCTACAAAAAGAATGGCTGTTAAAAGTACATTATACTCTTTTAAACAATTAAAAATCCAGGAACAAGAAGAGCTACTTTTTTGAACAATAGCTCTTAGAAGATAGCAGCCAATGTAGCCATTGGCTCTTGTATCAAATACAAGTAAGCCTTCCTGTATTTTTATAAAATAAACACAAACCTTCTGAAAACATCAGCAACAAAAAACAACAACCATTGTATTTCATTCACCTACACACATTTTTAGTGCCTGCAGCTTATAACTCCATTTGCTGCATGCAAAAAAAAATCATTTTAAGGGATGAAGAAACACATATACTCTGTGTGTGTGTGTGTGTGTGTGTGAGAGAGAGAGAGAGAGAGAGAGAGAGAGAGAGAGAGAGAGAGAGAGAGAACCAGCTAGGTTTAAGTTAGGCACAATGTGGGAGTTCTATGATTAGAATTTCCAATGACTTTTCTCATTTAAACAATGTAGCTGTGGGAGCTGCAAAGGCTGCCGTTCCATTTTCCAACAATTTTGTTTTAGTGACAAGAAACATAAATGTAACACAGCATATGCAATACATCTCTCCGAACTTGTCAGAATTACCATTTTCCAGATGGCATAATAAATATGGTGAACATACACTCACAATTGAAACTAAAATATCAGTGTTTCTAATATACACAGCTCCACTCTGAGACTATAAAATTTCTTGGCTAGATCAAAGCCAGTGCTTCCAGATTTTCAAATGTTGATCCTATAAAAGGTATCACCTCATTTACTCCATAGGATCAAACTAGCCATCATATGGTTAATTTTTTTTTTTGTCTGTAGCTTTAGTGCCATCTACTGGATGAAAAATTACTTTGTTGCAAGCAATGAAAAAGAAGATGCAAGAAAAATCTATAAAATTACAGTTTCAAATTTTGGAATGGGCTAATATATTTGTGTTTCAGTCTGGTAACTGATGGTGACATTTTTTAAAAAAAGAAAATATGATAGAGCTTCATCAAATTAAGTTAAACTCAAAATTTATCTACCGGTAGTCTCTTTTGGAATTATTACAATCTTCGTTTTCTGCCTTTTGGAAGTTTTGCCTGGGAGGGCTTTTCTTGGCTGGAATTACTTTGTCAGTCTCTCCAGAAGCAACTAATTGTCCCCTATCTGCCTCAGATTTTTAAAGAGAGCCACAACTCTTTACTTAAGAATTTTTCTCCTACTCTTTTTTTCCAGTCAGGAGTCAGTTAACTATGTAGATTGAGTATTGAGTTAGAGTCAGCCATGTGGTCATTATGAAGCTAGTTAGTCAGTCTAGCTCTGTTCATGTAAATTGCCATTCTTCTTGCCCTAATGTGCTGTTTTACCTATTCGGAATTGTGAGTAAATGGAACCTTTTTATTCTTTTTATTCTTTCTCTCACCTTCTGAGTGAGTTACTGAGACTGTGCCGGTTGATAAGGACAAGTACTAAGGGGCAATCAACTTTAAGGAGATTTGAAGTTAATTTTTTTCTCCTGACAGAGGTCATTTTAGCCAACATTTCCCACTCTTCCACTCTTAGTGTGGGGTGGAGCATGCAACCTAAAGTGTTTGTGGAAAGCTACAGAGTTAAAGGGACACCTATATCTACTACAGTGATGGCAAACCTTTTAGAGACTGGGTGCCCAAACTGCAATTCAAAACCCCTATTTTTCGCAAAGTGCCAATTTAACCTGAATACAGGTTGCTGTGAAGGGGCAATGTCGGGTGCCCACAGAAAGGACTCCGAGTGCCACCGATGGCACCCGTGCCATAGGTTTGCCAACACTGATTTCCTTCAATGTCACCATTTGAAAATGGTGAAAGTTAGAGATGGGTGCAAAGCTCTGTTGCACTTCTTTGTGCCTCATACAGCACCGAACCCCCATCCATCTCCAGTGAAAATGAACTGAAAGACTTGGCTTGCTGTATTTCTTAGGGAGCTCTTCAGATTCGGGTGTTTTTGTTTTGTTTTTGTTTTTGTTTTTTGGTAAATGTTTCAGTTTTTCAACAAGACAAGTGCAGTAAAGTGCAAACAGCCTAAAATTGAAACAGGCCTTAGATGGAACAACATAAAATTTAATAAAGGAAAGCTTGCAGGCAGTGTATGAAGGTGCAAAGTCATGTGTACCTCATAGCAATCAACAAGCAAGAGAAGACTAGGTCTGTATCATTCAGGTGCCAATATTCTAGGCTTATGCAGTATCCTGTATTCTGAACACCTGCAGGGCTGTGTGTGTGTGTGTGTGTGTGTGTGTGTGTGTGTGTGTGTGTGTGTGTGTGTGTGTGTGTGTGTGTGTGTGTGTGTGAGTGTGTGAGAGACACAGAGAGAGAGAGAGAGAGAGAGAGAGAGAGAACACATGCTTGCTTGCTTACAACCCTTCCAGACTGCATTCCAAATCATATAAACAAGTCTGATTCTTAGAAGCAAGTTTTCTAGGGTCTAGTCCACTTGTTATTTAAAAGCAAGAAGCCGTGCCTCCGTTTGCTGAAATAATTGGCCAGACTTGAGCCTATCTTTATGTAGTCCAGTTTAAGTTAAAATCACAAAAAGTCTGCAAATCCAGATCTGGCAGACATGAAATAAATTTCTAAGGTTCCCTGAATCATAAGAAGAATCCCAAATTTTAGTCAGAAAATCTAGCAAGTTTATCTCCTAAAGTTCCCTTGGTGCTGTAGTTAAACTGCTGTACCGCAGCAAAAACTGTTGGCAAAATGAGTACCCAGCTAGCCTGCATAATTAAATTATAAACTGCCCTGAGAGTGCTTTAAGTGCTTTGGGGTGGCATATAAGTGTCACGGTTTGCTTTTAGCTCCGCCCGATGACCTCCTTTTCTTGGCATGGCTTCAACCCAGAATAAATAACACTAGAGTAGTCACCTTCTTTTCAGAAATGTGCAGCAAGATGAAGGATCATTTATTCTCCTTTCTCTTTGAAGATGGATGGGAGAGTTTGGGAAAGATTTTCATTGCCTTCCTTTTCCTCCTCTTTGTAAACTTCTTTCCTTCTCTTGTTTCATCTTTTTTAGGGAAACTGAACAAGTGTTTATTTATATCCCCATTTAGCTCATCTGATTCAAGTTCCCACCATATTATTTTTTCCGGTTTATATAATACTTCCCCCACACAACTAAGCTGGTTAGCTGTATAATAGTTTCTAAGGCTAGGTATACCTATGCCTCCTTCCTTTTGTGATCTATACCAAAAGCTTTTACTTATTCTTGTTTTTTTTTACCTCCATTACAATATCTGTTTATCAGATCTTGATAGGCTTTAATTTCAGCTTCTGTGTACTGAATGGGTAGCATTCTAAAAAGGAAGTTAATTTTAGGAAGTATCTTCATTTTTGTTTCGTCTTAACCAATACCACCTCCAGGAATGAGTCCAGCCTTGTGCAGGTTCGCAACAACAACTGAGATCTTAGCAAATTCTTACCCTTGATAGAGATTTACTGTTTCTTAATATAGCTGTTGGCTAAAATCCTGTTGCATAGCTTATGCCTGGAGAGGGTGACGATGTTAAGGGATAATTGTTGCCAATTAGGAACCTAATTAATGATGGGATTATAGATCAGATTTCTCTAGGTTGAGGTACTAGAGAAGGTTTCCCCCTCTCCCCAGGTCTATTTTGTTTAATGACTGAAATGTTGTAAAATAAGTTTAAGATGGTATTTGATACCAGTGAAATTGAATAAAATAAATGGTAATTTTTCTAAGTTTTGTTGGAAATTTGACAATGAGATTGGTACTTTTTCCCATTTGTGGTGGGAATGTAAAATGATACAAAAATTTTGGAAATATATTTTTAAAGGATTAAGTGACATATTAGAAAGGAATATAGAGTCCAATTCTGAAGTTGCTTTGTTATCCATATTTGTTAATAATAATTATGATTTTAAAACTAAAGAGTTGATTATAAATTTGTTGACTGTGGCTAGATTAATAATAGCTAGAAATTGGAAATCTAAACATGAACTATGCTTAGATGAATGGTACAATGAAATATGGAATATTGCATTAAATGATAAATTGACATGTACTTTAAAGATTAAAAAAGGAGAGTTAAAAAGAGATTTTTTATGATATTTGGGGAAGATTTATTGAATATGTGCTTGTAAGAAATAAGGGTAAGGCTTGCGCACAACAATCAATTTTGTTCTGGAGGGGAGGATAATGAATGCAAATAAGAAGAGTGGTCCTGTTGGGGAAGGGGTGCACTGTTGTTGATGTTTTGTCTTTTTTATAATTTGTATTTTGTATTTTTTTATATTTTGTATAACATAAAAGGCATTTGGACCTAAAAAAAAAGAAGAAACCTTTTATTTCTGTTCCACAGTTTTTCCAACTCTCGCACAATCCCTTTCATTGCATATGAGCTCTGGGATGGAGAAATCATTTAATTACAGTATTGAAAATCACCACCGCTGCATGACATTATGAGCCACTGGGGGGCTGTTTTCTGGTAATTAAAGATTAATTAATTAATTAAAGATATCACTCATCACTCTCTGCCATTAATGGTATCACCCTTGCATGGATCTGTGTAATACAATCAATATGGACATTTCATTCTTTCCAGGTTCCATAAAATTTCCCATACTGGGTCGTGCTGTGCAAATATGGGCTCATGTGCCCAGTTTGTTTAAAGGTAGGCTTGTAAGGTTCAAGGGTCCTCCATAGGAATAGATAATCAGATCATAAATGCATTTGTGTTGTTGCCCTAATGCCAAACTTGCAACAACAAAACAGAAAGCTCTAGGAATGGTGTTTATTTGGAAGTCCAAAAATATAAAAACTTTTAGAAAGAACTGGGATCAGAATATAGAAATGTTATCATAGGACATAACAGAAGCCCATGAATGCAGAAAGGAAGTCAAACAGCAAATGAGTCTACTTTAACAGAGAAAGGAACTTACTGTATTCCTTATTTAAAACATTTCCCCTGTTTTCTGTAATACCTGTATATAGGAAAGAAGGAAAGAAGAACCAAGCTTGGATACCTGTTCTTACTAAGTTATGCAGTGTTTAAGAGATTGAAACGTAAATGGGAAGAGATGGTCTTATTAGAGTAACAGGTAGCTGTCTTACAGACAAAATGGGCCTGTAGCACAGTATGACAGGTGCTATATTTTAGGTATTTTCACACTGCTTTTATTTTAGTTGAATTCTATTACATTTTATAAACTGCTTGGCTCCCTCCTTCCCTCTCCTCTCAGAAGCATTTTGAGAAACCATATTTCTTGTGAGCTGCTTTAGGCAGCACTTGCCATGGGAAAGCGGCATATAAATAAAATTTACTAACTAATCCAATGAATATGGCCAGGTTTGTTAGGGAGGGGAATGGGTCTGATAGATAGGATCGAGAAGCAAGCATTGTCTGCCAATTCCAGTGCTTCCCACTGAACAAGAGCCAGACAATCTATTTTTGGCTCTAACCTTCCAGGATATACTTAGATTCATGGCAGAATACATATGTCAGTGACATAGGATCCACAGGGGATACTTGCAGGAGGTGAAGAATCACTTGAACTGTTTTTCTGCTCTAGTTGAACAAGGAGGTGAAAACTCATAATAGAATGTTTTTCTTTGGAGAAGGCCTGTCCCATCACCACGGAGGTTTACTTTATGACTGCACCTAAGGGTCAAACTTTATTTTGCAATCCTAAAGATTAAATTCCATTAGCCAGTGTGTTGAAAGGGCAAATATCAGATATATGGCGCTGGAGACCTCTGGGAATGGGCAGTTTTTCCTATGACCAATCACAAAAGCAAAGCAAGCATGGAAGGAGAGAGAGAGAGAGAGAGAGAGAGAGAGAGAGAGAGAGAGAGAGAGAGAGAGAGAGAGAGAGAGAGAGAGAATCTGTAAGGTACAGTTTGTGCCTAACAATATCCTGATAAAGAGGAGGAAAGAGGGAGTGGATGAAGTTAGCTTAGGGGAGAGTTTCACTGGCCCCTTCTCATGAAATATTCTATCTTACCTTGAACTCTCCTCTCCTCTTTGTACTTCATGAACATCGTATTCATTGCCCTAAATAGGCTTCAATATTGACAGAAATGACATCAGTTAGTGAGCTTAGAACCTTAGGACACCTTAATAGAAAAGGCAACCCAATTTCTTAGTCTTGTTCCAAATCTAAGCCTTTTAAAAAGGCACTCTATTTTTGTTTTAGTTGAGTGACTCTTTTCAGTCTTCTGCTGATATGCTGCTTTTGTTTGTGATTTTTAAAAATCATCATCATCATCATCATTGAGTCTAGCCCCTGTCAAGGAGGCACATCCCCTGGCTCCACAGACTTAGGCCCTTTGTACACGACCCCTAAACTCCACAGCAAATGAATGCCAGCTCCGGAGTTTGCAGGAAATTAAGTGCGACCATGCCCACCTAAGCACGTCCCAGCGCACTTTTCTTGTACCTGTTCTAGAAGGGTGAAAATCCCCAGGTCCGGATTTAATCTGGTCAGTGCGGGGCTCTCCTTGCTTCTGTTTGTTTGTTTTTTTGCTTCCCGCCCCTTTAAGAGAAGGGGCAGGAGGCAAAAAAAAAAACAACAGAAGAGAAGGAATCAGGACAACGACGGGGCTCCGGGCAACTTCGGAGGTGAGCCTGCATTTTTTCCTCTCTTTTTTCCTCCCTCCCCTCATGCAGACAGGATCAAGGAAGTGCGGAGGGGTGGGGACGCAGGAAGAGCAAAGAACCCCCAAGCTCCCTGGTCCGAATTTAAGTGGCCAGCGGATCTTAGGGGTCGTGTGAAAAGGCCCTTAGTTCTAAACCACTGAACTATGTTTTAATTTAAAGCTCACAGAAGTTACTTCTTTGGGCTGCACTTCTGAGAATGGTCATGTTGTCTGGGGGAATCTAGCTTCAGTTTAGAAAAAGTAATTTTTCCAAATGGAGGTTTCATTTGTAAAATTCTAGGCGGGAGCCTTCAAAACCAAGGGAACAATCTAAGGAGCGCTATAGGAAATGTGGAGTCTATTGTCCTTCTCCTCCTCTATAGGCAGTGCCCAGCTCAATGAAGAGCCTTGCAGGCCTTGAAAGCTTGCTTGTGAATGGTACTCTAGTGATCCAATAAACATCCAGCCATCCCTGTGTTTGGTTTTGCACAGGAGGCAGGTTTCTGTGCTTCCTTTTTGTCAAACAAATGCAAACATTGATCTAGCCCACATAATGTGCAGGATGATGGATCCTGGTTGATTAAAAAAATCTTAATGGCACCATGGCTGTAACAAGGCAATATACACGAAGCAAGTGCATGCATAAAGTAAGGCCGCCAGAACAAACTGTTTCCTGTGAATAAGTAGGTCAGTATTATTCAATAGCTGAAATCCTGTAACATAAGAAAAGTGAAAGATTTTGGCCCATACCACATTGGTACATAATTCTCAATAAACCTTCATTTATATGTGAAGAAGAACAAAATGGCTGAAGATGGCTAAAATCAGGAGCACCTCAAGGGATTAAGAGACTGGTAGTCTCAGCCCATAGGCTCTATAAAGGGCGCCTTTACCAATACTATACCTTAATCCCTTGCAGGACCCAGAGTTTAGCTACATCCTTCTTCTTTAATGGCAAATGGTTGCTCAGAAGGCTTGCCAAACCCACATATAAGTGCTACAAAAACTCTGTCCTAGACTTAGATTTCTTGCTTGTAGCTGTCCAAATTGCTTGGGCCTGGCATTCTTTAATTTCCTTTGTTGTCTTCCTCTTAACTTAGTCATTATAGCTTATTACTCTGTTAGGATGCAGTGTGCTTGCCTATGCAGATGAACACCTGTGTTCTTGTACAGGTTTTGAAAGGTTAGGTCAGAGATTTGGTTGTTAGGTTCTCCCTCCCCTTTATTTTTCTTGGCTTGGTTGGTGTGGTGATGATACAATAATACTACAAAAAAGGCCAAACTTCTGCTATCTAAAGTAGGGGTAGGAAGATCTTCCATCCAGTTATTGCAGCTACTTTCTTTTATTACTGTCTCCAGTTGGCTTTTCCTGAGATATTCTGATATTGTCACGAACACAAAAATGGGCTTTGTTCAGGATATCTCCAAAATGGCAAAAGGTGTCTCTGGTCCCTGTTTGTGTACCCTTATTTCCGAATGGATTGGATCAGGAAGTATGCAACTCCGATCTGTGTGCGTTTAAAGCAGGAAGGTTCTCTTTTCAGCATGCTGTGATTTGAACCTTCTAAACACATTTGCCTTTTCAGCACAGCAGAACAAGTGGTTCTGGAGAGCCACAGTTGAACAAAATGGCAGTGCGATTGCTACAAAATCTAATTATCTCAACCTTGAGGTCTATGGCTCATGATCCAGGAGGAGGGAGAGAAAAAGAATGGCAAAACCAGAACAAGGCCAGCCCACTTGGGGTTTGTTCCATTCATATTCACTGTCATTACATGTGCGAATGTCACCCTGGACATCAAAACAGATCCCCAGTCCCAGTCCAAGGGTGAAACCAGATCATGGCTGAAACCTTAATGGGTGTAATTTGTGACTAGGGCTATGCCATCAGCCATTGTGATGGCAATGCTCATTTCAATTCAATTCAACGTTTCCTATCCCACCCCTCCCTTTACTTTGCATTTCTGATTGTTGAGGCACACATCTCAAAATAAAAATGCCGCTGTGGGAGAAGAAATGGGTTAACTACAATGAATCCACATTTCCTTCTTGTTTTGCCTTAAATCTTTGCATTTTTGAAACCACTTGGATATTGGTTCACCCACCTCCTGTAAGGACACCCTTATTTGAAGCACAACTTGAATTATTCATCCTAATGTTTTAAAAATCTTGCAATTATCATCCCATTGTATTTATAAGACACATATAGCATTGCTGACCTGGCCTTATATAATTGCACAAGACAAATTTTTTAAAAGGTGTTTGTATAAAGAAGCATCTCTATAGCCATGTTTTGAAACAGTACAGTGAATAACCTTCATTGGTCAGACGACTTCTGCACATTGTGATTATAGGCAGAATATAATCAAGCATTGTCGAAGATAAGGACTCCTTTTATTTCAGGTTATCATCATCGTATTTCTTATTGTCTGCCTAATCTATTGTCCAAGATTCTACACTGTCAGCAGCACAAGAAAAATATTGTGAAGAGTGAAAGGGTAGAGATGTGCTCAAAGATTAATAGATTATGTTTGGAATGTTTTCTAATAATAGGAGCCAAGGCCAGGGATATAAATTACTGGTAGGCCAAATTTTTGAGCTTACATCAGAGGGGGTGGGTGGAGAATAATTTTGCTTTGGCCAAAGCCAGAACAAGCAAACTCTCTGGATCTGAGATATAGAAGGCCGGAGATATCAGACAAGTGACTTTCATTCATCTCCATGTACTTAATGAAATTCTAAATGTTTATAAAACATATCCAAAATTAGGTGTCGTGCCTGTGCCTTTGTGCTCCATCTTTTTTATGTCACTTGCAGTACGAAATTACCAGAGAGGTGGCTATATTAGCACATGGCCTCTGTTGCAGTAAAACCAACCTAGTCTTGTGGGCTCCTTAAGGACTAGCAAGCTTTATTTGGCATCAGCTTTCATGGATTGCAGCCAAGTACATTATAGTCCACAAAAGCTTATGCCAAACAATTGTTTTTGCCTCTATAAGTACAACTCTCTTTGCCCCCCCCCCCCGTTAATGAGGGTATCATTGTCTTAGCCGATGAACGTCCACCACCACTAGGTGAGAAAAGTCACGTACTTAGACTCTTTCTGATGTATTCCAAGTACCTATATGTTCACTTACTTGATCGCTTGCTTGTTAGAGTTGAAAATTTTCATTTTGAAGAAAATAAATATAATGCAATTAAATAACTCTTAGTTAACCCACTGAGAATAATTGGGAGAATATTCCGAAGTTATGGGGTATTTCTTTTGCCACCCGTAGACTGGGGAGACCATAGGCAGAGGGGCCCCTCTAGCAACTCTGTAATTTTGGCACTGAGAAGGGAAAGAGCCAGATATCCCAAGTGAGCCAGCTTTGTGTTTTCAGAAATGAAAGACCCTGCCATTTCCTCTCTAACCCAGCACATGTTGCTTGCTCTGCACATCTATTTTGGATTCTTTCTGTTATGTATTGATCTGTAATTGCTGGTTGAAGTAACTGCCTTCCTGTTCCAAAGGGAACAGGCCTATTGGTTGATTCTAGTTGCTGCATTTGGATCTTCAATCCTATTGGTTCCCGCCAAAAGGCAGCCTTGTGATTGGTTGTAATTGTTCCCTCCAAAATGTATCTTTTCCTAGCCAGTCCTGGCCCCTATAAATGTAACTCCCTCTCCCCAGTCCTCAGTCTTGTCTCTCCCTGATTAAAGAGCTATTCACTAGAAGCTGTCTCCAGCCTGCTTTGTCTCTGAGGTGAAATCACTGCTGAATCACTAACCCCACGCTACTATACTGGCGACGAGGATGGGATCCGGAATGCTGAGTAGCAGAGGCCCATCACGCTGACTCAGAGTCCGGATTGCAGCAGAGACAAGACTCACCTGCTGGCTAGAAGACGACCCTGCCCGCCTGGAGAATGGAAAGTCCACGGGTCTTGGAGCCCTTCCAGCTGTCCGAGCCTCACACTTGGGAGGACTATGTTGAGCATTTCGAGTTCTTCGTGGTGGCCACGTTCCTGAGTTGCTGTGGGCGTGAGACCTTCATGTTGGGCAAGGCACTGCTCGCCCCAGCAAAGCTGAGTGAGACATCACTCACAAACATTTTCGCCCGGCTGACAAGCCACTCGGCACCTACCAGAACCAAGATGGCCTGGTGGATGGAGTTCCAGAAAAGGCAGCAGCAAGCCGGAGAATTTGTGGCTGCATTCCTGGCAGGACTCCGGAAGCTTGCTCAGCACTGTGGCTTCCCAAATCTTGAAGACACTCTCTTGAATCGATTTGTTGGGGGGCTCAGCAGCAAAAAAGCCCGAAGGCGCATTGTGGCAAAGGAAGATGTCACCCTTGCCTCTACCTTGAAAGAGGCCACCGCCACAGAGAATTATGAGCAGGAAGAGCTCAGTGCCAGTGGCAAGACCACAAAGCTGCGGGTAGAGGCTGCCCATGCCATGGATGAGCCAGAGACTAGTCCAAGCCACAGCCCAGTCCGTGGTGTCGAGTTGGTGCGTCAGGCGGATGCACGGCCCAAAGTTCGCCGAGGCACTTGCACAGGCTGTGGCGGACACCATGAGCAGAAAAGCTGCCGTTTTTGTGATGCTACGTGCAGGGCTTGCGGTAAGACCGGACACATCGCCCGGGTCTGTCGGTCAGTGGCAGCTGCAACAACGGAATCACCTAGATCAACGTGTCGCAGATCATCCACCACAACTCATCTCCTAGACGACTGCAATTATCTCACAGAGATCAACGGAGAGATCATGCAGTTTCCGGCGCAGGGCAAACCATCCATCAGAATGAAGATCGAAGGTCAACCGTGCGACATGGAGGTGGATTCTGGATCTGGATTCACCATTGTCTCAGACCAGACTGCAAGGGGGCTCTTTCCTGGGGGTAAGTTGCCCTCTCTGGAGCCATTCCCAGCAACCTTGCAATCATACACGGTGCGCCGCATCCACATTCTAGGAATGTGTGCTGTGAGGGTACAATTCCGGGAGAAACAGGCCGTGCTTAAATTGGTGATTGCACAGGGGGGTCGCCCCAGTCTTTTGGGTACTGACTGGTTTCCTGCCTTGGGGCTGAGTATATCAGGGCTCAACTCAGTCCAAACTGCCCCAGAGTTGGGCGAGGTATTAGGCCAAGAATTTGCTGAACTCTTCAGTGGAAAGCTGGGTTGTTATAAAGGGCCTCCAATTGACTTTGAGCTGGACCCCAGGGTGGCTCCAATCCGACTCAAGCCAAGGTGAGTGCCTTTTGCGCTGCAACCCAAAATTGAGGCGGAACTGGACAAATTGGTCAAACAGGGAGTTCTTTCACCTGTGGACTCTTCTAGGTGGGAGACTCCTATCGTCACACCCCTTAAAGCGAACGGGGAAGTGAGGATTTGTGCAGACTACAAATGTACCATCAACAAGGCACTCAGGGGAAATTCATACCCCATTCCAGTCGTCTCACAGCTGTTGGCAAAATTGGCTGGGGGAAAACACAGCCAAACTTGATCTGGCTCCAGCTTACCAACAGCTGCCAGTGACTCCACAATCTGCGGAAGCACAAACGATCGTAACGCACAAAGGGGCTTTCAGAGTGAACAGGTTACAGTTTGGAATTTGTGTGGCTCCAGGAATTTTTCAAGGGCTAATGGAGCGCCTGTTAAGGGGTCTGCCAGGGGTCTTGCCATTTTTGATGATGTTCTGATTGCTGGGAAAGACCCCCAGGAACTAGTGGGGCGTATCCGTGCTGTGTTACTCAAATTTAAGGAGGTGGGGCTGCAGCTGAAAAAGGAGAAATGCAGTTTTGGGGTGCCATCTGTGGATTTTTTCGGGTTTAAAATTGATGCAACGGGCATCCACCCCACTGACTCTAAAATTAAAGCCATTACTGAGGCACCACGCCCATGGAACAAGACGGAGTTACAGTCATTCCTGGGACTTATTAACTTTTACCATTCATTCCTACCTCAAAAAGCTTCAATAGTGGAACCGTTGCATAAACTATTGAAGAAAAACAGTGTGTGGCGTTGGGCTCAGGCACAGCAGAAGGCTTTTGACACCTTGCAGGGCATGCTGACTAGCAGGAGCGTCCTTGCTCATTATGACGAGTCGAAACCTCCTGTTCTCAATATGGGCTGGGAGCTGTGCTGAACCATAGGGAAGCGGATGGGTCAGAAAAGCCCATCTCGTTCAATTCTCGTACGTTGTCGCCAACGGAGCGCAACTACGCACAAATTGACAAGGAAGCCTTGGCAATAGTGGCAGGGATTAAAAAGTTTCATGACTATTTATACGGTTGCCACTTCTTCCTTGAAACTGACCACAAGCCTCTGTTAGGATTCTTCCACCCGAACAAACAGATGCCGCAGATTCTCTCCCCCAGAATGCTGCGATGGTCTATGTTCCTGAATGGGTTCCAGTATACCCTGACCCATGTTCCAGGGAAAAGGTTGTGCCACGCTGATGCACTAAGTCGCTTGCCCCTTCCTGGTGTGTGTGATGCAGATCCTGCTCCAGCTGAACGAGTGATGATGCTGGAAACACTTCCGGGGGGGGCCCTGTAACTGCCACTGAAATAGCTGAGAGAACAAGGAAAGATCCCGCTCTCTCCCGTGTGCTCACTTGGGTGGGGAGGGGATGGCCAGGTGGCCCGCATGAGGAAAACTTTAGACCGTACGCAACAAGGCAACATGAGCTATCCCTGCATAAGGGCTGTCTCCTATGGGGAGACAGGGTGATCATCCCAGCACCACTGAGAAACAGGGGTCTGGATACACTGCACTTGGGGCATCCGGGAATGGTCAGGATGAAGTCGCTGGCCCGGTGCTATGTATGGTGGCCTGGGATGGACCAAGAGGTTGAACGATGGGTATGGATGTGCAAGGCATGTCAGGAAGTGTGCCCAGAAGTGGCCAGAGCACCAGTCCCTGGAGCCGGCTGCACTTAGATTTTGCTGGGCCATTCCAAGGAAAGGTTTTTTTGGTTATCGTTGATGCGTATTCTAAATGGTTAGAGGTGGCTATGGTTCCCAGCATGTCGTCAGCTGCAGTCATCAAGGTGCTGAGACAGCTGTTTGCAACCCATGGGTTGCCCGAGACCATTGTCTCAGACAATGGAGCAGCCTTTGTATCCCAAGAATTCAGGGCATTTCTGGCTGATAATTTCATAAGAGGGGTCACCTCAGCTCCTTTTCATCCCTCATCCAATGGGCAGGCTGAGCGCATGGTGCAGACAGCCAAAGGATCTCTTGCACGCTTGATGGAGGGTGACTGGTCAACGCGCATTGCCCGAATGTTGTTCTTGCAGCATGCGACGTCGTGTACTACTATGGGCAAGTCGCCAGCAGAGCTGCTTCTAGGTAGAAGGCTGGTGACGGTGCTGGACTATGTCCACCCAGACAAAATGCCAAACCGCAAGGCTAGAGCACCTCCACAGGCAGAGAGCGACTCTACAAGGTATTTTGCTCCTGAAGATTTGGTCTGGGTGAGAAATTATGCCAGAGGTCCCCTGTGGGTGCCAGGGGTGATCACCAGAGCGTCTGGGCCAGTCTCTTATTACGTGACCATTGAAGATGGCAGGGTCTGGCGAAGGCACGTGGACCAACTGAGGCGCAGAGCGCCCAGTAGAGTTGGTACCCGTATGGGTGAATTGCAGCCTGAGAGTGACACTACCCCCATTAATGATTCACAGCTGCAAGACCAGAGCAGAGATGCCCCAGGAATGCAGGTACCAATGGCGCCTGCAAATGAATCTGCTCCTGCAAGTCCTCATGGCGCCGAGGAACAGATCAGGGACACTGAGTTGTCTGAAACCCCCTCCGTGTCAGACGAAACTATTACAGTAGACTCTCCCCCACAGACACTGCCGGCTGAAGCCCCTGCAACACCCGTAGTCAGGAGATCAACTAGAAGTCGCAGGGCCCCACGATATCTAAAGGATTACGTGGGCTGTGCCCACCAGGGGGAGAGGGGTGTTATGTATTGATCTGTAGTTGCTGGTTGAAGTAACTGCCTTCCTGTTCCAAAGGGAACAGGCCTATTGGTTGATTCTAGTTGCTGCATTTGGATCTTCAATCCTATTGGTTCCCGCCAAAAGGCAGCCTTGTGATTGGTTGTAATTGTTCCCTCCAAAATGTATCTTTTCCTAGCCAGTCCTGGCCCCTATAAATGCAACTCCCTCTCCCCAGTCTTCAGTCTTGTCTCTCCCTGATTAAAGAGCTGTTCACTAGAAGCTGTCTCCAGCCTGCTTTGTCTCTGAGCTGAAATCACTGCTGAATTACTAACCCCACGCTACTATACTTTCCATCTGAAATCTCCATTTTGGAAATAACTAGTCCAGATCCTCTCTTTGGTCACAATACAGAATATATGAGTCCAAACCAATTGTATTTATTTTGTACTCAGCTCCTGCCCCCCCCCGGGTGTCTCGTTTGTTTTTGTACTTTTTTGTGCAACCTTCTGCTAGTATTATATAACATGGAAAGTCTCTTTTGGATCTCCTGTTCCTCATCCTGACACTCCAAAAGCCCTTAATAAGCACTACAAAAATAAAAGGCGAGGCAACGCACAGTATCAACTTACTCCAAAAGCAGGCAACACAAGGAAGAAAAAGAATCAGCTGGCCTTAACAGAGGGCGTTTATACACGACCCCTAAGCTGCGCTGCAAATGGCTCCCAGCTCCGGAGCTTAGAAATGTTTCCTCACCAGCTCCCGAGTTTAGAGAAAATTAAGTGCGACCACGCCCCCATAAGCGCGACCCAGCGCACCTTTCATGTACTTGGCTCTCAGCAGGTGAAAATTCCTTGATGCGGATAAGAGTGCCGGGCTCTCCTCTCTTGTCTGTTGTTTTTTTGCCTCCCGCCCCTTTAAGAGCCCCTTGAGAAGCAACCAGGAAGTAACGGGGCTCGTGGCAACTTCGACCGGCACTGGCAGGTTAGTAAAGGCTTCTTTTGTCCTTTTTTTCCCTCCCTCCCCTCACGCCGACAGGAGCAGGAAGTGCTGAGGAGTGGGGACGCAAGAACAGAAACGAACCCCCAAGATCTCTGGTCCGAATTTAAGGGACCAGCGGATCTTAGGGGTCATGTGAAAAGGCCCAGAATAAATACACATTGACCAAAATCCTGTTTTGTAGCTTTGTGGTCGAAATTTTGTAGTTGTGACATTTATACATACATGATTTTTACAAGATTAAAACTTAAAATCGTTAAACGGCCACAATAAAAATATTCCAAAAAATACAGTAATGCACAGGCAGTAATTAAATCATAAATATAACCAATATGGTATCATCCAGGAGATTCAGTTATTAAAGGCTGCTTTAAATAATTATGTATCTGCAAGGTTTCTAAAGATAAAGAGGAAAGGAGCCTGGTGTATTCATATTGAATTTTGTTTTTGTTTTGTTTTCTGGTCAATTTCAACAGCATGGATTGAGACTTTTAACTGCACGTGCAGAATGAAGAGCTGTCTTCTCAGATAAACTTTCAGATAAGTATTGAAATCCTAAACTGTTAAGGAATTTTAAAAATTATACCCAAATTTTTCTGATTTTTTTTTTTAGCTTTTCCTTTTAATTTGTTTGCTGTTGATTCTTTATATGCTTACTCTGTGGAACTGAGTATTATTTCTTCTGAATTGTGGTATGTTATACTTGTTAACCGCTCTGAGTTCCCATTTGGGAAAATCTGGCGGTATATAAATATAAAAATAAAAATATATATAATAATAATGATAATAAAATAAACCGGCACCTTGAACTGAGTACTGTGAGGAAGCCTTTTCACACGACCCCTAAGATCCGCTGGCCACTTAAATTCGGACCAGGGATCTTGGGGGTTGGTTGCTCTTTCTGCGTCCCCACCCCTCCGCACTTCCTTGCTCCTGTCTGCGTGAGGGGAGGGAGGAAAAAAGAGAGGAAAAAATGCAGGCTCACCTCTGAAGCTGCCCGGAGCCCCATCGTTGTCCTGATTCCTTCTCTTCTGTTTGTTTGTTTGTTTGTTTTGCCTCCCGCCCCTTCTCTAAAAGGGCGGGAGGCAAAAACAAACAAACAGAAGTGAGGAGAGCCCCGCACTCACCAGATTAAATCCAGACCTGGGGATTTTCACCCTCCTAGAGCAGGTACCTGAAAAGTGCGCTGGGACGCGCTTAGGTGGCCGTGGTCGCACTAAATTTCCTGCAAACTCCAGAGCTGGTGGGGAAACAATTGTAAGCTCCAGAGCTGGCAGCCATTTGCTGCGGAGTTTAGGGGTCGTGTACAAAGGGCCAGAGAGGAAATAAAGCAGAGTGTGCGCCGTCTGTCGGTGAAAAAAGAAAAGAGCAGAAGGAAGATCCAGAGGATGAGAGAATAGGAAAAGGAGCAGAGAAACAAGAAAAGCAGGAACAAAGCATAGAGCTAGAGAAAGAGGTCTTTTGGGTAGAGGAACTAGGAGCCAGGGATGAAGGCGCAAGATAAATGATCGAAAGTTGGAAAGAGGGGGTGCGCGCATGAAAGGGGAGGCTCAAGAATGGGTGGAGGGAGAGAAGAAAGAGGCGTTAAAAGACGTTGGAGAGGAGACATTGGGGAGAGGGGGAAAAGGAGGAACATTTGAGGTGGAGGTAGAGAAAGACTGGACGTGGGTGGTTGATGACCGACCCCTAAGATGGCCAGCGAGTACTTTGGTGATGAGGGGGAGAGGCAGACCTTGGATGAGGGAGACAGAGTGTCCGGTGGCACAATGGGCTTGCCACCCATGCTGTGGAAGCCAATGCTTCGGTCGGGGCTCTCCTCAGTAAAGACAGTTCCTGGGGAAGGATCCCAACCTCCGTGTTTAAGTCCTGTTGGAAACCCGTTCGTGCTGCAAGTTAATGTTAAAGATGATGAGCAAGCCATGAATGTAAACCCACAGAGTCCAAATGTTGATGTTATAAATAAACGTTTATTAAGAAACGACAACGTAAGCATGGACAATATTCATTTTATCTCGGAACCCCGGTATAGGACTGACGAACCCTCACAAGTACAGAAACTGACAGGGAGCCAATGAAGGCATGACAATGCTGGGGATACATGAATCAAATTTAATAGTCTCAGTTAGACATGGTCACGACCAGAAAAAATGACGTTTCGAGTTTTCGTTTGTCGGAACGGGTCCGTTTCGGCTCGTTTCTGTTTGTCGCGAAATTTTTCAAAATTTTGTCGTTTCCATTTGTCGTTTGTCGTTTCCACCACGATTTAGAGCGATTTGACTTCCCAGAGCATAGGGGTGTCCCGCAATCAGGGCTGGCGCTAGGTGTTTTTGCGCCCTAGGCGGCGGGCGGGGCGGGGGGAGGTGCGGGTGGGTGGTGGTGGCGGGGGGCCATGGGTGGGCGGTGGGCGTGGGTGGGCGAGTGCACAGGCAGCGGCGCGGGCCGCAGGCGGGTGATGGCGCGGGCGGATGGGCGAGTGGGCAGTTACGATATCACTTAGGAAGGATAGGGGTTCTGTTCTTGGCTTGCACCCCAAATGTGTGTGTGTGCAAGCAAATTGAAGTTGGGAAAATAGAAAATAAATGGTAGTATATAATATATTTTTAAAATAAATCCACACCTCCCACTCCCAATCGAACCTCCCCCTTTATCCAATATCAGAAAAAAATCCTCAAACTGCCAGAGAAGAAATAAAGAATAAACTGCTATTCCCTTCAGCAGACAAAGCTGCAGGGAATCAAAGAAATTATTTTCTAAATTCAATTCCCTCCCTGCCTGCCTAACTTAAATCCTAAAGCCTCCAGCCTCCCTCCTCAATCTCGATCGGATCACACCAGCACCAGCAGCCAGCCCTCCTCCCTCAAACACATCCATACACCCGACTGCAATTTCTGGAAGGTGCCGGCATCCAGAAGTGTCAGTCAAAAACCTGGCGATGCCATTGGTGGAATGGTCCAAAAAAATTGCATGGTCCCATCCCATGCCCAGCCCAAATGGGCAGGTCTAATAAAATAAAATAAAATAAAATAAAATAAAATAAAATACAATCAATACGACGTTTTATTGCTATAAAAACCCACTGCTGCTACTATAAAAATTCAGGCATTTAAAATAAATAAATTTCACATGTTTTGTGGTGATTTGGTGTGTTTTTTGACCACGATTTCAAAAGAAAAATTGTGGTCGCCATTTTGGATCTCCCCCACCGCATGGCATGCAGTGAGACAGACGACGAGGATGTCCCCCCAGCCTGGTGCAAGCAGCCCAGGACAGGAGAAGAGAGAGGGGGAGGCCTGGGACCCCCCAGAAATCACCCCTCTGGTAGGTGGCAAAGCCTCAGGCAGGCATATTTTCGCCTGCTTTTTTGGCCGGGAGTCAGGTTTTTTAAAAAAACTTTTAAAAACTTTTTCTGTGCTTCGCATCGCATGATCACCACAATGCCACAAACGGAAACGAAAAACCCGACCAAATTTTTCTTTTTTCGGTTTGAGTTCGAGTTCTGACGGCTTAATTATCGTTTCCGTTTCCGTTACGCAACGGAAATGATAACCGAAAACGGAAACGACAATTTCACCAAGTCGTGCCCATGTCTAGTCTCAGTAATTAGTCTGGCTGCTGTTTCAGACCTGCTAAAGTTTATATACTGCTTTCAAGGACAGTCCTATGCAGAGTGCATTATAGTTGTCTATTTTGAGATCATCAATGTGTGAAGCACTGCGGCTAGGCATTTATTATCCATGAAAGGGAAATTATTCAAGACAATGCCACCACTGGGCAACTTAAGACATCTTCTCTCTGAATAGCACAGATTTGTGTCTTTGAAATTGACCTGTTCTCTTACTGGCCCTGAAGCAGCAGAGAGAGAGAGAGAGAGAGAGAGAGAGAGAGAGAGAGAGAGAGAGAGAGAGAGAGAGCTCAGACCATTTCTCAAATATTTCCCTCTCAGCAGTTGCATGGGAAGAAGACTGTGGCAGCCCCCCTACCAAAAAAGGGCCTCTTTAGCATTGCTGGATGTACAAAGAGACAAGTATCCGCTAGGGAACTGAGACAGAAGAAGAGGACTCGGGATTATAAAGAGCTCTTGCAGATCAAAGCTGCTGCTTGTTCCTTCCAGATCTAAACCCTTTGGAGGTTTGTGTTCTTCAGGTCTCCCATATGGAATTCCTCCTCTGACTTGCGAGCTTTCATTTCGAGCATCCATGGAGTGGGTGACAAAAGGGTCTCTGTATTGCCAGTGCAGCTGTTTGCTTCAGTGGCACTGGCTCCACCAAGGAGTTCCCTAATGCTGTTTCTTGTTCTGTGCAATGCTTTTTACAAGGCCACCTCTAAAAGACATCTTTTACAAGGTCTTTTACAAGGCCCCCGAAACGAAGAAGTCCTCTCTAACTTAATTCTTGTCTGTTCATTTGCACAGGGACTGGAGGATGAAGGAAGACAGAGACGCCCATCTATGCTCTGCCTCAGTGGGATTGCTTAGAATATTTTGCCCTGGGTTTTGCTTCATATCTCAGTCTACAGACTTCTTGAGTGCCATCAATAAATGTAGAATCCTGAAACGTCTGTGCTTTTTTGGCTTTCTTTTGTAGTAACATGTTTCAGGAAAGAGGAGCCCCGCTTCTTGCAGATGTCTTTTTTTAAAAAATTAAACTCTAAGCAGTTTGCTTCCTTAGCAGGATTTTTAGTCCCCCAGAGATGTTTGTTCTTTTTAAGAACTAGGTCATTCATGTTGTATTACATTGTCTTTTTCTAAGAAATGATATTCTTCTCCTTTATAGACTTCCATTCCCTCTATTTTTCCCTACATTTCATAGCTTTTAGGGCATTGCATACTAGGGGCCTTTTCACACGACCCCTAAGATCCGCTGGCCACTTAAATTCGGACCAGAGATCTTAGGGGTTTGTCGCTGTTCCTGCATTCCCACCCCCTCCGCACCCATGGCTGCTGGCTGCGTGAGGGGAGGGAGAAAAAAAGGAAGAAAAGAATGCCGCTCACCTCCGTTCTGCCGTCCCGGCACTGCATTCCGATCTCTTAAGGGGCGGGGGGCAAAAAAAGAACAAACAGAAGCAAGGAGAGCCGGGCAGTCACTACGTTATATCCGCATCAGGAATTTTCACCTCCAGAGAGCAGGTACCTGAAAAGTGCGCTGGGACGCGCTTAGGTGGGCGTGGTCACACTTAATTATCTGTAAACTCCGGAGCTGGTGGGGAAACAATTTTAAGCTCCGGAGCTGGGAGCCATTTGCGGCGGAGTTTAGGGGTCGTGTACAAAGGGCCCAGGACAACTAGATATAAAGATAGTTTCTTTCCAAGTACTATCAAACTGTTGAATAATTAATTTTTACTTCTCTTCTTCCTTTTAAATAATGGGTTATATTGTATTGTTGTACTGTGTTTTTATTGTTGACTATCTGATTCTTATATTTACTTTTATATCGAGAGCATATTTTACCAAAACAAATTCTGGGTGTGTCCAACCACACTTGGCCAATAAAAGTATTCTGATTCTGATTCAGTTCTTCTGGATTCTTGGTAGGTGTTTTGGGGGGGAAAATGCAATTTCCAAACTCGCACAGAGGTTTAGCTTTCTCCTTCTTAGACTTAAAGTGAGTAAGATTAAAAAGGCAAGAAAATAGCTCACAGAATTACTAATGCATGTTTTATGTAGCACATTTATTTTAGAATAAGTTCATATTAGTTAATACAAAGTATGCTACACCAGTATGGCTGCCTGCCACTGAAGAAACTTCTTCTCTTGTCCCCACCCCTAACCCACCCAACTGGTTATTTTTAAATGGCAGCAAACTCGTGGGCATATTTTTGACTGCTTTTAAACAGGAAAATTAAGAATTAGGGTAAATCTCACCCATTAATATGAAAGAGACTGATAATGCTCGTGTGTTTCACCAACCTGAATTAAAGTACTATAAATGACAGCTGTTTTCTAAGGGCAAAGGGCTCCCAGATGCGGAGCTTAAAATTGTTTTCCCACCAGCTCTGGACTTTAAAAAAAATTAAGTACGACCACGCCCACCTAAGCGCGTCCCAGCGCATTTTCCAAGTACCTGGTCTCCGAAGGTGAAAAATTTCTAATGCGGATTGCAAAGCAGTGAGTGCCGGGCTCTCCTCGCCTTGTTTTGTTTGTTTGTTTTTGCCCCCCCCTTTAAGAGACTGGAATGCTTCCTGGGGCAGCTCTCCACGGCAGAGCGGAGGTGAGCCTGCATTCTTTTCTCCCTTTTTTTCTCCCTCCCCTCACGCAGACAGGAGCAATGGCATGCGGAGGGGTGGGAACACAGCAAGAGGAGCAAACCCTGAAGATCTCTGGTCTGAATTTAAGTTGCCAGCGGATCTTAGGGGTCGTGTAAAAGCGTCCATAAGTGTATCTTCAGAAGTGCATATACCTGTACTTACCGATGCATGTTTGTGTGTATGTGTGTTCACATTTTACATTGCTACAGGTACATATTATACACCTTGAAGTATTGAAGGCTAAGGTGCAATGCTGAAACCAGGCTGCAGCCATATCTCCCAATTTGTTAATTGCAAATTATTTTGAATTTTGAAAGTGATAAAGATAAGGAGACTATGTTCCTTGAGACCTAAGCCCTAATCATTCATTCTGAGAGGAGAATGCTAACTCAATCCTATCTAACACAAGCAAGTGACAATCTGAAGAGGGGAACTCCAGTGTAAGCCAAGCCTGCACCCTGCCCCTTTTGTACTAATGCACTAGTCAGAAACAGCTAGCAAATATTTCAATAAAACGTAATAACATTTGGTAAAATCCAACACTCCCATTGTCAACCCCTTCCCCAGAGGAAATAAAAACAGAGGTGTAAAAGAGAGATCAGACGTATCAGAGTAAAACTTACATAAAACATATGCCTAGTCAAGTAAGGTTTTTGCCACCCAACAGAGAGTTGTAACCAAGCCTCCCAGGGCAGGAAGTTTGACAGTTCTGATACACCCATGGATAAAGTCTTATCCACATCAACAAACCTTGCAACATATCCAGGACAGAAGGGATTTATATGACTGCTAGAGGTCAAACTAGACATCAAAGTAAGTTAATATTTTTTCTCCAAATAAGTTGCTCTCCCTCCCACAATGGGATTTCCTCAGAGACTGGCACCTCAGCCTGTCAGATTCACAATTAAACCTATGTTTCTCTTCTGGTGGCCAGTCATAAAACGAGGCATGTGAAATACAAAATATCTAGATGAGGTTTGGGTGGGAAGAAGTCACATGCAATGACAAATATGTCTTTGATCACCTGGGAGAGCTCTTTTAAGAGAAGGTCAAAGTATCATGCAGTTTGACCCTGAGTTCCCTGTACCTCAGTCTGGTCCCAGTGGTCCAGAAACAGCTCCCTTCTGGAAGTCTTTCCTTGCCCCGTGTCTCTGTGAAGTCTAAAGGCAAGCCTCTTTAACTACCACCATTTCTATCCCCCTAATTCCTTAGCTCTCTCCCAGATTAAAGGATTTTTGGAAGTGGACTGGGTACAGAGAACGGGAACTTTCCAGACCAATTCCTTATCTCTTGATGGGTTTTATAGTACTAGGAGCAGGAATACCTTTAATTCCCTTAATAACACAAGGTAAGGCCAGTAACCTAGGAGACAGAATTGAACAGCAAGTTCACACACACACACACACACACACACACACACACACACACACACACACACACACACACACACACACACACACACACACACACACACACACACACACACACACACACACAGCTGCATTAAAAACATAATTATTCAGACACTGCTTTAAGATAAAAAGAAGAAATAGTGCTTTATTCAGTGCAAGCTATAGACTTCTACACAATATAGTATGAGAGGTTTAGCGGAAAAGAAAATGGTGGATGTGGGACAGAGACAAAGCATCCATCCCCTCAGGTGTCCCACTGGAAAAGAGAGGGAAAACAACACTCTCATCAAAGTCAGTAAACAGAGAAACAGGAGAGGGGTCATTTTCCCCCCCACCAAAAAGAAGAAGTCAGCTAATAGGACATAAAGTTGTAGGGTGGAGAGAGAGAGCCTGCAAGCTACCGAACACATTGGTCTGACAAGGGGCCTTTTCACACAACCCCTAAGATCCGCTGGTCCCTTTAAATTCGGACCAGAGATCTTGGGGGTTTGTTTCTGTTCCTCCATCCCCACCCCTCAGCACTTCCTGCTCCTGTCCGCGTGAGGGGGGAGGGAAAAAAAGGACAAAAGAAGCCTTTACTAACCTACTGGTGTGGTCGAACTTGCCAGGAGCCCCGTTACTTCCTGGTTCTGTCTCAAGGAGCTCTTAAAGGGGCGGGAGGCAAAAAAACAACAGACAAGCCAGGAGAGCCCGGCACTCTTATCCTCATCAAAAATTTGCAGGTACATGAAAAATGCGCTGGGTCGTGCTAAAGTGGGCGGGGTCGCACTTAATTGTCTCCAAACTCCGGAGCTGGTGGGAAAACATTTCTAAGCTCCGGAGCGGGGAGCCATTTGCAGCGCAGCTTAGGGGTCGTGTATAAACGCCCAAGGACTTCCTTTCTCTCAGGTGACCATCCATTCATCTGCATGCTGAAATGCATTCCCAATGAGATTAAATTAAACACATTTATTACATTATAATGTTTTAAGAAAAATTATACCCTATCTCACCCACTCCATCCTGTCACCTTAAATCTACACACACACACACACACACACACACACACACACAGAGAGAGAGAGAGAGAGAGAGAGAGAGAGAGAGAGAGAGAATGAGAGCAGAGGCAATACTTGATTTGCTCACAATGTGTTCCCATAATTGAAATTTCAGAGGGGCAGACATTCATCAGTCACAGAAATGAGACTTGAGAAATATACCAACTTAACAGGATGCTTCTGTACATAAGGTCCCTAATGCTATCAATTAAGAAGCACTATGCATTTAGTCCATCTTTCCCTTCTTACCAGATTTTTCTGGTCAGAAAAAGATGGAAGGCAGAGGAGGGTTACAAATGGAAGCTGGTATTTGGCTCTCCATAAAATGCCTTTTCATTACAGGATGAATGATTGATCTGGAAGCAGCTCCAGTTTCCATTTGTGTGTGAAATGGAAGGGGCATCTATCAGTCCTTTTTACCACAGTTGTATGCATGAAGGTATGCATGTACTGTATGTTTACACATATTTTTACCTACAGCTAGTACTTAAAACAGAAGCTTTGTAAAAACTAAAAACAGCTACTGTCTCAGGAATTTAAAAACATTCTAATCATGGTTTTGTTATTGGCACGGCCTTGCTGTTTATATAGTGCATATTCTTTCCAGGTCATTTGCAACAAGCTGCCTTATGCTGAGTCACAGTGCTGGCCCTTGCAGCTCCAGGCCGCTTGCTGAGCTCACATGTCAGTCATGCACGCTGTGGCTGCAGAACAGTTTCAGAGCAGAGTCTCTCCCTTAGCCCTGCTGGAGGCACCAAGGAATGAACCCAGGGACATTTTGCATACATCTTTCTCCGCCAAGAGCTTTTTCTCTTATTGTTTTGCTTTCAGCTCTACTTGTTCATGTGCTCGTCAGCGTGCCAGGGCAGTTATTAACTTATTGCTTTACCTTAAATGGCCCCAGAGATTTAACTTTATCATTTCCCATTTGCCTTGCAGCATTAAGAGCAGAAACCACTGCTCTTCCTGCAGCAGGAGTACTGTGTAAGTAAGTAAGTAAGTAAGTAAGTAAGTAAGTAAGTAAGTAAGTAAGTAAGTAAGTAAGTAAGTAAGGGCACTTTAACATGTCCCCTAAAATCTGAGGCAAAGGGCTCCCAGATACGGAGCTTAAAATTGTTTTCCCACCAGCTCCAGACTTTAAACAAAATAAAGTACGACCATGCCCACCTAAGCGCGTCCCAGCGCATTTTCCAAGTACCTGGTCTCCGAAGGTGAAAAATTTCTGATGCGGATGTAAAGCAGTGAGTGCCAGGCTCTCCTCGCCTTGTGTTTGTTTTCTGATTTTTTTTTTGCCCCCGCCCCTTTAAGAGACTGAAAGAGACTGGAATGGTTCCCGGAGCAGTTCCAGGGCAGAGTGGAGGTGAGCCTGCATTCTTTTCTCCCTTTTTTCTCCCTCCCCTCATGCAGACAGGAGCAAGGAAGTGCGGAGGGTTGGGAACACAGGAAGAGTGTTGGGAACACAGCAAGATCTATGGTCCGAATTTAAGTTGCCAATGGATCTTTGGGGTCATGTAAAAGCGCCCTAAGTAAGTAAGTAAGTGAGTGAGTGAGTGAGTGAGTGAGTGAGTGAGTGAGTGAGTGAGTGAGTGTCTGGGGTGAGGCAGTAGTCAGTGATATCACTACAACAAGGACGAGTTTGAGATTCCGTTCACATGCCAGTCACATATGCTATCAGTTACTACCTCAGTTAACCCAAGGCACAAACATGAAATGAGAAAGCATGTGTACGGTGCTTAGTGGACCAAGGCCAGGAATCCACACTCACCCTGGGATTGCACATATATATGGCCATGCATATTTACTCATGGCTGGTGTTATGCTTTCCAAGTTTATTTAGTAGCATAGTTACTGCAAATGGAATTTCTAAAAGTCTCAGGAAACTTCAACAGGTCCAAAATGCAGCAGGCATATTGCTGAGTGGGACAGGGTACAGAGATCACATTACACCCCTATTAAAGCAGCTCCACTGGCTTCCAATTAGATGTCGGGCACAACTCAAAGTGCTGACCTTAACATACAAAGCACTGTACGACCTGGACCCAAGCTACCTCAAAGATTGAATCTCACAGTATGAACCAGCTTGGGTGTTAAGGTCATCAGGAGAGGCCCTTCTCTTACAGGTACATCTCGTAGGAACACATGAAAGGGCCTTCTCAGCTGCTGTATCCAGACTCTGGAACTCCCTCCCACTAGAGGCCAGGACTGCCTCATCTCTGTTTCCTTCTGGAAACAGGCAAAAACCTTTCTCTTCAGGCAAGTTTTCCCTGAATGATGGACTACCATTATGTGTCTTTCATATGAATTTATAGGTTCACATAAACTTTGTGTTTATAACTACTTAAAACCTTGCAGCTTTAATGTAATGTTTTCTTTTAATGCTGTATGATGTTCCTCAGTTCCTTGTTCTCAATACTTGAACATGTCTTAATTGTACTGGACTGTATATTATCCCTCATTACTGTAAGCCGCCTTGGGTCTTTTTCCAAGGAGAAAGGTGGGGTAAAAATATTCTAAAATAAAATAAATAAATAAATAAATAAAAAAAAATAAAATAAGTCTGGAGTATCTCTGGGGATATTTTAAGCAAGGAGCAAAAATCACCTCAGAGATGCTAACAGGCATGCTGCTGTTACTGCTGTACCTAAAGCTAGTTGAATCAGCAGTACAGTATTCGTTTGCTTTCTCTGCCCTGTCTAATTTTATTTAATTGGTAAAGTGACAGTTTTTAGATGAGAATTGGGCATTTTTTTCTTACTCCTCCAGGTACATTTCCAGATTATTTTTAACTGATTCACCTACATATGAAGAACAGTTTACTCCACCATGTTCTCCAAAGAAGAAGAAGAAGGGAGTCAAGGAACAGTGTGACGAGCTAATAAAATATTTCAGGTGCAGAGCCGACGTACTTATGTAGCTCATTCCGATTCGTCTTTTCTCAGAAGCTAGTCATCCCACAGACTCTCATGAGACCAATATCTTGGCATACTTCCTTGAGAGTATGGGCACTTTTACATGACCCCTTTATAGACTTCCATTCCCTCTATTTTACCCTACATTTCATAGCTTTTAGGGCATTGCATACTAGGGGCCTTTTCACACGACCCCTAAGATCCGCTGGCCACTTAAATTCAAACCAGAGATCTTGGGGGTTCGTTGCTCTTCCTATGTTCCCACCCCCTCCGCACTTCCTTACTCCTGTCTGCGTGAGGGGGGGGGAGAAAAAAAGGGAGAAAAAATGCAGGCTCACCTCCGTCTGCCGGTGGAAGCCGCCCCGAGCCCCGTCGTTGTCATGATTCCTGTCTCTTAAAGGGGTGGCGAGGAGAGCCCGTTACTCACTACTTTACATCCGCATCAGAAATTTTTCAGCTCCCGAGACCAGGTACTTGAAAAATGCACTGGGATGCGCTTAGGTGGGCGTGGTCGTACTTAATTTTTTTTAAAGTCCGGAGCTGGTGGGAGAACATTTTTAAGCTCCGGATCTGGGAGCCCTTTGCCTCGGATTTTAGGGGTCATGTAAAAGCGCCCTATGCTGCATTAAGGATAGTGTGTATGGTTGGTATGAAACTGATTTCAGCTCCCTTAAATTGTTTTAAATTGTTTCAAATGCTTTGCAGGTTTATTGTTTATATAAGCTACCTCAAGATCTTTTGATACAGGTTGCAATATGCAGCATATATTTAATAAATATACCCGTACTGTGGTGAGTCTTAGGCTCAAACTAAAACAATCTCCCATTTTAAAATGCTTAGAGGACTTGGGCATATATTTGATTATGTCAGTATGATTTTTAACCATAGTGCTGAGAAATGGAGAACACCCCAATTAAAATCCACATGAACCTGCTATTTGCCACACAGGGAAAGACATACAAGTATTATGTGCTGCATTTCTTTCCACAGAACAAATAATAATTGAGGGTAGCTTAACATCACTGGTAACATCAACTGTACAGTTTCCAATATTTCAGTCCTCATTTCACTTGTCTATTCATTCCTACTGCTTTTTTATTTATTTTCTTGAAAGGACACTTCTTTAGAGTTTTCCACATTGCATTACATTTGGTCCCTCCTTTTAAGTTGCCCTAATTGCTCTAGATTTAGGGTAAGAGACCTGATCTTACTATCTTTCTGCACTGTGACACAAAATTGTGAATGGTTATATACGTTTCACCTTTAACATAATTGTTACAGTCTCTACTTTTTGCTCTCTAACCCTCCAACCCCACTGCCTACAATTTGCCCTCAATTTGATCTCACTTCCTCTCAGCTCTCTAACCTAGGAAAACAATACACATGTTATAAAGACAACCTGAGTCCGTGAAACTTTATACCATAGTATATTTTTTTATTCTTAACCTACTCTTCACATGACATTTTGCTGTTTTAAATCAGAAAGTATTTGATCATGTTATACAAGCCGTATTCAGGTGTTCAGATTACCCATGTAATCATGGTTGGTGGAGACAAACAGAAGCTCTGGGTTCCTATGTCACTGAACCCTCTCTGTCCATCTACTTGTCTTCACTCTTTCACATCTGTACGTAATCTGAACACCTGAAATAGGTTTCATGGTTATGAGAACTGATAGATCATCTGTAAGTATCGCTGCTTCCATTTCCATTCAAAATCTGGGCATGAATTACATTAAACAATTAGTTCAACAAGTACCAGAAAAAGTGAGTATAGCCCACAATGGAAATTTCCAAGGGGAAAGCCATATTATTCTGCTGCACCAAAACTAAGGACTCACCTTGAAGACCTATATTTGTGGTCTGCAGCTCCTTTAATAATCTATTCAGTGCAATTTATTTTTGGTCTTTAAATATGCATTTATAATTTTAATGTAGATTTATTCATGTGTGTTTTTGTTTTACATTGCATATTGTTCCCTTTTTAATTATGTATTTTGTAAACTGCCCAGAGTGGCCATGCTGCCAGATGGTGCAGTATAAAAATCTAATGAATGAATGAATGAATGAATGAATGAATGAATGAATGAGCATCAGTCTGTGATAAAGAATGCAAAATAAAACTTTAGTGCTTAAGGTGCTACATTTTTGCCCCTCTCCCAAATTAAATGTGGCACTATCAGTGAGAGCATGTTGATTTAATAATGGACTCTCAAACTGAAAATGCAAGTAGTTAATAAAAGACATTCTGGCCATTAAATTCTGATTTATTAATTTTTAAAAACTCACTTTTTTCCTCTTTTGTGTTTTAATTCCTGTAGTATATGCTGTTTACTGAAATCCTCTCAGGGAACTGTTAGATAACATTAGTATTCTGATAGATAAGGGAGCTACCATAAACGGCCAGTATCAGAGTCCAAGCTCTTCTGACAGCGGTATTAGAAACCAGTGGTAAATGGATTCTGAAAGGAACAACATAATCATAATTCCCTCCAGGACATGAATGATTGGAAAATGCCTAGCCTGGTAATCAAGAAGCCAAATATAACTGGCACTTATGAAAACATTTCCCAGCAAGTGGATTCTATCTACTACTTTTTAAGCATGAGAAAGGAGTACTGTATTTTAGTAGATTTTTTAAAAAAATGTGGCAGGGAGCAGGGACAACTCTTCCTTCCTTCCTTCCTTCCTTCCTTCCTTCCTTCCTTCCTTCCTTCCTTCCTTCCTTCCTTCCTTCCTTCCTTCCTTCCTACAAAAATATCATGACAAGGAAAATGTTGGTAAGCTACTGCTGAATTAATGCAGAATCCAATATTGAATCTGCAGAACAGGAACTATTCACATTTACCCTGACAGAGAATAAAAGGTTAATGATGGGTCAGGGTACTCCCACATTCTTGTGTGCAGAGCCTTAGAAATGTCAGAAACTTGATAATTTTCTGCTGGGGTACAGTATCATTTTATAACTATACTTCCAGAGTGTTTGGCAGTCTTATATATTCAAGTGTTGAGTGTGCCGGAGAAGCTCCAGTGGGGAGGATGGTTGTTCCCTCTCTTGTTCTGTTCCATCCCACTGTCCCTCTAGCACAACGCCACCACGGCACATTGCTCAGTGCATATTCTTTTGGGTGTCTTTTTTCTAAGCCAATTTTTAACCTCCTGGGTCAGAAAAATAATTTATTCAGACAGCTGTCTCATCCTAAGGCCATGCTACTTGCATTTCTTTGCTACAGTTCTGCTGTGGATGTACAGCAAGGCCGGGTCATGTACTATGCTGCTGCAAATATGTAACCCAAATTCATAAATGGTTTTATATACTATTCACATTAGAAATACTGTATGTGTTTCAGCTAAGGCTTTTTTTAGGTGACACCACTAATTGTACAATTGCTAAATCATAAATTTATCAGCAGGCGCTGGGGGGGGAGATGTAAAATTGCACAATATTTGTACTCAGACTGGGTAAAATGCTGTTTTGAACTGCACAAACTTTGCCAAGTCTACTTACCCAAGGTGGGGGAATTTTTTTTTCAGTCCAAGGCCTCAGTTCTTTCTGAGCAACTATCCAAGGTCACTGAGCCAATAGTGGATGGGACTAAACATCTTAACTACTTGCATGCCCCATTTAAATGCTTCTTTCCCCCATAGACAATTGATCCATAGAAATCCAAATCACACATTTAAAAATCACTCTACAATCAAGCTAATTGTAAGTAAGAAAAAGATGCATTTTCTTTCTTCAACAATAGCTACTACAGAATTTTTCACTTACAACATGGATTTATCTGCCTCTATAGCTATTCCTTTATACTTTTGATATTATTGGACATGTAGTTGGAAATAAGCAAATCAAAGCAAAGTGTTCTTCTACTTATATACTGCACCACATTGCTTAAAGCTGTTTACAATTTATTTATGCACATTATGCATTGCCCCACCCCTTCTTTACCGACCTCAGAAGGACAGAAGGCTGAGTCAACCAGTAGCCAGCTACCTAGGATTGAACCCCAGGTCAAGAGCACAGGTATAGGTGCAAAACAGCAGTTTAACCAGTGCACAATGAGCCTCTCTAAGCTGCTACCCCATGCACAATGTACATGGACTTTTATTTATTAGCTTATTATTTTTAAGAGTACAATATAACTCATGTACAATATTTTGATGTGCATTTTTCCTTACTTTTTTCTATGTTATCTTGCTTGTTTAATCTTTCCATTTGTTTCTATCAGATGATATTGAAAACCTATAAAGTAGAGTTAGTAATTAGACATGGGCACGACTTGGCGAAATTCTCGTTTCCGTTTCCGTTCCTCGTTTCCGTTACGCAATGGAAACGGTAACGACAATTAAGCCGTCAGAACTCGAACTCGAACCGATAAAAGAAAAATTGGGTCTGATTTGTCGTTGTCGTTCATGGCATCGCAGCGATCGCGCGATGCCAAGCGGCACAGAAAAAAAGTTAAAAAAAAAAACCCCGATTCCCGGCCAAAAAAGCAGGCGAAAATATGCCTGCCTGAGTGAGGGCACCTACCAGAGGGGTGGTTTCTAGGGGGGGGGGTCCCCAGCCTCCCACCCTCTCCTGTCCTGGGCTGCTCTGGTGGAGGGCATCCTCGTCGTCTTGCCATGCCATGCGGTGCGGGGGGATCCAAAATGGCGACCGCAATATTTTTTTTTGAAATCTTGGTCCAAAAACCCACCAAAGCATCACACAGAAACATGGGGAAATTAGGTATTTTAACTGCCTGAATTTTTACAGTAGCAGCAGTGGGTTTTTCTTGCAATAAACGTCTGTCTCCAATCCCATTGATTTTATTTTATTTTATTTTATTTTTATTTTTTTATACCTGCGCAATGATAGGCTGGCCATGGGATGGGACCATGCAAATTTTTGGAGCCATTCCACCAATCGCATGGCCACTTGGCCAGGTTTTGACTGAAACTTCTGGGATGTGCCAATCGGGCATAAAAAGCCCACTATAACCCTAACCCTAACCCTAACCCATACGCCAGTACACTGTCCTTCTTAGTGGGTCAGAGGCACCCAGAGGTGCAGCCCACTAACTCACCCTAACCTTACCCATAATAACCCTAAGCCTAGCCCTTGCCCTAACCCCAACCCTAAGCCAGATCTGAACTTGCATTGCACTACATGCAAGTACATTTCCCTTCTTAGTGAGCCAGAGGGCGCCCAGCAGAGGCATTCTTCTCTCACCTCGCTCACCAGTCCAAAGTTCCAAAAAACTCTGTACGCCAGTATGCTGTCCTTCTTAGTGAGCTAGAGGCACCCAAAAGAGAGGTGCCTCTGCCAGTGCCACTTTGTACGCAATGGCTACACGGTCATGTACCCTTCCTTTTCCCTTTGTAGGGGGCCAGAGGAGGCATCCACCCCAGAGAGGTGCCTCCAGGAGCCTGCTAAATGCCTTCCCTTCTTTGTGGGCCAGAGGAGGCACCCACCTCAGAGAGGTGCCTCCAGGAGCCCGCTACCCTACTCCCCCCAAACCAGTACTAACGACAGACGACAAACAAAATGACAAATTTTTGAAAAATTTAGCGACAAACAGAAACAAGCCGAAACGGGCCGGCTCCGACACACGACAACTCAAAACATCATTTTTTCCTGGTCGTGCCCATCTCTATTAGTAATGTTTGGCCTGATTTCAAATTAGCATTTTCAGATTCTAGAACTCTGTAGGACATATTTGTGCAAGGTAATTCAACAGTCTGATTCATTAGCCAAATCATTTTTTTAAATGCAGGTAAATTTTCCTCTTGACATTGCACAACCACAAAATAGCTTGCTTAATGAGATTTTGATTTCTGTAAAATAAACAGCCTTTTTCTTGGCACATAGACATTGAGTGCACTATATAATTCTCTTAACAGTCTTATTTGCATAATGAATAAACCCATACAATTACTTGTTTTCTAAATACTACTATGATACTTGGAATATCCCAAAACTGTAATATTCTTATTAATACAGTCAGAGTAATTTTAAGTTGTTTTCACAGCTCACATGGCAAATGATGAAGTTAGCTGTAGCACATTCTTTTGGAGGATTATTTATTTATTTATTTATTTATTTATTTGACCTTTATGCAGCCCATCTAGTGAACAGTTACTCTGGGCAGTGTACATAAAGCAACCAATACAATGGAATAAAGAATAATAGCATAAAATAAAATAAAACATTACAACACATTAATATCTAACAATAAATAAAAAACAAATAATCACTTGTACTGAAAATACAGAACTAATAGCATAACAAAATAACATAACAGAGATGAACAGAAGTTAGAGGCAGAGGGGGATTTAGGTGTTACAAGGAGAGATGCACATTGTGGAGCATCAAGATGGAAAAATCACAATCCAGGGAAACCTTGTTTAAAACAGCCACATTTTTAAAAGGCGCATGAAATTTCCAGTGAGGGTGCCAGGCAGATTTTGGGGGGCAGCTGATTCTACAACTGAGAGGCAACCCCTTGTAGTGACTCTACAAACCTCTGCTGGGGTTGGTACCCTCAGGCACCCTACCTGGGCAGTTCTTTGTGAGAGAAGCTGTTCTGACAGATATTGAGATCCTAAACTGTTTAGAGGGCTTTGTATGTTATCATTCAAACCTTGATGTCAATGTGGAAGTGAATTGGTGGCCAGAGTGGGGGTGATATGATGGTGACATTTCACCCCATTAAGTAGTCTGGCTGCTATGTTCTGCACAGTTGAAGCCTATGCATTAATCCCCAAAGGCAGCCCGATATATAGTAGGACCCCTTATCTATGGGGGATCAGTTGTGGGACCCCCTGTGGATACCGAAATCTATGGATAAGGGCAAATACTCTTATGTGGGGGTGATGGTGGCAACAGCAATGGTGGGGTGCCAGGGTGAGCCACCACCCCTGCCGCTGAGTGGAGCGGAAGACTGGTTGTCCTGTCCACTGCGTTCCAGAGCAAAGCTCAAATGGCTGGAAATGGCTGGGTCTCCTCTTGTGACAGCCATTGCCACCCCTGAGAGGCAGAGATCTGAGGGAGAAGCACCACCATTTACTCCTAATGCCCTTGAGAAAAATTGAGTCCTTGAGAACAGTTGATAGTTCCAATGACAAGTTAAAATGAAGCTCTCAAACATTCAGGTGGCCTAAAGGGACATTTTAATTGCACAAACAATCTATATAAGTGCTATGCTTTGTGGAAACCAGTCTCTGTCTATTTGGCTCTCTATCTGTCATTCTATCTGTCATTAGATTATTTGAATCAATATTTGAATGTGCTTGGTGGAACCATACAAAGTATTTTATTATTTGGATGTATAGTGGTACCTCAGAGCTGCCTAGATGCCCTAACCACATCTGATCTTGCCTGATTTTGGAAGCTAAGCAGGGTCAGCCCTGGTTAGTACAGAGGAACCTTGACTTACGTCATTAATCCGTTCCAGTGGTCTAGACTTAAGTCAAACATGACTTAAGTCAAACAAACGTTTCCCATAGAAAGTAATGGGAAAGCGGATTAATCTGTTCCAGATGATGAAAAATACCCCCGAAAACAGCAATTTAACACAAATTTGACTGGGATAGATTCCTTCTGGGGATGTAAATGAAATGTCTCTTCAAAGAGAGGAGGAGGCAGTGGAATTATAGTCCACAAGTTATACGCCTCCACTTTTTAATGTTCATAGCAACAATGTCTAACATTTAAGTCTTACTGATTTTTAACCTGACGTTCCAAGTTCTGAACAACTCTATGCTTATCATTAGTCGCACAACTGTACAGCTCCCCAACTAAAATGCTTCCATTGTGGACCAGACTTCTGCAGCCAGATTTTTTACAAGACTGAGCCGACTGTCTAACCAGCGAGGCCAGCCCTGAGCTCCCGGCCCTTCTTCTCCGGCAGCAGTGGCGGCTTCGGTGAGGCCGAGGACCAGCTCCAGGTGCTCTGAGCTGGCCTCGCCGAAGCTGCCGCTGCCGGAGGAGGGAAAGAAGGCAGGAGCAGTTTGGAGGCGGCAGCCACGATGCTGGGTTGTGGCTACCGCCCAATTTCAGTGCCTTGGAAACAGGCCCCTTCTTGCTGCAAGTCAAATATGATGCAAGTCAAGCAGTATGTAAGTCAAGGTTCCACTGTACTTGGATGGAAGACCACCAGGGAATACCAGGTGCTGTAGGCGCCTGGAGTAGGAACTGGCAAACCACTCCAGTATTCATGCCGAGAAAACTCCATGGACATGAGGTCACAAAGAGTCGGTCACGACTGTAACGACGCAACACACACACACATAGTGGAACCTCAGTTTACATACATTTTAGTTTAATGAAAAATTCAGTTTACAAAAAGAAATGAGGATGGACTGATTTAAGAATTTTTTAAATTGAATGCCCTGGTTTATGTTTTTTTCATAAGGTATTGTGACAAGTGTACCCAGGATGCATTGCATTTTATGGAAGGGTGGGAGGAGTTGGAACGGTTTTTTCATCATTTTGGGGCCATTCTGGGCATATTTTGCAGCAGTTTTTGGACTTTTTGGTGCATTTTTAGAGCAGTGGAAATGTAGCGAGTTGATCTTTGTCATTTCCATGCCTTTTTCTATGTGTTCTACAGTGTGTGTGTGTGTGTGTGTGTGTGTGTGTGTGTGTGTGTGTGTGTGTGTGTGTGTGTGTGTGTGTGTGTGTGTGAGAGAGAGAGAGAGAGAGAGAGAGAGAGAGAGAGATGATATTTGTCATTTGCATGTTTTTTCTCTGCATTCTGCATTGCATTATATGTGGGAGGTGAGCTGAGTTTGCATGCTTTTTACTGTGGGTGGGTGGGTGGGTGAGCTGAGTTTTGTCATTTGCATTATTTTTACTCTCTCTCTCTCTCTCTCTCTCTCTCTCTCTCTCTCTCTCTCTCTCTCTCTCTGTGTGTGTGTGTGTGTGTGTGTGTGTGTGAACTTTGTCGTTTCCATGCCTGTTACAGTGTGTTCTGTGGGTGTTCTGTTGTGCAAGGATTTTTCTGACGTTCTTCTGACCTACAGAACGGATTAATTGGTTTTCAATGCATTAGTATCAGAAACTGCATTTTGGTTTGCAAAATTTCCATAATATGAAATGTCCTGGAGAATGAATTAATTTCATAATCTGAGGTACCACTGTATATATGTAAATAGATGGCAGAAAACTGAGAACTACATTTTTGTCATTATTTTTTTCTCTACTGTGCGCTAGCTTGGGTCACAGGAAGCACAGTAGACCAGCACAATCCCAAAACCTTCCCTGGCCCTTGACAATGCATGTAGGGCTTCCTGGCCTGGTATCATCATTGCTGAGAGCCTGAAAGCCTCAAGAGATTCTTTATAAACAATGGCTGTCCCATCCTCTGTCTACCTTGGCGCTGGACAGAATAACCGGGTAGGCAAATTAGTAATAAGGAGCCCACCCAGGTTTCTGTTACACATACCAAGAGCCCTATCCCATGTCCTGGAAGAGCCACTTTTTTTTTAAAAGGCACCTTTGCACCTGCTGCGATCACATGATTGAAGGAGCGCTTACACGGTCCCCACATCTGTGGCAGCAGTCTTCTCATTCGATATGTCCACACGGCCGGAAGCTGCTTTTTTACGGCTTTGAGAACATGGAGAGAAAAGCCGCCGCCGCTGCAGCAGCACCAGCAAGAGGGAAGGAAAGTTTGGAATGGGAGGGGAGCTCAGAGAAAATAATCTTCTTTTTCCTCCCCCCCCCTTGCTTCCTCAGTTCCTCTCTTGCTCTCACTCTCACATGGTCCATCTGTCACACACATACACTCATACACACTTTCTCTCTCTCACACACAGACACATCAGACTCCTCCCTCCCTCCTTCTCTCTCCCCCTCTCATTTGCGCTCTCTCTCTCTCTCTCTCTCTCTCTCATTTTCTCTTGCCCTTGCTCCCCCTGGGTCCAACTTCTTTTTTAATACTGTACAAGGAAGATCCCTGTCTGTTCCATTTAAGCAGGCTCTGTTCAAAATGACAGCTGGAGTGTTGGATTGAGGGATGCACGCAATTTATCGATGAACCCTAATCATAAGAATATTTTAAAAAGACCAAAGTAGCCCTGAAAAATGGGAAATAGGTGGATAAGAAGTGGCTTTTCGAGTCCCCACCTTCGTTTGATTCCTTTAAAAAGGTGCCTCCTAACCGAGGCAAAAAAGAGATCCCCCAGTGGTGGTTCCAAGAAAATGCACTTCAGGGGGCGAGGCTGAGGGTTTTTTCCCCCAGAAAAGCCGGCTGATTGTAAGAGCACAATTTTTAGAGTAAAAGGTGGATTTTAGCAGTCATGGGATCAAATCATGGATGAGTTGGAATTTATTTGAGACAGAACTGGCATTCAGCAGCAACGGAGAAAGAGGACTAAGAACAACTCTTCTTACAAAATATTGTAATAACTGGCAACATTGTTACATTTTTATGTGGAATGAGTGATATTTATTTTTACCAAGTTCTTCCTTGGAGATGAAAATGCTTTGCAGGCATTTTGAAGGGATCCTACAGCAAATTTGGGGTTGTTCCTCGATTGCTTTAGATCAGTGGTTCTCCACCTGTGGATCCCCAGATGTTCCTGGACTGCAACTCCCAGATGCCTCCACCACTCGCTGCACTGGAAGGGATTTCTGGGAGTTGCAGTCCAGGAACATCTGGGGACCCACAGGTTGAGAACCACTGCTTTAGAAGGTGCGATCCTCAGAATAAAAACATTTAATACATCTGATATAACAAGCAATGAGTTATTAGCAACAAAAAACAATAACAGAATCAATCTGTCTACCAAAAAGAGGGTCGGGAGGGGTTTACAAAGTGGCCTACAAGGCGGCGGCGGAGGGGGATCAACTTTATGGACCATAATCAGCTTTATCTGCTTTTCAGCATGTATATCCTTGTCTGTGAAATTATGGTCAACTTTTCTTTCAGTAATTAGTTAAGCTTTCTGTTGTAAGACTCAAAAATGAGGGACATTTTGATGTTTAGGAAAGGTAGGAAGGAATTTCACACTTCACTGTGCGTCATTCAGCTCCAAGGAAAGAATGTTACAGCTTGCTGGGTGCTTTTACTTGGAATCAATTATTGACTTGACTGCTTAGCACAGAATGCCTGGTAAAATTCAGTCTTGCAGGGGCTGTCCTTGGCTCTAGGAAATGTACTTCTCTTGTGGATGAGCGCTACCAGCGTCTACAGCTAAGCTAAGGTACGGATGAAATGCTTCAACTAGTTATTACTGAAGGAATGCAAGGATTTGTATAAGTCCTGTTCTTAAGCAGAAGCAAATCATTATGATGTTCTACGCACACAACTCTGCCCCAAACCATATCACGTTGTATTTGAATCTCCAATGTGAAAGAGCGAATGAGCAAATATTTTCAGTATTTAGTACACACACGTCTCAGTTTTGCATTCCATCAACAGTATGTGAGCATTGCACATACTGTATTAAGTTGGAGGCAGCTGGACAGTACATAATAGCATACATAATTATAAACATACAAACCAGTGTGTGATGGGTCAATTGCCTCTGAGTGTATAATGTATTTTGCCCTGTGTAATTTAAAAAGGTACCCAAGTATTCCATAACAATCTACAGTACTTCTATATGATTTTATTGCTTTGTTCACTTTTCACTAGCTGTTACTTGTTTTTGATAAAACAAAAAGTGTGGACTAATTTTAAAAGAAGACACCTGTAGTTGCTCTTTAAAATCAAAAGTCACCTCTACTATTGGAATCCTCTACTCATCCTGAATGGCTGATAAAACAAATAATAGCTGTTGTGAGTTTTTCAAGCTGTTGGGCTGTGTTCTGGAAGTTTTTCTTCCTGACATTTTACCAGTCTCTGTGGCTGGCATTTTCAGAGGGCAATGAGCTCAGGGAACTAGGAGCCCTATGAAGATGCCACAAATACTGGCAAAACATTAGGAAGAAAAACTTCCAGAACATGGACAAACAGTCGAAAAACTCACAACAGCTATCAGATCCTGCCCTGGCCGTGAAAGCTTTTGAGAATACACAAAACAAACAATATTCTGCATAAACAGCTCAGGTGTCCAGTTCTGTCAATCCATAAATTATAATCTTTTGATCATAATTTTCATTCATTTGCTAAGGACTGTGGGTGACTGGCTGACATTTTGTAAGCTTATGAAAATACTATCACATCATTTGTTTAGTATGTAATAATATTTAAGTAAATATCCAGTGTAACATAGTACGGAAATGATGCATTCACTTAAGGAAAGAGTGACATAATTTTATAGGCAGTCAATGCTTAAAGAGAAATCCAGGCAAAAATATATTTTCAGACTGATGAATACAGTATAATATATACAGTTCATGCATTTCAGGCTGCAGATTGGCTGGGACTGATTCTAGTTTTTGCTTGGGATATCTGTAGTTTGTTGACTGAGCTGCTGTGAGGTCATGAGATAATTATGGACTTGGATTGCTCAGCGAGAAACATTTGGCAACAGAATTGGGAGCCCTCCCATATGTTCATAGATACTTTAGGAGGCTTGTGCTGTTGCACAGGTTTACTCTTCTTGTCACTTCTATGCCCCTTGCCTTTGGCATCCTTTTAAACATTTCAGCTCTGCATTCGTGTGTCAATATGCTGGGATAACAATGATATGCAGGGATAGCCAGATGTGGTCCCAGTCCAGCACTTCAGGTCCCAAGCCCCAGATGATTTCTTGAAATCAAAGGTTCATAATTCCTGTTCATTATAAGCAGTAATACAAAAATGGCTACCACTCTTTTTGCCTTGATAAAAATTAGATTAAATTGGCAAGCTTAGCAACCACTTCAGAGGTGATTGTGAAGGTCAAATTGCAAGCAATACAAGGACTGATCTATAAAACTATTCTAAAGGAATTTTCAACAGCTTCCCCCCCTACTCACAGAAGAACTTTGCGGGCTTAAAACCTTTTAGATAGGGATGGCACTGCAATATTCCTGGAATTTTTGCACAAGACCAATCAATCCTTCAATTCTAATGGTAAAAAGATCAATTATCCTATGTTCTGTGAGGACCATTGCTTTGAAAATGACAAACATGGAATAATTAACATCCATACTCCTTTCACTCACAAATATGTGTTCTGGGGCAGTATACAGAACTGGAGACCTTAGGAAGACATCACAAAGAATAAAACAATAAAATAGAATGAAGCATCAGCCCTTAAAAAATAAAATAAAAACAATCTTAGACGTGTGGAGCTGTAAGAGACTCTATGGATCATTAGTCCAGCCCCTGTCAAGAAGGCACAGTGGGAAATCAACACCCTACCTAACCTCTGATTCTGCAGCCAGATACCTAAACCAGGTAACCTGGCCCCATGCCATGTAGGGCTTTTAAAGGGGATAATCAACCGCTTGAATTGGACCCAGAAGCAAACTGGCAACCAGTGCAATTCGCATAGCAAAAGTGTTACATGTACCAATCTTGGGGCACCAAGAATCACCTGCATTGCTGCATTCTGGGCCAGCTGTAGCTTACGAATACTCTTCAAGGGTAGCTCCAAGTAGATTGTGTTGCAATAGTCTATGTGGGAGATAACAAGGGCCTGAGTGACTGTTCAGAGGGCTTCCTGATCCAGGAAAGGGCGCAACTGGTGCAAATGCGCTCCTGGCCACAGCTGACACCTGCTATTTACGCAGGAGTTGTGAGTCCAGGAGAACCCCCAAGTTGTGCACCAGGTTTGTTTAGGGCAGTGCAACCCCATCCAAAACTGAAGATAACAAATTCCTGGATACAGAAGAGCCATTCACCCACAGCCACTCCACCTCACCAGGGCCCTCTGGCACCGAGACAGCACAGTCACCACATCATCATCATCATCATCATCATCATCATCATCATCATCATCATCATCATCATCATCATCATCATCATCACTTCAAAGAGTGTTCTGGCATTGGGGTGGCACCAAAGAAGAGGCAAAATGTCTACTCTAATCAAAGCTTAACAGAGAAAGAGAAGAAAGGAGTGGCAGCAGATAAGATTTTGCACTGTTAGTAGCACAGGGGAAGCGCATGTTTCTGATATTGATGTGTTTTTGCTATAAAGGGGATGTTTTGTAGTGCTTTTCACTAATTATGAGTAACAGCTAAAGATATAAGGGGGGGGGAACTGCCATGCCGGTCAGACTCAAGGTCTATTTTGACATGTTCTTTGTTCTCACAGTGACCAACCAGATACCTTTGAAGAACCTGGAAGCAGGATGTCAGTGCAGAAATAAGCTCCTTATGCTGCCTTTTCTTTGATCTCACCCCAGGGCGGGTGCCTTCTAGGCAGTACAGTATCTCAAATCCTCCTCCAAATTAGCAACTGTTGCAATACCTTGTGTCAGCAAGATGCACAATTTACCCTTGTGTATATCGTTTTTCATTCCTAATCCACTTTTATTTAGCTTTATGTGGTTCCCAGCTGCTTTTATAATGCAGGGTAAGTTTCTTCCTGTCAGTTTCTTGCCCATTTTCCCTATCTTATATATAATTTTATGGGCAACCATCACCATCTTAGACACCATAGGCATGTAAGAGATATTGAAACTATTTCTCCAGGTGACGTGCACTTGTCTTTGTAGAGCTCATTTACAGGATTTGGGGCAGCCTTTGGAGTTCTGTTTGGTAACCTAAACTGTTTTATTTATCCCAAATTTCAGTCTTTGGACTTGATTATCTGGGTCACTTTGTTATCTGCAGATGCAGTGGTAGCATATTTGAGAATAACATGCCATAGTTCTCCATGGGTGCTGTTGTACGCATGAGAGAATTTTCATTAAACTTTTCCACTCACTGTTTCTGCACACAAAGCAGGCAGCATGTATAGGTTGCTAAATACAACTGCTTACTAAATGCCCACACACCTCTTCTTACAGAGAAATATCTTTATATGACAGCTACATAATATACTTATATTCTCAATTGCAAATACAAATACAGACATCATTATTCTACATGGATTATGACAATGACAACTCATGCAGCTAAGAAAATAGTTTTGAAAATTAATTTCATGCTTCTCTGTCATTTAGGAAAAAAAAGTTTACAACAAATACATTGGTCTTTCCCTTCCCTCTCTAATCTCTTGGCATATTGACAGAAGGAAAAGAAAAGAAAAAGGTCAATTTCTTGTTTCTCCTTAGCGCGTGAATAGACTTCCTGATCTTCTTGAGCATCATGAAAGGGGTTCATCTCAGGTTGAGCCTGTCAAAATTTGCAACACGATAATATAATAATAAGGGGACATTTAAATCAAAGCGACACTCTGAAACTATGTGCAAATAAACGCTAGCATCCACTAATTAAAAAGTTAATGGTGAAAAAAAGAGGGAAAGCGCATGAAAGAATTTTCTTCAGCCGAAGGGCGGAATAATCGAAAAGCTAAATGCCCACCTCTCTTATCGACTGAACCTACAACAAATTCAGCTACAATTGTGACTACAAAAGTAACTTGAGAGAAATGAGCCCCCACTGAATTCCTCATTGAGACCTGTTCACGAGCCAACACGTGCATTAATTCAACCCTCGGTAGGTTTACTCGGAAGTAGGCAGGGGCGTGCGCTCAGTGGCGCCGTTTACTTTCCGAGTAAGATGCCGATTTCACACACAAAAGAGCGGTTGCAAAACAGTTGGAAGGAAGTGGCACTTGGGGAGGGTGTCGCCGCGCGAAAAACCAGCGCAGGCGAGCGGCCGGTTCGCCCGCGCAGCGCCAGCGGACCAGCCGCTTCCCAGCCGAAGGGAAAGTGGGGAAAGGCGGCCCTGAAAGGCGCCCTGAGCGTCGGCTCGGCCAGACGGGCTCGCCAGGTCTCGCGAGAAACCGGGCGTCGGCCATTTTGCCATTGATTGGCGCTGGCGGAGGGAGGGGCGGAGGGAGGGAGGGAGGCGTCGCTGTCCTCGCTGAGGGGGAAGGTGGGGGCGAGGCCGAGGAGGAGGAGGAGGAGGGGGGGGAGATCGCCCAGGCAGGCAGGCAGGCAGGCAGGCAGGCAGGCAGGCAGGCAGGCAGGCAAGGAGGAGAAGAGACGAGGGGCAGGCAAAAGGGAGTCAAGATGGCCAGCCTTCTGCGACCCGCCGCTGTTCTTCCTCTTCCTCCTTCTCCTCTTGCTTCCTCCTCCTTTGGCCTCACCGGTGGCTCTTTTTGCTGACGACGACTCTTCGCCCGAGCCTGCCGCCTCTCCCTTCCCTCCCCCCCGGGCTGGCTGCGCCACTGGCCATGGTGCCCAGTGAGGAGAACCAACTGGTCCCCAAAGAGGTAAGTAGCCCTTCGCGCCCACCGAGGGCGCGCGGGGGTGGAGTTTCCCCCATCCCCACTGCTGCCGCCTGTGGGGCGACCCCGCCTGAGAGCACGGGTGGTAGTCGACACGCGGGCTCCGGAGGGTGCGTGTCGTGAGAAGGCCTCGTTGTCGAGGGCGGGCGAGTAGAGAAGCTCGTCCGGGGCCCGTGGCCGTGGTGGTCGTGGGTGGGTGGGTGAGTGGGTGGGTGCGTGGAGAAAGGAGGCGAAGCGACTTGGCTGGGAGGCACCCAGGCCTCGGGGCCCAAGAGTGTGTGTGTGTGTGTGTGTGTGTGTGTGTGTGTGTGTGTGTGTGTGTGTGTGTGTGTGTGTGTGTGTGTGTGTGTGTGTGTGTGTGTCCTCGAGCCGAAGCCTGGGCGGGCGACAGCTCTTGGGTGTTTGTAGGAAGCGCCTGGCTTTTCAGGGCCCTGCAGGAGAGCCTTGCGGGGAAAGACGCGCTGAAAATCATCATCATAATAATAAAACATTTCGCAGGACGCCCCTGAGGCAGCACGCTCGGTGGGTTCAGCTCTCGTGGGGGCGGGGGCGGGGGGACGGGCGGATCTATGGCTGCCTCGGAGCGCAGGAAGGGCCAAAAGAGAGAGAGAGAGGACGGGGGGGGGGGAGATAGAGAAGAGCTTTTGCTTTCTGGAAGGACTCCGTGGTGAAGGTGCCGGGGGGGGGGGATTTCCACTCGTCCGCCTAAAGCAGGGCAACGAGGGCTGTTTGGGCGAGGATTGCCAACAGAGAACCTGTCTTGTCTCCTTTGGGTTTCGTCGAAAGGGGCCGGAACTGTGGGGGAAATATAAACGTCACTAAAACTGCCTTTTACTAAAGGCTGGGTTTGTGTGACAGGTGGAGGTGACAGTTAAAACATTGGAGGGAAGGAGCTTTCTGACTTAAGTATGGAACTGGGGTTTGTGACTTATGGAACTTATCGGTCTATTTAGTTATTGATAGCTAGGTTTTAAACTTAGTGCTTTGATAGGAGGTCCTTGGCACATCCCCTTGTCTGCCATTGAACCATTGACGATTTATAGTGGGTTCTCCGGTATCTTCCGTGGTTCAGTGCAGTGAAGGGAAGTTGCCAGTTCTAGATCTCACAGTTGTCTTGTGGGAATTGAGAATTCAAACCAGAACCCCTATAATATTACCCTTGTGCATCCATCACAGAGGAAGATAAGTTGATTTGCAAAACAAGCTTGTCGTTCTCAGTGACTGATCTCCTCCTTGTGAAACACACAAACCCATGAGATCACTTCTACACACAGTTTAAAAACTAGTGAGTTTTGATATAAAAGAAAACTGAACCATTGACAGATGTAAGTAGCAGTTTAATGTGAATAGTTTGAACCACTTAGCTGCTTCTCATCTCAGCCTATGGTTGTTTGGGGCATGAGTCTCCAGAACTCAATATGTTTTTAGCTCAACTCCCAAAATACCTGCCTGCTGGCAATTCTGGGTGGTGCTTTACTGAAGGAATACCAAATGTGTAGTGGATTGTGTGACAGACAGGAGGTCTGGAGTTGAATCCCTGTTTAGCCATAGAAGCTCACTGGGCTGTGGAACTGGTAAAACCACTCCTTAAATCTCTCACTTACCTTGAAAGTCCTGTTAGGGTCACTGTAAGTTGGTTCTTATTTAAAGGCATGTACAAACAAATATTCTCAAAGAAAGATATCTTTATACTGTACTGTGCTACTTCTGGAATCTTTGCATGCTAGTGGTATTTATGCAAGCATGCAAAAGTTCTCAATATGTGCTGACTCTGTTACAGTGGCCTTTGTGTATAATTTTGCACTTAGTACAACATACAACATTTTACTGAGGATATAGAAACATCTTTAGAGATCTATGAGGTAAAGATAGCGATAAATGTGGCTTTTACAAGAATACTTTTAATAACGAACTATCCACTAACAGTGTTATCAGTAAGTAGTGTATGTGTGACTTCACAGTGGTGATGGTGTATAACAGGGCTGTCCAACTTTGAATAGGCTGAGGTCTACTTTTTCTGGCCCAAAGTGCCTGAGGGCTACTACACTAATACCTCTACTTATGAATTTTATCAATTCCAAGCACATGCTTGTAAGTAAAAAAATTTGTAAGTAGAGCAGCAGTTTCCCATAGGAATGTATTGAAATTTGTTACCTCTGGAATGGATTAATTGATTTTCAATGCATTCCTATGAGAAAGTTGATGATGCATATGCTTCCCTTGCACACGCTCAATCATTTGGCCAGCCTGGGGAGCAGGGACCATGCCATGGCCCTTGAACTGCCCCACTCGGCTGAGGCAGTGGCCTGGCAGACCCAAAACTTTGCTGGGGCAGTGGTGGTCCTTGGGGTGATGCGGGAGGGAGTGGTGGATAATCTCCTCACTTTTTTATTGGTGGCTGGCGGGCTACTTTTGAACCCTTCGTGGGCAGGCCTGGTGTATAATAACACCACACCGTTAGTTGACCCAGAACTCCTTCATTATAACATGCTACAGCATATACCCGTTTAACACTTTTTCACTATATTGGAGCAATTTTTTAAACTTTGTAGAGGGTGTGCTAATAAAGATTCAGCAGCATTTGAAAACTCTTTATAGTTCTTCCCATCCCCTGATATTCAGTAGGAATCTTATAGCAGAAGGCCTTTGGCACTACTTGTAGATAACTGTCATAGTCTAGAACAGTGGTTTCAAATCCTAGAAATCCCTTCCAGCACAGCGAGTTGTGGAGGCTTCTGGAAGTTACAGTCCAGGAATATCTGGGGACCCACAGGTTGAGAACAACTGGTCTAGAATGATTAATGACAGAGTTTAGCTGTGATAATCATTCCTGTAGTTATTAACATACACTTAGAAGCTTATTTTCAACATCTTGAGTTAGGCGTAATTTTAATGCTTTCTCTATTTGGTATATATGAAATAATTCTGGGAGAGGAGAAAGATAATATTGAAGAAATAAATTTCTCATATATATAGGTAGTATTTAGACTTTCTATTGTATTTTATATTGGGCAGATCTAGTATATTTCTGGGAGCATAACTAATGAGTGAATTACCACAAGGTAAGCAGTCAACATAAGGATTTCCTATCATATAACAAAACATGCAGTTAGTGTGAGATGGGACATGCCTACTCTGACTTTTCAACTTGAAGCAATTTTCTGCTGAGAGTATTGCTGCTCATGTTAATGGTGGTGGGCATAACTAATAGGAATCTGACCACTAATCTGTATTGTTGCAGTGTTTTCTGAACTCTCTAAGTCGGTGGTTCTCAATCTTATGTAACCCAGGTGTTCTTGATCTTCAATTCTCAGAATCCCCAGCTGTGGTGAAGACTTCTGGGAATTGTAGTCCAGTAACTCCTGGGTTAGATAGGATTGGGAACCATTGCTCTCAGTGATTTTTTAAAAAAGCTGCAGCTTGATTGACTTCAAGTTGCTGTTCTTTAAGTCTGATCTTAAGAGTTTCAGTACCTCTGTTTACAGTTCAAATAACTTTCTAGGAAGGACACTTAACAGTGGCAGTCTTAATGCAATAAATATTAAATGTGAAGGAAGACAGAGAAGCACACAATGATGATGGGAGGTTTAAAAGTTTAGTGTAGGAGGCTTTTGAAAATTTGTTCTTGACAGAGTTCAGCCCTGTCTATAGGATCAAAATTAATTTTTGCACAACAAGTTGAGAACTGTATACTTATTTAAAAAACTCCTAAACTTAAGGGATATTAAGTTATGTCTGTGCCCATTATTGTGGTCAGAAATTCAAACTTTATGTTTGTTGTATAAATAATTGCATTGTTTGTTGCATAGTAGTGGCATACTTTTATTATGAGGGTGTGGTGGCTCAGTGGGCTAGACCGTTGAAACTGTCAGCCACAAGTTGGTTCAAATCCCAGGTGCCACGCAGCAGCGTGAGCTCTCTTTGTTAACCCCAGGCCCTGTCAACCTGGTACAGTAGTAGATAAAGGTGCAAATAGATTAATAGGTACTGCCGTAAAAAGCGGGATGATAAACAGTGTTCTGTGCATAGAAATGCCTTCGGACATGCCGGCCACATGGCCATGGACTTGCAGAACACTGGCTCTTTGTCTTAGAAACAAATGAGCACTGCCCCTTGAGTTGGACACGGCTAGCATGCATATGTGGGGGGAATCTTTACCTTTAATATTGATGTCCTAATACACACAGGTCTTCAGAAAGAGTGACTTTCTTCTTGCCTTGGTATCACATTGTTAGAAACTTGCTGGAGGTAAACTAAAACATCTGAAACAAATGAGAATGGTTTTGTTTAACAAGTGACGTGCAAGTAATCCCAAGGTAAACGTCTAATGGCTACTTTTTATGTGATAGATTAAAGCAAATTGTTGAATCGGCCAGACGTTTAACAAATTTGGGGCACCGGAAAGGTATGAAGAGCATGAAGAATGAGGTGGATATTAGAGATGTGTGTGGCAGAATCCTACATTTCTGTTTCAGCTCATTTTTGTAGGGGAGGTGTTTCTTTTCTCTTTTTTTGGTGCAGGTTCCTCATATTCATAACAAGAGAGGGTGCCTTTTTGAGTAATTTCCTTTTGCTCCCCCCCATTGTTGATGGCGAGGAAAAAGGAGGAGGGGAGCAGAGCTGGTGGAACAAGGAGACTCAATGCAGTGAATAGGCCAAAGGAGTACGAAGGGAAAGAGTGGGGCTCATGTTGACAATGACTGAGGAAAGAAGGAGAGAAATGACCTGGCTGGATAGAATATTTGCTGGAATATCACTGAATGTGAGGTCATTTTACATAATACAGTGAGTGGATATGGCTGACAAGTGAAGTTCCCTGGTGGACCTGGGAAAAGCTAGGGGGCAGAGGCCAGGGTGGATGTGCAGGATCAAAGAAGTAGGGAGAATCCAGACATGTAAGAAAGACAGGAAACAAAGGAAAAGAGCTGGGAATTGGAATAGAGGAGGACCAGTGGTCTAAGGGGAAGGGGTTAGAGAATATACAGTAAAGGAAGAATGAAGAGGAATGATGGAGAATGGTCCAAAAAGGGGAATGGGAATTGGACAAAATTTGGGACAGTGCTTTGGGGGAACAGGATACTGTTGAGGCTTATGAAATGTAAATTGAGGCCCCCAAGGAACCACGAATCCCCAGGGAATGGGAGTATCTACCTAAAGAAGATCCATGGACTGGGGTGTTAGTTCAGTTGAGGGTTCTTCAGAAATAGAGAGACACTGCAACCCAGGGTGGATTTGTTTTAAATCACTTTGATTACTGACTAGTCAGTAAGGCTCGATTTAAATCATGATTTTCTACATAAAGACTCATTTTTGCTGGAGTTGTTTTAATCTTAATATTTACAACCAGATGAAGGTTTCATTTTTAAAATAATAACTTTTCAGATTAGTTTTACAGTTATATCAGAAAATTACTAATTTGGTGGTTATATACCATTAGAATTATCTATCTCCAGTTTAATAGGTCAATTATTCATATTTGGATAACTGTTCTGTTGTACATTACTGGAAGGAGAAAAATAATCATCTTAATAATAACAATTTAAATAGTTTTATTTAACCAAAACAATAAAATTATATACAGTGACCCCGGCCTATCGTGGGGGTTAGGGACCCGACTTGTGATAATTGAAAATCCACAATATGCGGATGTAGGTCATGTTGGGCCTGGGGGCTAGCTGGGGGCTCTTGTACTTACCCCTGACCTGGTGCTGCCCCGAACAGGTCTGTGAGGGCTTTCCCAGGCTGGAATTCACTTCCAGATCACCGAAAATCATTTCTGAGGTCTCTGACAGGCCTAGAAAAACCCTCGGAGGCCTCAGAAATGATTTTTGACAATCCAGAAGTCACTTCCAGTTCACAAGGAAGCCCTTTAGGGGCCTCCAGAAGGCCCGGGAAGGCCCTCACAGGCCCATTTGGGGCAGCGCCAGTCCTGGGGTAAGTACGGGAGGCCTGAAACAGGCCATTTCTCTCTTACCCCAGGGGGCCTTTTTCATATACTGCGGGACCACAGTATATGAACCATGAAAGGGTGGGGGAACCACTGTAGCATTATGTATACTTGTACTGTATTTGCTTAAACATCCATGTTAGTTGGCTGATGTGGTTAAAATATCTTTCAAAAACTTAAGACTGACAGTCTAGATCAGGCATGTCCAAACTTTGGCCCTCAAGATGTTTTGGACTACAACTCCCACAGTCCTTTGCCATTGAAAATACAGGCTTGGAATTCTGGGAGTTGTGGTCCAAAGCATCAGGAAGGCCGAAGTTTGGTTATGCCTGGTCTAGATATTCCCAATCTGTGTCTCTTTTACGGCCTGTTGCCATTGCAGGTTTTTCTCCTCCAGGAAGAGTGTGAGAATATTAACTCTCAGGCTGCTATACACAAAGATCTCAAGATGTGGAGTACTGTGCTAAAATGTTTCACTTTCATTTTACTGCTTGCCCCTCCCTCCTCAAAATTTACTCCTCATGCAGACCTATTCCATTGCAAACAACCTTCTTTCTATTCATTGAACTTTTTGAAACATAGCACTTAAGAGGTAAGGGTGTGTGTGATTCTGTCTACCTAGATTTGCAGAGGAACAATGGGATTAAGGTCTTTTCCTCAATTCAGATGCTTATTTCATAACATATTTTTTTTGCTATGAAGGAGGCATGTTATCATTGCACAGTTTTGAAAATAGCAAAACCAAGCATAAATGCCGTCACAAGAGGCATGGGGAGGGGGAAGCATGCACACCTGCTCAAACTTTGCAGTCTAATTCCTAATAGGCAGCTTGGGGATGCCAGCATAAAGCACAAGAAGGGACCTATAGGAAAGCAACTAAAGTTGGAATTAATACTAGAGCTCTGCCAGAGGCCAAAGGAATCCAAGAATCATTAGAGGTGTATGGCCTGTGAGGTTACAAGCTGTCATTGTTGCAGCACCCCCTCTTATGGTTTCTGAGTGGAATACTGTACTGACTTTAAAAATTCTTGACTGGTCACAGTAGCTATGGAACAAAAGTTAGGTTGCAGGGAATCCAGAAGTAGCTTGACTATGCATATATGAATTGACTGAGAGTTCTTGTGTCAGTGGCAGTAGTGAAGTTGGCATTGTTATCCCCCTTCATCCAAGTTTATTAAATCCTTGTTCAGCAAGAAACTCGTGTTGTCTCTGTCGAGTCCACGATAGAAGACTTCCTTCAGATTCCAGGAGATCAGGAGGGATCACACTGAGGCTCTCTTAAGAAATATGATAAAATAATCTGAAAACAAATGTAAGAGCCTCTACTGTGTTTTTCATTCGTCCTAATTTTAAAAAGTCTCATCCTTATTGGATATGTTATAGGCAGTGCTTGAATACAAGACTCCCTAGAGCAGCCATTAGTGCATATAGTGCAAGGAAGGTGTTCTTGTTAGTAGAATCTTGTTGCATCTTATACATAGATGAGGACCACACAGTCATTGCTATGGTAGACACAGTAGAGAAAGGACCACCTCTTCTTCTATGTGCAACCCTTATGTATTGTAAAGCCTGAATCAGAGATCATTTGTGACCTGAGACTTAACTTGAAGGATTTGGTAAAATACCAGGAGCAACATTCAGAAAATAGCTGATGACTTATACTTTATAATTGGGTCCAAGAAGGCAGTGTGGTTATATAAAGAGATCTCCTACTAAAAAGACAGTTCATCCAGCTAAGTGCACATGCTGGTGTCATTTGTCCATTATTTCAGACAAAGTATTGCTTGTCCCTACCTATTGTGTATCACTCCAGGATGCACACTTGGAACCATCTAAATGTAAAATGTGTGCTCTGCCCCTGATCTACAGGCCCTACTCTGAGTATAATACAAAGTAAATGTACAAGATAAACAGGATCAACAATAGCAGCTGATGACTATATAAGCAGAACACTAGAGCGTAGCCTTTAGATCAGTAGGTACTGATCTAGAGGTAATCCAGATGTTCTTGAACTGCAACTCCCAGAAACCCCAGCCAGCATAGTGGTGGGGAAGGCTTCTGGGAAACACACTCCCATAACACCTTAGTTACTTAAGGTTGGGAACCAGTGCTGTAGATCAGTGCTCCCCAACCTTTTTGTTTCCAGGGACCGGTATTTATTTTATTATTTTCCCGTGGCCCGGGGGGGGGGGGGAGGGGGAGATGGGGGTGTGGGGGCAGGGAGGGTGTGGGGGCGGGGGAGGGGGAGGAGGAGGGGGAGGGGAGGTGCGGGGGGGCTTGGGGTGTGTACCTTGGGGGGCCACGGAGCGGCGGCAGCGGCGGAGCAGCGGCGGCGGTGGCAGCAGCGGCGCTTGCCGGCTGGGGGATGGGGGGGAAGCCCGGGGCTCCTGGGCGGGCGGGGCCCCGCCTCCTCCTCCAGTCGGCGGCCGGAGGCAAGCGGGCGCAGAGGTGCCCCAACCGAGGCGGGCGGCAGCGGCGGCGTTGGCGGAGCGGCGCTTGCCGGCTGGGGCGGCAGGCGGCGCGCTCCCTCCCCGCGCACAGGCGGGGAAGCCCGGGCTCCTGGGTGGGCGGGCCCCGCCTCCTCCTCCAGTCGGCGGCCGGAGGCAACGGCGGCGCAGAGGTGCCCCAACCGAGGCGGGCGGCGGCGGCCGTGGCCGCGGCAGCCGCCCGGGTTCGGCTGTGGCTCCGCGGCCGGCGGCGGGGCGCCCGCCTCGGTGGGGCACCTCTGCGCCGCCGCTTGCCTCTGGCTGCGGCCTTCGGGCGGGCGAGCGGGAGGGGGAGGGGAGGGAGGCCGGTGGGGGTGGCGTCTCCGGCCCGAGAGTGCCACGGGACCGCCAAGCCGGCCACGCGGCGGCGGGGGGCCCCGCCACCGGCCGCGGAGTCGCGGCCGAACCCCGGGCGGCTTGGCCGCCGCGGCCGCCGACAGGAGGAGGAGGCGGGGCCCACCCGCCCAGGAGCCCCGGGCTCCCCCACCCGCCCGTGCGCCGTAGACTCCTCCTCCGGCTGCCCGCGGGACAGAAGAGGAGGAGGAGGACGGAGGAAAAGGGGAGGAGCCTCCCGGCCTCCCCAAGTTCCACGGACCGGCATGGGGACCACTGCTGTAGATGAAGGAAACAAGGCAAGTTAATAGCAATCCAGATGTTGATATGGACTGATTCAGTCACGGTTTCTGAACTGAATATTAGTGGGCGCTGTAGCTCAAGTTATTCTCTGTCTTATTTGATAATGCATAGGTTTATACAATTTAACTGGGTTTTCTTAAGTTTCTTGATATTAACCATTTAGAAAATGCTTTCTGATTGGATTGGTTTATGTTCCAGAAGTATTATTAAGAACTAAATTTTCTGCAGCTTGGGGAAAAACACTCAGGTTGGCCGTTGGAGTAATATCTCCATGTCTGTCTCTGAATATGTGTAAACAGCTGACCCAGTAGCATATGTATGAGTTGGATACTGCCCAGTTCTTGGAACATGTAGCCGCCTCTACTGGTCATGTTTTCTGCCAGGGACGTTTGCTGACTAGTCTGACCCATTACAAAAAAATAACATTTGGAAAACATTACAAACCACCTTGGGCATGTCCAGGCAAAGGGACATGATGTGCATGCAGATAAATAGTTATCAGAAATATGGGATAATCTATATATTTTACTTTTGTCATGCAATAGATGGAGTTTATCACAAACGGTTTGAGGTTGTGTTAACAGAATTGAGAGACATAATGCTTTAGGATTTTCTCTTAATATTCTTTTATTCCTGTGCTATTTTTGTGTGGGGAAGCAGACATGGAGAATATGTGAACATTTTTCTTAACATCCTTAGCAGTAGCAGGGCTGTGGGAGTGCATCTTAATAAAGAGGACTAGCTGAACCTTTCCATGTGTATCTCCTTGGCTTTCTCCTGGCTGTTTGACATTTGGAGTCTAAATGGGATACCAGTATTGTTATATATTTTGGTCCTTGCTTTTAATTAGGCATAACACCTGTCCAACAACTGTCTTTCAATTTTTTTGTAAAAGGAAGCTGAAACTCCATTGCTGTAATATTCTGATTGTGCCTGCTTAGTAGTATTGGATGTGCTTAGCAAGTACAAGAAAAAGCATTGATGTTCAAGCCATTGTATTTTTAATATATGTTGCCATTAGGTGTGCTTTATTTCTGTATTCTTTACCCTCCAGCTGGTGCTTGTTTCCTTCTCACATCTCCTCCTTCAAGAAGCTTCTTAATAGTGTTCAAGCGCACCATGGACTCTGCCGTATGGGAGGGGCAATTTGTTATGCTAAATGCCAAGGAGAATTTGTAATCAATACTTGTTTTAAAATGCAGAAATGTTAGTTCTGTATTCTTTGTGCAGTGCACTTTAATGCTTGGACAGGTTAAGAGCAGATCAAGCAGTTGCTTTTGACATTTTCCATATAGGGTGAAATCTATTTAGATTTCTTACACATTGCATCAAATCCCTGAGATTTTTATATCCCTCATCTTTATTACTTGTAGAAGCAAGAAAGCTTAGTGTGCTACTTTTGTTTGTATTGTTGCACCAGTAATGGGTTCTGCTGACTTTTGCATTGCATTATTGTAAACCAGAGTTGGATAACACATGTTCCTTCAGACTTCTTTGGACTTCATATCACCCCTCAGAGTTAGATGTCCTTTCCTAAAATTTCAGGATCACAGAGCTAGGATTTCAACTGCTCATTGTAATACAAGAAAGTAAACCTTAAATAATGGCTTAGCCAATTAATTAGTAGGTTTTATGAACAAGAATGTGTAGCTGTCTACTTTGAGTTAGCATAATTTTATTATTTTATGTTTATTTACCTTAGGATATACTTTGGAGATGCAGACAAAGTATCTTTGATGAAATGAAGAAGAAATTTTCACAGGTAGTTAGTTGCACTGTGTATTTAAAACTGTGGTTCAACTGTAGTAACTGCATGAGACTGTAGCACTCTTTTAACATGCACTTACAAAAGTCATCTGCATTCTATTTATTGTCCTGAAAATGGAAGGTGCTTTTGATGTGTTGTGTAAACTTTATTGTTTTGTTTGTGTGTGTGTTTGACCTCGGCGTATACTAAAAGCATGGAGTGAGATAATTTGATGAACATTTGTAAATAAAAGGGTATTTGAAAGTTCAATATAAAATAGATTGACTTTGCATCTTTCTTTTCCAAACACAGTACTTGGCATATCTCTGGTTCACATTGTGTTTTAAATGTTTATACATCAATGGTTCTTAATTTTTTTTGACTTCATCCCCCTTTTTCACTTTTGTAGGATTTTTTAAAAAAACATAATTTGAAATTAAAAATCTATAAAATAAGATTCATATTTAATTATTAAAATATAGATTATGTTAAATTAAAAATAAGCTCAATTCTTTTTTAAAAACAAATCCTAAATTATCATCTACTACATAAATTTATTTCATCTAAAAAGTTTTTCATTTGTGAAAATTTCAGTCTAATGCCTCACTTTGCAATTTCACCATGCTTTCTTCACGGCCATGTCCCACAGGCAGTGAGATACATGGTATGTTTAGTAGACCATGAATTCACAAAAGACTTGTTCAATTAGACATGTTCTTCCTGCCACCAGAATTCGAATGTAAGGGCGTTATTGGTTGCAGAGAATATTGTTGTCATGATTGCAGTTTTATGCATTTCCTCACTTGTTGTGTTGCTTCTCCTGTGATCAATAAATTGATTGTCATATTTCTGTCAGAAAGGTGTTTGTCTTCCCCAGGAGTCCTGTGGAGATTTACAGGCCTCCTGTAGTTTGTAATAACAATATTATCTTAGTAAAGTGTTAATCTCAGAATGATATCAGACAATCATTGACAAGCATTTCAAAATCCATCTGGGTGTCCTGAAGCAGCATCTATAGTTGTTAGCAAATACTAAAATCCATGTAAATGAATATGCAATGTACTTAAATCTATAAATTCAGGTATAATCTAGAACTATTGTACAGTTTTATGAAATAATTTAAGTTTCAAGCATATTCAGTTGCCTGTACTTAGTTTTTTTGTCTCCTTAGAGAAAATATTGATAGTCAGGTATCTTCTTTCCCCCATTTTTAAGAAGGAAAATTCACAGACAAAGTGTCTGAGTTAAAGTTGACCGCTTGAGGTCCGTCAATTTATTTGTTCCAACTTGTTGCAGTACTGTTCTTTGTGATTATGAACTTATTTTCCACCACCATTTAGAAATATAAAAATGTACTTGTAAATAAAATGCAACTTTTCTTTGAAGCTCCTATGATGTGAAGTTTTTCTCTCAGAATATACTTTCAGTTTGCTCAATATATTTGTTGATTTAGCTTTTGAAACATATTTTGTAACTCTTTCATAAGTTAGCATCGTTTACTTGCATGCTAAATAAAACAGAAAATATGAATTTTAAATGAGCATTTTTGCAATATCAGGTGCACGTGAAGTAAAAATATAAAGTATCCATGAATTAGAAGTTGCACAATTAAATGAGTACAAAAATCCCTTAGCAATACACTGCATGCCTGGAAAATTGTCAGCCATAACTAGAATCAGCTTCTTTGATTTGTCCTTTGGGTTTGCCCTTAAGTTGGCCTGTAAGGGAAAACATACAGAGCATCTCCCAGTAAGATCTCACATTTCTAGTCAAGGGATGTGCACACACTCTTGAATCTGATTAAAATGTGCATTGCAAGTCTGATAATTTTTACAAATGGTTAGAGTAAAACATTGGGCTACTGATCTTTGTTGGAATTTGACTGCTACTTGAGCACAGCCAAATATTCCAAGAAGCTGGGAACACCCTTTCCAAGATCTTGGCCTACTTAAAAGTTATTAAAAATGCAGTAATGCAGAATTAGGGTTGAATTTCCCTTGCTTCTCAGTCCATCTGGAATCTGGGGTTCTGTACATGCTATACTGTCCTTCCATAGTTCTGCACTTTTATTCTTAAAGATAACAGTTGTGTTGTTTTTCCCCTTGCAAGTTTTATATTTTATATTATGCATATTTTGTACTTCGTGTATTTTTGCCAAAAATGACTTAATTTTTTAAATTGAGCAGGTTGCAAGCCAAGAACAGTGTACAATCATACATCTATATTCATACAAATTATAAACTATAACTGATCTATTACGATGCCTTTTATAAGTAGTATAGCAATCTTTGCTGAAGTTGTGCTGATAGTGATTTAAGACTTGGCTATATTTAGTTAGCTAGTTTTCTCTTTTCATTCAAATATTTAAATCTTATTTTTACCATTTATTCAAGTTTGTTCTCTTTTTGTATTTTAGGCTTCATTTTAATGCTTTTATGTTCCCTTTTGGGAAATTGGTGCGGTATATAAATATAAAAATAAATAAATAAATAAATAAATAAATAAAATGTTTAACCGATAATGAATTTATGAGGTTTATGTTGTAACTTGCTGGAGAATATTCTGTTATACATGCACCTATAAATGTTGTGAAGAATATATATTTTATCTTGTGGGCAGGGGCTTTTATGAGTTAAAAAAAGCAAGTGAAAACAGATTTTGCAGACAAGAAGAAATAGACAAGTACAGTATACTTCCAATCTGTGAAACCCCCACCCCCACCCAACCTAGACATACAAAATATGTTTCCATGCTCATTGCAGAACATTGACGTCCTTTCTCTCTGGCTGGCACAAACATTGAGTGGGCTCATGAAGAATGGCCATCGCAATATGAGCTGGCTATAAAAGCGAAAATTACAATAAGGCTCCTGAGTGTAGGCAGAGTAATTAAAAGAGTTGCAGCTTGACCTTTCCTGCATCTATAAAGAGATAGGCCTATAAGGGAAATGGCCAATCTCATGCCTTGCCATTTTCTTTTAGTTAAAAATTTCCTTTTATCGCCTTCACAAAAATTCTGCATCCCAAATGTGGGCAACTTTCGCAGACCTAAGGTCCGTTCCCCCTTCCTTGGCAGTGGTTGCCAACCTTGGGATATTCTTTGACTAAAATTCTCAGAAGCCTTCAACACTACTTGTGCTCAATGGGATTTCTGAGAGTTGTAATCCAGGAGCACCTGGAGACCCAGAGTTGGCAACCATGGTTCTAGGAAAGGCTGGAGAGATCCATTGGAAATGTGAAAAAAGGAATTTTTTTCTTGCTTTGGAAAATTATTTTGGGAGGTTAGGACAGCCCCATGCAGCCCCAAGGTTGCACTTTGCCATTTGCACAAAATTGCACAAAGCTAACTCATAGACTTCTCTTAAAGGTTATGCAGTTTGAAAGATACAGCTTTACCATGAAGTGATCAAGAAGATCTAGAATTGAAATTGCATTATGTAAAAGAGAGGATTGATTGTCCATGTCATTTTTCTTTTTTGCAAACTAGTTAAATTTATTTGAATACCACATTCTTATATCTTAACTAAAAGCCTGAAATTAACTAGTTATAAACATTTCTTCAAAATAAACATGTTTTATAGCCTGTTTCTTCTTTCATTACAGACTGAAAATGCTGCTGATGAACCCAGAGTGCTTTGTATAATACAAGATACTACTAATTCTAAAACAGTGAATGAGCGCATCACATTGAACTTGCCAGCTTCCACTCCTGTAAAAAGATTGTTCGAAGATGTGGCCACCAAAGTGGGCTATGTTAATGGAACATTTGATTTAATTTGGGGAAATGGCGTCAACGTGGCAGATACGGTAAAAACAACTATTTCATTTAATGGAAAGAATAGGATCATCTGTGTGCCTGTATCTAGGGGACAGGTGATCAACCTGTATCTCTGCCCTGTTTCTCAAAACCTATGTGCTGTTAAATATCTCAGGAGACAAGTCTATCCTGGAAAAGTGTAGATGGGGAACATTGTGTCATAGAAGAGAAACAATTTCTCAACAGAAGAACAATTGTTCACCCTTTCTTTAGAGATAGGGATAGCCTGTGGCCTGAAATAGGCCAGGAAATGCCAAGAAGTAATGAAAAATGGTGGCAGGAGGAAGATGTGCTCGCTGGTTGTACCAAAAGCTGCCCCTAGGCTGGATAACCATCTTTCCTCATCTTGCTTCCCTGTACCTGTTTTGCAATAGAAAGATCCCAGCATCATTTGTGCTGTGGTGCCTGAAGCACATCTGATCTCGCCTGATTTCGGAAGCTAAGCAGGGTTGGCCCTGGTTAGTACTTGGATGGGAGACCACCAGGGAATACCAGGTGCTGTACGCGCCTGGAGTAGGAACTGGCAAGCCACTCCAGTACTCCTGCCAAGGAAACTCCATGCGCATGGGGTCACAAAGAGTCAGTCATGACTGTAATGATGCAACACACACACAATAAAAAATTGAGACATCTGGTTTATGTACCATTTACACTCTCAATATCTCTTGTCTAAAACATAGCTTTTTGTTGCTTTTTAAAAAAGTGTTACACTCTTGTTTTCTAGTGTGTCAGGTTGAAAATATTTTGTCTGTTTCTTTTAAAAATATGTAATTAGAAATATATGAAATGTAATCAGTTACGTTCTAGGAATATTTCTTAAATATTTTAGTAAATCTTTTCATGTGACAAGTTGAAGAAATGACACTTGGCTACAATGTTAAGCAGTGAGCATACTACTTGTGTAACAGTGTAAATGTGCTGTTCCCTCAGAATAATGCAACACACAGCCATTAATGTCTAAACCGCTGGCAGCAAAAGTGAGTATACCTGCAAGTGATAATATCCAAATTGGGCAGACAGGGGCAATATTTTGTGTGACCACTGTTATTTTCCAGCACTGCCTTAACCCTCTTGGATATAGAATTCACCAGAGCTTCACAGGTTGCCACTGGAGTCCTCTTCCACTACTCTATGACCACATCATAGAGCTGGTAGATGTTAGAGACCTTGCGCACCTCCACCTTCCGTTTCAGGATGCCCCACAGATGCTCAATAGGGTTTAGGTCTGGAGACATGTTTGGCCAGTCCATCACCTTTACTCTCAGCTTCTTTAGCAAGGCAGTGGTTTTATTTTTTGGAGGTGTCAAGGTTATCATGGTGGAATACTGCCCTTTGGCCCAGTCTTCAAAGGAAGGAGATCATGCTCTGCTTCAGAATGTCACAGTACATGTTGGCATTCATGGCTCCCTAGTGCCTGCAGCACTCATGGAGCCCCAGACCATGATACTTCCACCACCATGCTTGACTGGAGGCACGCCACACTTGTTTTTGTACTCACCAGGTTGCCACCACATTGGCTTGACACCATCTGAACCAAGTAAGTTTATCTTGGTTTCATCGGACCACAGCGCATGGTTCCAGAAATCCATGTCCTTAGTCTGCTTGTCTGCAGCAATCCATATGCGGGCTTTCTTGTGCATCTTCTTTAGAAGATGTTTCTTTCTGGGACGACAGCCCTGCATACAAGTTTGATGCAGTGTGTGGTGTACGGTCTGAACACTGACAGGCTGACCCCCACCCTTTCAACCTCTTCAAGAATGCTGTCTGCACTCATATGTCTATTTCCGAAAGCTATCCCATGGATATGACGTGGAGCATGGGCACTCTGCTTCTTTGGTTGACCATGGCAAGACCTGTTCTGAGTGGAACCTGTCCTGTTAAACCGCTGTATGGTCTTGGCCACCATCCTGCAGCTTAGTTTCAGGGTCTTGGCAATCTGCTTATAGCAGGCATGTCCAAACTTCGGCCCTCCTGATGTTTTGGACTGCAACTCCCAGAATTCTAAGCTTAGATGGCCAATGGCAAAGGACTGTGGGAGTTGTGATCCAAAACATTTAGAGGGCCAAAGTTTGGACATGCCTGGCTTATAGCCTAGGCCAGTGGCAGCGAACCTTCAGCACTCTAGATGTTATAATAATAATAATGTACCTTTATTGAGATTGGCTGAGACTCCCTCCCAACCCCCAACAACATCCCACTAACAACCACTCTGTCTTATCATACCCTATGTACTTGTTGCTCAACACGCTGGCCCACAAGTCTATGATGCTATAATTGTCTTAAAATTATTTTCCATTCAACAGTCTGACAGTCCACAGGTAAGAACTATTCTTTAGCCTATTGGTGTGGCTGGCTGCACTCCTATATCTCCTGTCCAATGATAGGAGAATAAAGAAGTGCTGGCTGGGTTATGAATTATCCCTGAGAATTTTGGACCACAACTCCCATAGTGTTGTCATTGGCAGTACACTCTTAGAATTCTGGGAGTTGTTGTCCAAAGCATTTGGAGTGCCGAAGGTTTGCCACCACTGGCCTAGACCGTCTTTAGGTAGAGCAGCAACTTGTTTTTTCAGATCCTCACATAGTTCATTACCACGAGGTGCCATGTGGAACTTCAAGTGATTAGTATGAGAGAGTGAGAGCAATGACACCAAATGTGAATGTGAGAGCAATAACACCTGCTCCCCTTTCACACCTGAGACCTTGTGATACTGGCGGTTCTCATGACACCAGGGAGGGAAAACGGCTACATGGGCTCAGTTAGGACATTATCACTTAGGGGTGTACTCACTTTTGTTGCCAGCAGTTTAGACATTAATGGCTGTGTGTTGCATTATTTTGAGGGGACAGCACATTTACACTGTCATACCAGCTGTATACACAATGCTTTACATTGTAGCCAAGTGTCATTTCTTCAGTGTTGTTGCATGAAAAGATATACTGAAATATTAAAGAAATGTGAGGGGGTGTATTCATTTCTGTGATATTGTGTGTGTGTGTAAAATCAAAGATCAAAGAGAAGATTTACAGACACCAAAAGCTTTGTACTTAAAAGTTCACTAGCTATAAACCACAGAAACAAATTTTAGATGAGTGCCCTGAGAAAGCCAGAGTGTGTGTGTGTGTGTGTTTCTGTGGTTTACAACTAGTTAACTTTTAAAATCGGGTCTATGACATAATAAAGAAAGAAAGAATGAATGAATGAATGAATGTTAACTTTTAAGTACAATGTTTTTAGTGTCCAAATGTTTGATTTGCTCTTTTTGTATTTGATCCATAGGTGGTTTGATCCATAGGTGTTTTTTTGTGTGTGATATAGACTACATACCAGCATTTCTAGACCTAATGCACTCCAGATGTCAGAGACAAAGTTAATCTTTGGTCTACTATATCTAGCAGTATACTAGCATTCCTGACCATTGGCTATGTATGATGAGGCTGGTTTGAATAGAATTTCAAATACCTGTAGGGCACTAATTTAAGGAGAGCTGAAGTAAACTGAAATGTAGAACATTAGTTAAATAGGTATTACAGATGGAGTTGTAAATAGGCACATCTTATTACGTGAAAAGTTTGTGTGATGTCATTAGGGATGGCAGCCTTTCATAAACTGACCATTTCCGTCATCGTGCTAGCAGCTGTCAGTTAATCCCTTTCATTGATCTGCAGAAGCCTTTGGATAGAGGGTGTCAATACTTTACTTTCGCCTCTGGGATTTTATGGGTAATTTTCAGTAATTAAATACTTGCCACTCCCATCCCATGGCTTCCACAAGTCCCAAAGATGAAAGGGGTTATAGGGAGTCCTGGGGGTTCACGGAGAGAGTTTTTTCAAGTCTAATTTCTGAACTATCGCCACTGCTGATGATATTATTAACCTTGTGTGGCATATGTTGCTGCAGCAGGATATCAGCCAGCATATTTTCATACTTTCTTATTGGTGATATTTGAGGCAAAAACATTGCGTTATTACAGATTGTGGTGAGATACCAAATGAGTTAGTGCTAAACAAGCAAACAAAAATGTGCCTGCTATTGTTGAAATCCTGTTGTTGAAATTCCCCAAACTGTCATCACCTGACTTTTTCTGATAAACTATAACTGTGTTCTGATTTTATAGACACCATTGGATCAATCTAGTGATAAATCTGTGGTTGATGCTGGTTTTGAGTCTGGGAAAAAGAATTTTCTACATCTAACAGATAAAGATGGAGAGCAACCTCAGATAGCCTTGGTGAGTGAAAACTATATGGTTTATAGTAACCAGTGTTACAAATTGGTTTCTTCTATACATAACAATTGAAATAAATCTTTTGTTCATTACACTTTTATTTTCCTGATACCAGTACTGCACGTGCCATTACCAGGCCTGAGTTTGGCAAGGCAACATCTTCTTCCAGAGTATTCTATAATAATGAGATAAAATTGGTATATATAAATATAGTCATGTTTTCATGGCTATTGCATAGTGAGAATTTTAACACAATGGCAGACTTCTTTTTTGGAGGCCGTTTTAGTAAAGTGAAAACAAACTCATTAAGGGCACTAGGACTTTTATTTTTTTAGTGACACAGCCTGGTGCTGATGTTCTAACATGCATGCTAGAGTTTGTTTTATGTTGATGGAAAATAAAAGCATTACAGAGCTACCTCCTGTAGTTCCCTGCATTGATCTTTCCAGACCATGCAGACCAGATCATCAGAGTGGTTGTGGAAGTGAACGGTTGTGTTGCCTGAAAAAAATATGAAGCTTTTTTTTCACCTGCCCTAAGAAGAAGTAATTAGCCAAGGAGAAGGAAGAAAGGCTCTGTTCTTCAAGGGCATGCATAAACTTCACAGTAAACAACCAAGCTGTCCCCAGTGTATGAATCATCTGCTGTGTCTCACAGAAGGCTGGTAAACTTGATAGACGGTTTCATATTATGAATATATAATGTATATTTTCTGGAAAATAGAAACCACAACACTGTGTTTGTACTCAGAGAGAATGTAATAATGCACATCCTTGCCTTTGGTTACATAAACAAAGCCAATTCCTTTTCTCTCTTTTCCCCAGTCATTAAATGTTTTTAAGAATCAAAGCCATTTTAGCTTCAAACACTTAGGAAAAAATATCCATTAGTATTTTGCACCCTGTAGTATACTCTTCCAAGAATCACACCTCATTTCTTTGGAGAGGAGAATGATCTCTGATCTAGTCAGAGCTGTACAGCAGTATTAAATGGCACTACATATGGTTATACCCAGATAAGTGTATCTTAGGCTATTATGTGGGATACACACAAGGAATATTTACACCCAGCATTTGAGAGATGATGCATTATCATAGATTTATGACCTGATTGTCTTCTATAAACTCTGTGAATTATTAACCTGAAACAAGATAGTTGCATTCCTATAACCTACTATGTCTTCAAGCAGTGATTCCACCTTTGGTTCCCAGATGTTTTTGGACCACAACTTCCAGAAATGGTGGCCAGCACAGCTAATGCTAAAGGACTCTGGGAATTTTAGTACAAGAACATCTGGGGACCCAAGGCTGGGAACCACTCTCTTAGAGAAGATCTTTGTTTAAAGCTACCCATGACTCTTGTGTCATGGGAGTCACTTGTGTTTTTTATGTACATGCAGTTTGTATGGGCTCCTTTAATTGTAATATTTTGTAATGCTTAATTTTTGTCAGCTATTTCCAGGATCCTGCTGGACACTAATTGAGTATAAAGTCCCACTTGCAAATGCAAGTACACAGACAGAGAGGTTGTGGGAAATAGGCGACTTCACACTTGCAAGAGAAGTGCCAGATGGGGCTTCATGTACAATCAGCAAAGAGTACAACCTTTTTTGTGAATGGTTTGACTGAACAGGATTCTCACATGTCATTTGAAAAGGGAATTAATTAATGTATCAATTTTAGGAGGAATCCAGTGTAACAGATGAACGAAATCCGGAGAGATTTATAGGCCCTCTTCCACGAGAAGGTTCAGTTGGTTGTTCTAATGATTACGTCAGTCAGAACTACTCTTATTCATCAATCCTAAGTAAATCAGAAACAGGTATGGTGGTCTATCTCTTTCTACATTGTATAATAATCAGAAACGGGTGTTAGGATCTATCTCTTTCTACATTGTATAAATAATGTTTTAGCAGTCTGTATAAGCAAATTAAGTATTGGCAAGATAAAATGAAACCGGAGCACAGCACTCGTGAAATTTGGGGGATATGTCTGGAGAAGTTCTGCTGATTTCAATTATAGTATGAGGTAATAGAAAACATGGGCAGAAGAATCACTAGGAAGGGGTGTGTTGAGCATTTCATTGAAAAATGAAATGTAGTACTACTTGATACTTAAACTGGATCTTTGATAATTCTGTGCCATATGCATATGGCCTTCACAGTTTGGAACTAGTTAGAATTGAGTCAGTTGGGTCCAGGCATACAAGCTATCAGACCTTTTTGTGGTCTTAGAGATTCACACACATGGATACTTCTGTGCCTGCACAACCACGCTTGGGAACATTAAGAGTGGGCTGGTCACAGGCACTGTGAATAAAATTGCTCTTTCTTCTGAGCAATTGCTGCTTTCCCTGTCCTGAAAACACAGAAAAGCAAAGGATATATAGGCCAGCTTATGTCACTGTTACACAAATCCTGAGTTTCTACCGGTATCTTGAAATGGAACACTCACCCTGGTAGCAGAAGTAGATTATAAAAATCTCTTTCCCCCAGATTGCATTCTAGTTCTCTGTTTTAAAAGTCCTTGAGTAAAATATCTGTGGACAGATTCAGGTGAGATTAATATCACACATTCAACTCTGTAATAAAAGAGATGTATTTCCTTCCAATTCATTTGATGTGGATAACTTGCTATTTTTACACTACTTCAGTAACATAAGGGATCCATTGGTTTATGAGAACAATCTGTTTTCATTATCTAATTGGCTGTAGTTTTTTGTTCCTGAGAATAAATCTGTGCTAGGTGAGCTGCTGTATTATGCAACACCTGTCTTGGTCTAACTGTTCCTGCTGTTGCTGTTCTGTGTTTTAACTCATAGAAAATACTGGTTTTAAGTACAGTGGACCCTTGTATAACAAACAGTTTGTATAACATGAAATTTGTACAACATAAAAATTCCAGAGATAGTGAAAATTTTGTTTAACATAATCGCCTATGGGGCGACTCTGTACAACATAAAAATGGGATCACTCTGTTTTCAATGCATTCCTATGGGAAATTTGTATAAAGGAAAATTTGCTTAACATAATTTCATTTGGAACTAATTAATTCCTTTATACAAGGTACCACTGTATCTCTAGATCAGCATGTGATCACCTTCCTTAGTAGATAGATCCTGAACATTCTTGCTTTCCAGGGTGGGGAAACATCTTAAAATTTATCATGCTGCTAAGTGGTTTATTAAAAACTAGGGTATCCAAAGGTAAAAAAATATTTACACTAAGTTGGTGTGCTATGTGAATGTAAGGTCTTGCCCATTATCATTTTTCCACCAGAAGTGTTTGAGATTTTTCCCTTCTTTTTGAAATCTAGTGGATTTGTGTTTGATCTTGGTAGAAATCAAAATATTGTTACATTGATATAGTGAACTTCACTGAAGTTACTGTAAGAGTTATTGCTAATTCCTATTGAACCAAATTTTGTGTTTATATTAGAAGATAGCATGATTACTAACCCTGTTGCAACCTTATGGTTTGTTTAGGATATGTCGGTCTAGTAAATCAAGCAATGACATGCTATTTGAACAGCCTGCTACAAACCCTTTTCATGACTCCTGAATTTAGAAATGCATTATATAAGTAAGTATATGAGGTCATATGCATGTAATATTGTTGAAGGTATTTTTGTACTCTGTCTTTCAAAGATGTTCAAAGACTGTTGTATTTTCTGAGATAGATGTATTACTGTGACTGCTGTCAATTGCCGTTAAAAATCATTTCACCAGCAGTTTCCCAATGTTGTAAAAAGCAAAAGAAATAGTTGTGAATAATGCACGGACTGTTCCATTCATTTGATGGACTTTTTCATTTTTCTGATGTATTTATATATGCTGTTTCCAAACGTTTCCTGCAGATTTATTTCTGGCATCTTTGCAGTCCTTTCCTAGATAAAGAGCAATAGTGGGATCTTGTTGATTTTTCATGTGGTCACTTTAAATTAAATCAAATTAAATTATTACCATCATGCAATTAGGATGTCATACTGCTTGCATGGTGTAAAGTTATGGAGGAGCTGACTCTGCAGCCCAGCGGCAGCACCAGGGATACATGTGGCAAAACTTTCTTCAACATGTTAAAAAACAGACTGAAGAATTGCCCCTGTCCCATTGTTATTGGACAGTGTTGGATAAGAAGACGGTGCCTGCTGACATTCCTGGGTTTATACCTAGTGTGCACAAGTGCCAAGTGAAGATCTTTGAACAGAATAGAAGGAACGGCTTGCAGCTAGTATCTGTGACAACTGCAGTGTCTGTAACAATATATAGCAGGGTCCTCAAAGTTTTCAAACAGCTGGCCGGTCCACCACCACCCAGACACCACTGGGGGCCGGATCACAGTCCAAAAGCAGCTGCGGAGGCTGGCTTGCTCACAAAAAATGGGGTAGATGGGGGAGTTGCAATTGGTCCCAGGGGCCGGATTCAGGACCTTGGGGGCCACATCCAGCCCCGGGGCCTTAGGTTGAGGACCCCTGATATATAGAATCTTGCTCATTCACGCCCCCCCCCAAAGAATACTGTGGAAACAACAGTAATCTATATCAGTAGTTCTCAAACTTTTTTTGCCACGACACCCTTGTCAGGCTAAAAAAAATTCACAGCTCAGCTACCCATAAAGCGGATTGAATACTTAGGAAAAGCAGAAAAACAGTGCAAATTTAATGCTCAGTTAGTCTTAGTTAAAATTAAATATTATTGCTGCGGCACCTCGGCATAAGTTTACGGCACCCAGTTTGAGAACCACTTATCTGTTCTATATAATGTATATATATATAATCAACAAAACACCTAATCAAATAACTACCTGCATGTCTTGGCGAGAAATCTTGTTCTTTACACTGAACAATGTAGATAGAAAAAAGCAATGAAAAAACATTGTGTGTGTGTGTGTGTGTGTGTGTGTGTGTGTGTGTGTGTGTGTGTGTGTCATTACAGTTGTGACTGACTGTATTAACTTGAATTATGGATTTTTTGGGCATATTTCAATTATACACTGTGAATTTCTAAATTGCATATATTCCAGTTATAATAATGTTCCCAGTAATTTATGCAAGTTCATTCTGATTTGGTCAATATGGAATTGACTGTAATTTTGTACATTACAAATCTCTGCATTCAGATGTTTGCTTTGAAAAATATTTATATTGCTTTTTAAAAGCGTTCATAATATAGAAACCTGCCAGTTGATAAATATTTGCTATTCAAGTGTAATAGGAATTTTTTTGCAAATATTGAATGAAGATTACAGCAAACATCTGAATAAGATCATTGGTTTTCTGAATTTGTGTTTTGACCTCTTGTTTCCATGTCAAGTTTCAAGTTTCCATGTCATATAGTCTTCTTTTTTAAAAAAAATCTATGCCTAAAATGTTTTGAGAGCATTTCCTTTTAATTTAGCAATTGTGTATGCATGATGGTACTAAGATGCCCCCTTTTTTAATAGATGGGAATTTGAGGAATCTGAAGAAGATCCAGTGACAAGCATCCCTTATCAGCTTCAAAGGCTGTTTGTTTTATTACAGACCAGCAAAAAGAGAGCAATTGAAACAACAGATGTTACACGAAGCTTCGGATGGGATAGTAGTGAGGGTAAATATAACAAAATGTTTATTTCTATATTTATCTGACCGTAATGACCACTCAGATAGTTCCAGGATCATGTGGAAGAATATCTAAATTGCCAAGCCAGATCTTTGGATAGTTGATGTTAGCCTACAAGTAGGGCCTCCTTTTCAATGGGATCAGTATCTGTGGATTCACTTATCCACGGTCTGAAAATACTAAAATTATTAACAACAAAAAAATCCATATTTTTTGCACACATATTACTAGAACTGGCCATTAAAGGGAGCTATGCCATGAAGACTACATAGCACGGCTCCTGTCTGCTTAAGGCCTCTCTTTTGAGCTTTTTGTGGTGCCTTCTAGTTTACTTGGAGGTAGAACAACAATAAGCAGGATTGTGGTATCTCCTAGGCAGTGTTTAGGGCCAGCCATGTGGCTCTGCATTAAGGCTGTTGTGCTTGCAGGGCTCGAGATTGACATCAAGCAGCTCAGTATGCAGGTGAACAACCTTCCTGAGAAGGCATTACTTCCGGCCTCCATAGTTCACCCTCCTTCCGCGTAACCATCTAGTTTGTGTGAACTGGAAGGAGGCCTGGTGTTCCTGCCATTCCCTGTGTACCAAGGGGTTGCCTTCACCTTCCAGTGTTTGATATTTTCTGCATTTTTCAGCATCTGGAGAAAGTGGGAGCTTAAAAATATTCCCCCATGGATACAGGGCTCCTACTGTAGAACACATATTCTTCAGTAAAGAAGCAAATGAGATCAGTATGCATTTTTTCTTTCTCCATTTGTTTTTGTCCAAGAAGCTGAGACCCATATACGTACAGTTCTTAAATATTTGTAATGTTAATCAAACCACTGCGGGTCTAGTAGCACTGGGGTAAACTGGATTTGGATATTGGAAATAATTAAGCAAATTCAAAAGTTCTATTGCAGTGTTCCCCAACCCCCAGTCCGCGGACCGGTGCCGGTCCGTGGATCAATCGGCACCAGGCTGCAGGCAGGTGGAAATCCGACGCGTGTACAGCCTCCTGTAACGTGGAGACGCGTTTGTTAGGCAGCTTCCTCTGGGGGATTGCCCGCCTTTCACACGCTGGCACTGCAGCGTTTCTAGCTCAGGGATTCTACGGCGCTCCTTCCTTTCAGCGCTTTCTTTCCTTTTGCTCCAGGAAGAGCGGTCGGTGTTTATCTTTTTTTTTTTTTTTTGGTCGGGGTGACCACGGAGGCGCCTGCGCGCAGCGGCGGCGATTTCCTTTCAGGCACTCCGAGGGGCAGCCCCAGCAAGCGTAGGCGGGGCCCAGAGGGGGAGAGGGGGGAGAGAGCGAGAGGAAGATGGCGGCCTCCTTGTGGCTCCGCCGGTGGTGCCGTAGCCCCGTCCACCTGCTGGGCAGGCATGGCGTCCGGGGGGCTCTGGGGGCCGCCCCGCAAGTGGCGGGCTGGAAATTTCTCCACGGGACCCTGGAGCTGCTGGGTAAGTGCCCCAGTGCGTTAGCGGCGAAGGGCCAGCAGGCGCGGGGGATCGTTGCCTTTGGGACTCTGTGGGAGGCGAGCGGAGGTAGGCGTGACATTCAAGAAGAGACCGAAGGGTGGGCCTGAGCTTCTGAGGGACGGATCGCCCCGACAGATACATAGGATCGGTTTTTAACCGCAGGGACGCCAGGCTCAGCACCGATGGAGAAGTTGCTCCAGCCTGGCCCCTGTGGCAGTAAAACACCACGCGCTTGTGGCCCCTTGAAAATCTAAGGTTGCCCTGGAGTTCATTCCTTCAGGTTTGGGGAGTGAAGAAGAAGCCCCAGTAGCTCTCCCCCCCACCTACCCCCACCCACCCCACTCCACGGCCGGCTTGCTTGCTGCAGGTGCGCAGCTCCTCCTCTTCCGTTCTCCGCCTCCGTCTGCTGCCCCCCCAACCCCCGTCGACGGACGGACAGAAGGGGCTCGCCGGAACGGCTTTGATCGTGGCGCCCCCTCCGGACCGCCACGCCCACCCGCCGGACCACCTGCTTCTCTTGCTGGCCACGCGCGCGATGGAGGAGGAGGAGGCGCCACCCTGCTGTGATCCTGCCGCCCAGCAGCAGCAGCAGGGAGGAGGGAGGGAGGGAGCCAGCCCCGCTTTCTCCCGGCGGAGGGGCAGCGAGCCCCCCCACCCCGCCCCAGTCCCAGCCCTCAAGAGGCGGAGCCTGGTGGACGCGGAGGCTCGGAAGAGGAGGAGAAGCGGGGAAACAGCCTCTCCCAGCGGGGGTTGGCGGGTGTGTGGGGGTGGGGGGTGGGGAATTAATCCTCTGCCGGTGGGGAGGCTATGGGGTGAGGCTGGTGGCGGGCGGGGGCCGGTTGGGCCCCGTCGAGGCAGGCCCACAAGAGGAGGAGGGGGTGAGGTGGGTGGTTGGGATTCGGAGACGAAGGAGGGGGAAACGGATGTTAAATCAAAATTATTAAATCAAAACAAGCGGGCCACGGAAAAATTATCAAACATTTACCGGTCCGCGGGGATAAAAAGGTTGGGGAGCACTGTTCTATTGTGTTTCCTTCATGTTTGAAGCTCCTTAGGGTTCCTTTTTGTCCTGGGGAAATCATTGGGAATTTCAGGATAGTGCAGGGAGAGCCTTTAGTAGTTGAATAAAAGTGCCAGGTGGTTATCAGTTATTTTTATTCCAGCAGCGGCAATCCCATACTGAGGTTTGGCTATTAAAGACTTCATCTCTGCCACCAAACCGGAGCCCTAGAAGGCCTCAGTACCCGAAAGTGGGGGATAGGAAGCTTTCAAGTCACTTAAATTAATTACTTCCAGTGATTGGATCCAGTTTATCCCAGTGTAATTAAGTCAGTAGATTTGGCTTTAATCTAGTCTTCAGCTGTTGACTGAACTCTGGGGGATTTTCAGTAACTATTCTCGAAGGCTTTCACGGCCGGGATCTGATAGTTGTGAGCGCGATAATCTCACAACTATTTTCATTAACTCTTTGTCCTTTTCTTTTTATAAAAAAATTGAAACAAGAACATAATTAAATCATTCACCTCAATATGAAATGTTAGGAAGTTTTTTTTATTACCTCACCTCTTTTGTTTTTAACAGCATGGCAGCAGCATGATGTGCAGGAACTCTGCAGAGTCATGTTTGATGCACTGGAACAAAAATGGAAGCAAACAGAACAGGTATAATGCTCTGAGGTTGTTTGTATAGTAAGGGGATAAAGAGGGTAAGAGAATACTGCTTTTACCTATGAATGAGAATTATTACAGTCATCGTTTAAAAAATAGTGTATTGTCTGTATTTGTTCCCTATCTCCCAGTTATATGTTGTTAAATTTGATAATTCTAAGCTCTTTATGTTGTGTCACAGCAAGGAATGAATTGTTGTAGAAATTCTGTTGCATTACCAGTCTTGGCCACTGAATGGCAATGCAGTCATTGCAGCATCATTCGGTTTATAGAAAGAAATGGCTCTGTGAATCCCTGCCATGCTGCCTTTTGCTTAGATCCAAACCAACAGTCTTCTCTGTATTCAGGGCAGAGCCTTTTATTCCTGCAGAGCTGATTCCCATGATTCTCTTGGTTTAGGCAACAGATCCTGTGAAGGATTGAAAACAACAATTTACATCAATAGTGGTTAACTTGGTGGTTAAATTAACCCCCATATTGCTGGTGTGTTGCATATACACTCTGTAAATTAACTACCCAGACTCCCTTTGGAGCTTAATAACTCAGGCCCTTGACCCCCTCCATATTTTGAGGGTTTATAGGGAAGAGGCCAAACTTGCTCCCCAGCAATTTTGGTGCTGATTTGTGCATGTGATAGCTATTTTGGAGTACATAAAAATGTACTCGAAAATTGGTATTGCAGCAACCGTGTATTGGCTCCAAAATTGCTGGGGAGCAAGTTTGGGCTCTTCCCTATAACCCCTCAAAATATGGAGGGGGTCAGGGGCCTGAGTTATTAAGCTCCAAAGGGGGTGCCCCTAAGAAAAAATCATTTCTAATTGAGTGAGAGAGAAACTGATAATTGCTCCCCATGCGAATGATTAGCGGGCCAGCAGCTTCTAGCTTAATTAGAAATGATTTTTTGCTAGGGGCACCCCCCTTTGAAGTTTAATAACTCAGTCCTCTGAACCCCAACCCTTTCCAAATTTGGGGGGCTTACAGGGAAGAACTTGAGGAAGCTCCCCTGCCATCTTGGTGCCTCTAGGACCCAGAGGAGCATAGTGTTTCGTTACGAAACTACTTTAAAAATTTCTTAGTAACAAAATGAGATGAAACTACTTAAGCAATTAAATGAAACACTCTTTTTCCATTTCATGCCCATCTCTACTCCTAACTTCCTTTGGACATCTCAGCTGATTCCTTCTACATATGTAGTTCAACCCTAAATTGACATTGGTTTGGAGTTCCAAGGAACCAGGTTGGGAATTTAAAGTTAGAGAACATGAGTCCTACTCTTCCTCAGCACTGAAAGGACAGATCTGGCTCTTTCATGCCTCTTTCACACCATACAAGAAGGCAAAGGTTTTTTTCTGAATAGAAAAATCAATTCACATGTACAGTACTTAGAAAACCATGCATTTAGTTAAAATAAGTTTATAAATTGGTACATTGTGGGAAAATAACGTTTTAAAAGATGGTTAAGGACCTATAGATTATGAACAGATATAAATATGTATTTATATTTAATCTTTCATGCAGAATTTTAGAATTGCACATTATGTTGAAAGGGGATATATTTAGGAAGGAAGGGATGCAAAATTGACAAATTGGTCAATTCCTAGTTTGAATACCAACATATTTATTTATTTATTTATTTATTTATTTATTTATTTAGCTTTATATATACTTATGATAACTCTGGTAGAAAAAAACATTTCACCTCTCCATAGCTTTTTAAATATTTTAGTTTCATTTTAAAATGCACTGTTTGGAAACAAAAGCTCAAATAATGGATTATTTATTTAATCTCATTTATAAGACTCTTGTTCCCATGAGAGGATTTAGGTCAGCAGACAAGGGTAGAAAAAGCAAAATTAAAACACAATAAGTAACATATAAACAAATAAAATATCATATTAATCAAATCTGTGAAGTAATTTAAAGGATTCCCTTTAGAAACAAACTAACAAGCTGAATAGCTAAAAGGGAATTACTTTAAAATTGCATATTGAGGTTAAAATTAAAATTTAAAAGCCTGCCTTAAGGAGGGTGGGTCTCCAGCTATCAGCAGAATAATAAAAGGGAGGAAGCCGATTTAATTTCTGAAGGGTGAGCATTCTACAGTCTGGAGCTGCCACAGAGAAGGCTCTCCTTCATGTACCCATCAAGTGTGCCTTCAATGTCAATGGGATCTTTAGAGCTGAGAAAACTTATTTGGAGAGCGAAGGTCCTTAAAATAGTCTTAAAAAGTACAGCATTACAACAGAAGGCAGGTATCTCCAATATAATGAAATTGACATACAGTAATACCTTGGATAGTGGAAAACTCAGATAGGAAAATGAAATTTCTGGGAATAGGGATGTTTTTGTTAACGAAAAATTCCAGTGGGGTATCCCAGTTTATGGCTTTGGGGCACACCCCATTGGAAACTGGACGGCAATAATGAAGCCACAGGCTGGCGAGCGAGCGGCTTCCACTGGGTAGAGTCTCAGATCAGATGCTGCACAGCTCGATCCACTGCCCAGGAAGTTTTGAACTTCCTGCTCTGTCTGCTACCGGGGAAGTTCAAATGTTCCCAAGCGGCATACCTGAACTGCCGCTCTGACCAACCATAGGAGGTGGTGTAACAAGGGGTTGCCTGCCACCCCACACCACCACCAAAGTTGAGTGGCAGTGGTGAAGAAGCTAGGTGTCTGAAGTGAAACTGGCCAGTGGGAACAGCTAGCTCCTTCGCCACTGCCACCCAACTTTGCTCCCTGTGGTGGTAGCCATGTTTTTCCCCTCTGGAATGAAGACAGTCCAAAGCTCCCTGCATTGCTGATCTAACACTTCCTTTACCCCACTGGGCACCACAGCGAGGAAAGGCAGGTGACTGCCAATCCATCTCTGGAACGGATTAATTGGTTTCCCATTCATTTCAATGGTAAACTGCTTTTCGGTTAACGAAATTTTTGTACAGCAAAATGGCCCACATAACAGATTAATTTTGTTAACGGAGGTACCACTGTACATTTTATTATTTAAATGCTTAATGAATCAAAGGAAAAGAGATTAGCAAATTGAACTACTTTTTTATCTTTATGTATATTACTTAAATGCTTCAAAGTCAGTAAATTAGCTACGCTTAAATGTTACAGGATAGAATATTGCATAATACAAGAGAGCAGATTTACATCCTTTCACTAAAACATGAAAATTCTTTCTTAATTACAGGCTGATCTGATAAATCAGCTCTATCAAGGCAAGCTGAAAGACTATGTAAGATGTCTGGAATGTGGCTATGAGAGTTGGAGAATTGATACATACCTGGATATTCCCTTGGTCATTCGGCCTTATGGCTCCAATCAGGCTTTTGCAAGTGTGGTGTGTACTGTTATACTGACTGCTAGTACATCTATACATGTATTGCGTACATAATACCACTGTGGTGTCACTTTTTGAAAGGCAAGTATCATCCTTGATACTCTATCTTGGGTTGTCCGTCTTTGTGCAGTAAATCAGCTAGCAAGTTCTATAAGGTTTTTGGCCCTTCAATGAGTCCTACTGGTGCATGTTTAAAAGGAAAGACGTTTAGTCAAGTAGTTTTATGGTTACAATATTCTTGTACATTCCTTTTCATTGTAGTTAGGAATTTAGTGTTATTTTTACATTGATGTACTGTTGTATGTATGTCTTTATGAATATCCAAAGTCTTAATCTTGCTTAACAGTTGTAATAAGAACAGAGCAGTTTTTTCTGTTCCATTTAGGATAGCTTAGAAATGAGGAATAAGATGGTGTTAATTTGGACTAATTATCCTGAAACTGGTGATTGCTGTTGAAGAATTTTGAAACAGAGCACAGAGAGAACTCCTAGTTCCCTGTGCTCCTTGCCTTCTGAAGATGCCGGCCACAGAGTCTGGTGAAACATCAGGAAGAAAAACCTCCAGAACACAGCCAAACAGCCCAGAAAACTCAAAACAGCTATCAGATTCTGGCTGTGAAAGCCTTCGAGAATACAATTTTGAAACAGAATTTGAAATTCTGTTTGTCCTTTTTCATTTAGGAGTAGTGAGGATACAAGCAGAGAAAATGATTACATCAGAAAGTGTTTATTCTACAAAATATGTCATTACATTAGGTGACTTATCCATCTAGTTATCAAGATAGATACAATTCCTTAAATCATTCTATATAGTCATTTGAATGTGGTTCTAAATGTAATAGTGGCAGTAGCTTTTCATTATCTCTTGGCATTACAGTGCTAAAATGTATGATCACTCTTGATCATCCTGTAAAGGTTTCAAATATCCCTTTCTGACATATTGATACTCTTTGACTAGCCATTCTTTTCCCCCTAATCATTGCTGCTTTTTAAGCATTAAAGTATCAATTTTGATTGCTTGCTTTTGGCAAATGAAAAAAGAGTTTTTGTTACACTCTTTTTTGTTGAATGATGATGGTAGAAGGGTTTTAAAAAAACAGAATCTCCTTGGTATTTTAAGTGATTATCTGCATAAAGCAAGAGTGTATTTTTGTTATTTATATACAACAATAGTTTTAAGTATATCTTTTGCTTATTATTTATTTACTAGATTTATTATTTATTTATTAGAGCCTTGTGCAGGGGTTAAATGCCTGTACTGCAGCTAAAACTGTGCTCACAACCTGGGGTTCAATCCCAGGTAGCCATCTCATGGTTGACTCAGCCTTCCATCCTTCCTAGATTGGTAAAATGAGTACCCAGCTTGCGGGGGTGTGCAATGTGTAGCTTACATACTGTAATTAAACTGTAAACAGCCCAGAGATTATATGGGGTGGTATATAAGCAGAACACTTTGCTTTGCTTTATATACCGCCCATCTGGCGGTAGGGCCACTCTGGGCAGTTTACAACTGAACATAAGTGTTTGATGAGGAGTACATTGAGTTGCACAAACCCACTATTCATTCCTAAAATTCCAGTAGCAAGCAGAGACTAGCTGGTCAACTGGTGATTGAGTTGTAGACCATAATCTACTCCAGTGGTTTATAGTAATTGAAAATTTTAAACTTTAAATCTCTTTGTGCAGTTTAAGAAGCTGTAGTTTGTAGAAGTACATGGAGGGCATTATCTGTTAAAGAGGAATGCTTTGACTACTTCCATATTCCTCTTAGCTTTCATATCACCATTAAAGTTATGTTTTATGGAAGAAGCCAGCAAGGGAAGGAAAGATAACTGAATAATTTCCTTCTTCTTTTATTATATTTAAAAAATAATATATTAATGTTCATTTGGAAACTGGCTGGTGGGAATGAGCAGTTAAATTAAGTATTTGAGTTTAATCATAGCTACAGGAAACTTGCATAGATGTTATGACTTCTTACCTGTTCTGTCTGGCTCAACAACATGGTCTGTTTCTTTCATGAGTAATTCAGCAGAATCTGATTTGTCAGGTGCTCACTTATTTTTAATACTGTTATATTAGAAATCATGTTGATGCTCCAGTCTTCTGAGCTGCATTGTACTCCTACATTGGATTGTAGAGTTGCTTCTCTGGTGATGTAATATATTCTAGATGTTTAGTCTTCAACAGTTGGGAACTATGGAGGATACTTGCTTTTGGAGAAGGGAAAAATTACATGTTTCTCAATGGATTCTCTGAAGGTAGTATCCTCCATGGATCCTCATTGATTAGAATAATTAAGGATTTGGCTTAGTGGTCATAATAAAAACACACATGCGCTAATAGGGCTTGTAGAAGGGAATATAAAAGTCTTCAAATCTTGCTGTACAGTTCCTGAGGGGACTTACCAGAGGCGGCACTACCCAAAATAGGGGATCTAAGGAGGATACTACCTTCAAAGAACTCTAGTTAGAGGTAAGTGACTTCCTATTTTTTTAACAAACATGACAGAATAGATATTATAGACAATGTTCTTAATTAATAATCCCTCAAAATTCCAGTTTTGCCACTCCTCACAAATGTGTACTACAATGTTTTTTTTTATTTTGCATTTTTGACAGTATTGTTAATGGAATTTTGAGAAAACATGAAGGTTTAAATGTGTGCAATTGCTCAGTCCTGACTCTTCAAATTAATGATGGCGCCATTCCATCAATTTGGACAGCACAATATGAAGTGCTTCATGCCCATGTCTTGTCAGAAGCAAAGTAACTTTGAAGATGTTTTCTGCAAGAGTTGTAAACACTGTGTTTTCATTGACAGTCTTAATGTCATCCATGAGGTCAGCAATGACATTCTGTGGAAAAGCAGCACTTTAGATTCAATTTAGTGGGGTTTGCTATCAGTCAAGATGCTACAAGCCTTCAATTTTAAGTTAATTTGACTTAGTTAGAAGGTGATTTATCACCATTAGGTAGGCTGATCTATTTAAGAGTGTGCAATATGATCTATTTCACCTGCCCTGTCCAGCTGTTTCTTTCTCTTGGCCTGGGAATGCTCCCCAGTTACAAAATCCGAGTCTGTGTTCTGTTTCATTTCTTGGCCTCAGTTTTGTCCAGACTGGAGTGAGGAAGAGAGAGAGGGAAGGGCAGGAGACAGTAGTTGGAGGGCTTCCCACGCCCATCAGAGGAAGGGAGTCCTCAGCTCCCACCCATAGGTAGGTGGTGGTGCAGCAGCAGCATCCTGATTCCTTGCCATGAAGGGGGTGGGATGTCCCATACCAGGCCTGCACTGGGTGGGCAGAGGCTGTTGGGCAGCATGATTTCCATTGGCATGGTGTGGTGACAGCAGGGCAGAAGGTATGGTGTTGCCTCCCCTGCACCACAGCCCATCTTTAAGAGTTATGCTGGGGTGGGGGTGGGGAATACCCCTCTGTTAAATATACCTAGATAGTTTTGGTCAAGTTTTCTAGCACCAGCTTATCATTCATGCTACACTTGACTGTGAAATGAAAACAAAATAATGTGCTGGATAGCTCAGTGGTATAGGTCTGAGTTTTTGGGTGTTTGATTCCCCACTGGGCCTCCTTGATAGAGGCTGGACTCAATGATTCCTAGGGTTTCTTCCAGCTGTGCAGATCTATTTTTACATGGCTGCATGACAAAAAGCTAATTGTGAACCTTTTCGGTATTAATTTGAATCTTTTTGGATCATCATCAATAGCTACTGTTCTTTTGGTGCTGCCTGTTCCATTCTGCTTTGGTTTCTGGCAAGTTAACTTCTTGAACTTACTTGATCTAAGCCTAACTAAGATAATTTGCCTTGTCTAGATACATCTAGTAATGGATTAGAACTCTGGAGAGCAGGGTTTGAATCCTCACTTGCCCATAGGAACTCATTAAGTGGGTAGAACTGTTAAAACCACTTCTTAAATATCTAAGCCTTATTAGAGTCACTGTAAGATTGTTCTGATTTTATGACAAAGAAACAAGAGACACACACTTAGTGTGGACACTATTTTCAGTGGGACAAAGAGCAGGCAAGTTAACTTGCATTGTAGGATTGTACTAGTGTTTTGGATCCTTCCCCTAGTAGTTATTATGGAATAGGAATATATCTTTTGAGTCATGTCACATTATGAAGTGATACATTTTCATGGAAATACTATTGATTCCACTGAAAAACAGTTGTATGAATGAAAATTTGTAAAAACAAGCACAGTTTTTAAAATGTTAACAGATAATTTTAGAAAATTGAAAAATTACATGTTAAAGGAAATGGAAGTCAATTTTTTTTTTATTTAAGTATAATCTCCTCCTTGGTAAGCAATTATGAGGTTAAATAATGTACTTGTATTACCATTCATGATTTCTCATCTGATTTTTGAAGAACCACAGGAACATCACTTTTTAAAAAACTGTGTACCAGTAGTTTTGCAATTCGTGAATCTTCTGCCCAATTAGCAGAAGACCAGCTAAGCCCCTTAGTATCCCATAGAGCAGGGCTGTCGAACTTTGAACAGGCTGAGGTCTAGTTTTTCCAGCCTAAAGTGCCTGAGGGCCATTACACTAATACCTCTACTTACAAATTTTATCCATTCCAAGTGCATGCTCATGGCCCTTGAACTGCCCGGTCAGCTGAGACAGTGGGCTGGCAGACCCAGAACTTTGCTGGGGCAGTAGTGATCCTTGGGATGGGGGAGGGAGGGGTGGAGAACTTATTCCCCCACTTTTTTTATTGATGCCTGGCAGGCTACTTTTGAACCCTTTGCGGGCTACCGGTAGCCCGCGGACTACATGTTGGACAGCCCTGCCATAGAGCAACGTTTATCATGGGAGAGCGAAACTGACATTCAGGATTTCTTTATCAAAAAATGGAAGACTACCCCTAACTTGCTTACCTTGTAATTTGCAAATGGTGTGTTTGTTTTAATCATGCCAAATGAAGTTACCTCATGATTTTTAGACCCTTAGAGTGACCCTTGAACCCAGTTTTATGCTAGCATTCATGTTTGCTGGGTTAAATGTCTTTACTTTTTAAAAGCTTTTAAGTACAAGTCCTGTTTATTCCATTATTTGAGTAAGGATTTCCACTGACTCTAATGTGAGAAGAGAAATAGAGCTAACATTTCAGCTTAATATATATTTTAACTGATATTTCATGGATTAAAATTGTTTTCTTAGTTGCCTGGAGTACATTATTGAAGCCATCAGTCTTGGTTATAGTTATGGGGCTGGGATCAGGAAAAATGTGATAATTGTTCTAAAATTATAAATAAAACTAATTATTATTATTATTATTATTATTATTATTATTATTATTATTATTATTATTATTATTATTATTATTGCTCAGAATTGGTAGTGTCTGGGGGTGGAGCCTTTTGTTAGACTTGTATATTAAGAGTCAATATGAGATATTTGCAGAATTTTTAATTTGAAGAAGATAATTATCATTATTGGCAATTATTTTAAATTGTTAACCAAAGGTTTTGGAACTGCTCTAGTCACTGAATTTAGTATGGGGAGGAGGAGGATCAGATATTACTTCAATATTCATAATTTCTTGCCTTAGTGTTTGGTATTTCGCAATTTTTTTACCTTTCTTTACTTTGGAAGCTGCTTATTAGTGGAACTCCAACTTCTATAAAGTATATTTTTGTTGCTTATCCAAAAGAATAATATCTGGCTTATTTAAATCCATTATTTTATCTGTGATAACCTGTTTATCCCAGTGTAGTGTTGTAGCTTTGTTTTCTAAAAGTATAAATAGCTGGAATTTATAATATCCAAGTAATCCATATGTTTAGGCAACTGCTGAAAAATGATCTTTGCACCTTTGTTATATCTGCACACATGATCTGTTGATACTACTTTTGGACATCCAGCTGTGTTGTAAAGGCCTGTTTCTTAACAGTTAAAGAGCAATTAATCACATTAAACATATTAAAACACATTTAGAATATTATAAAAGCATTGAAAGAATTTTAAAAGCTCAACCCATTGCAAAGATAACTTATGTTAAAATTAGATATTAAAGCCTGTCTGAAAAATATTTTCACTGGTTGCTGAAAGGACAGGAGAGGGGAGGCCATCCTATCCTCATGGGGAAAAGTATTCCATGAACTAGGAGATGCCACCAAGAGAGTCCTCTCTCATGTCTCTGTTAAATGGACCTGTAAGGGAAAAGGAACTGAGATAAGTCCCCACCCCACCCACCACGGCCCAATTATCTTAAAGCCCCATACATGACCTAGTGCATGAATGGGACATCTCACCCTCCAATGGGTGGATTTGTGAGGGTTTTATTCTCAAGGCAAAAAAATAATGACTTCATTGATTATGGTGTTTCAACTGGGACATGTTCTGAGTATAGTTCAACCTGCTGAAGCCTACTTTTATGAACCTAAAACTTGACCTAACCAAGAAAGGTTTCCTTCTTGAATGTGTATAATAAGGATTCTCTTTCTTAAGCAAAAGTCCTCCCCCATGTTTCGGCATGAGGCATTAATCTGGAACACCTCTAAGAAGGAAGGAAGCCCAGCAGTGACTTACTGTTATGGCAAAATTGAAGTTCTTCAAAAGTAACTAATTTGGAAGCAGCATCTTGTAAGGAGTGATTGAATGATCTAATCACATTAAGTGTCAATAGTAATTGGCAAGCATTAAGCCCAGAAGAATTATCCATGGATAAATCCAATAAATGGCATTATATGTAGTTTGGGGATTATTAGAAAAATAATTTAAATTTCTTGTGCTGCCTTTTATACCTGATATTTTTCTTGTACATGGAACGTATGCCTGTGTTGCACAAAACAGGAGTCTCATATAAACTTCAAAAGGTGTAGAGTTTCAATTATTGACATTTTGTACACTAAAATTTTCATCCTACACTTAAGGAGGTTTTTACATGCTTGCCAGGTGCGGAGTTGAAACCTGAGATTTCAGATTAATGTGTGAAGATTGAGAGATTGCACCTTTTAATATCCCATGCTCACTGATGCTCTTTTTCCCAAATCAAGAAAGCTACCTGGCAGACAAGAAGGCAAGAATATGAAACTGATCTGCTTTTATAACTGAATGTGCCACAATGAGTCCGTGTGCTATGCAAGATAACAGAATGATTTTGTTTCATATTTTCCACAAAACCTATTGATGGAACCATCAACCATGTAATAAAAAGATTTGATGCTTGCAAAATGCAAACATTTGCACACCTTATAGCTCCTTTCCCCAGAACCTTGATATCTCCCCTGTTATTCATAGAATCAAGTTTTTTGTTTGAGATTATTTAATTCCAGGCTACACATAGTTTATTTGGCATCAGATAATGTTTTTGTTGTTTTTTAATTAGGAGGAAGCTTTACATGCTTTTATTCAACCTGAGATTCTTGATGGCCCCAATCAGTATTTTTGTGAAAGATGTAAGAAGAAGTGTGATGCACGAAAGGTAAACTTTTAAAAATATATAATATGAAGTGACTGTATCTATGTTTCTGAAAACTGTTTCATAATTCTCTGTTGGGTTTCCTTTATGTTTTCTAGGGTTTGCGATTCTTGCATTTCCCTTACCTGCTAACCTTACAGCTGAAGAGATTTGACTTTGATTATACCACTATGCACAGGATAAAACTTAATGACCGTATGACATTTCCTGAAGAGCTAGACATGAGTGCATTCACTGATATTGAAGATGAGGTAATGAACAGTGTGTAGTTGGTTGTGTTTTTTTAAATTGTCTCCTATACTTAACTTTGTTGGCAAGGATGTCATGATGACATTGAAATTTACTGCCAGTGTCAGAGTCTTGATGTTGCTTTTCCTTTCTCTCTCTCAAGCTGCTTATCTAGCATAGAACCCAAACTGACAGTTTGCTATGGAACCTGATTTGAAGAATCCCAGCTGAAAGTGTCTCGGCCTATGAGTTACTGTGATTTCAATTGTCTGACGTTAATGGTAGTTCACAGTTCGTGTACCACATTATGAGCTTTCTGAGTAGTGACTTTTCCAAAAGAATATACTACTAGAGAAAATATAGTACATTGTCTATATTTGCAACATGCTGATGTTTATCTGTTGTAAAATAGAGGAAAGGACTTTGGTTATACTTGTAGAAAAAACTGATACCCCTTTTTTCATCTTGCAGAAGATCAAAACTTTGAGGAATGCCAACATAAATTAGACCAAGGATGGCTCAGGGATATAGTCTTACACGTAGGATAGAAGAATGGAATATCTGTGTCCTTCATGCCATATTTTCACACACACACACACACACACACACACACAGAGAGAGAGAGAGAGAGAGAGAGATTTTAGTTTTTGCTATTTTTGTTACTGAAGAATATGGAAAGTTGAAAAGCTCTGCCAATTTCCTGTTAATTCTTTAGTGTTCTAATAGCAAATCCTGATGAACCTTGTACCTGCTTGTGCATATACTAGCTATGGGATGTCTGTGATTGTAGACTTTTAGAGCTGGAATGAATGCCATGCGTTGTTAAGTCCAATGCCACACATAAGCAATAAATCTGCAGCTAAAGCATCCCTGGCATATAACCATATATCCTTTGTTTAAAACTCAAGAGAGTCTGTCAACTTCTGAAATTGTTTGTTCCATTGCTGAATTGCTCCTACTGTCAGACATTTAGTTTCATCATTTTGAATCCATTAGTTCAGATCCTGCTCCACAGGAACCACAGAAAAATTTCCTTAGTCTTTCAGATATTAGAAAACAGCTATCATATCGCATAGCCATTGAAGTCCCATAAGACCAGGGGCAAGCAAATGTTATCCTATCTTCAGAAATGAGAAAAAACAGGATGTGGGCAAAGATAATGTCAATAGAAGGAACGGTTCTAGAAGAGATAAACAACGTGTTTGCAAATCTCTGTGTAGGCCTGTCTTGCTTCTTACTCTCCTATGTAGGAACAAGGAACAGGAAGAAACGTTAGACTTGCCATTCCTTAAAATGTCCCCCTTGCATTGCATGTCAACATGCCTGTTCATGAATGAAAGCATATTTGAAGGTAGGACCCTGGAATCTCAGGAGCACACATCAGTACAAGAACAGGACTGGAATTTAGAATTATTTGTGCTGGAAAATTTAAGAAGTGATTAATATGTAAACTAATACATCCATTCTGTTTTGAACATTGGTAGTATTTTGATGGAGAGTTTCTGAATATTTTTAAAAACTAGTTTTTCTGCTTGTTTTAAGAAGTCTCCTCAAACAGAGAGTTGCACTGACAGTGGAGCAGAGAATGAAGGCAGTTGTCACAGTGATCAGATGAGCAACGACTTTTCTAATGATGATGGAGTTGATGAAGGAATCTGTCTTGAAAACAATAGTACTGCTGAAAAGATTTCTAAAGTTGCTAATGAAAAGGTACTTTTCAAAAACAGTTGTATGGCTAATCTGTTATGTTTAAAGATAAAACAGTTGTCTATTAGTATTTATCCAGGTGAGTTTTTCTGGGTGTTGAGTCATGGAAAATGGGTGGGGTGGGGGGCTCAGGCACAGTCTGTCTGCTACTTATAAGGCAGTGATTTCAACAAAATGTTGTTCCTGTAGCATTCTTGCAACTGCTCAACGAGTGGTTAACATTTTAGTGAAGGTGTCAAGATTTCAAATTTTGAATGTTTAGAGCATTAAAGCTATTATGAGGACTATTCAGTCAGTCAGTCAGTCAGACACCTTTATTGGCATAAATAAATAAATAAATAAATAAATAAATAAATAAATAAAAATAAAATAGACAATGAACAATAGAGAATAAAACGCACAATTGAGAAAGTGTACATACCCAAACCAGTATCAATTAAAACCAGGGAAGGGTGGAGGAAATACAGGAACATTGTAACAGGACGAGAGCAAGAGGGTGTTTCCATGTATCATTATATTTGTCCAGCCAAAATTGACTGCAGACCATCCAGAATGAACAGGCTATATTTGGATGTGTGGAACAAAAGGCCTGTTGAGAAACTGTGGCCTGCGTCACTGGATTAACAAATTGATAAATGTGGTAATCTGCCTAGTGTGGGTTTTGTCTAAGCCTGACAAAAGATTATGCAAAATGACCTCGTCCTGGTGACCAGGGAATCTAGCAAGATGTGGCTCTAGGTGGGAAGCACGGATGTCCTTATATAGAGGACAATATAGGATCATATGCACCAGAGACTCAATGGTCCCTGAATTACAGGGACATAACTGAGTCTCCAGTGGTAGAGAGCCGAATCTCCAGTATAGGACATTAGAGGGGAGCACATTACATCTAGCTAGAGTGAAAGCACGTCGTTCCTGTGGATTCTTTGAAAGATGTAGGTAGCTGGCCAGCTTGCCAACAGGTAGCGGGAGTTGGAGACTGAGAGGAGAACATGCTTTAGAGGCTGCTGCAAAGAGGTCTTGCCTTTCAATGTCTAGCAATCTAAGCTTTAACAGCCTATAAGCCTGCATGAAAGGTAGTGCCCCCAATTGTTCAGGTGAAATGCCCAGGGCCGTAATTCTTTGGAGAAACCGTTTAAGGCCGAGAGAGTAAAAATGGTCGGAGAGAATGCCCTCTATCAGAGGGTCTTTGTGTGAGATAAAACAAATTCTCAGCCAGTATTTGAATTGTCTTAGTTGTGCCTGAGTCTTCAATCTGCTGAGTCCAGCCTCCAGACAGAGGGATGTGTAAGGTACACAATGTGGAACTGCCAATATTTTATAAAGAAAAGCGGATTGAAGCCTTTCAACCAGTGGATTGATGGCATCCAGCCAAACTGGTACCCCATATAGCAGTTGGGAGATGACCTTGGCTTTGAAGACCTGCAGAGCACTGGGGATATGTTGATTACCCCATATATAAAAGAACCGGTAGATAGCTTGGATGGTCAGTCTGGCTGAGTTGATAGTGATATGCCTGTGTCTGGCCCAGGTGTTATGGTAGAAAAAATTTAGACCTAAGTGCTTAAATTCTTTGACTTGTTGTATTGCTCTTCCGTGAAAAATCCAAGAATGGAGTTTCCAGGTCTTACTGAAAACAACTATTTTGGACTTACTATAATTGAGAGACAGTTTGTTGCAAGAAAGATAGTTAATACATTCTAAAATTAATCGTCTTAAACCTATCTTGGTGCAGGAAAGTAGTATCATGTGGTCTGCATGCAGAAGAATGGGCACTGCCAAATGGCCCAATCTTGGGCAGTGGCTGTTTACTCCTAGCAATAGAGGAGCAAGGTCTTTGATGTACAAATTGAATAGGGTGGGGGCAAGAACACAGGCCTGTTTAACTCCTATTATGAGGACTATTAAAAATGCAATCTTGAATGTGTACATTATGATTTAAAAATGTTTGAGCAACAGCTTACTAATGTCACTGCGAAACATCCCGCTCTCCAGCCAAGTCTGAAAGGAAGGCCAATGTAAAATAACATTGCAAAAAGTTTTTTTTTCACACCATACATTTGAGTGTGGATATAAACAAACAATAAATATATAGCATTGGGAATGAGATACAAAACAACTGAGGGGGAAATCATAAGAGTCCTGAAATGCTGATAGAGCAAATTGGTACCTGACCCGTTAGTTTACCAGCACTTTATACTCATTGTATACTACCTAGTAAAACAGTAATGAAATAAATTACAATAGGACAAATTAGCTGTTTCTCCCTTGCAGGTTTGCTACCTTAGTAAAAGCAATAGAGGTTTCCATTGAAAAGTTTCTGACCCTGTACAGAGATCAGCTATGTGTAATACCAGCAATATTCAGTACTTTACTGTTGAAAGGAAATGTGAAGGAAATATAAATAAATGAAAGCAAGAGACAGAAAAACATAGACACAACACACACTGTGCACCATTCACCACATACCAACAAAAGATTATCAGATTTTATGTAGCAGCAGCAGCAAAGAAAGCATGGATTTTCCTCCATAGAATTAAACTGGCTTGTAGATTGAGCACTTAGAATATTCTTCTTTATGTCCAGAAGTATACCTAAATAATAAAGATTGTTTAATGCTATAATTCTTTTCACTTTTTTGACATATGTTAGAGTGGCATTCTTTGCTTTTTCAATGTGCCTTTTTTAGACTGTGTCTGCATTTTTTACCTTCATATTTTCATTATACTATTGCATCTTCCTTTTGGTCTGACTTCAGTACTTATCTGCAAATTAAGTTTTATTTTAATATATTTTTCAAGTGTTTGTGCCTACAGTTTTTCCATAGCTGTAAGACTGATTTCTGTACAATTGAAATATGGCAGTGACTTCTCAAAAAGTCACAGGTTTCCAATACAGTGGTACCTTGTACAAAGGAATTAATTTGTTCCAAATGAAATTCTATTCAACATATTTTCCTTTATACAAATTTCCCACAGGAATGCATTGAAAACAGAGTAATCCCTAATTGCGACCATTTTTATGTTGTATGGATTTGTCCCATAGGCGTTACGCAAATTTCCCCTATCCAGATTTTTATGTTGTACAGATTTTATGTTATACAAACCGTTTGTTATACGAGGGTCCACTGTATTTCCAGATGAATTTTGATATAGCTAAAAGTTATCTCATTGATACCGAATTTGACTGTTTCTGGAATAAATACAAGATGTGCAAACACAGGCTTCTGATTTTTTTTTCCTGGAGATCTCTAAAGATTTATAGCGGTCTTAAGATGATGTTCAGGTGTCAGACTTTCTGATTTGATAAAGGCAGCTGCTTCGTTATGGGATAACTATGAAAAATTAAATTCTTTATGTTAATATTAACGGCAGAAAGAATGGTTCCAGCATTCATGAAAATTTCTACTCAGTGTGGGCATTGTAGTTCAACTTTTTATTTTATTTTGTGTAGTTGTGAAAAAATATATAAGGATACTTTAACCATGGGCCTTTCTGAGCAGTATATTTGTTTATTTCCCCATATTTCACAGAATTCATTACTATATGAATTATTTTCGGTTATGGTCCATTCGGGAAGTGCAGCTGGTGGACATTACTATGCATGCATTAAATCTTTTAGTGATGACCAGTGGTACAGCTTCAATGACCAACATGTTAGCAAGGTAAGATACATGTTAGATGTAACAGGAGGGCAGATTTATTTAAACATGATAGCACCACCCAGAAACAAGAAGAGGTGGTATCAGCATATCAGGATGAGCCCCACAATTAATTTAGAAAAAAATGAAGGAGGAGGTCTGGAGCAGCTCAAGGAGAAGTGAACATTGGACATTTAAAAAAACTGGGAAACGGCAAAGGATTTAAATGTCCTGGAAGGAAACACAACTGATTAGCTGGAACAGTGAATGCAATGCAACAATTTGTTAAGGGACTGTTTATCCTCTGTGAGGGTAATATTCCACTCTTATCTAAACAAGAGCTGCTATCCTATTACAGGCGCATGCCTGTTTTAATGCAGTGGTATAAGTTGGTGATTTTAAAGAATTAAAGGAATGTTTAAGGAATTGACACAGTCTTCACTGCATGCAAAGTCACATGACTGGCACTTGACAAAGTGTCAGCTCCTTAGTTAGGAGCAACTCACTGCTACTAGGGATGGCATTGCACTTCTGTTGGCATATTGTAAGTGGTAGGATTTTGGCTAATATATTTATGCTCATACAACTGTGTGTACTCCTACAGTGGTCTCCCCCACCAAGGGGAGAGGAAGTAACTAGGTCTGGTAGTCTGTTTCATTATATATTATGAGTAGTTCTTCCTCCAACTTGTCAGTTTATATGCAAAATAAGTTTCTGTAAACAGAACCATAATTTGATGTATGATCGCCCTTTGTTTCCTGGCACTTGCTTTTATAGCACGTAAATAAGAATGAGATGTCTATGTGTTGCATTAAACAGAAACTGCAAATAAATGCAAATTAAATAATTAATTTGGTAAATGTATTTACTAATGAATTTTCTGACCAGATAACTCCTGAAGATATCAAGAAAACATATGGTGGAACATCTGGAAGCAGAGGGTATTATTCCAGTGCTTTTGCAAGGTGACAAAACTATTGAAACACAGTAATAAGTAGTTCAGCTGATTGCCTTTTTATTGAATTAATTTTATTATGATAAAATTGATGGACTTCCCAGCAAGATAGTCAGTATATTTATATGCCTTCTAAATGACTTCACCCCTACATAGTTTTTAGCTTGGTTCCTTTTAAATGCTTCTGCATTACTAGCATTTACAGATGTTTTGGAAATAATGATGTTTGTATTAAGAAAATGTAATTTAGTTTGAATATTGTAGGCATGAATATTCCATTTTGCTGTTTGGATATAGATACTGACTCTTTTCAAAATAATAATTTCTCCAATAGCTCTACAAATGCCTATATGCTCATTTATAGATTGAAGGATACAACAAGAAACGCAAGTAAGTATTGTGTGTTCTTTTACAGTTTCAACTAAATTATGCCATTAACATGCATTATATAAAATGCAGCTTTATAAATGAAGTGGTAATAATTATGCTTTCTGTTAATAAAGGGGCAAAAATTTAAACATTCATACTGTTGTGAATTAACTTCCTAAGATAATGTTAAAAGAGATAGTGTAATTCATTGTTTTAAAACTGTATATACAATGTATTCTAGTGCTGTATTCTAGCTACTGCAGAATACAGCGGTCAGATTGATTACGGATATAAAAACCCCCAGCATATTACCCCAACTCTGGCCACACTGCACCGGCTCCCAATCCAATTCCTCATTGACTTCAAGGTTCTTATGTTGACATACAAATCCCTAAATGATTTGGGGCCTTGTTATCTGTCAGAACAGCTTCTGCCACAGAGTACTGCCCAAAACACTTGCTCCTCTCAGGTGGGCCACTGGAAGGTGCCGACCCCAAAGGAAGCTCGGAAAACCGCTACTAGGAACTGAGCTTTCTTGGTGGTCGCACCTTAGCTATGGAAACAACTGCCCACTGAGATTGGTTTGGCCCCCACGCTGCAAGTTTTTATAAAACAGCTTAAAACCTGGCTGTATAGATGCACTTTTCCTGATCACTGTTTGTCATCTCGCCCCTCTCACTGATCTGGTTTATATTTTAATCCGCCTCTTTTTTTGTATGTATTTGATTAAAAAAATTTTTTTGCTTTGTTGTCAGATTTAATTATGTTTTTATTTAGTTTTTATTTTATATAGTTTTTATTTCAGTCTATGTGTTGTATATTGCTTAATTTTATTTTTCATTGTATTGTCCATATCCTAACTTTTGTAAACTGCCCAGAGTAACAGTTGGCCAGATGGTGCAGTATAAAAATCAAATAAATAAATAAATAATAATCATTTATAAAAAGTACTCATCAAATTTGTGTGTAGTCACACCATGTTTGCGGTGATACCTTTTTTAAAAATCATAGTAACTGCACATATTTGAAACAGTGGCAGAAGTATTGTCACACCTTTAAGGCTTGCAGATTTATTAATTGTAAATGTGCTGAGACATACTAATACAGTTTCCTCTAACTATACATACTACATTTAAAGTGAGGATCTCTTTGCTGTGAGCCTATAGATGTTCTAGTCACATTCAGCTCTGCTGTTGAAATGAATGGGATGGATCGCTTAAGCGCTGTCAAAATATAAAGATGCTCTGAGTTTCCTGTGAAGGAAGACCAGATCATAAATTGTAAAACACATGCACAAGTTATTTTAATCCATATTTTACTCATTGTTCATTCCTATGATAGAGTTCCTAGAAGTGGATGAATATCCTGAGCATATTAAGAGATTGGTAGAAAAAGAAAAAGAGTTAGAAGAACAAGAAAAGAGGCAGCGTGAAATAGAGCGCAATACCTGCAAGGTGTGTTTCAGTATATTTCATTCTTGCTTAGTACAAAATGGAATAGATGTTTTTATGGATAGTGTAATATTTGTAAAAGAGGTATCACTGATGTATGCAGAGTTGTTAAATTACATATGCTTTGTACAGTATTTGAATAATCTGCATATTTTGATTTGTCACTGTGCTAGAGATGTGAAGGTCCAGGAAAAAAAATGGAAAATGTTGGGGGAAAAAGTTTTTTTTTCCCCTGAAGCCTTTTGGGGTCTCCCCCCCCCCAAATTGGAAAAATTGAAAAAAAGAAAAATTATTATGGAATGTTTTATTTCAACATTATGAATAAAATATTTTAAGAGAGGGTGTTCTAATATTTTCCAAATCATTTCTAAAAATATATGCATAGTATCAGATTATTCTGATTTCTGTGCACTAAGCACAAGCATGTGCTAGGTTACAAACTGAATTCTCCAATGAAGGACAAGATGCATTTATCCCTTTAGGACAGTAATGGTGAACCTTTAGAGACTGAGTGCCCAATCTGCAATTTGAGTGCCACCTTTGGCACCCTTGCCATAGGTTTGCCAACACTGCTTTAGGAGATGTTGCTATTGTTACAAGAAAAAAGGTTTCACTTTTGTTTTTGCACGTGGGTTGTGTGTTTGGTTCTGTTCTGTCATCTTCACTAGGCCTCGAAGCACTGGAATAAAATACAGAGCAACAAAAATGTTTCTGATTAAATTTCACACCGATTCATTGAAACTTAGTCCCACTTTCTTCTATACATTTCTCTCCCCCCTTCAATTCGTTTTATGAGGATGAGGTTTTTATTTTATTTTTTATTTAATACTATAGAGAGGAAATATGAATGGTTAATTCTGGATTTTTAAACATTGTTTTGTAGAGTTGTTGTTTTTTGTTCCACATAAACTAGTAGACAGTTCATGAGATTGTTACACCATTTGTTACTTAAAATTACAAATGAATATTATTTAAAAAGTAAATTCTGTTTGTAATAATTATTTGGATAAACTATATTTTAATATGTTAGTTGTGATAATGTTATGCCAAGTCAGATTGCCCATAGTCATATATTATGTTCCTAAAGTAACAGAATGACTTTCAAGCTGTAAAAGGGGTGGTGAATGGTAATGTAGCATTTTTTTCAATTTCCCCCAAAATTTCCATCCCCACCCCCGAAATATTTTTGGGGAAAACCAGTTTTTTTTACCGAGCTTCATAATTTCTGGAAATTTTACTTCTCTATACTGTACTAGTTAATTATTACTTAAATTTAGATTTCTGAGCTTTGCTGTTGCCTACGTACGGTAGATACAAGAGTTCATCAAGAATCTAATGTAATAGTGGTCCAATTGTGTCCTTTGGGTGCTAAAGGTACCACAGAGCTCTCAAAATATACCAGCGGTTGCAAAGCTTGTCACAGTTAAGAAAAGGCCCCTTGAAATGAAGAGAATTGGGGAGGAGTTGACTCACAATACCTCCATCAGTTCAGTGGGCCTATTCCGGTGTGATACACTACACTAAGCAACAAGATTTTGGCAACCATAATCAGCCTTTATTTTTATATTGCAAAATGTAATTCATGCAGTCATGTTTAAAACATTACATATCTGAAAACCCCATTTTACCTTCTATTTATTGTGTAAAATTGGTGGACAACATGGATCCCATAGGCCACATGCCCTGTACCACCACCCCCACAAGGAGCCTGCTGTAGTGCAGGTATAGCTGTGCTCATGACCTGGGGTTCAATCCCAAGTAGCCAGCTTGGGGTTGATTCAGCCTTCTGTCCTTCCGAGGTTGGTAAAATGGTTACCCAGCTTGCTGGGGGGATGGGTGTCACAATTTGTAGCCTGCATAATTAACTGCCCAGAGAGTGTTTTAAGCACTATGGGACAGTATATAAGCAGAACACTTTGGTTTTTGTTTGTTTGCTTTGCTTTGCTTTTACTTTGAAAACATATTTTTAAGTTTTCAGGGTAGGTTGAGAATTTTACTTGAAAAGTCCCTTTACGCCTTCTACGAGCATGACTACATTTTGCCAGTACATCTTGGACCCTAATAACCTTTTAAAAATTAATACTTTTTGTCCAGAAGAGAGTGTAAGGAGGTTTTTCCCATTTAAAAAAATCTGTTTGAGCCTGTCCTTCTTCTAGTCCAGTGGTGGCAAACCTTTGGCACTCCAGATGTTTTGAACCACAAATTCCAGAATTCAAAGCCTGTATTGCCAGTGACAAAGGACTGGGATTTGTGGTCCAAAACATCTGGAGTGCCAAAGGCTCACTATCCTTTGAAGTGTGGTCTTCCGGGTGCTGGCAAATCTGAAAAATGCCTTTTGGCTCTGCTAAGATTATTCATACTGGTGTAAAGCCTTGACCTGATGAGAACCATTAAACATGCCTGAAAATCTGTTGCTTGACTTTTCCCTTCTTTTTATTAATGGCTGTATAGATAAAATTGTTTTGTATGCATCCCGTGAAACAAATAATGCTGGAAAATAAACTAGAAGTTCACAAGGACAAGACTTTGAAGGAAGCTGTAGAGATAGCTTATAAGGTAAAGTATAATTTATATACCTTACATTACATATACAGTACTTGGATGTTTTAGAAGAGGTGGCTATGTTAGTCTATGCTGCCTGACACACTTCATTGTTAACTGCTAAATTTGCTGCGATCTTAAGGGCTGCAGGAGGTGGTGTTCTCTCTGTGCACAGCAAATGGAGATTGGCCCCATCTCTTGGATCTTCTCTGCTCTCCTAAAAAGTCATAATAACAATGGGAAGTCTATCTGTAATAGCAGAATGCCAAGTAGACAGGAAGAAGGAACCTGGTGATGTGACCTATGTGCTCATGATGATTTCCACATGTGCGTGGTCTGCATTTTGCTCCAATCCCCATTATTTTCTTATTGTCATTTTTCTCTTTAAGACAAATACAGTAACCCCCTGCCTATCGCAGGGGTTAGGGACTCACCCGACCCGCGATGGCTGAAAATCCGTGATATGCGGATGCGAGTCCGGCGGCCGGGGGGGCGAGGGGCCACCACCGCACACTGCGCAGAGCTGCCTTGGAGCAGCGCATGGCGTCATTGTTGGGGGATCGGTCTCCGCAGCCGGAGCCCTTTCCAAAGATCGCTCCCTGCGCGCCTGCAACCCCCAGGGGAGGGCGGGCAGGCGGGCGGTGAGCGATCTTTGGAAAGGGCTCTGGCTGTGGAGACAAGCGCTTGTCTCTGCGGCCCAGAGCCCTTTAAACAGGTAGGGCAGGCGAGCTGCACGCGTTGGCTCCCCTTTCCCTTAAGCCCTTTCTGGGTACTGCGGTCCCGCGATATAGCGGGACTGCAGTATGTGAACCGTGAAAGGGTGGGGGACCACTGTAATATATCGGCTGCCTTTGATACTTTGGGAAATAACACATAGATCCTAAGCAAGGGCAGTCCTATGAGTATAACTTTGCCAGTGCATTGGAGCTGGAGAAGGGTGTGGAATGTTGGCATGCTGCACTTAAACTGTTCGAAATATCCCTATCTATTTTAAAGGTTTTTTTATTTTAATTTTCTTTAACAAAGTAACTTAAGGAATGCTTATGTTGCAAAATGGGAAGAAATGATATCCTTAACTCCAATATCAACTGAATGTCTGGCCAAAATTAATTCTTGATTTCTGTTTTGGGTTTAGATCATGGATTTAGAAGAGGCTGTTTCTTTAGACTGCTGTCGTCTCGTTAAGTATGATGAGTTCCATGATTATTTGGAGAGATCGTATGAAGGAGAAGAGGATACTCCAATGGGAATCTTACTTGGAGGTGTTAAATCAACCTACATGTTTGATCTACTTCTAGAAACACGGCACCCTGATCAGGCATTCCAATGTTATAAACCTGGTGGTAAGTGATAAGTTATAAAATTGCTTTCCTTGTAATTATTTAATGATCTTAAATCTGCAAAGCTGGAAGGTTCCCTGTGGATCATTTAAGTCCATCCTCTGTCAAGGAGGCACAACAGGGAATTGAACTCCCAACCCCTGGCTCTGCTGTTTGGATGAGAAATAGAAATAACTTTAATATCTATGCTTAAAATTCGCCCGTACCTTGATGGCAACTCCCAAGCGCTGGTCATCTTGAGGATTGATTATTGCAACGCTCTGTACATGGGGCTTCCCTTGACCCTTGTCCAGCAACTGCAGCAGCTGCAGAATGCGGCGGCTAGATTGGTGGTTGGTGTGGGTCGCTTTGACCACATCGCACCAATTCTGGCCCGCCAGCACTGGCTATCCATTGCCTGCTGGATAAGGTTCAAGGTGTTGGTTTTGGTTTTGGTTTACAAAACCCTCCATTGCTTGGGGCCTGGGTATCTGGCAGAGCTGATCTCCCAAAGGTCAGTGACGGCCCAACCCACCAGAGCATCCTTGGCGCTTTCGCTCCACTTGGCCACCCACCCCACCCCCCGGAAGCCCATAATCAGGCCTTTTCATTGGCTGGTCCCACAATGTGGAACAAACTGCCTTGTAAAATGCACCAAATAGAGTCCCTATCCACCTTTTAAAAAGCATTAAAGACCTGGCTTTTTAGGGAAGCATTTGGCAATCAGTAATGTAATGTTGTGTTGCCCTATCCTGTTGTACCTTTTTGTCACCCTTTAGTTTTGCCTCTTGCCAGGCCTTTATATCCTATTGTGTGTTTAGTGCTATGTCTTTTCTGTTTATTGATTTGTTTGTTCTTTAATTTTGATTATTTATTTGACTTTCATGTGAACTGCCCAGAGTCCCTTCTGGGAAATAGGGCAGTTTAGAAATGCAAAAACAAACAAACAAATAAATAAATAAATAAATAAATAAATAAATAAATAAATTCTACATTAGATTATTTTAAAACAAGTTTTAAAATTACAATAGCTCTGCTTATGAATGAGAAATTAATATTCATACTTCAGCAACATTTTACAATTTTTCACCGAAGAGCTAGTCAATTGGATATTTAGATAATTTTCCAGTTGCATTAAGAAGTTTTCATGCATATTTGTTTTCTTATTCTAACAGAAGTCATGGTAAAAGTTCATGTTGTTGACCTAAAGCAAGAAAATGTGGCTCCTCCTATTACTGTTCGTGCCTATTTGAACCAGACAGTTACAGAGTTTAAACACCTAGTTTCAAAGGTAAATTGATTGTATTTTCCTGCATTATGCTGTTTCCCTGTACTGTGACTCCTTTGCTGTCCCACGATATCTTCTTCTTTGTTCTCTGGATATATGCACATGAATCTTGTAAAATTCTACTATGGCAATAAAAGTAAAGAAAAATTACTATCCTTTATTTCTGTCACTTCAGGCTGTACATTTGCCTGCTGAAACAATGCGAGTTGTGCTAGAACGTTGCTACAATGACTTGCGTCTTCTCAGTGTGGCCAACAAAACACTTAAAGCTGAAGGCTTTTTTAGGAGCAATAAAGTAAGACATTTCTGTTTTTCCACTTATTTTTTCAAATGGAAATAGCAATGTATTGAAACCAAATCTGCCATATCTCAACACATTTAACAAAATAATTTATCTCAAATTATTTATTAAAACGAAATAAATGTTCATTGAAGGTGAGCAGTATGATGGCCAAGATCATAAATGTGTTGTCTAAAAATTCCATAATTGACAGTCCAAACATTTCTGATTGTTTTAGAAAATTTTCTGAAGCAAGGGCCTTTATGTTCTAGGTATTTGTTGAAAGTTCAGAATCACAGGATCGACAGCAGGCATTTACGGATTCACAATTATGGAGGCTCCTGGATCGCCATGCAAATACAATCAGACTGTATATTTCCTTACCCGAACAGTCTCCAGGATCACAGTACAGAAAAGCAGTTTTTCAGAAAGCCAGTGGAGATTCTGGCAACTTAGATGAAATTTGCGAAAGAGTAAAAGAACCTTCGAATAGCATAAAATCGGTGGAAGCTATTTTGGAAGAGAGTACTGAAAAACTCAAAACCCTGTCTCTGCAGCAGCAGCAAGAGGGGGATAATGGAGACAGCAGCAGAAGTACAGAGGCAAGTGATTTTGAGACCATTGAATCACCCTCAAATGAGGTAGATTCATCCGCATCAGCAGAAAATCGAGATCTCGAACATCCAGTTCAAGTTTCTGATCCAGATAATTTCCAGTCCGAGGAGCGGTCAGATTCTGATATGAACAATGACAGAAGTACAAGTTCAGTGGACAGTGATATTCTCAGCTCCAGCCACAGCAGCGACACATTGTGCAATGTAGACAATGCGCCTATGCCTTTGGCTAATGGACTGGATTCACACAGCATAACCAGTAGCAGGCGATCTAAAGCCAATGAAGGGAAAAAGGAAACGTGGGATACGGCTGAAGAGGATTCTGGAACTGACAGTGAATATGATGAAAGTGGAAAGAGCAGGGGAGAATCACAGTATATGTACTTCAGAGCAGAGCCCTACCTTGCAGAAGACGGTTCAGGAGAGGGACAAAAATGTATGTATGACAATAGCCTACCCCATATATGCATGCGAGTGACTTGCATTTACAATTTAGGGATGTACATTTTTACTTGTATTTATTAATGAATTTCAACAAAGCCTGTCCAGTTACTCATGCAAACACAAAACAGCTTATGTGCTATACACAGTAAGGCAAAATGCTTTGTAATACTTTGACTAGACAACTATTTTGATACTATATTAGTATATATAGAGTAGAAATAATAGTTCACTTTCCAAGATCCCACTGAGAACTTTTAGGAATTATTTACATTCTCTGGAAAGATACTTGCATGTCAGTGGTACCTACCATGCCATAGATGACAATTTGTGCTGTGTATCTCCGAAATCTCTTGTGAGATATAGTCTTTGAAATCAAGACATTTGATGAATTGACATCTTTGACACCAAATTCAGTTGAATTAAATCAGAAGATGTGCATCCTTATACAGTACAGTGGACCCTTGTATAACAAACAGTTTGTATAACATAAAATCTGTACAACATAAAAAATTCCAGAGATAGGGGAAATTTGCTTAACATAATTGCCTATGGGGATCATCCGTACAACTTAAAAATGGGATTACTCTGTTTTCAATGCATTCCTATGGGAATTTGTATAAAGGAAAATTTGCTTAACACAATTTCATTTGGAACGAATTAATTCCTTTATACAAGGTACCACTGTATATACAGTAGGAGCCTCATGGCACAGTGGTTAAATGCCTTTACTGCAGCTAAAACTGTGCTCACGACCTGGGGTTCAATCCCAGGTAGCCATCTCATGGTTGACTCAGCCTTCCATCCTTCCAAGGTTGGTAAAATGAGTATCCAGCTTACTGGGGGGTGGCCACAGTGAGTAGCCTGCCTAATTAAATTGTAAACTGCCCAGAGAGGCTGGAAGTGCTATGGGGCGGTATATAAGCAGAACACTTTGCTTTGCTTTTTCATTCAAGCCCTTATTTTTAAATAAAATTATTAATGTCTCCACAAGAGTTTGCTTTCATTATGCAGCTATAATTTGAGCGTGCCTTTTGATTTAGGCTGTTGGAAAGATTTCAAGTACCAGTACTGCAAGACATTTCAGCTCATTATAATCTTAATAAGAGAAAAGATGCATGAACATGTCACTAGAGACGTAATAATTTTTAAGATTATATCAGATATATCATGTAAAACAGATTAAAATGGTATAGCTTTTAAAAACATCAGTAATTCCTTTTTTAAATAGGACCAATGTACTCTCGTATACTTGGTGAATATTAAGGCAGATTGTTTTTCTTTGCCCTACAGAAAAGATAGAGCTAAATACACTACCTCTGTAGCATACCACTTGTGGTGGGTCCTTGTCTTTGACAACCTGGCCCACACTTAAACTTTGTGAAAACACCTTCTTCAGACCCCTCTCTCTCTGCTAAACACTTTGCCCTGATGCCAACTATTCTCCAGATGCTCTCTGGCTTGAGGTCTCTCTCCCTACAGTTTTACGGTCACACCTTTTATAAGACCTAACCCTGCCCACCTCCTGGGATTGGCCTTCTATTAGCATATTCATGGGTCTCACTCCAGGGGTTCCATCACACCACTATGGAAGGTGTGCAGAAAAGTTTGTGTAAGCTTACAGCAAAAAGCTTTTTTAGGCTGGAAGTGAGAATTAGAGTTGCATGTGCAGCTGTTTGTAAACTGAGGGCAGCAGAGCAATGGTCTCCACGTCTGTGGCAGTGGAGAGAGAAGCCCATTTTGTTGACACACGTGACTGCTTAATTACCAGAGTGTCATAATAAACATAGAGACCTTGGATATGATTGACGTCTCCTTCCTTCCCCTTTGGCTTAGGGTTGTTGGTTCATGTGGATAAAAGAATCACACTTGCTGCCTTCAAACAACACCTGGAGCCATTCGTTGGAGTTCCATCTGCTCAGTTTAAAGTCTTTCGCGTTTATGCCAGCAATCAAGAGTTTGAGAGTGTTCGGCTAAATGAGACCCTTTCATCCTTCTCAGATGACAACAAGGTTAGCAGAATATCCAGTTGAATGTTGAAAAGCATTTGATAGTTGAAATCCTATTTGCTTAGGAGGTTTCAGTGGAGTACGCCGCCCATTGAATTATTAGGAATTTGGTGAGTCTCTAAATCACAACCCAGGTAGTCCTGTTTGAATGACTAGAACTTACAGTGGAATTGACTCATCAAATACCTACTGATTCAATGAGCCTATGCTAGTGCAACATAATACACTAGGCAACAGAATGTAAACTAGTAAGGCCCATAGGATTTTCTTCACATACTGTTAGAACATACAATTGTCATACAATCTTAGGAGAGCTAAATAAGTCATCTTGAAAAGTTCCATATTTAAACCTAGTAGATCAAAACTAGACTATGGGTGATACCTTCATAGGTTGCTAGTAGAAAAATAAAAAAAAATGCTGATCATATATGTAAATCACACCACACCAGCCTTCTTTAAAGGAAAAAAACTTAGCTGGATTAAAGGGTCCCTCTAATTTTCAGCCCTGCTGAGCAGGGCTCCACCCTACCACATGACTCCACCACCACCACCACGATGGTGCAAGCTTCCATCTTGACTGGAACTAAAGGGGCTGAAAACAATTACACAGAGGAGGATTGCTGTGCAGAGGACGGTGAAGTCACACACACTCATGCATGTACCTTAGAAGGAACCTTGATTGGTTTTCTTTTTAATGCTTAGTGGAATAGTTTGGAAGACGGTTCATGTCAAGTAGAAGATTATGTCCATTTTTGCACAAGACCATCCCTCCATGCATATGGATCCAGAGAGCCAGGATAGCTAGCTTACCACAAACAAAATTTCAGTTTCCTTTCTCTGGAACTGGGCTTCCCTCTCTTACAGAATTTTAATGTTGAGATGCTCAGCGAAATTCATTCTGGAATTTTATTTTGCAAAAAGGAATTGTAGAAAAGTCTTACTCTTAGACATTTGGGAGATTGACCTCATCAATGAATGCTTCCTGTCTATACCTACCAAGTTTATTGATTCAAATTTCACAATACAGTCATTCTCCATCTCTCTCTCAAACAGAAAAGTTACAGGGACTCTTCACTCATTGGATTTCTTGTCATATTGACAGAGTTTTGTGTTCTGGGGAAGTGTATTAGCTTCAATATTTAAAAGCTTCCTTCTTTTCTCTATCATTTTAAAGATAACAATTAGGCTTGGGAGAGCACTGAAGAAGGGGGAATACAGAGTCAAGGTTTATCAGCTCTTGATAAATGATCAAGAGGTAAGTAATGTTTTGAAGCTCTTAAGATACATTGAATAACAATAGTTAGACAGCAGAAAAGATACTACTCTCACAGTTCACTTGTGTGTGCAATACATGTTTTTCTTAATTACTAGAACCATTGACAGCCACTTAATATTTCGCCCAACATAAATTAGTCACAAGTGGGAGTTGGTATTTTATAAAGAAATCAAAGTATTTTCAAATATGGGAATGTATCAAAAGCAAGTGCAGTTCTCCACTCTCTGCATGTAGAGAGTGAAGGTCTGAACAGAGAAGTTTCCTTTATCCAGAAGTTGAGTCATGGCAGCTGGAGTTCTTTTCTTTTTAGTTTTGCTATTCATCCAAGTAGCTTCTTTAGTCAGAGGAAGGTTGGTAGCAGACCTCCGATTTATCCTCCACATTGATATACCCTAAAATTAACTGCTACATTTTAATGTACCATATTTTTCTGTCTATAGGACAGCCCCATGTATAAGATGCCCCCCTTTCCAGCCCAAAATTACTGTTTTGTACCTGTATGGTTTTCTCCTCAGCTGTGTATAAGACAACCTTCAATTTTTAGTTTAACAGTTTTAGACAAAAGGAAAGTACTGTAAGTTTTTGTGGAAAAGTCTACTTCATCTTAGTTTTAGTGGCTTGGCAAAAAGATTTGTGTGCCTCAGGCTAGCAAGTGAAAATAATGGCCATCCATACCAAGCCATTACAATAAAACATGGAGAGGCTGTTGAAGATCCACACAGTTGCTCTTACATTTCCCAACATTGGGCTTTGCTCTTCCTACCACTGCTGCTGTATCACACACAGCTGCTGATGGAGTTCTGCTGAGGCGTGAAATGATTTGCACTGCACATCAGGGAAAGGGGAAGGCTGAAAATGACAGTATCCTTCTATTTTACAGTTGTGACTTATGGAAAATACAGAAACAGCCTTTTATGTGATAAGGGTAATGATGATTTTGCACTTGCTTTCACAGCCCTGCAAGTTTCTTCTCGATTCTGTTTTTGCTAAAGGAATGACTGTACGGCAGTCAAAAGAGGAACTACTTCCTCAGCTCAGGGAGCAGTGTGGCCTGCATCTGACCATTGACAGGTAAGCACCACTACAGTGAAGTAAACTTTATAAAGATATATACAGTGATGCCTTGAATTCCGAAATTACTTGGATTACGGAAAATTTGAATTACGAAGGGATATCTGCAGGTATGGGGAAAATTCAACGTACGAAAATTTAACCCTGGGGGTTTTTTTTAATGAAAAGTATCCCCTTCCCCTGTGCTAGTAATAATTGTACACCGAGACAGAAAACACAATTGCAAAAATAGGTTACAGGCGATATCTTTATAGGCCACTATTAAAAATAAAAAAGAACATTGCAAGCTTTCGAGTGCAGTAAAATACCCTTCTTCTTCAAAGCAGGTCCCAGAAGTTCAGCCATGGTAAAAGATGTGCTTTATCAGGAGTTTACTTTTAAAGTCTTTAAATGTTGTTCTTACAGTCCATGGCTAGGTGATGTTGCAGCCAGGGCTTGATTCTTGTTGGAGGCAATGTGGGCAGTTGTAAGAGGCTGCTTCTTAAGTCACAGCCCCATTCTTCAAACAAGGAACAAGAGACAGAAAGTAACCGTTGAAATGAATTGAAAGCCCTGTTCCAACTATAAAATGGGCCCTGCTTGTTCGCAATTGCAATACTGCCATCTTGTGGCCAGCAACCCCCCACTACAGTACTGTTATTGCCAACAAGGAGGAAGCATTTTGTAGTCGGATGCAAGGAACAGAAAGTGCCTAGTTTGGTGCCATTCTGGAAATATTTGGCACTGTTTTGGGGACTTTTTGAGCTTTTTTGGTGGATTTCTCAAGCAGTTGAAAGGTAAGGAACTGAGCTTCATCTTTTGCATGCCTGTTAGTATGCTTTTTGTGTTCGGGTGGGGGTGATTTCCCACTTGAAATGGAATAACTGGTTTCCCATGCATTTCTATGGGAAACTGCATTTTGAGATACAAAAATTTTGAGTTTAGAAAATCCCATTGGAACAGATTAAATTTGTAATTCAAGGTACCACTGTAACTATAAAGACTAAAAAGATCATTATAGTTATCACAAGCGTTGCAAGGTTAGGAACATTGATTTTGACTATGTATCACATATTTACTGTTATATCTGCTAAAACTAAATCTTAGGAAACACGAGGCATAAGACATAATTCCTAAACTTTCCTGTTTTTCTGAATTATCAAATATTTTGTTTAATAGCTGAAATGAACATGGTTGATAGTTTGGACTGTAGCATTCATTCTTGAATATTGCATTTAACAATAAAAACAATACTGAGTTTCTGAGATTTCAGTCATGATCCTCTAAAAATAAAGTACCAGAAAATGAGGTTGGAAAATTGTATTTTCTGTTTTCAGCTCAAATTTATTAGATCCTTCAATAGCAAGCATATCCTATCCTGCAGTATAAGGAATCTGGCATTAGGCTTGATTATGACAGCTCAATATTGCTAGCAAATGTAATAATAAATTTGCAATTTAGAGATACATGCTAATATGTGCTCCATTGCTTTCTCTAGATTTCGCCTAAGAAAGAAGACATGGAAAAATCCAGGAACAGTGTTTCTAGATTATCATGTTTATGAAGAAGATATTAATATTTCAAGTAACTGGGAAGTCTTTCTGGAAATACTTGATGGTAATAACACTGTTCACTTGATAACTACTGATACAGGGTAAAAACAATCAGAAATACATTTAAATTACATTAGAATTAGATGGCTACCTCATTTAAAATATAATTGCTAAACACTTTTATTGGCCTAGTCCTGTCCATGTGTGTGTAAACATCAGTCCTAATGGAATCCACAGGGCTTACACATAGCTGCATGGGCACAGAAGTACATGATTACAGCTTTAGTGGGATGTTATACAGTCTGTTTGTGTTAATACATAAAGGTAGTTCAGAAGGCAGAGATACGTGTTAGAAGCTTTATTATGTACCCATGTGTAAGATGCCCCTACTTTTCCAAATAAAAATTACAGTTTTTCAATCATGCAGTTCTCTCCTTGGCTTACTTCCATTTATAAGATGACCCTCAATTTTAATCTAACAATTTTAGACAAAAATATAGCCTTAGAAAAATATTATCTTTCTGTCTAGTGATGTAGAAATATCAAATATAGAAAAACACTGTAAATCACCAAATCATCAGAAAAATAATTGGATATTATAATAAGGTCAGAGCTTCAGATTGGAAGCTGCATTTTAAACACAATCATTTGATTATTTGTTCTGTTAACAGTTTTGATTCCGAGTATGTAAACTTTTAATTGTATCTATCTATAAAACATCTTGTTAAAACAAACCCTTTACAAAAATCCTAATAACTTTTGTAGGACCAGAAAAAATGAAATCTATGTCACAGCTTGCAGTTCTCTCAAGAAGATGGAGGCCATCAGAGATGAAGTTGGATGCTTTTCAGGAAGTCGTTTTGGAGAGCAGTAGTGTTGATGAATTAAAAGAAAAGGTAACTTAAGTTTGCATTGACAAACTTATTTCAGTGTATCCATATATATCCCCTTATCTGGTGCAGTGTAACTCAGTCAGGACATAGCTGCTGAAGAGAGATATATAAAGTGGAACAGCCATTGAAGATGTTTAGCATAGAGAAAAGAAGATTGAGTAGTGATTTGATAGCGCTTTTCAAATATTTGAAGGGTAGTCATACAGAGGAGGGGCAGGATCTGTCCTCGAGCATTCCCAGAGTGTAGGACGTGCAACAGTGGGCTCAAGTTAAGAGAATCCAGCTTTTTGGCTGTATATGAGGAAGAACGTCCAAACTGTTAGAACCAGTACAGCAGTGGAGCCAATTACCTCGAGAGGTAGTGAGTGCTCCAACACTGGAGGCATCCAAGAGAAATCTGGACACCCACCAATCCTAGCAGATGTCCTTGGCTTTGTATTCCCGCATGGAGGAGGGGTTGGTCTTGATGACCTTGTTGACCCCTTCCAACTTCACTATTCTATGATTCTATGTCATATATTTCCTTAAAAGAGCAGATTTTATGTTTGTCACTGTGTAAGTTCTTACAAACTATGCTCAGTTGGTGAAAAAAATATTTTCTGTGTTACGTTTTAATGGTTAAGATTGATTTTTAAACATCATGAGGAAGTTCTAGAAGATGCAAAGGATAAATATTTATCACAATAAATTATGGACCTTTTAAGGCTTTCTTTGTGTATTTTCAGGGTGTTCACAGCAAATGTTAGATTTATGCTTTTTTCCTAGGATTTTTAGAATCTTTTACAGAATTAAAATGCTGTATGTTGTTATATATGTTCTATATAACATGTCATAAGGATGAAGAATGTAATAATGTATTTCATCTTATGTTTCTCTCCAGCAAATTAATTGTCTTTATTCTTTTTTAACAGTTAAGTGAAATAAGTGGAATCGCATTAGATAATATTGAGTTTGCCAAGGTAAGAATTCCTCTCCCCTGCCCCCTGAAGCTAAGTAGATTTTCCATGAATGGAGTTTACCTGAGAAATTCTGAGAAAGTGAGACAGTTTTGTAAATTCATCCTTCCTCCCATACAATTTTTTTAGGATGTTCCAGGAAGGCGTTTGAAGGAATATAGACGTCCTTGGGGGAGGGGGGATTGAGAGATGAGTGAAAAATTACCTGATTTCTCCATTTAAGACCTCACCTGAATCAGTGACAATTCCATAAGCCAAAGGATCCTTTATTTCTTTGAAAGGCATGTGTGCACCCAACCTGTAGTGTTTAGCTGTAGGTGCTTCACAGTCCTATCTCTTCTTACTACACTATACATCTGATTTCTAAGTTCCTATATCACTAGACAGAAAGATAAATTATTTGTTTAGAGAGTAAAATAAGAAGAGTCTGAATGATGGCGAGTGGTGACCTGATGGCCTTGCTGGGCCTATCTTTGAGACTATAGGGTGGGGCTTCGTCCATTCTGTATACTTGTCACATTATATCGGCTCGTGAAGTTCTCTGTTTTTTCCAGGGCAGGGGGACATTTCCATGTGAGATCTCAGTCCTGGAGATCCACCAGGACTTGGATTGGAATCCTAAGGTTTCTACGCTGAATGTATGGCCTCTTTACATTTGTGATGATGGAGCAGTGATATTTTATAGGTATGTCTCTTTGTTGCTGTTGCTGCTGTAACATTCTTCTAAATTAACCTGTAAGTTTTGGAATGGTAAAATAAAAACAGTTGAAGTTTTAATATTTGTGTGTTTGGTAAGAGTAGAATGGGCCAGTCATAAATCAAATTTCGCCCCTCATTGCCACTCTGCTTAAATTGAGGTTATGTATACACTTACTAATCCTCTTTAAACTCTTGGATTTAACCTTTAAGGTTCACAATTGATAATCTGTGGATTAACACAGAAGCCACCTTGTTAGCATCTTGCAGCACTGAATCTGTAGCTGCATAGGGATTTTATGGAAGAACATTATGCGCACTATTATCCAAGCACTAGCTATATAGCTGCCATGAGATAGCTCAACAACAACAACAACAACAACATCTTCATATGCAGAATAAAGTCTGCAGGCTTTGTGCCAACTACAACATTTAAATAAAATGACAATGTACTGTGTCTAGCAATTCAATGCACTATGTCTAGCAAATATATTTTTAAGATTAAAAAGCAAAGCATGCTGTTTATATACTGCCCTATAGTACTTAAAGCACTCTCTGGGTAGTTAAACAATTTAATCATGCAGGCTACACATTGCCCCACCCCGCCCCACCCCACCTGCACAAGCTAACTAGTCATTTTACTGATTTTGGAGGGATAGAAATCTGAGTCAAGCTTGAATCGGCTACCAAGGATTAAACCCCATCTTGTGAGCACAGTTTTTGGTGCAGCACAGCACATTTTAGCCACTGTGCCACAAGGTTATTAGAATTCATCAGCACTGACATCCTGTGTTCTTAACTAATGCAATGGTGATTTTTTAGAAATTAAAAATGTTGTCCTGTCCCATGACCCTAATGGCTTCCCGATGATAAAAGGGATCCCACAGGAGCCTTGGGACCTTCAAGGGGGAATCAGAAACATTTTATTTCACCCAAAATTGCCATGGCTGCTGTTGTCAGCTGCTGTATGCAGCATATATTGCACAACAGAGCTTCACCCACTGCTTGGGGAATTAAATCATAGTGGATTCACTGAATATATTTCCTCCAGTTGCTTTTCTTACCATTAGATACTACCTGTTATTAGTTTGCTGGCAGGTTCCTTTTGGGGACCAAGCAGCAAAAGATGAATATTGACCCTTTTGCTCCTATTCCAAGTGGTCTTCTGCAAAGTTATTTTTGCACCACCCTTCTTTCGACTTGGGTGCAGAATTTATCCTTGATTCTGAATCTAACTTTGGACACTTGGCAGTTCCCATACCTTCCCAAAAGATGACAATTAAATGGCAGGTGTTTTTTGGAGGGGCGGGGGGAGGGAATATAGCAACACTGACTGAGTTCACATCTGCATATGGATAAAAATGGTCAAGGTTTCACTTTGTACGTATGCAACTGAAAACACGTTTACCTGCAGGGATAAAACTGAAGAAGTGGTGGAATTGACAGAGGAACAGAGGAATGAGCTGATGAAAAAGGAGAGCAGCAGACTTCAGAAAACTGGACACCGTGTGACCTATTCCCCTCGTAAAGAAAAAGCACTAAAAATATATCTGGATGGAGCGCCAAATAAAGATTTGACTCAAGACTGATACTTATTTCAGAATTTTCTCTGGGGAAGCTTTTTTTGATAAGTGTGAGAGAGGTACACTATGACTATGTAATGCTGCTGCAGCAGGACATGAGGTGTACAGACAAGACACCAGCACTGATTGGCAAATGGCAGCCCCATCAAGCTCAGTGCCCAGTCCGGTCACTATTTGACTTGGAATCATGTTGTGCACTATAGTCAAATGTACTGTAAAGAGAAAAGGGATGTGCAAATAAAAAAGACAAGTATGGAAATGGGGTGGGCGGGGTAATAAGCAAAAATCGAGGACAGTGTGCACAAAGCAGTAGCTCGTAAACTAGCCTCAAACAGGATACACATAGCTTGATAATAAAAGCTGTGGAAAGGCCATGAATGAATTATTTTCTGTTTGTCTCACTGACACACACATTACCTCATTGAAGATTTCTGAAGTAAATACGACAGTAGCTTTTTTTTAAAAGCAAGAGAGTGGAAGTGGACGGAATTGGCAGAACCCAACTTTACAAAATTATTTTTAAAAATTAGCTGAATCTCATTGGATTTCTCTTCCACAGAGCAGGATATCTGACGAAGAAGAAAAGTATTTTTAACAAAAGTTGCCATACCAGCAAGTGGTGTTCCATTTTGCAGAAATGTTGTAACTGGTTTTTATTTCGGTTATGGATACAGGCAACTTATTTGTTCTATTCAGTTTGTGTAAATACAGTTCTGCTCATCTGAGTTGGCAGAATTACATTTCAGCTGCTTACAATGTTGTTTCTTTCCACATATCAGTATCCACTGTACATTTATGAGTATAGTTGCCTATTTAAATTTGTATTCATTTCCTGTTTGGCAATGCTGGGTACTTAGATTTGTAATTTTCCCTTGTTAATGAGTTTTGGGATTTTGTTTTTGTTTGGTCGGCTACTTATTTTTGTACATTTTTGTTTGGGGGCTCATGCACGTTTGCAACTTCTAGTACCATTGCAAGTCATATTTTATTTTTCCTCGATTTGATTCATAGTTTTTATATGTAGAATGGTTTTTTTTTTTCAGAGTTGGATGTCTTTTAACACTTCCCAGTATAAACTCACAAGTAGTTCTGGATGTGGTACAGACTGATGCAGTAAACATGATTTCGTCGCAAAGCTTAGAAAATTACAGTTTCGCTTTGCTACATTAAGATCAATTACAAATTATTCTATAGAGGATTCTCTCACACTTTTGTTTTGGCTTTGAAAGTACCATCTAATTTATATGAATCAATAAAAGGTTTTGGTAAACTTTTCCATGCCAGATATTGTTTACATCAATGAACATGCCAATAAAACATTTGTTCATTCTGTTGTTATTTTAACCAAACTCGTACTTCTTAGTGAAATATGGTATTAGAATAACTAGTTTTTCCTTCTGAAATTAACTTGAGCTAACTCAGCAGTCTGCTTTGCCAATTAATAGCCAGCATGAAAGTCTAGCAGAGTCACAAAAGTAAAAGTTGTAGATTTTTTGTGTGTGCGCTTAAAGTACATTTTGGGGGAAATACTGTATTTTCACACAAAAGGATGCAAAACTATGTTGTGCCAATCAAGGCTTTTAAAATTTCCATTTCATTCCTTATTACTTTTTAATGTTGAGTCATTGGCTCTTCTTGCTAACTAAGAAGTTAGTAGAAAGTGGGATAGATAGTGCTACTGTTAGGGGGATTTGTAATTGGTTGACTAATCACACCCAAAGGGTGACCATAAATGGCCTCTCTTCAGCTTGGAGAGACGTGACCAGTGGGGTGCCCCAGGGTTCTGTTCTGGGTCCAGTGCTGCTCAATATCTTTATTAATGACTTGGAGGAAGGAATAGAGAGTAAACTGATCAAATTTGCAGATGATACCAAATTGGGAGGGGCTGAAAATTCCCTAGAGGATAGGATGAAAATCCAAAAGGACCTTGACAGACTAGAATGCTGGGCCAAAGCTAATGGAATGGATTTCAACAGAGGAAAATGTAGGGTACTACATTTAGGTAAAAAAAAATGAATTGCACAAATATAAGATGGGGGATACTTGGCTAGAGCAGTGTTTTTCAACCTTTTTTGGGCAAAGGCACACTTGTTTCATTAAAAAAATCACAAGGCACACCACCATTAGAAAATGTTTAAAAAAATTAACTCTGTGCCTATATTGACTATATATAAAGTAATTCTCTTGAATAGGAATCAAATAAACACAAAGAAAGTATTTTATAATTACTTTATTATGAAATAGTAAGTAAACAGAAATATGAAAAATTATAAAATACTTTATTCAGTGCGCAACCTGGGCCTGTTTGGCTGAACACAAAGCTGATATTCTTCAGCTTTTCCAACGGCACACCAGGCAACATCTCGCGGCACACTAGTGTGCCACGGAACAGTGGTTGAAAAACACTGGGCTAGAGGATAGTACCTGTGAATGGGATCTGGGAGTCTTGGGGGACCACAAATTGAACATGAGTCAGCAGTGTGATGCGGCGGCCAGGAAAGCCAATTCGATTCTTGGTTGTATCAACAACCATAGTGTCTAGATCAAGGGAAGTGATAGTACCACTCTATTCTGCTCTGGTCAGACCCCACCTGGATTACTGTGTCCATTTCTGTGCGCCTCAATTTAAAAAGGATGTTGACAACCTCGAGCGGGTGCAGAGGAGGGCTACCAGGATGGTTGAGGGTCTGGAGGAAATGTCTTATGAGGAACGGCTTAGGGAACTGGGAATGTTTAGCCTTTCTAAAAGAAGACTGAGAGGGGATATGATAGCTATGTTTAAATATTTGAAAGGATGTCATATTGAAGAGGGAACAGGTTTGTTTTCCATGGCTTCAGAGACTAGGACTCGGGGCAATGGTTACAAACTACAGGAAAAGAGATTCTATTTGAACATTAGGAAGAACTTCATGACAGAGCTATTCGGCAGTGGAATATGCTGCCGCGGAGGGTGGTTGAGTCTCCTTCTTTGGAGGTTTTTAAGCAGAGGCTGGATGGCCATCCGTCGGAAATATTGTGATGGAGTTGCTGCATGGCAGGGGGTTGGACTAGATGGTCCTTGAGGTCTCTTCCAACTCTATGATTCTATGATTCTATGATTCAAGTAATTAGTACAAGCAAGTTTTGCTTCAAGAGGACCAAAATCAATACTTCTCTTGCTTACCCAGAAAGTACAGGAAGAATGAATGAAGCCTTACAGTTAAAGCCTAGAATTACTATAATTGTCCTTTTGTAACAATTAGCTGTATGGTTCTTATTTTATTTAAAACATTTTACCCTTTCTTTCTCCTTAACAAGGGCCCAAGGTGGCTTTCATAATTAAAAGGCAATATCAAAATCTAAAAAGAGTAAATGTACAAATACAGATGCTGCACTAAAAAGACAGTAAATAATAGCAATACCAAACACACATTCCAAGGCACAAGCATCTATTTTAAAAACCCACTCAGGTTGCCAGTCATTAAATGAAAGCTTTCCTGAAAAGAAACAGCCTTGCTTGATTGCAGAAGGACAGGACAGTAGAGGAGGAGGCCTGGCCTCCTTTGGGAAGGGAGTTTCAAAGTCCAGGAGCATCGTCAGAGAAGATCCTCTCCCATGTCCCTGCCAAATGTACCCGTGAAGGTGGTGGGACCGAAAGAAAGGCCTATCCTGGTAATCTTAACAGCTGGCTAAGTGCATAAAGGGAAGCATTGGCTCTTGAGATAGCTTGGACCCCAGTTGTGTAGGGTTTATGGATTAAAGCCAGCACTTTGAATTGTGACATGGATCACCAGCCGATGGAGCTTATGTAATGGGGGCCTATGTGACCCCCATGACCAGCCCCAATTAACAATCTAGCTGCTGTGTTTTGGACCCACTGAAGTTTCCAAATGCTTCCCAGAGGCAACCCCACTTACATTATGTTACAATAATCCAGTAGAGATATAACTAAGGCAGAGTGCTACACTGACTGCCAATGGTTGTGCCCCACCTCTACAAAATTGGGAGAATTTATCCTTCTGGATAAATTCAATGCCATGGTCTACCCCCAAATTTCTGTGTTCACTAATAATTGAAAAGCACCTATGTCTTGCCTGGTATTAAATTTCAGTTTATTGATCCTCATCCAGGCCATTATTGATATCAGACACTGATCTAGACCTGAAACAGCTTCCTTGTGTTTAGATGGCAAGGAGAGGTAGAATTGGGTATCATTAGGGTACTAGTGATATCAAACCCCAAAACTGAACAAATTCTCCCAGCAGTTTCACATAGATATTAAATAACATATGAGGTAAAAGAGAACCCAGCAGCTAGGGTGACAAACAGGATTCTTCAGCATCACCTTCTGTGTTTTCCAGTAAGGACCAGAGCCACTATAAAAGAGTGCCTCCAAGTCCCATCCCAGAGAGATGGGCAAAAAAGATACCATGGTTGATTTTATCAAAAGCTGCTGAGAGGTCTAGCAGAACCAACAGTGACACACATTCCTCATGTCCCAGCAGACCAGAGCAGTGTCCATCCCCTGGGCCAGGCCTAAACCCACATTGGAATGGGTCTAGGTAATCCATCTCATCCAGAAACCCCTGGAGCTCAGAAGCCACAACCTGCTCCAGCACCTTGCTGAAGATGTTGATAAAAGTACTTTGTCTATAAAAGGTTGATTATAGCGCCTCAAAACGGATGAAAGTTAATCTACCATGGCATCTCTTTGCTCCCAAATAGGATTCTGACTGTGGTTGTATCTTGAGCTGTCTTGGGTATATTGCAGAAGACTGCCAGTAAACTGGCATGAGTCAACTAAACTTTCAAAATAACAAGAACGAGGTGTTATTTATAATACTGGAAAAACATGAAGAGAGGCTCAGTTAATGTCCAGTGTTATGTCATTTCAACGTACAGTGGTACCTCATATAAAGGAAATAATTTGTTCCAAATGAAATTATGTTAAGCAAATTTTCCTTTATACAAATTTCCCATAGGAATGCATTGAAAACAGAGTAATCCCATTTTTATGTTGTACAAAATTGCCTCATAGGTGATTCTCTTAAGCAAATTTCCCCTATCTCCAGAATTTTATGTTGTACAGATTTTATGTTATACAAACCCTTTGTCATGCAAGGGTCCACTGTATATTTATTTATTTATTTTTATATTTATACCCCGCTTATCTTTCTTTCGAAACTCTGGAGCTCTTGCTGAGGAGTTACAGAATAATTATGCAGACATTAACTTCCCCCACTCCCAGTGAGCTGACCTCAGTAAGATGCAAGGCTGAGTCAACCTTGAGTCAACTACCTGAACCCTAGAACTGGAACTCCAGTTGTGAGCAGAGGATTGCAGTACTGCAGTTTAATCATGGTGCCACCAGGTAATGTGAAAAAGTTGCACCTCCTACAGTACCGTTACTTATTCTCTCCCAAGATTATCACTTTGCACTTTTTAAACTAAAAGTCTGTGTTCATGCACAGAGTACTAATCTTAACCATAATTTCTCCAATAACGAAGGACGGGAGGAGGTGTCTGCAGCATTAAGCAGAAGCTGCTCCATATTTGCAGCTGTTTTGTTGTTAGAGCATGAAAAAGAAGTCCCATTGTCATAGAATGTCACAATACTGGAGTTGGAAGAGCCTTAACAGGCCATGGAGTTCAATCCCCTTCTCAATTAAGGAATCAGTGTTGAAAAACATCTGATAGATGTTTGTCCGATTTTCTTTTAAACACCTACCATGTTGGAAAATTAACCACCTTCTGAGATAATCAGTTCCATTGTTATTAAAACAAAATCGGGCTTCAGGTAGCTTTACCCCTTGTCCTGTACTCGGGAATGATAGGAAACAGGTCCTGCACTCAATTTGTATGACAACTTTTCTAGTTTTGGAAGAGCACTATCATATATTCCTTTAGTCTTCTTTTCTCAATGTTAATATGCCCAGATCTTCCACTTTATCCTTTCAGGGTTTAGCTTCCAGTCCCTTGATCAAACTTATTGCTTGTCTTCTGAACCTGTTTTGAGTTTGCCTCCATCTTTCTTGAAGTTTAGTGACCAGAATGACACAGTACCTACAATGAAGCCATCGGGCTGAATAGAGTTCTTACTTGAAGATTAAACAACATTTGCTGTATTTGAGGCTATAGTGCATTGTTGGCTCATGTTTGGCTTGTGATCGACAACACTTCTGAAAGTGAACATATCTGCAGTGCGTACCCTGCATATGTTGATAATGCTTAAAACAAATTAAGCCTGTAACAACTCCATGGGAATTTCTGGACAACTGGTGAAGCAGTATAGTGATCCCCCACCTATTGCGGGGTTAGGGACCTGACATGACCCGCAATAATTGAAAATCTGCGATATGCGGATGCAGGTCGAATCAGGCCTTGGGGGGCTAGCTGGGGGCTCTTGTACTTACCCCCAGTCTGGCCCTACCCTGAACTGGCCTATGAGAGCCTTCCCGGGCCTTCTGGAGGCCCCAAAATGGCCTCCCTGCAAACCGAAAATCATTTCTGAGGCCTCCAGCAGGCCTAGAAAGGCTCTCGGAGGCCTCAGAAATGATTTTAAGTGATCCGGAAGTCACTTCTGGTTTGCAGGGATGCCCTTTTGGGGCCTCCAGAAGGCCTAGGAAGGCCCTCACAAGCCTGTTCGGGGCAGTTCCAGTCCTGGGGTAAGTATGGGTGGCTTGAAACAGGACTTTCCCCCCTTACCCTAGGGGGCCTTTTTCCATATAGTGGTCCCGTGATATGGCGGGACCACAGTATATGAACCGTGAAAGGGCGGGGGACCACTGTAACCCTAAACAAAAGTTCTGCATGGAATCTTGTCAGGTGACCATATTTAAAAGAATGTTCCTACACCCTACAGTAATATATGGTTGATCTCCAAGTCTGAAACAATCAGTGTGCATTTCAGCCTTAATTTAAAATGACTTAAAAAGATGTGATGCATTTAGAAAGGCTTATTGAAACATCATGAAAATTATCCAAAAATCTCCTGAATTGGACATTGAATAGGGACCACTTCCATAAAACAGGTTGCACATCTCCAGGTCTATGTATGGGTCAGATTGCCTAAATTAGAATCCCAGTTGGCGTCTCTATTTAAGTGTTATATTGCTTATCTATAATGTGTAATATATCTTGATTTCAAAGAACTAATTCTTAGTACAAGCAGATTGGTTCATATTAAAATTAGGAAAATATAAAAATTAAATGTAACTGGCAGGTTTTCACTCTTGAGAAGCAAATTTGTTCCTTGAAACCTAGAAAACATTGCATCTTTTCAAAAGCAGCAACTTCTTTAAAAAGGTTTCATTGGGTAAATCTTATTTATAGCTCTGTTAGTAATAAATGTGGTCTTTCTTGGAAAGCCAACAGGCTGTATCTGTGTAATTCCAGACGTGTGACCCTTCTGCCAAGTGCTCGTTTATAGATTGGCACATGCAACATCCACATCATAGGGTACAAAATGTAGCTACCCTAAAGACTAACTGCTAACCACTAGATATGGGCAAAATTAAAACATGAATTGCAAAATAGATTTTAAAAATCACTAAATCATCTATTTTTATTCATTTGAATCTATGCCCCTAATGAATGCAAATTAATGGATTGTAGTGGTTTTTGACTTGTTGATTCATTGGGCTATAAACACTCACACCCCAGGCACCTAGACATGCCAAAATTGCAGGAAAGCTTCCTTTAACTTTCCCTCTCTCTCTCTCTCTCTCTCTCTCTCTCTCTCTCTCTCTCTCTCTCTCTCTCTCTGTGTGTGTGTGTGTGTGTGTGTGTGTGTGTGTGTGTGTGTGTGTGTGTGTGTGTGGTGTCATTACAGTTGTGACCGACTCTCTGTGACCCCATGTCCATGGAGTCTTCTTGGCAGGAATACTGGGGTGGCTTGCCAGTTCCTACTCCAGGTGCCTACAGCACCTGGTATTCCCTGGTGGTCTCCCATCCAAGTACTAACCAGGGCCAACCCTCTTAGCTCCTGAAATCAGGCGAGATCAGATGTGCTTCAATCCTTCAAAGTTTGGTGAAGCCTGAGTTCTGGTTGTCTGAATTGTATACCCACAAAGAGGGACCCCCTGGAAACGTCCCACCAGGCACCTAGAGACAACAAAATCACAGGGAGGCTTCCCTAAATATCTGCTACAACCCCTTCAAGGTTTGGTGAAGACTGTATTTCCCCAGGCCAGATTCTAAAGGACACTTTCCAGGAACGGGGGATTTCTGAATGTACAACTCAAACATCTGAAACCCAATCTTTGTCAAATTTGGAGGGATTGTAGAGATTTGGGGGAAGCATATCTGCAATTTTGGTATCTATAGGTTCTGGTGGGCCTTTTAGAGGATTTTAAAGGGAAAAATGAATCAATGAGTCAATTTGATTTGTTAGGGAAAAATGTTACTCATGATTGGCGACTAGAGATGGGCACGGAACGAACATTTTTTCGTTTCCGTTAGTCGTTTCAGTTACATAACGAAACGACAAACGAAAATTGTGATGAAAATGAAACGAAACTAACAGAACCACGAAAATTGTGGTCGTTAGTTTCGTTTCCGTTAATGGCGACACGCAATGAAATGAGCTGTTTTAAATGTTAAAAAATGCCCTGGACATCCATAAAAGCGCAGCGATAATTATTTATATTGTATGATAATATCTACTAGGGGGGCTGGAGTCCTTAAAACGTTTGTTTTTGTCTTCTCCCATCGCGATGTATTTTTCTTTTCCCTTTAAAATGGATGTCGCCACCAGCCACAAAATGGAGGCAATCCATGTGATGTGGGATCATGTTCAACCAATAGTATGCCCAGGTTGCAGACTGGGCGGGCAGGTCTGGCAGCCACAGAGGGCATAAAAAGCTCTGGCAACCCCCGTCGTCCTTGCAGTCTCTGGTGGGAGTGAGGGTGGGATTGCTGTCTCTGCGACTCTAGCTTCAGTCCTGCAGCCTCCCTGTGTGTGTGCGTGCATACCTCTCGGTGAGTACCCAACCCTGCCCTGCAGTGCAGTCACTCTGCGGCTGCCTTGCACCCTGGGCAACGCTCGCCGCTGCCTTTGCGGCCTCCCTGCATACCTAGTCTATACTGTGTCTCTGCCAGCATCCATTTTTTAGTGTTTTCCCTCTGGTCTAGGGCATTGGGGGATGCCTGCGCACGGAAATGCTTTAAAAATTGCGCAAAAAGCGGGTAAAAACGGAAAAACGAAAAACGGTAACAAAATTTTTCAAAAATTTCCCGACAAACAGAAATGAACCGAAACAGACCTCTCAATGACAAACGAAAAACCGAAACGCCATTTTTCTGTTTCGTGCCCATCTCTATTGGCGACCTTGATGAATCACATATTGAAATCAATCACCATTTTCCCAATTCATATCTATCTGTACTAACTACCCTTTCTTGGAGAAAATGATCCTCAGAAGAACTGCACTTATTTTTGTTCCTGCTAAATTAAGCAGTGCCCTGTCTCCTGCATTTACTAAAAAGCACAACAAACATTCAAGACTTTATCCTTTCTACTTCATCTGAAAGCTCGCTACCTTGCAATTGTTTAAAAACAAAAAAACAGCAACAGCCCAACCACACAGCATTTATTGCAATTCCGCTGATTATATTTTTAAGGGAAAGGAATACAAAAGAAATCAGCATCAAGGTTCTTCCTCTGAGACTTGTTTTAAAAGAACACAGCATTATATACAGAGAAAACAGTGCTCAAACCACCACCAATAATCTTAAATAGACTTAAATTAATGTACTGATTAACAAGCTCAAAACATGTTTTTTTTTTAAACAAAGTAAGAACTTGTCTGTACAGAAAGCCACTGGTAGAGCGTTAGATAAAGTAAGATTTAGTTTGAGCTTCAGAAGAGAAAACAGCTCATCATGCAGGGCAGAGGGCTAGAACTATGTAAAATATATTCTTGATTATTGCACTTCCATCCAACAAAAAGAATGTAGGTGTGTGTTTATTTTGTGCAGGGACATCAAACAAGACACCCCATCAACAGCTAAAAGAGTGTGAGCAATCAATTGATTTACTTCATTCATTTAGATTTCATCCCCCCAGAGTAGTTCAGCGGCCAGGTCATCCAGCTCCCTTGAGTTAGTTGTTGCTTCCTCCAGATCTTTTTTCACTTCTTTGACCAGCCTGTCTTCATAGTCATCTGGAATATCCTGAGTTACAAAATCCAGAAGTGCTATGTCATCCGTTACTGAAGGGTTCTTCTCATCAGATTGGGTCTTGTTAAAGGAGAGTACACAGCGAGAATCAGTGCTGGGACTGAGGGGGAGAAATGACACATTCTGGTTATTAGCATCACCCACACACACATTTTCTTTCAGAGGGTTTGTACAATCAGGCATAGCAATAAGAACTGAATCCTATGTTACTTTCGTTTTTGTCCAGTACCCTATGCACTAATGTGTTTACACTGTCATCCACATGGGAGCTATGCATACAAAGGATTACTTGTGAAAGCAAGGAAACACCGAGTGGGTGTAGATTAGTGTTCATTTGTCTTCAGTACAGAAGAAATGTATGCTGGAAGCTAAAATATGCTCTTGATCTAATTGAGGGAAGGAAAAGCATAATCCAAACAGGCTAAGGGTTAGCACTAGGCATTTTTCACATTGCAAGTAGGAAGATTATTTATTGTACCTAAAGCTAAAACAACAGAGCAAGGAAAAGTCAACGGTAGTAACTTGTTAAGATTAAATGATTACAGAAAATAATTTTTGTAGATATTAAAGCATAAAGAGATAATAAATTTCAATGAATACATAACCAAACTTTTAACTTTTTTAAAAAATTCAAAATTACCAAAATTGCCCTGTTTCTTATAAAATTACCTCTGCAGATCTGAAGTATTCATAATTATTTTAAAAATAAATATGCTATTTCACATTAAAATAATGGTATTTTTAAAAAACACTGCTGACTCTTAATTAGTAAAAAAAAAAAACAATCTTCAAACTGCCTAAGCTCTGGACAATACCTGCAGCAAAACTATTTTATTTGAGGTCTTTAAATAAGTTCTAGGTCTGCTTACTTTTCTTTTTACTTTCCCTCTTGGTCTCTGAAAACATTATCCACACTGCATTTGGATGGGATTTGTGGGGACAAAATCCAATCCCAAATTCCCCACATTTTAAGACCAAACAATATACAAAGGTTTAATCAGGAGCTCAGACCATTGGGTCAAGGGAAGCACTCGAGCCCTATCTCTCTCTACACCCAGATGTGTTGCCCTTTCACACTGTGAAGGCTCATCATGAGGCTCAAGATCCTGATGTTCCAGCTCTCAGCTCACCTGGAGAACTCGCATGGATTTTAGATGCTATCTTCAGACACATTAACATTTCCATGGAAGGAACAAAGGAGGGAGTTTCCAGAAAGCCCCCCAATACGTACACCTAAATAGGGTTTCTTACAGAGTCCCTTTCAGACAGTCATGTCAAGTCTAACTAATTTCTGGGTGATGAGATGTTTGGGAATGGGCCTTATAAGTCTGCTCCCATTCCCCACCATATGAGGAGGTAAGTGCCTAACCAGGGATAGTGTGCTGAAGGTATTCATGACAGTCACAACTCTTCTGGCCCTCCTGTTCACATGCAGGACTGCCCCTCTAATTTGGCCAGCAGTTCTGGTCAAATGACAGAAATGGCACTGCTTGTTCCAGAGTCTTACCCCTGCATCTGGCAGCTCAATCCATGTGCACATGGGCAGCGATCCAGGGCTCCATCAGGTTCCAGTTCCCAGGTAATGAGATTGAGAAGCCTGTTGGAAGGATCGTGGCAAGGCTCCCTCTCGCCTGCTAACGGAGTGCACACGGGAAACAGAAGATCTGTAGATAAAAGTTATGAGGATCAATGATGCTTCTGACTGCCTTTGTTTCATAAACAGAACAACCCAAGACATACATAATATGCCATCTCTTTAAGATCAAAACAAATCTTTTTCCGAGCTAATGGTGGTCATTTTCTCCAGCAGAATCTGTTCAATTAGGAAAAAAGTTTTCTCAGTGTTCACCGCAGTTACAAGGCCACAAAACACCACAAATAACAAGCAGATGCAAAATAATCTCAATTGCCATGACACCAGTGGAGTTGGACATATCTTCATTTCTTAGCATCACCTTCCCTTCTGCTGAAAAATACAGCTTTAACTATTATGTATTGGGTCCAGACATAACAGCATGCTACGGTAGACTTCTTTATTCCACACACGACATGCATAACACAACACACACATTCCATAAATACCCGTAGCTCCACCCCCCAGTTCACCCCACTAGGTGTTTCCTCATTACAAGGTCCACCTGGCTTCAACTGCTGTAAGCCTTACTCTTAAAATAACCTATACACAATACCCTATACACTACACCCCTCCCCCCTAAAACAACATTGTGCCCTGTTACAGTCATAGTCTTGCAAATAATGGGGGGGGGTTGCCCATGTTCGCCGAGATCGTCTCAGGCTATTATCATCAATCTGCCCATCCGGCTCCAAAGGCTCACAATCTGTTCAATTAGGAAAAAAGTTTTCTCAGTGTTCACTGCAGTTACAAGGCCACAAAACACCACAAATAACAAGCAGATGCAAAATAATCTCAATTGCCATGACACCAGTGGAAATGGACATATCTTCATTTCTTAGCATCACCTTCCCTTCTGATGAAAAATACAGCTTTAACACTGCTCCTTTTAGACGGTGACCAAAGAAGGAGCCACCTAAACTGCTCCTGGAGCCAAAACAGAGCAGAGAGCTCCAGCTGTCCATGCTGTGACAACCAAATAGTCTCAAAGCTTCTCTACTCAAAGTATAGACAGGAAGGCGAATACATCAAGTCAAGCTGACTGTAAACGAACTAATTCTCTCAACAGCGCTTTGCAATGTTCACCCTATTCTTTTCACATAATCAGTATTATTTCCACCAGCCTCTGGACAAGAGAAACTCATAGGATTTCATGTCAGACCAAGAGCAAGAGGAAAAATAAAAAATGAAGAGAAAAATGCTGTGGCACTATAAAGACTAACTGCTATATTTTCATGTGACCTTTCATGGACAAGTCCACTTCCTCATCTGATTTCAGAAGTCAATCAAGGCCAAGTCTGGTTAGTAGTTTGACAGCAAATTAGCAGGAAACCACTCAAGATCACCATGTGGATGTAGGAAAGGATCCTGACTGACGGCTTATTTATTCATTTATTTTTATATTTCTATACCGTGCCAATTTCCCCAAAGGAACTCTGGGCAATCTACATAGAAATAACACATAACAATGGTTAAAAACAAAACAAACAAATAATAAATCAAAGAGTAATGCAATAAAAATGAGAAACAAAAAGCCCAGCAAGAGGCACAAAAGCAGAGGAACGAAAGAACATCAAGACACAGGGAAGAACAAAACAATCATTAGCGATTGCTGAATGCATCTATAAAAAGCCAAGTTTTTCATGCTTTTAAAAAGCTGTTAGACTGAGCTTGGCAAATCTTGTTAGGCAATTTGTTCCACAAAGCCGGGCTGGCCACCGAGAAGGCCCAATTACAAGTAGCAACCTTACGGGCCTCCCCAGGGGTGGCCACCAGAAGCAAGAGTGCCATCGAAGTTCTGGTGGGCCGGGTCAGTACTGACCTTTGGGAGATCCGCTCTGTCAGATATTCAGGTTACAAGCCATGGAGGGTTTTGTAAACAAAAACCAACACCTTGAACCTTATTTGGGAGGCAATGGGTAGCCAGTGCAAGCGAACCAGAATTGGGGTGATGCTGTCAAATCTGCCCGCACCAACCACCAATCTGGCTGCCGCATTTTGCACCCACTGCAATTGTTGAACAAGGGTCAAGGGAAGCCCCATGTAAAGAGCGTTACAATAATCTATCCTCAACATGACCAGCACCTGCACGACAGTCCTCAGGCAGTTCCCATCAAGGTACGGGCTTGCAGAGCTTCTTCCAGCTAGAGATGACAGTACTGGGCTAGATGGACCACCAATCTGAGTCAGGACACAGCAGCTTCCTGTGTTCCCTTCTACAACAGGCCAGAGACTGAAAGCAAGTTGGCACATGCAATAAATATCTTATCATGACAGTTTGCACACTTTTTGTTTGCAACAATTTCTGGGTAAGCTTGAGTGAATGTGCAGTATAGCTCTCTTTCACTGAAAGCTTCCTTCTGGCTGCTAAGCAGGCAGGGACTCTAGGATGGGATATGAAATGAGACAGAAGTCATCCATTGCTTAAAATCAGACAACCTGTCCTGGTGAAAGTACTCCAGTTCTCCACTTCATTGTTATAGCAATTTGGGCTCTTTTTCTTTTTTTCTCCTTTGGATTTCTTTTTAAAAGAGGGGGTTCCTTAAGGTGGAAAACATACACCCTGAACCACCAGCACACACACACACACACACACACACACACACACACACACACACACACACACACACACACACACACACACACACACACACACACACACACACACACACACACACACACACACAAACCTTCTAAGTGGCGACAGTCCACCATGTAAACAACATCACATACTCATACTCAGAAAGCACTGTTCAAAAACAGAGAAAGATCACCAAGAGATAAAATATGCTATTCTGGCAGAATGCTGCTCATGCTTTTCCATTCGCTCACACTTCATCTTATAGGTAGCTTGTGGGTATTTTCAGTCTGCTGCAATGTTCTTTGGTATCAATCATTCTGCAAAAGACATAGGCTCAGATCCACAGCAGAAACACAAATACAAACACTGATGTCATTTCTTTGCCCATGGGAAAGAATACGAACAAGAAACAAAGCATGCTGAAGGGACAGACCTTTCGAAAAAGCACAGCACATTCCTGGACTGCAGTCATGCTGGTTTTCACAGATGGTTCCGTTTTCTCCTTTGGAGGCCGCTTTCAGGCATTCACCCCAGACACAGAGCTGGTGTCCGCAGCATTCCACATCTCGAGAACAACTCTAAGGACAAGGTAGGGAAGAGAAGGAAACCCACAGGTGAGCAACTCACTGGGCTATATATCATCATAACGCATGCCCATCAATACAATCAGTTTACAGTAAATTTAGGAGTTGATGTTGAACTGGTATAGTAGGCAGGGTAAAATACTCTAAAATAAATAAATAAATAAATTATAACAAAGTAACTGTTTTTCCCCTTTGAGAAGACTTTTTGGGAATCAATATTTCAGCTCCTGTAGTCTGGATTATTTCCAATTTTTTAAAAAGCAGGGGAGGCCAACCATTCTCTTTCAAGATAAACAAGATAGAGTTTTTTTAAATTTATATGTTTTTTTTTAATCTGGAGATGTTTCTGATGGTGGACTAAAGCAGTTGCTTTTGTAAAAGTCATAACTCTAAAGTTCTTTACCCAAAGTTCTCCAAATTTGACATAACATGATATCAGACTGTCTGCTAGAACTGCCAAATTTAGTGCTGTTCTGAGGCCCAGTTTAAAAGTTGTGATTTTTTTGCTTGAGCTGCCCCCATTTTTAGGACTGCCTTGACAGCCGTTCATATTTTGTACCTACAATATGTTTTGTCTGCATTTTGCGGGAGAATTATGGGGAAAAGAGACGCAGAAATGGAGTTATTGGTAAACATCTTTCCTCAGAAATCATTTTATCTTTCAGACTTCACTGCCTATGAGGTCCATCTTCCCAGAAGTAAGCTCCAATGAATTCAGGGGTACTCATGACTCAACCTCTGAAGGGACTTATATAGCACTCTGTCACTGCTTGCTAGCTTCCCTTTTTGTTTTTAATGGAACGTCTTGTCAAAGGCTAGAGGAGGCCTACTCTTGTTTGGAGACTTCTGGTGCTGGAGCCCATTTCCAGAAACGGAAGCCAATTATTGGCTCCGTGGACAGAAGCTCTGCCAAGGCCTCATTTAATTCTGTTATTGCTATTATTTTACAGTTGTGATACTAATCATTATGAATAACATTTAATGACACCTATACTAACCACTAATAACAGTCACGGCTTTAAGGACAGTTTAATAGACTGAGAATTTTTTTTAAAAATGTAATGCTCACCATATGCTGCGCTTTGCAAACACGGCACTTGTATTCCAGTCCAGAGAACTCACAGTATTTTCCAGTCTCACAGTCTTCATCAATAATACATTCCTGAGGTGGAGGAAATATCATCTTTAATACATTTAGAACATACAGATGTTAGGAACACATGCCCTGGATGATCTCAGCTGACCCCTCCCTGGGGTAGAGATCTGAATTCCTGTTCCCCAGTTGTCCAACCCACTGAGGTACACCCACTCTTCCTGAAGATAGGTTGTGAGACAAAATTCTTCCCCACAATGTGTCTTCACAGTGAATGAAAACATGACGTCACATTTTCTCTTCCAAATTTTAAATCCAGCATAACGAGCTTTACAGGGGATATGGGACTGAACTGACCATCAGTGTTACAACAGCAGTGCCATTCTACTCAATGGAGAAGATGAAAAGACCTTTCATAGCCAGCTGGTCAGGCACCAAAAAACATTACCCAAGTACCTGGTACAATGATTTCCCCATTAATGATGAAATTTCAATATTAATTGTGTGTGCTGTGTCGTTACAGTCATGACCGACTCTTCGTGACTCCATGTCCATGGAGTTTTCTTGGCAAGAATACTGGAGTGGTTTGCCAGTTCCTACTCCAGGTGCCCACAGCACCTGGTATTCCCTGGTGGTCTCCCATCATCATAAAATAGGAGTTCATGGTACATTTTTTCTAAAACATTGTGTGTGTGTGTGTGTGTGTGTGTGTGTGTGTGTGTGTGTGTGTGTGTGTGTGAGAGAGAGAGAGAGAGAGAGAGAGAGAGAGAGAGAGAGAGAGAGAGAGAGAGAGAGAGAGAATGGAATATACTGTCAAAGCCCCATTATTGTGTGTGGGCCTGCAGCCCACCTTTGCAATACTATTTGCTGCCTTTCAGGAGATATCCAGTTACCCCTGCTTAGGCAGGCTTAAGCTTTTATGGCTTTTTAAAACTTGAGCTCTGCTTTTAAAAACAGCAATGGTGAGTCTTCTTCCCCAGCGAGTATGAGGCAGCAGCCATCGCTTCAGTTGTATTCCATATGCTCTCATTTTGTAGCCAAGTTTCATGCTGTCAGTCTTTCCAACCATCACTCTGCACAGGAGACAGGCTGTCCGACTGCCGAGTTAGCTTTCGACAGCAGTTCTGCCCAGACTGAATATGCCTCCTGTTGCTAGCTGCAAGGCTTCCACCCATCCTGTCCTGTTTGACTTATTTGTACAACAGAATATCTTCAGTTCTTTGTTGTTTAATGTCTTTTCCCATGCCGTTCTCTGGATTTGTTTTTAGATACTGTATCAAATAACTTTGAAACTACAGTACGTTCTCCTTCCTATTGGAGTGTCTTTATTGTAAGCCATTCTGCATTTCAAACATTTACCCTGACAAGGCTCTGGTGAACCTCCACGGAGGGAGCTTCTCACTTGTGCACACAGCCATCAAAATGTCATGGCAGCACAGAAATCTCAGTTCACTAAAACTAAAAATCAAGGGGTGAGTTTGTCTAATGGCTCTCCCTCAGTCTCACCTACTTCATTGGGTTGCTGTGGATCAAAGGTGGAGCAGAAATGTAACTAACAAATCAATAAAGCATTAGGATGACCTCTAGTTACCCAACCCAAACTTAGACTTTGGAATTCTCTCCTACTGGAGGTCAGGCCAGTCCCACCTTTGCTGTCCTTCCATCAGCTGGCAAGGACCTTTCTCTTCAGATGGGCTTTCCCTTAGTGGCTGGTGGTCTGAGAGGAGTTTTTAAATGGATTGTTATGCCTTCTTGATTTGAATCTGTCCTTGGTGTAGATCTTGTCTGTCCTTTTTTAGCCTATTTGTTTGATCCTTTTAAATACTGGCATGCTTACTGTTTTCAGCTTTTATATATTGTCTTTTAATGATGGGTACTTTTTATGAAGAACAGCAGAGGAAAAATATGATAAATAAATAAAGAAAACAGGACTCCTTCTATCAGTTTGGTTAAATTCTAGGAAGGCTTCGCCATCTCTGTTCAAACCTTTTGGCAATTACCCATTAGCTTTAAATGGGTCTGCGTATTTGCTGAGTGTTCCATGTGACACCTGCTGCCTCTTGTACTTAGCACACATGAATGAGTTCAATTTTGATAAATAACTAAATGTCAAAGTGAGAAATGCAGAAATAAGGGTGGAAGCATGAAACAGCTCCCAGCCCAGCAGGTTACAGTCCTGATGTTGCAAAAGAGTGGAGTGACACAGTGGTTGAGTGGCTGCTCTCCTTTTCATTGGGAATTCTAGAACAATTTGTGCCGGCTCAGCCTCGTTTTCTAATTTGAGTCTCACTTCCTTTTCCAACAAATACTCTGGCTCTCACTTCCTTTTTTGAATGCTAGATAAAATCCTGGATTCTTGCGGATGCCTGTAAAAGTACACCATTAGACTGAAACTTTGCTGGCTTAATCACAATCCAACCCCAGTAAAATAAACAAACAAAGGAATTTTTTTGTTCTTCAATGCAAAGGTTATAGCGCTGCTTACTGTGGTGGGGAAAACCCCAGCACAAATGGGAAATGAGTGAATTCCCACTGCCATAGAATATGGGGGGGAAATCGTGCCTATTTAAATATGATTACAAACTTAAAACTCTACAAAAATACTTTAAGATTCAGTAAAAGCATGTCCCCAAAAACACAGGCTGAGGATCCGTCTCCAATAAGGACTGGGTGATATAGTGATACTGTGGCAGTGTATGCTCTGCCACCTGTATGAGCTTCCACTCTCTTTCTGGGAAAGGTTCTGATGCCAGACTTCACAGCCTCACAGGCACTGCACTGACATTTTCCTATTTCAGCAGTAATCAGGAGCACAGAAATGGCAAAGTGGAGGAGAAAGAAATGCCAGAAGTAGGTGGACCCAAGGGACACACACAGAGAGATACACACAGAGTACATTAGGTCCCTTTTATCCACGGGACCAGTATCCACTGATTCACTTATCCACAGTCTGAAAATATTAAAAGAACAAAAATCAGATTTTTTTTCATATGTATTAGCAAAACCAGTCACTAGAGGGAGCCAGAGACTGTGACAAGAATATTTCTCAGTGATGAATATATAGCATGGTTTCTGGTGACCCCTCAAGGCCAGTTTTGGTAATGAATGTGAAGATAATTTATTCTGTCTTTTTCCTCTTACCGCTTTATATATGGTGCCCTATGATACATAAACAGAGTCACTCCAAAAACCCCAACACATAGAGTTATCCCTTTTTGGGGGTAGGGGAGAAATTGGGTTCTGAAAAATGATGAGGTCAGTTGAACAACCAATAGTCATTGCTGCACCCTCACTACACTCAGTTAAAAATGGAGGCATGTAGGGAGAGTTTGGGGATTTCAAGGAAACACCCATCCCATGAATGCCCTCCCCATGCCTGGCTACAGGCTTAAGAATGATGTTTATATACTATATACTTAATGCCAGCTGCATTGGTCTCTCTCTCTACCTGGTGCCTATGAAACTATATAACATATGTAACTAAGAAGGGAAACATCTTTATTATTTTTAAGTTAGAGAAATATTTATGTGAAATCTTTGTAGTTAAATAAATGCCTTGATAAATATTCAAGCCAAGGTACCTGTTGCCTGCTTGATAACTGTTTTGGTAAGTGAGGTTTTTTTTTCATCACAGCTAGGCTGGGGGACATGAAAGAACTCTATTACGTTACACCTGCCATGTAGGAAACCCCCAGTATTTCCGACAGATGGCCATTCAGCTTCTGCTTAAAAACCTCCAAAGAAGGAGACTCCACCATCCTCCATGACAGCATATTCCACTGCCGAACAGCTCTAACTGTCATGAAGTTCTTCCTAATGTTTAAGTTGAATCTCTTTTCCTGTAGTTTAATACCATTGCCCCGAGTCCTAGTCTCTGAAGCCATGGAAAACTAGAGATGTGAAGGCCTGGAAAAAACCTGGAAAAAAATTTTTTTTGGGGGGGAACCCTGGGTTTCCCCCTTTTTTCCTGAAGTCTTTTCCGAAAAATTGGGAAAAAAGAAAAAAAAAAAAAAAGGAATGGTTTATTTTAACACGATGAATAAAATATTTTTAAGACAGAGTATTCTGATATTTTCCAAAACATTTCTAAACCTAAGCATAATATCAGATTATTCTAATTTCTGTACACTGAGGATAAGCATGTCCTAGGTTACAAACTGAACTCTCTAATGCATTTCTTCCTTTAGGAGGTGCTGCTATTGTCACAAGAAAAAGAAAAAGATTTCACTTTTGTTTTTGCATGTGGGTGTGTGTTTGGTTCTGTTCTGTCCTCTTTACTAGACCTCAAAGCACTGGAAGAAAATACAGAGCAAAAAAAATGATTCTTATAAAATTTCATGCCCATTCATTGAAACTTAGTCCCACCTCCTTCTATACGTTTCCCCACTCTTCAATTCTTTTTATGAGAATGAGTTTTTTATTTTATTTTTATTTAATACTGTGGAGAGCAAATATGAATGGTTAATTCTGGGTTTCTAAACACTGTTTTATAGAAGTTTTTTGTTCCACATACACTAGTAAACAGTTCAGGAGATTGTTGCTCCATTTGTTACTTACAATTGTATTTAAAAAGTAAATTCTGTTTGTAACAATTGTTTGGATACACCATATTTTAATATGCTAGTTGTGATAATGTTATGCCAAGTCAAATTGTCCATAGTCATATTTTATGTTCGCAAACTAATAGAATGACTTTCAGGCTGAAAAGGGGGGTAGGGAGTGGTAACGTAGCATTTTTCTTTTCAATTTTTCCAAACATTTTGATCCCCCCCCCCGAAAATGGGGTGGGGAAAAACGGGTTTTTTCCCGAGCTTCAAAATTTCTGGAAATTTTACATCTCTTTATATAAACAAACCAGTCCCCTTTTCAATGTGTCATCCTTTCAATTATTTATACATAGCTATCATGTCCCCTCTCAGTCTTCTTTTTGTAAGGCTAAACATTCCCAGCTCCCTAAGCCACTCCTCATAAGACATTTCTTCCAGACCTTTAATCATCCTGGTCACCCTCCTCTGGACCCGTTTTATGTGCATGTTTTAGATTTATTTCCCACTTTATGACATTTGTCTCTTTCATGCTTTTAATCTTATTTGGGGCACTATCCAGACATAACTTTGGCTCTGTCATGGCACAGACACAGCTTTGGCTATGTCACGACACAGATATACTGTACAATCAATAAGAAAATGAACACACTGTATGGGGTATGCCAATCCCAACTCAGTGAACTGCATTCTCTTGAATAATGGGTTCAGACTAAGATGGCGGGGCAGTTTATTATGCTTTCCAAAATGATCATTTGTGCTCTGCCTAGAGCTTGGGACAGACTTCAATTTCAGACCTTTCCAGAAGCCAGCAGTCAGCACACTGAAAGATTAACATCTTAAAAATATTACTAGGAATCTCAGACACATGCTCGCTGTGATGGTTTCCAAGTACTTTTACAGACAGTGAGAAATTGCTGAGTGAAGCAGAAAAAAAGGCTCAGAAAGCCATTTATAGTAGTGTAATTATATAGATGATAATGTTACATCAAAAAGAATTATTGAAGTGTGACATTAGTGTGTTGTAGAGATGATCTCTTTCATGTTCAGTTATGCAAATAAGGTAAGTTACTGGCAGAGAATACAGGCCTCTATATAACAAAGAATGAAGACATTTTGTCTTCATCTTTGTAGTTTTGTTTTTTTGTTTTGCTAGACCTCTCAGCTGCTTTTGACGCTATAGACCATGGCATCCTTCTGACTCGTCTCTCTAAAATGTGAATGGGGGTACTGCATTAAAGTGGCTCCAGTCCTTCCAGCAGGAAAGAACACAGAAAGTGGTATTAGGTGATTCATGTTTGACACCATAGCTGTTGACCTTTGCAGTTCTCCAGGGTTCTGTTCTGTCTCCTATGTTATTTAACACCTATATGAAACCACTGGGGGAGATTATTAGGACTTTGGGGGTTAAGTGCCACCAGTATGCCTATGATACCCAGCTCTACCTCTCATCACCTCTGGATTCTAAGGAAGCTACTATCTGGTGTGGGGTACAGATATCACATCACACCCCTATTAAAGCAGCTCCACTGGCTAGCAATCAGCTATCAGGCACAATTCAAGGTGCTGACCTTGACCTACAAAGCACTGTAAGACCTGGGTCCTAGCTACCTCAAAAATCGAATCTCACAGTATGAACCAACTTGGGTGTTAAGATAAGCAGGAGAGGCCTTTATCTCCATCCTGCCACACTCACAGATACGTCTCGTGAGAACACATGAAAGGGCCTTCTTGAATGCTGCACCCAGACCCTGGAACTCCCTCCCACTAGAGGCCAGGACTGCCCCATCTCTGATGTCTTTCCAGAAAACAGGCAAAGACCTTTCTCTTTAGGCAAGCTTTCCCTGAATGATGGACTACCTATTATGTGTCTTTTATAGGAATCTACATGATCACATAGTCTTTGTATTTATAACTACTTATAACTTTCTGTGATAACATTGACACTATGTTTTCAATGTTTATTTCCATCACTCATAACATTTACATGGAATTTTACTCTCTTTTTAACTGCTTGCATTCTCTTGTTGTTTTAGTGTACATAATAACATAAGAACAGCCCTGCTGGAGGAGGCCACAGGCCATCTAGTCCAGCATTCTATCTCACACAGTGGCTCACCATTTGCTTCAGGGTATTTCCAAGCAGAAATCTTCACCTGCTTATAATTTCCTGCAAATGGCATTGAGAGATATCCTGCCTCTCTCTCCAACCCAGAGGTTGTCCTTAGCTATCCATCATGATAGCCATTGATACCCTTGTTCTCTATGAACTTATCTTATCCTTTCTTAAAGCTGTCAAGGCTGAGAGCTGTCACCACTTCTTCTGGCAGGGAGTTCCATGGACCAGTGATCCTCTGGGTGAAAAAGTACTTTCTTTTATTTGTTTGAGATCTAGTACCCAAAGGTTTTATGGAGTGTCCCCTAGTTCTAGTGCTGTGCAATAGGGAAAACAGTTTTTCCTTACCTACTTTGTCCATACCGTGTATGATTTTATAAACTTCAATCAGGTCACCTCTTAGGCATTCAAGAATGAAGAGGCCCAGCCGTTACAGCCTCAGATGGTAAGGAAGATGTTCCAGTCCCCTAATCATTCTGGTTGCCCTCCGCTGCACTTTTTCCATTTCCATAATATCCTTCTGGAGGTATGGTGACAAGAATTGTACACAATACTCCAGATGGGGCCTCACCATAGGTTTATAAAGGGGCAAAATGACACTTGCTGATTTATTTTCTATGCCCTTCCTAATGATCCCTAGCACTGAGTTTGCTTTTTTCACTAGGTTGACACCTTTATTGAGCTGTCCACCAGGACACCAAGGTCCCTTTCCTGGTTTGTTGCAGAGAGTTCAGACCACATCATTTTATAAATGTAATTGGGTTTTTATTTTATTTTTTGGCCCCAACATGTATCACTCTGCACTTACTAATGTTGAAGCTCATTTGCCACTGGTTTGCCCACTTCCCAAGTGTAATGTTGTCGTTTAATGCTGCAAGATGTCCCTCAATTCCCTGTTCTCAATACTTGAACATGTCTTAATTGTACTGGACTGTATATTATCCCTTATTACTGTAAGCTGCCTTGGGTCCTTTTCCAAGCAGAAAGGCGGAGTAAAAATAATCTAAAATATAATAAATAATAAATAATTGTTTTGTTTTCATCTGACATATTTTTAAATGGTATCTACCAACTCTGTAAGACATGGCATTACTAACACATTTAGCATAGTATGCAAGGGCTGCGGTGGCTCAGCGGACTAGAGTGCTGAAACTGTCGTCTGCAAAGTCGGCAGCTTGGCAGTTTGAATCTTGGGTGCCACACAGTGCAGCAAGTTCCTGCTATTAACCTGAGCTCCTGCCAACCTAGCAGATCAAAAGCATGTAAATGCAAGTGGATAAATAGGTACCACCATAAACAGCAGGAAGGTAAACAGTGTTCCATATGCAGAAATGAGTTCAGCCATGCAGGCCATATGACCATGGACCTGCACAACACTGGCTCTTTAGCTTGAAAACGGAGATGAGCACTGCCCCTAGAGTCGGACATGACTAGCACTCATGTGTGGGGAAAACCTTTAGCGTTTACCTTTTAAAATGTTTTTAACCATTAGAATGCATCTCAATTTAACTCCTTATTTAAAGACATGCTACAGCTTGCCCTGGGTAAGCCTAAGAACTTCAGCCTATTCAAGCAGGGGAGACAAAATCACCCCATCTCCCCCATTCCTCTCAGTCAACGTAGATATTATGACTCAATGCCAGTCACATTTTGGTACAAGAAGAAGAAAACACTTTAGGACTTTGTCATCGTTTCTGGAGTCAAGATGCACCGCTACCCAGTTAAATAAGGATTTGTTATCCTTTCATGACACAGAAAACCTGCTGCTTAAGGCAGCTGCCCCTTCTTCCCTAATGAAACTACTAACCCACAAAGGGGACAGAAATCCAGTTCTCTAAAAAAAATGTTTATTATTCACAGACAATAGCAATGCAACATCCACAGGCATCTACTTAGTACTCAGGGAAAGGGCCCTGGGAGGGTTCTGTGCAAGTTACACACAAGTATAGTGTAATCACTATACTGTTCAAAGCAATGGACTAGAAATTCTAAAGGAGGCAGAAGACCAATATTTTATGCTTATAAATTTTGATATAAACAGCTGCAACTTTAAAAACTTTTGCTCCTAGTGAACCACCCTGTATTGCTATTTCTAATGTGAAAATGATTTAAAGGTCTGGTTTACATTCTCATATTCTGTTACAAACTACGTTGGAACTTTCCATGATTCACCACTGAGGGAAAATCATGAAACTTGTTTCTTTTTAATGAAAGACTAAAGTTTCTCAGTGTTATTTAACACTGGTGGAAAAAAGGCACAAGAAATTATGGTGTTTAATTCAAAGCAGCTTTTGAAACACGAAGCAAGCCGTGAAAAAGCTCCTTTCTGTACATCAGCCCTCATAAGCACCCCATCTGAGGAGAGGTAGTCATATTAGAAACTTGCATGAATTCTGCTGATCAATGTCTGTCTTGTGGAAATACAGAGGGAAAATGTAGAATAATAAAAACAATAAATAAATAAAAATATTTCAAGGAATGACAACCTGTAAACCAATTCTTTACTTTTTTGTTTTCCACTTGAAAAGAAATTGGAGTGACCACTGAGTAAGAGTGGGAGAGAAAGATAAAGACTGGCCAAAAAGATGAAGAGTATCAAACCTGAGCTATTCTTTCCCGGTCAGATATTTCTCACCAGAAGTAGGTCAAAAAGAGATCAGTGACAAAAGCTCTCACCCAGCCACTGCCCCTCTTATCTTCTATAAGATAAAGTGTTTCACTGATATGAAGGATTTCCTGACGCCAACAGCTATGTTCCTAAACTTGGTCACTTCAAATCTGCTATTTCCACAACTTTGGCTGGTGATGGAAGGGTAACAATTTGTTCCAGGTTACATGCTGTGGAGACATCTGAAAGCTTTCTTCATTCAGGCTGCATTTCTGAGGCATGACGAACACAGTTCAGTACAGAAAACTTACTTCAACAGGGAAGAGTCCTAGCCTTACTCTTCAACTTGGACCTACGGAAGGAATGAGGGGCATCATTCCAGTACTTTGTTCTTTGTAACAAACAGTCATTTCTTAAGAAAGCAGAATAGAATGCAGAGCTCACTGTGAAGAACTTGCACAGCACTTTGCAGGCAAAATTGCCCAGATCTGCTCTGAGGTGGATGCTGTAGTTGATTCAGGTCCTGGTTATGTTAACTGTGGTCCCTACTTGCCCTATTGTTAATGGATGGGTTTCAGTTTTATAGCCTGATGATCTGGTCAGGATCTTTGAAGAGGTGAGGGCTACCACATGTCAGCTGGACCTTCCCCTTCCTGGTTCATAAATGCTTCCAGAAAGGTTCTGGGGAAGTGGGTAACAGGAATGGCAAACTCCTTGAAATAGGTAAGATGCCATCATGCTTAAAGGATGCAACAGGATGACCTTTTAAAAAAAGGTGGCTACAGAAAAATAATCTGGAGCAGCCACAGTCATATAAGCACAATATGAAAGAAATATAGGCCCAATCAGGATTGGATAAGTTGCATGACGAATAATGTAGGGTGGTATGTGAAGAATTCTTTTCAGTCCCTGGCCCCTTTTAAGCACGTCCCGGGGACTCCAAGGGGCCATGTGGCCTCTACTGACAATAGCTGCTCTAGAAGGTTTTCCAGCAAGCTAGAGAGAAGAGGAGGATGGGAAAAGGAGGCTGGTCAAAGCCATTTCTTCCAACAAAGGTGCACCTCTAGATACAGTCTGAAGACACACAGAGAAATACCGTGGGATGATATTTAAGGGTCCTTATCCTGTTCTTAAAAAACAATTAGTTGGCAGCTGGGATTCTTGAGTAGAGAGAGTTCTAGAGATGAGATCATGTCACAGCCCAAAATACCTGCTTTGTTCTGCTCTGAATTCATGCCAGAGATAAGGTGCCTTTAGACTGTAGTTTTCACAAAAAACATTTTCACTAGGTTTTAACTCTCCCTGTATCTCTGAAATGTGTAAGAGCTCTCCTCGCATTAACGGAGCTTCTTTACTGATGTTCTTTTGGACAGGATCAACTACAAAATCTGCTACACAAGAAAACCGAGCCATTTTCAATTAGTGTTGAAAAAGAAATGCTTCAAAGGAAATACAATGCAGATATTGTACTGTAAGGCACAACAAAAACGGTACAACTGAGAGAGCTTTACAGACCGCCACAGTTTACATCCACATCAAACAGATGCTGGATTGGATGGCAGTGAAGTCTTTGGGATTGCATCCCTCATAACAGCCACTGCTGGCTTAGTCATTCAAAAAGCATAAATAAACGTCCATTAGCAAAAGATGTGGAAAAGCCGTTGGAAGCCTTTAGCTGGAGGAAAAGACCCACCTCCAGCTTATATAAATAAACTGAATTCCATTATTTTGCAATGTTTTTCTTCTAAGATTTAGCTGGGGACAAGAGAATAAACACATAATCCAATCTGCCCCATCCAGCGCTTATCAGCTTCAGTGAAACTGGCTACAAACCTGCACATTAATCTTATCTGAAACACCTGGACTTATTCAAGTCCTGCACCACAAGGACAGAGAAGAGCTGGGACAGTGGCCCAAAAGTAAGCACAAATGCACCAAACGGTCTGAAAAATGGCTTACTCCATTCCCATCCTCCTCCCATCTGAAGCACAAACTCCTACGCTTTGGTCTTGATGGAATCTTATGTTAGTAGCAAGGGTAACAGCGGCTGAGGCTAAGCAGGGCTCTCACCCTCTTGAAATGTAGGTGCGAGTTCTATTTAAAATAGCTGCTGCTATCAAAGCTGGTATTTTCAGACTGCTTCACTGGAGGCATGAGAGGAGACCCCTGCCCACTGTTAGGGAACTGCTGGACCAAACCTAAGCCTACCAGACCATTCCACCTGTCCGACATCACTGAGGGAGATACTTCATTCCATCGCCCTGTGTAAGATGATGAGCAGGTCTTGCTTCGTGTGCGCTTTCCTCTACCTTACACTCTCCAGACGTTATTAGGTAGGACTGCAGGTCCTGTCCTCCCCAGCCCATGTAAGAGAGAAAGAGCTTTGTAGTCCAACATACCTAAAGGCCCATGCATAGACCCTAGCATCAAAGAGAGGAATGATATGTTCACAAGAGCAGTCTCTGCAGAAACTATGAGGTACTTAAACAGGGTAAGGGCCACATGTGGTTTAAGAGAGAATAAATATGTAGTTTGCTATTAAATCTATAACACACCAGGCAGTATACCTTATAACTACTATACCTAGTTAAAGGCTTACTTGCCTGTCAGAATAATTACAAGCAAAAGGCGCTGGGCAAGCTTATATTAAAACCAATTAATAAAACCCAGTCAAGCAAAAATCATGTAATGTATTTTCAGCATTTTTAAAGCCATCTCCTTCATCATGTGGCAGCTTCAGTTACACTGGTTGTCAGCAACTGTCATACTGACATCTTTTTTTTTTATTATATTATTTTTGGTTCCTACATACTGTTAGGTCAGTTCTGACCTAAGGGGACCCACGAGAATGTTTCCAAGGAGTAGTTTACCACTGCCATACCTCCAGTGAATTTCCATGGCCAAGCAGTGATTTGAACCCAGGTCTCTTCAGTCCCAGTTCAATACTACACACAATCTCTCTTTATATCTCTCTCTCTCTCTCTCTCTCTCTCTCTCTCTCTCTCTCTCTCTCTCTCTGTGTGTGTGTGTGTGTGTGTGTGTGTGTGTGTGTGTGTGTGTGTGTGTGTGTGTGTGTGTGTGTGTGTGTGTTGTGTCATTATAGTCATGACCAACTCTTTGTGACCCATGTCCATGGAATTTTCTTGGCAGGAATACTGGCATCTAGGCAGCTTCTCTTTATATAGTACTGAAAATGATTAAAGAACAGCCCAGAGCACATGTGAGCTCGCCTGATTTCAGAAGCTAAGCAGGGTCAGTCTTGGTTAGTACTTGGATGGGAGACCACCAGGGAATACCAGGTGCTGTAGGCACCTGGAGTAGGAACTGGCACACCACTCCTGTATTCCTGCCAAGAAAACTCCATGGACGTGGAGTCACAAAGAGTCGGTCACGACTATAATGACACAACACACACACACACACACACACACAGAGAGAGAGAGAGAGAGAGAGAGAGAGAGAGAGAGAGAGAGAGAGAGATCAGTTAAATGGTTTTGCTTCACCTAACTGAACTGTTAACTTCAACCAGCATAGATTGCTCTAGCAAATAACGACAATGGAAAATGCAGCCTAAAGTACATTTCTGTTTTATGATCTTCCCATATGAAAATACGGCATGAATTGCAGACAGGAAGTTAGTGGTATTTAGCATAGTTTGGGACCTAATTCCTGAGAAAGCACAAAGATGTACAAGGGTAGCAAACTGAGGCCTCCCTAGATGGGACTCAACTCCACTTTCCTCTCTCCCAAGGCGAGTCTAGTCACTGCTGAGACCTGATGGGAGTGGTCCTTTGACCATGCCTGTTGTATCACTGTAATTCTCCTCTCTCCTGCTGCTCTGTATTCACTTTATTACTGTTATTTGATTAGTAACCACCCTTGTGGTATATTGCTGCAGGCTGGGATTTAAATGAGAAACAAGCAATAAATCAATGCTTCCACTGTGCCATCGTTCTTTTTGATGGGCTAGAGCAGCTGCAGGTTTCAACATTATTTACACACCTGCTGCCTTGATCTGCCATCAGCAAAAGCAAGCAGTAAGTGATGAGTAAATGGAAAATCAAGGGTCAATTTCCCACATCCATTCCCATCACAACATTAAAACAGGGTATAACCCAATAATTCCCTGGGATGACACAGACTGTTTCTCTTACAAGAGACCTATTTGCACCCTCACATTTGGAGAAGCAGAGGATACCTTCACTTCACCTTAACCACTGGAAGAGACCATGAATGGGAAAAGGCACAAGACCCACTGATACAACTACACCAAAAGAGTTGGCAGTATCTGTTTCTCAGTATAAGAACAGAACAGAAGAAGACATGCTGGATCAGGCCAAAGGCCCATCTATTTCAGCTTCCTGTATCTCACAATGGCCCCACGAAATGTATCTGGGAGCACATGAGACTAGATATCTGTCTCTTGATACCACTCCCCTGCATCTGGCCCTTGAAGTACCCTGGTTTTAAGCCTGGAAATTACACATCTCCATCATGGTTTGTAACCTGTGATGGACTTTTCCTCTAGGAATCTGTCCAATCCTCTTTTGAAGGCATCCAGGCTAGATGCCATCACCACGTCTTGGGGCAGGGAGTTCCACATAACAATATGCTGGTTAAAAATGTTTTCTTTTGTCTGTTCTCACTCTCCCAACCCACAGTTTGAGTGGATGTCCCCTAGTTTTGGTATTTTGTGAAAGGGAGAAGAGTGTCCCTCTATCCACCTGACTCATGTCCTGCATTATTTTGTACGTCTCAATCATATCCCCCTCAGGCACCTTTTTCCAGACTAAAGAGCCCCAAATGTTTTAGCCTTTCTTCATAAGGGAGGTCCCCCAGCCCAGTAATCAACTCTTCCAAGCAGTTGCTTTAAGAGCCAGTCTCTTAGCTTATTTTCATGACTATAGATCTTCTCACATTATGAAGCAGGAGTTCGTGATCATTTGATTTAGGAGTTGCTGGGTGTGTTTTAGACCTTCATAACCAAACCAGTAAAGAAGCAATTGCTCCCAAACTCCCAAGATTTTAGTTAAAATAAGCCTTCTAGAAAAGGTTGGAGATCTGGTCCTTCTTCCTAATGAACTTTTCATCATGCAAACTTCAGCTAACTCCTTCTGAATAGTAAGGCAAGGCAAGGAAAAATATTTCCCAAGGAAATGGTCTGAAAACTCGCCAAACCTGCTTCTGTTTCAAGTATGGTGTTTGAGATGAGACCCTCAAAAAGCCAAATCTGAATATTTTAATGCACCATTGTACTAAATTTACAATGCCCTCACAGCATTAATATGCTGTGATTTGACCATTGACCATTGATTTGGAGGGCAATGGAATAGTATACCTGAGGAAATGTCAAGGGCACTAGCTGTGTTAGTCCGTCACAAGAAATCCCAAAGAGTCTTATGGCATCTGAGAGATTAACACTTTTGTTTGGCATTATCTTCATGGGCTTATGAATCAGAAATCATAAGATGCAGCCTGTGAATTCTTCTTATGACAAAATATGATAGACTTCCAAGTGTCGCCAGACTCTTTGCTGCAATACCTATATGGTGTCAATCCTGTCATCAGGATGATGATGATGATGATTTGCTAACTTTACAGCTTGAATCTGAAGGTTGCAAAAATAGAAAACCACTGCCACATGGATCTTTTGCAGAGCACTGGATGGAATCCACTTCCCCCCTCGGTTTAAACATAGGCAACATTTTGATTGCTTGTGCTTAATTGAAGAGAAACAAACTAATTCCCAGAGATACAGAGGTGCGCCCCACTTATTGCTAATCTTATCAGATGACAACTCAAGTTCATGGAATTCTTGGAGGACAGCCTAACATCTATGTTAGCGCCTATCACTCCCAACTGAAATCTGAGAAAGGGAAAGTTAGTCTGAGTATGTAAATGGCGCCCCTCGGGAGCAGAGAACCTTCCAAGAACTGGATTATTGAAGAGTACTGGCAGAAAGCCCTGTTCCTGTTCTAGCGACTGGGGACGGATATTTTCATTCAGAGGCCAGACGGATGTTAGCTCAGCCATCTTCAAAACTGTGGTGTGTGATGGATGCTCCTTCCTGGCTGATAGCTAAATTATGCCTTTACATCTGTACTCCCAGCACAGTATTTCCCAACCTTGAATCTCCAGATGTTTTTGGACTAAAGCTCCCAGAAGCCTTTCTCATTAGCTGCAATGGCCAGGATTTCTGGGAGCAGTAGTCCAAGACCATCTGGGAAACCAATGCTGGGAAACCCTGTCCTAGAATATCATAATTAGAAGATATCTTGGGTGGGGAAACAAAGATCAAACACTTTGATCTGCTTGGCTACAGCTAGGCAGGTGTTACCATTCACTCTTATGGCCCTCCCAAAACTGCATTCTTGGTGAAGGAGCAGGCAATTCCCAATAGAAGGAGTGCACCATTCTTCAGTTAATAATGTACAACAGCTGCAACCCTCCTGTTCGAACCTCCCAACAAAGAGCTCTTGTTGTTAACATCTTTGGCCCTTGCCCTCTGAGGGTCTCTCACCTGAAAGGACTTCCTTCTGCTTCTGAGCACTGGTTGGCTGGAGATGTAAAATTTCCAGAAAATTTGAAGCTCAGAAAAAACCCATTATTAAAAACAGAATTTACTTTTTAAATAAAATTTATTTGTAATTGTAAGCAACACTGTCCTGAACTGTTTACTGGTTTATGTGGAACAAAAAAAAACCCCTCTACAAAACAATGTTTTAAAATCCAGAATTAACTATTCATAGTTCCTCTCCACAGTATTAAATAAAAATAAAATAAAAACCTCATTCTTGTAAAAAGAATTAAAAGAGGGGGAAATGTATATATGAATGGGCATGAAATTTAATCAGAACCATTTTTATTTTCTTCCAGTGCTTTGAGGCCTAGTGAAGAGGACAGAACAGAACCAAACACACCCATCCACATGCAAAAACAAAAGTGAAATCTTTTTCTTTTTCCTTTGACAATAGCAGTACCTCCTAAAAGAAGAAATGCATCTTGTTCTTGCACTGGAGAGTTCACTTTGTAATCTAGGACTTGCTTGTCCTCAGTGCACATAAATTAGAATAATCTGATATTATGCATATTTTTAGAAATGATTTGGAAAACATTAGAACACCCTGTGTTAAAATATATTATTCGTGTTAAAATAAAGCATTCCATAATTATTTTTTCTTTTTTCAATTTTTCCAATTTTTCAGAAAAAAAAAACCCAAAAGGCTTCCAGGAAAAAAAGCCAGACCCCCCCCCCGAATATTTCCCACCCCCCCCAGGCCTTCACATCTCTACATGGGATTCTTGCTGTTCTCCTCCTTCCTTAAATAGGGGGAAGCCAAACCCAGGGCAAAATCCAGTCAAAAATTATGACCCAGAATTTCAACTTGAACCTGCTGACATCAGGGACATGGTTACTGTTATGGAGTGCAACTGAAGAGAACCCATCTGTCCTCCAATTCCCTTCAGATCCCTAAACTGCTCTATATATTTGTAGGAACCCTTGTCCAACACATAGTAGCAGGCATACACATTCCTAAGGAGTGGATAAAATAACTGCAGGGGGCAAAAACTCACCTCAGACTATTAAGTTCCCTCATTTGGAGTGAGACTGATCCTTCCACAAGCAGAAGGCCTTCTTTGGCTCTCAGGAAGCACTGGGCCCAACAGAGGCTCCATGTTGGAGCCTGCGGGCAGATGATTCCAAATCTCTTTCCTTCAGCATCACCCTTCATAGTGCTCTGGGGGATCCTCCACCCACCCAGAATTAGAGATGGGCACGACTTAGCGGTATTCCCGTTTCCGTTTCCGTTACTCGTATCCGTTACTCCGGGAATTACTCCCCACCCGAAGCGAACAATTTGGTCTGATTTGTCGTGCTCGTTACTTGCATCGCGGCGATCGCGCAATGCCAAGCGGCACAGAAAAAAAGTTTTTAAAAGTTAAAAAAAAAACGATTCCCGACCCTAAAAGTAGGCGAAAACTGTCTGAGGGCACCTACCAGGCCAGAAGGGTGTTTTATTTGGGGGGGAGGGTTCCCCGCCCCCCTCTCCTTGGCTATTGCTACTGCTGCGCTGCTGGTACCAGGCTGGGAGGGCGCATCCATTTGCCATGCAGTGCGGGGATCCAAAATGGCGACCGCAATTTTTTTTTGAAATCGTTGCCCAAAACCCCACCAAAGCACCACAGAAACATGCGAAAATTAGCTATTTTAAATGCTTGAATTTTTACAGTAGCAGCAGTGGGTTTTTCTTGCAAAAAAAAAGTCTCCGTTGATTTTATTTTATTTTATTTTATTTTATTTTATATTTTTCCACCTGTGCATTCGCAATGATGGGCTCGCCCATGGGAGTGGACCATGCAAAGTTTTGGAGCCATTCCACCAATCGCATGGCCAGGTTTTGCTGACTGTACCAGGCTGGGAGGGCGCATCCATTTGCCATGCAGTGCGGGGGATCCAAAATGGCGACCGCAATATTTTTTTGAAATCGTTGCCCAAAACCCCACCAAAGCACCACAGAAACATGCGAAAATTAGCTATTTTAAATGCTTGAATTTTTACAGTAGCAGCAGTGGGTTTTTCTTGCAAAAAAAAAAAAAGTCTCCGTTGATTTTATTTTATTTTATTTTATTTTATTTTTTTACACCTGCACATTTGCAATGATGGGCTCGCCCATGGGAGTGGACCATGCAAATTTTCCACCAATCGCATGGCCACTTGGCCAGGTTGACAACAGAGACTTCTGGGATGTGCCAATCGGGCATAAACAGCCCACTAATCGTAGCCCAAACCTGAACCCTAAGCCTAAGCCTAACCCATACGCCAGTACACTGTCCTTCTAAGTGGGTCAGAGAGGCACCAAGAGGTGCACCCCAATACTCACCCTAACCTCACCCATTAGAGCTAACCCGTCTTAACCCTAAGCCAGATCTACTTGCATTGCATCAAGTACGTGAACAGCGGGTGCAAAAGTCTGCCAGTCCGTCACTTGTGGCTCTGGCTGACTCCTGCAGCTCCCTCCAGGAGCCCACTACCCCCAAACCAGTACTAACGACAACGAAAAAATGAACCGACTAATTTTTTGCGAAATTTGTAAAAGCAGCGGACTGCGACAACTCGAAAACGTCATTTTCCCTAGTCGTGCCCATCTCTACCCAGAATGTTTCTCATTCTACATTTTCCATGAAGTTACTTACATGATTTTTCTTGCTCCCACCTTCTTGTATTGATGTAATAATTGTTTCAGAATAGCTGGTAGATCCAGTTCGGTTGTCCGTTGCCTAATATTGTAAAGAATCACAGAACACGTGATGAGCGTTTGAAATCTTTTTTTTTTTTTTTTGCATTTGGTTATTAAACTTTGAGCTTTTCTTTTCAGCTCCATGAACAGAAGTATGGCTTTGATACTACCAGAGTTATAAAGCAACTGCCACACGGATAGATGCTACCTACATATAGAAAATGTGAAGGGCACACATTTTTATTTGTCAAAATGTGTGCCCTTTAAATTTTCTGTATGCAGCATCTGTCTGTGTAGCAGTTACTCTGTGTGTGTGTGTGTGTGTGTGTGTGTGTGTGTGTGTGTGTGTGTGTGTGTGTGTGTGTGTGTGTGTGTGTGTGTGTGAGAGAGAGAGAGAGAGAGAGAGAGAGAGAGAGAGAGAGAGAGAGAGAGAGAGAGAGAGATGCAGAAATTTATCTATCAAGGAAACAGGCAATATCAAGACAGAAAACAATTCAACAACTGGAGGAAGCTGAGGCAATTAAAGCAGGAGTAATAAACAAAAGAAAAAAGAATCTGCACACAAAATCTCTTCCTTACCTTATGAATTTCTTGGTGACTATGGATGGTTTTATTTCCAATTTTTGTATCTGTTGATGTTACATTGTGGTAATTGGCAGGCAGTTTCTCAAAATCAACTCCTGTTTGTCTTCTAACACCTTCTTCTTCTGCCTGCATCTGACAAATTTATGACCAAATCACGTTAGAAATAATATATATTGTCTAAACCAATGAATTCTTAACTAATACTCTCATTACAGGAAACAGTGCATCCCCCTACCTATTCCACTACTGAGAACCATTCATTACCTAGATACTGGCAGTGGGATGGAGGAACTTTCTCAGCTGTAACACCTTGACTGTGGAATGCCCTCCCCATTGATACCAGGGCGGCACCCACACTGGCATCATTTTGGTACCATGTTGTAAGATGCCCTTATAAAGCCTTTGGAAGTTGAGGAGCCTGGCCTATGCAAGTTTTAATACAATGTTTTTAATTTTATCTTTTTTATTGTTTGCTTTATTTGTCTTTTTCATTTGTACACTACCTAGACTAGTGCATGGCACTAATGGGACAGTAAACCAATCAACCAAGAAATGTTTTGAACGGTTTAATCTTAAATTGTTTTAAAGATTTTATGTTTTTAAATTGTCTTGCACAGCTTTGGAACCTTTCCTGAAATCTTGTGATGTAGTAGGCCAGGCTATATTTTAAATATGTAGACAACTAAACGGACCATTCTTTCACACGAAGCTGTCATATGCATGCTCAGAAATCCCACACCCCATTCAAATGATTACTATCTGTTGCACGATGGGCCAGTTTGGCCCCATGCAATCAGATTATGGCAACACACCACCTAACCCAAGGCAGCTTTTGCAGGGAACCGAGCTATGCTTTGCAAGGAGGAGAACTATTGTATTGAACTGATATGTGTTTTGGAGACATATAAAGCTATTGAACTGAGTCTTACTCTTGAGTAGGCAAGTATGGTGTTGGGTTTCATATGCTTGGCAGTAATCTGGACTGCCACACCAAGATCTCCTTCCTCTGCACTGCTCTCTTGTTTGCCATATAAAAAGCAGTCATTTTGCTATGCTAGTTATTCATTTATTCAAGGGAGAAAATAATCCACTCCTCTTCCATTAACTTCTATCCCTGCATTTTCACATATTGGCACCTGTCCTGTCCTAACACAAAGGAGCAGTGCTCTATTTGCTTTTAGCAAACATGACGCAAGCCTGTAACCAAGTTAGAGACAGTGGTCAAACACCATCTGGAACCCAAATGCAAATTATCCATTCACCAGCAAACACCTTATTATTGACCACATGCCTCAGTCCTAGAAGCTGCTATTTTGGTTGTATCAGAAACTTCTATATTATTTGCAGTGGCAGCATGGAAGGTTCATCCCAAATTACATGTCCCTTTTAATGGTTAATAATTATTTTATTAATATAATAATATTAATGATCTAGAAAGTAGCTTTATCACTTTCCCGCACCTGATCTTACTTTACTCATAGCTCCGAACTGTAATGCACTGCAGTGGTACAGAATCCTTGGGTTTTTAGGAGGTTGTCAAGCAACTAGAGATCATATGTGAAAATAAATGGCATTCTAAGTAAGAAAATGTCCTACTGGTAGCCCAGAATATAATCAGTCAGACAGATTCTTCAAACAAGAATCAAACTTTACCCATGGGTGCATAGTAATGTTTGATCTGTGTGTAAATGCATAGCTCCAAACAAGATACACAGAACTGATTATCAGTCTTTTCAGAGATGCAACACATTTTTAACAATGCAAGGCAGGAGGCCTGCCAACGAGGACATAATGTGTAACTAACAGCTGCTTCTCAAATACATTGATTTGTTTAGAACCCTGCTGAATTCGTCTAACAGATAATGACACCTTGGGACTAAATTCCATTTAAAGTTTCAGAGGTATGTTGAGTTGGAATTGTAAAATTATCGGGATATGGAGCAGAAAGTCAACAGGATGAAACAGATGACCTATTTTTGTTATCATGGTGGAAACAGAAACAGTTGCACTAAGTCATGTGCAACACATTCATTTTTCATAAGGAGATTCCAAAATATTAGTAAAATTCTGCTCTGTATTTTCAGCTATGCATGTCTTGGTGAGAAAAATTGTGCTGAGCCAATTAAAACAAGGAGGCACTTTGTTCATCAAATATGGCTATCAAACTTTTACATGCACTGACCTGACTAATATCACTCAGTTATAATGGAAGAGGAGCAGTAGAGCATTAATGCAAACCTGAATGCCACTACGCCTTAGCCTGGTCCATGGCATATTATGGATGTCCAAGGTAAATAGCATATTTATTTAATAATGCAATCCTTTGTTTGTGTTCAGCACACTTTTAATGCATCATAAAATGATATATATTCCGTGATCTATCACAATTTGCTGGTGTAACATGCCTTCTTTTCTCCAGGAGCAATGAAAACTAAATTTTAATGTTGAGGAACAAATGTCCGTAAAATGTAAACCTAAACCACCCAAAAGAACATGTGTGGAAACTCTGGCATATGCTTAATGATATTTCACCCTTCCCTTGTTGCAGGAAATTCTGTTGAAGGGGTCTGTTTTCCACAGACAAATTAATCACACGTTATAAAGAAAAGTATTTATGCAGAGTCTAATCAGGCTAGATGCAGTGAGGATATATTAAATACAGAAAGCCAGGATTTTCTTTCATTAAAACACATCTCTTATTTAACAGAACAACCATTCCTAGTACAGCACTGTGTTTCATACACTAACTTCACAGCAAGAGTTCTTGCTATCCTTGGTTTGTAGGTTTCACATTTTTAATAAATATCTTTAGTTACTACTATATTGAAACATTGCCAAGAAGCAGAGCAGAAGGGACTTCATACGATCACATTTACCCCATTCTCCATCAACCACAATCCTTGTTGTCCAGGATTAAATCAAAGTGTTCTAATCCTACCCAGGCAAACTAAGATGCTACACCCGAGATGCAGTTTTAGAAGGAGGTAGGCTTTCGTCTGTGCTAAAATCTCAGGGGAAAAGAAAACGGTGCAATTCAGGGGGCACAGTTCTACAGGAGCCCTGTCTTCCCTTCCTCAGCCTCCTCTGGCAGGCACCCACTCACAGGCAGCACCTGGAGGAGGCAGAGCAGGGAATGCCAGGGTGCCTGCATGCAGAATAGCTGTGCAGCTAAACAGCATATAGCTGTCAGGTTTTTATTTATTTATTTGTTAGTCTTTTCCAGGTACTGTGTGGGACAGGAGGAGGGTATACTATATTGCTCCTTTTTTGTTTCGGTATTGGGTCCTTTGGGTGGACAAGTATCTGCCTTAGTGTACTGCAATATAGTATATGCAGCACAATGCAGTGAGGAGTGTGCAGACCTCTACATTGGAGAAACTAAACTGCCATTAAACAGGAGGACGGTCCAACATAGGAGGGGTAACAGCTCAGGACCAGAATCAGCAGTACACCTCCATTTGAAGGACAAAGGGCACTCATTCAAAGATGAGGATGTACATATATTAGACAGAGAAGGTAGGTGGTTTGAGAGAGGAGTCAGGGAAGCCATTCATGTAAGCATTGAAAAAAAAACCTCTCTCAACTGAGGTGGGGGCCTCAGGCACAGTCTATCTGCTACTTATCAGGCTGTGCTTTCAACAATACCCAGACAAATGAAAAGCCTTCACCAACAAGGCCATAGCTAACAACCCATACTTTATAGGTTTCGGCACCTTAGGCCATTGTTCACCTTAAGGCTATGGATACTGTTGTCAACCTAACGAGCCCATTCGGGCCATTGTTTATCTCATGGGCCTATTTCAGACCAGGTTGACAAGAGGTCAAAGCTGACTATAAGATGGAAGGCTCACTTTATTCAGACTGATGAAGCTGTTTGAATGAGCAGCGAAATGTTTCTATTTCTCAAGAATAAGAAGTCCAGTTGCCATGACTCAACTTGATATATAAGCAGTACACTTGGCTGTACAAGAGAACCCCCTTTCAAGCAGTAAGGTGAAATGGAGATAAAATCTAAGGCTATACCAAATCATGTAAGATTATGCTAGCTGGAAGGTATAAAGTGTAAAAATGTAACCTTTGATATAATATAAGAGCAGCAGCATTTAAAATATGTGGGGAAAATACTGTAGCTGCTCCCTCTAGTCACAGGAAATAATGCAGAGCGGGAGTGGAAGAGCAATGAATTCCAAGATTTCTGCAAGAAAGCAACAACTATAGCATGACCCCCACACTACCATTCTCAAGGCAAGCAAACAAATGTTAGTTAGTGCTATTTTCTTCCAAGCAGTGAGAGGTGCAAGTTATAGAAAGCAGGCCTACAAAGATCTGTCACCACCATTTCAGTAAAGAATGCTTTATGAGGGGCCAGAAACAGCAGTGACGTGGAGATGGTTTATAACTACAAAGAGTGTTGCAAAACAAGCTTGTGTTTCTAGCACCTCCCCAGTGCTTAACTTAATCTGAAATGAGGTGCCAAATGTCAGCCTTGCCTTGACATGATGCCTTCAGCTATGGAAGCGCTATTGCCAAATCCCAAATATGCAACCACTAGCTGTTCCTATCTAAAAGAAAGATGGCTCTACCTATATTTTACACTATTAACAATATTAATAATATTGTCCATATTCCAAGCCCTTTTCTCTTTGAAGGGAGAGGTGCAGGCCCCCAAAAGAGATTCAAGTATGTAACATGCGCACAGAGTACTTTAAAACGAAGAGGTTTTACATAGAGGTGAACTAGATTGAGCGTCCTGTCCACACAAACAGATACAACTGTACAAGTATAAGTTGCTTGAGAGCAGCAGGGAAAAAAACTGCAACTATACACTTTCCATCTCTCAGGAAAAACAAATCTGAAACAGCTGGATAACTTTCAGCTACACAAACAAAGGCCTTGTTCTGTCCTTCCCCAGCCCCCTCACAAATTCTGAGCTTCTATTACTGAGCTCCACAAGCCCCCCCCCCAAACACAATCCATATATCAAAAATACAACCACCATGGTTCCACACACCAAGTCTTTGCCCACTTGCCCGCCCCTTCTCCAAACACAAGCTGTTTTTAAAATCCCTGAAAGTGGGACCTACCAACAATAACGACATTGCTTCTCTGGCATGTGTCCAATATAAAAAAGAGAGAGAGAAGATAGCATTGATATGGAGACTGGTTTTCAAACAGACAAACAAATTTTGCTCTAATTCTGAGGACACTGACATTTAGGAATGCAGCTGTGAACGATTGTTTCCTTGGGAAAACAGACATTTTAGGGGGAGGGAGGGTCCCAAGAAGCCCATGTATACAATTGAGTGGACTGGGCAGCATAAAATTTATCTTCCTGTGAAGCAGCCGGAAATGGGGTGGAGGTGGGGAGGGAATATCCAGAATCCTGGCAAGCAAACATCATGGGACTCTTTCAAGCAAAGCAAATCTTTCAGCATAGGATTGTATGAGGCAAAGGTGGCTTCCCACACCCGGTTTCACAAACAGCAGGACACTGAACAGGATTTAATGTTTTAAAGAAAATATTCAGTAAGATTCCCTTCCAGTAATGTGTATCACTTTGGGTCAGACCTCACCTAGAGCGCTGTGTCTAGTTCTGGGCACCCCCATTTATGAGAATACTGACAACCTGGAACATGTCCAGAGGAGGGCAACCTAAGTGGTAATTTGTTTTGTTTTGTTGTTTTGTTGCTTTTTATGATATGTTTGTTCATTTTTTTTCTTAATTGATGTGATTGTTGTTAACCGCCCAGAGTTCCTTCAGGAAGACGGGCGGTATAGAAATAAATAAATAAATAAATAAATAAATAAATAAATAAATAAATAAATAAATAAATAAATAAATAAGGTGGAGACAGGTTGATTTGGAGAAGAGAAGGTTGGGAGGAGATTTGATAGCCATCTTCAAGTTTTTTAAGGGCTCTCTCATAGAAAAGACTTCTTTGTTTGCATTTTACCAGCATAGGCCCAGAGATAATAGATTCAATTTTACACAGAAGTAGATTTTCAGTAAACATTAGGAAGAACATCCTAATAGTGAGAGCTCATTCAGAGGCGGTATTGATTGCTTCGGAAGATGGTGGGATCTCCTTCACTGAAAATTTTTAAGTGGAAGTTGGATGGCAACCTGTCAGGGATGCTTTAAGACAGGCATGTCCAAACTTCAGCTCTCCTGATGTTTTGGACTACAAATTCCAGAAATAGTGTTTCCTTGCAGCCATGCCGGCCACATGGCCATGGACTTGCACAACACTGGCTCTTCGGCTTGAATACAGATATGAGTACCGCCCCTAGAGTTGAACATAACTAGCACACATGTGTGGGGGGAGTCTTTACCTTTACCTTTATTTCCAATGGCAAAGGACTGTGGAAGTTGTGGTTCAAAACATCGGGAGGGCCGAAGTTTTGACATGCCTGCTTTAAGGTGTGGATTTCCTACACTGGCAGGGGACTGGACTTGATGGCCCTTGGGATCCGTTTCAACTCTTATGTTTCTATGATTTGCTATTGTTATGCATCTGTTATGGGCCGGGGCAGAGGGCCCAGATGCAGAAAATAGGGCAGCCCCTTTCATTATGATAGGGGTTTCGGTGTCAGGGTGCTCCAGGACCTTAATCTTTCTATACATACCTTCAGACATTGGAAAGGTGTGTCTTCCTGTTAAGGCACCCAAGTCTTAAAAGAGGTTAGTGGCCTTTTAAAAAAAAAAGAAGAAAAACCAAATGGCTTAAACCAGAATTTCTGAAGGTACAGTGTGATAAAGTCAGTGCCCCTTCCAGGCACTTGGGAACAGCAACAATGTAAAATCCAACCCAACATGCTGATGACTGGAGACCCAGGTGCTTTGGACTGCAATTCCCTTTCACTAACTCTGCTGGCCAGGCTTTCTGGGAACATCTGGGAACCCCTAGGCTGGGAACCACTGCTCTATACCATACCCTCCATTTAATCTCTCTCTGCCATCAAACGCCCACTTAATAACCTGTAGGAACAGCAAACAGGAAGTACTCTGGCTTTTGTAAGTTTTCTCCCATAGGCAAATAACAGCTTAAGAGCTGGCTGACAGCACACAGCAGCGGTGGCGAACCTTTGGTGCTCCAGATGTTTTGGACCACGACTCCCAGAATTCTAAGCCTGTATTGCCAATGACCAAGGACTGTGGAGGTTGTGGTCCAAAACATCTGGAGTGCTGAAGGTTGGCCACCACTGGCATAGAGAAAAGAATAACACCTTCCCTCCTTACCGAGCAGCCCAAGTACAATTTGGTGACTGCCAAGAGAGCTTCCACTAGAATGCTCTGTTCCCATTATCGTGCTGGTCAGGGCCTTGTCAGAACACAAATCTGGCCACTTTCCTACTAGAATGACACTGGCGGAAGATTACGTTGCAGAGAATAGGGACAAAGTTAATAAACCATTTTTCCCTTTTCTATACCAGCCAGAGAAAAAAAGTAACTTGAAAAACTCCTAAAACTTAATGGTGTTGTGGAAAATGCGCATAATGAGGCTGTGTAGCAAGCTGGGGAGCACTATCTAGGAAGTCAATGGTCAGCTTAATGTATACATGATAATATGGAAAGCCCATAAAGTTTTTCCTAACTTGTGCAAGGATAAAGAGTGGCAGCAAACCCTTCCCATGGCCAAAGCATTTAAAGTGGCCAAGAAAAGAGTTCAAACTACACCCCCAACCCTGTGTTAGTGAGAAGACAGACATTCGACCTCAAGAAAAGAAAAATGGAACAGAAGCAGAAGCCAACATGCTCTCCTTTGTGCCAAGTGAAAGCAGGGATTTATGGACGGCAAGAAAGGGTTTAAGGTTTGCTTGTTCCAAAGGCTGCACCTGGGTTCGTGTGAACAAAAGTGAATACCTTCTTTGTATGAGATTAGCCATTTCCATATGGTGCACCTTTTAGACTTACAGCTGCTTTGTCTGATTCTCCTCCAGCCTTTCCCCAACCTTGATGGTTCTGGCATCTGTTACCTCTCCCAGCAAAAGCTAGACTAAGATACTCTGTTGAATCCTTTGAAACTAACCTTTTTTTTTAAAGTTGCTAAAACCAAGTATTCTTGTTCTTGGCCATTTGAAAATGACCAAAATAAATGCATGGAAGTAAAACAAATTGATTTTTAATGCCTGCAGTTACTGAAAACCAGAGACAGCACAAAACCCAGTTCAGATGGTTTGCATCTCAACATTCCCCTAGTGCAGACAAGTTGCTCAGTACAACCAACCAATCCACACAAGTATTACGCATAACCCAGACCACTTCTGTCCTAAAGGCAGTAGCGATCCAAGTTACGCACTTCTGTCTACAAGACAGTAATGCTTTTAGTGACAAAAAGTACACCACAACAGTACTTTGGGAACTCTAATCACAGTATCTCCAGGTTTCCCTGGTTCACTGTCAGACCCAACACAACTCTGTCTCCTAGAACAAGTTATAATTATTTCAGTGACAATGATACAAGGCAGGCTGGGGCGGGGGTGGGGGACAGCTAACGGTGTTAATTGGTTGCAGCCAAAAGAACATCATGGTGCCTTGAAAGATAACCATTTCATTTGGCCTAAGCCTCTCGGGACGTCAGCCCAGCTCTGGGCTCAACAGAGCTACTCAATGCTGCTGCTTTCCAGAGCTATGCAGATGGGATTGGAGGGAGCATCTCACCTCTTTGACGGCATTCCTCAGCTTGTACTGAGTATCTTCCATCAGCTCTTCTACTTCACGGAACATTTCATTCAGGCTGGCTTCATCTCTGGGAAAGCTTAGAACCAGCTCCTCTCCGGGCTGCTCTTCTCCACCAATGTCTTCGGAAGCCGGAGCAGCCGACACCGCCACTGCTCCAAGGAGGATGGGAGCGAACAGGAGTCTAGTGCCAAGCTGCCACATCTTCAGAAGAGCCTCACTGGATCCCTGCAAACAGAAAACCCCAAAAGAAAGAACTGGGCTGGTTTTGAGACAAAAGCAGCAGGGATGATGCTAAACTTTGATTCAAGAGTCGGGGCCATAGACATCTGGATATGATTTGCAGGTGCTGCTAAATTTACATTTACGTATGCTAGAAGCAATTACAGTACTAGGGTGCATTTATGTTTCACAGAAGGCACAGATAGTGAAGTAATTTGTTGGCCAAATCATCTCAGGTAAACTCTTGAATTAATTTGCACCAAGGTTCAGATCACCCCAAATCAAGAGTTCATTCTTCATCAACATTCAACATTCATTCTTGATGGGTTTCAGCATCTTAGGCCATTGTTCACCTTAAGGCTATGGATACTATTGTCTCCCTAACGAGCCTGTTCAGGCCATTGTTCATCTTATGAGCCTAATTCAGACCAGGGTGACACGAGGTCAAAGCTGACTATAAGATGGAGTATTTGCAACAGGCTGTATTCAGACCGATGAAGCTGTTTGGATGAACAGTGAAATATTTCTATCTCTCAAAAAAGAAGTCCAGTAGCCATGACTCAACTTCCAGATAATCTCACCTGGATGACTGAGAATCTTCACAGACATATTCTTCATCAACAATTTGCAATCTCTTTCTGTCCTATCATCACCCATCCCTTTCCTAATGGAGGGAAACTGCCCCCCCCCCGTTAAGTCTGAGCTGTGGATTTGCCTCCAGTACACACACTTAGAGGCCATAAAGGTTAAGTGGGTTGCAGAGGAAGCATAAACCAGGCATGGCTTCCCACTAGCATTGTCCTGGAAATATTCTCTCCCAAAATGGTAACTGAGCTTGGATGGGACAGGGAGCTCCCACAGTACCAAAGAATGTGGGCTTTAAAAAAAAACTGTCTAACAAAAGGAGAGGGGAGCACGTTTGGCATGGAGAGGGAGGTATGATTAGTCCAACATTCCCAGTTGCACTCCAAAACTGCTCCTGTGCATGGTAACTGAATAGATAAGAAAACCCTGTTCAAGGAGACCCACAGATTCTGTGCAGACAGAAGCAGTAGTGCTGCATCCCTTAGGACCAGACTTAGGGATGCATCAAATAAACAGGGTGGGTAGGTGGGTGGAATCCTACTGATGACTGATTAGAAATGTCGAAGCTACCAACTACTGCTAATGAGATGCAGTTTAGTGGATAGAGCCAAAGACTAGGGCAGAAAAGACCTAGGTTCCAATCCCTACACAGCCAGGGAAATCTCCAGGGTGGCAGCAATAGTAAAACCACTCATTTGATTTCCCTCACACCTTGAGAATCCTCCCCCACCCACCCACCCACCCAGCAGAGTCACTAGGAAGTCGGGTGACTTGAAGGCACAGACTAAAACAAACCACTACTTGCAACACTAACATGGCCCAGGATCTTGGGGAGTATCTAAATTCATCACATTGATGGAACATACACCACTCCCATTTAGACCACAGATGGTGGCACCTTGAAGGCTCAAGATGAGTCTAGGGCAAAAGATCCACAATAAAATATTGCCCTGTTGACTGTTCCTGTCCAGGGGTCGAGTTGTGTTCTCTTCCTGGACACTCCCTTCTCTTCTCCTTCCTACCAGCTTACTTTGTTCCCCAACTGATCTAGCTGACCAGTCCTTGAACCCGTCTCAGAACAAGCTCCCTAACATCTCTGTCCCTCTTATTACAGAAGGTAAGCACTATGAAGCCCTATGCAGACAACAGTGGCGTTCATTTCCAAGTCAAGTATATTTCAAGGAGCAGCCTTAATGATCCAGGTCCACATCATGGAGGTTTTAGTGGCAAAGATGGGGTGCGCTTCACCCAAGCAGAGGTTTCAGCTATGCCCAAGTCTAGATTAAGGGAAGCAACCCACCTTGGCAACAGGTCTAATCAGCACTTAAGTTAATTTCTTGAAAATGTATGCTTTCCTGTGACACTTATTAGATCCCACTTTTCTTCCAGGGAGCTCAAGGCCCAGTGGCTCCCAATTTCCCCGTTGGATCCTCACAACAGCAGCCAGCCCAAGGTCACTTAGGGAGTTTCAGGGCCAAACGGGAAGGCGAGCGCACGTCTCCCAGTCCTCCTTGGCCCACATGGCCGGCACCAGCGCGCCGCCACGGCAGCAGCCCTCAGGCTGCAAGTTCGAGGCTCAGGAACAGCCCTTGGTGCGCCCGAAGCGCCTGCAAGCGGCACGCGGACCCAAACACGGAGCGGCCCTCCTCCTCCTCCGGTGCAGGGGACCCCCGTGGCAGAAGCCACGCGGGGTGTGTCTCTGCGGGAGGGGTGGGGGTGGGGGAGAGAGTATCCACGCCGCAACCCGCTCGGTGCTGCGAGAACATTCCGCCTCCCTCGCCGCGCCAGACCGCGGCAACCACCGAAGGGGACCAGAAATCTCTCCATCCACGAGGTCCAGCGGCCCGATCCTGCGCGCCTGCCTCCTGAGCCAAGTTCCGCCGAGTTGAAGGGGACCCCCCCCTTCTCCGCCGATGCCGGCGGCCCCGAGATCTTCCGCCCCCCCCTCCCTTATTCCAGCACTCTCTGGAAAAAGCCGGCTCCTCGCCCGCCTTACGGGAGCCTCCTCCCGCCGCAGCAGCCGTGCAAGCGCGCCCTCCCCAGAGCGCGAGGGATGATGCTTTGCCCACCTCAAGCAAGCCGCTGGTCCTGCGCCGACGGGCGGCAGCGGGTCCCCTCGCGTCTTCCTCGGCCCAACAAAAGCGGGCAGCAGCGGGTCCTGCGCCACGTTCGCCGCGATTGGCCGGCGAGCCCAGGAGACCAACCGCGGGCCAGGACGGGAGAGAGGAGGCCTGGGCGGGAGGTGATGAATGAAGGAGGAGGAGGAGGAGGAGGAGGAGGAGGGGCCAGGTGACCAGTGACGAGAGGGGGGGGCGTAATGAGCCGCCTCAGCTTCAGCCGGCTCGGCGCGCCTCCTTGAGCCGCCGGCGTCGAGGGTGCGGGCGAGGGACGAGGAAGCCCTAAAAGGAGCGGGGACGTCACTCGAGAGCGAGGAGATGAGCCCGTGACGTCACTGGAGGAAAGCCCGCGGCCTCGAGGCAGAGAGGGAGGCGTTGTGATTGATAAGGAAGGAGTTGGGGAGGTGGGGGAGTGTGAGGAGGTGCGCGAAAGCGAACAATTCCCCTTCTTTTCCCCCTGCACAAGCTGCATAGGTGACGGTCGGTTAGGTGGACTATCGCTGTAGGTGCGCGCTCTTCCTGGAGGCTACATCGACAAAAGCCTGCTGAAACTAGACGTTAACTCAGAAGCAAGCCTTCCTAACTTCAGTAGCGCCCCTTGGGCTGCGGACACTCAGAACTGCAAAGCTGAAAAGAAGCTGGGCTAAGAGGGGAAAATCACTGTTTCCCCCAATTTCAGCGTAATTTCCAACATCCCTATACCCTAGTTCAGCACAGCCAGGAGCATTTCCATACTGGCAGAGCTCATGTGGAAGGCTCACGTGCAGAAAAGTTATGTGCGTGCACAGTGGGAATGTCATGGCTATGCTTTTAGCAAGTCACACAAACCTTGTTCCTCCGGGGACTGCACCATATTGGAAAGGCTTTTGACTTTGAAAAGGATAGGCTGTCAACCCCACGAAGGTCTAGTGGACAGATCAACATAGGGCAAAGCAAAGGCATGTGAGGCTTTCCAGATTTATTTATTTATTTCAGTCCATATGGAAAGTAAATCTGTTTCGTCTTTAAGGTTCCACTTGCTTTTGTGATGCTTCCACATGTTGTTGGAGTACAGCTGCTGTCATCTGAAGGTTGTGAGGGATGATGGAGTTTGCAGTCCTACAACTGGAAGTTGAGCCATGGCAACTGGACTTCTTTTCTTGAGAGACTGAAACATTTCACTGCTCATCCAAACAGCTTCTGAGCAAAGCTAGTTGCGAGTCCTCCATTTTGCAGTTCACTCTGACCTCATATCAACCTGGTCTGAAATAAGCTCCTAAGAAGAACAGTGGCCTGAATAGGCTTGTTAGGTGGACAATAGTCTCAGTAGGCTCAATAGGTGGACAAAGTCCTAAGGTGTGTGAAAGTCCCACCTTTACAACCTTCCCAACACCCATAAAGTATGAGTCATTAGCCATGACATTACTGGTGAAGGTGTGAAGTATTTTTGATTTGTCTGGGGATTGTTGAAATCATTGCCTGATAAGCTGCAGATAGACTGTGCCTGAGCCCCTCACCTCTGTTGAAAGAGGGGTTTTTAATACTCACATGAATGGCTTCCCTGACCCCTCTCTCAAACCAACTATCTTCTCTGTCTAATATGTGTACATTCTCACCTTTGAGCCTATTCAGGCCATTGTCCATCTTATGAGCCTATTTCAGACCAGGGTGACATGAAGTCAAAGTGAACTATAAAATGGAGGACTCGAGTGGCAAGTAGCATTCTTCAGACTAATGAAGCTGGTTGGATGAGCAGCAAAACATTTCAATCTCTCCAGAAAAGTCCAGTTACCATGACTCACTTTCCAGATAAACTCACCTGGATGACTGAGAATCTTCACAGACACAGTCCAACAACATTTGGAAGGTGAGTCAACCCCTTAGAGTCTGGTGAGTTGGACCCTGTAGCTTTCTTGGTACCTTCCAACTTAATTATTCTATGATGTGATGACAACATGCCCCACAGCCCTGGCATAGTGGGTCCCTCACCCTTTTGCTAAGAAAGAAAGATTAAGCTCATTTTAGGTTTTCCATGAACAGGTCTTTGGATAGCATGCACTTCAGCCAGGATGTGGTCCCTGCCTCAGCAGATAGTCACACAGTAAAACATGCACAAAGTTCAATAAGCATTTAGGCATTCTAGTAATTCAAATAGTAGGAGCTTGAATTCATAAAGATGACTAAATGTTCAGGTCTTTGCCCAGAGGCAAAAATAAAAATTATCTAGATTTTAATCAGTATTTTCTTGTTTTAGTTTCTGGACACAATAGGTTCAATCCATACCTAGGTCAAACACATTGAAATCAATGGGCCCATCATTTCAATAGGTCTACTTTAGCATAGATTGTGAGAAAGATAGATAAATGGGTTCTAAAGAACTCAAGCCTGACTTCTCACCCAAAACAAAAGTTGACTGCATTGAGACTATTACACTTAGGACATACAGTATTATAAGAAGACAATACTCATTGAAAGAGATAATGGCCATAATCTAATTGTGGATTTACACCAGCATAAGTAATAAGTAATGGACACATACTGCTGAGATTGACTTCTATGTAAGTTTGCTTCTTTTTGTTCAAGAGAGATATATTTTTGCATATGACAAAATACGGAAATGTAGTTGCTATATTGACTAAAATGTGCTATAAGTACAGGCCATATCGTTTCTGTGGAGAAAAGTCTCTCTATCTTGGATGTAATTGTGATGGACCAGTTGTATTTTTAGACCACATGTGCCAATAGTTTAAATGCTCTGTGGCTTTACCCATCCCTATTGTTATTAAATAAAATAAAGTGGGATTTGTAGGATTTTTTAAAAGTAGAGTATTGTCAAGTTTCTTTACATATCACGCTCTAGCTTTACCCCATGAATAGAGATGGGCACGACCAGGGAAAATGATGTTTTCAAAGTTGTCGTGTGTTGGAGCCGGCCCGTTTCGGCTCGTTTCCGTTTTTCGTGAAATTTTCCAAAAATTTGTCATTTCGTTTGTCGGATTTTCGTGTGTCGTTAGTACTGGTTTTGGGGGGGGCTCCTGGAGGCACCTCTGGGTGGGTGCCTCCTCTGGCCCGCCATGAAGGGAAAGCGGGCTCCTGGAGGCACCTCGTGGGTGCCTCCTCTCCTCACCCGCTAGCCGCTACAAAATGGCATGCATAGCCAATTGGATATGCATACCATTACGTTGCAACAGCAGTAGCAGGCAGAGGCACCTCTTTCGGGTGCCTCACTGCCTGCTGGAGAGCGAAGTGACAGAGGACTGGAGTGAGTCACTGGGGACCCCTAAGGGCGCCCGCTGTGACTCACTAAGAAGGGAAGTGTACTTGCTGTAGTGCAATGAGAGTACACAGATCTGGCTTGGGGTTAGGGGTTAGCACAAGGGCTAGGATTAGGGTTACTGGTAAGGCTAGGGTGAGTTACTGGGGTGCACCTCTGGGTGCCTCTCTGACCCACTAAGAAGGACAGTGTACTGGCGTATGGGTTAGGGTTAGGGTTCGGGCTAGGGTTAGTGGCTTTTCATGCCCGACTGGCACATCCCAGAAGTCTCGGTCAAAACCTGGCCAAGTGGCCATGCAATTGGTGGAATGGCTCCAAAACTTTGCATGGTCCACTCCCATGGACAGCCCATCATTGCGAGTGTGCAGGTGTAAAAAAATAAAAATAAAATAAAATAAAATCAATAGAGACGTTTTGTTGCAAGAAAAACCCACTGCTGCTACTGAAAAAATTCAGGCAGTTTTAAAATAGCTATTTTTGCATGTTTCTGTGGTGCTTTGGTGTGTTTTTGGACCACGCGATTTCAAAATAAATATTGCGGTCGCCCCATTTTGGATCCCCCACCCGCACCGCATGGCATGGCGACTTGGCGAGTTGGCGAGACGACGAGGATGCGCAGCCCAGGAGAGGAGAGGGGGGGAGGCCGGGGACCCCCCCCCCAGAAACCACCCTTCTGGTAGGTGCCCTCACTGAGGCAGGCATATTTTCGCCTGCTTTTTTGGCCAGGAATCGGGTTGTTGTTTTTAAAAACTTTTTTCCTGTGCCGCGCCGCTTGGCGAGTTGGCGTGGGCAAGTGCGACTTGATGACGAGGATGCGCACTTTGCGCAGCCCAGGAGAGGAGGGGAGGGAGGCCGGGGACCCCCCCCCAGAAACCACCCCTCTGGTAGGTGCCCTCACTGAGGCAGGCATATTTTCACCTGCTTTTTTGGCCGGGAATCGGGTTGTTGTTTTAAAAACTTTTTTCCTGTGCCGCGCCGCTTGGCGAGTTGGCGTGGGCAAGTGCGACTTGATGACGAGGATGCGCACTTTGCGCAGCCCAGGAGAGGAGGAGGGAGGCCGGGGAGACCCCCAGAAACCACCCCTCTGGTAGGTGCCCTCACTGAGGCAGGCATATTTTCACCTGCTTTTTTGGCCGGGAATCGGGTTGTTGTTTTAAAAACTTTTTTCCTGTGCCGCGCCGCTTGGCGAGTTGGCGTGGGCGAGTGCGACTCGACAACGAGGATGCGCACTTTGCGCAGGCCAGGAGAGGAGAAGAGGGAGGCCGGGGACCCCCCCCCAGAAACCACCCCTCTGGTAGGTGCCCTCACTCAGGCAGGCATATTTTTGCCTGCTTTTTTGGCCGAGAATCGGGTTTTTTTAAAAAACTTTTTTCCTGTGCCGCGCCGCTTGGCGAGTTGGCGTGGGTGAGTGCGACTCGACGACGAGGATGCACACTTTGCGCAGCCCAGGAGAGGAGGGGAGGGAGGCCGGAGACACCCCCCCCAGAAACCACCCCTCTGGTAGGTGCCCTCACTGAGGCAGGCATATTTTCACCTGCTTTTTTGGCCGGGAATCGTTTTTTTTTTACTTTTTTTTAAACTTTTCCTGCGACCGCACTTTGTGCAGGCCAGGAGAGGAGAGGAGGGAGGCCGGGGACACCCCCCCCAGAAACCACCCCTCTGGTAGGTGCCCTCACTCAGGCAGGCATATTTTTGCCTGCTTTTTTGGCCGGGAATTGGTTTGTTTTTTTAAACTTTTTTCCTGCCCAGGAACGACAACACGAAAAATCAGACCCAATTTTTCTTTAGTCGGTTCGAGTTCGAGTTCTGGCGGAGTAATTGTCATTACCGTTTCCGTTCCGTAATGGAAACGAGAAACGGAAACGGAAACGAGAATTTCGCCAAGTCATGCCCATGTCTACCCATGAAATGAATTAACATCACATGGGCTGTAACTCAGATCCCATACTGGGCAATATTCTATTACAATGTGCTGAAACAATAATGCATAGCCTTATTCAAATATAATTATAGCATCCAGGAACTTCCACATCACATCTAATGTTTGCACTAGATTTAGTACAAAGTAACTCACATGGATTTGAAATGTGGTTCTTCCAGCTGAACCAAAAACGTTCACTCTCTGAATGTTAACTATAGTTTCTGGTACAATATCTCTTGGAGTTCTATATGTTGTTTGATGGTGGTGGTGGTGGTGGTGGTGGTGGGACTTATCATCATCATTATTTTGTTCTAGTGGGCATAAAAGCAAAATGGGGAGCCTGAGTAATGAGTCATCCATTATGTGCTGCAAGAACTATGCTAAAGAAATATTAAACCTCTGAATCATTTTCAGTCTGCCAAACCATGGAAACCTGGCAGTTAAGTATGTCCATAAGAAAACATTTATCTACATGTGATTTTTACATGTGGAGAAATTTGACCCTGGTTGGTTTTGAGCCACCAGAAAAGAGTTATAAGGCAGTCCTTTTAACGTATTTCAATGAATGGGGTCATTTTAAAGAGGCTATGCAAACAAAACCCGATTATAACATTCAAACTGATTATTATTGTTCTTAAATTCTGTTGATATGTGAAGTGAACTCCAAACAGTGCATCATCCATCTTAGTGTTCTGTGAGACAGGTCATCAACCATTTCATATTTATGATGGAGGAATGAGAGGTAAAATTTATGGGTTATGATAAATAACATACTTCAGTGTATATTGTATTCAAAGTAGTACACAGAATAATAAAACATACAGTATTTTAATAAAGCAAAGTGGTCTGCTTATATACCGCCCCATACAACTTCAAGTTGTCTCTGGGTGGTTTACAGTTTTTTAAATACAGTTGGCAGGTTACACATTGCCACCCCCCAGCAAGCTGGGTACTCATTTTACTGACTTCAGAAGGATAGAAGGCTGAGTCAACCATGAGCCTCCTACCTGGGATTGAACCCCAGGTTGTGAGCACAGTTTTAGCTGCAGTACAGGCATTTATTTATTTATTTATTTATTTATTTATTTATTTATTTATTTATTTATTTATTTATTTATTTATTAAACTTGTATCCCGCCCATCTTCCCCAAGGGAACTCTGGGCGGCTTACAGCAATAAAAACCAGATATAGACAACAAAAAAAAAAAGGAGGCGATGAATCAAGATGGCGGCAAAACCCAGGGCAAAAAAAAAAAAAACACACACACACAAAAAAAAAAACACCAGACTAACAGAGGGAGTTGCCAAAAGCATCTCTAAAGAGGTAGGTCTTCAAAGCCTTCTTAAAGGCAGGCAGGGACTCCAACAGGCGCAGCTCACTGGGGAGATGATTCCAGAGTGCGGGGCCCACCACAGAGAAGGCGCGGTCTCGCCACGAAGCACAGTGGTTAAATGCCTGTTTCATCAAAATAGCCAGTTTCATCGAACTCACAGTGTTATCCACACCTCATCCACATTAGAGAAGATCCAGTGAAATCCAATGCTATTTGTTCACTACATGACTTAATGAAATTCTGTTGATTTTGTTGGGTCTGGTCTGAGTTTGGGCCAGCCCAGAGATAGTGGTGACAATTAGTAATCAAGGGAACTTAGTGAACATGATAAATACATTTCATTTCCACACCAGAAGCTGTATCAGAGGAGGGGAAAACATACATTGGTGGTATACAGTGGAACCTTGACTTACGTCATTAATCCGTTCCAGAGGTCTAGACTTAAGTCAAACATGACTTAAGTAAAACGAACGTATCCCATAGAAAGTAATGGGAAAGCGGATTAATCCATTCCAGATGATGAAAAAGACCCCCGAAAACAGCAATTTAACACAAATATGACTGGGATAGGAGATTCCTTCTGGGGATGTAAATGAAATGTCTCTTCAAAGAGAAGAGGAGGCAGTGGAATTATAGTCCACAAGTTATATGCCTCCACTTTTTAATGTTCATAGCAACAATGTCTAACATTTAAGTTTTACTGATTTTTAACCTGACGTTCCAAGTTCTGAACAACTCTATGCTTACCATTAGAGTCCCACAACTTTACAGCTCCCCAACTAAAATGCTTCTATTGTGGACCAGACTTCTGCAGCCAGATTTTTTACAAGACTGAGCCGACTGTCTAACCAGCGAGGCCAGCCCCGAGCTCCCGGCCCTTCTTCTCCTCCGGCAGCAGTGGCGGCTTCGGTGAGGCCGAGGACCAGCTCCAGGTGCTCTGAGCTGGCCTCGCCGAAGCCGGTACTGCCGGAGGAGGGGAAGAAGGCAGGAGCAGTTTGGAGGCAGCAGCCGCGATGCTGGGTTGTGGCTGCCGCCCAATTCCGGTGCCTTGCGCCGGGGCTCCGAGATGTAAGTCAAAGCCTGCGACTCAAGTCAAACAGGCCCCTTCTTGCTATAAGTCAAATATGATGCAAGTCAAGCAGTATGTAAGTCAAGGTTCCACTGTACTACATTCTTTCTAAGCAGACCATTCCAGGTGCAACCTTTGGTACCTCTAAGCAGGACCAGGAGAAACGTTTGTCTGAATTTGGTTTCAGATTGATGTAGACAATACTGATCAGGTTGGGTGAGAGTTCATATCCAGTATAACACAGGTCACAGCCAACCTTCTGAAAGAGCATGGGAAAGTAACTTTTCGAAGCCCTGCATTCTGACAATTATGCAGTACTGAAAATGTAGCTGCCCATCTTGGTGTTGTGTTTCTGAAATTCCAGAAGCATGACGTTGGCTGCCACTAAGCACATTGTACTATCTAACATGGATATTGACATGATTCAGTAAAGAACCTATTACATCCATCTGATGTCGTCATTCTAAGTACAGTAGAGTACTTGACAGGGGATTTTCCTTTCTTAACTTGGATAATCTTTAAATCAAGGATAGGGAGGATATGACTCTCTCGGTTTTGTTGTGCTGCAACTCTCTTAATGTCTTACTCTTGGTTATGCTATCCAGAACTGATGGGGATTGGTTGCCCGTCTCTGCTTTTAGATGTTACAGTAGGACCAGGGGAGAGATTTGATGGTGGGTTCATCCTATAACATTGGTGTAATGTTGAAAGCTTTAGAACTGCTTAGGTAGGACTAGTATTATTGCTAACTAACTGGATCATTTGATGCCAGTTGATGTTATTTCAAAGATGTTATAACTTCAAAGATGTTATTTCAGGTTCAGTCTGATGATGAATACAGTGTGACTCAGACCACCCAAGCATCTTATTTCAATTCCTAATCAATCTAAGCAGAAATATCCTAAAGTTTCAGCTCAAGACTGAAGTCTCAATTACAAGTAAATGAATGAGTAAGTCAGTTTATTAACTGTTAGCTCAGACTTCCAATCTGAGATGAACTGACTAATGATACATCTAACTCTAAACAATGGAGATCTATGCATATTGACACTGGACATTCCACTGATGAGTGGAACCTACTGGTCTACATCCAAGTTATGGTGGTGAAGTATAATCTAACATTTGGAAATGAATGTTCTCAAATTAAGAATCACTCAATGCACAATTAATAATGCTAATGGTAATTCTTAATTTGGAGATAATTTACTGATTGGCTGTCAAGTCATAGTGCATCCATCACTGATGAAAATCCTCAATGTTTATCTTTTTACAGAATGCCAGAGCATGAGTATCATTCAAACAATGGGCTGGAGGCCACAGAGACATCACATAAAATGGCAGTGATGCTGGCAAGTCTTTGGGTCCCTGTGAACCAAGTCTTTTGTACCACATCCCAAGTTGTGCTTTTTCTCCCCAGAAAAGAAAGGAGTAATGTGTGGGTTCCAAGCCATGAGTAGAGTCTAAGTTATTGAGGTGGTGGTGGGGGAGCCAAGTTGGGCTAGAGTCAAGTTGCTGGTATGACTTAAATCCAAATTGACAATGAGACCTGAGACTTGAATCCCCATCCCTATGAAATGGGTTCAGGAAAATGTTCCCTGTAAGCTGCGCATGTGCACACCAAGCTTCATCAACACCACTCAGTGGCAGCCAAAATCGTTGTCTGCTTATTCCTGGATTTTGGCTGAAACCCTGCCCGCAGATGACCAAAGCGCCCATATAACAGGGGGAAAATTAGAGGGAATGTTGGTTCAGGTATACTGTATCTCAGTTTTTCCCATGTGGAGCCCACCTTCCCTGTCTGGGTAGCGAGCCCCGTGGCGCAGTGCACTGCAGGTAAAACTGCCTGCACTGCAGGTAAAACTGTGCTCACAACCTGGGGTTCAATCCCAGGTAGCAGGCTCATGGTTGACTTGGTAAATTGAGTACCCAGCTTGCTGGGGTGGGTGGGCGCAATGAGTAGCATGCATACAGTTGCCCCCCCCGTCCTTTCATGGTTCATATACTGCGGTCACGGTATATCACGAGTACGCAGTATATGAAAAAAAGGCCCCCTGGGGTAAGGAGGAAAGGCCTTCCCAGGCCCGTCGGAGCCCCAAAAAGTGCTTCCCCGCAAACCGGAAGTGACTTCCGGTAAACCAGAAGTGACCTCCAGATCACTAGAAAGCACTTTGGGGGCCTCTGGGGGACTGGAAAGCCCCTTGCAGGCCCGTTTGGAGCAGTGCCAGGCCTGGGGTCAGTACAAGAGCCCTCAGAGATCCCGCCCAGTCCCAACCTGACCCAGCATCCGCATATTGTGGATTTTCAATTATTCGGGTCGGGTCCCTAACCCCTGCGATAGGTGGGGGTTTATTGTACTGTAATTTAAACTGTAAACTGCCCAGAGACTACTTGAAGTGGTATGGGGCAGTATATAAGCAGAACACTTTGCTTTTTGCTTTAAAGAGGTGGACCAATGAAGTCACCCAAGTTTCTGTTGTCGCTTTCCTAGCTAGTAGACCGACAAGTTAGGATTCAGGAGAACAGGGTTTAAATTCCCATTCAGTCATGGAAACTTACTGGTGGATTGAAACTGGTAAACCACTTACATAAATATTTCACTTACAGCCCTATTAGGGTTGCTATAATTTGATCCCAATCTGATGGCACAGAAAATGCACATATATGCAAGATGAGAAACACCTGTGTAGAGGAGGGAGGCATTGGTGCCCTTTTAATAACTACAATACATAGACTCCAACAGCCAGTGTGACGATTGCTGGCTGTAGGATTCTGAGAATTGTAATCAATCCCTCCCATAGACCAGGTCTCCTTTTTGAGCATTAAAATAGTATATCAAGTGAGCCAAGTTCCCCAGTGGAACAGTTGGGTCCCTGTTGAGTTCTCTTGGCATCTCTTGAGATGTGTTTCTCATCAAAGTAGCATATCTGTTTTTTCCTCCACTTAGGGGGCTTTTCATGACTGCAGTCTTAATATACTTAATAATAAATACATTTTCAAAAAACTCTGTAGATCAGTGAGGAATGGAAGAAAATCATCCATGGAAGCATACACAAGAGATGTGGTACAGATAAATGTTAGAATCGCAGTAAGTTTTTGCCTGATTTTATTTATTTATTTATTTATTTATAATTCTATACCACCCCCTTAGTGCAAACTGAACTACATGAGGTGGTTTACAAAATAGTCATAAAACACAATAATAAAAAATACAGCTATAAATAAAATCCAATTAAAATACAGTTAATACAGTTAAAATCCAATTAAAAGATCTCATAAAACACATTTAAAACAGGCATTAACAGAACCTATTAGAGGGCAAATACCTCATCCTGCCTGATTTCTTGGGTTGGTGGGAGGAATATAAACCATAATATAAATGTGCCCCCTCTCGGAAGGGTGATGGAAGGTGAGGAGAGAGAAAAGAACAAAGCAAAACAACAACAAACCCCACTAACTGGGGAGGGCCTCTGCAAATAAATAGGTCTCCGGGGCCTTCAGAAAGGAGAGTAGGGAGGGAACCTGCCCCTTATCTCAGCTGGCAGGTGGTTCCACCCTTCAGGGGCCACCACCAAAAAGGCACGGCATCTTGTTGTCTTTTTGGCCTCTCTTGGGGTGACCACCTGCAGCATGAGGGACTGGGAGGATTGTGTAGATTGGGATGGATTACTTGAGGGGGGTGCGTGCCACCAGATTCTGATTGATGAACAATCATCTGGCAAAAGTCTACAAAAACAGATTTTCAATAAACTTTTATTTGATAGGGGAGTCTTTCTTTAATTGTAAAAGGAAGACACCCCCCACCACCAACAACCTATATACAGTGGTACCTTGTATAAAGAAATTAATTCATTCCAAATGAAATTCTGTTAAGCATTTTTTTCTTTATACAAATTTCCCACAGGAATGCATTGAAAACAGAGTGATCCCTAATCGCAACCATTTTTATATTGTGTGGATTCACCCCATAGGCGATTCTGTTAAGCAAATTTCCCCTATCTCCTGATTTTTTATGTTGTACAGGTACACTGCTCATCCAAACAGCTTCATCAGTCTGAATACAGCTAGTGTGAGTCCTCCATCTTATAGTCAACTTTGACCTCTTGTCACCGTGGTCTGAATTAGGCTCATCAGACCAGGGTGACAAGAGGTCAAAGCTGACTATAAGATGGAGGACTCGCACTAGCTGTATTCAGACTGATGAAGCTGTTTGGACAAGCAGCAAAACGTTTCTGTCTCCCAAAAAAGAAGTCCAGTAGTAGCCATGACTCAACTTCCAGATATGCACATATTGCAGGAGAAAACACATTGCAATGTTTGAGAGTTCTTGAATTTTATTGTGAGTTTGAAGAGTGAACAAGATGTCAATAAGAATGTTTACAACAATTTCAAACTATTACAGTACAGTCTCTGGATGGCGTGTTATCCTAGTGTATAAACTAACCAAATATAGATAAAGAAAATTAATGAGATCAAAGAGTCATGACACTGTGTCTAGCTGCATGGTTCATTTCCCCTAAACCAAAACAAGAAGGAAGTAATATGACATCTGGACAATATCACTGGCTCCAGTTTGAGAAGATGACTCGGTAAGTCAAGCCAAAGCTTCACTGATGACAGCCGTGTTCTATTATCATCTTTCTCATGATCGAGTCCATGCATGTACAGCTGTGCCAGCCAGGCACCTCATTCCTTATCTTTGAAGTCCGAAATAGAAAGAGAGATGAATCATATTAATAGATCAGGTTGTACTCAGTTGCCATAATGATGTCCAAATAAAGGCAATCCTTATAGCTTGTATCAGCAAATATAGTTGTCTACTGATATGCAGTTCCATTTTTAGAAAATTTGTGCCATAATCCTCCAGTGTTTTGGTGCCTTGCAAAATAATTGAGATGTCTATAAATGAACCTCTCATGTGGTCATACTGGGCTGGGGCACCTCCCTTATGAGGAAAGGCTAAAACATTTGGGGCTCTCTAGTCTGGAAAAAAGGCATCAGAAGGGGGATATGATTGAGATATACAAAATTATGCAGAGATATACAAAATAATGCAGGACACGAGTAAAGTGGCTAGAGGGACGCTCTTCTCCCTCTCACAAAATACCAGAACCAGGGGAAACCCACTCAAATTGAGGGTTGGGAGAGTCAGAACAGACAAAATAAATTTCTTTTTACCCAGTGTGTTGTTAGTCTGTGGAACTCCCTGCCACAGGATGTAGTGATGGCATCTGGCCTGGGTGCCTTCAAAAGAGGATTGGACAGATTCCTGGAGGAAAAGTCCACCACAGGTTACAAACCATGATGGAGATGTGTAATCTCCAGGCTTAAAACCAGTGTACTTTGAGGGCCAGATGCAGGGGAGTGGTATCAGGAGAGAGATATCTAGTCTCGTGCGCTCCCAAACACATCTGGTGGGGTCACTGTGAGATACAGGAAGCTGGACTAGATGAGCCTTTGGCCCGATCCAGCATGGCTCTTCTTATGTTCTTATGATCGCCAGCTGGATGGCACTAGGAGGGTGGAGAGAAATTAAAAAAAAAAATTTAAAACGCGCCAGACCAGCCAGAGGACCAGCTGACTAGCACTAGTGGTGGGGGAAAGTTAAAAGAAAAGAAAAAAACCAGCGCCCGATTGGCCAGCTGGCTGACGCTAAGAGGGGGAATTTAAAAAAAAAAACAGCACCAGACCAGCCAGAGGACCTGCTGACTGGCACTAGGGGTGGGGAAAGTAAAAAAAAAAAAAACAGCACTGACCAGCCCCAGGAAGAGCCGGTTGGCGCTATGAGGGGGAGAAAACAGGATCATCCACGAGGTCCCAGGATGTCTGCCTTTTTAAAAGGTGGATTTTTAAAGCGGGGCAAAAAATTCCCTACCTCTCTGGTAGGTCTTAGAAACCTCCAAAAAGCCCGGTGGCCATTGGGACAACATTTTTGGACATGGTTTATCTACAAATTTAATCTGCATTTAAAGGGATGTGGGATAGGGGCCTTAGATAAACCATCCAACAAAAATGGAAGTTTTTTTAATGAGTTTGTCTTCCCCTCCTGATGCCTGTTATGACACAAATAGGGGTTGTACCTCTGATGCTTCCGATGACAATGGCAACAGAAATATAAAGACTTCAAACCAATTCTAGACCATAGCACACAACTCTAAATATTAGGTCAGGTGCTTTAAAGAATGAGTTGGACTGATAATATGATGTACCCTCATGATTTTCCTGGCAGCTGTTCAACTGCTAGCTGGTGCCCACAAAGTGAGTCAGAATTGGAAACTGAAATCCTCCAAGCAAAATATGCTGGCAATTTTCAAAACTATATCTGGATCGACTGCTGCCAACTTGGGCAGTTGTGGAGCTTTGCAGGTGCATCCTGATAGCAGTCCTGTTGTTAAACATTATTCTGATACGTTCTGCTTGGTTGTACTTTAAATTGTTTGATTGTATTATCCATATAACTGGGCAATTTGTAAAACAACAACAACAACAACAACAACAACAACAACAACAACAAAACCCCATATTTGCTCCAGATGTACCAGCATCAAACCCTAGTTATCAAAAGCACTGGTGACATGCATTAAAGTATGGCATGTTCTGGCAAAATTGCTTTTGTCAGATAAATATATTCTTAAAACAACTTAATAACAGTTATAATGAAATAGTTCTTTGCTGGCATCTCAAACATTTTATCATGAAGTATGCAGTGGGAAAGGAACTGGAAAAACTTGCTTGCTTATGGGGCACCAATGTAGTTTACAACATATTAAAACTATTATAACAATTATAATTCAAACAGAAACAACAATGGACTCCTAATTCTATACGATGTCTGTGAAGAATCTCAGCCATTCAGGTGAGGTTACCTGGAAGTCCAGTTGCCATGACTCAGCTTCCAGATATTCTACAAGATGCAACTAAACAAAGAAGCAATGTGTTGCTTCTCAATTGAAGTAAGCAAGGAAGTAAATTCAAAACAGGAAGAGAGTCCTTCCATTAATCAAACCCCCACTCGTTTCTATAGCGAGATACGTTGGCAACCATTAGTGATCTAAAAAGAGTTGCAAATAAATGAAGCTGCATCATGATGATGATGATGATGATGATGATGATGATGATGATGATGATGATGATGATGATGATGATGTAGGTAATGGCAGCTGGTATTTCTATGAAGCATGCATGTTATGGTTGGCAATAATGATGCAACGATTTGGAAAGTTCTGTCACAATGTACCTGCACATGCCAGATGTTCTCATAATCAAACCTTTTCTGTGTTTTCAGGAAAGGCGTGGAATACATTTGTTTACATAAGATGCCTCTGCATAGTTAGGAACCCGGAAGAAATCCCTTTCTGAACTTTCCCATCTATTCAGGAAGATGATGAACAGAGCAGATGGAGAACCTTGGGAATGAAACACTGGTCTGTATCCTTTATAGGTGTGGAGTCATAATGCCTAAAAAAAGATTCCTGTCAAACAATTATGAGTACTTTCTTAGGCCAAGTTATCTCTGAAATGTCTAATGACAACTGTTTCTAGATGGATGAAATCTCCATCAAGTACCAAAGGAATACTGTAATGGGACAAGACAAGATAAATGTACATATTCATAGAGTAACGAGAAGAAGAAAAAGACAATGTTGTTGGGTCCATGAAATTGACCCATGCATTTCATAAAATTCTGGGTTTGCTAAAATCTATACTGGTCATATCACACACACACACAAAAAGAAAACTACAGACAAGATAAACTTTCAAGTCCTGTAACTCCTATCTTGGCCAGTCCAACATTCAGGTTTGTGGTATAAAATTTAACATATGGAGAAGGTAGAAAAACTGGAGAAAACAGGCTGTATGTAATGGCCAGCATTCTTAAGAGCAGCACACTGCTAGTAAGGTGACAAAAGTATTGCAGATTCAGTGGAAAATAAAGGGGTCAGTGTATAGGTTTATGCTTTCTCTTCTCTCTGGGCCTTTTCACACGACCCCTAAGATCCGCTGGTCCCTTAAATTCGGACCAGAGGTCTTGGGGGTTCGTTTCTGTTCTTGCGTCCCCACCCCTCAGCACTTCCTGCTCCTGTCGGCGTGAGGGGAGGGAGGGGAAAAAAGGAAAAAATAAGCCTTTACTAATTGCCACGAGCCCCGTTACTTTCAAGGGGCTCTTAAAGGGGCGGGAGGCAAAAAAACAACAGACAAGCGGAGAGCCCGGCACTCTTATCCGCATCAAATATTTTTCACGTCCAGAGAGAAGGTACAAGAAAAGTGCCAGTCGTGCTAAAGTGGGCGGGGTCGCACTTAATTGTCTGCAAACTCCGGAGCTGGTGGGGAAACATTTCTAAGCTCCGGAGCTGGGAGCCATTTGCAGCGCAGCTTAGGGGTCGTGTATAAACGCCCTCAATCTACAAAAGCATGACTCTAGAGCTCTCCATCAAACACATCTAACACAATCCAGAACAAATGTGGGTGATACCTTTATTAGATTGCAAAAAATATCTGAAACAAGGTCACTTTTGAGTCTTGAGTCTCTTCACCATGTTGGAGTTTGGATGGGAGAAGGGAAGTATCCAGAATGATCTTGAGCAGATGTTAAGGCCATGCAAGTTTCAAAATGGAACCTGAGGTCTTTTACATTTAGCCTGAAACACCGGCATCACCTCGGGGTATTTATATTTCATTCTATTTCTTCTTCTCATAGACAGGACAATCAGCCCTTTGTCTATGGAGAAAGACAGTGTAATATACATCCACTGAGGTAAAACTTAACACTTTGAAGAGAACAGTTTGGCAATATAGCAACAATTTTTATGAAGGTTCAAAAGCTATTCTTTGTCTGATATACATTTTTCTTTGTTTTTTCTTTGTTTTTTTTAAGAGCCACCAATTCTTTTTCTTTAGCTGGTTCCTCAGATATGATTTTATATCACCATAATTTCTCTACAGCATTTTAGCAGCTTGGACGAATGCAAACAAGGAAACAAGGAAGCAATTTTTGGTAGCAGGCAAAATAGCATCAAGCCACAAAATTGTTTATGAGTATGACAACTAATGTAACTTAATTAAAATTCAGTATATTCAAACATTGGCAGACTTCCCCATCTTTAGCAATGGCTTAGGGCATAGCCTTAGAAGTGGCCTTTTTAGCTAATCTAGATTCTGGTAATTGTAGTCTAAAAAATTAATTTTTCCAGGCTGTGGGTCTGGGCTAGTTAGTCATTGTAGCTGATGTGAAGGGTTTTTTTTTAAAATATGTTTATTCTAGCAATTGTAGCTAAGAAGAAGGCTGAGCAGCACTGTGTTGTAGCTGTTTTTAACTGGAAACCACCCTGAGTTCCTGTATGGAAAAAGGTAGCGATATAAAAGTGCACCAAATAAATAAATAAATAAATAAATAAATAAATAAATAAATAAATAAATAAATAAATAATGTGTGGGACGAGGAGGGGAGAGCTTATATCTTTCTGTCTCCCTTTGCTAAAGCTGCATTATCAAAATTTCTCTGAAATGCAAGCTTCAGAGAAGGAGAAAAATAGTTAACTTCTGCTCCTCCACCACCAGTGGTCACAAAAGCCCCCCCCCCCGTTTCTCAGTGGCTGTTATTTACATAACCCTCCAAAGCCGCACATTAATTGAATTCACACAGTTGGCACATGGCACCATATCTTGTTATGTTTGATTCCTGAGAAATCTGGAAATGTAAGGCTGATCAACCTGGCATTACCTCCAGCACTTAAGGCTTTACTTTGGAACCAGGAGGAGGTTGGTTCTGAAGCAAGCTACAGGTATAATAAAATGAAAATATTTGTTTTATTGTAGATTCCCTTGAGGAGAACACATTTTAGGGACGTTAAAACATAGCATATGAATCTTTCTATGTCGCTGGAACAAACAAATCTCCCCTCCCTAAAAAGGACTGATATGTCACGTAGAGCCTAGTTCCCTAAAAGTAAAGAAGAATGACTCCAGTGACACTGTGACAGATCTGAAAAGAGTGTGAGCACAGGATGTAGTGCAGGAAATGGAGGAAGAGGATGCTTCGTTTTGATAAACATACAGGTTCTACAATTTTGAAATGTACTCCCCCTCTCTGGAAGTGGGAAAGAGAGACTGGGAAAGATTATTCTTGATGGGAGGGAAGCCATTTTTAAATTTCATGGTGCCGCTACCACAGAGTAATGATAATGCCAAACTGCTACCCTAAAGCACAGTAAGAGAAAAAAAGGTAGTTTTTCTTTTTAAATTTTAAAAATGTGCTTCCTTCAGTGCCACCTTGTGGACTTTGTATGTATCAGGTTTAAAAGTCTGTTGAACTTTCATTCGCATTGCCTATTTACATGGACCATCCAATAGCGCAAGGAAAAAGCTAGTAGAATGAGTTGTTTGTTTCAATATACAATGGATGAAATTCAAGGTCGGAGACAATTAACAATATACATTAACATTTAAGTTGTAGCAGTTGCCCGAAACAATCTTCAGTGGCAACAAAAGTCTCTTTGTCTCATGATGTAATACATTTAGAGCATGATCTGTTTTCAGCAGTGTAGATTTATTAGTGCTGGACTGGTTTCACAGTGCAAATGCTGGAGACCATCCCACGGGCACTCACACATCCAACCCCAACCCCCTCAACAGGGTATTTAAGGGGTAAGGGGAAGGTATCAGGTGTGGAGTACTGAAAGATTTACTACTAGCCTTCTTGGGTGCCACATTTGGGAGAAAGTTGGGGTGCAATAGAATAAAAATATATTAGACAAGAAACAAAACAAAACAAAAAACAAGAGGCAAAATTGTGGCAGCCTAAAGATTCTCTGCTGTATTTTAGTGTGAGGTTTTGTGGGACCAGCCCGCTTCCTCTGAAGAAAGAGTGTTGCTATTGGATTGTCAAATGTATACATGGTCTCAAAACAAGGTGGGGATAAAAAGAATTGGTAGCACGGCAATGGGTTGTTAATAAAGGAACAGGCTGTCAATATGACGCAGCTTGCAAACTTTGTCTGATATGCGTGCACAGACAAATACCCTAAAAGCTAACATAAATATTTGAAATTATATCTTAAAACAAAATCCCTAGAACAGTGTTTCCCAACCCTTTCCAAGTCACCCTCATAATAGCCAAGTAACCAGCAACCTCCCTCCCCATTTGCATAAAACCAAATTTTAATGAGACAGAAAAAACATGTTTTGTTTTCCGCAGAATATAATTCTAACCTAAGATAGGATGTGGTGTTTGTACTAACATCTGGGCAATAACAAAGCGTTAAAAGACATTATTGGTGAAATTTCCTATGCAAATAATTTTAACTAAAAATAACTGCAGCATTCCCCACCCAGAAAACATTTTGTGACTTCCTTGGGGCTCATGACCCACAGGTTGAGAACCTGGGCCCTAAAACAATCCCTAGATTCAGCCCACCAGTCCTCTTGGGAATCGACGTTTGTGCTTGATTAAAGTTGACCTGTCATGATCATTCTATGCTAAAGGTATATAACTGATGAATTTGGCTGAGAATTCACACATGTGTAAAAGCAGGCAGCTGTGCAACATGGGTTTAACTCTAGAAGTTTAAGTGGTCCTCTGTAACTTGCTGCAATGTGTGAATTTAGTGGCTACCCAAGTGGACGGATGGTGTTCAGCAGATGGACAGGTGCTGTGCTGTTTCTCTCCTTTGTTTGGCCAAAGCACGTTCACTCCACCTCATCCCACCCTCACCCAAATCTAAAGTATCCCTGGTATGCATCCCCTAGCAACTCTGTGCCAAATGGTGCTTCTTGCAATGCTCAGGAAAATCTGCCACCGAATCAGAAATAAATGTGGTTGCTGATGCTTTGCACGTACTTGTCTGAATGACACCGGCAGCTTGCTGCAAAGCTGATATATCTGCAAAAAAACCCACCTGTTAATAGGCAAGGAAGAGATCCAGTTTGTTGCGAGTCCACATACTGGATTGTTTTGAATACAGTTCATAAGGTGGAACTGAATGACCTAAGATCACCCTTTAAGTGAAAGGACTGAAGGAAGTTTTGAACCTGAGTTTCCTGAAATGTAACGCTCATCACATTTGAGTTACATACAGCACTGGAGCTGAGAACTTTAAAAACTTTTAATTAGGAAGGAAAATGCTACCATAGCCATTTTTTCATTAATGAACTCAGTTAATCTCAAATGTGTCTAACTCTATTTATATTTGCAGGCATCTCCCTCTCTTTGATAAATGATAGCAAGCTTTTCAAAACAAGCAAACATGTCCTGACCCATTCTCTATATCAGTGATAGCGAACCTTTTAGACACCAAGTGCCCAAACTGCAATTCAAAACCCACTAATTTTTTTGCAAAGTGCCAATACAGTAATTTAACCTGTATACAGGTAGCTATGATGGGGCGATGTTGGGTGCCCACAGAAAGGGCTCCGAGTTCCACCTTTGGCACCTGTGCCATAGGTTCGCCAACACTGCTCTATATGAACATGCAAACAATTTACTGATATCTGGCACATGTTCACAAAGCTTCCGTATCCAATAAAAAAGAAAATGGATTTTGTAACCTAAAAATTCCTTTGGATGTGGAAATCTATATCATCTGGAATGAAATCTGAATCCGTCCACTTGGAACAGACTCTACATCCTTTCCCCAAAGAATGGAAGGCTGAGCCAACCCTCGATCCATCTGACTGAATTTGTCATGATCAAACTCAGGTCATGAGGAGAGTCTTAAATACAGTAGTGCTGTTTAACCACTATACCACAGAGCTCCTTTACTCCTTTCTGAGGGGCATGGAATAAAAATGTTGTTTCATATCATTAACATTATTGTAGTAAGGGGTGTCTGTGTATACATGTGTGTGTGATATACGGGATGCCCCAGGACTGCTACAGGCCTCTCAAAACATGTGCTACTGCCTCCCTGTCCATTATGGAGTACAAGGGGACTGACTGCCTGAGCAACCTTTTCCTCCCCAAAATGGGAGGGTTTGTGCAGCATGGTTAGTGTTTGTGTGGAACAATACCAAGTAATATCAGAGATCTCTATGAAGGTCTAAAACAGAATTTTACTTACACTCCAGGAGACCTATTAATGTCAGTTTATCAATGCTGAATTAAATGGACCAATGATCTGACAATATACAGGGCAGCTTCCTTTATCCCTGTGAATGCCCATCCCATAAGCCTGGAGGGGGGGAAGCAATGTGTTCTTCTTACATACTGTCCCATACCATTTCAAGTAGTCTCTGGACAGTTTACAATTTAATTATGCAGGCTACACATTGCCTGGTCCCCCAGCAAGCTGGGTACTCATTTTGCTGACCTCGGAAATATCTTAGTTGTGGTGATGAGTTACACTTTATACTCCATCATTTGTTGTTGTTGTGTCATGGCAGCCGTGACCAACTCTTTGTGACCCCATGTCCATTTGTATTTGAATGTATTTGAGTTTCCTTGGCAGGAATACTGGAGTGGCTTGCCAGTTCCTACCCCAGGCGCCTACAGCACCTGGTATTCCCTGGTGGTCTCCCATCCAAGTACTAGCCAGGCCTGACCCTGCTTAGCTTCTGAGATCAGGCGAGATCGGATGTGCTCAGGGCATGCACAGCTGAAGCTAGATGTAAATGAAAAGAAGCTGATGAGTATTATTCTGGTATGGTGTTTTATTTTACATTTATTCTTATCCATTGATTACATGATTAACAGAAAGAGGATTGAAAAGGAATCCAATGAGCCAAACTAGGTATCAACAGGAGATTGTGAAGTTTGATGTATCAGGTAGAGGTCTTCTCACTAGATATGAGCAGAATCTTTCCGTAGCAGTCTCACAAATACCCATTGGATTCTACAGCCATTGCTTACACCTCATAATCATCAGTATGTAGGATACAATTTCTACTGTCAATCTTCAAGAAAAGGTTGTCCACTATGTAATCTTTCTTGTGTGCCAGGTGAGAAGGCAGATGACATGAACCGAACATGGGCCAGTAACACCTGAAGTTGTTGGTCAGCCACCTGGATTTGCTGTTAAGATAGTTAGTATAGTAACACTAACCCAAGAAGGAAGGCAGGGAGATGTAACTACTGTGTTTGTTAGGAGATTTCACATCCAGAGGTTACACCTTTAGCAAGAGCTGAACAATTGCAGATTTGTCAGTATTATATTCCATCCTTTTGGAATAGAAACACTGACAGCAGTAATTCTAACTTCAATGCATTATTCAGGGATTATTAGTACAAATATGTTGCAATGAATGAGTTATTGGAAGGCCCACCACGTCACTCCCACTGATCAATGCTATGCATTTCTCAAGACGGTTTCTTGTTAGGAAGCTTTCCACCTATCTTAGATCTGTAACGTTTCAGCTTTGTAATGCTAGCTGTCTAGAGCTGGGCTAATCTTCCAACAATTTCAATAAGACTGACAGCATTGGGGGTAGGGGATTGTCAACCTGTTGGGAGTCACTACCTGTATTGGGTGTACAATATATTACACTGATTCACCGTGCTGACTATGGTTGCCCTTCACGTATATATTGGTAGCAGGGAGAAAGTATTTGGCCATGGACACCCCCCCAAAAAAAAAAACAAAAAAATCACAACAGCCCACCAGCAGCATTCCAATAATACTTTACAGACAAAGTACGCTTGCTGACAGGAGGCTTAAATTACTGAAGACTTTTCAGCAGCAGGTGCATGCTAGCAAGAAGTATGCAACTGAGAAACATTGTTTTGAACAAGACCAGAGAGGCCACAAAAGGCCACAGCATTTACACAGCAAAAACCTTCACACGAAGGTTAATGTAGCCACCAGCATCCTGCAATCTGCTTTGATCTTCTTTGTGCTGCCAACATGCACACAATGTACACAACCCATGTTCAAGAAACAGAAAAAAATCATCTCTGGGTGCCACTGTGTGTACGTTCTGTGCCGTCAGGTAGGAACTGATTTATAGCAACCCTAATAGGTCTTTCAAGGTAAATGAGTTATTTAATGAGTGGTTTTGCCAGTTCCCCTAGCCTAGTGAGTTTTTGCAAGGATTCAGACATTTCTTTTCCAGAGTCTGAGTCCATCACTCTATCCACCACACCACACTGGGAATAACTGAGCGTCACTAGATGTTAATAAAGAAAGTGAAAAGTCAATCTGTTAAGTAGAAGGTACAACTGTAGAAGTGGCAACAGAGATTTCAGAGAGTTCAGACCATGATGGAATTCGCCAAGGACTGACATGTAGCCAAGTATTCTGACTTTATACAGGGCTCTGTTAGTGTTTACAGCTGACATGTCAACACTGACGCCATAGAATACCTATATATATTGCTCTGTAAAACATGAGAAGGGCCATTTGCTGCCACAGCCCAGGTTCTAAACTGTAAAATTCTAGTGGATTAGTTCTTCAGAGTATCCATTGGGTGGTGCCAAATAGTAACTGGAAAGTTAACATTTATTTTAAAACATGCATTTCAGTATGTTTCTTTAATAGCAAAACCAGTGTGGCAAAATTCACTTTGTGTCATGTAACTTGTTAAAAAAAAGGCAATTAAGATCCCTCCAACCCTAGATGGGGTATTAGGTGTTTTACTGTATTCTGTTTATATTGTATCTTTTTGCTAGATGGTCGCAGACTCGCAGTATATTAATCCAACAAAGAAAGAAACAAATATAATTATGTAGCACTTACCTTATACAGCATGCAATATTATTATTACCGATATTTAAGTGCTTTCCTGATAAATAAAAATTATGACAATATCCTCTGGTTTCTCCTTGCTACAGATTGGTAGATGATATCATACCAATTTTAGAAGCAAATGATTTGAGACTATCAAACTACTCAAAAGGAGGTATGATAGAGTTAAAAGGAACATATAGCTCCTTTGTTATAGCAGCTTCATTGGCAGCAAATGCATTTCCAGGCCCATTGCAAGTAAAGCAAAGCAAAGTGTTCTGTTTATATACCGCCCCATACCACTACAAGTAGTCTCTGGGTGGTTTACAATTTTTTAATTACAGTGTGCAGGCTACACATCCCCCCCCAGCAAGCTGGGTACTCATTTTACCGACCTCGGAAGGATGGAAGGCTGAGTGAACCTTGAGCCTGCTACCTGGGATTGAACCCAGGTCGTGAACACAGTTTTACTTGCAGTACAAGCATTTAACCACTGCACCACGAGACTCATAAAACACAGGCTCACTGGGATTTGAACCCGGTGCTTCGTATCTCTTGGGTCATTGCCATTGAGTCCAGTAAATCAGTATTCTCCCACAAAAAGCTGGAAATGCCCTTCTCATTATCCCACCACTTTCAGCGTGCTCCTTGGTGGGGATTTCAACAGAGCCCTCTCTTTGGTCATAGCCACTCGCTAGACATCTTAGCCAAGAGCCTAATTCAATTTTTAATATTTATTATTTGATTTGATTTTCTCTTCTGTAACTATATTGGATGTTACCTTTGCTCCCAGTTCTAGGAAAGAGGTGACATATGAATAAAACAAATAGAGTGTCCAAAGAATTATTCCTCCCAACTACAGATGGGAATGAAATGAACATTTAATTCATTTCGTTATTTGTTATTCGTTTTGTTAGCTAACAAAACAAATAACGAACCAAACCCATCAAAGAAAAATGAAAGAAAAAGAAACAGAAATTTCCGTTTTGTTCACTTATTTTTTTATCGCCCCCCTCCTACCTTGTCCTCACCACAGTCCTCCTGGTCCTGGCGGGGGGAAGGTAGGCCTGTAGAGGCGCTGGCCCCAAGCCAGCACCTCAAAAAGCCCCTGGCTGGGGAATTTTAAAACAAACAAACAAACAAACAAACAAAAAGGAGTGCCAACCCAGCCCCAGGGGCCGCACGGTCGGTGCTTTAGAAACAAACAAAAATATTTTAAAAATTAAAAAGAGCACCGACCCAGACCCAGCATGCGTTGTCGCCGCTTTAAAATGAAGAAAAATAATAATAAAAAACCCAGCGCTGACCCAGCCCCAGGGACCGCACAGTCGTCTTTAAAAAAAAGAAAAAGAGCAGAGACCCAGCCACAGGGGCCGTGTGATCAGTGCTTTAAAACAAAACAAAATAAACAGAACAAAACAAAACAAAACAAGTGCTGACCTGGCCTCAGGAGCCATGCAGTTGGCACTGTAAAACCAATAAATAAATAAATAAATAAATAAATAAATAATGAGCGCCGACCCTGCCCCAGGGGCTGTGCAGTTGGCACTTGAAGGGGGGGGGAATGAGACACTGGCCCCAAGCCAGCACCTCCAAAAGCCTCTGCCACAGGAGCCAGGATCACCTGCCACTGTCACCACCACCACCACACAGTAAATCAACCTGAACCAGTGCGGTTCGTACAATTTTTAAAAAACATTTGTACGATCCCGACCCCACCCAAACCAAGGGTGGGCCCGAAACAGATGAACTCGAAACATGGGTTTTCTCTTTCGTGCCCACTTCTACTCCCAATACCTATTCTGTCTGACAGCCAGAGGAAGTGGAGAAGCCATCCATCACAGTTTGGCAAATGATGTACAATATTTCAATATACTGGACACTTCTTCTGACATGATACTCTCTATCATGGTGAATTGTGATAACGGTTGTGGGCCTTAGCATGTAGAAAGACAGATTAATAGAGAATAGTTTTCTAAGTGGTTATTGGACCAAATAGCTCGATGGAGCCTTAATATTTCTGAACATCATGTGCTGGATATGAACAACAAAATGAAATTGTTTCTTCACCAAGGGTGCTTGAGGATTTTCTCTCTCTCTCTCTCTCTCTCTCTCTCTCTCTCTCTCTCTCTCTCTCTCTTTGTGTGTGTGTGTGTGTGAGCATGCATGTGTGTGCGCGCATGTACATTCCAGTTTATACCATTTGGATTTGCATATAGACATTTTCTTTGGATTTTTTCTTTCTTTTCTGCACTGTTCTGAATTTTGACATGATTTTAAACAAATATACAAAAATTCATTTTAAAATGCATTTGTGAGGATGAAAGTCATTTAAAATAAATGCATTAATAAAATATTCTGTATATGCAATAAAATATACATTTTCAAGTAGAGTTTTTTATTTATTTGTTTGTTGTTTTACCAAAATAAACTATTTATGCAGAAATGGGATTGAGACCATGAAGTGTTATAGCCAGGAAACAGACTCTTCCTAAATTTCATCCTCTGTTTGTGAGTTCCTAAAGGCAACTGGCTGGATGTAGCAAGAAACAGACAAGATGGATCCAGGGAAAGCATTGCTTCCATTTTTCAGATGCGACAGATCCTGTTAGAATATTAATCATTGTTGGACAGGTTTTAAAATAATTGTTAAATATGCAAATACACTTTCATCTTGACTATTCCTTTGACAAAGCTTCACATAATTGGGGAGGGGGGTTGGGGGGGCTAAATCAGATGCATTGCTAGACTAAGATTTTGACAATGTTTATTATGGCTGGACAACATGTATCATACTGAGAAGTCAGTTTGAGCGGAATGAAACAGATAACTGTGTATAAGACAGCACCCTATGTAACTTTCATTTTTAGAAGATAACTTTTATGATTTAACTATGGAAACAGAAGAAAGTAGAAAGAGCATTTATTCCAATTAATGCATTTCCTCCAGTTAATATACCACGCACAAGCTTAACGGTGTTGCTTTCCTTGCTTTATTCTTCTGATATTTACTTGTAAAGGTTAAAAAGCAAAGGGTCAAGTGTTGGTACTTTTCTGAAGCTGCTTGCTTCCTGTAAAGTTATTTGTGATTTGGAGTGCAGAAGTGGTGAGCTGGATGGCGGGGACTGCCTGTCTCCATGAGAGATCAGTCTTGGCTCCATGTTCTGTCTTTAATACGGTGCTTGACCACAGGTGTGATAATTTTATAAAGGTCATTTCAGTCCCACCTCCTGGTGGGCAGCTGGCCACTGACTTAATATTTTCCAGAATACAGTTATACATTACATTATGCATTGCGTAAGGTTTGCCCTTTGTAGAAAGGGCAAACAAAATGATCAAGGGGGTGAAGACGTCCTCTTCCTCCCCACCCCCAGGGAAGATCATAATAACATTTGGGGTTGTTTATCCTAGGAGAAAGTAGGTGAGGAAGAAGAAAAATGATAAATCTCTCCATTTTGCAGAGAAAGTGGAGAAGCTAATCAGCCGCTGCCCTTTTATAGACTTATTTTTGAAATTACTAACAGAAAACATTAGAACAGCTGAAAAAGTGAACAATATAACTAGATACATAATAATATTATTAGCCCAAAGAGTGGGAGGAGGAGAAGAAGAATGAAAGAAAGAAAAAAGGGAAAGGGGAGGGAAAAGAAAAAGAAAATAATATTTATATCTAAACTTCTATAAAAGGTTAAAAATATATTTAAAAATATATTCATACAAAGTTGTTGTCTATAATTGATGCGTTCACGTGCCAATAACACTGTAACGTTCTACAGCAGATTGATGTAACATCTGAATTGTTGAAGGACAAAGAGTTACAGAAAGCAAGAGATAGCTGGAAACCACTCTGTGGTTTTTATGATAAAGAAACCTGTAACAAAATTACTCCAACTGTATAATAGGGATTATAGCTGTTAGAGTCAAAATAGGAGAAACATTGTAAGCATGTCACCCAAGCTCTCCTTTTTCTCTCATTGCAGATAACCCTTTATGTGTGGAAACAAAACAAAACAAAACAAAACACTTAAGTTTCTCCATCCACTAAGGACATGTATTTGTCTTCTTAATGCTTTAAACATACGGTAAATCTTTCAGCAACAATATGGGCACAGAAAGTGCATTTATGCAGCCCAGTGGTCAATCTCCAAGAAACAGGTAAGTAATTTAAAAAGCATCCATGAAGATCAGAAAGTGCTCCAAAACCAAATTAAAAGGAGAAATTCACCAGAATGAGCCTACACTAGGCTATAATCATGGCATATGGAAATGCAGCAGGAGCGCACCAGTGCTGGCACTTAGGTGAATTGCTCAAATCCCTTCCTTCAAAAGCATTTTGGTATCTAATATTCTCTGAACATAAGTTGCAGCTTAAGATGCATAGATACCTCAGGTATACTATTTAACAGTTTCCCACTGATTAAGCAATACAGAGCAGTCCATTTCCAGACTTCATTCCTTCCCAAGTGTGTCATATTTATCTGCTAACAACACATGCTTATAAGCAAATAACATATGCTTGTTCTTCTGGGCTGATTCTATAAACATTTCCCAAAGTATAGGAAACTTCAATGCATGCAGTACTCCATGACCATATTTACATACATACCAGAAGATGCTGCAGTTGCAAATACTGCCTCTCTGCTGAGAGTTTTGCCCTCTATCATAATACTGGAACCCATGACCATCCATGAAAATTACATGCATAAGAGAGGTGGGAAGATTTAGGACCAACTCAATTCTTTTTTTAAAAGACCCTCCAATTGGTGAGTGTGGGATATTGTTAGGGATGTTGTCAAAACTTTGAGTCTGAGTCTGAAGTTCAAGTCTTTGATACCAAGTCCCAAGCCTCAAATTCAAGTCCCTATTAAAAACAAGCTTTTCTCTCCAGAAAAAAGAGGTATATGTGGGTTCTGAATCATGAGTCAGGTCTGAGTTGGCAAAACAACTCGAGCTAAATCCATTTTGTCACTGATACAACTTAAGTCTGACTTGACAGAGAATCCCAAGGCTTGAGTACACATCCTTAGATCTTGTGCTTCTTTATCCATGATTCAAAACACCTGGAAATTGCCTGATATTGCTGGACAATATCATGTCGACACTGCTAGTAGGAAAAGGCATGTCAGGCTTTACATAGCAAAGAGCAGCCTGAATATTGTCAACACCAATGACAGCAGTCAAGATGGTCTAAAGCAGTGGTTCTCAACCTGTGGGTCCACAGATGTTCCTGGGCTTCAACTCCCAGAAGCCTCCACCACTCACTGTGCTGGAAGGGGTTTCTGGGAGTTGCAGTTCAGGAACATCTGGGGACCCATAGGTTGAGAGCCACTGGTCTACAGGATACCCTCTTGCACTCAATATCATTCACAAACAAAATGTCTCTTTCTGGAGCATTGTCACTTATTTCTTTTTTAAAAAGCAAGGCTCTTTGTTTGATTCTTCAAAGAAACTCTGTCTTTTGACTGTTTCTATGATCCTCCAAGTGTCTACCTTCTGGAGCCACAAAGCTGCAACAATGTAACTACTTTGGAATACTCCTGCTGGTAAACCTGTTAGATGCAGACTTAAATGATAAGTTTTTTTTCCCCTTTGAGAGACTTTTTAGCATCAGTATTTCAGCCCCTGCAGATGTGGTCAACTATTATCTTTCAAGTCAAGCAAAACTGGTATTTTGAATTTATTTGAGCTGTTTTAAACCTGGAGCATTTATGATCACTTGTTTCTGAGCAGAGGGGGACACAGTTTTACTTAAAAAAACATAAATAAAGGTAAAGGTAAAGGCTTTCCCCACACATGTGTGCTAGCTGTGTCCAACTCTAGGGGAGGTGCTCATTTCCATATTCAAGCTGAAAGAACCAGTGTTGTGCAAGTCCATGGCCACGTGGCCGGCATGGCCGGCAAGGAAACAGTTTTACCTTCCCTCTTTTTATGGCGGTACCTATTTATCTAGTTGCATTTACATGCTTTCGAACTGCTTGGTTGGCAGGAGCTGTGGTTATCAGTGGGAGCTCGCTCCGCTGCGTGGCACCCAGGATTTGAACTGCTGAGCTGTCGACTTTGCAGCCTGCAGTGTTTGGAGCCTTACACCCCCAAATTTGGCCTGTGCCAAATCTGGTGTTGACCCAAAGTCAATTTGAAAAGCTATAACTTTTTAAGTAAGCTACCCCAGTTTTTGTCTTGCAGAATGTTGATTTGCTCTGCTAGCACAATAAGATCATTGTACTCTTAACAAAGGAAATGTCTCTTCATGCAACATTTAGTGAAACAGTCGAATTCGCTTTCACAAGAAGTGAAGCAGGTTGCCGCTTTGGATAGGGTTAAAAACAGATCAGACAAGACTTTGTTCTTTTTTTAATTATATGTTATTCATTTTCTTCAAAAGAAATATATGTGATATTTGTTACACCTCATGTCACATGGGTTTCAGTATTATTATGTTACAACCAGCTTACTCTTATTATTTGTTTCTTTTTTCTAGCCATTGATAAAACAGATTCCATACTTGATAATATTGTGAGTCCTCTTTTTCCTTGATTCTCGTTGTCCGTCTATCCATCTCTGCAGATTCCAAAATTTTCTTAACATTCATTTCATCTGTTGGTGTTTCTTCATTTTTTCCAATGTTGTGCCTAAACTATCCTTATCGCTGTCAGAATATGCACTACGAAATAAGTATTTTGTTTGTCTAAATTTTCTGGTAATATGCCTAGTAAAAACAATTCTGGCTTAAAATATACATTTATTTTTATCATTCTAATAAGCCTGGTATGTATTTTAATCAAATCTTATTATTTTTTGCTTTATCACATGTACACCATGGTTAAGTCCATTTTCTTGTGCAGAATTTGGGAACATTTTAGCTATTTAGGTGGAAAATGCCATCTGTAAAACATTTTATACAGATTTTCGTTATACGATGTCGCCATTGTTAATTTAGATTTTCTATGCCAAAGTTTTTGCCATTTCTGTAGCTGCACATTGTAACCATTTTTTTGCCCATTGTATCATTGTTTCTTTCACATGCTTATCTTCCATTTTCCATTCTAACAAAAAGACAAGACTTTGTTCTGATCCAGCAGAATTGTTCTTATATGCTATTTTTTTTCCTTCCCCGCCTATTTAATCTTGGATCCAATTGTTTTTAGCAAATTTGTTGCCTATTGCCTGTGCTTGATTTTATCTGTTTTTTACTTTTATGTTGTTAACCGCCCTGAGTCCCCATTGTGGGAATAGGGCGGTATACAAGAGTTAAAAATAAATAAATAAATAAATAAAATAAATTGTATTAAAAACTAGCGGGCACTATGTCAGCCAGTACTGGCAAGGAACAAACCAAACTGAGGCATCCCAGGGTGGAATATCAATCTCTTTCAACTTAAGAGCTTGGACCATTCTGATGTGCAGTGCCCTGTGACGGACAATTTCCTAAGTTAGATAGATTACTGACTGAGCAGGCTCAACCAGCAAATATCAAGTAGAGCCTGAACTGTAAACAGAAGATAGTCATAGGGATGATGCTTTGCTGAAATACGTGTGTGCTTATCCAAATGGTAACTTTGATCAGAATTTTGGCAAGAGTAACATTAAATAATGGGTGGATTCCTCTTGCAGACATTACATATCATGTGTTTCTTTGGACATCCTGGATTGTTTAACTAGTACTTCGGGACATCTAGTGAATGAATTTTTTTTGTTTGTTTTCATTTCAAAGAGTGTTGTGTTGCAGTGAATCAAGAGGATGGGACAGGGAGGTGGAGGAGAATGTCACCTTTTCTGACTTCCATTCGCCCCTTTGATCAGGCCGTCACAAAACTACTTCACAGCAGCAAGTTGCAGCTCCTGCATTTGAACATGCAGGCCAAGAACTTTCTGGTACTGGTGCCTGGGGATGGTCCTGTTGTCAGTCCAAGGAGAAAGAAGACACAGAGGCGAAAGTCAAAGAGGAGGCCCATTGAAAGAGGAGGTATTTGGTGAGTCAGTTCCTCCATAGACTCCAATGATTCAGTGGATCTACTCTAACTGTGACTTGCAACTGGTTTTCAGTCAAGGCCTCAAAGGCGTACATTTACAAGAAGATTCCTGCTAGAACATAACCAAATTATATCTGATCCAGTATTCAGTTCCCATTAGAACAGGATATGAAGCCAATAGCATCTTTGCGTCTATGCTTTCCAGTCCCCCCTATTTACAGGCATATTGCCTCTAGCCCTGTAGTTAGTATCCAACCATCATGACTAGTAGCCTTGAATTTGTCTAATCCTTAGCTAAACTTAACATGCTAAATTTACATCTTCTGGTAGTGGATTTTATTATTTAACCTATGTTGTGTGTGACCTAACATGCTCTTTCATCACCCAAATATGGGAATGTTCCTTGTCCAAGCTTTCAGCCTTTGGCTTACGTCAGAGTACTAGAACATTCATGAACTGCAGGATGCCTTGGGGCTGATGAAGCCTGTTTATTTAGGTAACTCAAGGGATACTGAGTTACAAAGGTTCCCAATAAATTTTATTAATAAAAGTGCCACTTGATCAGGTTCCTTTCCTCATTTTCTTTATGATTTTGTATCATGTTTGCTGCATCTTTTCCCACCCACCCCCCAAGTTCACTTGGTCAGTGCTGCTTGACACTAATGCATTAAAAATACTCAAAAATTACTAGCAAACAAATAAACAGAGAGCACTGAATGTTATACTGCACTCTGTCACTTGTACAAAATGACTAGAGCTGACCATTTGTCATGTCATAACTTGTCATCGAATACCTACACCACTTGGCCAAATCATCTGATTATTTTTCCTGCAAAATTCTAAGAATATTACTACCTCTCTCACCTTCTGTCCGCCCGTGCGCACCCACCCTACACCCACAGGGTTCAACCCCCTCCCATTGCTGGGTGGGTGTGATGGGGGTAGGAAGGGCGCAAAGACGAACTTTGTCCCCAGGTACTGCAAATCCTGGCTACGCCCATCTACAGAACACAGGGGGCAACCAACTCACCAAGTGGTGACATGTGCACTGCAGCACCTTACCAGCAATGTTTCAATGACTGACTCTGACCGGACATCATGGTTTTTAAGTGGTATCTCCAGGGCTGACCCTGCCTGAAGTTCATTGGCTTCAGCATAGAGATGCCCACAGAGAAAATAATTCAAAGATAGCTGCATTCATATTCGCAGTTCAAAAGACCCATCCTGATAATTTATGTATAATGGCAGAGACAGCCCACATGATGAGATGCTTTCGCTGAAGAGTTCTTAAGCAAGATGAGGGGATAAAACCTGAGTCAAGCATTTTCTCAAGCAATGTCCGACATGTCTCTTTTCAGGCAAAGAATTGACCAGAGCTGGGAGACTGATAGTCATCCAGATGCTGATGATCTAACATCTCTATGGCCCCCTGCCAGTGGTAAAACTGGATGGAGATGCTAGAGTCCAAAAACACATGCAGCTCTCCAGCTTTGAGAGACATCTAACAGGAGAAGCTGCAGCCATTGTAATCGGTGACAATGCCACAGCTTCTGAGTGTTACCCACAGGCAGCTCCATAACATGCCATTGGCCTCAAGCAGACAAACATGTGTGTGCATGTGAGAGAAACATACAGTACATCACAGAAGTAAGTAAACTCCCTCACATTACTCACTTTTGTTGCCAGCAGTTTAGACATTAAGGGCTGTGTGTTCCATTATTTGGTGGGGGAGCACATTTACATTGTTATACAACCTGTGTATTCACTGTTTAACAACTGTCTTTTTTCAGTGTTGTCACATGAAATGATATACTAAAATATTTATGAAATGTGAGGGGGTGTACTCGCTTCTGTCATATACTGTACATTATAACATGTTTAACTTGTTTTGATACTAACTGCGGACAAGTAAGACTGAAATATAATGCCAAGCACTAGGTTTAAGCCATGTATGTCTCCTAAATGTTTTCCTAAGAAAAATAAGGGACTGTTGAAAGAAAATGCAAGGCATTCCAAATATAAATACCAGAGGCAGGCTTACGACATACCAGCCAGTTTGACTTAATTCAGCACCTGAGGGCAAAGGTTCTGCTGTGAAGATAATCTTCGGCTACAACAGTCAACAGTTCCTTTGTTTGGTATCGTGCTATGGGTCTTTCTGAACTTTGTTCCCTGTTTCTACACTATTTGCTCCAAGCAATGAGTTAGAAGCTTTGATGCTAGGCAGAGAAATGAACGAAGCTTACTGCTCCTGGATACAGTACCTCCCCTAGTACCATAGTGCAGTATTAGCAAAACCAGAAATAGTGGCCAGTGGACATACTGACCTGAGTTCTAAAACTGCATGTACAGGAACTCTTGGTCTGTTTTAAATAGGATTCTGGCCATGTATAATATTGTGTGTTTGTTTGTTTGTTTTTAAACATGTTTATATAAGGTGAAATACGTATTATGGTGTAACACAGAGTGTGATGCCTGGTTGCCATAAAGCACAGGGTTCAGTGCAAGAGTGCAAATATAAAATACGAGCAGCATATGGTCAAAGGTATTTTGCTTGAGATGTTGTTCACTACAAGTGTGGGCAGCCATTCCCCGCAAGCCCCCTCAAACATTCATATCAAATGGCCTCTGTTTATTATGTGTAAGCAGCTGTTCTTGCATACATAACAGATCAATTGTACTAGATTAGGTTGAATGAGAATTAGAGTTGTCTACGACCATCATTGTTAAGTGATGTTCTTTACTAGAAATGTGTCCTCTTCATTTAAATGTTTATTGGGGTGGGGGGAAGGAATCCACAATGAGCCTTGTGGCCTGGATCTATCCGTGGCCTGAGGCCAAATCCAGCTTAAACCCAAACTGCCCTTCTGAAGCAACCCATGGCGGCTTTTGCTTACGCAGCAACAGTGAAATCAATATATACAGATGCAGAAGACATTTTTAGCTGCGGAAGTTGCTGCTGAGGCGACTTTCCGACAGCAGGCACATGCTGCTGTGAAATAGTTTGCATTCGATAACCCAAGATTTACAAGCTACATGCCCCTGCGGCCTATAAAAAGGCTTTAAACTGTTATGCAATGGTTATGAGTGGCCTTTACAGTTGACAGAATCTGCTGGTTTGGGAATAAACAAGCCTGAACTTACACACATTGCTTAAGAGGCCGCAAATGGTTTCAGCTTAAAATATTGCTTGGCTTTCATCTGTTCTAAAAACTGAGACCATGCATGAATTGATTTTATATATTTAAGTTATTTAAGGCATAGATGAAAGGTTTAGCTAAACTTCATTATTGATGGCAGATTTTGAGTGACAAAGACCTATTTTACGGGATCAGGCCTTTGTCCCATAAAAAGTAGTATAGCTACATCTAGATGTTTCCTCATTTTTTTAAAAATTTCAAGACTTCCAACTATCATTATAACCACCATTGTCATGCCCTGGATCTAAAAATTAAGTGGTGCCAGACCGAGACAAGTGGAGGAAACTTGTAGATTTTCTAATATTGTGGGACTGCCTTTTTGTTCAGTGGCAGACAGCACCCTGCAGTCAATGGTGAGGCATGGTGTGTGTCCTGCACTGTAACCACATAGGCCATTTCGTTCACCACTGAGGTAAACTGAAGATACTTTCAGAGACATCTCCCAGGAGTAGCAATTCATGGACATTGTCCAGTTGCTCTGCTCCCTGATCTCAATTGTGCATTGAGGACAACATTCAGACATCCTGGAAACTTTAATAAATGAATCAGAAAGCAAAAGCTTTGCCTGGAAGTAACTTAGGATCTCCCAGATGATGATGATGATGATGATGATGATGATGATGATGATGATGATGATGAAAGCTAAGATTCCAGGAATTAATGCTGGCAGAAATCAAGTCTGCCAAGAAATATATGAAATTATGTCCAGATATTTCCCAAACAGATGACAAAACACATGATCAAGCGGAAGAATTAGTGCACTGGACATTAAGCAAAAAAATATAACTTGTCAGCCTCCAAAAAACCTATAAGGACATCAAGCAGACATCAAGATGTCATAAAACAACAAACTCAAGATCTTGTGGGATGTCTGAATCCAAACTGACACCATGAATGTAACACACCAGACATAGTAGTAGTAGAATGAAGAAGTGTCTGGATCATTGCCACAGCAATTCCTGGGGATGCCAGAGCTGAAGCTAAAGAACTGGAAAAACTAACAAAATACAGAGAGCTGGCAATAGAAACATCTCACCTGTGGATGAAACATGGTCCCGGTAGTCATCAGGGCTTTGGAAACAATATCAAGAAATTTCACACAGTATTATAAGAAGTTGCAGATCTCAGAAATAATACCATCAGAGCTTTAAAAAAATGTCAGTGTGCATCCTTAAATGTCAGCTCCTGATGCCTATGTGTTTTTGTGGGATTGATTTCATCAGAAGTCTCAGTGGAAGTTGCATATCAGGCAGAATATGTTTCTATTCATTGTTTCTTCCCCATGACGTTCCTTTTCCTTCACTGTAATTTAGTGCCTAACACTTCTGCCATCATTATTACAAAAAGCAGGAAGAGGTTTCCTGAATAGACAGTCAGAACAAGCACACCAGTCTCATAGCCTGGCAATAGAGCTATAGAATTTGTTCTGTAGTTAAAGGGTGTACTGTAGATGGAGAAGGCTTAGGCAGGACAGGAAGCCAAGAGGAAAAGACTTATTCTGAAACAATGGGTAGAGATTCAGAGGATTTGTATCAGCACGTTGGAGAGTTATTTTTCAAATCTCCATTCTTGCCAGACCTACTTTTCATAGACTTCAGATGAGAAGCCAGGTTGCCTCTGGATTGTACTACCCAAGAGTACTGGTGGAGGGGCTCAAAGACTTGAATGCTTCCTGCCCTGGTTTTGTATAGAAAAATAACAGGCCTCTTAGGCTCATGTGAAGTTAAGAAGCCATGCCTGTCCCTTAGCAGAACAAGAATGACCTCTGAGCTGCAGCTCCCATGGAGAAGCTGTGCCGACTGGACTTTGGATTGGTGAGAGGGTGAGCCAAGTCAGGGGACAAGGGCCTGGGTGTGACATGCCCATCTTTGCCTTTCTGAAACTGCTGGATCACTGCCCACAACAACCTAAGGGGATATACCCACCTGGACCCATGACCACTCAGTGGAGATGCTGGCAACACTGCCCACAGCGATTGCACCTCCTCCAACTCACTCAGGTGCTGCAGGAGGCACCCCCTCTGCAGAGACAACCCAGGACTCCTGGCCCTCTCTTTAAAAAAAGACTGCCCAATGACTTCTTGGCTCCACTGTGTTCATGGAAACAATGCAGGAGGAACCATTTCAGGTGCCTCTCCCACCAGAGAAGGCAGCAGGGCTTACACACAGATTGCTCGTATTTAGAAGAGGAAATTGTTCAAGTGGAGAAAACATCTGATTGTCACAGGAGGAGCATGGCACACCTCTGACAGTTTTCACCGATCAGCATGGATAGTGTCCTCTGTCAACTGGAAACATTGGCTGAAACTTCGGTAGCTGAGGGTGTTGGGGACATACGGTCTGAGGATAAGGTACCCAGACACTCCAGAGGTGGTGGTACCATTACTGGCTGCAGTGAACCATCCCCGGGTTGGCTTTGCTTGCTTATTTTTGGTATTGAATAGATGGACCCTGGGCTCTACATTTGATGAGAAACAATGCACTGCAATATACAGTAGCTCTTCTCTACCTACTGCTACAGAAAGATTTCTACATGGAGGCCAAAGGATGGGACTTTTATATTGAATGCTTTAGCCACCGTGCCCACATTGAAAGAATCAATACATGGCATAATTTGCCAGATAAAACTCAGCCAAAACAAGCATGAGGCCATTCATTGCCTCAGAAACAACCTGAATATTCTCATCAAAGATGCAGACAAACCAGGTTACACACAGAAGGTAAAGAGACAACACTCTCAGTTTTACACACCACCCAACTGATTCCAAAAAACAATCTATGGACACTAGTAGATTTCAAGCTCTGATGGCAACTTCTCCACAATATATGTTTTACTCTGAGTTTGTAGGACCTTGGCTTGTGAACTACCATTCCGAAGAGGCAGTGATATTTCCTTCTTTTATCAGACTTCAGAAACGTTTGAAGTGCATATGGAAACAGAAGTTGAGCGGTATTAGAGAAACAGAGTGCATGTGTGTGAGTACAAGCTTTAAATGACTATCGAGGCTAGATCTGAAACCTCTTTAAGTCCAAGGAATTATTGGATAAGTCTTTATTAGCAAAGGAAGTAGCTGCTTTATAGGCAACTTAAATAAACCATTTCTCCCATGAACAGAGTGTTTCTGAAGCAAGCAGAGTGAATGGGAGGGCATGTGTTATTACTTACATATTCCTTGCATAAACACGACTCTGATGGTTTATAATGGTTCCAGTAGCTGCTGCTCTGTTTATGTGTTAATGAGGCACTTCTAGGAACATGGATATCTACTGTTTTAGTCGTTGCATAATGCTATGGAGTAGGGGACCCTGTGAAATTTTATTAGCATCTGTTTCAAATAATGATAGGGTAAGAAGCAGAGTTATTGGGTGTCTGTGCCATGATCAAGGGCCATGCATGCACATATCAAGCTAGGATTGTATTACCCAACCCATTGCCCTTGGCAACACAACTACACACGATACCCAACCAAATAATTCATACACAGAAACTAGAAAGTAGGGAAAAGATTATCTTGAAGGGAAAGTTTTCTGATCTTGTTGATGTACAGTATGAAGTAGTTATAAGCTTAATTTGGGATGAAGGGACCTATAGAGTGTGGCTACTTTTTCAGCCGAAGGAGCGCTGATTGAAAGTTTCAGCCAAATAAGGAACTAAGATTTGGGAATAAGAATGCCGATGCTCATCAAACTGTGAAAAGGTTTTTTTACTTGCATTGCACATGCTGTGCTGGTTTAGGAGGCAGTGCAAGAAATCTTCACAGTCTTACTCACGGTTACACATCTGCACAGATGATCTTTTGCTCTGGCTGCACATGACCCTACCTCCTACGCAAGGCCCAGCTGCTGTAATGTTACAAGAGCTCACCCCGTCCCATGTTTTAGCCCTTAGAATTCAGGGAATGGAAGCTGTTGATCAGGAAATGTGGCCAACAAAGCCTCTGTCCGTTCCAACCACTCCTGTCTGCATATATACAGAGACAGAGGAGAAATCCATTAGGGGTTTCATCTGGAAGTGCTGAAGACCACTGCTCTAATCTTGCTAAATACTTAATTTCTAAGGGTCAAATTTGATGCTATGTTTAGCACATTTTGGAAGAGGTGCTCCTTCTGTGTGGTGAAAGTGATTTGTTTGTCATTTATTTATTTATTTATTTATTTATTTATTTATTTATTTGTTTGTTTGTTTGTTTGTTTGTTTGTTTGTTTGTTTGTTTGTTTATCATAGCACATGATTGTTGCATTATCTTATATTTAATATGCTTTTTTTTTTAGTCCTTTGAAGGTAAACTTTAGCTTAATGTACAAGTTTAATTGCTAAAGCGCACAACTTTGTGGAAGTGCTATTGTGACCATGAAGTGAATGCACACAGATATTGAGTTTGATGCAAAGATGTAGCATGGTCGCTTACCAGTCATCTTCTTGTTGTTGGGTGGGTTTTGAAAGACCAAGCACAAACTGCTTATGGACAAAGGCCAGCACTTCTAAAATGAATGTAATATAGCAGTTATGCAGTGCAGCCCTATACAATATACACATTTCAGAAGTAAACTACTTGAATAGGATTTACTCCTAAGAATGTTTCAAAAAGTATTGTCTAACCTGAACTTTGAAAAACAAATGAGGTTATTTCTGTTGTTTTAGTAACCATCAGTTTTGTGCTCTAACGTATCCCAATAATTTTGCTGGGTCTATTTATTAGTTTGAATTTTAAAAAAATGTCAGATCAAATGCTTACTCATAGCTAGTAATCTTCAGCTGTTTTCTCTGTATGGCTGGTTCATTCATTTTGTATGCCATGATTAACTCACCTGTCATGGATATTACTATTAATGAAAATGGTGTATGTATCATCTGAATTTACACTTTCCCCAAAGGCACTATGCTATGAAAGCTCTGTTTGTAGACCATCTCTTGTTTTATGTTAACGATTTACTATGCATCATGTCATCAATTCTCAGAAATTCTCAGAAATAAGTTCAATGAGTTCACTAGGTCTTGCTCCTGGTTGAGTGCGGATACAACTACAAACTTCTTAGACCATATATGATATGTGGTATCTCAAGGTTCCTTCATATAGGTACCCAAATAAATAATTTGGAGAAGAGAGTAATGAAATTGTTTTGGAGACATTTTCTCCCTTCAGATGTGGTAAATGGTTTTTATTTTACCATTTAAAATGGGTACTTTTAAAGTCGATAGAAGGAGGCCCTTTTCTGGTGTAACCCTCTTTACAATATGAGAAAACAGCCATTAGAATCTGGCACAGGAAGAAAACTTGTCTAGATTTTTTAAAATAAAAATAGTTGAGAGCAATTTGGGGAGAGGGAGCCACAGTCTATTTAGGTCAGCATTCTATCTTCCAACATGAGCTACTGAGAAGCTTCTGGAAGCCCACAGGGAGATCCCCAATGGGTGGCCCTTCCTTGGATCGTATCATCCCAGACCTTGAAAGAGATGTTTCTTTGGGGTTATATCCCCTGAATCTCCCAGACAGCCAAACTGCCCCTTAGAACATGAAGATTTTTTTTTGAGCTATCCTGCCTCCTATCCTCAGTGTTATCCTCAGATATTTTACTCTTAACTATTCTAAATTGTTTTATTCTTTGGATTGTAAGCCGCCCAGAGACCTTTGGGTAGTGGGCGGCATATAAGTTAAATAAATAAATAAATAAATAAATAAATAAATAAATAAATAAATAAATAAATAAATAAATAAATAAGAATCAAATATGCCTCCAATGTGGGGCAGGGAGGAGGGATATGGGTCCCTCAAAATTCCATCCTCCTCCATCACTGGTTATAACCCCTAGAGCTGCTGGATGTTGCAGCGAAGCAACATCTGAAGAGTCCTCCCTCCTTCCTTCCTGCTCTGAGGTTTATGTGCAGCAGCCTAGCCACCACCAGTTGATCCCTCCCACAGGTGCACAGGCAGCAGTCTATCATTGAAGGCATGTGCATGGAGCAGAAGTAGTCCCTATTTGGTGACCACAAGCATCACAAAGGGCAGAAGGTCTTGCAAAGAAACATATGGAGTTCAGAAGTAGCAACACCACTGGGAAACATCAGGTTTGGTGAACAAGGCGGTCAGCCTAGTGCCCTCCATATATAACTCCCAGAATCCCAACTGTTGGCCATGTTGGCTGTCTTTTCTTGGTGTACTACAAAATGTCTAGATGTGCCCAGAGTTGCCTATCCTACTCCAACATTGTGTCAGTGACTGGGTAGATTTTTTTGAGATGCCCTTGTCCTCCTGGCAGAGATCTGTTTTCCCAACTTTCCTCCCAAGAGCAAAAATGGCATTGCGTCTTTTGTTTGTCTTGATTGCTTTTCTGCACCATTAGCGTTAATGTCTACACATTTCCTGTTTCTGAGCATCATGAAGAGCATCCTTATTGAATATAATCCATAGTGTTCTTATGGAGAAGCTTGTTTAGATTCCCTTAACATTCTAATTCTGTTAATATTAATAAAATAAATATCTTTAACAAAAATGAGCAATTCTATTCTGATTGTTGGTTTTATTAGCCAGAAGACTAAGTGAGGGATAATTATTTGTGTTTATCACTTAAAATGATCACCATCAAAACAACTTACAAACCATTTTAAAGCATTAAAATAATAGTTAATAACAAAACACATTTACAAGCTAAAAGCAGTAACTAAGGCAAGAGACAAAACTAAAAGGTCAGTCAATCATTATATTTTATAGCCTCTTCTGAGTCTCTGCAAGCTTTTAAATAGAAGGCAACTCAGCTGTTACTCATGTTGGGGAAAATATTGGCAACACTTGAGTTTGCTAAATATAATCTTATTAAATGTACTGATTTTTATTTTTCCTTTATTTGGAATACTGCATGCAGCTACTTCTGTTCTTTCTCATTCAGATCAGGAATGCCATTTGGCTTCATCTGTTGTTAAGGAACCCTACTGCAAACATTTCATTTTAAAAAAAGTTTGAGGGATAATGCTGGTAGATCTTTTCTTTCTCTTTCAACTGTCAGCAGCACTTTATTTCTTTCTAGCAAGATTTTTGGTTACTTTTCATTCCCTACTAGCCACCATTTCATAAGTGTCTGTCAGTGGCTTCTGCATAATAAAATATTAAACCTACTTTATAAGACCTCTGATCCCATCTTATGTTTCTGTGTGTAGCCAGGGCTGGTGCCAGGCTTTTTTGCGATCTAGACAATAATGACTTGTGCACCCTCCAACCAATTTTCAAACACAGACAAACTGTAGGAAAACATGCCTCTCCCAGGTCAATTCTGTGACCCGCCCAGGTCAGTTTGGGCCCCTCTCAGGTCTGTGCTCAGGCGGTCACCTAGCTCACCAAGTGGCAGCTCCACACCTGAGGTTATTTTCCCCTGCTTGGTGTCTTATCATTATATGTAAAGTTGTTGGGGAGATTCTATAAATGAAAGTCCAAGTCATCTGTACATCACGAGGTTGGGAAAGCTGGTTTATATACCCTCTCACACCTTGGCTAGGTTGGAAAAGTGATGCGGGTGGATTACAGTTCTCAGTATTCCCTCTGCCGCTGTGGCCATTGGCTCCTGAATATGTATACAGTCATTCCAGTTCTCCAGGATTTGCATAGGATTGGTCCTTAAAGCTGAAGCAAAGTAGTGTGAACTTCTAAATGCAGGCACATTCCCACCCAGCCACCCCTTGTTTGTGACTTGCCCTCCTTGTCCAAGCCAGTAGGCTGGCTTTGAGCCTTCAAGCAGAACAAAAAGGCACATTGTTGAAAGATTTAATTATGGTGTGATTAGTTCAAATAGCTTACCAAATCCTCATTTTCTAACGCACTTAAAATAAGCTAAAGTTTGTCTAGCTCTTTCAATAATTCTACCTTATGTTTATTATTAGGGCTTTTAAAAAAAGGGGGTGCAGTTTCAATTCTCTTTGCTTCCAAAGCAAGAAGCAAAGGATTTATACATTGGCTTTTTTCCAAACCTAATATAAGAGAATGTTTTAAGTAGAAATATTTTGAGCCATTGGGTTCTAGTCACTGTTTGTGCAGTATCAATAAGGTAATGGTATCTGAGTGTTTGCAAAACACTTTTGCTTTCACTGAAGGCTCATTCTGGAAGAGTTACAGCAGACTTCCTAGATGGGTGTCCTCCAGATGTTCATGACTACAACTCCATTGTTCCCAGTAACCATGCTGGGTGGCATGATGGGAATGATAGTCAAAATCATCTGGGTGACAACTAGATGGAGAAGTCTAGTCTGAGTTACAGGATATTGTTTTGCAAGAGAACCTGAAGTAGAAGAGTATATTTCATGTGCTGCCTTTTCCCTTTGTGAATAATCTAATCTATGGCAGCAGCTTTGGCTAGCCATGTGCTGTAAACCAGGGAGCAAACTTTTTTAGCCCCACAGGGCTGCCAAGCTACTGCACCACCCATTATGACCATCCTGGCTGAGACTTCTGGGAGTTATGGACCCAAATATCTGGAGAGCCAAAAGCTTATCATTCCAGCTGTTAGTAATGAATACATTGCTCTTTTATAGTGCTCTTAACTATTTGCTTCCTTTCAAGATCCCCTGTCCTAGTTAAGAGATCCATGATATCCATTTGAACATCTTCCCCTGGAGGGAATGCAAGTCAGACTGTTGTAGTACAACAAGATCTAAAAACCCAAGATGGAGGATTCCCACAGAAATGTTGGAGGCTATAGCTTGTCGTGCAGGAGGGAAGGCAGCTCAACTTGCAATTATGTCATCTTCCAATACAATTATTAAACATGCAGGAGCAAAACTGGGCCTGCTAGGCCACACAGCTGACAACGTGAATACACCAGATCTGGACCATGAGGAGGAAAGCAAATTTTTCAGATCTCTTAACCTGGGCAAACAGCCTCCAGACTGGGGAGGGCAACTGCTGCCCAGGAGACACTGATGAACGTCAACTCCAAGCATTCCTCATCATTGGCTATGGTACATACAGGACCGGCGCTAGGGTTTCTTGCACCCTAGGCGGTGGGCGGGGCAGGGGGCAGGGCCATGGGTGGGCCGTGGGCGGGTACCAGCAGGGGGGCCGCGGGGGTGGGCAGCAGTGGCCAGTGGCAGGGGGGAGGCGGGGGGGCAGGAGGCTAGCCAGCGGTGGCGGTGGGGGGTGGCACCCCCTGTCCATTTGGCACCCTAGGCAACTGCCTAGTTCGCCTTAATGGACGCGCCAGCCCTGGGTACATAGTAATGGATGTCGTGTTGTTGCAGTCTAACAACATCTGGAAGGCTACAGTTGTCATCTCTAAGTTCACTCTGTGCCTCACAGGTAATACCAAGCTCCTTATGAACCTACAGTCTCCTTGTAATTAGTCACATCCTAGTTAGCCTCAAACTCTCACCTGAATTGGCAAAGTATGGTTTATGCTTGGTCTACAAACTGGGATTAAACCATGATTTTCTATTCTGGTTTACAGGACATGCATGCACCCTAGTTGGTCTGTTTCTTTCATTTCACAGCCACGAGTACAGTTTTTTAAAAAAAAATTAAAGAAGCAGAATGCCATGGGAGATTATGAAGAAAAGAGAAATAAAGGCTTATTGCAGTCCCTGGGTGGGAATCCTGGCTCCTTAACATCTTCCTTTGAAAGCACCAACAAGTGCTATCTTTTCTTGAGTCAGGCAGGAGCTGGCAAGCTGTGAGAAACAGTCATCGGTACTTGAATTGAAAAATGAGATATATACTGTATCTCTCTCTCTCTGGGAGTCATTTCTTCCCTGACCTGGACATTCTTTCCCTTTGCACCAAATGTGTGGGAACTGCTTGTGGTTACTCAGCGGTCAGAACAAGGCACTCTGAACCATGAAATCGGCTCGTGCTTTTCCCTTCAGTTATGACCTCATCTTTTCCCCAAAGCTGAGGCAAAAGCCAGACTTTGAAACTCAAACTGGATGTTATGTGTGACCCTTTGCCAGAAATGTCCCATGTAAAATGATAATAATTATGTATTGTCGAGTCAATTCTGACTTATAGACCGTCTCCAATGTTTTGTAGGTAGAGAGTACTCAGATGTGGTTTGATATTCCCTTCTTTTGGGTCTGCCCTGGGACCGTGCACTTTGACCAAGGCCACCCAGGCTGGTTCTACTCACAGGGAGCACAGTGGGGTTGTGTTTCTGTCAAAGTCCCTTTGGTTCTGATGCCAGATACCTAAACCACTGGGCTACACAGCCAGCACAAAAAGATAATAATCACCATGCAGCTTTCAAAGGTTCTTCTGTCCTTGAGGCAGGTTGTTGTCAGTAGCAATTGGTGCTGCAAATTATTAAATATCAGTCTGATAACCCTGAGGTACTCTCTGGAAATATTCTGAAGATACATTATTTAATTAAGGTCTGTTGGGATTGGAAGAATGGCATTACTGAACCTGGAACACACTTGTTGTCATCTCCTGAGGCAATAAACAAGAGGTGAGGAACAAGTATTCCCTGCAGGTATTGTTGGACAGCAGCTCTTGCGATAGCTATTTCCCATGTGTTCAAGGGCTGATAGAAATTTTAATGGAACAACATTTGGAGGGTGCAATGTTGGCCACACCAAACTAAGCATTGCTTCACAAATTTGCAGGCAGTGGGTGGGAACACATGAGTCTACCAAACTCCAGATTCCTCATTTAAACACAGACACATAATATAGCCTAGCATCTTCTTTGTCATGATGGCCAATTGCATATTTGAAGAAAAACACAGGCTGGCCAGGAGTGCAGAGGCAGGTCCCATATTATTCTTCAAGATCTAAAGTTTAGAAGGATAAGGAGTTTGATTATGTCTGTTCACGTAGAATCACAATAACCACTGTAACCTTATCCTTTATGAACTGTCCTAATTTTCATTTAATGCCATCTTAATCTAGAGGTTAGAGGTGCCTAGATGCCCTGAGCACATCCAATCTTGCCTGATCTCGGAAGCTAAGCAGGGACGGGCCTGGCTAGTACTTGGATGGGCTACCACCAGGGAATACCAGGTGCTGTTGGTGCCTACTTGTACAGTACTTGTTTGCATCCAAGTGCAGGTCTTCCTATAAGTGGAAGCTTTGCTTTACTTGGCACAGCCAGGTAGACTCTCCCTCCCTCTTCCACATCTCATTCCAGGCAGAAAGGTCAATGCTATTTAACATCTGCATGAAACCACTGGGAAAGATTGTCAGTCACTTCCTTCATTTTTTTCTCATAAATTTAAAAATAGCCTGCTTCCTGGAAAGTTAAGCAACTTCAGGCCACTGTGAGAGTAAAATTGGATGAAATGTTTACTCCATATTTAGAAATGGTGCTCCCTAAATAGTGAAGGATGTCCATTTTATCATAGAATCTACATCCCCCCACCACCTCCATATCTTGCACTTCTTAATGCTACATTTTGTGACTGGTCTTTGGGTAGTAAACTCAGATCCAGTTTGGTAGTCTGTTTCCTGAAGCACGTTGCCTCTGAGAAAATCCCATTATGGGAAAGGAGACAAACTGGGGGAAAATGTGCAATCCTTCTCACATATAGCTTGACTTCTAAAGAGCCAGGACTGGGTCAGAGGGGAGAAAAGGACACTCTTATTACCAATAAGCCCAATTTAAACTGAGAGAAAATTCACTGAGAAAAACATAGATTGTTATAGGCAAAACAAGACCAAGGTCCATTCTCTCTCCCCTGCCCCATTTTAAAGGAGCTTACAGACTAAAACAGACAATTGAGAAACCAGGGAAGGGGGAAAACCCTGGGTAAATGTGTACATACTTGAAAGCCTTGGTTTCTGTTAGGATCAAGGGGATTATGGGGGCGAAGGCTACAATTAAATGGTAGCCGTTGAGGACCCACTGAAAGTGCCTTTTATAAGCAAAGGGTCAGGCCAGTGATGCCCTGAAGTGACTATTTACCAGTCCAGGCTATAGTTCACAAGTTACTTATTGATACTGAGCATATGTTGTTGTCAAGAGGATTATCCTACAAGAGTGATGGTGAACCTTTTAGAGACTGAGTGCCCAAACTATGATTCAAACCCCAACTTATTTATCGCAAATTTAAACTGAATACAGTGGTACCCCGGGTTACAAATGCTTTGGGTGCTACCCTTCAGGAAAGCCAGCATTGAAGAGCAGGGTTTTGAATTTCCTGTGTTCACAACATCCACGCTGTGGCTGTAGGAAATTAAAAAACCTGCTCTTCGATCCTCGCTTTCCTAAAGAGTAGCATCCCTGCTATTTGATTCTCGATTTCCCAAAGGGTAGCACCCTTTTGGGTTAGGGTTAGGGTTAGGGTGGCCATAGGAAATTCAAAAACCTGCTCTTCAATCCTCTGCAATTTTCCTGAAGAGTAGCACCCCATCTGCCTGTCTGCCCTGGGCAGAGAAGCGGATGGGGTGCTATACCATTGGGAAAGCCAGGGGGAGTGGTGGTGGCTTGTGGGCTCCTTCGTAGTCCCAGTTTGCTCTCCAGCCATGCCATTCTGGGCATCCCAAAAGCAGTGTGGCTGGAGAGTAAACTGGGGCTACGAAGGAGCCCACAAACCACTGCCTCCTCTTCTCCCTGTTCTCTTCACAGAACCATTTTGGTGGTCTCGAAACGGCTCCATGAAAAGAGATGAACTAAGTGGGGCAGTGGTTTGTGGGCTCCTTCATAGTCTCAGTTTACTCTCCAGCCATGGCACTTTTGGAATACCCAGAGCGGTATGGCTGGAGAGTAAACTGGGACTACCAACGAGCCCACAAGTCACTTTCTCCCCTTCGTCTGCCTCTCCACAGAGGACACAGTGGTGTGCTCCAAGTGGAAGGGGAAGTGCCGTGGCTGTCACATCCCCACAGAAAGAGCTTTGTGTGCCACCGTTGGCACCCATGCCATAAATTCGCCAACACTGTCCTAGGCCATCTGTGATCCTGGAAGTGAGTCCAGAGAAGAGTGGGCGTCACAGTGAAATAAGGCAGTAAACTGACCAAAAAAATTATACAAGACTGGGGCATGTGTGTGAATGGAGCACTTCTAACCTACCTTACTGTCTTGACACAACTCAACATTCCTTTTATTTATTTATTTTATTTTTTGGGGGCAGGAGATGGTCTGCCCTTCCAAAGGCTGCCTGCAGAGGGCCTTTTTTGTATGAAGCCATGCCTTGTATAAAAGGCTCGTTAATCCATGTCCCAAATAAAGGTAAAGAATCTTATGAACAGATATTCAGGTCTCAGACTTGCTCCTCGTTGTTTAACAGCTGGAAAGCAGGCTGAGCAGGCAGACAAGTTAATTGGCCACAGTCTCTCCCTGTAGAGTGAAATGCATTGTACTTCTCTTTCAACTAGCGTGCTACTCATTTTTGTATCTATAATACATTTATGCAATTCTATGCACTTTTTTTTGTCTGATGCACTTGGGGGGCGGGAGGGATTCCCTGATAGTGTTGGACAACTCTCATCATCCTCCATCACTGGCTGCTCAGGCTGGAACTGATGGGACCTCTAATTTAAGAACATCTGCTGGTCCTGCTCTGGAGGTGAAGCAGAAATCAGAAAAATAATAATAATAAAAGAAAACACTGTGACATTTTAATGCTAGATTCATTTATTACAAGTAATTCACATGCATTTCAAAAATGCATTTTAGTTAAATTGTTTAATATTTATTAAACACTATTGAGGTTTGGACAATATATCCAGAAACTTAAGTAATATTTATGGGGTTTCCAAAGGTGATACTCACAGCCACCCTGAAATATGTTGGCTGTTAACTTGGTACACTTGATATCTGGATAGGCTGCCAGATCAACTCATTAAAATGTCATATACCGTATATACTCGAGTATAAGTTGACCCAAGTATAAGCCGGGGCCCCTAATTTAAACCCCCCAAACTGGGGAAAAATTATTGACTCAAGTATAAGCCTAGGGTGGGAAATGCAGCAGGGCCTGGCAACTCCTCCTTTGTGAGCTGGGTGTGTGTGTGATGTTTAAAATGACTTTTAGCCACCGAGGCAAGTGCTTGAGTTGGTGGCTAAAAGTCATTTTAAACATTGTTTTAAAATGACTTTTTAAAAAGTCATTTTAAACATGGGGGGGTCAGGAGAAGGGGTGCACAATGTTTAAAATGACTTTTAGCCACTGACCCAAACTTGCCTCAGTGGCTAAAAGTATTGACCCAAATATAAGCCGAGGACCCCTTTTTTCAGCCCAAATTTAGGGCTGAAAAACTAGGCTTATACTCGAGTATATACAGTAAATTAACATCCTGATCTTATTCCCATGTTTCATTTGTCTTGTGTCATTTGACAAGACAAGACAAATAAATTTATTGATTAGTCCTATGACCATATCAACCAATAACAACACAGAATATAAAATACATCGAAGTACATGCAACACCATCCAATAGGGTACCCTACAATACAGATTCAGAATATTCAGAGGTCATATATGTAGATCTCCTTTGCAGGATACTCCAATTTGTTCGACGTATTGCGTTCTTAAAGCTGCAGCTTTAGTTACAATCTTGGCAACTTTGCGAACAATGTACACATTAGAGCCCGAAAGAAGATAAGACAATCTGTGAGTTGGGTCCCAACGGACTGTTCTTTCTAAAAAGACTTTTAGCCACTGACCCAAACTTGCCTCAGTGGCTAAAAGTATTGACCCGAATATAAGCCGAGGACCCCTTTTTTCAGCCCAAAATTAGGGCTGAAAAACTAGGCTTATACTCGAGTATATACAGTAAATCTTATTCCTATGTTTCATTTGTCTTGTGTCATTTGAGTTGAAGGAGCAGCTCATGGGCTTCTAAAGTGCTTTTTCCTGCTCACTCAGAGTAGACCTTTCTACTCATGGCGGAGCCTGATTATGATATACAGAATGCCTATTCTAGTGAATATGATTGGACATATAAATAGACGGAAGCTGATCTAAATGATGAATCAGCCAAACACCTTCTGCTGAGGAGGCTTGTACTTGGCAAACCGTAAAATTATTATAGCATTAATGACTTAATCCTCCCCACATAGAGCTTGGAAACTATGATACCCACAAAGATAGCAAGGAGTCTCGAGTAGCCTTTCAATATAACATCTTAATAATTATGTTTGCACAGTCACATCCATTCTGACTTATGGCAACCCTTTTTCAGGGTTTTTTTTTTGGGTGTAAGTACTCAGATGTAGTTGGCCATTTCCTTCTTCATGGGGCAGGGGGAGGGGAGGCTGTGCTATGGGATGATATCGCAGTGGCACAATTTACCTCAAGGGATGGTAAGTGCTCCAACACTGGAGGCATTCAAGAGAAATTCAGGCAACCACCTGGCAGATATCCTTTGGTTTACATTTCTGCATGGAGCAGGAGGTTGGACTTGATGGCCTTGCAGGCCTCTTCCAACTTCGCTCGTCTATGATTCTCTGACTGTGAATTATGCCCAAGGCTAATGCAGGCTGGTTCTCTTCCTGGGAGGCACAATCTCTGACTCTGCAGACAAATACTATTTCACATGCTTCCTTTTACTCTTTTGCAGCTCTGTGGTCAGTCAAAGACAATGTGTGTGTGTGTGTGTGTGTGTGTGTGTGTGTGTGTGTGTGTGTGTGTGTGTGTGTGTGTGTGTGTGTGTGTGTGTGTGTGTGTGTGTGTGTGTGTGTGGTTTCAGTTGTGACAGACTCTGACCCCATGTCCATGGAGTTTTTTTTTTGGCAGGAATACTGGAGTGGTTTGCCAGTTCCTACTCCAGGCGCCTACAGCACCTGGTATTCCCTGGTGGTCTCCCATCCAAGTACTAATCAGGGATGACCCTGCTTAGCTTCCTAAATCAGGCGAGATTGGATGTGCTTAGGGCATCTAGGAAGCGTCAAGGACAATAGTAAGCAATATTAAGTGGGAGATACATTCACACTTCATTCAGAATGTCACCACACGAGCATTTAAGGGCGTTTATACACGACCCCTAAGCTCCGCCGCAAATGGCTGCAAGGTCCGGACCTTAAAAATGTTTACCCACCAGCTCCGGACTTTGCAGACAATTAAGTGCGACCCCGCCCACTTTAGCATGACCAAACAGCAGTTTTCTTGTACCTGGTCTTTGATGGTGACAAATATTTGATCCGGTGTAAGGATAGTGAGTGCGGGGCTCTCCTGGCTTCTGTTTGTTCTTTTTTTTGCGCCCCGCCCCTTTAAGAGATCTGAATGCTGCCCGGAACAAAACGGAGGTAAACCGGCATTCTTTTCTTTCTTTTTTCTCCCTCCCTCACGCAGCCAGCAACCAGGAAGTGCTGAGGGGGGTGGGGACAGAGGAAGACAGAGGAAGAGCAACGAACCCCTAAGATCTCTGGTCCGAATTTAAATGGCCAGCGGATCTTAGGGGTCGTGTAAAAAGGCCCTAAGACAGTAACAGTATGTGGTCCAGTCAGTTCCGACTTTTGGTGATCTTTTCCAGGGTTTTCCAGGCACAGTGTGCTCTAAGATGATTCACTAATTCCTAAGTATTTAGAAACAGCCTGTTTTCACCTCTCTGTAGTTGATTATTTGGCTTTGTTTCAATGTGGTTTCCATCTGAGGCAGCCTCAGGTCTTAGGCAGCCCTGCTGCTATAGTAAACGATCTACTGTGGAAGATGGTCCAGTGGGACGGTACCTCAGGAACTTTCAATAAATTAACATATCCAGACAAAAGAAAAGAAAGAAAGAAAAGGGGGGAAAGTAAAACAAGCAAGACAATTAACCAAAACATAGTGGAAACATAAATACTAACTCTTATATTTCAAAGTGAACTTTCATGGATATATCTACTTTTTCAGATACATGAGTCCAGAAAGGTTCACATTACAATATAACAGTCTTGTAGGTGCCAATAAAGGTTTGTTGGTTTTGCTGGTTTGTTTTCTCTAGAAAAACTTGTACAGAGTAACACTGCTAATTCTTTGAAAACAACACTGATACACTTATTCTTCTGGAATGTTTGGTGTGACTTATCTAAGAAGGTACAATAGTTGAGTACGACTAGATTGAGGTTTCAGATGGTAATGGTGCAAAATGTTTTATGATATTCCATAAAGTTCCATCTTCTCTTTAACAAATACTATACATGAAATCAGGTTAGTTATCAGGCCCTTTGAACTGTTCTGTGGTCTTTTGCCCACTCTTTTAGGTCCAGGAAGGCTGCAAAATTTCTGAGAATCAGAAATCAGCATTGGATTAGAGGTGAGCAGACAAGATGAGATGAAATCCAGACATAACAAAAGTTCTTGTGGTTATTAGGACTTGTAACTCTGAGACAGGAGTACAGTTTATATAAGACAAACATTTTTCCTCTTAATTTTTTATGCAACATGGAGGATGGTTAGGATGAGTCACACAGATGATACCTAAGAGAAAGAAACAGAAGATATTCAATTCATTCATCTAAGTCTTTTTTGCTGTTTTACATTCTGAGGATGGCTGAATATATTCTCCTGCAGAAGGCCCCATAATCTTTTATTGTATTAAAAGTGGTTTTATTTGGAAGTTAAACTCATAAAGTTTTTAGGTCTTTTCAGTCTGTTGACTGGGTTTGGTCTACCCATTTTTTTAGCAAGCTCCAAGAAAACAGAAAAGTTTTTTCCCCAGTTGTTGTCTCTGAAGTACATTTTCTTAAAAGTACAGTATGTGGCAAACAAAGTTGATATCCCACTAGTTCTTATGGGAAATACTGTATAGGAAAATAAGGGAACACAATGAAGCATTGTACCCGTTAGAGGTGTCAGTGCTGAGAAATATCACTAGAAGGACTTATTTTGTAGCAAAATTTAACTGCATTTATAATTTGACTAGATTTTGAAACATCGTCACTAGTTTGTAGTTATAATAATAAACTCAGAGCAATTCTCTCTCTCTCTCCAGCAAAAGTTAATGTGCATCCAAACAAGTTGTTTCCTCTCTGTTCTTGTCCTCACACACTGCCCATTGTTTGCTCTACTTCTTCAGCTGGTATCCATTTGCTTAGTCTTTCTGGAGAATTATCTACTTCCCGCCTGATGATTTTTTAAGCAAATCATTTAGCATGGGGCTTCCCTTCACCCTTGTTCGGCGCCTGCAGTGGGTGCAGAATGCAGCGGGCAGGCTGGTGGTAGGTGTGGGCACGTTTGACCGCATCACCCCCATCCTGGCTCGCCTGCATTGGCTGCCCGTTGCATCCCGAATCAGGTTCAAGGTAATGGTTTTGGTTTACAAAACCCTCCATGGCCTGGAACCTGTCTATCTGGCAGACCGGATCTCCCAGAGATCTTCACACATGCTCAGAACACTGTTGTCACACAATGCAACTGACTATTAAACAGGCAACTTTTTGTCTGTAAAGATTCTCAGTCATCCAGGTGAGGTTATCTGGAAGCTGAGACGTGGAAACTGGACTTCTTTTCTTGTGAGACCAGTCTTGTCAGATTGAGGAAGCTGCTTGGATGAGTAACAGAATCTTTCAATCTCACAAGAAAAGAAGTCCAGTTGCTTTTGCAAGGGGGTGGTATACAAATCATAAATAAAACTGAACTATGACTCAACTTCCAGACAGGCAACTTTCTACATGCTGCAGCATTGGATTGGAAGGAAGATTGAATTGCCTTGGGCACATTTCAAGCAAGGCAAGGGAACTTGAAAGGAATGGTGGAATGGATCACTGGTGGTTAATTAAAAGTAACCTTGCTGGCAATCTGAACTGGAGACACAGAAAGTGGACTGTGCTGTAAACCAGTTGGAAGCACTACTCCTGAATAATGATGGGCACAATTCACCAGTTTGGTGGTTTGTTTGTTGGACAAATGGGTGTTTGGCACTTCAGAGCCTTGCCTCCTTTGGTGGGTGCTTACTCAGAAGCAGGCCCCTTGCTTTAGAATGTAAGCAAAACATGGTTGCGATGGTAGTGGCGGCTGGAGAACTGTTGTGACTATGGAGTCGGCCACTTTCTTTTTTCACTATGGTTTCCTTATTGATTCACTGTGTCCTCTCTTGCCTTCTCTTCGTAAGTTCCTGGGGTGGGTTGTTTAGTCTTGCCAGTTCATGAATAAGCATTCTTTGTACTGATTATCAGGTAAGAGATGGGGGGATATCTCTGTTCCTGCAGCAGCAAGCTTGCTTTGAGTCAAAAGGCAAACAGAACAAGAAGGAACCTTGAAACCCATGGGGGAGTGTGTGGAGAAACATGGATCCTACTATGCTAAAAATTATCTGACACCTTGTCAAGCAAAGCCCAAACAAATACCAACACATTCACATAAACTTTCAATTCTAAATCGAAGGAAAAATAAACAAGTGCAGGCAGCATCTGCCTAAATCTAGTTGGCACCTAGACAAACTATGTGGAAATGCACCTGGTAAGCCCAAGTGAAGTCTCCCAGGGACCTCATTCACATTCTTAGCAACTGGAGAGTGCAGGAGAATTCCTTGCCTTAGGAACTGCACACAGAGAAACCTGTTGGTGAGCAAAGCACAACTCCTTCCCTATTTCATCATCTCATACTACAGTAGTGCCTCATAAGACAAATTTAATTTGTTCTACAAGTCAATTTATCTTATGAAAATTCGTCTTATGAGGCACGGTTTTCATTGGAATGCATTGAAAACCAATTAATACATTCCAGAGGGAACAGCTTAATAAGTTTTTCAATGCATTCATATGGGAAGGCTGTCTAAACCCCCCTCAACCCTGCAGCCAACAGATAGCAGCTTTTGACAGCTCTGAGCTGTCAAAATCAGCTGTCTCTCAGCTGTGAGGGGGGACAGCCTTCTGCTGTCCCTTGATTGAGGGGGCAGCCACCTCCTCTTTGGCTGTGTCTCTGCACAGAGTCTCAGGTGAAGAGGAGGAGTCCCTGCTCTGCCCAACAAAGTGTTGGGCACAATGGGGAATGATGGATCTTTGGCCATCACGGGCTTCTTGCAAGGCAAGCAGCAGTGGCGATCTGCCACCACCACTTGCCTTGCAAGCCTCCTGGGCTGAGAGAAGATCCATTTTTAAATGTCCTGCCACAAGCACTCTGGCTCCAGTTGGAGCACTCGTGGTGGGACATTTTAAAATGCATTTTCCTCCCTGCCTGGGAGATTTGCGATGCAAGAGGCAGCAGCACATCACCAACGCCGCTTGCCTTACAAACCCCCTGGGCAGGAAGAAAATGCGTTTTAAAATGTCCCGCTGTGAGCATTCTGACCACAGCCTGAGCGCTCACGGTGGGACATTTTAAAATGCATTATCTTCTTGCACAGGAGGTATGCAAGGCAAGCGGCATAGGTGATCACCAACGGCACTTGCCTTCCAACCCTCCCAGACTGGGTGAAGATTCATGGGTCCGTGTTCTGCTCGGGCAGAGCACGGACCCATGAATCTTCTCCCAGCCCGGGCTGCTTGGAACCTTGCAAACAGCCAGGCTGGGTGAGGATCAATGGTAACTCATAAGATAAATGGAACTTGTAGGGAAAAATTCATCTGATGAGTTTTTCCTATCCCTGGAGATTACATTCGTCTCACAAGTTTTTCATCTTAAGGGGCATTTGTCTTACTATGTATTACTGTACTTCAGTGTATTCCAAAAAACAAACAAAAAATACCCAAAACAAAAAATACCCAAAACCAACGGCTTTCCAAATGTTTGTTGTTGTTATCAAGGAGGGTCCTGATCTGCATTGGAACTTATACAACCCAGAAATCAGAGCACAGTCATAGAGGTTGCTTCTCAGGTTGTCTCTTCTTTCAAAAGCCTGTGTAGAAATCACTCTGAACCAATTCCCATGATCTCTCACTAAGTATTCAGCCACTGTTTGTCTGGACAGATCATATAAGTTGGAACATTATTTTAAAATGAATCTTCTGATTATCAGGTTTCTATTTAAAAGTGTTTCTCTTAAATTAAATATTTCCCTTTAAAATTGCTGCTGTTGCAACAAAATAATTTGTTGTGAAACTAAACAGCCATTAAACAGGAGGATGGCCCAACATAAGAGGGGTAACAACTCAGGATCAGAATCAGCAGTTTACTGTACCTCCATTTGAAGGCCATTCAAAGCTGCACCACAAATCGAGACAGTAGCAGGCATTGTTTTCAGGAGGTTTGCTGCTGCACATCCAAGCCTGAAGGAACAGTGAACCTATGGTCACATCCTTCCACCACCCATCTGCCAAGTGCCATCCAGTACAGGGCAGTTGAAACAGCACACAGTCACATGCTCAGTGCCTACGTGAATTGCCTTGATTCATTACCATCACGTCTCGTTTCCCTTTGAACTGGTTTAGAAGGAAAAACATTGTAGTCCTCTGCCAGAATATGATGAGCTTCCGTAGTGGCGAGATACATTTTTGGGGGGGAGAATGCCTGAAGCGACCCCAAGCAGGAATGGGCTGCCCAATGTTTTAAAATAGTTTACATAAGAACATAACAGAAGAACCTAAGAAGAGCCATGCTGGATCAGGCCAAAGGCCCATCTAGTCCAGCTTCCTGTATCTCACAGTGGCCCCACCAGATGCGTTTGGGAGCGCATGAGACTAGATATCTGTCTCCTGATACCACTCCCCTGCATCTGGCCCTTGAAGTACCCCAGTTTTAAGCCTGGTGATTACACGTCTCCATCATGTTTTGTAATCTGTGATGGACTTTTCCTCCAGGAATCTGTCCAATCCCCTTTTGAAGGCATCCAGGCCAGATTCCATCACCACATCCTGTGGCAGGGAGTTCCACAGACTAACACCACACTGGGTAAAAAAAAATATTTTCTTTTGTCTGTTCTCACTCTCCCCACCCTCAGTTTGAGTGTATGTCCCCTTGTTCTGGTATTTTGTGAGAGGGAAAAGAGTGTCCCTCTGTTTCAAGATCTGCAGAGGGAAACATTGGTATCTAACTCATCCAAAGAACCAGCATGTCAGCTTAGCAATAAAACTGCCCAGATGGTCTCCTGGAGCTGCAGTGAAGTGCGGGTGGTTGCCTAAAGGAGAAAATAAAGCTTCCTATAGGCAAACCTCTGAATGTAACCATCTTTTTATGACTACATAGGAACCTTGGGAATCCTTTTTTTCTTGTCACAGGAACCAGGAAGTGACTGGATATGCAGCTTGAGACACTTTTCTGATGACTTGCGGTCTGTCTGAACAGGAAACATATTGGAAAAAAAAAAGCTCAAGGAATGGAAACTATAAATAGTGCCTGTTTTGATCATGTTTCTTTCAGGACAAGGCATTTCACAAGCTTTCGGCAAGAACAGTCACAAAAAAATAGGGCACAGAACCGGTAAAGAAAGAAGAGAAAAGGAAGCTTTCTTTCACTTCATTAAGACATTCATAGAAACCTCAAGGAACCCAAAAGTGGAGACTGAAATTTAAGATTAATTTCTTTTTTGGCAGATTTCTTTCGCTCTGTTTTCTGGGTGGATCTTAAGAATTCCAGGAAGCTATTTTTGAAGCTTGTCCTGGTAGCAGTGTTATGCAAGATATGCTCTGATTCACTATGCATTCTATTATAATAAGATGTATTTATCGTGTTAGAAAAAGCACACAGAAGGATGGCAGTAAGATCTGGATCCTTTCGAATAAGGTTCAAGGGCGTCCCTTGACAGATCGTGTCACTCTGACATTTTCCATGGCCTGCTACTCCTCACCTGGCTTTCTCCCTTCTTTTTTCCTTCTTCTGTTTCGATGTATTCATGATGGGAAGGAATTCATTTAGACCAAGGCCAGGAATGGTCTAATGTGTATCAAACTTGTGGGTAGTGATGGAGGGCTAGAAGTGCAAAGGACCCTTTGCCAATTGTCTGCTTTACTCACACCACACAGCCCTGATAACCATTTTCTTCTGCTCTGATGCTGAATAAGGAATACAGGATGAAGGAGGGAGATACTCCCCTCAGCCCAACAAGGTTTAAACTCCGTTTCTGACAGAGTGGGAGACCCAATATTCCCCACAATTAAGACCGGCAGAGCAGCGTTCCCTAAGATTTCAGGCCCCAACCCAAGGCAGCAAGATGGTCCCTTTTAATGTTGAAGGAGTGGGTCTTGTGCTGTCACAGAGGCAAGGCAGGCAAGGGCTGATGGGGCTAGAACTGCTTCTGTGACAGCTAGTGGAAACGGGCCCCAGATCTAAGCCAAGCAACCTGGCCATGCAGAGTTAAGGAAGAAACCCTCATTTCAGGTAAGCCTGGTAGGCAGCAATATGGCTTCTAATGCTTTAGCAGTGGGCACAGTTCCTATCCAGGCTTTGGATCCAGAATCACTTCATGCACATGTAAACATCAAACCTTTTCCTCCTCCAACATCACTTGCCTTGAGATTTGTCTTTCTCTTAGATCAGTTGAATTTCTTTTAAGTCTTCAGTATGCTAAGAATGAACAATCCTGCCAAGGGTCCCCCCCCCCGGATTCAAACACTGGGTAAAATCTGAAATAGGCTTGGTTTCATATCAACAGTGCATAATGACCATACACCCAATCAACTGGTGCAGCTATGGTCAGCCAGAAACAAGTTTTATTGGCGGGCAAGAAACCCATGGCTTGGACTGGGAAATGGCACTTGGCCAAGAATTATTTACCATCTCCCCCTCTTCATGTGACTTGCCTTTCTTGGCCGGTGGTTGTGATGCTAAAATCCAGCTGAACATGGCCAAAAGGAAGTACTGTAGTGTATAATATTGTGTTCATCAAGAGGATTTAGGAACCACACATGCTGTTGGGTACTATGGTACAGAAACAACTTTGGGCCTAAGGTCCACAAGAAAAGGAGCTGATTTAATTCTCCAGGGGTCAAGCCAAGGAGTACCAAGGCTTGTACTTTATAAGGGATTAGATTCTATCTGGCATCCTACCAACTGTTTCTCTAAAGGCAGCAGGAGCCAAGACTAGAATAGACACTTGCTGAAGAGCAGGATGATGCAGGGACGGTAGCTCTTCAAGTAACCTGTTTCCAAGGTAATAAAACAGCACACAAAACTATCCCATGGTCGTATCCAAGCAGTGCTTGTGACCTAGGTCTCATGTATGGTGAGGGTGGGAAGAGACAGAATCTTAAAATCAGTAGTGGCCAAACTTCGACCCTTTAGATGTTATGGACAACAACTCCCAGAATTCCAAGCCTGTATTGCCAATGACAACTGACTGTAGGAGTTGTGGTCCAAAACTTCTGGAGGGCCAAAGTTAGGGCACCACTACCTCAAATGATGAAAAGTAGGCCAGAGGGTAGGGAGAAGGGATTAACTGTTATTTTACGAGAGGACAAGCATGGAATAGGCTGAGAGAGTATCTAGCTTTGGAAAGACCTCAGTCATATGGATGGGAAGGAGCAGAGATTTTTTTTTGTTTACCTTCCCAAAAGAAGTTATAGATATATAAAGAAGTCTGCCCTGTGGCAACGGTTTGACTCCTGTTCTGCAAACATGCATTTATAAGAATATATGCTCATTTTAATGAACTGTGGCTGGCAATAGGGCTATATAAATAAATAAGAGGGATTTTGGTTACTCTGTGACCTTGTTCCAGCAAGACCAAGAAAATAACAGTCTTGAAGCAGACAGCCTACTCCACCCACAAAGATATGCCAAAAACCTAAGACTTTGTCTTCCAAGACACACAAGGATTTGACTGACTTCCATAGTGATATAACATTGTTCAGTGGAGACAGCTGGATGGCCAGATGCCCCCTCTATAGAAGATGTTATCTGTTATTTCCTAACACAGCTGTTGTATAACACACCACAGGAGAAATCACAATCGGGGGGAAAACCCTGCTCCACCACCCAGGTTTTCTCTAATTACATCTGGCACCTCAGGGTTTAAGTATTCCTGGTTTTCAACAAGTGTTTTGGTTTGGAATTGATATTTTTGCAATTGTTAGAAAAATAAGACTAATTTCTAAAGTGAAACTTGAGTTCTCATAGCCCTGCTATTTTTTCCTCATAGGTGCTATAAAGGTCCCATTCCTTCTTTGCGGACAGTGTGCTGACTATTAGGAGCTGTTCTTATATATACAGATAAAGTTAGTATCACACCTCCTCCTTTGGCAATTCAAGTTTTACACAAGACTGTTCATCACTTGCCAAAGGACATTATTCTGTGGTGACTCGAGCCACTGTGGAGTTATGGTTGACAATCTCCCCAAGAAAAACAAATGATGGGAGACAGCCCTGTTTTTCTTCCTTTTCTGGCAACATTTTTACGACAGCCATTACTTGCTATAGTTCTACCTCTCAGTCCTTTAAGCTTCTGAATGCCTGAGGTCTCTAATTGTGCTGGCTGGTTTGTTGTTCATATACAGTCTCTGAAGATTGTCAGTCATCCAGGTGAGTTTATCTGGAAGTTGAGTCATGGCAACTGGACTTCATTTTCGTGAGACATTGAAACAATTTTCTGCTCATCCAAACACCTTCATCATTCTGAAGAAAGCTAGTTGCAAGTCCTCCATCTTATAGTCCGCTTTGTCCTTTTGTCACCCTGGTCTGAAATAGGCCCATGAGATAAACAATGGCCCGAATAGGCTCGTTAGGTTGACAACAGTATCCATAGCCTTAAGGTGAACAATGGCCTAAGGTGCTGAAACCCATAAAGTATGGGTTGTTAGTTATGGCTTTGGTGGTGAAGGCTTTTTGATTTGTCTGGGTACTGTTGAAAGCACACCCTGATAAGTAGCAGATAGACTATGCCTGAGGCCGCCACCTCTGTTGAGAGAGGGGGTTTCAATGCTCACATGAATGGCTTCCCTGACTCCTCTCTCAAACCCTCATCTTTGAATGAGTGCCCTTTGTCCTTCAAATGGAGGTGTACTGCTGATTCTGGTCCTGAGCTGTTACCTCTCCTATGTTGGGCCATCCTTCTGTTTAATGGCTGTTTAGTTTCTCCAATGTAGAGGTCTGAACACTCCTCACTGCATTGGACCACATATACTATATTGCTCCTTTTTTGTTTTGGTATCGGATCCTTTGGGCGGACAAGTCTCTGCCTTAGTGTGCTTTATGGGTTTCAGCACCTTAGGCCATCATTCACCTTAAGGCTATTGATACTGTTGTCTGTCTAACAAGCCTATTCTGGCCATTGTTCATCTTATGAGCCTATTTCAGACCAGGGTGACAAGAGGCCATAAGATGGAGGATTCGCAACCAGCTGTATTCAGACTGATGAAGCTGTTTGGATGAGCAGCAAAATGTTTCTCTCTCTCAAGAAAAAGAAGTCCAGTTGCCATGACTCAACTTCCATATATTCGTAGAGAGGATTTTTTTTTAAAGTAAAGGCTGTTTTTCTTTTTCCACTACTAACGTCTTTATATTTCTAAATTTCAGAAAGCAAAGTAATTCCTAAAGGGGAGGGAATTAAAATGAGACAATATAGCCTATATCCCTGAAGCCGTCAGTTAATCAGTCAGTTGAAATTATATTCCCAGATATATCAAAGGCCCAGACTGACATTGTTCATTCCAAAGCCAGTCACACTGACATACTTTTTTATCCCACCCCACAAAGCACTACTACATAACGTCACTTGCCACATGTCTCTTGTGGAGCACATCTCTAGTGGGGTAGAAGGGCTGAAGTGGAACACAGGTTTGGATCATGTTGGCATCTACAAACAACAGCTCTGCAGCACAGCCCATCCACAGTGACATAATCTATGTACTAGTATAGTCATTCCGCATTTGGAAAAAGGCAGTTTCACTGTGTTTAATGGCTAAATCCAAGGTAAGAAGAGCTTTTGGTCTCTTTGGAAAACCAAAGAGCAACAGTCGTCAAGTCTACACCCAGGGCAGAGAAGGCCCTCTCCTGTGCCCCCACCAAGTGAGGGTGGTGGGACCAAGGCCTCCCCTGATGATCTTAATGCCCAGGCAGCTATCTTTTAGATAGCTTGGACCAGTCCATTAAAACCAGCACTTTGAATTGTGATGTGAGGAAAGGGAGAATGCTAAAAATGGCAACTTAAGACATCCTTTAGACCAGTGGTTCTCAACCTGTGGGTTCCCAAGATGTTCCTGGACTGCAAGTCACAGAAATTCTGGCAAGCTCACTAGTGATGAAGACTTCTGGCAGTTGCAGTCCAGGAACATCTGGGGACCCAGCAGTTGAGAAGCACTGCTTTAGACTATATCCTGTCACTACTCTTCTTTAAAAACAAAAAGCTAAGTGGGTCAGAGTTTGAGCACAGCAGAGGAATCCATAGATGAGACAGGACATAGAGATGGGAAGCAAGAATGGCACAGTATATGTTGTGGCACAGTCTTGAAGGTCTACACCAGAACCTCCCAGGTTTCCTTACCACTGGCTTTCCTGGCTACAGCTCATAGGACCTGTTGTCTGACATTATCCAGAGGGTCATAATTACTCACCCCCGCAGAAGGACAAAAATATGTAAGCATTCTCAACAAACAGGTCCACTCTATATTGCAATATGTTACATATCTAGCAACATTATTGAATTGTGTGGATGGACTAAGGCTATCCTATCCACATCCTCAAATCACAAGTCTAAGACATGCCGATCTTTTTTTGTGTAACCATGGGCTTGGTGTAGAGCAGGCATGTCCAAACTTTGGCCCTCCAGATGTTTTGGACCACAATTCCCACAGTCCTTTGCCATTGAAAATACAGGGTTGGAATTCTGGGAGTTGTGGTCCAAAACATCAGGAGGGCCAAAGTTTGGACATGCCTGGTGTAGAGTGCTGGAAAAGGCCTCCAAAGGCAAGGTTTGCATCCCTGCTGAGCTGCAAACTTAGGTGAGCCACTCTGTCTCAGCCTGATCTACCTCCTTGTGTCCTTGTCATCATCATCTTTGTTGTAAGTAGACATGGGCACGACTCAGCGAAATTTTAGTTTCCGTTTCCGTTTTTCGTTTCCGTTACGTAATGGAAATGGTAACAATAATTAAGCCGTCAGAACTCGAACTCGAACCGAAAAAAGAAAAAATTGGTCGGGTTTTTCGTTTTCGTTTGTGGCATCGCGGCGATCGCACAATGCGAAGCACAGAAAAAGTTTTTTAAAAACCCGACTCCCGGCCAAAAAAGCAGGCGAAAATATGCCTGCCTGAGGCTTTGCCACCTACCAGAGGGGTGGTTTCTGGGGGGTCCCCGGCCTTTCCCCCCCTCTTCTCCTGTCCTGGGCTGCTTGCACCAGGCTGGGAGGGTCATCCTCGTCGTCTCGCCATGCCATGAGGTGGGGGGGATCCAAAATGGCGACCGCAATATTTCTTTTGAAAACGTGGTCAAAAAAACACACCAAATCACCACAGAAACATGTGAAATTTATTTATTTTAAATGCCTGAATTTTAATAGTAGCAGCAGTAGGTTTTTTATAGCAATAAAACGTCGTATTGATTTTATTTTATTTTATTTTATTTTTTTATTTTTTTAGACCTGCCCATTTGGGCTGGGCATGGGATGGGACCATGCAATTTTTTTTGAACCATTCCACCAATGGCATCGCCAGGTATTTGACTGATACTTCTGGATGTCTCGGAGGGCATAAAAAGCTGAGGCACCTTCCAGAAATTGCAGTCGGGTGTATGGATGTGGTTGAGGGAGGAGGGCTGGCTGCTGGTGCTGGTGTGATCCAATCGAGACTGAGGAGGGAGGCTGGAGGCTTTAGGATTTAAGTTAGGCAGGCAGGGAGGGAACTGAATTTAGAAAATAATTTATTTGACTCCCTGCAGCTTTGTCTGCTGAAGGGAATAGCAGTTTATTCTTTATTTCTTCTCTGGCAGTTTGTGAGGATTTTTTTCTGATATTGGATAGAGGGGGAGGTTCGACTGGGAGTGGGAGGTGTGGATTTATTTTAAAAATATATTATATATTACCATTTATTTTCTATTTTCCCAACTTCAATTTGCGTGCACACACACACATTTGGGGTGCAAGCCAAGAACAGAACCTCTATCCTAAGTGATATCCTAACTGCCCACTCGCCCGCCCGCCCGCGCTGCCACCCGCCCACTCGCCCGCCCGCGGCTGCTGCCTGCCCGCCCGCACCTCCCCCCTGCCGCTGTCGCCGCCCACCCATGGTCCCCCGCCACCACCATCCGTCCGCACCTCCCCCGCCACCCACCCCCCGCCCCGCCCCCCACCTAGGGCGCAAAAACACCTAGCGTCGGCCCTGATTGCGGGACGCCCCTATGCTCTGGGAAGTCAAATCGCTAAATCGCGGTGGAAACGACAAACAACAAACGACAAACGAAATGACAAATTTTTGAAAAATTTCACGACAAACGGAAATGACCGAAACAGACCCGTTCCGACAAACGAAAACTCGAAACGTCATTTTTTCTGGTCATGCCCATGTCTAGTTATAAGGATAAAGTGAAAATGAAGGGAAACATTTAAACTACTTGGAACTCAGTGGAGAAAGTATAAAAATGCAAAGAATATATGACATAGTTCATGGGACCTTCCCCAAGTGTTTATTGTGATGTATCAGGCAAAACCCTCCACCCCATGATAACTTTTTCATGTTCTGCTATTGTTGTTGTGTGCTGTTGAGTCACATCTGACTTACAGAGACCTAAACAGGGTTTTCAAGGGCATGAAATATTTAATATTTACCCTTCCCACTTCTACCTTCCACTGGGTTCACATGCCTATGCAGGGATTCCTACAGACTGTTGCCTCTGAGCTTTCAAATTTAATGCTAGATAACGTGCAAATATTTTCCCAAAGCTTTTACCTCTGCCTCTCTATGGGTCCATGGGGACTTTGCTTTTTCAGTAGAGTACATCAGTTCCGTTGTCTTTGGTTCAAAGGATTCTGGAAGTTAACTATATGACATTTAACGCACTTCCTTGCTTGGACTTATTCTATCCTAAGCAGCTTCTGCACAGATAATAGAGAGTTGGCTCCCACCATCCTGATTTCTTTCTTATCTGTTTTTTTCTGGCAGTGACTAGGTGAAGGCTATGGAAACGTTGGCCGCATTCCATCCTGACACCAACACACATCAACAGAAAGAAGTGACAACCCAGATGAAAAGAGAAGAAGCTGCAATCTTGGTTCTGTCATTTATGGTAAGTAAGATGAAGCTTGTCCTTCTGACTATTAATATTTTTGTTGACATCCAAGAGTTTGGGCTATTGAAACAAGTTGGCCATTTAAAATGGCAGGGTTGTCTTTTTAAAAACGAACTACAGTTTTTCAAAAAGAGAAGGCAAGTGATCTGTGGCATAACAGGCTGGATAAGGTGAATTGTTCTCATTAAGAGACCTGGGCACCAGAATTTGGGAATGCTGCTCTTTGGGATTATATTTTAGATATCATTCAATAAACAGAAGGCTCATTTCCAGAATAAGATTTGTATGAAAGGGCTGAGGCTGTATCATTTGCAATGAGTGAAATGACACTTCTCAATGAATCATTTAGTTATCTACAGTATGTAGCTGCAAGTAGAGGTGAAAGGGAACAGCAGCAGCAATTTATAGAGGCAGTGAGACTAAAATGGTACACCTCTAATTCTAAGTCCCAGTTGATATTTCACAGCAGAAAATTCATTAGCCATCCCCTTTAAAGCAGGCCTGGGGAACCTGGGCCCTGCTAGATGCCATGGAACTCCCAATTTTCATCAGTTCGAACCAGCTGGCTAATGGCTAGGAATTATAGGAATAGTCATTCGTGGACCGCTGGAGTTCAGTGAATTCCACCTTGCCAATTTAAAGGTTCCACCCTACCAAAGGCCACGGTAGTGGCAATTTTTCACAGTCTCTATTCCTTTAGCTACCCTCCTCCAAGTCTTCCTGCTTGATCAGGTTGGGAGAATATTAGGTCACCCTCAAATGCCTCAAATTTCATCAAAGTAGAAAAGTGTATTGGGTGCAAGAAAGATTGTGTTATTTGCCTAGTATGTTAAAAAGCAACTATGAGCTGGCAACCATGTAGGATCTCTTTGGGGCCACTCCGGAGCCTTGAGGCTAAGAACACAGAGAAGTTACTTTTTAATATTATAACGTCAAGAATTTCCCCTCAGCCAGCACAGTCGCTGGCCATGGTGCTTGGAGATTTGTGGGGCTTCTAGTCCTCATACTTCTCCGATACCATATCATTCCAAGCAATTACAGTGACCCCTTGCCTATCGCGGCGTTTAGGGACCCAACCTGACCCGCGATAATTGAAAATCTGCAATATGCGGATGCAGGTCGGGTTGGGCCTGGGGCGCCTAGCTGGGGACTCTTGTACTTACCCCCAGCCTGGCGCTACCCCGAATGGGCCTGCAAGGGCCTTTCCGGGTCTTTTGGAGGCCCCCAAAGTGCCTCCCTGCAAACCAACAGTCATTTCTGAGGCCTCCGACAGGCCCTTCCCCCCTTACCCCAGGCCTTTCCCCCCTTACCCCAGGGGGTCTTTTTTCATATACTGTGGTCCCGCAATATAGCGGGACCACAGTATATGAACCACGAATGGGCGGGGGACCACTGTATATGAATGATACTGATCTGAACTGGAGACATAGCAGGATGGATATACCTGATTCACTTCCTTTTCACAGGTATCTGAGTCTATGAAGAAATAAGCCTGCTAACCAACATTTCACTGGCACATATCTTGGGTATTCTGATCCTCAGATCTCTGTAACTGGGTCAGCCAAGTTCTTTCATTGTTGTCCACAACATCCCCAACACTTCTTCATGGGGTAGTTTAAACATTCAGTCAACATCTTTGAACAAAACTGAAGACAAGGAGTAACTGGCTGCAGTCTAGACTAGAAGAGTTTCTTTTTGGGCAATAACTCCTATCAAACATCAGACAGCATAACTAGTGGCTAAATTGGTGATTTTTCCAAGTTCTGGTTCAGGTACAACAGTACGTTTTTTTGAAAACTCACAATCCAAACAGAACGATGCCTGCTCAAAGTTATTACAGCACGACATCCAACTTTCATTCGCTTAGGGGAGAACTGAAGCCCTAACAGCACAATGTCTGTGGAAAGCAGAAAACTGTTTCAACTGTAATATTGTTATTGTACCACACATAAACTAAACATTATCCTAAGGATAAGGAGGATAAGCTACAAAAAAGAAATGGAATTAAGTTTAGGTTATTAAGGGTGTAAGGTTTGCAGGTCAGGCTTTGAGCTAAATTTGAAATAATTGTGGAGAGCAGTTTAATAGATTCCAGAAGTTTATGTAACAATAGTCAATTCAGCAGACAAAGTAATTATTCAAGAGGGTTTCTGCTTAAAAAAATTGTATTGTGGCAGTTGTTTAAGAACTTAATTTCTGGTTCTTTTTGGTCATTTTAAAAAAATAACACCCTGTGCTCAGTCTTGGTGGTGGTGTGTGTATGTGTGTTGCAGAGAACACCATTGTGATCTTCCCAGCAAATTCAAAGTAACTCCATTGCTCTTTGGCTCAGGAATATTTATGGACCAAGATCTCAGGTCACTCCTTGCTGAAATCTGAGATAGGATTTTAGCAAGCTCTGGAACTAAAGAGATATGCCAGTCACTCAGTTGACAAATTTACAGGGTTAGGATGCTATGCAAATAGCTGGCTGCACTGGGTGGTCATTACTTATCATTTAATCTCAAGGAGCACAACATCTCAAAGCACTTTCTATCATTCACTGAAAACTGATATGTCAAACAATGCCTTGCTGTGTAGGTGGGTGCTACAAAGGGGGAGGCGTGCTACAGACAACAGGTGGTCAGTAACCCCAAGTAAGCAGCAATTATGGAGTAAACCATTTGCAAGCCATTTAGGCTATTATAAGCAAAACACTGCAGCATTTTATATCTCTTTCTTCTGTCCTTCTGCTTATGAATGCTACCTGAGAGCAGAATTAGACTCAAAGCCAAAATCCTGTTGTATAGTTCCATCTAATCTGTCATTGTGAAGTTTGCACCAAGGCAGAAGTCTGATCAAGGAAGCAGTTCCATGGTTGCAGTCAGCTGTGTGGTCAGTTGAACATTTCATTGCACAAACTTATGAATAGATAGTCTGGGTGTAATTCCCTTAGGATCATATGCAGGGATAGCTTTACACCATTCCAAATCCAAAAGGATTTCGGCCATTATTTATTATTTTGATGCATTTACATTTATATGCCATCTCATAATGTATGCAAGATTCTCCTATTTCCTTCTTTATACACAAGCTAGGGAGGAGGGGCATCGGGCCGAAAATGATCGACTAAAGATCATTCCGCAAGTTTCATGGCTCATTGGGAACGAGAACCTGGATATGCTAAGGCCTAGCTCACTGTTCTAAATACTATTATACAACACTCTGCCACAATTGTAGTAGTGCTGTAATGAAGAATTCTGTCAAACACCTCTGGCTGTGGTAAATGACAGAGCAAATAGAATTGAAAAGAACCCTAGGATCACCAAGTGGAATTCTCTGCCAGTGTAGGAATCCAAGGGAAGAAGGAATCCAGTGAAGAAGGCCAATTCCATCCTAGGGATGATCAAAAATGGGATTGAAAATAAAACAGCCAACATTATAATCCCATTATACAAAACGATAGTAAGGCCGCACCTGGAGTATTGTGTACAATTCTGGTCACCACATCTCAAAAAAGACATAGTGGAACTGGAAAAAGTGCAGAAGAGAGTGACTAAAATGGTAATTACTGGGCTGGGGGACCTCCCTTATGAGGAAAGGCTAAAACATTTGGGGCTCTTTAGTCTGCAAAAAAGGTGCCGGTGGGGGGATATGATTGAGACATACAAAATAATGCAGGGCATGAGTAAAGTGGACAGAGAGATGCTCTTCTCCCTCTCACAAAATACCAGAACTAGGGGACATACACTCAAATTGAGGGCTGGGAGAGTAAGAACAGACAGAAGAATTTTTTTCCACCCAGCGTGTTGTTAGTCTGTGGTGTTAGTCTGTGGAACTCCCTGCCACAGGATGTGGCAATGGCATCTTGTCTGGATGCCTTCAAAAGGGGATTGGCCATCATAGGTCACAAACTATGATGGAGATGTGGAATCTCCAGGCTTAAAACCAGGGTACTTCAAGGGCCAGATGCAGGGGAGTGGTATCAGGAGACAGATATCTAGTCTCATGCGCTCCCAGATGCATCTAGTGGGGCCACTGTAAGATACAGGAAGCTGGACTAGATGGGCCGTTGTCCTGATCCAGCATGGCTCTTCTTATGTTCTTATGTTCCAAAGCAGATCCAACACAAGGTCATTGAGCAACTGTTTAAAAACCTCCAACAAAGGTGAGTCCATTAAGTAGTCTATTCCATAGTCAAACATCTTCTACCCTTAGGAAATTATTTCTGACATTTAGTCAGAATCTCCTTTCCTGTGATTTGAATCTGTTCAGGTCCAGTCCTGTGAAGCTGAAGAAAACAAGTTTGCTCCATCTTCCATGTGACACCCTTTCAGATACCTGAAGATGGCTATCATACTCCCTCTCAGTCTTCTCTCGTGAAACATGAACAGCTGCACCAACTGTTCCACACAGCACTTTGCTTCTACAGTTTTTGCCATGCAGCCCATCCCCCTTTGGACATGTTCCAGCTTATTATCAATATCCTTCTTAACATCGGCTTCCCAGAACTGGATACAATTTTTTTCTCTTGATCTGGAAGCTTAGAAGCACCTTTTTCACCTCATAAGATAGCACAACATTTTTAACTAAAGCTGATTCCTAGCCCCAGCTAGGGATGGGCACCAAATGAAAAATGAAACAAAATGAAACAAAATGAAACAAGGAAGCAGCATTTCACTACAAACTAAATGAAACACCATTTTCCCTTCTAGAATGAAACAATTCATTCTAGAGTAAATGACAGGGGGACCTTCAGAAAACGTTTTTAGCCTACCCCATGAAATTTGGAAAGGTTTGGGTTTTAGGGAGCTGAGTTATGAAGTTCCAAAGGGGGTGCCCCTAGGGGAAAAAACTTCTAATTGGAATTGGAAGCTGATCAGGTGAGCAATAGCGCTGCCTCCGCTTCCCATATGATTCCAATTAGAAGGGTTTTTTTCCTAGTGGCACCCCCTTTGGAGCTTCATAAATGAGCCTCCTTGCTCCAAATGTTTCCAAATCTCAGGGGGTTCCCTAAAATCGCTTTTGGAAGATATCCCTGCTACTTTGGTGCCCCAAGGTAAGTAATTTTGAGTGCATTTTTTTTTAAAAAATCAGTGAGTTTACTCTATGGCAGTGATGGCGAACCTTTTAGAGACCAAGTGCCCAAACTGCAATTCAAAACCCACTATTTTTTTTTGCAAAGTGCCAATACAGTAATTTAATCTGTATACAGGTAGCTATGAAGGGGCGATGTTGGGTGCCCACAGAAAGGGCTCCGAGTGCCACCTTTGGCACCCGTGCCATAGGTTCACCATCACTGCTCTATGGTATTAACTCTCTAAATGCCTCCACACTGGGGGTAGTAAATGCCAATTTACCACACCCAGCCCCTTTAGAGCTTCATAACTAAGTTCCCTTTCCCCAAATCTTTCCAGATTTCAGGGGGTTCCCTAAAATCCCACACGCACACACCAACCTGTCAAAAAGCCCCAGCTGATAGGTGGGGCAGGTGCAAAAAGGCAGAATAGAGCAGGTTCCCCCCATGCTCCGTTCTGCCATTTGCCCCTCCCCTACCTACCAGCTGGGGCTATTTGACAGGTCGGGCTTTGGAGAGGGGGCACCCCTCCCCTCCCCACCCCAACCTTTCAAAAAGCCCCACCTGGGAGGCAGGGGAGGGGTGAAAGGCAGAATGGAGCAGCGAGTGAAAAACCTGCTTCCTTCTGCCTTTCACCCCTTTCCCGTGTACCAGCTGGGCCTTTTGACAGGTCAGGGTGTGGGGGGAGGGGCACCCCCTCTCCAAACCCTGACCTATCAAAAAGCCCCAGCTGGTAGGCAGGGATTGCAAGGAAGAAGGAAGGAAGCTGTGGTAAAGTGAAGCTCTCTTTGAATTTACCACTGCCTCCTTCCTTCTCCCATGCTCCCCCCCTCCTCCCAGGGAGGTTTCTCAGACAGGGAGAGATGTGGGCAGTGGGAGCAGGCCCCACTGCCCACAGCACTCCCTGTCCAAAATACCCCCTTGGGAGGAGGGAGTAGCAGGGGAGAAAGCAGGCAGTCAGGGAATTTACTTCTGTCTGCCTGCTCCTTTCCTCCTACCCACCCACCTCCCAGCTGGGATCAAGCTGTCAAAATCAGCTGGGAAGTGGTTGCCAGGAGATTTTTGAATCCACCATGGCACCAGCTAGAGTGCTGGTGCCCTGGGGGATTCATTTTGTTTTGTTTTGTTTTGTAAGTAATGGAATTTTTTTGAAAAATGTTGTTACTTATGATACAAAACAAAATGTGTGGGGGCAGTGAAATGGAATGGAATGAAACACAATTTTTCCATTTCATGCCCATGCCTAGTCTCAACTAGAGCAAGCTAACTGAATCAATGGAATTTATGTAAGTATTGACTTACCCAAGTCCCATTTATTCAATGTGTTGATTCTCATTGGGACTAACAATTGGATTTAGTTCATAAATTGGATCAGAGAGTGAATGGGAGTTTTAAAAACAGTAGTGCTTTTCATTAAGATATTCTTTGGTATGTGACTGCTCTCTCACAGGAGAGAAAAAATTGTCCTCACTTATCTGCAAATTTTTTTACAGCCATTTATTTTAAAATGTCTGTCAACAAGTACACTTATTGAGGTTATTTTGGTTTCAATTTGCCATCAAAGTTTCTATTTTGGAATATCCTTGCTTTTAATGGTTATTGGTTGTCTATTTATACTTTGTGGGGGGGGCATAGGTTCGTGGTATTTTAATTGTCATTAGCCACTCCAGAATTTCAAGTCTACACTACCAATGACAAAGAATTGTTGGAGTTGTGGTCCAAAACATCTGGAGCACCAAAGGTTCACCACCACTGGCCTATGGCACAAGTCACTGGGGTACAGTTCTAATGGCACTTTCCTTAAAAGATGCCATGTCTCACGTTCCCTATGATGAGTGCTGGAAAACATTGATCAGTCTAAGGTACTTTGGACAGAACAAGACTGTGTGTCTTCTCAGATTATAAACTGAAAGACAGATAGAGATTTTTTAAAATGTTCTGGTAAAGCGAGGAGGTCTCCATGCCACCAAGATTTGGTTTAATGATTCAGTTACTTAGGGCATTTATACACGACCCCTAAGCTCCGCCGCAAATGGCTGCAAGGTCCGGACCTTAAAAATGTTTACCCACCAGCTCCGGACTTTGCAGACAATTAAGAGCGACCCTGCCTACTTTAGCAAGACCAAACAGCAGTTTTCTTGTACCTGCTTTTTGGAGGTGACAAATATTTGATCCGGTGTAACCGGATAGTGAGTGCGGGGCTCTCCTGGCTTCCGTTTGTTCTTTTTCTGCCCCCTGCCCCTTTAAGAGATCTGAATGCTGCCCGGAACAAAAGGTAAGAAGGCATTCTTTTCTTTCTTTTTTCTCCGTCCCTCAGGCAGCCAGCAACCAGGAAGTGCGGAGGGGGTTATTAAGCGGAACTCCTAAGATCTCTGGTCCGAATTTAAGTGGCCAGCGGATCTTAGGGGTCGTGTAAAAAGGCCCTTAGATGGTCTGTTCTTGTGCTCGGCTAATGATGGTGTGCCTACCTGTTACTCATTATTGGTTATTAACGGATTATAATGAATTGCAACGGAAATCTGTGGATGGAAAAGCGTATTGTAATAGACTAGTTTAAAATTACTGCCAAGCTAACTCTATACTGCCAAACCAGACAGGCCGCGTAAATGCAGAAATCGGCCTTTGTATCTGGACCATCGCTAAAATAGTAAATGAATATTAAGATGTGGAAAGGGAAAGGGGAATGAGATTACCAGCCTGAAATGTCAATCTGTTTACTTAGTTAAGAATAGAAAACTTTAAACATATTATGAAACTGAGAGACCAAAATATAACTCCCTTTTTTTCTTAAAATAGCCCATTAATTATTAATATCAGATATATTGATATATTTGAAAAATTATAGAACCTAGATGAATAGACAAAATATAAAGGGTTGGTGATGTTTATTATTTACTCAATTCTATAGATTAGATAGGAGATCTTAAGTCAAATTTATTATCTTCACCCTTTGTATTAGAAGAAAATAGATATAAATGTATGCCTATCATATATGGAGCTAGACAAATAGATTTTAAAATGTTTAGCATAATGAAGAATTAAGATTATAGGCTAGTTTGATATCGTACTTTGTTATTTTTACTTTGTGTATTAGATGAAAATGGAGATAAGTAATGATAAATACAATGATAGAAAAGAAACATGTAAATGTGGAATACTTTAAGCATTTGGGCTGAAACAATGGTAAAATACTTGTATGGAAACTATGTCACACGACAACACATAAGCAATTTACCTGTTTTAACCTGGTATGTTTAGAAAATTCAATAAAATATCTATTTAAAAAAAAAAGAAAGCACTCCCAAGGTGGTTTGTACAAAGATTATAATTAGCCAGTAAAATTTCTCATCAGTGCTCATTGTTTATAACCAAGCTTTCAAACCAAAGAGCCGCTTGCCCATATAAGACACAAGATTAAGCTAACTGAGAACAGCATGTTGCTCCTAATCTGCAGGGAGCAGATGCCTGACAAAGATCTTACAACAAGCTTAGGCAAATAAGAAGTGTCTCTGCTGCTCTGTGTGGGGAATCACTTGTAAATTCCCCACATAGCTCTCTGTTAGCTACATCTGCCACACATAAAGCTGTTTGCTACTCTTCACGTCAATTTACATCATTGCTCTGTGGGGGAAAAAAAGAGACTTTCTATCATTCACTGAAAACTGATATGTCAAACAATGCCTTGCTGTGTAGGTGGGTAGGGAGGCGTGCTACAGACAACAGGTGGTCAGTAACCCCAAGTAAGCAGCAATTATGGAGTAAACCATTTCCTCTAGAGTAAGACACTCATTTTTAAAGCCTCTCTTTAAATCCAAAAGCTATTTCTATTTATATGAGTAGTGCTACCTACTCCTCTAGTTTGGGAGAGGTGAAGAGCACAAGATTTTGTCAGGCTTAGGCCCCATTATAAGAACTCCACTGACAACTTATTGACATGTTGAATCTTTGAGTTTATTTAGAAATCTCAATGTCTGTCATCGCACAAGATTTTCCCCATATACACACCTCTTGCTTTCTGTATGCCTTCTTTAGTGGTTGTCCATTAGGAAGCAAGGAATTGCTTGATTTGCAAGACCTCACATCTAGCTTTCAGGAGAGGGAAAACAACAGCAAGGAATTCTGTGCACTCCTCTTGATGTCTAGTTGGGCCCTCTCGCTGCACTTTTTTTTATCTCTTCTGTTTCTTTTGTAGATTGCAGCACCTCATGAAGGGCGGCATGGTCTTATTCCAGAGGAATGCTTGGATGCTTCATAGTAGCTCATCACTGCGGGCCATTTGCTGGTAATTTTTCTATGAAAGGAGACATTTTTAGTCAAGTTGTGTTGACCATTAAACTCTTCCTACAGCATTTCCAGATGCATTAGGACTTCCTCATAAACCCCTCATTATAGCAGTATCTATGTGTGTGGCAGGTGCATTTTCAGAAGGCATCTCTAAAGACTCATTAAAAATCATTATTGTTTCCAGACTGCATAATGTCTAGAGTTCTTACAGTTTTACAGTCCAAGCTATTATTTTCTTTGGAACTGAGACAAAAGTCTGGCCAAGATTCCAGAAAGCTTCCATGGATGTCCATGCTTCTAATAAATCAGTTTTAGTAATATTTTATTGTGATGCAAATCCTTTCCCCATCCCTTGCATTTTCTTGTCTTCACGCCAATGCTGCCTTTCAGCTTCCTCAGTGCTGAACCATAAACAACAATTTGGGGTGAACCCCAAATTGCACCAGGAGATGAGAGATGACAAATGAAAGGCCCTGGGCCTTTTTACACGACCCCTAAGATCCGCTGGTCCCTTAAATTCGGACCAGAGATCTTGAGGGTTTGTTGCTGTTCCTCCCTCCCCACCCGCTGGGCACTTCTTTGTTCTGTCTGCGTGAGGGGAGGGGGGAAAAAAGCCTTAGACAGAGACAAAAGAATAAAAGGCTTACCTCTGGTTGCTCTGACCTCCATTTACTTCCTGGTTCCTCTTTAAGGGGTGGAGGCAAAAGAAAAACAACAGAAAGAAGCGAGGAGAGCTCAGGCAATCTCTGCATCAAATATTTTCACTATAAAAAGCAGGTACAAGAAAACTGCTGTTTGGTCCTGCTAAGTGGGCGGGGTCGCACTTAATTGTCTGCAAACTCCGGAGCTGGTGGGTAAACATTTTTATCGTCCGGACCTTGCAGCCATTTGCAGCGGAGCTTAGGGGTCGTGTATAAACGCCCAGGGGAAGCTAGAACTGGGCAGCTGGTCAAGATGAAACACAAGCAAGGAAGCAAACCAATGGGTATATGAAGACCGTGTTGCTGAAACAAAGTTGAAAGAGAAAGCCCTCATATACTCCTTGTCCAGGAGGGTGGTTCATGCTTGTGACACACTGCTGGGGACTGAAGGGAGAAAGGTCACAGATAAGGAGTATACTTGATAGGAGAAAGTGCCTCCCACTAGTTTGGGACCCACAGGTATAAAAGTATAGCCTGTAGTGACTGCCATCTAAAAATAAACATGCCTTTCCCCCTACCCTAGTCTGTCTGCTGAAGCAGTATATGAAGCAGCTGCACAGACATCCCAAAGCGATCTGCTTGAATCTGAGTAGATCCTGCGAGGTTCCCAATTTCTAGGAAGTGCTTTTAGCTCATTCTGCCTTTATCTACTAATTGCCATTTAATGCCCAATAACCATTAAGATGTCTTTTAATTATCCATTGACTAGTCATGCAACTCTTTCTGTGATTTTCTGTTGAGATCCTATTCCAATGAAACTTTCTAATTACCAAGGGCAGAGCTTCCTCTGTAAAGGTGCCCTCAATCTTGAACACTCACTCTAAAATGAGATGCCTTGTACTGAATTTATAATATTTTGGTGCTGTCATATCCTTTTGCCCCAGTGCTTTAATTTGTGCAACCTCTATGTGCTTCCCTAATTTAATTTTTATTGCTTTTCTCCTTATTAATGTTAATTGGATGGTAAGTTCATTGTAGTGCATTTTTAAAATAATGGGGATCTCCTATGATAAGTGATGGTATAAAATTATTCTAAAGTGAACAGACAATAATATAATATGAATCTCCCCGGTGGCAAAAGCAAAAATAATTATTCTGTTCTTATTCTTACCCACTTTTCTTATATTCACCCATTGTTCCTCCTTTTACTTCATGCACTATGGCCCTTTTCTTGACTGACTAATCACCTATTTGTGATAATTAGTCATTTAGCTTGATGAACTCTGGCACCACCCTTGTCTCTCTCCCTGGGCTGGCTGAGCTCAGAGTTTTCTTTCAGCACCATTCAGTTATCTCTTTACATATGGCCACTGATGACGGCATCACATCTTGAAGCATTCTGGCAATATCTGATTGTATCCCTCTGTCCTCTTCTCCTGCCATTGAGTCTCATGTCTCCATGTTCCTCAGTCACAGCAGTTCTCAACCTGAGGTTTCAGATGTTCTTGGACTACAGCTCCCAGAAATCCTGGCCTGCACAAGTAGCGGTGAAGGCTTCTGGAAGTTGTAGTCCAAGAGCATCTGGAGACCCAACCACTGCTCAGTCAGCTTGGATATTTCAACAGGATCAAACTCAGAGAGTAAACATTGCATATTTCCTGCCAAGTTATCCTCTCCTCGATCATTTATTGAATCACTGTATCTATTCTGTAGAGCAAGCACAAAACCCATGCCCTGTTATTTTTACTGCACCTATTATTTGTTCCAACATATTCACCCTGGCACTGAATAAATTTCCTGTGCATGATTACTAAAACATGCCTTTCATCTCCAGGCTTTTGACTGAAATAATAACAGGGTCACTTTCTGCATTTGTTGCTTTCCCTGATGGACCTGATAACTGCAACACTCTTCTTTTAAGCTGTCCTTGGTAACTCTTCAAGACTTTTAGCTTTTTCTTCTTTTAAGCTGTCCTTGGTAACTCTTCAAGACTTTTAGCTTCTTTTTTTGCCAAAATTGCCGAAGGCATTACCTCTCATCAGGTGGACTCTGTGACCAAAATCTTTCATTGGGCCTGAATATCCCCTACCTTCCTCCTTTGGCATGTTTGGCAATTAGCATATTGTTTCAAGCTCTTTGCCTACAGTTCTCTACACTTCTTCTCCAAGTTCATCCAATTACAGCCCTTAATGACCCCCTGTTCCTACACTACCCTCTTGCCTTGATTCCCCCCCTTTCACTTTTGTGCCTTCTGCATCTCCACCCTCAGCCATCCCATAGTTTCCTGCTCCCATAATCATTACTTCTTGCTGCCATCCTAAAACTACCTTCATGCACCACCTCCTTTTAAGGCTCCCTTCAATTTCTCTGATGTCTTAACCCAAGGTTTTTTCCCAGCTGAAAGAAAGCCAGAGGTTGACATTGTATGGACCAGTGATTCTGAACCTGTGGGTCCCCAGATGTTCCTGGACTGCAACTCCCAGAAATCCTGGCCAGCTCAGCTAGTGATGAAGACTTCTTGGAGTTGCAGTCCAGGAACATCTGGGGACCCACAGGTTGAGAACCACTGGTACAGACCTTCCTCAGATGGAAGGATGTCCTGTGATGCTTACAGGGTGGAATAGGTGTGCACTTCCAAGATGTGTAACCAGACCTAGCTTCTCTTAATCCCTTGTTGCCCTCGTCCCTGACTTTTCTGTCTGGCTCTAGCCCTACCAAAGTGTTCTCCGAGGATGTTTGAGGAATGAGGACACAAGAGGAGTGCTCTCTTGCTACCCTTTTTCCCCTCTGTCTTTACGCCTGACACTGTCTATGTGACAGATAGTTTGCCGAGGGCAACAAGTCTGAAGGGAAGAACCTTCTGCATGTCGATGAACTTTCCCCGAGGATGAGAGAACCCTGATTTTTCTAGGGTTCCTGTTCACATGTAGATATGTACAGTATTGCTTTCCATGAATAGAGAGAATGGAATTAGGGCCAGCATGTTCCTCCTCCTTTCATGAAGAAGTTTGTATTGTAATTCCCCTTGTAAGCTCCAGAAGGCAGGGCAATTTTGATGATGATGATGATGGTCGTTGTTGTTCTTACTGAGATGCTGAGCTGGAAGGAATCCTATGCATCATCCAGTCCAACCCCAGTCAAGGAGGGAGAGTCAGGAACTGAACTCCCAACTAATACCTAACTCCCCAAACCATCCAGAGGTTCATTTTTTGCTCTTGTGTTTGGAACATAGACTCACTTGCCATGGGAAGGGTTTTTTCACTGGATGAGTGCTCTGTTTTCTCTCATTTCCGTTACGTTGGTTTTATTCATTTGAAATGTTTAATTGTATTGTACTGTTTGAATAGTACAGTTGATGTCCCATTCATGGGAGAAAAAATGAGATCTAAAGCAAATAAATAAATAAATGTGTTCAAATGGCATGTGAGACTTTCCAAGTTGCTCTCTTATAGAACATGAAAGGGTGCAGCTTATTTGGTTTTATATACAAGTCTGTCTATGCCATCTTCCAGTCCTAAAAGTCACTTCCAAGGCAGTTTACATAACTAGGTGCCACACATTCAACAACAGCAAGATTAAAACAAAACTCAGTAGAACTGAGCATAATTAATGCCTAGGCAGAATACAGATGTTTCCACCTAAAATGAATCAGGCATGGGACTTGTCTATTCTTCTTTAGGAAATAATTGCATAGCAAGGATGCTGTTGACAAAAAAAGCCTGACTGTGACTTTGCCTTCTGAGCTCATAGAATCATAGAATCATAGAATCATAGAGTTGGAAGAGACCTCAGGGTGCCATCCAGTCCAACCCCCTGCCATGCAGGAACCCCCATCACAGTATTTCTGACAGGTGGCCATCCAGCCTCTGCTTAAAAACCTCCAAAGAAGGAGATTCCACCATCCTTTGTGGCAGCATATTCCACTGCTGAACAGCTCTAACTATCATGAAGTTCTTCTGAATGTTCAAATTGAATCTCTTTTCCTATAGTTTGAAACCATTGCCCCGAGTCCTATTCTCTGAAGCCATGGAAAACAAACCTGTTCCCTCTTCAATATGATATCCTTTCAAATATTTAAACATAGTTATCATATCCCCCTCAGCCTTCTTTTTGAAAGGGTGGCAGTTCTATACACCAAAAAGGTTGAATGGTTAGAAACAACATTGATTTTTTTAGGCTGCCTGGAACTGCTTGGGTTCTATTCTGTCAATGGGTGGAAATAAATGAATATTAAGAACCGATGTTTGTTAAATGTAACTCATCTTGGGAAAGTGACCTTGATTCCTGTACTCACACAAATGATTATTTATGTCCAAAAGTGATACTGAATACAAAGGCTTCTAATCTATTTCTAGGAAGGGATAATGCAAAACATTCCGTGGATAGTTGGATAATTTTATCACCTGTTTCTCAACATTGTCTGCAATGGAAGTGAGATATAGATGGCCACAATAAAGTACATGGTTTCAAAGACAAATTAAAATCACTGGTCAGATACTTTGGAAGGCCATGTCCTGGGATTTCATGCTGTTTATAAGTCATTAGCATAACAAAGCAAGAAATTCAAGATTGGATATTTCTGTATGTAGTTCAGGGTACAATTCACAGGAACACAAGAAGAGCATTAATTGAGAGCAAGAATTCCTCAAGATAATTTAATAGGCAAGATTTATTTGCTTTGGATTTTAACAAAAATTGCAGGATTGCTGTTTCAAATTTGAATGCACTTTCTCACATTTATTTTACCTCCGGTATCTACATCCCAGCTGGCAGGACAGCTCAGTTATTTAGGTATCTAAATATTATTTAGGTATCTGGCTGCAGAGCCAGAGGCTGGGAGTGGAATTCTCTTTCAATCAGCAGAGTCATCCTATGTGGCCTTGGGCAGGTTGCACAGTCTCAAGGGATTACCCAGAAGATAGGAATGGTAAACTACTTCTGTGTATTCTCTACCTCGGAAATGCTGGAAAGGGTTTCCATAAATTACAGTTGACTTGATGGGACCTAATTATATCCCATACAACTAATATTGGTGGACATCAGTCACGATCCTCTACTACATGCAACAGGCAAGTTGTTTGACAAACTATCTTCAATTTAATGTTATTCAAGCTGCAGTTGCAAATGTGCATATACCGTGTTTCCCCGAAAATAAGACACTGTTTTATATTTATTTTTTCTCAAGAAGACACACTAGGGCTTATTTTCAGGAGATGTCTTATTTTATTAAGTATAATATGCTTGAATGTCAGCCCAGCACACAACCATAGCCACACCCATCACTAGGTTTTATTTTCAGGGTAGGTCTTATATTTAACAAATGCATAGAAATCCTGCTAGGGCTTATTTTTGGGAGGTCTTATTTTCAGGAAAACAGGTATTTACATTTACTGTAATAATCATATATGAGCAATTCCCCACCCTATTTACACAGCCTTCATTTCCCCCAATAATTCCTTTTTAATATAAATTTAAAGCATAGCCCTATATATGCCTACTGAGGTAGCTAAGTTCAGTTGAGTTTGATAGGATCTACTCTTAATTAAGCAAAAGCTGCATTAGTGACTCCATCTATCACGCCTCCTTCTGCAGAATATGTCTTATTTAATAATTCAAGTCTTGTGGTTGTCCTCTACTTTTGCCTTTCCTCATTTAGTACAGAGTGTGACAACTTGCATTCACATGAGGTGGTAGGCAACTTGACCCCACTTTAAGGCTACAATCCTGTGTGTGCCTGTCGTAGAACAAGCACACTGTATTCAGCAGGACTTGTTCAGAGTGAAAATATATAAGACCTAATTGCAAACTTGCAATCCTATTTATGTAAGGGCCATTACATAAGTTTAGTACAGAGTTTGGAAAAGTAACTTTCAAAAATTGGTGACTCCTAGATTGAACCTGTTAGCCAGCAGCACAGCTGCAGTCTTGTGCTGCTGGCCCAGGTATTGTGGAAATACTTGAAGTCCAAGATATTTCTAACAGAGGCTGATACTTCATGTCCTTCTTGCTACAGTTCGTGGCCCCGCTGGAGACCGGTTGGAAGGAATGTAACCTCACGTCCTTGTGGGGTCAATCCGAGATCAAAGGAATGGAACCGCACGTCCTTGTGGGGTCAATCTGAGTTCACCCCGACCACGTCCCCTGAACTGCGCTCCAAGCGGGGTGAGAGATTCCCGTCCTGGAGCTCGGGAATCTTTTCAATCCGCTTCTCGATCCGCCCCCCAGGGGACGTGCGGTTTCTCTTAACCCGCATCGAGAAAATACTTAGTGCGATTACTTTTTGTTGTTGTTGTTGTTGAGAAGGGGGGAGGAACATCGGTATTTTGATGGATCAAACAACAGGAATTATAACTCCTTCTTATGAATCCATTTTCCCCGCTTATCGACCAAGATTCTTCCTCAAACAGTTCACCCTGGTTTGTGTTTGTTCCTTACCGCCAGGTAAGGATCGAGGACGTGCGGTTAAAGTACTGCCGGTTTCAATCAGCATGCCTGTGAGTACAGAGAAACAAGGGCAGAACCGACATTAGGTCACGTGACTAAAACTGATTTCAACACGGAGGCAAGTTCACCTCGGCTCGAGGAAGGACGTGAAGTAACCGTCAGAGTAACCATATACGCTAGTCTGTTCCACCAAAAGCAAAAAAAGAATCTTGTGGACTGAAAAGTTCTGCTTGGCGTAAGCATTTATCTGGACTGTGATTAGGATGGACCAATTGGGCGTAATTCCATGGCACCATATTTTAGGTATGTGCCCTTTCTCCTGACTTTCCAGGTTGGCATGCTCTACCACCATAAAGATTAGGTAGACCAGGCCTCCAAGACAGATGCTGAGTTGGGCCTGCCACTAGGGGGTGTAGAAGATAGATCATTGGCCTTGCTGAAGCAGAGGGCATATCTACCAGACGATTCATGCACAAGAACCCTGGATGTGATGAGGAAGAGGTGAGGAGGAGGCATCCAGATGGCTCACTAATCTACCTGGTTTATGAGTAGATCAAACCATTCCTCCCATCAGAGGAGGTATACCTGGGACTCAATAGACCAGTGGTTGTCAACCTTCCTAATGCCACAACCCTTTAATACAATTTTTCATGTTGTGGTGACCCCTTGCCCTGCTTGGAAGAGGCCACAAGCCCCCTTTGGCAGGCCACTGCCACAGGTGCCATAGAGAACTTCCCTCTACAGGCGCCCTCAACCAATCGCAGCCTCCGGTGCCATTGACTGACATCTCCTCCAACCTATCGAGCTGTAACTCACTCTCCTCCCCTTCCTCCCCCTCCCCCTCCTCCTCCAGACCCAAGCCGTTTGTGCCTTTTTCTTCAATGGCCCTTGTGAAATGGTTGTTCGACCCCCAAAGGGGTCCCGACTCACAGGTTGGAAACCACTGCAGTAGACCATGTTTCTTCCTGGTACATGGTAAGGATATACAGATAGAGGACTGCTCTACCTAAATGATATGTAGGCCAGATTAACCCCATTAGAAGGTTGTTCTACATGGGGTTTGATAGACCAGGCCTCTGACCAAAGGAGGAAGAATTCAGATCAGCATTTTACTGGTCTATCTAGATTTCTGGATCAAGTCCATCCAAAACTTGCTAAACATTTCCTCTAGGCTGGACAAGCAAAAAAAAAAAAAGCCCACCATTCAGCTTGTTGTGTTTGTATTGCTTTTGTGTTGTAATTATTACAAAGTTGATTCATTTGTACACATTGGCCTTGCTTCATGGATCTGAAAAGTGGGCTACAGACTTTAAAACTGATGTGCTGCTGCTAGCCATGTGGAGGGCAGCGCCCGACAGCCCGCCCCGGGGTGGGGAGCCCCAGCCCAGAACAAACCAAGATAATGGCATTATTTTCACATCATGTATTACAAAGTTGATTCATTTAGTACACATTGGCCTTGATGTCAGAAATGCTACTTGTGCCACTTCATGGATCTGAAAAGTGGGCTACAGACTTTAAAACTGATGTCAAATCAAATTCCTTGGTCTCCAAGATGCAACTAATGCTTGGCATGTTCTTGTGGATAGACTAACAAACCAGGGCTCAGAAAACCTGGGTTCAAATCTCTCTTCGGTCCCAGAAACTCACTGGGGATGGTAGTGCTGATGAAACCTCTCTGTAGGTTTCTCAGTTAAATTTTTAACATTTTCTAATGGTAGTGTGCCTCGTGATTTTTTTCATGAAACAAGTGTGCCTTTGCCCAAAAAGGTTGAAAAACACTGTGTTGTTTCAGAAACTTGGGGATGACACACCACAAGGCTCTTTGTAGTCCAGAAAATTAATTTTGTCAACCTCAGTAGAATCAAGTCATATGCATCACTACAGGCTGTGGGCAGGAAGAAGAGGAGGAGGAGAAAATACAAGAGTAACTTGTCAGGGAGTGAACTATTGCACAGCTTTGAATTTCTGATAAGATTCCTTTTGCTACACTATATATAGAGACTCACAAAGAACAACTACAAATTTCCCAGAGACTCCAAATCCTTTCTCATTAACGGGCACTTAAAGGCTCAATAACACATTCTGACACATGTAGGAAAAATAAACATGTTTTATTACCTACAGTTGGGAGGAGATCAACAGCAAACTAATAAACTGACTGCTTTCCAACAGACTAAACAACTGGAAAAGGAAATCACTCAGCAGAGAGGCGGGACTCTCTTTGAAATCAGAAGTGGGAGGGAAGGATTAGTTAGTGCTAAATAGATTGGTCCTTGCCCCAGCCCAGAAACTAGAGGCAGCATGAAAGGTTGTAAAAACAACCTGAAGTTCACTCCCAGGTGCCCTATTTTGTTTGCCTGGTGTGGGACGTTTTTTCACAGTTGAGGAAATACAGTAAAAAAATTGCAAAAGTGGAAAAGAGGCTCTGAAAACGTTTGATTTCTTGATTTCTGTTATATGCGTTGTTTGGTTCCTCGTTGCACTCTTGCGCCACAGAAAGCAGAAAGTTACATTTCTTGACACGTTCCACAACACTCAGCCAGCCATTCTGAAGTACAGTGGTACCTTTTGTATGAAGAATTAGGATCTATCTCCAAATGAAATTATCTAGAGAGCAAATTTTCCTTTATACAAATTTCAAATGAAAGGGATGCATTTTCCTTTGAAAACATAGGAATGCATTGAAAAATCCCATTTTTATGTTGTACGGCTTCTCCCCATAGGCGATTATGTTAAGCAAATTTCCCCTATCTCCGGGATTTTTTATGTTGTACAGATTTTATGTTATACAAGCTGTTGGTTATACAAGGGTCCACTGTACTGTACTGTATTCCGGGAGAGGAAGCCGGGAGGAGAGGTTGCCCCCTTTTCTCTTGGAAAGCCAGGAGGCGGCGGAGGAAGGGCCACCGAGCGCTCCCCGGGGCCGCTCAGCCCCGGCCGGCGACGCCTCCCTCCCCCTTTGACCTTGGCCCGCCCGGGAGCGAGGCGAAGGCCGCGCGTTCCAACAAGCTCCCCACGTGCGCGCTCGCTCGCTCGCTCGCTCGCTCCCCTCTGACAGGAGTCCCTCCGGGCGCGCTCCCATTGGGCGAGAGGGCGCTTGGCGGACCCCGCCCAGCCAGTCAGCCGGCCGGCTGGCCCGGCAGCCCGAGCCGCGCGGAGCGTTTCGCGCAGCGCCGTGCGCGGGCAGGGAGGGGGCGGAGGAAGAGGGAGGGGGGGAAGAAAGTGGGGCCGCGCCGGCGGTGCCAGAATCCCAGGGGGCGCCACCCGAAGCGCCGCGCCTGCCTCGCTCTCCCTGCCGGCTTCTGGGGCGGCCGCCACCTGAGCCAACATGCGGAGCGCCGGTGAGTCCCCGCGGCGGGTGCGGCTTGTGTTTGGCGGCGCGCGGGGGGGTCCTTTCTCTCTCTCTCTCTCTCTCTCTCTCTCCGCGCCCCAACTTCGCCTTTTCTCCCCCCGCGGCGACCGGGAGGAAGGCAGGAGGGCGCGCCGGCCGGCCGGCTCGTGGCCCCAGACCAGCGCCGGCGGTCCCGGGTCCAGGGACCGGTTGGCCCGGCAGCCGGCTTCGCCTGGTCCGCCGCCCGCAGGTGGCGCGTGGTTGGGAAGGCGACGGGGCGCGAGGCTCCATACCCTCCCCCGGGAAAGGGGGCGCGCGCGATCTCATTGCGACCCCTAGCTTGGGGGAAAGCTCCCGGAGCCTCCCGCGGCGAAGGGCGCCTCTGGTCTCCCCCCCCCCCACCCGAAACTTTTCTTTGCTCTGGGGTTTTGTTGTGGGCCCCCTTTAAAAAAATAATAATAAAGGAAACCCCAATCCTTTCCGCGGCGGACCTAAAAAGCAGCTCTTCTGGGCAGCGTTGCTCTGATGAGAAGTCCTGTTTTCCGGTTCGCGTCTCTCGGGCTGAGCGTCGTCGCGGGTCTGACGAGGCGCAGGTGGATGTCGGGCTGGTGGTTCCCGCGGTTGTTGTCGAGCGTCAGCGAGGCGGAGGTCTTGCGCTTGAAAAGAAAGGAGGGAAGGGGGGGGGGAAGGCGGAGAGGCTCGATCGGCTCGGCGGCTGCCCTCCGTTGCCCCCGAATCGGCCCTTTCCGACCCGAGGATAAGCCGTTTCCCAAGAAGCCGAGAGAGGCTCGGGATTCCTTTGCGTCTCTCCTTCCGAGTAAATCCCCTTGAGCTCAATGGGAATGCCTTCCCGATCAGCGGGCGCGCGGGTTGGGGCCAAGTACTTGTAGTAGCGTTTTCTTTTGAGCGTGGCTTCCGTGGACGGTCCACGCCAGGCGTCAAGGGTTCCTCTCCGTGGGCAGGCGCGGTGGAGCCCCAGGGGGAGAGCCCGCGTTTGGGGACGGAAAGACAACAGAGACTGGACCGTCGGCCACCGTTTAGGTGGGAAGATGTCTGTGAAGATTCTCAGTCATCCAGGTGAGTTTATCTGGAAGTTGAGTCATGGCTACTGGACTTCTTTTTGAGAGAGAGAGAGAAATGTTTCGCTGCTCATTCAGCTTCATATACAGACTGATGAAGCTGTTTGGATGAGCAGCGAAACATTTCTCTCTCTCAAAAAGAAGTCCAGTAGCCATGACTCAACTTCCAGATTTAGGTGGGATGGCGTTTCTTGGACCCCGATCTCACAAATCCTTCTACAGGATTGCTGGAAATGAAGCATCTTCCCCTACAGGACCTTGACACCCTCTCGGGGGCTTTTTCTCAGGAAGCTTGACGGTCGCTGGTAGCCAACCTTGGCTAGATACTTAGTACTAGTAGTAATGGAACCGACCGGGAGAAGGAGGTGCGTGAGATCGGGAATGCAGATAGAAGCTGCTTGGGTGTGGAAGGGAAGTCAGGAGGTTGTTTACCAGCAGCTGTGAGCAGAATGTTCCCGGCGAGGGGTGAAGGGGAGCAGCTTTCATCGCATGCTATCAGGCGAGGACACCGAAGTAGCACATCCCTGTAATGGAACAAAACCGAGCGTGTTGGGGAGGAATCCTGGCGATGCGAGTCGTGTTCTGCTCCAAGCGATATACCCCATAGGTAAAACGCCGGATGGCAGGCTGGAAGAAGATGAACTGCCAAAGAGAGATATGAACAAAAATTCCTGCAGCGCTGCTGCAGGTTCTTTAATTGAGTCTTCTGTCAGCCTGCTCCGTGGTCACGTTGTGGCAAATGGAGCATCTGGCGGGGTGGGATGTCTTATCAGTTGCAAGGGTCTGAAGAGACTGAATGAAGAAGTGCTTCTGCCTTCCTCTTGGTTCTGGCCTCCAGGGACTGGCGGCGTGGAAGAGGGCTTTGTATCTTTGCAAAGGACGTCTCGCTTCTCCCTTTGCAGCATCGTTCTGTTTCCTGCCAGATAGCTGCCCTCTTTCCAGCTTGCATTTGAGTTTGTCTTCTTTTCTTTGCCTTGACTGTCTTCACGCTGATCCCTGCCTCTTTTCCAAAACCAAACCGACTTTTCCCCCACAAGGTGAACATTTAATTTGTGTTGTGAGATTCAAGTAAGTGCAAACGGGAAGTAGGAAGCTATCTGGCACAGGGCTGTTTCTAAGGGGGAAGACAGGATAAAAATATTTTAAATAAATAAACTGATAAGTTCCTATCTTCACCTTGGCCCAAAATTACTTTTTTTCTCACCAGGAAAAACCTACTGAATACATTTAACAGCAGCTGCTTGAGCAGGTAACTCTTACCAACAAGCTTAATGCCTTCCATGGTTTCAGAAAAAGTCATAGTAAAAAGTTCTGAAAAGTTCTGAAAAGATGACTTGTTTATTTGAATGATGATACTGTTTCTTTCCTTCAAAATACATACCACATACATTAATTTTCCATTCCCCTTTCCTCTCAGCATTCTTAAAAATTCTGACCAACTAGCAGTAATAATTCTGGTTGAATGTCAGATTTTAAATATTTTGCAGATTTTAAATATTTTGCGAGTGAGATGAACATAATATTAGTCGGATCTTTCAAATTCTGTGCTGGCTCTTCTTCATTTAGGCCTAATTAGATGGTATGCCTAATTAGACGGCTCTGCTATTGCCTGACCAGTCTCTGAAGTGTACTTTAGTGCATGTTGCTATTTTATTAGTCAAATTTAAATTGGAAATGAACTTTTAAACTTGCAGATTGTAACATTCTTCATGTTTAGGCAGAGCAAAACTAGTAGAATGGCATTTTATTTGAATATCTGTGAGTAACTCTGAAAAACTAGGGCCCACTGTGGCACGTTACAGGTGTAACTGATATTATTGATCACCATACAATCTTGGCAGTCTGATCCATGATGGAATGGAGGGCAACTATTATTTAAAAACAAAATAATAATAATAATATTAATAATAGAATGGTGGAACTAGGGTGTAATTCCACGTGTCTGCTGCATTTCAGGACATGTTGAAATGTGAGAACACCTGGCCCAGTAATCTTTTTTCAGACATGACACCTATAGGTTAACTGAAAATCTAGGGTCCACTGTGGCACATTACAGGTGTAACTGAGCCAAAGTTAAGTAGCTTAAGGGCTTGTTGATTTCTGTGTGAAGATTGATGTGTTACGTGCTGTCAATTCATTTCCAATGCACAATGGTCTTAACAGGATTTTCAAAGATAGGTGAGGTATTCAAGGAGCCATTTACTATTGTCATATCCCAGTAAGGGTGTTTATACATGACCCCTAAACTCCGGGGCAAATGGCTCCCAGCTCCGGAGCTTAAAAATGTTTCCCCACCAGCTCCAGAGTTTACAGGAAATTAAGTGCGACCACGCCCACTTTAGCGCGTCCCAGCTCACCTTTCAAGTACCTGCTCTCTGGACGTGAAAATTCTTTGATGCGGTGTAACGATACTGAGTGCGGGGCTCTCCTCGCTTCTGTTTGTTGTTTTTTGGTTCCCGCCCCTTTAAGAGCTACTTAAGAGACTGGAATGTTGCCGCGGCAAGAGCTAGAGGCAGAACGGAGGTGAGCCATGTCTCTTTTCTTCCTGTTTTTTCTTCCTCCCCTCACGCAGCCAGCAGCCAGGAATGCAGAGGGGGTGGGAACACAGGAACAGCGACAAACCCCTAAGATCTCTGGTCCAAATTTAAGTGGCCAGCGGATCTTAGGGGTGGTGTGAAAAGGCTCTAAGTTTCCATGGCTGAGTAGGGATTTGAACCCATGTTTTCTGAGCTCTTGTCCAACATTCTATCCACTATATCACTCTGGCTCGATACAGATACAAATATACTAAATGGAAAGGTGAGCATTAAAGATTTGCTTGTGCACTAAGCTAAGCAGTAAAGGCATGTGAATATGGTCCATGCATCTGCACATCTGCACATCATAAAGTACATTTATTGGAAGTCAGGACAGGCTCCATCTTGTTGTTAGACATCCAATTTCTGATGAATCAGAGCTTGCCACTATACAATGTATGAAATGATCTTCAGTGTTTAAATCTTGGGGGTGGGGTGGGGGAATGGAATGCTGTGTAGAAGGCGACATGAACTAATACACACCCAGAGCATATTGCGGATTGGATGTTGCCCAGGACCACCACAGTTGTAACTATCCTCAAGCACGTACCTAAGCACTTTACTTCCCAATGTAGCAAGTCCCTAAACTCTCTTTGCACTTGGCATTGCAGCCAAGAAGCAACTTGAGCATGGGATCTGAATAACATTCTCACCCCTTGAGATGGCCATTCCAGTTCAGAGTTGAGAGAGTGTCAAGGGAGCAGGAAAACTCCCTGTACAATTCGGAACACTTGTTGGCTATTTATTCCGATGCCTTCCCTACTGCTTACTGTGGACTGGAGAAGAACTTCTTACCTGCTTGTCCTGCCACCTGTTTTTTAAGTACAGAAATAAGACTTGCAGAGCTTGGTTCCAGGAGTTGGTGAGATCTAATTAACAAGGTAGAATATTACAGGCAGAAGAGGCTATATAAGTATCAAGTTGCCCTTACAGGCTCAGCCACTCAGTAATTAAAGAGGGAAAATATGTCTTGTGTGCAGAAACAAATTATAAGCAATCTTTATTCAAATGTATAAAAGCATAGCTATAGGCATCTGTTGCAAAGCCCTTACACACAAATCTTCTCTCTTGTTCAAACCTGTTCTTGTATTTTACAGGGACTTTTGTTTTTGAAGCTTGACTTTGCAAAACCAATGTAGAAATCTTGTATCTCTTTAATGCACATAATTATGGAGCAGAATTGTGCATGCAAACACATGGGTGGAGTCTTTTTTACTTTGCTACATACACTTAGATAATACCAGCCCTTGATTTTGGATGCTGGTGTACTCTCTGTTTTGCAACTCTCCAAAATTCTTTGTCTCCAGTCTATGGCTGTAGTTGGAAATCTGCTTAAGTTTAAGTTGCCAACAGGAAGGGAGGGGGTTGTAGTGGGTCCTACAGGTGCCATTTCATGAGCCTGCAGCTGTATTCTTACCAAGAAGGATTGTGCCTGTACTGTAATGTTAACTCTGGATAACTCTCGTGTTCTTTAGGGAGCATTTGTTTTAAACCCACATTTATTTTTCTTTAACTATAGAAATGATAACACCAAGATTCTAATATAGCATATCATTAGAGGAAGAAGCAAATGAAACCCACCTGGCGCTTGATATTTTGGTATTTCTGTGTCATTTGTTGATAACCCAGAAGAGTGTAGTGTTTTCTGCAGGCCTGGTATTTCAAAACAAGGCATGACATTTCGAAAAGAGACCAGCTGATGACTAAAGTTGCAGAGTGTAAATTGTTTTATGTAATTTTGTGGTAATGAATTATGATGTTGTTTCTTTATGTTAGCTTTTTTGTAAATGCAGTCCTTGAGGACTATAAATTGTTGACCAGTTCTAAATAAGCTAATGGGAACAAGCTTTCAAACATATACATTTGTTAGAATGTCTTGTTAAACTGTTAAGCAGTACCATTTTAAAAATAGCGCATTATTCTTTGCTTGTTGATGCTTTTATTTCCAGATAGATACAGTGGGCAAACTGTAGCCATCTAAATCTAGATATTTACACCAATGGCTAAAATTAGGCCTGCTTGCTTGTACTGAGGCTTGTATCCGTGGGCACATTCACATAGTCAATCCAAATGCATGTGTGGGATCTTTAACTGTTGAGTCAATTATTGCCACTGGGAATTGACCCCTCCCTTGTAAGCATAACAGCTGGAAATGAGGATTCCCCCCCTCCATGATGAATAACAGCAGTCTGAACACAGGAAGCTTAATAGTGTATTCATAGCACAGAACTGAAAATTGGTGTCTAGTACTCTCAGTACTACTAATTCAAGCATGTGCTTGTGAAAGAGCCTTCCCATAATTCTTCTGCTAAGAGAAAAATGATAAGTCAATGCATTGTTTTCCTGAACACATGTACAGTATAATACAATATGGAATTGAGTGAGGAGGTTGATGTTAATGGCGTTCATTAGAGTGTTTCATCACAGTGGTGGTGATGGTGGTATGGTAGGGAATAAAGAGGGAATCTTAAGCAGGTGTGGATGGCACAAGTGGATCAAGAATTGCTTGCAAGGATTTGAGGGGAGAATGGAGGAGGATTACAGTGGCATTATTGTGGACCATTACCTCTATTAATAAGCAAATGCAGTATCCCACAATGTTCCATGAGTTGGAGTGTGGATGCAAGTTCAAATCCCTAATCTGGATTGGGGGCAGCTGAGATCACACAGCATGTATCGCTGGTAGGTTTACATGCCCTGACTCCTGTGCCATCTTGGGGGTGCTGAACTCTTTCTGTCTGATGACTTTTATTGCTAGAAGACCCTGGGGCAGGTGCCGTCAAAGCACATCTAAAAGATTAAAGAACTTAGATGTGAAAAAGAGGAGAGAAGAGTTCTGTATGATTGCATTGACACTATGTTTTCAATGTTAGTCGCCATCCCCCATAACGTTTGGATGGTCTACCGCAGTGCTCCCCAACCTTTTTATCCCCGCGGACCGGGAAATTTTTGATAATTTTTCTGTGGCCCAAAGCTGGGGGTGGGGGTGGGGAAGGGGGGGAGATAAAGGAATGCGAAAGGGGGGTCTGGCAGGGAGGCAAAAGGGGGGTGAAAGCAAAGGATGGGAGGGAAGGAGGAGGAGGGGGAGGCACGAGAGCAGTGGCGGCGGCACTCACCAGCTTGGGGCGTCGGGCGTGCCACTCCCCCCCACACACGGGCGGGGTGGGGGGAACCCGGGGCTCCTGGGCAGGCGGGCCCCCGCCTCCTCTTCCGGCGCCGGGAGCTGCGTGCAGGTCTCGCTGCTGGCGCCACGCTTGCTCCTGCTCTTCCGGCAGTGGCGGCGGGAGGAGGAGGAGGAGGAGGCGGAACCGGAGCAGGAGTTCTTTAGGGCGCTTCCCGGCGTGGGCGGGCGGGTGCCGCGCGCGGCGCCGGGGCCAGGAGCGGGTCTTGCTCCTGGCGCCGCGCTTGCTCCTGCTGCCGCCGCCACCATGGGCCTCCTCCTCCGCCGGGGAAAGCGAGCGGGGCGCCAGCAGCGAGACCCGCGCGCAGCTCCTGGCCCCAGCGCCCTGCGCACGGCACCCGCCCAGCCACGCCGGAAACGCCCTCGCAGCACCGACGAGCCTCCTGCTCCTCCTCCTCCTCCTCCGGTTCCTCCTCCTCCTCCTCCCGCCGCCACCGCCAGAGGAGCAGCAGCAGCGGGGGCAATTGCGGACGGGTCGCAGCGGTGGGGGGGCGATTGCGGGGGGGTGGCACGGCGGCGGCCCGGTGCCGATTCATCCACGGACCGGCACCGGTCCGCGGACCGGGGGTTGGGGAACACTGGTCTACCGTGAATGAATTACATGGAATTTTTACTCCAACTGCTCATGTTCTTTTGTAGCTGTAATGTTGTCTTTTAATGCTGTAAGATGTCCCTCAATTTTCCTATTCTCAAACTTGAATATGTCTAAATTGTACTAAACCAGGCAAGTCCAAACTTTGGCCCTCCAGATGTTTTGGACCACAACTCCCACAGTCCTTTGCCATTGGAAATACAGGCTTGGAATTCTGGGAGTTGTGTCCCAAAACATCAGGAGGGCCGAAGTTTGAACATGCCTGTACTAAACTGTGTCTTGTCCCTAATTACTGTAAGCCACCTTGGGTCCTTTTCTGAGAAGAAAGGTGGGGTAAAAAAATAAATAAATAAATAAATAAATAAATAAATAAATAAATAAATAAATAAATATGGCTGATACAGCACTTAAAGAGCATGTACCTGCTCCAAGGATGCTCAGCCTGGGGGAAAAGTGGACAGTAAAACAGATAAATGAAGGATTACTGTATTAACATGAATATTCCTTGGTTAAAAATGTTCCCAACATTTCTTTAAATTCCATGCCTTCTAGTATTGCTTTTATCCCTAGGTCTAATTTTAAATTAGTAATATTTCTTTTGGGGAGAGGAGAGAAAAAAAGCAGTGTCTGCTCTCATGGTATCTCGTCAGATCTCGAATTTAAATGTTCAAAGGATTAAGAGTGCCATCAAGACCTGGGACTTCAAGGCCTGTGCAGGAGGCGCGTGCTTTGATTCACACATAATTAGTGTGTGTTTTCTGAGGAACTTGTTTTCAAGAGGTGCCACACCAAGGGCAGGTTTAACTTTTAGCAGGAGATGTAGGGGAAGGGTCAGCCTGCCATGGGTTAGGCCTAGAGAGGAAATGCAGCAATGTCAGCTCAAAGGTGTTGCTTCTGTAAAAACACAATGCATTGTTTCTGAACCATTGAGGTAGAGGCTTTCCCTTACTTTTCAGAGACTGAGAGCTTCTTAGTCCAGTTCTATGTAACCGGTTCTAAAATAATAGTGTTGTGGTATACGTACTTGTGAACTCTATTTCCCCCCTTCGTTCCTATACTGTACTTACCTGGGAGCAGAATGTAGACTTTCCAATGGAGGTGAATTAGAATACATTGTTAGAGATGCACCATCATTCCTAACCTACCTCTCTTCTGTCCCAGGATTCAAAGCAATTGATCTGTTTGTTTATTTTTAAAATTGGGCTTCAGTTTGTAGATCAGTTGTCCCTCTGAACGTGTCGAGTTCATATGCCGCTCTCGGATTGTCACCCCGTCTGGTGTAAGGGACTATGCCTTAGATCGAGTCTCTCCCACCCACCCACCCCCTGCCCCTTTCCAATGTAATCTTATCAAAGTAAAGTTTCCTGTGAGAACAAATAGCTGCTGTTTTGTAATCTTTGCAACGCTTAACAAATCTGATTTTAATTAAATAATGGTTCTCTTAATCTATGGCTGCTTTATCCAATGGAATGAAGCTGAGCGCTTTATTTAAGTAGTATGTTTACTTGATCTTGACTTCTGCCTTGGTTCATTTTTATCACTTCATCCTGCTCTTTAGGCAAGCGATAAGAGATATGTTGTCAGTCTTCTTAACCTGAGAGAATAGCACGGTGGTTGATGCTCTTAATCTCCATATGGCTATAGCTTAAGTGAATTCATCTTTATTTTACAGTTTGCACACAGCAAAGGGCTTTGCTGAAACATTGTCCTTCAGTTGCACATGAGCAGTTCTTTCTCTTTTCTTTATATACCTCCTGCGTTGCGACCACACCTCGTTCTTCTATAAATGGTAAGCCATGCTTGTAAAGTATCTTGTAGAATTCAGGTACTGACATTAAGTAACAATTAACTCAATTCAGTGGTTGTTACTCATATCCCTTGTTGCTCAGATCCCTGGCAGGGTGGATTTGATTTAAATCAAATTGATTTAGTTTTAATAATGACTTGATTTTTTAAAAAAAACAGATTTGTTGATTGTTTAAATAAAAATATTTTTTTAAAATTTAAATCATGATTTTAAAAATAATTATTTATCCATTTTGGTTTATAGGATTAGTAGTAGAGTATACCATAGTTACTAGGTGACTTTCTTGTTGTTTAGTCATTCAGTCATATCCGACTCTTCATGACCCCATGTACCATATTTGTTGCATCGATGACACCGTCCAACCCTCTAATTCTCTGCTGTCCCCCTTTTCCTTTTGCCTTGAATCTTTCCCAACATCAGGGACTTTTGCAAGGACTCCTCTCTCTTCATGAGGTGGCCAAAGTACTGGAGCCTCAGCTTCAAAATCTGTCCTTCCAGTGAAAATTCAGCATTGATTTCATTCACGATGGATAGGTTGGATCTCCTTGCAGTCCAGCGGATTCTCAAGACTCTCCTCCAGCACCATAGCTCAAAAGTGTCAATTCTGCAGCGATCAGCCTTCTTTATAGTCCAGCTCTCACTTCCGTACATCACTACTGGAAAAAACATAGCTTTGACTATTCGGACCTTTGTCAGCAAAGTTATGTCTCTGCTCTTTAAGATGCTGCCTAGGTTTGCCATCGCTTTCCTCCCAAGAAGCAGGTATCTTTGAATTTCATTGCTGCAGTCACCATCTGCAGTGATCAAGGAGCCCAAGAAAATAAACTCTGTCATTGCCTCCATTTCTTCCCCTTCTATTTGCCAGGAGGTAATGGGACCAGTGGCCATGATCTTAGGTTTGTTTTTTTTGTTTTTTGTTTTTTATGTTGAGCTCCAGCCCATTTTTTTCACTCTCCTCTTTCACCCTCATTAAGAGGTTATTTCTGCTATCAGAGTAGTATCATCTACGTATCTGAGGTTGGTGATATTTCTTCCAGCAATCTTAATTCCGGCTTGTGATTCATCCAGACCTGCCTCTCACATGATGTACTCTGCATATAAATTAATTAGGCAAGGTAACAGTATAAAGCCTTGTCATGCTCCTTTTAAACCAGTCAGTTGTCCCATATCCAGTTCTGACGGTTGCTGCTTGTCCCACATATAGATTTCTTAGGAGACAGATAAGGTGGTCAGGCACTCCCATTCCTTTAAGAACTTGCCATAGTTTGTTGTGGTAAACACAGTCAAAGGCTTTGGCATAGTCGATGAAGCAGAAGATGTTTTTCTGGAACTCTCTGGCTTTCTCCATAATCCAGTGCATGTTGGTGATTTGATCTCTAGTTCTTCTGCCCCTTCGAAATCCAGCTTGCACTTCTGGAAGTTCTCTTTCCACATACTGCTGAAGCCTGCCTTGTAGAATTTTGAGTATAACCTCGCTAGCGTGTGAAATGAGTGCAATTGTATGATAGTTGGAGCATTCTTTGGTGTTTCCCTTCTTTGGGATTGGGATGTAGACCGATCTTTTCCAGTCCTCTGGCTACTGCTGAGTTTTCCAAATTTTCTGGCATATTGCGTATAGCACATTTACAGCATCCCCCTTTAAGATTTTAAAGAGTTCAATTGGAATGCCGTCACCTCCACTGGCCTTGTTGTTTGCAATGCTTCCTAAGGCCCACTTGACTTCACTTTCCAGGATGTCTGGCTCCAGGTCAGCAACTACACTATCTTGGTTATCAGGGACATCCAGATCTTTCTGATACAATTCCTCTGTGTATTCTTGCCATCTCTTCTTGATCGCTTCTGCTTCAGTTAGGTCCCTACCATTTTTGTCCTTTATCATATCCATCTTTGCACGAAATACCCCTTTAATATTTCCAATTTTCTTGAATAGATCTCTGGTTTTTCCTTTTCTATTGTTTTCCTCTATTTCTTTGCACTGTTCTTTCAAGAAGACTGTCCTGTCTCTCCTCGCTATTCTTTGGAAGTCTGCATTCAATTTTCTGTATCTTTCCCTTTCTCCCTTGCATTTTGTGTCCCTTCTCTCCTCCACTATGTGTAGGGCCTTGGACACCTACTTTGCTTTCTTGCACTTTCTTTTCTTTGGAATGGTTTTCATTGCAGCCTCCTGTACAATGTTACAAGCCTCCATCCATAGTTCTTCAGGTGTTCTGTCCACCAAATCTAGTTCCTTAAATCTATTCTTCACCTCCACCGTGTATTCATAAGGGATTTCACTTAGATTATACCTGATTGGCTCAGTGATCTTCCCTACGTTCTTCAGTTGAATTTTGAATTTTGAAATAAGAAGCTGATGATCCGAGTCGCAGTCAGCACCAGGTCTTGTTTTTGCTAACTGTATAGAGCTCCTCCATCTTTGGCTGCAGAGAACATAATCAATCTGATTCCAGTATTGTCGATCTAGTGATGTCCATGTGTAGAGTCACCTTTTGTGTAGTTGGAAAAGAGTGTTTGCAATGACCAGCTTGTTCTCTTGACAGAACCTGATTAGCCTTTGCCCTGCTTCGTTTGGAACTCCAAGGCCAAACTTGCCAGTTATTCCTTTCATCACTTGACTCCCTGCTTTAGCATTCCAATCCCCTATGACAGGGGTGCCCAATTTTTTTGTAAAGAGGGCCAGATTTGGTGGCTGAGAATGTGTCAGGGGCCGGTTGTTCCCCGACCCTGCCACCCCACTGCAAGCCCCACCCACTGACCCTTTGCAACCCACCCGCAGGACGGAAGGCGGGAACCAAGGGAGGGAGGGAGGGAGGGGGTGGAAACCAAGAGAGGAAGGAAGGTGGGGATCAAGAAAGGGAGGGAGGGAGGGAGGTGGGGACCAAGGGAGGGAGGAAAGAAGGAAGGTGGGGACCAAAGGAAGCACAGGGAGCCGTGGCCACAGGTCGCCCCTTGGAAGAGGCAATCTGTGCAACCTTGCACCCCCCCAAGCTCCCCAGCGGTGGCGACAGCTCGCCAGTCAGCCCACCCCAAAGCTCCTTGGCGGTGGCAGAGGCCCGCTGGCCTGCCCACCCCCACACATTCCCCTGCGGTGCTGGTGGCGGCAGACCGTCCAGCCGCCCAAGCTTCCCAGCGGTGTCAGTGTTGGCAGAAGATTTTAAAAAAAACATGGGGCGAAGAAGGGGGAGGAAGGGGCCGGCCAGCCAGCCACGGGTCACTCAGAATAGCCTGATGGGCCGGATTTGGCCCCCGGGCCGGACTTTGGGCAGGCCTGCCCTATGATGAGAAGAACATCTTTCTTTGGTGTGAGTTCTAGAAGGAGTTGTAAGTCTTCATAGAATTTGTCAATCTCAGACTCTTCTGCACTGATAGTTGATGCATAAGCTTGTATTACTCTGATGTTGAAAGGGCTGCCTTGGAATCGTACTGAAATCATTCTATCATTTTTGAGGTTGTATCCCAGCACAGCTTATTCCCACTCTTTTGTTGATTATAAGGCTGATACTTCACGTACATCTCATCGCTGTTCGCAGTCCCGCTGGGGACCAGTACAAAGAAATTTAACTGTACATCCATTGCGGGACGAGGGGAGTTTGTCCCGACCATGCCCCCTGAACTGCGATCTAAGCAGGATGAGAGATTCCCCTCCCGGGCCTCGGGAATCTCCTCATCTCACTTATTGCAATATGAGTGCCCATGAGGTAAGGCTCCTCACGCAACGTGCCATTCTCCATCTAGTGCCAGGAGTGTGAAATGCCATTCGCCAGTACATTCCCTATGAAGTCAGCAACGCAGTGCAGAGAGATTAAAAGACAAATGCCTCAAACTTAGCTCTGTAATGCATTGAAGGCAAGGCTTCGGAGAATTGAAACATTGAAAAATGGAAGGTCGGGCCAAAACAACAACAACGGAGAACAAAGGCATGGAATTTCACATCTCATCATGGAACGAGGACGTGTGGAAACAGTAATGCCAATATCATCAATCACGCCTGTGCATACACAGGAACAGGGACAGAACTGCAAGACCACGTGACCGTGACCAACATCAATACGCAACGAACTTCCTCCCGGGATGAGAGTGGACGTGAAGTAACCATCTATGAGGGCTACTCCATTTATTCTATGGGATTCTTGCCCACAATAGTAGATGTGATAGTCATCTGAATTGAATTCACCTATTCCTATCCATTTAAGTTCGCTGATGCCCAAGATGTCAATGTTTATTCTTGCTATCTCCTCTTGACCACATTCAGCTTACCCCGGTTCATAGATCTCACATTCCAGGTTCCTATGCAGTATATTTCTTTGCAGCATTGGACTTTCCTTTCTCTTCCAGGCACTTCTGCAGCTGGGTGTCCTTTCGGCTTTGGCCCAGCCGCTTCATTAGCTCTGGAGCTACTTGTCCTTGTCCTCTGGTCTTCCTCAGTAGCATGTTGGATGCCTTCTAACCTTAAGGGCTCATCTTCCAGCATCATATCTTTTAGCCTTTTGTTTCTGTCCATGGAATTTTCTCGGCAAGGATACTGGAGTGTCTTGCCCGTTCCTACCCCAGGAGGTCTTATTACAGGCCTCATTGTCACCAGTGTAATTGGCCTTACAATGATGGAAGCACAGCATACCCTGTTGTGTTCTGTAGCCTTGCTCATCAGCTAGGACACAAAAGTAACAGTGTGCCCCCATTTATAAGCCTAACAAGGCTTATAAGGCAACTTTCTAGGATATGGCTAAAATGTGTCAGCTATGTTTGTTAAAGAGTAGTAATCCAAGAATTACTGTAGCATTATAGACTCCTACTTTCTTTCCCCTAGGATTTTTCTCCTGATAACAATGTTTACATCTGTTCCACTTAAATAATATTCATTCCCTGCATAGATAAATATTTGTGTAGGAGAAGATGTATGAAAGCATATAATATCTGCAAATTGTCACATTATGTGGTGTCTATAAATAGTGGTGTCCCTCTATGGCTTCTCTTTTCCCCCAACACACAAAAAAATGGTATTGGTAGGAGAAATGTCTCAAGTGAAATAGCTCAGATTGTGCTCCACAAAGCATTTTGCCTCATTTTATATAAGAGTTTGGATACTTACGTAGTGATATGCTACTGTTTCTTACTTAAACGCAAACACATAAACAGGGAGGATAAATTGGCAGTTTCTCCAGGGCACAAAGGCAATGCTGAGCAGTAAAGAAAATGAAAGGGAACTTGGTAGTAGGCTTGCAAAACTGCTGGATTGTGGGGTTGAGGCCAAGATGTAAATAAGAGGTTTGAAACCATCTTTTCCTGCCAGTATATGTGTGCGTGGGAGGGAGGGAGCAATGGGGGGAGGGGAGGAGAGAGATAGATAGAAGCAAGTGAATTTGTTAGGCTTATTAGCTGAGGGAGGGGAAAATACTTAAACCATTTAACCTGCAGATTATTTCCTCATTGTTTGCCTTTCAACATTAATTTACCAATGTACCTGTGTCCATGTCAGAGGAAATGCAGGAAAAACAAAACATTAGGGCTCAGTGAAAGACACACCCTTCTCCCTCCCCACCCCACCCCCACATAGTTTAAGTGAACAAGATCAACATTCATTGCATCCACTTGCTATGGATACAGATTTTTGGTTCAGAAGCTTCAAACCTATAGTATGGTTTGAATCATCTACTGTATTTGTTAAATTAATTAGTTTATTAGACAGGAAGCCGCGTGCTTAAAATGCTGTTGTGAAAACCCATTAAAATGCACGTGCTTTAATTAATTAATAAACAACAACAATAAGAACAACGCACCATCAAGTCATTTCTGACTTATGGCAACTTGCCGTATGCATAATGGACTAGCACAGATGAACAGTAGATCATTGGCCCTGATCAAACGACAAAGTTGGCATGCTGTGTGTGAGTTCTACAGCAGGTGGAAGGAACCTCTGCACAGAAGGATGCTAGAATCTAATACTTCCAAATGATCTCACAAAGACCATTCACCTGGTGAGGTGAAAATCTGCAGGAGAAGGTTGGGGGGGGGAGTGTTTCAAGCCATTGAGCAACTATCACAATTTATTTCATTTCATTTCCAATGCATCCCTTTTAGCTTTTCTTACACATCTATTCTCTGTGTACATAGATTGAGGGCCAAAAGACTTGTCATTTAACTTAAGGTTTCCACCTGTGATCCTCCACCACATTTTGCTCTAATATAAATGGCAGGTTCGTGATTAGCATACTGTTGTCAACATTCCCTGTTATGATCCAGATCCGGATCAGGCACACAGTAACTAAGGTGAAAAAAGGTAAAGGTTCCCCCTGCACATGCGTGCTAGTCGTGTCTGACTCTAGGGGCGGTGCTCATCTCCGTATTCAAGCCTAAGAACCAGTGTTGTGCAAGTCCATGCCATGTGGCTGGCATGGCTGCAAGGAAACACTGTTTTACCTTCCTGCTTTTTATGGCGGTATCGTTGTAAAAAGGCATTTTGCCATTTAAACATCAGGCACAGTAGGCTAGATCCAGTCTGAGGCCACAACAAGCATTTAAAAAGAAAGAGGAGGAGGAGAAAGACATACTTGCTCTCCAGTTTCTCACAATACTGTCTGCTCTATATAGTGATGATGGTATAGGGGAAGAAAGGAATACACTGCCATTTCATCAAACGGGATCAGACTGGCTTTAATCACGTTTATCAAACTCTTGTGTGGTAAGAATTTGAACAAGGTCATGACAACCTCTTTGGTAGACTGACATGACATGAGCAATATTTCACATCCACACCACAAACATCAAAGCATCAATTGGGGAAGTGTAAGTCATAAACCTTTCTAGAGAAGGCTATGATCCTCTGGAAGCCTGTAAAGTGGGGGGGCACTGCTATAGAAGAGTGGTGCCAAGAAAGCTTTGGTGCCAAGAAAAACAGAGTTTCACTCATCAGTCTCTACATCAGATGCATTGAAATTCACTAAAGATGACAGGCAGGTCACATGTTAGGATAAATGTGTATTTCCTCCAGGAACACAAGGTAAAGGTAAAGGTTCCTCCCGCATATGCGTGCTGGTTGTATTTGACTCTAGGGGCGGTACTCATCTCTGTTTCTAAGCCAAAGAGCCAGTGTTGTGCAAGTCTGTGGAAAACAGCCATTAGGTGAAGAGTTGGGATTTGTATTGTCCACAACACAACATGTTGCATGACTTGTACTTGAGGGGGGAATACAAGTTAGTGGCAATTTGCCACTGTGACTAACACCATTAGACACACACTGGCAGACACAGTAGGCTTCTGGTCATGTATTCTTTTATGAGGCACTGCACTGGATGCAATCAGGTCATGATTCAAAAGGAGTGGAATCAGAGATGAGAAAGGAACAGAGTAGAACTAGAAAGAGAGAGAGAAAGTACATCTTCACACCATCATCTGAAAATTTGTCAACCACTTCACTTGTGAACATTGAAACAGTGTAAGTTTTTGGCTAACTTCGGTTATATCACAACCACTTCTGCCTTAGCTTATTTGAAATAGCACAAGGTACTTAAGCTGCAAGACAGATAATTTATTTTCAGCTCCCTCTGTTGTGTGCCATCTCCTGTTGCTGCGGGGTGGTGGTGGTGGTGGTGGTGGTGGAAATTCAATTGAAAAGATCTCTTTGTTGGATAGTCAGATGCTTTAAGCACCCTGTGATTTTTGCTGCAGGGGGTGCAAATCATCTGGGTTCAGTGTTGGCTGTGCATGTAGAGTGAGCTGTAGAGGAATTGGGCACTGCCATTCCAGCCAAGTACAAGGTACTTGCTGTTCTTAACATGTCCAGATTGCCCTAAGTACATTTGCTGCCCTGTGTTTTTATTGTTATGCACAATTGTTGATGTCAGAGATGAAATTGGAAGCCTATTTGTCTACCTTGAAGACATCTTGAACTAGAATAAGGGGAAGGGAAATTAACAGCAGAGCCTTAAAGGCATATTTATGAAGATGTTTAAAGTCCCTTGCTGAGTTTCAGTGCCAGAACATTTTCTGCCATTTGTAGAACAGGAAAATCCCTTATGTTGTTTAATGGCTCTTGAAGAATAAGAATATTCTGACAAGGGTAATGGCTGGTGAGCTGGGCAAGAACTATGATGATTTAGTCGAACCAATGAGCAAAGCCATTTAGCTCTAAGCATTTCCACTTTGCTGCAAGTAGAAACAGTGATGTCATAAGATCAGGACATTTATTGATTTATCTTTTTACATTTGTTACATTTATGCATTGCCTCCCCCCCACAAACTAGTGCATAAGACAGTATAGAATCCTCATGAAGGAATTTTTAAAGCAAAACCAAATGCACCATTAAAAAAACCCCAATAAAATCAATGGAGTAGGTCAAAACCATTGAAATGAAGCAAGAAAGTTTAATTTGCCCTATGGTCATTGTAAAACAATACACCAGATTAAAAGATGTGGTTTTTACATCCCAATTTAAATGTGAAAAGGAAACTGATCACATGTCCTCTCCCACGTGTCTGTTTATTAGGTGGACCTCTAAAACTATTGGTGTTCTTAAAAGGATGATTCTTGAAGATCTTAACATCCAGAGAGACTCATAAGAAGGTGGGATTCCTGAGATCGGCACACCTCATATTGTTCAGAGCTTTAAAGGTTAAAACCCAGCACTTCAAATTGGACCCAATAAGCTGCTTCATATAATAGGAGATAAGGTATATCCCTGAGGGATACCACCAAACATTGTTTTCCCCAACATCATGCATCCTGATAGGAGGTTCAGAACCCTTGCAATATGGTGCCCTTCGTACCTAGCCTAGTCTGGTGATCCAACAGCCTAGTCAGGTGTTCCAGCTGTGGCCAATGGAATCAAATGCTGCTGAAAGATTCAGAAGAACTGATAAAGTCGTACTACCCTTATCCAGTTCCCACTATAGGTCATCTACCAAAGTGGCCAAAGTATCCTTTGGAATATAACTAACAGTTGGAGTTTGGAGGGGTATACATTTTCTTTCCCTCCATTTACATCTGAGCAGCTGTTATTTTGCCTTGTTAATACTCATTTTATACTCAAGGTTTGAAGTGCAAAGATTTACTGTTCTTATTTCTCAGTATTGTTGGCTTAGCAGTACAATAGCAGGCACAGTTGCAGAGGCTCTGCCTTGTTGTTTAGAAAACAGTACAGTGGTACCTTGTATAAAGGAATTAATTTGTTCCAAATGAAATTATGTTAAGCAAATTTTCCTTTATACAAATTTCCCATAGGAATGCATTGAAAACAGAGTAATCCCTAATCATGACCATTTTTATGTTGTATGGATTTGCCCCATAGATGATTCTGTTAAGCAAATTTCTCCTATCTCAGAAATTTTTATGTAGTACAGATTTTATGTTTTACAAGCCATTTGTTATATGAGGGTCCACTGTAGGTACTACTGTACTTAAATAATGTATCTGGTATTCTGCACAAGCCATTTGCTTATAATATTGGTCTATGAATGGGGTGTAAACTTAATCCTGAATTTTGATTTGCCTATCCATCTTTTCTTATATACTGTATTTTAACATGTGAGAGATAGTAGAACAGTAACTACAATGATCAGATTCAGATTCAGATTCAGAACCTTTATTGGCATAAAATCAATACAAAACAGTAAACAAATAGTATATTGAAGGATACACAGAGGACGCTGTTAGAACTCAGTAGTGTGTGGAAATCTAATGTGACAACTCTGGTACAAGGTGCAGTGAAACACCATATGTTGCAATGTTTTGACCTCTCCCTGGCCGCAGGGGCACACTCTCAATTCTGTGGGTAATCCACCAAATCGACCCTGCAACAAATCAGAAGGCACAACATTGCACCTGGCAAGGGTGAATGCCCAGTGATCCTGGAGATGCTCCAGATAAAGGTAATGAGGTCTTTACTATGGGAGAGTGGCAAATGAAAATGTAGTGGAGAGCAAACCTTGAATGCAGCACTAAATAGGACTTGCCCCTCAGTGTCATAGAGCCCAACAGATCTGGTGGCAGCCCCAGAGTCTTGATTTTCTTAATAAATAGGGCTATAGCCTTTGGGAGAACGTTGTCAGAAAGCAGTGATTGGAATAGGAAATCCTGGACTGAAAAAAACCCCAACAACTTTGAGACCCAGAATTTGAGAAATCAAATTACAATGAGTGTGGAAAGCTACTTTAAAAAGTTATTAGTTCCCATGCATAATTCAAAATAACTCCCAAAATAGTTATTAGTTACAAGGCAAAAGTAACTATTTTCCATTCCTAAAAATAACTGAACCCTTTAGGGTTCATTTTTTGTTTAAAAAAGGAGGATGCTTTTCATTTGTTTAAAAGGGGGGATGCTTGTCATCCCATAGCACAAGGCATGCTATGGGATGACTCTTTAATTGTATAATATTCATCCTGTATCATTTAGTGAAGGCATAGCTCATAACTATAAGTGTAACTAAAAATTACACTCTGAAATAAATATAGTTTCCCTTTCTTAAGAGCTACATAAGCCATGATGTAGTTTAATTATGCCTTAATTATTGGGAGAGGGACTACTTTCAAGGAGCTAATAACCAGTTACTTCTACAATCTAGTGCAAAGTTTTACATTGACAAATGCAAAGTTGGAGACCTCAAAACAAGACAGGTAATATGTGTGTGTGTGTGTTTTGAACGATGGACCTGCACTGCAATGTAATTCTGTAGCGCTTGAGTGCAACATTCTTCTTTTGAAAAGGGATCCTTGATCAGTCATTCCACACAAAGTTATGCAATCCTTCCAAGTCATCTACCCCATTTCCAGCTGACACAGTATGTCATGATCCTTCTGAGTTACTGAAAGCCTTGCTTTAGATTCTTGGAATGGAAATACCAACCATGTGTGCTGATGAAGTTCTGATAGACATGCATTGAAGAACAAATGGGAGGAAACTGAAGGTACGTGATGGAAACTAGCTTCCTAGTATAGAGTCTGCATTTGAGAAATGTAAATATACTGTGCTTGGTCTGCTGTGTTGGCCTGTATGTTGCCATTATGTGCTTTGTTCTAAGGTTACAGAATCACTGCAATATCTCCTACATTTGACTCAGTGTGTGCATATTATCAGGGCATCCATCCACTCTTGAGTATCAAGGGCTGACAGTGTTGACACAGAACTTCCTTGATAACTTGTCAAAACAACCTGTGCCAAAATTTAAAAAAAGCTTCACCATTGTTCATGTCCTAATTAGATGTTGACCTAGTTTGAATTCCAGCCTTGCCTTGTAGGCATACTCATTAAGAAGCTTGCTAGTCTACCATGTCGAACCATTTAACATGACAATGACTAATGTTCAACAGGCAGCAGTAAGTCTTTGTTCACATTAACAAAGGTGGACAGCATGAGCGAAATATGTAGGAAGTATTCAGAAGCCAGTGCTTCTCAGGCTCTTTAGAAGATTTATGAGTGGCACTTGCCATCAGATCTCCCAGTATGGAATTAGTCTGTTCAGAATATTCTGTTCCATTTTTCACTTGGATTTCCAATTCCCATGCCTCCTTCATACTTGTCTGCATTAAGTGATCACTGCACAATCTTTGTTTTTGTCTTGGCTTTGTTCATGCTCCACACCGTGTCGTTTATTTATTTTTTTCTTTTTTTTCTTCTTTTTTTTGCATATCCTAAAATTCCACCAAGCCTGCTTGTGCTTTTTTGTTTGTTAATAGCCTGAGAATTCGCCTGGCCCAGTGGTTTGTTAATATTGAGACTTTGCCTGGCCAGTGGTTCCCAAACTGGGGTCGGGACCCCTTTTTCACCGGGGTCGCCATGAGCCAGTGAAGACTATGTCCCCTGAGGCAGTGGCCTGCCACAGGGGGCTTGTGGCCTCTTCCAAGCAGGGCAAGGGGTCACCACAACATGAAGAACTGTATTCAAGGGTTGTGGCATTAGGAAGTTTGAAAACCACTGGCCTAGGGGGAAAAAACTGATACATAGAGAACCAAGTTTGTTATTGGCGTCTATGGTTCTTGCATAGGGTTGATATCTCATCAAGACAATCCAGCATGACAGGCTAGAAGATTAAGGCATCTTCCTTTTCATTTCTTGTAGTTGTTCTTTCTAAGCTGCACAGTGATCTTGTGGAAACAAATAGGAATCTGTACCCCTGCTCTTAGGTTCCCCCCCCTCAGTTCTTTTCATTAAAAACAATAAAGGCCCATAATGCCTTCCTCCTCTGCAAATTTGCATGAACCTGACAGATCCTTTTTCTTGAGTGAGTGAATCTGTTACTGATTGAGTCATGCAGATTGCCAGCATGAGCTGTTAGTGGGCATGTTGGCTCATTAGGGTATGTAAGTATCCTGTTGTCATGCACAGTCAGGCATTTAAAACATGTATTTTATGATTTAATTTAATAACAGGTGTGAATAAGATTAGCTCCTCTTTTCTCTTAAATATTAGGGTCTAGTTCAGACACAAGTTACAGCTTGCTAAAGCTGTCATCCAGTTAGTTTAAAGTATAGGTCCCCATTATGCACAACTGTGGTTTTATGTTGGTTTTACTAACCAGGATTTTGGAGCAGAATGTGAGGTTAATGTAACATCATAGTCAGTACAGTGAGATACCCAGACAGGCAATTGTGGGTTAATTGCAATCTAATTTCATCTGTTGCTGACTTTTCTAAATTTAATATTTTAAAGGCTGGCATGGTTTATGCATTGTCACAAATTCTATGTTGGGAAACAAGTGAAGTAGTTCTAGCAAGGGAGCCATGTGACTACAGCTTATGGCCTAATTTCTGTCTCCATGTTAAAGGCTTTATTATAAATATTTGGCATCTTTTGCTGCAGCAGAAAACAGTAGGCTTATTGTAAACTGCTGATAATCATAGAAAAGCAAAGATGACTTTATTTTTCTGATTTGACCACAATTGTCTTCTGTCTTAGAGTCTTGTTGAGAAGTTAAGAAGAACCAAAATTATAAAAAGTTGTGCAGTTACTGTACTTAAGATCACTTAAGAATTGAAAGTGGATCTATTCTAAGCATTTGAAAAAAAAAACCCATCATCCTTTCCTTCAGATAAATGCACAGCTTGCCAAGCTGAATTTTTAAAGAAGTTTTCTGGATTGAAATAAAGTGAGATTTTCTTGATATCAATGTAAACTGTAATGGGCATAGCAGCCTTGAAGCAGTTGTTGCAAAATAAGTTGTCTGCACCTACTGTAGTTTCCCACTGGCCCAGAATCTTTTGATCACACTGAACAGGAATGTGCAAATCAGGTGTAGAAGTCTCACATGCTATGTGATGGGAGAAAGGGAATGTTGGAAGCACAAAACAACTTCTTATCTGCAGTTTAAGGAGGCCTCTGCATAGTTTCTCAGATCCTATCTTGGGGAGAAAAATGTCTTGGACTTGACGGGAAACCAGAACTGATCATGAGCTATTCTTCCTGTTCTCTTACAAGAGAAGGATAACCATGAACTGTCCCCATATCTAGAAGCAGATCTGTTTGGTGGAGATGGGTGGGCAGAAACCACTACTCCTCTATTTTGCTTGTTACCAAAAAAGAAAAGAAAAAAGAATCATGATTATTCCAGACCTTCCTATATTGAGTCCTGAATTAACTAATGTCCTTCTGGGGGCCATTTATTAACCCCCTAGGCCAGTCTTGGTGAACCAATGGCACGGGTGCCAAAGGTGGCACTTGGAGCCCTTTCTGTGGGCACCCGACATCTCCCCTTCACAGCCACCTGGATTCAGGTTAAATGGCTGTATTGGCACTTTGCGGAAAATTAGTGGGTTTTGAATTGCAGTTTGGGCACTTGGTCTCTAAAAGATTCACTGTCCCTGCCCTAGGCCCATTTCCCTCTCTGCTGTTCTGAGATTAAGACCCCCCCAGGCTCAGAGCTCAATGCTACCACAGTGGGCTTTTCTTCCTTACCCATAACTCTCCAAGATGATGGGAAATCTTATGTGGAAGTTTCCCTAGTCCTCTTGGACAGCCTTCATAATGCTGCTGGTGCACAGTAAGTGGGGAAAGCAATCCCCTCCTGCTTCTACTGACACACAGAGAGTTCTGTCAGTGGCATAAACCTATTGGATCATGGCACATTTATATGTTTATAAATGCTTTTAGGGTGCCTGACATCTCTCCAAATCCCTGTGTGTCGTCACTTACTTGCACATTTTTAATATTACAGAACATGTTTGGGTGGGACCTCAGATGTTTTTCTCTGTTAAAGATAAAAAAACAGAAGTAATTAATTTCTCAATAGCAGAAGTTTTTCTGTGTTTATAATGAATGCCGTAAAATGCTCAAAGGAAATAATCAACTGTGCATAATTTGGAAGTGAAAAACTGGTTAATAAGTTTATGTGGAACATTTAACTCGTTCTGTGCTGTCTGGTCAATTTATACAGACCCTAATGGTATTTTCAAGATAAGTAAGATATTTAAGGAATGCTTTACTATTTCCACTCCATCAGTGAGTTTCCGTGGCTCTGCCGGGATTTGAATCCAGGCCTCCTGAGTCCACAAACTAAGTACAGTGGAACCTTGACTTACATCATTAATCCGTTCCAGAGGTCTAGACATAAGTCAAACATGCCTTAAGTCAAACGAACTTTTCCCATACAAAGTAATGGGAAAGTGGATTAATCAGTTCCAGATGATGAAAAAGACCCCGAAAACAGCAATTTAACACAAATTTGACTGGGATAGAAGATTCCTTCCAAGGATGTAAATGAAATGTCTCTTCAAAGAGAGGAGGAGGCAGTGGAATTATAGTCTACAAGTTATACGCCTCCACTTTTTAATGATCATGGCAACAATGTCTAACATTTAAGTTTTACTGATTTTTAACCTGACGTTCCAAGTTCTGAACAACTCTATGCTTACCATTAGAGTCCCACAACTGTACAGCTCCCCAACTAAAATGCTTCCATTGTGGACCAGAATTCTGCAGCCAGATGTTTTACAAGACTGAGCCGACTGTCTAACCAGTGAGGCCAGCCCCGAGCTCCTGGCCCTTCTTCTCCTCCGGTTGCAGCGGCGGCTTCGGCGAGGCCGAGGACCAGCTCCAGGTGCTTGGAGCTGGCCCCGCCAAAGCCGCCACTGCCGGAGGAGAGGAAGAAGGCAGGAGCAGTTTGGAGTCAGCAGCCGCAATGCTGGGTCGTGGCTGCCGTCTGATTCCGGGGCCTTGCACCAGGGCTGCGAGCTGTAAGTCAAAGCCTGCGGCACAAGTCGAACAGGCCCCTTCTTGCTGCAAGTCAAATATGCTGCAAATCAAGCAGCATGTAAGTCAAGGTTCCACTGTACCTCATGCAAGATATTCGGCCAAAAGGGAATTGGCACAGGGAAGAAGACAGAGTGAGTATAAACAGAATATGGAACTTTCCAAGTAAAAGTTTTTATACTGATTTAGGTAGAACAAAGTAATGGATGCTTATGTTCAACATGGACATTCAAATGTGATATTTTATTTTAAATGTTCCCATTTTATCAATGGCTAGTTTGTAATTTATGCGCGAGACATACTTTTGTTACAAAATCCATTATTCTTCCTCGAACAATTACATGATTGTAGAAAAGCCACAGACATCTGGAGCACCTGATGTACTACTAACCATTGGCTTTTGCATGTGGGAGGTCTTGGTCCAAATGCTACTCGTAGGGGTGGGTCTTGGACGACATGCCATTGCTCTTTGGTGATTTCAACTCATGTTCATATGCTGACAGCACCTTAATGGGATACTGTGTGGTATGCACATGACTAAGGTTCCCTCTTAGTTTGCCAGGTATTGAGAAATATTCCTAATTAATTTCCATTGTATGTCAATTACTCAATTTATTTATTTATTTATTTATTTATTTATTTATTTATTTATTTATTTATTTATTTATTTATTTATTCGACTTTTATGACACCCATCTAGCCCTAGGGCCACTCTGGGTGGTTTACAACATAAAAGCTCAACACAACAATAACAACAGAGTTAAATACAAACAATATAATATAACAAATTATAACCAAATACTAAATAGCCCTAAGCACATCCAATCTCGCCTGATTTCAGAAGCTAAGCAGGTTTAGGCCTGGCTAGTAGTTGGATGGGAGACCACCAAGGAATACCAGGTGCTCTAGGTGCCTGGAGTAGGAACTGGCAAACCACTCCAGTGTTCCTGCCAAGAAAACTCCATTGACATGGGGTCACAGAGAATCGGTCATGACTGTAACAACACAACACAGAGACACACATCAACAATAAGCTAAAATAAAAATAGAAATAACCAAGTAATTGATCAGATAACAACAACAAAATTAGAGATAAGTGGTAAAAGAAGGATAGCAATGTTTTCTTCCAAAGTGGATTTCTTCCTGTTTACAGTAGTAAAGGCCATGCTTCTTAAAATGTGTCAGCAAGTTTGGTTACTAGTACATATAAATTTTACTATTATTTCACCCATCCTGGCTTGCCTGCCCTGGCTGCCAGTATGCTTCTGAGCCAAGTTCAAGGTACTGATGTTAATTTATAAAGCCCTTCATGGTTTACCACCTGGTTATCTGTCAGAATGTCTCCCCCTCATATTACCCTCCCATCCTGTCCACCCCTCCCAGTCCTTGTTGCTGCGGGTGGCCACTCGGAGAGAAGCCCGGAAATCCTCAACCAGAACCCAGGCCTTCTTGGTAGAGACCACCTCACTCTGGGATTCCCTCCACATGGAGGCATGATTGATCCCCACCCTTCAAAGCTGCTGAAAGCAAGTTAAAACCTGGCTTTTTACCCAGACCTTTAAAAACCTCACTCCTTTGTAATATTAATTTTGTAGCAATTTTTATGCTGGCCTGTGGTTCGCCTAAGGGTTTTTGTTTTGTTTTGTTTTTATATGTTCTTTTTTTTAAGTGCTGTATATTTTGTTGTTTTTGGAAGCTGCCCAGAGTAGTGGTTTGACCACTAAATGGGTGAAGTACAAGTTTAAACAAATAAAATAAAGTAAATTTTCCATTCTTACTTTTTAATACAAAATGATGGAGGTATAAAGAATATCTCACTTGGTATAATCAACATTTAGTAATGAGTTCCAATGGTCCCTCAAATTTTTGTCCCCACTGTGTGGAGCTCTCTCTCTCTCTCTCTCTCTCTCTCTCTCTCTCTGTGTGTGTGTGTGTGTGTGTGTGTGTGTGTGTGTGTGTGTGTGTGTGTGTGTGTGTGTGTGTGTGTGTGTGTGTGTGTGTGCGTGCGCACGCGCTCAAGACCCCCCGTGGGTTCAATTGCAACCATAACAAAAATTGTCACAACTGGTGCGCAGGGGTGGATAAGCCCCATGGGGGGTGTTTGAGGCAATGTGTCTTGGAGGGAACCTTGGTAGGAACACTTTGTAAGGGAGGAGGAGTTAAGCTGTTTCCCTTCTAAATTTAACCCTGTCAATTTTTTTCAAAAAGGGGAAATTGTATTATTAGATTACTGTCCAGAAAGCCTGGACAGAGAAATTTCTAATATGTTGAGACAGAAGAAATTTCTAATATGTTGAGACAGAAATCCTGTTGCTTTAGTGTAATAAGATGGAGGTAGAATACGTTTCCTGAATCGATAATTGATAGAACTTAGGGAGGAGCCAATTTAATGGGCCTGCTCTGGATGTCACCTACTGTGCTAAGCAACAGGATTTCACCCAGAGTCTTCTCTCATGCCAGTTAACAGTGCCTTTGATTTCAAGTGTGGCTTGGGCTTATCTGACCTATTTTTACTGACATCGATACCATGTGCTCACTAAGTGATTGAAAATTCTAGGAATGTTTGAATATGTACAGTATGTAAGGGTTATTGAGCAATTTACTTCCTGAACTGACTTAGCTTCTTGTTAACAAAGATTCCAGTGTTCTTCCTCGCCCTCCCTGATGTTTACCATCATGGGCATGGATGAATCATATTAGTCTGTTGTTAATCTGTGGAACTCCTTGCCTCAGGATGTAGTGATGGCATCTGGCCTAGATGCCTTTAAAAAGGGATGGTTGTTGGACTGATTTCTGGAGGAAAAGTCCATTGCAGGTTATGAGCCATGATTGATATATTGTTATCTCCAGGGAGGTGCATCAAAGTGCCAGACGCAGGGAACAGGTATCTAGTTGTCTCATGTGCTCCCACTGTAAGATACAGGAAGCTGGACTAGATGGGCCCTTGGCCTGTTCCAGATAGGCTTTTCTTATGTTCTTATATTGTTCAGTGGTATAATCTGAATCCTTGGAGATTTTTGGTTAGATGTTAGAATTAGATGAAGTGATCTCAAGGAAATAAGGAACTTTGAAACACCTTTGACTCCTTAGATACCCCTCCCAGTTTGGTATCATCTACAGATTTGATTATTATCCTCTACATGCCCTCACCCTAGTTATTTGCAAAAATGTTGAACCTTAATGAGCACTCTTTGGGCATAGCCTGTCAATCAGCTACAAATCCACCTAAGAGTTGCATAGTCTAGTTCCCTCTTTACAGCATGGCTGGGGGATCTTCTAAAAAACTTTGCTGAAATCAAGTTATACAGTAGTGTAGACCAAGTGTTTCCCTTGTCTACCAAACTTATGACTCTTGTCAAAAAACAAAGCAGAACACAGAAGTAGGATTTTATCTATTTTGAAAAATCCATGCCTTACCTTAAAAACCACAGGACCCTTTTCTGAGTTCTCATAGGCAGATTGTTTAATGATCTGTTCTAGACCCTTTTCTGGTATTGATGTCAAACCAACTGGTTTATTGTTACCTGAATCTTTTCTTCATCACCCCCATTTGGGTATAATTTGCTTGCCTCTAGACTTCATACACCTCATCTGTGTTCCCAGGGCAGGTGCTAGGTTTTTTTGCACCCTAGGCGAGGGGTGGGGTGGGCAAGGGGCAGGGTGGGGCAAGGGGTGGGGGTGGGGGTGGGGGTGATGGCGGGTGGGTGGCAGGAAGGCAGGGGGTGGCAGGGTGGGTGGGTGGGGTGGCGGCGGGGTGGGGGGCGGGGTGGTGGTGGTGGATGGGCAGGGTGGTGGTGGGTGGGCAGTGGATGGCGGGGACGGCGATGGGCGCGGGCGTGGGCGGCAATGGGTGCAGCGGGCAGGCGGTGGTGGGCAGCGATGGGTAGACGGTGACAGGTGGCTGGTGGGCGGTGGGGGGACCGACAGCAGTGGCCAGCGGCGGGGGGGGTGGCAGGCTGTCCAGCGCCCTCTCTCCATTTTGGCGCCCTAGGCAACTGCCTAGTTCGCCTTAGTGGAAGCGCCGGCCCTGTGTGTTCCAAGAATGCCCAGAAATTAAGGATAGAGTCTCTTGAGACTACATATACTGTACATTGATATAAAACACTTCAAATCCTACACATTCTAAAAGGTTGCTAGCACAAGGGGCCAAATGGATCTCAGCTGTGAGGGAGTGCAATTAAACAAGGGACTGTTATGGAAGAGGCCCTGCCATTGCTGCTTGGACTCAGCATTCATGTTGTCAGAGTATGCAGATCAATAGTCTCAGAATGCGGTATGTCAATCACCCTGATCTGACTTAGTATTGGTCTATCTATACTAACATTCTTTTATGCCCCTCCTTTCTGAAAGTTCAAAAGCATGTAACTGCAAGTAGATAATAAATAGGTACCGCCATAAAAAGTGGGAAGGCAAAATAGTGTTTCCTTACAGCCATGCCGGCCACATGGCCACGGGCTTGCACAACACTGGCTCTTCAGCTTGAATACGGAGATGAGCACCGCCCCTAGTCGGGCACAACTAGCACGCATGTGTGGGGAGGAACCTTTACCTTTCTGAAAGGTCTGCTGGTTAAACAGACAGGAAAATGACAGTTTTTAAATCTGTCCTCATTGCTGTTGAAATGGAGAGTCTTACCTTCATGCATACCATCCAGGTTTAGGGTATGGTGTAACAAGTATAGGGACATTCTTCAATACAGACTGTTTAATATGGAATATTTGTTTTCTATTTAAAATTTAATAAACCTTTTTTGACTTTAATGTGACTCGTTTTTTGCTCTCTGTGTGGGTGTGGGTGTGTGGAGGGGGGTAATTGAACCAAACAATAGTAAGACCTCTAACATGTATCATTGACACCATTCGCATCAATGGCACAAATCAGCAGTAATTAGGTTGCTGATTATCTTTATATTTGCTATTGCTGATCACTAACTTCCTTTGTTGTGCCTGTGTTGAAGGGCTGTGTGTGTTGAGATGAGAAAAACAGAAAGCTTTCCTGCTTCCAGATTCAGAAGCAAGAGAGGAACATAAAGTCTAGCTTCCTGACTGCAAAAGTATTTTTTCCATTTCCTCTTTCCTGCTCGCTGCCTTAAAAAGGTTGATATTGGGACATCTGGAAAGACCAGCTTCACCTGCATCTGGAAGAAATGAGTGGCAAAGTTGGAGCTGTTATCCCTTTGTTAGTGCCAGACTTGTTTTTGACCACTCTTTAGGAATGTTGCAACCACTGAGATCTTGAAACCATTGGATGGCAGTTTTAAACTATATGATTAATATAGATGCATTACTAATGATGCACCCAAGCTGTAACCTTACTTAAAGGCAGTGACTAGGAAATGAAAGCCACTGAATCCAGCTGGATTTAGTTGTGAGTAAGCCTGTTTGGAATGGCACCCTTGTTTTAAAATATTGCACAGCATGAAAGATGCCCAGTGAATACTGTAGGCCCTCAAAAGACTTTTTGTAGAGGGGACTTGTTAAAAACAGTGTTCTTTAGAAACCCAAAATGCCGTTTATAAACTTGCATGCTGCTTTTTCACTGTACTCAGTATACTGTATGCATACATGTGTTTCATGTTTGCAAAACAGTTCCATGTTGCTTATTTTTGAGATAATTTAAAATAACAATCTGGATGACTGACATCTGATACCTCTATCAGAATATGATGCATATCTGAAGTTATTGGTGTTAAAATGCTTTGCAGATTAACTATATGGTAAAATGAGGTAGGGATCAGAAAGTAACTTATGAGACCATCTGTTCAAACTTTTTCTCATCCATGGAAACATGTGGGTGCCAGTAGTGGTGCCAGAGGTGTGGGTGAACCACTTCTTACACCTCTCACATACTTCAGCTGACACTACATAAAACAAGGTGGGAAGGAGAGGAATGCATGATTAGAGGCAGTTGTTCGTAAGTCTTCCTATTTGCTGCCATATCATGTGTCTGGTCACAGTTCCCTTACGCAGGGTTTCATAACCTTAAATGTAGTGCAAGAACTTTTTGGTCTTGCTTCCGGTCTTAAGATGATCAAGATGGTGATGAAAGATGCCCACCCAGATGGAATTGGTTCCTCTTTGTAGGACATTGAATCAGGATATGGTGGCTTCTGGTTTCTGAGGCAGCCTTCTCCCCTTGCGACATAGTGATAAGAGACCTTTTGAGTGTGTTTGCTAGAGCTTTCTTCATAAAGATCTCAGCTGTGTTTGATGAGCTTGTTATTTGAAGCTACATCCAGCACATTCTCAGGGTTTACAAACATAATCCCATTCTACAAGTACCCAGAAGCTGTTCTTGTACCTTTAAGTTTTTGAATTTTTCAACTCTTTGCACAAGGAAGAATTTGTTGCTTTACCAGGGCTCTGCTCTTGAATATCAGAGCTAATATTGGTTAACCTTTTAAAAATCTTTTTTTAAAAAATCTATCCTTTGATGGTCTAGCATTGTTTGCTTGCTTGGGGTACTTTACTTCCACAGCTAGAAGCTTGCAATTCATCAGAGTGAATCTGCTACACATCTTGAAAGTACTGTACTTCCCATGGGAGCTATAATCCAAGACAAATTTAGTTCAGCATAACTTATATATACAAAAGTTATTTAAAATAGTTTAAAATGAAAGGTTATTATAGCTTTAAAGCTAGCTTTAGTTGGCCTAACTGTATATCTTGGATAGTACTTAAAGCCAAGACAGAAAATAAAAGACAGAGCATTTGCTTTTATTTTGTAATAAAAAGAAATCAGGGTACCACACAGAGACTTGTTTTAGTTGAGATGACAATATCGCAACCATATAACATGGGGAAAACATTCTGTCTGGGAAATAAAATAAAAGTTTTGAGGTTACTATAAAAAGAACCAACCTGGTAATTAAAATAAACATATAGGTCTGTCTAGTACTTTAAACCTGTCATCATTGTATAGTTTTAATTGTTGTGAGCCACTTTGCTGCTTTTCTCACTATAGGAACCCAAATAGTTAAATAAAGTGACCAAGAAAATCCCTTTAATAGAGAATACCATGTAATATCCACCAGAAGATAATGGTCTACAAAAATGCTTTAGGGGTAAATCTTTGTTTATTATATATCTGGCCTGGGGCCATAGTGGTTTTGCCCCATATTAAAATTGGGAGCATACTTCCTCTGTACTCAGAGAAAAGCATATTCAGTGGTACCTTGTATAAAGGAATTAATTCATTCCAAATGAAATTATGTTAAGCAAATTTTCCTTTATACAAATTTCCCATAGGAATGTATTGAAAACGGAGTAATCCCATTTTTATGTTGTACGGATTCACCCCATAGATGATTCTGTTAAGCAAATTTCCCCTATCTCCGGAAATTTTTATGTTGTACAGATTTTATGTTATACAAACTCCTTGTTATACAAGAGTCCACTGTATATGTGATATTTCCCAAAATGGAAGGCATAATATTCCTTACAATGTGGAGACCACAGGGAATGATCTGGTAGGAGATTCACATTTCTAAGCATTTGTGGTGATATGCTGATTTCTGATATACTGAGGCAAAGTGATGTTATGTGGGTTGCCTGCGCTCAGGGCAAGACAAATATTGCTCCCCCTGACCTGAGGGCATGATTTGGACGGGTAGCCAAAGTCCAACCTGCAAGGTTCCCGCCTGCACATCACCTTCCTGGGGTTGCCAAGGGCCATCCTGCCTGCAACGACCAGCCCCCAGCCAACCAGCTCATGCTCTGGAGGTGGATGGATGAAGGGCAACATGGGGGTTGGGGGAGGGAAGCATGAAGCAGCAGTAAACACTTGTCCCAACATATTTAAAATGTGCAGGGATTTCTGTCTTGTCAAGGCAGGGCCGTGGTGGGTGGGAGAGGCAGTGAGCTGGCCCCATTGCTGGGCTGAGGGGGGGTCACAGCTGGCTTGAAGGAGAGTTGGGGGAAGATGGACCCTCCTCCCTCCACTGCCCTCCCCCCACTCCCATCCCCATCAGCCATTTACTGGGTCAGAAGGTGTACTTGGTCGCTGGGGCAGCTGCATAATTCTACAAACTGGGAATGACTCACTGGCACAGAACCCGTCCTGGGCAGGCGGTGCTCTGAGAGTTGAGAGCCATTGGCTTTTATCATCTGTGCAAGCTCCTCCAGATGGTCCCCACTCGGGTCCCTGAGCTATGGCCAAGGAAGTGAGGAAGCAGGAAGACAGGATGTGCTCAGGAAGCACCTGTCACTGTCTAAAGAGAGAGGGCAGATTGTGCCCCTATGAATATAGTGCCTGGGGTGGACTGCCCCTCTGTCCCTCACACTACACCACTGCTGAACCATATGGGTAGCTTAGTTTCCTTAATTGGAGTGATGCTATTTTTCATTGACCCATCACCCCACATCCCAAGAATCCACTTCTTCCCATTGCATTGGAGGTGGCATAATTTTCTGGGTCACACGTCCTTGGCATTCATTACGACATCCTGGCACAGACTGGCAATGTTTTGATGTCGCAATGAAGTGGTATAGTTTAGGGTTTGCCAATTATAAGGCAACCTCCAGGGCATTTGATAGAAGCATGGTGTGGTGTCTTTTATCGTACATATACGATAAAAGCTCCATTAAAACCAAAATTCTCTCTGTATTTCTTGAGGTTACAGCATCCCATAAATATTTGAAATATGAATTTCCTGTGATACTTGGCGGTGCCGAGTGCAGATGCTTATTTGTATGAATAGATTTTTCATTTCATTAAATACAAATCTTGTGTGGGAGAACTCTTTTTGATATGTTCGGGTCCTTTTCCAAGGAGAAAGGTGGGGTAAAATATTTTAAATAAATAAATAAATAAATATTCTAATACCTGACTGTAAATTAACTAGTCCATCCATCTGCAAGCAGGTCAAGACTTTTCTTTTCAGGCAAACATTCCCTCACTAATTAGCTACCTATGTGTGATTTTAGATGCAATGTTATTGCACTTACTGCTTTGACTGTGTTTTTAGTAGCACTTGTATTTTCCAAATAATAAGACCAAACATCCACGTAATCCAACACTTTTTAATTTTTTAATTTATTTAAAATATTTATAGATCACCCTATATATTGCCAGATCTCAGAGCAGATTACTGAGGTGAATAAAGTAATTTAGAAACTAATTTGATTGATTGGTTGGTTGGTTGGTTGGTTGGTTGGATGGATGGATGGATGGATGGATGGATGGATGGATGGATGGATGGATGGATTGATTGAACTTTTATACCACCTACCTAGTGAATAGCTATGTTGGAGGTGATTTAAAAATCATGTAAAATTAATGAGCTTGAAAACACATACAGTTGAAACATTAGAAATTAAATTCTACTAAAATCTGAGCAAGCCAAAATCCTCAAACTCCGAAGGATCTAATGACTATGTTTGTTTTGACTTGGTGCCATGGTGAGCCCAGTGTTGGCTCCAATATTTTGATGCAGTAGCCATGCTGAGATCTCAGGCAGGTTATAAAGGCAGCATCATCTTTCCATCATATGTTATCCAATTAGATAGCTCAGTGGTTTAGATATCTGGCACAGAGCCAGAGATTGGGAGTTTGATTACCCACTGTGCATCCTATGAGTAAACCTAGCCTGTGTGGCCTTGGGCAAACTGCACAGTCCCAGGTTGCCCCCCCCCCCCGAAGAAGAATATGGTAAACCACTTCTGTGTATTCTCTAACTGGAAACCACTGGATTGACTTGACAGCACCTTATTTCTATAACTTAGAACTGATATTCCAGCTTCATGCTGCTTCTGCTACTGAAGGCATTCATTGTTGCCATAATGACAAGATATCCTAATGCTAAGAAAGGATATGGTCCTTTTAACTAGATATGCCAACCTGTCCTTTCATTCTCCACTGGGCTTGCCTTTTCTTCAGCTTGTACCCGGTACCTACTCATCAAAATGTTCATAAAGGGCACAGTGGTGGTAGAAGATGACCAAAACAATATGCACTCTAAGAAATACAGAACTTCTCAAGGATTCATGGAGAGTGCATTACTTTTCCAATTGTCAGGCAAGAAAAATTAACTTCTCTGAACAGTTGCTGACTACTTGAAGCGCTTTGCTTACTGTGTTACAAACACAGCTTCAATCAGAACATCCACAGCTCATTTTTTAAAGAACAAGAGTGTGTTGGTGGAGATAGTCCAAAGAAGGCAATTCTGTAGAGGCCCTTTCCATTGCTGTTGATAATACTGGCTCAAGGCTAGTTTTTAAAATCTCGTTCCAGTCCTGCTGGAAACACTTGTATAACAGGGTGCAATGGTATCCTGTCTCACCCACCACCACTGTCACTCCTTTAAAGAATGCCCCCATGGGTTACTGGTGTGCTGAGCTATTGTGTGAATTGCCCTTTGTGCACCTTCCATGTCCTTGAAGAACTGTCCTCTGTTTCATGAAGAAGCACTTGGGAATGGGGTACAGTGGGATATGGAAGGTATGTATAGGTTTCCTATTACTTCTGAGGGTTTGGTAGGGTGAAGTGTAGAGCATGCTTGTCCCACACAAAAACAGGGAGAAAAGGATTTGTCATGTCCACTGATAATATCTTTACTGCAGACTATTCTCATTTAGGAAATATTACGCTTACTATGTTTGTAAGATAAGATAAAACTTTATTGACATTGTCCTATACAGAACAATGAAATTGGAAGAATTAAATTGAAAGATCTACATCAGAAACATCCATACAGAAGAATATACCACAAACATACCCCACCCTACATTTATACAGAAACTCCCTCAATATCTACATTTCCCTGCATTCAAAGCCATAACCACTTTCGGATAAAAACTATTTCTCAAGTGGCTGGTTCTAGTCTTAACGAGAGCCTTGTGGCACAGTGGTTAAATGCCTGTACTGAAGGTAAAACTATGTTCACGACCTAGGGTTCAATCACAGGTAGCAGGCTCATGGTTGACTCAGCCTTCCATCCTTCTGAGGTTGGTAAAATGAGTACCCATCTTGCTTGTGGGGGATGTGTAGCCTGCATAATTAAACGGTAAACCACCCAGAGACTACTTGAAGTGGTATGGGGTGGTATATAAACAGAACACTTTAGTGACCGTATACCTCCTTCTAGAAAGCAGAAGCTGAAAGAAAAAAAATTTCCAGGGTGTGTGAGATCCTGCACAATCTGTAAGACTTTCTTATAACACCTGAAGGCATAAAACTGATCTAAATTAGGAAGAGTACACCCAATTATCCTCTCCGCAGTCTTCACAAATTTCGACAGCATTACCCTTTCCTGAGCTGTACAACCCCAAAACCACACACACAGAATAGGTTAACACACTCTCTATGGTGCAGTGGTAGAATGCCAGCAGCAGATCTTTTGAAAGATTATTCCTTCTGAGAATTCTCAAGAAGTACAATCTCTGCTGTGCTCTCTTCATAATAAGAACATAAAAATATAAGAGCCATGTTGGATATGGCCAAAGGCCCATCTAGTCCAGTTTCCTGTATCTCACAGTGACCCCACCAGATGCCTCTGGGAGTGCACAAGACTAGATATCTGTCTCCTGATAGCACTCCCCTGCATCTGGATACTACACCCCTGCATCAGATATTTGGTGTTTGCTCCCCATGCCATGTCCTCTCTCAGCTCCATTCACAAAACACAACAACAAAAAAAACACTGAACCCTGTCAGAGTGAGCTCTTTTGTGGAATCTATATTCTTCCAATATCCTCAACAAATTTGTTTTTCACTCGATAGACATCGCTTTTACTTCATTTGCTTCTCCTTTCTGAGATGCATATCCAAGCACAGCCGAGGTTCATGTCATTTTCAGATCCAAATGCATTACAGTGATTCTGCAATTACAATGCAGTTAATATGATGTGCCCAGAAACCCCATCAATTAGGAAAGGGACTAGAATCGTGTCATTGGCAGTTCAAGAACAGAAGGCAAGGCAGAGTCTTTAGAAAGAGGAAAGGTTCACCATAATCCCCCCTGCCCCAAATGTGCCTCCTTGGCAAAGGCTGGGCTCTGTGATCCAGACAGTTCCTTCCAGCTCTGCAGTTGTAAGATTCTAAAATTGGTGATCTTCAGTCCGGTGCAATAAAGAACAAGTAAGAAATGTCTGGCAACAGTGAAGAAGGATTTAATACTTCTCTGTTATGAACTGCAGATATTTGGCAAGGTTTTACTCCTTGCCTCTGAATCCTAAAATGTCTTTGGTACTGTTAGGTAGGAGAGCTAAAAATGGATGGAAGGAAAGTTGGGATCCAGTCCTGACGTGTGGCATGGTGAGCCCTCTGTCAAGAGGTCCGACAGCACATGTGCAGAAATAATTTAATGGGGGAAATGGCGAGATGGGTTTGTTGCAGGACTCAAACACTGTACCTGTGCTGGACTTAGATGTGAATGAGCCTCATGATGCAGTGGTTAAAGTGCTGCACCGCAGCCCAAACTGTGCTCACAACCTGGGGTTCACTTCCAGGGAGCTGGCTCATGGTTGACTCAGCCCTCCATCCTTCCAAGGTCGGTAAAATGAGTACTAATGGAGCTCAGTTGTGTGTGTCGGTGGGGGGGATGTGTAGCCTACATAATTAAATTGTTAACCACCCTGAGAGTGCTAAAAGCACTGTGGGGTGGTATATAAGCACAACACTTCTTTGAAAAATATCTGGTGTGCCTGTAAAAAAGAAAATGTCCTGCAGAAATATCTGTGTCACATTTTAAAATGTGCTAACTTGGCAGTGCTTGAGAGAAACGAAATGATCCATGGTTTCTTATAAATACTTGTTGAAAAACATTGAATGGAGTTGCTTTTGTGACCGTTTGTGTTCCGGAGGTTTCTTTGTGTGTTTTATTGCATTTATTTAATTTTTATGTGTTTTGCTTTATTTGATTTAGTCCAATAGAGAATTTTACAGGTAAAAGGATATGCCAGTGCAAAAGAAAATCATGCTCTAGTTTTGTGGGAACAGGACTTTGTTTCTGCATTGGATGCATCTTTTCTGTGTATCAACATGTATTGTATAATGAAAACGTTGAGTACACAAACACACACGAAAGTGTTACAGTCATTAGAGATGAACTGTTTGTCTTTGTCTAATATTTGTTTAAAATGTAGCCATATAGTATCTTGGAATTATCAAGCAAATGGATGTTCTGAACAGGAGAGTTTGTTCTCAATCTTTCATATGCCCAGGGGGGAAAGAGATAAAAGCCATGAGTAAATAATTGGACTAAACTTTGCTCTTACTTAAACAATATTCCAAAAAAGTTGTTAAATTGTAACCCAAACTGCTTAGTCAGACGAACACAATGGGAAAGAAAAGATGAACATGCCCAACTGTACCTTTGTAAAGGAGGGCTTTAAATGCTTCTTTTGGCCAACTTAGGAGCCATGTGATCACTGGTTATATGGGAAGGCAGCTTGAATAGACAGGTGGTGGTGTTGGCAGCGGTAGTGGTAAAAGTGAAGGTGCCCCTTAGTTAGGTACTCTTCTTGGTGTCTATTATAGCCTCTTTTTTGTAGGAACAACTAAATGAAAGGAATGCTACTCAGTAGTTTGTGCCTTACAAATATGTTAACTGGAATAAACATATAAGGCAGCAAGTAAACAGATAAGGTCAGCCTATAGTTCATAGATTGTATTTGGGTGACCAGTAGACTATTGAGAACCTCATTCTGTGTACATTCTGTTGGCTAATTGTTGATCATTAAAGCAAAGTGTGCTGCTTATATAACACTCTATAGTGCTTAAAGCAGTTGCAGTTTACAATTTAACTATATGTTGCCCCTCCAGTGACCTGGGTACTCATTTTACCGACCTCATAAGGATGGAAGGCTGAGTGAACCTTGAGCCTGCTACCTTGGATTGAACCCCAGATCATGAGCACAGTTTGGGCTGCAGTATAGCACTTTAACCACTGCTCCATTAGGCTTCTTAATAAGGTGGCAGTTATGGCCTTGGGTGTGCATCCCATGCCCAGGAATAAACCCAGCATTTCATGAAGAACTGACCATTGGCCACCAAGGTTAATGTGGTTTTCCTTATGCAAGTGTAAATGAAAGAACTTGAGCCATTGTGGCTGCAGTCTTCATGGGAAGAAAAAATATTGAAAATGTGATTGGACTTGCAACAGATCTAGATTTTTTTTAAAAAAGCCAATTATTTTGATAGCCAATGTCCTAAAAATGAGCAAAAGGAGGATATGGTGGAAATTGGATATTCTATCCATTTGGTTGAAGTTGAGCAAAAAGTAGTTAATACAGTATGAATCAGTGGTAGAATATTTTTGTTATGGGGGGATTCTGTTTTGTAGATGACAATTTGTGATGTGTACACCTTCTGTAGTGTAGCTGTAAGGTTGGCCTGGCAGTAGTCTGCCCCCCCCTCCAGCTTTATTTATTTATTGGCTTTTATACCATCCATCTGGCCACAAGGCATCACTGACTTGACCTGTTTCTGTCTTTTCCCAGATATTATGTGCTCAGAGAAACATGAGAGTGTCCTTCAGATGAACTTTAGCCCAAGACCATGCCATTAGGATATTCTGCACTCCCTTCTCAGAAGATGGGGGAAAGAGAGGATGAAAAGTGCAACCAAGGTGCCCAAATCTTTGAAAACTTTGTCCAAGCCTCCACATGTAAAGGTACAGTTCAGGCCTTTAATATTCTCACTCGGCAACTTGAACTAGATCCTTCGGACAACAGGAACTTTTATACAAAACTCAAATCAAAGGTGACCAGTTGGAAGGCCAAAGCTTTGTGGAACAAGCTAGACAAACGAGCAAGCCACAAGGAATATAAGCGTGGAAAAGCATGTGGAAACACAAAGGTAAGTCAATAGATTTGGACCCTCAATGCTTTTGTTTCTTTGTTTCTGTTCAGACTTTGTCCCCAAAATGATGGGAGTGGGGAGAGCATTGTAGGCAGGGACATTGAATCTTTTACTTTCTTAAATACAGTGGACCCTTGTATAATAAATGGTTTGTGTAACATAACATCTGTACAACATAAAAAATTCCAGAGATAGGGGAAATTTGCTTAACATAATCACCTATGGGGCGAATCCATACAATATAAAAGTTTTTGTGATTAGGGATTACTCCGTTTTCAATGCAATCCTATGGGAAATTTGTATAAAGGAAAATTCGCTTAACAGAATTTCATTTGGAACGAATTAATTCCTTTATACAAGGTACCACTGTAACAGCTCTTAATGTCTTCTTGCTAAAGGAAAGGAAAGGAAAGGAAAGGAAAGGAACAGCAAAATGTCCAGATAAGAGGTGTTTTTGGCATAACATTTTGTCACTTCACTCTACTTCCCAAGATGCCAGTTGATGGATTTTCAACGTATATGGCTGAACATGTCGCCCTCTGTGCAGAAATTTAGGTGGGTTCATGCCTTCACGTTTTGCAGCAAAGCCAGCTACAAGTCCTTAGTAAATGCCATTGTTTTAACTAAGTTTCCATGGACTCCAACCGATAGCATAACATCTAATGTAGTCGGGCTGCACTCATAGAAGCTGATGTCAAATAAAAATATTTAATCTCCAAGGCACCACAGGACTCTGTTCATTTTGTAGCAATAAACTAGCATAGCTGCCCCCTCAAACTGTCTTCTGACATCACTGACAATTAGCAGTGTTGACAGATGCACATAATTGAGGAGTTGTGACATTCACAACTATTCTATGCAGTTTGTTCCTGCCTGTGAAGTTTATTTGGTGACCAGCATCTGTATATTATCAGCCTTTCCTCCTTTCAGTGATACTGCTGAACTTCCCTGTCTGTTACAGGTTTCTCTCTGTGTGTGGTGACCTTCCTTTTGCAGATAGCTCTTCAGTAATTCTTTCCATTGCTCACAAGGCAGACACTGTGTGATAACGTAAGGGTTGCCTCCCATCATCCGAAGGTTACATTTGGTGTATTGCTGTCTGTTTCCAATTACCGGTACTTTAATCTTGACAGTGGTGGAGTGAAGGGTAACCACAGGGTCTTAGCTGTTTGAAATGTGCCCGTCTGCCTATTGTTGCCTCATCAGTTCATCTGCTGAACAGGCATTATCAGCATATTTCGCACCATTAGAGTTCAAAGTCAGGAAAAGAAACAGCGTGGGAAACACATTGGATGCATAAGAAATTGGTGGCAGCATTGCCTTTTCCCCTGCAAAGCTCCTGAACAGGATGCGATCACTGGAGGATCGTTGCCTAAAGGGAAACACCTTTTCACAAGGCTATGATCCTGTGAATGGGGAAAGGGCTGAATATGTGTGAACTTGATTTCATTTGCCATGGTAATGTTCCTGATAAATGCATGGGTTAAGCCCATGGGACCTATTTGAGTTAAAGAACTTGGGTGGCTTTTTAATCATCCTTAGTTTTCACTTTTGGAATGTTTTAAATTAATTTCTCTTTTGCTCTTTAAAATCCCATGGCAGCTTCTGTAGGATTCACAGCTCCACTTGATACTGATGAAAATAAAAATCACTCATAGAACATGTCTGGTGGACCTGTGGAATGAATTGAATAAAGCGTAATACAGTAGTACCTTGTATAAAGGAATTAATTCATTCCAAATGAAATTATGTTAAGCAAAATTTCTTTTATACAAATTCCCATAGGAATGCATTGAAAACGGAGTGATCCCATTTTTATGTTGTACGGATTCTCCCCATAGGTGATTATGTTAAGCAAAATTCCCCTATCTCCAGAATTTTTATGTTGTACAAATTTTATGTTATACAAGCTGTTTGTTATAAAAGGGTCCACTGTATCATATAGTGCATTAAGATGAACTGCTGTTTTTAAAAATTGCATAAAAGAGCTAAAAATGGTGTGTTTTAAAAATGTACTGTTATCAGAGTAAGCAGGATGCATATATAAAACTCCTTAATCTGGGGAATGCAAATGAAAACATTCACTGTGGACTGCAGTCTTACTGTGACTATCAAGCCAGCATTCCTTACTTATGATTCATAGTCTGCTCTGAGAGTATATCTATGGCATATGAGTGATAGGGAGCACGTCCAGGGAAGAACAACACCCTGGTTATTGCTTTGACGTCATGGTGGAACTGGGCAGCTAAAGGTACCAACCTGTCAACTCTTAGTTTATTAATGGTAAAATGACATACCTGTAGATATCAGTGATCAGGAAGAGTGAACATTTGTGTTTGGACACGGCAGGCACGAATCTTAGTTTGGCTGAAAGTGGTTATGGCAGAACTCAAGAGGCTGGAGTCCAGAACTGGAAAAAAGCTGTGTTGTCAGAATGGAAATCCCAGGAATTCTAGGAATAGGAATAGGAATAGGAATCTTTATTGTCATTGCCCCCTCGCAGGAACAACGAAATTTTGTGGTTGCTATATAAAACTCATTTAAAACATTTCACATAGATTTAAAAACAGGTACAACACATAATATGACATATAAAATGACTGAAATATAAAAATTCTGTAGCCAATATAGATGCTGGCTGGGGAGTTCTGGGAGATGTCTTCAAAACAGTGTGAAAATCAGAGTGCTCACGTGTAAACTCAAAATGTCAGACCAACCTGCCTTTTATTAGATTTCTTACTTTCCTTTCCTTTGGTTTATCACATTGATATGAAGCAAAGTATATTGGAATATTCTTCCAAATGTAAAGACCAGGGTTTGAGACATTTTTATTTAGTTTATAGACTGTACTTTGTCAGGTTCCACAGAGGAATAGCTGAGTGCCTTCAGAGGGCTCCTGATTTACAGACTCCCTGTGAGAGACTTTTGGTTTGTGTCTTGTATACACCTGGCAAGGAATTTAATTGTGGTCATGGAAGATGTTGTACCTTGTTTTATATTCATTCAGCTCATCCTTCCTGGATACCCTTCAGAACCTTGACTTAAGAAATAAAAAATGAATCCATTCCGACTTGCCCCCCAGTTGCTCTAGTCCATCCCCTGAGATCCCTGGGGCCTCACCCCTCCGTTCTCCCCTCCTGGATGAGTTTGGGCCAGTGTCTCCGGCGGAGGCCTCCAGAGCTATGGCTTGTTGCCGGCTGGCAACCACTCCCTTTGACCCTTGCCCGGCCTGGCTCATTAAATCTGCCGAAGGGAACATGCCTGAGTGGGCTTCCGCTATTGCCACGGCCTCTTTTGGGGAGGGTTGTTTCCCCGCCTCTTTAAAAGAGACCATGGTGAAACCCACTCTGAAAAAAACTGGCATGGCGTCGGACGATCTATCTTGTTACTGTCCGATCGCCATTGTTCCCTTCCTGGGCAAGGTCGTCGAGAGGGTGGCTGCTGTCAGGCTCCAGTCATATCTGGAGGAAAATCATATCCTGGATCCCTTCCAGTCTGGTTTCAGACCTCTTCGCGGGACCAAGACTGCCCTGGTCGCTCTGCAGGATGACCTCCTCAGGGAGGCTGACAGGGGGTGTTCCTCCCTGTTGGTTCTCCTTGATCTGTCAGCTGCCTTTGATACCGTCAACCACGGCAACCTGCTGGTCTGGCTGGCCGAGGCAGGAATTGGGGGTTTGGCTTTGTCCTGGCTCCATTCCTTCCTTGGCGGCCGGACTCAGCTGGTTCAGCTGGGTGATGATTTGTTGGCTCCTTGGACTCTCCCTTGTGGGGTGCCCCAGGGGTTGGCAATCTTGCCCATGCTGTTCAACGTTTATATGAGGCCATTGGTGGAGGTCATCGGGAGATTTGGAGTTCGCTGTCATCAGTACGCTGATGACATGCAGCTCTATCTCTCCTTTTCGTCTTCTGCAGTGGAGGCAGTTCGCTCCCTTGATCTGCGCCTAGAGGCAGTTCTGGAATGGACCAGAGATGACTGGCTCAAGCTGAATCCAGAGAAGACAGAGGTTCTATTCTTCGGGGAGCCTTCGTCTGGTTATAATGGCCCCCTCCCTAAACTGGGGGGTGTTTCCCTCCAGCCTACGGACAGGGCCAGGAATCTGGGCATGGTCCTGGACTCAGCCCTCTCCCTGGAAGCCCAGGTGATGGTTGCTTCCAGGGCCGCTTTTATCCATCTCCGCAGGATCACCCAGATCCGCCAGTACCTGGATGAGTCCTCCCTGCGGACAGTTGTGCAGACCCTAGTGATCTCGAGGATCAACTACTGCAATGCCATCTACGTGGGGTTGCCCTTGACCCTGGTCCGGAGGCTACAACGGGTGCAGAATGCAGCGGCCAGGGTGGTGGTGGGTGCTCGTAGATTCGAGCACATCACCCCAGTTCTGGCTCACTTGCACTGGCTCCCCGTTGTCCTCCGGATCAGGTTCAAGGTCCTGGTTTTGACTTTCAAAGCCCTCCACAGCCTGGGACCAGAGTATCTGGCGGAGCGTATCTCTCAGAAATCAACTGGGACCAGACCCACGAGATTGGTGCAGGCGTGCTCACTGAGGGTGGCCACACCCAGAGAGGTGCGGAAATCACATACGCGTGACCGCGCCTTCTCTGTGGTGGGCCCCATCCTATGGAACCATCTACCCAGTGAGCTGCACCTGGCAGAGTCCCTGCCCACCTTTAAAAAGGCCCTGAAGGCTCATTTCTTTAGGGAGGCGTTTGGCGACCTTTTAATTTAGTTTAGGTTTTTTTTTTTGCCCGTGCTTCTCTGCTTGGGCTATGCCCGCCATCTTGTCCTCTTCTCTTTTTCTTGTGCTTGCTTATTTCACCTGTTTTTATTGTGAGCCGCCCAGGGTTCCCTCCTGGGAAGATGGGCGGGGTATAAGATAAATAAATAAATAAATAAATAAATAAATAAATAAATAAATAATCTTTGTTTAAAATATTTATTTAGCAAGCAAACAGTCATGTAAATATGAGCTAAAAATGTAGGATACATTTTACAGTATATAAAAGCTAAATGAGTATATACTTCAAAAACTCACAGTTCTAATATTAAAAAAATCTGGTTCGTATGCAGTATGTAGATACCATTTCTAATCTATAAAACATAAGCTTTACTGAAAGTATGGTGTTTTGTTCAAATAGCATAGAACTTAAGTTCAGTAATTCAAAAGATACAATATTAAGACTATTTTCTTAGTAAAAATAATAAAATAGGTAAATTATCATACAAATAACTTAAAGAGTCTCTATTCCAGTACATATTATTTGTAAAAACAAAGCTGAGCACGGCATAAGCATAAGCTATAGTATATGTCGCATTGCGCTGCATAATTCCCACCCACTCCAAGCAGAGATTCTTCCCCTTGTTTGTGAAAACAAGGCTCCTGTATCCTTTCAGATGTTCTATAAACATGAAAGAAATATTTGATAATATGGTCTCCAGATGTTTCGCATAGTCAAAATAATTGGCCGTGGGACTCTGGCTCTTTTCCTTTTGGTCTTGACTAGGAAGAGCACCCTCCTTTGGAGTTTAGCTGGCTAGATGACATAACTCACTGATACTCTGTTCTGACAGTACAATACATATTTGAATGTCTACCACAAGCTTTTTACATCGTCTGTTATTTTTCTTGCACAATTTTGAATTGTAATCCATAATTGACAACCTCTAATCAACAATATGACACAATTTCTGTTTTGCTTGAACAGGGGTATGTACAGATCTCACTAAAAGCTGCACTTGCCATATTTACTGTGTTTTTATTCAGATATATGATTCAGAATTGAGCACCATGTGGCACTCTAGTACTCCAATCTAATTTGACTTGTGTGTGTGCCCTGCTCTGTTCTTGAAACGCGTCCGTAACAGTTTTTTAAAAGTTATTTAGTTGTTTTTAGAAACGTCATTACAGAGAAACTAATAATCTCTCCCTGTCTGCATTTGAGAGAAAGAACAGTTCATCCCGATAATCCATTGACACAGTCCTTAACAATAGATCTATTCTCTGTGTAGAAACTGCTTGAAATTGTATAAAAGATTGTGAACAGTTAAATTCCAGGATAAATGAAACTATAGCCTTTGGTGACTATTTGTCTGGACAAACAATAAGTAAGTACTGCCCAAAAGCTGGGTCAGTTTATTTCTGCTCCATGTTAAGTTATCATGTGCACATTCAAAATGGTTCTATTCAATTTCTGCATTAATGTGCAGTTTTTTTTTTAAAAAAAAGGTTTATTTAAATATGAATTTTAGAAGATATGTCACAAAATGAACATTTGTAAATATATTTATCTCAACATATATATTTAATACATTTTAAAAGGCATTTAAAATATGTGTTTTAGAACACCTTTTTCCCATTTCTAAGAACAGCATTGTGAAACCTAGAGAAATGCAAAATCCAAGGTATAATTACCTTCCAATGTGCACATTAGCTGAGACAAGTAGATCCAGTCAATTTGCATCAGAATTCACAGGGATTCAATATAGCAACCATCCCTAGTTCAAAGAGATCATTGGGTACTTTTCAATTACAAAGGGTCAAGTAAAATATGAAACTTAAAGTGCTCTCTTGTGTTACTGAGCTTGGCTTTCCAGGGACACTATAAGTGGTCAGAATCAAACTTTGAGGCTCATGTATGAAAAGTTTAGTTGAGGCACATAATCTGTTAGACAGAGTATAAGGGCTTGGGTATCTAAGAAGCCTAAATGCCCTGAGCACATCTGATCTCGGAAGCTAAACAGAGTTGGACCTGGCTAGTAAGGAATACCAGGGTGCTGTAGGTGCCTGGAGTAGGAACTGGCAAACCACTCCAGTATTCCTGTCCAGGGACGAAGAGTTCATGGAGTCACAAAGAATCGGGCACGGCTGTAATGACCCAATAGCAACAAATCTAAGAATTGTCCAGGTTTCGGGAGGAATTCTAGGTGACAGTGCCTCTCTCAATTTTCTTAAAATATTAAAAAACACAGTGTGAATACCACTGATAAAGGAAAGTCAGGCAAGACAGTATTCTAGTGATGGGCTCTGAGTTTTAAACTTAAATGTTACCCTGCACCTTTTCATGAAAGGTGTGACACATAAGGATGATGGATAACAATGTGCCGTCAAGTCAGTTCTGAGTAAAGGTGACCCTTTCCAGGATGTTCTTGGTTGAGTAGTGGAGAAGTGGATTGCCATTTCCTTCTTCAGGGGCATCCTGGGACTGTGCCATTTGCCCAAGGCCATCAAAGCTTGCTCTACTCACAGGAGGCATATTAGGTAATCAGACTCCCCACTTCTGGCTGTGCAGCCAGATACTCCACTCACTGGTCTATCCAGGCAGCTGGCACATAAGGAAGAGAGACCTAATCCTTTAACTCTGTTATTTCCTGATGAAAATTGCCTTGTGGTGGTCTCCTCCTGTGCTTCAGTTGGTATTTGGAGGAAAAGCTCTTATAGACACCAATGTGACTTTTCAAGTCTTACTTTTGCTAAGGCTGGCGATTCATTTCCTGCAATCCTAATGCAAACGGGTGTCTTGGCGTGCCAAGTGTTCATATCCAAGAAGTGGAGAGCTTGGAAGTCTTGATTTGTATTGCATTCACTTTACTTAACAACCCACTATTGGAAGAAGAAACTGTATAACAGCAGAGTCTGTGTGAATGTCAAAATAAGAACTTCTCTCACTCCCAGAAAATTGCAAATCAGCTTGCTTTGTTTTGTGAATGGGTTCTTAGGGCTTAACTTCTGAGTAATTCTGTAATTCTGAGTCTTAGAGTCTGGTTTATCTAGGGCTCTTCCTTCTTTCATCCAGGATCCCTTCCTCCTCATGTGACTGACAATCCTTGAGCTCATAAGTAACAAAGAGGAATGTAACTTATGAATTGGTTTATCCTGCCATATTTCAGAGTGCTGTAGAATTCAGCCCCCCTTGAGGCATTGTGGGAAGAATGGAGAACATAGAGGGCTCATAGAGGCTGCCAATTCTTGTGACTTTTGTGAGTTTAGGGTTACTTAAAATATTCCTATTCAAGACAGTAAGAACCATTCCATCAAGTTTGGTCTGTTACAGAGCTCCTGGGGTGAGTGAGTTTATTTACGGTATTTTATTTATTTATTTATTTATTATTGAATTTCTATCCCGCCCATTTTCCCGTAGGAACTCTGGGCGGCTAACAATAGGCCGAGCAATTCTGCCCAACATGAACAACAATATACGATAACAATATATGACACACTCCACAGGACAAATTAAAAACATAATATGCACCCTTGGCGAAAATTCCAATAGACTAAAATAATCATCAGATGGCAGGGAAAAGGGAAAAAAAACTAAATGACACAGGTGCAAGTTGGACCTTCTTGCCCAGACTTGGAAGTAAACATGACAGAAGGAGGGCTTTAACATAGATTCAGCATGGTGGTTTGATACAAGTTTCAGGCATTTCTGTATACACATAGTATCCTTATCCATACTAGCTTCTCTGTTCTTAGTATCAAGTATGACAGTTACAGCTTTGTATAATTTGACCCTGAGAGTATCTCCCATCTGGTGAAAGGATACACTTAGATAAATTATTTGGACAACTACTTGTAACCAAACAAGGTGACAAGGAGTCTTGGTGAAACTTACTCACGCCTGCCAGTATAGTTAACTCTCTGCTGAGCTCATAGCATTCCACATCCTCCTGTGTTAGTCAGGCAATTTCATCATAATAATGCCAAACAGAAAAGGCCATTGTAATGTTTAGTTTTCTTAGAGACAGTCCTAATTTACTTTTTGACAGGCAACTAACAATCACACCCTCACACTCCTTACAGCAGCAGTTCTAATTGTTCAGGAATTACAATGGCCTTTTCTGTTTGGCATTATTATTATTATTATTATTATTATTATTATTATTATTATTATTATTATTATTATTATTATTATTATTATTATTAGTTGGAAGTGTTGCTTGCACTGGCGTAGTTGTTTGTTTGTTTGTTTGTTTGTTTATCACCCATGTAGCCTGGGGCCACTCTGGGCAGTGGACAACAGTAAAATAAACATAATATAATCCAATGAAAATAATACCAAAACAATAATAATCATAACAAAAAGGGACATCTGTAATAAACGAAAACAAAATCATAAAAAGGCAAGCCAATAAAGATAATGTAAAGATCAGAACCAGAGGCAGAATTAGGTAGCATATTATTAAGGGTCACAGCTGGATGGCCAGGGAAGGTTGATCTAAATAGCCAGGTCTTTATTAATTGTTTACATCATCTTAAACATTAAGAAATATAGACAATATGACAGTCCCCATAGTTACAGTTCCAAAGGGAGTTGAGCAGTACCCTCATACCACCAGGAATATAGATGATCACATGTAGGAAGCTAAGTGGACAAGATCAATTTCCACCTAGCTTATATCTGTGAAGATTCTCAGTCATCCATATTGGGAAGTTGAGTCATGGCAACTGGACTTCATTTCTTGTGAGATCAAAATGTTTTGCTACTCATCCAAGAAGCTTTGTCATTCTGAGGAAAGTTAGTGGTGAGTTCTTCAATTTATAGTTCACCTTGATTTCACATCACTCTGGTCCAAATAGGCTTATAAGTTGGACAATGGCCTGAATATGCTCATTAGGTGGACAATGGCCTGAATAGGTTCATAGGTGGACAACAGCCTGGGGTACGTGAAAGTTCCACCTATGCAAGCTTTCCCAAAATGCATTAAGTATGGATCATTTAGATATGGCCTTGCTGGTGGAGTTGTGAAGTGCTTCTGATTTGTCTGCAAATTGATGAAAGGGCAGCTTGATAAGTAGCAGACAGAATGTGCCCCACCTCTGTTGAGAGAGGGTTTTTCAATGTACACATGAATAGCTTCCATGACCCCTCTCTCAAACAACCTATCTTCTCTGTTTGATATGTGTACATCCTCATCTTTGAATGAGTGCCCTTTGACCTTCAAGTGGAGGTAGAGTACACTGCTGATTCTGGTCCTGAGCTGTTGCCCCACCTGTCTTGGGCCATCCTCCTGTTTAATGGCTTTTTGGTTTCTCCAATATAGAGGTCTTCACACTCCTCACTTTATTGGACCGCATCCAATAGTGGTGAACCTTTGGCACTCCAGATGTTTTGGACCACAACTCCCAGAATTCGAAGCCTGTATTGTCAATGACAAAGGACTGTTGTATATACTATACTATATTGCTCAATTTGTGTCAGCTTCTTTGGGTGAACATGTCTCTGCCTTAGTGTGTTTGTGGTTTTGTTGTAAACAGGAATGTGGTGTTTGCAAAAAAAAAAATCCTATACTATATTGCTCAACTTGTGTCAGCTTCTTTGGGTGAACATGTCTCTCTGCCTTAGTGTGTTTGTGGTTTTGTAGTAAACAGGAATGTGCTGTTTGCCAAAAAAAATCCTTTTGAGGCTGATGTGAGATTAAGGTGAACTATAAATTGGAGGACCACTAACTTTCCTCAGACAGACAAAGCTGTTTTGATGAGCAGTGAAATTTTAAAAAAAGAACATAAGAAGAGCCATGCTGGATCAGACCAAAGGCCCATATAGTCCAGCTTCCTGTATCTCACAGTGGCCCCACCAAATGCATCTAGGAGTGCACGAGACTAGATATCTATCTCCTGATACCACTCCCCTGCATCTGGCCCTTGAAGTACCCTGGTTTTAAGCCTGGAGATTACACATCTCCATCATGGTTTGTAACCCGTGATGGACTTTTCCTCCAGGAATCTGTCCAATCCCCTTTCGAAGGCACCCAGGCCAGATGCCATCACCACATCCTGTGGCAGGGTGATGGCAACACAATGGGTAAAAAAATATTTTCTTTTGTCTTTTCTCACTCTCCCAACCCTCAGTTTGAGTGAATGTCCCCTAGTTCTGGTATTTTGTGAGAGGGAGAAGAGCGTCCCTCTATCCACTTTACTCATGCCCTGCATTATTTTGTACATCTCAGTCATATTCCCCCTCAGGCGCCTTTTTTCCAGACTAAAGAGCACCAAATGTTTTAGCCTTTCCTCATAAGGGAAGCCCCCCCCCCCCAGTGCAGTAGTCATTTTAGTCACTCTCTTCTGCACTTTTTCCAGTTCCACTATACCTTTTTTGAGATGTGGTGACCAGAATTGTAGACAGTACTCCAGGGGTGGCCTTACTATCGTTTTGTATAATGGCATTATAATGTTGGCTGTTTTATTTTCAATCTCCTTTTTGATCATCCCTAGCTTGAAATTGGTCTTCTTCACCGCTGCCAGTCACTGGGTTTCAGTCTCTCAAGAAAAGAAGTCCAGTTGCCATGACGTAACTTTCAGATAATTCCACCTAGTTTATTTGGCAATTTCAGCTAATCTCAAAGTGGCTAGTGAATCTTGAATGGGATGATGCCACATAGGTTTATCTTTGCTGGTTGGCAAATCAGTATCTTTCAACCCCTTACGCTGTGGCTCCACTACAGCTCTGATTGGTTGCCTGATAATATGTCACTTATCAAATGTCTATGGTTTTAAAAATTGATGTTTCCCTCAGGATGCTTCAGTGGGACAGGTAGAAAGGAATGTGAAGTGTTGACTTGGCTAGTCCTGATTTCTCCCATGCTGTTTTGGGCCATTGTGATTTGTATCGAGGCTACTCTTTTATTTCAGTGATAATTACTAGAACAAAGCTTGCTTATCTTCACAGGAAATGTGAAGTCAGTTGACCTTTTGGCTTTTTAAAACTGTTAACTGATTCATTTTCTGTTCAAGAGGTAAAATGACAGTGCAGTTTGTCCAAACCAAACAGGATATTTGGATGATGATATAGAAGAGTGAGATGTTCTGATAACTGTGATAATATCACATTTGTGGGAATATATTGAAGACACTTGAATTTAAAAAGCAGCATACTGTTTTTGTTATCATAAAAAAGGAAGAAAGACAAGTCGCTTTCCCTTCTTATAAGGTGAATAAAATGGTACACGGCCAAGGGATGCTGTAACCTAGGCTGGTTACAGCATCCCAACAGAGCTGAAGTTAGAAATTCCGTTAATATTTTTCAGAGAGGTGGTATTCTAATTAAAAACGTTGAACTCAAAATGTATGATACCAAAGAAATCTTTATTACTGGAACATTATAAAGATACTGGGGAGAATATGAGGATCTGACTATCCAGTTATGGCTAAGGCAATCTCCATAGATGGTTTCTAACCCAAGTTAAAATGTTTTTGAAACTGAGAAATGAGTCAATGTTTTCTAAGATACCAGACACATTAGCCCCTGTGGCGTTTGAAATGAGAAGCATCTCTTCTATCAGATTCCTGTTGCTTCGTGGATACAAGATGCTGCTAACTGCCAAGGACACATGACAGTCCTTGGTTAGTTAGTAGTTCTGTCTGACCTTGACGTAGGAGCCAAGGATGCCAGTGGTGTTGGCACATTATTTTCAGGGATAGCTCGGAACAAAATAACACAGTATATGTCACCTAAGTGGAATCAAAACTGTTGTGATTGTTTGGTGCCAATAAATATAAAGTACTAGTCTGGAGTAAGGCAGGAATTTTCTGAAAGCCTGTCAGGCAGCAAGAAGGATGGGAAGCTGTTTCCAGCCAATTTCGAACCTGGGAAATTCTGTGGAAAGCTGCAAATAGCAGGGCCAGAGGCAGTGGTTGGAGAGCAGGCAAGATGAAGGAGATGTGGCTGGCACAATGGAAAGTAGTCATTAACTCCTCATCCTGTGATGCAGTTGTGCTGTGTAAGAGTCAAGCTTTAATACCCTTAGATGTGACCAATCTGGCCTGTTGACCACCATAGACAGAACTGAATTGCTGCAGGATACAATTGTGAAGTTAGAGATCAGAATTGAAATCTAGGAGGACCTGATAAGAAACCAGTCCTATGTGAGAAATGTTCTTCTTACTGTGTCATGCAATGTAGGACAAGGGTGCTGAGATTATAAGCAAAGAGAATAAAAGTCGTGCTTAGAAGCTCCTTTTGTCTTTTTAGTTGTTAGATAGAAGGGTCATTGAGTCAAAGAGATAAAATTGCTTGCAGAGGTACAACACTTAAATCACACAAGCCTTTTAGTGTTTATATTGGCTCAATTCTTGGTTTCTATGTGCTGAGGTTTTATTTTAGGAACTGATTCTTATTTAAGCAAGCGTTGGTGATGAAACAAGGCATGGGAGACAACATTCTCTGGAAGTGGAATGACATATTTGACTCTTGGAACATCTTGTTTTAAGAGATTAAATTGGGTTAAATTACATCACTGAGGGCTGGATTTTTTTTTTGGTGTTTGATTATCACCTTGTGATGTAACTAGGTTCATATCTTTCCAGCAGTGATTGTGAAAAGCCCATACAGTATCTGTGTTTTCAGAAGACTGCTTGCATCTGCAGGATTTTGCAAAATTAATGGAAATGCTTCTTGAGCATCTGTTTAGCAATACCATTGTGCCAGATGTGGCAAAGAAATTACACTGTTCCAAGAGAGGACACGGTGTGTTCAGGTGCTGAATAAGAACTATGTAAAGAGTGTAGAGTGATGGGTACAGGGCAACGACAGAAACCTTGAGGCAGTGGACTTCAAAAAATAAGTGACTCAGTGCATCAACCTGGGGAGGATGCTCACATGTGTGGCCAGAGATGCCCACTCAATTCCTATGTTACTGGAAGCAGCAGAATAAGTATAAAGAAAGTGGCCAAAAGAAAATTGGTATGTCTGGGAAAATTGGATGAATCAGGGCAAGCAGTTGATAAAAGAGAGTTTGAGAGAGACAGAGAATAACAGCGCCTTCCAAACCTAAGCTACAGAGAAATTGGTAAGGTTGACATTATTTGAGGATATAAGATGTTAAGAAGTCTGAAGGCTTTTAAAAAAGTATTTATGATTGACATATAGAAAATTATTTCAGAATCTTGGCAGAGAAGATACAACTTGTTCTGAATCCTAAAGCAAGCAAACCACTTGTATTGCCTCAGTACATGTGTGTCTTCCTCTGGTTATCTGTTTTCCCTTCTGTGAAATGAGTATTTTGTTGTGATGTAATAGCAACTTTTTTGGACATATATTTAATCACATCTGCACAATCTTTTGTAAAGTGATTTTATTTAAAAATTGACCTAACATGTCCTTTCTACAGAACATTTTACTTCTTTGGAGTGGGTAAGGGGAAAGCTGGTTGCATCTGTTTAGGTAGTCTCAGGAAAAAGACTGAATTAAACCTGACTGAATCCAAGTGTTTTGCCTAAGTTTCACATCTTAGCCATGATATTATCCTAAATACATCCAGTCTCATAAGATATTGGAAACTCTTCCCGATTCCTTGAGATTTCCACGTAGAACAAAGAAAGATTCCTACTTGCAGTCCTGGAGAGCTGCCATCAGTCAGACTTGACAGTACAGTAGGACAGGCCTGCCCAACAGGTAGACCGGGGGCTACCAGTAGCCCATGAAAGGTTCAAAAGTAGCCCGCCAGCCACCAATAAAAAATGTGAGGGCAGTTCAAGGGCCATGGCACAGTCCCCTGCTCTCCCTACCGGCCAGATGATCCACGTGCCACTGTCTCATGACCAATTGAGTTGTTGGTGCAGAGTGAAGGAAGGGAAGTGGAGGGGACAGTGAGGGGTGGGCTCATGGGTGTGCCCATCTCCTTTGTGTGGTGACCTACCTCTCCCCCCCCAGATAATTCCTTCCTCCCATCCGTCCGTCCTCCTCCTCCCATTCCCACAGCTGCCTCACAGAGACTGTGACCTGCTCCTCCTCCTGCTCCGCTTCTGAGCCATTCCCTCCTCCTTTCACCGCCGTGGCCATGTGACTGCCCCGCTACTGGCTTGGCCCATCCCAGCTGCACAGAGAACATGGCAGAAGTGAATGAGAGCTATTGGCGGCAGCAGCAGTGGCAGTGAGGGGGCTGGAAGGGAGAAGGGGGAAAACAGGAGGAGAAGTAGAGTCAAGTCAAGCCCCAGGCGGGTTGGGAGGGAAAGTGCACCTTTTTTTAAAAAAAGTCTTCCAGCAGCCCAGGCAAGCAAAAGGGGCAATCTGTGCAAGCATGCACACACCTCCCTTGCACCTGTCCACACCGGCTCGAGCGGATGCAAGGAAAGCATGTGCATGGTCAGCCTTACCATAGGAATGCAATGAAATATGTTCCCTCCAGAAAGGATTAATTGATTTTCAATGCATTCCTATGGGAAACCACTGCTCTACTTACATTTTTTTTTACTTATGAGAAGGGCCAGCACTTCCATTGAGGCGAACTAGGCAGTTGCCTAGGGCTCCAAAATGGAGAGAGGGTGCTGGCCAGGATGCTGCCCCCACCCCTTCCACTGCTGGCCACTGCCGTCTGTCCCCCCACCCATTTCCATCCGCCCATCGCCATCCGCCCGCCGCCCCCTGCACCCATCGCCCCCCCACGCCCGTTGCCATCCCCCGCCATCCGACCCCCACCCCCCGCCGCCCCCCCGCCATCACCCAGCCCACCCACCGTCCCGGAACAGATAAAATTCATAAGTAGAGGTTTTAGTGTAGTAGCCATCAGGCACTTTCATCCAGAAAAAGTAGACCTTGGCCTGTTCAAAGTAGGACAGCCCTACAGAAGGATAACAAAAAAAGTAGATAAGAGAGAACCTCCCCAAAATCTCAAAACTGCTGTTTTGTGACAATAGCTTGCTTTATGGCTGTTGTTTTGTAACAGTAGCTTGCTTTACGGCTGCAGTTTGTGACAGTAGCTTGCTTTACAGTTGTTGTTTGTGACTGTAGCTTGCTTTGAGACAAATGAATTATTTATTTATTTATTTTCCTCTGCCAACCGTTGATAACTGAATCAGTGGCAAATGAATATGGGGGTCCTATGTACACCAGGCTAAATAGACCCAACTCAGTATCAGGGAGCTTCCTGTGTTCCTCTTCCTTCTTAGTACTCTAGCCTTGTTCGAAAGTTCAAGTGAAAAACTGTAAAAATTGTAAGAACAAGCGAATGATCCTGGTATCAAGGTAGTGTTTCTGATTTGTGCAAAATGAGGACCTCGTTTCTTCAAATCATGTGTCAGCTGGCCTTTAAACTTGGGATAATAATATATAATAAAGATACAGTATCTTAAATACGTATCTGCCATACATATTTAAGAAAGGAAAATGATATGCTCCCAGTAACGATTCAGTGTTTTTCTGGGAAGAATGGGGGCAGCATTAGGAAGGATGTTAATCAATAAAATAATAATAAAATAAATTGATTTGGAATAAAAGAATAGTCCCAAGGGTGAAGGTGCACAAAGTCACAAAAAGTTTTTTAGTAGTTTGCCTTTTTATTTAATTTCTATAAATTTTGTTTGGTTGATGTTTTTGTTTTTCCACCTTTCTTTTCTGATTTTAATAATTGTAATATTATATGAGACTTGTTTCAACAAATGTTTCTTTTGTATAATTTTTAAATAGTAATCAAATATATCAAACTAAAATAATATTAATAAACTTGAGATAATATTTGTATTGTGTGGTCCCAATACTAATAAATAGCATGTTCTTCTCTAGCACATAATAAGACAGAGAGTCTATGGGTCCTCCAAAAATGAAAATAGATAATGAACCTACAGGGATGATGACCTTATATTAACACAGAATTCCTAGTGCAGTGATTCTCAACCTGTGGGTCCCCAGATGTACCTGAACTGCAACTCCCAGAAGCCTCCACCACTCACTGTGTTGGAAGGGGTTTCTGGGAATTGCAGTCCAGGAACATCTGGGGACCCACATGTTGAGAACCACTGCCACACCTGGGACTAGGGTGTTAAGCCATTATCTGGCCTTTTTGAAGCTTGTGTTGCCACTTCTGGATCCAAGGAGAGAACATCACACACTTTATTAGGTATCTTTGAAAACCTAATTAGAGGTACTGTATCTTACGTAGTTGTATTTTAAAAATCCTAGATAATATCTTTGGATCTGCACAGAACAGAATAGCTGAAGCCTTGAATTCTGAATTTGATTGAGGAACTGCCAAAAGATGTGGTTTGACAAGCAGGGAAAGATGTTTCATGTCTATCTTAAACTTGTTAATCCAGCAGTTTCACCTTTTAATGAATATTAGTTATGTGAAGTTCTGTGTTTAGTATCTGAGGCACACTGGGAGACTTTCAAGCGTGGGGTAGTTGATATATAAAAGAATTAATGGGTGCATATCATCTTACATATGCTGATACTATTTGCTGCTTGAAACCTTAAATTGTCCTGCTAAACTCAAAGAGTTGGTAGTCAAGGAAGATTCAGAACTAGAGCTCTATGTGCGTTTTGTTAGTGGCAAAACAGAAATGGGAAAGAGATGGAATGCATTACCATCTAATCTTTGTTTTTTGGAAGTACTGTATATTATGTAGGTTAATTAGCAGCTATGTTTTGAATGAGAACTGAATGGTGGAAAGACAACTAATGAATTTGAAATGAAGGAGGCTGAAGGAAAACTTCCTGTAATTGGCTTAAATCCTTGAAAGTGTTGCCTGTGTAATTATATACCCTGTCCTCTAGGATTACTCATTTAATGTGTATTTTCTAGTACTTTGATTATATACTATTTTAACTTGTTGACAACATGCATGTGTTTATTTAATAGTTAAACTAAGTATGGAAACCTATAAAAAAGCTGACATGAGTAAAGTATATGACAAAGTAAATTCTGCCCAGCCATTTCATAAATACGACTGTCAAGGGTAGTGCCTAGCATACATAAGATACTGCCTGAATCCTTCCTCCAAGAGGCTAGATTTGAATTACTCAAATGGGCCTGCTCTTAACCATGGCTTACTTCAGCATAGTCAATTGCAGTTAGAATAGGCCTGTTTGATTTAGTGGAACTTACATCTCTGTTGTCCTTCCAGAAACAGGCAAAGACCTTTATCTTCAGGCAAGCTTTCCCTGAATGATGGACTATCATGTGTATTTTTTTAATGAATCTATGGGTTCACATAGACTTTGTGTTTATGACTAATTAGAACCGTGTTGCTTTAATGTAATGTTGTCTATTAATGCTGTTAAGATGTCGCTGAATTCCTTGTTCTCAAATACTTGAACATGTCTTAATTGTACTGGACTGTATATTATCCCTCCTTACTGTAAGCCACCTTGGGTCCTTTTCCAAGGAGAAAGGTGGGGTAAAAATACTCTAAAATAAATAAAATAAACTGAGCCCCAAATCCTGATTTGATTCAATAAGCCTACTTGATAATGATTTTCTGTGTGAAGCAACAAGATTTTTGCCAATGTAAAATAAATGTGTTTTTTTCTACTAAAGTATTCCCCTGTTTATCACGGAAGTTATGTGATAAAGGAAAATCCATGAAATGCAGACGCCTCAGCAAACAGACCCGGGGCTGCTTCTGCTGGTGTGCGCTGCCAGGAAAGCTCCCAAGGTCATTTTACTGAGGTGTCAGGAGGGGGGGGTTAAATCCTCTTTTTGGAAGTGCACAACACCACCAGCAGACCCAGGTCTCTTTGCTGAGCTGTCTGTATTCTCCTTTATCGCAGTTGGGTCTGGCACCTAACTCCCCCAATACATGGGGCAATATTGTATCTTCTCTTCAGCCAACTCTAGTTGTTTCAGAAGGAGCAGAAGCGCCACTCGTACCCATGTTTCAAAATATAAGCACACTCAAATATTTGAAAGCAAAGTCATCAGTGGCTGGCCTCCCTTAGCCTTTTCTACTCATAATATTACTGGATAGTGTTGTCTCCTTTTGTATTCAAAACAATGTTTCTAGGACAACTAAATTTGTTTCACTGGTTTGTCTGTTTTAAAAATGAGAACACAGCTTCATGGATTTTCCAAAATCAGGAAGTAGTTGAATTTTTTTCAGAGGCATTCGTTGGAAGCAGGGAATGTTGTTCAGGCCTCAGAGTGCCGGTCTTCTCTGTTTAAAACCAGTCCAACCTGCCTTGGAATTTGAAATGCCACTTCATATATTCCTGACCCCCACACACACACAAATACTTTGTTTCTGCACACTTCTGTGATGTAAGCCTCTGCTTCCAAGTATACTGGGATCCTTGTTTAGAGCTGGGAATTGTTTAAATTACAAACCTTTTTCCAAGAAATGATTAATTACTAGAATACTTTTAGATGTTGTAAATGTCCTTTTGACTAAGTAAGCATCTATAGGGGTAGAAACGAATATGCACTCAAAACTGTGCTTTCGGAGGATGACGCTCCACTTGGCCCTTACTCAGTCTTCAACCCGGAATCTCAAATAAAGGCTTGTCTCCCTGAATCATAAACACATTTTATAGCTCTGTATCTGTAAAAGCTTCTGAAAGAAGCCCAGATCAGAAGGCCTCACTATTCACATTCTGCTCTCATATAGATTAGTAATGTTGCATGGCATAGATTTGGTCTCCCATCCTCCAACAGAACTACAGTATGTACTATACTTAAAAGCTTTGTTGTCTAATACCTTAACAATTCCTCAATACACAGTTATCTGCTGATGACTCTAATTGGAAATGCTTGGGGTTTATAGTGAGGAAAGCTTGACATGTAAATATTATGATTTTACAATGAAAAGTAGATTCTCCACATTTTTCTTTCTCAACAGGAAGTTTTTTATTTGGTTTAGTGTACGTTGACTCCTGCTTATTCATTATTAAACAGAGAGTGGTTTATGACTAAAACAGAAGCTTCAGCTGAGAGATGTGTATGCTAAAAGTATATATATATTTGTGAAGAGAATTTAGTAATCATTTTACATGTAGAGTTAATACTGAATCTAAAACTAGAAAATTGGTAAAGGTAGAATTTAGAGACTTCTCACAGAAGCATTACTTAGCCGTCTGCTTTTAGATGCTTTAACAGCTGGCTCTTCTTTACAGACAAATTGGATTAATTCCATGGAAATAATCTGTAATTATCTTGTGAGGTAATTGCTTTTTTATTGTGACTGTACTATGATGTTATGCTAGGAATCTCACCAGTAAGTGTTTAGCCAGATGTATGCATTCTACCATAATATACTTGAGTGTTCACAAGCTTATACAGTAATTGGTTTGCTGACTGTGCATTCTGGATTAGTGAGATATGAACTAACAGAGAGAAAAAAACACAGGATTATCTTGAGGGATTTTATTACAACAACAATTCAGAAATAGATTTATTAAGAAGTAAATTCATACTCAGTGTAGTTTCCAACTTTGCAGTCAAAGGTGTCCACACACTTCTTTATCAATGTAAATATTGAGATTTTGTGGATGCTGAAACTTGTACAGAATATGTGATGTGGGGCTTGTTTGAAACTCTCGAATACTCAGTTATGTGCTGCAGAATTAGGAATCTTTTCAAGTCTACAGTTGTAAATAAGTAAATGTGACTTGTTACCTGTAATTTTTAGAACATTTTTTTCTTAACCTTATTTTAAGCTGTGTATTCTTTTGATAAATGTTTAAAACATCACATCTTTCATCCCTTTAAACACGACTCAGATGAAGCCTTTTGTAGATTGGGAGGTGCAGGAGAAGTGGTTAATGGATGTGGCCACTCCAGTTGTTTAGTATAGGATTACTGTGAGAGGAGATGAGAGGTTTTCGCTTTGAAGAAGTGGTGGATTTGGAGCAGGGATGGGCACAAAACTTATTTCAGAAGTCTCGACCAATTAGACACACACTTACACGGGGGTTGTGCAGGAACGAAGCCCTCTCTGCTCCCGCCTCCCCTGCACCCTTGTCCATTCTCCCCACCTCCCCAACCTAACTGGCTACTCACCTTTTGCAGCCTGCTCATTCTGTCTTCTCTGTCCGCTCCCCCCACCTAGACAGATCAGGAATTCCTGCAGTGTTGCCTTTGAGTTGGTGAGTGATGGAGAAGAAGGAAGAGCAGGCTCCGAAAGGGGAGTAGGAAGTGGGGAGGGAAACAAGGAATGGGTGAATGTGCAGGGGAGGCGGGGAACAAAAGGGAAAGTGTATGAAGACCCTTACTCTAACTTGATCTGGTGTTATATCAAGATATAGATTGCACTCTAACTAGAGATGTGAAGGCCGGGGGGGGGATGTTTTCCCCCATTTTTTCCTAAAGCCATTTTGATTTTTTTCCAAAAAAATTGGAAAAATTGAAAAAAGAAAAAGAAAAAATGATTATGGAATGTTTTATTTCAACATGAGGAATAAAATATTTTAAGACAGGGTGTTCAAATATTTACCGTATCATTTCTAAAAAATATGCATAGTATCAGATTATTCTAATTTCTGTGCACTGAGGACAGGCAAGCCCTGCGTTACAAACTGAACTCTCCAATTCAAGAACAAGATGCATTTCTTCCTTTAGGAGGTGCTGCTATTGACACAAGAAAAAAGGAAACGGGTTCACTTTTGTTTTTTGCATGTGGGTGGGTATGTTTGGTTCTGTTCTGTCCTCTTCACTAGGCTTCAGAGCACTGGAAGATAATACACAGCAACGAAAATGATTCTGATTAAATTTCATGCCGATTCGTTTAAACTTAGTCCCACTGCCTTCTATACATTTCCTCCCTCTTCAAATCTTTTTAAGAGAATGAAGTTTTTAATTGGAGTTTTCCAAATTTTATCCCAATCCTTAAATGAAATGGATGGGCCTTCTGCACCAACCCCCCCTCCCCCTTCGCTGGCAAGGCAGGGGCCATTGGCCTTGATGAGCTACATTGAGGAGAGGTGTGAATGTGTGTACGTGAGCCATGACATGTCTTTGGGAGGACTGGGACAATACAAACACCTCCCTCCCTTCATTCCGGATGCAGCCTAAGAACTTCCAAGCTCTGAGCCTCAACTAAGAAACTGCCTGGCCTTTTTTCCCCACCTTGCCAAGGACCTTACATCTAAGAAATAACTCCTGGAAAATCCATCATTTGCATGTTATAACCTATTGGTACTGCTCTGAGGAAGGGGGTCTCACTCCCGAAATATTAGCAACGTTTTTGTTATTTTTCTAGTAGCCTAAAAGTATCACTTGTTCCACATTTTTATTTTTAAAAACCTGGTCATGTTCACAGGGTTCCTGTGAGGCAGAGGAGGAGGCGACTACACAAATGGGAGGTGTGCCGTCTGGAGTGACAGACGATATGAAGAAGGGTGACAAAGACAAAGGAGATAAAAGGAACCAGGACTTATGCGTAAAGGGCATAAGGGAAATAGCCCTCGAGGAAGTAGGGAACACGCACGAGGCAGAAGGCCCTACAGTATTATGGGCTTTAGACGACCTGTGTGACGAGTGGGAGGAGTATGACGTAGGCAGGGCACGAGGGGCAGAGGAGAAGAGTGACGGTTATGACAGCCAGGCTGTAACCGTTGGAACTCAGACGTTGGAGAGTCGGGTCAAGGAGGTGGGAGGATTAGTCCCTTGGAGGAGGGAGGAAGAGATCATTTGGGCGGTCACAGTCAGGCCATTGAAGTGGCCCGAGAATTCCCCTATATTCCAGAAGAAATGGAGGAGGGAGCGCGAGGGCAACCCCAAGCCACAGTGGGCGAGACATCCCTGCTGTGGCACTCCATGTCCCGGTCACGAAAAGAGAGTGACTCCTTTTCCATAGGGGAGATCAACCCACTGACCAATCCGTTTGAGTCCAGTTTAATGGATCCAGTTATGTTTTATAATGTTAATAAGCCATGTTTGGGGCTGCCTGTTACTGAAGAGAAGAATTCCTACAGAGATATGTCATCTGTAAGCAATAAAAATCCTTTTATCGTTGATCCAATGTCTACTCGTCTCGTCTATGATAATGAACCACCAGAGTTGTTCAGAGAACCCTCACAGTTCCAGCTGAACTGCCATCATCTGGACCCCTTTAAAAATGGCCCAGTCACCACCAGGGGATCCCTCCAGTGGTGACTGGGCCGTTTTTAAAGGGGTACAGGTGATGACAGCTTGGCTGGACCCCTCTGAACATGGCTCCCCAGCACTAAATCTGGTGCCTCTAGTACCCAGGGAAGTCATCTCCCAGCTGAGCGGAGGCCAAAAGCCAGGGCTGAGAGGAAGAGGCAGGGAGTGCTGGAGCAGCTGCAGGAACACACCTCCTCCTCTTCCCTCCCCTGGTCTAAAGTGGTGGCGGCTAATTGTGAGCCCAGCAGCTAAGGGACCCCTTTTACAGATGGAATGAAAGGGTTCATTTCAGTGAAAAAAATGACCATATTGTTTTGTCTGTAATGACATGCTGCTTCCTCATTTCATTTTGTTTCATTTCATGACTTAACAAAATGACGAAACAGCATTTCGTTTTTCATTTTGTGACCATCTCTAGTTTTGAGTGATGTTTTAAAAAAGCATGTACATCTCTCCCTTGAACTGTACGGGTTTGAGTAGCACAGTTTTGGTCATGCAGTACATATTTTTTTTCAATCAGTCAATCAATTAATCTTTCACTAAATTGAGAAATATAAAGTACATAAATATCCAGTGAATATTGTGCTTTTTTTTCATCTCGAGGAATTGTCCTGAGAAAGGTGGGTCTGGGACTTCTTGAGCCCCCTGTTGTTGGCAGTCCAGTGGCCCCGTGGTCCAATGGCGTTGGCTTAGCCAGCCCCCTCTCCTGGCATGGCAGCTTCACATGGCAGCTGGGGAGACTGACCATCAGGAGGCTGACGCAGGTTGGAAGAAGTCCTAGTGTTGCTTCATGAGGGACGGGGAGGAGTTTTCCCCTTCTGATAGAGGCCTTTTCTGTCTTTAGCTCTGTCTGTCTCACTCTCCCTTGTGTATTTACCCTTTGTAGTTAAGGAACAGATGAAACATTTATCCTTTTAGAAACCCGCATTTATCCTTTTAGAAGTATATTGCCTGTAGTATGACCTCAGTAATTAGGAGTCCTACTGAATTAGACAGATGGAAGCAGATCTGTAAGTGAAGAAGAAAGCATGAGACTTTATCCAGATATTGTGCTTACGTGCTTGTGGATATTATGAGCGTTTATTGCTTAATGTTTGGCTGAAACCAGGAAGCAAGTCTTGCTGCCTTTTGCTTCCCTAGCTTTAAAACCAACAAAGCCAGGATCAGTACTTTTATGGAGACAAAACTGCATAGAATCTGAACTTATGTTTTAGAGATACCATGGAAACACAATGTTTATTCAAGCAACAGCTAAATAGCTACAATTCTAAAAGATGTGTGATTTCACCATATTATTATTTATTTAAGATATTGAAGGAAAGCAGGCCGTTAGACTACCATAGTATTTCTAGTCAGTAGTGTAACCCAAGGAAGAAATGTAACAACCTGTGAGTGAAAAAAATATGTTTTTCCCTCTTTTTAAAGCATCTACAGCAGGTGGAGGCAAAGATCTGTGTCAGCAAAGAATTATTATGTTTTTCTTGTTTTGAGGCTCTTGGCCAACCAGTTTATTTCTTGATTCTTCAGTATTATCATGACCACATCCTGTAGTTACATGTGGATGGTCTGTGCAGAGTCAGGTAAAAAGCAATTGTCTTATGTAATAATGAAAAAGATAATCTAAGGAATTAATAGTTTCAGATTGGTATTAAAAGGGTCTTCTTTTTTTAAAATCAGTTTTGTCCATGCCTACTATTGTCTTGTTAATGAACATGGTATAATGTACAGCAGTGGTTCCCAAACTTGGTCCCTAGATGTTCTTGAATTAAAACTCCCAGACACATTCACCACTAGCTGTGCTGGCCAGGATTTCTAGGAGTCTTAATACAAGAAGATCTGGGGACCCATAGTCTGGTTTACAGATAATGATTTCAGCCTGCAATATAGTGTTCTCTGTACATCAAGGAAACTGAAGACACCATGCAAAAGGCTAGCACAGGATAATTATTATCTATTAAAAATGTTCCACTAGTCACAAATCCATGACCTGATACACTTTGAATTTCTGCCATGTTTTTCTTGCCCAGTAATTACAGTCGAAGTAATGACAAAAAGTTGTAAGCCCCATTGGATCCTTTCCAAGGAAAAAGGTGGGGTAATTTTTTTTAAGTAAAGTAAATAAATTGTGTGTGATTTAGGAATGGTTATATCATCTAACAGATTTGGCCACTTAAGGAAGGGTTTGATGGCAAGGAAGCATAGTATTATATACAGCATTCTTTAAAGTGGTGCTGAAGGACCTCTTTTGGAAGCTTGTCTTCTTTTGTCAGTACACTAGTGTTCAGTCCTGTATCTTCAGACCACATTTCTTCATATTGGTGAGATGTGGAAGAAGAAATAATTCTGGAACTTCTGGTCTAGTCCAGGAACACAAGTTTAGTCCAAATCCTCACTTCACAATGTTGTCCTTTCTTGTTTGTAGAACCCTAAGCAATACTGAGGTTATTCCCAGTATGGTATAGTAGTGTGCATAGTCATGTATTGGGACTCAAGAGGCCTTGATTCAAATACCTGCTAAGCCATGAAATCTCAGTGGGGTATGGACCTTGTAAACTCACTCCTTAAATATCCCACTTACCTTGGAAACCCCATTGGGGCTACTGTAACGTAGTTCTAGCTTGACAACCACAGCAAAGAACACTGGATTCAGTTTTGTTAAGAGCTCTGCTTCTTTGTCTCCAGTATACCTTGAAATAAATGACATGCCAGGACGTATTGTTGTGTACACTATTAGGAAATCTGAACAAATAAATGATAAAGCCAATATCTCAGAAGCAAAGATAAACACTTTTGTTAGACTTTGAGTTAGAAAGGTTTGCTCTCTGTGATGCTTTGGAAACAGAAGGAGGACCTTTTCCTCTTGTCTTATGACTGCCGAAAAGAACCAGAGCTTATAGGAAGGATGAAGGAATAGTTCCTTGGAAAGCATTTTTTTCAGCGAGTCACCTTTTTTAATTGGTGTTGTTTATATGTGGATCTTTGTTTTCTTGGAGCACCAACATGGATTAAACCTTTTATGGTGCTCATTTGTTGAGAGCAGATAAATCTTGTGCAAAACTGTTCCATTATAAGGGGACTGTCAGAATGTGGAGTCCTCTTATTCATTGTAAGCAGTATGTGCTGAAAAAAAAACACTTACCCCTACTATTGATGGCATCCGGTCTATATTTTTCCCCTTCTAGAATTTTTATATATGGCAGGAAATGGCAGAATTATATATGGCAGAAAATTCACTGACAGAAATCTGTTTCTGCACACATTTCTTCTCTTGGTGGCTTAAGCTTATATATAAACAAATAAATGATACTTACAAAGCACTGTGTATGACCAAGACAGACCAGGGAAGAGACTCAGAGGCTCCCTGTTGGAACTATCAGTGTCTCAACTTTTGAATTCACAGGCTTAATCCATTTCTGTGTGCAGAAATGGATTTCTGCAAGTGAATTTTCTGCCAGATGGGTTTGTGATTCACACATTGTGGTTGCTCTTATCCAAAGACTGACAAATAGAAGTGCTTGGTTCTGAGATTGCTTCCTGACTTTGGTCCAAATACAAGCTCTTCACACTTTCTGCCTCCTAGGCTTGTTGGCATAACTAAGACAGCCATGATGGTCATCACTTTGAAAAAGGGGAGGTTGCCTTTGTACTTTCAATTTCTCTTCCCCAGATTTGTCAATCAGAGTGCCCACTCTATGTTCTCACAAAGTATGTGCTTAGCATTGTTTTACTTGATATGGCACCCGCTCTGTGTTCTCACAAAATATGGGTTTAGCATTTTTTTATTTGATATGAAGGTGGGCGAACCTATGCATAATTTATGCAAGTGTGTGTGTGTGTGTGTGTGTGTGTGTGTGTGTGTGTGTGTGTGTGTGTGTGTGTGTGTGTGTGTGTGTGTGTGTGTGTGTGTGTGTAAACCTAATTAGGCCCTTTGTACACGACCCCTAAACTCTGCAGCAAATGGCTGCCAGCTCCGGAGCTTACAATTGTTTCCCCACCAACTCCGGAGTTTGCAGGAAATTAAGTGCGACCACGCCCACCTAAGCACGTCCCAGCGCACTTTTCTTGTACCTGCTTTAGAAGGGTGAAAATCCCCAGGTGCGGGGCTCTCTTCTTCTTCTTCTTCTTCTTCTTCTTTTTTTTCTTTTTTTTTTGCCTCCCGCCCCGGAAGAGAAGGAATCAGGACGACGGAAGCTTCGGAGGTGGGCCTCCCTTTAGAACCCCCAAGATCCCTGGTCGGAATTTAAGTGGCCAGCGGATTTTAGAGGCCCTTGGTTTCACTGCCTTTAGACAGTGTTTGGGGGGAATCAGTGTTGTTCACAAAGCATTACAGAGCTCCTGGTGAATTTAAAAGTTCAAACCAAAGCAGTTCATTGTAAAAGATTCCGATTGTTTGAGGTGATTGTTTTCAGTATGCCAGTTCCATATGGAATTGTGGGTGCTGATAAAGAATATTTTATTTATTTATTTATTTATTTATTTATTTATTTATTTATTTATTTATTTATTTATTTATTGCATTTATATACCACCGCATCTTCCTATAGGAACTCGGGGCGGTGAACAATAAAAACGAACAGGGAAGACAAGCATAAAAATGAACAGGGAGCAATAAAAGTGGGGAGGAACCATACCCCCCCACAAGAGATAGCATTGGCGCCGAGGAAAATAAAATAAAATAAAATAAAATAAAATAAAAAGAATAAAATAAATAAAAGTAAATAAATGAAAATTAAAAATTAACTGAAAAGGTTGCCAAAGGCCTCTCTGAATAGATGGGTTTTCAGGGCTTTCCTGAAGGCAGGCAGGGACACTGAAAGGCACAGCTCACTGGGAAGATGGTTCCACAACATGGGTAGAAGAAAAATAGCATTTAGATTTGCTTCAGTGAGTTCTGTAATCAGGCTAGCTTTGCTGGGAAGGCAACATGTCTTGAACACAATGGGTCAGCTTCTGAGCAAGTGTACTGTACGCAAGTCTGAGGTGTTGCCTTCTTTTCTACCTCAACCATGACTCCTACAACAAGGAGTGGATGAACCTTCTAGTGCTGCAGGATATCTTCATTGTCAGCTGACTGTGGAACATCTTAAGCATGAAAAATCTGTTTCTCCCAACCATTGCAATGAACATTTCTGTGTTTCTTCCCACAGTGTCTGATAGTTGGAGGTGGCCCCTGTGGTTTGCGAACTGCCATAGAACTTGCCTTTTTAGGAGCCAAAGTTGTCGTTGTGGAGAAGCGCGACACGTTTTCAAGAAACAATGTGCTTCACCTTTGGCCTTTTACTATTCATGATCTCCGAAGTCTAGGAGCAAAAAAGTTTTATGGAAAGTTCTGTGCAGGATCTATTGATCATATAAGTAAGTATCAATGGCTATAAGAAATACATGACAGGTTTGTTCTCCTTCATGCAAAGATGCGTGCAGTATTTTAACAAGGTTCACAGTTAATATTTTTGGGGTGAAATGGCATGAATGTTGATTGCAATTTATTAAATGGCTGTGTGCAGACATTTGGTTGAATTTGGTTGAGCCTGTGTGAGGTCACAGCTCCAGTTCTGATAGCCCATTATAGCAGATTCAAATACTGAAGTTTGTATCGCTTGCAGAAAACAGTCTGTACCAGGTATTTATGGAAGAAGATGAAGGGATAGTTAATCTGTAGCAAATAGTTAATAGAATACTGTACTCCATTTCTTTTCATAGTCTGTCTTTTACAATACTGGGACTATCAATATTGTTCTAAACATTTATTTTGGCTCTGTAAATGATTTTAAGGGAAATTTGAATCAGCTATTTGTGTTGTGTGTGTTTCAAGAAACAATGTAGAATAGTACTTAAATAGTAGTTCTAACTTCCTAGAGAGCCATAAAAATCATGAAGTGACTTTGAATCTGTCATTGTTTAACCTCCACCACCTGAAAGATTTTTAAGAATGGTGCCATAATATAGGAAAAATCATGTTATGTTACCTTGAGTTTATAGACAGAAAGATAGTATATTAATGTGACATACAAATCCAAACTCTCCTAAAGTGCATCTTTTTAATGTTAAGTACATAATGTCTGAAAGCCTGTTGTTCAGTAGAGATTTAGTAAATTAACTCCTCTGTAAATTCCATTACTTTGATGTGCCTACTCTAACTGAAGATTACTACATTAAGCAACAGGACGTCAGCCAAAATATTCTCTTGCACAGAAGCAAAACAGATGCAAAACAATTTAGTTCACATTTAACCAATAATTTTACTCCTTAAAGAAAATTAAGTTGCAGATTAGCTGCTTCTATAGGAAATAGTAGCAAAGATGTGCATTGTTTCCAAAGGATTCTCGGTGCATCAAGGAAACAAGTTTTTTTCTCACTTTAAGATAACTTTTAAAGACAAAAGCTGAATTTTTAAAGACAAAAGCTGAATGTCCTTAAAAAGGATGTTATATCATTCCATTATTTCTGTTTCCATAGGTATTAGGCAGCTTCAACTTATCCTGTTCAAGATTGCACTGATGTTGGGCGTTGAAATCCATGTAAATTTAGAGTTTGTGAAGGTTCTGGAACCTCCTGAAGATCAAGAAAATCAAAGTATGTCGTTGTACACATTGAGAAAAAAACTGCACAGAAAATTAGCTGTTCAACTCCATTTCTAAAAGATGGCATGTTTTACCTAGTGCATATTTCCCGTTAAAACACACTTTTAAATTACTACTACCCCAATAAAATAAAATATTTTTGTGGACATTTTCCCTGGTATATGTGGTGGTTTTTGTCTTGTTTTGAGGCTGGAGCCACTGTTGGAGAAGCATGTGTGTCAAAGAATGACATATAACCAGGGCCGGTGCTAGGTTTTTTTGCGCCCTATGAGAGGGGCAGGGGGTGGTGCAGGAGATGGGTGGGTGGGGCAGGGGCGGGGGCAGGGTGGTGGCAGGCAGGGGGCGGGCAGGGCAGGGGGCAGGGCGGGGTGGGGGGTCGGGGGGGTCGGTTGGGGCGCAGCAGATGGCGGGGACAGGAACGGGGGCGGGGGGTGGGCGGCGATGGGCACAGGGGCGGTGGGCGGGCAACGGCAGGCGGCGACGGGGGGCGGGCGGGCGGTGGGGGGACGGCTGGTGGTGGCCAGCGGTCGGGGGAGGGCGGGGGGCGGCAGGCTGTCCAGCACCCTCTCTCCATTTTGGTGCCCTAGGCAACTGCCTATTTCGCCTTAATGGAAGCGCCGACCGTGCATATAACACATATACATATTGAACATATTTAATACATATACATCTGATTTATGTTTTAATCCAGGGGGTACATATTAACCAGGCCAAAAGCATAGAAGGAAGGCTGTATTGAATGTTCTTAACACGGTTTGAGACACTCTTCTGATTGTCAGGCTTGTTGCTTTCAGAAATAGGCTGGCGGGCTGAATTTTTACCTGGGGATCATCCTCTGTCAGAATTTGAATTTGATGTCATAATTGGGGCTGATGGCCGCAGAAACACTTTAGAAGGTGAGTTGCATATGATGCTAAAATGCAGCTTAATGAGAAAGGCCTGCCTGTTTTTCAGCTTATCTTAAATACTAAACTGCATCATAACTTGTCTGTAAATTACAGCTTTCTCTTCTTAAGAGAAAAATGTGGGAAGTTGTCATTTTCCTGCAGATTTGAAGAATGCTCGTTATCCCTCACTTGTGGATGTTGTGTCAGAATAAAAACTGACGTGAAGCTTGTTATGTTTTGCTTGTTTGTTAATTAATTTATCTGTTTCTAACATTTATGTGAGATTACATTAGCGCACAGCACTATTCTGGGCAATGTACTTGTAAAACCCAAATAAGGTGTAATAACTAATCAAACATATGACGAATTTAATCAGCCAAGGCACATCTTGTCCTTGTTCAATCCTAGCTGCTTAGAAATACAGTACTTATTGCATGCCAGATGTCTGACAAAGATAATTAGAGGAGTTGCTTAGCAAGACGTTATATTGACTTAAATTCTGGTTAAAATAGTTGATAGCATATAAACACAGGAAGGAAAGAGCTTGCTATCCTTGCTTCAAATTAGTAATTATTCAGTGGCATAAATCCTGTTGTTTAGTGTAGTACCGTATTTTTTCCAAATATAAGATGCTGCCTTTTCTTAGACACCCCCCACACTTTTTAGACCTCCAAATAAATAAAATAATAAATCCTACTAGAGGTCTCCTCCACCCCCACCACCCCCGCTGTTACCTTTAATTTACCCATTCTAAACACTCCTATAGGCTTTGGTGGGTTTGTTTTTTGCAGGATCAGGCTCCGTTGGACTTCAGCAGCTCATTATGAAATGCCTTTTAAGGCTAAAAAGAAGGCATGGCTTTTTTACTATTTTTTCTGGGAATGCATTTCTTAATGGTCTGCTCAAGCCTGACAGAGCCTTATCCTGCAAAAAAACAAACCCACCAAAGCCTATAGGAGTGTTTAGAACGGGGAAATTAAAGGAAACAGTGGGGTTGGTGGGGGTGGAGAAATTCAAGGAAAGATGGAGCCTGATCCTGCAAAACAAACCACGGAAGGAAAAAAGCAAGGTGAGTTTGGGTTCTCTTATACCCACCCACCCAAAAAGGCTTACTTCCGTGTATAGAATGCTGCTTAATTTTTTGTCACCATTTTAGAAAAAGTAGTGTGGTATACATGGAAAAAGATGGTAAGTCAAACGAGAAGAGGCCTATTTGAATCAATGGGGTTTATAGAGATGACTCACCTACAGGTTCAATGGACCTACTTCAGTGCAACTTAATATGGTAAGCAGCACCATTTTGAGCAATACTGTGCCAATGTACTAGAGTTTGGTTTTGAGTAAGACATTATTGTGGCATCTCATGTACATTAACCTAATTATCTATAAGGTCTCATTGGCTTTAATTAATTAAGTAATTAATTCCATTTCTGTACCTCTACTTTAGTGTCGTCACTAGGTCCGTTTTTAATTTTGTTTATCAAGCAGTACTTTTCTCTGTGTTAGCAGTTTACAGCTTGATTATTATTCAAGGAACTTGGCATGCCTGTGCAAAATATAGCTTCTTGACTGGCTATTCCATTTGCACAAATAGCTGTTTGCACCTTTGGGAAGATTTGATACTTACCATTGTTCTGTGGGGTCCCTTAGTGTTCTGTACTATTTAGCATCTACATGAAACCACTGGGAGAGGTCCCCCAGAGTTGGGGGGGGTTGGTGTCACCAAAATACAGGTGACCCCCAACTCTGTCTCTGTTTTCCATCTAAATATGAGGAAGCTGTTTACAGTTCTAGATCAGTGTTTGGTGTCATTAATGGACTGGATGTTGGCAAGTAAACTGAATCTTAATTCAGAGGTCATTTGAAAAGCAGATCAAAGAACAGGGGTCTTGCTTGTGCTGGATAGGCTTACACTCTCATTGAAACCACAGGTGTGTAGGTTGGTTGTGCTCCTGGATTCATCTTTGAGTCTGGATGCCCAGCTTTTTTTGAAACTGTTTCTGGAATCTTCTGCTCTGGCCACTGTGACACATGCTGTAGCATTAACATGCTTGCCCCAAGACCTTTTTTCAGGCTATTGACTAACACCGCTTTTGATTTTCTTCTATCGCTTCTACCAACTAGCTTCACTAGTAAATTAAAGCCTTCAGACTGTTTTTAAGTTGAACAAAGATAAAGGAAGTTTATTGATTACAAGGTAGAATCAAAATCATGAATGGTAATTTATGGAAGTATAAAGAAAAAGAAGAGTTCAAACCCACTTAAGTTTGATCACTAATAAAGCTGCATTCATGCACACCCAGTTTCTAAGTTTACAACCTCTAAATACTACGTTTACTTCACAGAGACTCTAAAAATCCTATCTCTTCTTTACCCCTTTGTGTCTTTCTCTTAGACTATGACAGGCCCTATCTGATTCTCTCAGACTCTTGTCAGATTCTCTTTCTTCAAGTGTAGGTCCTTCTATAAGTCCCTATCTCACCCTGTCCTTTAGCCCTATTTGACTAAAACCATGCTGAGCAGTGCCTTAAATCCACTCAGGCCACTCCCCAGAATCTCTCATTGGTTTACAAACCCACCAGTCAGCACAAATACCTCTCATGGATTATTCATCATACGGGTAAATGCCACAAATACCTTATTTATATCCTGGTTGGGTTGCTGTAATGTGCTTTATAGGGGGTCTGCCTTTGGAAAGAATTTGGAAAGTTCAGCAGATCCAAAATGCTGCAACCAGATTAGTTACAGAGAACACATGGTCCTCCTTTTACAGAAAACCTATTGGTTGTGGATCTGTTTTGAGACACAATTCAGAATGCTAATTTTTAACATAAAATGACCATTTTGGATCCAAACTATCTCATGAATCACATATCTTTTTGCCCTTTATGCTAGGGTAAAAATAATGAAGGGACACTTTTTCCTCAGTTGCACCATCCTCAACAGGTGTGTCTAGGGGGTGACAGGGAAGGCCTTATCAGTTACTACTCCCAGACTCTGGAACTCCCTGCCACAGGAAGCCAGGCTGCCCTCATCTTTCCTGTCCTTCCACAAGCAGGTGAACACCTTTGTCTTCAGGCAGGCTTTCTCTAAGCAACTTGCTGTCTGAAAGAGCTTTTTTTAAAAAAATTGGGAGTTTTATACTTTACCTTGTTGCTTTTAAACATTTTTAAAAATATATTTGTCTTATTTCTTAAAATATTGCAATTTACTGCTTTTAGATTTCATATATTGTCTTTTTAAATTATGTAAGCTGCCTTGGGCCCTTATATTTTTATATTATATAACAGCTTATATTAATATAAACATATATTATTTAATTTTTAATATTAAAAACCTGATTTTATCAATTTAATAAGATAAGACAAACTTAAATCAAACTTAGCAAACACAGAAAATCCCAAGTATTACAACAGATGGGTGGATGCATTACATCAGAGTACAATAACATTGATATTCCTTTTATATCCACCTTCTGCATTTACAAAGAGTCTCTGTAAGCTTTCCAAATATCCTTGTGGATGTCTTCACAAGATTGTCTTCTGTATGTTATGAATGCAAATAAGGCTAAGTAACATAATTCTTCTGATCATTGTGTAATTCATGGAGAGTGTTTGTCTTTCCATCCTTTTTAATATAAGGGTTTTTTTTGCCACCATAGGAGTTCTTAATGTCCACTTTCTTTGACCCTTTGTCAAAGAACATGGGAGTATAATCTGAAAGAATATGAGTGTCCAGAAATATTTTTAATTTATTAATTAAAATCAATTAATTTAAAAAATACTGTAGCAGTAATATCCAGGACTAGGCAAATCAAACATTGTGCAGAGTAGGCAAGACAATATACTATGGAAAAAGTACTGAAATAGTGCAAAAGATGAGAAAGAACAACTAGGTATGTGCCAGGGATCTGTGGAAAGTTGCAGATTCACAATTTCAGGTCTGTCATTGGGTCCCCAACCCCACATTCAAATATGTGACATTTATTGCAGGAAATGCTTGTAACACCACCATGGAACTAAGCTGCTAACAAGTGTTCACAGGCTCAAACTATTCCTAATATTCAGCTGTGAAGGCTGCTCTTATCTTTCCTTTTCCCTTGAACAGTAAAACTGACTTGGTGGTCATTTGAATAGAAAACAGGAGAAGAGGGAGTGTTAAGAATCTTCCCCATTTGGTTGAGATTAATCTTCATTTTTAAGCACAAAAAGGAGAGAAAGGATGTAGGCAAATACCTTTAGTAGTTTTAGCCTCATCTATGAGCCTTTTCACACGACCTCTAAAATCCACTGGCCACTTAAATTCGGACCAGAGATCTTGGGGGTTTGTCGCTGTCCCTGTGTTCCCACCCCCTCCACACTCCTGGCTGCTGTCTGCGTGAGGGGAGGGAGAAAAAAAGAAAGAAAAGAATGCTGGCTCACCTCCATTCTGCTGTCTCGCTCTGCTCCCGACAGCATTCCAGTCTCTTAGTATCTCTTAAAGGGGCGGGGGGCAAAACAACAACAAACAGAAGCGAGGAGAGCCCGGCACTCACTAGGTTACATCCGCATCAGGAATTTTTCACCCCTGGAGAGCAGGTACTTGAAAAGTGCGCTGGGATGCGCTTAGGTGGGTGTGGTCGCACTTAATTTTTTGTAAACTCCGGAGCTGGTGGGGAAACAATTTTAAGCTCAGGATCTGGGAGCCGTTTGCCACAGATTTTAGGGGTCGTGTGAAAAGGATTTTTTTAGGAGTTGGATTTTTGCTAGAAAAGTTGCACCCGTTTTCCACAGTGAACTTTATCAGCAAAGTTATATGATGATAACTTGGTGGGGGAGGGCTGCTCTCTAGTACTGGGGAGAACTTTTAACCTGCTCTTCCCCAGTTGAGTATTATCATTTGCTCAAGTTGAACAAATGGATAGTTCCATTGAGAGAGATGATTCCACCTTTTAATCTATGAATTTCTGAAGAGGTTTTAGTTAGATCTAACTAACAAATGCATGTTGGTTTATTTTCCTTGTAAGGCTTTAAGAGGAAGGAATTCCGTGGAAAGCTGGCTATTGCTATCACTGCTAACTTTATAAACAGAAATACAACAGCAGAAGCTAAGGTGGAGGAGATCAGTGGTGTTGCTTTCATCTTCAACCAAAAATTCTTCCAAGATCTGAAAGAAGAAACAGGTGGGTTACTTTATAACTCTGCAAGCATGGATAAGAGAGCAAGTGAGTTGGTCTCACTTTTTTCAGCAGGTATATCTCAATTAAGAAAATGAAGTTTGTTTGACTCTTTTCCTTTCATTGGTGGAAGCAGATGCTTCTATTTACATTCAGCTTCTAACAGAGGCATTGACGGAGCAGGGATTTTTTGAAGCGTTGCTGTGCCTTATTGCTTTCAATGTGTTTTGGCATTCCTTTTTACAGTTTTTTAAAAACATTTTCAATGTTGTTAGCTTTCAAGACTGTTTATAATTATGTTAGAGATAGCTAGATATTCTCAATTAGAGAGTTGCTGTTCCAACTAGTACTTGAAAATCAGAAGATGGGGAATGGTTTCATGTATTTTTCTGTGTATGTACATGTTCATGTGCAGGCATAATCTTTGGCCATAGCTTTCTAGTTTATAGTTCATTCTGCTTTTACTGTTTTATCACCAAGATGCTATTCTTGGCTGCTCACTAGCTTTAGATCTTCTTCGTGGTATTCTGTGAATACATACACGCATGAGGTTTTCCTCTGTGCCTACGTAAAGGAAAACCCCATGTGTGTGAATTCACAGAATGACCACTTTAAGAACCACAGTTACAGGTACAGTGGATATAAAATGTTTACACACTCCTGTCAAGTGTCTGTGATGTAAATACATGAGACAAAGATAAATTATTTCAGAACTTTTTCCACCTTTAATGAGACCTATGAACTGTACAAATAAATGAACTTTGTCTCATTTATGTACATCACAGACACTTGACATTTAAACAGGGGAGTGTAAACTTTTAATACCCACTGTAGGTAACTTGGTTTTTTTTTTCAGGTGTTGTTTCCTCTCCATGTGCAGGTGCCCAAATGGGATGCTAGAAGGATGGAGATACATGGCAGCTCTACCTTCTGAACATTCACCCACACCTGGTGGCTTTGCAGACAGGCAACCCTTAAAAGGCTTCATAATTGCAGAAGTGCTGTGAGTGTGTCCAGCCTCATGCTGTTCGAGTTCAACACACATGGATCTATGATGATGCTAGTGGCATGAGGACACTCATATGCATACCCTTCCAACCCCTTTTTAGCACTCCTGGCATCCAAGCCAGAAGAGAGCTGGTTTGGTTGCAAGACCCATGCTAAAATCTATTCTGATCTGATGGTGCTGGAACTGCATCAGTTCAGAGAAGAACGGAGACTAGATAGCAAATTTTAATGCTTGCGTATTACCTCTCATGCAATGTAACTTCCCTGCCCAGTACACCGTGCAACCCACTCATCCGCCACAAATCAAATTCTTCCAGAGACTCCCTTAATCTGCTAGAGCAGATTTTGTGCTGGAATAATGGGCTGAAAGTGAATGGGCCATTTATCTCTATTCTGTTAGTGGAACGACAAGTTTGTAGGACTCACTAAAATGTATTATAACATAAATATTTGAATTGCATTGAATGTGAAGGAAATTGGAAATAGTTTAATCTGTAATTTATAAATGCACTTCAGGCAATGGTTTCACAATTTGTTAGGCTTTAAAATTTAAACTTTTGGAATATTTTGGATAGGAACAAATTCTAATGTGAAAGCTCTGTGTGGGAAACATTATTTTGGTGGCTTTAGAAAGCTACTATTGTAACGCCACTAGAAATCAATTTCATTCACATTATACTTTGAAATTAACATGGTGTCACAATTTGACAGTGCACCTTCAGTCAAGAAATAAGTTTATGCCAAACTGACTGAATCTTAACTCTACACTTAAGGAAGAAATTCATGAGGTTTAAGGTATACAATCATGTTTTCCCTCATTCCCTTGTCCTTGCTTATTGGTTTTTATAACATTTACTTTCCCCTCCCTAGGAATTGATCTGGAGAATATTGTTTACTATAAAGATAGCACTCATTATTTTGTGATGACCGCAAAAAAACAGAGCCTTCTGGACAAAGGAGTCATTATTAATGTATGTATCCAAATGCAGGATATGGCTTTCTTCTGTATAAGTTATTTAGATGCTGATTTCTGATCCGTGAGAAATTCTTAAACCATAGATTCCCAGATGTATGTTGCAAAGTAATTGCAGTTTAAGCATCAAGCTGTACAGTACCTTAAAGATAGACTGGCTGAAATCCAGGAGTGTAACTAATGATCTGTAAAGCTAATGATATCAGCTGTGGCTGGGTTTTCAGAGATTAAAAATAATCACAATCTCTCACCCAGGGCCCAAGGCTCCCTGGCGTTCCTTATGTAACAAGGATGCAATCAGAAAGCCAAGATATTGAGGGGGCAGAATCTTTAATTTCCAGAAATTGCCTCCACTGAAAAATCATTCTCAGATACAGTATGTGTATTTTTCTTTGCAATAGCATATCTACTAGGGCTTTAATCAGCAAATTCTGAAACCAAGCTGCCGTTGATGAGATCATAGGTTTTATGTAGTGCAACTTACACTGCCGGATTTCATTGATGATTTATCTGAAGTCTACTCTGTTTTCTACTCAGGAGTAAGCATGCAGGGCACAGTCCAGACAGGGACTGATGCACATATCTGGAGGATTTTTAAACTTTTCTGTCTGGTTTTTAATTTTTTTAAAAAAATCACCCTTTCTTCACTTGGTTTGAAAAGATACCCTCCATGGGTGACAATACAATCTTCTTCTCTCTTGAACCTTGATTCCCCTTTTGGGATGCAAATGTCTGAATTTGAAAGCAATGATGCAGATGTAAGCATCTCCTGCCTTCATAAATTTATCCAAGTTTGGAATCGGGCTGTGTACATTTAATGAAAAGGTGATATCAGGATCTACAGATCATGTTCATTCCATAGAAATAAAGGTTGGTTGCAAGGCAGATGGGCATAGAAAGTGGTACAGCAGGACTGTGCAGACGTTTGGATCATTCCCAGGCCAAGAAAGTAGCTTATCAAAGTAGAATGGTTACATTCCTGCATAGACATATGCATTAATGCTATGTGTTACATCACAGGTGCTTTCTAAGCAAGTATATGTCTCTGTGTTTCCATGTTTTGCACTAAAGAGCAGGGAAGCCCTTCAAGAGTTTTGTGGCAGAGAAAGAAGAGGAAAAAACAGTGAAACTGAATTCCTCAGAATATCATTTATATTTCCATTGGATAATGTTGACTACTTTATCTCTTATTTCAAAGAATTCGTGGGCTGTATTTTTTTAAAGTTCTATTTTGAAAAGAAAGTAAATAAATTGTCATTTAATTTTCAGCTTATGGACTATCTCTAAATCTAAATGTAACATGAGATAAGTTGTTTTCTTGATTAAAAAAACTAGTAAAATTCAAGATAAATATTATCTTGGCCATTTTTTCATGTGCAATGAGATAGTCAATTTTATGTGGCTGTATTGGAAGGCTCTAAAGACCTAATGGTGCAGATTTGTCTTTCCATTTAGGATTATATTGACACTGAGATGCTGCTTTGCTCAGAAAACGTAGACCAAGACAACCTGCTCTCCTATGCAAGAGAGGCTGCTGACTTTGCAACTGATTACCAGTTGCCAGCCTTGGATTTTGCAATTAATCACTATGGGCTTCCAGATGTGGCCATGTTTGATTTTACTTCCATGTATGCTTCTGAAAATGCTGCGTTAATACGAGAGAGGCACAGACATCAACTGTTGGTAGCTCTGGTTGGAGACAGTCTCTTAGAGGTAATGTGTGTGTGTGTGTGTGTGTGTGTGTGTGTGTGTGTGTGTGTGTGTGTGTGTGTGTGTGTGTGTGTGTGTGTGTGTGTGTGTGTGTGAAATTTAAGGTAGGGTTCAAGTATACTGGATTAATTTATCCTATTAGCTGAAAATTACTTGGTCTCAATTACAGGAAAGGGTTTTGCTAATTGCAAATATTGTGAAGTGCTAAATATTCAGTCTGTTCAAGAGGAGATGATCTTATGCATTGTGTACCCATTCCAGCTAGCCTGAATGAAACAACGAAGTAAAGGGTTGTAGTAGTGGTTCATTTCTTTTGTGCTTTATTACTTATAGTTGCTCCACCAGTGAAAAAAGTGCCGGATCTTTAGTGCTGTCAATGAATTCCCACCTCTCCGAGTGGGAGCATGTTCACATGCTGCTGGACATAGTTCTGAGCGGTTGCTTCCTCAGCCACTGCCTTGGGATTGATCTAATAAATGAGCTGTTGGTTTTAATGTGTGACCAAGTTACATGCTTTCTTCTTATTTGAAGAAAGTAAAAAGTAAGAGATTGTGATCATGAGAGAGGATTAATGAAGTCAGTTTGGCTGTCATTTTTAAAAAAACGATTAAAAACTTGGTTATTCAAGCAGGCATTCTCTCAAATATAAGGTAAAAGGTAAAGGCTCCCACCACACATGCGTGCTTAGTCGTGTCCGACTCTAGGGGCAGTGCTCATCCCCATATTCAAGCCGGAAGAGCCAGTGTTGTGCACATCCATGGCCACGTGGCCGGCATGGCTTCAAGGAAACACTGTTTTACCTTCCCGCTTTTTACAGCAGTACCTATTTATCTATTTGCATTTACATGCTTTCAAACTGCTAGGTTGGCAGGAGCTGGGGTTATCAGCGGGAGCTCGCTCTGCTGCGTGGCACCTGGGATTCGAACCGCTGAGCTGCTGACTTTGCAGCTAACAGTTTTTGGAAGCCTTAGTCCACTGAACCAATATAAATATAAATATAAATATAAATATAAATATAAATATAAAAATATAAATATAAATATAAATATAAATATAAATCCAGTGATCACCCATTAAAACATGATTTAACTGATATGCCTACCAATAACATATATGCTATTTTATGTCATTTTAATTTTAATTTTAATTTTATTATTTTACTGTATTTTATGCTTTTATATTTTGTATGAATTACTTGTATTTATTTTGCACTGTGTTGTATTCACTAATTGTTGTTAACCACCCACAGTGGTTTTATACCACCATCGCTGTCAGATGGGCGGTATAAAAATCCAATAAGTAAATAAATATCTAACACATAAATATTACTTTGCAGCCATTCTGGCCCATGGGCACCGGTTGTGCAAGAGGGTTCCTAGCGGCATTTGACACAGCATGGATGGTGAAGAGCTGGGCACAAGGAAAGCCCCCACTTGATATTCTTGCAGAAAGGTGGGGCTATCTTGTCTCTTTCTCCCCATCCATAATACATTTGGCTGCTTGCTCATGGTGGCAAAACATAACATGCCACAGCATCAGTCCTCGTCAGACATTATATGCTATGAATGGGCGCCTGGGCTCTACTTATGTCACTCATCTGAGGTCATATTTTTCTCTGGAACTGTCACATTTGTTGGTTGAACATGGACATCCATGTTGAGAAAGTTTATTCACAAAGCTCTCTCCAGGGAATGGGCCTGTGTGGGATAAAGTTTTTGAATGCTTTATTTGTCTATAGGGTTTTTAAAATATAGTTTCATGCCTTTCCACGACTGTCAGGAGGTAGAGTATGTATCTAAAAATAAAAATGCTCCAAAATAAATATATACATGCAGAACGATTGCATGTGTTTGGAACACATTGAACTGAAGACATGATGATTTAACATGGAATGGGGAAACTGGCTCCTTGCACACTGTTTGCTTATTGTAGTAACAAAATCCGATTAGCTTATCTTGCCGATGGCATTGGTCCTCTAAAAGGAACCAAATGAGGTGCAGGAGAAATAGAAAATATTGTTGGATGTGGGAAACTCCACTCACATAACATTAGATTAAACACAAGCGCATTATGCCTTTAATGTTCTCAGTATTTTTTCATTATGCATGCATCTTTTTCAAGTCTATGTGCTTGGAAGTTTGACTGTCAGTGTTATGCAATTTCTGGAGCAGCCACTAGGATCATATCTTCTCTTGAGTTGGTGTATAAATGCCCAGTAGCTCCATTACTCTATCCGTTCCTCACTGTATCTCAGCTTATTTTTACTAATGTAGTCTTCTTCCTTTATGTAACTATCCTGCCTCTGGGTTTTGCCACATCCACACTTTCTTCTCCCTCTTGCCACTCCATGATTTCGTCTGCAGGCTATTCTGTGGCAGGGGAGAAAGAGCAGCTGGGGATTTATTTGGGTATGGCATTGTTTGTGGTAGTGATGAAGTCAAGAGCTGGTCTCGGGGTCATATAAGGGCTGAAAAAGCATGTCTGTGGATGTCAGTCAACCCAGTCCAGTTGCAAATGGAAGTCTGGCTGACTAATAATGGTTGGGTGACTCTGTCTCCAATGCTGTTTTGTGGTTAAAGGAGTTGTTCTGTGTGAGAAGAAAAAAAAATCAAAGCCAGATGATTTTGAATGATGTAATTTCATTTCTTCCTAGTTATTTTTGTGCCTCAGGAAAGCATACTTATGTCTGTCTCTCCACTCGTCCCACCCTTATTGCTTATTTTGCTTAGACAGACTCTTTCCGGGTCCCAGAGTTCTAATCAGAGGCAGGAGGAGCATGTAAGGTGACAACAGACCATGGAAAATTGACTTTTGAGACTTTTGTTCCCGGGATCCATCAAACAGATTCTACATTGTGCCATCCCTGAAAGTAACTTCTTCAGTCTTTGTATTAGAAAAGTCAAATGTATACATCTAAAAAAATATACAACTCTTTCTTCCAGAGAAAGTATTTATCGACTGCTGCCCCAGACAACCCCTGAAAATATAGCTAAGAACTTTGACCTGTACACCATTGACCCTGCCACTCGCTATCCAAACTTGAACTCAAACTGTGTTCGTCCACACCAGGTGAGCTGAAACAGGGCTGTAAGCTAGAAGGTGCACTGAAGAATGCTGTAGAAATGATGGGCTTCTACACAAGAGGAAATGAAGCCTTGCATACACTAAATATGGCTTCAGAGACATTGAAACTTGTAATGAACAAACATCCAGTCTTACCTGGTTTCCTTGTATTGGAATCAGAAGTGTGGGTAAAGTTTAAACCCACCTGTTAGCTCTTATGCTAGCATTGGCATGGCGTTCTTATTGTATATGTGTTGGAAAGTGTGAAGTTGTTAATGAAAAACAAATCTTGGAAAAATTGCTTCTCTAGATTGCCATTCCTAGAACATTGTCTGGAGTATTCTGGGCATTGTAGTCCAAAAAGTAACTTTCCCCAGGAAACATGTTGGTCCCAGCTGATGCTTACTATAAGGGGCTCTTGTTGTTTTCCCTTAGGTGAAGCACTTGTACATCACAAATGAGTTGCAGCCTTGCCTCCTAGAAAGAGCAACCTCCATTAGAAGATCAATTGGTCTTTCAAGACAAGGTCCGAAATGAATCTTCTGTTATCAACATGTCTTTCCCTATTTACAACCAAAGAGCTTGTCACTTGGAACAAATCAACATAACTAAAATGACTCTCTTATTTCAGAATCAGATATAAGGCCAAACAAACTTTTAACCTGGTGCCAAAAACAGACAGAAGGTTACAGGAATATTTCCGTGACGGATCTCACTAGTTCGTGGAAGAGTGGGCTTGCTTTATGCGCAATTATACATCACTTCAGACCTGACCTCATGTAAGTTTTTTTTTTTTTTTAATGTCTGTGTAGCGGTTGGTAATTACAGGGTGTGCCAGCCTCCTTGTAAAAGTAGAGGCTACAGAGTTGGTTTTCCCCTTTTAACAACTGTTTTTGCAACAGTATGCATGTCTTTGCTCAGCTCCCCCTCCAGATGTTCTTGACCCAGTTCTAAAACTGTAAGGTATAGCATTCAAAATAACTAGCTAGAGGTTAATTATATCATTTTTTGCTTGCTTCAGTAAGAATCTTGGTACTCTTTGTGTTTTAAAAGAAGAGATTGCTGCAAAGAAAACATACATCGGAAGAGGATGTTTGTGTATTTGGCTGAGAGAATATTTTTACTGCTTTATTACTTTTGCACCAAAAGCATCGAGACTAACTTAAAACATCTCAGTATAAATACATACTAATTCTAGAATTTGTCTTGGATGATTAGTTTGATAGTACTGGCTGGCATGTTAAGTATATAAACTCTGTTTCGAGCTGCGCTTATTTTTCTTTTGGTCGTACAGAAAACGATGTTGTGCTTGTTTTCCTCTCTGTGCTATCCAAAGGTGAACGTTGATTGTAGTCATTGTATTTTTTTTTCTTTTCCTGGGATTTTCATTTCATGTCCTGGTGGAATGACATGACTTGTGGTAGCAAGTGGCCACTTGTTACCAGGTTGCCTCTTTTATTTATTTATTTATTTATTTATTTATTTATTTATTTATTTATTTATTTTAATACTTATATACTGCCTGTCTTCCAAAAGAACTCTGGGCGGTTTACAACAATAACAATAACAGTAATAACAAACTAAGTAAAAAAGAAGAAAGCAATAATAATAAAAGTGGAAAAAAATCATAATGTAAGCATCATGGTAAAAGTACAAAAGGTTCACTGGCAAGAAGGTGGGACAAAAAAAAGATTAATGGTTGCCAAATGCTCGCGAAAAAGCCAGGTCTTTAAGGCTTTTTAAAAGGCTGGCAGGGACTGTGCAAGGCGCAACTTATCCTTGCGGCATGCCAGCAAGCTATCTGGTGGCAATTCACGGCTCCCATTGATACCTTTTGCATTATGGCTGGCTTAAATACAGATATTTAATGTCATACAGTATCCATGGGAGATCAGTTCCAAGCTGTTTCCCACCCGCCCTGCCCCCAAAAAGAAGTATAGATTGTCTGGTTCCCCAGTTGGAAATTTCTGTTTTTTAATTTAATATTTTCAGGCAATAAATAAGTGAAACTGCAAGTATTGTTCCTACTACATCCATTGTTTTTGTAGCTCTAAAATAATATTGGCTGGTTCAGAGTATATGAACCAGTTAGATTTTCTTCTGAACATAATATTTTGATGGGCTTCCAGTTTATCTCTGCTCAGATTTTGGAATCCTAATGAAAGTCTTTTCATGTTTCTATTCAAAACTTTCTGTTTCTGTTTCTAAGTGGTCCTAGCACAGCAACCAGAGTATTCTGAATTTTTGAAGTTTTTTTTTTAAAAAGCTCTACCTAGGGAACTAGATACAGTATCCTATATGCTAGTCTTTAATTTCATTTGTCTTCAGTTCCCCTTTAATTTCCTCCCACCTAGTTCCATTAGTTTTTATTTCAATGTAAAAATATACATACACCCTTATGGTGTAAAACTTTACTAGGCCAATCCAACTTCTCATTCTTAACAGCCAGCAGTGAGCAGTCTCGGTCTGCTTTTTTCCACAATGTATGTGTGAAAGGACAGATCTGAGATTGTGAGGAGAGGGAGCACCTTTCTCTTTTTTTGCTGAAATGCTGTGCTTATGAAGAGAAGGCCATTTGATCGAAGACCTTCAAAATTCTGGGCGCACACTCACATGGAAAGGATTCATGTGGAGATGCCCCTTTCTTCACGATCATGCCTTCAGACTGCTTTCAGTTCAGCCTTCTTTCCCAAAGACTTCTTAAAAAATATTTCTGAAATGGAGCAATTCACTGAGGAGGCAAAAAGTTCCCTAAATGTGTAAAGAATATTCACTATAGGTCCTTTAATTCACTGACTTTAGTGACTTTAACTCACTGAATGAAGAAGATGCTGCCAGAAACAACCAGTTGGCATTTGACATTGCTGAACGAGAGTTTGGAATTCCTCCTGTCACTACTGGAAAAGAGATGGTGTCCGGGGGTGAGCCTGATAAACTCAGTATGGTCATGTACCTCTCCAAATTCTACGAGCTATTTAGAGGAACACCTCTGAGAGCAGTGGGTGAGTTGGTCTGGACTGCCCTTATGCTTAGAAGTTTGGCTTTGGTTGTTTTACAGCCTGTACGACAGAGTCTGAAGCTGAGCCAACGTTTGTCTTCCAGCTTCATTACAAGTGCTCTGGAATGTTTAATTGTTATTTAGGCTGGTTTCACATGACCACTAAAATCTGCAGCAAACTTTTTGTTCTGTGATTGATGTCACCCCCAGTCACGTTTTGAAAATGTTCTGAAACTGAGAACATAGAAAACACGAAACTGTTCTGATCCTGCAACTGAGTGATTGATGTCATTTTGGTTTCGAGGTTTAAAATCCCATCAGAACAGTGACAAGGATTTTACACCTTGATACCAGGTACAGTGGAACCTTGACACATTTTGAAAATGCAGCAAGAAACTGTTTCTGATCCTGCAACTGAGAACCATCGGGCGGCAGCAAAAAACAGGCCATAATGGGGGCTGCTGCCGGAGGAGAAAAGGTTTTGGCCTCGCTGGTTAGATAGTCGGCTCAGTCTTTAAAACATCTGGCTGCAGAAGTCTTCCACAATGGAAGCATTTTAGTTGGGGAGCTGTACAGTTGTGCGACTCTAATGGTAAGCATAGAGTTGTTCAGAACTTGGAAGGTTAAAAATCAGTAAAAAAATGTTAGACATTGTTTCAGAACATTAAAAAGTGACGTATAATTTGTGGACTATAATTCCACTGCCTCCTCCTCTCTTTGAATAGACATTTCATTTACATCCCCAGAAGGAATCCCCTATCCCAGTCAAATTTGTGTTAAAATGTCTGAACAGATTAAGCTTTCCCATTACTTTCTATGGGAAAACTTCGTTTGACTTAAGTCATGTTTGACTTAAGTCTAGACCACTGGAACGGATTAATGACGCAAGTCAAGGTTCCACTGTACTTGGAAAATGTGCTGGATCAGGCTTAAGTGGGAGTAGTCGCACTTTATTTTATTTTTAAATCTGCTGCTCATGGGAAAATGATTTTATGCTCTGCATCTGCAAGCACTTTCCAGTGGATTTTAGTGTTCATGTGAAAGTCTTTTTAGTGATGTATTGTAGTTATCCTGGACTGTGTTTTGTTAAATTATTTTGGACAACAAGATAACATAGTCAGTATTATTTCTCCTTATTTAGTATGTCATTGTTGTGGATTGGTTCCTGAATTGTGGGGAGTGTTTTTCTCCAGAAGGTCATGGAGAAACTCCCAGGGAGCGAAAGACTGAGATTTTCATAAATGGAAAAATAATATTTCATTAGTTTAAATTAACTTTTGTGATTGATCAATCCATTTTTTCATCTTTATGCAGCAAGAAAATATATTTTTAATTTATTTTTGAAGTGTTTCTGTTTATGTCTAATTTAAAATTATAGATGATTTTAGTTGTTGAAGATGTTAGGTGATAGCAAAGTTCCCTAAATAAAAAGGAGTTCCAAAATGCCCCAATGTTTGGAAACTGCTGTTGTAGGATTTCAGAGAAAGTTGTTGGTTCCACAGTTGTTCTCTCCTGTTTTGTAGTCTCTATGCACGACTGCATCTTCTCCACAGAAACAGTGAGACTAGGAAGTGCTGGGATCATGGAGTACTTCCTGTATGTCCCAGAGCACTTCTGGTCTTGCACACAGGCATCAGGATGTTGGAGCCCTTGCTCCATATTACCATGGCTAGAATTGAGGTGCCCAGTGTGATGTAGTGGACAGAGTGGCAGACTAAGACTCTGGAGACCTGGGTTCAATTCCTCACTCAGCCATGGAAAGTCATTAGAGTAGCGTTACTGGTAAAACCACTCCATAAATGCCTCACTTATCGTGGAAAAACTCTATTAGGATCGCTGTATAAGAACAACAGAATTAAAAGCACTGTAAATATAGATGCAAAGAAATGGAATTTAAGATTGGAGCTTCCTGGTCCAAAATGGAATGAAGGGACGATTTCAAATTGCTGATATTTGCCTTTCCAATAATGGAACACAACATTGCATTTTTGCTCTGTAATTAGTCAGGGTTGACAATGGGATAATTTCTGATGGCCTTCTCAGCATCTATCTTCAGTTTTATGGGTGACTTGCTAATACTTCTTAGTAGACGTAAATAAAATGCAGTGCTCAAACAGTGAAGTATTTAGTTCAAGTTTTAAATATGTTGGTATTTTGCCTTGTGGTGCAAATTCCAGTCTAGTTACATAAGGAGTATGTCTGTAGCCTAACAGATATTTTTCAGAAAACTTCCTTAATTTCATTTATTCATTTTAATCTTTGAGCAGGTACCATGGAGAAGCAAAATGGAGAAAGAAATGACAATTGTTCTGCTAAATCAACCAACTTCATCTTTAATAACTACATCAATTTAACATTTCCAAGGAAGAGAGTGCCTAAAGTAAGTTTCTTAAACTTTTTTCTGTCTTATTTTTTAGAAAGTTTAAAACAAAGTTGTCATATTTATGCAGTTTACAACGTAAACTACTGCGTGAAACCCACTGAGAATTAAACAAGATAACATTTAAAAGATAATATTGATAGGGAGTATATCTGGTTTTCAAATAAGAATTCTTAGTCAGAAACAACATACAGTATTTTTATTTATTTATTTATTTTTATATTTATACCCCGCTTATCTTTCTTTCGAAAAGAGTATCTTTTATAAGAGTCAGATGATGATCATAGGGAATAGCTATCTCCTTCAGGCTTTGTGAATTTCCATGGTCTTTGTGACTAGAGATGAGAGTGGTGAACAAGATGAGGCATTGGTTTCATATCACAAAGTATTGCCTTGAAATTTTATCATTCCTTAAAAACCTCACAAGTGGTGAGTTGTTACTTTGGTTGTGGGGAAGGGATGGAATTGTTTGGAGAAGCCAGATGATACTCTATTGATCAGTCAGCACCTGTGGAGTGTGTGTGTGTGTGTGTGTGTGTGTGTGTGTGTGATGAAGATAGATAGATAGATAGATAGATAGATAGATAGATAGATAGATAGATAGATAGATAGATAGATAGACACAGACACAGACACAGACACAGACACAGACACAGACACACACACACACACACACACACACAGAGAGAGAGAGAGAGAGAGAGAGAGAGAGAGAGAGAGAGAAGGACACCCATATCCACTGATTCAGTTATCCATGGTTGATAGAGGTAAAACTTCAGTGACCACAAAGCAAGCTACTGTCACAAACAGCAGCTGTAAAGCAAGCTACTATCACAAAACAGCAGTTGGGGAGGTTGGCGTTCTCTCTTATCCATGATTTTCATTATCCACGGGAAGGCCTGGAACCAATCCCCAACAAATACCAGGATCCTATTGTATGTAAAACTTGTTTTGCCATGATACATACTTGCTCTGACAAACTAAAAAAACAACCTACCATCTCAACTATTGCCTGCGGATATTTGCCATGTTTTTCTCCCACTATTCCCCGCTGAAGAGGATTACAGTAGTGAAATGTTGTACAAAGAAGAAATGAGAACCCTGAATTCCTAAAGTATCAATTAGGGTCTGTAATAAAGGCATGTATTTGTTCTGAAAAGCAGTCATTTGCCTGATGCAAAGGCGAGTGCTCTGCAGCTTGTTCTCTGTGGAGATATCTAACTTCATTAATTTCATAGCCAGCAGCTCAAAATTCTGATCAGCCATGGTCAGCATAGCCTCCATGGGTTTTATCTGTCCTACCTACACTCCTTTGTGCTTCCCAAAATCTCTTCCAGAAGGTTTCTTTCTTAGTTCTCTGAAGCAGATTTGAGGAGCTGCAAAGAATTTCCCCCATTGCTATTCTGCTGAGGGAAACTGTTCCCCTCGGTAGAACAAGACAACAGGATTCAGCTATATGATTTTTTTCTCTGCATCTGCATTGCTGTGTTTCCATTTCTGTTGCTAGTGCTGTGGTGGTTCTGTTCTGTTCCTACGACTCGGTTGGAAACCAGTTCTTTGTTTCAGAGTGACTTAAAATCTATATTGGCACAGGGTAGGTTAAAAGCATATTCATTTTGTATCATTTTAAGAGTTACCTTGATACAGCAGAAAAAGGCTGGAAATGAGGGAGAAATTAGATGATTTTAAAGTTGCATCACTGCATAATTAAAGCTTAGAGGAACTCTTCCTAACACAAAGTATAAGATCATTTGTATGTTTCCAGATCTATAAATAACATGCTCAAATCATCAGAACGCTCAGCTACCAGCCAGTAACCTCATGCCCTTTTTAGGAAACAGCACTTCTTCACTCGGCCTCACAAACACAACAGAGCTGGCACGTTGACTCCACAGAAGCCCAAGGGATGAAAATCAAATTTCCCAGAAAACATCCATGCACCCAATCTTAAGTAACCTTTCTTAAAAGGAACCAGTGGTATGCTTGAAGGCACCACTTGTATCGCTTTGGTTTGTAACAACAATATCAACATTCAGTTGTTTCTAGGCTGGGTAATTTATGTAAGCGGTGTCCAGTGAGGTTGGTCAGAAAAGCAACTTGAACTTCCTTTCGTCTTCATCTTAAGAAAGTTTTTTTGGTCTTAACCAGACCCCCAAAATGGAAACCATGTAGCATTTCTATATTGTAACTGTTGGGCAGAATTAAATGTACACAGTAATATCTTGGTCTAAGAGTACCTTGGTCTATGAGTGATTTGCAAGATAAGTAAACATTTCTGGTCGATTTTGCCTTGCTCAACAAGCAGTATCTTGCAATATGAGCACTGGAGCAGTTCACATGATGACAAGTGAGCCAATGGTGGTGCTCCTTCCCTCCCTCTCCCTGCTGAATTGTGGGGGATTGTCTGGAACGTTCCATCTCAGGCAAGCCTCAAAAGCAGAGGGAGGAGAGGGGACAGGAGGTCTCCCTCATACCAGCCACAAAGGTTTTCAAAGGAGAGTGCAAGTTAGGGTTTTTTCCTCTATATTTTTTTTGAATAAGTACTTTGGTTTACAAGCATGTTTCCAGAATGGATTATGCTCATAAGCCAAGGTATTGTTGTATACAGAAGGTTACATTAGACGAAGTCCTAGATGAAACACTGCAATCTAAGGGGTTTGTTCAGTCTCTGAGACACCCGCACCACTTCCTCTTTTACTCCATCTAGCACAGCCAATGACCAGGGTTTATGGGAAACGTAGTCCAAGAACATATTCTGGTCATGTTTAGGAACCAACATTCAATAAAAGGGTTGAGAGGTACTTCAGGACAGTGTAAGGTTGTAGAATCATCAGGGTTCATAAAGGAAAGGGTGGATTGACACATACTTGCAGGGGCAAAACAACTTCCACAAGTTGCAGGACAACTTTGGATCAATACATATTTATTTAGAAAGAAATCAAAGCAAATGAATACCTTAACTTTTAACATGGACCTCTTTGGACCTCAGTGGCATTAAGCACTAAGGTAAGCCAAGTAATGCTTTTATCTTCTATGTTCAGGACAGCAAGCATAGTATAGTACAGTTCAAAAGAAAATTACTGGTTATAAAACTAGGTAATATGAGACAATGCCCCACCTGCTACTATTTTTCTTGAGCAGCAGCTTCTGGCCACCCAGCCGGCTCCTAGAGCAGCTAACCCATTTCAATCCGTGTGTTTGTGTGCAATGGCAGGGAGGGTTACACGTCCACAAGTATGGACTTGACAGCTTCTCCCCGATGCAAGTGGTGGCAGTGGTGCACAACCCCTCCCCATGATGCAAGACACAGTCCCAACCTGGAAACACTGCATATGAAAGGAAAACATTGGAAATGGCTGCCCTAGTTTAGGAATTTCCGGAAATGCCATGCACAGCATGCACGGGGACAGTGCTTCATATTGCAAAAAAGAAATTCCTAAACAGGGGCATCCACTTCCAATTACTTTCTTTCATAAGCCAAAAAGTATGTTAACTGAAGCATCTGTAAACTGGGGTACCACTGTACCTGACTGTGGAACCCAAGGCTGGGAGTTGGATTCCCTGCTGTGCTTCCTGAGAGAAGGGTCAGCCTCTGTAGCCTTGAGAGAACTGCAGAGCCCCAGGGCCCCTGCCCAAGAAGGGAGTGGCAAAACACTGCTGAGCATTTTGTACCTATAAGAATGTAGAACGATCTGATATATGCTGGAATTTGCATGATGATTCATAAGGCTTCCTTTGGCAATTTTGTGGTGCCTTCACTAGATTGTGTACAACATGCAACCCAAAACCACCAAAGGAATTGATTAATCACCAGCTGCTTGCTCCTAGTGAAAACATGATTATTCTAGCATATGCAGAACTGCACAATAGTATTTAAATCAATGTAAGTGTTTTTTTAGTTATTTATCTGTCAACAAGAAGCGTGCCTTAGTCTGTACAAAATCCTACCTGTTGTTTTCTGTCTGTCGTAATCAGGAGGATTAAAGATTTACCACATATATTAAGTGGCTTGGGGTGGGTGCAGCATTTATAAACAATGAAAGATGCACTTAAGTTGATAAACAGTTTAGCAAAAGGGCCAAGTGGCTGGTATCTCTCTAGGTGGAAAATAAAATAAATCGCACACAATTCCTGTTTAAGGGTCTTGGAAAGCAACATCCTATTATCCTGTGAAGAGGAACACATGACCTCCAGTAGAACGGATTGTGCCACTACAGTGTTTAGTCTTCTCGGGCAGACTAAGGCTTACGTAGGATATCATGCTATGTTACCAAGAGCCGGTACTTGGAAGGCCTAGTATTTTAACATTTAGTCATCTGTTTCTTTTGGGACTGTCCCAAACGTTAGGGCTGGGATAATGCCTGTTCCTTCCTTGGCAATTTATTATACACAATGAAAAAATAAAAGGAAGCCTATGTTTCTTTGATCTTGCTTTCTTTCCGTAACGTTGGCACTGTAGCCTACATGACTGCAGCAGATGATTGATCTTGAAAGTTTACAGAGAAGATACAGGCAGGTCTGACACTGTCCAGGAGGAGTAAAAATGGCTTGGAATATTATAATGTTATGCTTGTTTGAAACACATCAGTCTATTTATGGTAAACTAATCCCTAGCCTATGATGTGTTTAATCAGTACTAAATCACCTAATTCATAGCCAGATGACTTCTAAAAGCCCAGGACTATGAGTGGAATCTTTTGACTCGTGCGGGCCCTAAATCAGATTGAAGTGTACCTTCACTCTCATGAGATAAGTTGTAATGGCTGAAATATGGTGCGTTTGTGAATCTATGGACTTTAGTACTTTTGTGACAAGAGGACCTTCTGATGTTTTGAAACTTCAGAATGCTGAGGCATTTGCAAGTATTATTTTCCTGGCCTGTAACTAGCCACTTGGGCAGCTGAGGCAATGGTGTCTTCTAGAGATGGGCACGAAAATGACTTTTTTATTTTATTATTCATTATTCATTTTGTTACGTAACGAAATGAGTAACGACCCTGGGGCAAATTTAACACGAAACAAAACGAACCGAGAAAAATTCGTTTGGTTAGGTTCATTTCGTTAGGGGGGGTGGAGATGTCTCCTACGCTGCTCCCCCTCTTTATTCCTCCCACGCCCATTCGTAAGCACCCCCAGCTACAACCGGGCCCCGGGGGCCGTGCAGTGGGCACTGGGGGGAAAAGCGGATAAAAACAAATAACGAAACAATGAACCAATTTTTTGTGAAAATTCACAAAAAAAAAAAGAAACAAAATGAACTCCTTAATGAAATGAAATGAAACACCATTTTTTTCAATTCGTTCCCATCTCTAATGTCTTCTCTCACCCGTTCCACTCTTAACTCTTGACTAAGATTTCCTGAGTGGGTGAATGTGTTGTCCCCTGACCAGAAAGAAAGAGGGCATTTAGACTTTTGAAGAAAAGGAAGATGCATAAGGACAGAAAGTATTGTTCTGCATATTCCCAGTGTCCAACTGACTTTATAATTTGGTACCCTGGAGCCTTCAGTTGCTCCTCCTTAGTTAAAGCCCTGCTGGGGAAATGTTGCTGATTATTTTCTTGATACTTCAACTCAACTTACTTCGAAATTTGTCACATTCTAGATTTTGGTGCAGAGCCCGTAGTTGCCCTGCCCTAGTTATAGCTCTGTTTTTAATAGTTTTTAAAGAAAAAAATATCTATGGGTTAAATCAAATATGAGTCTCCAGTAAAGAGACCTATTGAAAAAAAAATGGATTTCTATTACTAGTAGCTAACAAACTCTATTCTTTTCAATGGGTTTTCTTTAACACACACTGTAACCCATTTATATAACCTTGAGACAAACAAAAATCATTGAGTCCATGGGCATAACTAACAGGATTTTGGCCATTATATGCGAGTGAGACAGATGGGATAAAGACGCGTAGCTCTTTCATCCTCTGGTCTCATCCCTGGATTTAAAAATGCTGAGAGGGGATGTTGATGGAATGGAGGAAACTGACTGCAAGTGTTTTTTGGCCTAGAATCAGTTCTGGAGAGCTTTATCAGCGGAAACATTTACAAGCTTAGTTAGCGATGGATAAAGACTGCTCCCTCACCTTGCGTGCCCTCTGTCATCCCTCTGCTCATTTGGTAATGGACTAGAAAATTTAGCTGTGGAGTCTTGATTTTAGCTGATTAGTTTTATTTCAACAGCCCCTATGAAGATATAGTGATAGATTCTGCGCGTATATGCAGTTGTGAACCATGTGTTTCTCTCTTTATTTCCAGGTAGAAGAAAATGAAACTAGTAAAAGGCGACGGAAGAGTCTCATTAATTTTGAAGAGGTTAGTAATTGCAATTGCTTGTGGCCTAAAACATTTTTTTCCTACAGCAAATGTGAAATCAAGCTTCCTCAGTTAGGCTTTTAAGTGATCAATTCTGTAAAAACAATGTTCTTCACAAATATTTTGGGACAATACAAAGAAAATGCATTGAAACAAACCTTGGTCAACCCCCTGTTGGTTGCAGCCTTTAGGCAGAACTTCAGTTTGGTTATTTCCCCTCTGGATGAGAGTGGGTTAAAGAGTGCATTCCCTTCCATTAACCTCTTTTCCCGATTTCCTCTGAGAAGTCTGGCTTAGCAATCAAATTTACAGTCTAAGCCAATTTGGTGGGCGAAGCAGGGACCCAGTGATCCTCGCCCAGCCTGGGCTGTTTGCCAGGGAAGCTTTTCCCCTGCCCAGAACCAGCAAAGAAGAAGAAAAGCTTTCCCCCTTTGCTGGGTTCACTGGTAGCGGAAAGCTGCTCCCGCACAGCCGCAACAGACAGCTCTTGGAGCTGACAAAATCAGCTATCTGTCAGCTGCAGGGTGAACAGCCTTCTGCTGTCTGGTGATTAAGGGGGTTTGGGGCAGCCTTCCCATAGGAATGCATTGAAAACCTATTAATCCATTACCTACGGGACAAATTAATTAGTTTTCAATGTATTCCTATGGGAAACTGCGTTTTGCAAGATGATTTTTTTGCAACATGAATTGCTCCATAGAACAAATTGAATTTGTCTTATTAAGTACCACTGTATTTACCTTCCAAAAACCAATAAAAAACTAGACAGGTTAAATACAAAATATTTTGAATAAAAATACTGTGTTGTGACAACAGATGTCTTTTGCCATGTGAAGGAACACTTCTAAATACATGGTAAATGTAAAATGCCTTTAAGAAGTGGGAATAAAGAGTGATTCCTTAAGAATATAAGAACAATCCATTTTCTGCCTCAGAAAAGCCAACTTCTTCTAGTTTTTTAAGGATAACCAGAGAAGGAAGTACCATTGAATATCAAAACGTATCTGTCCCTGTGTTACAAAATGTCAACTGCAATCATTTGTTTTTGTTTGTTGCAGTTTTCAGGTTCCTTGGATCGGAGAACAACTTCTGGTAACCAAGCTGAAGTGAAAGAAGCAGTTAATCGAAATAAAGTGAAATCTATGGCTACCCAACTTTTAGCGAAGTTTGAAGAAAATGCACCCACTGGCTCACTACGAAGGCAGGTGGGTAAAAAAAAAGACAAAATTAATGTTGGGGAAAGAAGATATTTCTAAGGGATAACTCACTAATGTACTTTGGTTTGAAGGCAAAGTCTGAATGGTTGCAAATGAAACTGCTAGTAGGGTTTCTACAAGTACTTAGTCAATGGCATATATATACATATTCCTAAAACCCCGTGGCACAGTGGTTAAATGCCTGTACTGCAGCTAAAACTGTGTTCATGACCAGGAGTTCAATCCCAGGTAGCAGGCTCATGGTTATCTCAGGTCGGTAAAATGAGTACCCATCTTGCTGTTGGGGGTGCAATGTGTAGCCTGCATACTGTAATTAAACTGTAAACCACCCAGAGAGAGAAGTTGTATGGGGTGGTATATAAGCAGAACACTTTCTTTCTTTCTCATCTGCTTCCAAGCAGCAATTTTATTGAAGGTTCAGCTAGAGCTGCAAGTTTCATTGAACCGTGGAGTGCTGGAAAAATCCACTGCAGGAAGAGAGAGAGAGAGAGAGAGAGAGAGAGAGAGAGAGAGAGAGAGAGAGAGAGAGAGAGAGAGAGAGAGAGAGAGAGAAGCTTTGAAAAGGCAGAAAACATGAAAAAGCTTGCATTTTCTTTCTAATTCTTATATAAAATACAAATTCGAGATTCTTCCTGGGCTGAAATGTAAGTGATCCTATTTCAGCTGCTAAGGGGTGTAACATTCTTAAGCTGCCTTTCCTTCCATATTGTTAAAATTTAAAGGAATATTTCATCTACCTGAAGGGGGTTGATGATTGATAGCTGTGGCAAATTGCCACTAATTAATAAGGCACTGGTTATGTTACAAGGCACATGCAACAGGTACACACCTAGTAATATAGTCTGCACATCGTTAGTTAGCAGCAGTGTGCCACAATGGGTTGCCCACTTTGGACTCCTTTTGACTCAGCAAAAGAATTTCAACCAGAGTCTAATAATTTGATGTTAAGATGATTTACATTGTGCAGTACTTGGATTTTGCAGTAGAACAGGTCAGTGAAGGCCAATTGCATATATTTATTGCATTTTTAAAAATCAAAATGTTTTCCCCTGTTTTGGGTTAGTTGCAATGTCATATACAGTATTTTTCTCACAAACGTTTTTAGATTGATTGCTCTGCAGGAGTACATGTGGAAAAATATATCAAAATTGCAAAACAGAAAAAAGTATACCTCTTTCGCAGGATCCATGAGTGAGATCCAGCAGCAGCAAGAAAACAGGTTTTTGTTTTTGAAACGAAGAATATGAGAGCCTATGTCCATAAATCTCACTCATGGACATATATGGCAAAGAATAATCAAACTCATCTTCACTCATATGGAAACTTAGCTTGAGATGCAATTGCAGTTTCCAGTTCTGCTCTGTCCCTTCTACTGCCACCGCTTGAACTATTTGTAAAAAAAAAAGTGCATTAATTAAGATGGCACCACCTTTCTCCCAACTATAACTGGGTAATCTGTAATTATTGTAAAATGACTCTGGCCACCTTGCATAATTTTTACTAGACCAGACCCATGGATTCATGTGTGAAAGAAGGAAATCTGTTATGTCTGATGAGCTTATTGTTAGATATGCCAATCTGCTCTCATCCGGAAACTAAAGAATAAGAGTTCACCTCTTACATTTTCAGGGTAGAAGTTAAGATATAAGGAGAGTGCATCCATATGCCCATGTTTTGAATGAGTTTTGGGGTATTGATCCGAGGGTTGGGTTTCTTTGTTTCAGGGAGTACGGCTTCAACGTTAGCATTTGGCAACAAAACAACAGCTTGTGAATTTGCACATTTTAAATACTTTTTCCACATCTATAGAAAAAACCTAAGCTGTGGCGATTTTTTGGGGGGGGATCCAGCTACCTCTTGTTGGTTTTCTGAATGTCCTGTTGAGCTCTAGCATTTTCTCCTTCCTTTTGACCTATAATGGCTTTCAGTCCTCCTGTTCCACTTCATAAAACGTTCCTTTCTTTCCTTGGACGATTCTCCTTTCTCCATTCAAGGAGCCAATAGCTAAGCCAGCTTTGCACCTTCCTTCTGAATCTCCTGTCAATCCTCGCTTTGCTAAACCCCAGGAGGCACCCTGTAACCCAGCCCCTCCTCCAAAACGTCAGGTAGGCATTCAGCCTGGACATCAGCCTGTTTTACTGTCCTTGCTTTCTAACCCTGGCGCTGCAAAGCATGGTAGATGGTGCCTGGTTGCCTTTAAAAATGAAGCTGGTCATTGTTAAGAGAGAGAGAGAGAGAAAGAGGGAGAGAGAGAGAAAAGCACAGTACATTGAGACTCATGATGCTTGGCTTCCTATTCAGGTTGTGCTGCTGCTATTTTTGGATTTTAATGAAAGGTCAGGGCCTTGTTGACATAATCCTTTTAGCGGTGATAGGTGGTTTGACACTTCCACAGAGTCAAGTCATTTCTCAACTACTGCGTGCATTGTTTTACTTTTAATCAGAGCAGAAGAACCTGTGGTGCTCCAGAGGTCGTTAGATTTTGTGACCATCAATCCCAGTCAGCATGAAGATCATTGTAGTGTAAAAACATTGGAAGGAGCTCGGGTTCTCTTGTTATCTCTTTCACTGTGCTAAAAGCCCTTCAGGGCAAAGACAAAAGATTTGTTCTACAGAAACTATCATAGCTCCCAACAAAGCAGAGATTTGGGAAATGGGAGGCCTTGAGCTAGTAGACATTGTCTTTCTGATGGTTAGATTACTGAAACCAGTAAAAGCTCTAGAGCAGGGGTCCTCAACCTAAGGCCCTGGGGCCGGATGCGGCCCCCCAACATCCTGAATCCGGCCCCCAGGACCAATTGCAACCCCCCCCACCTACCCCCTGCTTTGTGAGCAAGCCAGCCTCCACAGCTGCTTCTATTGCTGAGGCAGTTCAAAGCAGTGAGCTATGTCACTTCTCCCACTCCCCCCAACTACCGCCCAGATGATCAGCATGCTGGCTAGTGGGGCATTCAAAGTGGGAGGGCCATGGCAAGGTCCCCTGTTTCCCCCCACCTGCCGCCCAGATGGTTGGGGCACCAGCTGCAGCCGAGCGGGGCAATTTAAAACAGGAGGGCTGTGGCAAAGTCTCCCACTCCCTCCATGGCCCCGAGGCCCCACCCCTGCTCCTCTTCCACCCTGCCCACCTGCCTTCCTTGTGTGGCTGCCGCCTGTGTTATTGTAGTTGTGAGGAAGGAAGGGGGCAGGCAGAGGCAGTGCCAGCCAGCCTTCCAAGCCAGAGCCGCCATGGCAGTGGACCGCTGGAGGGATGGACAGCAGGCTACCAAGGGGGAAACGGAGCTACTTCCTGCCCACCCAGCCCCCTCTGAGCTGCTGCCTTGCTCCGTTTCTGCACCACCATCACCAAGTTAGAGATCAGCGAAGAGGAGGTGGTGGAGAAAGAAGGGAAGGGAAGAGAACGCCAACGGTGGCCTGGGCCTGGTTCCTGGGAGGCTGGCAGGGCTGCATTTGTCCCCGGTTGGTGATGGGTGGGCTGGCGAGCCAAGAGAGCACCGCAGACGTGCTGGACTCAGCCAGTGAGCTGAGCTGGCTGCAGGTGGCTTTGGGCATGTAGGTGGCTTTGGGAAGGAAGGAGAGCTGCTCCAGCCGCTGCCAATGGAGGAGGAGGAGGAGGAGGAGGAAGAAGAAGAGGCGCAGCAGAGCAATCCCAGCAGTGTCACCTCAGGGTGGTGATCTGGAGCAGGTGTCATTGCTGGGACCCTGGAGACACAATGATCATGGGCCAATCGTGGGGGGCTCTGCCCACTTGCCCCTCCCCCCTTTTTTTGGCAGGGGGACTGTGGTCCAGCCCCCAGTGGTGTCTGGGGTGTGGTGGACTGGCCCACTGTTTGAAAACTTTGAGGATCCCTGCTCTAGAGCATACATACCATTGGGAATCTGGAAGTTGAGTCATGGCAACTGGACTTCTTTTCTTGAGAGATCGAAACAGCCATCCCCCTGTTTAATGGCTGTTAAGTTTCTCCATTGTAGAGGTCTGAATACTCCTCACTGCATTGGACTATATATACTATATTGCCCTTCTTGTGTTTTGATGGCTGTTCCTTTGGGTGAACGAGCCTGCCTTAGTGTGTTTGTGGGTTTGAAGTAAACAGGGATGTGGTGTTTGCCAAACAGGAGGATGGACCAACATAGGAGAGGCAGCAGCTCAGGACCAGAATCAGCAGTACACTTCCATTTGAAGGACAAAGGGCACTCGTTCAAGTGCTATCAAACTGTTGAATAATTAATTTTTAGTTTTCTTCTTCCTTTTTAAATAATAGGTTATATTGTATTGTTGTACTGTGTTTTTATTGTTGACTATATGATTCTTATATTTCCTTTTATAGAGAGAGAGCATATTTTACCAAAACAAATTCTGGGTGTGTCCAACCACACTTGGCCAATAAAAGTATTCTGATTCTGATTCTGATTCATTCAAAGATGAGGATGTACACATATTAGACTGAGAAGATAAGTGGCTTGAGAGAGGGGTCAGGGAAGCCATTCATTTGTGTATTGAAAACTCCTCTCTCAAAAAGGAGTTGATTAAAGTTGCCCTTCCATCAATCCCCAGACAAATCAGAAGCACTTCACACCTCCACCAGCAAGGCCATTGCTAACAACTCGCACTTAATAGGTGTTGGGGAGGGTTGCATAGGTGGGAATTTCACACACCCCAGACCATTGTCTACCTAACACGCCTATTCAGGCCACTGTCCACCTAGTGAGCCTATTCAGACCAGAATGATGTGAAGTCAAGGTGAACTATAAATTGGAGACCTTGCCACTAACTTTCCTCAGACTGATGAAGCTGCTTGGATGAGTAGCGAAACATTTTGATTTCTTAAGAAAAGGACTCCAGTTGCCATGACTTAACTTCCAGATAACCTCACCTGGATGACTGAGAATCTTCACAGACATATCATTGGGAAATATGTATCAACAAACCCAGTTATCCAGCATTACCAAAAGGATGTGAAAGTCTCCTATATATTGAAACCTGCCACTAAGTCTCCCACTTCTGAATTATGCTGTTGCCATTGGCCATATATGCCACACAAACCAGGCTAGTTTACTAAGGGAATGGATCTGGATTGACAAATCTTGCCACTTTTATACAAGGAGGGGAGGCCGATTTCCTCAAACCTACAAAAATTCTTGGGTATGAGAATTAGTTTTGAATATATGAACCCTACACCCTACCTCTGTTTCAGTCTTATTGACTGTGGACATGCAGATAATTAAAGTTATGTCCAATAAGTTAGTGTTCTTTATTCTCTGTTTTGTAGCTGAAACAGAGGAAACTTTGTATTAAAAGTACTCCATGAATGTCTTGTTGCAAATTATAACTGGAGTAATATTCTCTGCAGTTTATTACCTCTTTACTATGATAATGATTACAGACCCTGACTTTATGTTCTCTTCACGTAGGGTGACTGATTTTTCCCCCCAGGCTGCTGCTCATCACAATATTTTTTAACACACTACTCTGTATGTTTACATTATTTTAAAAACATGATTTAATGGTCCTTGCAGCATCCCTGCGTAAAAGCTGCTTAGAGTTTCTCTGCAGTGCAAGTTGAAGTGAAGCTGGGGAAAACCAGAAAACCACCTCAGAGGTTTTAATTAAATTAGTTACTTAATTAACTACTAATTAAATTAGTACCGATGGTAGGATTGGGAACATAGTTATTCTTAACTTGCTCTGAACTAAGCAAAAATTAAAATGTGTCTAACTCAAAAGGCCCTTGAGCTCCTAAGCTGCAGAGAGTTGCCTGGGGTGTTCTAATTCTATAAGCTACGTCCCACTGCATGAGTTCTGTGCTTTCCGACCTTGTAGCCTGAAAATTGGAATAAACCCTGTGGGAAATAGTGCTCCTGTGCATGGGGTGCATGTTGCATTCTGATTCCAGCATGTGCATACCAGCAGTGGTACAGCTTCTACTTTGATGGACAAACAGAACTGCTTTTTTTCTTCTCTTCGTTTTAAATGTTTCGCAGTTTCAGGCCATAGCTAGGGTTGAGCGGCCAGCCATGGAGCCCATGCAGTCTCTGCCTCCCGTGGCCAGGCATTTGGGCTGTACAGAGAGAACTGAGCTGATGTCTGACTTTTCTGAAACCCTTGCGTCCTCCTGCCCTGCTGCCTTTGCTCTGTCGGGTGTCCTTCAACGCCTTCAGCACGTGGAAGAGAAAATAAATCAGGTGATGACAAGCTCTTCCTCTGTTTTCTTCCTCAACTCGCTTCCCATCGTGGCTTCTTTTTAATCTTTTGCAAGAAAGAAGTTCTGCAAATGGAGTCACAGGTGTGGGGTTTTTATTTCCAGTCTGCTCCATTGATCTGTAGAAAATTGGGGTTCACTCATGATTCAGTCAAGAACACATCCTATCCATCAGCAAAAGAGATTTCCCACTCTTTCCCCTTTTAAAAAACAAAATTCGGGAGAGAAACAAAGGACAATCTATGTACGTTTCCATCCAGCATGTTGTAAATTTCGAGAAGCGTGGGTCCTTTGCCTGAAACACTTGTAGAATGTGGCAGAGGGACAAGGCTAAGACCAGTACGAGGCCGATAGATCCAGATAATCTGAATGTGAGAGACATATAAACAGCGGAGGTTAAGAACCTGCTGTGACATCTTTTTAAACATGACACGTGGCTTGACATATACAAAATACTGAAGCATGAGCAGACACATATTATGCCTTTTTATTTCTCACTGCCCGTGCTTTCTCTTGTATTTTCCTTCTGCTTCTAATAATGCTTCCCTTCCAACTAGCTGTATTTCTGACCTGTACTGTTCCTTTCTTCTCTCAATAACCAAACTCCTTTTTCTGTTTCCTTTCTCTTCCTTGTTTCTGCAGAAGAGAGCTCAGTCCATAGCAAATAGAGAATTTCATAAAAAGAGCATTAAGGATAAAGCAGCTCATCTCGCCTCAATGTTTGGTTATGTCGACCTCCCGAAGGTGAATGCTGTGTTTGCTTTGCAGACAGAGAGGAATTAAAGGGTGGGTGGGGACCAGGGGAACGCTGTTTCATTTGATCTCTCAAATAGAAAAGTACAGCTTTGCAACTGATACATGTTTGTTTCATTTCCTTAAGCAGAAGTGGAAAAGTGAGGAGCAAATGGGAAGTTAGTACATGTTCTGATACCAAGTGACGCCAACTGAAACCCCACTGAAAGCAATTCACTTTGTATTAGATTGTGGCTGAGGTCTTTCCCCTAAAATTTAGTGCACAGTGGTGATGTGCCATTATTTTAACACTCATTAATATGAACATCATTTCAGGTAATTCTCCTCTTTCTGCCCTGTACAGAATAAACTTCCTACTAAAGGCCTGACCCACTCTCAGCTCCCACCTCCCTCTTGCCCTCCATCTCATGACTCAGCTGCTTCCTCTTCATCTATTGACTCTGCTTCCCCTGCTGTTCATTCTAAACAGGTATTCCTCCTTAACAGGCCTCCATGCGTGCTTTATATCATCCACTAACCCAACAAATCAGCACACAACTGGCTTGGATTCTTAAGATTTAGCTTCGCTCAGAGGAGAGTTGTGTTGTGCTGCCGTTCACTAGAGTGAGGGCTGATTTTGTCAGTTTGGGTGTTGGCAAATATAAAAGAAATGGGTGAAATCCATGAGGTAAAGAGAATTATGGCCACACCTTTTATGTCTGCCTTCCGAATCCATTTGTTTTTTTGTTGTTGTTGTTGTTGGGTGTGTGTTTTTTACTGTCCCATTAGTGTGATCAACTATTGTGCATCATCCTCATGTGTTTGCTATCTATTCAATACTTTTAAGAAAATTAGATTATAAATCAAGTAACTTTTCTTACTACATTAAATATCTAGAGGAAGAAAGATGGTTCGATGTTGACTATGGAACTAACTGCTGAACTGTTATACAGACAAAAGTATCAGAAACCTTAACATTTCAGACTACATCTCATAGAACGCTCCTGCTAGTATGACTGTGGTTGTGCTTGCTCAAGTGTAAACTACCATCCAAAGAAGTAATGGCTGAAATCCTGTTGCATTGATTTGTAAAAGGTGCAACTTCGGGGCCAAATTGCCTCTGCATAGATATTATCCATTACATAATATCTACAGAGATTTCTTAACTTGAGGCAATTGGCCTCTGAAACATATGTGGTTTGCATAGCAGTGCAACAGGATTTCAGCCATTGCTTTCAAACCTGAGCATACGAAACATATTCAGGTTTCAGGACAGATATGGACTCTAGCATAGGCGCATGCCAATTGGGGTTGAGAGTTGTTCCACAAAAAATAACATTTTGACAGTATGGTGTTAGTGTATATGAGGATATATATACCAGACTCTTAAATGCAGAGAACAGGGCATGGACTCCATGAGTTTTGCTCCCATATTTCCCTACCCAGGTATGCTTTTGTGAAACTTTTACATGCAAAATGTCCACATCCTAGTAATGACATGGAATGAGGAGCCTACATCAAAACTAGTTTTCAGAAACATAAGAGTTGCTTCTTGCTGTAGACAGAGATGAGATCTACACACCAGAAAAACACCACATCAACATGCATTCTGAGCCTTTCATGCTGACACTGCATAGCACAATCTAGTACTCTTTTGTTCCAGAGTCAATATATAGAAAAAACAGAACCCAGCAGGGCCATAGAGTAAAAAGAATGGGAGCCAGTGGCTATTTGAATCAAATTGGAGGGGCACATGAACATTTCAGATCTTGTTTACCTCAAGCTCAAAACATCATTGCTTCATTGTGTAAGAGCTTCCAACTGAATAGAGAGATTAAGTGATTAGTTTGTCTGCATTTTGACTTTGTTAGTTGACTACAAAGAGCAAAAGCAATTTAAATTTGTCACCAAAATCAGCTATGTTTTGTAAATTGGTTTTAAGACCTTTTTATTTAGTTACTTATGTCTGGAAGGTCAAGGAGTTGTATGGAACAACCCCACAGAGCACTATGCTCCTCCACTGATCTCTGAAAATATTATGCAGTGCCCAGCATCTAACTTTCTTAAGGTTCTGCAATATTTTATTAATGTCAAGTAATGTACAGTATTACAGAAATAAGACATTCAAAGGGTCTTCTGCCCAATCCCATTTTTTCCATATCTGTCCTTTTCCCATCACATGAAAAGCCAGTATAGCAGTGCTTGACATTTCAATGCTCATGTTTGTTTGATTTCTTATTTTGCCTCTTCGAGGTCCTGTGGATTTCTAGCTAGCTTCCTTTTTTCAAAAAGAAATGGCTACACTCTTGATGTTAACTTGTTCACCTCAAGGTAATTGACAGTTGTACTAGTCTGTATCATTACCTCTTTTTTTCCAAGTTGAGAACTTATTTTATTTCTTCCTTCATTTCCCCCATTAGAGAAATGCTCAAATGGTAATGTTTGTGTTCAATACAGTGCTGAAACCTAAGCTTACACTAATATGTTGATAGAAAACCTGCTTATTAATTTGCTGCCATTTGGTTCCATGGCCCATTTTGTCAATTGTAAGGATTGCTGCTCTAGACATAAAAATCCAAAATCAATGTTTATCAGTAGCAAATGAGGAGACAAGCCTGTTGTTTCTGAGCTATACTACTTCAGATTACATATGGACATATATCTCCTTTGCCATTCTCTCCCAATATGTAATTTTCTTTTAAAAACACAAACATGCAGCCTGCTGTGAGATGCCTAAGCTCACACTCTGTAGTTTAATGAAACAGTTGCATCTTGAGTAAAACTAGGTGAGGCTACAGACTTTATGCTATTAATATTTCACTGTCATCCTCCATCCTAATTGAAAATGTAAAATTCAAGGTTTTGTTCTATTCAAATTACTCAGTAGACAGCCAGGTAAAATTCTTTTCGAGGGGAAAAAAGACTGGCACTCGTTCCAGTTTTATTGACTTGCACTCTTAATCTGACGGTGCTTTTTGAAAATCAGCTAATTATGCCCACTCTTTTAATAAGCATTGGTATGTTGCTCTACTACCTGCCATCATGATTAATGAAAAGTTGACATTGATTGTTTGGGTGTAACCATGATTTGACTTCAAAAGATGAAAGTCAGCTTGTACGGCCCATTTTTAGTTTAGTCATGCATGTTTTCTGAAGATTTGCTTAAACATATTTAGCAGAAGAGTTTGCTGTGGATTATGTTTCTTGCACTCTTCCTCATTCAATATGATACTGTGATCTTTTCTTTTAAACATTTGCATTATGGAAACTTATGTAAAGTTACTCAAAGCCTTACTTGCTTCTGAGAACCCTAAGCAATGTCTGTCTGAGATAGTGACATAGTGCTTATAATTATTATAATGATAGTCATGGTGTCCTGGTTTAAAAATAAAAATAAAGGCTATTCTGGAAAAGTCAATTCTGGAAAAGTAGTATTGTGCTTACAGTTGATAGATTCTGGTGGTTCTTAAAAACTGCCACGCAAAGAGTTAGTTCATCTAGTTTATTAGACAGACATAGAAACTCAGAATTACAGGTAACATACAACAAGAATATAGCAAGCAAGTATTACATACAGAGCAAAGGTGTTAGTGGGAGTTCCAACACAGCTTAAATTGGTCCATAGCACAGACCAAAACCCTGCTGGTCTGGACCGCCCCCCAAGTGGTTTCTCTTGCTTTTATACCTTTTTCGTTACCGCAACGTATGCATGTTATATGTGTTGTTTTCTCATGCTTTCTTAGATCATACCCGGTTAGCCATCAGAATCTCAGACATGACCTGACCTTAGTCTTGTCTCCTACTTCCTAGCTTGGCTTCATCCTAGCTAACCACAAAATATTTGTTGTTCTTCATAGACTGGCACTCACGCACTTATCCTTTTGTGGTCATGCCAATCCCTTAGTTGTGTCAATGAGACCTTCAGAGAAATGTATCTGACACCCACAGTCGGGTTTAACACTGCAATATTGTTTATAATAATTTTTGACTTTTCTCATGTTTATAAATCGTTATCGCAGTCATTATTTAGCAATATATCAAAAAGTACTTGTATTTTTGGGACAAACCTGAATTGATCATCATAATTTCTCTAGGCTTCAGATTATGAATAAACTATAAAACCAAAGCAGATGGGACTTAAAATGAACACAGACAATAAGAATGCAATTGTATAGCTATATACAAAAAGGAAATAGAATCTGAATTGTATACAATGAGAAAACTTCATTTCTAAAAACTGAAAAATGTTTTGCTCCAGTAGAAACAGTGATTAGACAGGCTATAGCCTATATAGTAAAGTTGGCAAATTTAATTATTGTTCAAGAAGACAAACAATAATATTGTCTTTTTGTGGAATAGCAATCTTTATTCATAATTATCTCTAGTCATAAAGACCAAGATAAAATTAAGCCGTCTTGTTTTCAGAATAGGTTACGATGGAAATGCAGGAAGAGGGGGAAGTGAAAGAAATCTGTGACATATGAGAAGAGTTGTGCGTGTGTTGATTTTTTTTTTTGCATTAAAAGTCCTACTTAATCTGTTTAAAGCAGAATTTTGTATAGTCATGGCTTCTTGACACTGACAACATATGTCAGAAATAGCTGATATGCATGCATGCACAAATCTGCACATGCATGCACTTTCTTGTTCAAAATGGAACAATTTCCCAATCTCTTCTGCTGAACAAAATTTAAGTATACAATAGCAAACAACTATACAAACTGATTTCCCTAAATCTGCCACCCTCAGAGGTATGTTGGGTTACAACTCCCACCATTCTCAGCAAGCATGGACCCTGACCTGTTGGTTGTGTTGGTGGGAATTGTAAATATGGAAAATCTTCACTTGTGTAGGGGAGCTGGCCATTCTGTGACTTGGCCTACCTTGTAAGATATGTTTCTCTACATTCACAAAATAAGAAACATTTCTTTGTTTCCAAAAACAGTATTTCCGAAGCACAGGGTTGGTGGTAGGAGCTGAGTGTTTCGTACTGTATGAAATAGCCCAAAATGTGCCTTGTGGCTTTGTGTGTCTTTCTGACTTCAGGTTTCCTTATCACTGCTTTGTAATGCAGCATGCTACAATCCGCTGTCTCTTCTTGTTTCATTTTGCTTAAATCGTACTCCTTACACTTCAGAGTTAAAAGCTCTCCATTTCCCACCTTTTCTGTCCTCCCTTTTTCTTCTTTGCTGGAGATAGATGACGGTAGGGAAGGTGTCACGTTCCATAGGTGCCGTGGCTCAAGTTCTTGTCAATCTGTACATGAACGATCACAGGCCCAGTCCATTGCCTCTGTCCTGGCAACCGGTAAGGCTTACAAAATCAAATTTGGGGTGGGATTGTTAAGCTATAACTGCAATGTTCCCAATACCTATTAAAGATTTCAATATTTTTTACACTCTAGCACATCAAGTTTGTATAATAATACAGAAGCACATTTTGTTCCTGTTATTTGTTGCTTTGGATATGCATCCATCATAGACTTCTGTTAAACGTAGGTTCTAGACACTTAATGATCTAGAACAGTGGTTCCCAGCCTTGGATTTCCAGGTGTTCTTGGACTAAATCTTTCAGAAGCCTTCACCAGTCGCGGCACTGGCTAAGATTTCTGGGAGCTGTAGTCCACCACTGGGTACACAAGATGAAGAAACATGGATAGAGAATGACTTCTCAATGTGATTGGGTGAATGTGCTTTAAAAAGTTTGCTTCTAGTCAACGCTTGTGCAGATAGGGCTAGGGCTTTGGGGGGGGGTCTGTTCTGCCCATGTGCACCCATCAAGAGCTTCATTATGGCTAGTAGCTCATGCTACACATGCATTTTACAATTGCAGCTTACTCCGTAATAGAATTGTACAAATTAATGAAAACATTCTGTCGGGGTAGACTCATGATTGATTTTGTTAATATTGTATTGACTTCAGAACACCTCAGAGGATGGAGGGCCTGCGACGGCTTCTTTCCCTGCTCCTTCTTCTGCCTCTCAAGCTTTTCCTTCTTCTGCTCAGAGCTCTCAGGTATCCATCAGACATGCACATAAGCGTGGCCAGCACAGTGAGAAAGGCTGTTATTTGTTTTGTATTGGTTTTAGAAAGAAGGGCAAGATCAGACCCATTCTTATGAAGTAAGAATTTTACCTTCCATCCTTCCAAGGTCGGTAAAATGAGTACCCAGCTCGCTTGGGGAGGGGATGTGTAGCCTGCATACTATAATTGAAAAAAAAAACCTGTAAACCGCCCAGAGACTACTTGAAGTGGTATGGGGCGGTATACATATAAGCAGAACACTTTTACCTTGCATAAAGGAATTAATTCGTTCCAAATGAAATTCTGTTACACAAATTTTCCTTTATACAAATTTCCCATAGGAATGCATTGAGAACGGAGTAATCCCTAATCACGACCATTTTTATGTTATACAAATGCCCCATAGGTGATTCTGTTAAGCAAATTTCCCCTATCTCTGGAATTTTTTATGCTGTACATATTTTATGTTATACAAACCGTTTGTTATATGAGGGTCCACTGTATTGTAGAATTATATTAAAATTACAAATTTGCCAGTGTGTAATAAAAAAATCCCCAGTTATCCAACATCTCCCCATTTTATATACTTGGTATTTCATGGTCCATTAATTTTTGAACCTTTTTACATCTCTCAATAAGTTGGATGTCTGAGTCTACTTCCATTATATCCTTCATTGTCTGGCTGTTGACAGCAATGAGGGATTAATTAGGAGGGCTACACATCCTCCTTTAAGGAGAACTGTCCTTGTTTGGTGAGGTGCCCTCCTTTTGGTGATCCTTCTCCCTTCTCCCCAGGCTAAGCAGGGAAGATTTTGATTGGTTAAATGCATCTCATCAGCCCTCTTTCATTTTTTAAGTTAAATGGATCTGGAGGAGGAATTGCTTTGTAAGAAAATACACAAATGTCGCACACTGATATAACTACGGAGGAATGGCAGGAAGGATATGACATGGCATATCAGTTCTGTGACAACTTCAGATGTGAAATAGGTTCTGTGAACAGATATTCTGATATCAATGTTCAGTCCATTTCTCTGAAATAACTAATTTTTGCCCAGCACAAAATTTCAACACAACTAAAGCAACCTCTGTTTATTTTCTTTTTATATAAGCTCATTTTAGTAACCTGTAAAATATACAGGAAACTGGTGGTTCAAGAGTTATTAAACATTTATTTATTTATTTGATTTGTATGTCACTTTTACCTCTATGCTGTGCCTCATGGTGGTTGCCTAGTTCAGCACCAGTGTATTTCTACCTAAAGTGTAGTAATAATATCTAATTTGTATGATATTTGCACATACAGGTTTAAAATAGGAGATGCAAATTTAATTCAAGGAACTCTCCTTTTCTGTGAATAATGTCCTCCTTTCTGTTTTTGTTTTGTCCTCTTTGGCTTCCTTTTTGATGACATCCGTACTCCCTGGTGATGGAGTATTGGCCACCCTGTTAGTGATGTATCATTCTTCTTTTGTGGATGCCAAAGCCCAGAACTCTGCATTCTGGGAGTTCTATCTTCTTGACCCAAACCTAAACTGTGCTTGCGTGGAGAAAGGCTAGTGTGGAAACCTTCATGGCCCAGGACAGAACAGGCTTCAGCCGAGTTTGCTTTAGGAAAGGGAAGCTGACCTGGGGATTGATGGGAGTCGGGGGGCTGTTGCAAGCAAAACTAAAATAGAATCTCTACTCAATTTCCAAAACAGCTCTTATTGAACTATTTCAGTCATAGAATAAACAGCACCTTGTCACTAGTTATTATTTGTTATTTGTCTGTGTCTTGGAGTCACCTTTCCTCCACCTATATTTTCTATTTGTTTACATTTTTCTATCATAAATCACAGGTGCTAATCTGCACAAAAGTAAACCTTATTGGTTCTCAACCTGTGGGTCCCCAGGTGTTCCTGGACTGCATCTCCCAGAAGCCTCCACCACTTGCTGCGCTGGAAGGGGTTTCTGGGACTTGCAGTCCAGGAACATCTGGGGACCCACAGGTTGAGAACCACTGGGCTAGGCCATTATGTTATTCTTGCCCTTGAGATGCAGAAGCAATTTTAATCTGCTTTCTAGGGAAGGCATTACAGCAGGCATGTCCAAACTTCAGCCCTCCTGATGTTTTGGACCACAATTCCCAGAATTCTAAGCTTAGATTGCCAATGGCAAAGGACTGTGGGAGTTGCTGTCCAAAACATCTGGAGGGCTGAAGTTTGGACATGCCTGCATTAAAGTGTTTGGAGTGAATTAATAAAAGTGGTCCCATTGTACTATAGAGTTCTCCAGAAACAATCTAATAGATCCTGTTGTGTTTGCTGTGGCAGCACTCATCCCAAAATAGAGATGTAAGGAAAGTTCACTTCAAACAGTTGGTTGATGTAAGCTGACTTTGCTTGATGAGACTCTTTGGCAATGACTTTTTCAAGCCCTACAACATTCCTTGCTTCCAAGCAAAAAGAGGGCAAAACGATAATTTTTCTTCCTGCCAAGGCGTCTATAGTTGGCCTACAACACGGAATCTGCACAAAACCAGTGTATCAGCCCTCCAAGAAGCAAAGCACAAACAACATGTCATGGATGATTATTAAATGTGCAGACAGCCCTCTCCTCATACTTCTGGGGCTTTAGCCTCATTGCATCAAAGTAGTAGCTATTGTTGTTTTGTGCATTGTGTTGTAATTTGTGTTACTTGCAGGATTTTGGTTCACTTGCACAATATTTCATTCTCTTCCTGTCAATAGCACCACAACATGCCTCACAATAATAGTTTGGTGGTTTGTTGTTCTCACCTTCAGATATATCCATATACTGCATGTGTTATACACATGTCCTCAGCATGTGCAACTCTTTTGTACATTAACAGGCTGATATTAGTCCAACAGATGGGGTTCATCTGCAGTTCCCAGTACAGGAGTACCATTAGAGATGCTAGCTAAGGCTGATGGATATTGCAGTCCTTCACCATCTAGAGGGCTACAGCTTGCCCACCCCTGGTTTTGGCCAAGGCTAGTAAATGAATGTGACTTAAAATTTGGAATTTACACATTAAATCTAGTAATGTAAAAGGCCTGTACAATCTGTTCACTGTCAAACTAACATAAACCAACCATCTGGTACTGATGTAACTGCATGTTTTCTGTCTGTCATAAAAGGGAAGGCAGCAACGGACCATTCTGTTCATGGTGTTACATCTAGCCATGGGATCTGATGCTCAGGACAGCCCTTGACTTTACACTAGCACAGAATAGCCAATTCTATGCCTGCCTTGTCAGTATTTCTCTTTACTAGATGAATGAGACATTTAGTCCAGCTGTGGTGAACATACTGTTGTGTGAAAATGTGATATCTATGTCTTCATTTCATTAACAGGGTTCTCTCAGGAAAGAATTTCCACAGTCGATAGGTGGGAGTGACATCTGCTGTTTCTGCGAGAAAAGGGTGTACGTCATGGAGCGTCTCAGTGCAGAAGGCCACTTTTTCCACCGGGAATGCTTTAAATGTGCCACATGCGCCACAACTCTCCGTCTAGCAATGTATGCCTTTGATGCAGAAGAAGGTAATGAAGAATTGAGGTGCTGTGATTGGTGTGTGTCTACCTCACTCCCCTCCTCTTGGTTTGCTTTTGTCCATGAACATTTCTTCTGTGATGGAGTAACACTCAAGAGACCAGAGCCTGAATCCTTGTTCAGCCATAGGGACTCACTAGAGGCTGGGGAAGTAGTCCCAGTCAACCTACTTGCCTTGAAAACCCCATTAGTCTATGACTTGACCCCACAAAATATGCAATGGCAAAGTAGCCAGTTGCATGATGAAATGAATGGTTTAGTTGACAGAAGAGAGCTGTGTGAGTGACAGCAGAGACAGTTTTGGCCATTGGGAGAGAAAAAGAATGTGTCTCTACAGAACACGGTTGTGATTGGCTGCTTCCCTCAACCTAAGTGGGAACAGACAAAGGGTATAATAAGAGTGAGTAAGTGTCTGGTCAAATCAAGAGACCTTTATTGGCATTAAAGTGAGCAAGTGTTTAAGATATCAGATATTTGGAACTGGGAAGGATAGTTAGGGCTGTGGATTTTACTTACAAGCTAGGGTTATGAATGATAATTGTATGTAGTCAGGTTAATTCTGACTAGTGGCAATCCATTCCAGATTTCTCTAGGTAGAGAGTGGTTTACCATTACCTTTTACCGGTGGTGTCCTGGGACTGTAGGAGCTTGCCCAAGGCTGCACAGCCTGGCTTTTCTCAACAGGAAGCACATTGTAGCATTGAACTTCCAATCTCTGACTTCATAGCCACATACCTAACTCCCCAAGCTATCCAGATACCCAATGTGGTGTAGTGGAAAGAGTATCAGACTGGAACTCCAGAGGCCTAGGTTTGAATCCCTGCTCAGCTATGGAAGCTCACTGGGGGGTTGCCATAGTAAAACCACTCCCTAAATACCTCACTTGGCTTGAGAGCCCCATGATATAGGTCACTAAAAATAAGTTCTGACTTAACAGCACATGATCTAACACAACATGACATGAGGTTATGAATAGAGATGGGCACAAAACAAAAAATGACACGCTGTTTCATTGTTTCATTATGTAATGAATTGTTTCATTAGGAAACGAAATGAAAGAAGCAGTGTTGAACCGAGCCACTTTTTTTCAATTTGGAAACCGAACCAGGGGAGCTTCCTTGGACTCTTCCCTGGAAGCTTCCCAAATTTGGAGCAGTTTGGGATTTGCGTTTTGGGCGGTAAGGTGAAAGGTGGCAGGATGCAACAAGATTGCCACTGTCACCCAGCTGTTTTTGACAGCTCAGGCTACGGGGAGGGGACACACGGCTTTACTTCAGCTGACAGATTTCACTTCAGGCAATGGTGGCAGTGGTGGTGGTGGGGTTACTGCAGCCACCGGTCTCGCTGTAGCCAGTTGCCTAAAGCGAGACCTGGTTGCTGGAGACAAGCTGCTGGCTGCCACTCGTCACCGCCACCTGGCTATGGGGAGGAGGCAGTGGCTTCCCCAACATAGCAGGGGGCTGAGAGGGCAAGTAGTGAAGTCAGTGCTCATCCGATCATCCCCTGCTGTGTCGAGGAAGCCAGGATCCCAGCCACCATGACACAGCAGGGGGGGTCCCAACTCAGACAGTGCTCATCCAATCATCCCCCTGCAGTGTTGGGTCAGCATGCATGGGTCTTTTAAAAGCTTATTCTCGCTGCCAGAGCCAGGATCGCCCTGCTGGGTTGGGGCAGCCAGGATCCATGCTTCCCTGATGCAGCAGGGGGCTTAGAGGGTGAACGCTGACTTCACAGCTCGCCCTCTCACCCCCCCCCCGTTGTACCGAGGCAGCTGGAATTCCCCTGCTGTGTTGAGGCAGCCAGGATTCCAGCTGCCCCAACACAGTAGGGGGGCTGAGAGGGCTGCAGCGAGATCTGTAGGCTAGAGTAAAGCTGTGCCCCCTCCCCACAGTCCAAGATGTTAAAACCAGCTGGGTGGTATTGGCGATCTCCCTGCAGCCTGCCACCTTTCCCCTTAACTGTTCGAAATGCAAACCACTGCTCCAAATGGGGAGCTTCTAGGGAAGAGTCCAAATGACAAGCTCCTCCTCATAGAGTTCTGAATCGTTTTATTTTGTTTCCTTTCAGGGGTGAGGGATGTTACTAATGAAGCGAAATGAAACTACTAAGGAAATGAAATGAAACACTATATTTTCATTTCATGCCCATCTCTAGTTATGAACTATAGTTAAGATAGAGGTAGGGTTTTGAGGATCATTAGGATGAGGCTTGGATTAGGGCCAAATATGGGAAAGGGAAGATATGAGCAATAGTAGATGAGAACAATAATGAATAATGTGTCCCTAAATGAGATAAATAAAGGTGTTGAATAATGTGTCACTAAGTGAGGTAGGTGATAAGAGACAGGATTGGAATTTGACAAAATGGTCCATGCAGCCTTTTTAATATATCTGTAGATTATCCCTTTTACTACTATTAATAGAATTGTTATTATTTAATCTCCCATAAAATTAGAAACCTATTGTTTTGTACAACACACATCCCCTTATTTCCTAGTGGCAGTTATTAAATAATAAGCACACACACTGGTTGCTTAGGTTCTAGTGGATGATAAAGATAGGTCCAGGAATATTGAAACAAACTTGTAAAAGAGCACCCTGGGTGTCTGTGAGCAGGAGCAGGGCCAGATCCATGCGCAGGACTCCCTGTGTACTACTGTGAAGTAGCAACCAAGCTGAGGCAGTCTCAGGGATGTCAAAACTTGAAGTGTTTTCTTCTGCTGTTGCTTGTGTAAAATGGATCAGACATACTTGCTTTTCTTCTATGCTGATACTGGCATAAATCAAATAGTAATAGCTGTCAAGACAGGCTATCAGGTGCAAACACTCCAGGGAGGAAATGTTCTGGAACATCAGAAAAGTGTAAAAGGGTTTGGGCCTTGTGTCCCCCATGTGGCTTCTAGGATAGCCTGCCCCTTTCAAGTGCCGCTGAGAACTCTGTTTTATTACTTCTGTTGAACTAAAATTTAACTGCCAGGTTGTACATGGGAAGGGTCTTTTTGGTGTCTACTCCCATGGGGGGGAGCAGAATGGTCCCCTCCTCTGTTGTCTTTCTGCCAGCAGGGAAAGCACGCGTTTATTAACTAAATTGGACAGTTAATCACAAAGCCCTGCATGTTTTTATTGCTTCTTCAAGCATGTGTGTGTATTTAAGTCTTTTTAGAACAGTAGTTGATTCAGTATTATTGTATATTATTACAGGGAGCACATAGAGTAACTACTGTACTACAACAGATTTCCTAGCTGTCAGCCTGGTTTTGCTCCTAATTCAAAGTGTTAGCTATGACCTATAAAACCCTACACAGCTTGGCCCACACTCTATCTGAAAGGCTGAATCCCTTGTTGTGCAAAGCCCTTCCTTTTCAGGCAGACTTTTAAGCAAAAAGTGGGAGTTTTAGGGATGTGGCATGTATTGAATTTAGATGTTTTAGAAAATTTAGATGTTGCTAGAAATTTAGTTGTTTTTTAGTAGTTTCCTAGGGTGTTTTTCTGCAGTGATTACTGTAAAGTTTTAAATTGGTCGTAAGCCACCTTGGGTTCTCTGTGGGGAGAAGGGGCGCATATAAATTGCACACATATATGCAGACATATTTAATTGTTTTTTAATCCTGTAATTTAACCTTATTTTTACTTGCTTTTACTTGTACTTTTAAGGCAAGCTGCCGTGATAGCGCAGAAATGAAAGTTAACCAAACAACTAACTAAGACAAGGTTTTGTAATTGCCACAAGAAGTATAATGTTTATATTTTGTCCTTATAGCAGGGTTGGTTTTTGTTTTCTTTTTTGAAACTTAATGGAAACACGCCACTCAAAAATAATAAGATTTTGATGCCTTTGCCAAGACATGTTTACCCAGGACAGTTACAATGAGGCTCGGTGGTGCTAATATCGAATAAAAGTAAATATTGGTACAGTCTCCTGCATAGCGTGTGAACCAGTTCTTTCAAAACAAATGTGCTTCGTTAAAGGCTTTTGTTGGATTTTGCCATTCTGTATTTATTCCATTTGTTGGGGGAAAGCAAATAATGTCACTGCCATTGTCTTCCAGGTAAATTTTACTGCAAGCTTCATTTTGCACAATGTAAAACAAAGCCCACACACCGAAAGAGGAGAACCATGCCAAAGACTCGTGAAAAAGTAGGTATATTTCTAATGGAATTCAATAAACTGCCAATTGATAGGAAAATCATGTGGAAATATTTATATTATTGGGAATGGTGTGAGTTTCATATTGGCTCTTGATATACTTAAAGTGATACAATCATCTCCATATTAGTCCAGCCTAAGGGAAATGAGAATCTATTAAAGTCATGCCCTATTTAGAACCAGAGTTCAAATTGGATGTTATCTTCTAATATTTCAGAATATCAGCACTATAATGTCTTGGCCTCATACCTCTAATAGACCTTTTGGAAAGAAAGCTTTATTTGCAGCATGCAGTGTATGATGGTTTGCTTAACTGCCATTCTTTAATTCACTAGGTAAAGGTAAAGCAGCACCTTTGAGGCTGACAGACTTACTATAGCATGGACCCCTGGATTACAGCTCGTTTGTTCTGATGTTTGGGGTAGTGTTGTATTGCTCCCAGCATATACACTGCACGTGACATGTGCTGAGAGCAGAAAGAATTTAAACACAGGACAATTTCATTACTGACAATTGTCAGTCACATTATTGTTCATAAGTAATGCTTAAAGGAGTTTGGCATGTTTAGCCTGAAGAAGACTCCGTAGTAATGGTGATAGCCATCTTCAAATATTTGAAGGACTGGTGTATAGAAGATGGGGCAAGCTTATTTTCTGTAGCTGCAGAAGTTAGGACCCAGATGAATGGTTTCAAATTACAGGAAAGGAGATTTTGTCCAAACATCGACAAGAATTTCTTCACATTAAGACAGTGGAATGGACTGCAGCAGAAGATGTTGGACTTTCCTTCTGTTGAAACAAAGGTTCCATGGCTGTCTATCAGCATGGATTTAGTTTCTACAGGGGTTGGGCTTGATGACCCTTGTGACCCCTTCTTGCTTTGTGATTCTGTGATAACGAACATCCTGCACTAGGTAAGATCTCTAAAAGCAATAGATAAGACAAGAATGCATATGGGACAGTGAACGTAGTAGTCTTAAAAGTGCCATAGGACTCTTTGCTGGCCCCCTACACTGTGGCAAGGCCTGATGCTGTTGAGTAGAGATGGGCACGACTTAGCGGTATTTCCGTTTCCGTTTCCGTTACTCGGTTCCGTTGGTGTCTACTCGGATGGGTAACGGGAATTACTCCCCAGACTTCGAGCTCGAAACCACGCGTTTACGAACAATTTTGGTCTGATTTGTCGCCCTGCTCGTTCCTTGCATCGCGAGATGTGTGTGCGATGCCACACCGCACAGAAAAAAAGTTTTTAAAAGTTAAAAAAACCCGGTTCCCGGCCAAAAAGCAGGCGGGAAAATGCCTGCCGTGCCTCAGGGCACCTACCAGAGGGGTTGTTTCTGGAGGTCCCCGGCCTCCCCCTCATCCCCGTCCTGGGCTGCTCTGGTGGGACTCGCCTCAGGCAGACGCAGCCAGCAAAAAGTGGGAGTTTAGGGATGCCGCATGTATTGAATTTAGATGCCGAAAATTTAAAGCGCAAGCAAGTTGCACGGGACGGCACAGGAAAAACTTTTAAACTCTCCCCCACCCATTCCCGGGCCAAAAGCAGGCAGAAAAATGCCTGCTTGACTAAGGGCGCAGGGCACCTACCAGAGGGGTGGTTTCTGGAGGGGGTCCAGCCTCCCCCATCCTGGGCAGCCGGAAGAAGCGAGTTGCCATTTCGCCATGCCATGTTGGTGCGGGCGGGGATCCAAAATGGGGCGGCGAACAAAAATAATTGTTTTTGAAATCGTGGTCCAAAAACACACAAGCACAACAGAAAGAAACACGTAAAAATATATAAACTGCCAGATTTTTCACAGTTGCAGTGGGTTTTTTCTTGCAACAAAATGTCTCTCCATTTCTCCTCCTCTGTCCTCCATTGATTTTATTTTATTTTATTTTATTTACACCTGCGCAATGATGGGCTGGCCAAGTGGCCAGCCATGTAGGAGTGGACAACCATGCAAATTTTTGGAGCCATCCCACCAGTCGCATGGCCACTTGGCCATGGAGACTTCTGGGATGTGCAAAAATCCCCCTAAAACCTGCCTAGCCCTAACCCTAACCCTTGACTCCTATTTAGACCCAGACGTCACAGACTGTCTTCTTAGTGGGTCAGAGAGGCACCCAGAGGTGCAACCCACTAGCCCACCGTAACCTTACCCGTCACTAGCCTAACCCTAGCTCTTGCACTAAGCCACCTTAAAGCCAGATCTACTTGCTTGCATTGCACTACTGCAGCAAGTACAATTCCCTTCTGTGTGAGACATGGTGGTGCGGGAGCCCACTGCAGGGAAGGTATGACCAGAATGACTCTCACACTGGTCTCACGTCTGCACATTATGTTATGCAATATCCATATGGCTATTGCATAGCATTTTGCAGCAGCAGCAGGTGAGGAATGGGAGACCCCCATGTGAGACTGGGTCTCTCTTGGAGCCTGCTTCCCCTTCCTAGTGGCAGGAGGCACCCACGGGTGCCTCCAGGAGCCCACTTTCCCTTTAAGACAGTGGAATGGGCCAGAGGAGGCACCCACCCCACAGAGGTGCCTCCAGGAGCCTATCTCCAATAAAAAAACCAGTACTAACGACAGGGGTTGGGAAAAAACGAAAAAAAACGAACCGACTAATTTTTGCGACATTTTCACTAGGTAAAAACCTAAAACAATAGAGACAAAATGGGACTGGCCCGACTAACGACAACTCGAAAAAAATTTTTTTAAGTCGTGCCCATCTCTACTGTTGAGACTGCCAAAGCATGAATTAGCCAGAGGAAGGACAGGGAAGAGTAGCTTTGGCAGTACGAAGATGGGAGGGCACACTTTTGCTCACTCACACATTTTTTCCTTTCTTCCATGCAGCATCCAGAGCTGGTTTGCTTTCTTTATGAAAAGACAGTATGGGCTAGAACAAGAACTGGTCTTTAAATCTGCTTTAGTTCCCATGCTGCCGAATGCTATTTTTTAAAGGGGGGGGGATTATACAGGCCACTCCCACTTGCTGAAAGTTTTTCTTAGCAGGGAAGGGGGTTGATGACCAGTCAGGAAGCATCCAGGACACAGTATGACTCATCTCTTTTCTAACCTTCTGTTTGTTTATGATTGTTGACTTAAGACAATGGTGATTGGGGGTGCAATGTTAAGCTGTGTCTCTTTTCAAGGAGGAAGCAGAACTGTGGACACAAGAAGAACCCATGTCTGCCGACACCACCCTAGAAAGCGCTTCTGCTCTCAGTAGCAGCTCAGAGGATCAGTCCCCAGGTATCCTGCCTTCATTCTTTAAGACAACTCTAAGCTGGCCTCTTAAGGTGACAAGGGATCTGCTTGACCTTCCAAGACGGCTCTCTAACTGGATGCATGGTTTCCTGCACACTACCAGACTTCATTTGAGGGACAATGCATACAACTACACCTACTTGTATGAACTCCTAAGCTTCAGTATGCCATTCCTTTTTGCGCTTCAAGAGTTACTTGCCCATATTTACCGGGAGGTGGAGCTGTCATGTGAGAATGTGCTTGAACTGGTGAAGAAGTTCTTCAGGGTCTAAAGTTCTTCTTAAACTTTTTGTGCCTTTCAGATTTCCAAAACAAACAGCCTTCCGATAACACACATGCACACAGAAACAGACATTTCAATTCAGTATGTACTTTAAATGAGCCAAAAGTTTCATTTCATAATCATGGTGCAATTCTTAGAACATTTCAGTTTTTTTGTATTCGATCATGAAGATCAGTGTCCAGGTGCATTTCTAGACCTTAGAGGTTATTACATGAAGGATCTTTTTTGTAGATTTATTTTTAGAAATTTGGATCAATTTCTAGTTATGATAAGATATTTCTTTGGGTTTACATTTTATTATCCTTATTTTAAAGACTGTGAAAGAAAGTTCTTTCATATATTTCTAGAGCAACAGAAAATGCTATGGTTTTTTGTTTGAAAACTGAATATGGCACATACTTTACCCTCCCTTCTTTCATCTTGCTTTATCTTTGCTGTGGGGCTACAAAGTCTGTTCATTTTGCTTTGGTTTTTTAAAAAGTAATGCTAGACTGTAATTTTTATTGACTTCTGTTTCGTAAATCTGTTTCAAAATATTGAGCATTTTCTGTAACACGTGAATAAATTTAAAGAGCAACTCATGGACTTATCAGTTGGTTTGAAGTAAAAATACAGTGTTAGCCTATACAGTATTTATTTTCCAAGCAATGAGACAATTCAGTCAGTCATATCATGAGACATGACTTATTACCAATATTAATGAGGCCAACTCCCATGTTAAAATGTAAAAGCCTTCATTTAGATAATCCCCCTGACATTTTTAAGTGTGTTGAAATAATTCATCTCCAACATCAATTTCAAGCAAGATTCTAGAATCCAGTCAGCAGTTCCTTTGTGGGATTTCTTTTCAGGCACGAGCAAGTCTCCTAGACATTAAGATGGTGATCTGAGGGGTAATAGACACTCATTCAGGATTCTCTCTGTAAGGTAAAATATTATGTACACAATTTTATAAGTCATTTTAACAACTATAGGGGTAATCTAAAGTATAGGCTTTGCTCTCTTCTAATGTCTGCTGAAGATTTGCAGGTGGCTGTACATGGCCATTTCTTAGCAGAAGACAAGTTGGATACTTTCATGGTCCAGAAACGGTTCATTTTAGTTTTCTATCTCTAGGCCAGATTTCACTTTTGAGCTTTTTTTGGAAACAGAATTTCGCCTTAGAGAGATAAGGTAAAGAACACAGACTCCCTTTATCTCCACATAAAGAGGAAGAAGCAACTCCTGTCTGAATCCATAGAGAGCTTGCTGTAGGGACAGGAAGGTTGGAGATGTAGAGCTTGATGGTCTCGCCCAACCCAGAGCAGCCTACTTCCTCCACTTTGGTGTGTATCCACTGTGCTGCAGTCTTGCATTTAAAACATTTTCAAGAAATGGGACACACAGAAATCCCTTACTCGTGGCTGGAAGGTGGCACAATCATGCCTTTGCACAGCACTTGGGAAGGAACTGTGGGCTTTCTTTTTAGAACTCCCAAAAGTAGTTTGTGCTTTTTTTTTCTTTTTCCCTTTCCCTTTTCCCATTAAAATTAATAAAATCTTTAAATTAAAAAAAAACTTCCAAAAGTAGTTTGATGCCGTAGAGAAAATAGCTGTTGTTCTATTTCTGCTACCCCATTGTGAGACCCTGCACACACACACACACACACACATCTAAAAAGCTCCTGAGGATCACAGCTATTACATTTCCAAAACAGAAGCCAATAGAAGCCATTTTGCCTCTCAATGACAAGAAGTTGGGACTGTTGGGACTTGCTTTTAAGTGCATGAAATGTTTCTTGGGATTTTCATTTGCCAGTATTGCGTTTTAATTGCCATTAGGAGTGTTTGATTTCCCTTAGACAGAACACATGAACCTTCATAATTCTCCTGATCATATACAGTACTTATGTAGTAACATATATTAAGTGCAGTTTCATGACCATATTTGCAGTTTTTTTCTCCAAAAAGTTAACAGGCATAGTGGATGATTTTTAAGGGTGACAGATCATTCCATCTTGGCCCTCAGTCCTAGGTGCTCTTTTTGTGTGTGTGTGTGTGGGGGTGTTACCATTTGTTTCAGTTGAACTTTTAAGATTTAATATTAAACACACTTGAAATTAAACTCTAAGTTGGTAAGTATGCAAAGAATCAATAGGATTGCAGTGGACGATTTCAGCCATTGGTCCTTACTGTACCACATTTAAGGATTTGTTTACATATAAGAATTGTTACAAGATTGATAGGGATGTGAAAGGTGGTTAATATCATTGTTTTCTTTTAGCTATGAGGTAAATGTTTGTATGGGCTAACTCATTATGTCACACAGTCACCATGTGTTGGCTTTCTGCATTTGGCCAGGCATTCTTATAGATCCACTTGTCACAGCAAACTCTCAGGGAAATAAAACATCAAGTGGCCACTGTGCACCCAGTTGTTTGTGTAACAACCTAAAGTCACAGAAAGAGCAGTAGGCATGACTGGTGTCTGGTACTTCCTGTTTTCATCATATCTTAGATGTCAGAGTAGTCACATAGTATAAAATTAATTCAAAAAGAAAGATAAATACCTAGGCATTGCTCCCAAAGTACTGAGTCTGATTCATATTTTATTTGTTTTTATTTCATACTCAAAGCTTGTGCATATTCATCAACTGATTATTAAAGCATCAATAAATGGTTTGTACCTGTGTAAAAATAATCATATGAAACCAAATAGATTGTTTTGATATAATGTGATATCATCCTATATGCAGTGTTTATAAGGGGAGAAAGTCTACCTTGTAAGTTATATTGATCCAGTTGATAAAAACTTAGATCCACCCTTAATCTTAAGGCCTCTTGTCTTCTGTTCATGCAAGGCTTTCTAGTTAAAGAAAACAAACAGAAAGTTTGTATACTTGATATTGCCTGGGCATTGTAATTGTGGTTAACTATATAATGTGATATGTTAAGAAAGAAAGAAAGAAAGAAAGAAAGAAAGAAAGAAAGAAAGAAAGAAAGAAAGAAAGAAAGAAAGAAAGAAAGAAAGAAAGAAAGAAAGAAAGAAAGAAAGAAAGAAAGAAAGAAAGAGGTGCCATAATTTTTATGTGCAATGAGGAAAGTAATCTCTGAACAATCAAAATTATTTTTGACAAATGTCTATAATATGACTGCTCTTAGTCATTTGAAATGTAATTTGTACTCGTGCATTCATAGACAATGGTACCTCTACTTACTAGTTTAATCCGTTCTGAATGCATGCTCTTAAGTCAAACAACACTTAAGTAGAGCAGCTCTATCTAAAAAATCAAAAACATAAATAAATTTAAAAATTTAAAAAATAAAAAAATAAAAAAATGTAAGTAGAGCAGACTGCATCTAAAATTTGTAAGGCAGCAGTTAAAATGCCAATGGTTTTTCGCTCTTAAGTTGAGCTGATCGTAAATAGCGGTACCACTGTAATCAGTGTACATTATTTGGAAGGTAACCCACAATAGGTTACATACAGTACAATTTTATTTCAAATTCTGAGGGCAGGGAAGCCAGGGTTGAAAACTAGATAATCAGAATTACAGGGTCATTTCAGAATTGTATTTTAACCAGTCCTGGAAGCCACAGGGGTTTTTGAGCAGTATTTGACATTACAGTATATTTGCAAACAAATGTCCACCAAAAATGTATGGGTCTTTTAAAAATCATTTTGGTGCTTCTTGGTGGTTTGCACATTAAATGGAGAATTGATAGAACCAAAGCTTTCAAAATATGCTTAGAAAACAAAAGATGGGATTCCATTTGTGTGGCCAGCTCATGTCCAAAATCATTCTCAGGCAAATGGGGTATTGTTTACTTGACAGAATCTGGTGCCAGGACGATTATTCACATCTATATCTTTGTTCAATAACAGATGGTCTTCTGTAACTTGGATACTTGAATTTTAGGTGGTATGTTTGATGAATGCTCCTTTTGGTTAATCAGAAGGAGGGAGAAGAATTTTAGTGGGTCATACTTTCCTCTGCTTTGCAATATCATCTTTTACTAGTGTTCTTTTCCTTCTGTAATCAAAGGCTTGTCGTTAGCTTATTTTGATTGTCTTCTTTTTTCCAATCTCTTCTGGTCTTTAGTTCATTTCAACATTCCAGTGCTGCACCCTTTCATTGGCTGAACAGTTTCTGCTGTAAGATTATTGTTCGGTGTCTTGCCGTTTCCCAACTTGTGTGGCTAATCCCTAATACTCTCTAGCAGTGCTGCAATACCGTTTGGAACCCTGCATGCGTATGGCATTTGTGGTTACAGAGTTATGCCGCTCTGCACGATCACTTCACCTGTTTTGTAGCTCACCATTCAAAGCATAGGGCTTCTCTCCAACCCCTGCCAAGGTGGTTTTCCATACGCGTCCTGTAAGATTTCAACAAGTGAGTTAAATAGAATAATAAACAGGTGTTATTTCCTTCCACCTTATTTCTGGAACGGTTAAAAGATTAAGTGTGCCTAGTTCAAGTTAGGGTTTGGTTTTATTCATTAGGATTGCATGAAACCCCCGGTGTTAGGAGGGAAAAATGATTTGCCATTTACCTTTGCAGAATACTTCTAAACATATCTGGATGACAAAACATTTAGAAGTGCATATATACTTAAAATAGGCAGTTTACAGAACTTTTCAGAGTACAGTACTCAGTATTTCAAAGTGAAATCTTTAAATGTGAGTACTTGATTTCCAAGTTTGGGGAGTTCTGAAGCACCTTGTGATCTAGGATATTGAGGTTTTGTAATGCATTAGTCTCAAATGCCAAGGTAGCAATCTCCATATGGCATATTGTGTGGAGGTTATGATGTCTCAGCTTTTGGAGAGCATGTATGTTGTTGAGGGTGGCCATTTCTGTTGACCCCTTATTTGATCAGGAGTGATTATTCAGAAGCAAACATTGCATATGTGCCAGCCATGATTTAAACATTCTAGAGACTTACCCTGACAAGTTAAGACTAGATAATATTGGCTGTTACAGGTTCTGGGTGTTTAAAAGGCCCTTAGGGTATTTGGCAAGGAACAGAAGAAACTCTGCATCTTTCGTGATCTCACCATTTAGTTTAAAGCAAAGGCTGATTCACTGGTAGCTTTAAATCCAATTCTGTGAAATACTATGTAGGTCCAAAGCAATGAGATGCAAGATTGTTGGCAATCAAACTCCTGCTACAGAAGCACCATTCACTTCCAATGCATGCATCTTTTAAAAGTGTAGTTCTGCTGAATCTGTTGCTTCAAAAACAAAAGCTCTGTTGTACCCTAAAGACTAACAGTTTCATTGTGGAATACACTTTTGTAGAGCACAGCCCATTGCATCACATGAACAAACTGTTGTCTTGCCATTCCAATAGCATTTGATTATTGAATGGCATGTGTACACTTCAGGTGCATGGCTGTCACACACAAGTTGCCCCCCTCCCTGCAACAACTTTGATGCTCCTCTCAAAACATTTAGCTTAGTGCCCCCTGAAATATCCTGAATTGCAATGTGTTTCCTGCTATTATAATGAGTGTTTATTGGACAATGCCAGTGACTCCACTTGTGATGAGCAACGTATTTAACCACTTCCTGGGCTCCATGTAGTTCTATAATTTTTGAGAGACTATGACCTAAACCTAACATCAGACTGGCTCAGCAGCAGCATGACAGAGTGAGGATTCCTCTCCCCACCCCTTTTTCTACATGGATATTTATAGATCTTGCAAGTGAGAGAATAGTCAGATAGTAACTGCAGGAAGAGGATTAGGAAAACATTAGGGCTAAGAGTTAAAGGAGAGACAAACCCATTTTGTAAAAAGAAAAGAAAAGTACAAATCTCCAGTATCATTTGCACCTGCATAGGATTTTTGTATATTTTGCTCATAACTTATGTTATCAATGTCAGAGCACTGAAAATCTAACTTAAGAAAAACTTGATGCAACTATCCTCCATTGCATTCTCCAACTCCTCCACAATCACCAAGAAGAGCTAGGAAGGTGTTCAGGTGTTTCATAACAGTGCCCCCCTCTTTTTTTGCTGTGATTAACCTAAGCTTTCTGCATGTTTCAGCTCTTTGGCATCTGAAAAAGAATCTGTCTCTCACTACATTGCTATACTTTGTTCATTTCTGTTGCAGATCCTTCATCTCTTTAAACAATGTCCATGAGGATTCTGTCCCTCTTCTCCTAAGTATTTCATTTTTTAATTTTATTTGGCCTCTGGAACTTTATTGAGCATTTCATTAGACTGGTTTTTTAAAAAATAATAATAATACATTTTCTGTATTTAAACCCATCACGTGGACATTTGAATTTTGCACACAGTGGATGTTTAACTTTCTAGTTTGGCTGTAAACAAATAAATGTAGTTCTACATAAACCTTACTGTATATTCTCTTCCTTTTAAACCACATGTGTTGTTGTAGAGTCACAGTTTGAGGCAGACTTGACTGTTGTTCAGATCCTCATGCAGTGATAACTATGCTCAGTGTTGACTTTTTTATTCTGTAGCCCGAAGGCGTTTGAAAGGTTGAGGAAGGGTAACATTTTAGAATGACTTGCACAATGGACCACGGGGTGCTTCCCATCGCACTAATTTTAGAGAAATCAATCCTGCTGTTCCACAGGCCCACATCCTTTCCTCACAATGTGATTGGCCCATTCCTTATGCCAGTGTGGCTTCAGTAGAGTCTAGGATTGCTAGCAGGTTTTGGTCAGCCAATCTACTGGGGGGGAGGGACCCTGGGAGAGAAAGTTCATTTTCTGTCCCACTTTGGGGAACTCCCTGGCTCCTTCCGTTGTGTAAACAAAAAAGACATCCAGAGAGATCAGCACTTTGCCGCTTACCTTTCTCCTGGGTGGTGGACAAACACTGTGCTTGACAAGATATTTACCACTTCATTTTTTAAATATATATATACTGTATATGAATCAGGCTAAAATTAAGGTATATGCCATTTTAATCTGTTAAAAGGTCATTTACAGTCTCCTGTTTTGGACAAGTGCTTGATTTTTAGAACCGGTCATGGTGACTGAGTAGTTGATTAATACTTTCCCTTAGTTAAAAATACCAGGGATGAGCTGAGAGAGAGAGAGAGAGAGAGACAGAGAGACAGAGACAGAGACAGAGACAGAGACAGAGACAGAGAGAGAATGAGAGAGAATGAGAGACAGAGACTCCTTGTGGATGGGGAGTCTGAGAGAATGGAATGTGTAACTATGAAGCCAATGTGTGTTTGCTGAAAGCAAGGGTGGGAAATGTCTATCTTTCCAGACATGTTGGGCTGCTGCAGCTTTCGTCATTTCTCATTATTGGCAGTGCTCATGATGAATTGATAGGGAGTGGCGGTCTGGCTGGCTGAAAACATGCCTTTGTCAAAACCCAGTGCTGGTTAAGTCAATTTTTGTTTGATCATTTCTATATTTATTTTATTCATATGCAGATGGTAAGTAGATGAAGGGTCAAGGGCAAAGGGAGATCTCAGTCACAGAAGGTTCCCTGAACACCACCAGTGAGGTTTCTCAGGTCAAAAAAGGACGCTCATTTTGCTTTTTCATACTCAGAATGTTTCTAGGAGATGTTTTGTAACTTTGTAGAAAAATAGAAGCAACCACAAGATCATTCTGTGTCACACCTCAGGTACTAGGCAAGGTAATTCAGTGATTAGACCGTAGGAGTAGAGCCAAGACCTGAGTTCAATCTCAACAGATTCAGGGTTGAATCATCCTTCCAAAGACGGTCAATTGAGTACTGCTATGGAGGGGAGGGATGTTTAATTTGCATAATTAAATTGTAAACTACCCAGACAGTACTTTAAGCATATGGGTTAGTGGTATTTAAGCTGTGTAGTTTATATAGGGCGTTTATACACGACCCCTAAGCTCCACCGCAAATGGCTGCAAGGTCTGGACCTTAAAAATATTTACCCACCAGCTCCGGACTTTGCAGACAATTAAGTGCGACCCCGCCCACTTTAGCGCAACCAAACAGCAGTTTTCTTGTACCTGCTTTTTGGATGTGACAAATATTTGATCCGGTGTAAGGATAGTGAGTGTGGGGCTCTCCTGGCTTCTGTTTGTTCTTTTTTTTGCGCCCCGCCCCTTTAAGAGATCTGAATGCTGCCCGGAACAAAACGGAGGTAAACCGGCATTCTTTTCTTTCTTTTTTCTCCCTCCCTCAGGCAGCCAGCAACCAGGAAGTGCAGAGGGGGGTGGGGACAGAGGAAGAGCGAGGAACCCCTAAGATATCTGGTCCGAATTTAAGTGGCCAGCGGATATTAGGGGTCGTGTAAAAAGGCCCATAGAGAAAGTACAAGCCATTGGGCCAATTGGTAGTTGAGGCAAGGGGAAAACATCATTTATGACTTCTCTATGGCCTAATATGAGCCCGCTGGCCAGTTCTAGAGGCACAGAAAAAGGATATTCCGTGGTCTGCTCTTGCCTTCCGTCTTTTCATTATCCTCACGATTGAATGATCAGCAAGATCACCCACCATTTCTTCTTCAAAATGAACAAGATAGGATTTTCTCAAACATTCGTCTTGTTCCTTCAGCCCCTTCCCCTGCCCAGCCACGGATTTATAGGGAGAGAAGGAACGAGGGCAAAAGACTTATCACTAGTTCAACACTCAGATTCTTTCCAAGCTCCACCTTGTTAGATTATTATTAGAGATGGGCATGAAATAAAAATGAAATGCTATTTCATCGTTTCATTACATATCAAATCATTTTGTTACAAAAAGAAATGATAGGATACTTCATTATGAAATGAAACAAAATGCCATTTTTCCCTCTAGAAACAAAATGATTTATCCTAGAGGACTTTCCTTTGGAGGACTTAGGACTTATCCTAGAGGACTTATCCTCTAGGATTTATCCTAGAGGACTTTCTTAGAGGACTTATCCTTTGGACTTTTTCCTTTAAGCTCCCCAAATTTGGACAGGTTTGGGGTGGAGAGGAAGGCTGAATTAGGAAACGCAGGAAAGCCGCCGGGTCCTCCCAGGAGACCGGCGGCGGGAAGCTCATCCTCCTCCACCCACGGGAAGCCACCACCAGCAGCAGCAGTCAGCATTACAAATGATATTCTCCTGGAAGGACCTCCTTTGGAATTTAATCACCACCACTATGCAGCAAATGCAGCCACGTGCGGCTTCAGGAAACAGTTTCCTCCCTTTCCTCCTCTCTTCCAGAGCCATTTTGCCGCCACCGCCAAAATGGCAGCAGCAGCAGCAGGGTGAAGGGGAGGAAGTGGTTTGTCAGTTCCTTTGTAGCCCCAGCCACCCCCAGATGCACTACTTTTGGGATGCCCAGAGAGGCATGGCTGGAGAGTAAACCTCCACAATTGCCCTCGCTGCTGCCACTGCTCTCCCTTTGCGGCGGCTCTCTGGACGGATAAGGAGGAGGAAGCGAGCAGGAGCAAGAGGTGGGGCAAGTGCCATGGCAGTGAGATGTTGCGCGGCCCACCTGTGCCGCGCGGGGCACCTTTGGCAAACATGCCATAGTCTGCCAACACCGCTCCTACTAGAGTAACAAATCGTTTCATCCTGTTCCAGAAAATCTTTTAAAAAGTTGTTAGTAACAAAACAATATGAAATGAAAGGAGAAATGAAATGAATCACTATAGCGGGGCGCCAGCAGCCATCTCTAATATAATATGATTTAAAACAGTGACGCCAGGAGGATTATCAGTCCCATCCATTTTGTCCACTGTCCAGCACCCCCTACCCCGCAAGGATGTGCTGTTTTCAGTGGCACCCCACAACAAACCGGTGAGCACTGCCGGTTTGCCTCCCCCTCCTCCTTCCTCCCATCCTTTCTTTCACCCAGCTTTGCCTAAAGCAAGAGGAAGTTGTGGAAAGACTGGACCCCCACCCCCAGGCTGCCAGAGAAAAATTATCAAAAATTTTTCTCTGTAGAGACAAAGGTTGGGGAGCACTGCTCTAGGACTTATCTTCTTAGAGGACTTATCCTTTGGACTTTTTCCTTTAAGCTCCACAAATTTGGACAGGTTTGGGGTTCAGAGGGCTGAATTATTAAACTCCAAAGGGGGTCCTCCCAGGAGAATTATTAAGGGAAGCTCTTAATTGCTCCACCCACGGGGAAGCAATTAAGTGCTTCCTGAGTCAATTACAAATGATATTCTCCTGGAAGGACCCACTTTGGAGTTTAATCACTCAGCGCCTATGTTACAAATGTTTTGGGTGCTACCCTTCAGGAAACAGTTTCCTCCCCATCACTTGGCTCTCTTCCAGAGCCATTTTGAGACCGCCAAAATGGCTCCACGCAGAAAGCAGGGTGAAGGGGAGGAAGTGGTTTGTCAGTTCCTTTGTAGCCCCAGTTTACTTTTCAGATGCACTACTTTTGGGATGCCCAGAGAGGCATGGCTGGAGAGTAAACTGGGGCTATGAAAACAAACAAGCCACTGCCTCCCCTTTGCCCAGCTCTCTGCACGGATAACAGTAGTGTGCTCCAAGAGGAGGGGCAAGTGCCATGGCAGTGAGATGTTGCGTGCCCACCTGTGTGCCACCTTATGGCAAACATGCCATAGTCTGCCAACACCGATATAGAGTAACAAATCGTTTCATTTTTTTCCAGAAAATCTTTTAAAAAGTTGTTAGTAACAAAATAATATGAAATGAAAGGAGAAATGAAATGAATCACTATATTTTCGTTTCGTGCCATCTCTAATATAATATGATTTAAAACAGTGACTACCAGGGAGTAATTATCAGTCCCATCCATTTTGTCCACTGTCCAGCACCTCCTACTAGCAAGGATCTAGCTGTTTTCAGTCTCTACCACAACAAACTGATGAGCACTGAGGTTTCCATATCTTTCCTTCCAACCCATTTCTTGGAATCAGCTCTCCTAAAGCAAGAGGAAGTTGTGGAAAGACTGGATGATTTTCTCAGGCTGTAGCTGTTAGTCTCTCTATCTTTTTTTCTCTGTAGAGACAAAGAAAGCTCTTGTACATACCTGTACTTGTTTTCTTTCCACAACTGTACTCTCCTTCCTCTCCTTGTCTGAGGAGAGCCCATTTAATTCCTATGCTTAACCTTTGCTTACATGAACAAGCAGCCATTTCCCCTTCTCAGTTAACTGGAAATGAACTTAACCATCTTAGAGGTACTCCTCCTCCCTCGAAGAATAAAGCTGCTCATACTTTCAACAAAGAAACCAGCCTTATTGGGGTAGTGCCACAAAGTGCTTCAATATCGTGTTTATATTAGCTTAATTCAGGCCTGTCCTTTGGCAGCGTGCAACTGCCAAGGAGGTTGTAATGGTTTGCAAGGCATAATAAGAGCATATCGAAAATAAACACCACTGCCTCTCAACACAGAATACTAATCGAAAGCTATATATGTTTTCATTCTGAAGTGACATTAGACATAAATTTTCTTTTACATATGCATCACCTTCTGTAGGGCTTGGTTTTCTTCATACGAAAAGTGTACAAAGTGTACTCCTCCCCCCCACCCATAAAGCAATTTAAGTGTAGTGCAATTTTGCACTCCCTCATGGATTACCTAGATAGCATCCTAAAGAGCAGAGACATCACTTTGCCAACTAAGGTCAGGATGGTTAAAGCTATGGTTTTTCCAGTAGTGATGTATGGAAGTGAGAGTTGGACTATAAAGTTGGCTGATGTTAGCCTTGATGGTATTTTAGCTGTGGTGCTGGAGGAGAGTCTTGTGAGTGTTGGACTGCAAGGAGATCAAACCATCCATTCTACAAAAAGAAATGACCCCAAATGTTCACTGGAAGGACAGATTTTGAAGCTGAGGCTTCAGTACTTTGGCCACCTCATGAGAAAAGGACTCCTGGAAAAGTCCCTGATGTTGGGAAAATCGAAGGCAAAAGGAAAAGAGGACTTAGAGAATGAGATGGTTAGAGTGTCTTATGCAACCAAAATGAATTTGACAAAACTCCAGGAGGCAGTGGAGGAGGACTTAGGCCTTTGGACTTTTCCATGGGGTCACAAAAATTTGGACATGTTTGGGGTTGAAGAACAACAACATGGATTACACTTAGGTTATTGGTGTTCAACATTCTAATTCCACCATGGACTATAAAGTGACTATATGTGAGGGAAAGAGTTTTGTTTTCAGTAAAAGTTCCTTCAAGTATCATGTTAAAAGGCTAAAGTAAAGTTTGTGTTACTCTACTATAAGGACTGTGAAACTGTCAAGGAATTTCACTATTTGTGGAGTTCATAGGACTTGCTGAAGTGAGTACCTTGCTGAGATCCTAAATGCATTAAGTATCTCAGTCTCAAAGACTGCTATGTAGGCCCTAACTAGAGATGTTTGTATGTTAGCCTTGTGTGAGTGTTGGCCCTAACTAGAGATGTTGGTATGATAGCCTTGTTGGTATGTTAGCCTTGTTGGTATGTTAGTGTTGGGTTTCATTACATATCAAATCAGGAAATGATAGGGTCATTAGAAATGTATGATCATTTGAATCTCACTGCAGCTAACAGTGTTCTCATTTGACTTAATTGACGCTTACTAGAGTATGTTCAGATGCAGGGGGTAAAACAGTACGGTTCATGTTTCAAAGGTTTTTGAGTATCATCTATTTTATCTCTCACTTGAGCAATCCTTCCATTCACACTGGAGATGTTATTTCTCCCGATGAAAAGGGTTCCTACAGGACTTTGGATAACCCCATTTGTCCCCCTTTCCCTTAATGACACTCCTCTTCCCTGCCTTTTCCAGAGCTGTCATTCAGAGGGCCATGGCCAATTTTCTTTTTGTTAAATAATGTAAGTGACATAGTGCAATAGAAATGTATTTACCTAGCATGATTCACATAATACTCTCAGTGGACCTTGTTTATCCAAAAGAGCACTGCATTGGTTGGAAAATATATTTTTATAAATTTTAATTATAAATGGTAGAGTAGCTGGGAATTGAGAAAGAGGGGTCTCCATCATCCCTTTTAATGCTACAGCCCATGAAAAAGGCTGTCACCTCAGATGACACTGTTCACAGATCTAATTTGGCACAGACTAACAGTGTCAGTTAAGTCAGATCAAAACTTAGCTGCAGTGTGAGCCAAATTCATAGAAGAGAACAGACTAATTAGGAGTGGTCTGAATCATGCCAGAAAATCTATAACCCTATTGCTGTACCAAACTGAAGTGGGACAGCTCTCAAAGGGAAGCAGGATGGATAACGGTTAGCCAAAATATGGAGGCAAGGCAAACCAAACCAAACCAAACCAAACAGCACAATGAGCAATCCAAATCATGAGCTATTTGACCAGTGTCCATAGTCAACCAGTGATTAATTTTTTGTTTGTTTGTTCCTTGCCAACAAATGGGCCTGAACATCACAACTCCTCGGTTATTAGGTTACACTGAAAGCTATCTTCATGATCTAGACCAGGGGTCCTCAAAGTTTTCAAACAGCGGGCCGGTCCACCACCCCACAGACACCACTGGGGGCCGGACCACAGTAAAAAAAAGAAAAAGAAAAAAAGCCAACATGGGGAAAAGGGGGGAGGGAGGGGCATGTGGGCAGTAGTTGCGGGGAGTGGGAGAAGCGACATAGCCCACTGCTTTGAACTGCCTCAGCAATAGAAGCAGCTGCAGAGGCTGGCTTGCTTGCAAAGCAGGGGGTAGGTGGGGGGTTGCAATTGGTCCCAGGGGGCGGATTCAGGACCTTGGGGGCCGCATCCGCCCCTGGGGCCTTAGGTTGAGGACCCCTGATCTAGACTAACTTCGATCACTCCAATCTATCTATTGATTATCTTCAAATAAAGCAGTATTCAGCCCAGCTTTTTAAAAGCTATTGAACAAATGTAGGCTATTTTGCCACTGTTTGGAAGTGATGACTTCCTACTATTCTCCTTCTAAAGTTTAATTGTACGATATACAGGACTTTTACAGTGTTGTGCCCAAAGTTTACAGCGTTTGAGGTTTTAGATAAGTCAACAGCCTGTGAGTGCTGCCTCTAGCAAATGCCACCCTACCAGACAGTTTCAGTAGGTTTTGACTGAGATGCATGCATTCAAAGTATTCTTTCATCACTAATTTGTTCCATACTCCTCTGGAGAAAGTTACAAAACACAAAGTGCTCCTTTTTGGAACTGAAATCAATTGAAATCAAGTAAGCAGATTCCTTTCTTGTATTAGAACTACCTTAGAATGTAAGGTTCCAGTAGCCCAGCTTGAGTCTCCTGGAAATCAGGTGGAGGCAATTTACAAGGTTTGTTATTTTTGTGTGCCATCAGGTTTCCTCTGCCCCATGATGGCCCTAAGAATGAATGACCTCTTCTCATTAACCACCCTGCTAAACCATTGCAAGCTGAAGCCTCTGAGTTCCTTTATGGAATAAATGCATCTCACATTTGGTCTACCTCATCTCTTACTGCCTTCAACCTTTTCTAGCATTAATGTCTATTCCAGGGACTCTTCTCCTCTCATGAAGTGCCCTAAACACAACAGCCTGAGTACCATCATTTGTGCCTCTAGAGCAGACATGTCCGAACTTTGGCCCTCCAGATGTTTTGGACCGCAACTCCCACAGTCCTTTTGTCATTGGCAATCTAAGCTTCGAATTCTGGGAGTTGCGGTCCAAAACAATCAGGAGGGCCAAAGTTTGGACATGCCTGCTCTAGAGGGGGGTTCGATTTTATCTGGGAGCCACTTGTTTGTTTTTTCTGGCAGTCCAGAAAAAGCTGTCTTCCATCACCATATTTCAAATGAGTCAATCCTCTTGGCTTTCTTCACTTCACATCAGTACATAGTAAGTGACATACAGTAGGGTTGATGATCTCGTCATTGGTCTTCAGCAACACATCATTTATACAACACAGGAAGCGGGGGAATTAATTGACACCTCCACCTGGGCTTTCCTAAATGTTTTTTTAAATTCTTTTTATCTTAATGTGTCTGCTCCAGATCTTGGATCCCCATGGAAGGAAGTTGTTTCAAATAAATTCCTGCCTTTGTCTGTCTGTCTGTCTGTCTGTCTGTCTGTCTGTCTGTCTGTCTCTCTCTCTCTCTCTCTCTCTCTCTCTCTCTCTCACTCACTCACTCAATCACTCACTCTCTGTCTCTCTGTCTCTCTGTCTCTCTCTCATCCCATCTGTAGGGCCTTTCACGGTCTATTGACAGAAACCGCTTTTGAATTTCCTCTATCACTGCCACCAACTAGTTTAGCTGGTAAAGTAAAGCCGTCAGACATTTTTTAAGTTTATTGATTACAAAACAGAATCAAAATCATCAATGGTAACATGTTGAAGTATAAACAAAGAATATTGCTCTAACCCACTTAAATTTGATTCCTAATAAAAATGAATAAAGCACACCCTGTTCCTAAGTTCCCAAACTCTAGACACATAATTTTCCTCACAGACACTCTAAAATGCTATCAACTACTGCTATCTCTTATTTAGCCCTGTCTTTCTCAGGTGGTGCCAGACCCTATCTGATTCTCTCTTCCGAAAGTGTAGGTCCCTATCTAGCTAAAACAGTGCTGCACAGTCCCTTAAATCCTCTCAGGCCACTCCCCAGACTCTCTCATTGGTCTACCAACCCACCAATCGGTACAGACCTCTCTCATGCATTATGCATCATACAGGTAAATGCCATGCCATCCTACAACAGGTTGGTGGGCATGGATATAAGGATTGGACGGTGGACCTAAACACTGATCTCTTGTTTTTGTTCCATCAGTCATCACTGGATGCATGTGAATAAAGGCACTCCCACAAGTGATACTGCCCCATGCCTGATGCCTTGATCTCCCTCGTTGCCCAATTGATTGACTGACCACCCAGACCAGTGACAAGCTGCCTAGAAAATGAAAATATGTTATCCTTAACAACAAATCCTTTTACACAGAAAAATGCAGTAGAATTTCTCTTTTCAGACTATGCTGTTGCCAAATACGTAAGGTAGTGAATTTTTAAAAACGTGTTTGAAAGTACCCTTTTCCAAATTGCCACAAAAGCAGTATGGCAAATGAACTGGCAAAACAGCATTGTTCATACTGGTATATAACTACTAAACAAAAGACAGTCTTCATACTGATCCAACCAGACCTGGAACACTAATGGAATGTATACTGTTGCCATTAATATATATAGTACTTCTTTTCACAAAAAACAATATGCATTAAAGACTGTTAAAACAGCATTACATACAGAATAAAAATACAGAATAAAAAAAAATACAGAATAAAATAGATGGGACTGGTGTGTGTGTGGGGGGGGGGGTTGAGCTTGAGAACATTGTTCAAACCTCTGCTGTAGCTACAGCTTAATTGACAGCAAGTGGCTGAAGGCATATACTTGACTATCCTTTCTGACATACAAGCTTTTTAATTTTTTTAAAAAATGTGCTGCTTATATACTACCCCATTGTGCGCTTAAAGCACTCTCTGGGCAGTTTACAAGAAGTAATTATACAGGCTTCTTCACTGGTACTCATTTTAGCAACCTCAGAAGGATAGAAGGCCGACTGAACCTTGGGCCGGCTCCCTGGGATTGAACCCTGTTTCATGAGCATAGTTTTGACTGAACCACTGCACCATGAGGCTACTAATCTATGTGAGCTTCAGAGGCAGCAAGCAAGTTGGTATGTCTGGATTCTCTGATGCTCACATTGGCTGCCGCTCTCTTTAAGATACACCATCTGGCAAACTGGCAAATGGCCTGACCACATTGAAGCACCAGCTTCAGCACAAGACGCTCTGCTGGAGGATTAACGCCTTCTAAGTTCACAACATGCCTGCGTCCTCCAGGGTGAATTAAACAACATATCTGGCACAAGATGTGGCCTCCTGCCCATCTGACAGTCTCACAGAGTTCTTTTAGTTTGAAGAACCAGGAAAACAAAGAGCCTTGTGATTTTTTACTTACCGCCATCTTAAGGCCCTGCCTGTTTGTTCTCCCTTAGGGTAGCCATGTTTCCTACATTATAAAGGAGAATCCTCCTTTGTGAGGGCTGCTACTGAAGATTCTGTTTGAAACAGTGCAAACTTTATTTATTTATTTCATTTATTTATTTTAGAGTATTTTTACCCTGCCTTTCTCCTTGGAAAAGGGTCCAAGGCGGCTTACAATAATGAGGGATAATATACAGTATTGTACAATTAAGACATGTTCAAGTATTTGAGAACAAAGAATTGAGGAACATCTTACAGCATTAATAGACAACAATAATTAAAGCAACATGGTTATAAGTAGTCATAAACACAAAGTATGTGAACCCATATATTCATATAAAATACATATGGTAGTCCAGCATTCAGGGAAAGCTTGCCTGAAGAGAAAGGTCTTTGCCTGTTTCTGGAAGGACAACATAGATGAGGCAGTCCTGGCCTCTAGTGGGAGGGAGTTCTAGAGTCTGGGTGCAGCAGTCGAGAAGACCCTTTCATGGGTTCCCAAGAGATGTACCTGTGAGGGTAGCGGAATGGAGACAAGGGCCTCTCCTGATGACCTTAACACCTGAGTCGGTTCATACTGTGAGATCCAATCTTTGAGGTAGTTAGGACCCAGGTGATATAGTGCTTTGTACATCAAAGTCAGCACCTTGAATTGTGCCCGATAGCTGATTGGCAGCCAGTGGAGCTGTTTTAATAGGGGTGTAATGTGATCTCTGTACCCTACCCCATTCAGCAGTCTGACTGACTGGGGTGAGCCCCTGTAGTAAGGGAACCCTGAAGCTGCCAGTGAACGAATCTCATGTTGATAAGAGATAGAACAGCCACAATTGATTGAGTGTTCTACGTTATGGCGTTTCTGCCTAAATTGTCGTAACTATTTCCAAATGCATATCTATGAACACAAACTACTAGATGCATATATTATGTTTGTCTTGTCCTTTTGGTGATATATTTTCCTTTTCCCACATCCCCATGAATGGAGGCAATGACTATGTGGCCCACCACAACAAGATAATAAAGTTGGGGTGGGAAGCTCTTAGGGTGGGAAAGAGTTTTGTACATTAACAACATTCCTCCTAATCTGGAGGAATCTCTTCTGCTAGGCCCTCTCCCTAGTATTTACTGTGTGTGCTGATGGGACAGTCTGTATGAGGTCCTGTATGTGAGTATCTAGCTGAAGGGATATCTTTCCAGTCTCCCTTGTGCAGAAAAGAAAAACATCCCTGAGGTTATTTTGAAAACTTTCCCTTTGATCAAAGCCCTTGTTTTCCTTTCAAAGATCCCTTCCTTTCAACAAGAGGGAATGGCTGTTGTCCAGATTAATAAATAATTTGATTTATTTTTGTTGCTGTGAAAGTATAGATAACCATTTAACACAACGATTCGGCTGTTTGCAGGATCCAGTCTTTTGTTTGATTTGGCAGGGCTGAAATGTTTACAGAAACCTAGCAACTAGAGTTGAAGTGGTCTGTGCTTTTTCTGCTCCATGAGAACCAAAGGTTTTCCTGCTCTGCAGTGTTACTCTGGTGTCAGGCTTGGATATCCCGCAAGCAGTATTAATAATGGGCAAGTTAGGACTACGGTCTCAAACATGTGGGCTGCCACAGGTTCTTCATCCTATGTCAGGAGAAAGGCCACACGCAACCTGACAGGTCACATACAGCACATCAAGGCTTTTTTGCAGCTTCTCGGCCCTCTGCATCTTCCCTGTATATATATATACAAGAACGAATTTTCTCTGTGGGTTACCTTGGATAACGAATCTTCCTATGGGCTGCCTCGGATAACAAATTTTCCCTGTGGACTGCCTCAGATAATGAATTTCCAGTATGCATCAGTAAAAAAGTTATCCCAGCTGAAATTGCATCTGTACCTTTAAAGTGTACTTTTTAAAGAGTTTTGAGCAAAAAAACTTTTTCCTAGGCTCCAGAACGGATTAAACAGTTTCCCATTCATTCCTATGGGAAACTGCGCTTCGGATAACAACGTGTTTTGGATAACAACTAACCTCGGAGAACGAATTACCGTTGCTACCCAAGGCACCACTATCTATCTATCTATCTATCTATCTATCTATCTATCTATCTATCTATCTATCTATCTATCTATCTATCTATCTATCTATCTATCTATCTATCTATCTATCTATCTATCTATCTATCTATCTATCTGTATCTGTATATGTATATGTATATGTATATGTATATGTATGTATATATAGAAATATTGTTTCCATATATATATGGAAACAATATTGCTCAGAAAGCCCTTTTGTTTTCTGTGGAAGAAAAATATTTACCCCACCTCAGCACCCCCGCCTTCAATCCGCCATTTACTTCTACAATTTAAAACAATTCTACTGCCAAGGAGGCAATTTCAGGGGAAATGTTTGTTGAAATGAGCTCATTATTTTTATTTAATGAAAACATTTCACGAGTGTAGCAAAAGTTAGAATAAAATCCATAACTGAAAATCTAGTGCAGTTTGCACTAAGGGAGTGTTATAGAAATATAAATAAATAAATAAATAAATAAATAAATAAGCAAGCAAGCAAGCTTCTTCCATGAGGGTGCGACCAAGGAGAGCAAGTCTTCCAGCAAGTCTGAAAAATGGCTCTTGGCCCCACTCATAATGCACTAACAATGACATTGTGTACCCTTTTTCCAGTCTTAAATTCATTTTACCCCCAAACAATAACATTTTTTCTAATCAGATCCTCCTGAGCATTCGATATATACCTACAGCTATAAAACTAGATATATTCTAGATACAAGATACATTGTGTATATATTAGGGGCACATTTGCCCAAATGCATATTTTGGCATGCAATTTTGCATAATATACTTCTTGCAATCAATTTTCCTAATCCAATGCATTCTTATTGTTATGATTACTGAGACTCATGTGTGAACCTATTCTACTAGATGTATGGGGGATGGGAGCATAAATTCAGACAGTTCAAGTCTTCAAGAATAAATGAGTTTCACTTAATATATTGGGTCAAAAAACTTACATTGGGTGAATTTTAATGCAGGAGTGAAGACATTTTCCACACCCTAACCCTACCCCACCCGCCATTCCCTAATTATACAATACATGGAAGTTGAGGTCAATTCCCCTTTAAATGTTTGGGAATAAGATGGGGGGGAGAGAGAGAGAATTGGACATCTTCTAGCATCTTGAAGGCTACAAATTACCACCAAACAATAAAGACATTCTAGTGCAGCATTTACACAGATTCATCTCAGCACTGGTGACTTTCCAATGTTTAAAATGTGTTCCCCCACCCCACCCACACACACAAGGGAAAGGATCTGACTATCTCCACATCATGACTAAATGAAGATTGCTTCCTTCCTCAGTGTCAATTAGTGGAGACGGGATGTGGCTAACGAATGACATATAGAAAGAGGCAGAAAGGAAGCCTTTCTTTCGCACACAGGAAGCCTTGAAGAGCAGACAGCTGGGAACAAGGCAGGAAGTGTAATGTATCTGCATCACAGGCTTCCGTCAACCCCACCACATGGCTTTTCTTTCCCATCAAAGATTTCCCTGATTCCACTTAGGTTTCTGTCCCACCGTTGCATAATATCTTCCTCCCCACTGGATCCCCAGCTGCACCCGGCACAGGTTTCCATTTGCAGGTGCCACATAGATGTCAGGTGGGGCATTGCACCTCTGCACCCGTGACCTTAATGGGTTTTAATACCATTTGGGGAGCACTTTCATTTTCTTGCAGGCCACCTGTGGGCTTTTAACACCCATCAATCTACAGATCCTGTTTGTATGCACTTCATTCCCCTACTGCTAAAAAAACAACCAAAGGAAATTTGTACCATGCAGTATGGAAGTTCCCCCAGTTCACTCTTTTAACCCAATATATGAACTGAAAAATTCATATTTTGAAAGGTGCACTTTTCTGAATGTAGAAATATGTACAAAACGCATGTTTTAAAGGTCAGGGCTGGATCTACCATTATGCAGAGTGAGACCATCACCTGAGGCAATGGTGCTAGAGCAGCGATGGCGAACCTTTTAGAGACCAAGTGCCCAAACTGCGATTCAAAACCCACTTTTTTTTTGCAAAGTGCCAATACAGCAATTTAACCTGAACACAGTGGTACCCAAGGTTACAAATGCTTTTCCCTTTGGAAAAGCGAGGAACAAAGAGAAGGCTTTTGAATTTCCCACAGTCACAGCATCTTGTCTGTGGCTGCAGGAAATTCAAAAACTTGCTCTTCGATCCTCAATTTCCTAAAGGGTAGAATGGCGTCCTATACTTCGGGAAAGCGAGGATTGAAGAGCAGGCTTTTGAATTTCCCGCACCCTCACCCTAGGCAGAGAAGTGGATGGGATGCCCAGAACAGCATGTCTGGAGAGTAAACTGGGCCTATGAAGGAACACACAAGCCATTGCCTCCCCTTTGCCTGGCTCTTTTCACAGAGCCGTTTTTGAGACCACCAAAATGGCTTCATGAGGAGAGCTGGGCAAGGGGGAGGCAGTGGTGTGTAGGCTCCTTCGTAGCCCAAGTTTACTCTCTAGCCACACCACTTTTGGGATGCCCAGAGTGACATGGAGAGTAAACTGGGGCTACAAATGAGTCCACAAATCGCTGCCTTCCGTTCCCCTGGCTCTCTGCACAGTGGTGCCCTCTGAGCAGAGGGGGAAGTGCCGTGGCTGTGAGGGGGCAATGTCAGGTGCCCACAGAAAGGGCTCTGTGTGCCACCGTTGACATCCGTGCCATAGATTCATCAACACTGTGATAGAGAGTGTGCTTTTCAGCTTGTGTCCAAGCTGATTTCTTCTTCCTGTCCAACTGGAGAAGAATGCAGGGTATACTGCATCCTCTTAACCTATCTTGCCCTTCAGGGGCAGTAGAGGACACTGCCCAATGGCTAGCACTGAAGAAAGATCTAACTGCCACCACAAAATGGAAGAACTTTTTTTTTCTTTGACTGGCTGGTCTTGTTCAGGTCCAGCTCTTGTGAGGGAGAAAAGAACACAACATTTTAAAAATGTATTGATAATTAGGCCAAAAATGTTATGTGTGTGTACTATTTATTTTATTTTTATTCTAAAAAAAAAAAAAAAGCTACTCCACTACCTCATGGTCTCTGGGCGGCATACAACAATATACTTAAACTATGAAACAACATAAGCATTAAAAGCCATCAAAAGGATGAAGCCATTAAAACAGCAATATACGAATAATAAAAACCCTACAGCTTATAAATCCAGCTAAAAGGTTGCTTATGGTATTTATTTATTTATTTATTTATTTATTTATTTATTTATTTATTTACAGTGGTACCTTGTATAAAGGAATTAATTCATTCCAAATGAAATTATGTTAAGCAAATTTTCCTTTATACAAATTTCCCACAGGAATGCATTGAAAACAGAGTAATCCCTAATTGCGACCATTTTAATGTTGTACGGATTCACCCCATAGACGATTCTGTTAAGCAAATTTCCCCTATCTCCAAAAATTATGTTGTACAGATTTTATGTTATACAAACCGTTTGTTATATGAGGGTCCACTTTATTTATTTATTTATTTATTTATTGCATTTTTATACTGCGCTGATTTTCCCAGAAGGGACTGGGCAGTTAAAATGCTGGCTGAACAGGAAGATCTTTGCCTGATGCCGAAAAGCCAAAAGCATTGACACCAGGTGAATCTCTGTTGGGAGGGCATTTCAAAGTTTGGGGGGGGGGGCAATTGCTGAGAAGGTCCTGTTTTGACATGCTACCCTCCTCACCTCTTTGAGGGATGGCAACTTCAGCAGGGCCTCCTGGCCTGATCCTAGTGTACGGGCAGGCTCATATGGAAGAAGGTGGTCCTTTAGATAACCAGTGCAAATTTACAGCCAGTATAAACTTTTCAGAACCGGCATGATATGAGTCTGCACAGCAGCGCCACTCACCAGCCACGCGACCCAGTTCTGTAACATTTTCAATCGCCAGATCATTTTCAAAGGCTACTCTTTGTAGAGTGCATTACAGCAGTCCAATCTGTTTGTTATCAGTGCATATGTTACTGTTGCCAGGCTCAGCTAATCCAGGTAAGGGTGAAGTTGATATATTCACCTTTCTCCTCATCCATCCACTTTTCATGAGAGCTTAAAAGAATACATGAACACCAGGTGCGTAGTGTGGGGAGGGCAAGGGGGCTCGGTGCCCCAGGCACAGCAATTAGGGGGTGCCAAATTGCCTACTGGCCCTCCTGCCGCTGCCCCCCCACCCGCTATCCAGATTATATTTTGCAATGATGGGGCGGGCAAAAACTGAGTGTTGTCCCGGACTCTGGAAGCCCTAGCTATGCCTCTAATGAACACATGCTAAGGGCTCTAACCATCCATAGTGCTGGAGCACTCTCTGGGCAGTAGTATAGTATGCAAGAAAAACTACCCGCATCCCAGTGAGCTGGATACTCATGTTACCAGTCTAGGAAGTATGTAGGTCTAAGTCAACCTTCATCTAGCTACCTGAATCCATCAGGGTTGAACTCATGTCATGAGCAGAGGCTTGACTGCAGTTTAACCATGGCCCCACAGGGTTGTCGTCTAGGTCCTGATGTCTAGGAGCCAAACCAGATGAGCTGTTAGTTTCACAATCAAAAGGTGCTGCACTGTCTGCACAAGAAGCTTGGAAATAAGGCCCATTGTTTACCTTTTGGTGATGAAATATCAAACAAAAGCAAGTTAATGTGTAACTTGCAGAACAATCCAAGCCTATAGATAGGAAAATCAAACTCCCTTTGCCTCTTGAAAAGACGTGTTTCAATTTTCAGAGCTGTGGTTTCTGATACTTTGGCCCTTTTCTGCTGGTTGTTGTGGCTCACGGTGCCTCATTATGCTGAATTAAGGACATGGAGTAAACAAACAGATACAAAGGGTTGCGACAGGCTTGGCCAAACATCCGCGTTAAGCCTCACAGCGAGTTGCTGTCTTGTCTTCAATCTGCCAGTTTGATGCAGCATAGATCTGTTGTGTTAACCATCTTATGGTACCTGTATGTATATGTGTGTGAATTTAAGTTCAAGTTGATATCCCTATCCCTACGGATTACAGGTGGGACAAATTCTTTCTTTGTCTCCTCCTGTTGTTTACATTGTTGCTTGCAGTGCTTCAGAAACAATAAGAGCAGGTTTAACCAGCACAGCTGATGTGGGTTTAAAAGGATTCCCTTGGCTGGCAGCATGCAAATAGCAGGAGGGATTTTAGACAGGTGTCATCCTCTTACTTGGTAATCCATGTCTCCACTCCCAGACTTGGCTCCCACCTTCTCTTACTTTCTTAAGGAGCAATAAGATGATTCTGCCAAAAGATAGCTTCTCTGCAATCTCCTGGTTTTTCAGATCAGCATTTTTATGGTGTGCGTTTTTTCTAATAGACCCCAGAAATGTTTAATTTAGACATTCTGTGCATCTGCTCACCCCTGTATTTGATAGAAAACTTCCAGTAATCAAAGATTTGGATAAAAAGAAACACTGCTCCATTGCTCTGGGTATCATAAGAGTAAGCTGGATCTGTGCCTACTAGGCCTGGGCATGAGTCCATCAAACCGATCAGCAGGTCAGCTCAGGGCTTTGGAATGTATCCTGGCTTGGTCCAGAGTGAGTGTCTCTCCATTCGATGCTATTTATATCCGAGATCCAAACATATCAGTAAGGCTCCCATTGATTTGCACTGCAAAATTGACATGGATATTAAATTCTGGTTTTTCACAAGACATTTAGAGATACGACTCATCCTAGAGAAATTGGAGGGGGGAGCAATCTTGCCAAATTTCAGGCAGTTAAAATCATATGTTTGTATGCCAAGCATCTCTTTAAAAATTGCTTAAAATAAAAAGTGAGACGAAGTGATCTGCCAGATACAAGCTGATTTGCAAATTGGCTTGGCTTTGTTGCATAAGTGTTTCTGGTCATTTCACTTTAATCCAAACCAGTCTGGCTCAAGCTGGTTTAATTTAGCCTTTGAGATTGATCCAAACCAAGAACACAGCCGTAGAGTCCAGAAGTGATCATGTTGCTTCCTCTAGTGGACAAATGTATGGCTCTGGGAACTTTGTAAGGAGGGCACGAGGGCAACAGCAGAGTCCCTTCAGAGGTGTAATGCCTAAATCTCTGAACAGAGCTGCGATAAACAGCAGATCTGAATTTAACCAAACCCCCTTTCAAGGCATTTAAATTGCTCGTTGTCAATGCATCTTGCTAGTACCCAATTCCATTGTTAGACTTGGCATTGTGTAGAGTCTGTCCTCAATGCTCCATCACGCAGATTAATTGGATGACCTCAGGTTTCAGTATTACTAGGGAAACATCTCCCTGTTCACAATGTGTATCGCTTTACCTCCAACATCCCTTGCGTGCCTTCTTTCTAAACTAAAAGGTTCCACCTGCCATAGCCTTTCCTAGTGGGGAAATTGATTATTGATTGATTGAGTTCTAGGAATATTCCTACTGCCTTCTACAGCAAACCTTTTGAGTTGTGGCAGCCCAAACTCTGTGTCTTATCCAGAAGGTCAGTCCACAATGGAATAATTATGCTGTTTCCATAAAAGGAATGTACATAGGTATACCTAAATTCCCTACTGATGTCAACAAATTAAGTGTAATTATTGAAAAATGGTGTCCTTTAAGAGGCATCATTCCAGTATATTTTCAGGTACCAATCTATCTACCCTTGAGATGAGCAACCTCCAGATGTTGCTCATTGGAATAGCTCCCAGCATCCTTAACCCTTGCCCTGGTCACAGTAATAGGCATCTCTCTAGTACTTCCAGGAACCAATTTGCAGCATTTTTTAAAATCAAAAGTGGAGGCCATCCACCAGGAACATGACTCCCATTTATTGTCAGTACATCAAACCGAGATGTCCAGTGCATTGTCTTGTTGGGCTGGTTTCAATACAAGTGGACAGGGTCCTTGATTGCTGTCAGGCCACTACCTCCTCCTTTGATCCTTGACTGGCCTGGGTCATAAAAGCAGCCAGGCCCATCACAACTGAATGGGCCACTGTGATATTAATGGTTAACCCTGCCCTTAAGGAACCACTCATTAGGCCCATTCAGAAAGGTTTGGCAGTGGATCAAATGGAAAACTATAGACCTGTCACCAACATTCCATTCTTAGGCAAGGTATTGGGGAAGGTGGTGGCTCTCAATTTATTACAGTCTAGATTCAGGTCATGCCATAGTATGGAAACAGCATTGATCACTGCACATGATGACGTCTTGAGGGAGGATGACCCAGGCAAGTTGACCTTGTTGGTCCTCCTCCATATCTCAGCAGCCTTTGACACTCTCATCCACTGTATCCTCCTGTGGAGGCTCTCCGAGTTGTGGAACAGAGGCTCCATTCTGGCGTGGTTCCACTTCTTCTTGGGGGAGTACAGAAAGCACATCTGGGGACGATGACCTCCACCCCTTGGTCCCTCAATTGTGGGGGTCCACAGGAGTAGATCATCAACACTCATGCTCTTTAATATCTACATGAGACCGCTGGGGGAGGAGGTCACCAGAGAGTGCAGAGCTGGATGCCATCAATATGGTGATGACACCCAGCTCTACATCTGCTTTTCTCCAACTGCAGTAGATGCTATTCCATCCTGGAGTGCAGCCTGGGTGCCGTGCTGGAATGGATGAGACCTAAAAGGCTAAGGCTGAACCAGGACAAGACATAAGTCCTCTGGTGGGCAGGGGGCTATCATCTACAGGTTGGGAGGCTCCCTCTCTTTTGAGGTGGTGACTCTACCCGGGAAGGATGAGATGTGGAGCTTGGGCATTCTTTTGGAACCAGTGCTTACCTTAGAATCCCAGGTGGCATCTATGGTCTGATCTGCACATTTCCAGCTGTGCACCCAGCTACGTGCCTTTCTGGACAATGGGGCCCTCACCACGGCAGCACTCTTTACACAGAGCTGCCCTTGAGATTAATGTGGAAACTTTAGCTACTGCAGAATACAGCCTCCTCATTACTAACTAGGGTGACAAGTTTCCAACATATCACCTCTACCCTGGCTGCTCTGCGCTGGCTACTAATTTGGTTCTGCACTGACTTCAAGCTTTTTACATTAGCATAAATGGTTTAGGACCTTGATACTTGACATAACGGCTCCTCCCACAGAGTACTGCCTGTGTTACTCATTCTTCCCTGGCAGGGCACCTGAGGGTGCTGACACTGGGAGAGGTTTGGAAAACTGTAACAAGGAACCAAGCCTTCTCAGCAGCAGCCTCCAGTCTGTGCAATCAGCTTCACCCAGAGATCAGCCTGGGACCCTCACTAGGAATTTTTAAATGCCAATTTAAAACCATGGCTATTCAAACAAGTTTTCCACAGCTATCAATTCTTTTTTTCAGTGGTCTTTTATCTTCATTTACCTTCTTGCACCTTGATTTCTCTAATAAGCAATTTGATTGTTTAATTTTAGTTTGAGTAACTGTTTTAGTATTATAAAGTTCATTTCAAATTTTGTGTTTATAATTGTCTATTTGTTCTTGTCGAATTATTTATTCTGTCTGTACACTGGCCAGAGTAGCTACTTGCTAGATGGGTGGTATAAAAGCTCAACCAACCAGCTAGCCAATAACCTGGCGCTCTCCAGCAAGATCAGAGGAGCCATTACCAGTCCATCTTTGCTCTGTCCTGTGTTCTGCTAATGTTTACTCCTACAGAATTCCAGAGGACTGATACTACAACATAGGATTGGTAATCAGAGGCATGGTTGATGTTGGGGTTGAATGGAATGAGTTTTCCCCATCAACCACTGGAGCCAAAATTCAGCTTACTCTCTTTTCTCTTCCATGGAATCAAAATGTGCAGGCTGCATTTAAATCTTGCTGCTTATAGAGGCTCCTTTAGCTATTTCCTGTCTACGTCGAGCCTTCTTTGTGGCTCAGCCTCTTTGTTGCAGTGAGCAGGGGTGCTTAGTTGGGTTGTAGTTGTTCTTGGAAATTGCTTTGGCTGCTGAGTATTGATTTCTGCTGCCTTTCAGATTTGACCTGTTTTTGCCGAGTGAACAAAATGAACACTTGTCTGCCTCTTTGGGGAAGTGGGGAGGGCGGGACACATCCCAATCATCCGACACAAGGCCTTTCCCTCCCATTTTGTCCGTGACCTGCTGAGTTGGCCCGCACTCGTAACAAGGAGGCTGCGTGAGGTCATTGAAAAGAAGGGCAGGGTAAACGCACCACCGCGGCTTGTGATCATAACTGGTGGTTGGAGAAAAACGGGTCTCCAGAGGAGGGAAGAGCCATTTTAAGGGCAAACCATTGTCCCCGGTTCCGGTTTCAACCTGGATGATGGCTCTGCTAAGGCACAGATGGCCCTGCAATAGGTTTCTGTGGCCAGTTGGAAAGATTTTTCCGAGCCTGCCTTTTGTGTCCCGGTCAAAAGAGACGTAGGTTGGCAGTTTGAGAATGCAAGGAGAGAGCTGTGATAATGATAGGCAAGGGAACAGCTGCTCAGAACTCTTCCCTGCCACCCCGGGGCCACGTTTGAGCTCTGTCGTAATCGCCTGCGTATCACGCCTTGCTCAGGGCACGTCCATGCTTTTGTGCTTTTAGTCAATGGCTCTCTCTTCCTCATCGACAAATCCCATTCTCCTCACTTCAGGTTCCAGTAGGAAGCCTTTGTACAAGAGGAATGGGAAGAATGGGGCCGAAGGCACATTCTCTCATCATCTTCTTAGTGGATATTGGTAATGGATTTCTACTACACCTTTGTTCAAACCCTCTTTAACCAATGATTGGCACTTCTACAAATGGAAGCGGTGTGTGTGTGTGTGTGTGTGTGTGAAGAAGGAAGCACCATCTCTTCTCCCTCAGGCAGGAAAATATTTGGAGCTAATGCTGTTCGAGGAACCCCCTGGAGCACGTATAGCCACACACAACCTGTTTCTATATATAGCAGAACAACTTATTGATAGAAAAGCAGGGCATTAAGAAGACTGACACACACACACACACACACACACACACACACACACACACACACACACACACACACACACACACACACACACACACACAGACACAATGAGAAATATTTTTGGATTTTCCAAGTACTTTATGCATGCATGCCTGTTTGTTATCCCTGTTTGGGAGAACCAAGGTTTACAGCTCCACTTCTTCCTGTTCTAAAAAAAAAAAAAACCCTACATCATTATTTCCTTTCCCCACCCTTGTCTGTCTTGTTTTCACACCTGAGGACCTTTTTCCCAAAAAGAAGTTCCATCAGTGGGACTGTCTTTCAGTTTGCCCAACTTGCAAATAAAAAAATGACCAAGTAAAATCACAAACCAAGAAGACAATAGGAATATATACCCGTTGAAAAAAATCAGTAGAATTGATGCAAACCTGTTACTGTAAGACTGTGCTTTTCATCTCTTTTTTTATCCTTTTGTCCCAATAATCACTCTTTGAAAGAACGTGAGTTCCCCAATAACGAAAATGACCTTTTCTGAGAAGGACAGCAAAATCTAGTTTGAGCATATTGGAGCAATAGATGATGAAAACGGCCTGTTTAATGGAACTGTAAGAAGTTCAGGAGGCTCCACGCTCTGTGTGGACCACCAGCAATTCAGTAGTAGTAGTAGTAGTAGTAGTAGTAGTAGTAGTAGTAGTAGTAGTAGTAGTAGTAGTAGTAGTAGTAGTAGTAACAACAACAACAGAAAGGTAAGATTCAAGGAATTGGTGCTAATAGGAAATGTTGACCCCACTAAGAATCAGATAAAATTGTGTCACACCTCAAATGTGAATGTCCAAAGATTGCACAAACAGATTACAAAACTATACATGATAGAGTGCCAAAATTAGTGCACGGGGCATTATGAAATTTCATACAGTGTTTGTCTGTGAAGATTCTCAGTCATCCAGGTGAGTTTATCTGGAAGTTGAGTCATAGCTACTGGACTTCTTTTTTGAGAGATAGAAACGTTTCCCTGCTCATCCAAACAGCTTCATCAGTCTGAATACAGCTAGTGCGAGTCCTCCATCTTATAGTCAGTCAGGTTTGACCTCTTGTCACCCTGGTCTGAATTAGGTTTATAAGATGAACAATGGCCTGTAGAGATGGGCACAGAACGAACATTTTTTCGTTTCCGTTACCGTTTGTCATTTCCGTTACGTAACGAAACGACAAACAAAAATTGTGATGAAAATGCATCGAAACGAACAGAACCACGAAAACTGTGGTTGTTACGTTTCGTTTCCGTTAATGGCGACGCACAATGAAATGAGCTGTTTTAAATGTTAAAAAACGCCCTGGACATCCGTAAAAACACAGCAATAATTATTTATATTGTCTGATAATACCTACCAGGGGGGTTGGGGTCCTTAAAACGTTTGTTTTTGTCTTCTCCCATTGCGATGTAGTTTTCTTTTCCCTTTAAAATGGATGTCGCCACCAGCCACAAAATGGAAGCAAGCCATGTGATGGGATCATGTTCAACCAATAGTATGCCCAGGTTACAGACTAGGTGGGCAGGTCTGGCAGCCACAGAGGGCATAAAAAGCTCTGGCAGCCCCCGTCCTCCTTGCAGTCTCTGGTGGGAGTTAGGGTGGGATTGCTGTCTCTGCGACTCTAGCTTCAGTCCTGCAGCCTCCCTGTGTGCGTGTGTGCTGCGTACCTCTCGGTGAGTGCCCTCCCCTGCCCCACAGTGCAGTCACTCTGCGGCTGCCTTGCACCCTGGGCAACGCCCGCCGCTGCCTTTGCAGCCTCCCTGCATACCTAGTCTATACTGTGTCTCTGCCAGCATCCATTTTTTTTAGTGTTTTCCCTCTGGTCTGGGGCGTTGGGGGATGCCTGTGCACAGAAATGCTTTAAAATCATGCAAAAAGCGGGTAGAAACGACAAACGAAAAAACAAAAAACGGTAATGAATTTTTTTCAAAAATTCCTGACAAACGGAAACGAACCGAAACAGACCTCTCAACGACAAACAAAAAACCGAAACACCATTTTTCTGTTTCGTGCCCATCTCTAATGGCCTGAATAGGCTCGTTAGGGAGACAATTGTATCCATAGCCTTAAGGTGAAAAATGTCCATTTGAAGGACAAAGGGCACTCTTTCAAAGATGATGTACACATATTAGACAAAGAAGAGAGGTAGTTTGAGAGAGGGGTAAGGGAAGCCCATTCATGTGAGCATCGAACCCCCCTCCCTCAACAGAGGTGGTGTCCTCAGGCATAGTCTATCTGCTACTTATCAGGCTGTGCTTTCCAAAGTCCCCAGACAAATCAAAAAGCCTTCACCACCAAGGCCATAGCTAACAACCCATTCTTGATAGGTTTCAGCACCTCAGGCCATTGTTCACCTTAAGGCTAAGGATACTAATGTCTCCCTAACGAGCCTATTCAGGCCATTGTTCATCTTATAAACCTAATTCAGACCAGGGTTACAAGAGGTCAAAGCTGACTGACTATAAGATGGAGGACTCGCACTAGCTGTATTTAGACTGATGAAGCTGTTTGGATGAGCAGGGAAATGTTTCTATCTCTCAAAAAAGAAGTCCAGTAGCCATGACTCAACTTCCAGATTCATACAGTGTTCAGATCTCAAAAACAATATCAGAGCCACAAAAACCAGCAATGAACAGCACACATACTATACTGATATTTAACAGATACTTAGGTTTTTAATTTAAAAAATTGTGTCTGTTATAAATGTCAATGTTTTTATTGTTTTGATTGACTGTGCCTGGTATTTTTGAAAAATAATAACAACATAATTTAAAATTAACAATAAATTAAATTCAAAGAGTGAATTCAAACTGAAAGAAACACACTCCCCACCACCACCAAACAAATCATCGAATCTTATCACAACATCCATCACAACAACTTGCATATGATCAGGGATGGGGTTGGGTTTCCCTCTATTAAAAATCATGGCCTCTTTGGAATGTTTTCAAGCTTCCAACTAAGTGTAGGAACTGGTATTTTATGGGTTTCTAAACTTGTATTTAACATTTTGAAAATAATTGGTGGGCATAGAGAACAGGAAATGAAACTCCAAGTGGACAGAGTTATATTATGCCTGATGCACCACCAGTGGATAATCTGTGGCTGGGAGGGCCACCAGGAAGTGACATGAGAGCAAATCCTTCCTTCTAAGAACTGTGACCCAACTTTTAGACAGTATCTGTGTTCCACTGTTGGCACATGAACATGTACTGAATTAAAGATGCAGAAAGTCACTGCCTGGATTTCCCAACACTGCTTTCTCTAAGAAAACAGTAATAGGGTAGGGGGTTATTTGGATGATAGCCAGGAGAAGTGGATCCAGCATTTTTGTCTGCTTTGCAGTAGTCCAAATCTAAATCCTAGGCTTTGTCAGAGCGAATGTGGGCTCATTTCTACAAGGTGTGTGGCTCGGATTTGATGAGGGTTTCTGAGGCCTCTCTTCCCAGTAGATCCGGAATCACTCTATCCAAGCTTCCACTAGGATTTAAAGGCTTTGCCTGTTTTCAGAAGGACAACAGAGATGAGGCAGTCCTGGCCTCTAGTGGGAGGGAGTTCCAGAGTCTGGGTGCAGCAACTGAGAAGACCTTTTCATGGGTTCCCATGAGATGTACCTGTCAGGGTGACTGGATGGAGAAAAGGGCCTCTTCTGATGACCTCCATCTTCACCTCCAGCCTCCAAATAGGACATATGGATGAGGTGCATAAACCAAGAGTGCAACCTGCTGTATCCTACTCACCTGTTCATCCAGGGATAGCAGAGTGGTTCGTATCAGGGAAACACAGTGTGGAGAAGGGGTTTTAAAATATTCCCTACTGGCATTTTCCTAGTCCAGATTAGACTCCCCTCCCCCTTTGCTCCTTTTATGTTTTGTTGAACAAAAATTGTCACAGAGACATGAACCCCTGTAGATCTCTTGCATTGTGTCCTGATTTGTCCTCCATTCATGTTTAACAAAGCTCTCTGCCAGAAAGCTAAGCATGGGCTGCTTAGATTTCTTTTCCTTGATTGATTGATTGATTGATTGATTGATTGATTGATTGATTGATTGATTGATTGAGCTTTTATACTGCCCATCTAGCAAAACTGCTACTCTGGGTTGATGTACACACTGACAAATGACATCATAAACAATGAACAATAAAAAGCAAACATAAATAACACAAATTAAACAACACAATTGTTTGCTGATGAGAGGAACGTCTCTCACATTGAGCCTAAGACCTTGGCTGATTAAAACAATATTCCATTTCTGATTCTTTGCAAAAATCCTAGGAATGACATCTGGATGAAGGCAAGCAGAAAAATACTGACTTTGGGTGGTCATTGTTTTAGTTCGTTCTTCCTTGTAGGGAGTCCATGGATAGAAATTAAATTACTCTCCTTTGGCCTTTGGGATTTTTATTTTTTAGGACTTTCTTTTTTGTGTTAACAGGTGTGTGGTTTATATGACACTAGAAATAGGAAGACATTTACTAGAGGAATGGACTGGTTTAGATGTTGAGAATCAGTTATTATGAGGCTTTGAGATGAGTTATTGTGTGAGTTTTAACCATATTTATTTGAAACAATTGATGAAGCTGGTTTGCTTAAAATAGATCAAGCTAAGAACAACTACCGTTTAGGATTTAGGATAAGCTAAAGGAATTGGAAGCTCCTGATTTCCTCAGAGGCATGATGGAGGAAGAGAGGAAAGGGGAGTGCCAGAGCCCACTGCCTACCCACTCTCAGCCACATAAGCAAAATCCTGTTCATGAACCTATGCTGCATAATGCTGATGATGTCATTAGTTGTGAGGATGAATAAATGAATCAGTTTTCCCTGAAGGTCCTGATGCTCCCATTGTGGGCAAGCTATTAAGGAATGCAGAATCAGAATCAGAATTAGGGAATGCATAAATCTTTGATTTCTGGACTCACCACCACTTGGCTGACTATACTGCCAAGAGATTTTGGGAAATTAAACTCTTTCTTCACACACACCCCATGACTTCTACACAATGAAAGAAGTTATATAGAAACCTGGGTACTTTGTGGGGAAAGGGGAGGGGAAAACAGATTGTTGAAAACAGATTTAACTGCAGATTGCTGCAGTTAATGATGCTGTTAATCTTAAGTAGTGCCACTTATGGAGCTGCATTTCATCCACCGGGCGAACCCCTTGTTGAATGTTACATTCAGAGGCAGCCAATGGTATGAAGTGAGACTAGTTATCAGTTTAGGTGGCATTTAATCAGGACAGTGGACTTGCCAATGGCAGATGACAATGATAGTCAAATGGATCCTCCATGCTAAATGGCAGTCTTCTTTCAGACTTTACTTATGACCTCTCAGTGGCGTCTATTTCACCATTTGGTGAAAACAGAATGCTACATTAAAACACTTGGGAAGCAAGTGTTGATACTATATTAAAACACTTGGGAAGCAAGGGTTTTAATGTAATTTTTCATCAGACCAGCTTCTTGCTGGTACCTTATGTGGCCTGCAAATCTCCAGTTATGAAACTTGATTCTCAGTCATCCAGGTGAGTTTATCGGGAAGTTGAGTCATGGCAACTGGACTTCTTTTCTTGAGAGATTGAAGCACCACTGTTCATCCAAACAGCTTCAGCTCAGATTAAGGAAGCTATTTGGATGAGCAGTGAAACATTTCAATCTCTCAAGAAAAGAAGTCCAGTTGCCATGACGCAACTTCCTGATAATGTTCTCCTGAATTAGCACTTTAAATGTTTACTCACAAGTAAAGGACAGAACAACATTTCTAACATTTTCCACCTTTTCGTGCTTAAATTTTCAAACTGGGTGACAATTATTTTTAATATCACAGTTCTTCAGATAAGAGCAACAAATTATTACATATAAAAGAAAATGCACACCATTCCATGTGGAGACTTTATTTATGTGCTTTCTTGCTTTAAGTATTTATTTATTTATTAGATTTTTATACCACCCAATGGTTTTCGAGTGATTAAACATGTGCCTAAAATAACCAGTTAAAGAAGTAATACACTGAAATCATATATGATTCATACTAGTCAAAATAATTGGATTAAAGGCTTTTAGTCCTATTGAGTTCACTAGGGTGAAAGTGATGCAAATGTGAACCATCTAAGTCAGTGATGGCGAACCTATGGCACAGGTGCTAAAGGTGGCACTCAGAGCTCTTTCTGTGGGCACTCAACATCATCCCTTCATAGTTATCTGTATACAGGTTCAATTACTGTATTGGCACTTTGCAAAAAAATTAGTAGGTTTTGAATTGCAGTTTGGGCACTCAGTCTCTAAAAGGTTCGCCATCACTGATCAAAGTGAATTATCCCCTTCTTTATGTAAGTCCATTGGCTGAAGAGTTTATACTGTACCATATGACGGCTAGGACAGTGAACAAACAAGACATTGTGTATTGCATCCATCATTACTGTGGGCAAGTTGACGCATTCAGGAAGTGCTCCATGCAATGTCTGCTCTGCACACTTTCCCCAGAGCTACACTTGAAAAAAAGAATGCAACGTATGAGTGTGAGGCATCCATGAAACAAATGTAGTTCTCATGTTGTATGTGATTTGCACTGAGGAGGGAAGCTAAGCCTGGTGGACATGAGACCTTGTTTCTAACTGAAATGTCACTTGAAAATGCTGTAGAAATGCTAGAACGCCTTTGCAAGAGTGAAGAGGCATAGCTTCCAAGAAGGAACATAAACTGTTAGTATTTTCCACTTTTGTTATGGCTGAGGCATCCCTTAGAAAAATGATGTGATGCTTCTTATTGAGGCATGGATATGTACCTTTCCCCCCCTCTAGATTGCTACACTTGTCCAACTGTTGGACCTGCTTTCCCAAAGAAGTCCAGGAATCTGCCTGATCTGAGCTTTAAAAGCAGATGTTCTTCTGTATCATCTGAGTGGGCCTCCGTAAAAGTTATCCCAGAGGAGGAGATGACCGAACACAACCTTCTGGCTGTTCGAGTGATGGTCACCAGTGATGGTAGCAGGTATGTGGTGGTCCTTTTGTTTGGTAACTGAACCAGCCTATTTCTCAGGAAGAGGGAGGTAGCAGCCTTTATGGAAAATTCAGGCACCATGAAACCCATTTGTTAAAATAAACCCAGAAGATAATACAGAAGAAGAAAGAATGAACCAGGAGCATTGAATTTTTACAGCTATTGTGAACCTCTTACAGGCATATGATTCACCCACAGGAAATCTTTACCGTCCCACGCAGTGCTCTGAGTCACATGAAGGGAGGGGTTAATTGAATCAAAACTGAATTTGATTAAACACACACACACACACACACACACACACACAACTGTGTGCATATAATAGAGCATCTCTAGTACATTAAAGCATGTTGTAGCTCAGTGATCACCATGAGACAGACGGACAAGCCTCCATCCCCTTTGAGTTTTGCTTATTCCCCCTCCCTCCACCAGCAATTTAATTGCAGTTGTGCCATATGAAGAAGTCTCCTTAATGGGCACAACATGTATCAAATGGGGGAAAGTTGAAAACGTCTGCTTAAAGTAAAATTGTGCATAGATTATAATGTGTACATTATGATAAAGACCATACAGAACTAAGGGTTTTTCAGGGGAGTATCTCATGTTTTCTGCTTAGGGTCAACTCACTGAAACTTATACATGTTATTTTCAGGAATGCAGATGGGTTCCATAAAGTTTCAGTCCCCATATTAAAGTAGGGAGGAAATGGTACGCCACAGGAGAAGCAGCTAGGAGAGTGTGCCTGTTCCTAAAATGGAATGCAACCTCTCTTCCAAAGTGAAACATGCCTCATTATTAGTTTCTGATTTGTGAGAAAAAAACTTTAAATATGGTAATAAACAGGAGAAGCATTCTTCCATTCTCCCATTTGTTTCTCACAGAAGGCAGTGCTCAAATGGACAGAGCAACGGCTGTGCTGGTTAGAGCTGCAAACAAGGGGCCGTTTACATTAAAGTAGCTGTTTGGCATTTGTGCTGGTGCAAATTTCAGTCCACTCCCAATTGTGTGACACCAGTTTGCGAGCATACCCAGAGAGCCCACAAACAGGGAGGCAGGGGCTGAAACTGACCAGGGAGGCCAATTTCCAAGGAAGGGAATAACTTGTTTCCAGAGTGGGGTGTGCTAGTGAGAGAAGGACCCGCTGCATCCTCCTCTTCCTCTCAAGCTCCCTGTGTCAGCCTGTCCCTCCTTCCTCCCTCCCCCACCCTCAGCTGTGGCTCTTGTTGCTGCTGCCATCTCTCCCACTGCCTCTGCCCGTTACCCAAAGGTGCAATTTGCAGCACTAGATGGGCTTACATCAGCAGAAATGGTTGAAATAAATGGCGCTTCACATATGTGCTAAAAGAAATCGCCCTCTGGCGAAAAAGTACATTTTGTGTGATTTTTTTTTCCAACCAGAAAATACATTACCCTGACAAAATAACCCATGCTTCTTTTAATGTCATGGAGACGTCTTATTTTGAACCCAGTTCAACAGCATTTTGTATTGTTGGTGCAACCAAGCTCTAATGCAACGAAGGGATGTTCCATAAAGTATTGAGGTGAGCAGGAATTCTGGAGTGCTTTTCAAAGGAGAGTAGCAAAAAGTTGTCTCACATGGGGCCGACAGCAATGGGAAGCAGAGGACAGGTGTGGGCTGATGTCATACTTGGAGGACCTGCCTCCATAGGCAGGTACTAGCACTGTGAGAATAATGGAATATGATCGTTTGTCTACTGAAAATAAAAGCTGTGGGGGGGGAGAGAACAAAGCAGCAGCTGTTGTTGCAGGACCCACTGTACAGGTGCTTCTACGCCAATGCTCGAAGCCTCCGACCAAAAATGGGAGAACTCGAACATTTGGCAGCTAGGGATAACATTGATATAATAGCCATAACAGAAACCTGGTGGAATGTGGAGAACCAGTGGGATACAGCAATCCCAGGCTATAAACTCTATAGAAGGGATAGAGAGGGGCGGGTTGGAGGGGGAGTGGCCATCTATGTCAAAGAAGGGGTAAAATCCAGCAGAATGGAGATTGACAGAGGGTCTGATTCCACCATAGAATCACTGTGGGTTAAACTACCAGGTCCAAGGAGTGATGTGATAGTTGGGGTATTCTATCGTCCGCCAGATCAAAAGCTTGAGGGGGACCTTGAAATGAGGAGAGAAATCATGGAGGTGTCTAAGAGGGATAGGATAGTAATTATGGGGGTGTCTAAGACACCTCATGGAGGTGTCTAAGAGGGATAGGATAGTAACTAGGCCAATGTGAGCTCTGGGCAAGAAAGAGAAACCGGGTTCCTCGACTTGTTGAATGACTGTGCCTTAGAGCAACTTGTCATGGAGCCCACCCGGGAACAGGCAACTCTGGATCTAATACAGTGTGATACTCAGGACCTCGTCAGGGATGTGAATGTCACTGAGCCTCTGGGGAACAGTGATCATGCTGCAATCTCCTTTGCCATGCATGTTGGAGGAAGAGTATCAAGCAAATCAGACATAAAAACCCTTGATTTCCGAAGGGCAAACTTCCCTCAGATGACGAAACTAGTTAGAAAGAAATTTAAGGGGAAGGTTAGAAGAATCCAATCTCTTCAGAGTGCATGGAGCCTGTTTAAAACAATGATAATAGAGGCCCAGCACACGTGCATACCACAAATAAAGAAGAGCTCCTCTAAGTCCAAGAGGGCTCCAGCATGGTTAACAAGAGGAGTTAGAGAGGCTCTAAAGCGCAAGGAGAGGTCTTTCTATAAATGGAAATCCTCCCCAAATGAGGAAAATAAAAAGGAACACAAACTCTGGCAAAAGAAATGTAAGAAGATGATAAGAGAGGCAAAGAAAGATTTTGAGGAATGCATGGCTAGCAATATAAAGGGTAATAATAAAAGCTTCTTTAAATATGTTAGAAGTAGAAAACCTGCCAGAGAACCAGTTGGCCCTCTGGATGGTGAGGGAGGAAAAGGGGAGGTTAAGAAGGATTTGGAAATTGCAGAGAAATTAAATGAGTTCTTTGCATCTGTCTTCATGACAGAGGACTGTGAGCAGATTCCGCTGCCTGAACGACCCCTCTTGACTAAATAATTAAATCAAATACAGGTTTAAAAAGAGGATGTTTTAGGACTAATTGATAAATTGAAGATTAAGAAGTCACCGGGCCCAGATGGCATCCACCCAAGGGTTATTAGGGAACTGAGAAATGAAATTGCAGATCTCTTAATGGTAATATGCAACTTGTCTCTTAAAATGGCCACTGTGTTGGAGGACTGGAGGATAGCAGATGTCACACCAATTTTTAAAAAGGAAAGAGGGGGGACCCGGGAAACTACAGGCCAGTTAGCCTTACATCTGTCCCAGGGAAGATGGTGGAAAGCCTCATCCAAGAGAAAATCTTAAAATACATAGAAGAACAAAACTTACTGAGAGAAAATCAGCATGGCTTCTCTAAGGGTAAGTCTTGTCTGACAAATATTTTAGAATTTTTTGAAAAGGTCAGCAGGCATGTGGATTTGGGTGAACCGGTGGATATAGTCTATCTGGATTTTCAAAAGGCTTTTGACACAGTCCCTCACCAAAGGCTGCTGAGAAACTTGCACAGTCAGGGGATAAGAGGGCAGGTCCTCTTATGGACTGAGAACTGGTTGAGATTCAGGAAACAAACAGTAGGTGTCAATGGGAAATTTTCAAAATGGAGAGAAGTGAAAAGCAGTGTGCCCCAGGGCTCTGTCCTGGGACCGGTGCTTTTCAATGTCTTCATAAATGACCTGGAGACAGGGATGAACAGTGAGGTGGCAAAGTTTGCGGGTGACACAAAACTTTTCCGTGTGGTAAAAACCAGAGAAGATTGTGAAGAACTCCAGAAGGATCTCTCCAAACTGGGGGAATGGGCTGCCAAATGGCAAATGCGATTTAATGTAGCTAAATGTAAAGTAATGCATATTGGGACAAAAAAAATCAAAACTTTATCTATCAACTCATGGGCTCTGAGTTATCCATGACGGATCAGGAAAGAGATCTTGGTGTGTTGGTGGACAGCTCCATGAAGGTGTCTACCCAATGTATGGCAGCGGTAAAGAAGGCCAATTCCATGCTAGGGATTATCAAAAAAGGGGATTGAAAATAAAACAGCTAACATTATAATGCCATTATACGAAACAATAATAAGGCCCCCACATGGAGTATTGTGTACAATTCTGGTCACCGCATCTCAAAAAAGACACAGTGGAACTGGAAAAGGTACAGAAGAGAGCAACTAAAATGATTACTGGGGTGGGGCACCTCCCTTATGAGGAAAGGCTAAAACATTTGGGCCTCTTTAGTCTGGAAAAAAGGTGCTTGAGGGGGGATATGATTGAGATGTACAAAATAATGCAGGGCATGAGTAAAGTGGATAGAGGGAAGCTCTTCTCCCTGTCACAAAATACCAGAACTAGGGGACATCCACTCAAATTGAGGGCTGGGAGAGTAAGAACAGACAAAAGAAAATACTTTTTCACCCAGCGCGTTGTTAGTCTGTGGAACTCCCTGCCACAGGATGCCTTCAAAAGGGGATTGGACAGATTCCTGGAGGAAAAGTCCATCACAAGTTACAAACCATGATGGAGATGTGTAATCTCCAGGCCTAAAACCGGGGTACTTTAAGGGCTAGATGCAGGGGAGTGGTATCAGGAGACAGATATCTAGTCTTGTGCACTCCCAGACGCATCTGGTGGGGCCACTGTGAGATACAGGAAGCTGGACTACATGGGCCGTTGGCCTGATCCAGCATGGTTCTTCTTATGTTCTTATGTTCTTATGCTTTTAAAAAAAACTATTAAAACCCAAGACCCAACAGCTGACACTTGGAGCGAGAAACAAAGCATTTAGTGCCAAATTCTGTTTTAGAAAACCATGCTCATAAGGGCATTCCCCTGAGCTGTTTCCCCTCTTGCTTCCTGTCTCTCCTGCCACCAAGCAGGAACCCGAGTTTGCAGGGGAGTGTGATGGATGGACAGACGGCAACCCCGATGCCAACGGAATTAAAGAACTCCAGGATTTGTGCTGGGCACTAGAACTGATCCTCCTTTCAAAAAATCCTCTCCTGGTTACCCCAAGCTTTCTTCATTCTGATGGTGAAGCTTGGGGCTGGAGCAGGAGATCATCTTATTAGTGCTCTAGTTCAATAGCTGCCATTCAGAAATTGCCACTGACCTGCAAGTCAACCAAAGACTTATCTTGATTTCACTCCTGGCTTAGTGGGGATGCTGCCCTGTATTTAATTGCTTATCGAACAATAGTCCTTTGTCCAGCCCCTTTGAAGCACAGCAGGTTTGATGTTTTAGAGAGGATTCTAAGAATGCCAATTGAAAGGAATTCTCCAAAGTTACAGGTATCAGAAGACAAGTCAGCTGTTCGTTGTCATTTAAACAGGGAAGCGGCAAAAATGAGAAACAAGCAGAGAAAGAGAGAGGGGGGGAGAGTAAGAGGAAAAATAAATAAAGGGACTGAACCAGTGAGGGAGAGTAAGGAAAAAATAAATAAAGGGACTGAACCAGTGTTGTATAAAGAGAGTATTGTTCCAACTATAAGATGCTGCCATGTGCAATTTCAACTATAAGATGCTGTCATCCACTTTTTGAACCCAAAATTAGCAAAATCAATAAATCCTGCTGTAAAGGAAGGGAAATAGTAGGGGTAGGAGTGAGAAGGAGAACCCAAACTGATGACAGTGAAAGAGCTGAACAGAGTCCCTGCCCCACTGAAGTTTCCCTTCCTTTCTGGAAGCTCATTCACTGCCATCAGCTTGGGTTTTCCTCCACACACACCCCACTGCAGCTTCCCTTCCTTTCTGGAAGGTCTTTCACTGCCCTCCACCTCTCCGAGACATCTCTCTGATTTTTTGAGTTTTTGTTTTGTTTTGTTTTGTTGCAGAAATCGCAGCCATCTTTTCAGCAAGGAAAGGCTCGAGGTGGCGGCAGCTGAGCAGCCCAATAAGAAGTGCCTTTCCGCACTCAAAAGATGGGCTCTCAAACTACCAGTCATTAAAGAAAAGCCTACCTGAAGAGAAATGTCTTTGTCTACCTATGGAAGGGCATCAGAGATGGGGCCAGTCTAGCTTCCTGTGGGAGGGAGTTCCAAAGTCTGGGAGCAGCAAGAGAGAAGACCCTCTCCCATGTCCCCACCAACCTTGCATGTGAAGGGTGATGGGACCAGGAGAAATGCTTCCTTTGATTATCTTAATGTTCAGAAAAAGAAATGTGGTCTTTTAGATAGCTTCTACCCAAGCTGTTTAGGGATTTGTACATTAAAACCAGCACTTTGAATTGGGTTAGGGTTAGGGTTAGGGTTCAGCAGCCAGTGGAGCTGCTGTAACAGGGTTGCAGTGGGGGGTTATATGTTCCCTGTAACCAGCACCAGATTACAATCTGTCTGCAGCATTTTGGACTCTTTAGAATTTTCAAAAACCTTCCAAAGGCAGGCCCACATAGAGCTCATTACAGTAATCCAAACAAGATATAACTAGGGCATGTGTCACTGTGGCCAGATGAGGGCACGGCCCAGGTTCCTTTAAAAAAAAAAAGGATTAAGTGGCATGGCTTTTCAATCAGTGTTATTTTGTTACTGGGAATATTTCTGTTGCAACTACCTGATAGTTTCATTGACATCTATGACCAGAAACAAGTACAGTGGTCCCCTGCCCTTTCATGGTTCATATACTGCGGCCCCGCTATATCGCGGGACCACAGCATATGAAAAAAAAGGCCCCCGGTGTTAAGGGTGGAAAGGTCTGTTTCAGGCCTCCCATTTTTACCTCTAACCTGGCGCTGTCCCGAATGGACCTGTGAGGGCCTTCCCAGGCCTTCTGGAGGCACCAAAAGGGCTTCCCTGCAAACCAGAAGTGATTTCCAGTAAACCAGAAGTGACTTTCGGATCGCTGAAAATAATTTCTGAGGCCTCTGGTAAGTACAAGAGTCCCCAGCTAGGTGCCCCAAGGGGCAAGCTGACCTGCATCTGCATATTGCGGATTTTCAATTATCGCGGGTGACCCCCACAATAGGCGGGGGATCATTGTATAGCGGTGAAATATTGACTAGCTGTTTAATGTCATTTTCTGGACATGCTTAAGCCTAACTGCAGGAAATCTCTCCATTTCCCTGCCTCTTCTTAGCTCAGAACTTGAACCTGATTTTCATGGTGATTCTGCCATTGCTGAACGGAATAGAGGGCCACTGCCTGAGCTCAGGAGCTCCAACCTCTCTTCGCGAGCACCTCTGCTGCTAAATGCAAGTTCGAGGAAGAGGGACGAAGAATCCAAAGCCATGCATGGTAAGTGAGCTTAAGGGAGACGCCTTGGATCTTTTTGGGGAGCAAGTCAAGAATGTACCTTAAAAATTGGCATTGGGTGGTTCTTTATAAATTGCCAATGCACCATTGATGGTTCATCAAAATTGCCACGCTGAGTTAGTTATACAGCAAAAGGTTTATTAAAGACAGATAGAGATACAACACAGAACACATACAGTACAGAAAATAGGTTAGTAGACATCTTAGCTTAAGGGTCCAAGGGCCCTTAAGGTTCCAAGACATGGCACAGGCACATCTGCCCTGCTGTCCTGGACAAAGGACTAAATGACTTCCCATGGTTTTTATAGTTTTCTGTATGGTAAGCATGATCTAAGACTGACGTATTTAGTACGCCCTACATGTGTTTTCATGTGCTTGTTCATCAGTTCATGTTCTTGGCCTATAGCCATTTGGCTGTCAAAGCCTAGAATGACCTAACCCTATTTTCCTTGTTCAAAGTTGGTTCCTTATTCCTGGCTAAGCGCCATATGTTGCTCTCAGCAAATTGACACCTCCGGACTGTAAGATAGTGCCAACAGTCTTAGAGGATGGGTCACCGTGACATAGTCTTGTCTCCTACTTCCTAGCTTGGCTTCATTCATAGACTGGCACCCACGCACTGTAAGAGATGGTGCCAAGTCTTAGAGGATGGGTTATGCCAAGTTTGCTGGGTCATTTTGACCTTATACTTTGTCAGCATATTTGGGTCTGTTAATGCTTATAATATATTTTGATTTTTCTCATGTTTATAAATCCTTATCAGTGTTTATTTTTTTACCTGAAGTGTAACAAAGAACAAATCCAACCAATCTTTATGAACGGGATGTCATTTATCACTTATGGGCAGCAGAGTCTGACAGCATGGCCTCATTTCAAAACAATATATGTAGACTTTGGGATTCTTTGTTCTCCCAAATGCCTTTTAGCATTCCAGTGCTTGGCTGTAAATGCTATGTGACATAAGGGAGTTTGAAACAGTCAGAATAGACATTTGCATTTTTTTTCACAGTTCAATCTTGGTTTACCCCTGCCCTCTCAAATTTTAAAAATGGATATTTTGATAAAGGAAGGTTGAAGATTTAAATTAATTAATTAATTTGTTTGTTTGTTCATTCATTTAAAACATATTGGAACCAATTTCTCTTTCAATTCAAAGGGTCTATCTATCTATCTAGCTAGCTAGCCTGGGGGGCACTTTGGGTGGTGAAAAACAACATAATCATAAATAACCATAAATAATAAATAACAGTACAGAAGAACCCCCGTATGCATGGGGAATCAGTTCTGGGCCACTCCATGAATACTGAAATCTGCTGATAAGAGCAAACACCCTTATTCAAGGGTGACAGTGGTGAAAAGGGTGCTGGGGTGCTGGGGTCGAAACTTTTTCCCCTTGTGAAGAATATTCTTGTGAGTGAGTTTTTCAACTTGCAATTAGAGATATGGAGTCCAGCTGTGGACTAAAGCAAGCTCGGTAAAGTGGCCTTGACAAGAAGGCTAATGTACAAGGACAGTAGAGCGGAGCTCAGAAGCGTGGATGAGAGAAGCACTGTGACATGTGATGTGAAAGTAAAGAATTGATTGGAAAGAGATGCTATATATACCTTATGTATTGCAATATGTTCTTGCTATTTAGCCAGGGCTGTTTAGCCAGTAAGCCTGATGTGATGTCTGTGATCAGGAAGAGTAGCTGGATTATTTATGCTACTGGATGTAAGTCTGGAAACCAAATGGATCCTGTATATACTTTGTAAATAGACTGCAATAGAAAACCAGCAATGGAGTCTGTCATATTTTGCCTCTAATTCTTGATATTGCTGCAACTCTGTTAATTGAGGTTAGCTCCTCATAAATTCCTTGACCCCCTGACACCCCCCCCCCAAATGCGGGAAGCGTGAAGGGACACCAACCTGCCCAGCGGGAATGGTGGGGTGCCACACACCTTACCACTTCTGCTGGGCAGCACAGTCCGCACCACCTGGTCCACCATGCTGCCCAGCAGGAGCGGTGAGGTGCTCTGGGTTAGTGCTCCTGGCACTAACCCATTCCCACTGAGCAGGTCAGTAGACCTGGTGGTGGGAGAGAGCACCTTCGTGCTGCCTGGTCCGCCCGGAGGTACAGCAGTGTGGCGGACCAGGTGGAGTGAAGGCACTGTCTCCCTCTGCCAGGTCTGCCAACCTGCTCAGCGGGAGTGGTGGGGTGCTGGGGGCAAAGTGCCACCCATTCCGCTGCCCAGGCAGTGCAGTGCGCCTTTTGCCCCCACCACCCTAACACCTCCACCACCTGTTGATTGCCAACCTTACTATCATTTTGTATAATGCCATCATTTTGTAAGGCCACACCTGGAGTATTGTGTACATTTCTGGTCACCGCATCTCTAAAAAGACATAGTGGAACTGGAAAAGGTGCAGAAGAGAACAACTAAAATGATTACTGGGAAGGGGGACCACCCTTATGAGGAAAGGCTAAAACATTTGGGGCTCTTTAGTCTGGAAAAAAGGCACCTGAGGGGGGATATGATTGAGACGTACAAAATAATGCAGGGCATGAGTCAAGTGGATAGAGGGACACTCTTCTCCTTCTCACAAGATACCAGAACTAAGGGACATACACTCAAATTGAGGTCTGGGAGAGTAAGAACTGACAAAAGAATTTTTTTTCATCCAGCGCGTTGTTAGTCTGTGGAACTTCCTGCCACAGGATGTGGTGATGGCATCTGGCCTGGATGCCTTCAAAAGGGGATTGGACAGATTCCTGGAGGAGAAGTCAATAACAGGTTACAAACCATGATGGAGATGTGTAATCTCCAGGCTTAAAAACGGGGTACTTCAAGGGCTAGATGCTGGGGAGTGGTATCAGGAGACAGATATCTAGTCTTGTGCGCTCCCAAACGCATCTGGTGGGGCCACTGTGAGATACAGGAAGCTGGACTAGATGGGCCTTTGGCCTGATCCAGCATGGCTCTTCTTAGGTTCTTATGTTCTTATGTAACTGCTGATAACTGAATCCACAGATGGTGAATTAGTGGATATGGGGGTGGTACTGTATAGTTATTCCCAGATCATGTTGCACACGCTTGCTATGTTGCCATTAAAGGCCCAGACTTTTTATTCAGCTGACCACTCAGCACTCTGGAACGAGATGAGCATGTTTCCTCAAACACACACACACACACACACACACACACACACACACACACACACACACACACACACACACACACACACACACACACACACACAGAGAGAGAGAGAGAGAGATCACATTAAAATATACCAGTTAGTCTTTAAGATGGTAAAATATTTTTGTCTTTTTATTTATTTTGCTTTTACCTGATATACTGGTACAGACTAACATGGCTGCCTCTTCTAAAATTCCAAATATAAAGACCTTTGTGAGGAACCGTCAAAGCTGAAGTTGAGACAAAATTCTTCACCGCCCTGCAGGAGAAGATGAAACATAATACAGTATATAGCAACACTGCATAGTACATTTTAGGAAGAGAATACAACTTCACAGAATCATGTGTTATTGAAATTACAAATTCTAATTGTGCCATTCAACAAAATAATATTGACAGAATTGTGAAGAGATGTCATTCTTTTTTACCATAACAGAGCCTTGTTTTCCTTCCAAATGCCTGGGTTTTTGCAGCCTGACCTCTCTTTGCTCTGCAACCACAGGTTTCTAGATAGTATTACCTTTGATCTGAATTCTGAAGTTCAGTTCAGAGAAGCATCATGTGTTTCCTCACTACGCTTCCCTCTTCCTGCCCCCTGCGGGGTATTGCAAAGAAATATTAGTGGAATAATAACTTGATTAAAAGGCAGTGTTGTAAATAAACCAAACACCTTAGGCAAGGAATCTTGTATGAATTACGTTTTTTTTTATTAAAGATGATCTTTTGAAACACAACAACAAACTGAGGAGGTGGCCAGCTAAAAGCACCCATGTGAAACAACAATGATAGATTCACCCCAAGGATAGATTTAAGCCTGTGACTGTCTCTTCAATGGAAGTTCAACATAAAATGTCTGATTCTGTTTCAAATGATCCCAGTACTCGTCTCCAAAATCTTCCTTTGTCTTCCCTCAAATCATACACTTTTCCCTTCCTTGCCCTTGTTTGCCTTCCAGAGCTGTTTTGTTTCTCTGATTATTCCCTCAAGTTGCAAAATGTTTCTTATGCTCACTGTTGTTCATTGTTGCACCGGGCACCAGGTGATGTGGCCAGATTTTTTTCCCTGACCTTATGGGATTTGTGTTCTGCATTTTCCCATGGGAATGATCTGGGTGGGATCTTTCATCACAATCAATGAGTTACATTTTCTCCCTTATTTAATTAATGTTTTTAATATGAAAGCCCAACATGCAAGGGAAACCCTGCAACCTATGGAAATGGCAGTGCACAGAGGAGCTATTATGACCTATGACTGTGGAAAGTTAATTTTACGTGATGATGAGGAAATTAAAAATGTCAATTCCTGGAAGAACACTCCTTGGCAAACGTTGCCCTCTAGTGGTTAATGAACATGTTAATCGGCCTGCCCGCTGAGATGAGTTCATGTGGAACAAAACGTTGCAAAAGATAAATGCCAAAGGTCTGCTCTTCTACTTTAAACTGACGCATTTTCAAAGCTGGCATTAAGTGTGCATTTACACTGGACAGTTTGATACCACTCATGGTTTCCTCCAACGGTATCCTTATTTTTCTATGTTGCTGAGGAGGTACTTGGAATTCTCTGCTAGAAAGCTCCAGTTCTGGACAATTCTCTAGTTCTGGACTGTGGGCCCAAACATTCTTGCAGAGAATGCAGAATACCTCACTAAACGACAAGTTTTAGGGTGCCACAGGATAGAGCCAGGAAAGTTGAACTGACCTATAACTGTGTGGCATAATCTTCAGGCTTAAAACCAGCATACTTCAAAGGCCAGATGCAGGGGAGTGGTATCAGGAGACAGATATCTAGTCTCATGCGCTCCCAGACTCATCTGGTGGGGCCACTGTGAGATACAGGAAGCTCGACTAGATGGACCTTTGGCCTGATCCAGCATGGCTCTTCTTATGTTCTTAATGATCTTCAGCTTGTCTCTGGCTTACTACTTGGATATGAACAATGACAATGGGCGATTCTATTCTAGGCCATCCAGCCTTGTACCTAACAGCATAGGGGCAGAAAAGGAGTAGGTCCTTCAAAAAAAGTCTGCATTGTTACACCCAGTGTCATTTATCATGGGATAGAGCCGTGGTTCCCAACCTGGGGTCGGGACCCCTTTGGGGGGTCGAACAACCTTTTCACAGGGGTTGCCATGAGCCAATGAAGAAAAAGGCACAAACGGCTTGGGTCTGGAGGAGGAGGAGGAGGAGGAAGAGGGATAAGAGTAAGTTATAGCTTGATAGGTTGGAGGGGATGTCAGTCAATGGCACCGGAGGCTGCGATTGGCTGAGGGTGCCTGTATAGAGGGAAGTTCTCTATGGCACCTGGGTGGCAGTGGCCTGCCAAAAGGGGGCTTGTAGCCTCTTCCAAGCAGGGCAAGGGATCACCACAACATGAGGAACTGTATTAAAGGGTCGCAGCATTAGGAAGGTTGAGAACCACTGGGATAGAGGGAAGCTAAGGGAGCAGGTCTGCTCTTGCCACAAGGTAACCAAAGCCCTGAAGGTGCATTCTGAAGCAGGGGAATGTTCTGAGAAGAACAACGACTTGTGAAATTGCACTTCTGAGTCAAGGAATGATAGAGCTGTTTTCTTATTTTTTCCAAGCCTTTTGTGAAGGGTGATTTTTACAATACCTTTTTCTGTCTTTTTTTCCCTTTAGCTCTACAACGCGCTTACAGTCTTCGAGACACTTCTACATCAAGAAAATATCAGCACTGGAAGAAGAAAATCCAGTCAAGTAAGACTTAGAATCAATATTTCCTGACCAATGTTATAACAATCCCCTTGTTTGCACTTTCAGGTATCAGTATAGAATTCACATTCAGGTTAGGTGACAGGTGAAATGATTGTTGGCACAGAAAGGGACCTATCAGACTTCTATCTTAATTTATTATTAAGACGAATGAGGCTGATGGCAAGGAAGCCATAGGAGAAGGAAAGCATAATTGATAGCTGTTGTGAAGTTTTTCTTCCTTCCTTCCTTCCTTCCTTCCTTCCTTCCTTCCTTCCTTCCTTCCTTCCTTCCTTCCTTCCTTTTCTTTTCTTTCTTTTTTGGTTGCTTGGCTGTGTTCTGGAAGTTTTTCCTCCTGACGTTTCGCCAGACTCTGTGGCTGGCATCTTCGGAGGGCAAGGAGCTCAGGGAACTAGGAGTTCTTTCTGTGCCAAAGTGTTAAAGCACAGAGAGAACTCCTAGTTCCCTGAGCTCCATGCCCTCTGAAGATTCCGGCCACAGAGCCTGGCGAAACATCGGGGGGGGGACACTATTGAGTTCAGGCTAATCCCAAACTTTTCTTGCATCAGAATAACTTAGCCAAAAACTTCTGAGACAAGCAGAGATCCAAATCACCATTCTTTTATTCAGCTGGATAAAGGAAGGAGGGCAACCTTTCCCCCTGAAGCAGAAGGAAAAAAATCACAACTAACAAAAGCAGGCTATACATTTAAGTACAGAAAGCATGAGATGCCCCTCCCCAATCAACAACATTATTTAGGCAAGCTGTAACTCTTTGTTAGAGACATCCTATCCCATTCTCCTTGCACACCCCCCCCCAGTTGATGACCTTGAACATATAACACAGGCTCTTCTTTCTCTCTTGCCAAGGCACAAACATTCCAGCAAAGTTGAAACAGTTTCAGAATTCAGATAGCTTACAAAGCACAATAAGGTACAGATAGAAAGCATACAGAGGAATCAACAGGGCATCATTTTGGTTCACTTGAATCTATTAGTTTTTATTAATTCCTGGTCTCAACAACACAGCCAAACAGCCCAAGAAACTCACAACAGCTATCAGATCCCGGCCATGAAAGCCTTCGAGAATACATTGAAAGCATAGCTGTTTTTCTGCCTGCTGTCTCCCTGCTCCATATCACCTCCCATGCCCCTCTCCTCCTTTCCTTCACCCTGATTTTCCAATGAGCAAGAATTAAATTCCATGTTGCCCACAGATAACTTTGTGGTCCATGGGTCCTTATGACTAGATGATATTCTCTTGTTATCATTTGCTCAATGGCTCCTCTGAGACCTCCTGTTCTTCAGCCCAGATACAAACCTGAAGCATCACTGGAAACATAGCTCTAGCTCAAAAGGTCCTCAAATCAATACATGCGTATAGACTGGCAGTGGTTTTCTTTGGTGATTCGATGCTGGGGGGTAAATTACTCATTTACACACTGATTGGACATCACAAAAGCTTTAAAAAAGGCTTTGAAGAAGGTGTCACCTTCTAATAGCCAAGCTGATGCCTTCTGTGTTTTTGTTGTCATGTTGTAGGTAGCGTTCTGTGCAATGTTCAACTGAACTCCTGAGCAAGGCACTGTTTTGTCTCCTATAATGTGTGTTTTCCCAGTTAATCCATTATTGTAGCCTCTACAAACAGAAGTTTGCTTATCACCACTATCTGACTGATAAATTTCTTATTTATTGGCTGAAGAGCAGAAAGCCCTGGTTTTCTGTAGCTAGCTGCACTTTTAATCTGTGAACTAGCAGGCCAGGGAAAACAAAACCCTCTCCCTTTTTCAAGGAAGACCCGGGCAGGTGGCAGGCTACTCTCAGCTTAATGTGAAGCTTGTTTGTTTGTCCTAATTACATGTTTGTTTAAGCATTTAAGCTTTTCTGCCACTCCCTAAAAATAGCCCATGTGTGCCTCAATAAGTTTCTCCAGAGGGAGCTAAAAGACTATTGGAAGGAGGTAGTGAATTTTAAGAAGGCCATAGTAGACCTACCAACAAAAAGGTTATTTTAATGTACAGTGGTACCTTGTATAAAGGAATTAATTCATTCCAAATTAAATTATGTTAAGCAAATTTTCCTTTATACAAATTCCAATAGAAATGTATTGAAAACAGAGTAATCCCTAATTATGTTGTACGGATTCACCCCAAAGGTGATTCTGTTAAGCAAATTTCCCCTATCTCGGGAATTTTTTATGTTGTACAGATTTTATGATACAAACCGTTTGTTATACAAGGGTCCACTGTACTCTGGAAGTGCCCCAACAACCACTAGATTGTGATTCTTTCTCATACAGAAAGCAGCCTGGGGTTTTAATATCTGTATAAAATTCAGTGTCTCTTGATAACACTATCTCTTGTCATGGGGGGAAATGAACTTGAGCTGAATATTGACTCCTTTGCTTGAAAGAGCCCATTTTCCAGTAAAATGCTTGCGTTCCCCCCTCTCTCGTTGCTTTCTTGCTGTCAGACCCATTTCCCCCCATAGAACTGTGGGAAAACTGCCATCATTCTCAGTACCTGTATCAAGTATACTCAGCTAGTATTCCAATTGGCTGTTCAATCAGTCAGTCAAGCAATATCCCTCTTGCTTCATAGTGAAGCACATCTTCAAAGGTTCAAGTGCTCCTGTCAAAGGAATTGGTTCACTCCCTGTGAAATGCAACCCCCTCTTAGTGCAGAATTCACACTGGGAGACTCCTGACATTTCTGTTCTGCTTCTGGGTTTTCACATTAATCTGGGTAGCAAAAAAAGAAACACAGGTGGAAAGAATCTTAGGCTGTTACTGTTGCTGGGGGATAGAATGAGATAACCTGAAAAAGGCACCTTTTATGGAACTTTTTAAAAGTATATACAAGTATATAAAATGGGGTGGGGTGGGGGAATAGCCAGGGGATCTAGTCATCATTTAGAGATGTAGAGGTGTGTGGAAATACAAAAAACATCTCTCTCTCTCTCTCTCTCTCTCTCAATGCTGGCTCAGCATTATCCAATGAACTGGGTGCAGATCTGGGATGGACAATATATTTCTTTACAATATAGTATAATTAATGTATTTAGCTTGTTTCACTGGGGTGGGTGGGCGTCTTTCTAATGTAGAACAACAAATCACTGTGAGAGGTGATCTGATCTGTTCCAATGAAGTAACATGGAAATGGTTACTCCCACTCAGCATTAGGCCAAGTGTCTTAGCCAACAGATGTTGAGATTTTTGATGTTGGATAGTTTTAAGTTGGGGGGTCCAACTGGCAGGGATGAAGAGAACACCAGCATCACCCAGTGATGTTGAACTTTCAGCACTCCAGATGTTTTGGACCACAACTCCCACAGTCCTTTGTCATTGGCAATCTTGGCTCAGAATTATGGGAGTTGTGGGCCAAAACATCTGGAGTGCTGAAGGTTCACCACCACTGTAGACCCTGGAAGGCCACACAGAAGCTAGTTTTTTCACCGTTTTCAGGGAGAATCTGTCCTGACTCCTCACCTACCATCAGTGCTATAAAGAGACCAATTTGCCTTCCAGAAGCCTGTAAGGCAGTGGTTCCCAACCTTCCTAATGCTGAGACCCTTTAATACAGTTCCTCATGTTGTGGTGACCCCTTGCCCTGCTCAGAAGAGGTCACAAGCCCCCTTTGGCAGGCCACTGCCACAGGTGCCATAGAGAACTTTCCTTTACAGGTACCCTCAGCCAATCACAGCTTCTGGTGTCATTGACTGACATCCCCTCCAACATATCAAGCTGTAACTCACTCTTATCCCCCTTCATCCCCCCTCCTCCAGACCCAAGCTGTTTGTGCCTTTTTCTTCCCTGGCTCATGGCGACCCTTGTGAAATGATCATTCGACCCCCAAAGGGGTCCCGACCCCCAGGTTGGGGACCACTGCTCTAAGGTGTGTAGTTGCCTACTGTGGTCCATTCATTTCTATAGCTTCTTTTAGGTTTTTCGGTTCAGGTTTTTAAGAAGCTTTCTTCAGGCCTACAAGAATAGACTCAGTTCTCCCCAAAGGATCCCAGAATGGGCAAATGCACCCCTAGAGGCTTCCAGAAAAAAAAGAATGTACATTTTGATGGCCAGATGTTCCTTTTGGTGTGTGTGTGTGTGGGGGGGGGTCGGTAAACCAGTCGGAGCATATCTCCCAGAGGTCAACTGGGATCAGGCCCACGAGAATGGTGCAGGCGCGCTCACTTAGGGTGGCCACAACCAGGGAGGCATGGAAATCGCTCACGCGTAACCGCGCCTTCTCTGTGGTGGGCCCCACACTGTGGAATCATCTCCCTAGTGAGCTTCACCTAGCACACTCCCTGCCCACCTTTAAAAAGGCCCTGAAAACACACCTTTTTAAAAAGGCATATGGTGACCTTTTTACTTAATTTTTTTCCTCTTTCCGCTGCCTGTGTCATCTTTTGTGGAGGCTTTTGTCCCTCCTTATTTTATTGGTATTTTTGCCTTTTTTTCTTTTCCTGTTGTTTTGTTTTAACTGTAAACTGCCCAGAGTTCCATCCGGAAGATGGGCAGTATATAAATATAACAAAAGCAAAGCAAAAAGCAGTGTTCTGCTTATATACCGCCCCATACCACTTCAAGTAGTCTCTGGGCAGTTTAAATTTTAATTACAGTGTGCACACTACACATTGTCCCGCCCCCCAGCAAGCTGGGTACTCATTTTAGCGACCTCGGAAGGATGGAAGGCTGAGTGAACCTTGAGCCTGCTACCAGGGATTGAACCCAGGTCATGAGTACAGTTTTACCTGCAGTACAGGCATTTAACCACTGCGCCACGAGGCTAATCTATAAATAAATAAATATAAATAATATAAATATTATTAATATTTTTATTTATTAATAATATTTATTATTGTATTAATAAATAATATTTATTATTATATTAATAAATAATAATATAAATATTATTAATATAAATAAATAATAAATAATAGAGGGCACACCTGTTGGCACCATATGCAGACCATTGCTTTTAAGATTCTTTATACTGTTACTTGGGTGAAAGTGCATGCTGTTCTCCTCTTCTCCATCACACAAAAATGGAGGTAGTATAGAATTATATGAGTGAGGTAGTTTGCAGGATCCGAGACATAGCTACAATGCAGGCATCCAAAGTAATCATACAGACTTGTCAAGATCTTGAGCTCATAATATCACATCATTTGATCAAAGTGTCAACCAAAACTGTACAAATATTTCCTGTTGGGTTTGCTGATGGCATAGATATATTCAGTATTAAGCTACTATGTCCTCTTCCAGTCCATTTTGGATGGGGCAACTATCTCCTGTGTTGGAGGGAATAGATACATTTCTTCTATTCCACTTGAGTTCTTGTTTAAAGCATCTTTGACAGCTGCTGTTCTTGCCCCCTGCTGAGCTTAATTGGACCCACCAGGAACAGAGCACAGCCATTCAGTCAATGACAAAAACCTGGCAGCCTGGAATTCCATGGTGTGGCAGGCTAAATTGTGGAGTGGGAGGAGAGCTTATAACAGGGCCATCAAAATTCTGCTTGGCTCTTAAGGTGTCAGAAAAGTCAGTAGAAATTCTTAGAGGGCGGGTGTTTCAGATTTCTCAGGCAACTCTATTAGCATTGCTGGGGCAAGAGGGGTGAGACTAAAGTCTGTTAACAGTTGGGGATCAAAATGTAATGGCCAACTTGCAAAAGTAGCATCTAGTTTAGAGTTTTTAAAAATCCGACTCACTTCCAAAGGACTATTTGGAACGAATATCCTACAACCATCCAGCATGGAGAAGATCTAGAGGAGAACAGCATGCACTTTCACCCAAGTAACAGTATAAAGAATCTTAAAAGCAATGGTCCTGGGGCCCTCTATTATTTATTATTTATTTATATTAATAATATTTATATTATTATTTATTAATATAATGTAAGTCGCTGGCCTGGGTTTTGGAAGATCCAAGTTTTTTCTCTTGGAGACATGAAACTTCACTGAATTTTGACCTTTCACATTGACCCTACATAGCAGGAGTGGTGTGTGGAGTCAGTAGGAAGTAAGTAAGTGATTATAATCTCTTCAAGTTCTCTGAAATAAATAGAGGCTATAAATAGTAATAGAAATAATGTAGTCTAAATACAACCAATATTCTCAAATCTGTTTATGGCTGTGGGGTGGGGAGTGTGGCCAGGCAATGGTATTTTATATGATACTTTTTGAGTAGATATGCTTTTCCTTCTGTAGACTTCCCTCTATTGTACAGCAAGATGCACAGCCCATCTTTGAGGGACGCTTCTACCAGCTTTCACGGTGATGCTGTTGTGGATGATGTCTTGGAGAAGGAGGTAGGAGGGAACAAAGGATGCAGAGCAGCTCACTTCTTTTGTTTTGCCCTACTGCAGTATACAGTATTTAACCAACCAGCCAATTTAAAACAATGGGAAATGTACCTTCGCTCTCATAGGCTCTACCTCAGTCTTCGGACTGTCATTTCATACAATTCTATGGTGAGATTCTGTCATGGTGGAAAAGCATCAGGGTAATCAGGAAACGTCCTGGACTCCTCCCCATGTCCAGTTCCCTCAATGCCATTTCCCACTAGTGGAATTTTGTGGAAGTCAAGTGAATAGAAGTACTTGATTTTGGAATAACCAAGAAAACAAAGACGACAGGAAGGTCTAAGGAGGAAAATGTTCCCACATTATGGAAGTCTCTTTGAAGAGAGACCTGGCATGCTATCCTTCCAAAGGCAGGCAGAAACCTTTTTATTTAAGTAAGGTTTTCTGACACATGGCTGGTTGCTGATAAAAATATGTTTAATGACGGATCCAGCCCTTTGCTATATGTGCTTCTTATTTTATTGTGTTTCAGTTCCACAACATGCCAACTGTATTTTAAAATTATAGGACTAAATCCAGTAGTTCATTCCAAACCATTGAGTCAAACATTAAGTGTTGAACTAATGAGTCTTATTCATTCAGTCGCTCTCTTTCAAACAGGACTAATACCTGGATTTAAGCCCACAACGTTCTGTGTTTCCATCTGTAGCAGTAACTAGTCAATTTTGTCATGAACGATCATGGCTAGGATCAGTTTATGGATCTAGATTACAATCCGGTAAATTCAGGGATTTATGGTCCAAAACCAGAAATATTTATTTTTATTTATTTGGTTTTAAAAAAAAAACGTAAGCCAACCTACTACCATATTGTCTCTGGGCAGCATACGATATATTTAAACTATGAAAAAACAAAAAGATTAAAAGCCATCAAAAGGATGAAACCATTAAAACAGCAATATACCAATACAGTAGAACCTTGGTTTGTGAGTACTTCACTATACAAGTGTTTCGCAAGACGAGCAAACATTTCTGATTAATGAGTACTGCACTGTCATGTCACATGATAACAAGTGAGCCAATGGTTCTCTCTTCATGCAGAATTGTGGGTGACCCCTCGAATGCTCGGTCTCAGCATTTTCAGGGAGGAGAGAGGAAGGGAGGACAACGAGGCCAGTCGAGAATGCTAGGTCAAGAGTATGGCCTTTCTCATGAGTCAGACCAATGACATATTGAGACAGCCTCATGGTTGTCATGGTGGCCATGAAGTCCTGAACTGCCCCTGACAAGAAGACCTTGGTATGGAGGTTGGGGTCCCCCAGTACCAACAGTCAGGGTTTCTCACCAAGTGGTCCGAGACCACCTCGGTCAGCTCAGGCAAGGAGACTGTTAGTAAGCAGCAGGGTGGGAGGTACACCATCAAATTCCCCAGTCTGTCTTACCAACCTGACACACAATACAGGCCCTCAAAACCAACTCTCAAGGGGACAGTGAATATGGAAAGGGAGTACCCATGGGGGCACATCTGGAAAAGAGGGACTCCTTCCTTTTCTCCCACCCAGGTCTTGGTAAACATGCCAGGCTGGCACCCTCATCCAGAATTAAATCATGGATGAGAGCAGTCTTATTTTTAGCTGGCTTGGCATTCACCAACAGCACCACATGGCCCAGTGGCTATCTGATATGGTCACCTGGTACCAATTCACTTCTGCTATGTGGGCATGCTGTACACCCACCGTCATAGATTCCCCTGTGTATGTGTAGCCTGCATTTGTAATTAAAACTGTAAACTGCCCAGAGACTACTTGAAGTGGTATGGGGCAGTATAGAAGCAGAACACTTTGCTTTTGCTTTGTGCCATATCATCTTTACTGGTTGCCTTCCAAAGTCTTCCCCAGACAGTTTCAAGAGGCCGTGTGGGTGGACATCCTGGTGCAGGTCCCTCCCACCCCAATGGGATGGTTGAGGATCCTTATGGTGCAGATGGCTGGGATACATGCACTTCCCTCCCTGCTAGGATTGTATTTGAACAGACCTGTAGATAATCAGAAATCCTTCTGAATAGCTCTTTGAGATACAGAGTTGGATTTGGATTCAGTTCTGCTTCTCTTTTCTTCTTGCTCTTTAGTGCAGGTCCTTTACTGCCTGGAAACAAAGAATGTCAGTTAGTTTGGTTTACTTTCAGATAGTTAGTTTACTGTGAGGGCACTCACAGTAGAAAGATGGCCTTTCTTCAGATTCTGTTCATCAACATTTAAAAAGGTGCTGGTCATATGTGTTTTTAAAGATGTTGAGATGCTATTTGTAATAGAACAAACATTAGTAAAATAAGACCCGCTCCTCCAAAATACTAAAAGCTAAGGGGCTGGACCCAGCTTTTCCACTGACAGATCCATTCCTTGCCTAGAGTTGTGTTCAGAAGACTTCCTCCAGCAGAAAGGCAGAGGGAGGCTTTCTTTGCTAACTGCCCTCCTGGCTGGAGACTTGATGATCTAGAAGTTCTACTAACCCTCTCTGAAGCAGATATTAAAAAAGATTGGGTGCTGTAAGAGGAATCCAGAAATATCACAGGTATTTCTGTTCTGCCAGTGGAATTCCTTTGCTGGAGCCCCTCTTTCTGTAAAAGCCAGACATATGTTGGGATGGGATAGTGTGGCTTTCCTGGAGATAGTGGACCATAACCCCCATCATCCTCATCACTGACTATATGAGTTAAGGCTGATGGGAGTTGCAGACCCATAACCTCTGAAGGGCTATGCACTGCCTTCTGCATGATGACCATGATGGGTATCTTGCCTTTTTCCTGAAATATGGGACTTGGCAACTAATAATAAATCAGAGAAAACAAATACAAGTTGAACACTTGCAGAGGATTGATTAAAATAAGCAGTTCAATAGGAAATTAAAAAGAGATCAATTATGTGTTTGAAGACACACCCATGCAGAGTAAGAACCTGCTTCTCAACTGCCTGCAGGAAAAGGGATTTGCCCACCTGAGGAAGGACAACAGTGGGAGACTCCATGAAAAATTCCTTTTATAGGGTTTGTAGAATCTAGGAGTGGCTGTATTTCAGTAGGTGGGGGGAAATGATAGTGCTGGACCCTAATACTTCATTCTAATTTCAGAGTCCAATTATTACTCAATGAAAGAAGGAGATTCAGTAATTTTTATGGGCTTGCAAGTGTGGGGAGTGACACTTTATAAGGGGTCTTGGTGCATTGATGTCATTTCCTTTTTGGATTGTCCTACAATGAACTTGTATCAAAGCACAATTTTGTTCTGAAATGTCCCCACAAAGCAAAAGCAAAACAGAAAGTGACAACCAAATGGAAGGCAAGGAGATGGTGGTGATTAATGTTTCACACTTCAGAATTCACCCATTCCTCTAGAAATCAGAATTCCTCCAAGTTGGTTGAAGGTTCTAATTTCATCCCAGGACACTAGAACTCCACCCTCCAGTTATTTAACATGGGATGCCTTTCCACCTAGTCTAGCCAGGTGTCTCTTAACTTCCTTGCATAGCTTGGAAGACTCCTGGGGCATTTCAGATTAATTAATCTGATGTTATTTACTGCTTCATTTTTAATGGAATGTGTTTTCAGAGTTCCTCTCCATCTTGATACTTACACAGGGGTGGTGTTTCATATCATTTATTTATTTGGAAATGCTCTTTAAATGGAACCGTGGGTGAGAAATAGCTACCCTTTGCCTCTAAAAAAATAATCACATTATGCATTCTTTACAGTTGATATCTCCCAGTGATGTCCCAGGAATTGCAAGAGGCCATTGTGAGAACCACCGCCCAGCATTTCATATGAAAAGGAAAGGTCCAGATCTACCTGGAGAAATCCCTGTCTATATTCCTCATTATTCACTTCACAATGACAGGGATCCGTTGACATACAGCAAATCTTTTTGCCACCGTGATCAGATGTTGCGTTGCCCTCCTGGATTTGGAATCAAAGACAGAAGCACTAAAGAAGGCCAGCATTTAAGAAACCAGGGAGTGAACATCAAACAACCGATCTCAGAAGTGTTTGCAAAGGATCCAGATACATCCTCTGTAAGCCTTGAAGTAGGAGAGCCAACTAGTTTGCTGTCTGCCAGAGAATGGGATAACAGTCATTTAAACAAAGCTAAACACAAGATAATGAGGAAGTTAACTCTTTCAATGGAGCAGCAATCCAAACTACTTGCCATGACCGGTGCTGAACCAGAGGAGAGAAGCTTAGAAGAGCAAGGTAGAGAAACCATTCCAGGACACTTGGGTGCTTATTTTAATAGATATGAGAAAATACCAAAGCAGTCAAGCGGGGATTCATCTCCTATGGTCTCTGATAAACACTGTCTAATTTTATTTCCTGAACACAAACATCCAAAGAATGTGGACCACTGTCCCAAAGAATCCTCAACCAACCAGCCCACCTCACCATTAAGGCTCATTGCTAGTGCTATAAAGAAATCTATCTTGGAACCTTTTATTTCTTCTCCTGAAAATGTAAAAAAAAGCCACAACAATGCCAAAATTCCTTCTGAAAGCACATTTTTCAAATTCTCTCACACCCCGACAGACTCTGTCACTGTAAAAAGTAGTAGAGATGGTGCAGATTGTGATGTGCAGACTCAGGAGCTCCATGTTTTGAGACAGGCAGGAAAAAGACACGGAATCAGAAGTTCAGATATATCTAATTTTGTCAGCAACCCAAAAGAAGAATATTCATGGGATGCCTTTCCTGTTTATAGTGTGCATACCAGCCATACCAACATTTCCAAGCATCTTGATGAGCCTAAACATGCTTCTTATACCGATGCGGAAGACGTGCCAGCACTTTTAGAAAAGTTTACCCTGAAAGAGAACTTGTGGAGGTCTGCCAAGGATGACTGGCATACGCATAATCAGAAAAATGTGTTGTATCCTTCCCTAAGCTACAGGAAGAAAACTGCTGATGCCACCTCAGATCGTTCTGTACGAAGGAACAATGCGTGGAACCTGTTTGGCAGCATCAGCAGTAAAGGAGACGTCAAAGTGAAAGCCCCTTCTTCAGGCCCATTGGTGTCACCCTGTACCATCTTTGATGTTGACAAAGTATTAAATAATTCTTCAAAAGGAGAAAGCTTGGGTAAGCAAGGAGGCTTTTGTACAATGTTACTGCTTTTTGTGGGCTTGTCCACGTAGTGGTAGTGTCTCCTGTCACAACTGGTTTCTTCTGGTGTATTCCCCCCTCCCAATGTGAACAGATCATCCCAGTATTTGCTCCCACACATACAGGGACGGTATTTATTGCTAAGTGTGTACAGGGATGCACTGACTTGTCCCAAGACTGTCTGAGTTGTCTTACTCCCACCTACTTAATTCTCTCCTCTCGGTCTCCTCTCGGTCTCCCTCTGTTCCTTCTTTTACCCATACATGGGGTGTGGAAGAATGCCCAGGAGGAAACATCATAAAGCAGCACCCACCCACTGAGTGCGTGGAACAGAAGAGATCAACACTGTGCATGAGCAGATAATAGAAATATGCTTCTAGCTAGCCTTGTGTGTAAAAGACCCAAAAAAGCAAGAGGTTTTGTTTTCCCCCCTCTGTTTTATTCTGTTGTTGACACTATTTTCTGCCCTATGTGGTGGGGGTACCGTACTAGTATCATGAATACAAGGGAATCTGAACAAATGCTCAGTATGGATGGGCTCAAACCTATTTATGATAAATGCTTTCCATGTTACTTTCCCCCTACATCTTTGAAAAACAAGAATGTATGAGGTAATGTCTACAATCATGGTCACGTCATTCTTTTGTTTCAACCTTTCCCCCCATATTGGGTCAAAGGCAACACTTCCACCCCTGAAACTGTTCCTAGACAGTGATAGCTTGACAGCCATTAACCACGCCCACTAGCCTTCACATGAGACTGGTGTACCCCAGTGTGCTTGAGAGCTTACTTTTGAACAAGGTTCAGGAATTGCAATTAGAAGCACAGCTGGGCTGTAACAGGATAAGGTGGCTTCCTGAAGCCAGCCGGTGGCTCTTAGTGCCTTTCTAAGCACATTCCATGGCCTGATGCGTACAAATGGCAAGCTTTTACAGGGCTGAGGCCACTGAGAGAAAAGAAAAAGGGTCTGCAGGTATGTGATGCTAGGGGGGAAAGGATGGTAACTGTACTGCAGAAGGGCATTTAAATATCATGAGTAGAGATGGGCACGAAACGAGCGATTTTTCGTTTTTGTTTTTGTTGCAGCAGATGCATTGAACTAAAAAAAGAATGACCAAACGTTTTTGAAACAGCAATGCATTTAAAAAGAATGCTAACGTTTTTGTTTCGTTTTTTTGTTTTTTTGTTTCATTGCCTAACGAAACAAAAATGAAATTTTTTGCAAAAAAAGTCACAAAAACGAAAACGAACCAAAACGGACCCCTAAATGACCAAACGACAAACGAAACACCATTTTTTTGAGTCGTGCCCATCTCTAATCATGAGAACTGTCACGTGTTTCTTTCAAAGTCCTCATCAAAGTCCTCATCCTGGCTAGCCAAAAGCATTCTGTGGCCTGAGACCAAGCAACAAACAAATTAAGCTAAGTAACCAGGTCAATTATTAAGGTGGGGGAGGGTGGGGCCTCAAGTACAGCAAAACAAATTTTAAAAGTGACTGTTTTCCTATCGTTCTGTACTATACATCTCAGGGTTTACTTCTGCTTCAGGGATCTGGCAGTTGCAGCAAGATCCAGTCACTGAGTTGGGGTTGGAGAGATAAGTTGTTTGTGTAGGAGAAATGTAAAAGGAGATCCCACTGATCCATAAGTGATGATTGGCTGGTTGATGTGATCGTTCTGAGGTTAACTTTTAAGACTGAAGGACAGGGCGCGGGTCAGGTTTATTTTTCTGTCCTACAATTCCTTGAAGCCCAGAGACAGTCCAGTCCAGAAAAGTAACTTGCCCCATTTCTGTTTTTTTTTTTTTTTGTATGAGAACCCTGGCAGTGAGTGCAGCGTTAATGCATCCGAATGACAGTCCTATTAAGAACTCCTCCGCATAGCCCAGGGATTCTGGGGCTCCTGGAGTCTGCCAGGCAGGATGCATTGATTGCTCCTCAGTGCTCCTGACTGAACATGGTTGGTGATCTTTGATTTATTTCCCCTGTATTGTGGGGAAAAGGAAATGAAAGAGTATGCCTTCTTCCACAAGTTCCTTAGCAAAGCGTGCAGTTTGGTATTTCCTCAGATTTTTTTCCCTTGACCATTATTCTAGCACTTGTTCAGGTATTCTGAAAACCAGTAGGAATGATCCCCTCCCCCCACCAAAAATGTGCTTCATCTCCCTCCATGGTCATTTCAGTCACTCTCCACACATGGGAGACTTAATGATTTTCCATCATTTGAACTGCATGGAAGCCTTATCTTAAAAAAAAAAAAAAAAAAAAACAGTGGCTGAAATCCTATTGTGCATATGCATGCCAGAGATGTGATGTCATCATAAATCAGCAAACCACAGCTGATTGTGCTGTGATCAGAAAATTCCAGCTGATTAAAAGTGAATTTGGGTATGTACATGACCAATGCAAAATGTGACAACGTTGACTGCGCCCCAAATTTTCAAAGGAAGTCTTCAATCAGCTGCAGTTTGGCATTGCTGACGACATCATTCCCATTGTGCACACAGAGCTGAGCGATAGGGTTTTAGATAGTGTTTTTCAATTGTTTTTCATTGTTTGGTATTCACTGTTTTTTAACTCATTTCTACTTTCTAAAACTGATTTTGACATATTTAAATTTTCAGTTTAATGGCATTTAACCATTTAATTTAATTCTACTCGATTGACTGCAATTTTATATGTTTTAAACTTCCATTGTTTTAAATTGCCCAGTAAGCCAACTTGGGTCCAGTCCTGGGAGAAAGGTGGGATGTCAGTGAAATAAATAAATACATTTATTCAGAATGAAGAGGCACGGGTTCCTGGAAGGTAGTTAGAACTCAAAGAATAAGAATTATGGTACTTGTAGTCCAGGAAATCCAAAAATGGCATTCCAGTCTAACTCTCAACATGGAGAAAGCAATGGGGAGGGCAAGCCATTCGTCTGCTCTGATGCTGGAGCAAGCCATAGCATGAATGTCTAATCAGGGCTTCCCTAGAGTGGGATTTCAGAGCCATAGACAGCTGCAGGGAGGGGAGGGGCCAAATAGCCTATTGCCAGCCACAAATGTTGCATTAAGGTCCAGATGTTGTGGCATTCTAGAGTGAAGCATGGATTCTCCCATATGCCTCTAATAAATGTATACATATAGCATACATTTACAGTATATAGCAAATCAAGAGGCATCTGGAGTTTATATTAAGCAAAAAAAATGTCCACAGTTGTCATACACAGCACTTGTCTTTTGCTTATCAGGACAGAGTCTAATCCAGGTGTTAATAATTAATCCCACAGCAAGCTACATGTACCAACAGCTGGTCTTGGTACCAGCTCTGTTTCCTAAGATAAGAGAAGGATGTGAAATCGACAAATAAGTTGTTGAGAGGTGCTTGAGGTTCACGAATGGAATAGATGTGAATCTTTGAAGGCTGATTTCTCCCAGAGGTCTTTCTTAAATGTCTGTAGTGCCAATCTTTTGTTTAAGAATGTATTGTTGCTGTGTGTATGTTTTTATACAGCACTTATGGTTCAACGGTGTGATAATCTCAGAAGAAGGAAAATATAAGTGGCATCTGTTTAGGCCTAATTAATGAAATATTTATGCTGCATGAGACTATACGATTAAAAAACCCTCCTTCATGGAGTTCATTTGCTTTTGATTATATTTGTGACTTTTTATATATATGACCAGACATTCTGACGCCAGCTATTTTACACTAAGCAGATGTCACAGAGTAAAAATGGGTGCCAGATGCTACAAGCCACATAAGGGTAATTTGTTTAAGAACTGGCTCAGACTCCGTGCATTCAATTACGCCACATGGTGACTCTTGGACAATCATTTAGATAACATGGCTAACTTTAGATATGCATTTTAATAACAGATCTAATTTGTGAATGCGGGCTCAGCCATCAAGCTGTAGAAATTGGAATTAACAGATTTAGACATAAAACTCGATCTGCTTGAGGGGCCAGGGGCAGCCACAGAATTGCCGAGGAGTGAAGGCCTTGAATGGCAGCCAAGAGCCTAATTAATATAATCAGCTATGTTTCCCAACTGCTATTAGATATAGCTTTGCAAAGCTACGGACAGGTGTTGAGTATGTGGCTAGGGTGACCCTCCATTCAAAGTCCCGGAAGAGAATAACAGTCACACCATTGAGCCTTTTCTTCCTCCTTTAGGTCCTGAACACCTGCCTGTCTATCGTTCCTCATCATCGGATGATGAATTAGAATACAAGCCTTCGATACCACCCATGGTAACGTTTAAAACATTCTTCTCTGCAACTCCACTCTCTATACAATAGTCAATTGTTGCCTTAAAATTGGCATGCCCCCTGCTGCTTGAAATGCATTGATGAAGGTTGATTGTGATAGTGTATTGTAGTACAGTGGACCCTTGTTTAACAAATGGTTTGTATAACATAAAATTTGTACAACATAAAAAATTCTGGAGATAGGGGAAATTTGCTTAACAGAATTGCCTATGGGGCAAATCTGTACAACATAAAAATGGGATTGCTCTGTTTTCAATGCATTCCTATGGGAAATTTCTATAAAGGAAAATTTGCTTAACATAATTTCATTCGGAACAAATTAATTCCTTTATACAAGGTACCACTGTAGTTGTTTTTAATCTGGGGCCCTCCGAATTTGGAAGCCATGCTGTGGCATGATGGGAGTTGTATTCCATCAGATCTGAAAGATGCCAGATTAGAAGATCAGTGGGAACATTACAAACAACCCATAATTAGTACAGGCAATTCCTCAAGTGCTAAAAGAGATCAGATTGTCACAGGAGGAGCTTTTTATACCTTGAGTAGTTTGCAAATTAACTTATGCTCTTTCTGTATAATTTATGGTCGTAAGAAGGTATGCCCAGGCTTTGCTTGCAACTATGATTGCCCATTCACAAATGTCTGCTTCTTGGAAAAATTAAAGACAAAGCATGAAAGATAAAATATTGTGGCACCGGAAAGATGAATTTGTTTGGATCAAAATCCTCAGAGACCTGGAATGCTCACATTTGCCATGTTTATTTATACATATCTTGTGCTAGTGAGAGTCATGGTCCTTTAAAACAGGACAGTTGAAAAGCAGAAGCCTTGGATGGTTTATTTGCATCTTGGTAAGCAATGTGCTTGCTGTGCATGTGGCATAGTGCTTTAGCTTTTCAAAAGATCCTAGAAACATCCTGTGCCAATTTAGCTCATGATATCTCTTGCTCTGGGGATGAACTGTGTAGGGGCTGGAGGTGATAGCCTGCCTCAACCATAAAAGAGACAGTAGCAGAATTCCTTTGGATCCTTACAGATGGAGTAAGATCCCATGGTGAAAAGATATGGAAGAAGGGGTGAAGGTACTATGGAGTGCAAAAGTAGGGTTAACCAAGAACAAAGTTAGAAAGAATGCTATGCCAAGAGCATACAAATTCCATCACGTACACACACTGGTAATGTACTTGTATGGCCTTCTTGAATTAATAAAAATGTCAGAGTGATATGAATGTTGCACAGTTGATTTAGTAGCTGTTGGCAAGCAATATGTGTTTAGTTGACCTGCTGGAGTTTTGGATGAACATATCGGAAATCTGATTTCTAGCTATACACAAAGCAAATAAGCTCGCTTGCAATATTCCACAGTTGAAGGCCAAGATTCTCTTTGTAGGAAATCCTGTTGAGACACATGGGAATTTCCTCTGAGTGAACATGATTACAGGATTAGGTTTACAGCTGCAATCCTATCCTCAATTACATAGGAAATGTCTAATTCAAAGTGGTGAAACCAATGAGGCTTACTCCTACTCCTTACTGAATTTTAACCCGTCTTCTGCAATGATCTTCATGACAAGCTGAATTTCTATTTTTATTTTCTGTAAGTGGCCTGTTGCAGCTAGTCCCAAGTACCTTTGCAAATAAATTAGAGTAGTTACCATTATAGTTACACATTTTAAAAACCACTTCAGACTCACTGCCCTCCCTATGTAGGAAGTTGAAGAAACTCGAAATGGAGACAGGGCTAGAATTTACAGATTCTTAATAAAAATGTACAGATTCTTAAATCCAGGAGTGTTTTGTGCATATCAGGAGAAGTAAATGGAAGGTACAGCTCTTCTACAAAAAAATAGCCCTCATCATCTCTAGGTCTCTTCATTTCAGTAACCTACACATGTTGCTTCAAGTGTTTTCCTCAAGCAAGGATTCAAATGAGAAGGACACCTCATGTTTCTCCAAATATATGCATTTTGGAGGAGGGATGTGCAGCAGCCAAAGACTTGCCAAGAAAAAAATAGATTTCAGCCTTCCCAAAATTGCTGTCTTATCCCATTAACTTCTTGACTCACATTTTATGTGGTTTTCCTTCAGAAGGTGGAGAATACATATGAGTAGGCTTGTATGTTGTTCCAAGAAGCACACAAAACCTCAAATTCTGTGCTCAGATAACATCTTTTCTGAACCATGGGAAATTCAGTGCCACAGTCTGTGCAAATGATGCAAACAAACAAGTCTACATGATGTCTCTTTTCTGCTTTATTTATTCATGATTCTCCTGATGTTTGAACCCAGGTTTGCAAATGGTATACAATTCTGATATTCAAAAGGTACTAAAACCCTGTCTCCAGTCAATTAAAATTTTCCTCAATCACATCTCTGCCTGCAAATAAACTTAGGCAGACACTTTTAAACAGCTTTGTAAACATATGGAAGTTGAATCATGGCAACTGGACTTCTTTTTCTTTAGAGAGTGAAACGTTTCGCTGCTCATCCCAACAGCTTCAAAAGTCTAATGAAGTTAAATACTATTTTTAATGCTGATGAAGCTGTTGGGATGAGCAGCAAAATGTTTCACTCTCTGAAGAAAAAGAAGTCCAGCTGCCACGATTCAACTTCCAGATAGACTTACCTGGATGACTAAGAATCTCCACAGACTTTGTAAATACTGGAGTTAGAAACATTAATTATATTGATTGGTTATATTTATATCCTGCTTTTCCAGCTATGAGGTCAAGTGGTATATATATCTCTTCTCTCTTCCCCACTCTCACTTTGATCTCAGGAAAACCCTGTATGGTAGATCCAAGTGAGGTCACCTTGCGAGTTCCATGGCATGGTTGAGACAAGAGAGTGGAAATTAGGGGGAAAGCACATCAAGCTATGTGAAAATAAGCAAGACATGGACTCAATGCATGTGGGCACTGCACATAAGAATGTGAATATGGTAGATTATTTTCTATTTATGGTGCAGTGTTAAAAAAAGTTTAAGCAAATTGGTAGTATAGTACAGTTTTTGTTTTATTTATTTGCTCATTCATTTATTCATTTCAATACAATTCCATAATTGTGCTGAAAAGCTGTTCTATAGAGGAGGGGCAGGAACTTTTTTCAATCATAGTACAGGGCATGAAGCAATGGGCTCAAGTTAGAGGAAGCCAAATTTCAGTGGAATATGAGGAGAAACTGTTAGAGCAGTATGGGAGTGGAACTAGGTACCTCAAGAGGTGGTCAGTGCTCCAACACTGGAGGCATTCAAGATAAATTTAGACAACTACCTGGAGATATTCAAGATAAATTTAGACAACTGGACTTGATGGCTTTATAGGGATATCTTGATTCTATGATTCTGATCTATGTTCCAAATGGCTCCCAGCTCCGGAGATTAAAAATGTTTACCCACCAGCTCCGGAGTTAAGAGGTTGTTGCATCCCAGCGGTGGACCTGCTTTTTGGATGTGACAAATATTTGATCCGGTGTAAGGATCTCAGTGCGGGGCTCTCCTGGCTTCTGATTCTATGATTCTGCCCCTTTAAGAATCTAATTGCCGGGAACAACGGAGGTAAGACGGCATTCTTTTCTTTCTTTTTTTTTCTCCCTTCAGGCAGCCAGCAACCAGGAAGTGCGGAGGGGGTGGGGACAGAGGAAGAGAACCCCCAAAGTTTCAGGGCCAAAGTTTCAGGGCAGACATCTTTCTCCAGACTGACAATTTCCAAAGGTGTTGAATCCCACCATCCCCTGCCAATAAATTGTTTTATGAGCCCTGTAGTCCATCAGAAAGAAAGTGCAACATTGGGGAAGGGAAAGTTTGAAATTGCTGAGACAGCCTTGTCGAAAGAGCTAATAAGAAACCCCACTGTCTATTTCAGAACTAACCAGTTAATTAATGAATTAGTGCCCATTCACCATAATGAACAATGTCACTGCCTTGCTATGAATTACTCTGCCCAGTGTATAACACCAGCAAATTGTCCTTCAAACCTAATGTTCAAAACTCTTGTTCTGGAGAGAGACTGTGTGACTACAGACTGGGAGGGAGGGAGCAGGTCGCTAAAGGATTGTAGAGAGCAGAAACTCAGAACAGAAGGCAGTTTGCAAACAAAGTGGGGGTTGCTGTTACACAAAAGACTGTAATAAAAGTCCAGGACAAAACTACAGTGACTGTGCCTTGTTTGAAAGACAATCAGAAGGCAAAGCAATCTTGGAAGTATATCTAATAAAATGCAGTTTAAATATTTTTAGAAAGTGTAAGAAGTCTTGAAGATGACTTTTATTTTAATTTAAATTGTGGCAATTTTTTCTATATTCACACCTATAGATATGACTTAGCATATAATATATAATATATGGAGTTCCCGCTCAGGTCCCAGGTGAAGGATGGGAAGTTTTAAACTTCCCACTTGAGCTCAAATTTCCGGTCCTTCGCCCAAACTCGAGTGGGAACTTCAGAGGCTAGTTGGCCAGGCGGGTCCACTTAAGTCCCCACTCCACCCCTTCAGAGAGTTGCCAGCATGCAGTGAGGAGGGCTCAGCATCGTTAAAGTTTCCTCCCCCCCATTGCCAAGGCCGGCACGTCCATTAAGGCGAACTAGGCAGTTGCCTAAGGTGCCAAAATGGACAGGGGGCGCTGCCCAGCCGGCTGCCCCCCCTGCCGCCTCCGCCGCCACCCAACTCCCCCCGCCCCTCGCCTAGGGCGCGAAAAACCCTAGCGCTGGCCCTGCCCATTGCCACCACGCTGCCGGCCCCACAGGCCAGCTGTGGCAACAAGGGGGGAGAAAGTTTACCAATGCTGAGCCCTCCTCACCGCCTCCACTGCTGCCACTAACCCCATAGGCCAGCCGCTGAGCCTAGCAGTGAAGAGGGTGACTGGCCAGTGGCGGCGGCGAGGAGGGCTCAGCATCAGTACGTTTTCTTATTTCTTCCCCCTCCTCACTACCGCTGCTGGGCAGCGTTTGGGGAGTGTTAGGGTGAAAGCTTTAGCCCTGTCACCCTACCACTCCTGTTGCCACTATTATCCTCATATAAGAGCATTTGCTCTTATCCGTGGATTTCACTGTGGGAGTCCTGGAATCAATCCCCCGCAGATACGGTGGTCCTATTGTACGGTTTTGTACCTATCAGCACCAGTACACTCATGCGTGTGCATTGCAAATCTGTGCCTGCTTTTGTCCTCTGTTTTTGGGTTGCATTTCTTCTTTTGGGCAATGGTTTTAAGAGAATGCATGAAGCCCAAATCACATTGTAACCTGAACTAACAAGTGAAGGTCCCAGAACATTTTCCCTTTTGAGTTGAGGTTTCTTGAGCTGTGTGCTGCTTTAATATGGGGGCTGCAAGATTTCCTATTTATCCCCCCCAAAAAAAAATCACTTGTTATTTGGTAGTTGTGTTTGAGTGTGATGGGTGGAACTACAGCCTGGAAAAGTCATTCTTGAGACTACAATTCTCAGAATCCTTCAGCTACCAGGACCATGTAGTATCATTTTCAAGGCGCCAAACTAGCTCCATAGATGCCAATATGTTATGCTGGGGATGAAAAGAAAATACTCTGAAGGGAAACTTTCTAGTCCATGCAGTCCTTTTATAGTTAAACCCTCGACCTGCATTTTTATGCAAGACGTTGTAAAAGCATTAAGAGAAGCATATGCTTCATGCCATTGCGTCCAATTCATCTGGTTTTAGGATGAAATTTGCAAACCAGGTAAGACAAGATATGTCCACAAATTCAACATTTTTCTCATCAGAAGGTGAGTCTTTGGTTCACCTGTGAGATCCTGGCAGAGGGTAAATATGTTCACTCAAATCATACCAAAAGGCTCCACTTTTTCTGAATGGTTGACCAGAATAGTAACTGCACATTTGCTTCAAATCACTTGTTCTAGGAAAGCTGCAAAGTTCCTCTCCCATCTTTTATTTTAATGGAAATATGGAATTTTGGTGAGGTGATGGGCTAAACGGGTACTGGGTGGCAGGTTCAAAAACTTAAGAAAATGCAGCCAGATGGCTAATACACCTGCTCTAAGCATCTCTTTGGAATAGGTGATCTGTTGTTTACATTTGCTGCTGGTTGAAGAGCTTCCTCTGCACAAGCTGCCATCAAATAGCCTGAGCTCAAAATATGTAATTTCAGCTCTAACTTCAATTTGCCACCAAATACTCTGTGTCTGTTCATTCACAGTGGATCGGATTTGTCCCTGCCACATCTGCAGATGTAATAAGTAGGTCAAGAAAGACTTGAACAAAAACACTAGGCTCTCCAGATGTTTACTTTTTAGTCATCAGGCTAATTTGGCTAAGGTTTATAGATGTGCAGATTCATTGTCACTGATGAAGCATTACTCCTGGCTTTATCGACAGAAAATGTTAATGCCTCCCTGCAATTGCAAGGAGGTCCCTGTTGATGAGGACAAATGGCTTGGAATGGGCCTGGCCAGCACAGTGGAAAAACTACTTAACATCCACATTGGAGGAAAAGTCTATGAAAAGATGCAGCTAAGTATAAAATATTGATTAACTTTTGGGTTGTTTTGTTCCTTTAGGCAAAAAGATCTCATAGAAGAAGTAGGAAGCTGGAAAAGGAAACGAAGCAGCTCATCAAACAGGAGGAACTGAAACGCCTTCACAAAGCACAGGTTATCGAGACCTCCTCTTCATAAAACAAATTGCCTACCCAAATGCATTTAGTGGCAAATGATGGGTAAACAGTGAGCCTCTCTCCAGATTGGCAAAAGGAATGAAAATATCGTTAGGAGCTTATTCAAGACTTTCTGGAGCCTCTTTTAGCCTGTAGCAATCATGCAGGACAGTAGAAGACATCAATTTTTTTTGACTTGTGGAAACACCTTTCTTTATTCAACCCCAGTCTGTTTTGTACAGTAGTGGGGAAAGAGCATGTTGAGTTTTTCACATGGGATATAGGCTGTTGCCAGTTGTCATAGACATAAAACTACCAACTCAACCCCTGTTGAGCCATGAATCCCACAAGTTAACCCTTGGCCAGTCCTTCTCTCTCAGTCTAATTTACCTTACACTGTTACTGCAAGGATAAAATCTGGGAGGAGGAGAGCTATGTTAGCTCAAGCTCATTGCACACAAGGCAGAATATAGGTGTAACAAATAAAGAAAGAATAATTCTTATACAGTAGTTCCCCGCCACATCACACCCCAAAGATTGCACCCCCGCTATATTGTGGGATCTGCCTCCCCCTCTGCTTTGGTGACGGTGGCCACTGCAAGAGCCCCCAGCACATAGCTCTTCCCCCCCCTCTCTCAGCCAACCTCCCACTTTTCCAAGCCCAGGAAATCCACAGGGCTAGTCAAAGGGAGACCAGCCTGGCTGCAGTGGGGAATGGAGGTGAGGAGGAACTGGAGGATGTGTGGGCGAGCCCCTTTCTCTGGGTGGGAGGAGCGGCAGGGCTAGGGCTCTGCCCCCTTTGGCTGCTTGGTGCTTGATTGCTCGCTGACAGGCTCTCACCTCCTTGATGGCTGCCAGGTGGTGAAGATGGAGGCAGTGGCAGCAGCGGCAGAGGGGGGATGGGCAAGGAGGGGAGCGTGCCAGGCAGGCAGGCAAGGTAGGCAAAAAGGGGGCTTCCATGCCTTACATCGCTCTGCAACTCTGCCACTGCGGGAGCCCCCAGCAACGGCCTGGTTGCAGAGTGATCTAAGACTGGGAGGCTCCCCCTTTTGTTTGCCTTGCCTGCTCGCCCATCCTCCGGTTCCTCCATTCCCTGCTGCATTCAGACTGGTCTCCCATTGGCAAGCCTGATAACTAGCCCTGTGCATTTCCTGAGTTTGGAAACGTGGGAGGTTGTCTGGGAGAGGGAAGGAAGGACCCAGTGAGTGAGCAGTGAGCAGCCAAAGGGGGGAGAGCCCCAGCCCATTTCCTCTGCCCACCAAGACAAGGCAACTCGCCCACATATCCTCTGGTTCCTCCTCCTCCTCACCTCCATTCCCAACGACAGCCATACTGGTTTCCCATTGGCAAGCCTGATGATTCACCCTGTGCATTTCCTGTGCTTGAAAAAGTGGGAGGTTGGCTGGGAGAGGGAAAAAAGGAGCCATGAGCTGGGGGCTCCCACAATAGCCTCAGCAGAGGCCTCTGGACCTGACTGGATATGTGGACACAATGGCATCCCCATAACGCAGATTTTTGTTTTTCATGGGGGAGTTGGTAATGTGATAAAAGGAGGACTACTGTAATTTCACCAGCAAGGGTAATGCACATGGTGTACGTTTTGGAGGCAAATTGCCACAAGCATTATCTGCTGTGTACTCAGAGGTGTGACTGGCAGTGTCTAGAGTGAGTTCTTAACCTGAGGCAATTTGCCTAAAAACATGACATCATTTGTATTACACTGGTGTAGAATCCCATTGAGACTCTGGCCAATGTAAACACTTTTTCTCAAATAGTCTGATATTTACCAGGTAAATTTCTCCAGTTTCTTTTCCTCTCGACACCACATTGACAAGAGCCAGAGTCATTTAGAAAAGGGAAGTTCTTTGAATTTAAGTGAATTTTCATTAGGTGATGAAGAAGTTGGAAGGGAGATGGGGATGAACTGAGTACAGGCAACATGCCCATGGTCCCAAGTCCATTTCTGAGTACCTCCTTTTTTAAATGTTCTCTGACTGGAAGAGAAGGAGATGCACCATCTTCCTATGGACTTTGAGAGACCCACTGCCAACCAGAGGAAAGAGAACTAGGATAGAGGGACTAAGGGCCTTTTCACACGATCCCTATGATCCGCTGGTCCCTTAAATTCGGACCAGAGATCTTGGGGGTTCTTTTCTGTTCCTGCGTCCCCACCCCTCAGCACTTCCTGCTCCTGTCGGCGTGAGGGGGGGAGGGGGAAAAAAGGACAAAAGAAGCCTTTACTAACCTGCCGGTGCCGGTCGAACTTGCCACGAGCCCCGTTACTTCCTGGTTCCTTCTCAAGGGGCTCTTAAAGGGGCGGGAGGCAAAAAAACAACAGACAAGCGAGGAGAGCCCGGCACTCTTATCCGCATCAAATTTTTTTCACCTCCAGAGAGAAAGTACAAGAAAAGTGCGCTGGGTCGCGCTAAAGTGGGCGGGGTCACACTTAATTGTCTGCAAACTCCGGAGCTGGTGGGGAAACATTTCTAAGCTCCAGAGCTGGGAGCCATTTGCAGCGCAGTTTAGGGGTCGTGTATAAATGCCCTAATAAGACAGTCCCACATGCTCATAGGTTGCCTGTGCTGCTATGATGGCTTCTTTGACAAATCTTTTAGCTTAATCAATATATTTATCTGTCCAGGCTATCCAGCGGCTACTGGAAGAAGTGGAGGAAAAACAGAAAGCTGTGGAGGTGCGTGGTGTTCAGCTAGAAAGGGAGCTACGAGGAGAATTAGGTAAGTGGAGCAAGGAATTTGTGGGCATTCACAGAATATGCTAGTTTCCTGAAGATGGTAGAACTGGTGTCAGAATTTTTTTTAAGAGCTGTTGTTAGCAAACTGAGCTATTTCTTCAGTTTCTGAGGTTTCTTAGAATTCAAGAAGCTGTCTACGGCATCAGCACAAAATGGCTGCTGTAGGGTATGCAGCAAACCACAAAGTACCATCAAATGGTTGAAGACTGCTATGGGTTTGAGAAGATGACTTTTCTGTATTGAGTGAACCCTTTTTATAAGGTTCCCCAAGCATTTAATTCTGAGAGGTTGCCACTACTTGGAAATTGAACCCTTCTCTGTTCCTTGGGGTATTTTATGCCTTTCTACCATGGAACCATGCCTTCAGCGTAGTTCTTGGCCTTCAGAACAGGAGAAAAGGCCCTTCTGATTTTCTGGATAAAAGCCCAGATAAATATATATATAACAAATACTGTACATTGTTTAAAATGTCAAAGTACTCAGTTGATATCTTTCTAACTATTCAATCCATCTATCCTTTTTAAAATAACACATCTCTCACACATGGACATGCACACAAACATTGAATCCCAAAAAAATCATTGCAGTCAATTTACTTTTGTTGTTAGATGCTTTAAAAAGGTCCTAGCATAAATAGTCCAGATTAGGTCCCTTTTTGCCTCAGTCTATCTCATAACAGGTCTCCCTGCTTTCTTGCTGTTCTTTTAATTCCACCAGCATAACTGTCTTTTCCAGTGGGTCTACATTGACAGATAATGTGGAAAATGCTCCAAGATTGGGGTGTGTTTATTGATTTGCACTCTACTGCTGACTACAAGATGTAAAAGTCAATGGGAATCAGCCAAGATTACACACAAACACACTTGTTTCCTCTACTGCTGGGGCTTCTGCTTTCACGTTCCTTTCCTGTTCCATCTCTTCCCCCCACCCCCACCCCATTTTAAAAGAAAATGCATGGTTAAATGCATGGGGAAGCCTTTAAAAGAGTTTGCTAATCTAGCATAAGATCAGCTAAACAATCAAAGTGTGTCTGTATGGGGGGGAGGCCTGGGGAGGGGGGGAAGCAAGGACCCAGGAGAGACAGAGCCTTTTCACACGACCCCTAAGATCCGCTGGCCACTTAAATTCAGACCAGAGATCTTGGGGGTTCATTGTTCTTCCTGCGTTCCCTCCCCTCCGCACTTCTTTGCTCCTGTCTGCGTGAGGGGAGGGAGAAAAAAAGGGAGAAAAGAATGCAGGCTCACCTCCGTCTGCTGGTCGAAGCCGCCCCGAGTCCCGTCATTGTCCTGATTCCTGTCTCTTAAAGGGGCGGGGGGCAAAACAACAACAAACAGAAGCGAGGAGAGCCCGGCACTCACTAGGTTACATCCGCATCAGGGATTTTCACCCCGGGAGAGCAGGTACCTGAAAAGTGCACTGGGACGCACTTAGGTGGGTGTGGTCACACTTAATTTTCTGTAAACTCCTGAGCTGGTGGGCAAACAATTTTAAGCTCCGGAGCTGGGAGCCATTTGCCACAGAATTTAGGGGTCGTGTGAAAAGGCCCAGAGAGGTGGCTTGGCTCTAGTTGTGCCACCTGAAAATCTAGCTGGTCAGAGTTGAGCTACCTTAGAATTTCTTCCTGATCCTCTGCCTCACTCTCCCCCCCCCCCAAATCTTTGGTCACCTAGGTGTCCTAGCACTAGCTCAGTGAGCCTTTTAAAGAAGGGGGGACAAGCAAACCAAGGCACCAGGTGTGAGAAGGAGAGGTTTCAAATTGTTCACATGCTTCAGACAAGGCTGATTTCTTCTCCCCTCTCTGCTGACCCCCATGTGGTTGAATGAAGCAAATTAATCCAGGGAAAGCCGACTTCACAGTGATATTTTCAATTTTTCCGCTTATGATCTCACTTGTCTAAACAGAAAACCAGAATCATTCATGGGGAACAGGCTCTTTGAATCCATTGAACCTATTAACTGTTTACAGCTAGAAATTGGTTTTAGGCCTTAGTGGTTGTCCCCACAACTTTTGTGTCTCAAGATCTATTTGAGATGTGAAGACTAGCAGTTTGCCTCAGAGGCCCGATCTGTTGCCGCTGTGATGGTAGAACAGGCTGCCAGGATAAGTCTGGGAGAAGACCAAAATGCCGCGCTCATAGAAGCAGTGTGGTGGGTGACACAGAGACAGAGGCTTGGCCAAGAAATAGAGTACAAGGCAGCAAATCAATGTGGGAATTAGCCCCAATGAATTCAGTGGGACTTCCTTGTGAATACTGGGCATTTATACACGACCCCTAAACTCCGCCGCAAATGGCTCCCAGCTCCAGAGCTTAAAAATGTTTCCCCACCAGCTCTGGAGTTTACAGGCAATTAAGTGCAATCCCGCCCACTTTAGCGCGACCCAGCGCACTTTTCTTGTACCTTCTCTCTGGAGGTGAAAATTCTTTGATGCGGTGCAATGATAGTGAGTGTGGGACTCTCCTCGCTTCTGTTTGCTGTTTTTTGGCTCCCGCCCCTTTAAGAGCTACTTAAGAGTTACTTAAGAGCTACTGGAATGTTGCCGGGGCAAGAGCTGGCAAGAGCGAGAGGCAGAATGGGAGGTGAGCCACGGTCTTTCTTCCTTTTTTTTCTCCATCCCCTCACGCAGCCAGCAGCCAGGGTGGGAACACAGGAAGAGTGACAAGCCCCTAAGATCTCTGGTCCGAATTTAAGGGACCAGCGGATCTTAGGGGTCGTGTAAAAGTGCCCACTGTAGACCTATATAGGATTTCTCTGCACATTACAGCTGCTCCTTTTTGTTACTAGGATAAGATGCAATAGAAAAGAAAGCTTCTGAACCTTTCTTAACTGTGTAAAGCAGAGAACTAATTATACTTGTTGATATTTTTATTTATTTATTTATTTATACTCAGTATAGGAGCACAATAGCTTGGCATAACTAGATTTGCTCTGTTTTTAATTTTTCTTCTTCTATCAATTCAAAAACCCATTGTTGCTTGATTCGCAGGTGACCTACCTCTGACCAAATTTTGGAATTAAGTAGTAAAAATAAAGGTACTTGTAACTGGCCATTTTCTGGGTAACAATAATGTAATTAGTAGTGACAAAATTACCATTTACCAGTAGTTTCAACAAGTAACAGCTACATTCCTCAGACAAATAATACCCACTGTACTTTTCAAAGGTACTTTAAGACACTGACAGGAACATTTCAGGTATTAAGCCACTCTCTAGTCACTCTTAAATGGTAAAGGGTACTATTTAATTGGTTTTGTCTTTTGAATGTTAAAAACTATTTTCAGGTAAAATATTAGATGTTTTGTCCTCAAGTAGGTTTTTTTAATCTTTTGTGGTGAAAATTTAACAAGAGGGTGTGGGATGCACAAAAATGCATTTTGTGGGAAATACCCTCTCTAGATTGTTGTGAAAAATACAAGTTTTGTAGAACAAAATAAAAAGGGTTTTGTGGGGGGGGGGTTGGAAAAAAGTAGGTCTTTGATAATGCTGCCACAGTAGAAAACAAACAAACAGAACACTGGTGTTTTTGCTCTCCTGGAGCATCCTAGCTGTTAATAATTTTGTTGACATGTGTTCCAATGCAGTATATCTTTTTCACTGAGGTAAGAAAATGTATAAACATCCATTATATCCTTAGGGCCTTTTTACACGACCCCTAAGATCCGCTGGCCAAGTAAGTAAATTCGGACCAGAGATCTTAGGGGTTCGTCTCTCTTCCTCTGTCGCCACCCACCTCTGCACTTCCTGGTTGCTGGCTGGGTGAGGGAGGGAGAAAAAAGAAAGAAAAGAATGCCGTCTTACCTCCTTTCTGTTCCCGGCAGCATTCAGATCTCTTAAAGGGGCGGGGGGCAGAAAAACAACAAACAGAAGCCAGGAGAGCCCCGCACTCACTATCCTTACACCGGATCAAATATTTTTCACATCCAAAAAGCAGGTACCTGAAAGCTGCGCTGGGACGTGCTAAAGTGGGCAGGGTCACACTTAATTTCCTGTTAACTCCGGAGCTGGTGGGTAAACATTTTTAATCTCCGGAGCTGGGAGCCATTTGCCCCGGAGTTTAGGGGTCGTGTATAAACGCCCTTAGTCAGTAGAAGGGCTGATTCAAGGCCCTTAGCATCCTAGCAAAGGTCATTCTCTTGAACTGTGTGGAAGAGGGAACAAGGAACAAAAATGCATGGTATACAGAAGGACTGAATGGGGAAAGGGTGGAGGTATTTCCTGGTTGTGGTATCACATCTATATCACATCTGGTATCACATCTATATCAACAATCAAGAATTGTGACGCCAACCGGGGCTTAAAGGCTTGTGGTCCTACAGGGCCAAAGCTGAAGGGGCTCCCTCCCACAGTCCTAGCTAGTCATGAGTGTACAGCTTATTATTCAGAGATAAGAAAATATCTTTTTATTTATGATGATTCTGGCAGGGGAATGAAGTTCACGAAGGTTTTCGAAATGCTGTGCTTGTTTTGCTAAGATTCACTAAGATGTTATGGTCATCCCTATTAGATGTGCCTTTAAAAATCAAACTCCCCCTTTTCCCATCCCTGTCCTTAGTCATTTAATTCATTTTATTAAGGCTAGCTAGTCCCCTTCTTTATTGATTCGTAGACAGATAAAGAGGCTGGTGTTTGAGAAGGCCAGTGATTACTCTTCATTTATGTGTCTTACATGCAGAATTTTTCATAGACGCTCCAAATGCCCCTTGAAATCCTATTATTTTTGCATGTTGCTTATAACAATATTTATGTTGCTAATGTACCATTCCAGCTGTTACCATTCTGCTCACTCAGTCTTTGAAAAACAATATGCCTTGTTACTTAATGAATGGCTGGTTCTTATTAGGTTAAACGGTCTTTAAGCAGGGCTCTGCTTATGGAGTTCAACTGATTTAATAGGTATTATTATAGTAATTAGAAAATCATCACAGTCAAGCAATATTATTGAGCTGCAAAGCTTCTAAATAACCAAATTTAGAGAGAACCCTGCAAACACTAGTCTTTGGTAACATTAATGCAACTTCTCTCTAATAAATGTGTGAGTGCAGAATGAAAGGCTCTTTTGTTAGGAGGAGTTATTCATTAGCTGCTGGACTCAATAAGAAGAGAACATATGTGGGGCAGAACCAAGTGCTCCAAAGGCAATGTGTGACATGCGGCTTTGAGATTTCACAACCACAGCAAACAACCATATGAGCGTTAGAAGAATCTGAAACAATCTCCGTCCTCTGAATAACACTGACCATTGTTGGAGAACAGACCGAACTTACTGTGAGCTCTGCATAGGCATGCTCACCATTTATTTCGTTATTCCTAAGTCCTGTTTCTCCTTTTTGAATTCAGAGCCAGTTCACCTGGCTTTCTTGGTGGCCCTCTGTGATAGCAGGAATTTTAGGTCAGCCCTTTGCAGCATGAATAGTGCTATCAAACCAACTTGATTTATTAATTCTTTGCTCCCTTATTTTTAATGTACTGTATTTGTATCCTGCTCTGTGTTTAAAGGGTACTGTATAAGCCATTCAGACCAATTTTAATACAATTCACCAGAACAGAAGATGAAGATTTTGTTCAGTCTGTTTTTGGAAACTGGGCAATTTTAGAAGCCATAAGATATTCTGCCTCATTTTCCAGTGTTTCAAAACCTACTATCTTATCACGACCTACAGGTTTATGTACTGTATTTGTCAGTTATCGTACATTTATTTCTGACTTATATGCACTTGGTGGATTGGATGAATCCAGAAGAGAATCTCCTACCAGGACAAGACTCTAACTGGAACATCTTAAGTTCAGACTTTGTAGCTAAATCAGAAGATCAAACAAAAATGAAGTAAAAGAAAGCTTCTTGGACACAGAACAATTTTTTTTGTAACTGTGGAGAAATTAAATCTATGCAGCATTTATATGCATGAAATTTATGACTCACTGCATGTACAAAAAAAAAAGATCTAGCAAATGGCCAAAAAGCACTATTGAAGAAGCCCACTTCTGGTCAAAAACAGTGTACTGTAATTAGCTTTACATTGGGTTTTGGTCTAACAGGCTATTAAATGAAGGTGAACTGATAGAAAAGTAAATACTTTACTTGAAAAACCACTGGTGGCTTTGGCCCTCAAACTACAGGCCCATGAAGTGAGGAGAATCCTCAAGTAAGAACACCCCTCTCAACAGACTAAGGTGGAGGCAAAAAGGGAGTTGCCTCCCACACCCGCCATGGAAGGAAGGGGTCAGCTCAACAAGGAACCATCTGTGGAAATTAGCCTTGTCTTAGTCTAGCTGGTAGCATGAACATGTGGATGGCTCCCACTCTTGCTGCTTCTGGAAAAACACATCTCTTCACACTGACCTTTTAACCTGTTTTGTGGTTGTTCTGATGGTTCTGAGTATTTGTGACTTTTTAATGGTTTTTGTTAATTTGGGGTAGGATTGGGGGGGGGGTTTAGCCTGCTTTTTATCTTACTGGAAATCAGGTATGGAAATATGAAAAGAAGGGAAAGTGGAATGGCACCCAACGATTGCTGCCACCTCTCACAGGCCTGCAAGTCCTGGGAAGGAGGCACGAATAACCCATAGGAAAGCACGCCACACAGCATGGCGTGTATACCAGCTCCTTTAGATTCATTTGCCTTCGAAGGCAGGCCTGTAGTCTCCCGATATTGTTGCCCCCACCAGCCCCAGCCAGCCCAACCCACAGCCAGGAATGTTGGGCCTTGCAGCCCAGTGACACCTAGCAGGCCATGGATCACACCAGCACCCCCAACACTAGTACCACGTGGATCATGTGCTGGTTAGCAATAAGAAGGTCTTCCTAGTTATTTTCAGTATCTCTGGTAAAAGATTTTTACTGGGCAAAAATTCTGCCTGCCATCCTTAAAATCAAGGGTGTTTGGGCATCATCTTGCCTGCTGGGCTCGACAGGATTGGTTTGGCTGAAGCATTGTTCTGGCTAGCTTTACAACCTATTTTCAAGACAAAAGACCAGCACCTAATGCCAGCTGGACCTTAGACTGACATAGAATAAAAGTTGTTTATATGTCTTCTAAGCTAGAGTTCCACTGTTTTAGTTGCAGTGTTTTGATTACAGAGAGAAATATTCAGCACATCCAGGTGTGCAGGTGAAAGGCATTTAGCACTTTGTAAGAGAGAGAGAGAGAGAGAGAGAGAGAGAGAGAGAGAGAGAGAGAGAGAGAGAGAGAGAGAAGCTTTTGCTTGGGTCTCTGCATGGTGCAGATTTTCAGATTATGAGGAAGAAAACACCATCATGCTAGACACATTTTTAAAATCTCTTAAACAGATTCAAGCACACAAGACGACACTCAGCTGCTGCAGGAATGGTTTCACCTGGTGTTGGAAAAGAATAAATTAATGCGCTATGAATTGGAACTGTTGAACATGTAAGTAAGAACTCGCAGTTAGCCATTAGTGGTGAAAACCTCCACGACAGAGAGAATGAACTCATGTTCCAGGCAGAGGATTTTCTTCCTGCTCCATGCAGATGCACATTATTGAAGTAAATTGTTGCATTAGGCCTTGCATAGCATATCACCATTAGTGTACAAAGGCAGAGTATTCTCCTTCTTATGTTGTTGTTTGCAGCTGGGAGTATTTATTTTAAATGCATCCAAAAGCTACAGTCTGTTTCAAACATACGGTTTCAGAGGCACAAAGGTAGCATTAGTAAGGGCAAACCTGTTTGCCTAAGTTGAATCCAAACAAATTGTTAATGCTATTAATTATCTGGAAGGCATGCCAGGTGTGCACCTTAAACACATATGCACACAATTTTCAAGGTTATGTAGAAATGCATCATTTTCAGAATGGCGGAAGTGGCATCATTGCTTTGTAAACATGCACAGAACTGTACCTCAATTTTTTGTCTTCAGAATAATACAGATGACAGTAATTACAAAGATAGCCAGAATAGTGCTGCAAGTTATGTCTGGACGTCATGACAGAAGAAGGGATTGATTGACATTTGCTGTGATGTATTGAATTGAATTGAATTGGGAGACCACACAACAATTCTAGTCATGCTACTTTGTAGCAAAAGTAGCATATAAATATAATAACACAAGCCTGCACAACAGGTTGACCACGGGCTACTGGTAGCTCCCGAAGGGTTCAAAAGTAGCCCGCTGGCCATCAATAAGAAAAGTGAAGGGATAAGTTCTCCACCCCTCCCTCCCCCATCCCAAGGACCACCATTGCCCCAGCAAAGTTCTGGGTCTGCCAGCCCACTGTCTCAGTCGAGTGGGGCAGTTCAAGGGCCATGGTGCATTGAAATATGTTCCCCCCAGAACAGATTAATTGGCTTTCAATGCATTCCTATGGGAAACCGCTGCTCTACTTACAAAAGTTTTTACTTATGAGCATGTGCTTAGAATTGATAAAATTCATAAGTAGAGGTTTTAGTGTAGTAGCCCTCAGGCACTTTGGGCTGGAAAAAGTAGACCTCAGGCTGTTCAAAGCTGAACAGCCCTGTAATAACACAAAGAAAGAAAATCACTTGCCCACCCAGCCTCCCTCTGGCCTATCAGTCAGTCATGCCTTTGTTTAAAGAGAGGCAACGACGGGATGGAAGGCCCTTACAAGAAGGCACTCTTCTACACCGAGGCAGCTGAAAATGATTGCTTTTGAAAGATCATAGTCAGATTAACAACAACAACAAATGTATTGACTCTCTCACATTTCATGTACACAGGTTTCATTACTAGGAGTTCTTCAGAACAGCCAAGTGGGAAACATTTAGAAAAGTCAGGAATCCCACTCAGATGCCAAAAACACTCCCCCACCCCCTCATCAACTGTCCATTAATGTCACAGATTACAGTTCACTTCTGAAAGGGGGCAAGGCAATTTAAAATGATGCTTTATGCAGTAGTTGTGTCCATTAGTTCACATGTCAATTTTTAAAGGTATGTGCTAAAAATATTTTACATAAGCATCAAAATTATAAGCATTGAGTTCGTAACAAATGCATGCTTTCAGTCATACGTTTGGTGGGGCTTAAATATACCAAGAAGCTGATGGGTACATCCATTTGGTGAACAATGAGTTTGAATTCATTCATTCATTCCTTTTTTTTTTTTTCATTTTTATTCCAGACTTTCACCAAAGTGCAGCATTAACAGTGGCTTTGCATTCACCCAATAACCCAGAATATGTCATCTCCCTGTAAAAATGCTTCCCCCAATAAACTGGATCCCCAAATGGTCTTGAATCACAACTTTCAGATGCACAGGCAGAACATGGGGGTTCTAGTATGGCAATCCAAGAATGACTAAGGTCCCAAATTGGGGGACTGTCTGATCCCCAGTGCAGAATTATAAACATTTTAACTGTTGTGGATCTCACCTATGGAACTGTGGGATAGATGAGTAAGAATCCTCATCTGGGGAACCTCGGTACATTCATCCACCCAAACTACAAGGGGAACTGCACATCAAAATGCCATAATTCTGTAGCATAGATACTTCAAAGAGCTTCTTGGCTGAGTTTTGTTTGAGCCTAACAACACTCCAACATTGCACTACACTGTCCCTGAATAACATACAGAACTGTCCTTATTGTCACTCAGAGGTTGTTCTTTATGTGTGTCATGGAAATTTTTGGAGCAGTGACTGCATCAGATGCTACATGTATTTTTAGTAGTGTGGTAGGTAGTATTACATTGAATTCTATTTGGTTTACCTAGACACAATTGTGTATGAAAAGGACAGGAATCCAAATGCCATTCTTTCCTGTAAGATTATCATGAACATGAATCAAATCAATAATCATAGCTGAATCTTTGTTATTCTTGTGCCCAGAGCCAAAGAGCTAGAATCAGATGATCATCAAAACTCAGAGAGGTCTTGAGAATGAAAGACTGCAAATGATGGTAAGCAAAATACTGTTAATTCCAATACAAGTTATACTTGTATGTTGATCATTAGATTTCAGATGTATTTGCAATGGTAACATACTTGGGCATGTAAGAGACATTCCATGGACATCTCTGAAGGGATCTGCAATAACTCAAGCCAAATCAGAGTCAAATCACAGGATTTAAACCCAGTTCCTCGACTTTTATTGGCTGTACTTCTTTTTCATGTCTGACTGTTGCTTAATAGATAGGAATGAATGGCACACACCCCTCAATTAGAAAACAGAGGAATAAGCATGTCAAATGAATCTGTAACAAGGAAGTGGAAACTTCCCATTTCATGGCCTCTTAGGTAGTAGGGAATCATTGATGAGAGACAGTCTGCTTAAAAATCCAATGAAATCATTAAATGAGATTAAAGGATTATTAGAGTCAACTAAAATTATAGTTCATTTAAAAAACCCAACAAATTGAAAGTTAATGAACTGGAATTAATGAATTATTTCCAACAAGTTACCCCAAAGTTTTGGATGACTTCTTATGGGCTCTTGTAAAAGCTGAAGCAGCTCAGCATTGCTCCTCCCAAGATAGTCCACTAACAGTATCCTGTGCATCCCTTAACAAGACATAAACACAAACATAAATCCATTTTGTAATTCTTATATTATGCATGTTTTAGGGGGGGGATACTGAATATTAATAGGCACATGGGAAATGTGACATTTGGCTCACAGCATGACGTTAAGATATCAAGTAAATAATGGAAGCGTCATTTCCTGGACGTTGGCTCTGAGTAAAAGCTGTGCATTCTTTAATAGATTGGCATGCATTCAGGCCAGCTCACAAGAAAGGGCATAGCTGCCTGAATGATTCCCTTTCTATTCCTCACACACAGAGAATACTGTTTTTGAAACATGGGATATGATATGGCATGGCATTCTATACAAAGGTAAAATTCCTTGCCCCTAGACTTGTGTATGTTAGCTTTTGCTATCTTTTTAATTTTATTAATTTTCAATAATACAGTAGCACCCCCATATCCATGGGTTCACTATCTGCAGATTCAGTTATCCGTGATTGGTGATCAATGAATGGGGTGGGGGTGGGGTGCTGGCGGCCGTTCAAGCTTCCTAGGTGGTGGACCGGGTGCGGAGATCTCCTTTGAAAGTGGCAGCAGAAACAGCAGCCGCAGTGGCGGGCGGCAAAACTCACCCACTCGATCCCCCTGCCTTCTTGCTTGCATGCCTGCCTTACTAGCTAGCAGCCCTACCTTTCATCTCTTTCCCCTCCCTTACCCCCACAACGGTGCCCCTCACAATAATCAGGAGCCCCAGCACCCTGCTCGACTCAGGCCGCTGACTCCGCTCGGTCTTGCCCTTTCAGCCCCCAGCGCCTGCCTGGCTCTCGCTTGCTTGCTTGCTTGCTTGCTTGCTCGCTCTCAGCTACCTGCTCTCTCCCGCCTGCAACAACTGAAAGACGAGAGAGCCCAGGTGGGATTCATGCCTGGGTGGGAGAGAGCAGGTAGCCAAGATCGAGCTAGAGAGTGAGAGCCAGGCAGGCACTGGGGGCCGAAGGGGCAAGACCGAGCGGAATCAGCGGTCTGAGACAGGCAGTGCACAAGGGCTCCCAGTTATTGTGAGAAACACTGCTGGGAGGGGAAGGAAGAGGAAAGAGAAGTGAGAGACCGGGCTGCTGGCTAGCAAGGCAGGCAGGCAGACAGGCAAGCAGGCCAGCAAGAAGGCAGGGGGATTGAGGGAGAGCAGGTGAGTTTTGCCACCCGCCACCGCGGCTGCTGTTTCTGCTGCCGCTGCCAAGGGGAATTTCTGCGCCTACACCAAGGTGCAGTGATGCATCACCTGGTACGCCGCCTGGAAAGCTCAAATGGCCAGGGACAACTCTGATCATTCAAGCTTACCGGGCGGTGCAGCAGCGTGCCTTCATGCCACCTGGTCCTCTGTGCTGTCCAGTGGGGGGTGTATGGGGCAAATGCTTTTGCCCCCAGCACGCTACCACTGCTGACACCACCGTCACCCTTGAATAAGAGCATTTGCTCTTATCTGCGGGTTTCAGTATCCACGGGGCAGCCCAGAACCAATCCCCCGTGGATATGGGGCTCCCATTATATAAGAAATAAACAAAATAGTATTAAAGGGTCAGCTTAAACATAATATAGCATACATTTTCAACTCAGTGCTCCCCTCCAACCTCAGGATTAATTTATGCATTTATTTTACTTTGTGTTTTATAACTGTCCAGAGAGCATAACCTCAAAAGTATGTGCCAAAAATAAATTCCATATTTCTTGAAAAACATTTGTATTCAGTATTCCTTCTGTAATCTGGGTTTCACAGGTTTATTTATCATTAACATCCATATCCCACATTTCCTTATATCACTCCTCCATATTAAATAAATTTATTGTCCTTCCAATTCTTGGCAAACATCAACCTTGCCCTAGTTCGTATGAGAGTAATTAGTTCCTTTTCTTCCCCTCTGTGTTGCTTATGGTGTCCAAATTTTAGTCTGGTTTTGTTTGAAAAGAATACTTTTGAAGAAAAATCTTGGTGCGTGGCAACTGTCTAGACCAGGCCTGCCCAAAGTCCGCCCCGGGGGGGGGCAAATCTGGCCCGTCAGGCCATTCTGAGTGGCCCGCGGCTGGCTGGCCTGCCCTTCCCTTCCCCTACTACACCCCATGTTTTTTTTTTAAAATCTTCTGCCAACACTGACACCGCCGGGAAGCTTAAGGAGCTCAGCCGGCCGGCTGGCCGGTGAGCAGAAGCTTTTAGGGCTGGGTGGGCGGGCGAGGCGGCGGGCCACTACAACCAGCACCACCGGGAAGCTTGTGGGACTGGGCACGCACGTGGGAAGGCCACCACCACCGGCATCACCGGGAACCTTGTGAAGCTAGATGCATGGGTGGGCTGCCACCACTGGTATAGCCGGGAACATTGTGAGGTTGGGCGCACGCGTGGGGCAGTGGTTGGGCAGGCCGCGCCACTGGCACCGCTGGGAAGCTTGGGTGGCTGGGCGGTCTGCCGCCACCGGCACCGCAGGGGAATGTGTGGGGGTGGGCAGGCCAGTGGGCCTCTGCCACCGCCTAGGAGCTTTGGGGTGGGCTGGCGGGCGAGCTGTTGCCACCGCTGGGGAGTTTGGGGGGGTGCAAGGTTGCACAGATCGCCTCTTCCAAGGGGCGACCTGTGGCCACGGCTCCCTGTGCTTCCTTTGGTCCCCACTTTCCCTCTTTCCTCCCTCCCTTGGTCCCCACCTCCCTCCCTCCCTCCCTCCCTCCCTTGGTCCCCACCTTCCTTCCTGCGCGTGGGGTTGCAAGGGGTCAGTGGGTGGGGCTTGCAGTGGGGTGGCAGGGTTGGGGAGCAACTGGCCCCTGACACATTCTCAGCCACCAAATTTGGCCCTCCTTACAAAAAGTTTGGGCACCCCTGGTCTAGACTGAGAGGTCCTACAACTGAGAAGAGTGGTTGAGTGGGCAGTATTCATTCTACCTGGATGAGCTGCTCTTCTAGACATTGTAGAAAGTCCTTATGATTTGTCCAGGGTATGAGAAAAGCTGGCCCATGGAATTCTCACATCGAATATTTGATTTAACGAATCCCTCTTTGGTCACAGAGAAACAAATAATAATTCTGCAACAATGATGCAATATACCACTTACTACAGGGATGAGGCCTTCCAGTTATTGTTAAATTTCAGTTTCCATCGTCCTGAACTGTTGGCTGTTCTGGCTAGATATGTGAGTTACATTCTAGAGTGGTGGTTCCCAACCTTGGGTCTCCAGACATTCCTGGATTACAAATCCCAGAAATCCTGGCCAGCACACCTAGTGGCAAAAGCCACAATATCCAAAAATATATGGGAAACCATGGTTGGGAACCCCTGATCAAGAGGAACACATGTACTTCATCCTTGATTTATTTTAATGATCTAAATATGGCTAACAATTTTCTTTAAATTTGTGAAAAGGATCTACATGGCTGAACAAGAAGTAGTGGAGAATAAAAGAAGCAGAGGAAAGTTCTATTCCTTGGTGGAACAGAAGATGGCAAAAGGCAGAATTTTCAGAGGCTTATACTACCTTTGGGATACAAATTCAGAAAGACACTAACCTTCTGTTATGACGAACACCTTTGTTGCAAGATTTGATTAAAATATTGCAGAAGACAGAATTGTGTTCTACAAGTATAACTGGAAGAAATGGTGCTTCTGTTAAATGTTATAAAAATAATTCATCACATACATTAGTACGTAGCTAGAGATCAAAAATGAATTCTGTGGATGGCTTATTTGATAAACTTCCACTAAAGAAATGGTACTGAAAGTATTCACTGTTTTTCACTTCCTTGAATGCTAAATGTGGGTTTTCAAAATGTACATAGCTACAGCTTAGCTTTCAGATTCATTTTTGCCTTAGAGGCTATTGCTGGATAAATCTATTAATTGATATAGAAATATAGACAGGTTGTGCTTTGTATATATTTTATTTCATAGATAAAGAAAAATGTTCCACTTGCTTGTTTGTTTTTAAAAAGATGCAGTAGTGGAAGAAATTTGTGTTTACAAATTATATGTGCATATTGTAAATAAGCAGAGACAGTGTTACTGTGCTGTTAAATGGATGTAACTTACACAATTTGTTTACAAGGTAGAAGATATTATATTTAGTAATATCAAATGGATATTTCAGAACAAATTGTACAAGGATCAAATGAACCTTTACCACCTGCTCCCAAAGATGGTAGTAGAACCTGCAAGCAGAAATACACATTTTTACAAGATATTTTCACATCATAAATTGTACCTCTATAGCTATGGTAACTTGGGTTGTGTATAAAAGTGAGAATTATGGTACAGTACCCTGTATCAACACATGCAAATTGACGAAACTGATCCTGTTCTTTTTGTATGATGTTGACAGTGCTCACGAGAGAATCTGTACAAATATGTCCTCTGTATTTAAGCTGCTGCTGAAAACCAATGCACAAATAATATATCTCAGGTTAATACAATGACAAATAAGCTTACAGGGTTGCTATGCTGAGCCCATTTCACACACACTGAGTCTCTGCTGAAATCACTGGACCTTCTGCATGCGGAAAAGGGGCTCAGCCCAACTAGTGTGCAAACTGATCTCTGAAACTTCATTTACCACTTAACATTGGAAAGGCTTTCATAACCGATAATTGAATTTTGTATCTGATATTTTTTTTAAAAAAACTTTTTAGGAGGGAACTGTAAAAAAATTGGTTGTTTTTGCTTTGTATTCTAATGGGAAAGATTAAGCTTTACATAACAATGTGTTAGCCTTTGCTGCTGCTTATTGCTGAGTAATAGCACATGTTTGCTAAAGGGACTCAGTAAAAACACTTTTATCCTGGCCTAAAGTCAACGAATAAGCTGGAATCTGTTACAAATATGGTGTAAGCTCACTACTTAGAGAGCCTGGCAACCGTTACTGCACTGTTCCCAGAATCCTCAGCTATCATGGAGCCTGGCCATGAAGATAATGGCAGCTATTATACAAAATCATAAAATTTTCACATTCTGGCACAGTGCAATGAAAATGAAGGCCCAGTTCAGACCCTGGCCATTCAAAGCTGCATACAAGTAAGTTGCCTTCAACTGCCTTCTTCTCACCTGTCCTCTGTGATCACAAAAGGAGAAAAGGTAATTTTTGTGGTCTAAAACACAACTGGAGTTCCCCCTTTCGCTTCCTTGAACCTCACTCTATGAGGTTAGAGTGGTTTGCGCTTGGTTTCAGCTAACTGGGCTCTGAACAAACCTCTCTTCCCTGACTTGGTACCCAATGTGTCCACATGGCAATTCCCTCCACAGTGGGAGATGCAGCATTTTCTCTGCTCCGCTTGTCCAGTGGAGGATGAGGCGACAAGGAGGGGCATGGGGTTTCACTCCTGAGTTTTTTAAGGTGCTTGAAAAGCACAAAAGAACTATAATTTGGAAATGTCCCTGCAGGTGGCAGAGAGGGAGGAAGAGAAACAAGTCTGCTTTCTTCAGTATTTATGTATTTTTGTTAATTTCTTATTATTTGTACAATTTATATGCCACCGTCTCTGGACAGCTTATAAATCAAAATTAAAATGAACAATTAAAAACAATTAAAACGTTAAAATACAATACAAGTAAAATATATAAAAATACAATACAATAAAATTGCCACCAGGAGCCACAATATATGTTGTATCAGTTAAAAACTTCTGGAACTTATCTGTGGTATTTACATAATGTAATTTATAAACACTTTTAACTTCTGGATGTCTGTTCTTTCTTGTTTCAGAAAGTAACTGAAATACCAGAAGTGCTTTATCCTGTAAGATGAATGCTACTAAATTATTATTTTGTAATTGAAATCTACAATGTCTTGAGTTTTGCATTTGAATTTACCCGGTTTCCTTTCCTCACAATCCATGTGTGTTGTGATGCTTGAGTCACACATTATTGTAGTGTTGTTTTATGTGGCGATATTAAAAATGTATTGAAACTAAAATCCTATCTGAATAATTTGAATGCCTGCTGTTCAAAACCAATTCTGTATGCCAAATCCAGGTCCATATTATGTTTATTAATCAAAGTTCCTTGTTTCCACTAACAAAAAAGCTAATTGACTGAGTAGCAGAACATTTCAATCCGGGTCCAGTTGCTATGACTCAATTTGTGGATTAATCAAAGATGCTTAACATTTCTCACTTAACAGCAACATCAAAGATTTGAAAAATGCATCATCCTGAAATATGTGTGTGCGTGTGTTGTGTTGTTACAGTCGTGACCGACTCTTCGTGACCCCATGTCCATGGAGTTTTCTTGGCAGGAATACGGGACTGGTTTGCCAGTTCCTACTCCAGGCGCCTACAGCACCTGGTATTCCCTGGTGGTCTCCCACCCAAGTACTAACCAGGGCCGAGTCTGCTTAGCTTCCGAAATCAGGCGAGATTGGATGTTAGGGTATATAGGCAGCTTGCTGAAATATATCTAGTGGAATTAAAGGTACCTGTTGATTTGCATATGGGCTCTGTCCTCATTTTGCCTTGTAGAGACAGCAACATTTACTGCTGAATCTCCATGTTATCCAGTTAGCTCATGTTACCAACTGAACAGCTTCTACCAGCAGCCCAGAAAAGGGAAGATTATCTCAGTTTGTGTAACGTTGTTCAAACTTTTTCTTGACAGCTCAAAGAAGGCAGTTCTCATGTTTCCTGAATATTACTACTTGTGTGTAGAGGCTAGGGAAGTGCACAGTGGAAACTTGTTTTTGTTCCCTTTTGGGTTGTTGTTTTTAAAGGGACGTGGGTGCCTCCTTCAGCTTTGTGTTTTCTTACAGCATTTTTTTGATTTATATCAAAAGAGACACCATTTTTGGATTAACAGGGAAGAAAAAATAAAAATAAAAATAATCTCAGGAAGGCATGCTTACACAGGCATATTGCCTAGTGGCAGCAGGAAAAATACCCTCCCCCCCCAAAAAAAAAACCCTAGGGTGAGACGTACACAAAATCAAGGAAGAAAGATAAGGACCCACAATAGAGGAAGAAACACAAGCAGACAGACAACACAACTTATATCAAGAACTCCTACACCCATAAGAAATAACTGATGAACTAAAGAAGCACTCCTACTGTTTTCCAAAAAATCAAGGTCCTTTTACAGCTTCAGAAGTCCCATCTCCTGGATGTTCTGATTGGTTGCTAAAAGCAGCCCTCAGTATAATGGGAAAAATCCTGGCTATTTTGACATGCAATGGATGAAAAAAAAAAGTTAAATGAAAGAGGGAACCATGAAAGAACATGAAACATTTTGTGTTCCTGTCTGTTGTTAACATAAATCATTCACTGGGGGCAGGGTGGGGGCGTTGAGAGGGTCTCCTTTGGAAATCAGAGAAAGAACAGGAAAGCAAACAAGGAAGAGAGCCTCCCTTGTGTTACATTCCTTTTGTTAAAAGACAAAAGTCTCCTCCATAACAGATGGATCGGTACAGTTCATGGAGAACTGTATTTCCTCTGTTAAAACAAAACCTGTACATTACGCTACTTACTTTCCCATCATTTCTTAGGTCTGATTCTTTAAACTGTACTGTATATGTCACACAGAGACAACTGTGAGTTGTGATGGAGTCTGATTGCCATTTACACGAGGTCTTCTCTTCTGTCAGAAGTGAAGATTAGCTGTTGCAGCTCCAAGCCAAAGCTCCCTCTGTGCACGTGCGCCCCCCCCGTTTTGTTTACCTACAATGTAGGCTTATATATAAGATGGATCAAACAGTCCTCGTACACAGGAAGCTACCTGCATACATTTCTATTTTCATGAACTATATTACTGGGTCATACAAACATGTAACCAGAACTAGAAGACATCCACTCAAACTGAGGGTTGGGAGAGTGAGTACAGACAAAAGAAAATGTTTTTTTACCCAACATGTTGTTAGTCTGTGGAACTCCCTGCCACAGGATGTGGTGATGGCATCTGGCCTGGATGTCTTCAAAAGGGGATTGGACAGATTCCTGGAGGAAAGTCCATCACAGGTTACAAACCATGTGTAATCTCCAGGCTTAAAACCAGGGTACTTCAAGGGCCAGATGCTTGTGGGGGCCACTGTGAGAAACAGGAAGCTGGACTAGATGGGCCTTTGGCCTGATCCAGCATGGCTCTTCTTATGTTATGTTCTTTTAAATACAAAGTTCATTTGAGAAGGTGCAGACTACATATTACAGTACATATACATATGTGAAACAGAGCTGCAGATAACTGGAAGCAGGGGTGCAATACGGCAGGGTTTGTTGTTTTCCCTACCTTTGCTTTTTAGACCTACATTTGCCTGTTCTATAGTGTCAAACGAAACTTTCAAGGGCTTGTACATTTGTTACTTTTAGCAACCTTCTGTTCTGTAGCAACAGGACCTCTGTGTAGCTTCCTGTCTGATCAAAATCAAACTAGGCAAGATACTCAAGTTGCATTTAGAAGCAGTAAAACATGTCCTCATGTCCTACTGCTACTGTTTAAAAAAATTCCCTAGTTTGTATTCCTGGATGCTTTGTTTCGTGATGGCTTTTTTGAAAATAAACATGGGCTTAGTTTGCGTATCTGATTGGCAAGGCAAGCTGCTCTGCTGAAATCTCATAACTGAAAGGAAAGCAGGCCAGTAGCTGCTAAATGTGAGGTGAGTGACTGCTGGTGTAACTGCTTGTTTTGCAAACTACTTTCTGATGGCCAATCACAAAGCAAAGCAAGTTATTGGACAATATATGGAGGAAAGAAAACCCTGTGCTAGGACAAAAGCCACATTTCTTCACATCAGGCAACTTCTTAATATGAGCTATGTGTAACACTTGATTCTGAGCCTATTCTCCTGATAGAACACATCCAGATGTGGTGCCAAGCTTAGAAGAATGTGATTTGAAGAAGAAACATCACCTTGAGAAAACATTTAGAAACATCCCCAACTCTCTCCTCCATATTTCTTTTCTCACCAGGAACCCACAACGATACTGGTGTGTAATTTTTGTAATTCCTGAATCAATTGAAAACATTCCATCACACGGGATTAAATGAAAATGTGAAATTATTAAATATTCCCAAAAGCAAATTATGCAAGATTGGTCCTGTGTATATTGTATTTTTTTCAACAGTGGCATCGAGAATTGTCACGTTGCACTGCCAAAACCTGTTGTGGAGAGAAGATAGTTTGAGAAACCGATGAACATTTCGGTGAAAGTATGAACAATCTAATGTTAGAGATGCTGTGTTTAATTTAGCTGAAATGCTCAGTAACCTTATAAGCTGGACATGTTGGTTTTCCACTTGCTTCCTGTCAAGCCTCCTTAAACTACAGTAATATGTTTAGTAACACAGTTTAGTAAGGCCAGTAGTGAGGCCAACTTTCAGACAAAGAAATAGCAGGTAAATGGAACACAAGTAATAGAATGCCCTACAGCTGGATGGATAGCACAGAGGTTTAGGAATCAAGCTGTGGAACCAGAAGCTCCAGGTTCAATTTGCAGCTGAGCTTCCTGGGACAAGAGCCGGTCTGTGTAGCCATGAGCAAACGGCACAGTCCCAGGGCATACTCAAAAGAAAGGAAGAGCAAACCACTTCTGAGCGTTTTCTACCTAGAATACCCTGGAAAGGGTCACCGTAAGTCAGAACTGGCTTGGAGGCACAAAATGAATGGGAGGCTCTTCCCCTTCTTATTTAATAGAGTACAAGGAACAAGGCCCCAGTGAAGGAGGAAACGGCCAAGACAATTATAAGCTTGCATTGGAAACATTGAGAAGAAAAGCAAATTTGGCAATGTGTTTGACCTAGATGGTAATTCTATACATTCTTTCATGAGATTCAGCACTGACATGATTTTTTTTTCTGAGTAGACATGCGTTGCCCTGCTGTAAGTCAATGAAAATTTTCCCAACACTTCCCTGTCTTTCTACAAACCAGAGAAAAATCCCACTGACTAGCTAAGTACAGTAGACCCTTGTATAACAAACAGTTTGTATAACATAACATCTGTACAACATAAAAAATTCTGGATATAGGGGAAATTTGCTTAACAGAATCACCGATGGGGCAAATCCGTACAACATAAAAATGATCGCGATTAGGGATTACTCTGTTTTCAATGCATTCCTATGGGAAATTTGTATAAAGGAAAAATTGCTTAACAGAATTTCATTTGAAACAAATTAATTCCTTTTTACAAGGTACCAATGTACTTTGGAATAAATACATTCAGGATCTGGCTATAAAGTATCAACCCCCTTTCTGGCATGAAATTTCTTTTCATTCATTCCTTTTAAATTTGCCTTTCACCAGGAAGGGAAAACAGCTTGTCAGTTTCAACTTTTCTCAGTCTCCCCCCCCCCCTAAAATAGCAACAGGCGGAAACAACACCCCAAAGGTCACAGATTCAGCCTCCAGGGAGGGGTGTGAAAATTCCTTCTGGAAACTCTGAAGAATAGCTGCCAGTCAGCGTCTCAGGAATTGATTGTCAATATGAGTCATCTCCCTATAATTTGCAAGCCTACATATGTGCATTTGCACAGGTGTCTCCCACCACTACCACACTTTTCTCTGGGCCTTTCCCTTTAAAAATGATGGTGTTGTCCCTAGTTGCTGTGCACCATTTTGATATTTTTTCATCGTAGATTTAAATATATCATCCTAGTATTTCTGTCCACATACAGGAGGATAGGGTTTGGTGGACATACAGTATTGGGATGCACTGGATCTTTCTACTACTGCCTGCCTACATGCATCTGGAATTACTCCCAATGGGCTTGCAACCTCTTCCACTCATCTTCTCTCCCCTTTTCGCTTCAATATCATTATCTTCTCATCCCTCCTTGCTTTATCTACCCACTCAAGCCTTCATGTATTTTCTGCAGTGCTTTTAAATCTTAATTTTCCAAAAAAAAAAAAAAAAATAGTTCTCACCTTTGTGCTGTGGTATAAAAAGTGATAATCTTTTCTTTTTAAGCCCAGAAACAACTGATATCTTCTCTGCCTTCTCTTCACTCTTCATTTCTTCTCCCTTATTCTAAGAACCTCGCGGCACAGTGTTTCCACCACTTCCCTCCGCTCTCTTTTCTCTGACTTCCCCCTTTCTTCTCCTGATTGTTCTTCTGTATATATTCATTCTCCCTTTCTTCCAGAGGAGATGGTGTCTTTTCCCCTTGTCCTGGGTTTTCTCAATTCCTTGGCTTTTCTTCTCCTCTTCCACAAGGTTGAGCACATCTCCTCCCAGGTCCACAGGGGAGCTAGGCTAGGCATAAGGAACACTTTGGGCCTTTTTACACGACCCCTAAGATCCACTGGCCCCTTAAATTCGGACCAGAGATCTTAGGGGTTTGTCACTCTTCGTGCATCCCCACCCCTCCGTACTTCCTGGCTGCCGGCTGCGTGAGGGGAGGGAGGGAAAAAAGGGACAGAAGAATAAAGCCTTACCTCCCGGTGTTGGTGGACGCTGCCGGGGGAGCCCCGGTCACTTCCTGGTTCCTCTTAAAGGGGCGGAGGCAAAAGACAAAAACAAAAAGAAGCGAGGAGAGCCCAGCACATCCGCATCAAATATTTTTCACCTCCCAAGAGGAGGTACAAGAAAAGTGCGCTGGGTTGTGCTTAGGTGGGCAGGGACGCACTTAATTGTCTGCAAACTCCGGAGCTGGTGGGGAAACATTTTTAAGCTCCGGAGCTTGCAGCCATTTGCAGCGGAGCTTAGGGGTCGTGTATAAACACCCTTTTGCCCTGGGGAGCGGCAAGACAGCCTGCTGGCAGGCCTCAGGATGTCCCTGGATCTTGTCTCCACACCATCACTCTGATGGTTTTTTTTTTTTTTTTAAGTTTTCACTTATGGAGCACAAATGATAACATTAAAAAGAAGCAGAAGCAGCAGGGGACAGAACAGTTGATAACTCCCAACAAGCTAAACAGAAGTATCAGTAAGACAAGGGTGTTGGGAGTCTGACCAGCAGAAGCATGACCATAAAGAAACATCATCAAACAACGCACACCCAAGACTGCATGTGGATCAGCACAGAATAACACAGTGGTCCACAGGGGAAGTTCCTGCACTGCAGCACAGCACCACAAAGCAAAAATGCCAATAGAAAGCAAGCTTCCACTTCTTAGGGCATTTATACACGACCCCTAAACTCTGGGGCAAATGGCTCCCAGCTCCGGAGATTAAAAATGTTTACCCACCAGAGTTAAGAGGAAATTAAGTGCGACCCCGCCCACTTTAGCACATCCCAGCGCAGCTTTCAGGTACCTGCTTTTTGGATGTGACAAATATTTGATCCGGTGTAAGGATAGTGAGTGTGGGGCTCTCCTGGCTTCTGTTTGTTCTTTTTTTGCGCCCCGCCCCTTTAAGAGATCTGAATGCTGCCGGGAACAAAATGGAGGTAAACTGGTATTCTTTTCTTTCTCTTTTTCTCCCTCCCTCACGCAGCCAGCAACCAGGAAGTGCGGAGGGGGGTGGGGACAGAGGAATGAGTGACGAACCCCTAAGATCTCTGGTCCGAATTTAAGTGGCCAGCGGATCTTAGGGGTCGTGTAAAAAGGCCCTGAGACCCTGCTGATCCTCCTCCTTTCAGCCTTGTGTTGTGCGGACACTCAAAGTACCAGTATCAGAGGTGCTAAGGGAGTCAAACGAACACTCAGTGTACACAGTCCCTGCGGTTTCTTTACCTAGATGACCAGCAGAAGTTGTGTTTTAAAACCAAAACAAAAACAAAAAAACAAAACAAAACAAATGAAAAACAACAACGACGGACCAGATTTAAGAAAATAATGGAGAACTTGAGCAGCTACACACTCCAGCACTCCTTTCTCCCCCTCTCCTCCACCGCCCCCTTGTTTTCCTTGAGTCGCTCATCCACCACTCGGCCCAAAAGACTCAATCCCTCACATTGTATAACCCAGGTAGAGAAGCAGCAACCTCCAAAGCGAAGGCACAGAAAGGCACGCCTCGGCCTCTCGGAGAGGGGGCGTGGCCAAGACTTCCAGGCAAAATACCGGGCAGCTTCGGCACACGGGTGGTGCATTAGCCGGAGCTTCTCATAGGAAAGAGGAGGAGACTCCTGGAGCCGGCGGGAAGAGAAGAGGCATCCAGTGCGCCTGCGCTCCATGGGTCGCAGAGATTAAAAGGCGCGCAGGGGTGGGCTGGTCTGTCAGTCCCCAAGCGCTCCTCATTTTGTGGTTTGCTTCCTTTGGAGTCAAGGCTGTTTGTTTGTTTATTGAAAATTATTGGAAATTATTAAACAAGGAATTGGTTATTTTTTTTTAAATTAAAGCAGTGATAACACCTAGAATTATTTCTACTTAGGGTGGTTTGTATAGGGGAGAGGTGTCATATTAAAGAGAATGATCTATGTGTAGGCAATAGGTATTATAGGTAAACGAAAGTCTTAAAAGGGATTATTCTTAGTGGCTCTGCCTTATTGCCATGTAAATTCTGTATGGCTGTATTTATATGTTGCACTCTAGATTTACTTATGCTTCAGAAAAACGTAGGTCTAGGACATGTTGTTCTAAATGGTTTTGAAAATTAGCTGAAGGTGTGAATTTGCAGACCTACCTGCCACTGGACATTTTGGGATATGTTCTTCGTTTTACTATGAGTACAAGGCTTTTAAATGGGATTTTAGGCCATGACTTTAGCCCTTTGTTAATTTGTAGAAATATTTTATGAAAACTGAGAATGAAAGAAACCCCCAGAATTAGTTAAAATGCCCTAAGCACATCCAATCTCGCCTGATTTTGGAAGCTAAGCAGGGTCAGTCCTGGTTAGTACTCATGGGAGACCTCCAGGGAATACCAGGTGCTGTAGGCACCTGGAGTAGGAAATGGCAAACCACTCCAGTATTCCTGCCAAGAAAACTCCATGGATATGGAGTCACGAAGAGTCGGTAATGACTGTAACGACACAACACACATGGCAAAGCCAGGGAGGGTAGATAATACAGGCAAAATATGTGAAATTAATGGACTTTTTTATGGAAGATGAAAGGGTTCCAATTTCCATTACATGCCTTGTAAGCCTTAAAAAGGATTATTTAGATGCTCTGTTTGTATGTATATGCAGTATCCTCTCTCTCTCTTCTCTCTCTCTCTCCTCTCTGTGTACCTATTATGTGTCTTTTATATGAATCTATAGGATCACATAGACTTTGTGTTTATAACCACTTATAGCCTTGTGTAATTGCATTGATACTATGTTTTCAAAATTAGTTTCCATCATTCATAACTCTTACATGGAATTTTACTCTTTTTAACTGCTCACATTCTCTTGTGGCTTTAATGTAATGTTGTCTTTTAATGCTGTACAATGTCCCTCAAGTCCCTGTTCTCAATACTTGAACACGTGTTAACTGTATTGGGCTGTATATTATCCCTCATTACTAGAGTTGTCGTGTGTCGGAGGCGGCCTGTGTCGGCTCGTTTCCGTTTTTCGCGAAGCTTCGCAAAAATTTGTCATTTCGTTTTTTGTTTTTTCATCTGTCGTTAAACTGGTTTGGGGGGGGTAGCGGGCTCCTGGAGGCACCTCTTTTTTGGGGGGTGGGTGCCTCCTCTCCTCACCCGCTAGGGAAAGCAGGCTCCTGGAGACCCCTCATACATGGGGGTCTCCTCTCCTCACCTGCTGCAAAAGGGCATGCATGTATAGCCATATGGCTATGATTGCATACCCAGTTGCACGGAGAGACACAGCAGACTGGAAGAGGCACCCTCTCTTTTGGGGTGCCTTCCTGCCTCAGTCAGGCCTCGGGGCATGGTTTGCATGATGTCACACTTGCTGCCGGCCGAGCCAAGCCTGCAGGAGTCACCCAGAGCCACAAGTGGCGGACTGGCAGACTCTCTGCACCCACTGTGTCTCACTAAGAAGGGACTTGTACTTGCTATAGTGCAATGCAAGTACAGATCTGGCTTAGAGTTAGGGTTAGCGCAAGGGCTAGGGTGAGGCTAGTTACGGGTGAGGTTAGGGTGAGTATTGGGGTGCACCTCTGGGGGCCTCTCTGACCCACTTAGAAGGACAGTGTACTGGCGTATGGGTTAGGCTTAGGCTTCGGGTTCGGGTTCAGGCTACAGTTAGTGGGCTTTTTATGCCCGGTTGGCACATCCCAGAAGTCTCTGTGGTCAACCTGGCCAAGTGGCCATGCGATTGGTGGAATGGCTCCAAAAATTTGCATGGTCACTCCCATGGCCAGCCCATCATTGCGCAGGTGTAAAACAAATAAAAAATAAAATAAAATAAAATCAATGGAGAGAGGAAAGAGGAGACATTTTGTTGCAAGAAAAACCCACTACTACTGTAAAAATTCTGGCAGTTTTAAAATAGCAATTTTCGCATGTTTCTGTGTGGTGCTTGTGTGTTTTTGGACCACGATTTGAAAAAAAAATTGTGGTCGCCGCCCCATTTTGGATCCCCCGCCTGCACCGCATGGCATTGGCGACTCGAGTCCGGCTGCCCAGGACAGGAGAGGGGGGGAGGCCAGGACTCCCCCACAGAAACCACCCCTCTGGTAGGTGCACTCTGCACTGCAGGCATATTTTCGCCTGCTTTTTGGCCCGGGAATGGGGGGGGAGTTTAAAACTTTTTTTCTGTGCCGCTTCCGCTTGAATTGCGGCGGCCGGCGGCGAGTCCGGTGCTTTGCGAGTGACTACGACGAGGATTTCCCCCACCACCAGAGCAGCCCAGGACAGGAGAGGGGGGGTCAACCACCCCTCTGGTAGGTGCCCTGAGCCTTCACTCAGGCAGGCATATTTCCGCCTGCTTTTTGGCCGGGAATCGGGTTTTTTTTTTACTTTTAAAAACTTTTTTTCTGTGCCGCTTGGCATCGCGGGATCGCCGCAATGCCAGGAACGACCACGACAAATCAGACCCAATTATTCTTTAGTCGGTTCGAGTTCGAGTTCTGGCGGAGTAATTCCCGTTACTGTTTCCGTTCCGTAACGGAAACGAGGAACGGAAACGGAAACGGGAATTCCGCCAAGTCGTGCCCATCTCTACTCATTACTGTAAGCCATTTTAAAATATTCTAAATAAAATAAATAAATAACTACTTTCCACAAGAATATGTCTACAAGGTGGGGTAAAAATACACTAAAATAAAAAATAAAAATAGATAGATGATAGATAGATAGAGATAGATAGATAGATAGATAGATAGATAGATAGATAGATAGATAGATAGATAGATGTGTGTGTGTGTGTGTGTGTGTGTGTGTGTGTGTGTGTGTGTGTGCGTGCGTGCGTGTGTGCATGCCACCAGTATGCTGATAACACCCAGCTCTACCTCTCATCACCTCCAGATTCTGAGGGTGCTACAGTACTATCTCAACTTTACATGTTTAGCTGCAGTAATAAACTAGATGAGGATGAACAAAATGAAACTAAATCCAGACAAGACAGAGGTGCTTCTGATCAGTCGAAAGTGAGAACAAGGGATAGGGATACAACCTGTTCTGGATGGGATCATGCACCAATTGAAAAATGAGGTTTGCAGCTTGGGGGTGCTCTTGGGGGACTCATCCTTGAACCTAGATGCCCAGGTCATAGCTGTGGCCAGGAGCGCAATTGCAAAATTAAAAGTAGTACGCCATTTAAGCACGTTTCTTGAGAAACCTGCTCTGGCCACTGTGACACATGCCCTAGTTGACATCCCGGTTAGACTACTGTAATGCGTTCTGTGTGGGACTAACAATGAAAAGTCTCGGGAAACTTCAGCGAGTCCAAAATGCAGTAGCCAGATTGCTGACTGGGGTGGAGTACAGAGATCACATTACACCCCTTCTAAAGCAGTTACCAGTCAGGTGTTGGGCATAATTCAAAGTGATAACCTATAAAGCACTGTACAACCAGGGTCCTAGCTACCTCGAAGATTGAATCTCACAGTATGAACCGGCTCGGGTGTTAAGGTCATCAGGAGAGGTCTTTCTCTCCATCCCACCACCCTCACAGTACGTCTTGTGGGAACACAAGAAATGGGGCAGTCCTCATCTCTGGTGGGAGGGAGTTCCAGAGTCTGGGTGCAGGTGCCGTCTCGGAACTCCCTCCCACCAGAGATGAGGACTGTCCCATTTCTGATGTCTTTCTGGAAACAGGAGGAAACTTTTCTCTTCAGGCAAGCTTTCCTTGAATGATGGACTACCTATTATGTGACCTTTATATGAATCTGCCATACATGATCACATATACATTGTTTATATATTTTGTGATTGCATTGGTACTATGTTTTCAATTGTTAGTTTCCCTCACTCATAACTTTTCATGGAATTTTTCACTCTTTTTAACTGCTTCATTCTTTTGTAGCTGTAATGAAATCTTGTCTCTTAATACTGGTATATATATACACTTACACACACTGATTTCTCAAGCAGTTGTTTGATATTCCATAATAAGGACAAGTTCAAAAGTTACTTTATAACTGGTAAAGAGCATTAGACCCACACTAGCGTTGTGAGAATTATTTGAGTTACTAAGTGATCCAGAGAATTAGATTACTAATAAATAATCTTGCAGTGCCAAATTCTTCCTCTGTAGAAGGGTTTGTATTCTGTGTTGATAATTGTAAAACATCAGCTGTGGTTAGTTTCTCATACTGATGTGCCAATAGTAACCTGCTACAGTTCAGATCAGAAGAGCGTTTCTGATATTTGTTTCTATAATTTGTATTCTCGTTTCTCGTCAGATATGCTGGTATAAGCAATCAAAGTTGATCGTTCCTTTTCTTTTTTTTTTTTTTATTATAAATTGTATAAAAGAACAGATAAATAGCAAAATAACATAAGGAAAAGAAAATAACACACATCAATATAACAAAATATAACAATATAACAAAAATATAACAAGTATAAAAGACATAAACCCAGTGCTACCCCCCCTACAACTTTCATGATATTGACCAGCCCATTTCTCTCCAGAAATACATTGAGTCTTCTCCGGGTGTGTACCCTTTACCATTTTGGAATACATATACCAATAATTTATCCCATATTTAATTAAAGTTGTTAGACTTGCTCAGCCCTTTCCTAATTTTAATTTCACAAGTCAGTTTATCATTAATACCTAAATTCCATAACTCCTTATACCATTCTTCCATTACTAATTGATTATTAGATTTCCAATATCTGGCAAAAATCAGCCTTGCGGTCGTAACCATTATAATTACCAATTTCCCCTCCTCTTTCTTCAGTTGTGTATCTGCAACTATGGGCGTTTATACATGACCCCTAAGCTCCGCCGCAAATGGCTGCAAGCTCCGGACCTTAAAAATGTTTCCCCACCAGCTCCGGAGTTTGCAGACAATTAAGTGCGACCCTGCCCACTTTACCGCAACCCAGCGCATTTTTCATGTACCTGCTCTTTGATGGTGAAAATATTTGATGCGGAGAGTGCCTGAGCTCTCCTTGCTTCTGTTGTTTTTCTTTTGCCTCCGCCCCTTAAAGAGGAACCAGGAAGTAAACGGAGGTCGGAGCAACTTCCACCGGCACCGGAGGTAAGGCTTTATTCTTCTGTCCCTGTCTAAGGCTCCCCCCCCCTCACGCAGACAGAACAAAGAAGTGCGGAGCAGGTGGGGACGGAGGAACAGCAACGAACCCTCAAGATCTCTGGTCTGAATTTAAGGGACCAGCGGATCTTAGGGGTTGTGTAAAAAGGCCCTATGTTTAACAATACCAGCTGGGCGGACACTGGAATCATTTCCCCTAATATTTCTTGCATCCCATTGAAAACCAAATTCCATTCAAATTTCCTTTTCTCACATGCCCACCACATACGTAAATATGTCCCTTTTCCTTTTTTTACATCTCCAATATGTTAGAGATATTTCTTTATTTATTATATTTAAGTCATTGTTCCTTTTCTAAGTGTTTTGTAGTCTGACAGCTCTTTGATTGGACAGTGCATTAGGGATGATCCTGTGTAAAAATCATGTGGACCTCTGAGAATCTGTGGCTTGGATCAATATTTTTGTGCCATTGCGGAAGGATCCATCATTTATGTATTTTTTTTCTGTGGGCACTGAGGGGGATCTGTGATTTGTCAATAGTTTGGTGTTGCTCCTATGTGAAAATCTTGAGGATCTGTGCCACCACTGCAAAGCCATGTGCTGAAGACCCAAGACTTATGTGGTATAGTCTGTGGACACAGATGGGATCTGTGATTTGAGTTATTTTGGGAGGATCCTACATAAAAATCATGTGGATCCATGAAGATGTGTGCCTTGGATCCATATTTTTCGCACCATTGCAAAGCCATGCACTGAAGGACTCATAATTTCTGTATTGCAGTCTGTAGGCACAGATGAGGTTTATGATTTAATGGCAATTTTTGTGAGGACACCCCCCCACAACAACAACAACCTTTTGAAACCATAAGGATCCCTTCTTGATGTCATGGTTATCCATTTATCCAAACCCTCCATTGGGCTGTGAACATAAGAACATAAGAAGAGCCATGCTGGATCAGGGCAACGGCCCATCTAGTCCAGCTCCTGTATCTCACAGTGGCCCCACCAAAAGCGTCTGGGAGCGCACGAGACTAGATATGTCTCCTGATACCACTGTCCTGCATCTGGTCCTTGAATTACCCTGGTTTTAAGCCTGGAGATTACACATCTCCATCATGGTTTGTAACCTGTGATGGACTTCTCCTCCAGGAATCTGTCCAATCCCCTTTTGAAGGCATCCAGGCTAGATGACATCACCACATCTTCTGGCAGGGAGTTCCACAGACTAACAACACGCTGGGTAAATTTTTTTTTCTTTTGTCTGTTCTCACTCTCCCAGCCCTCGATTTGAGTGGATGTCCCCTAGTTCTGGTATTTTGTGAGAGGGAGAAGAGCATCCCTCTATCCACTTTATTCATGCCCTGCATGGCTGCATTATTCTGTACAGTCTCAATCATATCCCCCATGCGCCTTTTTCCAGACTAAAGAGCCCCAAATGTTTTAGCTTTTTCTCATAAGGGAGGTGCCCCAGCCCAGTAATCATGCCAGTAATCAGTAATCATGAACGGAGAAAGGTGCTGGCTTCCACCTTCAGAACCAATTTAAAACACTGGTGAACATTAGAAGTGCAACCCTGATTTGTAATCCCCATCAAATTTAGAGGGACTTGTCCAAGTAAAATAAATATGCACGGGGTCCAGCTGTTTTCCTAACCCTCTACGGTGAACACTGTGGGTTTTGTTTCCCAATGAAATTTTACGGGATCGCGGGGCTGGCAGAGTCTTCCTACTAGTTCCGATTTGGTCTGCCTTTTAGAAACTTCTTGCCGGCGAAAGGGTCCAATTTCGGGGTAAGGCGGAGGCAGGGAGGGCCGGGACCGAGAGAATGGGGATGGGCCCCATCCTTCTCATTTCTGAGCGGCTGCTTTCGATCCTTGCGTGCCTTAGAGAGGAACGAGAAAATCCCTTCCCTGGGTGTGCGCGGGAGAAAGAGGGAGGGAAGAAGGAAGGAGGGAGCGAGGGAGGGAGGAAGGGAGAGCAAGAACAGCCTCAAATGCTTGGAATAATTCCGCTTCCGTTGGGAATAGGGACCAGCAGCCTGTGACGGACTCCAGCGGGGTCTCTGGACGGCGGGCCGGTCTTCTCCCCGCCGGGCTCGGGCGCGCGTTTGTGGGATAACCTCTCCCCGCCATGGCATCGTCTCCTCAGAAATCGCCCTCGTCCCCCAAGTCGCCAACCCCAAAGTCACCCCCGTCCCGGAAGAAAGACGACTCCTTCTTGGGCAAACTCGGGGGCACGCTGGCCAGGAGGAAAAAAGCGAAAGAAGGTACCGGGACAGAGAACAGGAGAGCGGGGGTGTGTGGGGGGGGGGCAGGCGGGCGGGCAAGCCGCATTCTCGGCGGCGCCTTTAACACCAGGGGAAGGGAGGGGAGGGAGAAGCCCTCAGGCCGAAGGCAGGGGCCGCCGCGCTGGGTGTGCCGCCCTCGGGGAACTCGCGCGCCTGCGTCACGCTTGAAAAATGTTGCCGCCTGGAGCGGGCGGCTGCCGGGTTGGGCTGCTTTCGCCTTGTTTATGTGGCCGGAGGAGGCCAGGAAGTGGGCGCTAGCGCTGTCTTTCTCCCGCCCCCTCCCCGCTTCCGTCCCAGAGCCCAAATGCAGACTTCTTGTCCAGTTTTAGGCATCCTTCGTGGCCTTCCTTGACGGTGCTGAGGCGGGGCCCGGAGGGGCGCTGCACTGGCGTGTCTGGCCCGCCTTAGAGCCCCCCCCCCCGAAGCCTGTTTGTTAACGGGGCTTGGTGCTGAAGCCACTCCCCTGCCCCGGAATGGGAATGCAGCGCCTTAAAGTACATAGATTTACACGAGCCCTGACATGAAAGGCGCTGGAAGGCTTCACTGTCGTCTAGATGCAGTCAGGGCTGGAGAAAGCAGACGTTCAGGTGACTGTTGTGGTACACACACAACACGCAGGGGCGACTACTTGCTCTCTGGCGCGAAGTTGTACAGTAACAAGCAGATTTTATTTCAGGTCTTTGCCAAAAAGCTCATTTCCGAATGACAGACATTCCTGGATCCCATCCCTTTATAATATGCAAGGGTGAGGCTGTTTGTTATGAGTGGCACAACTGAGTGGCACTTTCCCATTACATACAGAGGTTGCGGAGAGTGCCATATAGACCCCCAGGAGTCCTGTTGTTGCTAGTGGTTGTCCCCCCCCCCAACTGTACAAAGACTTTCCCATTCTGGTGACTGATCATTTGGTTTAGGGGTTGTGCTGGGGATCTCTTGGTGGCCACTAAAGCGGTTCAGTAGGGAAGTATAAAGCATATTTTAAAAAGCTGTGACTTGGTGAAGGAAATGAAAGTGTGTGTAGTCCCTGAGTAAGGTGGTGTGACACGGTTCAGGTGGTCCACCTTGAGTTAGCTCTTCCACGGACCCATTAAGAAAAGGAGATGGTAATGAAAAACTATCAACTTTATTCTCAACATCTTTCAGCTTGTGAATAACAACTTCAACAGGAGCAAACCGTTTATACGGATCTAATGGAACAAGTCCAAACATTCAATCTTAACGGGAGGGGGGTAGTCCCGGGACAGGGGAACCTCTAGAAGCTTTCCTCATCCCTGGAGCGCCTCATTGGTGGCCTGCGGCCAGTACACAAAGCCCCGCAGCATGAACGGTGAGCCCAGTCTGCCAGTTCCTCCATCCATCCAGCCCTCCCGCGTCCTATCGAAGGGGTCCTCCTCCAGGGACTCATGTCTCGGAAGACAAGCACCCTCCACTCCGTGGCTTTGGTGGTCCTCCATTCTTCTTCAGCTTCTTCCCCTGAACTCCTTTTCCCCACTCTTTCCCTTGTTTTTATATCTCCCGCGCTTTCCTTCACGCTTCCCCCTCTGGTTCCTTCCCTTCCTGCATTAACAAGAACCCTTTGACCACTTCCCCCTTTCTAACCACGCAGCTTCTCATGGGGTTGTATTCCGTCCCCCGCCTGTCTTTAGTCTAACAGCTATCTCTTCTACCTCTTGCACTTTAACTCTCATCCCTTCTTCTTCAGATGTCTTGACGTGGGGGGATGGCATACTATCCCGAGCATGATCTTCACACTCCCTGGTCTCACAGGTGGAAAATCAATTCCTGTTGCCATCAGCAAGGATATAGGTCAGGGATGATGGGCATAAGACCACCAGCATGGCGCAGCAAACAGGTTATACAGCAGGGTCTGTTTGTGGAGGGAATGCTGAACACATGACAGTGTTGTAATGTCTTCCATTCTTCCTTGTGCCTTCTCCTGTCCTGGGACATGAAGAACATTCTCCCATCTAATGCAGTGACTGACCTGATGGACTATGTATCAGTCCATTTTTTGGTGTTTTCTGTTACTCCATTTTTTTACTTCTGCACATTTGGCTGCTCAGCTGCACAGATTCTATTTGCACATATTGCCGTGTGTGTGTGTGTGTGTGTGTGTGTGTGTGTGTGTGTGTGTGTGAAGATCACCAGCCTGATCTTATGCAGATTCTGAACTGGAGAAATGAGAGCCACCACCGGTGTGCCCTTCCCCTTCTTAGCTCGTAAAAGCAACTGTTGGGGGACGGGGTGAGTGGAAAGGGTGGAGGGAAGATTACAGGATCACTATACTGCACTATATTCATCCAGTCCCTACCATTCCATTTGTGGGCAAGACATAGAAGTGGGTTCTTAGCTGTAGAGGTTCCTGGATGAAATTGATTACCTAGATTCATTTTATGTAATGGATTATATAGATTCATATTAGTCCAGTTTCAGGGCTCGCTGTAGAATGGAGACAGTTTTGGTTGTCTTGGTAGACAGGAGGACGGAGGCCCTCTTGGATCCACAGGACCTCTTCACAGCTGTTGTGAATACCATTGGCTAGTGTATCTTTCTAGGCTGTTTCTTTCAGATAAGTCTTTTGAGTTTTGTTTTACAGTGGTTCCGTTCCTTGTTGGAGAGCCGAGCTCAGAGGGTGATCCCAGGGGAACTCTGTAGACCATGCCTATTGGCTTATGGGGTCAGTTCTGTCCCCATGTTAGTTAACATGGTAGATAAATATCGGGGTTTTATTTTTTTAAAAATCATGATTTATACCAGGGGTCCTTAACCTAAGGCCCCGGGGCCGGATGCGGCCCCCCAAGGTCCTGAATCCGGCCCCCGAGACCAATTGCAACCCCCCCACCACCTACCCCTGCTTTGCGAGCAAGCCAGTGGACGCTCCAGCTGCTGCCACAGGAGGAGAAGGAGGAGGAAGAGGCGCAGCAGAGGGATCCCAGCGGCAGCACCTCAGGGCAGTGATCAGGAGCAGGAGGCATTGCTGGGGTCCTGGAGACACACTGATCATGGGCCAATCATGGGGTGCTCCGCCGACTTGCCCCTCCCTCCTCCCTTTTTTCCATATTGGCTTTATTTTTATTTATTTTTTTTTTGGACTGTGGTCCGGCCCCCAGTGGTGTCTGGGGGGGGTGGTAGACCGGTCTGCTGTTTGAAAACTTTGAGGACCCCTGATTTATACCATGATTGATTTTTTAAAAATTTAAATAGTCAAAATATGGATTTTTAACATTAAAGTTGTAATTTAAATCAATTTTATTTAAATCAGATTCACCATAGTAGTTAACCTATGTATGACAACCCTGGGAAATGTTGTAGTTAAGGGGTTTGGGGGAGTTATGCCTTAAGTGTGCTGATTACATGCTACTTGCTTGCTCATTTCCATATGATTCCAAGGAAATCATTCCAGGTTTAGGCTGGTGTCTGGTGTCAGTAATATGAAATAAACAGATGCTTAATCCAGACAAGACAGATATGCTCCTAAGCAGTCAAAGAGCAGACCAGAGAATAGCAGTTTAGCCTTTACTAGACAGGGCTGCATCCATCTACCCCAAAAAGTCAGGTCTGCATCTTGGATGTGCTCCAAGGGATTAAAGGATTCAACCCTGATTCTTGATATGCAGGTTTCAGCAGTAGCCAAGAGGGTATTCGCACAGTTAAAACTGGAACTACTTCCTATCTAGATTCCTATAATGTGCCACAGCTGGGGCTACCTTTGAAGAGTGTTCAGAACCTTCAGATGATATTAAATACTGCAGCAATACTAATGACCAGCATTAGTTACAGAGATCAAATACCTTCCTTGTTACAACAAACCTTGTTACAACTCTCTGGCTGTTAATCTATTTCCAAGCCCATATCAAAGTGCTGGTTTTGACTTATATAGATCTATATGGCATGAGTCTTGGCTATCTGAAGGGTTGTATTCCTCCATATGAGCCTCCCTGGCTTTTAGTTTTAAATATTCAAATACAGTACTGTAGTATTTTTCAAGGAGTGAAAAATATTATTTGTGATGGATGCTTTAAACGTGTAATCTGACATGTACCTGTTAACCAAAATAACCCCATTAACTATTGATAGGTATGGATATATGTGATGCACGGGTGTCCTCATATGACGTGAAAAGCACAGTTACACTCTGTGGGCTTATTTAATAAATATTGTGGAGGTTCCTGAGACATTTTGAGGTACACACATGGTTCTTTAGGTATCAGCGTGAATGTGGGCTCTTCATTTATCTACTACCCATTTGGATCTAGGTTGGCTATTTCACCCTGCCAAACACTGTTAATATTCCACCACCTAAAGTCATTCTTTGCTTTCACCATTAAAAATCCAGCCATGACATGTTCCAATTAAATTCTTGTCAAGAGTGTCTCTGCTTTTTCCACCCTTTTGATAGTTAGCTCCTGGATAATTAGACAGTTATTAAGAAACCCAGACTCTTTCTTTAAAAAGAAACACTTTTATACAGTAAATAAAAGAAACAAAACAGATACAAAACAACAGTACCTATGATCTGTCAGAGGGAACTGAAAATGAGGCAGCTAGTTAAAAGGTGCCTTTTTCCTTTATGCTAAATTGTTCTTCTGTAGCAATTTTCTGACATCCTGTTAGTTAGCATTAACTACCTTTCTTTTAAGTCTCAATGGTCCTTTTCATATCTCCTAGACAGTGATGTCTCTTCCCCTTTCTCACCCTTGTAATCCTGATAAACCATGAATATCCCTCAGCATCTGTTTTTCTTTCAAGATGTTAATAGAGTCACACCATTTCATGCAGCAATGGTAACAACCCTTCACTATGTATGGGGCAATTGTATAATAATGCTATGGCCAAATAAACATCTAAATAGGCATACTGCAGACTATCAGACATAAACAAAGTCAGATCCAAAGGCTTTGTAAACCTAGCGTTCCCAAATGCTACTCAACACTTTGGTAGCCAATTTGTTTTTTAGGGAAGCTTGATTGGTATTATATGTCTTCTAATCAAAAGACCTGTGAATGGAGTGTTCGGTGGCAAGGAGAATGTATGTCTTTAATATGTTTGCTGTTCAAGAAACTGCAATATTTATTGCACTGGATTGAAAGATGACGTATGTTGTATATGCATAGTTGCCTGAGTTGGGAGTAGAATGTACAGCCCTCCAGATCAGTCGGGGTGAAACATCTTTCAGCATTAATCCTAGCCAGCACAATCAGTGTTGTAGGACTGTGTGGGTTTCAGTTCAGTAGTATTCTGGGAGCCATTTTTTCTGTCCCTGATAGAGATATAAAATTGAAATTTTGAAGCCATGGGGGAAAAAAAACTTTGGAGAATAATGGAACATTTTGGTTCTTGGTAAAACAAATATTCATTTATTATTTTTAATGAGTTTGGAGGTGTGGACTAGAGCTACTCTATGTTGAATGATAAAAACCACTCAAACCTTTTGCGTTTGCTGTGCACAAGAAGACGTTTATGTGAGCTATGCCTCACCAGAAAGAGCTCTCAGAGGATCTGCAATCAAGAATTGTGGATTTACATAAAGCTGGAAGGGGTTACAAAGTGATTTCAAAGATTTTAGAACTTTTCCAGTCTGCAGTTAGGCAAATGATCTACAAATGGAGACACTTTGGGACTGTAGCTACCCTACATTATACAGTATTTGTCAATACACTTGACTTATAGAGGAAGATTGGATCACATTGTATGACACATTAATGCAGAAAACCATGAGATTTCAAAAGGTTCACATACTTTTTCTTGCAACTGTAAGAAAATTGTGGCACATTCACTAAGGAAGAGCAAAGTTCAAAATGGATCAGATTGGTATAGAGGTACAGTACATGGGAAACATTAATCCTAGCCAGCACAATCAGTGTTGTAGGACTGTGTGGGTTTCAGTTCAGTAGTATTCTGGGAGCCATTTTTTCTGTCCCTGATAGAGATATAAAATTGAAATTTTGAAGCCATGGGGGAAAAAAAACTTTGGAGAATAATGGAACAAATGGGAGGGGGATAGTTTCCCTCTCATTTACCCCCTGATGCTTCCAGAAATTTAACATCTCTAGTTCCTGCTCTAAAGCCATGGCAGTGTAATTAGACCAAACAAAGTATCTGATATTTGTCCTTCTTAGGGTGCCTTCTTATGCAAGGCACATTATTTGTAAGGGAGTGGGATTGCTTTAGCAGTGTGCCCTGATTATGCAACACTGTCATTAAAAAGCAAAGTGGTCTGCTTATATACTGCCCCATACCACTTCAAGTGGTCTCTGGGCGGTTTACAGTTTTTAATTATAGTATGCAGGCTACACATCCCCCCCCAGCAAGCTGGGTACTCATTTTACTGACCTCAGAAGGATGGAAAGCTGAGTCAACCATGAGCCTGCTACCTGTGACTGAACCCCAGGTCGTGATCACAGTTTTACCTGCAGTACAGGCATTTAACCAATGCGCCATGAGGCTCTTGTGAGACTTGCCTGGTCTTTTTGTTGCAATGTTGTTGTTATTTTGGTTCTTGGTAAAACAAATATTCATTTATTATTTTTAATGAGTTTGGAGGTGTGGACTAGAGCTACTCTATGTTGAATGATAAAAACCATTCAAACCTTTTGCGTTTGCTGTGCACAAGAAGACATTTATGTGAGCTATGCCTCACCAGAAAGAGCTCTCAGAGGATCTGCAATCAAGAATTGTGGATTTACATAAAGCTGGAAGGGGTTACAAAGTGATTTCAAAGATTTTAGAACTTTTCCAGTCTGCAGTTAGGCAAATGATCTACAAATGGAGACACTTTGGGACTGTAGCTACCCTACATTATACAGTATTTGTCAATACACTTGACTTATAGAGGAAGATCGGATCACATTGTATGACACATTAATGCAGAAAAACATGAGATTTCAAAAGGTTCACATACTTTTTTCTTGCAACTGTAAGAAAATTGTGGCACATTCACTAAGGAAGAGCAAAGTTCAAAATGGATCAGATTGGTATAGAGGTACAGTACATGGGAAACAGACATCTGGACTTGTCTATTTGATGGAAGAAAAGTATGGTATAGTGTGTGGTTTCAGTCAGCTTTCCAATTGATAGGCTTCAGTTGAAGTAATTTATCCACTCTTCTCCATGGCTCATTTGGTTTTTTGTATTGATTTTTTTTAAAAAAAAGAATTTTGCTTCAGTTTTTGTAACATGCACTTTCAGTTTCTATGACTGTCTTTGGCTTTGGTGCTGTTTTGTTGTTACAGTTTTATTTAAGCTTATTTTTTGGTGTAATCAAGAAGTTAACCTGGTGCTCTTACTAAAAACGATGTGCCATTTATCTAAGGACCCTGCAGTTTGTAAAAGTATCAGATAATTAGAACACTAAATGAATTAGGTCTCTTGTTCCCAGCCATTCTTAATAGCCATTTTTTTTAAATTGGAGCCTCCTTTTCATTTTTATATATTTCAGTGGGCTAGTAAAATGTGGTGGTCATAGTGGTTGACAACAAAAACAATATAAAGCAGAGAGAATAAATGGCAACACTTTCAATGCTAGCCTTTATTTTAGAGTGAGTTCACTTGCACAAGTACATGCTGTGTTTGTGGTATGTAGGGACCCTTACACCGAAATAAATGTGTTTGTCCTAAGGTGCTGCTAAACTTCCTTTCTATTGAAAGCAAGTAGCACAGCTACCTTTTTGAAAACTGCTAATGGACAGTGGCTGCCATAACAACCCTGGGTAGGAATGTTAATCAGCACAAGCTGACGTCTATCAAGGCAGCATCAAAGCTGATGTGGATATTAAGTTTGTTCAGAGTGTTCCCCTACCCCACTCCTTTTATCTTCTGATCAATGTAATTAGTTCCAAGGTCAGGACATACATGGTTCCTCATCTCTTATTCATATCATGATCAAGATGGTTACTGGATCTGGTACCATGTGACTGTCCATGGATAAATAAACAGCATTGCTCTTTGTTTTTAGTAAAATGTTGTGCAGTTCCAAATTCTTAGAGAGATCCCTAAATGGCAAGATAATAAATGTTTCTCCATCCTCCGTGTTTTCCTGCCAATTTCCAAGGGAGGACCCGAAGGGTTTCTACCTGCAATTGGGCCATCTCAGTGGCCACCCCGGCACTATGGAGATTAGGCGGACAATGTCTCTGCCGGCCTTTAGGAGAGCCCTAAAGACCTGCCTCTTTATGGAAAGTTTTGGTGATCGCTGAGTGTACGACTGTGTGTTGTGAGTTGGTTGTATTGTTTTGTCCCAGCCCTTTTCTTGCTGGATCTTATGTTGTTGTATTATCATTGTTGTTTATTGTTTTCATTTTTTTATTCTTGTTTGTCTAACATGGGGTTGTATTTGGGCATATTGTTCTTGCAATGTGTTGTTCCTTAGGGAAAGTCCATAGTTCCTGAGGGAAAGCTGGGCAGTTAAGAAGTACAACTATAAATATATACAGCGGTACCCCGACTTAAGAGCAGCAGCTCGACTTAAGAGCAATTTGACTTAAGAGCAGAAAACTGTTGGCATTTTAATTGCCTCTTTACAAATTTTAGATATGGTCTGCTCGACTTACAAATACTTTTTTTTTTCATTTTTTTCATTTTTAACTTATTTTTTCAATTTTTTAGATAGGTACCCTGACTTAAGAGTAGTTCGATTTAAGAGCATGCATTTGGAGTGGATTAAATTCGTAAATTGGGTTAAATACCACTGTATATAGAAATAAATAAATTGTGGCTGTTGAGTGACAATCACAAAACAGACATAATAGCTTGCCATAGAAGGACAAACATATTGAAATTGACATATTCAGATAGAGGGGGGTTAGGATTAAAATGCTGGTGAAACCAGGCCTAGCATCGGGAGATTTGACCAACTACCGCCCGATCACTAATGTTCCCTTCCTGGGCAAGGTAATCGAGAGGGTGGCCGCGATCCAGCTTCAATCATTCTTGGAGGAAGAACATATCCTTGACCCATTCCAGTCCAGGTTCAGGCCTGGCCGGGGGACTGAGACAGTCTTGGTCGCTCTGCAAGATGACCTCCTCCGGGGGGCCGACAGGGGGTGCTCCTCCCTGTTGGTCCTCCTGGACTTGTCAGCGGCCTTCGATACCGTCGACCACGGTATCCTGCTGGACCGGCTTTCCAAGGTTGGGATCGGGGCACTGTTTACAGTTGGCTTCGGTCCTTCCTCAGGGGCCGGCCCCAGCAGGTTCAGCATGGGGGGGAGTTGTCTGCCCCATGGATACTCCCTTGTGGGGTTCCACAGGGGTCGTCCCTCTCTCCCATGCTGTTCAACATCTATATTAGGCCGCTGGCTGACGTCACTAGGAGACATGGAGTCTGCTGTCATCAGTATGCTGATGACACGCAGCTCTATCTCTCCTTTTCCACCGCTGCAGATGAGGCTGTCTGGACCCTCGATCAGTGGGCACGGTCATGGAATGGACCAGGACTAACAGGCTCAAACTCAACCCTGATAAGACCGAGGTTATGTTCTTTGGGGCTTCCCCATCTGGCTATGGAGGCCCTTATCCCACCTTGGAGGGCGTTTCCCTCCGGCCTTCAGACTCCGTCCGGAATCTGGGTGTAGTCCTGGACCCGGCGCTCACCATGGAGGCCCAGGTGGCCGCTGTGTCCAGGGCTGCCTTTTTTCATCTCCATCAAATTGCCTAGATTCGCCCATACCTAGATGGGGATTCCCTCAGAACTGTGGTGCAAGCGCTGGTGATCTCGAGACTGGACTATTGTAACGTGATCTACATGGGGCTGCCTTTGACTCTCCTTCGGCGACTGCAGCGGGTCCAGAATGCAGCGGCCAGACTGGTGGCGTAGTGTGCGTTGGTTCGAGCACATCACCCCAGTTCTGGCCCACCTGCATTGGTTGCCCATTGCGGCCCAAATCAGATTCAAGGTCCTGGTTTTGGTTTACAAAACCCTCCATAGCCTAGGACCTGACTACCTGACAGCGGATCGACCAGCGGTCAACATAGGCCCATCCGACTAGGTTGTCGCGGGCACACATGCTGCGTGTGGCCACGCCCAGGGAGGCTCGGAGAACATCCACCCATACCTGAGCCTTCTCTGTGGCTGGCCCCACCATGTGGAACCATCTCCCAGCAGAAGTGCGCCTAGCAGAGTCCCTGCCAGCCTTCCAGAAGGCATTAAAAACTCTCCTTTTCTGGGAGGCGTTTGGTGACTGAAGTCCCCCCCCCGCCATCTGTAAAGCCACTCTTCATTGCTCAGTTTGGTTATTTGTGTTAATTTGTTTTAAACTGTCTAATTGCTCTATTTATAGTTGTTATTAGTATTTTTCTATGTTGTAAACCACCCGGAGTTCCTCCGGGAATACGGGTGGTATATAAGCCTAATAAATAAATAAATAAATAAATAGATAGATAATAAATAAATAAATAAATATGCGAGCTGCCTTTTCAGAGGGAAAGGCATTTTTAAAAACAGTTGTACATACATTTTTGCTTTGCTTGTGATTATTAGTCTTTGGCCTGAATGTTTCCATTTTTGAATGAAGCCCTGCTTCACTCCTTTGGAGATTTCACTAAGACCTCAAAAGGAGTGAAAATTGCAAGAGGCAATTTTCTTGAGTAGTTCTGTTTATATTTTCCATAAATTTGCCTAATATGTTTTACAATTAGTGTCAGTAAACTTACCTTCAAACTGAACTTCTTTAATTAATCATGGATTAAAACCAGCCAAAAATGGTTTGTAAAATAAAAGTGTCCTTAAGTGTCCTTAAGTGTAGAAATTATTTTTTCCCTTTTTGATGTTCATTATTTTTTTAAAAATGCTTGAAAGAATTGTAGGCAAATTATGCAGAAAAAGTAGGCCGTGGAATACATAACTAGACAGAAATTGCTTAAAATGCGGTAAAAAGTCACTGGTGAGTCGATCTTAGGAACACCTTGGATTAGAGCTAGATGGAATGTAGCATCTGAAAGGTACCACTTACTAAAAAAAGAACATACTGCATGGACAGGGAAGAGCAGTGTCATATGTAATTTATGTGTATGTCTGCAAGGAGATCTGTGACTTCTCAGGTGGAAGGCTGGTGAGGAGGGGGGAAAAGTCAAGGAGGAAGAAGACTTTGGGGATCTGCTGTTGACATCTCAGCTAGGCTGAAGACTTGTATGGCGGTCTCCTAGGTCAGACTGCTGAACAATCAAAGAGGAACATTCATCTACCCTGGTATCTGTTGCAAGCCTCTTATTTATCTGACTGATAACTTCATCTTCCAGAAGGTAGAAAAGGTGACAAGAGGATCAACTATCTTGGACTTCACCTTTATTAACAGAAAAGATTTGGCCAACAAAGTGGAAACAGAGAACTTTAGGTGAAACTAACTATAACAGGCCTGTACAATACGTTGACCGTGGGCTACCGGTGGGCCACAGGGGCCATTTGAAGTAGCCCACAAGGTCTCAGGCCTACCAATCTGTATGGTCTTTAAAAAACATATTGGCCTGCGTGGCCTTGCAGAGCGCTGGGAAGGGAACCAAGGAGTGTTGGCAGAAGGAGGGAGGGAGGGAGGGAGGAGGAGGGTGAGCCACCCTCCTTGGGCAAAAACCAGCCGCTGCATTTGCAATCACAGTGGTGGTGGCACAGGCGAGGGATCAGGCTGGAGACCCCACGCTGCCCAGGTACCCCACCCGGAAATGGGGGGGTAGCAGAGTGCAGCTGCTCCCTGCTCACCTCTGTCACCCCCCATCTGCAGCCATGATGCCGAGCCCAATCCTCCTCCATGGGCTCATGGGGGAGCAAGAACCAGGCTGGGCGGGGAGAGCTAAAGCAGGAGGACTGCAGCGGATCCCCCGCAGTAAATCCCCGCCTTTGCCATCTGAGAGGGGTAGCAGGGATCCGCCACGGTCCTCCCATCCCAGAACTCTCCCCACCCAGCCTGGACCCTGCTTCCCCCATGAGCACATGGAGGAGGATTGGGACCAGCGCCACAGCTGCAAGTAGGGGGGCAATGGGGGAGGAGAGCCAGAGGCAGCCACGCCTCTGCTGCCCACCCATTCCCTCACCACTGCCACTGCCATCCCCGCTGCCAGTTGCTGCCACTACCCCTCCAGATCGGGTACAGTATCATGGCCATGAGTGTGGGGTGATGGGGGAGGAGAGCCAGTAGCCACCGCTGCAATTTGTGTGCGTGCATTTTGCACATGCACAAAATAAGGTCAAACACAAGGGACGTTTGTTGTGGTCAGGTAGGCCATGGGCTGTTCAAACTTGGACAGCCCTGAACTATACTATACCCTATTGGGATTTGTTATAGTATACCAATAGATGTGTAATCTTCAGAACTTTAGGGGTTGCTCATGTAAGTTGCTAGACCTGCTCCTGCCACATCTACCTCAAAATGCTTTTCAAAAACAATTGAAAAGGCTTCTTTTTTCTCTCTAGCGAGGAAGAACATTTTATATTACATGTAATGCTTTTAATGTCTAGAAATTTTGGGGAGCTGGGACACTTGAGGGTATTCAAAATGTACCATAACAGGTCCATATGCCCTTTAAAAAGCCCCCAAACTTTTTTTTTTTTTTTTTTGGACTTTGGGAGTGTGGAGGGATGGTGGTGATCAGGTTTCCAGAGGTCTTTGTGCATGTTGTTCACCCTGCATTATACTGAGGAAAGTGAAAAGTGAAAGTACTGAAATACACAGTTTGGGTGTTAAGAAGACTCATTTTCAAATATTTGAAAGTTGTTTGATGGAGGATAGAGCAAACACTGTTTTCCTTTTCTTAAAACCATAGCATCCAAAATAAGGCATTGAAATTTATAAGAAATCAGAGTTCAGTTAAATATTAGTATTAGAGATGGGCACAAAACAATTATTTTTTCAATAGTTGTTGTGAGTTTTTGGGCTGTTTTTTGTTTTGTTATTTGTTTTTAATTTCCTTAGGTAACGAAACAAAAACCAAAATGACCCATCAAAAAAATGAAATGAAATGAAATGAAATGAAATGAAATGAAAACGGCTATACACCTTCTCACTGTATAACAAATTCCAAAAGAGCATGGTCATTTCTACCTAAAGATCCCACTTCTTCGACCCCATTTACAAGGTCCTCCCTATTGGTTAAGATCAGATCTAAAATAGTTGTTTTTCTTGTTGCCTCCGCCACCTTCTGGAGCATTGTCTGCAAGGGCAGTAAGGAATTTATTGGACCTTGCATTCTTAGCTGAGTTACACTACCAACATATATCGGGATAGTTAAAATCTTTAGTTAGTACTACATCCCTCTATTTCGACTGTGTGGCCATCTGCTCACAGAAGGCATCATCCAACTCCTCTGGCTGGTTTGGGGTCTATAATATACCCCTACAGTGACATCCCTCCCATTATTCTCTCCTTCAGTTCTCACCCAAATACTCTCAACCTGACTTCTCAGTTGTGTATCCTGGATTTCTTCAGCAGCATGAATGTCCTTAATATATAAGGCAACTCCTCCTCCTTTTTTACTAGGCTTGTTCCTCTGAAAGGTTATACCCTCCAGTAACTACATTCCAATCATAAGTCTCATCCCACTAGATTTCAATAATGCCAATTATATCATATTTATTTTGCTGTATTGGAGTTCCAGCTCCTCTTTTTTGTTTCCCATGCTCTGTGCATTGGTGTAGAGACATTTAAGGTTGAGTGTGCTTCTTACAAGCCCTTCGCTTAACCTATTTTCCCTTGCAATGTTGGACTGTAATATTCTTTCTCCTGTTCCTACTGCATCGTTTGGGCTGTTCCCCACCACCCCTTCTGGATTCATACCCTTAAGAAGATTTTCTCCCTCCCCCTGAGAACTAAGTTTAAAGCTCTCCTTATCAAATTTTCAAACCTCTTGGCAAAAATTTTCCTACCATTATTGGTGAGGTACACCCACCCTCATCCAATAGCCCATCTGAATGAAATATCAAACCATGGTCCAAGAAGCCAGATTGTTTCTGCCATGTCCTTCAACAGGGAGGAGAGATGAAATTACCACCTGTCCACTCAGGTCCTTCAGCTTCTTGCCTGTCTCTTCATACTCCTTTGTGATGTCCCGAAAGCTGTGCTTTGCCGTTATCATTAATTCCTACATGGACCAAAAGAAAGGGGTTAGAATCAATGGACTTGATGAGTCGTCAGTCTCTTTGTTACATCCCTGACCTTGGCTCCAGGGAGACAACAAACTTCTATTTTATTGGGCTTGCAGATCATAAAGTTCTGTTCCTCTACGTACCCTTCAGATAGTTTGGACTACAGCTCTTATCAGCCCAAACCACCATTCCAGTGGGCAAGAATTATGAGATGTATGGGTGCTGTAAAGTAAACAACAAAGCAAACACCCACACCCTTTGAATTGGGTCACTTTGTGGCAGGGTGGATTTGATTTAAATCACTGTTTTAAATCACTAGTCAGTAAGGCTCGATTTAAAGCATGATTTTCTACATAAAGACTCATTTTTGCTGGAGTTGTTTTAATCTTAATATTTACAACCAGATGGTTGCATTTTTAGAATAATAACTTTTCAGATTAATTTTACTAATTACTGATTTTGATTATATACCATTAGAAATTACTGATTTCTAATGGTATAGTTTGAGGCCATAGTTTGAGGCCCCCTGGGTTGAGGCATATTTACCTATGATGTGATCTCCTAACTGCAGGCATTTTAAGTTCCAGTTTGGCCATTTGTACTGGTTTGTTTAATGGCTAAACAAGTGTTCAGTGCTTTTGAGTTCCACCTCCTGCAGTGGGCACCCACTGAGAGGCAGCTTCTTGGCTTCCTCATCTGGGCACTACCCCTGAGTCGCCACAAGAGATAGGGCTGGGAAGTGCCAAACACCTGTTTAGCCTCTAAACAAATGATCACAAACTGCCAGACTAGTGGTTCCGCTGGCGTAATTAGGGAGGCCTAAGAGTGCACAGCAATGTGCCGGTGCCTGGAGGGGGAGCAGGAGGAGGAAGTCATGCACCATCCCACCAGCAGTCCTCCTTTCTCCCCACTAAGGCTTGGTGATCCTTAGTCGGAGGAATGGAGGAGAGGGAAGCAGGCAATGTTTTTTCCCAAGCAGCACCTCAGACAATTGCTCCCCACTCCTCCTTCCCCCCATCCCTGCTAAGGCGTGGTGATCGTTAGCCCAGTGAAAGGTGAAGAGGGAAGTGTGCAACAGAGGTGCTGCTTGGGGGAAAAAAACCCATGCCTGCTTCTCTCTCCTTTCCCCAGGCTAACGATCACCAAACCTTAGCTCGGGGAAAGGAGGAGGGGGATACACATTACGGAGGTGATGCTTGGAAAATAAACTGGCCTACCAACCTCTATCTGCGCAGTGTGTGGTTTGGACAGGTTAGCCTTGTCCGGGAGACCCCCAAAGAGGGCGTGAGAAATAGGGACCATTCTCCCCCCCCACACACACACTGTTCCCCAGGATTGGGCACTCCTTGCTCAGTGGATGAGATGCAGTTGGGGGGAAGAAGGGGGTACAAAAACTGACTTTGTCCCCGGGTGCTCCAACCCCCAGCTACGCCTCTGAGTGGTTCATGCCCATCTCTAAACATGACAAATGTCTCTAATTATCTCTGACCTATTTATCTCTGGTTTGTTGCAGTTGTATTCTCTGGAAGATGCAACCTGTACTGTCCAAATAAACAATGCTAAAAGGGCACTTATGTTTTTCCAGTGTTGATAATTAATGACAAGCCTCCTTTAAAATAAATAAAGCCACCTGTAGGGTTATTTTGTGGTAAACAGAATCAAGATAATATTGGGCATGGCTTGATTAAGGTAGAAAACTGGTAAGTGCTGAAAATGTACAATTTGATTTCAGATTTCAGACATTCATGTGTAACTCATTTGGAAAGTACTAAACTGGGCATTCCTACCTGATGAAACACATATAAAAAGATGATTAATCTTGCTTCTGTCTGAGACAAAATAATATTAATAATAATGAAATAAAACAAAACTTATTGCTTCATTATATCTCATTCAAGATTTGCATGAAGGATAATGGTACTTGAATTAAATTCTGCAAAGTTCTGAAGCAGGTAGCAGCAGTAGTGAAAAATGGGTGTTGAAATGCACTAATGAAACAGACAGGAAGATGCTAAATTATTCAGTTTTTTCATAAGGAAAATAATATTACTGCAGTTCTGTTAGCTGCTAGGCAAAGGTATAATTGGGATCCAAGGGGAATGGAGACAAACTATATTTGAATTCAGAGGGCAATGTCTTGTTTGTGTAGTTATATGGATATGACGTCTAATAAGACGGTGTTCACATTTATTTATTTATTTATTTATTTATTTATTTATTTAACTTATAAATAAATAAATATATTTAACATATTTCAATGAATATATTTTCAAATAGCACTGAGATCCATTTTGTGTGAAATATGCCCCTATTCGAATTTTTATATTTTAATGGTAAATTCATACAAAGTGCATGACCCAAATCCTACTTACTTGCATGATTAGGTATAGACACAATCAGATCATGCTACTGTTTGCCAACATTCTACGAGGACATGGCAATTGAAGAAGAAGTAAGAACAAAAGCATATGCATTCCATGCTACCTGCATGCAGGTGCTTCTTTGTGCACTGGGTCATGACATTGGTTGCACGAGGGTGGGCAGGGGCTGCTGTTGCCATTTTGAGAGTAAGAAACATCAGCAGGATTTTGGCCTATATCTGAACGTGCTCCCTTATTCTCAGATAGAAGTGCAAAATCCAGTGCTGGGGCTTAGGATAACCCCTGGGTATTCAGATTGTTGGACTTCCGGGGCAAGTGTCATGGCTCCCTTAACAGAATGAAAATGAGACTCCCTCTCTCTCTCTCTCTCTCTCTCTCTCTCTCTCTCAATTTCCTTATCATCTGGAGCCTGATGGCAAGCAGTTGTTACAAAGAGACACTGCTCAACATGACAATAGTCTCCTATGGCCCTCCTGGTCAGTGTGAGGCTGGATTTCTTACATATTTGAGTTCTTTTTTTTCCCTTCCCCCCATTCGTCCTTCTTGTATCTTGCCTTTTTTTTGCTCATGCTGTTATTTTTAACTTGATTTTTTTAAATCTTGTAAACTGCCCAGAGTTCCTGATGGAAGATGGAGCGGTATAAAAATGAAATGAAATGAAATGAAATGAAATTAAATAAATAAATAAATAAATAAATATGGTATGGCCATTTGAGGGAGAAAGGCTAGACTAGAGGGTAGAGGACAAAGGAGGCAAGGGTAACTGGTGCAGAGATAAAATGTTGAGGTTCGTTGGTTCAACACATGGAAAAACTTCAAATTGCCACACATTGCAAATCAAGCAAAATGAAGGAATGGCAATGCCACAAATTCTTGTGCACAGCAGTGGCAGAGACAACACACTGGTATGCACAAGGATGTGCTTCAGAAATATGTTTTCTGAGTAGGGCAGTACAAGATAGCATGGAAAGAAGGTCCAAAGTCACAGAAATTGCCTCAAATGGTGTGGTATTTTAATTAGGCCAGTTCCAAATTTGCCACAGGGAGAACTATGAGCAGCTCAGTAAGCAGTTCAGGTCTGATGTTTTGTGACATGAGCAGTGTAGCCACGAGGCTGCCTTCATGTCATGTGAGAAGATGCAGTAGAACATTGCAGAGAAACAAGATGAGTTTGGGCATGTAAGGCACACTTCAATGATCAGTTTGTATTTGGAAAACTGTTGGATACAAACTCAGGCTCAGAACTCCTATAATGTCCTCTGAACAGACTCTTGTTTCCAAGGCCATAAACAGACCTTTGAAGGGTTAGCAAGGGCAGCCCAAAACAGTGACACTTTTGAGTTGGCATGTGAGTGGCCACTGAGGCTGTGCCTGGGTGTCCTCTTAATTTCATCTTGCCTGATAGAGATGGGCACGAAAAGCGAGCGTAACGAAACGAAAAATGAATTTTGTTCCAAAATGAAACAAAACAAACCGAAACAACAGAAATTTTTTGTGCGTTTCGTTTTTTTTGCAAATACACTGAACTGTAATGAATGCTAAAAAGCAATTTTTCATTTTCGTTTTTTTGTACATAACGAAATGAAAACGAATTTTTTTGCAAAAAATTCACAAAAATGAAAATGAACCGAAACGGACCCCCTAAACGACAAATGACAAACGAAACACCATTTTTTTGAGTCGTGCCCATCTCTATTGCCTGATTTGGGTTATTTATTTTATTTATATATTTTTGTATGCCGCCCACTACCCAAAGGTCTCCGGGCGGCTCACAATCAAAATGGACAATTAAAACATCAAAATACAATAAAATTAGAATAATAAAAACATGTAAATGCAATAAATAAATACGATACATTAAAAACACCACTAAAATTGCCATCAGGACCCACAATCATTAGTTAAAAACTTTTGGAACAGGAAGGTTTTTACCTTGCCAGGCGAGTCTCATTTGGTAGGGCATTCCATAGTCTGGGGGCAGTTGCTGAAAAGGCCCTTTTCCTGCAAGCCATCCCCTTCACCTCCTTAAGGGATGGCTCTTTCAGGAGGGCCCCTGACTAGATCTTAATTGCCGGGTAGGTTCATATGGAAGGAGGCGGTCCTTCAGGTATCTAGGTCCTAAGCCGTTTAGGGCTTTATATGTCAAAACAAGCACTTTGAATTGGGCTCGGGCAGCAACTGGTAACCAATGAAGGTTATACAGAATCGGCGTGATGTGTTCCTTGGTGGCCCTACCACTCACCAGCCGTGCAGCACGATTCTGAACCATGAACCGTCTTCAAAACGAAATTGCAGTAATCAATACGGGATGTTACCAGTGCATGCGTTGTTTCTGTTCATCCAGGTCGGGGCGCAGCTGATATATATTCGCAGCTGGAGAAAGGCGCCCTATTGCCTCCAGATTCCAGGAGTTACGGACCCTGTCCCTTTGCAACCCCATCCAGGACAGCCTGGCTGCACCCACTAACAGCACTTCCCCTTGTCTGGATTGAGTTTCAATTTATTAACCCTCATCCAGTCCATTATCTGGTCCAGACACAAGTTCAGAACAGAAACCGCCTCACCTGGATTGGTAGAGGTAGAGCTGAGTATCATCAGCATATTGCTGACTCCTCAGCCCAAACCTCCTGATGACCTCTCCCAGTGGTTCCATGTAGATGTTAAACAGCATGGGGATAGTATTGAGCCCTGTGGAACCCCATGACGTAAACGCCATGGGGCAGAGCTACTATCCCCCAGCACCACCTTCTGGACACGGTCAGCCAGGAAGGATCTTCCAACTCCCAACCTGGCCAGCCTATCCAGAAGGACACCATGGTCATGGTGTAAAGCCGCTGAGAGGTCCAGGAATCAACAGGGTTGAACTTCCCCTTCTCTCCCGGCAAAGGTCATCGTACAGGGGAAAGTCTCTGTTCCAAAACCCGGCCTGAAACCAGATTGAAATGGATCCAGAAAATCCGTTTCATCCAGCAGCGCCTGGAGCTGTCCGGCCACCACCCGCTCCAACACCTTGCCCAAATAAGGGAGGTTCGCTACTGGTCGGTAGTTAACCACCAGTCCTGGGTCCAGGTTGGGTTTTTAAGGAGTGGTCTAATTACTGCCTCTTTTAAGGCAGCAGGGACCACTCCCTCTTAGAGAGGCATTTACAGCTTCCTGGACCCAGGTGCGAACCCCCTGGCAGATCTTACAATTAGCCAAGAAGGGCAAGGGTGACTGGTGGTGGAACGGACAGAATAGCACCCTGTCCACATCCTCGGGTCTCAACAATTGAAACTCATCCAATAATCTATTGATACTTAAATAGTGGAGTCCAGTTCACTGCAAATCTGAGCAATTTTTCCCTTCCTCATGCCGCCGAATGGTCCTGGGCCTCCACCCTATCTCCTGGCTGAAAAGATCAAGAAACACTGGACGGCACTCTTCACTGCACAAAATGGTGGAATAGGCCCGATAGTGGGCTCTAAGCCGTGTTGGTCAGACTCACTGCGATATTTTCTCCACTTGCGCTCCAGCCGTCTCCCCTCCCACTTCATTGCCCACAACTCAGATGTATACCAAGGAGCTGTCCGGGCTTGTGCGATCATGTCAAGTCATCTCCCTATTCCATAAGGTGATTACCATGTCAGCTGGATAATCCCCCAGAGCTTTCAGGAAACCATCCGGATCCATTAGTCTTTGAGGGCGGATCAACTTAATGGATCCCCACCCTTGCAGAGGGTTTTAAACTCTGACCATGGTCTGACCATGACAATGGAGTCAAAGCCAACCCTCCACATCCAAACCACCATCCCCCATGAGAAGACTAGGTCCAGAGTATGGCCCTTCTGGTGTGTTGGACCGATGACATGTTGAGACAGCCTCATGGTTGTCATGGCGGCCATGAAGTCCTGAGCTGCTCCAGTTAAGGTAGCCTCGGCATGGATGTTGAGATCCCCAGTACCAACAGTCTGGGGTCTTCAAGTAAGGTGACCACCTCTTCAGCTCAGGCAGGGAGAAACGCAGCAGGGTTACACCAACAGAATCCCTAATCTTGAGCCCAACACACAATACAGGCCCTCCAGACCTTTTCCCAAAGAGACAGGAAGCCTGGCCAAGGAGATAGAACTCCTGTAGACTATAGCAACTCCACCTGCCCACCGGGCGACACTGGTGCTGGACTGAGTACCCAGGTGGGCATAACTGGGAAAGGGGAACTCCACCCTCCTCTCCCACCCAGGTCTCAGTAATACATGCCAGGTCAGCACCCTCATCCAAAATGACATCATGGATGAGGGTGGTCTTATTTTGTACTGACCTGGCATTTAACAACAGCACCATGTCGTGGGCATCATGACATGGTCACCTGATTCCTTCTGGCTAGGAGTGGGACCAGAAGAGGGGATAGATGTAAGATATCTAACCCCTCTTCTCCTACGTGGGCATGTTCCACTCCTACCACCATAACCCAGCACAATTTCAATGGCTGCCCCCTCCATTGCCCTCCCCCTTCCTGTTCCCTCAGTTCCATTGTGGGTCACTACCACCTACACCTAGTGGCAAAAAACAAAATTAGCAAACAAAAACAAAAACAAAAGCACCCAACAATTGACCTCATCAGCCCACCTCTTCCTCCCCCTCAGATCGGCACTGCATCTAAAAGTTTTTTTAAAAAGGCAGTGAGGCACACTGACAGGAAAGTTTTTACACCGGCTGGCTCAGATGGTCCGGGAGGCCAGAAGTTGATGCTGGGTTCCAGCCAGTTCAGGAGACCTCAAAGGTATTTGTTCACACAGGCCCTCCCCTCTTGACGCTGCAGACTCTCCCTGTTGAGCTTCTGCCACCAACCCAGCAGAGAGACGCAGGTGCATGTCAGTCTGGAAGGGCTGTGGAGCACACTTGCCAACACTCACTGGTCTTCACGGGGCCCAGCAAGGGTTACACCGGCTGGCTCAGATGGTCCGGGAGGCCAGAAGTTGATGCTGGATTCCAGCCAGTTCAGGAGGCCTCAAAGGTATTTGTGCTCTCACACAGCCCCTCCCCTCTTGACGCTGCAGACTCTCCCTGTTGAGCTTCTGCCACCAACCCAGCAGAGAGACGCAGGTGCATGTCAGTCTGGAAGGGCTGTGGAGCACACTTGCCAACACTCACCGGTCTTCACGGGGCCCAGCAAGGGTTACACCGGCTGGCTCAGATGGTCCGGGAGGCCAGAAGTTGATGCTGGATTCCAGCCAGTTCAGGAGGCCTCAAAGGTATTTGTGCTCTCACACACCTCTTGACGCTGTTGAGCTTCTGCCACCAACCCAGCAGAGAGACGCAGGTGGATGTCAGTCTGGAAGGGCTGTGGAGCACACTTGCCAACACTCAGCAGCCTTAAGGGGGCCAGCAAGGGTTACACCGGCTGGCTCAGACGGTCCGGGAGGCCAGAAGTTGATGCTGGATTCCAGCCAGTTCAGGAGACCTCAAAGGTATTTGTGCTCTCACACAGCCCCTCCCCTCTTGACGCTGCAGACTCTCCCTGTTGAGCTTCTGCCACCAACCCAGCAGAGAGACGCAGGTGGATGTCAGTCTGGAAGGGCTGTGGAGCACTGCCAACACTCACCGGTCTTCACGGGGCCCAGCAAGGGTTACACCGGCTGGCTCAGATGGTCCGGGAGGCCAGAAGTTGATGCTGGATTCCAGCCAGTTCAGGAGGCCTCAAAGGTATTTGTGCTCTCACACAGGCCCTCCCCTCTTGACGCTGCAGACTCTCCCTGTTGAGCTTCTGCCACCAACCCAGCAGAGAGACGCAAGTGGATGTCAGTCTGGAAGGGCTGTGGAGCACACTTGCCAACACTCACCGGTCTTCACGGGGCCTAGCAAGGGTTACACCGGCTGGCTCAGATGGTCCGGGAGGCCAGAAGTATTTGCATTCAGCACCCCTGCCCCTCTCCCCATATCCCTGCACATTCAGAAATACAGTAAGCACCAATATTGTAGGATACACACTAGATGAAAAGAGAGGGAAGCATTCACGTTCTTCTACATCATCTTTCCCTATATGCCATGTACACTGAATAGGAATTTTATCATGGAAATTTCAGAGGATAGTCCCAAGGTGAACACAATGATCATTACTGTCTTTTGGATTTTCCTTCCAGGTGTGAGTTGAATGTGTAAATAATGTTTTTACCATCTATTTTTGTTAAACCTCTAGTTCCTCATAATGGATTAAAAGATCAAGAACGTTCACTGCACAAAATGGTGGCAAGAGTTCTTTGCTATTTTGCATCTCCAGCAGCTCAAGGGGCACTTTGTTACATAGTTAAGTGATTACTAGGCTCCAGTATCTCTACTCCCCTTTTCTGATGTTATGTGAGTAATTAATTATTCATGTAAGCATCAGTAACTTCTTTGCAAAACTAATGGTCAAACCTGAATAGTAATGATTTTTTAAAAATATTCTTTACCTTAGAAAATGCTTGTAAAAGTTCAGGAACCTGCTAGTCATTCGTTTATGAACAGACAGAGGAAACACAATGAGGCAAGTGCTCCATCATATAACATTCCACTTCATCTATATTCTAAAATATTTCCTGTAATAGCAACTATCCTTCTCGTCATCGCTGTCTAGTCTTGGCAGCTGCCCAGAAAGTATTCCCAGAAAGTTTTTAAGGGCCCAAATCCTTTTGCCTAAGATTTTGCAGCACCAAAATCACACCAACACCATACATCAGCTGATGGAAAATAATACAACTCACAGGGTTAAGTATATTAACAAGACCCCTTAGTTGGATTCTTGGTCATGCACCAAGTCACTCAGTTGTTACACAATGAGAAATCTAAGCAGGGACACATTAATTTTAAGAAATGTTGCTTTGAATTGCACCATTTCCCTTTCACCACTGTGCAAAAAAGATCTCAACCAAAGTACTGTTATGCTGTTTTCCATCTTTTGGGTATCATGTTATGTTCCCAAGTGGCGTACTATCAAATAGCCAATTGCTTCAACTTACCATCGTATTTTAAAAATTCTGTACCCAAGAATATTTGCTGATTTCACCAGGTTTTTTTTCTCAGATTATGATTACAGTAATTAGAATTTCTGAAGTGTAGCTAGTACAGTATAAGTACAGTCTTATTTCCTGGCATACACTATCATGTGGTGGATTTTCTATTTCTGTTTTTAAACTGCAGGTATTTCATAGGGCACAAGGTGGCTCTAGTAACCAATACACAAGGAAAAATTTGGTGGATTGAAATGATAGGTAAAATGGATTTTGTAGAATCTACATGGAGGAAAATAATTTTAATGCAGTTTTAATGTTAGTTTCTTTGGAAACATATCTGGTCTTGAGATAAATGGAAGTTTATCTGAATACCAGATACATTTACATGTTTCTACATTTCTCTGTGTAGTAACGTATCTCTTACTGTTTTTGTGTGTGTGGATTTTTAGGTTACATTGTTTTTATCTGGGTATAAATTAGCTTGAAATTGAGCTGAGCTGTCTTGGAGCCCCAGTGTGCTGATTAGTAGATTTTCGTGTGTGTGTGTGTGTGTGTGTGTGTGTGTGTGTGTGTGTACTCATCCACATAAATATAAATATTAAGTCTGCTTGATTCATATGTTCAGTTTTGAAGGAAATAGTAAAGATGAGCATACTGTAAGTACAAACGTTTTGATGATAGATACCACCCATCCACAAATCCTGTTATGTAATTTGCAGTGAAATCTTATCCATACTTACTCAGACCTGACTCTTAGTGTGTTTTATGAGACTTAGTGTTAAGGGGAAACATTAAGGGTGTTTAGCTGGTGTTACATCCCATTGAACTATGTTGGACTTATTTCTTCTAGACCTATGCCATTCATATGCATCTGTTATGACGTTGTGATATATATTATAGAATTGTGAAAAAAATTGTAATGTATAAACTCTTTTAAGGCTCTGAAAGATTTACACTTGTTCCAAGAAGGACAGATCTTGAAAATTAAAGTTATTGTAAACATGGCATGAATGTGAAGGCAGAAAACAGCTTAATAGATTGTGCTGACTTACATCTTGGGTACTGTATGCTGTAGATTTTTACACTGTATACATGGAGCTTAGCTGAAGGCGAAGTGAATAGTGGAAAACTTCTTTACTAATCGTGTGCAAAGTGCTGTGAAACATGACTCAATTGAAAACCTTAAGCCCAAGGCATTTTGATATTATAATTTGGTTGGGTCTGTGACCGTAAATAAAGATTGTATTGTATTGTATTGATAATATAATCTATGTTGAATTTTTGGTAGATTATTTATTATTTATTTATTTATACATTTCTATAGCACCCATCTTCAATAAGAACTCCAGGGGATTTATATCAACAGTGTATAAAGAAACAGTATAGCAACATATGCAAACTACCAATAAAACAATATTCTCCAATAGAATAGACAAAACAAATGCAACTAAAATAAAAACAGCAGCAAGGCCTGGGGGGGGTTAATTAATGGTCGCCAAACGCCTCTATAAAGAGGAAAGTTTTTAGAGCTCTCTTAAAGGCAGGCAGAGACTCTGCAAGGTGAATCTCACTCAAAGGTTGTTCCACAGTGATGGGGCAGCGACCGGGAAAGCCCGGTTTCAGGTAACCATTTCCCAGGCCTCTCTGTGAGTGGCGAGAACGCCTGCAAAGTTCTGGTGGGCCGAGCTGCAGCTGATCAATGATCATTACACAACAATTTTCCTTCCAGGTATGGGTTGACTGTGTAAAAAATCAATGTTTTACCATCTATTTTTGTTAAACTTCTAGTTTCTCATAATGGATGGTTTTAAAAGATCAAGAACGTTCGCTGCACAAAATGGTGGCCAGAGTTCCTTGCTATTTTGCCTCTCCAGCAGCTCAAGGGGCACTTTGTTACACAGTTAAGTGATTAATAGGCTCCAGTATCTCTACTCCCCAAATTTCTACAAATTTGCTAACATTATACTTCACAGCCTGATCACAGCTAATGGGGGTAAGTAACATCAGCGTAGCAATGCTGGTGATGAATGAGAATGGTTGGAGTAGCTCTGGGAATGATATGTCACTATAACCTCTTTAGAGGTACTGGGTTGCCATAGAGCAAATTGTCTTGTCACATCTAAGGTTATCATTCCACTGTAATTTTCTTTATTCTGTTGTAAGTATGGAAGTCTAGACCTGTCCACTGTTTGGGGGGTACTCTTTTTAGTGGGATTGGATATGATAGACAGCATGCCAATATGTACTTGCTCTACTCTTCTTGCAGAGAAAGGCTATTGTGTGTGGCATTCCTGTTTACATGTCTTAATTTTGGTGAGATGAATTATTTCCCTCCTTCTCCACCCCATTAGCTGTGATCAGGCTGTGATGCATAATGTTAGCAAATTTGTAGAAAACCTGGCACTTGCAATGTCTTCTCAGTATTTATTAATCAGTTGTGGCTGAGAAACAAAAACATGAAAATATGTTTTCAAAACATTTTGCTGTTTGCATGAACTATTGAAGAAAATGCAGTTTATCAAAAATAGGTTGGCATTTGCTTAAATAATAGATCTGGAAATGCAGCATACCAAATACATGTTGGTTGGAATTGGCTCTTCCTGTTAATTTTAATTAGCTGGCTTCCATCTGGATGGCTTAAGCTTCGTATTAAGCCATGTGGGGGTGAAAGACATAAGCTGAAATTTTGTCAAAGGAACTAATATTGTAGATTAAAGTTCTGTGTTCTTTTAGGATTTAAAAGGTAGGTGCCTATCATTTGAATGTAATACATGGCAAGGGAAATGAAAGGTTGGGCTAATTCTTAGTTCACTAGAATGCAGCCTAAACTTTATTCCAAGCCCTCCATGTAAATTAATTTGCAGATGTGAGTAAATGTTGTGTTCCTAAGACAGGAAGTAGATCAAGGAAAGGCCCTTCCTTCATAGTCCAGTCTTACTTAGTAGTTTTGTATTTTTCTTTCATTTTAAGCAGGAACAAAACTTTTTTTACTAGTGTGCACCTGTATGTTAATCATACTCTGCAGTTAACAAATAGTACTCAAAGAGTTCCAGGAACAATCAGTGCATAATACAGGAAGTAATAAGAAAAAAAGAAAGAAGGCTGGGTATTTGGTTTTATATTATCCTAATTAAAGTGAACTCCAAATCACCTGTTGACTTGTTCATCATGTTCCATGGTCTGTGGACACTTGTGCCTGCTACTTGTGTCATGAAAAAAGACAACCTACAATTCAGAGCTCTTTGAATTTAGGACAAAGAGGAAGGCTGTTGTGATGCCCGTGGGGTCATTTGGATAATCTTTAACATGATATACGGGAAGGGTAATTAAATAACCCTAGCTCCCAGCATTCAAACTGGGACTAAACCAGCTTAAAATGTAATTAGGAATCACTAGCTGTTGCCAGCTCCTGAATAACAGAACAGGATCATTTGGTTCTATTTTGAAGGGGCAAAACTGTTATGGAGTGAGCCACACCATGGCAGCTCTCTGCAAGACATATGGACTGGCACAGATGTGATATGCTTCAGTGTACTGAGCAGATGTTATATAGAGTGTGTAACCAGTAGGCACTTTTGTCTCTCAGGAAGGCAGGCGAGTTGGCACCTGAACAAAAGGACACTGTTTGATTAAGACCAGAAGCCTTCTGGCAGCCATATCCCAGTCCAGTGTGTCTGACAAGCCCATAATACGACGTGAAGCACATTTCTGCACCCAGGAACTGATATTCTAAAACGGTATCAAATCTTGGGAAGATACACAACCCTTTCCTTGTACATAGTCAATAAAAACTCCTCAAATATCATTTAAAACGTTCTTATTAATCAAACCCTTTTTTACTCCACAGTTAACGCATTAGCTTATCATTAATAGCTACAGGATATTCCAAACTTCTTTATATCAGCCACATAATTGAAAATCATGCTTTACCTTCCAATTCTTTGTTATCATTAATCTTGCCACTGTTAATAAGTTTATAATTAATTATTTCACCATCCATTCCCATTATTTCCAGTCAGATAAAAGCACTATTCTAGGGCATGTTTCTTTATTTGACTTCAATGTATCTCTCCTTTTCTTAAAATCTAATGTCCAAAATTTCAGTATGTTCTCTCATTCCTGTGTTGGTACATATGAAAATATGAAGCCACATAGTGAACACATCAACATAAATTAAAATGTATTCTCGAAGGTTTTCATGGCCGGGATCTCATAGCTGTCGTGGGTTTTTGGACTGAAGATGCCGGCCACAGAGTCTGGTGAAACATCAGGAAGAAAAACTTCCAGAAGATGGCCAAACAGCTTGAAAAACTCACAACAGTTATAAATTAAAATATTTATTACCCCACAGTTAAATTTCACTGACATTAAATGTCATCACCAAATTAATTTGTAGGGTTTTTTTCTTTTGTCCTTATAAATGTACACTTTAGTATACCTTCATTTGATACATTCTTCCACACCTCGGTACTTATTTTCACTTCTAAAATCATAATGCATACTTCTAGAAACCAGTGGTTCTCAACACTTTGTATCTCATAGTTTGCCAGTAACTGACGAAGCACCTGGCTCCCATTCTAATTGAAACAAATTGCCTTCTCTGTTGCTGCTCCCAGACTTTAGAACTCCCTCCCGCTGGAGGCCAGGACTGCCCCGTCTCTGCTGTTTTCCCAGAAGTAGGCAAAGACCTTCCTCTTCAGGCAAGCTTTCCCTGAATGAGGGACTACCTACTATGCGGCTTTTATATGAATTCATATCATTGAATGATCTTATAACACCTGTGTTTTCTATGTTAGTCTCCATCCTTTGTAATGTTTTTTTTCCTTTTAACTTTTAACACCAATTGTGCAAGGCTAGTACTAGCATGTCAAAAGGTCATAGATGGCTAATACGTGGCAGGTTTGTGATAATAGCACTTGCAGGAGGACATGGAACATGACTTAGTTCCTCCTGTGTTGCTGGCCGCAATGGGCAACAAGTTCTTTCTAGTGGGTCCGGTCTGCAGCTTCCATTTCTGCATTTTCCCATGTGATCCCCACTGCATTTAGATCTTCACGGAAAGTTGCTTGCCAGGTCTTCTGCAGTCTTCCTTGTTTTCTTGTTTTCTTTTTCATGGGTCCTGAGGTGGTGAATTCTTACTAAATGTTGTAAAAACCCTGCATACACCTAGAGTACACTTGTGCCCTACTGTGGTACATACAATTGTATAAATCTGTGTCCAACATCACTTGCCTATTTTATGACCTAAAAAGTAATGGTTTTTGGAACTTTTTAGCTTCTGGCCACCAGAATATATTTGTTCTTTCTTCCGTCACTGTTTTAAACATTGCATTCTACCCCACCCCTCAGTAGCTGAGATGTGTGCACCAAAAGCTACATGCGTTATTCCAATATATTGCTGCACCCCATATTTTTAGAAAGTCAGGATGGATAGATGTGGTGGCTCAGCGAGCTATATCACTGAAACTGTTGGTTGCAAAGTCGCCAACTCAGCGGTTTGAATCCTGGGTGCCACTCAGCAGAGTAAACTCCCATTATTAACCCCAGCTCCTGCCAACTTAGCAAATTGAAATAATGCAAATGTACAAAGTAGGTACCGCCGTAAATAGCAGGAAGGTAAACAGTCTTCTGTGTGCAGAAATGTGTTTAGCCATGCCAGCCACATGGCCATGGGCTTGCAAAACACTGGTTCTTTGGCTTAGAAGCAGAGAGGAGTGCTGCCCCTAGAGTCATACATGACTAGCACACATGTGCGGGGGCAACCTTTGCCTATGGATAAGCACATTTTATTTTTAATCTTACAAACTAAAGTAAGAACTGAGGAATAATGACAGTGCTGTCAGAACTTTCTAAGCCTGATTTCTTGTAAGTGACATATTTTGTAAACTTTACAGTCTTCATTTCTTTTCCAATTCCTGTAGGATTCTTAACATAGTCCTTATGACTCCATTATTCTGGGCATATTGTAAAGATCAGGAAATTTGCTTCGGGGTGAAAAGCATTTTGTGCCTATGTAACATGATGTATTTTTCAAAAGGACATATCTGAAGTATCAGCACCACTTTAGAAAATTAATACACATGCTACACTTGAATGTGAATGTAAATAAACCTCTCATGTTTGTAAGGATTAATTCCATGCAACATTTTTTGTTGTTGCTGTTGTTCTCTGGAAGAATATCCATCAAAAACATGTGTTGGAATGAAACAGTCATATAAAATTGCCCAGGAAATGTGTATGAGCTGTGAACTAGACCTTGCTGACCTCCTATTGCAAAACTTATGTGGCTTTTGTATTTTGATGCAGTATTTTTACAGATGGTCCTGTCCAATATTATAGCAGAACTTGTTCTAGATTTCGTATTTCACTGAATGACTTGATCATGCAGATAAAGGGAATTAGAGTAGGGATAATTGCTTACCCATATTTGACTTGGAATTTTATGTGAGGACTAAACTGGCCATGATGCTAATTGCATATCTAAAAACAGTGCAGCCTAAGAGATCATGACTGTTCATTATAACACAAACTTGCTTCACTATGTGTTTGGAAAAATAGCTTGTTTCTGTTTTCAAACTGGTCAGCTGGGAGATTGTATGGCTTTGTCTGAGTTTCTGATGTCTCAAGCACATTAACACTGTGATATTAGTACCTTAGGGAAAACTTTGTAAAAGGAGGAATTACAATTTTGTTTTAAAATGTGACCTGATCCCAAAATATAGATCTTGATGGACAAATGCATACTGTTCCAAATATTATATATAACTGGTAACAATGCTAAAAAAAATTAGCCTGCATTCCTCTTTACATGGAGCTGCCTATAAGAATTTTCTACCCTTATATAATTAATAATAATAATTTGAAAACAAACACAGTTCCAAGGCAATACAAGGAACAATAAACAGGAGCAAGAGAGAAGCAACGAGCACTCCAGGTCATAAACTAGGTTCAGGAGCAAACACAAGTGGAGTAGGAGACAGAGGCTGTATTCAATTTATTTATTCATTCGTTCCTTCGTTCCTTTGTTCCTTCACACGCTGCCCATCCAGCCTGGGGGCCAACCTGGGTGGTAAACAACAACAATATGTAGCAATCTGCCAGGAAGGAGGAAACAATAGCAATAGGCTTTTTCCCCTTTTGATGGAAGGATATCTATAACAAAGTGTGATTACAAACATTTCTTCCAGCAGTCTGGGTTTGATTCCTCTCTTCCTTCATCCGACTCTAATTATTTACGCAGATGATACAGCTCCTGTTGCTCTGTTCTCTGTTCCAACTCCCAGTGTCATTGGTACTCTCCAGGACTGAACAATTCTTCATTCATCAAGTTCTCATTATCTCTTAGATCAGTACTTACCACCCTTGGGTCCCTAAGTGTTCTTGGACTACAACTTCGGGTGAGGGCTTCCGGGAATTTTAGTTGAAGAACATTTGAGGACCAAAGGTTGGGAACCCCTGTTTTACATAAACTGTGTCATCCTTGGCACGACCAGGCACCTCCTTTGTACTCAGAAGACCATATGACACAGTGGTTAATCTTCAGTACTGTACAGCATCAAGCCTTTGCTCATGTCCTGAATTAGATTCTGGTGGTTCAGCTACCCAGCTCAAGGTTGACTCAACCTTCCATTCTGCTGACATTGGTAAAACAAGTTCCCAGTTATTGTTAGCATATTTTAATTGAAAATCAATAGACAGTGCTTCTGGCATTATGGACTGAGTCAAAACAAGTTACACAGTATATAAGTCAAAACAACAGCAACAACTCAGTCTTGTAGCCATCAGGAAGAGGACTGCCAGGTGGGCTTCATGATCTTCTCCAGCCCTAGATTCCCCTTGCTGAGACAGGTTATTCTTGGCTACCTTCTCTCAAGAGAGCTTGGCCAGGTAAGGTATGACATTCTTCATGCAATCATTAATTGCCTTGAATAAGATAGTAGGGGGCATGCATGCTTATGTAATGATGCATTCCCATCTTCCTCTGATGTCCACAAATTGACAAGGACATGTTTGAAGAAGGAAAGTGTTGCACCCTTATATTCTCTTTGCCCTCATGATGCACAACCAAGGTTCTTTATCATTGGCGGATGATTCCCCACTTAAAACCTTTCTTCCTAATAAGTGGAATGTGAAGGCAAGGCCAGAGGAATTGGCTTCACTGTTCTTCTACCTATGACTATGATTCCCCGGAGGATTATTTCTGAAGGAGACTAGTTTCTGTCTTTACTTGTAATATGTTGAACAGATTTGATTTTTGAAGTTAGCCAGTTACATGATCTGTGATTGGAATTCTACACTTACTTATCTGGCAGACTCCTTGAATTCCATAAGTATGATTTCTGAGAAGACATCTGTAGGATTGCCCTGTACATTTTTCTATCTGCATATACTGTTCTAATTCAACCTGTGGCTTAAAAAGAGGACGAGAATGAAGTTTTAAGTACTGCCCATTTGGTTTAATACTGTGTAACTTGAGTCGTGCCAAAAACTAATGGATCCTTTTATCGGAAACTGAAAATTAAAGAGGATGAGTCAGTAGTACACTTCAAGGTTTCATAATATGCATTCAACTTAAATAATGAATATCCAAACCTGGAGGCAGCCAGGAAGTAGCAGCATTTTGTCTACAACACTCTTTTCAATTCCCTTCCTAATTAGAGAGGTGTCCCCCCCCTTCCTCTTTACTTGACTGGGTAAGAGGTAGGTGAAAATGCAGATTCATGTGTGCCTTGAAAAGATGGGGAGGCATAGTCCATTGTGTAGTAATAAGACAGTAAAGCAAAGCAAAGCAAAGTGTTCTGCTTATATATCGCCCCATACCACTTCAAGTAGTCTCTGGGCGGTTTACAGTTTTAATTACAGTATGCAGGCTACACATTGCCTCACCTTGGAAAGATGGAAGGCTGAGTCAACCATGAACCTCCTACCTGGGATTGAACTCCAGGTCGTGAGCACAGTTTTAGCTGCAGTACAAGCATTTAACCAGTGCGCCACAGGGCTCCTAGCTGAGTATGGACTATAAAGGTAGAACTCCTATTTTAGGAATGTCATTCCATTCCAGTAACTACATAAATATTCCTGTGGAAGAAGAGAATTAGTTAAACAATCTGATAGGTAAACTATCAACAAAAGAATTACACTTTCTTCTTTACAGCATACTTGTATTAATAAATGGGTGGGTAATATCCAGCCAAAGGTTCCTTGTTTCAAATGAAAATAGAATTTCTGTAGGGCTTTCAGAAGCATTGTTGGACAGAGGTTGTATAGGGAATGGAGTTATTGAGGTCCAAAATGGACAGAGATTATATTTTGCTACCACTGTGATGAATAGAAAGGCAGTTGGATACGTCCTCTGGTGGATTAAGGGCTGGAGGATTTGGGCCTCCTAATCTAAAGAAGTAGTCTTGCCTGATTTAATGAAAGATGCAACAGGCGGACTTTATATAGTGCTTATGAAATGAATAAAGCATCAGAAATTACAGATTCATAGAGCATAAGAATCACAAAGAAAACATTCCAGAAAAATTCAAAAAACAGTATACAAAGAGAGATGCTCCCTGACTATACCTTGCTACATTATACACACAAAAACATCAAAGTAGCACCACTTCACCAACATCAGTTACACAAATAATGCTGCCAACATATGAGTATACCACCAAGGTTAAAATTCCTCTATCTCACTGTGAAGCACAGACAGGGAACAAATAAAGCCCAGAAGGCAGCATCTGCATATCTTTCCAGGAAGGGCTCTTTTGGGTACCACACATATACACAATCTGTATGGAACAAGGACTGAAGACCCATCACACTGTGGATAGCTTTCGACTGCTATTCTTCATTGCTAAATATATTTGACTCCTTTATAATATAGTTTAAAATATATGAGTAAAATTTTAAAGATACCTACTCTGGTTTGCATCTAGTCAAAGTAAGGCATATTTAATTTTTAGGGAGTAAAAGGAGAGAATCATAGAATCATAGAATCATAGAGTTGGAAGAGACCTCAAGGTCCATCTAGTCCATCCCCCAGCCATGCAGGAACCCCCATCACAGGACTCCCAAAAGATGGCCATCCAGCCTCTGCTTAAAAACCTCCAAAGAAGGAGACTCCACCACCCTCTGTGGCAGCATATTCCATTGCCGAACAGCTCTAACTGTCATGAAAGTCTTCCTAATGTTTAAATTGAATCTCTTTTCCTGTAGTTTGAAACCATTTCCTCGTGTCCTAATCTCGGAAGCCATGGAAAACAAACCAGTCCCTTCTTCAATGTGATATCCTTTCAAATATTTAAACATAGCTATCATATCCCCTCTCAGTCTTCTTTTTGTAAGGCTAAACATTCCCAGCTCCCTAAGCCGTTCCTCCTATGACATTTCTTCCAGACCCTCAATCATCTTGGTCGCCCTCCTCTGGACACATTCAAGATTGCCAACATCTTTTTTAAATTGAGGTGCACAGAACTGGACACAGTACTCCAGGTGGGGTCTGACCAGAGCAGAATAGAGTGGTACTATCACTTCCCTTGATCTAGACACAATGCTTCTGTTGATGCAACCAAGAATAACATTGGCTTTTTGGGCTGCCGCATCACACTGCTGACTCGTATTCAATTTGTGGTCCACCAAGACTCCCAGATCCCTTTCACAGGTACTATTTTCTAGCCAGGTGTCTCCCATCCTATATCTGTGCAATTCATTATTTTTACCTAGATGCACCACCCTACATTTCTCTCTGTTGAACCCCATTCCGTTAGCTTTGGCCTAGCACTCTAATCTGTCAAGGTCCTTTTGGATTTTCATCCTATCCTCTAGGGAATTAGCAACCCCTCCCAATTTGGTATCATCTGCAAATTTGATTAGCCTACTCTCAATTCCTTCCTCTAAGTCATTAATAAAGATATTAAATAGCACCGGACCCAGAACAGAACCCTGGGGCACCCCACTGGTCACATCTCTCCAAGCTGAATAGAAGCCATTTATGATCACCCTTTGGGTGCGATCAGTCAACCAATTACAAATCCATCTAACAGTGGCACTATCTATCCCCCACATTGTACTAATTTCTTAGCAGGTATACCATGGGGAACTTTATCAAAGGCCTTACTGAAATCAAGACAAGCAATATTCACAGTGTTCCCCTCATCCACCAGGCCTGTAATTCTATCAAAGAAAGAGATCAAATTGTTCTGACATGACTTGTTTTTAAGAAATCCATGTTGACTTCTCGTAATGACAGCATTGCTAGTTAAATAATTACAGACTGTCTGCTTAATAATTTGTTCTAGGATCTTGCCAGGAATTGAAGTCAAGCTGACTGGTCGGCAATTATTTGGCTCCTCTTTCCCCCCTTTTTGAAGATAGGGACATCATTAGCCCTCCTCCAATCTATGGGGACTTTCCCTGTTCTCCAGGACTTCTCAAAGATTATTGCCAATGGTTCTGAAATTACTTCCACCAGTTCTTTTAATATCCTTGGGTGTAATTCATCTGGCCAAGGAGACTTAAATTCATTTAAGGTTTCCAGGTGTTCCTGTACTACCTCTCTACTTATTCCATGTTGCAATTCCCATCCTACCTCATCTACTCTTTGTGCCAAGGGAACTGTTTTTTCCTTTTTGGAGAAAACTGAGGCAAAGAAGCTGTTGAGAAAATCTGCCTATAGATATAGAGATATAGCAGTAATGGGAGGCTTCAGCAACTTTAGTATTTCTGTCAGAAAGTTAAAGTCCAACAAATTACCCTGTTGTCTTCCTGACAACTTTGGCTTTTAGAAGGTGGAAGAGGTCAGATATCATGTCCTTACCAGAAACAGGGGGAAAGCTGCTGCTTACTGATGTGGGAATAATGGCAGCCATGCTTATAAGGGGAGTTATACTGAAAAGAAGAACAGCTGGGGTCAATCCAGTGCACTCTGCATTTTAAGCAAGGTAAACTCAGTCAGAAGCAATTCCCATGAGACAGAAAAGTAGGATACATCAGGTGTCTGATTGTTAGACTTGTAAGGGAACACATAGGTAGTTAGTGTTTGGGTCAGATGAATAAAATCCATGGATATGAAAGGAATTTTCAGATGTAATTTCAGAGTCTCGCTTTCCTGAGATCTTCAAGAAGTGTTCATGATAATCTTTGAGAATTCTTGAGAAAAAGTAAGCTCATTGAATGTGTGTTAGATGCTGCTGCTGCTGTTAGATGGATGTATAAGATGATTGACAGGCCATAGCCATGGAGTGACAATGATGTTGCAAGGTTCATCTTGGGCCCAGTAGCATTCAACAACTTTATAGAAAGGATGTTTATCAATTGTGCATATGGTACCAATGAGAGGGGTTAACTAATATTTTGGAAGACAGAATCAGGAATCACAATATCTAGAGCATATTGAAAAACAGACCTCATCATCATTCTTCTGCATGGGCTCTACAGTTGGGGCGGTTCAGCTATTTTATAGGGAAGGAGGTAAGTGTCTCACCACTTATCATCATAAAATCTCAAGATTTTTTTCTTCTGTTTCTGTTTTCCATGTAAAAAGTACATTTTAGGGATGGGCATGAAATTGAAAAATTGAGATTTGTTTCATTTTGTTTTGTTCCCCATGATACATTTTTTTTGTTACATTTTTTTTAAAAAAATGTACAAAATGAACCAATAATGAACCAATTCGTTACTCTATAAAATGGGTCCCCTTGTTCCTAGAGGCACCAAATTTGGTGGGTACCTACCTTCCTTGGACTTTCCCCTTTAGGCCCTCCAAGCTTGGAGAGATTTGGGGTTTGGGGAACCAAGTTATTCAACTTCAAAGGGGGTACCCCCCAAACATTTAGAATTGCAATGTTTTCTGCTTGAAATTAGTGATCCCAGACAGCTAGAAGCATGGAAATTACAGTGGAGCTTCCTCAAGCTCTACCATTGAAGCACCCCCAATTTGGAGAGGTTTTGGGTACAGGGAAAGGAGTTATTGAGCTCCAAAGGGGCTGTGGGGGGAACTTAAATGAAGGAGTGTGGATCAGTGCTGAGGGGAAGCTGTCAATTAACCCTATAATTGGTAAAGTGTGCCGGACACACTCCTTCCATTAAGCACTCCCCACCTCCTTTGGAGCTTAATAAAGTGTTCTGCCCCAGAAAACTTAACTTTTAATATCTCTGCCCCCAGAAAACCTAACTTTTCCAAATTTCAAGGGACCTCCTAAAATTACTTGTGGAAGAGAAGACTGCCATTCACATGCCTGAGATCAATAGGTTTCCAATGAATATTTTTAAAAATGTTTTTTAAAAAATATTCAATGGAGAATTACTGATCTCAGGCATGCAAATGGCAGGCTTCTCTTCCCCAAGCGAGTTTAGGGTTTCTTGGGGGCAGAGATATTAAGCTCTAAAGGAGGTGGTGAGTGCTTAATGGAAGGAGTGTGTCTGGCACACTTTACCATTTATAGGGTTAACTGACAGCTTCCCCTCAGTGTGCCGATCCTTCCACACTCCTTCAATTAAATTCCCCTGCAGCCCATTTGGAGCTCAATATTACATTCCTCATATCCCAAAAATCCCCAAATTGGGGGTGCTTCAAGGGGAGAGCTTGGGGAAGCTCCATTGTAATTTCCATGCTGCTAGCTGCCTGGGATCACTATTTTCAAGCACAAAACATTGCATTTCTAAATGTTTTGGGGGATACCCCCTTTAAAGTTGAATAACTCAACCTGCTGAACCTCTGAAATTTGGAGAGCTTCAAGAGTAAAGTTCAAGGAAGGTACCCACCAAATTTGGTGCCCCTAGGACCAAGGGGACCCATTTTATAGAGTAACGAATTGGTTCATTACTGGTTCATTTTATACATTTTTTAAAAACCATTTGTAACATAACCCCAAATCTCTCAAAAATTTGGAGGGCTTAATGGGGATAGTCCAAGGAAGGTCCACACCAAATTTGGTGCCTCTAAGACCCAAGGGAGCCATTTTACAAAGAAAAGAATACGTTTGTTTTAAACTTTAAAAAGTGCCAGTGCGTTTTGTTACTAAAAAAAATGCTGTTTCCCCAGTTCGGTTTGTTTCGTTTTGTTATGTAACAACACAATGAATCAGCGTTTCATTTTTCATTTGGTGCCCATCCCTAGTGCGTTTTGCAAAGCTGCTGTGGGAATTTGTAATTATTTTATTTTTGTTTCATGGGGGATTCCCAGAGTGAGTATTCGTTTGCTGATGTTTTGATAGTGACCAGCATTTCAGCAAGCTTGGTGGTTTTTTTTTTTTTAAATTCCGGTGGGATTATTGATTTTCAATCTTCTAGTTTGTCTTTGAGTTGTTGAACTATATACTGAATATCTCTTGTTTTGTTATTTATTTCCTTGTCTGTTGAGTATTTTCCATTTTTCTTGCCTTTTGACTCAGCTAGAGGCATTTTTGGCTTCAGCTTCTTGTGACTGTCCTTTCAGTTTTACTTTTGGATTGTGCAGAGAAGAATATGCTCTTGGTGCTATTTTTGTGTTTATGCCAACCTCTCTTTTCATTCCAAGGGTTCCTTTTTTTTTAGTTGGTGTCCACGTTTGTTTTGCTTCATATTTGTTGAGATCTTATGGAGCCAAATGATTAATCAGCCATCTTGTTTGCCTGTTGGCCTCATCCCCTTGGCTTAGTAGATGTATATGTGAAAAGAATTTAAGGATTTTCATATACCACAGGTTAAACATGACTCAACAGTATGATGCCCAGCCAGCAAACAAACAAACAAACAAACAAACAAACAAACAAACAAACAAAAAATGAGGTAATTCTTGGTTGCATCAGAAGAATATGAGGTCCTAATCAAGTGAAGTAACATAACCAGTCTTTGCTTTTGGAATAGTTAGTCTGTTATTATTCTCTAAATTGTAAGAAAGCAAAGCAAAGCAAAGCATTCTGCTTGTACAAGAACCCCCCACCTATCGTGGGGATTAGGGACCAGCCCTACTTGCAATAATTGAAAATCCACGATATGCGGATGCAGGTCGGGTCGGGCCTGGGGCGCCTACCTGGGTGCATTTGTACTTACCCCCAGCCTCGCACTGCCCCTAACGGGCCTGCGAGGACCTTCCTGGGCCTTCTGGGGCCCCCAAAAGGGCCTCCCTGCAAACCGGAAGTTACTTCTGGGTCACCAAAAATCATTTCTGAGGCCTCTGATAGGCCTAGAAAGACCCTCGGAGGCCTTAAAAATGATTTTCGGTAACTCGGAAGTGACTTCTGATTCGCAGGGAGGCCCTTTTGGGCCTCCAGGTCCGGGAAGGCCCACACAAGCCCTTTTGGGGCAGTGCCAGTTCTGGGGTAAGTAAGGGAGGCCTGAAACAAGCCTTTCCCCCTTACCCCAGCGGGCCTTTTTTCATATACTGTGGTCCCACAATATAGCGGGACCGCAGTATATGAACCCCGAATAGGCGGGGGACCACTGTATACTGCCCCATACCACTTCAAGTAGTCTTTGGGCGGTTTACAGTTTAATTGCAATATGCAGGCTACACATTGCCCCCTGCCCCCAGAAGCTGGGTACTCATTTTACCAACCTTGGAAGGATGGAAGGCTGAGTCAACCTTGAGCCTGCTACCTGGGATTGTACCCCAGGTCGTGAGCACAGTTTTACCTGCAGTACAGGCATTTTACCACTACGCCACGAGAAGTAGATTGATTAGCTGGAAAGTATTTAAAAAAGGCAATCAAGAGAGCAAACTGAAAACAAAGTATTATGAAGGCAAAGGAGTTTACACTTAGCATAGAGAAGGGAAGACTAGAAAGCATCTTCAAATTTGAAGGCCTGTCATTTAGAAGATGGAAGAAGTTTGTTTACTATGGCTATAGAAGGTTGAACCCAAATGAGATTTCTGACAATTGGAAGAACTTCCTGAGAAATTCTTCCTAAGAGCTGTTCTACAGACTGTCTTAGAAGACTATGGACTCTGTTTAAACAAAGATTATGGATGCTTTAGTTGCTTTAGTGAGGGATTGGACTTGATGACCCATTGGTAATAATGGGAAATTAGATTTCACCATGACTCAGTTTCACATGGGCTTCAGTGGGGCTTGACCAATCAAGTCTGGGTCTAAATGTAATGGTTGTATGAAATGGCAGCATGTTAAGGGATCAGTTTTCAGACATTCCAATAACACATGGCAACAAATTTGTGTGTTGTCTTCACAATATATATATTTTCTCTATTACATGAAGGTTCTACTTAGCATTTTAGAGCCCATAAACTCAGACAAACTTATTAATACTAATTCGGACTTTGTAAGGCATACTGATATTACTGTAAATTCATTGTTTATTATTATATTTCCTAAAGTTTGTTAAAATGAAAACATTGTAAAAATGGAGAGGGCAGGGAGGAAAAAATCTGAACTGACACACTGGTTAATTTAAGAGAATGCTTTCAACATGGATAACAGTAAAATAACTTTTTAGTGCCACAGGCAAGGGTCAGGAGATGATGCTTCAGAGATCAGGAAATAGGTTAAAAAACAGAGTGGGGCTTGGCAGCATGTGCACTCTGACTAGAAATAAGATATGGCAATGTTTCTATTTAATGTGGCAATAGGAAACTAAAGTGGAAACCCAGTAAATATGAACATTGGTCTTTTGTGCTGTTGTTTACATTAGGAGAAAATATATAAGCTCAAATTTAACCCTTGTTTTGTTTCCACCAAACAAGATTACTTTGGGGGAGAATGCAGGGAAGAAAGGTTAGGAAACTCTTACCGCAGTACTTCATAATTTTCTTTAACAAAATAATTAAAATGTGGGAAGGAAGAGACAAGTTGGAGCCAAATTCCTCTATTTTGTTAAGCCTGCTAGTCAAACGTTTACACAGCTGCATCTTGATAACTTTAACCCCTTTCTTGCCACATCAGCTGTAATAATGTTCTTTAGTAATACTGTAGTATAGTGGTGCCCAAACTTCAGCCCTCCAGATGTTTTGGACCACAACTCTCAAAGTCCTTTGTCATCGGCAATACAGGCTTGGAATTCTGGGAGACATGGTTCAAAACATCTGGAGGGCTGAACTTTGGACACCCCTGCTGTAGTATGTATCCCTTCTCAACCATGAGCTCTGCTTTTTCTTAAGTGGCAGCCACACCAGGATATTACACACACAGTCTCACTTGTAAATTATTTTTGCTCAAAATTGTCCTTGGGCGTTTATACATGACCCCTAAGCTCCGCCATAAATGGCTGCAAGGTCCGGACCTCAAAAATGTTTACCCACCAGCTCCAGACTTTGCAGACAATTAAGTGCGACCCCGCCCACTTAGCGCGACCAAACTGCACTTTTCTTGTACCTGCTTTTTGGATGTGACAAATTTTTGATCCGGTGTAAGGATAGTGAGTGCGGGGCTCTCCTGGCTTCTGTTTGTTGTTTTTCTGCCCCCCCGCCCCTTTAAGAGATCTGAATGCTGCTGGGAACAGAACGGAGGTAAGCTGGCATTCTTTTCTTTCTTTTTTTCCCCTTCCCTCAGGCAGCCAGAAACCAGGAAGTGCGGAGGGGGTGGGGACAGAGGAAGAGCGAGGAACCCCTAAGATCTCTGGTCCGAATTTAAGTGGCCAGCGGATCTTAGGGGTCGTGTAAAAAGGCCCCTTTTAGCCTTGGATCCAAGTAACAGGGCCTGGGTGGGTGATTTTACTTCTATTAAAGGCCTTCCTACTCATTGCTTCCATCGGTGACTTCCCCAGCATCTGAGTAATCCAGCAGGACAGCATCGGCACAAGGGTCTCTCATGGGGGTGGGGAAATGAAACTTAAATAACAAACCCAATGTGGGGGTAACTGTGTAAAAATGCACACAGTCATGTGTCCTTGCACTCCTTCTTGGAGGTATAGAGGAGAAAACAATTTTAAACCACTTTACTACCATTTTAGATATATATAAAATCTCGTGCGAGCGGTGAACTCTTCGTTTTAAAAGCAGATTTCAGGTAGCTAAAAGCCGGCTGCCTAATCTTATTTTACCTCAAGGAGTTAAAAATCCAGAGCAGTGCTGGATGAGCCAGATGGTCCTTAACAGTAACATTGTTCATATTGTTTAGATTATCCTGTTGCAAGTACAGTGCCTAGATTACCTTTTATGGAAGAAAGTGTGGGAAATTGACCACAGATGTACTCAGCAAAGAATAACGGCTGAGGCAATGCTTACCAGGCCTCCTTCTCCAACACACTTGATCCCGCAGATAAAAAATAAATACAGAAATGTGAGGAAGCAGCATGAGAATTCTGTACCATTACCTATTGGAGTCTTTATTTTAGATCTCTAAAACACTAAAGCTCTCATTTCCTTCAACAAAATGTCATTCTTTTTACTTTAATGTTTTGTTACGTTTTAACTGTTTCATGATAAATATTTGGTGACGAAAAAAACACATGATTTATGTTGTTTAAAAAATACCTGGTTCTGCACTTGTAAAGCACATTGAAGGAAAAGCCAAATATACTTACTGATTTCAACCACAGTTCATAATTAAACAGAAAGGAATTTTTTAAAATCCTCTGTAAAAGAGATCATACCCTCCCTATTAATACAGTTTTGATTGCTATCAGAAGCTAAGCTTGTGCCAAATTAATTAACTGGACCATTTTTTATTTTTAGTCATGTTACTTAATTTGCGGTGCAACTTCAAAGAGGCATCTGAATAAAAAAGCCTTTTTTTTTTGGACCAGTTCAGATCTTGAGTTTGAATACCGAGTATTTACGATGGCATAAAGCAGATTGGCAAATGAAAGGCTGGATACTCTGTTCTGTAAAGTCCTTTTGTTTCTTATCATTTTCCTTTCTATCCTTCATTTCCTTCCTCTTACTGATGGATAATGTCAGATTGCATTCCTTTTTTGCATCTGGGCTCCCTTTTGGCACTCTGTTGCTGACACTACAAGGTATTTGCATGCAGGTGCTGCTGCTGCATAACACAGCTGCTCCTACTTGCATGCCTCTTGGGAGCAGAGAGACCTAATGCATCACCCTTTATCTGAAACTACTAAGGAGAAAATTCTGAGTCAGTTTTGGTAAACTGAAACCCTCAAGCACATATTCAGGCCGAGCAGGCACCTCTAAAATGTCATCCAGTCTATAAACTATAGGCATGCTAGGCTGTTGTCCATCTCTGTTATCCGCCCACTAGTAGGCACTGCCATCCCATTTTTTATTCACATGAGCTTTTCATAATTGCCTGGATACTGAGGAAGGGGATTTCAATGGGTGGGAGAGTTTTTTATTTTGTGTTTTTATTTTTCTTTAGTTAGATTTGTGAGCAACCTTGAGTCAAGTTTTTTGAGGGAAATAGAGTATATCGTGTTGTCAAAGTATATGTTGGTTTTGACTTATACAAAACCTATTAGGGATTTCTAGGTATGAAGTATTCAGCAGTCAAATACCAAAGAAAGGATTTTTGAATCAAATAAATAAAATGGATTCATTCATATGTAACTTATATTATCTGTAAGTATTACAGTAATACCTCAGTTTGTGAGCACCTCGGTGTACATGCATTTTGCAAGACAAGCAAAATTTTTCATAACACTGTTCATAATATTTTGCTCTGCTCTATGAGCTATGACTTCTAACGAAAGTGAAAAAGAAAATGCAAAAGTAGGACTGTGGTTGTACATTAAGAAGAAAAAATGCAACTAAAGGCCATCTGCAATACTTTATTACTGGCAATGAAGAAACTGAAATTGTTAACAATTTTGGATATCTTAGATCAATTTTAATCCAAATTGAGCCTGCAGCCAAGGAGTCTCAAAAGGGCAGCAATGAAGGAATTAAAAAAAGAAAATCAACTGTAAGGATATGTCACTGGAGACCACTGTTTTATTCCTGATTACTATACAGTATATGGGTGTGAAAGTTGAACAGTGAAGAAAGGTTACAGGTTAAAATTGGCTTATTTGAAGTAATGGTACTCTGTTAACTTGGCTTCCGTCTCCAAGGCAATGGTGGCATCAGTGACCAGGGTGAATGCAGCTTAGTTGCAATTGTGAGAACCCGCCTGTATGCTTTGCAACAGACAAATGCCAATCCATATAAAATCCAAGATTTACAAGATGATTGTCTGCCCTGTTGCACAGTGTGGTACAGAATGCTGGGCAGCAACAATGGGCTGAAAGTTTGTATACTGTTAACTAGTTGAATATCTCCCTACTCAAATACATCACAAATTATACTACCTAACAGCTACTTGGTATGAAAGCAATAAGAAAGTCAGCTTCTCCGGTATGGACATGTCCTTAAAGTGGCACCTTCCACCATTGCTTATAACCTGAAAATCAGTGGCCGACAGTCAGATGGGCAACCAAAACAGGGATGACAGGAAACTGTCATTAAGGACATACACATTGTTGGTCTGCACCCCAAAAGCATGGTCAGTTGGGCAAAGGGGTGTTTCAGGATCCGAAAAGTGGACCCCATACCTGCCGGGGGAAAGAAGAAGTAATGGTGCTGGAGAGGAGTCTTGCAGGTACCCTGAACTGCCAGAAAGATAAACAAATCGGTATTAGTGGAAATTAAGCCTGAAATTTCTTTGGGAGCAAAAACGATGAAACAGGCTGTCCTAATTTGGGCATATCATGAGAAGACAAGGCTCACTGGTAAAAGACAATAATGCTAGGAAAAATTGAAGGTAGCAGCAGTCTCTTTCAATATGGTGTGCTGCCTTAAAATTGTTCACTAAATGGCTTGACATTTGGCCCTTTTCCCCCTCTATACCAACTTCCTAATTTTGCTTTGTTTAAAATCTTGCCAATTAAAGCACTCTAGAGAACTTTTTGTGACATTTAGTTAACCTAATAAAGAGATTGTTTGCATAAATTTGAGTATTACCTAAATAACCGAGTTTGGGTTTTTCATTAGCGCCAGTGCAGCTCTTTTGGATTTATGCACATAAGAAGACTTTCTTACCGTGAAATTTTCACCAGATTAACCACTATTATTAATTTTTGAAATCTGCCCAGTAGGTTAAACACTAGGTTGCAAGATCAGTTCTGTGCCAGTTGAGATCTGCTCTTGTATTCTCAACCTCTCCAATAAAGGAAAGCAAGGCATCCTGTTTTTGTCCTCCTTCTCTAAATTAGACAGTATGGCTTCCCTATATACCTGTTGTGAATTTTTGGGCTGTTTGGCCGTGTTCTGGAAGCTTCGCTGTATCTTTTCCTTTTTTTTTTTCTTTGCAGGTGGGGAGGGCAATGGTGACGTAATCAAAACTGACAGTTACAGAGAACACATTGTTAGAATTGGCAGTTTCCTTAAGTGCGTGAAAGTGCCTGAATCTCCCAACAGGAGGTTCCCACAGTTTGCAAACTGGCTTGTTTAATGTTGTAGTGTGACTTTGGGACCCAATATAGGTTTGTTTGGAGCTTTATTTCTCAGACATGAGTCTTTGCTGGAAGCATGTGTCTGAAATGCCGATGTGACTTCAGGTTCTTTCTGTAAAGCACCGTTGGGCCAACGTTTAAAAAGAGGTGGTGTCACTTAACATTCACTCGTGTTGTTAAGAGCATAGCTCCTTGGGGTGGGTGCCTCTTTGGCCCTTGGAAAAATCCCTTCCCCTACCCCTACATCATTGGCGAGTCCCCCGCAGCTTCCTAAAAATAATGTGAAAAATACTGGCTTTCAACAGCTGTAATTATTTAAGAGTTTGGGAGTTGGTGGGTACCTCTGTTTAAGAAATGGTGCTGGCATTGAACTTACTTGAGCAATGATTTACTGTGAGATATTGCACACCTGTGTTCTGAATCTCATTCTGAATGTAGCCAGTAAAGGTTCAATTACTCTGTACGCTGCTTTCCCTCTTCAATTTACAATGCCTCAAATTACTGTTTAAATATTTACCCAGCTACGCCAGATGGCAGATTTGATTTTTGTATATTTTGGGAAAATAAGTATAAGGTGAAATATGTGCATCCTACTCGGATCATACCTCTTCACGCTCTCTGATTTCCACTGGATAACAGGCTACTCGTTATGTAAATAGCAGCAGATTGTGCCACTATAAAGGGGGAAGTGTGCTTAACTTTTGTGACTGTTTGCAAATGGGCTGGGCTGTATTTGTCTTTAAAAGTTCAAAAGTTTTGTTAGGCTGCTGAAAAACTAAATATCCAATGACTTATAGCTGCTTCAAATGGGGGGAAATAATGGATTTTCATATTAGTTCTATTTCCTTACAGTCTAGAATTATCAAACCACACTCTCTACAGAAACCGATGGCTGCATCTTCTAGCTAGTCTGTTAGGAAAAACAATATTTGGTATTCAGCCTAAAATTGTTACAGAGATGAAAGGTTTGGGATAATGTACACAGCAGAAAAACGGAAAGAAAACAAAACAAAAATGGCTGTGTTTTCAGTCTTGATAGTGGCCACACGGTTGTTTGTGTGAGTGTGTGTGTGTGTGTACACATGCATACAGATTGAGTGCTGGTTTGCCAAATATTTTTAGAAAATAAGCTTTTCCTGCTTTGAATGCTCATGGAGAATGTTAGATTCTTATTATATGTTATATAAATGGATCAGGAGGTTTGTTGACAAAGACAAGATAAAACAAATTCCATTATGGTATTATGATTTGTCTCCTCAGTGGTGTTTTGTCATTTTTGTAAAAGCGATTCAGAGAGCTGTGGTCACTCCGACATACAAATAATGCAGTCTAATTGATGAAAATAGCATAGGAACTATGTTGTGTCAGTAAGTAACTTACTGTGCATCAAGGAGTTAATATCTAGAGAAAGCAAAGTGTTCTGCTTATATACCGCCCCATAACACTACAAGTAGTCTCTGGGCAGTTTACAATTTTAATTACAGTGTGCAGGCTACACATTGCCCCCCCAGCAAGCTGGGTACTCATTTTACCGACCTCGGAAGGATGGAAGGCTGAGTGAACCTTGAGCCTGCTACCAGGGATTGAACCCAGGTCGTGAGCACAGTTTTACCTGCAATACAGGCATTTAACCATTGTGCCACGAGGCTTTTCTAGAGAACCAATGAAAACTTCAACCAGACATAGTTAGTGTCAGTGTCTGCTAAATGAAACAAACAATTTGGGCTAAATCCAGTACTAGCCCTGCTTAGAGAAGGTACACAGAAATAAATAGACCTTGTCACAAGTAACAAATCCATCTATTTCTAGATCTGTTTTAGGCAAGTCTAATGTTGAATGGAGCAGTTGCTGCGAAGTAAACTATACTAGCCAATAGAATTTATAAAAATTCAGAAGGATTTTAAATCACTGTTGTTGAAAATGTTATTCTAAAGAATGGTGAAACTAGCAGTGTGCATAGCTCTGTAGAACAATAAAAGTATAGTACTGTATTGTCTGGCAGGAAAATAATGGTTGCTGTTCTTGATTTAACACTAACAGCATAAATGTACTGTTGCCTGCCAGGCGTTTGGCTGATAACATTACTCAAAATATTTATTTTTCAAATACTGTACTAGCTAGACATCATAGGAGAATAATGATACTATTGCACTCAGCAGCAGCATTTAAATATATTCTAGCATGTACCTCAAGCATAGAAATTGGAGGTGGAGATTGTTAGGGAATCTTTCTAACCCCCTCCAAGAACCAGTGTAAAATAGTATTTCAAATTTAAAAAACAACAGATTTTTTAAAATTTTACTGAAAACAAGCCTTAAAATGACATTAATAAGAGTCAGTACAGTTGACATGGTACTGTGGACTGGAGAGACTGTCCCAGGAGTTGCACCTTGATAGGAGATCCAGAGAAACATGGAGCAGGGGAATGAGGTAATTCATAACACAGGAACAGTTCAAGGGACACAGGGTCCAGTCTGTAAAAGTGAGAAACCATTGTCTCATTTGCATTCAGTAGAACATTCACAGCAGGTGTGAGTTGCCTCTGCAGTTCCGGGCCAGAAGTCTTATCATTATTTGATTCTTCAAGAAACTTCCACTTTATGAATATGGGATATTGTGCTTCTATACCCATGATTCAAATGGTCTTATAATTGCTGCACAATATTGTGCATGCATTGCCACTTGGGGGGGGGGAGAATATGAAGCTTTACACAGCAAAGAGCAGACAGAATGTTCATACTGTTGAAGTTTTTACCGAGGAAAAATAAAAACATAAATATTGAGTCTAGTATGCTTACCTGCAATGTAGAGTAACTTTTGCCAAACTGAGTGTGTTTGGGGCATGGTTGCAGTGGGTGAAGCAATCAACACTTCAACAGAGGTTTCTTGCTGCATTGGGCAGGTGTAGGTAGTAGCAAGAAGAGTATATAAGGAAAGGCACAACCCTCACTCTTTGCTCATTCTTCTTGAATCAACCCCACTGACCTGCAAGCTCTCTTAGAGTTTGGTTACGGTGTGTGTTTCTCTGCTGTATTGATAATATGTTTGCTGTATGGGTAAAGTTATAGGCTGTGCTTTATAAGTGATAATTGTTATATGTTGACTGGGATTCAACTTTAATCTTCTGTTTGTTTCACAAAGTCAACAGAAGGGTTTATTTGTCTTGCTAGGAATCTAAGTAAGTGTGAATGAAACAAAGTAAAAGCTTAGTTATCGGTTCTAAGTGTTTTGTTATTTGTGAACTTAACCTATGCATGTGATAGGTAAATGTTGTTTATCAGGCATTATTTCATTTTTGCTGAAGTTTTAGTTTTCTGTTATTGATGTAAAATACAAAGAGTATTTTTACATAAAAAGGTGTTTGAATCTTGTTATTTAACTGACATCATTTGGGTATCAACTTCAGTACTAGTAACTGCTACAAACTTACACATATAGTGGCCATAGTCGCTGTACACTTTCACTTAAAAGTAGAAGCAAGGTTTTGTTTGCTTTAATTCTACCAAACATTTATATCATTGTCATTTTCATAAATACACATATATTCCAACACAACACCAATGACAGGAGTCAACATGGTCTACAAGATACCCTCTTGTTCTCACTACCATTCTCTTTGATTTATTAACATTTTTATTAAAGAATTTAAAATACAAAAGAAAAAAGAACATATTCAAAACATTAACCATATAAAGTCAATCTATCACTAAAGTTCGGCTTCCCTCTGTTCTTCTTGCGGTTTTAACGTTGCTCATCTCCCAGCCTTCCTTTCCAACGAACCCATTCTATATACTTATAGAAAAGGTTCTAAAAGTAGGTAATAGTCCTTCGAGTTCTATCCTAATCCGGAAAGAGTCTTTAATTCATCACAGTTGATCTCCATGTAGTTCTTAAATTTTTGCCAATCATTTTGGAACCTCTGGTTGTCTTGATCCCTCAATCTGCAAGTCAGTCTGGCCATCTCTGCAAAGTCCAGTAATTTCGCCCTCCATTCATCCAAAGACGGTATATACGTTGTCTTCCAATTCTGGGCCAGGAGCATTCGTGCCGCTGCTGTTGCATATAAAAATAACGTCCTGTCTGCTCCTTTTTAATTTCATTATCCACCAACCCTAACAGAAAAAGTTCAGGTCGTTTTGGGAATGTACACTTTAACATCTTTTTAAGTTCATCATATATCCATGCCCAATACTCCTTCACTTTCTCACAAGTCCACCACATATGATAAAAGTCACCTTGTTTCTTTTTACATTTCCAACAATAATCATCTTTCATCCTGTACATCTTTGCTAATTTCGTTGGAGTAATATACCATCTATACATCATTTTCAACAAGTTTTCTTTTATCAAAGTACATGCGGTAAACTTCATATTCTTTTTCCACAATCTTTCCCACACATCTAACTCAATATTATGACCCAAATCCATAGCCCATTTTATCATACATTCTTTGACTTGTTCATCTTTTAAATTCAACTCCAACAAAAAGTTATATAATCTAGTCAACAATTTCTTTTTGGGCCCATAATTATGGTTTGAAACTTGGATTCCTTCTCTCCAAATCCAGACATCCTTCTGTCTTTCTGAAAAGTGTCGTGTAACTGATAGTATTGAAACCAACCTGTTAACCTCTCTTTTAACAGTTCATAAGATTTCAGTCTTGGGCCTTTTTCTGAGAAGAATAACACATCCCCATATGTGATCCCCACTCCTTCTGCATCTTTCCTTTTGATCGCCAATGCTTCAATCGGAGATAACCACCTCGGGGTGTGTCTCTCTAATAAAGGTTTCAATCTTTCCCAGACTTGAAGTAATGACTTTCTAATTACGTGATTCATAAAACTTTTATGTACTTTCACTTTATCATACCAAAGATAAGCGTGCCAACCAAATCTATTGTCATGACCTTCTAAATCCAAAAGATCTCCATCAACTAAAGTTATCCATTCTTTTATCCAACCGAGGCAGGCCACTTCATAATATAATCTCAGGTCTGGCATGGCAAAACCTCCCCTTTCCTTAGCATCTGTTAATAATTTAAATCTTATTCTCGGTCTCTTGCCTTGCCAGACGAATTTAGACAATATCTTCTGCCATTCCTTAAAGTGGCCTGTCCCTTTAATTATTGGGATCATTTGAAATAAAAATAACAACCTTGGTAGCACGTTCATCTTTATCACCGAAATTCTTCCCATCAATGACAGATTCAGTCTATTCCATGTTTCCAAATCTCTCTTAATCAAATTCCAAACCCTAATGTAATTATCCTCAAAGAGATTCAAGTTCGTAAGAGATAAATTAATTCCCAAATATTTAACTTTTTCACAACTGAGAGAGCAGACAATTTTTCAAATTCTTCCCTATCTTTCTTAGTTACATTTTCAATAAAACCTTTGTCTTATTCTTATTCAGTTTGAAGCCAGCTAAATTACCAAATTCTTCGATTGCCTTCATCACCTCAATAATACTTTCTTTAGGATTCTCTAATGTCAAAACCAAGTCATCAGCAAATGCTTTTAGTTTATATTCCTTATCCCCCACACTTATACCTTTAAATGTCCCCATATCTCTCAGTTTAACTAACAATACTTCCAATACTGTAATAAACAACAACGGAGACAATGGGCACCCTTGTCTTGTACCTTTCCCAATCGGGAAACTTTCTGTTATCACATTATTAACCAATAAACTTGCTTTCTGTTCATTATATATTGCATTAACACCATTCCAGAACTTTGTTCCCACTCCCATATATTCCAAATTCTTCTTCATAAATTGCCAGGAAACATTATCAAAAGCTTTTTCAGCATCAATAAATATCAGAGCAGCTTGTTTCTCCTTCCTGACTTCTAGATATTCTATTATATCAATTATATTTCTCATGTTATCTTTCATCTGTCTGCCAGGAAGAAACCCGCTTGATCTTTATGTAATAATTCATTTAGCACCCTTTTTAATCTATTGGCTAAAACATCGGCAAATAATTTATAATCTCCATTCAAAGGAAATAGGCCTATAGTTTTTGACATCCGTCGCATCCGAGTTCTCCTTTGGGATCAATGTTATATATGCCTCCTTCCAGGTATTAGGTATAACTCCTTTTTCTAACACTTCATTCATCACCTCGACCATTATTGGTAACATTTCTTCTGACAGTTTTTATAATATTTTGCAGTCAGGCCATCTGGACCGGTGATTTTCCTAATTTCGCCCTCTCTATTGCACTTTGTACTTCATGTGGGGTGATTTTCTCACTCAATATCGACAATTGGCTTGTTGAAATTTTCCCCAATCCATTTTCTCTTAAATATCTATCAATCTGTTCGGATCCTCTTTTTTCTTCATATATAAATCGCTATAGAAATTCGAAACACCTTTATAATTTCTCTTGGGTCTTCCACTAATTTCTTATCTATTACTAATTTGTTCACCACCTTTTGTTTTTGCTTCCATTTAAGTTGCCAGGCCAACAGTTTCCCTACTTTATTTGCCGATTCAAAGTTTCTTTGTCTCATCATCTTAACCTTCCATTCAATTTCTTGATTGATAACCATTGACAACTGGGTTTGGAGCATCTTTAATTTTTGAAACCATTTCTGTTCCTTTGGTTTTTCCACCAATTTTCCCTCTGTCTCCACCATTTCTTTTAGGATCTCATATTTCTTTTTTCTTTCTGTTTCTTCTGATATGAATTTCTTTGAATAAAGAGACCTCGCATGACAGCTTTACTCGCATCCCATACAGAGTTTATTGGTGTTTCTCTTCTCCAATTATTTTCCAAATAGTCTCTAAAGTTTTTTTTTCGCTATTTGCAAAGTCTCTGTCTCATCCAATAAGCTTTCATTCAATCTCCAGCGGTATAATCCTTGCAATTTTGTTTTAACTTCCATCACAATTGCATTATGATCTGAGATCGTTTTAGGTAGAATTTCCACTTTCGTCACTCTGTGTGAAGTGTCGTTAGGAACAAATATGTAATCGATTCTTCCCCAACTCCGGTTTGGTTCAGAAAAAAAGGTAAACTGTTTCTCCATTGGGTGTCTCAATCTCCAAATGTCCGTCCATCCAAAATTTTCGACTAAGTCAAAAAGGATTTTGGTAATTTCCCTTCTGAGCCTTTCTTTTTCTGGGATCTATCCAAATCCGGCATCATTACTCCATTACAATCTCCCATCAAGAAGAGTTTTTCGTCCATATAATCTAGCAGTCTTTGTTCTAAATCTCTGTAAAATTCTGATTTCCTTTCATTTGGCGCATAAATTCCTACGATGAAAATTTTTTCAGATTGCCAAGTAATTTGCACCATCAAAAATCTTCCCTCTTCATCTTTCATTATCAACTTAGGTTCTAGTTTGTGTTTTGCATATATCACAACTCCTCTTTTCTTCAATTTATCAGATGATACAAATTCTTGTCCCAGAATTTTGTTTTTTAGAATCTTCATGTGTTTCATTGCAACATGTGTTTCTTGCAGACAAATAAGGTCTAAGTTTTCTTTCTTCAATAAATGTGTGATCCTGTTTCTCTTGGTCTTTTCATTCAGACCATTAACATTCCATGTTAATACTCTCAGCACCATTGCAAATTTCAGATTAAATATATTTTTATCAATCTCTATTCAGATATTGGCCATAGCTAAGTCAGCTTTGCCTTCCTCTTCATCCGAGAGATCTAACTCCTCTTCTTCTCCCTCTTCCTCTTCTTCGCCCTCACCTCTTCTTAGACCTTGGTCCACCTTCTCCTCAGGCAGTCTATCCCCCCTTCAATGGTTTCCTGTACCCAAGTTCTTCTCCATATTTTCTTATAAATTTACCTATCTCCGACTCAGATGTTATTTTAAACCTCTTCGTTTTGTAGATAAAGGATAGACCTTCCGGAAACTCCCAGCGGAATCTCAAACTGTTTCTTCTCAATGTTTCTGCCAGAGGTTTATAACTTCCTCTTCTTCTCAAAAAATAAAGAGGGATCTCCTTATATATCAGGATCTGTTGTCCTTCAATCACAAATCTGTTGTCATAACTATGTTTCAGAATTCTATCTCTCACGTCCATAGATGTCATTGACACAATAACATCCCCTGGTGTCTTCTTCGCTCTCAATTTCTTTGCTCTAACTGTTATCCTAAACACTTGGGAGATTGCACCAGCTACTTCTTCTTCTTGCCACCCAAGCCACTTCGCAAGTTCAGTTATTACTTTGGACTTAATATCTTCTCCTTCCTCCCATGGTATCAAGCGAAAACGAAGATTCTGTTGCCGTTGCCTCATTTCAAGAAAAGCCAGATCCTCAGCCAATTTCGTTTGTGTCATCTTTAATTCTGTCACACCTGCTTTATTCCTCTCTGTTTCTTCTCTACATTGTTTAACCTCTGTCTGCACTTTCTTCACTTTGTTTTCCATGCTCTTTGTTTTCACTGTTAAATCCTTCACTTGAGCTGATAGTTCTCCAACTGCCTCTTTAATTTGTTTCTGCATATCTTCCTTTAGTTCTGATAATTTCCTGACCATACTTTCTTCACTTTTTTCAAATTCTCTCCTTATGTGTATCATTAATCCTTCCCATTCTTTGCCCTCCTCTCTGGAGTCCCTCCTCTGTGTTAGAGGTGTCATCTTTTTTTTTTCTCTGCCATCTTAATTAATTAGCTTCTATTCCAATGGAGCACAATTTTCATAAATTTAATCACAAATTGACATTAATTCAAATTGATTCAATCAGTAAATAATAATAAACTTCAACCAGTCAAATTTAACCAATTAATACTCCAATAGTTAATAATCACCTATTTACCATCAATAATACTCAATTTACTTAATCTGACTTCCTTTTGTCCTTTCTGGCTTTAAATTACCCACATATCAAATTAATAACTATATATCAAATTTTGTGAGTTTTTCTACATAAACAAGCATTTTCCCACCCCAAACAGCGTTCAAATTAAATTTTACATGCAATAATTTTCAAAATCCACTAGATGGCGCTCCAGCATAAAAAATGAATTTCTTAGGCAGTGTCAGACACATTAATTTTTATAATCCACCAGATGCCACCAGATGGCACTCCAACCTAGGAGATGAACTTTCTAGTCACTTTCACAGCTGCAACATGATGTTGTTTTGGCTACAGCGCGACCTTCCAGCTTCAAAAAAACAACAGATAATGACTTAATTTCAATTCCGCAGCAGCCAGATACCCAAGGAGGGATCCAAAAGCCCTTAATAATTAAAAATTAGGGGAAAGAATTAAAAAAGAAAAAAGAAAAAGTGCCTTCAGCTGTCTTCCAAGAGCCTAGTTCCACACAGATAGGAAAAAATGAAGAAAATAAAGACCCCTATTCACGGAAGCCTCTGAAGGTAAAATTCTCTGAAGGTAAAGTTCTTACTAGTTCAAAAATCAAATGGCAGTATCTCCAAAGTTACTCCAAAGTTACTCACAAAAACACCCCCAAAAGTGTGAAACAGAGTGTGAAACAGAGCACTGAGAGATCCAAATTGTGAAGATAACACCCTCCCCCAAGAAAAGAGGGGGGTAACTCAAAACGCCAGCTCTAATGAGGGTCTTTTGGGATATAAAACCAAACAGATTTTCTTCTTTGTCTATCTCCCAGATTCTTCTTAGATATTTAATCCTTTCAGAAAAGGAAAAAGAAGGGGGAGGTTGCTCCAAAAGTCAGTTCTCCAAAGTCTTTGGAAATGTAAAAATCAAGTAATATAAGCTCCACAGGGGAAGTAACCAAGCACCGCTGTCCTTTGAAATGTATTCGGAAAAAAAAAAAAACTGCCCCCTCCACCCCCTTGCGTTCTTCTTTGCTCACTCAGTCCTATTCGCAAAAAAAAAAGGGGGTGACTACAAACACCAGCTCTGAATTGCAGATTCGGTCAAGACTCCCCAAGTCCCGTATTTCTCACCACTTCAATGTAGATAATAATAGTTCAAACTCACTTCGTAAATGAAGGGGTATCTCTCAACCCTCACCGCACGGCTCAGCTTGAATCACGAAGGAGAGTTATGGCTTAATTTCCACCACACTCCAAACAGATTCCAATATGATCAGGTCAATTCTCGTTTCTTCGGGTATAATCCTTTCTTCAAGTTAGCCGTTTAACAGCCTCCACTGATCTTCCTCCTCCGATAGAAACGAATAGAGTCCTTGGAGGTTAATGGCTTCCTGCTAAGACATCGAGACTTCGCAACACAGGGGTAGCGGTCGCAAGAGCGCTCGCGGCTCGATCCTTCTCCCCCTCCGGATCGGGGCGAGAGGAGAGCCGCAAAGAGCGCAGCCGATACCCAACCCCTCAGGGCACCTCCCTGAGGTTATTAGAGTTCGGGGAGTCTTCCCGAAACTCTTTAAACCCCCTGTGTGCTCTAGGGACCCACGGAGGGATTCCCCTAGCGTCTTATGCAGTCGGCCATTAAACCGGAAGCCCCCTCACTACCATTCTCAAACTCGCTACCATTCTCAAAGTCACAACAAAATCCCAGAAGCCAAGTCCTTTTTTTCATCAGTCATCCATTACTGGTTTCAAACTACTGTACAGCAAAAGAGATTCAGTTTGAACATTAGGAAAAACTTCCTGGTGGAAGTTAGAGCTGTTCAGCAGTCGAATATGCTGCCATGGAGAGTGGTGGAGTCTCCTCCTTTGGAGGTTTTTAAGCAGAGGCTGGGTGGCCATCTTTCAGGCGTACTTTGATGAGGGTTCCTGCATGGCAGGAGGTTGGACTGGATGGCCCCTCAGGTCTCTTCCAACTCTATGATTCTATGATTTTATATTCATCCAAACAAAAACGGTGATCAAGTGTAAATGATTCATTCCTAGAGAGAGAGAGAGAGAGAGTTAGAATGGGCCAGACTACAACCTTGGAACTCCTTCCTTCTAATGTCCATTCCCAGTGTTCTGAAGTGTCTTACAAGTCATTCAGGATATCAGATATGAAATTTCCCTGAACACCTATGGAGAGTCTGGGGAAGAGAAATTATTTTTATTGTGTGTGCTAGATCATTGCTGATGTGATGAACTACAGTATTTCAATTTTTTTTTAAAAAAACCCTACATATGAGGAACATTGTTTGATCAGGAACCCTAAATCTGGTTTCCAGAAATGATCCATCAGATGTTTCTGGGAAGCAATTCACTCTGTTGAGGAACCCATATCATACCATCATAGAAACCAAATTTGCACTTTCCCCCACTTAAGAGCACTGATATATGTGCTGGCCTTCAGTTAGTATATGTACAGTTTATAATAATGTCAGCTGGCTGTACATATTCAGGTATCTGGCTGCAGAGGTTGGGATTTTCCATTGTGCCATCCATGAGTAGAACCAGCCTGCTTGGCCTCGGGCTATATGTACAGTCCCAAGCTACTTCCAAGTATTCTCTACCTGGAAAACCCTGAAAGAGTGGGAAGAGGCTATTCTGAGAACTTTTTTTGTATCAGAGTAACTTAGCCAAAAACTTCTGAGACAAGGGAGATACCCAGATAGGTCCGTTTATTCAGCTGAAAAAAAGGCAACCAAGTGAGTCTCCCCACTTTTGTTATGTACCCCACTTTTGTTATGCACAATCTTAAGTACAAAGCTGGTTTGCCTCTTTCATCAATCACAACATTCCACAATCACTTTACAACTTAACCAGAGCCATTCCCACCATGGATCCCCTCCCCATTGCTTTCTTATCTGTGTTTTTGGCCCCTATGTCTATGCCTTTCTCCTTTTACTTTTGTGCAGGCACAAGCATTTTATCAAGGCATAAAAGTTTTAATAAGGCATAAGCAAAATCAACATGGCTTCACTTTGGTTCATTTAACTTTTTAACTCCTGACCTTAGAAAATGTTGTAGTAAGTCAGAATTGACGACGGCACATGGTTATTATGATGATAATTTGTATATATTTAGAAAAATAATTTAATTATTTATTCATTTATTTTTGTACTTGCTGACCACCCGACTTTCCCTCAGGAACTCTGGGCGGTGTACAACAAATTGCCAAAATACACAATTAGCCCATGAAAACCTCCCCAACAGTAAATCAAATAAAAAAAGATAAGACAAAACAACAGCATACAACAAAGGGATCCGGCAAGAAAGGGCTGGGAGAAATTATACAAACAACTGATAAACAGACAGACCAACATGCATTCAGTGGTCACCAAAGTTTTCCCTAAAGAACCAGGTCTTCAAAGCAATCCTGAAGGCCAACAAGCGGCTCAGCCAGCCTAAGCTCTGATGGCAGTCTATTCCAGAGTGCCGGGGAGGCCACTGAGAAGGCCTGGCTCCGGCTAGAGACCCTTCGGGCCTCCCTAGGAGTGGCCACCCAGAGCAAGAGGGAGGGCAAGGCTCTGGTTGGGCGGGACGAAGTTGACCTCTGGGAGATCCGCTCCACCAGATAGTCTGGTCCCAGGCCATGGAGGGTTTTGTAAACCAAAACCAGTACCTTAAACATTAACTGGGAGGCAATGGGTAGCCAATGCAGGTGAGGCAAGATGGGGGTGATGCGATCAAATCTGCCCATGCCAACCACCAGCCTGGCTGTTGCATTCTGCACCTGCTGCAGTCACCAAACGGGTCAAGGGAAGCCTTATGTATAGAGTGCTGCAGTAGTTAATCCTAGAGATCACCAGTGCCTGCACAACCGTCCTGAGGGAATCCACCTCTAGGTACGGGCAGATCTGGTAAAAGGCTGCCCTGGAAACAACTGCCACCTGGGCCTCCAGGGACAAAGCTGGATCCAGGATGAATCCCAGACTCCTCACACTCTCCACCAACTGGATGGTCATTCCCCCACAAGCTGGGGAGAGGACCACTGTACCCTCCTGGGGACCTTCCAAGGAACAGAACCTCGGTGTTCCCAGGGTTGAGCTTGAGCCTGTTAGTCCTGGTCCGCCCCACTACTGCAGCCAGGCAGCAGTCTAGGGTCCGCACAGGCTCTGTTGTAGAGGTGGAAAAGGAGAGATAGAGCTGTGTGTCCTCAGCATACAGATGACAGCAAACTCCATAATCCGAATGACCTCAGCCAGCGGCCTCATGTAGATGTTGAAGAGCATAGGGGATATCGCTGACCCCTGGGGCACCCCACAAGATAGTGTCCATGGGGCTGACAAGACACCCCCCAAGTCTACTTACTCTCTGGGCATGGCCATTGAGGAAGGACCGGAGCCAGCACAAAGCATGGCCTCCAATCTCCACCTCAGACAACCCACCCAGGAGGATACAGTGGTCAAGGTATCAAAGGCCACTGACAGCTCGAGGAGGACCAACAGGGTAGAACAACCCCGTCAGCCCCCCTCAGGAGGTAATCTTGCAATGTGACCAGAACTGTCTTGGTCTCATGCCGTGACCTGAATCCCGACTGTAATGGCTCTTCCTCCAGGAACGACTGGAGCCTGACCAAGGCAACCCACTTGATCATCTTGCCCAGAAAGGGAACATTGGCTACCGGATGGTAGTGAAACAAATTGTTGGCAGCCAAGCTAGGTCTTTTAAGAATGGGCCGGACCATGGTGTCCTTCAGACGAGCGGGAAGAACCCCATCCTTGAAGGAAGCAGATGCGATCGCAGCTGCCCATTCCATGCTCCCCCCAGTGGTCTTAATCAGCCAGTCTGGATAAGGGTCAAATGGAAAATCCACCGGTTGGCAATGAGCCACCGTCTTGGAGGCCTCAGCAGGTGTTACAGGCCCAAATTCCACAAATCGAAGAGACCGAAGGGGAGTGGCATGATCTATTCTCAGAGATGGATTAGTGGAATCAGAGTTCAAATTGGCCTGGATGGCTTCTATTTTAGATTTAAAATGGACTGTGAAGGACTCACTGGTGAAATCACCAGGAGGAGGCCTCACCAATTCTCAGGAGGCATGAGATCTTTTAACCTCCCTGATTGCCCTGACACAGCACCTGGTCAGTGGTTTTACTTTCCAGCCCTGTTACTTTCTGTCTGATCTTTCCTCCATCTGCTCTCCAGCCTCCTCCTTTCTTGCTTCATCACCCCTAGCTCAGCCGTGAACCATGGCGAGGGATGGGCTTGTCAACGGATGAGGCGCTTGGGGGTGATCCGGTCAACTGCCCCAGTGGCATCCCCAAACCATCTATCCACCAAAGTGTCAACTGGATTGTTGACCAAACCATCTGAGAAATCCCTGAAGGCCTCTGAGATCCAAGCAGGATCCAGAAGCCTCCGGGGGCGGGACCAAACAGTAGGGCCAAGCTCCCCATGGGGACGGGCAGCAACCGCTAGGGAGAAGGTCAGCAAATGATTATCAGACCATGACATGGGATGGGAGTGGACGTTCCCAACTCTCAGATCAGAATCCAAAAATGTGGAGGCAAACACCAGGTCCAGGGTCTGCCCAGACCTATGGGTAGGACCGATGACATGCTGGGACAGGCTCATGGATGCCATGGACTCCATGAAGTCCAGAGCCACTCCAGAAAGCCCCACCCCAGTGTGCACATTGAAGTCACCCACCACCAATAGGTGGGGGAAACCTCAATAGTGCTGATGAGATGAACTCCGAGAGCTCTGGTAGGGACAATGCTGGGTCACGGGGAGCCTGGTACACCAACCAGCACAATCCCAAACCTCTCCCACTGTCAGATTCTAATTTCTAGTACTGCTGGTTTTCTTTTCTTTAATGAATTGCTTTTGCTTTTATTGTTTCTCTTTGTATTTTCCCCTCACATGTTTTACACATTTCCTTTTACTGCAAATCACATGACAATTTTTAAATATGAAAAGCAGCATAAGAGTGCCTTTAAATCAGCATAATTTTTTCATGTCTGTCGTCTTTCATTTTGCCTCTACAGTGACATGGACTGATTGCTTTTGGTACATTGTTTTCCTAATTTTGAATATTCCATTGACATGGGAAGAGTTTTAAACAATTTCTTAGACAACTACTTCAGTTTGAAATAATACTTTATACTTTCCTCAAGGTCAAAGGAAATGTCTTAATAAAACATTTCCATAATTGCTGTTCAAATCCTGAGATGTAACAATTTCTATAAACACAAGAGAAAAGAATTTTTATGGTCCATCATCACCACAAATTGAAGTTGGATTAATATATTTCTTTTCCTCTTTACAGATTGTGCCTGATATCTTAAAATGTCTTAAAAGCACAATAAGAGCCACGTGTTTCAGAATAAAGGGCCGTCTATTGAAGCATTCTGCTCATTCTGTGTCCAGCTTGTTATCTATGGGAAGTCCATAATCACCACAAGGGTGCAACAGAATCCTCTTCTCCTCTGGAAGTGAGAGGCTCAGTCCTATTACATATAATCCTTACCAGGATATATGTGCCTTATGGCTGGGGATAATCCCATCCTCTGAATTTATCCAGTCCTCTTTTAAGCTTCTCTAAAGAGCAGCAGCCAGTTTTTCTTTTATTTTCTCTGTCCTGAATCTCCCGCTATTCACTGGAAGCAGATGATCTGAGATCGTATACTATAAGGCAGTGTTGGCGAACCTATGGCATGGGTGCCAATGGTGGTAATCGGAGCCCTTTCTGTGGGCACCCAACATTACCCCTTCGCAGCCACCTGTATTCAAGTTAAATGGCTGGATTGGCACTTTGTGAAAAATTAGTTTTGAATAGCAGTTTGGGCACTCGGTCTCTAAAAGGTTCACCATCAGTGCTATAAGGTATATAGAAATCCTCTCCGCTTTCTCCATACTGTACTGTGAATAATTTTCTATACTCATGTCTCCCTTTACATCTCCTTTCTTCCTAAGCCAACCCCTATGTTGTGCCCATACAAATAAGAGAACTGCTTTGCGTTCCTTGCAGCATCTTTCCCAGCTTTGTGGCTGTAATCTTTTTTGGGGGGTGGGGGCAGGTTACATCTAATTTATGGCAATGGTATAAAGAAAAGACCTCCAAAAGGCCTGCCATTAACAACCATGCTCAGGTATAGCAAACGTTAGTCTGTGACTGAATCACATGGCAAGATATCCTAGCAAGAAAAGAAGTACAGGAAGGGTTGGAGTTGTCACTACAAACAATTGTGACAAGAAAAAAAATATGAGAGATAGCAAAAAAAAAAAAGTCAGTTTGGCTTCACAAAAAGCTGAGAGTACATGAAAACAAAGAAGGACACATATAGGATGTAGAAAGAAGGCTGGGCCACAAAGGAAGAGTACAGGTGGACCCCTGTATCCATTGATTCATTAACCACTGATTCAACTGGGAGTTGAGTCATGGCTACTGGACTTCTTTTTTTGAGAGATAGAAACGTTTCGCTGTTCATCCAAACAGCTTCATCGTCCAGTAGCCATGACTCAACTCCCAGTTAAACGAACCTGGATGACTGAGAATCTTCACAAACCACTGATTCAGTTATCCACGGTTGGCAGAGGAAAAAACTAAATAAACAATCAGCAGCCACAAAGGAAGCTACTGTCACAAATAGCAGCTATAAAGCAATCTATCTTCATAAAACAGCAGCCATAAAGCAAGCTACTGTCACAAAACAGCAGTTTTTGGGTGTTTTGACATCCTCTCTTATCCACTGGAAGGTCTGGAACCAATCCCCAGTGGATACTGGGATTGTACCGTACAGATAAGCAGCAAGGAATTGCAGAGATGGTTTTAGGACGGAAAAAGCTGAGAATGAGCTGAGGTTAGCTAGAGACATTAAAAGCACCAAAAAAGCATTCTTCAGGTATGTGCATAGCAAAAGACAACAATGAAAGAAATAAACAGTTGTTCAACTACTCAATAAAGATGGCAAAATAATAGCAGATGACAAAGAAGAGGTACAAATGCTAATTTTCTCTTTTAGTTTGGTCTTTTCCCAAAGACGATGACCCTCCAGACAAATGTGACATGCAAGTGGAGGGGACAGGACTGAAGTTGAAGAATGATAAGCATATATTCAATGAATTCCTTACCACACTAAATTTGTGCTCATCTCCAGGGCTGGATGAACTGTATCTGCGAGTATTGAAGGAATTAGATGAAGAACTCTCAGATCCACTGCCCATTATTTTATTGAAATTATGGGAAACAGGTGAGGTGTCAGATGATTGGAGGAAGGCTAATGTAGCCCTTATCTCCAAAAAGGGCCAAAAAGGAAGAACCTTGGAATTGCAGGACAGTAAGCCTGACATCAATCCCAGGAAAAGTCCTGGAACAGATTTTAAACAGTCACTATGCAAGCACCTGGAAAACAATGCAAACTGGGAACAAATCCTGCCAGACTAACCTGATTTCATTTTTTGATCAAGTAACCTCTTTGGTAGACAGGGGGCATGTAATATATCTTGACTTCAGCAAAGCTTTTGACAAAGTGTCCCAGGATACAGTGATGCCTCCAATTACAGAATTAATCAGTTCCAATGGGATTTTCTTAATTTTAAATTTTCGTATTTTGAAATGCAATTTCCCATAGAAATGCATGAAAAACCAATTAATCCATTCCAAGTGGGAATTCACACACACACACACACACACACAGAGAGAGAGAGAGAGAGAGAGAGAGAGAGAGAGAGAGAGAGAGAGAGAGAGAGAGAGAGAGAGAGAGCAGAATGCAAAAAGCACAGCAATGGGCATGCAAACAATGGATCTCAGCTCCCTACCTTTCAACCACTTGAGAAATCCACCAAAAAAGTTCCAAAAAGTCCCCAAAACAGTGCCAAATATTTCCAGAATGGCTCCAGAACAGGCACTTCCTGCACATCATTGAAAAGGGACGCCCCAGTTCTCTGATTCCGACTATAAAATGCTTCCTACATGTTTGCAATTGCAGTGCTGTAGTGGGGAGTGGCCACAAAATGGCAGCATATAAGTTGTAAAAATAAATAAAATAAATAAATAGTAATTGGAAACGGAAGGGACTCGGTTTGCAGTCTGAACTAGACATGGGCACGACTTGGCGAAATTCTCGTTACGTAAACGGTAACGACAATTACTCTGCCAGAACTCGAACTCGAACCGATAAAAGAAAAATTGGGTCTGATTTGTCGTTGTCGTTCCTGGCATTGCAGCGATCACGCAATGCCAAGCGGCACAGAAAAAAGTTTTAAAAATAAAAAAACCCCGATTCCCGGCCAAAAAAGCAGGCGAAAATATGCCTGCCTGAGTGAGGGCACCTACCAGAGGGGTGGTTTCTGGGGGGGGGTCCCCGGCCTCCCCCCCTCTCCTGTCCTGGGCTGCTCTGGTGGGGGGCATCCTCATCGTCTCGCCAACTCGCCATGCCATGCGGTGCGGGCGGGGGATCCAAAATGGGGCGACCGCAATATTTATTTTGAAATTGTGGTCCAAAAACACACCAAAGCACCACAGAAACATGCAAAAATAGCTATTTTAAAACTGCCTGAATTTTTACAGTAGCAGCAGTGGGTTTTTCTTGCAACAAAACGTCTCCATTGATTTTATTTTATTTTTATTTTTATTTTTTTACACCTGCGCAATGATGGGCTGACCATGGGAGTGGACCATGCAGATTTTTGGAGCCATTCCACCAATTGCATGGCCACTTGGCCAGGTTTTGACCAAGACTTCTGGGATGTGCCAGTCGGGCATAAAAAGCCCACTAACCCTAGCCCGAACCCGAACCCGAACCCATACGCCAGTACACTGTCCTTCTTAGTGGGTCAGAGAGGCACCCAGAGGTGCACCCCACTAACTCACCCTAACCTTACCTGTAAACCTAAGCCTAGCCCTTGCGCTAACCCTAACCCTAAGCCAGATCTGTGTACTCGCATTGCACTACAGCAAGTACACTTCCCTTCTTAGTGAGCCAGAGGGCGCCCATAGGGGTCCTCTCTCACTTTGTTCCCCAATCCCCATCCCCATCCCAAGTGCACCGTACACCAGTATGCCAGTATGCTGTCCTTCTTAATGAGTCACAGTAGAGGCACCCAAAAGAAAGAGAGGTGCCTCTGCCTGCCACTGCAACTTGGTATGCATATCCAATTGGTATGCATATCCAAGCGGGCCAGAGGAGGCACCCACCCCAGAGAAGTGCCTCCAGGAGCCCCTTTTTCATAGTGGGCCAGAGGAGGCACCCACCCCAGAGAAGTGCCTCCAGGAGCCCGCTTTCCCTTCATAGTGGGCCAGAGGAGGCACCCACCCCAGGTGCCTCCAGGAGCCCGCTTTCCCTTTGTAGCGGGCCAGAGGAGGCACCCACCCCAGAGAGGTGCCTCCAGGAGCCCGCTACCTCCCCCCAACCAGTACTAACGACAGACGACAAACAACAAACGAAACAACAAATTTTTGAGAAATTTCGCGACAAACGGAAATGAGCCGAAACGGGCCAGCTCCGACACACGACAACTCGAAACGTCATTTTTCCTGGTCATGCCCATCTCTAGTCTGAACAGAGGCTTTCATTTCCCCTGTTCAGGGACCAGGGAAACTTTTCATAACTCAAAAAAAGGGTTAAATTTTCATAAGTTGAATTCTCCCCATGCCCACAGATTTCCCTTTGTAATTCAAAGTTTTTGTAATTAGGAGCAATTGTAATTTGAGGTACAACTGCTTTTTGATTAGCAAGTTAACTAGGTAGGCTGAGTAGAACAACTGTCAGGTTGATACACAGTTGGCTACAGAACAGTACTTAGAAGATGATGTGGCTCCTTCTGACACAAAACTGGGTGGAATAGCTGATATCCTGGAAGACAGAAACAGAATTCAAAATGATCTGGATGGCTTGAACACTGGGCTGAAACCAGCAGAATGAAATTCAACAGGAATAAGTGCAAAGTACTTTACCTAGGAAAAAGAAAACAAACACACAATTACAAGATGGAGTATGTATGTACTCTGTTGAGCAAGCCATCATCAGGGATGGGGATCAGCTGTCACTTGAGCTGAACGGTATACTGCTGCCTTTTAATCTAGAAGAAGTTAACTGTTTGTCTTGCTTCACTGTCAAATGTTGACATATGTCACTTCTCGCTTCTCACTATACTCAGAAGCAAACTCAAAGAGTAGAATACACTTTACATGTTTTTAAATGAAAATTCTGGACAATTTCAGTAGAAGCCAAGTTCTTCTTTAGGTGTATCAACGTGAGTGATTATGTGTCCAAACAAGTCATAGAATCAGAGTTGGAAGAGACCTTAGGAACCCCCATCAGATACTCCTAACAGATGGCCATCCAGGCTCTGCTTAAAAACCTCCAAAGAAGGAGACTCCACCACACTCCATGGCAGCATATTCCACTGCCGAACAGCTCTAACCATCATGAAGTTCTTCTAATGTTCAAATAGAATCTCTTTTCCTGTTGTTTGATACCATTGCCTTGAGTCCTATTCTCTGATGCCATGGAAAACAAACCTGTTCCCTCTTTGATATGACATCTTTTCAAATATTTAAACATAGCTATCATACCCCATCTCAGCCTTCTTATTGCAAGGCTAAACATTCCCAACTCCCTAAGATTCTCCTTGTAAGACATTGCTTCCATACCTTTAACCACCCTGGTCACCCTCCTCTGGACCCATAAAAAGTTGTCAACATCCTTTTTAAATTGAGGTGTGCAGAACTGGACACAGTACTCCAGGTGGGGTCTGACCAGAATAGAATGGAGTGGTGCTACCATTTTCCTTTATCTAGACCAGGCCTGCCCAACGGGTAGACCGGGGGCTACCAGTAGCCCGTGAAGGGTTCAAAAGTAGCCCGCCGGCCATCAATAAAAAATGTGAGGAGATAAATTCTCCACCCCTACCTCCCCCACCCCAAGGACCACCACTGCCCGAGCAAAGCTCTGGGTCTGCCAGCCCACTGTCTCAGCCGAGCGGGGCCGTTCAAGGGCCATGGCACAGTCCCCTGCTCTCCCTACTGGTTTGAGCAGTTGTAAGGGAAGTGTGTGCGTGGTTAGCCTTACCATAGGAATGCATTGAAATCTGTTTCCTCCAGAAAGGATTAATTGATTTTCAATGTGTTCCTATGGGAAACCAATTGGAACAGATAAAATTCATACGTAGAGGTTTTAGTTTATTAGCCCTCAGGCACTTTCGTCCGGAAAAAGTAGACCTTAGCCTGTTCAGAGTTGGACAGCCCTGATCTAGACATTATGTTTCTGTTGATGCAACCAAGAATCACATTAGCTCTTTTGGCTGCCCCATCACTGCTGACTCATATTCAATTTGTGGTCTACCCAGACTCCCAGATCCCATTCACATGTACTATGATCCAGCCAGGTGTCTCCATTCTATATCTATGCAATTCATTTTTTTCTGCCTAGATGCAGGATCCGACATTTCTCTCTGTTGAAACTCATTCTGTTAGCTTTGGCCCAGCACTCCAATCTGTCAAGGTCATTTCGGATCCCTCCCTATCCTCTAGGGAATTAGCCACCCCTCCCAATTTGATGTGTGTGTGTTGTGTCATTACAGTCGTGACCGACTCTACGTGACTCCATGTCCATGGAATTTTCTTGGCAGGAGTACTGGAGTGGTTTGCCAGTTCCTACTCCAGGCGCCTACAGCACCTGGTATTCCCTGGTGGTTGCCCATCCAAGTACTAACCAGGGCCTACCCTGCTTAGCTTCTGAAATCAAGCAAGATCGGATGTGCTTAGGGCATATAGGCAGCTCCCAATTTGATATCATCTGCAAATTTAATCAGCCTACTCTCTCTTCCTTCTTCCGAGTCATTAATACAGATATTACCATAAATAGCACAGGACTGTGGGGCACCCCACTAGTCACCCCTCTCCATGATGGAGAAAATCCATTTATGATCACCTTTTCGGTACAATCAGTCAACCAATTACAAATCCACCTACAGTAACAATCCCACATTCTACTAACTTCTTTGCAAATACTGTATATCGTGTATATATTAAGTATATCTTAAGTCAGTTTTGACTTAAGACAATCTTAGTTTCCAAGGTGGGTGAGATATTTAGGGAGTTATTTATCATTGCTACCTCTCAGTACATTTCCAAGACTGAATGGGGATTTGAACTTGGGTTTATCCACTATAATGCACTGTGTTTTCCCAGTAGAACTAAATCTCGCTGCTCTGCTTTTGGAGCAGCACTGTCTTAATTCCTTGTGCTACTTGAAGACCTGCCTATCTCATCAACACTTTCTTGTCTTTGTAGAAAAGAAGAAAATTGTTGCTTTCCCTTAGTGGGCCGCCATTGTCAATGTTGCCCCCCCCCCGGTAGTCTAGCTGAAGTTACTGCATTATCAAACACACAGAAGTGGTACTATTCTGAAACTCTTGATGAAGAGCAAAGTTCTAACAAATTTGCAAAATAAAAGTTAAGATGTTTGATACTGGTTTGCCTATAGGTCAGAGTTCTTGAGTGCTGGTTATGTAGTCAGCCCTTTGAAGCTCCATTAATAAGTCAACCAGGAAGCATATGATGTTAGGCAAAAATGCATTCCCCCCCTCCCTGTACTGTCTGGATTCTCTCATGCACTAGATAATTTATCCTATTAACATCAAACATGCAGGTAACTTTAGAATTCTGCATCTGCATTATTTCTAGAAAGGCATAATATAATAAAAAATGACAGTAATTGGCGTGGTTTAATTAAATTTCCTCCTTCTCTGTGAACAAAACCTTTTAACTGACCATTCCAGTGCTATTTCTGTATTTATTTGCCATGTGAGCAAATGTGTTATGTAGCAAACAGGGTATTTACCCATTTTCACAAATTAAGCTATTAGTATTATGTTCCCTCTAAACTCTTTCTTCGTCTGAGGGTCACAGCCACCTGGGCGAAAGTCCCTACCATCCTTGCTATAAATAAATAAATAAATAAATAAATAAATAAATAAATAAATAAATAAAGCAAAAACACTGCTTTCATTAAACTGAAAACTGTGACACCGAGAAAACCGGTAAAAGATAGTAAGGCCAAAATTCAAATAATTCTGTGAACTCTTTTTCCTGCTTGAAATATTTATTTATTTATTAGCTAAATTTCTATACTGCTCCCCATTAATGCCGAAGCATTACTCTGGGTAGTTTACAATATATAAGAATATGACAAAGACTTCGTTCATGCTAAGTGAAACCAAGAACATATGCTATGCATTTCTTTGTGAATAAAAGAAATGTTACCGGTATTAATATTTTAAGTATTTTCTATGAGCCAAATTGTTTTCTGTTGGTCATAGAAGACCTCCTTTTTCCTCCCTCCTTCAACCATCCGTAGTCTTTGACACCTGCCTAATTTAACTTGTTTTTTAAAAATCGATTTTATTGGGTCTGTGACTATAATAAAAGTTTGATTGATTGATTGAAAATAGTCTGGTGGGCTTCCACTATACCAGGGGTCTGCAACCTTTAAGACATAAAGAGCCACTTGGACCCGTTTCCAATGGGAAAAAAAAACTGGGAGCCGCAAAACCATTGCAACATTTAAAACAAATATAACACTGCATATATTGTTTCTTACCTTAATGCTATATACAGGATCGTGCAGTCAGCTGTCAAACTGAAGAAGAAAAAGGACTTTTTCACTTAACAATGTAAAATATATTTTTGCAAATTAATAGCTAATTAAAATATTTAATTTACCTGGTTAATGGGATTTTTGCTCCTGAACCTCAGTGCACAGTGTCTGCACATCAGGGCTGTAAGGTGTCACCTTCATTTTCACACAGGCTTGCAAGCTGTCATCTGTGAGGAGTGATTGATATTTGTTTTTAATATAGTTCATGTTGGAGAAGACCTGCTCACATACATATGTGGAGCCGAAGATCGACAGGACTCCAAATGCATACTTTTTCATGTTTATATAAGTGTTGGGGATGGCATTCCATGTTTCAAATACAAGTTGGTCCTGTTTGGGAAGGTTTTCAATATCACTCCATTGATGATTCTGAGCCAGCATGGCCTTCTGATGGGCAACATCCTCAAGAGTAGCGGTCAGCATTTGAACTTGGACGCCCATATGTCTTTGTCAGCTATATCGGCCAGTTCCATCTCAAGATCAGGTTGACTTACAACACCTGCAAATGCAGTCATATTCAATAGTGCTGGATCGTAGTTTTTTTTGGGGGCTGCTCGAGGGGTAGGAGTCTAATTAGAAATCACAGGGCCCCATAGCACCCCCCTCAAGCATTTTGTCGCCCTCCCCCTCCAAATATCTATATTTATATCTATATGTATTTATTTAAATAATTATTTCCTCTTCTTGAGTCTCTCTCTCTCTCTCTCTCTCTCTCTCTCTCTGTGTGTGTGTGTGTGTGTGTGTGTGTGTGTGTTGCAAAAATGGGTGGAAAGCCGTGTGTGCGTGTGTGTGAGTGTGAGGAGAAAAAGGATGGAAAGCCAGGTTGTTTGTGTGTGAGGAGAAAAAGGATGGAAAGCCAGTGTGTGTGTTGTGTGTGTGTGTGTGTGTAAAAATGTGTGTGTGTGTGTGTGTGTGTGTGTGTGTGTGTGTGTGTGTTGCAAAAATGGGTGGAAAGCCGTGTGTGCGTGTGTGTGAGTGTGAGGAGAAAAAGGATGGAAAGCCAGGTTGTTTGTGTGTGTGTGCAATAAAAATGGGTGGAAAGTCGTGTGTGTGTGTGTGTGTGTTTGTGTGTGTTGCAGAAATGGCTTTTGGGAGGGAGGGGAAAGCCTCGCACCTTCCCCACTCCAACCCGGGTGAGGGGACGACGCGTTAACAAGCGCTCTGTGGCACCTTCTTTCCATCTACCATGCCCTCCTCCCTTGACCGGGAAGAGCCCGCCTCCCTTTTTGATGCCTCCCTCCTTTCGGCCTGAGTACGTGGAGCTGGGGTGGGTGGGTAGGTGGGGGCTAGAGGCGCGCGCTCGCCCGCCCGCCCTCCCCGCCGCAGCCACCCAGCCGGAGCGCCCACCTCCTTTCCGCGGGGCCCGGCTGCCTGCCTGCGAAGGCGGGACCGACAAGAGGGAAAGGGCCTTCTTCTCCTCCTCCTCCTCCCCCCCCCATGGCCTGGGCCGCCTGTTCCCTCCTTTCCTATCCCTTTCCTAAGCGGAAGACGGCGGCCGTCTGGAGCGGCCGCGGAGGGCTTCACGCGCGGCCTGAGCGAACCCTGTGGCGCGCCGCCGCCAGAACGCGGCCGGGGCTCCGGCGACGAGCCTTGTAGGCCTCCTTGTTGGAGGAGGAGGAGGGGCAGGGAAGGGGGAGGGAGTGTGTAAGAGAGAGAGAGAGAGAGAGAGAGAGAGAGAGAGAGAGAGAGAGAGAGAAGTTGCAAGGAGAGGGATGGTGTTTTAAACTCCCGGAGCCGGAGCTGCAGCAAAGGTTGCTAGGAGCCACATGCGGCTCCAGAGCCGCGGGTTGCCGACCCCCGCACTATACCAAAGATGGTGTTAGAGGTATTGTCACTCTTCTGGGTGTTATGGCCTTGGATGATGTTCTGTATAAATAATTCTGTAAGAAGCATGATTTGGGTGTTATAAAGGCAGAAATAGACTTATAGGCAGGTTACTATTTTATTATTGTAGCAATAGTGTTGGAAGGCAGTCTTTCCCATTCAGGAAATCTGGCCTGTGCTTGAACTCTTAAAACAAATCACAAATCAAAGCATGCTGATGTATAAACTCTGAGGGATGAGACATGCTGTACTTTGTCACAGAATTAGCTTTTAATGGTTTTCCTCTGCTAATTAGAGTATGATGTAGTGAGTAGAGTGACCACAGAAGCTCATTGTGGATAGGGTTTGAACTGGCAGAACCATTCCTCCAACTGGATGATACAGGATGGATACAGCATGCACAATTTTATTATAACATGTCCATTTCCCTTAAATTTGAAAGTATTTATACAATTTCTCTGTCATCCTGTAATATGTAAGGCATTATAATCAGGATTCAGGAAGTCCATATTTAATTGTTTCCTTTGCTGGACTCTGTAATTATCTATACTGCATGTATTTTTGGTTTTTGGTTTAGTACAGCAGTTCGTAACTTTTAAAATGGTTGGTACCCCATTGAATCTCATGGTACATTCTTGAAAAATGTGTTCCATTTTATTTGTTAGAAAATTCCATTTATTGCAAAAGTATTGCAAAAATTTACTGAAAATTAGAAACACACATATATGTACTATATAAAATTAGAATAATTTCTCAATATTTAATTTGATTTTATTCACAGTAACATTTTATTTATATTTATTTATATTCGTACTTGTTAACCACCTGACTTTCCCTTGGGGACCCTGGGGGGTGTACAACAGATAGCAAAAACAACTTACACAAAAAGAACACAACCTCCAATGAAACAAATCCAACATAAAGATATAGAAACAACAGCAACAATAATACGAAACAAACACAGAATCCAGCAAGGAAAAAGGGGTGGGACAAACAAAACAGTCATCTAACAACACATAATCGTACACTCAGCGATCACCAAAGCTTTCCCTGAAGAGCCAGGTTTTAATATTCTCCTGAAGGCTGCCAAGGACTCTGCAAGCCTAATCTCCATATGCAGCTTGATCCAAACTGCCGGGGTGGCCACCGAGAAGACCCAGTTACAGGTAGAAACCCTTCGGGCCTCCCTCGATGTGGCCACCTGAGGTGAAAGTGCAAGTGAAGTGAAGTGAAGTGAAAGTGAAAGTGAAGCTCTTTTTGGTCAGGATGAAGCTGACCTCTGGGAGATCCACTCTGCCAGATAGTCAGGTCCCATTTTGAAAGTAGGGTCTCTTTTTAGAATGAGCTATCATATGCCCCTTGGAGAGCCACTTTATGTCTGTGTGATTTAAAAAAAAAGCACAGTATGGTCAGCACTGAGTTCTTCTAAAAAAAAACCACCCAAATGATAAAATGATTAAGGGCCCATCTTCAAATATAATTTAATTTATTTGCTGCAGAAGCTAAGTGTTGTAATTTCTGTGGCAAAGTTCTTGACAAGGTGACAAAAGCAATGACAAAAGTAGAGTAGGTAGAAGTGGGGACCACACTGTAGGATATCGGTCATAGCATCTGTCGGTGCATATGCACTCAAACCAACCGTGAGCATATAGTACAGTTGAGTCATATTTATAGAGAAAATTTATACTGTACAAATATAGAAGAGTTTTTTAAAAGTCATTACCACTCACACAGTTGGAAATGGTTTCTCACACCCCAAAGGTGCACACATCCCAGTTAAAAATCACTGGTTTAGTATGTCTCCAAAAGAAAACAACAAACAACAGCTGTGAAGTTGTCCTTTTGTTATCTTGGACCCCCATCAGATATGACCTCATGCCATCCATCAGAGGTGGGGATGTAAAAGGACCAGCAGAGGAAAACTGTTGCTATGATCTGCGGATATGCAGCAGGCACTAATCAAAGCTCACATTTTTTAAGTCTTTGAAAGAATGCAAGGGTTGAGTGTCCCTGTTGTTGTTATTATTTATTTATTGGCAACTTCTGATTTTTTTTCCCTTTGCTTTTTGCAGTTCCCTCTGGTGTGCCTGGGAAACTACTCTCTGGATAATGTACAGGTTTCTCAGAGAACTGTGGCTACTGCTGTAATCTTGGGCTGTATGAAAAATTTAGTGTGTGGCTTTGTCGGTTTTAAAACTTTTATCATCTCTCTTATAGAGAGGGACAAAAATTACTGATTTCTAGTGTATCTTAGGCGTAAGTGGAAATACTTCTCTGTTGCGCTGGAGATGGTGTCTGTTTCATCTTGGAACTGATTCCTAAAAATTAATATACAGTGCTAGAGAATTTTTGACCTGACTTTCCCTTAGGAACTCTGGGCGGTGTACAACAGATAGGAAAAACAACAATTTTTGACACTGAACTGCAACACGGACCGGCAACTTGTGATCTGTGCACCTAGAGCTCCAGCCACATATTGCAACATAAACATGTGCCTGCTCTGAATTATGATAGTTGTGATTCCCCCCCCCCATTTGAAATGTAAGGTGTGGGATGAAATGTTATTATGCAGAAGATTTCTTCATAAGGGAGCTTTAAATGCTGAGCATCTCAGTGATTTAGATATCTGGCTTCAGAGCCAGAAGGTGGGAGTTTGATTTGCCACTGTGCTTCCTGAGAGGAATGTGGTGACTCAGTGGGCTAGAGCATTGAAAACTGTCAACTACAAAGTCGGCAGCTCAGCGGTTCGAATCCCGGGTGCCACGCAGTGGAGTGAGATCCCACTGATAACCCCAGCTCCTGCCAACCTAGCAGTTCAAAAGCATGTAAATGCAAGTGGATAAATAGGTACTGCCACAAAGAGAAAGTAGTGGGGTGCAAGTCAAAGAGATACCTTGTTCGGCAGCAATATCTAATGTCCCACCCACATATTGTATGAATTACATATTAACTTGAAAACAACAGTCACAGTGCTGATAGCTTTTATGACAAAGAAAACAAAACACCCCCGACTATTGGAATTTTGGGGTCTTGACAATCACGCTTTCAGTTTTGCAGTCATGATTCTAATTGAGTCCAGGGATAAAATTTTATTTGGTGAATGGGTTGATAAATCTGAAAAACGAATAAAACAGGGTAACTCCTGCTCATTCTCTTTTGTGTTTCTTATAGAAATTCAGTACTGTATTAGAAGAACTGTAGATCTGGAATTGACCCCATGGAGCTTCTTGACAGGGGCTGGACCTCTGTGATCCATTGGGTCATTGCCAGCTCTACAGTTCTAAGATTATTGTTATTAAAAGAAAATATGCACACTTTTAATCCAGCTCAGGAGAAAAACAGCGAACAGGAGGAAAGCAAAGGGATAAACCGGAGGTGACAGCCAAATGTAAGGTAATGGGAAGAAATGGGTATGTCGTCCGCGTGTAAGGGAACAAACTCTTCTCATATCAACATTGATCAGAAGTGAGGGAGTTTTCTAGTGTCCCTCATGGATTTCTCACACTCTATTATGCAAGATATCCCATGCATAAACACGTGCATGTGTGCACACACACAGACACACAGACACACACACACACACACACACACACACACACACACACACACACACACACACACACACACACAGAGAGAGAGAGAGAGAGAGAGAGAGAGAGAGAGAGAGAGAGAGAATGCTGGCTGATGGTGTTTCGGTTATGTTCCGTTCACTTAATTGCCAAAGAGTTCTGTAAGGCAATTGGATAAATCAGCTTGCACTGAATGTCAGATCTTCTGCTTCCCAGGATGACATTTGCCAAGATGGAAATGGCAAACTTAGTTTGTTTTGCAGATGGTCTATGAGTCTCCTGTGGCATCATATTAAATTATATAGGCAGTCAGTCAGTTTCTCTACATTGCCTTGAGATGAGAGTTGTAATGTGGATTGGGCATTCTATTGAGAAACAGTCTTGAAAGCATAAGACTGCTATACAGAGCAGCAGAAGAGAGAGCTTTAAAATCAGAGGCTTTTTAGTTAGCTGATAAAATGAGGGCTTCCTTACAGTACAATGGGATGTGGAGCCTTTTGCCCCAAAGGTAAGGGATGCTATAGCCCTTGCTATGGATTGTTTCATGTTGATTACTGCCACTTTGAATCTTTCTCTCTCTCAAGTATTTAAATCTTTCAGAAATGGGTTTGATTTGTTACATTTTATTTTATTTTAAATCTGTGTGACAGGCTTGTGTGTGTGTGTTGTGTCATTACAGTCCTGACCGACTCTTTGTGACCCCATGTCCATGGAGCTATCTTGGCAGGAATACTGGCTTATTTTATATTAATTAGCTATCTCATTCTGGCTTTGTACTGTTATGTACCTTTATAACATAGTAAAATATAGTAAGCTCAAAACTTTTTCTGTGAAATTTATGATGTTGATTTATAGTGAGCTCAGATCAGCCTAATCCAAACTGTACAATAATGCAGAATGAATGATAAAATCTGTATTTTTTGTTCTCTAACCCAATTAAATCTCTTTCATGAAAATTGTTTTGCATTTTTATGATACTTTACAAACGCCTTTTCAGCCAGACTGGCTTTAAATTCAGAAGTTGAATAACTTTATTCTGGGCATTTGCTATTGCTAAGTGATTTCTATTTTCCTATCATTTCTTAATGTGCCCGAGAGAATACTTGATTGTGTTCAAAAGCCTTCATTGTGAATAGTAGTCTGTATGTGATCTCTGTGTTTTAGCACATGAGATGCTGGAGTCCTACACAGCATTCTTTTGTAAATTGATCTTTACAACCTTCAAAGTTGGTGCTTCTTAAGACTGGAGCACCTGGTATTTGAGTTTTTCTGCAGTATTGCTATTGCTGTGAAATTATATGGATAGAAATTCGCATCAGAATTATTTGTTTACCATAGCGGTTCGATGCAGATTTCCCATCAGTAGAAAGTCCATGAATAGCATGCCCCCACTAGATGAAGGACAGAAGTGATTATGCACAATTTCTGCTTCTGTTTGTGATCTCCCTGCCCCATGTGAAGCTACTCAGGAGAGTAGAGAAACTGTGACTTGGTATGAATGGTGGCACTGGGAAACGCAAAGGAAAGGAGGAATCAGTAGACAGTGGGCGTTTATACACGACCCCTAAACTCCGGGACAAATGGCTCCCAGCTCCGGAGATTAAAAATGTTTACCCACCAGCTCCGGAGTTTACAGGAAAATAGGTGCGACCACACCCATTTTAGCGCGTCCCAGCGCACCTTTCAAGTACCTGCTCTTTGGAGGTGAAAATTATTTGATCCGGTGTAACGATAGTGAGTGTGGGGCTCTCCTTGCTTCTGTTTGTTGTTGTTTTGGCTCCCGCCCCTTTAAGAGCTATTTTACAGACACAGGAATGTTGCCGGCAAGAGTGAGAGCCAGAACGAGAGCCAGAACGGAGGTGAGGCATGATCTTTTCTTCCTTTTTTTACTCCCTCCCCTCACGCAGTCAGCAGCCAGGAAGTGTGGAGGGGTGGGGAAGCAGGAAGAGCGACAAGCCCCTAAGATCTCTGGTCTGAATTTAAGTGGCCAGCGGATCTTAGGGGTCGTGTAAAAAGGCCCAGTGTCTCCTCCTCTCTTTTTTTTACTGTGGAGCATCTGCTGGTTATCAGATACAGTGGTACCTTGTATAAAGGAATTAATTCATTCCAAATGAAATTATGTTAAGCAAATTTTCCTTTATACAAATTTCCCATAGGAATGCATTGAAAACAGAGTGATCCCCTTTTATGTTGTACAAATTTTATGTTATATAAACCGTTTATTATACAAGGGTCCACTGTATTTTGCATAAAGTGAAGAAAGGAACCCTTTTTATTTGTAGAAGGCTCCAACGCAGAATTTACCCTTTTTAAAAAGGTAAACAATATGTAAGGGAATCTCTTGTAGTTTGATTCTTCACCCAGAGATGTGTGGCATAATCAAAACCAGAGGATGGTTGACAACTATATGCAGGACTGTGAGACTAGTTTGTGTTTAATTATGTTGTATTTAGCCAATGACCGTGCTGTATTTCTTTGGGTTAATGTTTTCTATAGGGTTGCCTTTCCCAATGATAAGTAGCAAATATTAACACCACTGTTTTCAAACAAATTGAAATTTGGAACTACCTTATGTTTTGTTTTCCCTCTCTGGTGTTTTCTTTCTTATCTTCTTCAGATTTAAAATTACTCACATGTTGCTAATTGAATAGTCAACAATTTTCAGCAAAATTGTTAGCTTAAAATTAACAAATGAACAAATGATACTAGGGGAAATTATATTGCATGTAATGAGACATATTGAAGTTGAAAGCAAATTGAAGCTAAGACTAAGAATTTTTTTGTGGTGAAACCACAATCACAAGTCCTCTGTGAGTCTACATCTACGTATTTTGTTAAGTGTCTGGGGGTTCGTGGAATGGTCCTGAAAGTTTTAACACTGATGGGACAGTCTTGGATAAAGCTGTCCTGTTTCTGGTCCCCATATTATTTATTCACCAATTAACCAAATGAGTGTCTTGACTACAACTGATTATTTACGTTTGTGTCTGTTCTGGCAACATCCTCAAGAGGTTAAAGAAGGTTCAAAGAAACTACTATTTGACATGAACATTTATTTGCTTGTGCTTTATTATCAGAAAACAGCAAAGCTAGTCTGGGTGGAGAGTAGCCTGCTTAGTTAATATGTAGATAAGGATTGCATTGTGATTCCCAGTGTGGTGTAGTGGATAGTGTGATGAACTAGGATACTGGAGAACAAGATTTGAATCCCATCTTTACCATAAAATTTCACTGGGGTAGGTTGTTGTTGTTTTTCAGTTGTTCAGAGGTAGGTAGAGCTTGTAAAACCTCTACTTAAATATCCCACTTACCTTAAAAGCCCTATTAGGGTCATTATAAAGCAGACTTGACAGGACAGGACACCCACAAGAACTGCAGTATGGATGGAAACAAGCCCTTAATTTTCTGCTAAATTTTGAACCTTAGTTTGATAATAATAATAATAAAGCTTTATTTACTCACAATGTGTGGTGTTAAGTTTTTGTTATAAAAACATAAAGTCAACTAGAGTTAAGATTCAGGCTGGCATTTTCTTTAAATCCCTCTGGGGTTGCAGCTCATTGGCTTCTATCAGACATGCCCTACATCAGTGGTCAGCAACTTAGGCAGGCTAGGTGGCCAGTTTTCTGCCTCTGGGATCCTCTAAGGCAGTGCTCCCCAACCTTTTTGTCCCCGCGGACCGGGAATTTTTTTAAAATTTTTCTGTGGCCCGGGGTGGGGGTGGGGGAGGGGGAGAATTAAAGGGGGTCCAGCGGGAGGCAAAAGGGGGTGAAAGCAAAGAATGGGAGGGAAGGAGGGGGAGGCACGAGAGCGGGGCGGCACTTACCGGCTTGGGACGTCGGGCGTGCCACTCCCCCACACACGGGCGGGGTTGGGGGAACCCGGGGCTCCTGGGCAGGCGGGCCCCCACCTCCTCCTCCGGTGCCAGGGCCGGGAGCCGCGCGCGGGTCTCGCTGCTGGCGCCCCGCTTGCTCCTGCTGCCGCCGCCGCCGTGGGCCTCCTCCTCCGCCGGGAAAGTGAGGCTCCTGGCCCCGGCGCCCCGCGCGCACCCGCCCCCGGCTGTGCCGGGAAGCGCCCTCACGGCACCGACGAGCTGCCACCGCCTCCTCCTGCTCCTGTTCCTCCTCCTCCTCCTCCTCCTCCCGCCGCCACCGCCGGAGGAGCAGCAGTTTGCACGCCCCCCCCGCCGCCGCCGCTGCCGCCGCATCGCCCCGTCCCGCCGCCGCCGCCGCCACCCCTCTGCCCTCGCTGCTGCTCCTTCGGCGGTGGTGGGAGGAGGAGGAGGAGGAGGAGGAACCGGAGCAGGAGCAGGAGGAGGCAGCGGCGGCTCGTCGGTGCCGCGAGGGCGCTTCCCGGCGCGGCCGGGCGGGTGCCGCGCGTGGGTCTCGCGGCTGGCGCCGCGCTTGGTCCTGCTCCTCCTGCCGCCACTGCCGTGGGCCTCCTCCTCCGCCGGGGAAAGCGAGCGGGGCGCCAGCAGCGAAATCCCGGGGGGAGGAGGAGGAGGATGGGCGCCTCCGCCTCCTCTTCCCCAGAGGAGAGAAACGGATCGAGGAGAGCCCCGTCTTCTGGGCTGCCGCCAACGCCGCCGCGTCCCTCCTGGCAGAGCCAACTTAACGCCGCCGGGCGCCAGGGGCGGAGTCGCCGGCTGGCCGGCCCGGGAGGAGGGGAGGGGAGGGGAGGAGGGAGGCAAAGGCAAAGGCGGCGGCGGCGGCGGCTCCTCCTGCGCTCCTCCAGCCTTCCTCCTCCACCGGCCGCCCGCGGGAGAGAAGAGGAGGAGGAGGAGGGTGGCGGAGGAAAAGGGGAGGAGCCTCCCCGGCCTCCCCAGGCGGCCCGGTGCTGACCGGTCCACGGACCGGCACCGGTCCGCGGACCGGGGGTTGGGGACCACCGCTCTAAGGGACTGCACAAAACACCCAAAATGATGTAATGAAGCCACAATGTGTATTTGGGGATTTTGCTCACTGGAGAAGATTTGTTTGTTTGTTTGTTTTGTTTTGGCCAAGGGACAGGAAAGGTTTTCATGGGGCTAAGGCCTTCAAAAACATCCCAAGGTCCCCAGGACATTACGTTGCCCCGCTCTTACTCTAGAACAATGATTTCAGGTTTTGTTGCCCTGAAAGTTTCACCACCTTTGATCATAGACCATGATGGTTATGGATTATGGAAACTGCGTACCCAAAGCATCAGATGTCCTCTTCTGTTGACACATAGATGCTGAATCTCAGACTCAACAGTGCAGATAGAAGATACTAGACCACGGACTATAAGCACAGCAAACAATGCTCATATAGAATCCTTACCAGGAATGCATTATGCTGCTGCCCCCCCCCCACACACACACATTGTGGTGCCTGAAGTTGCAAAGAGCTATAGAGGTTTTCCCCCAGAGAAAAGGTAAAAGCAGGATGAAAGGTACGAACTTTTAAAAACCCCAAAACAGCAGTGGTTGTTGTTGTTGTTGTTGTTGTTGTTGTTGTTGTTGTTTGAAAGTATTTTTTTTTTCACTCAGTTGCTCTGCCAGCTTACCTGCACTAACAAATACATCAGAGTTGTATTTGTGAGATGAGTAGCAACCAGCTGCCTGACGGGGGGCTCGAACCCTATCTTTGCTGCTTGCAGTAACAAAACACTAACGGACTACAGAGGCACTGAGAAAATAAAGATTCCCTTCATGGCCTGCCTCAACAAACGGCGTGGCCATAATTTTTAAATTAGTGCAATCCTTTCCCTTTGCCCATCAGATCGGATCTCTGCCACATATTTAAGGGTTGTATAATTCTCTCTCTGTAATCAGAGGTTAATTCCATACTAGACAAAGTTTTGAGAAGCATAGAATTCAGAGCACCTTCAGGGCACCACAAAGGCCACTGAGTACCATCCCCTAACAAAGCAGGAAGTCTATACATAAAGCATCCCTGACATCCAACCTCTAGTTTATTTGATTCTCCACCGTGCCTCCTGCGAGTAGAGCCAGCCTTTACAGCAGGCATGTCCAAACTTTGGCCCTCCTGATGTTTTGGACCACAACTCCCAGAATTCTAAGCTTATATCACCAATGACAAAGGACTGTGGGAGTTGTGGTCCAAAACATCTGGAGGGCTGATGTTTGGACATGCCTGCTTTACAATGCTGAAGAACTGGCACAGTCCCAGGACCTCCACCACCCCAGAAGAAGGGGATGGTAAACCATCTCTGAGCATTCTCTACCTGGAAGATCCTGTAAAGGGTCCTTATAAGTCAGGACTGACTTGATGGCACACCACCAACAACAACAATAATAGAGGCCCAGCACAAGTGCATACCACAAAGAAAGAAGAGCTCATTTAAGTCCAAGAGGACACCGGCATGGTTAACGTGTGGAGTTAGAGAGGCTCTAAAGCACAAGGAGAGGTCCTTCTGTAAATGGAAATCCTCCCCAAATGAGGAAAATAAAAAGGAACACAAACTCTGGCAAAAGAAATGTAAAAAGATGATAAGGGAGGCAAAGAAAGACTTTGAGGAACGCATGGCTAGCAATATAAAGGGTAATAATAAAAGCTTCTTTAAATATGTTAGAAGTAGAAAACCTGCCAGAGAACCAATTGGGCCTCTGGATGGTGAGAATGGAAAAGGGGAGGTTAAGGAGGACTTGGATATTGCAGAGAAATTGAACGAGTTCTTTGCGTCTGTCTTCACGACAGAGGACCTTGAGCGGATTCCGCTGCCTGAGCCGCCCCTCTTGACTAAAGAATTAAATCAAATACAGGTTAAAAGAGAGGAGGTTTTAGGACTAATTGATAAATTGAGGATTAACAAGTCACCGGGCCCAGATGGCATCCACCCAAGGGTTGTTAGGGAACTGAGAAATGAAATTGCAGATCTCTTAACGGTAATATGCAACTTGTCTCTTCAAACGGCCACAGTGCCGGAGGACTGGAGGATAGCGGATGTCACACCAATTTTTAAAAAAGGAAGGAGGGGGGACCCAGGAAACTACAGGCCAGTTAGCCTTACATCTGTCCCAGGGAAGATGGTGGAAGGCCTCATCCAAGAGAAAATCTTAAAACACATAAAAGAACAAACCTTGCTGAGAGAAAATCAGCATGGCTTCTGTAAGGGTAAATCTTGTCTTACAAACCTTTTAGAATTTTTGAAAAGGTCAACAGGCACGTGGATTTGGGTGAACCGGTGGATATAGTCTATCTGGATTTTCAAAAGGCTTTTGACACAGTCCCTCACCAAAGGCTGCTGAGAAAATTGCATAGTCAGGGGATAAGAGGGCAGGTCCTCTTATGGATTGAGAACTGGTTGAGATCCTGGAAACAAAGAGTAAGTGTCAATGGGAAATTTTCACAATGGAGAGAAGTGAAAAGCGGTGTGCCCCAGGGCTCGGTCCTGGGACCGGTGCTTTTCAATCTGTTCATAAATGACCTGGAGACAGGGATAAACAGTGTGGTGGCCAAGTTTGCAGATGACACAAAACTTTTCCATGTGGTAAAAACCAGAGAAGATTGTGAAGAGCTCCAGAAGGATCTCTCCAAACTGGGGGAGTGGGCTGAGAAATGGCAAATGCGTTTTAATGTAACCAAATGTAAAGTAATGCATATTGGGGCAAAAATCCAAACTTCATCTATCAACTCATGGGCTCTGAGTTATCCGTGACGGATCAGGAAAGAGATCTTGGTGTGTTGGTGGACAGCTCCATGAAGGTGTCTCCCCAATGTGTGGCAGCAGTGAAGAAGGCCAATTCCATGCTAGGGATTATCAAAAGGGGATTGAAAATAAAACAGCCAACATTATAATGCCGTTATACAAAAAAATAGTAAGGCCCCACCTGGAGTATTGTGTACAATTCTGGTCACCGCATCTCAAGAAAGACATAGTGGAACTGGAAAAGGTGCAGAAGAGAGCGACTAAAATGATTACTGGGCTGGGGCACCTCCCTTATGAAGAAAGGCTAAAACAATTGGGCCTCTTCAGTCTGGAAAAAAAAGGCGCTTGAGGGGGATATGATTGAGACATAGAAAATAATGCAGGGTATGAGTAAAGTGGATAGAGGGAAGCTCTTTCCCTCTCTCAAAATACCAGAACTAGGGGACATACACTCAAATTGAGTGCTGGGAGAGTAAGAACTGACAAAAGAAAATATTTTTTCACCCAGCGCGTTGTAAGTCTATGGAACTCCCTGCCACAGGATGTGGTGATGGCATCTGGCCTGGATGCCTTCAAAAGGGGATTGGACAGATTCCTAGAGGAAAAGTCCATCACGGGTTACAAACCATGATGGAGATGTGTAATCTCTAGGCTTTAAACCAGGGTACTTCAAGGGCCAGATGCAGGGGAGTGGTATCAGGAGACAGATATCTAGTCTCATGCACTCCCAAACGCATCTGGTGGGGCCGCTGTGAGATACAGGAAGCTGGACTAGATGGGCCTTTGGCCTGATCCAGCATGGCTCTTCTTATGTTCTTATGTTCTAACAATGACTACCACAACCTTTGAACTGCAGAACTGCAGAGGTACCCTGTGGTACATCAAGTCAACCCCCTTTCAAGGAGGCACAGTAGGGAATTAAACTCCCAACTCTTTAGTCAGAGACCTAAGCCACATGATTAATGAAGGCATGCCCGACACTTTTCAGGACACAGTGTTCTACTGCCACACAGCTCATGCTCTCTGGAAGTTCTTAGTTATGTTTAATTAAAAAGCACTTTTATTGAAATTTGAATCTATTTGTTCCGGCCCTTCTCAGGCCACAGAAAGCAAGCTTGTTCTGTTTTCCATGTAGTAGTTTTTCATCTATTTAAAGATGACTCTTCATATATCAGTTTCCCCCCTCAACCTTTCCTCATTTGCTTGGCTTCTGGAGCCTTGCTGTATTGGTCACTCTCCTCTGCGTTGTGGTGTCCAGAACTCTACACAGTGCTCTAGATGATGCCTAGCCAAAGCATAGTCAAATGGTTTGAACATTTAGATCGATCTGGACATTGTGACTGAGATGCCGTGCTAGCATAAATATCCTGGGTGTTATGCCCAGGCAGTCCAGATAGCACAATTGGATTGTGCAGGGTTTTGTTTTGTTTTGTTTTGTTTTGCAAATTCAGGGAGGGGAAGCAAGTAAGCAGACTGATAGAACAAGAGCAATCGATGGCTCCCATGAAGCTGAATCTTTGGGGATTTGGTAGCTAAGCTAGGGAGAGGCAAGAAGGGAAGGAGCATTTTGCTAAGAGAGAGGGAGAGAGGTCGGTCATGTCCCTTTTAGACACCCCCTCCTCCACAAATACTAGGGGAAAGTGGTGAGGAAGAAAATACTTCCGTTCCAGTCTAAAAAAATGCCACCTTCTCCTTTCCACCCCTTTCTAATTAGCTTCGAAGGATCACTGCTCTAACAACAGACTGTGGAAAGGGGTGAAGCAGGGGAGGAAGCACATGTGTCTGTCTGTCTGTTTGCTTGCTTGCTTGATACACTTTTGTGTAAGAAAGCCCGGCTGCCTATTGCGCCGTGTGTGAGCAGAAATGCTTTACAAATAGCGCTACCACCCTGCCAACTTTCCCCTAATTGCCACAGCTTTTCATTGCACACACCAAACCGTGCATTTGGATTTGAGCCTACATTTCAGCTGAGGGAGCCCAGGGCTGGACTGCATTTGCTTGGGAGGGTTACTGCATTGTATTGTACATCCAATTTTCCCTAAATTTTGCAATTTTGTTATTGCTTGTCCACCAGCTACAAAACCACCTGTTGTGGTCTAGCCCACATTTTACCAGCTTGACCACAAGAAAATCATGGGGACCTTGTTGAAAGCTTTGCTGAAATCGAGATATACTGTGTCCACAGCATTCCCCTATTATGTTAGTGTTTGTAACAGACAAAAATGAGATGAAATTAATCTTGATTTGCATAGTTTTAGAAATGCATGCTTAATTTCTGATCACAATCCATCTGAAAGCCCAATTCTGTTGATGTGAAATTCAGTAGAAAATAGCCACATATTTAAAAGTCAGGAACTCAGGCTTTTGCTGTGTGTGCCAAGAGAGAACCTCAGCCATGGTACACAGTACAATTTGTTATTGATAGACAGAGGTTCTGAGTTTACATCAGATATTTATTGAACTGAGATTAGGTGCTGTCATTTTTATTATGATTCAAGCTAGAGAAATCTAATTAATTATTGTAAATACAGTAATACAGTACCTCAGTTTATGAGTGCCCCAGTCTGCAAGCATTTTACAAGATCAGCAAACATTTTGGAACAGATTTGTTCTGGTTAACAAGCTTTGTCTTGTCAAATAAGCAACGGGGCACCGAGTGGTCGTGAGGAGCCATTGGCCGCGGGCCCAGGTGGTGGGTCCAGGCCTGGCTCCCAACCACCCTGGCCTGCCAGCTCCAAGCCACCATAAATCAACTTGTAAATCAAAGCAAATTTCCTCATAGGAAATACTGTACTGTAATGGAAACTTACTTGATTCGTTCTGGCACGAGGGGCCCCAGAACGAATCATCTAAGTTTCCATTATTTCCTATGGAGAAATTTGCTTTGATTTACAAGTATTTTGGTTTACGAGCGTGTTTCTGGAATGGATGATGCTCGTAAACCAAAGTGCTACTGTAGATTCAGTTTCTCTTTCAACTTGCTATCAACTACAGTGGAATTTCATTTCATTTATTTATTTAAAGTATTTTTACACCATCTTTCTGCTTGAAATGGACCCAAGGCAGCTTATATCAATAAAATACAATATTTAATAACTTAAAAACAGGTGTACAAATATTTTAAAAAGACACAAATACCATACACAAAAAAGTAAACAAAATCAACATCAAAAATACATTCATATCAACAAGGCACAGCAGTCCATTTAAAAACCCCTCTCAGATCGCCAGACACAGACTGAAACAAGCCTGAAGAGAAGAGGTTTGGTCCTGCTTGCATAAGAACAGCAAAGATAGGCCAGCCTGGCTTACTGTTGGGGGGTGGGTGGGTTCTGGGGGCAGTGATTAGAAGGCCGTTTTCTGTGTCCCCACAATATGCACCTGTGAAGGTGTCTTCTCTGATTATCTTATCACCCAGTTAGGCTCATAAAGAGAGAGACAGTCCTGGAGACAGTATGGATACAAGCCATCTGAGGGAGGGCTTTATAGATTAAAACCAACACTTCGAATTGAGCTTGGAAATGGAATGCCTAGGAGAAGCTTTGTTATGTGGAGGCCTTTCCCCAAAAGCTGGATTTAAAACTATACAGTTTAAAGAGAACAGTTTATTGTTAAGAAACATTGCTAGAAGCAGTTCTGGACCAAGTGGAAGCTGTTCATACATTTGAAAACACTCAATATTCGTTCATTAACTCCTGCCTTATTTATAAGCTGCTTTTCTTTTGATAAACCTACAGAAAGTGCCTCACAGTGTTAAAAGGATAGAATTAAAAATACAATGTTGTACATTAAAAACAAACCATAACACATGTTAAAATGCCACCTCCCACCCCATCACACCCACGACATTCAGGAACTCAGTTTTGATCGTCAAAAGCCTGCCCAAACAGGTAGGTTTTCAGCTGTCAGCAGAAGGATAAAAAAGAGGGGAGCAACCTGATCACTTAAGCGAGAGCATTCTATAACATGGGTGTAGACACAGAGAAGCCTCCCGTCCCATGTCCCCATCAGCCGGGCCTGCCTTGGCTTAGGCATCAGAGAAGGCTTTTATGGAGAGATGCCGTCCTTCAGGTATCCTGGGCCCCCAGCCATGTATCTCAAAACCTGCTAGTTTTACCTATTCCACATTATCTGGTGACACTGTGTACCCCTGGTGGCAGTGGAGCCACCTTCTAATAGCTTCTCTTCTTGAGCAATTGCTTTAATAGTTGCAGCAGCGTGCTGCCTTAGATCATCTTTACGGTGAGCAGGTTTCTGGAGATTGGTGAAATTTCTGAGGCAGTGTCGCGACTGACCCACTTCTAAGCCTCTGGGGATCTCCAGGTTGTTCTGCAATTTTAGCAAAGCGCCTGTACTTCACACTTCTGAAGCAAATGGGGTTTTCACTGCTGGGAGTGGAATTACTGCAAAGTTTCTATTTGCGACCTCATTTCTCTGTAAAGAGGAGATGTTTGGCTGTGTATTCCTTCTCTTGAGGGAGGATGGGGGTAAATCGTAGCCGTAGAGGCAGCTGTGGTGAGGGCTGAATGAATCGGTTTGTCTCTGTGAAGTCTAACCACAGAAATAATTGCATGAGGAACATCATTTGGTTATGGTCCTCTTTTGATCAACAACTTTGTAATATTTATTGGCTCCATTGAACTGAAGAGTGGGAAAAGGTAATAGATTATCCAGATGACAGTAAATACTGCTCCACTGAACAACTCTGGGTAGCTGAGAGAAAGAAGTCCAAAGCATTTAGGCCTTTAATTTGTATTATAGATAAAGCAATTAGATTGTGTTGTTTTGTCTTCCTTTTATGTTATGTTTTATTTAAGAGAAAAATGAAGCAGGCATATTAAAAAATGGATGCTTTTTAGAATGTTTACTAATGCCTCACCATCAGATTGAGGCATGCTGTTTGCATATTCACTTTTACAAGTGATTGGCTTGGAGACAGCAGTTAATGGATTAGGGACAGTGCTTTGATACAGATGGTTTCCTGAAAAACATTTTTAATTGTAAACATATCTGTGTTCCTTTTTGGATTTCCCCCTTTAATTTATTATGTCCTTGGAGAGCGAATAGACTGTTGCAGAAGAATATAAGGTTTACATTCTGAAGACACTGTGTTGAATGATCACCTCATAAAAAGCCATCTGCATGGTTGCAAACATATGTTTATGGATGTTGTGGCATCACTATTTGATTTCTAGCCACACAATCAAACATTTAATTCTTGGGTCTACCATTTCATTACTTCTCTCAAAAGAAATCTTGATGCACTTGATACAATCATTGTGTTTCTAAAGTCATGCATTCAAAAGTGTTATTTAATCAAGCAATGTATTTGTAATACATTAAACAAAGCTTAGTGTGTTTGTGCTTGTGGATTTGTACCACAACTGACTATGTCTTATCTTCTTGTTCCTAATTATTTTGGTCACCTTTTCATTTTTAACATGACCCACAGGATTTCTCAAATAGTAAGACAGAGGCTGCAATCATCTTGCTTACTAAAATTGTCACTAGAGTAGACCCATTAAAAATCAATGATACTTCTCGGGGTTGAGTCACCACATCTGCACTGATTCAATGGGCCAAATCTGGTTGTGGTTTCAACTAAAGTTGCAACAGAATTAATGCGTAATTCTCCTGAAAAGAATGGAGATCAAGAGAATTGGGAAACCCTTATGTGCTCTCATATGCCTTAAATCTGTGGGCTGCATATCATAGGTTGAGTTGCCACATAAAATACATCTTCCTTCATTGTTTCTCTAGAACAGAGTAGAATAATAAAGTTGTGGATGAGATACAGCGATTGCCTGTTAGTTGTCATCCCTCCCCTCTTCGCCTGGTGTCCTGAACAAATTCTAATTACATGAACAAAAGTATGGTAATTTCATTACATCTGATTGATCCCCTTTATGTTGTAATGTACTTGGACTCTCATTTTCTTTCTCTGCTGCTTTGGCAGGTTATAGTTCTAAATAATGGTTTTAAAATGTTTGAAATAAAATGAAATTAGTGGCTGCAAGGAACATGGTAAAAATCCAAATCCATATTCTGTATGTTACTGAGAAAAACATTTGGTTTCAATCCAGGAATTTGTTTGATGTTGTATCCCCCAAAAGAAAAGAAGTTCAGACTACAGACTAACTGCACATACCTTGCTGAAAGAACAGTCATAGTGATATGTCTCCTGGTACGCTGATTTCCAACTGAGTAAACATAAACTGTTGGGCTCTCCCATTCCCTGTATGGATGAAACTAGGAAAGTCGGGTTAAAAGCTAAAACACAATGGAGCGTTCCAATATCCATTCCAGGCAGAAAATTCATGTTCTACAAAACAGCCCAGAAGACAAACTTTCAAATAAGAAAACCCCATGCATGACATTTAGCCGTCTCTCTCAGTCAAGAGAGAAATATAAATAATATAAATAAAGCTTGCTTCATCAGGAACCACATTCCAATACCCATTTAAAGTAGAAAATCCATCTTGTACAAAACAACCAATAGTAGCAACTTCCAAGCAGAAGAAACTAGGGATGGGCATTCCTTAGTTTAGCCATTCAGCAGGGCAATCAGGAGCTGTACAGGGACAGGCATCATCCCACCTCCCTGTCTGATTGGCCAGCATCACGGAGAATCAAAGATGATGTCGCAGCCTGCTTCCTTGTTGGATCTCAGCTCTGTTCGGGTGCAGACCAAGGTCTGAGATTGGCTGCTTGTGTGTGGAGGCTTCTCAACACCACCTGGGCTAGAAGAAAGGGATTAACTTTGCAGCAGCAGCAGCAGCAAGAGCAGCAACAACAACAACAACCATATTCTGGGGGGGGGGGAGCCTGAAACAATAACATCTAAGGAGGAGAAAGCCACCCCATTCACCAGATAATAGCTCAGCATGGCAACTTTGTCACAACTCTCCCCAGCCAACCCTAGGTCATTTAGCAGAAATAATGTATTGTCTACTTACCCAAATTATGGAGAATTTTGAAAATCCTGGAGTGTTAGTTCCTTGTGTTGTGTTATTTATTTCGAATTAACTAAATTCATGATTGTTGAGCTCTAAAAATAATGGTGACTTGAAAGCCTTGAAACCTGACATGAAAGGGGGATGTCACGTCCCTTCAACTTTTATATTTTGAATATGAATATGAATACTGCCTTTGATATGTAGAGAACACCCAAAATTCCAGCTTCTAACACAGAACAAAATGAAAAAGCAAAATAAAAAAAGAAAGAAAGAAAATCTAAAAGTGAAGCTAAATGAGCAGAATTTGAAATAATATTAGCTTGCTTGCTACCTTGTTCTGGCAGCATTTCCATTGCGGTCTAGTGTCTCATCTTTTTTGCTCTGCTTTTTTTTCTGTTTGTTTTTGACGTTTAGCTTTCCTTCCTCTTGTGTGCATCTTCCTCTCAATGATTCCCCTTGTCCCCTACAATGTTTTGGGCCATTAACTGTTGTCTCTATTCTCAAACCTGTCTACATCCAGTGTTGTAGTCAGCCACTACTTTTTTTGTTTGCCTTTTGTTTATCATCTAATGTCTCTTCCTATGCTTGACCACCTGGTTAGCACAAATACATAGAGCACTATAAGGCACATCGCTGGAACTAGGTGGGTGAGGTCAGCCATCCTTTCCTCCTCATACATTATTTAATAAAAGGCACAGGAAAAGTCAATCCATTTTCACTTATAATATGTTGAAAATAGTGACCTCAACCTTAAATTTAGAATATATCTAGTTGTCATTATCCAGATGGTCAATCAATTAATATAACAATGTTTGACCTGATGGATGCTTTCTACGTTCCTGAGTTTTACTATTGGTCCTTTGTCATGTCAACAGACATGTCAACAGGGACCAAAGCCTTTTTCATGCGTTAGTTGCATGAAGGGGTTGTATGAGATTTTATGTTTTATTGTTTATGTTTTGTTTTGTTGTTGTTCATGTCAAACTGGTATTTTAATTATGCTCTGGACCTGGACCAGATGGGCAGTGTGAAAAATGAAATGAAATGGAAGGGAAGGGAAGGAAGGAAGGAAGGGAGGGAGGAAGGAAGGAAGGAGTATTGCTATTAAGCAGTTCCATAGATATGGAGAGTCAACAGTGTGTACTCTTTCCTCAGCCTGCTCTCAGCACCTTTAGAGAAACCTATGTGTAGAGACTTCCATTTCCTCTGTGAGCCTGATCATACAAAGCTACAGGTCATGTGAAAGCTTACAAACAAATAAATATACACATTTAGGTGTCCTCTGTATTCAGACACCCGTGGTCAGTGTGGCTGTGTTGGGAGCATGGCCCATGATCCATCTCTAGCGCCTCGGTAGATATGAAGATCCTTCACCTGATTAATATGAAAAGTAGTCTTGTGAAGCTGTAAGGAGGATGTTTTATAATATGGCTTGGTGCTGCATTGGATGGTTAGCATCTCCAAGTACAGTAGTTTGATTAACATGCAAAATTATTCACCCAGCTCCTCTTTTTTTAGGAGCAGTTTTGCTTCCAGATGTACCAACTATGTGACAAATGTAAGGTTTTTTGAGATACTGAACTGCATTGCAGAATGATGGCTGCCTATTCCATGGTACGGAATAGGCTAGTCTGGAACAGAAACAGATCCATATTAACACATATTCTCCTAGAAGTGGTATTCTAGTCATCTGGAAACTCATGCCAATGGAAAATAACACCATGGGAAAAACCAAGGAAATCTCACTAAATTAATTTCTCTCTTTCGTTTTCTCTTCAGTGTCTGAACTACAAGAAGAAGGCATAAATGCCATTAATTTGCCGCTTAGTCCAATTCCTTTTGAACTAGATCCTGAAGATACTATGCTAGGTAATTTTAAATAATATTTATCTTTAACCAAAATGCTTAATGTAAAAAAAATCTTTGACATAACTGCTTTGTAATGGATATCTCATTTTCTCTCTGTATTTTTTCTTTTTCTTTTTTTTAATTAAGTACAATGATCGATCCTTTTTCAAGGGTGACAAAACTGGGGTATGGGTTAAAGAAGGTAAGTTTAAAAATTACATTGAATATATCAAGCCAAAAATAGTAATTTAACATATTAACAAATCACCAAATAATATCACAATGTAAACCAGGTTCAGTCTCTACCAGTGCCATCTTTTCCCAGAAATCCCGGAATCTTATTTCTCCTTCTGGAACAATTGACCGGAGAGTCTGTCAATTTCAATGCATTTCTCTTATCTGAAAATCCTGGCTGGAAATTTCTCTCTGTTGGCTAGATATCATCTGAATGTTTCCAGGATTTTAAATATTGGACATCTTATCCTTGCAGCAAAAATTACATGCAAACAACCTCATGGAATATCTCTGGTCAGCAAGGAAATATTAATATCTACTATATTTAATAGAAAATTTTTCTGGTCTAAGCTCAAAAACTTAATCTTCAAATATCTTTCCAAAAATAATTTCACCATTATCCAGTATGTTTTGCCTTCTTTAAATTTCCATGTCACAAATGGTAAAAGTTCCACAGTCATTTTAATTATTTCCAACGTTTAGGTGAGCAGTTATACATCTTAGATAAACGATGTGGTGAGAAATGCCATCTATAGAACATTTTATAGATTTGAAAATTTTGACTGTGTTCCACAAAGAGTCCCATTTGTTTAGAAGAATAGAATAACCCATCTTATCATAGTATCTTTAACAAGTGTATCAATCATTTTTTCATTTAACAACATACTATAAAATTTACTAAGGAGCTTTGAGTCACCAGAGGATAGTATTTTGTCAAGTGGAGTATCATTAGTCATAAATCCCTCCTCTTTAATAAGATCTTTGAAGTGTGAGTATATTTGTTGGTACTTCCACCAGTCTAACTTATAACCTTCTGATACTAATTTTTCTAATGATTCTCTCTGTATTTTTTAAAGAGGAAAATGAAGTCAGAACAATGATTGATCCTAATTCAAGAAGTGACCCAAAACTGCAAGAGTTAAGCAAAGGTAATTTTTAAAATAAATCTTCTATAAAAACAAACCTAAACTGTGTTTTTAAAAAACTAACAAACTGCAGGAGTTTTTTACTGTCAGTGTAAACCAGTGAACCAGATTCAGTCTCTACCATTTGCAAACTTCAAATGACACAATCTTCCCTGCCTGCCTAACTGAAATCTAAAGAATCTTATTTCGAAACTAGTCTTCTGGAACAATTGACCTAAGGCTCATGTGCTTAATTTTATTGTGAACCTCAGTATTTGGTCTTAGCGGTGAAAGATCCTGGCTGTATAGTACTTTGTAATCTAACTTCATTTCGAGTTGGGCTAGATATCTCTCTGAATGTTAATCGATTTTAAATATTGGACATCTTGCCACTTGGCAAAAAAAAATATACAAGCAAACAACCTCATGGAAAATTCTAGCAACAGTGGAGCAAGTCAAACTTACAGCAGAAGTTGCCAGTGGCAAAGGAATAGATGGTATCTTTCAGAACTTTATCGACAAGCACCAAAAGCTTGAGAACGTCTGTTTCAAGATGGTGTAGGAAGTTGAAATTGTATTTCAGTGTATTAAATACTAATTGGGCAGCAAGTTTTGGGCCTTCTTAAATTTCTATGTCATAAAAATTAAGGCTTCATTCTATCTCATTGTTAATTACTTGTATGTTTAAGTCCTGATAAATAAATTCAGAGCTAAGTGCATTCAAAAGTGCTCTGGATTGCAGACATGACACTTGAATTGGTTATCTCCACAAGTAACTTACTATATATACTCGAATATAAGCCTAGTTTTTCAGCCCTAATTTTGGGCTGAAAAAAGGGGCCCTCGACTTATATTTGGGTCAGTACTTTTAGCCACTGAGGCAAGTGCTTGAGTCAGTGGCTAAAAATCATTTAAAACATTGTGTGCTGCTTCTCCTGACCCCACTCTGCATCACAGGGGAGTGGCGCGTGATGTTTAAAATGACTTTTAGCCACTGACCCAAGCACTTGCATCAGTGGCTAAAAGTCATTTTAAACATCACACACCACTCCCCCAGCTCACAAAGGAGGAGCTCCCAGGCCCTGCTGCATTTCCCACCCTAGACTTATACTCGAGTCAATACGTTTCCCCAGTTTTGGCAGGTTAAATTAGGGGTCTCAACTTATACTCGGGTTGACTTATACTCGAGTATATATGGTATGTGTTTATCTGTATGTAAGTATTTCTAAATGCTGTATAAGTGAAGCTGGCTGGATAACCAGATAGATATCTGGCTGTGGAATCAGAGGTGGGTAATTTGATTCCCTGCTGTGTCCTGCAAACTGAGCCAGCCTATGTGGCCTTGGGCAAGCTACACAATCCAAGGGCACACCCAGAAGGAGGAAATGGTCAACAATTTCTGAGTATTTTCTGCCTGGAAACTCCTGGAAAGTCTGGACTGCTGTAAGTCAGAACTGACTTGGCAGCACATTGTTGTTGTTAAATGTAAGCAATATTCCCGTCTGCCCCCTCCCCCACATAGATATACACGTTCAGAGGAAGAAATTCTGTGTCTGGACAGACCTTGACTTTCCAAGTGATTTTCACTTCCCGTTGGGTTGAGGAGGAGGCTACAGAGTTCCCAAGGGAGGAGGAGCACTTTTGGAAGTGGACATGGGGCTGCAGGCATCTTCCGTTCCTCGTTAGGCAAAAAAGGAACTGCTAAGGATTGCTCACCCCTGCTTCAACTTTACTTCTGAATAGAGAATGATAATATAATGTGCATTTGTATACATTTAATGTATTCATTGTAAATAGAATAATTATTTTAACCTCTAACTTTGTAACAGAGTTCCAGAGTTCATCCTGCATTTATTGAATAACTTGGCTCCTTTACATTTGATTCTAATACCAAATATATTTGTGACTCAGGATGTGTATTATTGCTGGATCTTTGTCTCTTGCCCAGGTGCTAATTGACTGGATTAATGATGTGTTAGTAGGAGAACGAATAATTGTAAAAGACTTGGCTGAAGACTTGTACGATGGACAAGTACTGCAGAAACTCTTTGGTGAGAAGAAATACTATTGTCGGAAAGTTTTGTCATTTTAATGAGAGCTCGGATGTAATTAAGAATGACAAAGGAACTGGGTTTCATTCCTTTGCATTTTGCTCATTGCATTATCATATGCTGTACTAAAAGTAGAGCTTTTGAAGCTTACAACTCCCAGTGAAATTTTGAAAAATGGTTACTGCAAATGATGCTACTGCTGAGGTGATTGTGCTCATAGGCTGAAATCCTGTGGCTTTATTTCAAAAGGAAATGGCAAATGGCATAATTTCAGTCATTTCTAAGTGGCAGTTAATGTCTCCCTGCCAAACTAGAGGATGTCCATAAGAATCCCAGTGCCAATGTATTTATTGCCGCCTAGAAGTGACCAAACAGTCTGGAGAAATGTCAGGAAGAAAAACTTCCAGAACATGGCCAAACATCCAGAAAAACTCACAACAGCAAACAGTATTCTGTTTGCCTTCTGCATACATAATGAAGCAGTCCAAGGATTGCTTAGTTTATCACGAAACTTGCACACTGTCATTTAAAATAAGATTTAATTTTCCCAGAGACTCCTCACTCTTTTTATATACAGAAACATGTCTCCGTGGCAGAACAATCTGCTCTAATCTTACTTTATCTAAACTTTCTTAGATATTTGAACATACATCTATCTAACACAGCTGCCTAACATAAATACATACACTTGAAACTCCTATATCTGTATTTTTGCAAGCATTAATCATAAATTCTTATCTGTTCATGATTTTAGTGTATACTAAATATATGTAAAACAACTAGAATTGGCACGAAATGAAAAACAAAATGCTGTTTTGTTGTTTTGTTATGAAATAAAATGAAAAATAATTTCCCCCCTAAAAACAAAATGATTCATCCTAGAGGACCCAAATTTGGTGGGTAGCTTCTTTGGACTATTTCCTTTAAGCCCCCCAAATTTGAAGAAATTTGGGGTTCAGGAGGGTGAGTTATTAAACTCCAAAATGAGTCCTCCCAGGATAAAATCATTTGTAGTTGACTCAGAAAGCACTTAATCAAGTCAGTTACTATCTGAAATTGTCCAGATGGTGTCTTGTGTAGCAAATACTGTGTTTCCATTACGTTCAGTGTAGTATTTAAAGAGAAATAAATGGAAGATGGGTTATATGGCATCATTCTGCTTTTCTAAAAGAATACAAATCTTTAAACAGTTGAACCTGAGAAATTGGATGTAGCTAATTCTAAAATGTGGGTGAAACTGAAATAAACTGTAAGGGATAGAAAGTCATGGAGAACATTGATCCACAAATTGTCCAAGAGTTGGACATGCCTGAATGGAGAGAAGAAGATGAAGAATTCTAAAACATCAAGTTAGTTATATGTACAAAGTCCACTGTGGTATGTAGAACAGGAAGTCTTCACACTGCACTTGGTACATGCAGTTGTGGTGTAGTCTCAGTATTTTTTTCTTCCATTATCACTTCAGAAAAGCTTGAATGCGAGAAGCTCAATGTTGCTGAAGTCACACAGTCTGAAATAGCTCAGAAGCAGAAGCTACAGACAGTACTTGAAAAGATCAATGAGACTCTTAAACTCCCCCCAAGGAGCATCAAGTGGAACGTTGACTGTGAGTTATGCATTTTACAGTGGAATTCTTCCTAACTGATTATATTAACAGTTATGTGTTCCTTTTGCACCACACAAGGTCTGTTCCGTTAGACAAAAGCTGGCCTATACTCTTAACCTGAAAGAGATCCAACATTTGTAAGTGTGCCTACATTTTACATCTAGTATTGCTATTTACTTTGCACAGAACTGCAAGCAATTGCCCATATACCGTATATACTCGAGTATAAGTCAACCCGAGTATAAGTCGAGGCCCCTAATTTAACCCCCCAAAACTGGGGAAACGTATTGACTCGAGTATAAGTCTAGGGTGGGAAATGCAGCAGGGCCTGGCAGCTCCTCCTTTGTAAGCTGGGGGAGTGGTGTGTGATGTTTAAAATGACTTTTAGCCACTGACCCAAGCACTTGCCAGGCCCTGCTGCATTTCCCACCCTAGACTCCCCTGTGATGCAGAGGGGGGTCATGAGAAGCGGCACACAATGTTTAAAATGACTTTTAGCCACCGACCCAAGCACTTGCCTCAGTGGCTAAAAGTATTGACCCACATATGTCAAGGGCCCCTTTTTTCAGCCCAATATTAGGGCTGAAAAACTAGACTTATATTCGAGTATATACAGTATCAAGTTAGTTAATTGGTGGCCATGCACAAAATACTCCACTGGATTTTTAAAAGGCTGAATGTTTCCATTGCATGTCCAGTACTGCAAAAGGAACTGCATGCACATGGTAAGAAAAGGCATAGTTCCCTCACTTGTTGGGAGCGATTGGGGTCATCTCTTTTTATTGATTTATTAACAGGGTTTTAAACTGCCTTGCATGTTTTTATAAGCCAGTGTACAAGCAGTAAATATAACAGTGGAAATCTAGAACGATTTTGGGGGAAAGAGATGTACAGCTGAACAGCAGTAAAGATCTGTGACAATAGTTAATAAAATTAATAAAATGTGAATTGAAATAGCAAATTTAAAAACCATTTACATGAACTTTGCAGCGACTGGAGAGAGGACATTCTTAAAATGTTTCTGTAACATCTCCCCAGGGAATGAGCAGGGCTGGGGAAAGAATGGCTCATGATTTGCATGGGCTTCCCTCTCCCTCCAACCACAATTTCCCTCTCCCCATCCCCCACCCCCAGGACTTCTGCAGTCTACTTCATTCCCACCACCGAGCATTTGGAGTCACATAATGGCCTTGGTGGGGGCAGGAACTGCTCACTCAGAAGCCACAGTAAGGAAAGCCAGACACACCTATAAGCCTCTGTTGAGCCCAACAGGGGTCACTTCCTATTTCTAAAAATTATGATGATGATTATGGTTTCAACATATATACTGCCCCATAGTGCTTAGAGCTCTGTGGTTTACAGCATAATTAAGCAAGGACTAGCATTCCCTAGCCTTTAAAAGACCCTGAAGGGGCAGAGCTAATTACAAGTGTACTCCTGACCCCCAGGTTTCAGGGATGCAATTTTAAAGACTCGCACACATATTGTGATATTTTGGACAGGCGATCAGCAGCAAGGGGAGGGCAGCATCTGTGCCTGCCTCCCCTCTCCCTCTATAGAACAAGAGTAGGATCAGTTATAGTCAGGTGCAGTTATACCCACTCAATACGGCTGCTAATATTTAAGATTTTCCTCATGCTCTGTCTGTTTCTCAGTTTCCCTGAGGGTCTCCAGGCTGTGTACCATGGGGAATATCCTGTTTAATTTTTCAAATTCATTTATAGTCTGCGAGAAGGATGTGCACTTTGTAACAGATATGTGGGAGTGACTCTGCACAAAAAGTGATACATATTGAACATAAAGTTGGACTTCATGGTTTGTTATTGATGGAAGGATCCCTTGGTCTACCGGGAAGAGACTTATTGGCTCTTTTGTTCATTTGGTCATGTAACAATGTGTGGACAGCCTAAAAGATTGCAGAGGGTTAATAATATAGCTAAAACAGAAAAGGGGTAGAACCATACCTGTCAAGTTTCCTGTTTTTGCTGGGACATTCAAGAATTAAGTTCTCTGTCTTCCCTTATTTGTTTTTATCCCACAAATGTCCCAGAGTGCAGGGCACCATCTCCCAATTCGGCCACGCATCTGTTGCTTTGCATGAAAAAAATGCCCAATAACTTTTGCACCACAAAAAGGGGGCAGGGTGCTTAGAATCATAGAATCATAGAGTTGGAAGAGACCTCAAGAGCCATCTAGTCCAACCCCCTGCCATGCAGGAACCCCCATCACAGGACTCCCGACAGATGGCCATCCAGCCTCTACTTAAAAACCTCCAAAGAAGGAGACTCCACTACCCTCGGTAGAAGCATATTCCACTGCCAAACAGCTCTAAGTGTCATGAAGTTCTTCCTAATGTTTAAATTGAATCTCTTTTCCTGTAGTCTGAGACCATTGCCTCACATTCTAGTCTCTGAAGCCATGGAAAACAAACCAGTCCCTTCTTCAATGTAACATCCCCTCAAATATTTAAACATAGCTATCATATCCCTTCTCAATGTAAGGCTAAACATTCCCAGCTCCCTAAGCTACTCCTCATAAGACCTTTCTTCCAGACCCTCAGTCATCTTAGTTGCCGTCCTCTGGACCTGTGCAAGGTTGTCAACATCCTTTTAAAAATTGAGGTGCACAGAAGTGGACACAGTACTCCAGATGGGGTCTTACCAGAGCAGAACAGAGTGGTACTATCACTTCATTTGATCTAGACCAGCCATGCTTTATTTATAAGGAAAGAAATGCAAACAAACAAACAAAAACCCTGTATGTTTAAAGCAGCTGAGCTGAGGAAAGCAGTAATCTGTGCATTGCCATATAAATACTGTATTGCTTTCTGCCCAACATCTTCATTTATGGCAAAAATTGGTTTTTCTCATAGAGTCATAGACTCATAGAGTTGAAAGAGACCTCAAGGGCCATCCAGTCCAACCCCCATCACAGTATTTCCGACAGGTGGCCATCCAGCCTCTGCTTAAAAACCTCCAAAGAAGGAGATTCCACCACCCTCAGTGGCAATATATTCCATTGCCGAACAGCTCTAACTGTCATAAAATTCTTCCTAATGTTTAAATTGAATCTCTTTTCCTTTAGTTTGAAACCATTACCCCATGTCCTAGTCTCTGAAGCCATGGAAAACAAACCTTCTTCAATGTGACATCCTTTGGATGTGGTCATGGCATCTGACCTGGATGCCTTCAAAAGGGGATTGGACAGATTCCTGGAGGAAAAGTCCATCACGGGTTACAAACCATGATGGAGATGTGTAACCTCCAGGGTTTAAACCAGGGTACTTCAAGGGCCAGATGCAGGAAAGTGGTATCAGGAGACAGATATCTAGTCTCATGCGCTCCCAAACACATCTGGTGGGGCCGCTGTGAGATACAGGAAGCTGGACTAGATGGGCCTTTGGCCTGATCCAGCATGGATCTTCTTATGTTCTTATGTTCAAATATTTAAACATAGCTATCATATCCCCTCTCAGTCTTCTTTTTGTAAGGCTAAACATTCCCAGCTCCCTAACCTGCTCCTTCTAAGGCATTTCTTCCAGACCCTCAATCATCTTGGTCGCCCTCCTCTGGACCCGTTCAAGATTGTCAACATCTTTTTAAAATTGAGGTGCACAGAACTGGACACAGATTCCCTCCCCCGCACAAAAGGTTAAACCCACCAATGATTGAGTCCCAGAGCACTCCTCTGGAAGGAGCGACACCGGAGGCCCCCCACTTCCTGTTTCTGTCCTTTGCCATGCGTCGTTTTGTGCCTTCCCTGAAAAAGACCCTGTGCCTCCAGGGAGTTCCAGGCAAGGGTTGCAGGTGCTTCCTTTTTAGGGGGCGGGTAGCGGGTGAGCGCCATGTGGGTGGTGGTGGAGGAGCAGCAGTGTTTGGCTTGGGAGACTCAGGCAGCCCCCCTTCCCCTCTGGGTCTGAGCTGAGCTTTAAGAGAGCCTTGGCTGGTGGGGAATCCCTAGAAGAGTCAGGCACCCCTCCCTCCAAGGCTGGGGTGGGGATCATGGCTGGCAGCAGCAGCCAGAAGGAGCAGGCACCATCCCACTCTTCCCATGCCCCTCCACACCCCAAAGAGGTGAAAGGGGCAAAGTTGGAGGGAAAAGCCAACACATCCAGTCAGTGGGCGGGTGAGCCTGAGGGAGAGAGCCTGGCAGTGGGAGAAGGACTAGCCTGTAGCTGTGGGGACCCCCTCCATTGCCAAAACCACCACAACCACCACTGGGGGCACGGGAGCAAGTAAGTGGGCTTCACGCTCTCCCCCTCCACCTTGTCTTCCCGCCTCGAGCGGTGTGTGTGTGTGTGCACACGCATGTGTTTGGGTTTGGTTTGGTTGTGCCCCTGCACTAGCAGACACGCGCATTACAACTCTCTTCTCCTGTCCAGGCCAGCACCGCGGAAAACTTGACACCTATGGGTAGAACTGTGCCTGAAAGCTTGATGGTAGTATTGTCACAAGAAGACAACAACTGTGCTGCTTCTCTAATACAGTTATAAATTGTTTTCTTTGATGCTAGGTGTTGGGTTGTGGATTAAAAGTTTCCTACAGTAAGCCTTTTAATATCTCGCTGTCTCGTTAGTTAACTCTTCAAAACCTGCTGTGAATAAGCTACAATAACATGAGTGCTTAACAAGTTCATGAGGAATGCTTGAGTCCAGTTTAGTAAGTTATTGCTCAAGGGAGCAAGCTAAATGGGCTCATTCATCTTTCTGCAGACATTGTGACACTTAAAAATGAATTAAGTGGATGTTATGAATAAAAAAAATCATTTGCATGGTTCATAAATCGACACTAGAATAGCAAGGATAAAGAAATGGCAGAGGGAGTGCACAGATAGCACTTAATATAGCTGCATTTAAAAAAAAAACCTGTCTTTTGAATCAAGCTTAGATTTCCATCTTTCAAGCCAATGGAGTCCAGGCAACAAAATCTAGCATGAGGAATATTAGTTGTTTTCATAGGACTGGTTGATTTATGGCAGGAAAGAGAAACAGTTAAAGGAAAATACCTTTTCAGCAATCTCTAGTGGGCAAAGATGCCAAAGGATAAAATATCCCACATAGCTATGGAAGGAGCACTTCATGTGAAAATAAATGTTTGTTTTAGTTTATTTTATGTAACTCGAGTTCTTAATTTATTTCAGCTGTCCATGCTAAAAGTCTAGTTGCAATACTGCACCTTTTGGTTGCCTTATCACAATACTTTCGGGCCCCAATCAGGCTGCCAGATCATGTGTCTATTCAAGTTGTGGTTGTCCAGGTAGGAATAATATATCTCTCAAGTTTCTGTGCACTTTTTATGAACTGAGAAACTGTAAAACCAGTCACTTTGCCATGCCTGGGTTGTCTGTCCTGCAGATACTTCTTCAACATGGAAGACTCAAAAGGACCATCATTTCCTTCTAGTACATTCGGAATGTATTTCATTGCACAGCACCTAAACCGCAGCACTTTCAAATTTGTGTTCAAATACGGCTTTAGCTTTCGGTCTAGTTTTGAGGGTAGTTTTCAAGAAATCCTCTCTGAATTTCACATTATGACTTTCATGAACGGCTCCTTTCTACTATAAACATTCGAACGGAGCACTGGGCTGAATAATTTCTACCCCATGTTTGTTCACCCATGGACAATGGCAACAGATATATATGTCATCATAAAAGCTGGGTGAATGTCTGTCAGTCAGTCCTGTTAATCCTTCCAGTCTAACATTTTGAGTTTTTTCTGTTCTTTCTGTTTTTTTAAAAAAAATATATATACTTTCATTGGCTTCAGTTGTTTCTTGTCCTTTGTTTTGCTATTGTATTTCAGTCGTGCTTGGCTTCTTCCTTTTTCTTCTAGCAGGGCACATACTTGCTCTTCCTTCCCTGCCCAGTTTTTCTTTTGTATTTGCATTTTGCTTCTCTTGTCTTTTGCTGTTGCTTCTAATTCAAAAATGTGGCTTCTATGAAGCATGTACAGCTGAACACCTCTCTCTCAGATATAAAGAATGGCCAAAATCCTGTTGCTTATAAGAAAATCCATCACTTTCAGTCTGCGCCTATCACACTATAATACATGGGGGCATGTGCTCATGCCCTGAGCCTGTATCCCTGCCTGCGCCCAGAAATTGTGGCAGGGACTCTCTCTTTTTGCCCACTAGGAACTGGCTGAAGTTATTCAGTTTCTTCCACTTGGCAACAGGATTTTGGTCAACAGGAAATGCTTTGCCTTCTACATTGTGCTGCACACATTGTTTTTTTGTTTTGGATACTTTTCTGCAGTCCAGTCACTTTTATTTCTAAATCTGGGGGAGGGGTTTGTCACAAAATGCCTCTCCCTTTTGGATCAATCAACGGATGATCTGGATGTTGCCAATGCATGTATAATTCTTTGCATCAATTCTAAGTGCTTCTTATGTCATGTTTCAAATATAACAAATTAGGCTATGCAGTAGCTTGTGCTCACGTTTGGTGACTTATTAAATAGGAAAATATACCTCTTACGAATGTTGTGTGAAATAAATGTACATAATCTGCCTCAGTGCAAGCAGAACTGGGTTCTTTTCCCTGAGACCTTTCTAGAACCATCTTGGCTTTATGTTGTTACTCACAATCTAAGTTTGCATTTCTCTTATATAGAAGAAAAAGAACATTCCTTCTGAATTTAGAAATATTTATAATGAAAGCAATTCACAAAATTATTATGCAGGACTATATGTTTTGTAAATTAATGATAGGATATAAATATTAGATATATCTGGTTTTCCCTCCAGAAACGTGAAGGAATCCTCCAGTCTCGACAAATTCACGAGGAAATAACTGGTAACACTGAGTACGTCAGCATCAGTGCTTGATTGAAAATGGAGTGTTTTTCCCATATTTAATCTTGATTGCCTCTTGTTCTAAGATGTGTGGTGGTGGGGGGTGAAATCAAATGGAGTTTTTCCATTGACAGAACTATTCTCAGTAGAACTGGGGTGGGGGGGTGTAAGGAGAGGATTCCTCTCCCTCTCCCCACGAAGCTTCGTGTAGGTCCAAAAATAAAATCTGTTTTAGAGGTGCTGAAAAATGGATATTTCCCCCTCAAATCCAGATGTCTGATTTTAACAGTGGCTTGAAACAGAATGAGCAACTGATCTCCCCTTCTTTTTAAACATTTTTGCACCTTGGGTACAGAGGGAATTCAATTACCACCCCCCCTTAATTAGGCTTTACCTAGAAGGGAGGAAATCTCTATTTTTGCAGATGCATCCCATTTATCTGAACTCAGTAGAGATTTTAGTATATTATGGGAAGCCTGTGGGGTTAAATTTCATTTGGTATAAATTCAGAGCCATATATGACCAGGTGCATAGTGACTTCACATAAACATTAGCCTTTTGGCATTGGACCAAATAGATTAAATTACTGTAATACTGTATTCAAGTTTAATTGTGTTACCATTTTTTTTCCACAGGGCACTGTCAGGACGCCATGGTACGCCTTATTTGTTTCTAGTGTTTTCCAGGGTTTTTGAAAACTCTTTTACTTTATTCTCCTGTGACTGAATTCAACACCAGCTGGAGTGCAGAGTAACTACTATCTTGAGCCCTCTTCTGGTATCCATCTCCAGGATACAGCAATGGAGCAACTTCTGTTGGCTGGCAACTCCTTGAAGAGAATAGGCTCCACTGTGTGTAGAAGCTTCCACAAAATTTGGAAACTGGATATGTTAGGAAGGAACATCGTTGTACACAACTGACCAAAAATATTCTGCAATCCTGTACATGATGAGCAAGAGATACTTTGTTGAAGGACTGCTTTTACATTCCTGATTTTTTTTTGTACAGCAAATTGCAGATTCTTAAGAGCAAATACCCATATATACTCGAGTATAAGCCGTCCCAAGAATAAGCCGAGGACCTAATTTTACCCCCTCCCCAAACTGGAAAAACTTATTGACTCAAGTATAAGCCGAGCGCCTTTTTTTAGTTATACTTGAGTATATACGGTATACCATCTGAGCTCTAAAGGGTCTGGAAGTAGTAATTGGCAACTTGTGCTGGGAGTGTGGAGGCAATTAGGGAGTTAATACCATGGAGTAAACTCCCTGATTGCCTCCACAGTCCCTGCACAGTTGCCAATACTACCCTCAGCCCCTTTAAAACCTCATAATTCAGCCCCTTTACCCCCAAATGTTTCCAAATTTCATTGGGTTCCCTAAAATCACTTTCTGAAGGTACCCCTGCTACGTTGGAGACCCAAGGTAAGTAAATTTTGATTGCATATTGTTAAAAATCATGCACTCAAAAATTACTTCCACTGGGGACACCAAAGTAGAAGGGGTACATTCAGAAAGTGATTTTAGGGAATCCCCTGAAATTTGCAAACTTTGGGGGTTAAGGGTTATGGAGCTCCAAAGAGGGTGTCCTTTCATTGGAATCATATGGGAAGCAGAGGCACCACTAACGCTCGCCCAATCAGAACTTGCCCTTCGCTGCCCTCCCCAAGCGATCTGAGCACCTAATTCCCCCCCAAAAAACTGGGAAAACCTATTAACCAAGTATAAGCCGAGGGCTTTTTTTCCCAGCCAAAAATAAGGGCTGAAAAACTAGGCTTGTACTCGAGTATACACAGTACTTAGAGATCCTGTGCTCACCAAACTAAGGAATAGTTTGTGGCATATATTTTTGTCTGAGAGCATTCGGTGTTCACTTTAGGAGCAGACGTCTGTTTTAAAAAGACACTACAATGTTACAGGTCTTGGTGTTCATTTAACTTTTAACAGCCACCAACACCAAATGCTGCTGCTTGTTCAAGTCTTTCTTTAGATTCTGTTCAACATGTTAGATTCTTCTGGTATTGCCAGCATAAATTAGCTTGAAAGTGAATGTAGTAAACAAAAGTTTCTGTCACTGCAGATGAGACTGTCCTAATTCTGAACTGCTCGTTCTTCATTGGTTCCTTAAGTAATAAGTTGCTGTCATCTCCTCTGTTTCAGAACGAGATGCATTTGATACGCTGTTTGACCATGCTCCAGACAAGCTCAATGTCGTGAAAAAGGTGGGAATTGTGTTCTTCTGTCTTATATGTAGTACTGAGATAAGATTGAATACTATAGGTGGAACAAGTTCAGAGTTGCCATAGTTTTGTTGTTATCTTGCTGTGTGCTTATGGCTTCCTAATACAAATACATTCAGAATGCCCGGTGGATGTCAGTCAAGGTAGCTTCCTGGTTGCTGGCTGCGTGAGGGAGGGAGAAAAAGAGAAAGAAAAGCATGCCGCTCACCTCGTTCTGCCTCTCGTCTCTGTAAAAGTAGCTCTTAAAGGGACGGGAGCCAAAAAGCAGCAAACAGAAGCGAGGAGAGCCCCGCACTCACTATCCTTGCACCACATCAAAGATTTTTCACCTCCAAAGAGAAGGTACAAGAAAAGTGTGCTGGGTCGCGCTAAAGTGGGCGTGGTCGCACTTAATTGTCTGCAAACTCCGGAGCTGGTGGGGAAACATTTCTAAGCTCCGGAGCTGGGAGCCATTTGCAGCGGAGCTTACGGGTCGTGTATAAACGCCCTTAATGTGACTAGTTTGCATCTCACCTTCTTGTTGCGGTGGCCCCTAGTTCAGCACAAGACTCAAGAACCCTTTTTACTTGATCTGTGTGAAGGAGTCTCCGGTTCTTGTTTGCTTGTGGAAAACATGCAAAGATGAATAGTTTTTTCCCCTTTTGGTACTTCATGCACCATGTGTATATACTCCTCTTATGCATAATGATAAAAACAGATGCAACCATCCCCAGCCTGGCACCTTCCCACTAACCCCAGAGAAAGATGTGCTAGAGCACACCTCCACCACCAAGGCCATAGCTACAGACCCATACTTTAAGAGCTTCAACACCTTAGGCTGTTGTTCACCCAATGGCCTATTGAGACTATTGTCTGCCTAATGAGCCTATTCAGACCATTGTTCATCTTATGAGCCTATTTCAGACCAGGGTGACAAGAGGTCAAAGTGAACTATAAAATGGGGGACTCACAACAAGCTTTCCTCAGACTCACAAAGCTGTTTGGATGAGCAGTGAAACGTTTAAATCTCTCAAGAAAAGAAGTCCAATTGCCATGACTCCACTTCCAGATGTGCTAGAGCAGACATTGTGAATTCCCACAGTTCCTCACTTCAGTTGCTGTCATTTGCTTAGGCCCTAGCCTGGGTAAATTGTGTTCCTACCGATGTTGCTGGATATCAGGCCCCATTTTTCCTGACCCAATGTGCTGGCTGGGAGGAGTCCCAACAACATAGAGGAGGCCACAAATTCATGTCTCTAGCTTGGCAGTCTGGCCCAATTTGGTGCAGCACCCACCCAGGTGTTCCGCAGTGCGTCCTTTGCATGCTCACTCATTCCCCAGCTGGCGCACACTTCCCTCCCTTGCCTCCTACAGCCACCACCCACTCAGACAAGGGGTGGGGCAGGAAAGCCTGCAGATTGGAGGGGAGGTCTGCTGGAGCAAGTAGATGAGAGAAGGATGTGCTGGGATCAGTGAAAAGATAGGCTAGGGAAGCATGCTTCAGACAGAGATGGGCAAGCATACAGGAGAAGTGAGTGTGTGGCGCTTCTATAGGTATCATACCAAACAGGGCTAAACCACCGAACTGGAGTTCGTGCCCATCTCTCTTAAAACCCAGTTATGGAGTGGTTCAGTATGGGGTACCTCTGCCTCTCATGCTGAAATCTTATTTGTTTCTTGGTCCGTAGGCCTATGAACCTTGTTGATTATTTGGTAGAGCCCGTGTATTGGGTTGTAGGAAAAACTGCAATAACAATAGTTTAAAACAGGCATGTCCAAACTTCAGCTCTCCTGCTGTTTTGGACCACAACTCCCAGCATTCTAAGGTTAGATTGCCGTTGACAAAGGACTGTGGGAGTTGCAGTCCAAAACATCTGGAGGGCCGAAGTTTGGACATGCCTAGTTTAAAAGAAAAGAAAGGAAAGTCATAAGAACCAATGGTCTTGGGTGTCTGTGACCAATAACTGTTTCAATCCAGGTGGCTGGTTATTGGTGCTTTCAACAGCAGTTCCCCGTCACTATCCCCTCACACTCCAGGGCACTGGGTTTCTGGCACTGGTACCCTGGAAAGAGCATTTTAAGTACTGGCCTCATTTCCCATCACTAATGCCAATGCACTCCTGATGAGAATAAGCCCAGTTAAGGCCCTAGCTTGGCTTCCTTCAGAGAGGTTTGGTGGAAGTGGCTGGCACTGAGCGTTGTCTGCATCCTTGCTCCTTGAGGAGTCTATTTCTCTCCCGTTGATGTTTGCGCTGCCAGCACCTGAGCTGGGTGAGTTTGGGCATTGCAGGACCCTTCAGATGTCTCAGGTCCCAGTGAGATGGTGAAGCAGGAGCCTTCTCCAAGGCTCAAGTGGCAGTAGTCCTCCTAACTCGGCTGTGGTCCTTAGCCACCCAAGAGCAGTTTCGGGATTCTTACCAGGGGCCATCCACTTGTACCTGGACTAGCTCAGCTGCTGCACAAGAACTGGCTTCCCGGTCTCCTCCTTCTCCTTCTCCATGGATCCCCTACTACATGTCCCAGACCCAGTAGAAGGCCCTGAACCTTCCTCCCCACCCTCCTTAAACCCTGGTGATGGGACCATCTCCCTCCCCGCCAGGTGCTTCTCATCACACTGGCCCTTAGAGGTGCACTTTCTTCTTCCCAGCATCCTCTGGATCCCAGAGTGGCAGGTGACAGCAACCTACTCGCATGTTTATATGTATTATATTAGCATGATTTTCAAAACTTAATTTTTGCTGGTCTAAAAAGTTGCCTACATTTGATCTCAATTTTCAGACCCTCATAACCTTTGTGAACAAACACCTGAATAAGCTGAATCTGGAAGTTACGGAGCTAGAAACCCAGGTAGGATTGTGAAGTTGCATTCAAGAGTGGAAAACATTCTCTGTGTTCTTTCCTGCACCCCTTTGAAGATACTGCTAGGTTGCTTGATAGTGGAAGCAGTGGCTGCAGCAGCCTCCCATTGAGTTTCAATAGCACGTATACCGCAGAGAAGTATGTTTGCCTAGTATGAGCTCAGAGTGCAAGCTGGTATGCTATTCCAGAGAAGCCTGAATCTATTCGCTTGAGTAAGCTTGAATCCTGCTTCTGTTTTAGTGATGCAAAATTTCCTTTCTCAGAGTCCTTGTCATTGCTTCAGATGGATGGGAAGAGAGTGATATAGGAAGCAAACACTCCCGATGCAGGAATGGGCCGAGGGTTAACTTTTAGTGTAGGTTGAGCCAGATCTTTGATTTTATAACACTTTCTTTTACCTCTGTGCCTTTTATTCTCTTTCTTGTTCTTGCCCATTTCTTTCTAGTGAACAATCATGATAGAATAACATTTAAGGTAAAGGTAAAGGTTCCCCCCGCACATGCATGCTAGTCGTGTCCGACTCTAGGGGTGGTGCTCATCTCCGTATTCAAGCCAGAAGAGCCAGCGTTGTGCAAGTCCATGGCCATGTGGCCGCCATGGCTGCGAGGAAACACTGTTTTTTACCTTCCCGCTTTTTACAGTGGTACCTATTTATCTACTTGCATTTCCATGCTTTCGAACTGCTAGGTTGGCAGGAGCTGGGGTGAACAGTGGGAGCTCGTTCCACTGCGCAGCACCTGGGATTCGAACTGCCGAGCTGCTGACTTTGCAGTCAACAGTTTTCGGAGCCTTAGTCCACTGAGCCACCATGCCCCTGTCGGAATAACATTTAGCACATTGCAAAGTATTAATTTGCTCATTCTGTATCTTTCTTCCCTCCGTGGAGCTCAGAGCAGAATAACTGCTCCAATTTTGTCTAGTGAAAATAACCAAGATAATGTTAACTTCCTATTTGCTATTATGCTAGTAAATGTGAAGATGCCATCTAATTCTTAATGCTTTTGAAGTGGGATATATTATTTGGTGAAAATTCTATTGTGATTTTACACTTTTTAAAGAGGAATCTGCCACATCTAATTGAAGCTGAACAGCAAGGTGCTTCCTTGTTGAGAGTATTATTGGGTACATGACCAGCATGTGACAGGTACCTCAACAGTTGGGTAACTTAAATGATTCCTTTTCTAGGCACATAAAATCCAACTTGGACTTGGTGTTCCTATCATCTAGTGCAGAAGTGTGGACTCTGGTGATGCAGGATGAGCCCTGCGTCGATTCCCCCCAATGTACCAGAAGCCTCATTCTGATGCACCATCCCGACAAGGAGGCACAGTGGGGAATTGAACCCACAATTTCCACTCAACTATATAGCAGTTAATGTCCATTTATATGGAGAATGTGATGTTCTCCTGCTTTTCTGAGTAGAGAAAACATCCAAGGATTGTCCTGTTTGGGGGTTGGTACCATTTGGAGGAAGGATAATTGAAGATATAGGAATGGATTCAGCCTTAACCTTCCTGGCCAGAATCTTGTGGTTAGACCCATTTAATCAGTTGTTGAAGTAAGTCAACATTTTTGTAATGATAGTAATTCAGTGTATCTAGTGCTGTTTGGATTACCCATATGATTCTAGCCATGAAGAGTAATAGAGGGCTGACTTCTTGAAATTATTGGTCCTTGGGATAGTTGCGATTAAGCGGTGCCCCCTCTATTTCTGTGTGTCTATTCTTCATGTGCTTAATCGCAAACTGCACATGATACACAACTGAGCAATACAAAAAGAAATTCCTTACGTGCTAAAAATGTCTGATAGTCACAGGAGGAGATTGTCATGCTTCCGGTGCTTTACAAGGTTTGGGTAGCTCAGTGGGTTGGAGCACCAGGGTGGCGGCAGGGTTGATTCCCGTTGTGCCTCCTTAGAAAATAGCCAGCTTGTGTGCCCTTGTGTGGCTGTGCAGTCCCAGAGCAGCACTGGAAGAAAGGAATGGTGAACCACTTTTTAATACAGTGACCCCCCTCCACCTATTGCAGGGGTTAGGGACCCGGCCCGGACCCCAATAATTGAAAATCCGCAATATGCGGATGCAGGTCGGGTCAGGGCTTGGGGAGGGGCAGCTGGGGGCTCTTGTACTTACCCCCAACCGGCGCTGCCCCAAATGGGCCTGCGAGGGCCTTTGCGAGGCTTCTGGAGGCCCCAAAAGAGCCTCCCTGTGCACCAGAATTCGCTTCCTGGTTGCAGGGAGGCTCTTTTGGGCCTCCAGAAGGCCCAGGTAGGCCCTCACAGGCCCATTTGGGGCAGCACCAATCCTGGGGTAAGTAAGGGAGGCCTGAAACAGGCCTCCTCCCCCTTACCCCAGGGGCCTTTTTCATATTTTTTTAATATAGCAGGACTGCAGTATATGAACCACAAATGGGTGGAGGACCACTATATTGTACAGCTGGAAAAACCCAAGGTGGGTCTCCAGAAGTCATAAGGGACTTGACAGCACATTATGATAATTCTTATTTTACATGCAGAGAAGCTCAGACTCTGCTCCTGGGTCTGTCTTTCTTTGTCCCCCACAGGGACATTTCTTTCTTCAGGGCCAGTTTGCCTTGCAGAGAGAGGAGGAGCTCTCTGCTCTGAGAGCTTTCACATTCCGGGCATTCCAGAGTTATCTTTCTCATTCAAATCTCTCAAGAAAGATCTCCAGCTATTTCCTTACCATTTTGCTCCCACAGAGAAGGCATCCACCAGTCACTGGGCATTAAGATGCAATTTGCCTGACAAAAGGGACCAACTCTTTTATTTTCTGTTTGCAGGCTGCAAAATTAGGGGGTTCATAAGAAAATCCGTCTTTGCAAAAGAGTGGCTTTTATCCCAAGGGAGGAAAGTGGTGACTGCGTGTGTTCAAGAACTGCCTGTTTGTACACCTTTCCCCTCTCCACAACAAACAGAACACTTTTTGTTAAAAATGTACCTGGCAGGCTGTTGGATAGTGAGCCACCCAATTTTACAAACTGCATGGAGGAAAACTGAAAGGATGCCACCGTATTATCTCCATAGCTACCACGAGAGATGGAAAAGAAGTCTGTGGAGCTCACATTTCCCTATGAAAATATTCATTTCATGTTTCCCAAGACTGCCAACAGCAAAAATACCTCTTGCCTTGCAAATCCATGTATTTCCAAGGCTTGCAACAAAATGCAAACAAACCCATGTGTGGGTTTACCAAACGTGCATGGCTAAAATCTATATACAGTGCTTGTATAACCTCTGCAAATTTACTTTAGTCAGTGGAGAAGATACATAAAAATATGGATACATTTTTTAAAAAAAAGTGTGCCCAGATTTCCATGTATGAAAGGGGGAAAAGGTCTCACCATCTGACACCTCGGGGTGAGAATGACCCAGATTCCGAAAGACTCGAGCAAAAGTAGATGTGTTTCAAACCTGTAGCTATCACATCTGAACACCACATTGGGATGTCATGCTGGACATTTGTACACCTGCAAGACAATCAACTGTTGCTGCAGTTAACTGTCCAGGTTCTAGTTGCATGTTGGTCACATGATTGGTTTTATGTTCAGTTGTGTACTTAGCATGTATCTGGCATACACCCAGCACCTTGTCATTTAGTTACAATTAGACACAGCAGTTCTTAATTCTTGGCATACAAATACTTTCAAAGTAACCTATTTACATGATAGAAAGTAAAGAGTACCTGCAGATGAATTGTTTTCCTCCCATAAAAAAGATAAAACAGCCTTATATTATGACTGTACTTAATTAGGGATTACTTCACTCCATTTGTGTCATGTTTGATCTCTTTCTTAGATAGAGTTACAGGCCTGGTGGATGAGGGAAATGTTGTGGATGTTGTTTATCTTGATTTCAGTGAGGCCTTTGATAAGGTTCCGCATGACAAAATTGCAAAGAAGTTAGCAGAATGTGGGATAGATAATGTTACTGTTAGGTGGATTTGTAATTGGTTGACTGACTGTATGCAAAGGGTGATTGTAAATGGCTTCTCAGCATGGAGGGGGTGACCCCAAGGGTTCTGTTCTGGGTCCGTTGCTATTCAACATATTTATTAATGATGTGGACAAAGGAATAGAGAGTAGGCTGATTAAGTTTGCAAATGATACCAAATTGGAAGGGGTGGCTAATTCCCTATTGCATAGGATGAAAAACCAAAATGGCCTTGACAGATTAGGGTGCTGGACCAAAGCAAATAGAATGAGTTTCAACAGAGATAAATGTAGGGTCCTGCATCTAGGCAGAAAAATGAATTGCATAGATATAGGATGGGGGACCCCTAGCTGGAGAATAGTACCTGTGAAAGGGATCTGTGAGTCTTGGTGGAGCACAAATTTAACATGAGTCAGCAGTGTGATGCAGCAGCCAAGAAACCCAATGTGATTCTTGGTTGCATCAACAGAAGCATAGTTTCTAGATCAAGGGAAGTGATAGTACCACTCGATTCTGCTCTGGTCAGACCCCATCTGGAGTACTTTGTACAGTTCTGGGCTCCTCAATTTGACAATCACAACCACGAGTGGGTCCAGAGGAAGGCAACCGGGATGGTTAAAGGTCTGGAACATATGTCTTACGAGAGCGGCTTAGGGATCTGGGAATTTTTAATTTTACAAAGAGAAGGCTGAGAGGGATATGATAGCCATGCTTAATTATGTGAAAGGATGTCATATCAAAGAGAGGGCTGCCTTGTTTTCCATGGCTTCAGAAACTAGGAGTCGGAGCAATAGTTTCAAACTACAGGAAAAGAGATTCCATTTGACCATTAGAAAGAACTTCCTGATGGCTAGAGCTGTTCAGCAGTGGAATATGCTGCCAGGGAGGGTGGCGGAGTCTCCTTCTTTGGAGGATTTTAAGCAGAGGCTGCATGGCCATCTGCTGGGGGTACTTTGAGAGGGGTTCCAGCATGGCAGGGGGTTGGACTGGATGGCCCTTGAGGCCTCTTCCAACTCTATGATTCTATGAGTCTATGAAATCTACCTGATTTAGCTACTTTTTGCACAGCTTTGGGCCTGTGGGTTCACTGTGGTTCAGTTGCTCACTCTTGCTGTGTTTCATATTATTGCCTCGTGTGCTGTGCTGAGCACAGAGGTGGCAGATTGGATGGGAACACATTTTTGGTATCACAAGGCAGGAAAATTATAATATTCAAAGTCACTTTTAACTAATGTGTTTGTATCCCTTTGAGAAGCAAGCAAAAATTAACCTTGGATGCCAAACCTCAGGTGGCTGCAAAGACAGGAGATACTTGTATTCCAGAGGGGATTTCCGAGAATGGATACATCCTGTTGTTTGTGTTTTGGCCACTTTCCCCTCAAAAATATTTTGTTGTGCTTCTTATTTATTTATTTTATTTTATTTTCAAACTTATATACCGCTCCTACTTCCCGGGCGGGAACTCAGGGCGGTTTACATGGAAAAGATTAAAAGCAAAATATCCGCAAAGCAGGAACAATACTATAAAAATAGATAGACAAGGCGGGTAAAAATAAGCAACAGGGAAAAAAAAAACATCTAGTCATTATTAAAGGCGTCCCTAAAGAGTAAGGTTTTTAGGCCTCTTTTAAAGGACGCCAACGATGGGGCCTGTCGCAATTCACTCAGCAAGTTATTCCAACAGGACGGACCCACCACCGAGAAGGCCCTCCCGCAAGTACTCACTTTGCGGGCCTCCTTCGGGGGGGCAGTCCGGAGTGATAGGGCCAATGATGAACGGGTGGGTCGGGCCAGATTTAATTGTCGGTGAAGGCGCTCTGCCAGATAATAAGGGTCAAGCCATGGAGGGTTTTGTAAACCAAAACCAACACCTTGAACCTTATTCGGGAGGCAACGGGCAACCAGTGGAGGTGAGCCAGGATGGGGGTGATGCGGTCGAACCGACGCGCACCAACCACCAACCTGGCTGCCACATTCTGGACCCGCTGCAGTCTCCGAACAAGGTTCAAGGGAAGCCCCATGTAGAGAGCGTTGCAGTAATCCAGCCTTGACATGACCAGTGCCTGTACCACTGTCCTCAGGGAGCTCTCGTCAAGGTACGGGCGAATCTGGGCGATAAGCCTTAGATGGTAAAAGGCCGATCTGGTCACGGCTGACACCTGGGGTTCCAAGGTCAGACCCGGATCCAGGACGACGCCCAGACTCCTCACTCTTTGCGCCAGCTGGAGGGCGGACCCGCCCAAACTGGGAAGAGGGCCACAGTACCCATCCGGGTCGCCCCCGAAGAACATAACCTCAGTCTTTCCCGGGTTGAGCCTGAGTCTGTGGGTCCTGGTCCAATCCAAAACTGCAGCCAGGCAGCGATCAAGGGTCTCGATGGCCTCCACTGCACAGGTGGAGAAGGAGAGATAGAGCTGTGTGTCATCAGCGTACTGATGACAGCAGACTCCAAATCTCCGGATCATCTCAGCCAGCGGCTTCATATAGATGTTAAAGAGCATTGGGGAGAGGGACGACCCCTGAGGCACCCCACAAGAGAGTGTCCAGGGAGAATCCGCCTGGCGATTCGAGGCCTCACCAATTCTCAGGGCAACAAAATATCTCCTAGCTGCCCTTATCGCTCGAGAATAGCGACTGGTCAACACCTTAACCGCAGCCCAATTTGACGCCGTCCGAGCGTTCCGCCATCTGCTCTCTAGCCTTCTCCGCTCTTGCTTCATTGCCCACAACTCCTCGGTAAACCAAGGGGAGGAGCGGGCTCGGCATCGGATCAGGCGCTTGGGGGCGATCCGGTTCACTACCCCGGCCACCTCCTCAGACCACCTATTGACCAGGGAGTCGACCGGGTCATCATCCAGACTGTCTGGCAAAACCCCCAGGGCCTCCAAAAACTGCACAGGGTCCAGGAGCCCTCGGGGGCGGGCCCAGATGGAAGGGCCCTGCTCCCCGCGGGGCGGGGTGGCAATTGACAGGGAGAAGGTCAGCAGATAATGATCTGACCATGACACGGGATGGGTAAGCAAGCCCCCGACCCCCAGATCAAAACCCGTCGACGTGGAGGCAAAAACCAGGTCCAGGGTGTGCCCTCCCTTGTGAGTGGGACCGATGGCAAATTGGGACAGGTTCATGGAGGCCATGGACTCCATGAACTCCAGAGCTGCTCCAGTCATCCCAACCTCGGCATGCACATTGAAATCCCCCAACACCAACAGGCGGGGGGGTCTCAATAGTGCCGCCGAGATGAACTCAGAGAGCTCTGGGAGGGATAGGGCAGGGTCACGGGGAGCTCGGTACACGAGCACTATCCCAAACCTGTCCCGCTGTCCCACCACAAGGTGGAGACATTCTAAACCCGGACTCACCAACGTTGCGGATCTGCTGACATGAAAAGAGTCCCTATACACCATGGCCACCCCGCCCCCCGCCCCCCGGCCTGCCCAGCTGCTGCACACAGTAGCCCTGGGGAAGAAGGAGAGAGAGGGAAGCCCCTCCCCCCTCACCCACCCAGGTCTCCGTGAGAAATGCCAGGTCGGCGCGCTCATCCACGATCAGGTCGTGGATGATAGGGATCTTATTATGCACCGACCTGGCATTAATCAGCAAGCAGGACAGGCCGGGGGAACAGACGGGATGGATCCCTGACATGTGGCAGTGAGCCAGCGGGTCAGAACGTGGGACAGGCCGAAGATGCCTGTCCTGAGTTCTTCTTATCCGACCGACCCGCCGGCCCCAAGCGTACTTCCCACGTCCCGACACCACCGTAATAGGCCTGCCTACAGGGTCCATGGGATGATATATGACCGGGGCCACAACCAGCTAGTGCAAAATAGCAAACAACAATAATAAGTAAAGCAAACAATAATAATCACAACAAAATACAATGACTAACACCGCAAAGTACAATACAATATATCAAAACCAGTAAAATAAATCCCCTCAGTATGAAACTAAAACTAAGGTGGGAAAAATTAATCAAATGAAGCAACAGGGCAACAGGGCAAAAACTGGAGGGGAAAATATGGGGGGGCAACATAGCATCCCAAGATCTTACAATTTCAACCCCCCCCCTTGGTCTTCTGCTACTACTTTCTGGTGGATTACAACCTGCCATATTTGTCATTTTACACAGAATGGAGGGTTAAGCTAGGTTTAATTAAAGATACTACCGTAAACTAAATGTTATATATCAGCTCCACCTTTCAAGCCTGATGTGTCATTAATGGTAGCTGGCTTATTTTGCAAATCTATTTGATAGAATACACAGTAAATGAATTTTTTTGAATATCGTAAAGCATTGTGCATGTGAACAACATGCTCTGATCTCCAATTTGGCATTACTTTATCTTCAAACTACAGTGGTACCTTGTATAAATGAGTTAATTTGTTCCGAATGAAATTCTGTTAAGCAAATTTTCCTTTATACAAATTTTGCATAGGAATGCATTGAAAACAAACTAATCCCTAATCGTGACCATGTTTATGTTGTATGGATTCACCCCATAGGCAATTCTGTTAAGCACATTTCCCCTATCTCCAGAATTTTTATGTTATACAGATTTTATGTTATACAAACCATTTGTTATATGAGGGTCCACTGTATATATCAATCAGTAAGGTGAATCTTTTTTGTAGGGCCACCATCCCGATTATGTATAGATCTTTATGCCTCTCTCCCTCCATGCAAGAATGCCTTTCCTCCACTTAAGAACTTAACTGTTCATGGTGGCTAACAAACATAAAAAACAATGGAATTCAACAAAAAATCATTCGAGAGGGTGGCAGCCTCCTGGAACAAAGATCTCCATCAATGAGTACCTACTAGAACTCACATAGCTATGTTCTCAATCAATTTCCATTTCCAAGAAGTATTCAAAAGTCATCCCTTGATTGGCACATGGTAATAATTCAGTCCATATGATCCTGCAATGCAGCAATACAGAAGATTCTTCTTCTTTTCTGTAAACTATCCAAACTGCTATCATGTTATAAAAATGATTAAAAACCAAGAAAGCAAGAAAAATATATACTATAAATAAATATATATATATTAAAACCAAAGCTCCAGTTTTTGGGAAAACATTTGGCTGTCTTGATTGCATTGGATTGCCACTTCTGTTAACCTTAGCCAACTTGTCCTATAAACAACTGTGCAGGGAATTGTAACCTGACAACATCAGGAGGCCCATAGTTTCTTCATCCCTAATATAGGGACACAAGATTGTTAAAAACAAGCTGAATGTCCTTCAAATGGTCAGTAGAGCTACTTACTACTATTACTGTTTGGACTGAGCTTTTTTAAATTGCAAGACACATTGTGTCTTGAGGTATCTGTTCTGTTTAGATGTACTCAGGCAAAAATTATTATGGATATTGGTAAGCATGTTTGCTTTTGTTAACAATGAGAAAGCCATTGACAAGGTCCAGAACAGCAAGTGGATGGAGTTGTTAGTAAACAGAGGTCTTGACTCAAGATATATCCATGTATTTGGCCAACTGTACTGGCAACAAGAAGCTGCGGTAAAAGTTTGAGAGTCACAGGACGGAGGGATATGAGGAGTACAGGGATGTATACTGTTGCTGTGGCTTTAAATTAATGTTCTGAGAACATGTTTATAAAAGCGCATGCTGTTTAAAATAATGTCATAATATCAAAAGAGAAGCTATCAACAGCATCTGATATGCAGAACATACAGTATTACTAACTAGCAGTTTATAAACAGAAGTTGTTCAGCTCTGTCTATGAAATACTGTATGTTAATATTGTAAAACAAACTTTATATTGATATGTAAAAAGCAAGTAGCTCAAAATATAAATTTAGAGGTTCAAAATTTGGAGGTTGAATGAACTGGAAGTGGTCATGCTATCAGATGGTTGGCCGAGAGCTGCTTGCTTTAGCAAAGGAATGCAATATGCAAAGGAAGTTTCAGCTGAGGTTTTAAAATGTGCATTGTCATATGGTGGTGTATATTCTTGGTTCTGCTGTATAACATGGAATGGTGGACTCTTAAACAACTGAAAGAGTCTTAAGCAATTGAAAATGGGAATGCTAGGAATTGCTTGGGGGCTAACCAATAAAGAATTGCTAAAACAACTGAATGCAGATGTAGAAGCTTGTGATAGCTAGAATACTGATAAGATTGGCACAGGGACCTGACCAGACCCGTGATAAAGGAAAATCCGCAATATGTGGATGCTGGGTTGGGTCGGGACTGGGGAGGCCTGTCTGGGGCCTCCTACTCTTACCTTAGGCCTGGCGCTGCCCTGAACGGGCCTCCAATGGGCTTCCCGGGCCTGTCAGAAGCCGCAGAAGTGGTTTTGGGCATTCCTGAAGGAACTTCCATTTTTGAAGTCACTTCCGGTTCGCCAGAAACCACTTCTGGGGCCTCCAAAAGGCCTGGGAAGCCCATAGGAAGCCAGTTTGGGGCAGTCCCAGGCCTGTGGTAAATGCAGGAGGCCTCAAACAAGCCCATGCAGCTTGCCCCAGGGGTCCTTGCCTTCATATACTACGGTCCCGTGATATACCAGGATTGCAGTACATGAACCGTGAAATGGTGGAGGACAACTGTAAATAAGAATGTGGGAATCAACCATCATGTCATGTTTAATGTCATCTATCTCTATTTGCGCCCCTTATTCCTTACTAAAGACATTTATTGCACCTAGGTTCCATCATTTAAAGGAGGTAGCTTCCCTGCATAATGAAAATAACTTTAGTACATATAATTTCTTATGGCTGTTTATTTGTTCTAAATTAGGCAGTGTGTTCTTTGATCTTTTGAGAGATGGTGCTAAAAATGTCATCTTGAAGTTTGCAGATGGCGTTTACCTGGTGCTCCTGATGGGTCTTCTCGAAGGCTATTTTGTGCCTCTTCATAGCTTTTTCTTGACTCCTGATAGTTTTGAACAAAAGGTAATTTTGTTGTTTAAATCCATATTTGAATTTAAAAATGAACTAATTTCTTAAGAAGCATAATTTGCTGGAATAATTTAGTCTCATTTATTAATCCAAGTCATTATGCTAAATGTTTACTTTTTGAAAAAAATGTTTATATACAATAGTTGCTTTCTCTGGATAAGCTTTCTTTAGTGAAGAAAGTGTGAGTAATTGCTTTCTCTCAATTGAATTGCCAGGTACTCAATGTATCATTTGCATTTGAGCTAATGCAAGATGGAGGACTGGAAAAACCAAAGCCAAGGGCCGAAGGTACTTGCTTGAATATTCTGCAGTTTAAAAATGTTTTTAAAATGTTTTATATTCACAGATATAGTGAAAATTTAAGGGGGAATTGGTGCAGGATAAATGTTTGATTGTTTTTTGACAAAAGTAGGCCTTTATGCTTCAGTGTGAAAATCCAGGCAGTCAGGGAGAGGGAAAAAGTGGAGTGAGAGGGTGAGAGGAGTAAACATGGATAGTACCTCTTATTACAGGAGGAAAAGGAAGAGGGTCTGCATCAAGAACCTAATTTTAAACTGTACTTGAAACAACAACACACCCTGGCGCCTACCTCCCCCTCTCCGTGGGTGGAGATCTAAACACATTTTGACCACTACTGCACTTCAGATTTGAAATGCCTTTTCCTTAAAGACAAATCGCCTTAAAAATCACTGTCCACTTTTCAAATCGCTGTTTCAGAACAGCCCCCTTGGCCATGCCCATTTTTGGCCACTGTGTCAGTTTTTCTTGAGACGACCACTGGGGTGTTTTTTAATCGATTCCAATCGATTCCTGCACCCCCTTTTAAAGCGATTTGGTTGAATTTGCGGACATACTACAGTAACCCCCCGCCTATTGCAGGGGTTAGGGACCCACCCGCCCCGCGATGACTGAAAGTCCATGATATGCGGATGTGGGTTGGGTGGGACCTGGGGGCAGTGGGCGATCAGATCCCCCTGCCACCACCTGCACGCGCTGGTCTGAGAAGTCTTGGGGCGGCACGCGCTGGCGGCATTGCAGGATCTAACCTCCCTCTGCCGCCTGCCCGCGCCACCCCAAAATTCTCGGACCAGCGCATGCAGGTGGTGGCAGGGGGATCTGACCTCCCTGTGCCGCCCTTAGACTTCTCGTCTGGGGCCATCTCCATTGAAATGCATTGGCTCAGTGCATTTCAATGGAGAAAATTTTCCCCATTGGGATACATTGTCTCAATGCATTCCAATGGGGAAAATTTTCTCCATTGAAATGCATTGAGACAATACATTTCAATGGAGATTTCAGCGCAGCGCCAACGCCGCCAGCCTGCGCTCCTCCGAGAAGCCTGGGGCAGCGCGGGCAGTGGGGTGGGGGTGATGCGATCCCCCGCCACCCGCCCGTGCGGCCCTGAGGCTTCTAGGAGGAGAGCGGGCCGGCTGCATGGAGCGATGCAATCGCCTCCCCATGGCTGCATGGCCCCGAGGCTTCTCAGAGGAGCGTGTGGGGTGGTGTGGGGTGATGCAATAGCCCCCCACCGCCCGCCCGCACAGCCCCGCCGCAATGGGGAATCAGATCTGGGGCTTGGGGAAGGGAGGGAAAGGTTTTAAAAGCCTGGGTTTTTAAACCTCCCCCTTCCCCACACCCGGGGCTCCAGCTCATTGGCACTGGGTGGGGAAATAAAGGTTTTTCTCCCCCACCCTAGCGCTAATCAGCTGGAGCCAGAGCAGGTACTGCAATCCCGCAATATAGTGGGACCACAGTACCTGAACCGTGGAATGGCGGGGGGTGACTGTACACCACTTTTTTTCAGTCTCTCTCCCCCATTTCTGCTGCTTTCCCTGTCATAAGACACGGGGGGGGAAGCCTGCCGCAATGTAAATATGTTCGCCAACTTTGCCGATGCTGCACTTTCACATTGTGGTCACTGAATACTGAAGTATAAAACGGTTCAGCAAAGTGCAGACGGAGAAGCCGATTGCTAAGCAATCGCCAAAGTGCAGACTGCCGAACTGCTGTAGTGACCACATGACCGCGGGAGGGGATAAGGCTATGCAAAAGAAAAAGCAGCTGCTCAAGGAAGTGCGGTAGCAGCCTTAATGTAAGTCTCTTTCCTTGGAATGAAATGACAGCATTAACGTGCTACACAGAACCTGCTGGCCTGTTCAACAGTAGAAAGAGCTGAAATGCTTTTGATCCCGGTAATGTGGAATGAAACTCAGAGCTGAAGTTCTAGAGTTGTAGCTTAGACCAAAAGTAATGATTGTATGTGTCTTTCTATGAAAGGAGTGTGAGAGAGGTCCTTTTGGGAAACTGGGGATATTATACTAGTAGCAACCTGCACCATCCTGGCTTTCAAAGGCTCCGGTGACGGTGACATCTTTCCACCCCAGCTGGGAAAGAAGTATCAGTTTTCTTCCAGCTCTCCAAACAGCTGTTTGGCAGGCTAGAGGGAACACGGTCTGTGTGAAGATCAGTTAATTATTCCGTCCTTCCAGTGATCTTGGTGATCTGTAACAGCAGCAAAAAAATTAAAAAGGAGCAGCCTTTTCAACATTATTTAGTCGAGGGCAGATGATCTGGTGGAAACGTAGCTGGGGGTATCTGGAAGTTTGCTGGATGAACAGCGAAACGTTTCTATCTCTCAAAAAAGAAGTCCAGTAGCCATGACTCAACTTCCAGATAAACTCACCTGGATGACTGAGAATCTTCACAGACATGTAGCTGGGGGTACCATGAAAAGCCAAGGGTCCTAAGGAGCTTGAAGTCTGGAAGTTGCATGTGTTTGGTCTGAAGTATTTTGCTTTGGCACTCTGGCATGTTTACAATTCATTTCTTACTTCAACCACTTGGGCTTTTTGTTTCTTTGTTTAACAAAAATTATTTGGGGGGGGGGACGTGGGTGTAATGATACAACTTTAAAAAAAAAAAAGTCCAGCAGATCATTAATATTGGTAATATTAGCACTGCCCTCATTGCTTCATTGCTATCTAAGTAACTTTTACCACATGGCTCTAGTCAATTTTTTTGAAGATAGAATAGGACTGGGAGTTTAAGAATGAGAAAGAAAATGGAGAATTATGCTTATTCCCCTGTGAATAGTTAATGTCATTATAACATTTCAGTTTGCTAGGTATTTATGGCTTAAAGGGATGGCTGGTTTATTTTCCAGTGTAAATCAAACAATATGGGCATTTCAGCGTTCATTTACATGTTTGTCTGCCCATAAGACATATCACATGCAATGATTGAAAAGCTTAATATAGAACTTCCTGCTCGACATGAATGGAAAAACACATCTGTTTTATATGCTGTTACTTTGGGCAGAATGCCCATGATTAAAATTTCCAGAGAACATGAGCATATTGAAAGGGAACTTAATCTATCTGTGAATGCAGAGTAGCCTTCCAATACTTTACTTGCTTCGATGAATGGTTTTTTAAAAAGAATAATTACCTATTGAAGTTTCAACTGATTAATTTTTTTGTGAAATCTGTCAAAGAGCTATTAATGGGGTTCTAGATTTTTCTCATCTGCTATTTGTCCTTTTCTTTTCCTGTTTTGAATGAGAGGAATAAAATATTCCACTTGTGTATGGTTTGGAAATAGACTATGATGGGAAACTGTATAGTCCTGAGTCTAGTTTCTAGCATCTTGGTCTTCCTACTCTATATTCAAAATTAGAATCATTTGCAAATAAGTGTTGGTGGTTTTTTTTTTTCTATAGGGCTGGTCTTGTTCTGAAGGGAAGAGGGTAATCAGATTCCAAAGTTAGGGGCATCAGCTGCTGGCTGGCTAGGTTCCTGCAGGGCTTGGAGCAGACGTGGGTGGGTGGATGTGCATGCACATGCGTGCACCGAGAAAACTCCTGGTAGGAGCTATTGTTTGGTTTCTTCTGTAACCATTAACAATTTCCGCCGTTCCACTGTTTAAATGATGTTCTTTCCTAGTGATGTAACTAGAATATACCACCTGACTTCTGCAGTTTGCACAACTGAAGCACAATATGTAAATTTCACTCTGGTGTTTGGGGTGGGAAGTTCATGTATATACTGCAAAGAAAGCACACAGAAAAAGTGGATGACATTGTACCCTAATCCACTGAAAATGTATTAAGATTAATGATAAATACAACCCAGGAAACTATTTCACAGAAGTAGGTTTTCTGTGTTTTCCTTAAAATAAAAATTATTGTCCGCCAAGAAACAGAGGGATCTTCACAAAATTAAGATGTCATATGAGTCTCCAGTGATAAGGTTGAGAAGTTGTTAAAGAATGGTAATTGGTAGAGGTTCCTAATTTTCCAGGAGTCTCATGGAGACTGTGAATGGAGAAGGTTAGTTAGCAACTTGGTGGACTTCATTTGTTGGTAATGACTTTATCCGTTTTGGGATGTACTTCCAGGAGCAATTGTTGAAATTATTTTTAATTAAATTGGATTTTCAATGTCTTGAACCAACATAGAAGGATGTTTTCATTTGCTTATAACAGTAGATGTGTCTTTTCCACATTTAAATCATTTCCTTTCCCATTATATGTCCTTTGTGTTATTCAAATACTCGTATTTCCCTTTTTCTTTTCTTCTTCTCCTTTTAGATATTGTAAATTGTGACTTAAAGTCAACCTTGAGAGTGCTGTACAATCTCTTCACCAAATACCGGAATGTGGAATGAAGAAGTGAAGTATGTTGCCAGAGAGTGTCATTTAATGAACAAATCAAAGAGCCACACCTTTTCACAGTCATTCTTTATTTTTACACTTTGCTTTTTCCAAATAAGTTGGCTTAATATTTGGATTATACTTGCAATGTCTGTTTTAAGTGGGATATTTTAAATTGAAACTATCTTAAATATTAGAAAAGGAACATCTGTTTTAAGATATACACATTATCCTCTTGTTTTAACTGTTGCTTAATTTCTTGGAGAGCAAACAGCACAGACCCAAGACCTGATCATCACCACCATGTTAAGAAAAGCAACTATCCCTAGTAGAAATAAGAGCCTGTCATTATTAAATCTGTTGAGGTGGTACCCAAGAAGCTCATGTATACAAGTCCCTTTACTCTGTTGAAACATGTCCTCGTGCAGGTCTTGTCGCTAGCCAACATGCTGATACGTCTTTTCGTTGGTGTCACTGTTTTGATGCTACTTTCCTATTCAACTTGTGAAAATATATTTATGCTACTCCCAACTTTTATATTTTTGACAGAACATTTCAATTTTATGACATTTCCTTCCCAATCTTAACGGTTGTTCCTCTCCAAAAAGTATGGTAACTAAATGTAACAGAGAAGTTAGAAGCAACACAAGTAATGTGTGTGGGGTTTTTTTTGTACAATGTGATGTGTAAAGAGTGTGTTTTCACCAAACAGGTTATCAAGTAGAGATGGGTGTTTTATTTTGGAAGGGGGCTGGTTCCGAAATGAAACACACCAGCACAGCTGGTGGTCAGAAGCCAGTCCCACTCTCCAGAACAAAACCAACCAATGTTTTACCTCGCTGTAGTTCGTGCTGGGCGAAATTTCAACCAGGAAGCAGCCTCCGTTGCGTCATCTTTCCCTCTCCCTGGCGCTGGCAGTCAGGAGCTGTGCAAGGACATGAATCATCCCCCTCCCTGTCTGATTGGCCAGTGCCAGGAAGAGGGAAAGAGGCTGAGTTACAGCAAGGTAAGACACTGGTTGATTTTGTTCCAGATGGTGGGGCTTGGTTCCAAGTGCCTGGGATGTTTTGTTTTGGAACCAGTCCCCTTCCAAAATGAGACATTCATCTCTAGTATCGAGTAAAGGGAATTATTTACTTTTTAGGAATTATCTTCTAGGTTGTGCTGGTGAAGACTGCTGTTTAAAGTATAGCAGCTAAATGAGTCCATAGACTTGTTGGACGTGACATGTTTTCATCTAATTAAGTTGAATGAGTTGCAGGAGATTTTCTATGTGCATTAGATATTTATTTTATAGAAATAATCTGTTACATTCTTAATGAGATGTAGGAGAGCTGTGGAAAAGACCATTGAGTCCATAGAGAACATAGTTGGCAGAAAAATCAGGGCTCTATAAAAAGGGTTTTGGATTACTTGTACATTATCATGGGGTTGGAGAAGTTTCCTTAGATGGTCAAGCTTTTTCCCCCTCAGGACACCATCATTTAGTAATTTTCCATCATTTCTGTGTGCCCCACCATTTGAAAATTAGAGGTTCTTCTTCGTGGACTCTGTGAATCCACACTGTGGGTTCTGCGCCTGCGCGTGTGACTTCTCAGCTCTTCCAAAGCTGAAAGACCATCTTCTCTATGGCCCCACTGGCCTCTGGGATATGGTCCCTGATAGTGTGTCTGAAACTGAGTTGAGCCCTCAGACTGAATGAGATGCCATACCATTTCGTTATCAGCAACCAGGCCATGCTTCCTATGCACACATTCCTCCTCATTTCCCATTCTTTAGATGCTTACAAACCATAACACTGTTAAGTAAACACTACCATGTATTTAAAATGAGGTCTATCATTGCATTTTCTGCAAATTGATGTTCTTGCTCAGATGCAAAATCAATGGTGCGAATTGTGTCCGTAGTTGCACAGCTACAAGTCTCTCACAACAAAACACATAAATAGCATATGAAAAGAATGTTATATATTTATGGAAAGAGATAAGTGTTGTATGTCTCTTGGAGTGCTAACATTAATGAGGGGCATTAATGTTACTGAAAATCAATTGGTGCCGTATTGTTGGAGGAATGGAATTTAGCAAAGAACACGTACCCAGAAACTGCAAGTTCTGAAGATAACACATTGTAATGCAGTTTGCTCCGCACTTCACTCTGAAGAGCGTTTTTTAAATTACTGCCCATTAAGAATGATCTAAATAAAACCCAGCTATAAAATGATTAGCCTCTTGCCTATATTACAGATCAAGGTGCTGACTTTAAACATATTTGGGGAAGGGCTGATCTGGCTTCTTTAATTGTTTCACAAGGGATTTGCTTCTGCAATGCAGACAAAAAGTTTTGCATTGCATAAGGACATGCCAAACAGTCCTTCAGAAACTATCACAGTATCCTTGTGTATGTAATAGCCCAGCGCCAATTTTCATTTTAGTCTTTATTTTAGCATTGTTATCAGAGGGCAATTCTATGTTATATATTTGCTAGGCTCTCAAGGGTTAATTGAACATTTCCTTATATGGTGAGAACTGGAGAGGTGGAATGTGGGTTAATATACAGGAGTATAACTGCCATTAATGTTGCCATAATATCCCATTCTAGTCTCAATCTACAGTGGACCCTTGTATAACAAACAGTTTGTGTAACATAAGATTTGTACAACATAAATATTCCAGAGATAGGGGAAATTTGCTTAACAGAATCGCCTATGGGCCATATCTGTACAACATAAAAATGGGATTATTCCATTTTCAATGCATTCCTATGGGAAATTTGTATAAAGGAAAATTTGCTTAACATAATTTCATTTGGAACGAATTAATTCCTTTATACAAGATACCACTGTATTGTCAAAAGCATAGGATGAGAGCCAGTAAAAATCTGGCTGTCCTATCAACTTCCAGACTGAATACAGCCCTAGCAAATCAAAGCAGTCAAGGTGTTGTGGAACCTCAGTCATTCTTTTTAGGTGAGATGGACAGGCTTCCCAGTGCCATCAAACTTGAACCAGAGCCCCATGGTGCAGTGGTTAAATGCCTGTACTGCAGGTAAAACTGTTCTCACGATTTGGGGTTCAATCCCAGGTAGCAGGCTCATGGAGGACTCAGCCTTCCATCCTTCCGAGGTCGGGGGGCAGTATGTAGCCTGCATACTGTAATTAAACTGTAAACCACCCAGAGACTACTTGAAGTGATATGGGGTGGTATATAAGCAGAACACTTTATATTCATTCCCATGAGAATGACTCTGAAGAAGAATGACTGCATATTGGCCTTTTGACATCACACTTCTACCTCTACACTGTCAAATTACCAGTGTGGTTCCAAATCTCCTTACTAGTCATAGTCTATATTAACTCTCTTTGAAGAGACATTTTATTTACATTTCCATCCCAGTCAAATTTGTGTTAAATTGCTGTTTTCGGGGTCTTTTTCATCATCTGAACGGATTAATCCACTTTCCCATTACTTTCTATGGGAAAAGTTCGTTTGACTTAAGTCATGTTTGACTTAAGTCTAGACCTCTGGAACGGATTAATGACGTAAGTCAAGGTTCCACTGTAGTGAAAAACATGATTTTCTATAGGGACTTGCTTTAAATAGGCATACACATGATTGTGCTATAGGCACTTACTGGCTCCAGTGGGTCCTGTGTTGTCCCTTTCATGGCCAGTGATGTGCTGAGGCCAGGGATGGGAGGGCTATGCCGTTAGCTATTGAAAATTCAAACTGGTAAAGTCAGCAGCAGCAGTGATTTTCAGTAATTAAAGACTGCCTTGTTCCATCTTGCAGCATCCATGGCCTTCTGAAAGTGAAAGTGATTCCTCTGGAACCATGGAAGCCTTGGGCCAGGATGAGGAAATGTTTAATTCCCTCACCCCCCCCCAAAAAAAAATGTCCTGGCTGAGCTTGACAACATGTGGTGTAGCTTCCATGAAAATAGTGGATTTCAGCCACTACATATAGCATATATTTACAAAATTATGAGTGACATGGAGAAAGTGAATAGAATTTTTCTGTCTCTTTAAATACTGGCTTCAGAGCCATCCAGTGAAGTTAATGGATTGATAGAAGAAAGTATACCCAATGTGTCATTAAGACATGTCTTTCCATAAGATATGAAGCTGTGGTGACCACTAGTCATTTAGAGTGTTTTTCTAAAGAAGGGCTTTAGATTCAGTTAGTATTATCTTAAAAGAGTGTGTGTCAGTATCGGAACTAACCAAATACTTCTAACTAAAGTTAATAAATTTATAATAGCTTTTTGTTTAACCATATTTCTAAAAATAGACTGATAATTGCAGGCTTGTTAAAGGTAGGGAGACAATAGATTTAAAAATAGCAGATCAGAAATCTTAAAAGAAAGTTGGGTGTTCTGTCTAGGTCTTGAAAACCCAGAGGTTTACCCAGAGGTTGAGTCAAGACACCTGGACTTTTTTTCTTGTGAGATTGAAAAGTTTCACTACTCATCCAAGTAGTCAAGTAGTAGACTGACAAAGCTATTTGGATGAGAAGTAAAACGTTTCGATCTCATAAGAAGAGAAGTCCAGTTGCCATGACTCAACTTCCAGATGTTCTGTCTAGCTTTTCTATTCATGTATTTTTCTTATTCATTACCATGCTGAGAAGTTTTGGATTTTTCTGTGTTGAGATATATGAGATATATTTGTATATATTTTAAAAACTTTCCACTGAAAATAACCTTCTGGAAGTGCATACCTGAGAATGGAGTCAGCATATTGCCATTCAAGTAAATCTGATGTCACTCCACCTTCAGTAATTCAGCATGTAATGGTTGACATGTGAAATGATGAAGTTTTTTTTTACAAGAAACTAAATTGGTGAACAAAGATATATTTTGTAGACAGGTGTTGTTTTAACTGAAGAGCTGTTTTTACATATGTTAAGTATCTATATATTATAAATACTGGTAATGTAAATGTGGAATGGTTTTCATACTAAGCACTTCATGTCCAATATAAAGAGATCCAAGCTTATATGTCAAATAGAGATTTAATACTTATATGAAATGAATATGAAATAGAATCTATAGATTATATATAGTATTTATTACATCTAAAATGTATTAGAAAATCAATATTACTACCAAATGAGGTTTAGTTCTGCATTAATTACAGTAGGATCCTTGTATCCACAGCCAATTGGTTCTGCCATTTACTGTGGTTGCCTGAAGCTGCAGATGTAAGAGAATCTTATAAACAACATACAAAGGGGTGGGACAAAGGCCACAATAGAGCACCCTTATGTGTTGTATAATAGGACTACAACAAACCATGGATCAGTGAACCTGCAGATATCATTCTCACAGATATGGAAATGCTACTGTATATAGACTTTTTAAAAACTAAGTTGGAGAAAAAAATGTGGTATTATTATGGTAAAGTTTTGATACACACAGTCATTGTTCCTTGATTGTTGTTGAAGTAGATTTTAGCTCTGACACTCCCTTATTTATATTATAATTCCTAAATTCTCTTTGCAAAACTAAGATAGAAACATAAAAATAGCACTGTTATCACATGAGACCTCAATAGGACTGATACTATACATTCCCCAGAGTCTTAAAAGCACATGCCCATAGTCTTATAGGCCAGATAAGGAAGACCAAAGCAAAAATGATTGCCAGTCTTATATATTTTCACCTCCACCTCCTTCTGGCCTTTTTAGGTGCTTAATATAAGCCTTGTGTAATTGTCTGTGGAAATGCATGAGAGGACTGACAGGCCACCCAGCATGACATGAGATACAGGCTTAATAACCAACCGTTGTCCATCAACCATGGCAGCTATAGAAAGTGGCTGCTGCTGTGATTCTGGAGATCTCAGTGGTCATGTATCATTGCCCAGACCCTCATATGGTCCTGCCAGATCTTACCACTCTTTGGATTCACCAAAGAGGCACAGCTCTGTGAAGAACCTCCATGTACATGTATAGGCACACTTAGCTTGGGAGCTGCCAATTCCTTCCCCATCCACCCACCCAATTCTCTTTTGGATGGTGTCTTGGTGGTTGCCACTTAGTAGGATGCCCGTTTATGTGATCAGGTTTTGAGAAATGTGAAATATATTGTGGGTTTGTGTCAGGTCATCTGAAAATTGGCTTGCAGGAAAAGCCTCAGGTCAGATTAGTTTTCTCATATGACTAGTATTGTCATAGTATTCTCTTGGCATAACTGTAACTAAAGTCTGGATTAGAAGTTAAAACTCCTGATAACTCACCTGTCAAAGAGAAAAGGAAAGAGTATTTAATCTTCATTAGTCTGTGGGGAGGGTAGATTCTGTGGGTAAATTTTCTGAAGACTCAAAGATAATCTGGAATGAGTTTATAAACCTTCATTCTTGGCAAACGTTATCTAGCTAATTAAAAAGAAGTGTTTTGGTAGTCAACCTATAACTCTTAGCCTTGGTCTCTTTGCTCCTTGTGACATAAATAGTTTGCTGGTGCCATCCTTATATTTGCTTAAAACAGAAAAAGAGAATTTCATCTGATAGGGATTTTTATAACAAGCTCACTAGCCAGGTCAATCCACAGATTATTGCATGGATATTAAGATAAGTGGTACTTGATCAGTATAATTTATCCTAAGCTTATTTATCATATCAATGTTTTAAAATTCCAAATGAATTTTCTTGAGGCTTTTCTTGTACACTTCATTTGAAGCTAACAGTTGCACTACTAGCTGAATCGTTTTTTTTAAATATTTGGCTTTTATCACACAACGCAAAAAATCTTTATCTGTTAATACCCATCATACTACACTGATTATTTTTTTCTGGTTTCCAGCCCAGAAACAGCATGACATAATACAATAACAATAGCACTTTGAAATTAAATCCTTTAAAAACAAAATTTCCTTACAAGTTAATGGAGATAAGTTGTCAATATAGATAAACTTGCATAGATAAGTGCTTCTGACCTTTTACAAGAAATCTAATGAGAGTAAGGGTTTGGTGTTGAAGAATTTGCAGTAAGGATTTTCACCTCCTCCTGTGCACTAGGTGGGGTATAATCAATGAGCATTTAAACCATTAAACTAAAAAAAAGCAAGTGTTTCTCCATACAATAACTGCTGCTGTGTTCATCTATTCTTATTGTAGCAGGCTTTTATCATCCATTGTTCAATCAGCAAAATGCTTCAGATGAGAAAATCAGATCAGAATGCATATTTTAATTGGAATTTACTATATGTGAAAGCATAAACTATCCTTTTGTGGGCTGGGTGTTGGAAAGAGCTGGAGAATTGCAAGCAGGCTGTGGTTCAAATCACGTTAATGATCTGTTTAAATGTAACTGGTCTTCAAGCCTGTGTAATTGAATCAGAAGATATTGTTATCCTTGTATGCTCAGTTCTACACTAAAAATGTTGCCTTTGACTATGTGCTGTATAATAGATTAGTGTATTTTTAATTACACTCAATAGCATTTATAAAAATAAACAAATGTTCTATATGCTGTGCAACAATACACAGTTTGATATTCATCTTGCATACCCTGTTGTTTTTCTTTGAATGTGGTTCCTCGTCAAGTCATGTGGTTCCTCATCAAGTTTATTTTATTTATTTATTTATTTATTTATTTATTTATTTATTTTAAAGCTTATATACTGCCCATCTTCCCGAAGGAACTCCGGGCGGTTCACAACAAACAAACAACAAACAATTGAATACAGTATATGGACAGATAATAAAATCAGTTTAAACACATAGTAAAAAGAAAAACATGGGGGCAGATGGTGGACCCAAAAGCGGGGGGGAGAGGTTTTTAAATTCAATTCAATTAAGAGACATCAAACACCTCCTGGAAAAGCAAGGTCTTTAAACCTTTCCTGAAGGCTGGCAGGGACTGTGCAAGGCGCACTTCGCTAGGGAGGTGGTTCCACAGAGAAGGCTCAGCTACGAGTAGATGTTTTCTGAGCCTCCCTGGGCGTGGCCACCTGCAGCGAGTGCGCCCGTGACAACCTAGTTGGTCGGGCCGAAGTTGACCACTGGGAGATCCACTCTGCCAGGTAATCATGTCCCACGCCATGGAGGGTTTTATAAATTAAAACAAGGACTTTGAATCTAATTCGGGACGCAACGGGTAACCAATGCAGGTGAGCCAGTACGGGGGTGATGTGGTCATGTCAACACACACCCGCCACCAGACTGGCTGCCGCATTTTGCACCCGCTGCAGTCGCCGAAGGAGAGTCAAGGGCAATCCCATGTAGAGAGTGTTGCAGTAATCTATTCTCGAGATCACCAATGCTTGCACAACAGTTCTCAGGGAATCCCCATCAAGATAAGGACGAATCTGGGCAATTTGTCAAAGATGGAAAAAAGCAGTCCTGGACACGGCTGCCACCTGGGCCTCCAGAGTAAGAGCCAGGTCCAGGACCACACCCAGATTCCGGACACTGTCCGCCAGCTGGAGGGAAACGCCCTCCAGACTGGGGAGAGGGCCTCCATACCCAGAAGGGGAAGTCCCAAAGAACATAACCTCGGTCTTCTTGGGGTTGAGTTTGAGTCTGTTAGCCTTGGTCCATGCCATGACTGCATCCAGGCACTGGTCGAGGGTCTGGACAACCTCAACTGCAGAGGTGGAAAAGGAGAGATAGAGCTGCGTGTCATCAGCATACTGATGGGAGCAGACTCCAAATCTCTTTATGACCTCTGCCAGCGGCCTCATATAGATGTTGAACAGTATGGGAGAGAGGGATGACCCCTGCGGAACCCCACAAGGGAGTATCCACAGGGCAGACAACTCCCCCCCCCATGCTGCACTCGCTGGGGACGGTCCTCCAAGAAGGATCGGAACCAACTGAGAACAGTGCCTCCGATACCTATCTCGGAGAGCCGGTCCAGCAGGATACCGTTGATCAATTACTTGAAATACAGAATAGTTACTGGCAGTTGAGTTTCTTACCATCATGTGTCAAGAACATATGAAGCTTCAGACATGCATCCACCCTGTTGAATAGGACTTTGATGAGCTTTGGCTTTTATCATGGGAATTCATATCAGAGAGGAACTATGGCTTGAATCTTGGATTGCCTGACAGGGATGGAACTGGGGAGTACAGAACTGCAGCAGCTTTGGATCTTTCCATCAAGTTCTTTCCAGAAAATAGCACTGTATGGTCCCATCCGGCTAGCCTGACAATTGAAGGGTAGATATTCAGTCTTTTTAAAGAGGAACTAGATTGCTCCTTAAACGTGAACTGTGTAGTTCAGAGGTTCTGTGAGGCTTAGACACATTCTTGGATCCATCAGTGGTTGGTCAGAATGCTCTTTTTACAACCGTGTATGGCATTCCAGTTCTGTTCTTTTCTGGAGAAACCAAACCTGGTTTTCTGCAGAATGCTCTATATAAGACTACCTTTGAAGACCATTTCATACATTAGTTGATCCATGACATAAAGTGGAGATGGCAAGCTAGTATGGAACATTTTTAAGATTGTATAATCTGTGTAGCAATTTGTTTCTAATCTCAGTTCATGGTGCTGCTTTTGACCTTGAATGTTCTCAAGTCCTGAATTTAGACCTCAATTGAATCTGTAACCTGATAATGACTGACCTGTTGATGCATGACAAGTAAAGAACTAGGTTCCTCAGTTCATTAATGGGAACTTGTGTCTTTAAAATACTTGTTGCATTATTGACACACTGTAGTCCCCTTCAGTTTCCACGACATTTGTCTGAAACACTTTTCAGTGACACCATTTGTAACCACATGCTTTCAGGTTATGCCCTTGAAATGACTGTTCTTGATTTCTGAATTCAGGACTTGACCAGTGTGACCCTCCCCCAGTGCCAATTTAGCATCAACAGTGGTTTATAATATATCAACAGTGATTTAAGTTCCTCCTCCTCTATGAAACCAAAACTTCAGAATCCTGTTAGTTATGCTGACTGATGTAAGACCAGAAAGTTCCATGGCAAATTACCACAAGTGAAGAAGATGCCATAGGCATTTTTTTACACACACCACTTGAGTGACTTGGTATGAAATTGTAAATGACTACTCTGACTTGCTTAGTTTGTGGAAATGCATTATTGTGTTGCTGGTGTTAACATCAGCAGAAATATACAGCAGAATGCAGCCAAGGCATCATAGGGCCCTGTGGATTTTTAACCCACAGACCAACTAGTGGATACCCTTGCTATTCAAAGCATAGACCACATACACAGCAATTTAAGTCTTTCTCTTCACATGCTGGCTGTAAGTTGACAACATCATTGATGGCATGCCTCTGGAACACCTTCAACATGCCACATCTCTTCACAGATCCGGCCTGAGAGACAAAAAGTAATTGCTTCCTTCATCAGTGACCTCAGCACAGTGCCATCTGCTCATTGCCACCACACGAATACCTGATGGACTAAACTAAAGCAAGGAGCCTGGAGAACAGCCCACCTTCCCATCTTCCTTTGTTGCCACTACCATTTGACAAAGCAAGGTCAATAGCCACTGTAGTTGGAAGACAGCCTGAGCTCATTTGATAGGATGAACAGTCCTTGCTCTTTCAAGATGAAGCAAGCGGCAGGTGCTGTTGCTGCTCATCTCTCAGCTTCAAGGATTCTCAGACTAGCAAGATAACAAGATTGGGAAAACATCATTTTTCTCTAAAGCCTGGATCACACACCATGTTAACTTGGCATAGATGTGAAATACATCACCCATATTACTGATTTTATAAAGTTTTTATCATTATCATTTATTGATTTATCACTTTTCCACCTAGCTGTTCACAGTTAGGTCATATAACTGGGAAACAAATCCAGTTGCAAATGCCAAAGGAGAAAGAAGAGTGTATACTCTATGTACATCCTAAGTCTCCTTCAGGGCATTGTTTTTTTGTATGTTACTTTGAAACAGGTTCTGGCTCCAATTTATAGACGGCCCCGGAACCAAGTTGGAACTTAGGTTCTAAAAGACTTCAGATATATCCCTAATTTGGCTGATATCCAGGCATCTTTCAATAAATATCGAAGAACACTGATGGCCCGGAAAGCTTGTTGGAGGGGTGGTTCACTAATCATAGTGCACACTGAGCTACAACGGATCTGGTAGACTTCTTAAGAACCATGTTTACAATGTGAACAATTGGGGAGGAAGGAGTAGTGGTGGTGATGAAGAAAGGGGGAGGGAATACTGAGATGTTTATTTATTTTATTTATTTATATAGCTTGTATGCCGCCCACTTCCCAAATGTTCACAACCATCTCTTTAATCTGCTTGCGGAACATTTACAGCACCACAGAATGAAATTAAGTTAATTTTACTCATTTTCCATGTTAATCTAAGAGGGGAGATATTGTTGTCATGTTAAAAGAGGCTTGGATGATGTTAAATGAAAAGGGGGAGAAATTGGGTTTTTTGAAACATCAGAGGGGGAGTGTGATGCCAAAGAATTGGCAGCCACTGACTTATAACAGATAGCCTGAGAAAGGGGAACTCCCACAGCCATGGATGGGAAATTTTTTCCTGCTGTTCATTATTGTGCAGGAGGATAATTTTTGCCAAGAAGAGGTGAAGAAAGACATGCACTTAGGCCACTGGAGATTAGAAAAAGAAGGGAATCACATCATGTTAATAGATAATGTACATGTCAAACATACAATAAAATATATTCATCATTCTTTTCAGCACTCTGCTAATATATATATATTTTTAATTTTCCTCGAGTTATGCCTCTAGCTCTGCTCTCTTACACACGTGTGATGCAAATCAAAACCAACCATATACACAAGAATGTTTTAATTAATTTGGCCTGCAAGCAAACACTTTTTACAAGCAAGCAATATTAGATCTCCTTAAACTTATCACAAATGTTTTATGAGATGCTGTTTGGGGGGAGAGACATTCTAAAATATAATATAGAAGCAGGACATACATTTATGTCAGCAGTTGGTTGCCTCGATGAATCTCGGAGCTAAACCAGTTGAAATAATCTTTTGTTTTGCTGCTAAATTTCAACCATTGATGGAGACAAGCAAGGCGTGCCTGTGGGGATAGCTGCTCCTGTGCTCCCTGCTGTATCCTTGACCTGAAGGTAACTGGGAAGACTGCAACCTACTTGATCACCTACCAGGAGGTAACATATTCATGGGTATCTGATGGGTGTTCCATCAGTCTCTATTTTCTGCATTAACTATAAACTGGATTGAGAAGGCAGGGTCTTCAGAGTTACCAAAAGTTAGGCGACATGCTAAATTTTTAAAGACATGCTATAGGGTATTCTAGCGCTTGTCAAAATAATAATAATCATTGCAAAAACGGTCAGACTACTGTTATTCCCTCGTTGCAAAGGATTAGGGGCTGACAACACCAGGACTATCAACGTAAGGCAACGTAAGGCTTGTTGTGCCAGATGTATTTCCTGGCTCTCACCTCATTCTTGGACATAATCATGACACTTGCCTTCATTGTTAATCAAAACGGTGACCGGAGTTGTAACACTGTACAATCAAAGGAAGCCTTCCATGGGTACTGAAATGTTTGGTTTCAGGGGTACTTTCTATCAGCAATTAAGCAACAAATATATAATATTTACTTGTGCTTGACACAGAGCAGTGCAGCAGTAACGTAGATAAAATGTCAGTATTGATATAAAGGGTTGCAGAGTTAGGCTAACAGAAAGACAATGACAATGAATAGAGTAAAAACTCATATATTCATATATACATCAAAATATACACAGCACAACAACCAAGCATTATATACAATATAGCAAACAGACAAACAGAGTGTGGGGTAAACCATAACAGTCCTCAGTAACAAATGGCAAGCTAGTGCCTTTTATACTATTCAGCACTCATAAGATCTGATGCAATCACTAATTAACAATCTGATGCAATCTGATCTAACCATTACAAATCATGATGTTATAATCAGTTCCACCTGCACTTCATCACTTAACATGCCTGTGATTACTAGTCTCTAACACTTGTGAATTAACATCTTGACACTGCAGAATCTAACTGCCTCCATTTTACAATTCTCTTTACACATTCTGTTAAATATACATAACATATATTATTTCTGCATTACGTTTCAAGGTTACATATCTATGATTTTGTAACTTTGAAGCCAGGATTTTGCTTCCTTTTGCCACCTAAATGTAATTCAATAAACGGCTGGCTAGAACCGTGTTTTTCAACCACTGTTCCGTGGCACAGTAGTGTGCCGCGTGATGTTGCCTGGTGTGCCGTGGGAAAAATTCTCCCTACACCAGCAATGGCCCCCCCGCATCCCGCTCGCGACCAAGGCAGCGGTGCGGCGCCGGCAAGCCGGAGGAAGGCGGGGTGTCCAGAAAGAAGCCGGCTGCCACAAGGCTTCCTTGGGAGATGTAGTTCCTCCCGCAGGTCTGAGACACGGTCCTGGGGAGGAGAGCGGACTACCTTTCCCGGCATGCTTTGCGCGCCGGCAAGGAAAGGCTGGCCGTGGGCGGGGAAGGAGAAGAAATAAGGGAGGAGGAGGAGGAAGAGGAGGAGGAGACTGGAGAGCGAGAGAGTGAGAGAGAGCTGGGAGACCCGCGCAGGCGCATTGCGGCGAAGGGTGCTCCAGAAGCCGCTCTTAAAGGTTCTTGGGGTTGGTTCCCCCTCCTCGCTCACCGAACCCCCCTCGCTCCCTTCCCCGCCTTGTGCACTCGCTGTTTGCCTCCTGAGGGTGGGCACGCGCCCCTGCCGAGCCAGGTAGGAGCACGCGTGCGCACCCCTCTTTTAAGGGTGGGGAGCGGGCGGCCGTTGACAATGGTCATTTTTGTGGGGGGGGTAAATAAAGGGGAGGATGTGGGAGGCTGAGGAGGGGATTCCTAGGACCTAGGGAGGAGACGGGAATGGGGGGTCCCTTCCAGGCCCTGTGGCTGCCTGGCTGGAAGGAGGCGGGGGGGGAGAGAAGGGAGGCTTATACTGGAAGGGGTAAAAGATGGGGGTTGGGGGTCGTATATGAAGAGCCTCCCCCAGCCCCACCTTCCTGGGTTTGCAAGTTCCTCTGAAAAAAAGTGCCAGGAGGAGGGAGGGGGAAGGTGAGGGCAGGCGGACATTTTGATAGGGATGCCTTGGGAGGGCCTGGGCTGGAGGATGGATTTGTTGTTTTTTGGGGGAGGGTGAGAAGTGTGTTTGTGTGTGTCTGATAGGCACAGAGTTAATTTTTTTAACATTTTCTAACGGTGGTGTGCCTCCTGATTTTTTTCATGAAACAAGTGTGCCTTTGCCCAAAAAAGGTTGAAAAACACTGGGCTAGAAGAAGTGAACTTTCCTCAGATGTGGCTAAAATTATTCTCTTCTTTTTGGTTATTTTTTATGTTGATTTCTGAAAAGGCTCACTTGCATTTGGTAATAGTTCAACTATCCTGTGCCACAAAATCCCCTTGGGGTGACTTAACTCAGAGTCTAAGACCACTTGCCTCAAAGCCTTGTCCAACACAGGTAGGGCACAATACACTTTCTGTTGGCATAGCTCCAATGGTACTCGGCACTTGTACAAGTCTGAGGCTTTTAATTTCCTACCTTCCTATTACAAGCATTGTGTGTGTGTGTGTGTTGTCTCGTTACAGTTGTGACTGACTCTTCGTGGCTCCATGTCCATGGAGTTTTCTTGGCAGGAATACTGGAGTGGCTTGCCAGTTCCTACTCCAGGCGCCTACAGCACCTGGTATTCCCTGGTGGACCCCCATCCAAGTACTAACCAGGGCCGACCCTGCTTAGCTTCCAAAATCAGGCGAGATTGGATGTGCTTAGGGCATTAGGCAGGCAAAAAGTTGCTGCTGTGGTGGCACATATACGACTGAACCATTCACACAGACATACTCCTCCAGTCATAACCCTTCTCTGCCCATTAGCCACCTTGACACCCACTAGTCTGCAGAAGCTGCAATCTTCCACCCATTTAAATTTTAAACCACTCCCAGAATACAATGCACGGGTCGCAACATTGCCTTAGAACTGGTATTGTGTCGTAGCCTTAAGAGCTGTATCCTAGTGTGGTTCATTTTCTTTCATTTTGTTACTAAAATCTAGTTTTAATGAAATGGAGAATGTTTAGAAAAGGAGAAATCATGCAAGATTCTATGTAAGCAGAGGATGACAGTGAAGGATTTCTAAGGTTTTTCTAAAGAGGGCTCCATGTAATAATTCATTTTCTTTCACTATAAGCTACCAGTGAAAGTAACAGACTTTTCACACTGGAGGGAGGTCTTTGGCATTTTTTTATTTGTCTGCCCCACTGTGGTTTATCAAAACCACTGCCCTTGGCTAGAAAGGTGTCCTGCTAAATTTATTTTATACCATCAAAGCAGCCTTCTAATGGCATTGTAATGTACTGCAGTTTTGTAGCTTCAATGCATTACTTTTATATTAAAGTAATAAAAGTGTCCCTATGCTGGCATACTACTATGTGCTGCAAAGTTGGCATCTTTCACTGGCTGCTTTCAGAGAAGGTAATTACAATTTCACAAACGTAACTTGGAAAGAGATTAATAGCTTCTATTTGGCTCCACTCATTAAATCCTTTAGTTAATGCCAAGTTATTGCCATCTCTAAAAATTTCTTCTAAAGTGTGGGTTAAATTTCCAGGAATATTCCAGTCTCTTGCTGACAGCGCTGGTGTTTAAAATGGCTGAACTCCTGTGCCACAATTACACAAATGTGTAATGTTTAGATGCAAATTGGCCCAAGAAAGCTCTGTTGCATGCTAAGTTACACAACTCAATATGTAATAGAGAATGCCTACTGAGATTTCTTAAATCGCATCAGTTCATGTCTAAAAGTTATGCTATTTGAATAATTGCAATGGGATTTCAGCCAAATAATTTGTTACCACTTTAAACCAGTCATTGGGATACAGTGGTACCTCTACTTATGAATTTAATCTGTTCTGAATGCATGCTCGTAAGTAGAACAATTTGTAAGTAGAGCAGCGGTTTCCCATTGGAATGCATTGGAAAGGGATTAATTAGTTCCGGAGGGTTGGAAAAAGACATAGACATCAGATTTTTTGTGGAAAACTCTTTATAAAGTGCAATTTAAACACATTCACATTGCACAGCAACATTACTTTTCAAAAAAAAAAACATTTCCAACACCATGTATCATTATTTTTAACATGATACAGAATAGTGCAGTGCGTTTTAAAGCCAGGCAGGCAAACTGACCATGCCTCACCCTCAGCCAACATTTTCCGATCTCATACAACACAGGTTTTGGACCTGATGCAGGTCACTTTTTAGTGCAGTTTAACGGCAGTGCATTTTAAAGACAGCAAAGCACACTGACCATGCCTCACCTTCATACAGGGCGGCGGTGGCGGGGGGGGGGGGAGCAGATAAAAATAAAAAAAAACTAGGAATTCCAAAGACCACAATTTTAAAAAAACAATCTTAAAGCATGCTGTGGGAATAAACCCTCCCCCCCAACCATCACACATGCAAAACCTTGTCACTCCATGCCTTGTGCAACCCACAGAGGTCTGGAAGCATGGTGGTGGTGTTTCAAAACCTCCCAGATGCAAAGCGCCCTGGGAGAACCATTTTTCTAATTAGAGCAAACCACATCTAAAATTTGTAAGGCAGCAGTTTAAAATGCCACTGGTTTTCTGCTTGTAATTTGAAAAAATTGTAAGTAGAGCTGCTTGTAAGAAGAGGTACCACGGTATTTGTTTGCTTTCAGTAGCCAAATAACAATTTGACAAAGAAGGGATCATTTAGGGTTGCAACTCTTTAATAACTCTTATAATTTGATGTCTTGTCCATATTTTCAGATTTAATGTTTTTAACCTTTGAATATAATATGGAGTACCTAACATAAGAAGATTAGACAATAAATCACACAACCAAGAATCTGATAAATAACATTAATTTCTGAGTCATAAACAAAATTTAAGAACATAGTGAAATAGACATTTAAAAAAGTAATCCATATGTAAAATCCGTGAAAAATAATCTTGCCAGGTTTTAGCCACTCACTTCATTACTAGTTGCATTACTTTCACGTTTTCAAATACTTTTTCTTTCCTTAAAAATATTGGGAGAAAAATCCCTTCCTTGAGAAAACATTTTAGCCTGCCTCCAAAAAGAAGACAGAGTAAGGTGTAGCTATTGCCCAAATGTGCATATTTCCAATTGCTACATTATTTACAAAAAAGGATGTTTTGCCTTTTTTGTACCCCAGATCTGAAATGTGTTACAAGTCTTCAATCAAAATAAAAGAAAAATAAAACAAGGAATAAGAACAGGCTTGCATTATTTTGGTTTAATGAACCTAAATCTGGAGGAAACATCATTTTAAGTTATTTACCAGTAGGGCAGTGCTCCAGAGAAAATGAATCAAATATACCTTAACAGCTTAAATGACTGCTGGATGAACTATGCCATCAGAGCAGTTCTTGTGTACAGTTTAATAATTTGAATACTCATCAGGGTTGGAATGAAATTCTCCCTTCAAGTCAGTAGCCTACAAGGTATAGATTGTCAGGTCATCCTAAAAACATTTTCTTTGCTCTCTGAAATAGGAGGTTGCATCTGTAGACTGGGAGTGGGCAACTGTGGTCTTCCAGATGTTGGACTGCCATCCCCAGAATCCCTTATCATTGGCTGCACTGGCTAGGACTGTTAGAAGATGCATCTGGAGGGCTTCAGTTACAACACTCTGGACACTATAATTGCAAGTTTGTACAATGGTACCTTGTATAAAAGAATTAACTCGTTCCAAATGAAATTCCAGAGACTTTTCCTTTGCTCTGCAAATTTCCCAGAGCAGGCATTAAAACCTGATTAATCCTAATCAAACTTTTTCTGTTGTATGGATTTGCCCCTCCACCATTCGCCTAGGTTTCCCTATCTCTGGAATTTTTTCCCTTTGCCATTTTCTGTCAAACAAGGGCCATTCCAGCAGAGCCACTGCATCTTCCACAGCAAGGATTAGCTGCTGTAGCCTCACTTATATAACTATCTGTATATTGCTGAAACCTGCAAGTGCCAAAGCATTCGGAATCAAAATGATTAAAGAAAATTTGGAAAAGACCTCTTTGAATCCCGTTTTATGAGAGGAGAGGAGAACCCAAGCTGCATTTTTATAAATTGTTCAAACCTACAGTAGCTGTTACTTAATTATTGAAATAAGTAATTCCAGGACAAAGTTCAGTCCTGGTTTTGTGGGATATGAATCTCTCTTTAAAAGTAGGAGAAATTACAGCTACTCTATCACACAACATTTTAATATTCTGATTATATATTTATTTACCATTATAGCCATAATAAATAATTATTAGTATTTTTCAATTTTCTGGGTTTTTTATTTTTATTTATTTTTATTTTATACAAGCGGGAAAAGAGGAGCATACCCAGAGGAGGAAGGGGAGGTCCTACAATCGCAGAAATGAACAATTAAAACAAAGCATTAAAATGTCAATTAAAACAATAATCAATTTAAATACAAAACACTAAAATTGCCATCAGGACCCACTGTCTATATTATGTTAGTTAAAAAACTTCTGAAACAGAAAGGTTTTTACCTGGCACCGAAACATCATCAATGTTGGTGCCAGAAGATCTCAGATGGGAGGGCATTCCATAGCCTGGGGGCAGCTGCCGAAAAGGCCCTATTCCTACAAGCCAACCCTTTCACCTCCTTAAGGAATGGCTCTTTTCAGGAGGGCCCCCTGGCTAGATCTAAATTGTCGGGTAGGTTCATATGGAAGGAGGCAGTCCTTCAGGTATTTAGGTCCTAAGCTGCTTAGGGCTTTATATGTCAAAACAAGCACTTTGAATTGGGTTTTGGCAGCAACTGGTAACCAACGTAGGTAATATGGAATTTATACCAGTGACCTGAGAAAGGAGATAAGTCAAGCAATAGGCCTGAGGAAAATAGCTTTGAAAGTTTGGAAGAGATGGCGAATGACATTAATGTCTCAAAATTCGAAGTGGACTGCACTTGAGTACATTTGGGAGAAGAAGATTAATCCAAAATTTTGGGACGATCTTAAGGAGAAAGGTATAATAAGAATTATGAATACAGTATGTTTAATTATCAAGGTTGTTTGGTATCATTTTGGTATCATTTGGTATCACCTGTTAGTCATTGTTTCTTCCTACTCTAATGATGATGATTATCATCACAGTAATTGTTTAAAAGAAGATTAGCATCAAGAGCATCAACAATTGTGCCAACTGTATGCTTCTGTGGCCTTTTCAGAAAATGTAGCATTAAAAATACTAGGATACAAGGACTTTCAAGGGGTGAAAACAGCATTGGAAGCTCTCATCAATTTGAGTGCAAAATAAAGAAAGTCATGTTATCTTGATTAGTCAGAGTGGTTGCAAAATAAAATAATTTCAGCATACTATGACCTCTGCTACATTCACCAGATAACAATTTTGGAAGATTGGCTTGCATGTAGATGCCATGTACATAAAGTTGGGATATGGGTTAAGAAGAATTTCACATTGTGTTTGGAATCCTGCATGTGTAAATGCTTTTCATACATCCAACATGTTTATTGTACTGATTGTAAGGTAATGCTTTATTTATTTTATTGATTTATTTTAGAGTATTTTTACCCTGCCTTTCTTCTTGGAAAAGGACCCAAGGTAGCTTACAGTAATGAGAGACAATATACAGTCCAGTACAATTAAGACATATTTAAGTATTGAGAACTGGGAACTGAGGGACATCTGCCAGCATTAAAAGACAACATTGCATTAAAACTACAAGAGAATATGAGGAGTTAAAGAGAGAGTAAAAATTTCATGTAAAAGTTATGAGTGATGGAAACTAACATTGAAAACATAGTGTCAATGCAATCACACAAGGTTATAAGTGGTTATAAACACAAAGTCTATGTGATCATATATGGTAGATTTATATAAAAGATATATAATAGGTAGTCCATCATTGAGGGAAAGCTTGCCTGAAGAGGAAGGTCTTTGCCTGTTTCCAGAAAGACATCAAAGATGGAGCTGTCCTCGCCTCAGTGGGAGGGAGTTCCAGAGTCTGGGTGCAGCCACTGAGAAGGCCCTTTCATGTATTCCCAGAAGACGTATTTGTGAAGGTGGTGGGATGGAGAGAAGGGCCTCTCTGGATGACCTTAACACCCAAGTTGATTCATACTGTGAGATTCAATCTTTGAGGTAGCTTGTAAGTTAAGGTCAGCACTTTGAATAGTTGATTGGCAGCCATCAGAGCTGCTTTAATAGGGGTGTAATGTGATAGCTGTACTCTGTCCCATTCAGCAATCTGGCAGCTGCATTTTGGACCCGTTGAAGTTTCCTGAGACTTTTCAGTGGGGACCCACATAGAACACATTACAGTAGTCTAGCTGGGATGTCACTAGGGCATGAGTCACTGTGGCCAGAGCTGGTCACTCAAGAAATGGGCGTAACGTGTGTACTAGCCTTAATTGTGCAATTTGGCTCTAGATACCATATTCTAACTCATTTTACTTATTATCCTGTGGCCTACTTCATGTTAGTGGAAGCCTGGGAGATTGACTGCTTTTTCACTAAAGCAGTTTTTGTTGTCCCACAATCTGGTCTGGGCGGGTTCCCAGCTAACCAAACCAGGTGTTGTGGGAGGACGTGGTGAGGTGCATAGGGGGAACTGAAACAGTTCCATTAAAAGCACCCCATTTTAATCCTGGCCAATGCATAATTGGAAGTCTGATCATTTTTTGGAACAAGATGCTGAAACAAAGCTAACATGCACACTACACCAGCCTCAATATGCCCTCTAAATACAGACAATGCTTAAAAGGTTATACTTCCAGTATTATGTTAGTAGAAAATAACAAAGCATTTTCAGTAGAGCTGCAAAATCCCTACTTGTGCCAAAAGAATGGATTTCTTTTTGCTTGCTATTTTAAATACATAAACATTAGTGAATAGAAATGTTAAGGTTGCTATCATTTGTTTTATAATAGGCCCCTCTGTGTCTTACAACCATACTGGATCCCTAATATTTAAACAAAGCTCTCCATCTAAATAAGTGCTTAAACATACAATATCACTCAGAGGACAAGCCAAACTTGAATCCTTTTTGTTCACCCCACATCAAATTCAAAAGGTGCTGTATATCTTTTTATTATTATTTATAAGATGCCCCCATGTATTAAAACCCCAAAATAAAATTTAAAGTGCCGGTACTCAAAATTGATTTTCTTCCTTTAGAAAGGATGGCAGCTCAGTCTTTTTTCCTCCTCATATGACAACATTATCATCATCTATCCATTTTTGAAAAATAGTCAAGAATCAGCACAAGGATAATGAGGCAAGGATCCTGCATTTGGGAGCAAGACAGAGGTGCTTCTGGTCAATCGAAAGAGAGATCAAGGGATAAGGATGCAACCTGTACTGGATGGGATTAAGCCCCCCCCAACTGAAAAAAGAGGTGCAAAGCTTGGGGGTGCTCCTGGTCTATTCCTTGAGCCCAGATGCCCAGGCCACAGTTGTGGTGAATTTGTACAATTAAAATCAGTATACCAATTATGCCAGTTTCTTGAGAAACCTGCTCTGGCCACTGTGACGTATGCCATAGTGATGTCCCAGCCAGACTACTGTAATGCGCTCTTTGTGGGGCTGCTGGTGGAAAGGCCCAGGAAACTTCAACGGGTTCCAAAATTTTTATTTATGTATGTATTTATGTATAAACTCATACACCACCAGTCTTCCAAAAAGGAACTCCGGGTGGTTTATGCAGCAGCCAGATTGCTGACTGGGGTGGGTTACAGAGGTCACTTTACACCCCTACTAAAGCAGCTCCACAGACTAGCAATCAGCTATCGGGCACAATTCAAAGTGTTCTTTTTAACTTACAAAACACTAAGGGCCTTTTTACATGACCCCTAAACTCCACCGCAAATGGCTCCCAGCTCCGGAGCTTAAAATTGTTTACCCACCAGCTCTGGAGTTTACTGAAAATTAAGTGCGACCACGCCCACCTAAGCGGGTCCCAGCACACTTTTCTTGTACCTGCTCTCCAAGGGTGAAAAATCTTGATGCGGATGTGCCAGGCTCACCTCACTTCTTTTTGTTGTTGTTTTTTGCCTCCTGCCCCTTTAAGAGAAGGAACCAGGAAGTGACGGGGCTCCCAGCAGCTTCCACAGGCACCGGGAGGTAAGCCTTTATTCCTTTGTCCCCTTTTTTCTCCCTCCCCTCACGCAGCCAGCAGCCAGGAAGTGCGGAGGGGTGGGGACACACGAAGAGTGACAAACCCCTAAGATCTCTGGTCCGAATTTAAGTGACCAGCAAATCTTAGGGGTCGTGTAAAAGCGCCCTAAATGGCCAGGGTCCAAGCTACCTCAAAGACTGAAACTCACAGTATGAACCAGCTCGAGTGCTAAGGTCACCAGGAGAGGCCTTTCTCTCCATCCCACCACCTTCACAGGTGCGTCTCATAAGAACACGTGAAAGGGCCTTCTCTGTTGCTGCTCCCAAACTTTGGAACTCCCTCCTGCTGGAGGCCAGGACTGCCCCATCTCTGCTGTCTTTCTGGAAGTAGGCAAAGACCTTCCTTTTCAGGCAAACTTTCTCTAAATGATGGACTACCTATGATGTGACTTTTAGATGGATTACCAGGCATGATTGCATTGACTGATCTCATGAGAACACCAGTGTTTCCATGTTAGTTTCCATCCCTCATAATGGAATTTTTTCTTGTTTTCGTGCACAAGGCAACAACAGAATAGCATCTTAAAAACATGTCCACTGTGTATAAGATGATCCTCAATTTTAAGGTTAACTGTTCTAGAAAATATGTTGTCTTATACATAGAAAAATATAGTATACATGCCTTAAAGAAAAATCTGGCTTCCAGTTCATCAACCTGAGAGGATCTAAGGGCAGAACAGATCATAAAAAAGGAAGATTTAGCTGATATCTGCTGAGTGACAAATGCTGAACCATTTGATAATCTCCTAACTGATAACTCCTAACAAAAGAGTTTCTAATTTCATATGAAGGCTGGTGTCCTTTACCCCCTTCATGGAATGCCATTGCATGAGAGAATTCTTGAAGTAATGAATATAGCTAATTGTCACCGTGTGATATTTGTTTTCCCACCACAACTGTGAAATACCTCACTTTGTCATTGCTCCTGGGGAATGGACATGGGTTTCATCTGCATGAATGATTGCCTACAACACCAAAGTATGTGAGAATCATAGTTTGGGGATACTGATTTGATTTTGGCTTCTAATGATGGGCTCTTCATAATATACACAACATGTTTTGACACTTCTTGGGGTGAGGAGAGATTAATAGTCCAAGGGTAGAATCCTGAAACTTGCCAGAGATGATTAACGAGATGCTGGGGTGGGAGATATCTCAGTTGCACAGTCAAACTCATGACCAGGCTTGGGACTGAGACATGCCCTCATCCCTAGTCAATTAGCTGCAAATAGTTTCCACAAATTACACAAACCTTACATGAATATCAATATGATTCTGGCCAGGATGTCTCTGAATAAACTCATGCCAGAGTTTGTTTTCTACAGACCAGAAAGCATCCTAATAATTATGAACCCATTAGGCGGCAATCCTAATGGTAGTTATTAGTCAGGAAATCCCACCGAACATGCTGGGGCTCATCTCCAAGTCAACATATGTAAGTGTAGTCAGTGAATAAAGCTCAAGAGATTTTTACACAATGCTTTTATTATTGTAGTGATAAATAAAAGTATGGCAGAAAAAGCTTTTCTTTATTATTCTCTCCTTTCTGTCAGAAAACAACATTTATTTTTATGAATTCAATGTTAACAAAATTAAGCAGATTAAAATAAATCCATTAAGGAAAGAAAGAAAGAAAGAAAGAAAGAAAGAAAGAAAGAAAGAAAGAAAGAAAGAAAGAAAGAAAGAAAGAAAGAAAGAAAGAAAGAAAGAAAGAAAGAAAACTGTGTTGTCCTAGTTAAATTCCTGTTAGTGGCAATGAGTCTAATAGAAAAGTAATAAATCTGCTTTAGTGACAAACTTTGTTTTTAAAACATTATATTTCACCTTGTGGCCATGGAAGCAATTTCTTGATTTAAGAAGAACAACAAAAGACTACTCTGAGAAAGTTATCTTCTTTGCATATTTCTGAGGGAAACATTGTTAGAAAATATGACTGGGTCCTTGTCTACCTTTCATATAAGAGCCAAAGGTTTTTGCTGATGTGACCCCACATAGTTTATTGCCATACTACTCTACTCTACTCACCAGCCATCATCTCCCACACTCTGTGAAGTCAATGTGAGTCACAATCATATTTCACTGGGAGCTTATGGAATGGCCAGTTTGAACAGGCCTATCAAATCCTTAGTGTCTGACCTGGGCACCAGCCTCTGCCCTTTTTGGGAAACTGACAAATTCACTCAAATGCTAAGCCAGATCTCAAAGTTGGAAAAAAGCTTTATTGTGTTTTAAGAAGAATGGAAAGGAATTTATGGATGTTCAGTAGAGATGGGCACGACTTAGCGGTATTGGATGTTAGTGCGTTTCACGGAAACTGACGGGAATTACTCCGCCAGAAGTGGAACAATTTTGGTCTGATTTGTGCCTCTTTCACAGAAAAAACGTTTTTAAAAGTTAAAAAAACCCGGATCCCGGCCGAAAAGCAGGCGGAAAAATGCCTGCCGTGCCTCAGGGCACCTACCAGAGGGGTTGTTTCTGGAGGTCCCCGGCCTCCCCCCCATCCCCGTCCTGGGCTGCTCTGGTGGGACTCGCCGCAGGCTCGCAGGCAGCCAGCAAAAGCCCAGTCTAATATTAAAGCGCAAGCAAGCGGCACAGACGGCACAGGAAAAAACTTTTAAACTCTCCCCCACCCATTCCCGGGCCAAAAAAGCAGGCGGAAAAATGCCTGCTTGACTAAGGGCGCAGGGCACCTACCGGAGGGGTGGTTTCTGGAGGGGGTCCCGCCTCCCCCGTCCTGGGCAGCCGGACTCGATTCGCCATGCCATGCAGTGCTCAAACGCAATATTGTTTTTGAAATCGTGGTCCAAAAACACACAAGCACAACAGAAACACTGAAAATTTATAAACTGCCAGATTTTTCACAGTAGCAGTGGGTTTTTTCTTGCAACAAAATGTCTCTCCAGTCTCCTCTCCTCCTCTGTCCTCCATTGATTTTATTTTATTTTATTTTATTTGGATGATGGGCTCTGAGTGGCCAGCCATGTGGGAGTGGACGACCATGCAAATTTTGGAGCCATCCCACCAATCGCATGGCCACTTGGCCATGGAGACTTCTGGGATGTGCCAAAAGCCCCCTAAAACCTGCCCTAGCCCCCCTAACCCTAACCCTAACCCTTGACTCCGCACCCATACGTCCACAGACTGTCTTCTTAGTGGGTCAGAGAGGCACCCAGAGGTGCAACCCACTAGCCCACCGTAACCTTACCCGTCACTAGCCTAACCCTAGCCCTAACCCTAACCCACCTTAACCCTAAGCCAGATGTACTTGCATTTCCACAATTCCCTTCTGTGTGAGACATGGTGGTGCGAGAGCCTTAGTTAGGCATCTCACCATGGCTCTGGGTTCAGTGCCATCCACTAGTCTTCACAGTCACTGTCTGCACAACTGGTATGCAATATCCATATGGCTATTGCATACCATTTTGCAGCAGCAGCAGGTGAGGAGGGGAGACCCCCATGTTGAGGGGTCTCTTGGAGCCTGCTTCCCCTTCCTAGTGGGTGAGGATAGGAGGCACCCACGGGTGCCTCCAGGAGCCCACTTTCCCTTTATAGCGGGCCAGAGGAGGCACCCACCCCACAGAGGTGCCTCCAGGAGCCCACTCCCCAAAAAAAAAACGAGTACTAACTAAAAACGAAAAAACAAACCGACTCGCTAAAAACGGAAACGACCCGAAACGGAACCGGCCCGACTAACGACAACTCGAAAAAATTTTTTTTCAAGTCGTGCCCATCTCTAATGTTCAGTGCTTCCAACTGACCAATTTAAAGTGGGAATTATGCCTCTTTCCAGGGTTTCTTGTAATCAACCAATTAACCCAATATTAAGCCTTCCATTATTGGAGACAACTGCTGCAGTGACCCCAGCTGCCAGAGATACTCAATATGAAGTGATCTGCATCTATATCTAACACCCAGGATGCAGATCTGACAGCCCATGCTCCACTTATACAATTGGACTCATCAGATGAGTCTTCCATCTGTCACTCAGGCACCTAGGAATACATCTTCAGAAGAACAGCAGAAGATGGTACAGCACTCAGATGGTGCTAGCTCTCAGACCTGTAAAATCCTAGACAATTGCCCCCAACCCACACCCTCTTTCTCTCTTCTAATTACCTCTCCCCAATCAACAACATCAACAGGTGCACATAATATAATTGCAGATCCATCCCCTTCAGAAAATTCCCAACTTATGTCAAATGAATAAGCTATATTGGGTTAGAAAGGCATCCTCCAATGAACTGCTGGCTCCAACTAATGATTTCCCCACAAAGTTGGTTTGACAGCTGGCAAATGTTGCCCTCTCCGAATAACTCTCACCCCGCTTAAGCTTATTTCCTGGAATGTAGAGGATGGGCTGGGAAAGCTCGTGATTCAGAGATGAGTGGGTTTCTCAAAAATCAGGAGATTCTTCTTCTTCAGGTAAATCTATTTCAGATATTTCTTTATTTTTCCACCACAGATATTTCATTTTCCCTCCCTGCTATTAAACAGAAGACAAAGGGACATCCTTCAGGTGGGCTTGCCACATTGGTTGCACAGCATATTCCCATCTGAACTAGTATTTATGGCTGATAACCACTGTAAACTTCAGATTATTAGAGTACACACAGAGACCCATGAAATACTAGTAGTCAATGTGTACATTCCCCCTACTAAGGTGAAGGCCAACAGGGAATGGCTGGTCCTACCTATCACAAACTTTGGAAAATGCTGAAACTAGGTTTCCCCAAGCATGGAGCTTGGTGGCTGGTGATTTCAGTGCTAGAGTGGGGTCTGGCTTTGAGGTTTTTAAGACAATATGTGCACAAACTGAAGGAGAGTTCTGGCCAGACCACTGCTGGTCGAGATTTTCTAAGGATAAACAAATTAACCAGGCCGCACAACTCCTTGCCAATTTTAGCATTTCAAGAGGATTATTATGGCTCAGTGGTCTAACTGATTTAAATTTTGATGGAGAATTTACTCATATCTCTCCCCGTGGAGCAAGTGTCTTAGATTATATCTTGATACCTGCCCCATTACACTCCATTTTATCTGAATTTAAGGTTGGATCTCTTAATTCCGGTGATCACTTACCTTTAGTATGTACTCTTGCCATACTGACAAAATCTCCTGAACTGACTTCAGTACTGTTAACTCTTCACTCCACATCATCTCACTCAGTTAAAATCATTTGACACCCAGCCACTAAAGTTCTTTTTGAGGATTATCTTTTGAATGGTCAATTAATGACCCGATTTATAGATGTTGCTGATGACCTCCGCAGATGTACATAGACAAATATGAGATGTTTCTTGAATCCGTAATAGGCTATTTGGGACGATCCTCTACTCATCCACCTACTAACCTGGGTAGGGACACCCCTGTGGGGTTTAATATGGCCTGCTATAAATTGAAACAAGAGCTGCAACAAATTTATAGCACTTTCAGAAAACCTGACTGCCCTACCCTGCCACCTAGATCTTTTGATGTTAGGCGTCAACTTGCAGAGACTATTAAATTATGCCACCAGCAACGCTCAGCAGCCAGCTGGGATAGGCTAGCCAAAGCCATTAAAAGCAGGAATTTCAAGTGTTTTGGGGAAGTGGTTTTGGGTTTTTTCCATCCAAAACCTCACTCAATTTCTCTTATTTCCTCTTCCACCTGGGAACAGCATTTTTGTCATTATTTTTTGATGACTGTAAGATCTGTTTACTGTGCAATGAGAACCAATTTAATGAATTGCCAGAGTGGCCCCTGGTTTCCAAAATTGAGATTAAGCAGCTGCTCTCTGTGTTGTGTCCTTACAGTCATGACCGACTCTTTATGACTCCATGTCCATGGAGTTTCTTGGCAGGAATACTGGAGTGGCTTGCCAGTTCCTACTCCAGGCACCTACAGTACCTGGTATTCCCTGATGGTCTCCCATCCAAGTACTAACCAGGGCCGACCCTGCTTAGCTTTCGAAATCAGGCGAGATCGGAGGGCATCTAGGCTGGTTAAGCAGTTTAGGGCATCTAGGCTGGCTAAGCAGCTACTAGGCATGCTGAAATCAGGGAAAGCACCCGGTCCAGATCTGCTGCCCCCGGATTTATTTAAAGGAAACATTGACTGGTAGGCACCTATCCTGGCAAAGCTCTTTACAATTGTAGACAGGTCAGGGCTGATTCCCAAGACCTGGTCCCTGTCCATAATATGTTCCATCTTTTAAAATGGTGATAGGGAATTGTATCGCAGTTATAGGCCAATTCGCCTGCTCTCAGTTGTGGACAAAGCTTATGCTCACCACCTTTTAAATCGACTTGATTCTTGGATTAATGATAAAAATATATTAGTATTGTTATTACGATACTATATACTTTATTAGTATTGTTATTACAATATATTAGTATTAGTATTGGTATATTAATATACTACATTAATAAGTTCTAGTTGTTAGAAAATAGTGTCTCACGTTTGAAGTGAAGCCAATGAGTATCATGAAATGTTCATGAGAATGGCTGGCAAATGAACATATTCCTATGGGAACACTAGTGCAGCGAGATTTAGCAGAGCATGAGGGACATCAAGAACCAAATGTGTGTGGGGGGGATCTCTCAGGGTAAACTGGAAGTGATAAAAAATTGACATTAAAACACACAATCTGTTTTGTCTGGGAGTATGTAGTTATGTATGCTAAAGCACCAGACGGCATTCTCTCTGATCTTTCTCCCTAAGATGATTCAATGGTTTCATTCATTCAAACTTGTAACAGATGGTGCATATAGAGAAGTATGGCATTACAATCTTATCCAACTCTTTCCCGTTCTTGTTTGCTTGAATGCAGGGTCTAACACTTCATGACCTACTCATCCCTCAAAGAGGACCAGACCTGGAAATAAATGGCATCCTGGGTGAAGAATACCTTCAGCATTTTCCTCAGCTCCTTTTCTCTTACACTCTAAAAGACAAGAAAAGCAAAGAAAGGGAGTAGTAAAGTGGAGGGAAAATCATGTGGTAGTAGCAATGATTTTGGCTTAAACTAGATAGTATGGGTTGCAACCTTTTAGAAGCGGTGCTCCCTCAATGGACATGGCAGTTTGCTTTCCCTCACCTGTGTATCTTGCATTAGAATGCTTAGTTTGTAATTGGAGATTGGGCTGTAAAAATGGGCATGGGGTCACGAAGAGTCGGTCATGACTGTAATCAACACAACGCACACACACACACACACACACACACACACACACACACACACACACACACACACACACACACACACACACACACACACATCTAATTTTACAGTGCGCCCTAGGAATATATATAGGATGCAGGTAGTCTTCAAGAATCCCTAGTTAGAGTCTCTTCTTCCAGTGTTGCTTCATGTGTTTAAATGTGCACCATTAGCAATATAAGGATGGCTTTGCTCTACACAACTCAGCAGGGCATGAAACCCCGCCTTTATAAAGCATTGGTGTGGGAGCTTAGCACCAGTGCTTAGAGCAGAAAACATAACACAGAATAAAGCAGGAACATGGGTTTGCAAATACAAGAACATTGGAAGCAGGAATAAATCACAAAGTCTATCTATCTATCTATCTATCTATCTATCTATCTATCTATCTATCTATCTATCTATCTATCTATCTATCTATCTATCTAAAATATTTCTACCCTGCCTTTCTCCCCAAAAGGACCCAACATGGCTTACACCGTAAAATAATAACTTAGAAACATACACATACTTCAAAATAATTAAACATGTATATTACAATAGTAATAAGATTAATATTAAAACAAAAATTAAAATGGAGCACAATAATCCATTTAAAACCCTTCTCGAACCACCAATCATTAAGGAACCAACAATCTGAAGAGAAAGGGTTGCAGCCTGTACTGGATGAGGTTATACTCCCTCTGAAAACACAGGCACACAGCTTGGATGTGCTCCTAGATTAATCCCTCATCCTGGGTGCCCAGGTTTCAGTGGTGGCCAGAAGTGTCTTTAGACAGTTAAAATGAATGTGCTAGCTGTGGCCGTTTCTTGAGAGGCCTGACTTGGCCAAGGTGCCAGATGCCCTAGTTACATGCCAGTTGAACAACTGTAATGCACCCTGCATGGGGCTGCCTTTGGAAAGAGTCTGGCAACTTGAAAGGACTCAAAATACTGCAGCCAGATTGTTAACTGGGGCTGGCTTCAGGGAACATAGAAGTCCCCTTTGCAGCAGCTCCACTGGCTGCCGATCCATTTCCGGGCAGAATTCAATGTGCTGTTTTTAACCTATAAAGCCCTAAATGGCTTGGGTCCCAACTATCCAAACAATTGCATTTCCCCATATGGGATTGCACAGGTTTTAAAATCATCAGGGAAGGCCTTTCTCTCAGTCCCACCTCTCACAGGTGAGCTTGGTGCATAATCGGGAGAGGGCCTTCTCTGTCGCTGCTCCTTGACTGTAGAATCCCCTCCCACAAGAGGCCAAGCTGGCCCCATCTCTGCTGTCCTTCCACAGGGAGACAAAGGCCTATTCCTTGATCTGGTGTTTGAATGACCAGGAGCACCTCTGTCTTCTCTGGATTACGTTTCGTTTGCACTCATCCAGTCCATTATGGACGCCAGACACTGATTTAGAACCAGGACAGCTTCCTTGGAGTTAGATGCAAAGGAGAGATTACTTTGGCTTGTCATCAGCGTGGAGCCCTAAACCCCCATTGGCTCATTATCGTAACCCCCACTCGAGCTGATAAACATTGATATGCTTCACACTTTATGGAGTTTGCTCCTTCCACTACAGCTATGACTTGGGCAAATTATTTGACTACATAATGCCTTTTGTAAAGTCCTGTGAAATGGTGGATGTGTTGGCAAGAAGCAGCTCTTTGTGTGGTTGCCAGTCAACATCAGGAGAAACAGCAAAGATATTTTCCACAGAAAGAATAAGTGGTCATAAAGTGGGAGGAGGCTTAGGGTGTTTTTTTAATGGCACTTACAATGTGCGACAGCCCCCTGGACCCTCAGGAATCAACCTTAGCTGGACATCTCAATATTCAGCATCGGCATTTGTACCTTTCCACTAGATGGCAATAGCACATGGAGCTGCATTATGTTTAGAAGAGCTTCCACAAAGCAAGCTGCAGTAAGCCCTGCAATGTTCCAAATTAACACACCGAATTGAGTTTGGAGATCACCAGAACTGTTGAGGATCATCTCCTCCATGTTGTTCAGTAGCAAGCATTCTTTTTTCTGTCCAGGCAGTAAATGGCCTTTGTGCAGTGGTATGTAAACAATTCCTTGGGGTGCTCACAGACACAGCTCACAGGAACCATCCCACTAGACCTCAAAAGGCATTGTGCATCTCTTCCTTCTGCTTGCCTCCAGAAAAAGTGGTTTCCCAATGCATTCAGAAAATAAACAAAAGGAGTAATGGGAAAGCACCAGAGAGGCCTCAAGAGGAAACAATTCTGCTTACAAGTACCTGTATCTGTCCAGTATAAGCATTGTCTTCATGTCGCGTTACTCTGAAATATAGGTGCCGTGCCACACTCCCTGTGCCTTGTTTTAAACATAATAGACAATGCACAAGGTACAGTAGTAGTATTGTTTATTTACCAAAAAATACATGGTAATCAAATTCGAAAGACAACACCAATAATACAAATATAATTGGATAGATTAAAAGTTAAAAGTTAATAACGTGTAGCCAAGGAAAATATTAATAGACATATAGTTGCATAGGATAATAATAAACAATTATTCTAAATATTATATTAAAATATGAGAGGGTATTATATCATACACTGGAGAATTAGGGGATTAAATATTTGATGACAGAATCATCTTAAAGGATGCCATGACTGCCACACAAAATCTGGCCATTATCATAGTTATATTTGTGTTTTTATCGGCTAGTAAATACTCCACATAAAATTTACTGGGTCTACCCGGGAACCTTTGGAAAATTGGATATAAAAGCTCTTTGCGTAGGTCCCTGTAAAAGCTGCAATACAGAAGTACATGTTCCAGTGTTTCAACATCCCCACACTCGCAGGGGCATAAACGTAGATGATAGGGAACCCCTTGAAATCTTCCATCCAACAGTTTGGAGGGTAACACATTTAATCTGGCTAAGGTAAATGCCTTTCTGAATTTGGGGATAGCTATGTTGTTCAGATAGGGGGGGGGGACATAAACACATCATTACATGTACTACTTGAGTGAGATAAAAGGCCCCGGTTCTGTTGGAGTTCAATGTCTCTGAGCCTTTGATGAATGGCAGTTCTGGCACTACTATAGCCTAGAGAAATAACATGCTTTACTGAAAAGCCAAGATATCTACATTCATGTTCTAAGAACCATTTCCACTTGGAATGAAATAAATCTGTAAGGATCAAAGGGGCCAAGCCGACAGGGAGAAAAAGAAATTTTAACCAAGTATTAAATAATTGCACTTTGGCTCAGAGACCCACAGAGGTTAGGCCAGCCTCCATTCGGATGGCAGTGTTAGAGACACATGGAGGTACCGCAAATATGGTTCTCAGAAATTTGGTTTGAATTCCCTCGAGGGAACTCAAGTTGGACTGGGCAAATAGTTGAGCACCATATAGCACATGGGCAAGCACTTTGGCCTTAAAAACCTGGAGAGCAGAGGGAATATGTTGGCCACCCTTAGAATAAAAGAATCTAAGTAAAACAGTAATGATTTTTCTAGAATTAATTATTGCATTTCTAATGTGGGGAAGCCAAGATCCAGAGGAGTGGAAAAGAATACCTAGGTATTTATGTCAGCAGATTTAAGGGGGCAACAAATATATAATATAATATTTACTTGTGAGACCAGAGCAGTGCAGCAGATAAAATGATTATTGATATAAAGGGTTTTAATCAGAAAGACATGACAATGAATGAGTAAAAACTCATATATTCATATATACATCAAAATATGATTCTTCTTAACAGTCCCCAAGTTACAAATGTAAAGATCAATAAGATCTGATGCAATCACTAATTAACAATCTGATTTAGATCTATCCATTACAAATCATGATGTTACAATCAGTTCCACCTGCACTTCATCACTTAAATGATTTAGTCTCTAACACTCTTGTTAACATCATGACACTGCAGAATCTAACTGCCTCCATTTTACAATTCACTTTACACATTCTGTTAAATATACATAACATATGTTTTATCAACTTTTACATATCTTGACAATTTAAAGCTAGAGACCTGCTCAATCCGATTACCATTAATGTACCAGTTATGTTTGATTCTTCTTCTAGTAAAGATCAATACCTTCAATTTAGAATAATTAATGATTAGTTGTTCATTGGCACAAAAGGAGGAAAGGGTTCTTAAAAGACGCCGTAAACCAATACTAGACAAGGATAATAAAACTGCGTCATCTGCATATAAAAGAATTGAAATTGGGTGTTAAGATAACTTAGGAGGGTGGAAGTTGGGGTTTGATAAGCTATCCACTATCCCATTAATATAAAAATTGAATAATAGGGGAGCTAAAATGCAGCCTTGCTTAACACCCCTTAGAGAAGGGATTGAATTTGTTAAAGTTCCTGCTTTATTGCATACCACTTTCAGCCTTGTATTTTCATATAGGCATCGCATCAACAGCAAAAGACGACGGTCAATGGAAGTGAGTTCAAATTTGCTCCAAAGACGCTCTCTGGGTACCAAATCAAAAGCAAATTTGAAGTCAATAAAGGCCGCATATAACGAGCCACCCTTGGGTGAGGCGTATTTATCTGCCAAATGCTGCAGAATAAGGGCTTGGTCGATAGTTGATTTACCGGAACGGAAGCCTGCTTGTTCATCCAGTAAAATATTATTTGTGCTAAACCAATCTGCTAATTTGTTATAAAGGAGTCTCGCGTAAAGTTTACTGATTATGCTCAGCAGACTTATGGGATGATAATTGGCCGGATCATGTTTATTACCCTTTTTGTAAATGGGAATTATGATAGCCAGGCTCCAGTCCTCAGGTATTATAGCAGTGCAATTAATCCACGAAAATAAGGAGGCTAAAACCGGGGACCACCATTCTGGGTTAGCCTGGAGTAAGTCAGCAGAAATAAGGTCAGCACCAGGTGCTTTCCCATATCTTTGTTGGTTAATTAAGGAAATAATTTCACCAGCTGAGACAGGAGGCCAGTTCACTAAAGATGCCAATTCCTCCTGAGGTAGCGTTTGATTGCAGGGCTCCGAGGTAAATCTATCTCTAAAATGTTTCTCCCAGACTGCAGGGGAAATACAGTAATCCTGGATGGAATAAGTGTCTGACATACCCTCGGACACAACTTTCCAAAAGGCGGTGGAATCCTTAAGTTGGGAAGCAGTAATTAGGCGTTTCCAATTCTCTGATTGCACCTGAGCTTTTTTCTTCCTGATCAAGGCCTTGTAGTTCTGTTTTAGAGTGAACCAATTGGAAGGGATCTTAGCTAAATTCTGGTTCTTATAAGCCCAATAATTAGTGACTAAAATTCTTTTGGCAGCTTTACACTCATGATCAAACCAGGGTTTGGAATATCCGTGATAAACTGCCTTGGCCTCGCGGGGGACCTTAATTAGATACTGTTGAAGAGAGCCAATGAGTTCACCGTATACTTTGAGTAAAGAAGAATGTGAAGAAGCGGAAGTAATTGATTTGCCCAGATGCATAAAGGCCTCAGAGTGTAATAGATGATTTATAAGTTCACTCATTTTAGGTGACCATTTCAAGCAAACAGCCCGTTTTTCAACGGTGTGCTCGATATGGCATATACTGTCAGTAAATATAGTTAAATCATTAAACTGAAACTTTAGAGTCAGGGGCAAATGATCACTTTCAAGCCGACAATCCACCTTAAAATCTCTAATAGAATCAACACAGTTATGAGAGACTATAATGTAATCTATAACAGATGCACCCATGGGGGATATAAAAGTATATTCACCCGGCCTGTCTCCCCAGCAGCTACCATTTAGGATGACCAAGTCCAGAATAACAATTGTGAGCATAAGGAGTAAACCAGCAAAATTGCAGATGAGATCTTTTGAGGACCTACTGTCAAAAATACAATCAATAGTTATATCCGGGGGAGCCATATTAAAATGTGCAAAGAGAGTGATAATGGCCAGATTTTGTGTGGCAGTCATGGCATCCCGTAAGATGATTTTGTCATCAAATATTTGATCCCCTAATTCTCCAGTGTATGATATAATACCCTCTCATATTTTAATATAATATTTAGAATAATTAATTGTTTATTATTATCCTATGCAACTATATGTCTATTAATATTTTCCTTGGCTACACGTTATTAACTTTTAATCTATCCAATTATATTTGTATTATTGGTGTTGTCTTTCGAATTTGATTACCATGTATTTTTTGGTCTATGACCGTAAATAAACAATACTACTACTGCACAAGGTACAGCCAAAGTTAAGCCCTTTTACATGGGAACTCTGTGTTAAAAGTATTTTAGCTAGTTTGTCTTTGCCGTGATTTTGTTAATTGTCTGCCACCAGATTAGGCACTGAAGTGTAGGGGGCTCTGCTGCATTTGTTTTTTCATTTTTGAGTTGCCTAAAGGCTACAATCTCTTGCTTTGGATTGCAAATTGAGACCAACAATAAAATATGTTGTGGAGAAAGAAAAAGGAAAGCAATGTGTTTTCCTTCATGGAAAAATTTAGCAATAGGTTTTCCATGCTGAGAGACTAGGGGATAAGTGTAAAAGGAAAGAAAAAGAGCAAAAGAATTGTGGACCATATATAAATATAGATAAATATTGGTACAGAATCAAATCAGTGGAGGTGGATTCAGAGGAGCAGATTTCTCCCCATTATGCTGTGACTGTTGTAGTCAATATGCCATCACCCACTCCCATATGCAAGTAAATGATGAATGTTCTCACATTGGCCATATGACAATATCATCGGCAAAGTGCTCAAACAACTTCGGAGAATAAGGTCTGCTGAAATCCAGGACATTGTGAATAATTATTTATGTGTTATCAGTCATCTTTCCCAAGCTCCCTTAAGCTAATTTGGGCTACCACTACAGAGATCCCTGCCAGCTCCTATACTGATGGGAGTTGTGGTCCAAAATCCCTTTGTGGCAGAATGGTGTCGAATGTATACCAGCTATGGGGACACCATGGTTAGATTCCAGGTGCATAAAGAACTCTGTGTCATTCCAAGGGAGGTTTGGCATTTCTCTAGGTTCTTTCTGCTTGGCTAGGGTGCATTCACTTGGTTGGAATTGTGGCAGATGAAAAGCTGAATATGAGCCAACAATGTGATGTGGCAGCAAAAAAAGCAAATGTAATTTTAGGATGTATTAACAGATGTATAGTCTCCAAATCCTATGAACAACTAGTTTCTCAGCACTGGTTAGGCTTGATCTTGAGTACAGTGTCAAGTTCTGGAATCCACGCTTTAAGAAGGATGCCAACAAAATGGAGCAAGTTCAGAGGAGGGCAACAAGGGTGTTGAGTCTGGAAGCCAAGCCCGATGAGGAAAGACTAGAAGAACTGGCCATGTTTAGCCTTAAGAAAGGGAAATATGATACCACTATTCAAATACGTGAAAGATAGTCATACAGAGGAAGGCCAAGATCTGTTCTTGATCATCCTGAAATGCCAGACACATACAGTAATAATAGGCTCAAGTTACAGGAAACCAGACTTAGGCTGATTATCAGAAAATGCATCTTTATTGTTAGAGCAGTATGACAAATGAAGTGATTACTTCAAACATTGAAGGTATTCAAGAGAAAATTGGACAACCATCTGTCAGATCTACTTTGGTTTGGATTCCTGCATTGAGCAGGGCCTCATAGGCCCCTTCCAGCTCTATGATTCTATGTGCTGTCAAGTTGCCCTCAACTCATAGTGACTTGATGAATGAGTGATCTCCAAAATGTTTTGTCCTCAGCCGCCCTGCTCAGCTCTTGTAAACTCAAGTCTGTGGTTCATTTTGGGAGTCAGCCCATCTTGTATTTGTGCTTTCCATTTTCCTGTTGGTTTCAACCTTTAACAACATCATTGTCTTTTCCAGTGACTCCTCCCTTCTCATGATGTGCTCAAACTGGAGCAGGCTCGGTATCAACATTGTTGCCTCCAGAGATAATTCAGGCTTGATCTGACCTAAGGCCCATTTGTTTGTCCTTCTGGCAAACCAGGGTATCCAAAAAGATATCTCCTCAAGTACCATATTTCACATAAATCAGTTATTCGCCTCAAATAATTCTTTACTGTCCATCTTTCACACTCCAATATGGTGACTGGGAAAACAAGAGTGTGGATTATGATAGCTGTTGTGAGTTTTTTGGGCTGTTTGGCCATGTTCTGGAAGTTTTTCTTCCTGACGTTTCACCAGACTCTGTGGATGGCATCTTCAGAGGGCCTCTGATGCTGGCCACAGAATCTGGCAAAACATCAGGAAAAAAACTTCCAGAACATGGCCAAACAGCCTGAAAAACTCACAACAGCTATTAGATCCTGGTCGTGAAAGCCTTTGAGAATACTGTGTGGATTATCTTGGTCTTGGCCTACAGTGACACATCCTTACACATGATGACATTTCTAATTCTTTCATTGTTGACCTTCATAGTCTCTGGAATTAACTTTCCTTAAAGGAGAGTCTTCATTTATTTGATGCATTCACATGTGCCAAGCAGATACCTCATTCATTTAGGTGGCCCTGTTGACTGGTTAATCTTAAGGGTAGATTTAATTTTTTAGCAATTTGAACAAATTATGTTTACTATATCCTGGAAAGTGAAGTGAAGTCAAGTGGGCCTTAGAAAGCATTGCAAACAACAAGGCCAGTGGAGGTGACGGCATTCCAATTGAACTCTTTAAAATCTTAAAAGAGGATGCTGTAAAGGTGCTGCATAAGATATGCCAGCAAATTTGGAAAACCCAGCAGTGACCAGAGGACTGGAAAAGATCGGTCTACATCCCAATCCCAAAGAAAGGAAACGCCAAAGAATGCTCCAACTATCGCACAATTGCACTCATTTCACATTCTAGCAAGGTTATGCTCAAAATTCTACAAGGCAGGCTTCAGCAGTATGTGGAAAGAGAACTTCCAGAACTACAAGCTGGATTTCGAAGGGGCAGAGGAACTAGAGATCAAATTGCCAACATGCGCTGGATTATGGAGAAAGCCAGAGAGTTCCAGAAAAACATCTACTTCTGCTTCATTGACTATGCTAAAGCCTTCAACTGTGTAGACCACAACAAACTATGGCAAGTCCTTAAAGGAATGGGAGTGCCTGACCACCTTATCTGTCTCCTAAGAAATCTATATATGGGACAAGCAGCAACCGTCAGAACTGGATATGGAACAACTGACTGGTTTAGAATTGGGAAAGGAGTACGACAAGGCTGTATACTGTCACCTTGCCTATTTAACTTATATGCAGAGTACATCATGAGAAAGGCCGGTCTGGATGAATCACAAGCCGGAATTAAGATTGCCGGAAGAAATATCAACAACCTCAGATACACAGATGATACTACTCTAATAGCAGAGAGTGAGGAAGAATTAAAGAACCTCTTAATGAGGGTGAAAGAGGAGAGTGAAAAAAATGGGCTGAAGCTCAACATCAAAAAAACTAAGATCATGGCCATTGGTCCCATCACCTCCTGACAAATAGAAGGGGAAGAAATGGAGGCAATGACAGAGTTTATTTTCTTGGGCTCCTTGATCACTGCAGATGGCGACTGCAGCAACGAAATAAAAAGACGCCTGCTTCTTAGGAGGAAAGCAATGGCAAACCTAGATAGCATCCAAAAGAGCAGAGACATCACTTTGCCAACTAAGGTCAGGATGGTTAAAGCTATGGTTTTTCCAGTAGTGATGTATAGAAGTGAGAGCTGGACTATAAAGAAGGCTGATCGCCGCAGAATTGATGCTTTTGAGCTGTGGTGCTGGAGGAGAGTCTTGAGAGTCCCCTGGACTGCAAAGAGATCAAACCTATCCATTCTGAAAGAAATCAACCCCAAATGTTCACTGGAAGGACAGATTTTGCAGCTGAGGCTCCAGTACTTTGGCCACCTCATGAGAAGAGAGGACTTTGGAAAAGTCCCTGATGCTGGGAAAAATCGAAGGCAAAAGGAAAAGAGGACGACAGAAAATGAGATGGTTGGACGGTGTCATTGATGCAACCAAAATGAATTTGACAAAACTCCGGGAGGCAGTGGAGGATAGGAAGGCCTGGCGAGCTCTGGTCCATGGGGTCACGAAGAGTCGGACACGACTGAATGACTGAACAACAACAACAACATGTTTAGTAAAGCAGGCTAGATTCTAGGAATATCGAGACACCTGTGAAACCTTCAGGTTATCAGATCACCACTTCATCACTGTATAGTAATAGTATGCAAGAAAATGGAAATACAAGTAGTAAAATCTTGATACTGCCTCAAACTTCTCAAAAGAAAGTAATTTCATTGGAAAATAAACATGATCAATAACTACTGTCTTAGCAGTCATGTGAGAATCTAGATTATGTATGATTGCTCAACTCATGATATTTAGAGTACGCTTCAAATATATTATTGGAGTGACATTTGTCAGAGACCTGGGAGTGGCTTTATTCCCTCCACCCCACCTGAATGCATGGACATTAAACAGAAAATCTAGATATGTTGTGATATAATATGTGGAACAGCACACAAATTCACCAGATGCCTCCATGTAACCTCATATGGCCATATACTATTTTTCTTTTTAGAAGCTGGTTACAAAATACTGTTATATCCTTGCAGATCTGAAAGTTTAACTATTATCTCTAATCTACTGTACTCAGCTGCTGTGGAAATAGTCTAAAAGTATCAGCAGATGCTGATAACTCAAGGCGCTTCAAGATGGTACATGGTTTTCTTGGCGCTCTCTCCTATATCGTTCGGGCAGTTCTCCATAGTTATTACAGCTGCCATTTGAAAGCAGTTGCAGATTGCATCATGCTGTCACAGTGGCCGTTACTTCACGAACCGCCCGCTTCGCGGCAACCCCTCCTTTCTGTGCGAATCAATCGTTTCAGTCCGCACGCCCCTCCTTTTTGGCTGCGATGCCACCCCGACCACGCCCCCTTTACCGTGCTCCAACCGGGGCGAGTGGTGCCCCTGCCAGTTGCCGGGAATCTTTTCGCTTCGCATCTCGCTTCGCTCCCAACGTGACGTGTGGACTCGGGGTTTTTTTATTTTTATTTTTTCAAATATCCAAACTCTGCAAACGATCCTTTCGGCTTCCAAACTGAAGATGCTCGGCGCGGCGAGAAGCAGTAACTGCGCGCGCGCGCACTCCAACTCGGCAACGCGCCCTCAAGCCCGATCACCTCCGTCCCCTCGTTGGACGCCCAGGGAGTTCCGCTGCCGGGCGATCCGGTCGGGTCTGCATCAGAGGGAGGACTTGAAAATCATACCGCACACCCTCCGGGAGCGAGAAGGGAATGGGGAGGGAGGAAAGACGCATCCAAAGGGGAGAGGTTGGGCAGGAGTCCCTTACCCTGCTGGCTTTCAAGTCTCCCCACGTAAGGGGGGGGGTTCAAGCCCGCTTCTCTCCACCACCAGATTAGACACATAACCAGCTCTGTCGGAAATGACAGCCAAGTATTGATGCATCGATACGCCAAGTTGTTGTTGTTTTTTTAAAGGATGGGAACAAGCGAACGTTGCAAAGCGGCGTCCTAATGCGAAGGGAGCACGTGAGGTAGTGATCGATTCGGTAGTAAAAATGCAGCGCGTGAGCACTGATAAACAGGGGTGGGATCGAAGGGAGACCACGTGACCACCACCGAATTCACAGTGAAGGCAAGGTCGGTTCGAAGCGAGGCACTTCGTGAAGTAACTGCCAATGTTATTGCATAGAGTAGGAAAGCCAGATAATCGCATTGGATTCACAGAAGGAACATGCACAAGATATCACATTGCAGGTTCTCGATGCCTATTGGAATATACCTAAAAGCTCAGAATAAACTAAGTTTGTTATTTACACATTCCAGAAAAACCTTTGACAGCATAATTGAAATCTATGGCTCATTCTGAAAGAAATGCATGTCCCACAATCCTTGATGATCCTGACATGTAACCAATGATATAAACAAGAGGTACTGGTAGGACTGAATATAGAGAAACAGATTGGCTTCCCTATGGCAGAGGTTCCCAACTTTGGGTAACCCAGGTGTTCCTGGAATGTGACTCATAGCAGCCATCACCACTAGCTTTGCTGACCAGGGTTTCTGAGGATTATAACCCAAGAAAACCTGGGTTACCCAAGGTTGGGAACCAGTGCAAAGGAGTCAGTCCATTTTATTGTCCCATCTGTTCACTGACATGCATAACATCTTGTATGGAAAGTTTCAGTTCAGATGGAGTGAAACGTGGGGCTAAGCACATGAGCCATTTAAGATATTGAGATAGTACCATGTTGCTGGCAGAAAATGACTTGAAACAACTACTGAGGATGGTTAAAGACGATGCATAAAAGCAGGATTATCCATAAATCTTACAGAAACAAAGAACACGAATACAGAAGAATTGCACAATTTTCATGTTGACAAGACATTGAAATGATTCATTTCAGTCATCATTCATCAATCAAAGTTGAGAATGCAGTCAGGAAATCAGAAGAAGATGGAGACCTTGAAAGTTGGCTGACACATCAAAAGAAATGGCAGTTGTCACACAAGTACAGTTCTCAGCGATACATAACAACTGCATGATCTTCTTGGTATCAAACATTCAGAAGTGGTCTACTGGCCTCTTCTCTGGAGGTGTTTGGGGACTGTGGAAGACCACACAGGCTGGATCTTTTCCCAGGAACCATGGTGGGGAACCAAACTCACAACTAGCTACCTTAAGATAGTATTTTTTACCAGTGGAGACAGAAAAAAAGAGGAAGACGAGCATGTAAGAGCAGAATGAGAAATAGCTCAGCATACATCACATGTTGAGTGATTTACAGCTGAACACATATGAGCTTATCTGGTTTTGTACATTAAGCAGAGTTGGACCAGATTCCACCAAGGAATGTTAAGAATTTCCAGGTAAATTCAGGAAAAAATGTGCCTGAAACCCCAGACAACTCCTGCCATTCAGAGCCAACAGTTCTAGGCTAGATAAACCAATGGTTTGCCTCAGTAAAACTTTTAACGTCAAGGGGATGAAATGATCATGCAGCTCCAGTGACAGAACCAGTTTGATTTCAAAGGGGAAGAGGCACAAATTTCTCACCTACATCAGATGTGTGACCCAAGTCTCTCCCCCCCCCGACACACGCACACTTATATGTGACAGGAAATAGAAGATGACAATACATTATTTTGCACTGCTTCAATTTATTGTAACAATATTTACATTAAGTTTGGCATTGGGGGCTGTCTGCATATTGCTAACAACAATTTTTCATTTTTCTGTCAGAGGAGATTTGATTTCTTTGCCTGTTCCTTGCTTTTCGATAAAATGACATAGCCAGGCATTATGTTGTTTTTTAAAGCCTCTGTTCTCATGCTGTGTTTCAATTGAATAAGGTTTGCCAGAGCTATTATTTCCTTATTTATTTTTGTAAATGTTTAATCGTTGAGGTAACATTTTGACAAATAAGCCCGTTTTCTCAATATCACATTTGGTGTTCATGAAGCTGATTTAGCTGATACTTTCATTGTCACGGATATTTGACATGGAAAACAGTAATGCAGCAAGAGAAAAATAAATGAAACAGACTAACATAGATCCTGAATCAGATTATTTAATATATACAAAGCTTGTGTACATTTCTCTGCACATTTTACTGCCTTCTTTTAATGTGAACCATTGTGAAAGAGGATGATTTCTATTGTTCTTTGTAAATGTACTTTATGGTATCTAATTGGGAACAAACCTAAGAAAATAAGCCATATTTTGGTGTTGTGTTAATGGCTAGATTTGGCATTTTTAATAATTTTTGAAAATTGACAGGCATCCCCTCTTTTCTGTTTATGATGAAAATAAGGATTCTGTGCCATTTAGGACAGGAGACCCTTTTTTCTCTAACAACTTCATACTCCAAGAAGTAGGGACAGTCATCTAGACTACGTGGAGTGTCTCCAGAGTATCTCCTTCATCTGCTATAAGTCATGAAGTGAGGACAAAGCAAGCCTTCAGTATTCAGACAGTAAAGAGGACTCAGTGTGGCCTGCAAACCCTTTGATATGCAGGACGTATTTGATGGCGGAAGCCTGGTTCCCTCTTCAGAGGATGCTGATCTTGATTCCATTCCATAATAGTGGAGACAGATGAAGGCAAGTGTTCAGCATGAGACCAGTGTTTGGTTTTAAGGAAGGTCTTCTTGTCAGTAGGAGCCTCCTCAGAACACCTCTTCCCACAGGGTTATGTAAGGGCTAGATGTCCCACACCTGAGCCTTCAGTGGGTTCTCCTCATGACCATGTAAGAACTGAGAATAAACCCTGTCAGGTTTTTTGCAAGGTCTTTGAAAGTTGTGTGTGTGTGTGTGTGTGTGTGTGTGTGCGTGCGTGCGTGCGTGCGTGCGTGCGTGCGCGCACGCACACACACACACACACACGCGCGCATGTATGAAGTGAAATAACATTAAAATGGAAAACTGTAACCACAAGCAACTGTAACCAACTACCATCAAAAAAGAGGGGAAATTGGGGGAAGGGTATGGGAAGGAAAAAGACCAAAAAGGAGAAGAAAATGCCCAGCTTGAAGACAAAGCCATTGATTCACCATCATGACTTCTTTTATGATAAGGGTTAGGTTGCAAATGTTTATCATTAATTTCATTTACACATTAACTAGTACACAACACATTTTTATGAGTATTACACTGGATAATATTGGCCCTGATTCTGCCTTCTGTTTTGGTTCTTAACAGTAGTTTGAGTAAGATGATATTTCAAACAAACACAAACCTTTCGATTAAAGTTTAGAACCTTTCCTCTCCATCCATTTCCCACATAGAGAAGAGAAGAGATTTTTCTAATCAGGCCTTTTAGCGATGACTTCCCTTCCTCACCTGCTATTTTTGCAGGCAACCCAGCTGGTCTGCCCACCTGATTGGCTCCATGTGATCTTGGCCTACCTAGCCTTCAAATGCAAGGCTCCCTGAAACAACAGAGGCACCTGGTGTGACGGTTTTCAGTCAGTCCTCATGGGAAGGGGAAGGGGAAGGGGAGTAGGTGCAGTCATTTCACAGCAGAGTTTCCTGATATATCTTTCTTTACTCTAACTGACTGTACTGGAAATACAGGTCCCAAAATAGTATCTTAGTGTTCTTCCAAGGTGTTTTGAGCCATAAGCCATTAAGCTGTGCCAAAGAGTTACCTGCAAACATGGTTAGTACAAATGCAGCATTTTTGTGAGACACAGCTTCCCTCCAAAAGGGCCTTTTAAAGGGGGAACGGCTTTGTAGGTGCCTTACATATTAGAGGGGAACTCATATAGGAAGTGGGTCAAAAACATTGGTATCCCTGTATTGTCCCTATCTGTTTTCTTTCAGAATCCCTTTAGCTGTGCGAACACAGGAAGGGGGGATGGGGATGCAAAACAAATTCCAATCATAGTAGTGTTAGTTTGCCATGACTGCAAGATGGCTGCAACTTGAAGAAACGCTAATAGTAGTAGCCCAACCCTATCATAATCAGAAATACACTGCAAGCCTCCCGTATAAGGCCCACGGCCACCAGTGTGTACACAGTAGCCTCTCAGTATGCTCTTCAAGGACATAGCTTCTCAGACCCCAAGGGCCACAGAAAGGGCAGGAGCCCCAGAGTCCTAGCAGAGCCAAAAAGAATGGGCACTTCTTTCCTTGCCATGCTCTCAGTGGAAGGAGCCAACTGGCTCCTGTGGGATTTACCTGAGGTAATGAATAATGCATGAGAGGTGTCTGTACTGATTGGTGAGTTTGTACACCAATGGGAGAGTCTGGGGAGTGGCCTAAGAGGATTTAAGGCTCTGCTCAGCACTGTTTTAGATAGGGAAGATAGGGAATCTGGCAGAATCTGAGAGAATCAGATAGGGACTGGCACTGTCTTAGAGAAAGAAAGATAGGGCTAGATAAGAGATTAGATAGAGAGAGAAGAGTCTGTGAGGAAAACTAGGTGTTTAGAGTTTGTAAACTTAGGAACTGGGTCTGCATATATTCAACTTTATTAGTAATCAAACTTAAGTGTGTTTGAGCTATATTCTTTTTGTTTATACTTCAACACATTACCAGTAATGATTCTGATTCTACTTTGTAATCAATAAACGTCTTTTATTTTTATTCAACTTAAAATTGTCTGAATGCTTTAATTTACCAGTGAAGCTAGTTGGTAGCAGCAAAAGAGAAAAATCAGAAGTGGTGTTTGTCAATAGTCTGTGAAAGGGCCAGGAGCAAGTACGTTAACGCTACAGGGAGCATTTTTAATATGCAATACGATCCACTTTGTTGGGACTGAGAAGTGCTAAATTTAAATCCATCGGGAACAGGCTGTAGATAGTCCAAGGCTCTCACAGAGAGGGGGCAGAAAGGCAGAACCCCAGAGTCTTTCCAGAGCCAAAGAGAATGGCCACCTCTTTCCTTGCCACCCTCCCAGTGGAGGGAGCCAACTGGCTCCTTGGAGACTGACACTGCTCATTACCATAATCTACATAGAGGAATCAGAGTTCATAAATGGCTTCTGAGGTCATGCTTTGTATTTTGCACAAACATACTTGTTCTGTTTTAATGCTTCTAATTTTCTACAAATAGACTCTGATTTAATTTTCTTCCCCTCCCCCCTTTCTAAGCATGAGGCTCTATGTGAAAAAATTCTATCTTTGTGTATAAGGTCTGTGTTACGTTTTCCACAGACAGATAATTGATCTAATCCTGGAGATTGTGCAAATAATTGTTTTATTACTACACTCTTCAGATATCAGTGTCTGGAATAAATTGTGTCATTTTTTTAGGGGGGGTGAGTGGATGTTCTATAGGGTTAAGCTAGCATCATATCCAGACATAAGGTGTACCATTATAACATTCTAGAAGTGTATATTACAATAATGAATAAATGTAAGATTATAGAAAAGGCGATTGCCCCTTGCAATCAGTCCATTATGGATATCCATAACCTCACCATACTATTGCATGTTAGGAATGTTTAGTCCTTGCTTAATAATCCTGTGGAAATATATATATATATATTCCCTGTAATGAATCAAAGCATTTATAATTATTTGCAACTTTTAAAATTTACTCTCCTGAGATATGCATATGTACAATCAGAAACTGAAAAGAACATTTTACTTTTTAAAAAGTGCTTAAAATAACAGAGCACGTATCTTCAATTTAATACAAAGTGTTGCAATAATTTTCAGTTCTACTAATTTTTGTAGTCAGTAACCAGTTGCAATGCCCATTTTTAGAAAGATTTGTGAAGATTTTTGTGTAAGATCATCATAGATGATTTTACAGAACAGTTTGGAAAGAATTGTGCAATTTGGTAATTAAGAATTTTTTAGAGGATGTTTTTGGTTTTTGGTTTTTTGATGCTAGGTGCTTTACATATTTCTTCTTAAAACTATCATGTGTTTATGTACTTTATGTCCATTAATTTTATTTCTTTCCAGTGAGTCCAATTTATTGTTTTACCTTTGAATTCTTCAAACATTTGTTTACTTATTGATTCTTGCAGGGTTTCTCTCCAATTCTTTGATTTCCATACAAATTTGGACTGAGCAAGAACGGAGAAGGCTAGAGAGCAGATGGCGGAACACTCGGACGGCTTTGAATTGGGCTGCGGTAAAGGCATTGACCAGTCACCACTCTCGAGTGATAAGGGCAGCCAGGAGATCTTTCGTTGCCCTGAGAATTGGTGAGGCCTCGAATAGCCACACGGAGCTGTTCCGGGTGGTTCGAGACCTCACCAATCCTGGTCCGCCTGGGCCTCCTCCTAGTGATTTCACTAGTGAGTCGTTCGCAGCCTATTTTAAAACCAAGATAGAGGCCATCCATTCTGAGCTGGACGCCGGTTGCCCTGATCCAGTCCCCAGTGTGGCCGATACTGGGCCGCCTCGGTCGCCCCGGTTTGTTGAGTTCGGGTCTGTTACATCTGAGGAGGTCTCCAGGGCCCTGGGACATTGCAGGTCTGTGGCTTCTCCGTTCGACCCTTGCCTGTCCTGGTTGATCAAGATCGCAGGGGGGAGCATGCCAAAATGGGCTTCGCTAATTGCCTCACCCTCCTTCAGGGATGGGATTTTTCCCAGTCTGCTGAACGAGACGGTGGTGAAGCCCATTATTAAAAGATCTGGCTTGGCTGCGGACGACATGTCCAACTATCGTCCCATAGCCAATGTTCCCTTCTTGGGCAAGGTGGTCGAGCGAGTCGCCACCCTGCGTCTCCAGTCGTTCCTGGAGGAGAACCATGTCCTGGATCCCTTCCAATCTGGGTTCAGGCCGCGTCATGGGACAGAGACGGCCCTGGTCGCTCTACACAATGATCTGTTGAGGGGGGCCGACAGGGGTTGCTCTACCCTGCTGGTCCTCCTCGACCTGTCAGTTGCTTTTGATACTGTCGACCACGGTATCCTGCTGGGGCGGCTCTCGGAGGTGGGGATTGGGGGTTCGGCCTTTGGCTGGCTCCGTTCCTTCCTTGAGGGTCATACCCAGCGAGTGAGCTTGGGGGGTGAGTTGTCGGCTCCCTGGACACTCTCTTGTGGGGTGCCTCAGGGGTCGTCCCTCTCCCCAATGCTCTTTAACATCTATATGAAGCCGCTGGCCGAGATCATCCGGAGTTTTGGAGTCTGCTGTCATCAGTACGCTGATGACACGCAGCTCTATCTCTCCTTTTCCACCTGTGCAGTGGAGGCCGTCGAGACCCTTGATCGCTGCCTGGCTGCAGTTTTGGACTGGACCAGGACCCACAGACTCCGGCTCAACCCTGGAAAGACTGAGGTTATGTTCTTCGGGGGCGGCCCCGATGGGTACTGTGGCCCTCTTCCCAGTTTGGGCGGGTCCGCCCTCCAGCTGGCACAAAGAGTGAGGAATCTGGGCGTCGCCTTGGATCCTGGTTTGACCCTGGAGTTCCAGGTGTCAGCCATGACCAGGTCGGCCTTTTATCATCTAAGGTTAATCGCTCAGATTCGCCTGTACCTTGACGAGAGCTCCCTGAGGACAGTGGTATAGGCATTGGTCATGTCAAGGCTGGTTTATTGCAACACCCTCTACATGGGGCTCCCCTTGAACCTTGTTCGGAGACTGCAGTGGGTCCAGAACGCGGTGGCCAGGCTGGTGGTTGGTGCGCGTCGTTTCGACCGCATCACTCCCATCCTGGCCCGCCTCCACTGTTTACCCGTTGCCTTCCGAATAAGGTTCAAGGTGTTGGTTTTGGCTTACAAAACCCTCCATGGCTTGGCCCCTGTTTATTTGGCAGAGCGACTTCACCAACAATTAGATCGGGGCCGACCCACCTGTTCATCTCTGGCCCTCTCGCTGCAGACGGTCCCCCCGAGGGAGGCCCGCAAAACAAGCACTCGTGCGCGGGCCTTCTCGGTGGTGGTGCCGCCTATGTGGAACAAGCTACCCAGCGAGCTGAGGCAGGCTCCAACGCTGGTGTCTTTCAGAAAAGGCTTGAAGACTCTCCTTTTCAGGGACGCCTTTAAAAATGACTAGAGGTTTGTTTTTTTTTTCCCGCCCACATGCTGTAAGTCTGCCCCTGCCGCTGTTGCTGTCTTTGCTTTTTGTGTTTTCTTTTGTGTAAACCGCCCTGAGTTCTCGTTTGGGAAGTAGGTAGCGGTATATAAGTGTAAGAAATAAATAAATAAATAAATAAATAAATAAATAAAATTATCTTTCCAAATTCATTATTTTGACCAATACCCTTCCAGACTAGATTTCATTGTGACACAGCACATCAGTTGATAGATCAATTGTAAAAAATTGATAGATCAATTGTAAAAAATTTCCTCTTTTGGTTTGAGTCTCCATAATTGCTTTTGGAAAGGAACCCGATTCAGTTGCTTTTGGAAAGGAAACCGATTCAGCTGCTATGAAAGGTCTCCGGAATCATAGAAGTGATAGGAGTACGATCGGAAGCCATAATAAGGCCTGTTTTTAGTGTTCTAATAGTTATGTGTCATAAGAACATAAGCATAAGAACACAATAAGAACTATGGTGGATCAGGCCAAAGGCCCATCTAATCCAGTTTCCTGTATCTCACAGTAGCCCCACAAAATGCCTCTGGGAGCACACAAGACTAGATATCTGTCTTCTGATACCACTCCTCTGCATCTGGCCCTTGAAGTATCCTGGTTTTAAACCTGGAGATTACACATCTCCGTCATGGTTTGTAACCTGTGATGGACTTTTCCTCCAGGAATTTGCCCCCTTTGAAGGCATCCAGGCCAGATGCCATCACCACCTCCTGTGGCAGGGAGTTCCACAGACGAACAACACGCTGGGTAAAAAAAATTTTTTTCTTTTTTCTGTTTTCACTCTCCCAACCCTCAATTTGAATGGATGTCCCCTAGTTCTGGTATTTTGTGAGAGGGAGAAGAGCATCCCTCTATCCACTTTACTCGTGCCCTGCATAATTTTGTACATCATATTTTGTATGTCATATTAGATTATATGAACGAAATATCTTCCCTTAGATTTTTTCAAAATTTACATGGCTGTAATCTCAAAGTATTTCATTAGAGGTATACCTCCTCATTTAGCACTTCCAGGATGGAATAGTTATTTCCTAATCCGTTGTAATAAATTAATAAATTAATCTGCTTCACCAGTGATGGTTTCCTTATCTTCCCTTTTAATTACATCCTGGATTCATTGTTACTTTACCCTAAGCTGCTTACACTGAATAACAACATTTAAACTTCAACCACTTTATACTATAACATACTTTTCAACAGGTTCCTGACCAGTGATTTATTTTCAATGCAAGTATCGCTGTTACTGTATCTTTTTTGGAAGATTTTTCCTATCCAATCTATAGATCATCTATGAAACACCTATAAACTTAGACTGTAATAATCATTTACTACAATAAAAGTGAATTTGGAAATGAGAGAGTGTGTTTGGGACACACTGCAGCATCACTATTGTTCCAGGATTTCCTTAGGGATCTTAGGGCGTTTATACATGACCCCTAAGCTCCGCTGCAAATGGCTGCAAGCTCCGGAGCTTAAAAATGTTTCCCCACCAGCTCTGGAGTTTGCAGACAATTAAGTGTGACCCCGCCCACCTAAGCGCGACCCAGCACACTTTTCTTGTACCTGCTTGAGGAGGGTGAAAATCGCCAGGTCCAGATTTAATCTGGTCAGTGCGGGGCTCTCCTGGCTTCTGTTTTTTGTTTTTGTTTTTTGCCTCCCACCCCTTTAAGAGAAGGGGCGGGAGGGGAAAAAAAAGCAAACAAAGAGAAGGAATCAGCACAACGGAGCTCCGGCAGCTTCTCCGACGTGAGTCTGCATTCCCCCACCACCACTTTCTTCCTCCCTCCCCTCAGCAGACAGGTCCAGTACGTGTACAGGTGGAAACTGCAAGAGAGTTTGATTAACTTTGTTGTGACATTAAGAATCTTTTGACTATCACCATTTCAACTGCCAGTCATGAAAGAAATTTCTTAAAACTTAAATTAATCAAAACATATCAAGGATCTACAATGAGCCAAGAAAGACTGAGTAACCTAACAATACTCTCAATTGAGAGAGAGATCTCAATATAGATTTCAATGGTTATTGAAAATTTTGCACAGATTAAAAATAGGAAATTTTAAATAGATTTGAGAGTAAATTTGACTATGCATTTTATTTTAATTATGTTATTTTTTTCTTAAAGTACCATACATGTGCTTGAGGGGCATAAGGAATTCAATACTGGACAGGAGGACTCAGGAAGTGTTGATGGTCCGCGAGTTAAGGGGGGATGCAATACATGCCTTGCCCCAGGTACTGGCAACCCACGCAACGCCACTGGTACGGCCATTTCGTTCATAACAATGAATGGTCTCTGCGGATCACACAATTGGGTTTACACCTGTGCAGAGTCAGTTCTTGGAACATTCTTGGGCTGACGTCTTTCCCCTTCTCACCTTCCGCCCTGTGCACATCTAATGAAAAGGCACTCTTCAGTTCCTTTTTGACCCTCTGAACGATGGCATCTTGGAATGTTCGTTGAACTCAGATCACAATTTCTTCTTTTTCTTCTTCCTCCCTCCACCTTTCACTTACTTTTGCTGTATTTTTGATAGAGATTTTTTCCTTGGCACTACTTTGTTTCATCTATTTTTTGTATCCTTGACTTAATTACAGTCTCTCTCTTTTTTTTAACCGTTTGGCAGGCCTTGCCCAACTGCATGGCTTCTGAGGCCTTGTTTGAAAAGTGTCCTTCCTGTGGTGAGAACATCGCTCCCATTGACCAAAATATGCGTTCCCTTCCCCCTCCCCTTTTATTAGGGGAAGTCCAGCATCCTCAACCCTGTTTGATCTGCAAGGGCTTTACTAAATACAGCCTCTGTCTTTGGAAATCTAAGCTGTGGCTATATTTGTGGGAGTGTTTCCCTCAGAGTGGAGTGGGCAGCACAAAATGGCTCTCTCTACACCATCTTGGTAGTACTTTCAAAGAGAATAGCAAAGAAATCAATGCAAGCATCTTCAGGATCCACACCCTCGGTAGTGACAGCATTGGTATCCAAGTGATGAACATTTCTATTGGCTACCAAGGCCGATTCAGATAATGTGGCCACCTGGCCTGATACTGCAGCTGACCTTTCTCTTCAAGCCCTTCTCTCGCCATATGCTGTTTTCTTTTGCATGTTGTCATGCAAATCACAAGCTATGTCCACATACCCTACAGTGGTTCCTGATTTAGAAAAGTCTCTAAGAATGATAATGGTGGCAGCAGAAGGGAATAGGGAAGCTCAAACTGTATAACAGACTCTAAAACTAGGGTATATGTAATGGGTCAGAATTGCCCGCGACAGTCCTAGAACAAAACAAAAAAATAGCCACAAAATCTGTTGCCTTCAAAGTGAAACTTACTTTTCACAAACTGCTTTGAAATGCTCATGGGTCTGTTAACAAACCACAAATATTTTTGTAGTGACAGGCACACAAGGGTGCTAGGTAGGCTTTCTCCATGGCATCAAACAGAATTCCAAGGGCATCTCTGCAACACGCTGCTGTATATTGTTTCTATATTTTGGCTTGCCTATGCTCATTTTACCATCCTTCAGAAGGGGTGGAATGTTCCTCCCTCACATGTTTTCCCCACCCCATGCCTCTTCAAGCTGGTATTTGGTGACCTATTGCACCAACAGCACCATCTGTTAGAGAGTGACATTTTCACGGATTTTGGCATGTAATAAAATAGAGGATAGACCTTGTTCTATGACTGCAACTGCTGAGCAACAGCAGCAAAAGGGTATTGCTCTCATGAAGGTCTGCAGAAAAAAATATTAAATGCTTTGGCAATTCCTCACAGGCCAGTCCCCCACCTCTTGCTTACTCTAGGATGAATTTGTTGTGTGTCCAGCCTTGGAAGGATTGTTTAACTGATCATTAACTGGAGCAAGTCTGTTCTGATTAGAAGGTATGAGACCAGAACTTGGGATGGATGAAGACTGGGAACTTTATGACAATGTCCATATGCTTTAGCCATTTCCACTGTGCTATTGACATGACTGGAAGGTCTCTGCTTTGTTTACGGGAGAAGTCTGGCAAATCTGATGATGGTGGTTGTTGAATTGATCGACCCGACTTTTTAATGGCTCAGCTCCTTTCTCAATGGTTTTAGGAGTTAAATGCCACTAATTTAGCCTCTAGCGACAGAGGACCCAAACACAAAGGAAGGAGAAACATACTTAATCTGTTCTTATCTGCTACAGCAGTGGTTCCTAACCTTGGGTCCTCAGATGTTATTGGACTGAAACTCCCAGAAGCTTTCACCACTAGCTATCCTGATATGGGTTTCTGAAAGTGCTGTCCAAGAATGCCTGGGAACTCAAGAATGCCTCCTTTGCTACAGAAACATAGAACCCAAGGTGATTATACTAAGATGGTCTGAGATACAACCCTCACCATCCCAGACATTTTCCACTTTGAATATCCAGTTCACTGGTACAGCCTTAAATGAGAATCTTCAGAGTCTATTACAGCTCTACATCAGATTCAGAATAATTCAGAAATTCTGAATGGAGTCAGCAAGATTTTGACTGACTTGTATGAAGTCCTGAGTGATTGGAATTTAATCAAGTATAAACAGAATTTGGCTATTTGTTTGGTAATATGTTGGTTTTTAATGACTTTTATGGTTTTATACCGCAATAAAAAACCTATCTATCTATCTAGTCCTGAGTGAAATGTACACATTTGAATCTGAAGTGAAACAGTGAGTTTACAAATAAGTTTTGATTAGGACACAAGTCAAATTGAATGGGGCACAAATCCCCTTCAGCCTCATAGACTTGTTGGTAGAAAAGGCAAACTCGACAAGCGCCTTGTATGTAGACACCTTTGGCAAGTTGACTCCACTCTTGAGTGTCTACTAGGTCTCCACATTTCATATCCATCCATTCCAAAACAATAAAAAAGAGAGCAATGTTGGTTTTCAAGTGGTTTGGTTTCCTTTACAAATTGATTTGAGCCTAACTAAAGGACAAATTGAACCAGGTCACATCAAATTGCACCAAACAGAATCAGAATACAGCAGCAAGCCCTGAAATGACCTATTAATCAAAAAAGGGACATGTGCATAGTCCCAGAATACATGGCATTGGTAGTGGGGAGGGAAAACTCAAAGGGTAGGGCAAGTGGAATAGAGTGGCTGGAAAACATAACATGTACAATCCTCCTTTTATTGCAGGGCTCATGTCAGTCCCAGAGCAGTAGTAAGTACAGTATGTTTTACCATCTTTAGCTTTCATTGTAGGTGACACCATGAATGTGCCACTGAATTAATCTGAAATAGGAATGAGTTCCCTTTGTTGCAAGAGTACAATTGTTTGACACCCAATAAATGTGGGTGTCAAGCAATAAATAAATCCCCCAACTTTGAAGGTGGGCTAATTGTTTTGATGCACAAACGTGAGCTCAGGGCCTTTTTACACGACCCCTAAGATCCGCTGGCCACTTAAATTCGGACCAAAGGTCTTAGGGGTTCGTCGCTCTTCCTCTGTCCCCACCCCCCTCCGCACTTCCTGGTTGCTGGCTGCGTGAGAGAGGGAGAAAAAGAGAAAGAAAAGCATGCCGCTCACCTCGTTCTGCCTCTCGTCTCTGTAAGGCCATCAAGTCCAACCCCCTCGTCTCTGTAAAAGTAGCTCTTAAAGGGACGGGAGCCAAAAAGCAGCAAACAGAAGCGAGGAGAGCCCCGCACTCACTATCGTTGCACCGCATCAAAGATTTTTCACCTCCAAAGAGAAGGTACAAGAAAAGTGCGCTGGGTCGCGCTAAAGTGGGCGGGGTCGCACTTAATTGTCTGCAAACTCCGGAGCTGGTGGGGAAACATTTTTAAGCTCCGGAGCTTGCAGCCATTTACAGCGGAGCTTAGGGGTCGTGTATAAACACCCTCAGTTAAACAGGCATCAAATGCAATCTAGTATCAGAGCCAGTTTAGTGCAGGGGAGACCTGGTTTCAAATCTCCATTCAGGTCCATGGTGTCTACGGAGTGATCCTTGATTAATTCTCAGTCAAGTCTTTTTCTGGCATTGTTTTCATGGAGAAAATGGCATTGCCTCCTGCCTGCCACCGTTAGTTCTTAGGCGAATTGACCAGATAGAAATGGAACATATAAATTCTTGCATTTACACTCAAATTCCTGTATGATCGTGGATACATGTATTAATAAATCTAAATCCTTCAAATTGGAATAAACTGAAAAGCAAAAACCTGGGCGAAGTAATCAGCAGTGAGGATTCTGAAATGGCTCTGTTCCACTGGACATTTAATTAAATTAAATGCTCCCATCCAAAGCTCATTTAGCACCTGATTTTCACCAGTGACCTCTAATAAATTGAGCCTGTAATTCTGTAACCACAATGAATTGAACAGTAATTTGCTGAGTGAATTAACAAGCTGTTAGACATCAGAAGCCACTGGCAGTACCTGTGGTTTACAGTGGATGCAACTGTTCATGAGCACCAAATTACACCCATAACACTAGGGATAACTTGAGATTAATTCCTGTACAGAATCTAATATACCAAAGTTTAATTTAGTGTCTTATATTAAAAATTCTTAAATTTTTAAATCCATATGGCCAAATGGACAGGGTATAAATAAAAAAATCAATAAAATAACTAACAGGATATGTTAGATTTCATAGAAATCTCACCCCAAAGCTGCAAAATAACATGATGTTAAACATGTTGAGTGTCATTAATTTTTAGTGAAACACTATGGAATGGATCTAATATTTTAAAGCAAAAGGTCAAAATCTCTTGGTGTTTGTATAATGTTTCCAGAACTTGCTGTGGCTAATTCTGGCTAACTGATGAGGGTCATGTGCCTAGTCATGCATCTGACTGTGCAACCAATATACACCCTGCTTTCATTCATCAGCTGTCATTGACCACACTAATGTGGACAAAATTTATCTCAACAGCAAAAGGACTCCAGAAAACCTTTTGCAACAAATGTTAAAACATTAAAATATATATTATTTTCAAAGGTATTTATTCTTCAGATGTAATAGTTGGCTCATCCTACTATGAACACAAAAGGAACTACAGTATTTAAAATTTAATATGTTAAATCTAACACATGACTTTCGGGGTTTGAGATTATCACTGATTTCTGGGATTCAATAGGACTCCCTCACCAAAGCTGACAAAAATGTTTCCACATGTCTCTACGTAGCATTGTTGCACAGAGTGTCCTCACAGATGCCTTTATATTGATAGGGAGACTCTTTGCATAGCTGAGCAAATCCATGTGGCAAGCATCATAGAAAAACAGTGGCTAAAATCCTGTTGCTTTGCATAAAAACCACAACTAGGATATGCCCAGTTGAATCCATGGAACAGTTAAATTTATTCAGATTACCCATGCTGGCCCTTCTGAAGTTGGGTCCTGGAACTCAGGCACCCTTTTCCTCCAACAGATGCTTTATGGTGCCTGAAGAAACTCTTCCACAAGATATTTGCTTTAAAAATTATTTGGTCAGGATGATATAACTTTAGCCATTACTTTTAATCCTCCAGTACTCTGCATCTCTTTTGTTCTTGTTGACTTCAGCTAATTCATCTCTTCCTTGAGACTGTTCCCTCCTAATTCTGTCCCTGCTTTTGTAACTTTCTGTATCTAGCTCAGCCATGCTGAGACATCTACATCAACTGTCATCTGAGAGGGACAAGACGTTTCCCACCCATGCTGGACCTGCACAAAAAGTTCTCTAGATATGCAATGGAATTTTTGAGCAAATAAAAATCCCACCCTCATGATCAGTCCCTGTGAAATATACTTGCTTGATAAACATGATGCCTCAGGTGCAGAGGCAAGATGTCATGTCTTAGTTACTGATCTGCAGAGCACAGAGGTTTTAATTGCATTTCTTAGCTGATAGAATGGAACATTCTGGTCTCAGATATAGTACTAAAAAGAACAGCGTGCCAGCAAATTGATTTTGAGTTATGGCTACCCTCCTGTGGTTTTTTTCCCCCCTAGGCATTGAGTACTCAGAAATGGTTTACTGCTCCCTTGTTTTGGTGCCACTCTGGGACTCTGCGGCTTTCCCAAGGCCATAAATGTGGCGGGATATGTAATCCATCAGCCACAAAGGCATCAGGTGGCTTGGTCTATTTCATCTCCTGGGAGGCACAGTGGAGATCCAACATTCTACCCTCTGGCTCCACAGCCAGGTGCTCCTACCAACTGAGCTCTGAAGAAACGATATTTTAAGTAACAATTTCATCTAAATGGATTTGAATAAGCAGCGGCAGCCTAGTGGATCCCAGACCAACTCTTCTAGAAAGCTCAGCATGTCGAGGGTGTTCCATTTTCATGGATCATTGTTTATTTTTACCTGGTGACACCACTGAAATGTTTACCCAACTGCACAAAGATATTTGCACATTGGAAAGGAAACTGGACCCAAAAGTTCCCTACTAATCTTCTTTAGAAGGGAACGCTTGCATATCATGATTCACTTATCACTGGTTTTATCTCTGTTTGAGGCTTTTTCTTAGTTGATAGCAGTAGAAAGGATGGAGGTCTCATTTTGAAGAGCTCAAGTGATGTATAAGGTGTTGTGCAAGACAGGCAAGAGGAGATAACCTGAGTCCCAGTGGAAGATGCAATCAGAGGGGGACATGCTTGATGTGTCAGAAGATAGACATTTCTGTGTCTGAACCTTCCAATGACCAGCCTTGAAAACCGAACGGCTCAGAAATTAAAAACTGACTTACAGTAAGTGAATACTGGATCAGTGCACCTGGGCTGAGTGGGTTGGGATCTGGCATAACTCTCTTCCTCCCTCACCCCACCCTTTTCTCAGCTCATCTGCTGTCAGATCTCTCAGATTAGCTGGCAGGAAAGTGGAATTCTGCTGGCACAAGAGGCATCTGCTGTTCCTTATCTTCTATGGACAGCATGATGTTGAGCTGGGATTCCACTGCCTGGTAGGAGGACTGCCTGTGTCCAAGGCATATGGAGAACAGCAGAGGCTGGGATGAGCAAACAAGACTGATATCCAAACCATAGTAGGTAAGGGCGGTTAAACTGGACATGCCAAAATGTTGTCTTCAGTGCGGGGCTAACATAGGCTCCACACCAATTGCTCATAGTCCTCCACGGGCAGTAAGTAACACAATCAATCATACCCTCTTGCCTTTTGCAAATAGCTTACAAAATCACCAAAGCCTTCTCCGCCTCTTACAAAAAATAATGAAATGTTGTGATTTAAGACATTCCCCTACCCCCATGACTTCCTTTGAATTAAATGTATTTCAAAAATCACAGCCAATTTTGTGACTAATAAAAATGGTGTGTTCCCTCTTATCCGCCTCTGATTTGTTTTTGTTTTTTCTTTTTTATTTCTTATATGGTTGACTTTGTTAATTATAATTTATATTGGATTTTGGGTTTTCTTTATATATTTCATTTATTATAATATTGTATGTATCTTTGTTGGTTGATGTTTCTATACTGTAAGTGGTACAGACAGACAGACAGACAGACAGACAGACAGACAGACAGACAGACAGACAGAGACAGATAGATAGATAGATAGATAGATAGATAGATAGATAGATAGATAGATAGATAGATAGATAGATAGATAGATAGATAGATAGATAGATTTCCTTGGGCCACAGTCTTGGTGGAAGCATCCATCACAAAACAGAAGCGCCTTGGGTATAAGGGATTCTGAAGGTCCAGATAATGAGGGAGAAAAAGTGAAGCCTCTTTCACAGGCAAAGAAACTTCAGGGAAATCACAAAAGTAATTGCAAGACAAATTATGGTACAATACATCCTCCCCTCTTTTTGTGTAGGTGGATACAGGACTGTCTATGCTCATAGCCACTATAGGATATTATAAGCATCTACAATAGAGATAAAAATCTATCTACAGTGATTCCTCAAAAATGGAGAACATTTGGGGAAGTGCTGAACCCTGAAGAATGATGCAAAGTCAAAGTCTATCTGAATCAATTTCTCAGAATAGATTTTGTCTCAGAGGTATGCTGAGATTCCCCATCCCTACACCTTACTTTGCTCAAAATAAAAAGAAAATACACTTTGCAGAAACATCTCCATGATGTTCCAGCATATTGGAGGAGCTGCTTCTTTGTTGGCACCATCATGCCCTATACCACCACTAGGTAGAGGACCGTGAGCAGGGCCAGCACTAGTTTTTTTCATGCCCTAGGCGAGGGGTGGGCAGCGGGCGGGTGGGGCAGGGGGCGGTGGGGGGCAGGCGGGGTGGGGAAGTGGCGGGGGTGGATGGCAGGGGACAGCGATGGGCACGGGGGGTGGGCGGCGATCGGCACAGGGGGTGGCGGGCGGATGGCAACGGGCAGATGGCAGGCGGTGGGGGGACGGACGGTGGTGGCCAGCGGGGGGGGGGCGGCAGGCTGGTCAGCATCCTCTTTCCATTTTGGCACCCTAGGCAACTGCCTAGTTCGTCTTAAAAGGACGCGCCGGCCCTGACCGTGAGGAGAGATGAAAGGACAGTGACACTGACAGAATGGTAACTTATGATGCCACTTGCAGTGAGAAGACATTTGGGGAAAGCACGCAACCAAGCTGTGCTACAATCACATTTTGTGAGAAGAATAATCTATCAGAAATTGGTGGAGACTCTCAATTTCCTACAGAAGTTTGGTATAACACTTACCTCAATTTATCTTCTTACAAGTAATGGTTGAGAATTTGTAAAAACTTTTCTGCTGTAATACATAGCCACGTATAGTTCTAGAAAATTCAGAATTTGTTTTACAATATTTGGATGTTACATGCTGTCACATCTAAATTATGGCAACCCTAGTAGAGTTGCCAAGGTCTGTGACATATTGAAGAAGTGGTTTCACTGTTGAGATGTGAAATTGTAAGTGTATAGAGTGTTACAATAATTAAGCGAAGGGGGTGCGGAAGAGAAAGAGTAGCCCAGAAAATGAAAGTGCCTTTAAACTGGAAGTTTGAACAATAGTTTAGTATAATCATTCTGAAACACGTACTTAGATCTCCAGCCAAGCTAGGTCACTGCACCCTAACAATCCTGACAATTGCATGTTTATGATACAGTGTGTAAATATGGAGGTGGTTTATGCAGGTTCTTCCACTCTATGTAGTTTAAGTATTTTGGTGTTACAATATTCTAGCAGTCCAGGACTGTGTGGCACTGTGGCAAACATTTAGTTTTACATGCCTTAAATAATTTTAAATAAAACAATGATGTTTTTATCATGATGGTAGCTTGCCAGATTTTTGAGTTCCAAACCTTTTGAGTTATAGTAGCTGCAACAGTAGAATTTCCTGTTGCTTTTCTTTGTTCTCCAGGCCCCTAGAAAACAGTTTACAGACTTTAAGCGAAAGAAAACAACTGAAAGAATTATAAATATAGGGATATAAGACACACAAATAGGAATTCACCATATCATCACAACTCCATGCCACTGTGGGCACGAGAAATCCATGAGCAACCATCATGTAATAGTACGGCAGTTTCATTTTCAAAAGCCAGCAACATAATCAAAATGGGCTTTTCTCCTTTGGTTTTAGCTAGTGTGGCTGGGGTAGTATTGAGTACTGTTTTATACACATTCTTAATATGCTTAAAGGTTAAAAAAGTCATTCTCTTTAATACATTTTATTCTCAAGAACTTTAATGTATTAGAAAAGTGTTCACAGTTTTTTTTTTTTTTTTGAAATATTCCTTTTTAGGTTATCAGCTTTTTCACTTTTAGAATGTCAGCTGCTAAATATAGTTCTAAAATGATTTAGTTTTCCCTACAAATTAAGTTTTATTTTTGGATGTACTTCTATTTGCAGCATCTCAGTTTTCCCATAGCTGCAAGGCTTTTGAATATTCAGGATATCGTTTTTGTACTTATGAAACGTAGAAACAATTCAATGAAGTTTATAGAATTAGACAAGCAAAGGTTGCTTGGAAATACTGCAACAGTGAAAAGAGTTACACCTTGATACTCAGATAAATTTGTATATGATTGGAAATATTTGTCTGGTTTTATTCCAGAATTAACCCTTGACTGGGATAACTGTCAGCTATGATGAACACAAGTTTTTCATTCCTCCCTAGAGGTCTACAGCATAAAGCCAAGCAAAAAACAAAGGGTGCTGCACAATTTAATTATGCAGGCTCTACATCCCCACTTCCAGCAAGCTAGCTAATCAATTTACCAATTTCAAAAAGATGGAAGGTTAAATGAACCCAGAGCCAGTTACCAGGGATTGAACCCAGGTCATGAACAGAGTTTTGACTACAGTACTGAAATTTAACCACTACACCACAAAACTCGTTAAATGGTCTATAGGCCTTTTAGGGGAGATGTTTAGACATCAAAATCCCTGACCACTGCCACCTCCAAGTAAAATCCCAAAGCCAAGCAAGAATTTGAACCCAGGTCTTCTGAGTCCATGTCTATCACTCTTAACATCTTCCACACATGGGCTTGTTGAGTTGTTCCACAAGGGAATTATCCAAATGACACTGGGTATTGCTCAAGGACTGTACAGCTAGCTTTGTTTCTTGTACCTTTGACAAAACCCCTTTTCCATGCCCGAGGAAGGGGGTTTTGCCCCCCCAAAATAGTAGCAACGTTTTTGTTATTTTTATAGTAGCCTAAAGGTATCACTTGTTCCACTTTTGTATTTGGTTTTGTGATGGTTACACGCCTCCTCAATTTGCTTTGCTTCAAATGGATTTATTTTGGATTTCTTAGCCCGCATCTTATACAATGCCATAGGTGAGTATATGACACATGACTTTTAATGGACTGAACCTAATTCGGCATGTCCAGAACGTTCTCCACCTGGGTAGTAGGCTGAAACTTCCTTATTTTCCTTTTCTAGAAGAAAAGATATGTTGAGGTAATGCTGAAAAACTCTGAAAGCTTCCTTACATCTACTGACATTCGGTAATTATACTGTGGCTCTGAATCTCCTTCCTTTCTCTTTTATTCTTGGCCAGAAATTTCTCCAGCTACTACTCCTTCTGCCAGTCTTGCTCTTTTCCTTTGCCTTCCAATCTCTGGCTACAGTCCAGTAGGAAATTCAGTATCAGTTCAACTGAGAATTTCTCTTTCCCCTACTATTCTGCCCCCACCCTCCAAAACATACCCCCTATTATAGGCTGGGGATGGAAGCTTTTAAAATCCCCAAATGATCCCTAGTTACAAACAAAACGGGCTCAAAACACACTGGCAAGGGCAAAATGATGGCCAAAATTACCCTCCAACCCCTCAGAGGGCCCAAGGGACATTTTTCATAAGAAATTATTAAGTGTTTGATGCTCTCTACATATACAGTGGTACCTTATATAAAGGAATTAATGTGTTCCAAATGAAATTCTGTTAAGCAAATTTTCCTTTATACAAATTTCCCATAGGAATGCATTGAAAATGGAGTAATCCCTAATTGCGACAATTTTTATGTGGTACGGATTCGCCCCATAGGCAATTCTGTTAAGCAAATTTCCCCTATCTCCGGAATTTTTATGTTGTACAGATTTTATGTTATACAAACCATTTGTTATACAAGGGTCCACTGTATAGGATTAAGGGATGCTGGGGCAGGAAATGCATTGGGGGTTATAACCCAGGGAAAAGCGGGATGTGGTCTATAGGCTGCATTTTGTCTACCTGTTTCTGGTTATATCTGGACATCTCATGGACTACTGTTGAACAGCACAGCCACAGCACTGCTGTGAGAGTCGTGGGTGAACAGTTGCAGCACACACAAAACCAAAACTGAAGGAAAGGAATTTATTCGTAACATAGGGATTAATGGAATTGGAAGGGAACTGGGTTAGAAGTGATTTAGGAACGATTTCTGTTGCATTTGTAACTTTGAAACAGTGTTATTTAACAGATGGCTCCAATATGCAAAGCTGCAACAGGATGCGATCTATTTAAGTGCTGTGAGCATATCAGGAAGAGTGGAGCTGCCAACAAGCATGTAAAGTCAGGTAGAAGGAGGTGAAAAGTTAGAACTACCTCAGCCGATGCAACAGATGGGCAGCATAAGGCAGGTTCCAAAAAGAGGCTGAAGTAACTTCCCAGGATCTGACAGAACAAATTCCAAGAACAACATATTCAAGACATTGAAAAATGGAGATCCAGAATTTTTCCTAGTCCTACTTCATCTTCTAGCTGGGAAATAATTCCCATGACAAAATTTGACCCATACATTGAGCTCATGTTTCCTACATAGGTTGTTTTGATGAACAACCTATCCCATCTTATCATCTGCTTCCCATTCCATTTCTTTCATAATTTCTCTTCTGGTAGTGAACCTTGATCAGTGTGTTTTTAACCTGTAGTGACTTGGTGAAATCTACCATAATAAATAATTTTAAGTTTTCTGTATAAATGGGTTTTAAAATGGAATCATGTCAACTTAAAGTTGCACCAGCTTTATTATGAAAGAGGATTTCTTTGGCCTTCTCTTACCCTATTACCTTCCATGCTCCTGAAACAAAGTAACACGCTGCTTCCTGGAAACTGCATTTTTAAAGGAACTGACTCTGGTCTTAATAGTATCCCATCTTGAAAGTGAGTGCCCCATAGTAACGCAATTAACTCTCTAACAATCTAGTTCTTGTTTAGGCTGAGAATCGCAGCTGCGAAGAAAACAGAGCAAGATGCAGCTGTTCCCTATCCAAAAGGCACTGCTCTTGGTAGGTCCCCACAACCAGCTTGAGAACCAAGAGCCCTCCGCGCCCGTCGCCTGCTTAACTCCCCTCTCCGTTAAGCGGAGACGTTTGCCAGCCCTGAAATCTCCAGGGAGCGCATTTCGGGGGAATCAGCCTTATTGTAAAGGATAAGGAAACACAACAACAGAAGAACCTCACGCCCGATGCGAGCGTCAGGGATGGGCCTGTCCCGGCACTTGTCTGAAAAAGTCAAGAAAAAAGAACTCGGCCAATGTGGTGCTTCTTTTTTCAACTCCTGTCCAAGCAGGCTGCCGTCCTTGGCGTTTGGGTGATTAATTATTACGAATCTCGGTCGCGGATGGGGGAGAGAAAGAGGTCACCCTTTCTCCCCTTTGTTTTTCTGCCAAGCGAGCTGGTGGCACGACTTCCCATCCCGTCCCCTGGCTGCCGATTCCGGCGCGAAAGGAAAGCGGACCCGCCCGCCGAGGCGCGCCACGCCAACCCGGCCCCAGAGAAGTTTGCATCAGGCGCCGCTTCCGCTTCTGCTTCTTCGTCTCTCCCCGCCACGGGCGCTGCAGCCCCCGGAGTCCGCGGCCCCCTCCCTTCCTCCCGTCCCAGCGGGAATCCGCGTAGCAGCTGGAGCCTCGCTCCGGGCGCCCAAAGCCGCCTCCGCTCGTACCCCCCCCTCTCTCTGCCCCCCGCCCCCTCTTGGCGCGGGTGCCTCGGCATGTGAGGAGGCGCCCCCTTGCAGAGCCGCGCTCTCTCGCCCGGCCGCCGCGCCTCATGTGACTCTCGGTGACCTCTCATCCCTCCCTCTTCCCTCCGCCCCCCACACCTCCTCCTCCTCCTCCTCCTCCTCCTCCCATGTGATCAGATCTCCCTCCAGAAACCCCGCCCCTTCCCTCGAAGTGCTCCCTCCTTCTCTGCCCACCCCCCCACCCCGGACTTTCCTATGAGGTCACCAGCTGCTCCCGGGCTCCTCCCCTCTCCATCCCCCCCTGGCTGTTGCGGGCCGTGGCTCCGCCTCCCCCTGTAGAGAGTCCGCTCCTCGCGTTCATTTCATTCCTCGTCTCATTCCGAACATTCTTAGCATCGCTTGCGCCGCACAAGCCCATTCGAAAGCCCAGCCCGCCCTGCCACCGCCGGTTTTGGGGGCAGTAACTAATCACTTGAAGGGCTTCAATAATCCCGCAAGCCAACGCACTGTAGAGCCCAGGCGCGCACACACATACACACTACGATTAAAAATAATAATAATAATAATAATAAGAGTAATTGCATATATTTTTAATTTTTTTTGGGAAAAATATTTATTTTTTATTTTTTTATTTTTTGACCGTAACAAACAACAATAACAACAACAGCAAGCAAAACCCCAAGGCCAGGAACATTTAAAGCAAGGCAAAGTCCCCGGGGAAAAGCTGGAAGAAGTTTGCAATTGAATTGCAAAAAGACTGGTGGTGTTTGCAAAGGTGGGGAGAGTGGAGTGGAGGTAAGTTTTGTGCGGTTGTGTGTTGTGTGCGCGAGCGCAGGGGCGAGCGGCGGCCGGAGGGAGCTGCTTTTTCTCCCCATTTTCCTCTTGGCTTTGTGTGGCTGGCCGGGAAAGGAGGAGGTGGGGGCGCTTGTCCTCTGTTATTGACTTGGGAGGATCAGATCGGTGGCCCCCCTCTCCTTCCCGCCCCCCCTTTCTCAATCTCCGCAGGTGATCTGGAGAGGTGATGGGGGGGGCGGAATGGAAGGAGAAGAAGGGAAGGAAGCTTGCGAGATGGACGCGCGGAGGGCGGACTTGTTGCCCGCGGAGTTTGGGCCGCTTTCGGGGAGGGGGAGGAGGGAAGAGACGGATCGGAGCCCGAGCTGCAACAGGCGGCCGTGCCGCTCTCGCCGCTCCGCTCCCTTCTTGCTGTTGCTGCTTTCATTGAGTTGCCTGAGTCACGGCTTCGCAGCTCCGCGCGCGCGCGCGCGCACACACACACCCAGCTTTCCAACACACTCCGGCGCGCGCGCGCGCGCACGCACACAGATCTTTGGCATTTTTCACATTTTTCACCAAGAAGGAATAAGTTGGGAGCAGATCAGGCCTTTCGAAGTAAAACGATCCTCTCCCTGGAGTTTCTCTTCCTAGTGGCGAGTTTTAGAAAGTGGCTGGAGCTGAGATTGGGCTGGGTTTTCTGTCTCCCCCACACACACACCGCTTCCTCTCATACACACACTTCGCTAAGAGCCTTGAGTTTTTGATCTTTTCTTGCTCTTTTAACTCCCTACTCGCTCTTCTCTTTTTTAAAAATCCCCCGTTTAAAGATGAAAGAAGGAATGTTCTCTTTTGCTGCTTCTTTGCTTTCTCCAGAGCTGCTGCTGTTGCTGCTACTACTACTGCTGGTTAATTGCACATTCAAGTGGAAAATTTTCCGGAGTCAGCAGAAACATTGTATCAAAAAAAAAGACAAAGTCGCAGTTCCAACCAAACGAGAAGCTTGTCCCTGGAAAACTTCCTTTCGGTAGGAACCTTGGGCTTATTTCTCCCCTTGCCCCCAACCCCCCCCCCCCAAACTCTTAAAAAAAGATATTGTGTGTCCCCCCCTCCCCTGCCTATTCAGCCTAAGGTGGTGGACGGTGGTGGGGAGAGAGTTGTGGTAGCCTTTGTTCGAGTTCACACTTTGAAAGAAAGGAAGTATCTCTCTCTCTCTCTCTGTCCCCCCCACACACTTTACATGGAGTCTGGGGCAGGATAATTCGTGCATCACAATCCAAAGCAAAAACCAGGAAACGGGGAAATCAGCCTCACCTCATCAGCCAAACTCAGCTTCTCATTTTTTTTAAACACACACACACACACACACACACACACACACACACACACACACACACACACACACACACACACACACACACACACACACACACACACCTGATTTTAGCTTCGTGAGTTTACTTAATACTGAATGATGTCACAGTATAAAATATTTTTGCAACAATGAAATGCCCCACCACCTGTGTTGGTCAGGAGAGTTGTTAACGGATGAGAAGCAAGTGTCTGCTTTTGATTTGGAGACATGGAAAGAAAGCTCTATAAACATCTCAAAAACTTTATGAATCAGGCGTGCTTGCATTTTTTGCTCGGAAAGGAGGTGGATCTGAATTTTCAAGCAGTAGGAAAATCATTTCACTGTTGAACAATTCCTAGGTTTGAAAACAAAGCATATGTGATCTAACTAACCTACTGTGACTTAGACATGTGATAATTACAGATTCTGACTTCATTTGGCCCATTTTTGGTGGGGGTGGGAGAGGAGAAGTTTAGTAAAAACTGGTTCTTAATAACTCCTGATGTTTTCTTCTCCCTGCTGATAAAGTTGAGGGAAGACCACATTCTTAGGCTGTAGCTTTTCAAGGGAAGAGTAAGCAACGAGCCAGAGAAGCTATCAAAGAAGCTATCAATTTTTCGGAATTTAGTGGACATTTTCTCTTGATATGCAAATGCTCAGATAGTGAGCAATAACTGTAAAATGCAACAGCAACATAAATAGATGCTGGAGTCATGGTTTTATATAATGCAAGTTTTTTTTGCTTTGTTTTTTTCTTTTTTTGGTGGGGTGGGGGTGGTGGCAGCAAAGATTAATGTACTCCTAAACTTGGAATGGTCACCCTTGGGTACATAGTGCATTGCCATCTCTATAAATAGTTGGGGAATACCAGAGCAAGGACATTAGAGTGTATTCATGGTGCATGTTGGAGATATTTCCAAATACTGTAATTCAAAGTGGAATGTTATACACGGCCTTGTTTCTGGTCGCAATACATGAACACCGCACACCTATTTTTAAATGGAATGTTGGGAATGTATAGCATCCATCAAAAAGGTGAAGAGAAAGAGTTCATAATTCTAGATGTCATTTCCAGGGAATTGTCTTGTGAAAGGAATTCTGTTGTCATTTACACAGCTTTTCACTGGTGACTTCAGATTAATTTTCATTTGAATGCATTCCCATGTTGGGTTGATGTATTGATAAAAGATCACTTATAATTTGTAGTTGCTAATGATGTTAAATGGTATAGGCGCAGACAAGGGTATCAAATGGCTGGTGTACTTTTTAGCAGCATAATTTTGACCATTGTAGTGGATTTTGTGCCCTCCCCAATATTTATGTGAAATTTTATTAAGGTCATCATGGAGCAAGAGTTGCTTATTGCTAGCCTGGCTTAGTAATGATAATAAAAAAGCTTCAGATGCCTAGAGACATACAAGGTGATGAAAAGCAAGTGAATCACACATGTCTTCATATTTAATACCAACATCTAAGATGGGTCCACTAAATGTATCAGAGGGAGGGGATATGGAATGCAATGTGGTTTGTTTGTTTTTTGAAGGAACAGCATCTATTTTAGGGAAGTTTTGTAAACGGTGGTGGAGGAGGAGAGCTGACAACTAGTTTCTTGGTGAATCCCAGCTGGATTGTTATTGTTATTATTATTTGCTGTTTGAAGAATATACATCTTTATGCGAAGCTGTTGCTTTGCAAATGGACTCCCCCCTCCTTTTACTGAGAGGGTGAACTGGGTTTGGGAAGAAACAGTTTCACTTGCTAAATAAAGTTGCACTCAGTAATGTGTAGGCAGAAAGATGTACATAATAACAAATGTCATTCTGTAGTGAACATTCGAGAAACACAGTTCATCTCTCCAAAGCCTCTTTATTTTATTCTTTTTTTTAATTTGGGGGTTTCTTCTTGCAATTGTTTGTTTCCAATGGGGGGTTGTAGAGCAGGTGGGGTGGCGCAATCAATAGCATGGTTATTCAGGAGTAAGAAATATTAAAGGGGAGTGTGTGTACTAAAGGGGCAATATAAAAACCTCTTTGATGTGATGGAAACTTGAAAGCTAAAAATCCCATTTGTCATTTTGTAGCAATATTAAATTGCCGAACATAGACTTGAACACTGATATAGCTGTGTGTAATGTGCTTTCTGTGGAAATAACTACTCTTGTTTTAAATCAGTCAGGCTTACCTCCAAAATGTCGACTTTTATTCCACACTTGTTTTATAGAAGACATTAAGAATAGGCATTTTAAACTATGTATTCTTTTTCTTTTAAGATATTTCTTTTTATTTTTTTAAATAAAATATAAACCAGAAGTCTTTCTAGCATGATTAATATGTTTCATATTATATTTGAAACACGTAGAACTTGGCACCTGGAGTTACTTCATTCGTTTTGGATTGAAAGATCTGTGGCATTACAGGCACATGTTGAAACAGTCTCTCTCTCTCTCTCTCTCTCTCTCTCTCTCTCTCTCTCTCTCTCTCTCTCTCTCTCTGTGTGTGTGTGTGTGTGTGTGTGTGCATGAACATGTATGTGCTGTACGTATGATCAAGTGAGCAGAAGTCATTATTTGATTCTTGACATGGTAAATAGGCAAAATTGTACAGTCTTATGGCTCTTAAAGATTGTATAACATGGTTCAAGGTTGTGAACAATACTGATAGTATCACTTGATTATACTTTTAGTAGAACATGTCTTGGTCCCCTTTACACATGGCATTCTACTCAGAAGTGCCGGTTCAAAAGCAAATTGATTCCTTTGAATCACCATGGGTTTCAAAAGGGATTTGCATCTTGTAACTGACAGTAGCAAAGGGAAAATATCTTCTTACAGGATCTAACAATATATAAAGAACTAACAATTTGTTATGATTGTTCAAATATATCTCCGGAGGCTCAAGATTTTAGGACAATTACAATACTTTATGAAAAAGTTTGTCATTCTTGTCCTGTCTGATTATTGTCTTAGCTTTAAATTGTTTCCAGCAAGGTCTTTTGGTCTACTCAATATTCACTGAGAATTCTGCCGTGCAATACTTTTTGTTGATGTTCAGTTTAGGCTACAGTCGCACTGTAGAAAACATGGGCTATGTCATATTTAGAACTGTGGAAATTATACATTTCCCACAAAAGCCTCATGACACTAGTTCTCATTGAGATTTTTACTTTATTTCGGATTTATCCAGTGCAACATCTTGGTGATCCAAATGTCCATGTGCATCCCCATCCCTCTCAAAACAAACAAACAAACAAACAAAGCAAAAAACCCCACACCTAATTAAACATTTTGGTTGGGTTTACATGGGGATGCACATCCAGATTCTTCTGTTCATGAAACGAGGGTATGGAAATCTTTCTCCGTTGACAGGGAATTGATTTTTTAAAATCATTTCTAATTCTTGAGCGAGAACAAAGTGATATGTGTTTCTGAAACTGCCTCATTTTGTGTGTGTTTCTAAAAAAATGGGTATGAATCATTTTAATTTTGGAAAGCACTGTGTAACATCGCTATACTCCTGGTGCAATGTAATGTGATGTCGCATTGATGTGCCCATTGGTGTGCCCTGTCCTATCAGTCATTTCCTGCTGCTGCTGCTGTAGGGTTTATGATACAGCTGCTAAGATCTCACCTCATAACGCTGCCTGAAGCAGAAAAACTTGTGTGTATGTCTGGGTTGATGTGTTTTGCTTAAAGGCCATATTCAACATAGTCATGATGATGTTATGAAATCCTCAGTTAATTTTGCTGTGTGTACGTGTAGGGTTAGGATTATGCATCTGGGCTGGAAAATAATCTTCAGTATTAAACAGTATTACAAATAACCATTTGTATATAAATCAAAGGCATATTGCATTTTTCTTCTTCCTAGGACTGTGTATCTTTTTGACATGCATGCGTAAGCATTCCAAGGAAACTTGCTATTAACGTAATTTCTGTATGCTTTTATTGGAGGTGATTTTTTTTTGCTAGTTTTAGCTTAGAAATAATAGAACAGAAAATTGTTGATAGGTTATGTCATGACAGTATAAGAAGAAAAGTCAAACCCTACTGTTTCAGCACATTGACAAGCTAAATTTGGAGTCAGAGAGGAGATCGCCTGAAAGAGGGTCAGGAAGCAAGGAATGCCCCCCCCCCCAGGGGGGGTTGGGATGGAGGGCAAATGTGAGCCAAACTCATGATGTGTGCTTTAAGGTTCTTAACATTTATTTCTGTTGAAGAAGGGCGCCTAAGAGATTTACTGTGCAATCCTATGCAGTTCAGTGGGACTTACTTTTTGTAGGTGAAATAGACTTCACAGGAAGACCAGAATTCTAAGTAGGAATCTGAAGGGAGGGAATAGCAGTGGGTTGAAAGCAAAACCTTCCACAGATCATTGAAATTATGTTGAGGATGTTGAAAAATTTCCCATTTCCATTTGTATGTGGTCTGATAATGTTGAACACCTGTAACTTCTGCAGTCCTTGTTTCTCCTGCTGCTACCATTCTTACACAGTGAAATCTTTTTTGCCCCCCCCTCACCCTGAGGCAGGTGGACTTCTCACAGTTGTAACATTTCTTTATGTATAAATTTGATTTGCATACAATTGGCTAATATTCTTTTAAAAACTGACACCCCCCTCTCTCTCTCTCTCTCTCTCTCTCTCTCTCTCTCTCTCTCTCGGAATCATCTGGAAGCCCATAATATTTCTGGGACCAAAAGTCAACTCATTATTATTATCACCATTAAAATTCCTTTGCTTGGGAACTTAAAGCTTCGCCTAATGCTGTAGTATGTGTGTGTTTTATTGGTACAGAAACTGAAAACTGCTACTAATGATGGGAAATGTTAATTATGTAAGAACATATTGAACTTATATTCTGTACAGTGAACCCTTTTTTTTAAAAAAATGGATCAATTGCATTGCCTTTTATGCACACAGTTTTCTAATTACTATAATTCAGTGCAGCCCTGATTTTTGGAACTAGTTCAAGGCATAATCTCAACTTAACATGAAAGGAATATCAAAAGATAACCCAAAGATGTTAATATGTTTTGTTTTTAGGAAAGCTGATTTTCCTATCTTTTCTGTTCTAGGCAGGCAGTGTTACAGCCCAGATATCTTAATGTCTCTGCCTCACTCCTCCCTTTTCTTACTTCATTACAATTTTATTATCAAAATAAATACATGTCTGATAATAAAATTGACTCAAATGCAACAGACTGTGATTTTGGAGGATTGCATTGGCTCACACAGCTTTTTGAGATGTTGGGTTTTTGTGCCGCCACTGAAAATATGTTTTTGGGGAACAGCAATAATAATTACAGCATAAAAAATCTTTATGATTCTGCAATATAAACCAGATGTGAATCTGTCACATATACAATTGCTGAACTATAAATCATTCATTCTTATCTGTGTAAGTATTCACACCTTGCCTTTATGGTATTAGATAGGGCTGTAAATTCCAAGCTAATCATGTTCAAAAGGATCTTGCACAAAGATAACTTCCATTTTGTTTAAACTGGAACGATCTGTTCGCACAGAATCAAAGCATTAAGTTGGTTTATGTATTGGATTTCATGCTGAAAATGAAGTTTCTTTTTTTTAAAAAATGTGCCTCATTCCTCACTACTGTACATATTATGTCACTAAAATTGCAAAGAAAAGCCCCAGTGAAAGAAAATGACTTCATTTGAGCTGGCTCTTAAGAGCCGAATTCACTTCCCCAGTGCCTAAATAAAAGAAGCCAAGTGTTTTAAATAGCCACTCCCCTCGGCCGAAGTGTTTGAGAGAAGCTTATTGTCCCGCTTTGAGCTCTGTTGGTTTGTCCGCCTCTGTTAACTCTCCCAAACCAGACAGCTCTGCTTTGGAAAGTTGACATCTGGTTTACTCTTTGTTCACCTGTTTTTTTAAAAAAATGCAAATAGACACACACACACACACACACACACACACACACACACACACACACACACACACACACACACACACACACACACACACACACACACACACACACACACACACACACACACACACCATTGCCCTGGAGCTCTGGGTGTGTGTGTTGGGGTGGGGGGGAGGATAGTTTTGTCAAGTACTGCTTCCAGAAGAAGTCTGCAGCAGCCTATTGTTATGCTGGCAACAGGCGACAGAAGTTGTGGCACCATATGGCTAGTATCGCCTTCAGATAAGCTATCTGTTAATTTAGTTTACAGATAGCATTTTGATATGCTTTGTGTTTGACTCCCAAACCGGCAGGGCTGCTTCAGGTTTCAAATACTCTTTTAACATTACATGGAGGGAAGACATTGCAGGAGCCCTAGTTGTGTTCTCTCCATCTTTTGGAATTGTTTTGCTGTTCAACTGTTGTCTGTCAGGGCAAACTTGCTATGAGGAGCCTCTCTTGTGTTCTCTCTGCTCTATAGAGATAATCTATAGAGATGATAATTCAGATTGGCGATAGAACAGCAAATTATTGCAGTGCCAATAATGTTGGGCGTGCACACTGTCTAGCATGGTGGGTCATTCTGGAATTATTTTGATTCTTGTTTATGAGATGCAGCTTGACTGAAAATGTTTGTCTCAGAAAGTTGTCAGCTGATCTTGTTCTCAAAAAAGCATTTTGGTAGTAGGGAAAAGTTGCTTCATAGTCTGATGCTTGGATTACGCTTTTTGTCTTTTGTAATTCACTCTTCGCACCCGTGAAATGTAATTCTCTAAGACATTCTCAGGAAGTAACGAGATGTTAAGAAGAGTCTTCATAGGGGCTAATTTGCCACTAGGTGTGTGAGGCTAAAGATGGAGGGTCAAAGTATACCTAAATGTGTACCCCCAAATAATAACCATGATCTTAAAACAGGTTTGAAAAATATTTAGAGAAGAAAATTGTTTGTGTAATCTTGTCTATGGATTCAGCATAGAAACACAATTTAAAAACAATTTAATGAAACACAGCAATCTGATTAATAAGTACAGTACATCTTATCACTATCCTTAACTTTACGTTAATTATGTAACCAGCTTGATTGGCTGTCATCATGAGCAATGAAATGGCTGAAGTGCACTGCTTTCTCAAAGGTAGCAGTCCTAATTTCTCATCCTTATTCCATGTGCTGTAGCAGCAGCAGCAGCAACAACAAAGGGGAAAGGGTTGCGGCACCTTTCAGGTTTATTTCAGGGCAAGCTTTCTGGCCTCTCTGCCCCCCTCTGACCCACACACTTTGTCAGGCAGAAGGAGCATCATATCCCAGATATTTCACAAGAAAGACAATGGAGCAGAAGTTCCCTTGGCTGCTCCTTCTGTGTTTCGGAGACAACACCACTTCTGCTAGTATTCCCTTCCCATTCATTGAAAGAGCAGGGTTTTGCTGTATTGGCCTCTGACTTTGCAAACAAACATCCGTCTGTCTCCTACTGCCCCTTTCAATCCATCAACCTGCCACCATTCTTGTTTATAGTTACACTCTGTACTTTCTTCTGTCTTTCTTGCTACACATGTGTTATCTTCCATGCTCATGTCTTCCCTCTCCACTTTCTCTTAGCAGTTTTGTTAAGCCCCCCCACTCCATTATCTTCTCTTTTTTTCACTCCAGCCCCTTGTACCCTTTCTCCTTCCCCAGGGTTTGAGCGCTTCTACAGTAACACCTGTCACAAGTGAAAACTGTACTGTTTGTCCTCCTATTTTCTACTAGCAGTTGCTGGTTCCCCCTCTAAAAATTACATCATCATACTAACTAGTGTTCTTTCTTGGGGATGGGGGTGGGGTGAGAGGTCAAATCCGCAAGTCTTTTTCTTTCAATCTAAGTTAGCTCCTGTCTTGACTGGTTCAGCTTGCTCGCTCCCTCCCTCCTGTTGAGTCCAGCAACCACATTTTCTAAATAGTTTTAGCCTATCTGAATGCTTATTGAATTGGAGGAAACTGGGTCAGCTGTAGGAATAATGTGTGTTGGAGGCACTAACAGCATGGTTGTCTGGCTGTGGAAAACTCAGAGCCGCCTTTTTTCAGAAATAAGGAAGCAAGTCGCTTAAAATTAATTTAGGTTTACTAAGCTAAGGAAGAAGAATTTGGAGAAGGAGCAGCTTGTGTTGTTGCATTCAGACAACATTTTAGAAAGCTGATGTGATAAGAGTAGGTCTTCTGTGCAGTGTGATTGTCATGTATTAATGCTCTGTCCAGACCCTTTCTCAGCCTGAGCGTAATTGATGTTAATGTTTGTGTACCATTCGTATACTGCTACTTTTAGAAAGAAATTCTTAAAAGCCAGATTTTATGTCGGTGAAACCTTGGTTGTCTGCTTTATAATATTCCTAAGTAACGTGTGTGGTCTATTGGGTTTTTAAAAAGCATTTATTTGTACGATATAGATTGAAAAAAAAACTGCATGAAATAAACTTGTACACCCAAACGGTGGGCGGCGTTTTCCTACATAAGAGTTTTAACTTTGCAGCATCAGGAAATTGGAGGGAACTTTTCAAAACAAGCAAAATGGAATGGCACAGTGATGCATGTGGACTGGGCATGCCTAAGGGCACAGGGCATGGCTGAAGTAGCAACAGAGATTTTGGCATGTTAGATGCTGCTTTCTGTGAGTGCATTTGTCCCGCAGGCAGGGAGGTTGGGCCATTCAGGAGCCTGTGTGGATTATGTGTGCATGTGCCCTGCCACCTGTGCAGCCTTGAACAAGCTGCATGGTCCCAGATGGCCACCAGAAGGAGGGACTGTTAAAATGTTTCCTAGTCCTTTACACCTAGAATATCTTGGGGAAGCGGCCATCAATTGGGGATGAGTTGATGCCACATGATTTTAAATTATTATGTTGTACTAACATAAAATAAACTTTATATGAGTTCTTTTAAGGCAGTTAGTTTCAAATGCAGTGAACCCAGGGCAGAGGCAGGCTTCCCATCCCCATAAATATCTGCATTTGATTATGTGAAAACATCACTGTGCTGAGACTCTATTCATTTGAGAATGCCTTTTCCTGGCTTTCTGGAAGGGGTGGCTAAATGTATATAGGTTTTACTCAGTGGTGGATCTCGGCTGTCGAACCAGAAGAATCCAGGACAGCGTTATTGCCCACCTGCTGCAGCCTTTGGGGGACCTCCAAATCTGGGGGCTTCCAAATACCAGGGCACTTTTTTTAACCTAGTGTAGAGAAGATAGGGAAGGGGAGAAAGTTGCTACAGCAAAATCTTGGCTTTAGACAATGAACATACACTAAATCCACTGCTATGATTCTGCTCCACCCCCATCCCAGGCATTCATTGTTTACATGCAAAACAGCCTAATCTTACATTCTGAAATAATATATATTCATTTTACAATATATGACAAACTTAAGCTCAGTGTTTCAGTGTTCTGCTCATACTTGAGTTTATCATTCTGATTCTGAAATGGAAAATGAAGCTAGACAGGGTTGAAAATGAAAAGAGACAGGGTTGTAATAAGAATAAATTAAATAAACACAAAAATTAGATCACAACAGTGATATAAATTAAAATGTTATTCGCATCCTGAATGACTGTGTTCACAAACACATTGGCCATGGAATCAACCAGGAGAGAGGGAAGACTCTGGACTTAATCTGACATGGTGCCCAGATCCTGTATAAGATACACTGTTGAATAAATTGTAAACATTATCTGTGGACTTGATAAAACCAACGTACGGTATATGTAAGAGGTGATTTGGAGGGGAAGTCACATTTGACTTCAAAAAGGAAAACTTTGAGAATAAAGAAATTGATAAAAAGAATGTTGAATGGGATTAAGGACACATGTAGTCAAACCCTTATAAACAGAAGCTCAGCTGAAATCTATAATGTACTGCAGATAAAGAATATGTACCAACAGTTTCAAGAAGATGGCAGTATAGCTGATGAGCAGAATCACAAAAGCTTGATGGAGGCAGGAAACCTTGGTCAAAAAATGTTGGTCCTACCCAAATGGGAAGAAAACAGAACACACGATGCATGTGTGGACAGACAATAAATGGTGGAATTTATTTATTTTGGAAATAGGCCATTGATAGAGATTATTATATGATTTATAAGATCATTATCTGTTCGAAGTGAGTTTGTAAGCATGTAATAGCTACAAATTATAAATACCTTAAGACAAACCTGTTGGCACTCGCTTAAATACTCCTGCCACAAACAAACATTTCATGGAGATTTGGATTGAAGTTTTTTTCCCAATTAAGAACTGGAGTGGCTTCTTTCAGACTTTTTGGTGCTTCGTACAGTGAAGCTGTTTTCTCTAGGTAATTCAGTTGAAAACATGTCCTACATGAAGCTTTGTTCAGGTCTTTGCTTTCAGAAAAGTTAGTCTGTACTGGGGGGGGGGGAACACCACGTGTTTCGTGAAAAAACACACAAAATTGATGGTGGTGATCAGTCACCATAACTCCCTACCTCCAGAGAACGTATCCTTCTGAAACATTGTAGTTTTCGTGCTATCATTTCAACACCAGTGGCCTATGAGGAATAGAGGGATACTCAACATGTCCTTTTTTGGATAACTGTCAAATGAAATGAAGCATGTAGTTAATGTGAACATATGCTTCAGACATCTGACAAACATGTCACCAGATGGCCAATAGATAAATCAAATAGATTGTATAGCTGGAAATGAAGAATGGAGAAGCTCTAGTCTTTTGGCAAAAACAAAGCCTGGATCATTGGCTGAAATCTGTTGCTTAGTGTAGTAAATTGTATTTAATGTATGTCTGTTAAATCAGTGGAAGTTACGGAGGAATTTGACCCACTGATTCAGTAGGCTCACTCTAGCTGAAGTAAAAATAGCTTTCAAACCACTTGGAAGAAATGAATCACCACAAATAAATAAGTTACCACCAAAGCTACTTCATCCTGCAGAGACCAAATCTATTAAAATCTTAACAAAAATTTGCCAACAAATGTGGAAGACAAAACAATAGCCCACCATCTGGAAAAGTTTTAAATACAAGTAAGAACAAAACATGACTGAATTTAACTATTTACTGGATGCTGGATAACTTAGGGGTTTGTTTGGCTATGTAGGTTAGGAGTTTGATTCCCTACTGTGCCTCTTTGACGGGGTGGGGGGCATGGATTCAGTGATCCACAAGGTCCTGTCCAGATCTGCAATTTTTAGATGATGATGATCTGAAAGGTGGTACTCCTGATCCCCCCCCCCTCCTGAGGCAGCTATTCTGTGAATAGAATAGAAAGTAGAAAGCTATAAAGAAATTCCGTTCAAGGGAAATTATATAGTACACAAAAGCCCTTGTACTGGTTCATTTGCAATATGGTATGTGCCATCTTTAGATGTGGCAATAAGAAAAGTCTAAAGTCTTTTTTGGTTTTTGTTTCCACAGAGAGAGCCACAAAGCGTGAATCTCTCACTTTTGATCCAGGTGTAGGATCCAGGTTGAAGCAGACAGGCTCTGAATTGGTCCGAGCAGAAACTGACCTTTTCGCTCGTTTCTTAATTCAGTTTGAGCGGAACTTGAGCTCTGTTTGCATTCTTTTCCATTAGGAAGACAGTTGGATGGCAAGGCATTAAAGCTAAGTGAATGGAAGATAAAATGATGCCAGAAAAGCAGATTACATTCTTGATGGGGGGTGGGGGAAGTTTTGTTAAAATTCATGTTGTTAGCCACCTTGGGTCTTGAATTGAATGAAAGGCAAGATGTCTAACAAACCAGCATTTCTGACCCCCCCCCAAATAATGATGAGTCTTAACTTGTTTGCTGAAAAACTGAATGGCATTATCTATTACACTGGGGAAGAACTTAGAGGAATATTATATACCTTTGTAACCCCCCACAGCAGCTTTTTGCAGGGTTTGTTGTTACTTCTGAGCCCTGTACAACAAGTCTTTCACCAAAGGTTCCTGAGTACTGTAACAGAAAGTGTCTCTTTAGAATTGAAGATAAAAGTAGTTTGAAAGGAAGAGCCGTGGACATTTTTCCGGAAAGAGAGATATGAGAAGTGAAGACTCTCACTGGTGTTTTAATATGTTTGTAAATGAATTGCAGTTAGTGATGAGTAGGGGTGAGAGCAACTTTGCTGATAATTAACTTTTCCCATGAAATGCCAGAACTAGGGGACAAATTGAGGGCTGGGAGAGTGAGAACAGACAAAAGAAAATGATTACTGGGCTGGGAGACCTCCCTTATGATGATAGTCTACAGCATTTGGGGCTCTTTGGTCTGGAAAAAAGGTGCCTGAAGGGAGATATGATTGAGATGTACCAAATTATGCAGGGCAAGAGTAAAGTGGATAGAGGGACGCTCTTCCCCCTCTCACAAAATACCAGAACTAGGGGACATCCACTTAAACTGATGGTTGGGAGAGTGAGAACAGACAAAAGAAGAATATTTTGTTACCCAGTGTGTTGTTAGTCTGTGGAACTCCCTGCCACAGGATGTGGTGATGGCATCTAAGCCTGGATGCCTTGAAAAGGGGATTAGACAGATTCCTGGAGGAAAAGTCCATCCCAGGTTACAAACCATGAGGGAGATGTGTAATATCCAGATTTAAAACCGGGGTACTTCAAGGGCCAGATGCAGGGGAGTGGTATGAAGAGATAAATATCTAGTCTCATGCGCTCCCAGACGCATTTGGTGGGGCCACTGTGAGATACAGGAAGCTGGACTAGTTGGGCCTTTGGCCTGATCTAGCATGGCTCTTCTTATATTCTTATGATTTTAAAGGGGGTGGGGCGGGGGGCTTGTGAAAGATTTCAAAGGAATTCCTCCACACTGTAGAAATGAAGGATAAATGTCCCTACAAAATCCAAATAAAATATTGCACGTTATGCCCATTTGGGATGGTGGTGTAGGTCGTTCATTGGAAAGGTTGACCTGGTCTGGTAAAAAGGTGAAAGGTAAAAGTTCCCCCCGTGCATGCATGCTAGTTGTGTATGACTCTAGGGGTGGTGCTCATCTCTGTTTCTAAGTCAAAGAGCAAGAAAGAAAGAAAGAAAGAAAGAAAGAAAGAAAGAAAGAAAGAAAGAAAGAAAGAAAGAAAGAAAGAAAGAAAGAAAGAAAGAAAGAAAGAAAGAAAGAAAGAGAAAGAAAAAAGGGGAAAAAAGTCAAATTTCCTTGGGTGACTATTAGGAAGGAACTAAAAAATACAAGTGCCACTATCAGACAGCCTCGTTAGTCCTTTCAAGAATTGCAGACAAAAATTAAAGAAAAACAAATCAAAACAAAAGACACAAAGATGTGGCACCTTAAAGCCTAACTTTCATATTTTAATGTAACGTTTCATGGACAACTGCACTTCTTCAGAAGTGTTGCTATAATATGACTGAAGAAGTGGACGTGTCCATGAAACATTACATTAAAATATGAAAGTTAGTCTTTAAGGTGCCACGTGTTTTGTATCTTTTGTTTTGAAGGGCCAGTATCTTATCATTCTACAAATTCTTGCGATGTGTCCATGTGGAATGGGGTGATCTGACTATTGCATCTTCAAAAGGATGTTCTACAACTGGAGTGTTTATAGAAAAATGGAAACAATATGTAAAATGCTTTCACATTTTTTTCTTCAACACATGGGTTGTGAAACGCATGGCTGGTACACTTAGATGATTCAGTCTGACTAACTGAGCATCAAGCAGTTTAATAGTAACACAGGTTTTAGTTATTTATTATGCATTTAGAATATTTTACCCCACAACTCTCATTAAAAAGGACCCAAGGTGGCTGTAAAGACAATAAATAAAAGCTAAAAACAGAATGTATAGAATTATTTAAATGAATCAAATACCACATGCAAAATGGTAACCAAAATCAACCTCAAAAACAGATTTGAAGCAATAAGGCACAATGCTGTATTTTAAACCCCCCCTCAGACTGCCAGTTGTTCAAGGAAAGCCTCTCGGAAGAGAAAGATCTTCATCTGCTTGTGGAAGAACAGCAAAGTTGGGGCCTACCTGGTTTTCTGTGGGAATGAGTTCTAGGGCCTAGGACAGTGATGGCGAACCTTTTAGAGACCGAGTGCCCAAACTGCAATTCAAAACCCACTATTTTTTTTGCAAAGTGCCAATACAGTAATTTAACCTGTATACAGGTGGCTATGAAGGGGCGATGTCGGGTGCCCACAGAAAGGGCTCTGAGTGCCACCTTTGGCACCCATGCCATAGGTTCGCCATCACTGGCCTAGGAGCTGCAACAGAGAAGACCTTCTCCTTTGTCCCCACCAAGCGCACTCGAGAAAGTGCTGGAACTGAGAGAAAGGCCTTTTCCTGATTCTCTTAAAGCCCAGGCAGGCTCATGCAGGTTAGAGCTTTATAGGCCAAAACCAGCACCTTGAATTGTGCTCAGAATTGACTCAGCAGCCAGTGAAGCTGCTGTAACAGGAGGGTTGTGTATTCTTTGTGATCAGCTTCAATTAATGACCTCACTGCAGTGTATCAGACCTGTTGAAGTTTCTGAACTCTTGAAGGCAGCTGTACGTAGAGCATCTTCCTACCTTACTCTGAGTTATGAAGTAAACCTGAAATGCTGATTAAGGGGAACATCATTAGTATTACCTATTATTAACATTGGTGGAGAGATAATGCTAAACTCTCATTAAGGATGAATGGTAAACCATTGTTGTGGCTGATGACAGAAGGATGAATAAAATAGGAGGAGCCAACACATGGAGGGCTGAGTCCAATTTCTCAAGATGGTTTGAAGAGAATTTATGCTGTGGCTTGCATTGTGTTCATTTGGATTGGAGACGGCAAATATTTGAAATCATTAAGAGATCTAGCCAGTGGTGTCCAGTTATCCATGGAGCATTCCTGGAGGGAGCTCTGGTATCTTTTGGTTAGTTTACTTTTTGGGACACATATTTTTGAGATGTATATGCCTGCAAACCTTCCAAAAGCATGGGGCATTTGCAGATTTAAATGAGGTACTAGCTGTTCCATGTGTTATTGTGATGATACGGGATAGGCTTGGAATATTAAGTGACACTCTGGCATCTGAGCATTTTTGAGTGGGAGGGGGGGAAATGTGCTTTTGAAAAAAAGGTAGTAGACGGCTTTTAATGGTTCTTCTGTATTGAGGAAAGTACAGTATTGTAGGCTATTTATTTCTAGGCATGAAGTGCAGGGTGAAGAGCCTTCAATTCAGCGAGCTAGGCCTGTGTGCCCTGAGGTAAACTCTATTTCACAAAGGGAATTTTGATTATGGTCTGCTGCTCTGTAGCACAGTGGAGGCTTCAAGAGGCAAGTGGTAAATGCTACCAAAGAAAAAGATGGATTGGAGCCACTGACGTCATCTAAGTAAATCTGCTGCAGGACTAGAGCCATAAAATGACTGCCAGCCACAGAATGCACTTTGGCCTTTTCTTGTCAACTGTTACTTTAAAAAAAAAGCATTCTGCTCTTCTTTTCTTTTCTTTTAAACACACTTGTAATGTACATCCTAAAATCTGGAGACTGAAGGAGCTCTCCACAACGCTTCGCCCCTCTTACCTTTCCGGCAATAATGTGTTGCTGTGTGCCTGTAGTGGCAGTCTTCATGTGGGAATGGGGGGGGGGCGTTAGGGTGGGAAGCCAGTATTTTTCCGTATGTGAGAATTCAGCCTTCCCCATCCCCAAACATTGGTGTAGGTATGCAACCTGAATTTCAGGCTGGAATTTATCTCTCCCCCCCCCGCAAACAACTGAAAACATTTGCATTTACAAAGTCGCTAGTTATGACTTTTGTATTTGCACACAGATATTCTTTTGGTTTGCAGAAGTTCATTTGTGCTAGTCTCTGCTTTCAACTGTCAGCAGAGATCAGGGAGTGGATTCCCCCCACCCAGCTGGTTGCTGGTTGGACATTGGTGTGTAAATCTTATGGATCATCAATAGCAGCAGTCAATTTTGTTGATTTGAAAAAATGCAGCCCTTGCTATTTTTACTTCCTGGGCTCAGGTCTATAAAAGCAGTTGATACCCCACCTGTCATTTGTCTCTTAGAAGTCTGGGCTCATCATGACTGTGACAAAGATGGTGTTGGGCGTTGATGCTGTGCGTTGTGTTACTAGGTCGGCTTTCTTGGGGAGGCCTGCCACCCCTTTTGCTTTAATTTTAAAGCCGTCTTTTGGAATAGAAGCACAATAAACACAATGTATATATTAAAAGGAGCTAAAAGTGAGTGCAACGTATAATGTTAGGTCTTTGGCCTGTTCCCCGTTTTAACATAAATGTAGATTTGCTATTGTTCAAACTAGAAATTAAGCTTCATTTAGGTGGAATGTCAAGTTTTCTCGTGTAGCGATTAGGAGCATATTAAAACCAGTATCTTATCCATGAATCATGAGATGACTCAGTTCCTGAAACCACTACAAGCCTTTCAGTTCTTGGCTACAGCCAAATCCAGGAAATCCAGACTTGAATAACTTCCTTTCCTAGTGCTGGCTATAGCAGTGTTCGTGGTTAGTGTATGGTGCTTTTGTAAGCAATAGAAAGATGTATATTTGAGGAACAAAGGAAATCAACTCAGTTTGCTGAAGCTGTTTTTAATCTGTGGGCCTGATGTTAATGTCTGGATGCCTTGGCAGATGCAAGAGTGAATCAGAGCCGTTCTCTGGATTTTTCAAGAGCAAACATTTCGGATGTAAAAATGGATGGCATGCAACTCATGCCTTGCATTTTCCCCCTGTTTATACTTCTAACCCCCCCCCCCAAGAATGTTTGGATCCACTTTCCTTAAGGAATAAAAATATGGAAGCAAACATGCTAAGAGATACTGGAGGCAAGAATATTAGTTCAAGAGGAGAGAGGATTCTTGGAGTAACAGGGAAGTTCAAAAAGCAGGCATCCGCTTCCCATCCCTTTTCTGGGTTACTTTCCTCTGTGTTTGATTCTGTATCGCCACGGTCATGTTGATTCTCGCTGTCTTGGGTTCAGCTACATTAGCTACATGATGCTTCTAGAAATGAGAATTTCCTGGAAATTCTGAAGCTGTGGGGGCGGGGGAACACTCTTTGGAAGAAAAAAAAAAGGAAAAAGTCGGGACAGGGGGAAGTTGTGCACCTGTCTTTGCTATTCTTAGCCAGCCTGAAAAATTTCTGAATCAAAACAAAAGCAAAGCAAAAAGCAAAGTGTTCTGCTTATATACTGCCCCATACCACTTCAAGTAATCTCTAGGTGGTTTACAGTTTAATTACAGTATGCAGGCTACACATTGCACCCCCCCAGCAAGCTAGGTACTCATTTTACCGACCTCGGAAAGACGGAAAGCTGAGTCAACCGTGAGCCGGCTACCTGGGATTGAACCCCAGGTCATGAGCACAGTTTTAGCTGCAGTACAGGCATTTAACCACTGCACCACAAGGCTCTTTTATAGGATTTTATTGGTTTTGAGAGGCTGCAGTTGCTTCCTCTCTTCTCCGTTGACCCATGGAGCTGCACTTTTCTCTGGTTTTGTAAAAAGTGTGTCAGACATGTTTTTTTAGCTTTGTGGTTGCATATGTGTGTATGCATACCTTTATGGGTATTTAATCCTCTACAGAGACTGTGGAAAAACAACCCCTTGAACCATCCCAGTTGTGAATATTCTTCTTTAAATTTATTGTTTATTATGTCTATACTTTCAGAAAATGCATCCCTTCTACAAAGTGGGTACCTGGCTTTCACCAGTTGTCTTCCCTGTGGCAACTTCTTAAGGAAGGTGTGAAGAAAGTAGGATAATAATAATTGTGTCTTGTCAAACCAATGTTAACTTATTTTCAGTTTTTTTCAGTGTAGAGAGTACTCAGGAGTGGTTCGCCTTCTAAGAACAGCAAAAAAAGTTGGTGCCTTTATATAAGTGCCCATGTTGAGGTACCTTTCAATACAACCATGCACGCATTGCCAGCTTTTCTCAGTTCTCTCCTATTCCTGATAGGAGCCACTAAAACTTGTGCCAAGCCCTTCCAAATCTTATAGCTCTGCCATGGGATGGTGGTCACTCCATTATGCTTTAAGGGAGATGACATGAAGAGTTGACCACCCCTGGGGTTTTTGTTCCATTGACACATCAAGAGGTATTCAGTCAATTGTAGTTGCTCAAGAGTAGACATGGGCACGACTCGGCGAAATCCTCGTTTCCGTTTCTGTTCCTTGTTTCCGTTACGTAATGAAACGAAGAACGACAATTACTCCGCCAGAACTCGAACTCGAACTGACTAAAGAAAAATTGGGTCTGATTTGTCGTGGTCATTCCTGGTGGCATCGCAGCGATCGCGCGATGCCAGGCGGCACAGGAAAAAAGTTTTAAAAATAAAAAAAAACCCGATTCCCGGCCAGAAAAGCAGGCGAAAATATGCCTGCCTGAGGGCACCTACCAGAGGGGTGGTTTCTGGGGGGGGGTCCCCAGCCTGCACATGCACATCCATTCCTCTCCTGGGCAGAAAAAAAGTTTAAAAAAACCCGCAAAAAAGCAGGCGAAAAGTGCCTGCACATGCACATCCATTCCTTGTCTGGGCTGCGCATCCTCCTCATCTCGCCAACTCGCCAAGCGGCGCGGCACAGAAAAAAAGTTTTAAAAATAAAAAAACCCGATTCCCGGCCAAAAAAGCAGGCAAAAATATGCCTGCCTGAGTGAGGGCACCTACCAGAGGGGTGGTTTCTGGGTGGGGGTCCCCGGCCTCCCCCCTCCTCTCCTGGGCTGCGCATCCTCCTCGTCTCGCCAACTCGCCATGCCATGCGGTGCGGGCGGGGGATCCAAAATGGGGCGACCGCAAGCAATATTTATTTATTTTGAAATTGTGGTGGTCCAAAAACACACCAAAGCACCACACCACAGAAACATGCGAAAATAGCTATTTTAAAACTGCCTGAATTTTTACAGTAGCAGCAGTGGGTTTTTCTTGCAACAAAACGTCTCCATTGATTTTATTTTATTTTATTTTTATTTTATTTTTTTACACCTGTGCAATGATGGACTGGCCATGGGAGTGGACCATGCAAATTTTTGGAGCCATTCCACCAATTGCATGGCCACTTGACCAGGTTTTGACCAAGACTTCTGGGATGTGCCTGTCGGGCATAAAAGCCCACTAACCGTAGCCCGAACCCTAACCCTAACCCATACGCCAGTACACTGTCCTTCTTAGTGGGTCAGAGAGGCACCCAGAGCTGCACCCCACGAACTCACCCTAACCTTACCCGTAACAACCCTAAGCCTAGCCCTTGTGCTAACCCCCCTAACCCTAAGCCAAATCTGTACTCGCATTGCACACACACAACTACAGTTCCCTTCTTGGTGAACCACAGAGCGCCGAGACTGAGGAGGAGCCTTCCCCCAGTGTGCGCACTATGACACTGCAGTTAGCAGTGGGCCTGTGGTCAACAGAGAGGCACCCAAAAAAGAGGTGCCTCGAGTCTCAACTTGGTATGCATATCCAATTGGTTATGCATGCCATTTTGTAGCGGGCCAGAGGAGGCACCCACCCCAGAGAGGTGCCTCCAGGAGCCCGCTTTCCCTTCATAGCGGGCCAGAGGAGGCACCCACCCCAGAGAGGTGCCTCCAGGAGCCCTCTCCCCCCCAAACCAGTACTAACAACAGATGAAAAACCGACAAACGAAACAACAAATTTTTGGAAAATTTCGCGAAAAATGGAAACAAGCCGAAATGGGCCGGCTCCGACACATGACAACTCGAAAACGTCATTTTCCCTGGTCATGCCCATCTCTACTCAAGAGTGATCTGTTTTTTAGTCACTTAAGTATGTTGATGGCTGAAAAATTAAGCCTAAACTAGGGAGAAACTTGGGTGAGCAGAGATAGTTTTTGGGAATTCGCTGGAGGGTTTTAGGGCAGGTTGGCCTTAGCCGCAGAATGAAGAATAGACGGACAGAGAAAATGCCTTTCTCAGCCAGCTGAGAAGGGATGTGTGCACAGACTGCTCTGTTCCTCCCAGAAGGCTTGTTTTATTCATCTTATTTATGTTCAAAAGTGAGACATTGGAGCACTTACAGAAACCAGAGCTTGTATAGGGGACAGGTATCCTTTAGCCCTTTGGTCCTGACTCAAAGCAAAAGGTATGGGGAAATAGAAGGTCACTTCCTCTCCAGATATGCCACATCAGCCAGGAGCATGTGCGCATCACTGCAGCCCCTCCGAAACACACCCTTCAAAGAAAGGTTCCCACAGGTAGTGGTAATATTTAGAATGTGATTGAACTGGGGGACTTGGGGTAAGTCAGCTGCTGCAGATTCCTTAAAGCTAGAAACTCCCCATTTTGTAATAACAAGCTTTATTTCTTTCAATGAAAGTGGTCTTTTCACACATGAAAGTGCCTGATATTTGGTTTATTTTGGGTGGATGAGGCCACTTTATATGCACTCCATAAATGCCCATTGATGCCATGGCCCTAGTTCTGTGCTATATACGGAACGTTACATAGGGATTAAATAAGTTCCACTAATAAATATTTTTCAAATAAAAGGTACTAATAATTGAACCTTGGACTTTCTTATGCTATCTTAACATTTTGTTTCACAGTAAAAGGCTGAGGTAGAATTGAAGCAGTAACTGCTGTTTGGACATAGTTCTAATTTAGCCATGAAATGTATAAGCAAAAGAGCATATACTACAGCAAACCTTGCACTTCAGGCAGTAGAGAGGGCAATTTTACCTCGAAGAACTTAAATAAAAGTTCACCGAGATCACAATATTCAGGTATAAGTTATTCTTCCAAACTAAATATGTCCAATCAATTGTTGAATACAATCAGAATTCTAAAATGTAGAATACAGTACTGTACACCTTTCCCCATTTTGCAAACAAGACGTGCTTAACTTTAGAAAGAAGCAGCACACAACAAACAGCACATTGGACTAAAAGGCAACTTATCACTATAAAGTGGATTCTAGCTAGGAATGAAAATGCTGGAGGCATCAAGTTGTTCATTGTCCACAAACCTTGTCCTCCATGGCTAGTGATTGATTCATTAATTAAAATCAATTTAAATGGATTTCTAGAGGCCGTCTAAAGAGCTCATCTTATTAACAGCATCAAAGCAGCATGGTCTTTTAAAATGTTACCTTAGACTTTTTTTTTCCAAAAAAGCAGAAATGGATGCTTTCTGTTGCCCATACAGTTTGTTTTTAAGCAGGTGTCACTCAAAATATTGCCCTTGAATCTGCTTCTCAGGAGTTACCTTCTGGTCCTGCAAAGATTAGACTTAAATATATTTAAAGTTGTCAAGCTACATATGTACTTTCTAGAAATATGGTTTTTAAAATATAATTGCCTCTGTGTTGAGCTGATGTGTAAGTGTGCAGTTAAGTGGTCTGGCGACACTCGAGCACTTGGAAGCAAATGAGGGTGTGTCTCTGTGTTAAATGTTTCCCCTTGTAAAAAAACTCCTTGTACAGAAACTAGGAAAATTAAGGACGGGGGGTTTCTTTCTTTTTCTTTCCTCTCAATGCCAATTTTGTATGTTATTATTCACATATCCAAACTATTTGCGCTAATTCCATCCATACAGCCTGTACTCTGAAGTGATAGGGTTCTACACAGGTTGAGCCTGTGAGGAGTCCAAGCATGCAGCTCAGCTTTAAGAGTCTGTAGGAACAGTGTACGAGTGACACGAGACAATTATTTGAACATAAATTACAAACACGTATAACACTTGGAAGAAAGAAACCCAGTAATGTCAAGGAGGAACCATCTTTAAAAACAAATTGTTTTGCCTATTACAAATCACTGGGAAGTAACTTCTGTTAGTATTGTACTACCTTGTATTATATAGCACATTGACTATGGTTCCAAAGTGTCTTGTTATTGATGTCAGTGGGAGTGTGGCTCTTGTCTTTTGCAGTAGCAAGATGGTGCTTGAAATGTGTGACTGCATCTAAACCACTCCATTATGACCCGCCAAATTTTTCTGGCAATCAGATTTTGATTTTGTCAAGAATTGAATAGAACTGTAAATTTCTTCACAGCATTTATACTGGTCAGTTAGTTGTTTCCTTTCATTTATCCCTGAAAAAACAACATTGCATTTTGGAAATGTCGTGCATATGAAAGAGAGAGAGAGAGAGAGAGAGAGAGAGACTTGGAACTCCATAAGATCAAGAGGCGTAAGAGAAAAGTTTTTAAAAAAATCTTAATTGGTTAAAAATAAAAAGAGTAGATGGGTGATTAAATAAGCAGAATGGCTCCGATAAGCAGAGACAGAAAGGTGGGGCAGGTCGTTTTTTAAGACTTCTAAGTCATAACATGATAAGAACTGCAGTTGTTTATTGCAGGACTTCTGGTGTTGCTTCATCTTTCCTAATTGATTGGAAGTTCCAATGTGCCAAACACCTCAGCCTGACTCACCTCCTTTATTTGCATAACATCTAGGACTGGCCATTAGATAATGATGGGGCCTATGCCTTCTGAAAGTACTGAAACATAGCAACTTTAAAGTATATGTGCTGACTATATTGGACATGATGAAACATATGTTCTACAACTGTTTGTACTGGAGTACAAGGATGGGCACCAAGAAGTAGGACATTATAATCTGAGCTGACTCTAAATGTTAAGGGTTCTGATTTCATACGGCTATTTTAAATTCCTCTTAGTGCTGATCACTTGTACTACACAAAATCAAAAAATGCATAATCAGTAAGGACAAAAGGGTAAGTCATCCTTGAGCTAGCTACCTGAGCCTGGGATTGAAGTCAGGACATGAGCAAAGTCTGGGGTGCAATACTGTACTTGAACCATTACACCATGGGGCGCTTTAGGCCCAGCTTAGCTGGTGGTTTTGTTTGACGATTAGGCAGATGTTTCTTGATCCATCGTACTGATGCTGAAACATTGATAACATGCTCTCACCATCTCCTTTCAACATCTATGCCCACTAACTATTGAGCTGCCCAAACATAGGACCATAGGAAGCTAGATGATTGTTCCATCTGGTCCCATATTATTGTCAACCTTGGTTGGATTTGGTTGTTTGTTGCTTGAGGCAGGATTCTTCCCTAGGCCTCTTTGGAGATTCCTCATATTATGTGTTTGTCTGCCATCCAAGTTCCATTCAGGTACCTTCTAAAAACAGATGAAATGAGAATTATGTTGTTGTCTTCTTTGAGAGGAGTAAAATTCCTAATGTGGATTTCTGTCTACATGGACCACCTGCTGGCATAACTAAAATGGCATAATCTCTGGAGGCAAATTGCCTTAAGTTCAGAAAACACCATAAACATAACATTTTGCAGACTGAGTTGTGTCTCTCAGCATGCAACCCACAATGTCTATAGTTATTTCTTGGGGCAACTTTCCTCCAAACGGTCCACTATTTATATCCCTGCATAAGAGGATCTTGGCATTAGTAGTTGGCTCATACTTATTCCTTCACAAAGAAGAACAAAGGGCTTTTTCTAATGTCTCTAGAAATATTTTTACACTTTTAAAATTATTTTTAATATTCCTATATTTAATATATTGTCATGCACCCAGAGCGCAGAACACATAATAGTGGTCTTCAGGTACAGGAAACCAGATTTAGGTTAAACATCAAGAAAAACATCTTAAATGTTAGAGTAGGATGACAATGGAAATAATTACCTCCAATGCTGGAGGCATTCGAAAGAAAATTGGACAACCATCTGCCATAATGGCTTTGATTTGGGTTCCTGCATTGAGCAGGGGGCTCTTGTAAGCTCCTTCCAACTCATTCTGTGGCTTTATGAACAGCTTTTTAATGGTTGAGTATTTTGATTTGATTTGTTTTTACAGTGTGTGATTTGCCATGAGGCTGTAACAATAAATAAATGAATTTATCTGAACTGGGTTGTTTTGGTGTTTGTCTTTGAAGGGAACAGATTAGAAACCTGAATAAGCTAAATTAAATAAAACAGAACCTTTTTCACCAATGGAAATCAAGATGGTTGCCTTGACTGTTTCTTAGTGGGAGGAGCTGGCCTGCACACTTCTTCTGTGCCCATAATATAATCAAACTCAAATTGTGCAAGATAAACTAGGGTGGAAGATGATTGACAAGTTGCACTTGGGATTCTGTGGTCTAAGGACAGCAATTTTTTATCTATTGTTTGCCCATGTATATTAACATTGTCAGGAAACTGTCTTTGTTAGTCTCACTTTTAAACTGACCCAAGTCACTCATGTTTTTTTAAAAAATTATAACTGATGTGGAGTCCTGTAATATTTCTTGTAATAGTAAGATTTTTTTTTAAACAAAGTTAATTTCCACAGTAATCCCTCATTGGACACAAATTATTGGACACAAATAAAATACGATGAACATTCTAAAAATAATAACAGTTTACTATCAGAACAGAGTACTGATTAATATTAGGTTCACTCTTCTGGGTCACTCTCTTATATTTTTGTAAATCCTCTGTTTCCTATTTCTGCTCAGATCAAAGATCACACTCTAAGCACAAACACCTCCTCCATAATCACCAACTGCTGAAACCATTCTTTGCTTGGTATGGCCCAAATCCCAACTTATTTGCTTCAGGAGGAGGCTGTTGTAGCCAATGTAGCCATCGAAAAACCAAAACCTACAGCAATCTTTAGCGCCAGAATTGTTTCAGCCTGCACACACACTTTTATTCCGATACAGATTGTGCATAGAGGATTCAGCCTTAGATAAAATAGGAATGGTTGTAATGCAGCATTAGTAATTATGGCTGCAAGCTTTTGCATGCAAACGCAACAGTAAGCCCAGTGAGCTGAATTTAAGATTTTCTTATGTTTCCTTCCCTGAAAGGCAACAAACAAACAAACAAACAAACAAACAAACAAACAAACAAACAAACAAACAAAAGTATAGGTACTTGAAGGCTGGCCTACCCCAGAGGACAAAGAGACCTTCCTTTATAGGAACCAGTGCAACTTCTGTTTTTTGTTTTGCAAAGAAAATGTCCACTAGTTCTTGGGTGTATTTAAGCTACTTAAGAAGGGAAACATGCAGGAGGGAAACAAAAAAAGAAAGAAATAACTTAATAGTTACATGCTTACTCTTCCAGTCCGTGTCACTGAAACAGTAAGCATACCTAATAAGTCATATTTAGATATGGGGGAAGCTGGCCTTGGTGAAGAGCTGCAGCTGCTAGAATGAAGCAGGTGCAGTTGAGGGAGGCACAGGGAAATCTGAGACAGGGACTGGTTGCATTTTAACAGGGTTCTTGGGGAGGGGTTGGTGGAGAAGGACGCCTAGAAGCTAGTTTTTGAATGTAGGTTCTCCTTTTCTTTCTGTCTGTCCTTTTACATAAACTAGTGACACTCACTTCCCCATTCTCCTGCCATCTGTAGAAGAAAAGCTGGTCTACACCTTTGCTTTACGGAGGCCTACACAAATGCGTGAACGTGTACAAATCTCAAGCAAACACAAAGTTTTGGAGTGCTCAGCTGCAGTCAAGCTAAAAGCCAGGTTGTTTCCCTAGGGCTTTCTTGGAGAGGAAACTAGGTTTAAATGGAGATGTCTGCAATACAAGGCTGATGTTCCCAAGCCCATGTAATATTAAAATACATATCTGAGCAACAGCCGTCAGTGTATACTTGAGAAATGACAGGCCACCTGTATGCATATCCTTCTTGATTCTCTGTCCAATCAGAGATAGGGTATTTTCATGGCTGCACATGCTTTGAATGGGCACGAAACAAATTTTTAATTCATTTTGTTATTCGTTATTTGTTTCATTAGCTAACGAAACGAATAATGAACCAACCCATCAAAGAAAAACAAAACAAAACTTTTTTCATTCCTGGCACTTACCTTGTCCAATGAGTGCTGGAACTCCTGTCCCTGGGCCCTAGGAAGCAAGTGCCTCTGAGCTGTGTGTGGGGGGGAAGCCCTGGCATGGGGACTAATAATAATAATAATAATAATAATAATAATAATAATAATAATAATAATAATAATAATAATAATAATAAGTGCTGACCCGGCCCAGGAACGCATGGTCAGCACAATAAATTCAAGAAAAATAATAAAAACAGTGCCAACCCGGCCCCAGGAGCCACGCGGTCGGCACTTTAAAAACAAACAAACAAACAAAAAAGGAGCACCAACCCAACCCCAGAGGTGGCCGGATCAGCACTCCAAATTTAAGGGGGGAATTAATAGTAAAAGAAGTGCCGACCCAGCCCCAGGAGCCGCGCGGTCGGCGCTTGAAGAAAAAACAAACACAAACAGAAAACAACAACAACAACCCCCGAGGCGCTGGCCCAAAGCCAGCGCCTAAAAAAACCCCTGCTGCCGAGGCCAGGATCGCCCACCGCTGCCGCCATTGCCCACTAAGTCAGACCCAAACCAGTTCGCATTGGTTCAGGTTCGTACAATTTTTTTAAAAAATCGTACGAACCCGAACCAAACCAAACCAAGGGTGAGCCTGAAACAGATGAACCTGAACAATGGGTTTTCTGTTTCGTGCCGATCTCTACTTAACAGTGTTGTTACATTGCATCCGTTTGGTCCCCAATGTTTTTCACTCAATATGCTTTTCTACTTCATGCATTTCTTTCCCTGCCCATATTACATTGAATGATCAGTTCTAATTGCCTGCATTTTTCATTTTCCACAATGTGTCTGAAGTATCCTAACTTTCTCATGTTTTCAGAATGTTCCGAAGTCTTGATCCCCTTTCTTCCTTTCTCTCAATACTACCTTGTCCATTGCTGTTTTTATTCAGGAAATTTTCAGCATCTTGCAGTAATGCCAGAGGTCAAATGCCTCTGTCTATTCATAGTCACTTGCATGTGCAGAGGATGATGGGATAGTTCTAGGTCAGTGTACATTCTGTATGTAGTTGCTGAGCAGGTTTGCATTCTAGTGCTGTGATGTTCATCAATTCTTGGTTACCAGATTGAAGGAGTGAAGCTTAGGGTAGATTCTGCAGCACCATTCCATACTACTTCAGGCCCATACCAGTGTGAAAATAATACAGAAGGCAGAACCAGAAGGCTACCAATATCTTGGTTTGATTTGTTTAGTACAATCCACTTGCTTTCCTCATAAATGATGATGATGAAATGGTTGGTGGAGTTATTTTGTTTCCTGTAAACCAGGCCTAGCAATTTTGGGAGGTCTGAGGCCCAGTTTTCTGTACCCAGAAACCCCGGGGGCTTCACAGACTAGGAAAAACTATGGGGGGGGAACCTGGCTATAAGTCTACTTCCTGTGTTTTAACATAGTCTCTCTCTCTCTCTCTCTCTCTCTCTCTCTCTCTCTCTCTGTGTGTGTGTGTGTGTGTGTGTGTGTGTGTGTGTGTGTGTGTGTGTGTGAGAGAGAGAGAGAGAGAGAGAGAGAGAGAGAGAGAGAGAGAGAGAGAGAGAGAGAGATTGAGAAGCAGTAGAAGTGAATCCTGTGACCTGTTGGTTGTGGTATAAGTAAGACATTATTGAAAGTGATGGTCATGAGATGTATGGATAGAATATTTTTGTGTACTTTGAAACATACATGTGTGGCTTGAGGCAGATGTGTAGCATTACCTGGACAGTATTTACTTATACTATATATGAAAAGATGTTTCTAAGAGTACAGTTCTAGGTAAATGGCAGCCAGAATCTTAAAAACCAGAGTCCAGTATCCATCAGTTTGAAATACCAAGAACTGAAACTAGGTCTTCTCACTATTGTGCTCACAGATAGGTAGGCAGGTACAGATACCAGTACATGGGTCCCTGAAATAATCCCAAAATACTTGTTTTTGGTAAATACTGACTGCATGGCAGGTATTCAGTAGCAGTAGGACTGAATTGAACTTGTACAGATAACAAGCCACCTTTTATAGAAACTTAGTTTTACACAGGGGTTTCAGGGGTTTCCAAGGAGAGAATGCTCAGAAGTGCTTCACCATTCCCTTCTTCTGGGAGCACCCTGGGATGGTGCAGCTTGTCAAAGGCCATACAGGCAGGCTGTACTCACAGAAGGCACAGAGTGGAATCGAACTGGATCCACAGCCAGATACCTTTAACCACTGGGCTCTCCAGCCACCTACACACATTAAGATATATGGCTAGTATGTTACAATGCCAATTATACAGCATTTCAACAGCCCACCCTCACAACTTTTACTTCAGGACAAAACTCGTGTAAATTGTCTGTCCTTTGCCATTTTAAATCACCCTTTCCTGTGTTGTTATATGACTGTAAGCAATAGTGGATTGGACAGGTCTGACACAGCCACCCACAATCATGCCTGGTGAATCTCTTTCTGCCCTCATAGAGGCTGCTGTTGGCCACGTGATAGCGATGCAAAGAAACAAGAGCAGTCTAATTTTTCTGGCTACAAAACCCTTGTTTCATTTTTCTTCAAGAGGACTGGGGGAAAGTCTATCAGACACCCCATACGTTCCCTTCATATGTTGAATGGGAAGGTCCCACCAAAGAGTAGAAGGATCTTTGGCCAAATGCAGTTAGTTTTCACTTGAGGATTTTCAAGAGGCCGGCATACGTTGTACTGCAGAACTCAGAAAACATAACTTGAGTGGTTTCTCCTGCTACAGCCATGGAGATCATTGTGGGAAAGAATCTAGAGACCTCCGGTCTCAATGATATCTCTCAATGCCGGGGAATCGTAAGCAGGGGAAGGCATCTGCTTGGGAATACCCTGAAGCAAATGGCAAGCCACTGTGTAAGACAGAATGCTGGGATTGATGGGCTGTGGCCTGTTCCAGCAAGGCTGTTCTTATGTTCTTATGAGAGTCTATGCCATATTATTCTAGAGTGTAATCTATATAGTAGTGATGTAATTACTATCTCTGCCCAGTTATGGGCAAAAGCACTGTTTTATCTCCCAACGACAACCAAAAGATTACTGTAGCCATAACATAGTCAGTAGCAATTTTTTTTTACTGTATTTTCAGTTATAAACCCTGGCAAAAGGCTCCATACTTTGAATTACTTGTATAGCTATGCAACTTTTGGCTCTTTTAATAAGGCTCTGCATGGTGCCTTTACTTCTGTGTAGCCCTGTAGTCTTTGTTTCTTCTGTCAGATAATCGGGTCTGTGACCATGTAATAAAATTTGCTTTGCTTTGTTACAGCAATGGCTACCATTGTGGTGGAATCAAGGCTGATCTAGTGGCTGGTGCTGCTTCCATACTACTGCTTCACTGGGATCACACACACACACACACACACACACACACACACACACACACACACACACACACACACACACACACACACACACACACACACACACACACACACACACACACACGGACAGTCTTATCCATGAAAGCAAATGATGAAGGAACCGTTCCTCTTTTCTCACAGGAGTTAATGGTAAAATGTCTTTGTGTATGTCACACTCAGTATGTTTCTCCTTCCTGTAAGCCGATGCTTTGTGCCTCTGCTGCCTGAGCTGTAGCCTTGTGGATGCTCTAGCCCCGTTAGAAGATGCCCTCCTATGGCTTGGAAATTGAGTTGTGTTTCTTGGGCTCCTTGCCCTGTGTCAGTCTAGGAGAGCTGGTGGGTGGATGCTTTATGTCAGGAACACTTTTTTTTGCACCTTTAAATATAGCATGCATGCATGACAGCTGTAGAACTTTTTCACACAGCTCGAAATAGTAATCTTAAAGAGAGAGATTACTAAGCCCTCTATGAAAGCAATTGGCCAGAACTATTCTTACCCCTTGGGTTACTCCCTTGTAGGATGCAAGTGCTTTACAGCTTTAATTGCACACTTCTTGTATCCATCTTGTGAAGGCAAGTGATTTACTTCTGTTAGACTGGAAATGTTACAGTAGCTGTGGCATATGTTCTTGTAATAACAACTGTTTTAGGAATGTAATTCTTCCCATTTCATGGATGAGAACCAAGTCTAGGAAAGGGTCACTTGCTGTCAAGGGCAGTTGAAGGACTGGTGGTTGACTAGGAATCAGAATCCGGCCGTTGTGCAAGACTATGGAGTATGGTCCCTCATGCTGCCTCTTGCAGGGTAACAAAACGAGCAGAAATGCATGGCTGTAGACCACACCATGGATGCCGAGAAGGGCTCTCGGTTCAGACTAAGGTTGGACATCCTGTTTGCTGGATCTACAGTGCCATTCAAAAGATCTAGCAGCTGTTATTCTGCTGTAATTATTGCCAGTAAATAGAATGCCATCTTTTCCTCCCCATGTTAGCTGCTTCATTTTATGTTTCCAATTCTAGCGTACCGACATCCACGGTTTCAATTAATTGCCTCCCCCCCACTCAAGTTGAATTTATACAGTAGGATTCCAGCTAAAAGGAAAAGGACATTGTTGGTGAATAGCTTTGAAATGACATCCTGCGTAACCCTGTCATTATGACTTCAGGGAATATTTTCAATTCTACATCTATATACTATGAGCCGCACGCATTTACTGAAGTGGCATATAAACTTTATTTGTTGTAGATGTCATGAAACATTTCCAGGATTTGGAAAATTGTTGATAGTCCAATTAGTCCAACATCTTCCTTCAATAAACATACATTTTTTAAATAAATAAATAAATGTTAAAATGTTGCTGTACCTACAATTCAATATTTGTATGAATTGCAAATTGGTTTTCTAATAACATTTCCATGATGCTTTTATATAAAGGTCAGTGGTATGTAATTACCTGGTGGACTGGTGGCAGGTGGCATGTTGAAGCAATTGGTTCCCTACATGTTAAATTTAACAATTACACTAAGGAGTTATGTTGAAAAGTGTAGAAGAAAATAATCCATGTCCAAAAAATTAATGCTGCACTTGTCCTAACATCACATTTAGCAATATGAGTTAAGAGTAAAACTGTTTTTAATTTTGGACTGAAATGTTTAGGCTGTAGTTATTCCAAGGAAATACACTTTGCTGCAATCAATGCTTTTCCATGCCAGTACAATGTTTTGGGAGGGCGTGTTGGCCTGCATTTATATTAAAGGCAGAGTTGTAACATCTTTTTTTTTTAAATCTGACTTACATGAAAACATAGACACTGCTTGCTTTTATGGTAAAATATGTAACAGTTCCCAAGGAAATAAAATAAATAAAAGAAGGGAATTTGAGTCATTGAAGGGAGGGAAATATTTTCTCCTAAAGGAAAATGTGCTGTTTGAGAACACTTCAGATTTTCCTCCTTTTATCTGATTTTATAAAGACATCCCTATTTTACTTCATAGTAAAAAAAGTGTCTTATATAATCAAAAGCAGTGAATTGAAGTCTTTGAGAAACAAGAAGAAGACATGGCAATAACATGAGATTGTAGTAAAACAGGCATGGCTTTATTTTTTTTTTTTTTTTTTTGGTTTTGTTGATAAAGTAACTGGTGTGGGGGGAACCGAAGGAGCGGAAGGAGTCTGGAAGTAGGTTCAAGTAAGTGTATGTGCATTTACATTGGACATACTGTGTACAGCAGGGCTGTTCAACTTTGAACAGGCCAAGGTCTACTTTTTCTGGCCCAAAGTGCCTGAGGGCTACTACACTAAAACCTCTACTTATGAATTTTATCCCTTCTGAGCACATGCTCATAAGTAAAAACTTTTGCAAGTAGAGCAGCGGTTTCCCATAGGAATGCATTGAAAGTCAATTAATCTGTTCTGAAGGGAACAGATTAAAATGCACCATGGCCCTTGAACTGCCCCGCTCAGCTGAGACAGTGGGCTGGCAGACCCAGAACTTTGCTGGGGCAGTGGTGGTCCTTGGGATGGGGGAGGGAGGGGTGGAGAACTTATCCCCTCACTTTTTAAATTGATGGCCAGCGGGCTACTTTTGAACCCTTCGCGGGCTACCAGTAGCCCATGGTCTACCTGTTGGGCAGGCCTGGTGTACAGTGTTTGTCAGCATCAGAACACTTTTTTGTAACTTTCACTTGAGTTGCAATCTTATTTGTGTTTATCTGGGAATAAATTATAGCTAAGTGGATTTACTTCTCTTCTCTTCTCTTTTCTTTTGTTTTTCTTTGGTTTTTAGCATATATGCATGGGATTTCCCTGTCAGTGTTGTATAAGAAATGCTTTGTGGAGACTAACATTTGTAAAATATGCCAAAGAAGCATTCAAACTTGAATGTTAGCTCAATGCTTCGTTTGCAATAGACAAGTTTACACGTCTGGAAGGAAAAATAACATTTCTTTACCTGCAGTTTCCTGCAGATAAAGTAAAAAAAAAAGATGGGTGATTATAATAGTGAAGAAAATGCTGTATTAAAGAAGCTCTTAAGGCAGGTAAAATGTGGGATTGATCTTTCAATGTACAGAATGGGAATGTAAGTTTTATCACTGTACTTCCAAACCGTTCACATTTTTTCCCTAGACATTTTAGCATTCATGAAGCAAGCTGGTGGACGTTAAGACTAGAGAAGGTCAGCCTCTCTGTGAGTGTATGTTAACAGCTCAACAGATGTACTGAAAGTTGCCAGCTGACAGCAGTGGGAAACCTGATAGATTACAGGATCCCAATAGAGGTGTGTGGCCTTAGAGTGCTGGCAGAAGTCGACTGTCTTAGCACTAGAGGAGCAAAGGCAGGAGAGGGAGCAGAAGGGTCGAACTGGAGTAGTGCCTGGGGGAATGGATGAGGCCAATTCCAGCCAGGCAGGAAGAAAGCAGGGACCACCACCGTCTTGCTTCAGTTCTTCTTATTTTGTGTAAATGCGACTCATTTTCAGTTATCTTGCACAGAGGCAAGAGGAGAGGCAAGAACAGTTTCAAATTCCTCTGCATGTGAAGTGAGAAGGCATGCATCTTCCTTAAAGAATATGTTCTTCTGAAGCTACCCCATGGTCTTACCACAGAGGAAATGTGTTTGTGATCCCACTTTGGGTGTTATACAGGCAGTTCTTAAAAGCCACTTGCGCTTTTGCTTGCTTTGCTTGTGTCTACCATCTGAAGCAACTCTAATGCAAACAAAGCAAAAAGTGTTCTGCTTATATACTGCCCATACCACTTCAAGTAGTCTCTGATCGATTTTTAAGTTTAATTACAGTATGCAGGCTACACATTGCCCCCCGCCCCCCACAGCAAGCTGGGTACACATTTTACCGACCTCGGAAGGATGGAAGGCTGAGTCAACCTTGAGCCAGATACCTGGGATTGAAACCCCAGGTCGTGAGCAGAGTTTCAGCTGCAGTACAGGCATTTAACCACTGTGCCATGGGGATCCCGTTATCATTAAGATGGAGCATGATAGTTGGACTGGGAGTTAGAAGGACATAACCAGGAGACAGAGCATATTGTCAATGTGAATGTGCTGCTGCTGATGTTCTTGTTCACAAAATATCTTGCATTATAAATGTGTACAACTGAACAGTTAAAGAGAATTGAAGCATATAAGTCCTTCCATAATAACTATTTTGTACAGGTCTCTCTAAAAAGGCACTATGCTCAACACACAAGTTTGCTTATTCAGACATCTAAAAATTGGGCAAATATTTATGCAAGATGAACTAGTAATAAAACTGTGATTTTTGGCTGTTGCACTATGGTTGAGTTAGGACTTTCACCTCAAATTAAGAATGTTTCCAAGAAAGGTATAAAAAGTCATGAAAAGATGGGTCGGAAAGAGGAGAAATCTGACTAATGGAGTTTTAGAGGAATGGATTTGAGTTTCTGAAGAATCCCAGGCTAAAAAGATATATACTATGTTTAATTAAAATGAGTCAAGTACAGTACATTGCATAAGGAAATATATTGTATAGCTTCTGTGTAATGCCGAAATAACTGTTAACACAGATTATTAGATTAAAATAGATAATTTATATGGGCAATCAATTTGGATAATGAAATTGAGACTTGAATGAATTACAAATTTGATTATTCTTTGGATGATTGTTGCACAAAGTGATTGAAACTGGGAGATTAAGCCTGAGTTGGATTAATTACAAGAAATTGAGGCTTGTTGAATGGAGTTGGGGTACGAAATCAATTTAACTGTAGGGTGAATAATCAAGTAAAATAAATGTCTTGAAAAATAGTGAAAAAGGAGGAAAGTAAGAGATGAGGAGGCACAAGCTGATCAGCTGTGGCCTTGCTGGAGTTGTATAGACAGCCTGCTTGAGCAAACATGAATTATTCAAAATTTGGTTATGTAAAAGGAGGTGATGGTTTGAGGGATTTATGGGTAAAATATAAAATTGGAAAAGAATTAGAAATAAAGATATCCATTATCAAGAAAGGTAGTAGCTACGTCAATTGCTAGGCTGATCCAGTACAGTGGAGGGGGGAGTGAACAAGAAAATGCAATTAGAAATCTGAAACATCTAAGTATTGATTAGAAATCTAATATACAAGATGAGAATGGAGCTGGAGGGTAACATAAGTGAGGGGGGGAATCCTGTCGGAGTGACAGATCTTTTTGAGACTGTCGCCACTTTTTGGAACAATTAAAAGTGATACATATGATATTCAGTTATGTTTACAGCTTAAGTAGATGTCCCAGTGTCCACCTGTTCTTGGGTGCTTTATGATGGCATCTGAACTCTGCACTCTCACTTGTCCTCTTCTTTCCCAAAAGACAGATCATAAGACATGCATTTTTCTTGCCTGTGGAACTCTGGCAAGCCTGAGTTCTGGGTTCAGATACTATAGCAAATAAATGAGGAATAGGATGTGCATGTTTTCCCCTCCTTAAAAGACCTAACCTGAACCCAGGGCTGGTGGTTAACTACCAACCAGTAGCAAACCTCCCTTATTTGGGTGGCTCCTGGACCTCTCGGCGGCTTTTGATACCATTGACCATGGTGTCCTTCTGGATAGGCTAGTTGGATTGGGAGTTGGAGGACTGCTTTGCGGTAGTTCCACTCCTTCCTGGCTGATGGTGTCCAGAAAGTGGTGCTGGGGGACAGTAGCTCTACCCCATGGTGTTTACATCATGGGTTTCCACAGAGCTCAATACTGTCCCCCATGCTCTTTTTCTGGAAGTTGAGTCATGGCTACTGGACTTCTTTTTTGAGAGACAAAAACGTTTCGCTGCTCATCCAAACAGCTTCATCACCTGATGAAGCTGTTTGGATGAGCAGTGAAACGTTTCTATCTCTCAAAAAAGAAGTCCAGTAGCCATGACTCAACTTCCGGATAAACTCACCTGGATGACTGAGAATCTTCACAGACATGTCCCCCAGGCTGTTTAATATTTACGTCAATGGTTCACAATCTGTGGGTTCCCAGATGTTCCTGGACTGCAACTTCCAGAAATCTCTTCCAGCACAGTGACTGGTGGAGGCTTCTGGGAGTTGCAGTCCAGGAACATCTGGGGACCCACAGGTTGAGAACCACTGATCTACATGGAACTGCTAGGAGAGGTCATCAGGAGGTTTGAGCTGAGGAGTCAGCAATATGCTGACACCTCATTCCATATAAAGCTACCCAGCAATTAAGATTTAGCCAGGGGACCCTCCTGAAAGAGCCATCCCTCAAGTAGGTGAGAGGGATGGCTTGTAGGTATTGGGACTTTTCGGCAGCTGTCCCCAGGATATGGAACACCCTCCCAATTGAGACCACCTGGTACTGACATTGATGACTTTTTGGTGCCAGGTAAATACCTTCCTGTTCCAGAAGTTTTTAAATTGATATAATATAGATTGTGAGGTAATTTGTTTGGTAATTTTAGTATATTGTATTTAAATATTTCTATCATTTTAAATGGGCATTTTAATGTTTTAATTGTTTATTTTAACTGTAAGCCGCCCAGAATCCTTTGGGTAGTGGGTGGCATATATGTTGTATAAATAAATAAATAAATAGTATTCAAGCCACACTAATTAGCAATATTTACACATTTGGGAACTACTGTATGAATATATTTTTAGTTCAGTATTAGGCTTCAAAATGTCTCCTAAATCATAAATTGTTCCTTTGTGCTCTCCTTTTAAGTGTTGATAGCATATAGTAGATTTTTTCTTAGACATCTAGAAACCATGGTACATTAGAACCTCTCATAACGAATTTAAGTTGTTCTCCGAAGCAGTTTGTTATCCGAAATGCGGTTTCCCATAGAAATGAACGGGAAACCAATTAATCTGTTGCGGAGGTCTGAAAAAAGACTAAAAAGCTGCCCCCCCAAGACCTCTTTATAAAGTGCACTTTAAAGCCTTGCAGTGCTGGAACAACCCCCCAGAACACCCCCCGCAGTGCAATGCAAACATGGACAAAATAATCCAGCAAGACTACCCCAGCCTTTTCCCGCCAAAAATGCAATGGAAAGCAGTTCAAAGATCAGTAAAACCAAGTTCCAAACAGCAACAGCAGCAGCAGCAGCAACAACAACAACAACAACAACAACAACAATGTTTCCCCAAACACACACAAAAAAGGCAGGACGATTGTCTGCAAACCCCTCCTCAGCTCACCCTCCGTTTTGCAATGGAAAGCAATGGAAAGACAGAAAAAAGGCAGGACGATTGTCTGCAAACCCCTCCTCAGCTCACCCCTCCATTTTGCAATGGAAAGCAATGGAAACGGGCAGGAAAAAGCAAGGAAACCTCAGCTCCCTACCTTTCCAAGTTCAAAAGGTGCAAATCCCTCAGCAAAAAAATGTCCCGAATGGCTTCCACCCCTCCACAAACTATGGGTGCAGGGGTTGTAGTATATCCTGGGTTTTTTTTTTTGCAAGGCATGATGAAAGGTTCGTTATCCAAGGCAACCCATAGGGAATACACATTATCCGAGGCAGCCCTATGCCCAGAAATTTCCACTCACTATCCAAAACATTGGTTATCAGAGGCATTTGTTATCCAAGTTATTACTGTATATACAGTGGTTTGCAAATGTATTCGGCCCCCTTGAACTTTTCCACATTTTGTCACATTACAGCCACAAACATGAATCAATTTTATTAGAACTGCACATGAAAGACCAATACAAAGTGGTGTACACGTGAGAAGTGGAACAAAAATCATACATGATTCCAAACATTTTTTACAAATAAATAACTGCAAAGTGGGGTGTGCGTAATTATTCAGCCCCCTTTGGTTTGAGTGCAGTTAGTTGCCCATAGTCATTGCCTGATGAGTGCTAATGTCTAGAGTGCACCTGTGTGTAATCTAATCTCAGTACAAATGCAGCTGCTCTATGACAGCCTCATAGGTTGTCTAAGAGAATACTGTATTGGGAGCACCACCACCATGAAGTGCAAAGAACACACCAGACAAGTCAGGGATAAAGTTATTGAGGAATTTAAAACAGGCTTAGGCTACAAAAAGATTTCCAAAGCCTTGAACATCCCATGGAGCACTGTTCAAGCAATCCTTCAGAAATGGGAGGCGTATGGCACAACTGCAAACCTACCCAGACAAGGCTGTCCACCTAAACTCACAGGCTGAACAAGGAGAGCACTGAAAATGCAGCCAAGAGGCCCATGGTGACTCTGGTGACTGCAGAGATCTGCAGCTCAGGTGGGGGAATCTGTCCATAGGACAACTATTATGTACTGCACAAAGTTGGCCTTCATGGAAGAGTGGCAAGAAGAAAACCTTTGTTAACAGAGAAGCATAAGAAGTCCCGTTTGCAGTTTGCCACAAGTCATGCGGGGGACACAGCAAATATGTGGAAGAAGATGCTCTGGTCAGATGAGCCCAAAATTGAACTTTTTGGCCAAAATGCAAAACACTATGTGTGGTGGAAAACTAACACTGCACATAACTCTGAAGACACCATCCCTACTGTCAAATATGGTGGTGGCAGCATCATGCTATGGGGGTGCTTCTCTTCAGCAGCGACAGGAAGCTGGTCAGAATTGATGGGAAGATGGATGGAGCCAAATACAGGGCAATCTTGGAAGAAAAAGTCTGCAAAAGACTTGAGACTGGGGCGGAGGTTCACCTTCCAGCAGGACAACGACCCTAAAGATAAAGCCAGGGCAACAATGGAATGGTTTAAAACAAAACATATCCATGTGTTAGAATGGCCCAGTCAAAGTCCAGATCTAAATCCAATCGAGAATCTGTGGCAAGATCTGAAAACTGCTGTTCACAAATGCTGTCCATCTAATCTGACTGAGCTGGAGCTGTTTTGCAAAGAAGAATGGGCAAGGATTTCAGTCTCTAGATGTGCAAAGCTGGTAGAGACATACCCTAAAAGACTGGCAGCTGTAATTGCTGCAAAAGGTGGTTCTACAAAGTATTGATTCAGGGGGCTGAATAATTATGCACACCCCACTTTGCAGTTATTTATTTGTAAAAAATGTTTGGAATCATGTATGATTTTTGTTCCACTTCTCACGTGTACACCACTTTGTATTGGTCTTTCACGTGCAATTCCAATAAAATTGATTCATGTTTGTGGCTGCAATGTGACAAAATGTGGAAAAGTTCAAGGGGGTCGAATACATTTGCAAACCACTGTACTGCTGTGTTTCCAGGAAGGCAGAGTTGAGAAATCAAGGTGGCATTTCTCTTCAGTTGACAGGTTTCATATTGGAGCCCTTTTCATTCCCATTGCAAAATGAAATAACTTTAATGTCCAAATATTTATAGTAGTGAAATGTTATTAGCGGAAAATTACTGTGACTCTTAAAAACTGATACATACTTGCTAGGTCTTGAAAACACCAGTGTGAGTATCTTGTGTTTTCTCCACTTGTTTTCTTTTACAAAATGCATGTACATTTGCTCTGTCTTCCTGGTGTATTCTTTAAAATGAAACAAGCAATGGTCATTAAGCAGTGACCGCTGTTCTCTTAAAATGGTAGAGCTGTGAAAAGGCATACAACTACTGAGTGGTGGAGTAGACTTCAAGCTCTCATATTCTTTTTTTCTTGACAGAAAGGGATTCTTTCTCTCTTCCATTCTAGCCTCTGACACAGAATTTAGAGAGTGAAATATGAACAAAGGATGGGATGCAAATATGCTTAATAAGCACACAGAAGCGGTTTTCCACAATTAACATTCCTGAGTGGTAAATATTTTAATAATGAACATCGAGCCATCCTGGGTGGCAGCTTTTATTGTTCCATCTTAGGTGTTGTACCGTGGCAGTGTTGGTGGTATTCAAGGTTAATATGCTTTTAGAGGCAGTGATAGGAGTTTGTTTTATTTTAAAGGAAACTTCAGGGTTTTTTTTTTAATCTACATCCTGTGGGCATTCTCAGATATTATTGAGCATAAACTCCAGGATTTTACATAGGGTGGGGTGGGGAGATAAAGCCTTGGGCTCTCATTTTCTTTCGCTTTTGCCTTTTGGATGGAGACTGATGAATACAGTGTGTTTGTTTGAATGTTGACTCTATGAGGCTTGCAATATACAGTGGACCCTTGTATAACGAACAGTTTGTATAACATAAAATCTGTACAACATAAAAATTCTGGAGATAGGGGAAATTTGCTTAACATAATTGCCTATGGGGAGAATCCATACAACATAAAAATGGGATTACTCTGTTTTCAATGCATTCCTATGGGAAATTTGTATAAAGGAAAATTTGCTTAACATAATTTCATTTGGAACGAATTAATTCCTTTACACAAGGTACCACTGTATAAGGTGAATTGGCAACTGTATATTGATGGACTGGAAAGAGGGACATTTCTATACAAGGAGAGCAGCTGAGGATCCAGCTGGTGGTTCACTCAGAACAAGTCTGCTCACATCTCCTTAACGAGTTGATGGTTTTAAAAAGCTCATAGTATACAGACCAGGCAGTGGTAAAATGTTTGCAGCAGTATGGATTAATCCGGAAGGAAGAAAGGAGTACATGCTAATCGGGGCTGCCAACCTTCTGCCTTCATACTGTATTGACACTGGAGGTAAGCAAAGGCTTTTTTGTGCACAGATGGCTTGACAAAACAAAACACTCACATTTCACTCTGCAGGCTGGGGAACTGGCCTTCCCAGAGAAGAGAATGTTTACGCTGTGGAGCATTTTCTTATACGCTTGTCTCATTTCCCTTCTCATTTCAGAGAAATAAGCCAACTGCCATTCTTTTGTTTTCACCTGTACGCATGCTGGCTAATTGTTTAAATCAATATATTTTTAAAAACCTGTGAGAAAGGAAAATCACACCACACACTGGCTTTATTATGCCAACCATCAGTGTAAAACAGACGATAAACATGATACTCTGCCTTGAGAATTCATTAGCTTATAACCAACCTGAGTATTTTTGTCAGCCACTGGGAAAAAAGATTTCAACTGTTGTGGAACTTGTTTGTTATTTTAATGTTATTTTTAACCAGAACCCACTACTTTATTTCAGTAATATTTCATTGGATGAGTATTGTATATATTCTGCATTATATACAGTTCAGGAGTGAAGGGACGCTGCTGACTAGAATAACTGGCCTTTGGGTGCTTGCCCAAGATGACTTCACTGTGATACTAATCAGAAGGCTTGAATTTTTGTGGAAAGCAGCTCCTTTTAACATGGGATTGCCAAGGCTGCAAATCATGTTCACCCAGCAAACAGCCTTGTCTGATTATTAAGAGAGAGTTCTGCTTTGTATTTTAAAGAGCAGTTGTGTATACCATGTTTACCGTGGCAACGCTGATGTTTCCCAAAGTAAACATGCAGTGTATAGGGGCAGATGTACATCCATTAAAGGACACTGCAGGCAGGACCAGGATCCCTGGTTGACTGTGCCTCTTCTACATCATGTTCACAGACTGCCTGGGAGTTGACATCTCTTTCAATGTTTCAGGATGCATTGGTGGAACTGTTATAAACACGAGCACTGTAAAGCTGATAATGCTATCTTTATGTACATGTACTCTTCCTTCCTTCCTTCCTTCCTTCCTTCCTTCCTTCCTTCCTTCCTTCCAAACTCTAAGTGGATCCTTGTAGCAATGCTGGACTCTTGAATGAATCTGCTTCTTGGAAGAAGCAATTTTTTTAAAAAAAAATCACTATACAGTGGTAACTTGTATAAAGGAATTAATTTGTTCCAAATGAAATTATGTTAAACAAATTTTCCCTTATACAAATTTCCCATAGGAATGCATTGAAAACAGAGTAATCCGTAATCACGACCATTTTTATGTTGTACGGATTTGCTTCATAGGTGATTCTGTTAAGCAAATTTCCCCTATCTTTGGAATTTTTTATGTTGTACAGATTTTATGTTATACAAACTTTGTTATACAAGGGTCCACTGTAGTAAATTGCTCAGACTGTGGAGGAGTAAGCAGATTACAAAAATCCTGTTCCAGCTTTGATACATAGATTTCTTAACATTTTAAGTTCTGCACATTTTATCACTAGCTGTCATTGTAATGGGAAAGGAGGAATTACTTTGTGTCTTATTCCCTTGCAGCAGGCCACAGGTAGCCTTTTCGTTCCATTGTTCAAAACATTTATTCTATGTTTAGCTGCTACGTGCCTAAATCATGATAAGATGCAACATTTCTTGAGCATGAGCAAGTCACCGAGCGGGGTGGTCGAATTCCCCCTACCTGATCTTTCTGCCTTACAAGCAGGGTCCTAGGCTGCTCCAATTGTGAGGACCATCCCAATCTCCACCTTCACAACTAGAATAAAATGGAAGAGTGTTATAAGCAAAACTGAGTGAAGCCAAGGATGGTGAAGGGTATTTAATTTTTGCAACTCACAACTTATCCTCTAAAGGACATAAGATATTATTGCTAAATACGATAGTGATTGAAAAAAAGCATAATTTTTTTTGCAACAACTGAACTTTGCAAAGCTTTTTGTAGAATAAGGATTAATTCATAGCAAAATGATTTTGTGATGTTATTCTTTTTTAAAAAAACCACCCTGAGTTTACAAATTATATTGCCTGGGAAGTGCAGCATGGGCTTCTGTCATTCTTCAGTAGCTGCCACCATTCACTGCCTTTTGCCATTCCTTAATGTTGTGGGTGGCCACTTGGAGACAAGCCCAGAGGTTGTCAGCCAAGAAGGTGGGCTTTCTCAGTAGTGCCCCCCCCACTCTAGAATCCCTTCCATGTGGGATTTGGTATAAATCTGGACAAATAAAATAAAATTAAAACATCAAGAGGATGCCATTGCACTCATGGTCTGCTAGGCTTCCCACACCCCACTGTTGGCCATTGTGCAAGCAGGATATGGGACTAGAATGGGCTTTGGTATGATCCGGCATGGCTTTTCTCATGCTTGCATTCATTTTTTGTTAAACAAAGTTTGATATGTAATCAAGTTTTGGTCTTGTGGTGAACATAGTTTCAACAAGCCTGCATCAGAAACCATGATTTGAACTTGTATTAGTTTAGGCTACACTGAGAATTGGTTTGATTGAGCACCCATTTTCTGGCTACCCTGCAGCACCACATTTCAGATAAGATGGTTTTTGCCTCTGTATTTCTTTGCTATCTTTTATTGACATTGTATGGATCCATCATCTTGGTTTCCTGTAAACATCTTTGCCATTTTATTTTTTTTATTTCAAAAGGTGGTGGTACGTGTTTTCACTGCCCTGGGTAGTGCAGTTTGCACTAAGGGGGCAGTATAGAAAAATAAATAAATAAATGCAGAAATAAATAAATAAAACATGCACACAATGTATTTTGTAGAGCTTTTGGTCCAATACAGATTTCTACCTCCATTTGCCTTCCCTAAAGAAAGAGTTTGGAAACTTTTCTAGTCTGCATTCTGTGGAGCAGGCATGGCAACATTAGTTAAAGGATGTGTATGTTTCTCCATTGTATGTGTTGCAGTTATTCAAACTTTTGCTTCACCATTTCAGTAAGTAAAAAAAGGCAGCCCTTCAAACTATTTTGGCACAGAGGGATTAGAGCTGCATCCAAGCTGTTTTTGTTTCTGTCCCTCTCTCTGCCCCCCCCACAAGCAACCCTAGTATAGATCATGGACTCATCTTCTGGCACCCTCTAACACTAGGTAGTGTAGTTCTACATGAGGGAAAATTTGGTTGGAAATTGTGTGTAGTGTAGTGCATTGTGAGCCTGCTGAGATTCTGATCAGCGTACCATCCCAGGGACATAGGGAAACAAAGGATCTTGTCTTAATATCTTTGGGCCGGGACATGAAGGCTTTAAATGGAAGCCCTGCAGCTGAGAAGAATCTAAAGGAAGGTGGGACACCTTTGGATGGGGAAGGAGAAACATACAACGGAAAAGAGAGGGAGAAAGACGATTCAGGAGAGTGTCTCTGGAGCTGGGTAGCTCCTCCTTGGTTGGGTCACCTTCGTGGAAGAAGACCCACAGACTGGACTATGGGTGAACATGAAAGTTCCTAAAGAACTGATAGAAAAAGAGCAGGAGGAGAAGGAGAACCAAAAGCCTCCTTGTTGGAGGCAGACTGAAGTTTGAGACAGACATAAGAGGGAACGGGAGGCAATGTTTAGAGAGTGCAGTGAGACACCCTGGTAAAGAGTCCTTTTTGGCTCCCAAATACAAACAAACCCGACCACCAAGGTTTGGGAACTTTTTAAGAGGATGGGTCTTTTATCCCACACATTAGAGAAATCTCCTGAAGTCTCAGGCCCTGGAAGTTCAGTAGCTAAGTGGTTAATCGATGATTCAAATTATACAGCTGTGCCTGCTGCCAGGAGCAAATGGCTGGAAGTTATGATGGATCCTATCCTATGCCCAGAAGAAACTCAGGCTTGTAAGAAACCTATTGTTGCCACCCCTTTAGAAATAAAAGTTGTACTGTACCCTTGCTTAATGAAGATGAGTCGTTGCAATTTGATCTGCAGAAATCTAAAGGGGAAGAAAAGGAGGCTGAACCCATCATGTGTATGTATACTTAAATTTTCATTTTTAGAAGTCAGGAAACACAGTACTTCAATAAGCTTCTGTTTTATGACTGTGGGATATTTGCTTCTATATCTGTGATTCAAAATACCATGCCTGATATTGCTGCATGATAATGTGCCCACATTGCCAGCAGCAATAAGAAAGCCTAGTTAGTTAGTTAGTTAGTTAGTTAGTTAGTTAGTTAGTTAGTTAGTTAGTTAGTTAGTTAGTTTCCCATCCAACTGGCCAATTGGCCACACTAGACGGCTTCCACATTCATCAGTGACAGTAAGTGACAAAAATAAACAACATGTTGATAAAATAGTTAATGGGGAAATCATAATATACAGCATTAGCAACATTAACATTATAGTAATATTAAGACAGTAGGATAGTACTTGTTTGGTTGACCGATAGCTTATGATGCTCAGGAAAAGCTTGCCAAAAGAGTCATGTTTAGGGAGGGAGCAAGTTGAATATTTGACCACATCTCATTCAGTAGGCAAGAGCAGCCTGAATGTTGACACCAGTGGCAGCAGTCAAGATGATCAACAGGATACCCTCTTGTTTTCAGCTACAATTCGCACTTGTTGTAAACCAGCTGTAATAATTGCTTTGAATTTGGATGAGAAGTGGTTAACTGATTTCAGTCACCTATGATTATTAGTGTGTCTTGTTTCCGTATGCAATCAATTCCAACCTAGATGCTTGCATGAAAGCTTTTGATTTTGTCTTCAGCATCTGCAATGGGAGCATAGACTTAAATTATGGTTGTAGTGTGACATGAAACTGAACATTTAAACATTGCAGTGCTCAGTGTGAATGACCTAAGGTCGACAGAAATAGGACACTTTCAGTCAGAGAGTTGCAAAGTTTTATTCTGGAAATGAAAATCAGAAGAGACAGAGTGGTTTTAATACTGAAGCACAATGTAGCACAGGCAGTTAGGGGTTATAATGAAATGTCTGAATAATTTCAACCAAAATCAATCTTGGAAATGGTAGGCACAGTTATTAATCACCATATTTTGTTTCAGAATAAGCTAGTCACTGAGAGGAAGTGTGCACTAGGTCCATTTTATAATCCAGTTTATAAAATGGTAAATTATACAATATTTTGTTTACAAACACTATAGATTTTACAGGTTATTTAGCTGCAAATATGTCTGGAGTGCTTTGATGTTTGACAGATGATAATATGGTTTAAAATTTGATTAAATGTGGAGTAATGTAAGTTGCCATTTTTCCGCACTTCCTTTGGCTGTTTGCATTGGTCTTCATGAAATTGTTTGGAAACATTTTATCAGTATGCTTCAGCAATAACTTATGATAACTAATTTTTCTTCCACATAATTTTTGTTTGAATGTTATTTTATGTATGGCACAGAGTTGCACTGATTCTGCAGTATTGTCTATCACAATATTAATTTGTCTCTGAGTGCAAAAACACAGCATTCCAAGATAAACATTTAAGACAGTACATGATGCTGCACATCTGAATAACCTCTGACATAATTTTATATTGAACACATTTCCAAAATTTCTAAAACTTTCCAAATTAAGAAAATGAAAGACTGTTGGTTTTGGGAATCATTTTCAAGTAGTGGAGCAAAAGACAAACAATTCATTTTACCAGATGGCATGTAACAGCCAATCTGAACTGGCACTTGAAAAAACCACATAGAAAAATCAGATTAACTTTTGACTTTGTCTCCAGATGGTGTAAGTATGGGAGAGGATTGAGAATTATGTGACATAACTTTCACTCCTAGGTAACCTGGCTGCAACATGCGATGTCTTTTACAACAATAAGACTTCTGGGATTAAATGGATACAATAATTGCTCTTTCTGTAGTGTATTTTCCCCTTTGACCAAGGAAATAAGTTTACATTTCCAGCTGGTGGTAGAAAAACAAACTGTTGTTTTGTGAGTAAAATACAATGGGTAATGACTGGTTATACCTTTTGGATATGCAGCCAGGTAAACATACACTGTAACAAACAACTCAGGTTTCTTTAGGAAAGAAAAAGGCAACAGATATGTCACTTTTTTGTTAAAATGTTTTAGAAAAGGATGCCTCACTGTAGTGGTGCAGTGATTCTGCTTAGTTTATCAATGCAAGATTAAAATTTCTATTCAGCAAATTGAACTAAGCCTAAAGCTTATGCTGAGTCTACAGGTGAAACTCAAAAAATTAGAATATCGTGCAAATGTTCATTTATTCCAGTAAGTCAACTCAAAAGGTGAAACTATATATGAGATAGACTCATTACATACGAAGTGAGATATGTCAAGCCTCACTTTGTTCAGATCCTGAAACATCACTTTCTCCAATCAACCATATGCCGTGGTACCTCATAAGACAAATTTAATTCATTCTATGGAACAATTTGTGCTATGAAAATTTCATCTTATGAAGTGCTGTTTCCCATAGGAATGCATTGAAAACTAGTTACAGCGATCCCCCGCCTATCGCAGGGCTTGGGGACCTGACCCGCGATAATTGAAAATCCGTGATATGCAGATGCAGTTTGGGTTGGGCCTGGGGGGCCTAGCTAGGGGCCCTTGTACTTACCCCCAGTCTGGTGCTGACCCGAATGGGCTTGCGAGGGCCTTCCTGGGCCCTCTGGAGGCCCCAAAAGGGCCTCCCTGTGAACCGGAAGTCACTTCCGGTTTACAGAAAATCACTTCCAGTTCAAAGAGAAACAATTTTTGGTTCTCCAGAAGGCCCAGGAAGACCCTCGCAGGCCCGTTCGGGGCAGCACCAGGCTGGGGGTAAGTACAGGAGGCCTGAAACAGGCCTTCCCCCTTACCCCAGGGAGGCTTTTCTCATGTACTGCGGTCCCGCGATACAGTGGGCGGGGGACCACTGAAATCTGTTCTGGAGGGAATGGATTAATAGGTTTTCAATGCATTCCTATGGGAAGGCTATTCCAACAACAGAAGGCTGTTCTCCCTGCAGCTGACGGACAGCTGATTTTGACACATCCAAGCTGTCTGTTGTGGCTGTATGGAGCAGCCTTCCGCTGCTGGTGAACCCAGCAAAGGGGGGAAGCCTTTCCTTTTCTTTGCTGGGTTGGGACAGGTGAAAAGCTTGGCTGGGCGAGGATCACCAGGTCCCTGCTTTGCCCACTTCCCTCAGAAAGCCCCCCTGATGCCTGGAATCAGATGTTGCATACTGTTCGGTCTGCAGCACCCAATCTGCCTAGGTACCTCGTAAGACACATTTAATCCATAGGGAAAAATTGTCTTACAAACATGCCTATTCCTTGAAATTTCATTCGTCTTACAAGTTTTTCGTCTAATGGGTCATTCATCTTACAAGATACCACTGTATTCAGGATGCAGTCCAGTGATTTGCATATCAGACCAAAGACAGGCAAAATTTGTAAAAATGTGGGAAGATGGAAGTTCTACATGGTTTTCTGCCTTCAACTAATGCAGTCATGTTATGGAATATATATTTAAATAATGCAAAGAGGCAAATTATTAGTGTGGTTTTAGCTAGTGAGTCTTGCAGCTTTTAATGTTAATCTCTCAATGAAAAAGTCTCCCACAGTCACCCCCTGGGACAAGTGTTAACGCCATGAAAGAAAGGAGATCAGCACTTACTTATCAGACATTGCAGGTCTAATCTTAATGGTCTGTGGTTGGGTCATGTTGAAGACGTGTGTGTGTGTGTGTGTGTGTGTGTGTGTGTGTGTGTGTGTGTGTGTGTGTGTGTGTGTGTGTGTGTGTGTGTGTGTGTGTGTGTGTGTGTGTGTGTGTGTGTGTGTGTGTGTGTGTATTTCTAGATACTGGTGCCAGTTGTTTGTTTCTTTTCAGGAGATATAATACATGCTATTTAAAATATAATCATGACTAGGTTTGCTCTTGGCTGAATATGTGTGGCAGATTAAGCACCTGGATAAATTTGAGATGAGAAAACATGTTCCACAAATTATGAGCAAATGAGTATACATATGCAAGTTTTGATTTTCTTTGTGAAATAAAAGGTGAGGATTGTTTTTCTTTTTTCATATATAAAAAAATTCTAATGGCTATACCCATCTAAATTTTAATATACTTGGTAAATCTATTGCATTTTTAAAATGTAGCATTCTTGAATGACAAAGAATAGACAACCCATACAAAAATAACTTGATATGAGTTTATGGCATGAAAAAGAGTGTTAAGGTCTTCCATAGCTATCAAGCATTGCAGAAAAGGATTTGTGGTATGTTTTTATGTTGTAGTGGTATTGCAGGTAAAACATGAGGCACTTGACTAAATCATCAGAAAGTTTTATATAATGTCACAGACACTTGGGACATTTTATGTCCCGTTTTCAGTGTCATAAGCTTTCATAAACTGCATCTCATCTTATCCCATATAATTGCTGTATCTGAACTGCAGGTTATTCCTCTCTGTAGAGCCTCCTAAAATATAATTGTGAATAAATGGAACTTAATTGAACTGAAGATCGTTTGTGGACCCTTGGGGCTCCTTGCAGGTCTACCACTCTGTGCTTCTGGGAAAAGGGCAAAGATTGTCTTAAATAGAGAAGATATAAGATGCTAATCTCTGGAGGCATTTGGGATTTTTCACCCTTTATCTTTCCTGCCCATCAGAATGGATCACATTGGGTTTAAATTTGTTATTTTAGAAATGTAGTAAATGGGGAAGGTACATAATGTGTGGTTGTAAATAGTTGCCTGAAACTGGATTGCACAAGCTGTCTATACAAAGGAGATGTTAGAAAGGTGTGTTGGTGGGTGTAATATTAGCTTGTGGGCAAGTAGAGTTAAACTTGTTTTTCAGGTTGGGCGTGCATAGCTGTCTCATGCTCAAGGCTATGAGCATTCCAGAGGAGGCATAATTGATTGCAGCATTTTAAAATGCTTCAGTAAGTCAAGATTCCAGTTCTAGCAACTTCAGTGTAGACCCAGAGCGAATTTTGCCATCCCAAGTGAGCCTCCTCTTGTTCGATCTTAGCACTCAGCTTGAACAACATTTATAATCCTGAGAATTTTTCATTCTTGTATGTTTTTCTCTAAAAGCTCCTACTATTGAATACATATGATAACATTTTAGAATTTTTTGATGATTTCATTTCATGTGATTTCTCTGGAATATATGCAAAATATAATTGTTCCAATTAATATGACATGTTAAACAAAGGCAAGATATAAATTATTAGACACATCTAATATTCACCAGTCCGTGCTCATCTCTGCACCAGGAGCATGGATATTCTATGATGATTTAATTTGGTAATGAAGCAAAATGGAATCCTAGCTACACTTCTTGGGCTGTTTAAGACCAGGTGCCATTAATTTATTTGTTGTTTCTCAGTAGGCATATTCCAGCTAATGTAATGTAAGAGGTTTTTATCTTTATGCTTCTAATGAAGAGGGGCAGGTTTCTGACAAATAAGGAGTTACTGATGAGCCATTTGCTTAGGAGTGCACTGAACTTCAAACTTTCTGAAAAGTGAAAGAGAAAGTGAGGAAACAGAGACTCTTTTGGGGGCAAAACTTATACTGGGAGAAGGACATCCTGAAACTTGATAAATTTGTGATCTGACTTGCCTTCAGGTTTTAGCGATGAGATGTTTTCAGGCAATACGTCAAACACAAAAGCTGCAAGTGAACTGACTGTTCGCGGGGAGGGGACAGATGTCTTTGGTGCCAATGTGATTAAAGTAGCATAATTAAATCAGCATAACATGTAAACAGGCTTTTATCCAGGCGTGCAGTTACTTCACTGATATCCAGTCAATCTCTAGTCATGTTCTGAGACTTTGATGAGAGTTGAAGCAAGTTATATAATATCAGATGTGTCTAGGGAAGGGGATTGTGATTGAGGGGTGTGTGCAGGGCTGGTGCTAGGATTTTTTGCACCCTAGGCGAGGGGTGGGTGGGGCGGTGGGTGGGCAGGGTGGTGGTGGGTGGGCAGGGTGGTGGTGGGTGGGCAGGGGGCAGGGTGGCTCAGTGGGGGCAGGGCAGCAGGGGCGGTGGACGGCAAGAGGGGCGGACGGCGACGGGCATGGGGGGTGGGTGGCGATGGGCGCAGACGGCGGTGGGCAGCAATGGGCGGACGGAGACGGGCGGCTGGCGGATGGTGGGGGGATGGACGGCAGTGGCCAGCGGCGGGTGGGTGGGCAGGGGGCAAAAGGCTGGCCAGCGCCCTCTCTCCATTTTGGCACCCTAGGCAACTGCCTGTGTTGTGTCGTTACAGTCGTGACCAACTCTTCGTGACCCCATGTCCATGAGGTTTTCTTGGCAGGAATATTGGAGTGGCTTGCCAGTTCCTACTCAAGGCACCTACAGCACCTGGTATTCCTTGGTGGTCTCCCATCCAAGTACTATCCAACGCCGACCCTGCTAGCTTCAGAAATCAGGCGAGATCGGATGTGCTTAGGGCACCTAGGCAGGTAGTCAACTGCCTAGTTTGCCTTAATGGAAGCGCTGGCCCTGTGTGTGTGTGTGTGTGTGTGTGTGTGTGTGTGTGTGTGTGTGTGTGTGTGTGTGTGTGTGTGTGTGTGTGTGTGTTTGTCACATTGCAGAGGCTGTGATGCATAAAATATCTCATGGAAGTAGATAGATTATTCTTGAAGGTGCCTCAACTCTTTATTTTTGCTGGCCATGCTTGAGACAGACTAACTCGCAACCACTTCAGTAGAAACAATGTCAAACCACTTTTGCCATTCCTAATTCCTATCTTGTTCATATTACAGGGGATGGTAATATAATACAAGTTAAATTTAATATGTGTGACCACAAGGTGTGCATTAAATAGTCATGTATGACAACATGCATATCAAGTTACTAGGACAGTGATGGCGAACCTTTTAGAGATCAAGTGTCCAAACTGCGATTCAAAACCCACTTATTTTTCACAAAGTGCCAATACGGCAATTTAACCAGAACATAGTGGTATCCTGGGTTACAAATGTTTGGGTGCTATCCTTCGGGAAAGCGAGGATCCTAGAGCAGGCTTTTGAATTTCCTGTGGCCATAGGAGGAAATCCAAAAACCTGCTTTTGATCCTCGGGGGTCTCGAAATGGCTCTGTGCAGAGAGACGGGGAAAGCAGCAGCAGCGGTTTGCAGGCTCCTTCATAGCCACAGTTTACTCTCCAGCCATGTCATTTTTGGGATGCCCAGAGCGGCGTGGCTGGAGAGTAAATTGGGACTACGAACAAGGCCACAAGCTGCTGCCTCACTTTTGCCTGGATTTCTTTACGGAGCACAGTGGCATGCTGTGAGCGGAGGAGGGAGTGCTGTGACTGTGAAGGGGCGATGTCGGGTGCCCACAGAAAAGGCTCCGTGTGCCACCTTTGGCACCCATGCCATAGGTTCGCCAAAACTGGACTAGGGCATCCCATTAAAATCACCATTTATGTGTTTTAGTGTAGCCATGTACAAACATTGTGTTAAGTCATGATGTAGTATGGTAATAAAATGCAACAGCTTTTCCCTCTCTACACTTCCCAACAAGGACATATGGAGGATCTCAGAGGTGCTCACTTTGGATTTTCTTTGGCTGCACCTAATCATGACAACCTGTGGTTAATATTATCGATGACATGCTTTAAGCCATGGTTTCAGATAGTTTGTTTCAGGCACCACTGGTTTGTTGGTTCAAAAACATCGTACATTATGGTTAAGCAGAAATCAAAGCAAACACTTCTTAAGTTCGGGTGGATTCATCAAGACAGGAGTGTGCAAAATTGAAGCTTTCTGTGACTTGTCTGGCTCACGCTGCATTATAACTTTGTCTCCTGGGGGCCATGGCACCCATTAACTGCTTTTGTAGTGGAACAAAAAAACAAACAAACATTAAAGTGTATTTCCATTCAGTTTGTGCCCTTTAATTTGATAAACTGCATATTTGTTGGATGTATTCAAAGCCTAGGACAATACCTCCCTCCTTTTGGACCAGGATAGGGTTTCTCTCTCCTTTTGGAGCTGAGAGATCTTGGGCATGGTGTCACTTGCCTTAGTCACATCTCCGTTGGATTACTATAACCCTGTCAATGTGGGTCTGGCTTTGGAAAATGTTCAGGAACTGCAGGACCACCCAAAGTGCCACAGCCAGATTGTGAACTGGGGCTGGTAACAAAAAACATCTAACTCCCCTGTGACAACAGATCCACTGGCCGCTTATCTGCTTCCAGGCTCTATTCAGAGTGTTGATTTTAACCTTTAAAAGGCCTACACAGCTGGGATCCAAGATATCTGAAAGACTGTATCTCTCTTTACAAGTCCATCCAAGTATTAAGATCATCAGGGGAGGGCTTTCTCTTTGTCCCACCATCCTTACAGGTGCAACTGTGGGGGCACAGGAGAAGGCCTTCTCTGTTGCTGCTCCCTGACTCTGGAACTCTCTTCCAAGGGAAGCCAGGCTGACCCCATCTTTGCTGTCCTTCCACAAGTAAAGACCTTTCTTTTCATATTTCAATATTTCAGGTAGGCTTTAAAGGCCCTGTTGACCAAGGGGATTTTTAAAGGGCTCGTTTTATTTTGTGTTTTACTTGCATTTTAATCTTGTTCTTCCCTTGAGTTTTAATTTGTGTAATTCTTTTTAAATGTTGCAACAATTTATTATTTGGATTTTAACTTTGTTTCTTTTAATTCTCTAAGCCTCTATGAGAAAATCAGGATATAAGTATTTTAAATAAAAATAAATTAGGGGAAGCAGGCACTGTGTTCCTTCAAAGTTTCAAGGGCTGGCAGATAAATCTAATGTGTACTCCCAAGCGCAGAATAGGTCAGATGGGCATCTGAATGTGTGTTACTCATCATCAGGGTCAGGATCAGATGTGCCTCTGCTCATACCTTCTATCAACAGGGACACTTCATGGAAAGAAAGGATCAATTTATGCCCTCTTGAATGTGCACCCAGTTGACTTGTTCTCCTTTTAAACTATGGAGGGGGAGATCTCTGGATGAAAGTAGGTTCCCCATTATAGAGGCTGAGGTGCGTGTCGTGACCATTGTTTCTAGCTGGCTTCAAATTTCACACTGTACGATTACCTGAAATGAATATAAAGAAGCTTCTGAATAAGCTTTCCAGTTATGGTTTGAAGCAATGTTAAAGTCTTTTAAAGTCATAAATCTTTATTTATGTCATGTAGTGCCATGTAAATATTTTGGCTGAGTTCTCCTCACTGGCACAATGAGATTTTATTAAAATAAAGACCTTAGGAACATCCATAGAATCCCTGTTTGACTATCTCAGCATGGTGGCTGCATAAAAGCAAAGTTAAAAAAGCAACCCAAAAACAAAATACTGCAGCATTTTAAAGACATTGAAATTTTATTTTATTTCAATGTGGGCTTTATGGATCATAATCCACTGATCTGCTGAAGCTTAGAGTGAAATAACACTATTAGTCTTTTAGGTGGTACAGTATTTTGCTCTTTTCTTTTCTTTTCCTTTATATCTGGCTGCTCTGGCTCTAAGCTAACTTGCCCAAGTCCCATTAAATATGTAGAAATTTAATTCCGACTAGCACTCCTTTTCACCAGGTATGTATTGTGGCTGCTTATGCTGCCAGAAAGGACCTTGGGACCTTAGAGAACAACAAATTTACAGTGGGGTTTATCTGATAAAATAACACATGTCCCTGAAAGCCTGCGCCCTAATGGATGTGTTAGTCTTTGAAATGGCCACAGACGTCTTCAATTTATTTGCTGCATCAAGCTGCCATGGCTACCCCTTTGGGCTATTTCTGTGGAAGGAGGTCAGGGGGTTTCAACAAGAGTACTGATTTGTGCAAGGGGGCGGGGTGGGGGTGCGGGAGAGGTAGCTGTATAGCTCAGTGGCTGCAGAATGCAAGTGAAGGAGGATGATTCCCATTACCTCCCAGGAGAAGCAAAGGGCAAACAGCACAATCCCTGCATGCCCTATAAGAAGAAGGGAATGGTAGACCAGTTTGAAGTGCTCTGCACCTAGCAAAAACCCTGGTAAGGGTTGCCATAAATCATAGTCTACCTGATGGCACATGAACATCATCAGGTGATTATGCATGTATAACAAGGCTCTTTTGTTTTGGTTACATTTGCTTCCTATTATCTAATCTCAAAGGAAGGTCTTATGTAATGCTAGAGGGCAATTGTGCCAGAAAAGGAAAGGCTGTCTTCCCCCACACACACACACACACTTCCTTGTGGTTTTTACACCCCAACGGGGTGTATGAAACTGACTAATACTACCCTTGCTTCCTGTAACTGTGGTGGGCAACAGAAGAGATAAAATCAGTGATTAAAACAAACAAACAAAAACAAATTGATTTTAATCATGACATAATTTTTTTAAAATTCATTTTTGAATGGTTTAAAATCATTTTTAAAAATTTACATGATCGAAAAATCTATATACTTTGGGAAACTTCTAGGGACCCAAAGGCTGCATGTACCGAAACCTGGGCTGTGGGAGGGCTCCTCCTTCCCCCACATTTTAAATATTTTTTCTTGAACTCCTGTGCTTTTCTGACAACCCCCATGCTTTCTAGTGGCCAAAATAATTAACATTTTGGGGCATGGTAGGGGAGCAATAGTGCTGAGAGTGCTGAAATGGCAAAATTGCTTCCAACATCACTTTTAGAGGGTTGACCTTTGGAGCCAAAAACATATATTTTATTAAAAATTTGTAAACTTTTTTTTTGAAGCTGGGCCTCCAGAGGATATTGTGCTTGAGGCTGTGTGGGCCTCATTCAGTGCACAGACATTGCGCAGTCCACCTTGATGTGTAGATCATGGCGATTTAATCTGTCTTGTAATTGCTGTTCAGACAATAAAGGGAGGTTATAGCCCTTATTTTTTTAAACTGGAGAAGCCAGAGACTGAATCTCTGATTTCCTGCATTCAGACATAACACTTGGCCACTATCATCTTCCATCCTTTCCCAGCTCATTTTTATCTGCCATATGATATTCTCAGTAGTATTGCATATCATATCTTATCATGTGTTCTATCTTAAAGCTTTTTTCCCTTAAAGGTTGTAGCCTATTTAAAAAATAAAAAAAATTATAAGCACCCACTAAACTAAATTAAGTCACATTTAGAGTAGGCCCATTTGAACTTACAGAGGAGTAGAGTCACTAAATCCCCGTAGATGAAATGGCCTTACTCAGGTGTGACACCTAGCAACAGGATTTTGGCATTTGCTCTTGCTTGTAAATGTTGGGGTGCTTTATTTATTTATTTATTTATTTATTTATTTATTTGCAGTTATCTCCAAAGAAACCCAGAACTGCATAAGACATAAAACAATACACAACAAAGTACTCTTTGTTCAAATTATACAAGGCAAATCATGTTAACATATAAAAATTCTAGCCTCATAAGTGGTAGAATAGCAGTTCCTAGCCTTCAAAGCCCTGCCAGAACAGTTCCCGAATCTCTGCATGCCATTTACGTGTAGATTTTTGTATATTTCATTTTATTTCCTGTGTCCAAAGAAGCAGTTGAGATCCACAAAAGCTCACATTGAAATATGATAGTCTTTAAGCCTTTGTTTTTCTTTTGTTTTTGTTTTTCTCTCTCTTAATTTTTCCTAATACACTTTGCAAGGAGTCAGGAAGAGAGTTCTGATATAGGGAGACCAAAACACTAAAATATCTTCCTTGAATATATTCAATCCAGACTACTTTGGAGGTTGGAAGTTTAAGACGGGCAGTTCTAGAGGACCTCAGCTGGCATGGGGCTGATATGGATAGAGGCAATCTAGGAAATATATATGCCCCAAGCTCTGCAGGACTCTAAAAGTAATAACCTACCCAGAAAACTACTGAGAAGCAGTGCAGCTGCCCAGAATAGGTGGCCCATGACCCCAGCAGCATGTACCCATTAATAGCCTAGTACCATAGCCACTCCAGTATTCCTGCCAAGAAAACTCCATGGACATGGAGTCACGAAGAGTTGGTCATGACTGTAATGACACAACACACACTGTATGTTGTACCAGTTGTAAACTTCTGAATTGTCCTCAGGATAGCCCCACATAGAGTGAATTACAGTAGTCTCTCTCCCAAATATTACATTTATGTGGATTAGCATGGCCGTATCAGTCAAGAGAAAACTTCTACTCCAAGGACAAATGACCGAATGCTGATCTGGCCATGGAAGAAAACTGGGTCCAATAAAATGCCCAGTCTTCTTAGGAGGTTCATAAAGAGTGTTGTCATAATTTACATTCTCTTTCATGAGTTTCCAGAGATGGGGCAAAATCCTACTGGTGCAGCTCTGCCAGCATAAACCAGATCAGAAACGACAGCAACTGCAACAGTGGCTGCCACCTTGGGACTTTTCGGAGAGATAGGCAGGATAGAAATATTTGAAATAAATAAAATAAACAACAGCAACAGCAGCAATGTGTCAAAATCCCAAATCTATTTTATTTATTTATTTATTTTAAAACTTTTATACCGCTCCTACTTCCCAAGCGGGAACTCAGGGCGGTTTACACAAAAGCCCAAAAGGCAAAGAACAGTAGCAGCGGCAGGGGCAGACTTACGGCATATGGGGGGAGGAAGGAAGGGGGGGGAAAGGTACTCTAGTCATTATTAAAGGCATCCCTGAAAAGGAGGGTCTTCAATCCTTTCCTAAAGGACATAACGTTGGAGCCTGTCTCAACTCCTGGGCAAGTTGTTCCACATAGGTGGCACCGCCACCGAGAAGGCCCGCCCACGGGTACTTGTCTTGCGGGCCTCCCTCGGGGGGATCGTCTGCAACGAGAGGGCCAGAGATGAACGGGTGGGTCGGGCTCGATCTGATTGTCGGTGAAGCCGCTCCGCCAGATAAACAGGGGCCAAGCCATGGAGGGTTTTGTAAGCCAAAACCAGCACCTTGAACCTTATTCGGGAGGCAACGGGCAACCAGTGGAGGCGGGCCAGGATGGGAGTGATGCGGTCGAAATGACACGCACCAACCACCAGCCTGGCCGCCGCGTTCTGGACCCGCTGCAATCTCCGAACAAGGTTCAAGGGGAGCCCCATGTAGAGAGCGTTGCAATAATCCAGCCTCGACATGACCAATGCCTGTACCACAGTCCTCAGGGAGCTCCCGTCAAGGTACGGGCGAATCTGGGCGATTAACCTTAGATGATAAAAGGCCGACCTGGTCACGGCTGACACCTGGAGCTCCAGGGTCAGGCCCGGATCCAGGATGACGCCCAGATTCCTCACTCTTTGCGCCAGCTGGAGGGCGGACCCATCCAGACTGGGAAGAGGGCCACAGTACCCATCTGGGCCGCCCCCAAAGAACATAACCTCGGTCTTTCCGGGGTTGAGCCGGAGTCTGTGGGTCCTGGTCCAGTCCAAAACTGCAGCCAGGCAGCGGTCAAGGGTCTGGACGGCCTCCACTGCACAGGTGGAAAAGGAGAGATAGAGCTGCGTGTCATCAGCGTACTGATGACAGCAGACTCCAAAACTCCGGATGGATTACAGCTAAAAATGGCAGTATCATGAAATCATTACCAAGGGATGACAGGAATACTTGAAGCAGATAATCTCTGGACACACTAGTTAAAGATTTGACACAAAAAGTGATGTGGGCAGATTAAATCTGACCTGGGAAATTCAAGGTTGTAGATGATTACATATAGAACAGGTAGTAGAGGAAGAAAAGGGGAGCTCAAATGATTATGATATAAGAAGCAGAGAAAAATTACAGCTATGAAAAAGAAAACATCTTGAAAATAGAAATGAAGGATGGATATAAGAAATAACAATTTAGAGATAAATTAAGCAGCTGGAATAATAAACCACTGCAGAGACATTATCTGAGAAATATTGATGGAAAACAAAATAATGTAATTTGGGCCTGGCTTAAACTAGTACGCCAAATAAAGTTAAGCAAGGTAAAATTTAAGGAATTAGTGGAAACAGCAAATGTCAACTCTGCTAAGAAAAATATGAAACTTTCACACCTTATCTGTAAAAGTTCAAAGGTTGTACAGACAGATTTCAAATCTAGACACAATTGAGCTGCAAAAATTATCTGCTTTGCTTCTGTTATTTCTTTAGGTAGATTTCATTTTTTATTTTCTTGTGATAACAAGGAAAAAACTGCTGTTTTTAATCTCTCTCTCTGTGTGTCTATAATCTATCAGCATTCAAAGATCCATGGAAGCGTCAGGTAGATTAGGTGTTAAAAACAACCAAGTCATGGAACTTTCAGGTGCAGAAGGACATATAGCTTAAGCATAATATGCCAGCTATAACAGTAATAGAACAAATAAGCTTCTGTACAATTGACACTGCAGTTCCAGGGAATGTAAAAGCTAAGGATAAAGAACTTGAAAAATTAACTAAATACAGATACCAGACAAGAGAATTAACTCATTTATGAATGAAGCACATTTCAGTTGTCCCCATAGTCATCAGGGCATTGGGAGCAATGCCACAGGAATCTATAAAACATGATAACTGGCTCCAGATTGCTGCAAAAACACCATTAGAGCTGGAGGAAATGACAGTGTGAGGTACAACGTAAATGCTACACTGGTATTTAACTACTGATACTTAGGTTTTTGGTTGAAATGTGCATCTGTCATATAGTACCAGTCAAGAACTGTGTTGTATTTTATTTATTTATTTATTTATTTATTTTTGAGAATTTTTAACCCACCTTTCTCCTTAGAAAAGGACCCAAGACAGCTTATAGTAAAATCATCATCATCATCATCATCATCATCATCATCATCATCATCATCATCATCATCATCATCATCATCAAACTGCATAGCTGGAAAGGGCCCTGTACAATTATTTAAAAGCTTCTGAGCCCGTTGTTTCAGCTTCTGGGGCTCCCTAGGGTTCTCCTTTAGTCTGTAAAAGCTTTCAAGGCTCTTGCAATGTTGAGACCAAAATGTGCTGCCGGATCACCACTGGTGGGTCCCGGTCCTGGCAGCAATCCAGCAACTTTAAAAACTCCCTGCTTTTTGTTCTGAGGCTCCCAAAGGCCTTTCTGGGCCAAAACCAAGATCCCCAGGGGCTTTCCAAAGTTCAAACAGGAGGATAGGAAGCCCCCAGAGCTGGTTTCTGCCAGCAGAACTGTGTCAACAGGATTTTGCCCATTGTTACATTTACATTATTCCATCTCCAGTAACTCCATATTATGTTGGTGTCGTTCACTTTGAGGCTTGTGTAGTGTTAGTAAAACCGGTTCTCTCTCTTTAGTTTCCTGTGGAAGCAGCCCTTTAATCAGCTTTACACATTCCTTACCTATTCTTTGTGTGCTGCAATGTTCAGACTAAAGCAACGGCATCATCATCGACTCCACAGCAAATAAGATGTGTGTGAGGATAGGGTGGGGGTGGTGGGGATGAGGGAGGCCTTCAGAATGTTATAAGATATAAATCATTTCATGCATAAAATATTAATGCAATGTTGAGCGGGTAATTTATGTCTTGCCGGTTACCATTTTGCAGTGTGTTTCAAAATGGTCAACAACAATGAACAAAACCAATTGTGATTGATAATCACATTTAGACTACCTCAACTGTAGATCTGGGATTAATCTTGTTGAAAATTGAAGGTCAGCAGTAAAGTCTGTGTAGTGCCTGCTTCAAAGGGAGCATTCAAGTGCTGTCTGCTGTTATTATCCTTAAGAGGAATTTCAAAGTCTCCAGTCTAGGGTAAAGAACAGGGGGATTATATTTACAAGAACAAAGATATACGGCTAAGGCAGCAGCTTGTTTACATTAAAACAACATGCATTTTAGTAGGGATTTACCGTGAGTTTTTCTTTTGTATGAAATCACTAAAAGTTGAATCATGTCTATATACACTAAGTTTAATTTCTAATTTAACAGAGATTTAATTGCACAGATTCTGGGCTTGTGCTCTGAGTTAGGGTATGGTCAAGTCACCAGTACTCAAAGCTCCTTTTTAGTGATACAACCAAGACAGGTGGGTTCTTGACTTCTGTCTATTATAGGAATCTCATGGTGCAGTGGTTAATCTTCAGTACAGTATAGGCCAGACTCTGCTCACAACCTGAGTTCGATCCAGAAGACAGGCTCAGGTAGTTTGCTCAAGTTTGAGGGAGAGGTGTATATAAGCAGCAGACTTTGCATAGCTTTTTATAGGTTGCTGATTTGATTCTCCATGGTGGCCCATGGGTTTCTCTGAAAGTTCCCTGAAGACTTTTGTGCAAAGAGGGAAATAGTAGAGCACTGCTGGATTCCATAGTGATCCCTCTGTATATGATGACTGTGTACACAATGAATTGGAATTTGGATTGAGAACAATCTTTGCCAACCAGTCCTCTTGAAATATAATGTGGCATTTGCCTTATGTACACCTTTGTGTGTGGATTTTCCACTTCTAGTCCAAGTGTGTGTAAGAAAGAAAGAAAGAAAGAAAGAAAGAAAGAAAGAAAGAAAGAAAGAAAGAAAGAAAGAAAGAAAGAAAGAAAGAAAGAAAGAAAAGAAAAGAAAAAGTTGGATGGATTGGCACAAACATGGTGGCAGAGCAGTAAAGGAAAATTATTGGGTGTGTATCAATTAATGTCCATTCTCCTATTCTTAATCCTGTTAATATTTAAGTATGCCTAAAGCAAAAAGCAAAGTGTTCTGCTTATATACTACCCCATTTACCACTTCAAGTAGTCTCTGGGCGGTTTACAGTTTAATTACTGTATGCAGGCTACACCCCCCCAAAAAAGCAGGCTGGTTCCTCATTTTACTGACCTCAGAAGGATGGAAGGCTGAGTCAACCTTGATCCTGCTACCTGGGATTGAACCCCAGGTCGTGAGCACAGTTTTAGCTGTAATACAGGCATTTAACCACTGTGCCACGAGGACTACAAAAAGGACATTTGCTGTCAGTGGCAATTGAATTTCAAGTTCCAGAACTGGTGCAGAAAGTTATTCCCTAGTCTGTGTGTCAGAGTTTGCAAATACCAATTTTATGGATTTTGCCAAGATAATATTCATGCCAATATTCATTTAGTAACACTGTGCTGAATCAAGTACAACAGTAGTTTTAAAGAACACTTGGCCAAGTTTAAATCTTTTGCTTGAAAAAGTATTCATGTTGTTGATTGCTGGAACAAAATGTTCTGCTGTGGGGTATCTATGTTTCGAGAAATGGCATCCATGCAAGTGAACAGCTATGTTAGAATTTTAGCAGTGTTGTTATTGGGGAAAAGCAAAGGGGGGGAAAGCATGCCTTTCCTCCTTAAAAATCACCTAATTCCTGTGCACTGATAAATGGAATAAGCTGTTTTACAGAATCAATTTTTATACTATTTTTGATGCAGAGGACTGATCTTTGAGAAATCAGGTTTATCATACATAAGGCATGGTACAATTTGGCAGACCAAGGGACAGCAAAAATATCTGTCACTTTAAACTCTTATGGAAAAAAGTAACAATATTATTTGCTTGACTCTCACGAGAGTTTACATTCTCTTTGGAAAGAAGATTGTGCTAAGTGTAGTTTGCTGAAGAGCAGCATTCCATCCATGTTTTATGAGACAAGAAAGGATTTCTAGAATTTAAGTATTGCAATAAATCTGCAATTGCGATCAAACAAGTATTTTTTTTTAACTAGGTGGAATTTTGCCAAAATTGTGACTAGCAATACCTGCTAATCATTTTAAAAATACGGTTCAGATTAAATGCCCTGGAAGGGAACTTCACAGCAATTATTGGAGCTGTTCCAGTAAAAGATATGTTGGGTAATTCGCACACTATAGCTAATTTCTCTTGGCTATTAAACTGCTTGAAATTGGTAATTCCTTTCTAAATTGTCCATTTAAATGGAATGAACAGTAAGCAAAGAAACAAAGCTTTATTGCTTTTTTTGAAAACTTCAAACATGAACATACAGGCCACCCTCCCCCATATACATCTTCAAAAACAATTGCACAAAACATGGTCCCTCCAACTAGGACTTTTTGGAGAGTTAGCAAATTTCCTTCTCTTTATGTGGGACCCTATTCACCTACCAAAATGTATTTTTTTACTTATTTATTTATTTAGAATATCCTTATCCTGTCTTTCTCATTGAAGAGAACCTAAGGCAGCTTGTATGAAATCTGCAATAATTGTATGGATTCTTGTGAAGGTTTGCACCCTTTCTCCTTTATTAATGCAAAATCAATATATTCTCCCCAAATAGCATTCTTCTTCGATTCCTTTTTACTTTTGTATTAAGACATTAATTTATTAATAGCTATAATCCAAATTAGAGATGGGCATGAACCACCACAGGTTCCCTTCCCCTGCCTCCCCAGCCAATAACCCACTACCCAGTCAAAGTGTGCTCCTCTTCTCCTCTTTGGCTGTTCCAAACTACAGTGGTACCCCGACTTCAGAGCAGCTCGACTGAAGAGCAATTCGACTTAAGAGTGGAAAACTGTTGGCATTTTAACTGCCACCTTACAAATTATAGATATGGTCTGCTCGACTTAAAAATACAGTGGACCCTTGTATAACAAACAATTTGTATAACATAAAATCTGTACAACATAAAAAATTCCGGAGATAGGGGGAATTTGCTTAACATAATTGCCTATGGGGCAAATCCATACAACAAAAATGGGATTACTCCATTTTCAATGCATTCCTATGGGAAATTTGTATAAAGGATAATTTGTTTAACATAATTTCATTTGGAACAAATTAATTCCTTTATACAAGGTACCACTGTATACATATTTTTCATTTTTTTGGATTTTTTAAACTTATTTTTTCAATTTTTTTAGATAGGTACCCCGATTTAAGAGTTGTTCGACTTAAGAGCATGCATTTGGAATGGATTAAATTCGTAAGTTGAGGCACCACTGTAGTTCTTGGCAGGAACACAGGGTTTCCTGCCCTGCCTCTTTGTCTGAGTCGGTGATCAGTATGAACCAGCAAGAACCTCCAAACTGAGAGTCATCTCCATCTCTCATCCGAACCTCCTTTTACCATTCATTTGATTGCAAATATATTTTATATTCCAGTTCCTAGCTACCATTAATCTTACTGCCGTTACTAAGTTTCAAATTAATTATTTTGTTGACCTGTAACAATGCTTCTTATTAAATATAGATAAAAGAGCTATTTTAGCCCATATTTCTATTTTTTTTAATTAAGTAATTTTATTGGGTTTTTTAGGGGGGGAACAAGGGGGAGGGGTATGGGGGGAAAGGAGTACAGTTTAAAAATTACATTGAATATATCAAGCCAAAAATAACGATTTAACCTATTAACAAATCCCCAAATAATATCACAATGCTAATAGATTTGTTACTTCTTGCCATCTTTTCCGAGAAATCTCATCGTAGTCTCCCTTTAGAAAGCTGGAGAGTCTGTCGATTTCAATGCATTCTCTTATCTTTTCGTGAAAATTTCTCTCTGTTGGCACATCTGGTTGTTTCCAGGATTTTGCATACAATATCCTTGCAGCAACAATTACATGGTGAAGTACATATCTCTGGTCATAGGGAATATTAATATCTACTATATTTAATAAAAAAAATTCTGGTCTAAACTCTAACTTAATGTTCAAATATCTTTCCAAAAATAATTTCACCATTATCCAGTATGCCCTTGCCTCTTTACATGTCCACCAAATATGGTAAAAAGTACCACAGTCATGTTTACATTTCCAACATTTAGGTGAGCAGTTATACATCTTAGATAAACAGTGTGGTGAGAAATGCCATCTATAGAACATCTTACAACAATTTTCCTTAAAGGCTATAGATTTGAAGATTTTGACTGTGTTCCACAAGGAGTCCCATTTGTTTAGATGAATAGAATAACCAAAATTTTCTGCCCATCTTATCATAGTGTCTTTAACCAGTGTATCAATCATTTTTTCATTTAACAACATACTATAAAATTTACTAAGGAGCTTTGAGTCACCAGAGGATAGTATTTTGTCAAGTGGAGTATCATTAGTCATAAATCCCCCCTCTTTAGTAAGATATTTGAAGTGTGAGTTTATTTGTTGGTACTTCCACCAGTCTAACTTATAACCTTCTGATACTAATTTTTCTAATGATTTCAAAGAGAGGTCAGCGTTCAGAAGGTGTCTGTAAGTTAAAAAATTTGGGGTTACACTTATGTGGGGGCTAATAACCGCTCCCAACGGAGATAACCACAATGGTGCTTTGGGGTAAAATTATTTTTTGATCAGTAACCATATTTTAACTAAGGCATTCCTTATTCAGTGATTTTTAAAAAGGGTAGGTATATTACCCTTATACCATATATAATGATGCCAACCATTATCCAAGCCGTGGCTCTCAAGCTGCAGTATTCTATTATTTGTCATCAAAATCCAGTCTTTAATCCAAGTCATGGTAGCGGCCTTGTAGTATAACACCTAATTGGGCAGAGCAAAGCCACCAGTTTTAGTTCTGTCCTGTAGATAAACATTTCTAATCCTTGCTTTTTTCTTTTGCCATATAAATACACATATACTTTTTTCCAGGTCTGAAATGATCTTAAAGTTAGGTAATATAGGTAGGGATTGAAATAAAAAGAGCAGTTTAGGTAAGACATTCATTTTAACTGCAGCAATTCTGCCCATTAAGGATAATTGAAGTCTTGACCAGGTTTCCAAAACAGCTTTGATTGCTTTTATACCATTAACATAATTATCTTTAAGTAAAGTGTTACAACGGTTAGATACGGTAATACCCAAATATTTTACCTTACTAGCATGTTGGAAACCCGATTGGTTTACCAATTTTTCAGTCATAGGTGGAGTCATATTTTTAGTAAGCAACAGTGTTTTTTCTCTGTTTACCTTTAGTCCTGAAATTTTGGAGTAGGCCTCCAAAGTCTTTAGTAGTTCTGGAGTGGAGGTCCGAGGGTCCTCCATAATAACCAACAGATCGTCTGCAAAGGCTTGCACCCTATAAACTTCTCCTTTGCTTTGTAGGCCTTGGATACCTGGGGTGTTTCTTATAACATGGAGTAGCACCTCTAAAGTTAATATAAACAGCAGAGGGGAGAGAGGGCATCCTTGCCTGGTGCCTTTGTGTATCTTGACTTTGTCTGTAAGGTAGCCATTGACTACAATCCTAGTGTTTTGGGCGGAGTAAATTTGTTCAATTGCTTGTAGCATTCTGTGTCCACACTGTAGATAATCTAACTGAGTTTTGAGTAAAGACCAGGATACATTATTGAATGCTTTCTCAGTGTCGATGAATGCAAAGGCTACTTGCTTCTCAGGGTGGCATTCATAATATTCCAACGCATTGAGGAAAGTTCTAATGTTGGATTGAAGGCGCCTTTTCGGAAGGAAGCCGGTTTGATTGTGGGATATCAAAGAGGGTAGGATCGTCCGCCATCTGTTTGCCAAAATAGTTGCAAATATTTTGTAGTCCATATTTAAGAGAGCGATTGGACTGTAATTCTGTATCAGGTCTTTGGGTTTCCCTTCTTTAGGAATCAGTGTTGTATGAGATAGTTTCCATGAATCTGGTATGTCTTCACCCTCTAAAATAGATGTAAAAAGATTTTTCATATTTCCAGAGACTATCTCAGAAATTTTTTTGTAGAATTGTGCCCGTATCGAGTCAGGTCCGGGGGCCTTGTTCATTTTTTGGTGATTAATGGCCTCTGTTATTTCCATCATTGTTATAGGAGCGTTCGTCAAAGCTCTCTGTTCTTCAGTAAGTTTTGGAAAATTGGCTTGTTCAAGGTTCAAGCCCATATTTCTAAATGTAGTTGGTTCATTTATTTTTTTGGAAACCAGTTGCCAAAATTGAATACGTTCTCACATTTCTTCCACGTATAAAAATAGGTACCATACCTATTTTCTGACATTCTCTTCAACTGAACTGAGGCTAATTCATATCAATTTGATATAACCACCTCCAAAGTCATTTATATATTTTTTGCTTTAGCTATGTTCCTATGCAGACAATATTCTTGTACCCCATATGTTTTTCCAAATCCTGGTACTTATTTCCTTTTCCAAGTCATATTCCTATAATGCCTTGATCTTGTTGATCCTCTGCTTCTTATAATATTTTATATATTTTACATATTATTCCTTTCATTACCTTATTTTCATCTGTGTTTTCCTTTTGCAATGCTGTATTTTTTAAAGTTTTGTAAGTTCCCTACATTTAGTTTTTAACCCAACCTTTCATTTGCTCCTCCAATAAGATAAGATTAAATTGTGATATTTTCTGTTTATATTCTTAGACAATCTTGTACCCTAATAACTTGTTTCTTTTTTAATAAGTTCATAATTTGTTTCAGATGTTTTAGAAATTTCTCCAACTCTATCATATGATTTAATGGAGACACTGTATATAAATATAAATATTCTTCTATAGTTGTTCCAAATTAAAACAATATTTAAGGAAAGGGTTTTTCCATATTTTTGACTGCACTTTTAATTGTGTTGTATAAAAATAATATTCTCAAAGTTCAAATATAATTCATGTGGTTCCATATTCAACCATATGAATTTATTGAACTGGGATATAATATCAAACATACAGTATTTTTCCATGTATAAGACTATATTTTGGTCTAAAATTGTTAAACTAAAATTGAAGGTCATCTTATACAGAGAAGTAAACAAAGTAGAGAACTGTGTGGTTGCAAAACTGTAATTTGGGATCAGAAAAGTGGGGATCATTTTGTACATGGGGATGTCTTATAGACAGAAAAATAGGGTATATCTCAATTGATAGTCTACATATAGTAGAAAATTAAATTAAAGAGTCCTAACCCTCCTACCTTTTGAACTTAATACCATTTCTTATTAATCCTTTCCTTTTTATTTATTTATTTATTTATTTATTTATTTATTTATTTATTTATTTATTTATTTATTTATTTTATACCGTCCGTCTTCTGAAGGAACTCCGGGTGGTTAACAATAGGTTAAAAGAACAATAAAACACCAGAAAAAAACAATGCAGTAATAAAAGAGAGTCATTGTCAAGAGGCACCAAGGGGAAAAAACACTAAATTAAACAATTTCCTTCTTATCTCCTTTACAAAATTTATTTATCATGTTTTGCTAGTCTTTTAACTTCTCTTCAGTTATCTTTATTGGAAACATTAGAAATAATAATAATAAAATTATTGTAAGTACAATCTTCATATTACATACCAACCCATGAAATCTGATTTTCCTAAAATAATCAAATTTATATTTTATTTCATGGCTTCAATTTTTAAAAGCTTCATTGCATAAAGATAGAGGTTATATCACAGTCTGTTAACAGCAACAGCAGAACATATATAGCTCAGAAACTGCATATTATTTACACATACATTCAACCATGTTTGGAAACATACAGTGACCTAGCCGCCCTTTTAAAGTTTTGATGCTTGGCATTTATATTCTTTCCTGTAAGCGCCAATTTTGTTGTCTAATAGGTAGTGCTTACGTCACTACCCAGAAGCAGCGTATATAACTGAGGCAAGGGGGGTGTCTATCATCCAAATATCTGAGAATGCCAGCAAGAAATGGAATTCTGGGGTGCGCCTATAAAAGGCTACTTAATAAATAATGATCTTCAGCCTCTCCTGATCCACAGGCACAGAATATTTCATGGGATGGGATGTTGTCATATCTCCTTTTCACAAGAGCTGATGGCGTACACTGAATGTTCAGAGATGTGAATGGTTTTTCTTAAAGGGGCTGCAAAATAATTCTCCAAGCCAAATAATGTTTTGTGTACTGGGTACCAGCGAGAATGTTTGTGAGGTGGTTCACATATCCAGCCACTTAGAATAAAGGCAGTTTCTGTTTTGTTTTTGCATTGTTAGAGATGAAGATCGGCAAGGACCCTATATCAGTCCCATAACTGTATAAAATGGATGCAGCTGAGTTTGTCCAGGATTCTTGAGCTAAATGCTGAAGTTGCTGTTTTAAGCACTTTTTTGGCACATGAAAGTCATTCACACAAACCACTTTGAGCAAATAAACAGCAAGTCCCACATGCTTTTCAGTAGGAATGAACAGTATTTCACCCTAGAAATGTATGGTGGGCGTACCTCTGGGAACAGTTAGGAGAGACAACCTGAAAGAGTTCTAGGCCAGCCTTTATATAATCCCTGTACTTCTGTTCCACATGTTAATCAGGGGACTGTTTTCTTGGCAAACACCTCAGTTGCAAGGGCAGACGAACTCCCTCCCTATGGATTTGGGTAATACACCCAAGCGATTGAACAGAATGAATCTTTGTGTAATTAATAACCCGATGTTCTCTTACATGGAACTGGCTTCGCTTGGCCAAACATGTTTTCATACCAGCCAAAGAACTAAAGAACATTGCAAGATCACCTGGGCATTGAAGAACTGAGAATTTCTTCTCCCAGATTGAAGATGGGATGAATTCTAGGCTACTCAACTCTTGGACCTAATTTAAAAGGAAAGTAGATTCTGATTTATGGCACCACTTGACAGGGTTTTCTAGTGGTTGAGTCCTCAGAAATGATTTATTATTCCCTTCTTCTGGGGGTTCCTTATTCTGTAACGTAAAACTTACTCCAGGCTACAGAGGATGTTGCTCCTGAGACACATTGACCTCCCAACCTCTGAAAGAACAACCAAGTTCTCAAAAGTCCCTGACTGCTCTAGTCACAGTTAGAGATGTGAAGGTCCAGGGGGAAACTGGAAAATTATTTTTCTTTCTGTTTTTTTCCCCCTGAAGCCTATTTTTTTTTTCTGAAAAATTGGAAAAATTTAAAAAAAGAAAAAGAAAAAATGATTATGGATTGTTTTAACATGATGAATAAACTATTTTAAGACAGGGTGTTCAAATATTTTCCAAATCATTTCTAAATATATGCATAGTATCAGATTATTCTGATATCTGTGCATGAAGGACAAGCAAGTCATAGTTTATAAACTGAACTCTCCAATGTTAGAACAAGATGCATTTCTTCCTTTAGGGTGTTGCTATTGTCCAAAGAAAAAGAAAAATGTTTCACTTTTGTTTTTGCATGTGGGTGGGTGTGTTTGGTTCTGTTCTTTTCTCCTTACTAGGCTTTAAAGCACTGGAAGAAAATAGAGAGCAACAAAAAGAACCTGAACGTATATAATTAAATTAAATTAAATTAATTAATTAATTCCAGAAAATTGAATCATTTAGCTACATAGGCTTATAAAAAAGTAAATTCTGTTTGTAATAGTTGTTTGGATGCACTATATTTTAATATGCTAGTTGTGATAATTTTATGCCAAGTCAAATTGTCTGTAGTCATATTTTATGTTCCTAAAGTAACAGAATGACGTTCAAGCTGTAAGGGGGGAGTGCTAATGTAGCATTTTTTTTTCATTCTTTCCAAAAATTTTCTTTTTCCCCAAAATAAAAAAGGGAAAAAATGGGGGAGGGGAGCTTAAAAATTTCTGGAAATTTTACATCTCTAGTTACAGTAAGGTTATAGCTCTCCTGGTTATAGTTGTCTGAAAGATGTTATGTCTTGAAATTTAACAGGAGGTTTAAAGCATTGTATACTCAAGTCTCAATAACACATTCGGAAAACTTAGTACTGTAGTTTTAAGAGAACTTAACCCGATGCCTTTAGGACAGGCACGTCCAAAGTCAGGCCCAGGGGCCAAATGCGGTCCGTTTTTGAATTCTGGGCGGCCCGCAGCTTCTTCTCCCCACCGGCTCAGCCTGTCACACATCCCCACCAACTGGCCCCTCCCCATACTGGATGGAGACCTCAGCTTCCGGGTTTTACAGTTTGCCTGCCTTCCCTGCCTCTGTCCATCCCCCCAGCCACCTGCCCAGCCTACCCACCCCCAGCTCCGTTGCTGTAGCGTCCTCCCCACCTCCTTGTATGTTATAGAGATTTGTCCAACCAAAGTCAGGCCAGGGGGCCAAATGCAGCTGAATGGTCAGCCCCCACACATTTTCAGCTCACCAAATCTGGCCCTCCTTGCAAAAAGTTTGGACACCCCTGCTTTAGGATATTGGTCAGTCAGTTAGTCAGCCAGAAATAGTATAGTAGACAAGCTGTCCTTAAAATTGGCTATTTCACACATGTAATGCACTTCTCTGTGAACAAATAACATAAGCTGTGTATATTACACCAACCTGCCTGCATATTTAGATGGTTGGCTAGAGATTTTCCAAAATTGCCTCTTTGGTTGATGGAGGCATGGTACCACACCTTTGAAATACACTCTTTTCCCATCAGGTGTTTGTAGACAGCACCAGCAACACATAACTTGTGCTTTTTACAAACTTAGGGTTGCCCCTGCCATTAACTAATGTGAAACAGCCCCTTCAGGCAGGAGGTTTTGAGCATGGTAGAAGAGCAAGAAATTACTAGGTATTTAATTTGTCATATATTTTGTCATTCGGTCTGGAGAAAAGTACTTGCATAGTATTATATTCTACCTCATATGCCAATAGAGAGAGCAGTTTGGCCAAAGAGCCATATACAGAACCTACCATAAGCAGAGCTTTGGGTGAAAACATGAGCGTTTTTTTTTTTTTTATTACCAGAGCTTGGAACTTGATTTTTAACAGACTTGTATTACTCATTACTTCTTGGAAATTGGGTCATCATAAAGAACCTTGTATTTGTATTACTCGGATACTGATGCAATTCAGTGGATTGTGTATTAATAAAGGATTATGCTGCTGTTAAGAGAGGAGCATAAGTTTTTCAGGCATTTTGATATGAAGAAGTTGTAACTATGAATTACATGGCAATGCCCCAAAGTAACTACCGTGTAGTTACATATACCTACGTTATTTATTGTTCCCTTCCATGTTTTGCTGCTCTCTAGAAGCAGATGCAGCAACCACCTCTAAAATGGTTGCCCAAGCTGTTCAGCATGTCAGAGATCTGCATAAAGAAGTGGGTGTGTGGTTTGTTTGAAAAAGCAGGGACTGAAGGGCAGATGGCTATTGGAATCCCTCTTAAAATTTTCCTGACCCCTAACCCCACAAACCAGATCCATTTGATTAACATCAGTCGGCTGGGGGCGTGGTTTTGCTGTTGTGGAAAATGGCAGCATAGAAGATTAGCTCCGCTCTATGCCCAAACATATTAGTCAAAATAAGTGTGAATACTCGTAGCTAAGATAATATAATCACTTTGAACTACATAGTTATGGGAAAGCCAAGGAAAACACCAGAAGAAAAAAAAGCCAAAACTCACCTCTGATGAGGAGGATCAAAGAGATCTGACCGGGACATCAGAGGAGTCCGAGAGTGAAGCAGACATGCCGGGTAAGAAGAAAAAAGAGAGAGGGCGGGAAAAAGCTGATGCACCTAGCGATGAGATGAAACTGCTTATTAAACAATTAAGAAAAGACTTACAGGATGATATGAAAAGTCTTATTGCGCCCCTAACACAAACCCTTTTGGAGGTCAAAGAGAGCATTAAAAAAGTAGAGCAAACTGCTGATGCTGCTTTTGAAATGGCACAGGGATTGCAGTCTAGAAATGATGAACTGCAAAAGGTGTTGAAGCAGTTAAGGGACAGAGTTGTGGATCAAGAGAAAAAGACAGAAAGACGTTTGAATTTTTTGAAAATGAGAGAGACAGTGATCTGAAACAAATAGTCTTGAACTGGTTCCAAGAACTCTGTCCCGATATGGAGATAAAAAATAGAGATGTGGACCAGGTACATCGAGTCGGACCTAACCAACAACCAAGGATAAGGGGTATAATTGTGAGATTTGCCTCATATGCTGTGAAAGAAGAGGTGTTTCGTGCTTTGAGTAACATCAAAGAACTGGCATTTGAAGGACAGAAAGTAGAACTGTATCATGATCTCGCACCAGAAACAGTGGAAAAACGTAAACAATGGCGATTATATACGAGAATTCTGCAGGAGAAGAAAGTGAAATACAGGTGGGGTTTCCCTTCAAACTGATTATCTGGTACGGAAACACATCAAAGACTATTGTTTCAACTACTCAACTGGTGGACTTTTTTGAGCAAAAGAAGATTCCTCTTCCTGAGACTCATTTGACAGAGTTGAAGGCAGATCAGCTAGAGAGAATGCCGCTTCGCTGGGAAATACAGAGGGGGGGGGAACCTTGAAGGATATTGGTGGAACATAGACTGGACTAAGCAACTGAACTTTTCAAGGACAGTGTAAGAGCCATTATCTGGAAGGGATGATAATTGCCAACATGAAACAGCTGCAGTTTGTTAAACAAACTCCCAGAAAGTAATGAATAGAAAATATAACGTAACAGGAGTTAATAGTTAATAGTTCACGCGTAAATATGATTAAAAATAAATTAGTGTTTAAGTGTGTAAGTAAATTAAAAATAATAAGAGAAGTGAATATTGTAGAATATAGACATATGAATAGTATATTTATGAGTTAAGAGAATGCTGTGTTTAATATATTGTTATAATTAAGGGCAAGGGTGGGCTGTAAGGCGGGGTTATCTCAACTCAGGAGTTTGTTTCAACTCCTGGCTCCACATACCCCATTAGGCTCAGCTCAGACTTTTATGAGCTGGAGGTTTCATCTCATAGCCTATATTGGGGAGGGGGGGGAGGGGAGGGAGGGGGGAAGCAAGGGAAGAGGGAGAGGGAGGGAATAAGGGAGAAGCAAGATAATTCAATTTAGGCAAAGACGTGTGTAATTATAAGGCAAATCATAAAATATCTCAAAGGACAAAACTGATTATTATCACAGTTTATATAATACAAGTATGTAATGTTAGATAATCTCAGTATTGTATCGTACAACACAAATGGACTAGGCTCACCAGTTAAAAGGTACCGGGTTATGAAAACGATTCAAAAGCTGGGGTCAGATGTTCTGTTTTTACAGGAAACACATCAAAAGAAGCAAGCAAAAATATTATAAAACACCCAATGCTAGGAGACCAATATTTTGCAAATTGGACGAATAAATCAAGAGGAGTGGCTATAATCCTAAAAAAAAATTCAAAACTTGAAGTGATTGACCAAATAAGGGATCCTGAAGGAAGATATATTCTAGTAAAAGGAAAGTTTGAAAATAAACTGCTAACATTGGGTTCTTATTATGCTCCTAATACAGGACAAGCAGCTTTTATGCAAAAATTGTTGAGAGTGGTAAAAAAATTTGCCTGGGGTGATATTATTTTGGGTGGGGACACAAATTGTATTTTAAATCAAAAGCTGGACACAACATCCAAAAAAAGGAAAGTTTCAAGTGATGGAAGCAAAATTGAAAAATTAATTAAGAAAGCTGGTTTAACAGATGGTTGGAGACTTTTAAACCCCAAAATGAAAGATTACACATTTTTTTCAAAAAAATATGCCACTTACTCAAGGATAGATCATATTTTTATCTCAGAAAATTTGATACCCCATCTAGAGAGCATATATTTTGCTCCTATCATAACTTCCGATCATGCAGCAATAAAAGTCACATGGTCTAACAAGGAAGTAAGAAATAAGCCTAGAATCTGGAGATTAAGTTCCAACATATGTTTAAATACAGAAATCATTAAAAAATAAAGGAAGATATAAAGATTTTTTATGAAATAAATGATAAAGAAGGAATGAAACCTGCATTACTCTGGGACACCCTAAAAGCATTTTTAAGGGGGAAATTTATTATGGAAAGCTCCAAATTAAAAAAAGAACGAAATAGATTGCAAGAACAATTAGAAAATAAGATAAAAAATCTTTCTGACCAGCATAAAAAATCTGGATCAAACAAGGTATATAATGAACTAGCAAGAGCCAGAACAGAACTAGAGGCACTAGACACAAGTAAGACTCAGATAGCAATGAAATTATTATGAACATGGGAATAAGAATTCTAAATTATTATCTCATGCAGTAAAAAAGAAAGCAATAAAGAGGACAGTTGTCTCAGTGAAAACTGAAGATGAAAAAATAGTAACCTCACAGCAGCAAATAGTAACAACATTTATGGAGTATTATAGAAATTTATATAAGACAGAATTAACACCAGATACAAACATTAAGAAATTTGTAAATAAATTACCAGTTAGTCAAATTACAGAGAAGCATAAAGAGCAACTTAACTCCCCAATATCAGTAATGGAAATAAAATCAGTTATTAAAAAAATTAAAAAAGGGAAATCGCCAGGTTGCGATGGATTTATACCAGAATTTTATAAAATTTGGGAAGAGGATATTATAGGGCATTTGTTAAAACTGTTTAATTCAATAATGGAAGGTGAAGAAATTCCAAAATCATGGAGAACAGCTAGAATAATAACTATATTAAAACTAGATAAAGACCCAGCCCCCCCTCGTCATATAGACCAATAACATTACAAAATCAAGACCAAAAGATTTTTTCTTCAATATTGGCACAGAGAATAAATAGTTTTATTACTGAGTACATTCACACAGATCAATATGGATTTATGCCAGGAAGGCAGATGCAGGATGCTATTTGTAGAGTTCTGAATGTCATAAATACAGCAAATAAAGAAAAACGGAAATTAGCAGTACTCTCGTTAGATGCACTTAAGGCTTTTGATCGTGTAGAATGGTGGTATATGTTTGGTCTATTAGAAAAAATGAATATGGGTGGAAAATTCATTAATCTTTTGAAAAATTTATATATAGGAGCAGAGGCTAAGGTCCTTATCAATGGAATAGAATCTGATAAATTCACTCTTTGTAGGGGAACGAGACAAGGGGACCCTTTATCCCCAATTATATTTGCAATAGCAATTGAGCCACTTGCTTCACAAATAAGAGAAAATGGAAGTATTAAAGGATTGGTGATTAAAAATAAAAAACATAAAATAAAGCTTTACGCAGATGACATGCTCCTGTTTTTGGAGGATCCATTAAAAAGCATAGAATCATTAAAACACATATTACAAGAACATTGTTATTATACAGGCCTAAAAATTAACTATCAAAAATCCAAATTATGTATAAATATTTCTACAGCAGAGCAAAAGGAAATTTAAAAAAAGTCAAATCTGGAGTTACGCTACTCAACTTTCAAATATTTGGGAATATGGATAACAAAAAGTAAAAACCAATTAATATATAGAAATTACAAAATAGTATTTAATTCAGTTAAAGAAAAAATTAGAAAATGGACGAAACTGAACATGTCAATGCTGGGAAGAATAGCATTATTTAAAGCATATATATTACCAAAATTTTTATTTTTATTTCAAAATATACCATTACAACCTGAAATTAAAAAAATTAAACTAATGCAAAAAATATGGAGAAGTTTATTGGAGGAAAGGGGAAGAAAATAAGGTTTATAAGCAGTGTTAAATATGGTCAAAGCAAAAAAGGGGGGCTAGGAAAACCACAATTAATAAAATACTATGAAGCCTTTCAAATCACTCAAGCTATAAAGTTTATTCAGACAGAAGAAATCCCAGATTGGGTTGAAATGGAAAAAGGCAAGGGAACTGGAATAGTTAATACCTATATTTTTACAAGGGAACTAATTAGAAAAAAAGGAGCAAATACAAAATCCTTATACTTGTGAGACACTGAAAAATTGGCGTAAGTATATGAACATTTTTGCTCCACCTATATCTCCTTTGTGCCCTATGCTGGATTATCCTAAATTTAAATCAAGAGAGAAATATGCACAATTTAAAAATTGGAAACAAATTGGAATTTATAGAATAAGAGACTTATTTGAGGCAGGGAAAACAATAACAATTAGACAGTTGGAAGATAAAACAAAGGAAATAAAAGCTAATTGGCTACAATTAATACAAGTAAAAAATTTGGCAAACCAATTATATCAAAGTCACGGACCCATGAGAACACTTACAGTACTCAAACAATACAGTATAGAAAAGGATCGAAATAAAAGAAAGGGTATAACTTCAATTATATATAAACATTTGATTGAAAAAGCATTTGTTAGGGGCATGGGATCTAAAGTAGCCTGGGAAACAAATTTAAATATTAGTATATCTGAGAAAGAATGGATGGGAATATAGAACATATATCCTTACAAATCAATATCAACTAAAGCGAAAGAACTGGTGTTAAAAGTAGCTCACAGATGTTATTGGTATCCCACAAAATTACATAAAATTAATCAAGAAATTCCAGACAATTGTTGGAGGAATTGTGGAAGCAAAGGCACCCTAGAACATATATGGATCTCTTGCCCCAAAGTAGGAGCATATTGGCAGGAAATAATTAAATGGATAGAAACCCTGTTAAAACAAAGAATAATTATAAATGAAGCTTTACTATTATTCTCAATATTTAAGGATGGAAATGAAAAATTATCATATAAAGACTTAATAGCAAATCTGATTGGTGCAGCAAGAGCTGAAATTGCAAAAAACTGGAGAAATGCTCAAGATCTCTCACTACAAAAATTTCTGAACAGAATCTGGCAAATGGCTCTTATGGAAAAGTTGACCTATCAAATTAAAATATATAGAGGGGAAATAAAACATGATACATTTATGAAAACCTGGAAGCCCTTATTAACGTATGGAATTAACACAAAAATGAGGAATGTGTTATGGGGAATAATTTTGACTGCTGGAATGTAAAATTTTAAAAGAATTAATTTATTTGTGTGTGTGTCACAATTAACTGTGTTGTAAGATGAATTAGTGGGTGGATTTTGAAAAGGATATTGGTCCTATAGAATGTATAAATAATGAGATGCTAGTGTACTGTTATCTTAACCTGTCTTGTAAAATAAAAAAAAATAAAAAAAAGATTAACATCAGTCGGCTTATGCCATCTTAATTCACACACAATCTTGATAATGATGCTTCTCTCAGGGTGCCAAATGATGTAGTTGTTGCTTTGTGAGCTTAAATGTTAGTTTCCCCCCCTTTCCTTTCAAAGTGTTTGGAAAAGCCCCTGGAAAAGTGAGATTTGGTGGGTTACTGAGTGTAGTCAATGGGGTGCAGTACCAGCTTCCTCATACTATAGGCCATGTTCTTCACTTTTAAAATATATAGGTTCCTGACAATTTTCCTTGGATACTTGCAGAAAGCCTGCCTTACGTTGTAGTTAGACAAGCTGAACTTGACTTTATAAGTACATGACTTTATACCCCTGCTTTCTGTGACAGTTCCATTACATTGGTGTAAACATAGGGTGTTTGCTTTCTTTTCAGGTCTTGGGTGAGTTAGGAATGGCAGTGGAAAAAGACTGAGAACATTTCCCATCCCTCCTTTGTAGATCTGGTACTAAAATGGTTAGAAAGAGTCAACTTGAACATATCTATGAACATAATATCATTGAGTGAAACAATAACATTCTGTTAATATGTGGCATGCTTTCTAGTTTTTCACTATGTCTGTGAAGATTCTCAGTCATCCAGGTGAGCAGTATATAATGACCCCCTGCTTATCGCGGTGGTTAGGGACCCGACTCGCCCTGTAGTCATTCAAAATCTGTGATATGCGGATGCAGGTCAGGTCAGGCCTGGGGCGCCTAGCTGGGGGCTTTTGTACTTACCCCCAGCCTGGTGCTGCCCCAAATGGCCTGTAAGGGCTTTCCTGTGCCTTCTGGATGCCCCAAAAGGGCCTCCCTGTGAACTGGAAGTTATTTCCAGTAAACCAGAAGTGACTTCCTGTTTGCAGGGAGGCCCTTTTGGGGTCTCCAGAAGGCCCAGGAAAGCCCTTGCAGGCCTCTTCGGGGCAGCACCAGCCCTGGAGTAAGTAATGGAGGCCTGAAACAGGCCTTTCCCCCTTTACCCCAGGGAGCTTTTTTCATATACTAGCGGGACCACAGTATAAGAACTGGGGGCACTGTAGTATATGCGGTCCAGTGCAGTGAGGAGTGTGCAGACCTCTACACTGGAGAAACTAAACAGCCATTAAACAGAAGGGTGGCCCAACATAGGAGGGGTAACAGCTCAGGACCAGAATCAGCAGTACACCTCCATTTGAAGGACAAAGGGCACTCATTCAAAGATGAAGAAGTACACATATTAGACAGAGAAGATAAGTGGTTTGAGAAAGGGGTCAGGGAAGCTATCCATGTGAGCATTGAAAACCCCTCTCTCAACAGAGTTGGGGGCCTCAGGCATAGTCTATCTGCTAATTATCAGGCATTAATTTCAACAATACCCAGACAAATCAAAAAGCCTTCACCACCAAGGCCATAGCTAACGACCCATACTTTATAGGTTTCAGCACCTTAGGCCATTGTTCACCTTAAGGCTAAGGATATTGTTGTCTACCTAACAAGCCTATTCAGGACATTGTTCATCTTCTGAGCCTATTTCAGACCAGGGTGACAAGAGGTCAAAGCGGACTAGAAGATGGAGGACTCGCACTAGCTTTATTCAGACTGATGAAGCTGTTTGGATGAGCAGAGAAACTTTTCTCTCTCAAGAAAAAGAAGTCCAATAGCCATGACTCTACTTCCAGATACTAGTTTTTCACTGTTAGCATGTAGTAATCATTGAAATTTAGGAAATTCCATTTGCCTTTCAATAGTTGTTACAGGTTTCTAGAAGTAATGGTAAAACAATTCTGAATATACTCTATGTAGAAAACCCTGAAAAGGGTTTCCATAAGCCATAACTGACTTTACGACACATTGTGACTTTTTTGCTGCTGCTGGTGGTGTTATTGTTCATCTAGGCTTAAATGTCATTTAAATTATTTTGGGTCTTTTGGAAAAGATATTTTGTTTTTTCCTCCTTGGCTGTTGTCCTCTGTATCTTTGCACTGGTTATTGTGGTTTGTCTCCGCAGTTCTTCTGGTTCGCAGTCAATTGATTTTAGGAAGGCAAATCTATTCTTTATGTGAACTGGAAATTCATCAGGAATTGTGTTTAGATTATATTTTGGCACTGTGATACTTTTAGTGTTCGTTTTCAGTTTTATTCTTATGTTGGATATTAACAGTTCATGATCAAGTGGCACTGTGCAGTTGGTTGGCACCCAATATTCCTATACAGACTCCATGATAATCATGTCAAGGTCTTCTCTTTTTTTCATCCTAACACAGCTGCCCGGGGAACTGGGACAACTCTATAGTGGTCTTTGTATAATAAGACTGGGCAATACATGGTGTTTCAGATATGGTTGCCCTACCACTGCCATTGAGTTATGGTGCAGCAATGTGTGGACCTCTGCTGATTAAATCTGGGTGGTTCATTTTTCTCTGCAACGATTGAGGTTTCCCCTTCTGTGTTTGCATGAAGCAGTGTATAACAGTTCACTAGAGTGCAGAGTACGGCTTGACAAGAGCTCCAGTTAAACTCAGTTGTGTATGGTGCTGGTAGAGAGGGTTTACTCCCAAGTGCCTCTCCATAGGTTCAGGCAAAATGTCTTACATTGGCATATGAAGAGTTCCTTATAATTGTGTTCCTTAGGGCCACATCATAACTTAGGTTTTTATGTATATATTGGGCAGCAATTCTTAAAGCTCCTTAGGGAAGGACAGGCACTTAAATGGGCTTAGAGTGTGAAGACTTGTGATAGCTTCAGAGAATCCCATTAACCCACCTTAGCTGTAATAGGAAATATTTAGAAGGGGTGGGGGAATCTGCAATTTGAACTGACTTTAAAAGCTCCATCTTTCTGCAAGAGTCCTGGGGATTAAAAACTGGAAGGCCATTGGTCATTGGCCGTGAATAAATAAACAAACTGGAAGGCACCAATTATTCTAACTATACCAAGTCTTGGAAAGCTCTCCCCTTCCCCATTGTGTTTCACCCCGACTTCTCTTTTGGCCTGTTGTCATGTGAAATTTGGATGGATTTTCATGGACAGCATTTTTGTTTGTTTGATATATAGGAATAAAGACAGTCTTGAATAATAAAAACCAGAGACTTGGAATGTTTTTCAAAGCTTCTAAAAATAATCTCAAATCCTGTGCCAAAAGTTGCTCCAGCCAAAATCTCCATAAAAAAATAATAATCAGCTAATGGTGTTTGGATCACTTGGCCTGCAAATATTCATATGCCTGTTCTATCAGCAGAAAAGGCAGACGTTTTAAAGACAAGATTGTTTTGTACTTTAAAAAGCGAATATCCAATCTTTCTGTGAGTCAAATTATACTCTAACTGATGCCAGACTAGCTTGCCTTGCGGAAGGCACTCTCTCCTGTAGTATAATGTAACTTTAAAAAAGACCTGGAAGTTGAGTCATGGCTACTGGACTTCTTTTTTGAGAGATAGAAATGTTTCGAAGCTGTTTGGATGAACAGCGAAACGTTTCTATCTCTCAAAAAAGAAGTCCAGTAGCCGTGACTCAACTTCCAGATAAACTCACCTGGATGACTGAGAATCTTCACAGACATTTTAAAACAGACAGTGTGTGCGGAGGGATCCAGTGAGACATCATAAATGAATGACAGTAGCATCCAAAGGAGTCTCAAGCACCTTTTGAAAGCACCCATTCAGGCAGGAGTGGACCTTCGTGATGAAAAAGTGCTACCAAGCTTGAATTCAACCATGTAACCAAGAGCTGGTGTGATTGATGGTACTGAAAGCTGCTGCTGAGAGTTACAGCAATACCAAAAGGGACATTGAGTTCCTAGGAGAACTCAACTTTGCTATATGATTGGGTCTGGGGACAGGTTGCAGTGCATGTTCTTTCCTTCTGAATGATGGCAATCAAATTGATGTTTCCCTTCCCTTCACCAGGACTAGGCAGGGTGTTCAATATAGCTGTACCATGAGATTGTCTCAAGGGTGAAGGAGAGAAGTGCTGGCTTGTACTTGGATAGAGCAAACACTTTTTTAACCACTGTGATTCTACCACTTGTGTGTAATCCTGCCACCATCTTGTATGACACATACTTCTCTCACCACAGTTTTGTTTCTCATATCAGCAAAAGAGATAGAAGACAAAACACACATTCAAGACTAAGTGCTATATTAAAATGTGTGCTTTTGTGGACAAGTCCAGATTCTCATACTACTTCTGGATCCCCCCAAACATCCAGTTTTTCTTACTGCCTTAACTGTTCCTGGTTTCTTTTTTTTAGCCTAATCCACATTTGTTTTGCACTCTCCATGGAACCATTACCAATTCATACTGATGCTCCTGCTTATGCTGTTATCCATTCCAGCCATGTGGGAAACAAGGAAGGCTGAGACAAAGACATTATAGCCCTTCCTTGGGTTTGTTTTGTGTGCCTGTGCAATTCAACTTCTTAAATATCTTAGCATTCATAAACAACAACAACAACAACAACAACAACAACAACAACAATGCCATCATCGTCATCATCATCACCAATGTTATTGTTCATTATTGACTGTGTTTGAGTACCCTTTTTGGAGGGTGCATAACCATCTGGATTTTCTTGTGCACCGTAAGCATACTTCACCCTTTGGTTCACTGGAAAACAGTTCTCTCTCTTTGTCAAACAACAGGTGATTTGTGAGGAATGATACGGGCATGCAAACACTTCCAATCAGCAAGTATGGCCCTGTGAAAGTTGGGTTTGTGTCTGACTAGCTGTTGTAGGGTTGTGCCGTAAACTGCATTTTATCTGACAGAACTGAAGTCGGGGTTTTCTTTTTAAATGGACCAGTGGGAAGGTTTTTATCATTTCAGCTGTATTGTGTTGTGGTTCTTTAGTATCTATGCTCAAAGACACAGTGTAGCATTGTTTGTTCTGATAATCCAGCCTCAAATCTGTAATGCAGTTTTGCACCTTTGACACTCACATATAGAAGGTTACTTATAGTCTGAAGAAGTGTGTGTGTGTGTGTGTGTGTGTGTGTGTGTGTGTGTGTGTGTGTGTGTGTGTGTGTGTGTGTGTGTGTACCTATCATATACATTTTTTAATTTGACAGTTCCCATTGTGAATGAGAGAAGCTGACTTGGTAGTGTAACTTGGTTCTTCAGACATCAGGCCTGTAGCTAGAGACACTGGATGGGGAATTGCATGAGTAGCATTGGGGTGGGCAGCAGCATGTTGATAAAACAGGTGACATGACATCTGCAATATATTTTTGAAGATTCTCAGTCATGCAGGTGAGTTTATCTGGAAGTTGAGTCATGGCAACTGGACTTCTTTTTCTTGAGAGAGAAACATTTTGCTGCTCATCCAAACAGCTTCATCAGTCTTCATCAAACTGTTTGGATAAGCAGCAAAACATTTCTATCTCTCAAGAAAAAGAAGTCCAGTTGCCATGACTCAACCTCCAGATGACATCTGCAAGTGTATGAATAAATAGTTCCTTTGAATACCCTTCACCCAGACTTGTCAAGTGTCCCGTTTTGGCCGGGACACTACCATTTTTCAGCCTTTGTCCCACCACCTTCCTGGAACATTTATTTTCCTAGAAATGTCTTGGGTGGTGGCAGTTGGTAGGGAGGCTTTTTGCGGAGCTGCTGAGCAGGGAAACCTGGGCAATTGGGGGGGGGGACAAACCAAGGAGGACATCCTGTTGAGTGCACATGTCGGCTGCACTGGATGGAGGAAGGAGGGCTCTCTGCGGCCACCAATCCCCCACACGCTATTGTCTCTGACATAAACAGCTCATCCGGTGGAGTGAATCCCCACAGCTGACTTTCCCTGCTGCCCCTCCTTCCCTCGCCTGCCCGCCAACCATGGTGGGAGAGGCGGAGGCAGAGCTGGGTGGGAAGTGGGCCAGTGTGGCTCTAGGCGGGGCTGGGCTTACCTGTGGTATGGCCCCTCCTGGCCAGAAGTGCTGATCTCCACCCCACTGCGCCTTGTGCGTGCGCAAGCGGGAGAGGCTGCGCGGGCTTGAAGCTGGCAGTCGGTGGCAGGCAAAAGCGGGTGATGCAGTAGTGACAGGCACATCTCAATGTTTCATCTTTTAAATTCCATGTGCCCCTGTGAATGGGTAGAAAGGGACTGCAGCTCGGCGTACTGGGAGGGGTGAGCGATGCGTGCATGCGCGTATGCACATAGATATTGTTTTGGTATGCGTATGTGCATTACATCTCTCCCCTTTCATCCCGGAAAACTTGACATTAGACATGGGCACGACTTGGCGAAATTCTCGTTTCCATTTCCGTTCCTCGTTTCCGTTATGCAACGGAAACGGTAACAACAATTACTCCACCAGAACTCGAACTCGAACCGAAAAAAGAAAAATTGGGTCTGATTTGTCATTGTCGTTCCTGGCATCGCGCGGCGATCGTGCGATGCCAAGCGCAAGCAGCACAGAAAAAAAAGTTTTAAAAATAAAATAAAAACCGATTCCTGGCCAAAAAAGCAGGCGAAAATATGCCTGCCTGAGTGAGGGCACCTACCAGAGGGGTGGTTTCTGGGGGGGTCCCCAGCCTCCCCCCTCCTGTCCTGGGCTGCTCTGGTGGGGGGGCATCCTTGTCGTCTCGCCTACTTGCCATGCCATGCGGTGCGGGTGGGGGATCCAAAATGGGGCGACCACAATATTTATTTTGAAATCATGGTTCAAAAACACACCAAAGCACCACAGAAACATGCAAAAATAGCTATTTTAAAACTGCCTGAATTTTTACAGTAGCAGCAATGGGTTTTTCTTGCAACAAAATGTCTCCATTGATTTTATTTTATTTTAATTTTATTTTTATTTTTACACCTGTGCAATGATGGGCTGGCCATGGGAGTGGACCATGCAAATTTTTGGAGCCATTCCACCAATTGCATGGCCACTTGGCCAGGTTTTGACTGAGACTTCTGGGATGTGCCAGTCGGGCATAAAAAGCCCACTAACCCTAGCCCGAACCCAAACCCTAACTCTAACCCATACGCCAGTACACTGTCCTTCTTAGTGGGTCAGAGAGGCACCCAGAGGTGCACCCCAGTAACTCACCCTAACCTTACCCATAACCCTAAGCCTAACCCTTGCGCTAACCCTAACCCTAAGCCAAATCTGTGTACTCGCATTGCACTACAGCAAGTACACTGTTCCCTTCTTAGTGAGCCAGAGGGCGCCCATAGGGGTCCTCTCTCACTTTGTTCCTCCTCCCCATCCCCAGCCCAAGTGCACTGTATGCCAGGCAGTGAGTCACAGAGGCACCCGAAACAGAGGTGCCTCTGCCTGCCACTGCAACTTGGTATGCATATCCAATTGGCTATGCATACCCTTTTGTAGCGGGCCAGAGCAGGCACCCACCCCAGAGAGGTGCCTCCAGGAGCCCGCTTTCCCTTCATAGCGGGCCAGAGGAGGCATCCACCCCAGAGAGGTGCCTCCAGGAGCCCGCTACCCCTCCAAACCAGTAACTAACGACAGACGAAAAAACAACAAACGAAATGACAAATTTTTGAAAAATTTCGCGACAAACGGAAACGAGCCGAAACGGGCCGGCTCCGACACACGACAACTCGAAACGTAATTTTTCCTGGTCGTGCCCATCTCTACTTGACATCTATGTCTTCACCATGATAAGTCAGTTCCTGCTATGGGAGGGAAGGGAAAATTGACAGAGGAGGAGGGGCAAGCTCCTGTGAGAGCCCTGCCCTGGGCCCCCCATGGGAAATAGTGAAATAGTTCTGTGGCACCTATCACTTCTTTAGATCACACACCTTATAAATGCTCAGTGTGTGGCCTGTCCAGTTCTAGTTGAGTTTAATTTGATAAACATAAAGCTAATGGTTTACCTCTTCTGCCCATACAGTATGGAGTGCTTGCAGCACCTAAATAAAAACGGAAACAGTCATAGTGCAGCAGAAAATAAAAACTTCTGATGAAAGAAAATTTGAATTGGAAGAACCAGAAGTGTTAAAAGGAGGGAACACTAGTATTTAATTGTAATCCATACAGCAGCAACTTGGATTTTTTTAAAAAAATGTTTCTTTCCCCCACTGCTGCTGCATAAGTAGAAAAAGGAGTGTAGTGGAAAATCAATTGAAATTTCTATAAAGCTCCCGGTGGAGTCATAGACAGTGTTATGAAGACGTAGTGCAAAGTGGCTAGAAATAAAATTTCCTAACTCTCATTTTTTTGCACTCACAGTACTTATTTGCTGAACTTGTGGTTTTAAGATGAAAGAGGGATGAGGAAAAGGTATATTTTCTGTGTTTATGAGACTGACGCTCTGCTTCATGGATAACAGATCTTACAGAGCACTCATAATTTACAAGAATAAAGTGTGTCAAGTTTTCAGTGTTTTCATATTAAGCAACCAGTTTCAAGGTGCAGTAAGAAAATGTTTAACACCCTTTTGTGACACAGGAAAGACCCACAGAATTTCAACGGCCTCTCTGAACCCTTTAAAGCATGCCCGGGGAACTTCTTGATACAAATCACTCCAGTCATAACCACGTTGAGCCAGCTGTAAAACCCCAAAGCCCTTGAAAATGAAAAGGCAGCTTTCTTGGAAAAGGATGCAGGGATTAAATACTCACTGGTCCACAGTGAATGCACATCAAGGTACTTAAAAGGAGAGATTAAAAAATAAAACTATATAAACTATTTGTAAAATCCAATCTCTATTCCCAGTAGTATGGTTATGTGTATCATACATGTTTCCATTAAGAGTTCCAGTACAATCTAAAGATGTGCATTGTACTAGTTATGGTATAATCTATGATAATTATTATAATGATGATGATGAATGGAAATAGATGATTGTTGTATTTTAAAATTTAGTTGAGGTGAAACTAATGTTTTCTTTTGGTATAGCAGTAATTCAGCATATCAGTTTAATCTTGGCTCTGACTTTTTTCATTGTGTGCTACTTTCAGAATAGTTAACAGATGTATGATGAAACAGAATCCATTAAAGCATGTGTAAGTGAAATGCCTTAAACAGTGAACCCAAAGATGCAGTCATAAAATAAAATGTTAACATCTACTTTAGGAGCCTGTTGGAAGAAATCAGAGGATTGTTGCAGTCTATGTTTCATGACTCACTGGTACATTTCTGCTCAGGTGAAAATGAAGTTTCTGAATATACATTATATGTAAGGTATCTGAAAGTATTTAAACCTTTGCTTGTCTGTTATGGGTATTATACGTTGTTTATGCATCTTTAAGAAAGATCATTAGAGGTAAGTTTGATGATTCAAATATTCTGTTTATTCTACATCTAGGGATGTTTCCCATATTACTAAGAAGTTTCCCATATCCTAAAAACACCTAATCTGGACACAGGGCTAGTGGTTAATTACTGCCCAGTGGCAAATCTCCCTTATTTGGGCAAGGTGTTGGAACATGTGGTGTCTGAGCAGCTCCAGGATCTTCTAGATGAGATGGATTATCTATATCCATTTCAATCGGGTTTTAGGCCGGGTTATGGGACAGAGAGTGCCTTGGTTGCTCTGTATGATGACCTTTGGTGGGAGAGAGACAGGGGGACTGTTGATCCTCCTGGACCTCTCAGCAGCTTTTGACACCATCAACCATGGTGTCCTTCTAGACGGATTGGCTGGGATAGGCATGGAAGGCACTGTTCTACAGTGGTTCCACTCCTACCTGGCTGATTGGGTCCAGAACGTAGTTCTGGGGGATAGTTGCATTGGCACATGACAGTTGTGTCATGGGTTCCCCAGGGCTTTATACCGTTCCCCATGCTATTTACTGTCTCCATGAAACCGCTGGGGGAGGCAGTTAGGAGGTTGAGAGGTTGTTAGGAGGCTGAAGAATCAGAAATATGCTGACATTACTCTGCTCTACCTCTCATTCTCCACCAATCCAGGTGTGGCGGTCTCTGTTCTGAACTCGTGTCTGGGTTCGATAATGGACTGGATGAGGATTAATAAACTTAAGCTCAGACCAGACAAGTTGGAAGTGTTGTTGGTGGGTGTTCTGCCTTATAGTTTAGAGGGCCAGTCCCCTGTCCTGGATGGGGTTGCACTCCCTGTAAGGGGCAAGGTCCGTGGGTTGGTGGTGCTTCTGGACCTGGTTCTAACCCTGGAAACCCAGGTGGACGTGGCCAGGGTGCCTTTTTGCAGCTGTGGAGATTATCAGAATATCAATTTTGCCCTTACCTTGATTAGCGAGCCTGGCAACAGTCACACATGCACTGGTAACAACCAGACTGGACTATTGTAATGCGTTTTACGTGGGGCTGCCTTTGAAGATGTTCCAGCGATTGCAACTGGTAGCAATTGCTGCCCGAGACCAATTCAAAGTACTTATGTTTGCATATAAAGCCCTAAATGACTTAGGACCTGGTTACCTAAAGGACCACCTTGCATTGGCAATGCATTTCAATGGAGACGGCCCGGACAAGAAGTCTCGGGCGGCGCGGGTGGGCGGCGGCGGGAAGTCAGATACCCCTGCCGCCGCCGGTGCGCGGCGCTCCAAGACTTCTCGGACAGGTGCACGATCGTCCCCCCCGCCCCCAGGCCCCTCACCCGCTTCCGCATATCACGGAGTTCCATGGATCGCGGGTGGGCTGGGTCCCTAACCCCCGCGATCGGTGGGGGTTACTGTAGTTGATAATTTCATACTTCACCTATCTTGGAGGTTCGGAAGCTGGCCCACTTAAATGGCCAAGCCTATTCTATTTGAAGAAGCTGGGGTCCTTAAACTTAGGAATGAACTGTTTAAGCTGTTGTCAATCCATGTATTTTATCTGAGTAACTTCTACACAGTTACTGTGGTTGTCCTCAATCCTCCATCAGCCGCTCATTCATTTGCAGCAATAATGAAATGAAATGAAATAATTTATTGTCATTGTGTGTATATACACAGTATACACATACAACGAAATTCAGACACCCAGAGACCAGATTCAACACACACACACACACACACACACACACACACACACACACACACACACACACACACACACACACACAAATCCTAAACACTCTCACACACATTAAAAAACCCTTCAACACACATAAAAATCCCCAAACACTCCCTCCCCCCCAAAAAAACACAAACATCTACACCAGTGCTCCCCAACCTTTTTGTCTCCACGGACCGGTATTTGTTTGATTATTTTCCCGTGGCCCGGGGTGGGGGGGGAGAGGGGGGGGTGTGGGGGCAGGGGAGGGTGTGGGGGGGGGGGGGATGGGGGAGGGAGGAGGGGGATGGGGGAGGGAGGAGGGGAGGAGGAGGTGCGGGGGCTTCGTGTGTACCTTGGGGGGCACGGGAGCGGCGGCGGCGGCGGCGCTGCCGGCTGGGGGTCGGGCTGCGCTCCCCCGCGCACGAGCGGAGGCGAACCCGGGGCTCCTGGGCGGGCGGGCCCCGCCTCCTCCTCCTGTCGGCGGCCGGAGGCAAGCGGCGGCGCAGAGGTGCCGGCGGCCGCGGCCGCAGCCACGGCAGCCGCCTGGGTTCGGCTGGCTCCGCGGCCGGCGGCGGGGCGCCCGCGGCCGCCGCCGCCCGCCCGTCTCGGTTGGGGCACCTCTGCGCCGCCGCTTGCCTCCGGCTTGGCTGCGGCCTCGGGCGGGCGGGGGGGGGGGGGGGGAGGACGGTGGGGGTGTCTCCGGCCCGAGGGCGCCACCGGGAAGCCGGCCGCGGAGCCGCGGCCAAACCCGGGCAGCTGCCGTGGCCACCGCGGCCGCCGACAGGAGGAGGAGGCGGGGCCCGCCCGCCCAGGAGCCCGGGCTCCCCACCCTTCGTAACTCCTCCTCCAGCTGCCCACGGGGAGAGAAGAGGAGGAGGAGGAGGGCGGCGGAGGAAAAGGGGAGGAGCCTCCCCGGCCTCCCCAGGCGGCCCGGTGTTCACTGCTGGTGGTCCTTGAGTTCATTATTAAGTGCAATTATAGCTCTGGGATAAAAACTGTTCAGAAAACATGTGGTCCGAGTTCTAATTGTTCTGTATCTTCTGTCAGAAGGCAACAGTTAGAAGAAATTGTGAGCAGGATGAGTAGAGTCTCTCAAAACATTGTGTGACTTCCTCAAACAGCGAGATGTGAAGATGTCATCCAGGGTTGGTAGCTGGAGCCCGGTAACATTCTGGGCAATTTTAATTATTCTCAGTAGAGCTTTTTTGTCCGTTACAGAGCTACTCCCATACCATGATAGCATGCCATAAATTAGGTCAAAATACCTTGGTTTATGAGCATAATCCATTCCAGAAACATGCTTGTAAACCAAAACACTCTTATATCAAAGCAAATTTCCCAATAAGAAATGATGGAAAACAGATGATTCGTTCTGGGGTCCCATAGACCACATACTGTGGACACAAAATGCCAGAACTCACAAAAGAAGTTGACTAGAAGTCCACACCAACACCATGTTTTAGGTACTTGTTTGTAGAATCAGTGCTTCCTAGGACTAAGAACTGGAATTTACTCTGTAATTATAATGTGACAATAATAAAGTGCAACGTGTAGCCCTATTCACACTTGACTAGCTGCCCTATGACTAGAAATTGTTTGAAAAAATAAGGAAGAATGTTGAAAACAAATTGAATAAAAATAAAAATATACAGAAAAATAAAACCCTAGCCTTAACGTTCCTGGCTGGTGCAAGGGAGACCTCTATTCCTCCCTCCTCCCTCTGCTTTGGAGGCTGCCTGAGGCAGAATGTTCCAGACAATCACCCACAATCCAGCAGGAGGGGGGAGGGAGAGTGAGCCACCATTGGCTCATTTGTGATCATGTGACCTGCTCAAGTGCTTGTATATCAAGAGATTGCGTGTTGATCAAGGTAAAATTTAGAAGAAATGTTTTCTTGTCTTGCGAAATGCTCTTAAATCAAGTTACTCTTAAACCAAGGTATTGATGTAGAGGGAAAGAGAGATGTGTTATATATTAATACCTAGAAACATTAAAAAGGGCAGCTAAAACTTAAGTCTGACAAAAATTAAAAAAAATCCTTGTTTTGTAGCCTTTTCCCTTTAGGAATGAAATCCTCTTTGTTTTCTTGCCATGTCCTTCTCCGTGTAACTGTATTCTCTGTGCTTTGTGTTGTCTCCGCTGTCTGAGTCTCCAAGGTTTCACAACCCTGTTGAATGCCAGCAGAGTTATTTTTATAGTAATCGGATACCTTCAAAACAGGGCTAAACTCCATGAGCAACAGAGAGATGAAACAGAGTCTGCCCACATCAATCTGTGCTGGTGACAGAGAGTACTTCAGTGCCAAGCTATAACTGCATGGGAAATGTAGGCTGAATACATAACCTATGGTGTTGGCTTGGGTAAATGTCATTGTCGGTCATGAGAGTAGGAGGTACTTATAAATGGGTAGCAATTAAAACTCACTGCATTGTGGGATAGTCGGGACATCTCTTACACCTACTTTCTAAGGCACTAGTCCGTGCACATCTACATTTTCAATACAGGTGTGATAGAAGGATATTCTCTATGAACAGAGCTTCAAGTGGATAGAGAAATTTTCAAGGGTAGGAGAGCTGCGCTCCCCAGAGGTGATAACCAATTTGCTGCTTGGTGAGTTCTTGAAAAGCAAGTCCGGCATCAGTAGAAGGGGACAAGAAGTGGAATTTAATAGCAGTGAATTCATTGGAGCCGGTTCTTTTAGTACTAAAACCATGAATTCATGCTCTGATTTCTGAGGAGCTCACCAGTAGTGGGCTGTACCTTTACAGATAAGGAAGACTGTGTTATTTCCTGAAGCTATGAGTGCCGTTTTTGCAGCACAGCTGACCGTGTAAGATCTAATTAAATGTGATAAGAAATTACCTTGAAGTATTGCTCAAACCCTTTCAGTATTCTACATCTCCATTGACATCCCTTGCATAAAATATGCCTTTACAAACAAAGTGTCCATGTTCACGGCAGAAATGGAGATTGCAGAAGATTTTAGGGCAGGTGAGCCAGTTCTGACAGTTTGGGTCACAGTGCCACCCCTGAATATTCTGACGGCTGCACTATCATAAAAATGATCATTAAAAATGATACTTCAGGGGGGCAATCTATCCCCCCCCCTTAAATTAAGTGACTCAGGGTATGCACACATTGTTTTCAATCTAGAACACAATTCAGTGTGAAAAGATGTGCACTTGGTTTTAAAATAAAACTGTAGGGTTCTCCCCCTCTTGTCACATATCCTAAGTTCAGTGGCACAATAAAATATTTGGCAATGGTAGCAAGAGGGAGCTGCCTGTTGCCTATTCCTGGTTTGCATGGTCATTTCCTGTGCATTTCAAAGTTACGTCTGGGAGCTTTTGCGGAACTGTAGGCATTATCTTTCAGGAAGACTTGATTTATAGCTGTTGTGAGTTTTTCAGGCTGTTTGGCCATGCTGTGGAAGTTTTTCTTCCTGACGTTTTGCCAGACTCTATGGCTGGCATCTTCAGAGGGCAAGGAGCTCAGGGAACCAGGAGTTCACTCTGTGCTCTGGAGTATAGAGTGGCCCGTGGCCCTCTCTCTCTTTCAAGAGCCTCGTGGCGCAGTGGTTAAATGCCTGTACTAAAACTGTGCTCAGGACCTGGGGTTCAATCCCAATAGCAGGCTCATGGTTGACTCAGCCTTCCATCCTTCTGAGCTAGGTAAAATGAGTGCCCACCCAGCTTGCTGGGTGGGTGGGGCAATGTGTAGCCTGCATACTGTAATTAAAAACTGTAAACCGCCCAGAGACTACTTGAAGTGGTATGGGGTGGTATATAAGCAGACCACTTTGCTTTGCTTTTGCTTTTGCTTTAAATAAAAGAGGTTTATGGTTAAAAGAAGCCAGATCTTACTGTGTCCTCTTGATTTCATATGATTTTTGCATGGGATCTTTCCCAATCACCAACAAATCATCCCCCGCACTGATATACCTGGCAGCCCATCTCTTCCCAGATGGACCACAATATCTTACTGGTACACCATCTTTTCCTAGGTCCCATCTGTCTGCACACAGACGGCAATTTCCAGCCTGCTGCCCCGACTCTTGAGCTACCCACAAGATTGGGTGGCTCTAGGATCCAGGGGAGCAGACCCATAAAGTGTAACAAATCATTATGCATCGTTTCATTTTGTTACATTTTTTTAAAAAAAAATTGTTAATAACAAAATGAAATGAAACAGGAAATGAAATGAAATGAAACAAAATACTATTTTTCTGTTTCCTGCCCAAGGAACCTGGGCAGTACTTTTGCATGAAGTTAATGGGTGCTGTAGATATACAAGGATCCCCTGGAATGCTCAGATATTATTTGGTCAATGGGCTAACATTGAAACATTCATTGCAGGTAGAAAATCTGTCATCTACTGTATTAATTCAATGTAGGTAGTAAAGAAAAAACTTTTGGTCTATTGTTCTTTGTTATACAAGGATTCTGGTTTCCTTGAGCTTTGGCTGAAGCCTTCAAAGAAATGTATGCATTTTGCTCATGGTTGCATGTCGCTATGCCTTTGTGTACAAATAAATGGCATCTTCCATCACATATCTTTATTCCAGTGGCACAATCTTGTTTCATTCCCAGTGGCCTGTTCCCAGGTGAGCTGGTTCCAGGACTAACAAACAGAGGTCTGCTAGAGACTTAGGTAGATCATTTGCAGGTTTGGTATAACCAGAGTCCACTAGCAGTGTAAAGTCCACCAAGAGGAGCAGAGGATGTCCACCAAGCATAATTAGGCCAGGCCAGGCCAGACTATCATTCACAGTGTGTTAGTTAGTAGCAGGGGGTCAGGACACAGAGGATACATGATCGCCAACAAAACTCACCAACCAAGTCTCACATTTATGTTTGCTGGGGCCCGAACAGCTGTAGGCATTTTACCCAGTTGGGAAAGGAGCTTAGCTTCAGGATTGGCCTGCTGCTCTTGCTGGGAGCTGTTCTTTGAGGAGATCTCTTTTCTTGAGGATTCCCTCTGTGTCGCCAACCAGGTTCGGCAAGATCCATTCCTCCCAGATCTCAGCCTCAACTTCATCCTCCGGATAATCCTAACTAAAATCCAGTGGGATTTTAATCCAGTGGGATGATGGTACCAATAGCTTTGCCAGTGGTCACATGATACTTGCATGACTTCTAACTCACTTGGGATTTGCTGGCTTCAAACACCGGACTGCATATGTGTGATCTTCAGTGTCCTTTTTCCCCTTCCCAATTTTTTCATCTTTATGCTTGATGAAGGTATGCTTCTATAGAATGGAAAAGCTTGCCCTTATTTATTTATATTTAAAATATTTTTACCCTGCTTTTCTTCTAATAAGGTGCATTTGCAATTGATCCCAGTAAATATGTTGAGTGACTATATATTTTGGATTTTGTCCCTCCCCATCTTTCATACTACTGCTGGAGCAAAAATGCCATTAGCAGCAAAGTACAGATACTAAGAACCAACAGAATCTGGTATTATCTGGGACTTTCCCTTTGTACTCTTATCTCATTGTATAAGGAAATATTGTCATTCACAATTTTTTTTTAAAAAAATGGGTGAAACGTGAATTCTGTGTGGACACTAACTGGATTACGATACTATGTCTTTTAAGACAAACACCAAGATCCAATGGATAAAATAAAACATATATTTATGTTTATTTTACAAAGGCCAAACCAGGATGAATGTTTTCAAATAAGAAAGTCATCTCACACATCGTTTCTGTGCTGAAAAATAGTAGCACACAAAACAGTCTCAGTTGGGTTCCTCCAGCTGTCTGCTTCTGAAAAGGCAGTGTCAATTCACACATGTGGTAGTATCTTGTGATTGCCAGCATATGGAAATCCTTTAGGGTCATAGTACAGTTATATACAATTGCTGGTATTCTGACAGCACCCTCTGAATCACCACAGTCGCTGAAATCAGGCATTCAGCATAACCAAGTCTAGATGTTCTTTCACTAAATAAAGAGCCAGGGTCCTAAGAAAACTGCTGATCTGCCTTTCTGAGTCTAGGCAGGTCTGTCAATGCTATCACCTGGAAGTAGGCACAGAACGTATTTCCACCTCATTTGTTGGATGCATGCCTTATATGCAACACTAAACGAGAATATGGACAAGTCAAATAAATTAAATTGTTAAATCAAATTGTTAAAAGTTTCAGCATTTTGGGCATATACACCCAACTGCACTTGAAACTTTCCCATCTTCTGACAGCAGGATGCTTATTCATCTATTGGTGGGTGATTCTAGTCCATGTCAGGAATAATCAAATGGCTGTAATCATGGTGAGGATGGGAGCGTGCCCATAGGCCCTGGTTCCTTCCTCTCCTGGAAGCAAAGTAGACCTTCATATGTTTACCTCGAGCTCCCAGACATGGAAACAGTAGGCATATTCAGCTGAACACACTTCCCAGTGCTTCTACAGACATTCACAGTGAACACAGGTCTATCTAACTTCATGATGGCAAGGTGGCATGGGGGATTGGGCTTAACTTTCCCTGCATCATCACCACTGTTACAGTACCACCCACTTGCAGGCCTAATGCCTGAATAAGCTTCTGACTCTGTTGCAACCAATCCTTCCGAATCCTAAGTCCAGATGGGGATATAGTGAAAAGAAAAGGAGAGTGGAATGATGTGCCTTTGGTAAAAATCTAGTTATCTACAACAGTGTTCCCCAACCCCCGGGCCGTGGACCGGTGCCGGTCCGTGGATGAATCGGCACCGGGCCGCCGCCGCGCCACCCCCCGCAATCGCCCTCCTGCCGCTGTGACCCCCCGCAAGTGACCCCGCCCCGCCGCTGCCACCGTGACCCCCCGCAATCGTCCCGTCCCGCCCCGCCCCCCTCGCCGCCCCGTCCTGCTGCCGCCACCACAATGGCCCAAGGCATGCATGGGGGATTGCCATCACCCCTGTCCTAACTGACCCCCCGTCGGCGCGTCGCCCCTGCATCATCACCACTGTTACAATACCCCCCGCCACAATGCCCCGTCCTGCCGCCGCCCGCCGTCAGGCCTAATGCCTGAATAAATCGCCCCCCCTGACGCCCCATGCAACCCCCGCATCGCCCCGTCCCACCATCGCCGCCGCCCCCACCATCGCCCCCACAATCGCCCCCCCGCCAGAAAGAAAGAAAGAAAAAGTAAGGAGGGAGGGAGAAAGAAAGAAAGAAAGAAAGAAAGAAAGAAAGAAAGAAAGAAAGAAAGAAAGAAAGAAAGAAAGAAAGAAAGAAGGGAGGGAGGGGGGGAAGAAAAGGGAAAGAAAGAAAGAAGGGAGGGAGAGAGAAAGAAAGAAAGAAAGAAAGAAAGAAAGAAAGAAAGAAAGAAAGAAAGAAAGAAAGAAAGAAAGAAAGAAAGAAAGAAAGAAAGAAAGAGAAAGAAAGAAAGAAGGGGGAGAAGGAGGAAGGGAGAGAGAGAGAGAAAGAAAGTCCGTAAGTAACGGAAGGAGGGAGGGAAAGAAAAAGAAAGGGAGAGAAGGAGTGAGGGAGAGAGAGGAAGAACGAAAGAAGGGGGAGGAAGGAAGAAAGAAAGAAAATGAGGAAGAAAGGAAGAAAAAGAAAGGGATGGAGGGAGGGAAGGAAGGAAATAAAGAAAGAAAGAAGGGAGAGGAGAGGAGAGAGGAAGAAAGAAAAAAGGGGGAGAAGAAGAAAGGAGAGTGGGAGGGAAGGAAGGAGAGGAGGAGGGAGGGAGGGAGGGAGAAAGAAAGAAAGAAAGAAAGAAAGAAAGAAAGAAAGAAAGAAAGAAAATGAGGAAGGAAGGAAAGAAAGAAGGGAAGGAAGGAGGTAGAGTGGGAGGGAAGGAAGGAAGGAAAGAGAGAGAGGGAGATGGAGAGAAATAAAGAAAAAAGAAAGAAGGGAGAGAAAGAGGAAGGAAGGAGAGTGGGAGGAAAGAAAGAAAGAGGGAGGAAGGGAGAGAGAGAAAGAAAGAAAAGAAAGAAGGGAGAGGGGGAGGGAGGGAGAAAAAAAAGAGAAAGAAAGAAAGAAAGAAAGAAAGAAGGGAGGAAGGGAGGGAGGGAGGGAGAAAGAAAAGGGAAAGAAAGAAAGAAAGTAAGGAGGGAGGGAGGGAGGCCTCATGTCAAGGAAGGGCGAAGGGTCCCAAGACCTCACGGCGGCTGGGTAGCCCCCCCCGGGGGGGGATGCGAGGAAGTTAAAACAGTGTTTCTTTGCAGCGATGCCAAGGACTCATCGCACAACACTGGCTCTTCGGCTTGAGTACGGAGATGAGCACCGCCCCCTAGAGTGGGAAACGACTAGCATGCATGTGCATCAGCGGCGGGGGGGGGGCATTTACATTTTTTATCTTATTAAATCAAAACAAGCGGGCCAGGGAAAAATTATCAAGCATTTACCGGTCCACAGTGATAAAAAGGTTGGGGAGCACTGATCTACAAGACAGTCCTCCTTCCAGTAGAGGGAGCTACTGCTTGCCCTGTTTTGTCAGTAGAGATACCAATGGGTGCCTGGTGCCTAGGCAGTGGAGGGCTCTAAGTGAGTCTTTCTCCCTGCTTTTTATAAGAGGGAACATTTGACCTTCTCTGCACACTAGAAAACCCTCTTTCCCTGATTTAGAAAGGGTGTGCGTGATTGGGTTTTTTTTTCCCCTCTCTGAAAGGATATGAGTTGAGCCTGTTCTGCTCTTTCCAACTGCATATTTTTTAAATGAGGGTGTCTAGAGGTCTGGTTTGGTTGTTCATTGTTGTGGAAATAAATAACAAGCCAAAGGGCTGTTGTAGCAACCTGTTTTTGAAATATTGCATACAGCTGGCAGGTTCAAAGGATGGCTTGACCCACATGGCTGGCAGGCTGCCAGAAGGCTTATATAGCTATCAAGTGCAAGACTGGGCTCTCACACCTCTTTGCACCTGCTGCCGGAAAGCTTTTCCCACCCATGTACAAAACGTAGAATGGGATTGGTAGACAGCTGCTACCCAGCATCGTGTGTAGCTCGTCTGTCTTGCTTGGGACACAGATTTCCCCAGAACACAGCGACTCAGTCCAGGCAACAAACCAAACCCACTTTGCAACAGTCAGAACGGAACACCTACACCATGGTTTGAGCTTTCAAATGCATATATAGGTCAACAGTAGTTTAGACCTCCTTGTCCCAATACAGTGCTCTTCCGCCTTCCCATTATTGTACAGAAACCAAGGATATTAATTATGCTACACTGGGGTTGGCCATTCTCAGTTACTATCAAAATGCTTCTAAGTGTGCAGCAGTGAGTGCATGACAGCCATCGTAGGGTAGCTACATAACACATTCCCTGATGGGAGAAATTCCTCAGTTTTCAGTTCACGCCACGTGCCCCCTTCCCTTTGGGGGCTACTCCCTCCACTTCTGTTTCACAATTCCCTGTAAACGTCTCTTGAACATTTGACCTCAAGCGCCATGATACAAAATCACCATAATGTATGCTTTATTCTCCAGAGTGCTCTCTTTCCTGCTCCCCTCCCCCTTTTGAACCCTAAACCTGTGCGTGGTCACACCTGTTCATTGCTGGACCATGACAGATATCCAATTGGTATATCTGTTCTCAGAGCTTTTCCTGGCCAGTTGCCATATGTTGCCTTTCCCAGCATGTGTTCCGCACAGTTGTTTTCCACAGAGCATTGTCCACTTCACAACTTCCTAGCCTAGTTGTGTTGGTCTCATTTTGCTTTGGAAACAATAACAATATTTGTGTGTGTGTGTGTGTGTGTGTGTGTGTGTGTGTGTGTGTGTGTGTGTGTGTGTGTGTGTGTGTGTGTGAGAGAGAGAGAGAGAGAGAGAGAGAGAGAGAGAGACTGTGTGTGTGTGCGTGTTCATATGTTGGTCCATGAGGAAAGAACTCCAAAACCACAGTTTTACACAAAGATTAGAACTAGCCAAAATGCCACAAGAGCATGTACTGTAGTCTTTTCAGTTCTCCAGAAGGCATGCCAAATGTTGTGGCCACAAGGTCTTTAGTGTAGATGGAGATGGAAGACAGTGAATTAATTCTGCAACCCTTGGTTGTTGTTGTTGTTGTTGTTGTTGTTGTTTTAATCTTGTCTGGTCTCTAAAGGTTTTGGAAGACTCCTGCAGCATTTCTACAGCACTGGTGACTTTTTTGATTTGACCTTCATAAAGACATAGTCTAACTGCCAGTTTTAGATTTCTTTTAGATACATTTCTTAGCACATGTGCTGTAGCCTCTAAAGTTTCTGGATTTGTCAAGATAGGCAGGGTTCTTCTGAAGACAGTTGTTTATCATTTCATTCATGCCTATTGTCTGTCTGCAAATTGGTCCCCTGATTATCTGTGTATGAATTGTGGCACCCCCACCCACCCACATTGCCCTAGCTTTATGAGAGAGCTTTCTCCTTTTGGGTTCTGTCTTCTGACAGTGGTGAATTCACTTTCTTGAGAAAATCAGGGCAGATGAAACAAAACAAAAGCATGCCCCAACTCTTGGGGCTTGTTGTCATTAAATTGTTAGAAAGTAACGAGCAGCATCATTATTTTCAAGATGTTGCTTTCAAGCACCAGATGAGAATGTTTTTTCATGGAATTGTTGCATAGTTTTTAACAATGTACCTCTCTTCATTACCTCAGCTGTACACTGGAAGATGCTTCTTTTGAAAGTTCTGACTTCAGACCATAATGAGCATAGTTGTTCGCATCTGCGTAACTGTGACCCTCCTCCCCTGTTTAATCCTTTTCATGTCTGACCATAACTCAGCTTAATTGCCTTTGATTGCCAAATGGTCTTCTCTATGGTAGCACCACAACTTGGTGATCTGGTTGCACACAGCCTCACTGGCTATAGCAAGCTGGGAGAAGCAAAGAGATATGTGGCTGAAGAGGTGCTTGAAGAGGTGTCCATCGGATAACCGGCAGAAGGAGGAGTTTAGGCTTGGCGGCTTGGCAGAGAGTACCCTGTGTGCTGTCATTAGTGTGAGAATGTTGTCTTCAGTTATTGTTTTTCCAAGAGCCACACTGACTGCTGGGAAGCTTTTTGGGTTTGAAGCTCCACACCCTTGTAGTTATCCTACCACTCTTAAGCTAGTACCAGAGGTTGTAGATTTCACTTATAGGTAAGTTGACTGGGGAATTCAGGGACCTGGCATGGCAGTGCTGTAAAAGGTAAAGATAAAGGTTCCCCCTGCACTTGCATACTAGTCGTGTCTGACTTTTGGGGGTGGTGCTCATCTCCGTTTCCAAGCCAAAGAGCCAGTGTTGTGCAAGTCTGTGACCATGTGGCTGGCATGGCTGGACACATTTCTGTGCATGAGACACTGTGTTTACCTTCCCGCTTTTTACAGCGGTACCTATTTATCTACTTGCATTTACACGCTGTCGAGCTGCTAGGTTGGCAGGAGCTGGGGTTAACAGCGGGAGCTCACTCTGCTGCAACGCACCGGGACTCGAACTGCTGAGCTGCCGACTTTGCAGCGGACAGTTTCAGCACTCTAGCCCACTGAGCCACCACACTGACCATGCCCTAAAGATCAGTCTTTGCTCCTCATGCTAGTTCCTGGCATAAATTTGCCACCAAACAGCAGTGAGCCCCCACTTCAGCTGGACACATAGAGTGAATACCTGTTGTAGGGCGCTCGCATGCGTACACACACGTGTCCATATATCCTGCCTAGCTAGGTAGTCAGGGACCTTTTAAGAAAGATGCCCAGTATAATGTGTCTTCAGCACACCTTGCTAAGAGGCAGCCATGAACTATTGTGATTTCTTTTAGAGTAGCCTTTACAGGTAAGTTTGTTGTAGAATCATTGGCTTAAGATCTGGCCTCATGGCTGCCTGTTTGCTTGCTTGCTTTTGGAAGGGAGTCATTGACTTTAATCCTGATGATCTTTAGCTATCTGGAGGATATTTTTTTCCTTCTTAAAGCCCCCGTTCCCCCCAATTCCAAGGTTCCCAAAGGCTTCCCCAGAGCAAAAGTTCTGGAGATCCTCAGAACTTGAACAAAGGAAATAGGAAGCTTTCAGTTCATACTGTATAAATTAAATAATGCTGGATCTGGGATTTTGCCCATTGATTTGTATGTATAAAACCAAATGTCTTCTCAAGTGAAAATGCTGAGAACATGAGAATTGAGATTCCACTCCAGAAAGATGACCGTGAAATTCATAATATTTATTATTTAATCATTTATACTGGTACTTGTTAACCGCCCAACTTTTCCTCAGGAATTCTGGGTGGTATACAACACATTGCAAGAGCAATATGCCCAAACACAAACCTCATAGTAAACAACAAGAATAAAAAACAAAAAACAACAATGATAATACAAAAACATAAAATCCGGCAAGAAAAGGGCTGGGACAAAACAATACAATGAACTCACACAACACATAGTCGTACACTCAGTGTTCACCAAAACTATCCATAAAGAGCCAGGTCTTTAGGGCTCTCCTAAAGGCTGGCAGAGACTCCGCAAAACTAATCTCCATGGGCATTTTGTTCCAGAGTGCCAGGGTGGCCTCCGAGAATTCTCGATTGCGGGTAAAAACTCTTTGGGCCTCCCTCAGAGTGGCCACCCAGAGAGAGAAGGCGAGTGAAGCTCTGGTCAGTCAGAACAAAGCTGACCTCTGGGAGATCCGCTCTGCCAGATAGTCAGGTCTCAAGCCATGGAAGGTTTTGTAAACCAAAACCAATATACCTTATGTGTCTAATAATCCAAGTTGCGTGCATCTTGTAGATTTTAGAATACTGGTTATTGTTGAAAATGATTGCTCCCTGAACATGCAAAAATCAGGGTGGACAAAAAATCAGTGATTTTTCAAAAATCAAATTGATTTAAATCATGATTTAAATCAATTCCACACTGTCAGAAATATGTTTGTGTGGGAGAGATGCACCAACTTTGATTATGATCTGAAAATTGTCCAGTTGTTGGGAGTCTATAGAAGCAGAAAAGGTTAAGCAACGTGGTCACCTTCTAAAGTTGTTCTGCCTAATCTTGTTGTCAAATAATCTGGGTTATTAAAACAATTTCAATTATTCCAAATGTTTTTGGGGGGCAAAGCAAAGATGCTCCAAGAAAAGAAGCTTATTATTGGGCAGTACAATGTCATGTTAACAGTAGAATACATCTGCACTAAGATTCTTCATCAATGAATCCAATTCATATCAATACGTTTGAGTTAGTCATCATAATTAATGTAATACTGATGGTGTTCTGGAAGGTTTCCCAGATCTGCAGAACAGATACCTAGGGCATATGGGGTTGAATTGGGTTGATTAACTCACCTCTTCCTGGTTTTTCATTCTGTCTGCTCAGATACCATGCCTTGGATCCCAGCCTCAGGTTGCAGAGTGGAATATAAATCCATGAATCATTTAAAGACCTTCAAAGCATGTACTGTGAGGGCAGAGGAGGTCTTGGGCAACATTGCTCATTTTTGAAGTGGCAAAGAAGCATTCAGCTAGATTGGAGTTTCAAGTTTTCAGCAGAGACATCGTCTGTCTAGATTTTAAAACTTTCCTTTCTTTTTGGAATGTAAATAAAGTGCAGGCACACACACACACACACACACACACACACACACACACACACACACACACACACACACACACACACACACACACACACACACACACACACACACACACAGTTTTTGGACCATTAGTTTTGGTTTGTGTGATATTGCATTTGAGATGGCAGTCTAGATGTATACTTATTCATATATACTTTTAAAAAAATCAATGCAGAAAGCCATGTTTATATTCACTTTTTAGTTACAGAAGTGCAATGTGGTTTTCATGTGGTAGATAAAAAGTGACTTCCCAGAAGGTTTCTTCACACTCTTAACTGCTAGAGTCTGGAAGTGAATAATTTTAGAATTCAAAAATGTTGTGTGAATGGATTGTCCTCTTGGTGTATGGCACTGAACTCTAGGTCAGTGGTGGCGAACCTTTGGCACTCCAGATGGTTTGGACCACAACTCCCAGAATTCTGAGCCTAGATTGCCAATGACAAAGGACTGTAGGAGTTGTGGTCCAAAACACCTGGAGTGCCGAAGGTTTGCCATCACTGCTCTAGGTAATCAACTCAGAGGATATTCTTGGAGGAAGAGAAGCTGCTTTGTTCTTGAAATACAGGTTGTTGTTTTTTTCGATCTTGTTTGCCCACTTTCTTGTCTTTGGTATCCATACTCAATGAAAGCATAGCATTTATTAAAAGCTCAATTCATTTCCTAATCCATTTTCACAGAGTAGTTGTCCTCCTGGGTGATTACTCCACACGAAGCAGCTCATGAGCATGCAGGGTTTGCTGCTGAGTTCTGATCCAGGTGCTGCTGTCATCCTGGTACCTCCAGGGTAGAAGAGGACATGTGAACTCTGTGACTTGTGTAATTGAGGTGGCTCAGAGAACTGTAGCAGCTTGATTGATCTTAGCACAATTGGTTCTTAGCTCACTTTTTGAGCATCCATCTATCCAGTTGGACATACTCTAAGAGACAGGAATTGTTTTGTTGTGCTCTACAGAATTTTTTTTTAAAAATCCAGTGGTCTAAAATAAGACTTTTTATCCACTCAGGTTTTACTTGCAGTCTTGTCAAAAAAAAAAAAAAAAGAGGAAATATTCCTAGCCCTTTGTATTATCACTCTCCTATAAATGTTTTCTCCCACTGAAATTTAAGAAATAGAAGATATCTGGGATAAGTTGTCTTGTTTTGGGTTTTTTGCACTCACCCCTTGTCTCATTTACATCCACATTGACTCAAAGAGGAGTCAGTAATGCTTCACCAGATAGAGGCAAGTTCATTCCTGATGCTCTCCTTGTCCATTTTCAGTATGTTTACAGCTGTGAAGAACATAGCCTGGTGCAACGGGGTTTTGTGGTTGTGGTTGTTTGCCTAAAGCAGTCATTTTCAAGGGGGTCCATAAAGCTTCCCGAGGGGGGGTTTGACACATTGTAAGAGGACCGCATTCTGGAAACAATTCTTAACACACTACGTTATAAGTTTCATTATTGCAGTCTTACACAATCCTGATTTGACCTGTAATTCTTTCATCTTGTGTTTATGGCCATGGCTGGGAAAAAGTTGAGAATGGCTGGCCTAGAGTACGCCTGTTTATATGAGCAGAATATTTCCCACAGACACACGAGAAAGACTCTCAGAGTGGAGTGGTTTTATTTAGCAAGTGCTGCCATTTTGGATTATTTCTTTCTTGCTGGATTCCACAACTGGATAGCCTCTCTTGTCCCACCCTACCCCCACTTCCTGTTCTATAGTGGACACTTCTTTAAAACAGGTATAAAATTTGTTCCAGCTACTCCGGTCTTTTACTAGAGAAATAATTTATGTGCAAACTTGTGTCCACGTGTTCCTTTTGTTTGCTTAAACTGTGCCAAACTGTGCCATTCAGCTAAGTAAAATACAGAAAGTAGGGTATGCAGACTTGCAGTTTGTGAAAGAACTGCTTGGGCAGCAGAGGTGACTAAAACAAATACACCAACCATTTTATATAAGATTTCCTTAAATCGAACAAGGACTAGCCACCCCTTCTAGACACCTGTACAGTAAAAATGAAGCAAAAGCAACCAGGTTAATTCCAAATTTCTCATGGTTTAATAAATAGAACAGTTTACACGCTCTATGACTGGATATGCCTTGGAAGTATAACATATTTTTTTTAAAAAAACTGATTTATTGTTAAATCATTAAAGAAAACAATGTCTGTGGCCTCAGTACACAAATTTTTTAGAGTCCCAGAGCTTTGGGTACTTTATGAAGAGCCCTCTGTTCTCACAGTTTGTGCTTTTATTGTACAGAACTCTAAAGGTAGTCAAGTAAAATTCACCTACCTCCATTTCTTTGCTGTTTCCTTCTGCTTTAGATTTATTCTCTGAAAGCTTCCAGGCTGAGGCTTGGACACACCAGCCGTCACCATTGAGCCCAGCAGCTGGAGCGGCAGCGAGAGTCCTGCCGAGGACATAGAAAGAATGAGCGATTCTGCAGATAAACCTATTGATAATGATGCAGAAGGTGTCTGGAGCCCGGATATTGAGCAGAGCTTTCAGGAGGCACTAGCTATATATCCCCCATGTGGAAGGAGGAAAATCATCTTATCCGATGAAGGCAAAATGTATGGTAAGTTGTGTCGATCAGGCCGTTTGGAAAACAGTGCCTTACACCACCTAGATGGCCCAAGTCCTCTTTCCTCCCAGAAAAATAAAATAAAATTGCCAAGTATGTTGATGAAGTTGGATATTCTTCGCTGTTTGTATCAGAAAGGTGAGAAGATGAAATATAATCATGCTGGTTGGACCTTCTATAACGCTACAGAAAAATCCCAGCCAATTATGTGGACTAGAGAAAGTTTACAGGAAAACAACAACATATATGTTAGATTGTGTTTGTGCCCTTTGCCTATTGCTGAGCTGAAAAGTTCTCTGAAAGAAGTATGGAGGGATTTTTGTTTTACAACTGACAAATTGTGATTCTACGTTAATCTTAAAATCCTCACCGAGAGCATCAAACAGTTTCAAAAAAATTCCAAGGCACTGAATCAGTGCGTAGTATTAACAACATATAACAAATATACAAGCACTTTTTAAAAGAGAAACATGTGGCCATGTGTTTGTGAGAGATCGTGAGTGGAATAAAGAATTATACTCCAGATATTTTCAGGGAGCAATGGCAAAAAATCTTTCCTTCCAGTTTTGGCTGCCATAAATAATCGGATGTGCTGACAGTCTTTCATAAATATATTTGAAGTTTATCCCATCTAGGGCTAAGTTGCTTTTACTTTTTTGTTCTTTCCAAATTGCTCCAGCTAATCTTTGATTTGGGAGACTTGAGCTGCTGCTGCTCTCCCCCAACCCGCCAACAACCCCCCCCGCCTCCCGCCTCCCTCAAGCCTTTCCCTTTCCAAAAATAAAAATGATCTTTTTGCTGACTGTGGAGTTTTTAAGTCTTGGCTTCTCTCATTGTGGAAAGCAGATGGCAGTTGCTGCCCTACGCTTTATCCTCCCCTAATCGCTGAGTGTTTAGTGATTTTGTCCTCCGTGCAGTTGGGGTTTCCATTCGATAAAGGATCCTTCTTACCTGATGAATCCTTTTCGGAGTGCTAAAGAGCAACTTAGTGTGCCACAATTGCAAATATGTTTCACACAAGGGGGGTGTTTTTGTCCGGAGACACCAACTCCCCCCCACTCCGAAAAGAAAAAAAGAAAAAGAAAGAAAGGTTCAGTAGGAATCTGCAGAGCCAAGTAGCATGCACTATAAGTGGGAAGCAGATGGTACTGCAGCTGCCACCAGCTGTGTACCCCACCCTCCCTCTTCCTTCAGTTCTGGCTGGATGATGTAATGGAAACAAGGGGGATCCCCCCCTTTCTGTGGTGTTGGAGTCTCTCACAGCCTGCCAGTGTGACAGAGAGGCAGAAACAGACCTTAAGGCGTTAGTTTGCAGCTGTCATGTGACCCTTGAAGCCAAATGAAACATAATGTCTGGAAAAAATAGGCTTGTGATGAAGCATCTCAGCTGCTCTTGGCTGAAAGTTCCCTAGGTCTTTCTTCTCCTGCTGAACTTGCACCCCCTCCCTTCCTTTGTATTAAACACCACCCTGTTTCCTTCTTCTCTTGCCCTCTGTCTCTTCACCCCAGCGTGGTTTTCTTTCTTTGCCTGGTTTTTGTTTCATTTTGTTTATGTGATTGTTGGCAGTGGTTTCCCATCATAATTTTCAGGGTTTCAGAAAATGAGTGTAATTTGGCTGTTACATGCCCAGAAGAAGGAAACAAAAAGATGTGCAAATATGATTAAAATGCATTTCAGAACCCCAAACCCTCCTCTCTCTTCTCATGTATTGTTGAAAGTGAAATATGGTTCTTGCGTAGGAGGAGTTTTTTGATGGGCCAGTTAAAAGAGAGAGAGAGAGAGAGAGAGAGAGAGAGAGAGAGAGAGAGAGCTGAGGCAGTCTTTTTTTTTGGTTAGTCTTCCTAACAAAGATCACAGAGGTGTATTATGAACACACATCTCTGTATAGCTGTATCTACAAGTTGCAAAATATCAGTGGTGAGGGAAGGACGAAGTAATAAAATACTATTGTGTAAATATGTCAGTTGACTATATTAAGCATGTGTTTTTATTTCAGTAGTACCACATAATTTAGTGTGATTTGTGTTTTTTTAAAACTATCCTTAGATGTTTCTGGGATTCCATACCATGCCAATTAAATATCCAGATTGTAGCTGAACTTTGATTTAAGGTACTGCCTTAATTTGGAGGGGGGAGAGGGAATACCCTGGGAAAATGCAGAATACTGTGTTGGTAGAATTTATATTCTGACTCTCCCTCATTGGATGAACTCACGTTTTTGTTCTTCAAGCTGAGCACTGCTTTGTAGTGTTTGAGGATTTATTGAACCCATGCTATGTTTCTGAGGATTTCATAATAGAGTCTTGTGTCCCTAATCGCATAATTGTTCTCAAAGGGACTGGAAATCAAAACATCATAAGTGTTTTAGGTTCCATGCAGAATAATAGTTGCAAAAAATGTACCTTTCACTGGTATTCTGTACTTATTTATAGCAAAGACATAACTTAATTTCAATATTTCCACCCATCAGGTTGTAAAGTAGAAAGTTAAAGATCAGATCAGTCAATTGGTACAAATGACTTTTGAACAGGTTGAAATCTGCAGCAGATTGTGGGAAATGGAATGATAGGTTTTGGGGAATGTTTATATTATGCATGGAGGATAAGCAACAGAAAGGCAAAGAAAAAACTTTTGTTGTGGTGTATATTTGACCCTGTGAGAATTCCAGTGTGCTGATAGTTGGCAATAAAGCTAGTATTGAGGGGTTTTTTTATGTAGACTATGTATGCACCTTGAATCTGCTAGCAATGCCAGTTAGGAGCCAGGTTATAAAATAAACATCAGAATTGAGAAAAAGGCCTGAATTGCATTGTTTCTCTTCAAATCTATGTACACAGAATCAACCCCCTCACCTCTTAAGTGCTATGTTTCAAGAAGTTCAATGAATAGAAGGTTGTTTGGAATGAAATAGGTCTGCACAAGGAGTAAATTTTGAAGAGGGCGAGGCAAGCAGTAAAATGAAAGTGAAACTTTTTGAGCACATTACTCCACATCTTGAATCATTACCTAGGGTAATGATTATTTTTCTCCTTCCAGTAAAACAGTTGTCCAAATATGAATGATTAACCTATGTATTTCAAATGGTATATAACCACCAAATCAGTAATTTTCTGATATAACTGTAAATCTAATCTGAAAAGTTATTACAGTAGGACCCCCTGTATCCACTGATTCATTATCCACTGATTCAGTTATCCATGGTTGGCAGAGGAAAATAAATAAATAATTCAAGCTATTGTCACAAACAGCAGATGTAAAGCAAGCTATTGTCACAAATAGCATATGTAAAGCAAGCTGCTGTCACAAACAGCAGCCGTAAAGCAAGCTACTGTCTGAAAACAGCAGTCATAAAGCAAGCTACTGTCAGGAAACAGCAGTTTAGGGATGAGTGGGCAGGCGTTCTCTCTTATCCATGGTTTTCATTATCCACGGGAAGGCCTGGAATCAATCCCCAGCGGATACCAGGGTTCCTACTGTATTTTAAAAATGTAACCTTCATCTGGTTGTAAATATTAAGATTAAAATAACTCCAGCAAAAAAGAGTCTTTATGTAGAAAATCATGATTTAAATTGAGCCTTACTGATTAGTGATTTAGATCAAATCCATCCTGCTGACAAAGCTGTTTGGATGAGCAGCAAACCGTTTCAATCACTCAAGATAAGAAAGCCACTCCAGTTGCCATGACTCAACTTACAGATAAACTCACCTGGATGACTGAGAATCTTCACAGATTCATGAACAACAACAACAAAACCCAACTTAAATACCCAAATAAACAAACAAACAAAAAGAGCACTGTTCCAATATATCATGGGTTGTGTTTGTTTATTTATTTGTTTGTTTATTTATTTATTTATTTATTTATTTATTTATTTATTTATTTATTTATTTATTTATTTATTTTAAGGCTTATATACCATCTTCCCATAGGAACTCCGGGCAGTTCATAACACACAAATGGATACAGTTAGATACAGGATAAAACAGTAGTAAAAACAGTTTAAACCAAGGTAAAAAAGGTGCATATGGGCAGATGGCGGGCAAAGAGAGGGGGGAAAAAACATAATTAGGAGTCACCAAATGCCTCCCGGAACAGCACGGTTTTTAACATTTCCTGAAGGCTGGCAGGGACTGTGCAAGGCGCAATTCACTGGGTAGATGGTTCCAGAGTGTAGGGCCCACCACAGAGAAGGCTTGGGCTGATTTTTGAGCCTCCCTGGGTGTGGCCACCCGCAGCGAGTGCACCAGCGACACTCTAGTTGGTCGGGCCAAAGTTGACCGCTGGGAGATCCGCTCTGCCAGGTAATCAGGTCCCAGGCCATGGAGGGTTTTATCAGCTAAAACCAGGACCTTGAATCTAATTTGGGATGCAATGGGTAGCCAATGCAGGCAAGCCAGAACTGGGGTGATATGGTCATATCGATGCACACCCGCCACCAGCCTGGCTGCCACATTTTGCACCCGCTGCAGTCGCCGAATGAGAGTCAAGGGGAACCCCATGTAGAGAGCATTGCAGTGTTCTTGTTTGACAAGCAGTTGTAAGGCATACACAGACATGCAGATCGAAAGAAACTCAGACAAAATATACTTTTATATGGCAAGGTAATAGGCATTTGTGTGAATGTATTTCCATTCTTTTAGGAGGAATAGTAGCTGGAGTTCTTTAAGTACACTAGAAGTAAGTAATAGAGATGGGCACGAAACGAACAAATTTTCATTTCCGTTTTCATTTTTTCGTTTTGTTACATAACGAAATGACAAACGAATTTTGTCTCTAAAATGAAACGAAACGAACAGAAACACCGGAATTTTTGTTGTGCGTTTCGTGTCCGTTACTGCAATATGAATGAATTGCTTAAAATCCTAAAAAAAATCACAAAAAATTGAAATAAATGGTAATGAAATGATAATGAAACAAATGAAAATGAAAACGAATTTTTGCAAAAATTCACGAAAAATGGAAATGAACTGAAACGGACCCTCCAAACGACAAACAACAAACGAAATGCCATTTTTTTATTCGTGCCCATCTCTAGTAAGTAACCAAGTGGGAAGGCCATTGGACCATTAGACAACAGTGGAAGGCAAGGGATTGTTAAAGAGGAAACTGAGATTGCTGAGAGAGTCAGTGAATTTTTTGCTTCAGAATTCACTGAAGAAGACAGAGACCAAATGCCCAAAACAGAGCCTATCTTTGTAGGGAGGGAAACCGAAGAATTAAGCCAGATAGAAATAACCTGGGAGGAGGTCCTTGCATATCTTGTTAAACCAAATGCTAACAAATCACCAGGGCCAGATGGTGTCCATCCATGAGTTCTCAAGGAACTTAAAGATGAAATTGCTGAGGTCCTAGCCAAAATATATAATTTCCCCCTCAAATCAGGTGTTGTGCCTGATGACTGGAATGTAGTAAATGTAACACCATTCTTAAAAAAAGAATCCAGAGGTGATCAAGGAAATTACCGACCGGTCCTTTTGAAATGTATCCCAGATAAAGTGATGGAAATCATCGTAAAAGATAAAATTAATAGGCACATAGACAAGAAAGTGTTGCTGAAGGAGAGCCAATATGGTTTTTGCAAGGGCAAATCATGCCTCACTAATCTGTTGGAGTTTTTTGAGAGTGTCAACAAGCATGTGGAGAAGGGAGATCCAGTTGTCATTGTTGATCTGGACTTTCAAAAGGCTTTTGACAAGGTCCCGCATCAAAGGCTCTTGAATAAACTTGCCAGTCATGGAATCAAGGGACAGGTCTTGTCCCGAATCAGCAACTGGCTAAGGGACAGGAAACAGTGTAGCACTAAATGGACACTTGTCCCAGTGGAGGGAGGTAAAGAGTGGGGTCCCCCAAGTTTCAGTACTGGGACCCCTGCTTTTCAACCTCTTCAGAAATGATTTAGAAGTAGGAGTAAATAGCAAGGTAGCTAAATTTGCCAATGACACTAAATTACGTATAGAGATGGGCACGACTTAGCGGTATTCCCGTTTCCGTTTCCGTTACTTGGTTCCGTTACTCTACGGAAACGGTAACGGGAATTACTCCGCCAGACTTCGAGCTCGAACCGACGAACGAACAATTTTGGTCTGATTTGTCATGCTCGTTCCTTGCATTGCGCGATCGCGCGATGCCACACGGCACAGAAAAAAAGTTTTTAAAAGTTAAAAAAACCCGGTTCCTGGCCAAAAAGCAGGCGGAAAAATGCCTGCTGTGCCTCAGGGCACCTACCAGAGGGGTTGTTTCTGGAGGTCCCCGGCCTCCCCCCCATCCCCCATCCTGGGCTGCTCTGGTGGGACTCGCTGCAGGCTCGCAGCCAGCAAAAAGCCCAGTCTCGCCGCCGCCCGCCGGAATTAAAGCACAAGCAAGCGGCGTGGACGGCACAGGAAAAAACTTTTAAACTCTCCCCCACCCATTCCCGGGCCAAAAAAGCAGGCGGAAAAATGCCTGCTTGACTAAGGGCGCAGGGCACGTACCGGAGGGGTGGTTTCTGGAGGGGGGATCCCGCCTCCCCCCCGTCCTGGGCAGCCGGACTCGCCATGCCATGCGGTGCGGGCGGGGGATCCAAAATGGGGCAGCAAACGCAATATTGTTTTTGAAATCGTGGTCCAAAAACACACAAGCACAACAGAAACATGCGAAAATTTATAAACTGCCAGATTTTTCACAGTAGCAGTGGGTTTTTTCTTGCAACAAAATGTCTCTCCTCTCCTCCTCTGTCCTCCATTTATTTTATTTTATTTTATTTTATTTACACCTGCGCAATGATGGGCTGGCCGAGTGGCCAGCCATGCAAATTTTTGGAGCCATCCCACCAATCGCATGGCCACTTGGCCATGGAGACTTCTGGGATGTGCCAAAAAGCCCCCTACAAACTGCCATAGCCCCCTAACCCTAACCCTAATCCTTGACTCCAGTCCTTACCCATACGTCACAGACTGTCTTCTTAGTGGGTCAGAGAGGCACCCAGAGGTGCAACCCACTAGCCCACCGTAACCTTACCCGTCACTAGCCTAACCCTAGCCCTTGCACTAACCCACCTTAACCCTAAGCCAGATCTACTTGCATTGCACTACACGCAAGTACAATTCCCTTCTTTGTGAGACATGGTGGTGCGAGAGCCTTAGTTAGGCTGCAGGCATCACCTATGGCTCTGGGTTCACTGCCATCACTAGTCTCACTGTCTGCAACTGGTATGCATATCCATATGGCTATTGCATACCATTTTGCAGCTGCAGGTGAGGAGGGGAGACCCCCATGTTGAGGGGTCTCTTGGAGCCTGCTTCCCCTTCCTAGTGGGTGAGGATAGGAGGTACCCACGGGTGCCTCCAGGAGCCCACTTTCCCTTTATAGCGGGCCAGAGGAGGCACCCACCCCACAGAGGTGCCTCCAGGAGCCCGCTCCCCCCCCAGAAAAAACCAGTACTAATGAAAACGAAAAAACGAACCGACTAATTTTTGCGAATTTTCGCAAAAAACGGAAACGGCCCGAAATGGAACCAGCCGCTTTCCCTTTATAGCGGGCCAGAGGAGGCACCCACCCCACAGAGGTGCCTCCAGGAGCCCGCTCCCCCCCAAAAAAAACAGTACTAATGAAAACGAAAAAACGAACTGACTAATTTTTGCGAATTTTTGCAAAAAACGGAAACGGCCCGAAACAGAAACGGCCCGACTAACGACAACTCGAAAAAAAAGTTTTTCAAGTCGTGCCCATCTCTAATTACGTATACAGAGTAGTAAAAACTGAAAGAGATTGTGAGGAGCTCCAGAGGGAACTCTTGAGACTGAGGTAGTGGCAAATGAGCTTCAATATTAGTAAGTGGAGAGTGATGCACGTTGGAGCAAAAAACCCCAATAGCATTTATAAACTGATGGGTCTAAAGTCTCTGCAACAAACCAGAAAAAGGACCTTGGTGTCCTGGTGGACAGCTCAATGAAGGTGTCAACCCAATGTGCCGCAGCAGTGAAAAAGCAAACTCGTAGAGATCATTAGAAAGGGTATAGAAAATAAGTCAGCAAGTGTCATTTTGCCTCTTTATAAATCTATGTTGAGGCCCCATCTTGAGTATTGTGTACCGTTCTGGTCGCCATACCTCCAAAAGGATATTATGGAATTGGAAAAAGTAAAGAGGAGGGCAACCAGAATGATTAAGGGACTGGAACACGTTCCTTACCGTCTGAGGCTGCAATGGCTGGGCCTCTTCACTCTTGAACGACGTTGTCTAAGGGGTGACCTGATTGAAGTTTATAAAATCATACACAGTGTGGACAAAGTAGATAAGAAAAACTGTTTTCTGTATTGTACAGCACTAGAACTAGGGGACATTCCATGAAACTTGGGTGCTAGATCTCAAACAAATAAGAGGAAGTACTTTTTCACCCAGAGGATCACTGGTCTGTGGAACTTCCTGCCAGAAGATGTGGTGACAGCTGTCAGCCTTGACACCTTTAAGAAAGGATTAGATAGGTTCATGGAGAACAACAGTACCAATGGCTATCATTATGGATGCCTAAGGACAACTTCCAGGTTGTAGAGATAGGCAGGATATCTCTCAATACAATTTGAAGAGAATCACAAGACATCTGCTTGGGAATACTCTGAAGCAAATGGTGAGCCACTATGTGAGACAGAATGCTGAATTGGATGGGCTGTGACTGTTCCAGCAAAGGCTGTTTTTATATTCTTTGAGTATTTTTAAATGTCTTGATTTTGCCACAGTGATGGCATCCATAATCATGTATACAGTAAGATGGTCTTCAAAATGGGCTATTACTTAACATCAGGTAGAAGACATATAGGCTTCCAGATAAAAACCAAAATTTTACAAATGTAATCTGTTAATTGTTTTGTAATGAGCCCCTATTTCTTTTATCCCTCAACGTTTCTCTCAAATATTTTGGATATATTACTGGCAGAAAAGAGCTATGATTTGAAATAAATGCTGATGAATACTGAAGAAAAAAGTACAAAAGCAAGATTACACTTACACAATACTGAAGGGTTATGTAATTTTAATGTTGTCATGGGGAAATAAAAATTGTTAAGGATTTTCTGTACATTATTCATCGATTTAAATTCAAATTGCAACTTTAAAAAGAAGTGACAGGAAGACAAGATTCTTGAAAGGGTAGCTAGGCATGGAATAGAAAAGATCCTAAAGAGGAATAGTATAATTGGAGTAAGGGTATGAACCAAGGCCAAGATTTTCCATGGTGACGTCTTTCTGATAGCTATGTACTGATGGGAAAATGGGGCAGGTGAAGAAAGCTGATAGGAGAAGATCAATACTTGTGAAATGTGCTGTTGGAAGAGAGCTTGATAGTACCATGGACAGCTAGAAGAACAAATAAGTATGCTTTACCATGTAGTCTCTGTGTTTTCACTTTTATATCTGAAGTAGTTGTGAAGCCTGACTGCATTGGTATGGGTCCTCTTGTGTGCTGATGAGGAAACTCTGGCCAAAAAGGGTCTCACCTTGGAGGTCAGTGGTTCCTGACTGGGGGACATCCAAAACAGCACTGGATATGCACTCTTGACAACAGTGTGAAGTTGTTCCAGGTTCACCAAGACCTAGCCCACAGCCATGCCAAATGGACGTCAAAAACAAGAATAGTGGACCCCACCACCAAAAGAGACAAATGCTAAGAAAAAGAAGAAAATAAGTGGGCTTGTCCCACAAAAAACCCACATCAAAATATAGACATTAATTTTCAAGGTTCCACAATTCCTTTTTTGTTTGTCTTTTTTGTGTTTCTTGCTGACATGCTTTCCAAAAAAGTACTATGATCTGGCGGCTCTTGTGTAAATGAGACTAACTCACTGTAGTTTGAATACAGTATGGCTTTAGTCACACATGACCAGTAGAGGTAGCTAATCTAAACAATATGGAAAAAGCAGTGCATCTGTGCTTAATTTCAAACAGAATTAAAAATTTCCATGGTTTTTGCTCACTATTTCAAACCTATCTACCATCCAAGTACTGGCATGCATTGAGTGCTGTCTCCTTTCTTAAAAAGGAGAAAACTTTCCCTTCAAAATACAAGAGGTAGCAGTTCATAAGAACATAAGAACAGCCTTGCCGGAACAGGCCACTGCCCATCCAGTCCAGCATTCTGTCTCACACAGCGGCTCACCATTTTCTTCAGAGTATTCCCAAGCAGATGTTTTCACCTGCTTACGATTCCACCGCAAATGGTATTGAGAGATATCTTGCCTCTCTCTCCCACCCGGAGGTTGTCCTTAGGCATCCATAATGATAGCCATTGATATACTTGTTCTCCATGAACTTGTCCAATCCTTTCTTAAAGCTGTCAAGGCTGACAGCTGTCACCACTTCTGGCAGGGAGTTCCACAAACCAGTGATCCTCTGGGTGGAAAAGTACTTTCTCTTATTTGTTTGAGGTCAGGCACCCTAAAGTTTCATGGAGTGCCCCGTAGTTCTAGTGTTGTGCATAAGAGAAAACAGTTTTTCCTTTTCTACTCTGTCCACACAGTGTATGATTTTATAAACTTCAATCAGGTCACCTCTTAGGCGCTGTCATTCAAGAGTGAAGAGGCCCAGCCATTGCAGCCTCAGATGGTAAGGAAAGTGTTCCAGTCCCTTAATCATTCTGATTTGCCCCCTCTGCACTTTTTCCATTTCCATAATATCCTTCTGGAGGTATGGTGACCAGAATTGTACACACCATTTATGGGGCCTCACAATAGATTTATAAAGAGGCAAAATGACACTTGCTGGCTTATTTTCTATACCCTTCCTAATGATCTCTAGCATTTAGTTTGCTTTTTTCACTGAGTTGACACCTTCATTGAGATGTCCACCAGGACACCAAGGTCCCTTTCCTGGTGTGTTGCAGATACTTTAGACCCCATCAGTTTATAAACATAATTGGTTTTTTTTTTTGCCCCAGCATGCATCACTCTGCACTTGCTAATGTTGAAGCTCATTTGCCACTGGTTTGCCCACTCCCTCAGTGTCAAGAGATCTCTCTAGAGCTCCTCACAATCTCTCTCAGTTTTTACTACCCTGTATAATTCAGTGTAGTCGGCACATTTGGCTACCTTGCTATTTATGCCTACTTCCAGATCATTTCTGAAGAGTTTGAAAAGCAGGGATCCTAGTACTAAACCTTGGGGGATTTGTAATTGCAGTGTACAAATCAGTTCACCAGTCATTAGTTGATTTGTTCAATAAACAGTAACCTCAGGAAAAGAAATTGAATTGTTCCTACACCAAACGGTCAAAGTTACCTTTGAGAAAGCTTTCAGGTATAGGGTTATCTTTTCCTGATATCATTCTGGGTATTGTGAGGATTATTGTTTAATATATAGAATGTTTTCTTTGAATAGAAATGCTTAGCTCTGCTGTTACATGTTTTTCTTATTCATGAAAGACATGTATTTTGGTTTGGTAATACTGACACACAATAACATCTAGAGCTGGTTTAAAAGACATGGGTTTAACTGTACTAACAGGTTAGCTCAAATTGTTAGCCTATGTAAAGGAGCTTGTTTCCTCAACCCCAAACCTGCTTCTTGCCAGTCACCTTACCTACACATGCCTCTCTTACAGGAACAGGACTACAGCTAGGGGAGTGTGGGCCAGGCAGGGCTTGTGTCCTGGATGTTGCACAAGGTGGTGTGACAAAATGACAAAATGGTATTTGTACTATTCCATTCCCCACCCCCTAGCAGGGACGAAATGGAATCCATGTTTGCCTCGGGTTACACAGAAAACTAGTTGTGGGCCTGTACCAGGAAAGATTGCAGAAAGGTAGCAAGCACAGAACCTATGACCCCACTTTGTAAAATGTATCATTACCTTGAGCATGGTTAGCTCACTATCACCGAAAAGTTAATTCATTACCAGTATGTGTACTCTCCTTTTTTTTTTTCTGTTATTGATTTGATTTGCATTTTGCATATGAGCATTATATCAAGACCATATTAACTCAGAAAACAACTACATGGATAGGGTGATTTAGGCAGGATTAAGCTGGAAGAGGTGATGCCTCTTTAGTATTTTGACAACCAAATTTGAAGTAATGATGATTCTCCAAGAGATAGCACTTGTGACAGCTCTGTGGTTTGCATTCCTGTTTCGTAGGGCAAGTTTAACCTGTAGCTTCTTCAATTTGATATCATGGGAAAGTGAACAAATGACTTTTTAAATAACCAATGATACGAAGCCGAAAATAAGCACTCGAGCTCACTGTTCATTTCTAAATCAACAAATCACAATATGTCAAAACCAGGAATGTTATGCCCTGAATCTGGACAAGGGTTCGCAGTAATTATGGTTTTCTATTCCAGCTGTGGAATTGAATTTACCTGAACTCCACATTGATTGCACTGAAAGGGAAATTTCATCAATACCATTCAGCGGGCCTGACTTTTTCCACCTTCCACTTCACCTTCCTAAATGCTGGTGCTGACTTGGAGCTGGGTGCTTAACATTCTCCAACTGGTCTTTTTTTTTTCCAAAAAAAAAAAAAAAAAAACCAAAAACCAAAAAACACCTTCCTACTTAGTGACACTTGAAAGATCAGCTTTCTAAAAATGCTACACTTTCCACAGCTAACAGTAAGACATGGAAAGGAGTTTCAGATATTGTAGTCACACATTTTAACAATAACCATTTATTAACTAAGCCAGAATCATACCATCTTCATCCAGTCTCCCTGCAAGTTTAATAAATGGAGGAAGCTCCAGGCAGCTCCACGTTCAGTGTTATTATGTGTGGCACCCAAGCGTTCATCTGCCCCGCACTAACTCTTTCTACCATTTGCCATAATCTAAGGCGGTCTACTCTTTTGCTCATAGGCAGCCCTAAAAATGTTTACTTCCAGTGTACAAAGTTCTGCCGTTAAACAGTATCGTTAGTAGCACGGAGGAATAAAAATGGCACGTTGTAAAGGCAGAAAATGAAATGTATAACCTATTGAGATACTTTACATATGTGCTGAGCACTCTGAACTCCTAAGTAGACAACATGGCCAATACACCCAGTTCATTCATCTGGAGCTGCTATAGACAGCACATTGCCTGGGGAACCAGAAATACTTTGATTGACATATTTTCCCAGCCATGAATGTTGATGACTAACCATGACCTTTTTCTTTTTCTCTCTGTTTTTTTTGTCAAACTATCATCCCACATAAGGATGCTGGAAGGATAAAATGGGGATGAGGCACCTGTATACACTGTCTTGATCTGATAGCAGAAAGAGTTGGTATAAGTATGGCAAACAGTTAACAGAACCCTACAGAGCTATCTGCTGAACAGCCACAGGTTTGCTAGAATGTGTTTGGCCGATCTGTGTACTGTAACTTATCTACCAGCAGCCATCAGAGAGGCCCCACCTCCGGGCTATATTTTGTGTATGTTGCTGTGAGACAGAAATTGCTAGACTACATCTTTGTACAATGATTGCAATAACAGTTGGATAAACATGCAACCCAATACCTCACATCTGGTATTTCATCTCCTCTTGTACTCATGCTGGATTCAGATATACTTGTTTTTAATACCGTGCAACCTTTATGACTTACAGTTTTATAGAGATAATAATGAAAAAAAGAACTCCAAGTTAAAACAAAGAAACCCCCATGTATTAAGCAGCAAATGTAACAAAAAATTACAGAAGTTATTCTAAAGATATTCCCATTTGTTTGTTTTTAAAGATAACCTATGCAAGATGTTGTAGAAAGAATTAGGAATATAGAGTATTCTTTTTAGCATGTCTTTTTTTCAGTAGCGAAAAGTCTTTCCCAAGAACAGCATTCTCATGTCAGGAATGGAAACCTGATCATTGGGCTTACGGAACAGGTACAACAGAAACTTAGATTACAACTCTGTACAAATATACTGTTATATTGAATCTGTTTCTTTCAGTCGGTGCTGTTGCTTTATCAGGTCTCATAAAACAAACACAAACACATACCTTCAGCTAATAGATGAATGATGCATCCTTCGGCCAATTAACCTAGTTCAGGTCAACCAGCACTTCATACACTGAGCATGACATTGAAGACAAGTGGAATGTGGAAGTCGAGTGGAAACAACAGGTAAAAGCCTCCCATCTTGCCAAAGACAGATTTCCAGTTCCAGTCCGAGAAGAGCAAACTCTCCTCAGCCGTAACCCTTCAATTCAGGAGTAGAAATAAGGGCAGTGCTAAAAAAAATTGTGGATCATGATTAGGCTGAGGATGTGGCTGAAAGTTAAGCTGGCTTCTCTTCTTTATTCTTTGATACACTTCATTGACCTCTCTTTCAGAATTGAAACATGGATTAGAAGCTGTTTTGCAAGTGTTATATGAGGATGTACTTGGCAGTAGAAAACACATGTCATAAGCTAGTGGTTCTGCAACCGATGTTCTCAAAATGTACAGTGGGGGAGCGATAAGTACTGAAGCTAGCCTTTAGCCATAATATTATTCTCCTTTTTCAGTTGTGGGATCTAGGCATCAGTGCAATCATTCCAAAGTGAAATCTGTGCTGCTTTTTCCAGCTTCAGCTGCCCCCACTGTTGTGTTGAACTTTCAAAACCCAAAAAGTTGTCTAAATGTTGGTGTGACCGCTCCTTAAGTACAGTTTACTGAACAGTAAAGGTTTGAATTTGGATGCCCATGGATGCATGAAGGGGCGAGGGCATAAATTTTATTTTCTGCTAGGAAGCTGGAAACATCACTCAAACCAAGTGTAAATTTAATAGTCATATGGAACAGGTGTCTCTACACTGGTGTAATTTTAGAACTACCTATTGTAGGGCAGTCACATTCTATTCTCTTTGTTTTCTGTGATAAGCTCTTCCTTTGAATCAGCCACCAACAGGCAGTTGTGTTTAAAAGTGCCGTTCTGTTGGAACAAGTGTGCAGAACTTTGTTCTCATGCAAATTTGGACACCAGTTATTCTGAAGAAGGAAGTTGTATATGTAGTTTGCATAAACAGGTCAAGATTGATTCATTTCCTTGAAGGGTGTCATCTAGCCTAGCCCAGTTAAGAAGTTAATCCTGAAATCCTGTATTACCAACATGCCTGTGTATGAAAACACCTGAGAGACATCACTGCAGAGGCATTGATAGTTGCCATTCTGCCAGTGCCAGTGCCAGTGCCAATGTCAATGCCAGGAGCTGTGTGAAGATACTACCTGTGCTCTTGTATTGGCACTGAGTTGTTTAAGGATTCTGCTGCAAGCTGTTGTGTCAGCACGTTAGCTCATAAGCCATGAGTAGATGCACAGAAGATGAAGCCAACTCATAATTTACTTGATTCCTACACTGGCTCTTTGGTTGCTTAGAAGGTGCCACTTCTATAAACTTGAGGAAAATTATTAGTTAGCCTAAAACAATTGGGGCAGCAGAAATTTGATAGTTGGACAGGTGAGCAGTAACAGAGCACAACATTTTGATAACAGGAAACAATGCATAAGATTCCTGTGGTGCAAAGGGAGCCCCAAAATATAAAGATGTTCAGAGAGACATGGTGATTATTACTCTGGTTTTCCAACACCATCTTTATTAGTTCAGACCCATTAAAATGCTTTATGCACATCCACTTTGTTGGGAAACAAAGGAATTGTGATCAACCTGGGCTTGATATTAAAATAAATGTATTATTTGTTAAGACTTGGAGTAAAAGTAGTTTTGAAAAAAACTCTTGATGAAATTTCCAGCGAGTTTCTAACTCCAATTGTTCTTCTATGATAATCCTAGCTGGATGTCATGTAAGGAGGAATGAACATGGATATTAGACATGGATAGAGACAAAGACTCCACCATCTCAGGGGACTTGAGTGCCACTGTACATGTCCCAGAGGCGAAGACAGAATATGAATTAGCCTGGGCTAGATGGATGTATACTGTCATTGTAGGAAATCATAAGGCCATCTATCTATCTATCTATCTATCTATCTATCTATCTATCTATCTATCTATCTATCTATCTATCTATCTATCTATCTATCTATCTATCTATCTATCTATCTATCTATCTATCTATCTATTTCCCTCCTGATTTTGCCCTTTTGATGATGGTTGAACCAGTTGAACATCTGGGTGGTGCAAATGTTAAAATGGGGTTCACAGGATAGGTTATCTATCTCCCTACACTCAGAGACCATCCTGATATTTTATACAGGCACATTTTTCAGTTTTTTCATTGAGTGTAGGCATGATTGAAGGCAACCTGGCAATTTACATCATCATACTGGCTACTGTTTGGACTTTCGCCATCTATTAATTTTTTATTTTAAATTTACATATTGTGTATGAATTCCATCTCCTAGATAGGCAAATGAATTAGAAGTGATGAAGGAGGTGGACTGGGTTGGCCGTAACTATGCTCAGGGTGGGTTCAGATAGGGCTCTTTCCATTTCCCTGATGGTGAACCTTCGGTACTCCAGATGTTTTGGACCACAACTCCCACATTGCTTTGTCATTGGCATTACAGGCTTGGGATAGTTGTGGTCCAAAACATCTGGAGCGCCAAAGGTTCGCCGCCACTGGATACCAATGCTGAAGAAGCAGAGCTGACAGGAGTGAGACAAGTGGGCATTCCTCCCTCGGAAGACAAGATTTTACACCTACCGTAAGAGGTCGTAAGTCATGGTTGTGTGATGGCGGGGAAGGGGTTGCCTTTTTTGCAGGACCTCTCAATACAGAGGAGGGGAGGAGAGCAGGAATTGGCTAAAAAAGAGAGAGGGTAAAATTCTTCATAAAAAGAAGATGTAGAGCTCCCACTGAGCATCTTGGATTTGCTTGTCAAAATCGCTACAAAAGAGGGGATGAGTCTTATGAACCAACAGATGGACTTCTGAAGACTTTCAGCATTTTTTACAGGCAGTGCTAACAGGAAGAGGCTCCTGTAAAGAACTGGAACAACAATAGTTACAATCAGTAGCTGTCAGGTTTTTAAATTTTATTTACGGTCAACGACCAAAAACCAAAATAAAATCATAAAAATAAGGATGTTCAAATATGCATTCCAATAGACAGCACATGAATCAAACCTTATTACAAGATATATAGAATTTTTGCACAATTTAAAATACAATTTAAAATTTATTCTGGAAATAAAAGGTTTACTCCTAAAAAGAGTCATCAGTAACTACTATTTTCTTTATAAATTTGTTTTTGAAGTCTTATTGCAAACAGAATTTGGCAACAGTTACCTGGTAATGTTATCAGAAAAGCAACTGTATTAGGTTTGACCTCCCAGGATATTTTTAATTGGGGAGATAATGAGATCTTGATAAAGGTGCAGAATAGAAGCACATGTTTCACATTCAATTGGTCATTATCTCGATCTGAGAAACTGAAACCTCCCTCCAGAGAACTTTAACAGCCAGAGTAAATGAGAATAAAATATAGTAAATGCTGGTTTCTTAAGAAATTCCATTTTCCCCAACTGGGCAACATGTTTCTGCAAAATCTCTGAGAATGACTCATTCAGGATTTACAAAAACCCAATGTTTGTACAAGGAGAATAACCTAATTTATGTATCTTTTATTACCTGTTTTTTCCATTCAGACTGAAAAGTATCTGCCTCAAAGTTTCTGAAAGGAAAATGAGCTTAAGAGTAACCAAGAATTTGGCATCCATGAATAAGCCCAACCTGAGTAAAGTGTTGGAGACCATGTGGGAATCAAAATTGTCTTTAAATCTGGTTTGAACAGTCTCCAGAGGTCTCAAGTTAGCATATCCGAACAGCTTCTAAAATAATGATTTTAGCCCTGAAAACTTGCAAAGTAGAGGGAACATGTTTCCCTCTGTACTTAAAGAATCTTCTAAGTTGCCTTGTTTAATTGCAGCACAGCTTATTTGGACCAAGCACCAGATGACTGAAAATATGAAGTATTACTGCTGGACCTTTCACCACCATTAATGGACCATTTATGTTTAATTCTCCTGCCAAAAACCATTATTTCCTTTCTAAACATTCCTGAGATAAATTCCAGAGCCTTTTCTTCGACAAAAAAATCTGAGAATTGTGGAAGATGCCAGCTTGGGTGGGTGAAAATCTACGTTGGATAAACTCTCAACAATAGAATATAGATTGAATAAGGTTGGGGGAAATATCTTCACACCCTCAGGAACTGTTAGGATCCCATCAGAATTACAAAGAACCTGTAAAAACTTGGGAGTCGTTTGTCAATATTCATAAGAATCAGCTGAGATAAGCTCTGGCAGGCTTTATACACTTCAGCTCTGCAGTTTTCAGTTTTTATGGCCTTGAGGTTCCTGTCTTGAACATTGTGTCTTAAAAGACATTTCAAGATTTGAGAAATGAAACAGCCGATAGGATGTTGGAAGTTCTCGATCTAGCTGTCAGGTTTCCCTTGCCCCCTTTCTAGGGGTAGAGAGAGAACAAGACAAGTAGCCATTTTCAAACTTTTTTCTTCAATTGCCATTGGTTGGATTAGGGTTGTTTAAGTTCCATAATGAATCTTAAAAGGTGGTAGATTGTTTCCCGATCATATATCTCCCTACTGGGCTGTCCAGAGAACTGGACAAGAATGAGAATAAAATATATGAGTGAGGCTTTGGATGCAAAACTCAGAATGACTCAGCAGGATGTGTGGTGCTTGTATCCACATTTTAAGTCAGTGCCTCAAATTTCTGAAGAGTACAAGGAGCATCCGTGGATTGGACTGAGAGTCCTCATTGTCTTCATATCAACCGTGGGTGCTCAAGTGGCTCTAAAATATACAATCTTGCTAGATGGCATGCTTTCCCTCTGTACTTGGTTTCAAGTTTTTCTTTAAATGGAATTTTAAAAGTAAAATGAAGTATTGGCTCTTCTACCAGTAAGGAATCTACTCTTCCTTTCTCTCTGGATAAATTCCACTTTTCTTAAAACCTGAGTATTGTGGAATGGAAAGGTTTTCCTGAGAAGGGAATTTAAGTGGAAATATCTTCTCCTGTGTAGGAAGTAAACTTGGGATGTGAAGAATACAAAACTCCTTGTTATCTTTAGTTCACCCTGTCTTGACATTGTGAGACATCTCAATGAGAAATGGCCAAGCCGTGTGAGATTCCTTGCCTCTAGAGAGAGAACAAGACAAGTGCCTTTTTTCTTCATTGCCATTTTGCATTGTGTTTCTATGACAGGCTGTGTAAATCTCAAGTCCTTTGTCTTAGGTAGAAAAGTGTTCCAATAGAGCAAGCTCATACTGACAGGCGGATTGAGCAACCTACCTGATGCTTCTAAGGCTTGAAAGACCACACGACAAGGAAGCCGTACTTATAATTTGAGTAATTTACACAGATTGCACAAAAATATGATTTGTGCAAGGCACATAATTTGTGCAAAATCTCTCTCTATATATATAATCTTCACTACTTGCATTCTTGTAGATGAGAACAAACTAATTCAAAAGTTCTCATTTCCGTTTTTTTTTTCATGTGTTAGCGGTGTGTCATCAAAATAAAAGAAAGGAAAGGAAAGGGGGGGAAAGGGGGGGAAGGCCCTGCAGAAATTTGTGTTTACTCAAAATTCCTGCAGTTTGCACAAAATACGGTATAAGATTTTTAACATTAAATATGAGGGGTTTTTTTGGTGCAAAATAGTTTCTGTAGGGGTGGGAAGGGCAAACATTAGTGACGAAAAATGTCTTTTCATCATGGAGTCTCAGTGTGCCAAGACATCTTTTGTCATTAATGATGAAAACATTCATAAGTATGTATTAATCCTTATTCAGTGCCCATTGAATAAGGTTGGTAGGAGTTGCAGACCAACAGCTAGCTTCTGGAGGGCCAAATATATCACCCCACCCATGTCCTAAAGATATTGCTGTGTTGTCAAATGTCCTGTATTTTCTTTATTGGAGAAATAATTATTGGAGTTGGGGTATTAACTACTGAACATTGTAATTTGTTTTAAATCCAGTTTTATGTGTTTGAATGTAATGGCTTTTCTCTGAAGAGCTTGTGATGGAATCATGTGGTTTTTCAAGTTTCATCCTTGCATCACCTGTGTGACGGCACTAGGCCCTTTGGAATGGAACAGGGTTTTGAAACCGAGTTTCCTACATGTAGATACAACAACCATCCTAACCAGCCTCCTTTATTGTGATCAACATATGTAGAAAGGATTAACTATCTCTTCCTCTTCATTGCATTCTATATGTAGAGAGGGACATGCCTGAAAATGAGGAATTTCCTCTATGCAAACAAGAATCCACATTGCCCAGGGCTCTTGCTTTAAGTTTGTTACTCTGAATGAAATTAAACAGGAATAATATTCCTATAACATCATCTTGGAATTTTAAAAAATTACCTACGGTATTTTCTGAGCTAACACCTTAACTTTCAAAATATAAAGAGAAGCTTGACCATGATGGTACTCTGCAATAGCTTATAAATGCCATCGCCCTGGATTGTGAGACAGGTGACATGTTGAGGATTTACAATATATAAAAATGAATTTAGTGTGTTTTCAAATGAAATAACACAAGAAGCTTGTTTTTTCTGCTGAGTTGCATGCCCTGGACTGTATGAGTTTGGGAAGAAAGTAAGTCCTGGCATTTGAAGTGTAAGTCTCACAACATGCTAGTTGGACTTCAAAATTCATTCCAGAGATGGCTCCTTCTTTAGTTTAGACAAGTGGAACAAAATCAGATCTTCAGTCTTTTTGGTCTAAATGCATTTTTGTGCTATCTTTTTTGTTTAGTTGTGATGAGCCAAATCTCGTAAAACTTGAAGGAAGTACAGAAATGTTTCTTAAGGTATTTTGTTTCTGAAGCAGACACTCAGGTATTTCAGATAGGAGAGATGTGCGGATTGCATAAGATGTTACACATTGCTCACTCTAAGATACCGAGTCCTGTCTGCCCTTAAACCCCTTTGTTCTCTTGGCTGAATGCAGTTAATTAGCAACTGTCTCCATAGCAACTTCCTCATAGTCCAAAAACATTGTTTAGTTTTTGCAGTTTAGCTTATCACACTGTTTACCTGAAGGGCTTTTCACCGCGCTGGGTCTCATTTGAGTTGGCTGCATGCCTGTTCACGGAAGTGAATTGTCAAGATAGAAAAACGCCATGGCAGGGAGATGCTGAGCAGAGGTCTGTGCTGTGTGAAATCAGAAACATTTTTAAAAGAAATTCTACAAAAATAGAAGTTGTTGGTTTTGCAGTGATTTACATTAAGCCTTAAATTACTGAATGTGCGAGGATTAGATTGCATTTTGATAGAAAGACCTTTTTTACCTTCTCTTCTAGAGTAAAGACCATAGCCTGACCTACTGAAAGTCCCCTTGTTTTTGAGAGCATGGAATAATTAGTAATCACTCGGTCCTGGTTCTCTACAATTAGAGCACCTTCCATATCCTGAATAACAACAAAAATCTGAACAAAAGAATTTGTTTTAAGAGCCCTGCCATCTCAAAAGCTCATTTCTTGGGCATTACGAGGGCTTGATTGGTTCGTTATTCTTTCAAAAATTAGATTCATCTGTTTTTGTTTCCTTAGAATTTGTAAAAACAATTGTTTTATTGCTGGCATGATACATTATTTTGTGGGATGTTTTTATATACCAAAGACATTGGTAACCGTAATTTGAGTAAAATAATTTTATGAAATTAATCAAAACCTTCCTCTTACTATTTCTTCCCTCTTTGCAAATGAATATGTGGAATAAAGTGAATATAATATGCAAACATTACAAATTTAGTTAGTTCAGAATCTTAGTTTAATTAACACTTAATAAAGATTTTTGAAAATGTGTGTGTATTTGAGTTTAAAAGATAGTTTAATTATACCTTTAAACTTGGAAATTAATTCATAATAGTGGTGAATATCTGCTTGTTTATAGAATGCATGGAATCTCCCTCTTTATTTTCAAAGTATTTGAGAATATGAGAAAAAGTTTCATTTTTTTCTGCATTTCACTACTGATAAAACTACATTTCACTGCTATATGGCACTATATCACACACTAAAATTCGCTGCTTCCTCTATTGAATTCATGACACCATAGTCATGTCTATGCCACTTCATGATATCTGTAGGGACCATAACCTGGATTTTTCAATTCCCCATTACCTCTGCCCCTTTGTTTGATGGATTGGGGTAGGAAACTCAATCCTCTGCTCTGGATGCCTCATTATAATAACAATCCTGCTGCCTCCTCCAAGATAGAAATGTGTGGCGAAATCCATCATGCCAAGAACTTTACATTAAGATTAACATCCTGGCAAACCCTGTCTTGCCATGTTTGAACTTTTGGTACTTACCTTGAAGAAGTGGAATTTGTCCATGAAAGCTCCTGAAAGCTTTTTTTAAAAAATCTATACCTATAAAGGTATCACCTATAACCTATCCTAGCATTTGCATTTTGTAATTGCCAAATAGCTCCCTCCTTTTATTTTTGTGGAAGCGCTGTACTATATGGTTGTGCTCTGTCAAGTTGCTTATGACAACCATGAGTGAGGGACATCAAAAAAAAATCTGTCATCAACAGCCCTGCTCAGCTCTTGCAAACTCAAGATTGTTGGGTATTAGCATAGGCATGGTGGAATGTGATTGTTGTCCAGCATTATAGACAGGTGGGGACTGTTGGTCTAGTGTATGTGTTCACACAAATATGGTAAAAACAGAAATACTGTGTTAAATAACATATTTGCTTCAGGGTGAGTTTTTAAGCCTTACTGTCCTGTTCTTCTGATGATAATGTATGGAAATAATCTGTTAGTCTTAAAGAGACCACAGTGCTTCACTTGTTTTGGTCTCCCTTATGTGTTCTGAAATGCGTCTAATTCTTTGAAAATTGCTGTAATGGAAGAAACACACACATCCCACCTCGAGTTTGGGTGATGGAGCTTGAATTCTTGCAGCACTCTCATAAGAAGGATTATACCATCATTTGAGTGGCACTTGGGCACTGAGAAGATTAAAGTTCAAACTACTTTTGTCACATACTTGCTGTTTGATCCTGAACAATTCACAAAGACTTTGTTTGAATTGGCTTGTGCCACAGAGAAGATTGCTCAAGAGCTGCGGCCCCTGTTGCTTCATAATAACAGACAACATGAATGTCTTGCTCTGGTGCACTATTTACTCATTTAGAACTTACCTCCCCAACTACCTCAGGGCAGATTTCAGGGTAATTCGTTTACCTCATATGCTCCACCTTGTAAAAGAGGCTGGGGAGAGCTGTCTAATATGCAAAATAACTATATGAGGCCCCTCCTCACCAGGTGAAGGCTTGAACCAATTGTCTAAACCATGTCTCTTTATTTTAATGACTCTGCTTTAAAAAACAAGATGACAGTTTTCTGCTTCATCCTAAAAATCTAAGCTTGCTTGGAGGTTGAGTTAACCAGAAACCTCACTCTTTTTCATATTAATGACTTGTTCATTAATAGTTAGAGAAAGATACTCAACTGATGATTGGCCTTTCACTTGTCTTCAGGATTTGCTATATTTTTTACAGGTACTATTGAAAATCCAGTGTCTGTGTTGAATGTGAATAATTTTCTACAGGCAGTATTCAGAGCTGTGTTTTTGCTCTGTGAGAGAGATGGGTACAGTATTTTGTTGCTGGATCTAGTGGAACTAAAGAGCATTAAAAATGGAGATAGAGAGAGTGAGATAAAATTACTCTCTCTTAGCCTGGTGTGCAGCCCCAAGTGTACTGGAAACTCATGAATACACAGTTCTTTCCTCATTCAGCATAAAATGGCTTATTTCATTTTTTTTAGTATTTATGTTTAATTTAATAGGGCATTGAAAGAACTTCAGCAAGAGTTTTGATACAGTGCAGTTTCTTTTAATACTACCTGGTCAGCATTTTCTAATTAATTATAATAGTTTCTAAAAAGTACTTTAAAAAGTTCTCACATCATAAAAAATAAACTAAATTAGAGAGGGGATGAAACAAGCAAACATTTTACTGATGAAGTACCCAGGAAAAAATAATGTTCAGTTAGCAATTCTGGAAATTATTTAATTATAAAACAAAATAGTAAAATCGATAAATATATTACATGACTATGAAACAAAATAGGTGGAATTTATTAACGAAGCCTGGTAATGGAAAGCTTCTGTATAAAGAATGACATGTGCCATTTTTAATAAGTAAACTTAAAAGTTTGTTGATACCATTCAGTGTCAGCTATAAGCATCAATTTCAACCACAGTGTTTTTTCTTTACTGGGGTTGTATTAACTGTAACAAAATTCTGTGAAACCATGGTCAAACAAAATAATTATAATTGTTTAAGGAAATAACAGAAACAACCCGCAATCCCTAAAAAAACTTTTTATTTTACAGTGGTACCTTGTATAAAGGAATTAATTCGTTCCAAATGAAATTATGTTAAGCAAATTTTCCTTTATACAAATTTCCCATAGGAATGCATTGAAATCAGAGTAATCCCTAATCACAACCATTTTTAGGTTGTATGGATTTGCCCCATAGACAATTCTGTTAAGCAAATCTCCCCCATCTCTGGGATTTTTTATGTTGTACAGATTTTATGTTATAAAAACCGTTTGTCATATGAGGGTCCACTGTATTTTATTTTATTTTCCCTACCAATAGTTTTTTTTTTACCTCCATGGCCCTCTAGGTGTTGTTGAAATAAAACTGTTGTTTGTGTGTCTTTTTCATATTGGTTGGGATTAATGGCCATTGGAGTCCAAAAGTATTAGGAGATCCATAATAGCCCTCTTTCTGCTGCATGTCATCTTATTATTTTTGGTGTTAAATCTAAGCACCCCTTTGGAAAATAAAAGTAAGCTGTGATTCCAGTGTAGCATCCTCAACTGCTTATTTCTGAGTTATTCACCACATTTATTCAAACACTTTTTGATTACTATAAACAGCCTAAGAGCCTGACAATATGATGAACTGTAAGCATAGTTAAATATTTCCCTTCTTTTGTATGTGGAGCTGGCATTCACTTTACGAAGTACTGTATAACTACATATAACACATTCAGCAATTTCAAGAGTAAGGATGCTGGCTGGGGCTTGGTGTCTGCTTTTTGTGGGGAGCGTAGCTGCAGTATCAGGATGAATTTAAGTCTTGATTTAATAATGTAAGCTTTCTGTTGGTGCAATATTGCCTTCTACAATCTTAATTTGAATTTTCCAATGTGCCTTATGTTTCACTATCACCTTGCCCAGATTCAGTAAAACTGTGTTCATTGACACTTTCAGCATCTGGCAGTTCGCATTTTCAGAGTGAGAACTGAGCTGTTGACTCAGTCTACACCATGCATATCCAAACTTCGGCCCTCCTGATGTTTTGGACCACAACTCCCAGAATTCTAAGCTTAGATTGCCAATGACAAAGAACTGTGGAAGTTGCGGTCCAAAACATCTGGAGGGCTGAGGTTTGGACATACCTGGTCTACATAAACCTGCACAAGGAACAAGATCCAGAATTGCGACCATAAAGGACTTTGATAGGGCTTCCAAGAATTTCAAACTTGATATCAAGTTGAAAAGGAGAGTAAAGGAAGGCCTGGTAAATACATTCAGAGTTGCAAAAGAAGGCTGGTAGGGCTGTTATTTCTCACCCCACGTATTGCTCTTACAAGTGCATGTCTTTGGAGAGAGAAACCTGAAACACAAAATATGTGCTTTAGGAAATTTTCGGTTGGGGTATTCTGGATGGAGTACTGGGCTGAAGACTTGGGGAGAGAGAAGGATGCATCAAAATAATCTATACCAAATATTATATGGAAGTCTGTGTAAAGTTATTAAGCAACCTAATCCAAGAACAGGTGGACCTCGTTTATAAGACTTTTAAACAAAGGCTGTGTTAAAACATTGGCTAGCATCTTCTCAGGTCACTTTTTCTAGCACAAGACAAGCAATGTCACTGCTAGTGCCAGATGATGGCTAATCAAAAAGTTACTGCTCTGATTTCAGGTTGCATATGATTTGTGTGCAGTGAGATAAAGTTATGTACACTTATACAGTCCAAAATCAAAACAGTGGGACTCTTTTCATTAGCAGTCTTCTGGTGACATCACCTCCCCCTTGTTTTTGCTTAAGGAAGGAGGAATGCAATGGGATTTTGGTTCTTGTCCCATGAATAAAAACTTATCATCCTTATTCCAGAAACTATCATATCTAAAATTTATAATCAACATGAAATGTTTTTTTAAAAAACTGGTTTAAATTGTTGTTTTTTATCCTTTTTAAGAAAATTGATTTTTATCTACCTTGCTTAGTATGTCAGTTTTTTTCCATTGAAATGAGCCAAGTAACTGAGACATACAAGAGTTCTACACCGGTACTACATAGTACTACATAGGCCAAAGCATAAAGTGGCAATTATGTTTGATTGTTTTGTTCAGCATATGAAGAGCCTGTGGCTGTCCTTACCATCAGACAAAGGAAAGCTTCTGTGGTGTGAATGCAACTAATTATCTAGAGGTACAAGATAGACATTTCAGAGTACACGGCACCCAGGATTGCCACAGACTTGAAAATTCATAAACGAATAATCTATTGCACCTCACTTAAATTAGAAGACATCTGGCAGCATCAGGAGCAGCCAAGCAAATGGAAATTACAAGGAGGGGGTGTAATGGGACTGCCAGGTCTACGTTGTGTAGAGCCTTACACAGTGGAAGCCAGGGAGTGGGCTCCTGTGTAAGGGTTGTCAAGGAACCCGGGTATGAAGATTGCCCAGTTCAATCAGAGCTGATCAGCCCATGAAGTTGTAAATTAGGGCAAGGGTTGGAAACGGAGTTCTCACTGATTCCCTGTTGAGTTCCACTTGCATTATTGTGTACGTGTGTGTATGGTGTAACTTAGGCAATTTGCTCCAAGTGAATAAATCACCATAGACATTATTAACTTGACATTTAATTCAATAACAGGTAATATCTGTAGTGATTTCTTAACTTAAGGAATTTGTCTCAAAACTATTATGGCAGTGTAATTAGGCAAGAGAAATTGGGGCCATATCTTTTTTTATGTTCTCTAGTGGCAATTAATCATCCTGAGGATGTTTAATGAAGCATCTAAGTGTTGATACTGCCATCAGCTTTCATTATTATTATTACTGTTTACAGTAACAACCCCCCGGTATCTGAAGTTGCATTCATCGGTGGTCACCGTTGCTGCAGCTTAGCCCACAGTGCGCAGTCACACTTACTTTCTCTGGCCCTTTCCCCTTTTCTTGCTCTTTTTAATAAGCTCCCACATATGCATCCTTTTCTGATGTGATATCTAAGAAACCTCACAATGAAACATGAAGCATTTTCCTAGTAAGAGTGTTTCCACTGGTGGGAATGGGAGTGGCGCTTCCATTTTGAGTACCTGGTGGTGCTCCAGGTGATTTTGAATTACGGATGTAAATCTTCAGATGGCCTTTGAAGAAAGAAGATTCTTCACACACATACTTGCTTTGCAAAATACTGTCTGCAGGTCTCAGTGACGGTTCTCACATGTGCCAGGATGATCGTACAGACTGCAGTTGCACAAAACTAAGACTACCATAATCTTCTCACACAATCATCCACCCACCAACCTACCCATCTACATCTACATCCACATCTACACACACACACACACACACACACACACACACACACACACACACACACACACACACACACACACACACACACACACACACACACACACAAATGGGTAGCTTGTGCAGTTTGATCAAGGAAATCACTCCTTCTATGTTATTTGTGTACATGTTTTCTTCCTGAAGCTGGGAAAAAAACTAATTTGGTAGAAAGACATTTTATGAAAATTACTTAAACCTCTATGGGGCGAAGTGCCTTATGCAGTATTCTTGCACTTGGTATTCTTCATATCGTATTTCACTGTGGACCACACCATCCCTCACTATTAGCAAGAGAATGAGAGTTGCTGTCCAGCCTTTTGAGGCCTATAGATGCTCTGCCCATTGCTTGTAAAGAGACATATAACATGAGGCTTTGCAAACGTAAATGTTTTTTCACCTCCCCAGGCATGGTCAGAGGAGCGTGGAGATGACATAACCTTTGTGTTTTCCAGGCCTAGAAATTCCCTGGGATTCCCCTGAACTCCTTACAGCCTTCATGTTGTTATGATTTTGTTAAGCCCTCTTCAGGTAATTGGCTTAAAGCCATAGAGGGGTATGTGGGTGGTGGAAATACACATGAGGCCCCAGGTCCTCTGGGTACCACATTAATGAGGCATCACTCAGAGATATGCACATTCTCCATGAAGGTCCACAGGAGAGGTTGTGACACCATTTGGCTCATCAATTTTCCAAAGACCCTGTGATCCTGAGATTGCCTGTGGTTTAGGCATCTGGCTTCAAAGTTGAGTTTGATTCCCCACTAGCTATCCTTCACAGGGTATGGACCTGATAACCCATAGGGTCCCTTCCAGGTTTTTAGTTCTAAGATGATGATGCTGCTGCTTATAAATATTCATACTTATCTATAGGCTTTTGTCAAGCTAAGGTCCATTTTCTGTAAATTAAGTTCTTGAGATGTTTTGACATTGCACATAATAAAATCAAGTTAGGCTTTTGTGTATTTCTTATTTTAAGTATGGAATAAATAATATACCGCACAAACTGCATGTAAGTGTGTCTCCTTAGAAGCAGTTCTCAATGCATTTACTTAGATCTCCTCAAAATAAAAGATTGTAGGCCTTCAGTCATAAATAAGGAAGTTCAAAGAACTTTTGACCTGCAGTTAGTATATAAGACTTGAACAAATAAACTAGAGGAAATCTTCTACAGGAGACATGAGTTTCCATCCAGATTTAGTCATGCCTGGAGGACACTTAGTGAAATAATATAATTTTAGTTCTCCAGATCTAACGTGTCCTGTTGGTTTCAGTTGGCCTGTTCTAAGCATGCCTGAATCCTAGGGTTTTGCATTTATGTTTTGCATTTATAAACATAATTTATTTATTTATTTATTTATTTATTTATTTATTTATTTATTTATTTATTTAACTTATATGCTGCCCACTACCCAAAGGTCTCTGGGCGGCTTACAATCCAAAGAATAAAACAATTTAGAATAGTTAAGAGTAAAATATCAATAAATCATCAATAAAAACCTTATTTTGTGTGGGCAGGTAAGCTTTCCAGATACTTTGGACTTCCATCATTGAAAACACTCAGGAGCAAGAATTAGGAAAGGCTCTGTGTGGGATAAATAGTAGCATTAAGCATTTGTCCTTTATGGGAAATATGTTTCTGGCAGTTCTCCTTCTGTAAATAATAAAGTAGCAGAACTGAAGGAAAGTTGGCGATTTTCCTCATTTATTTTCCTTTATTAGCACATTTCCATCATGTCTTTTCAGTTACATTTTGGGAAGAAATAACATATGCTGATCATGCATTTCACTGAAGAAGACAAAACGTTGTTTCTTACATATATAGTATATTTTTAAAAGTTTTAATGCTGTTCTACATTTGTATATAAATATATTCTACATTTCCAGTTAGCTCAGCTAATGCCCAAACCTCTCCCCCGCCCCCGCCCCACTGAGCCCTACAAAATTTGATAGATCTCCCAGGAAAATATCAGAAGCCTGTGTTTATTCACAGTTGGCATTTATCCCAGTGAGGGGCTAATTCCAGAATGAAACCAAACAATCACAGTCAATCATATCGAAATTCATATGAATATCAAAGTATAATTCTGTTTATTCTTGCAGTAATTCCAGGCAACATCATCTTGAAATCACTTTATGTAAAATATTTTAAAGAGAAGTTGTATTTCCTTTCCATCAAAGTGGATCAAAGTCCATTGACAAACTCGGAAACGCACAACGTAATAATTTTTAAAATTATGCATTTTAGTAGGCTTTTTGTTGTACTAGCTCATCTGTTCCCAACAAAAGGGAAAAAACAAAACAAAACAAAAAAACCCCCACAAAGATTTGCAGTATTTGAAAGCTCATGAACAAAACCTCTCACCTACTGTTACTCTCTTATTTTTCAGGGAAATTGGGTTTCACAGATCTTCCATATTTTACTGTAGTTCTTTGAAATGTGAATTCTGCATCAACCTATAGGCAGCTTGAGAAGCCCAAAGAAACCCAGTTTACTTGGAGTGCTTCCATCGGTTTGAAAAGATCTGCCCTCATTTCCCTGGCAGCAAAACAGAGTCTTTGCATGACAACGCTGTCTAATTTCACGTTGTAATAATTGTTTCATGATCACAATGAGTCTTTGTCCCCAGGGATATTTTTTTTTCCTGTTGCTGTTTCCTACCCACTCAGTGCAGTTATTAACAGCCAACAATGCTGTCATTTGTTGCAGTGACATAATGTATACCTGTCATCTTAATGAAAACGTCAGCAATAGAGAAGGGATATTAGGTGATGAAATGCAATAGCTTAAAGAATTCTGGAGCCGGTTTTACTCCCTCCCTCCCCCTGAAACCTATTTTAAAGAGAATTATTCTAATTCCTGATACAGTAATTTAACTTTTTTCGTCTATCCCTGCTTGAAAGAATAAGTCATGAAATGGTGTGTTGTATGTTTCATGTTCACCCTTTGCGTATATGCTTTAAACCCCCCCCCTTTGTCTTCTATATTAAAACATGGCTTGATTTTAATTCAAAGGCTGGAAATAAATATTGTTTGATTATACTTGTGGAACTATTTATTTGTGTTAGGTATTATTCATTAATCAGAGACTTGTAGATGTTATGTCCAGCGTAAAAGGTTTAGTCTTATCTGTGGACAGTTAGATGGATTATGCATCACATCTACCGATAGTAAAGACATTTTTTGTCTTGCATACTTAAAAAGTTATACAGTATTTTTTTATTTTTAAGTTTTAAAAACAATCTTCCTCATTCTACTGCTATAATTAAAGTTACTGTATAAAAAAGGTTTTGGGTTTTCAGTCTAATGAAACAATTAAACAAAGAAAGGTTTATGATGGACCAATTTCACAAGGGAGCTTTTTTAAAGCCTCATTCAAATGGGTTTTCAAAAAACTTAACATAGTTTTGCAGGTCTATTTGGGAATGCAGGAAATAATGAAATGCTAAAAATAAATAGCAGAGGGATGTGTAACGAAACAAAAATACCTGTGGAAGGCAGGATCAAACATCGGAGTTCATGTACTGTATGTTAATATTTAAGGCACTATGGCATCTACAAGTGTTTTCAGTAGGGAAGGAGGTAGAAGTATGTTGAGCTTATTCTTGCTTGGATCTTTGATTACTGGAAAGGGTTTTTAGATAGTGATCAGAAGATGGCAACAGTATTTTGGAAGGCCTGATTCTAGTTTTACCTGTCTTTGGAGTAAACCAGGTACATGTCTATCTAAGTTAAAAGGGGATTTCTCCCAAGTAAATGTACTTTTCAATTTGATGTATTTATTAGTAACCAAAGATGGGCAGGAGGCATTGATTTCTTGGAGCACAGGTCTCAGAATCCCCTTGGCCATCCTGGCTGGGGGATTCTGGAAGATGTTATCCTTCACAAAGTTACTGTCCACCTCCTCTTGGGCTCCCCTGAGAATATCAGCAGAAGTCTGTATCAAGACAAAATGTTGTTATTTGCTTATAGGCACTGGCCCTCTATGCCACAAACCTACATGGAACTCATCTCTCCATTTGTCCAACCAAGAACTGGGTAATGTAAACATGGCCAAGAGTTACCCATTGGCACAGGGAAATGAAATAAGCCTTGCCACTGAGAAGACTTCTAGTTCCAAATCCAGCACTCAAATGCTTGCACAGTACTGTCTGTCTCGGATCGGTACTATGTAAACTGAGCCAAGAATAAAACATGCTGGGGTGTGTGTGTGGGGGGGGAGGAATGCAACTGCTAATAAACCTGCTTTGCATATTATGCAGATTAGGCAGCATGACCTTGGCAGGCTGTAATATGGCAATTCTAGGCATGGTTGTGCCCCTAAGGCCTTGATGCTTTCCTAGTCTCTGTTGCATAACACCTGTATATATAGAACCCTTGGGTGCCACTGGAACATTGCTGTGCTGCATTGGCCTATCCTTCATGACTAGCCTACACCAAAGAAACAAATGGTGCAAAACAGGGGTACTACATCTGCCTGCTAGTATGGTCCATAATCTTTATATCTAACAATGCAGCTATGCCAGTTTGCATTTGTAATCTATAGGATTAAACTGTAACCATTCATTCATTCATTCAAGCAAGCAAGCATTATACAGTATACCATTTTTGTCCCACAGAAGGACTTCTAAAGTGCTTGACAGAGTAAAAGGTGTAATTAAATGAAACATCAATTTTGGAGAACATTCAAAATAGGAAAAAAACTGGCATACAGTACAAGTTATTTATTCAGAAGTATAGTCTCTTTTTGTCACTTGCCTCCAGGAAGGTCAAAAATGTCAACAGAATGTATTGATCATATCAACATGCGAGGAAAAATTGCCGGTCTGGGAGCAGATCACCCTCTGATTCTTTGCTTCGCAATAGGATGATACCTAGAAAAATCAGTTTCTAAGCCATCTCTGGACTGGAAATAAGTTCAGAGGGAGCAAGAAAGCCTCCAGGGAGGTGGGGTGGCAGGTGATGTCACAGCCCCTCCTACTCTGAAAATTCTGGGACTTGAACCTTGGGCCACTGCCCACATATTCAAACCCATCTCCCAACAAGCGAGCTAGTTAGACCTCTGTTGTGAAGGAGTACTGCAGCTGGAATGTCACAAGCAAAAAAGGGGGTCTGCTTCTAGCCAGAACACACTTATCTTGCCAGTAAAACATGGAGCAATATCTTCACAGATGAACACAACTGGCAAGCAGGTTATACGGGAACAGGAAATATTTCATGTCTGAAATCTAGAATGTTCAGCAATTGGGGCAGTACACAGCCATCCAATTGTGAGCTTGGAATTGAATCTGGAAGTATGCCAAAAGATTCTCCTGAGCCAAACAGAGGAAAAATGATGCAATTTAAAAAGAAAACTTCAGAAATTAACTCTAGTCATTAGAGTTTGTGTTGACTCTCATTTCCAAAAAGCACTCCCTTTTAGAATATGTTAGGCATCTTCCTTCCTTCCTTCCTTCCTTCCTTCCTTCCTTCCTTCCTTCCTTCCTTCCTTCCTTCCTTCCTTCCTTCCTTGACCCCAAATCCCAGACTAGGACTTCATTTACCAATCCAACACTTAATTCTACTTTCTTAGAGAAAGGTGAGGCTGGAAGTCTTCATAGCTACTTTGGGGTTAGCTTCCTGTTTGGAAAAAAAATTGCCCTGGCAGCTCCCTACAGTACATTGCATGAGGTAGGAATCATGTGGTAGAATGTTTAAACTGCAGTACTGCCGCTAAAACTCTGCTCACAACCTGAGCACAATCTCAGGTAACTGGCTCGAGATTCACTCAGCCTTCTATCCTTCCCAGGTTGGTAAATGGAGTACCTGCCTTGTTCAGGGGAGGGGCAAGGGGCAATGAGCAGCTTGCATAATTAAATTGTAAAGCACCCAGAGAGTGCTTTAAGGGCTATGGGCCATATATAAGCAGCAAACATTGTGTTCTGCTTTTAATCTGGTCTGGACAGGACCAAGATAATGAGTAATAGTGCCCAAACTATTTTCTCTAGGATAGGCTGCAATGTTGTGGCAAGTTCTGCAAATTTTGAGAGAAATCCCAGTAAGAGTATGTCCATTTTATTTTTTAACTTGTGTCCTTCAAAAAAATAATTATTTGTCTTATTGGGGTCCTGGGAGAAAGGGGGCATAGGAATGCCAAAAATATATACCCCTCCCTTTCCAGAAGATAATTCCTGGCCATTTCTGCTTGGTTTTCCCCCTGCTTTATTTCTGTGAAAATTCTCAGTCCTCCACGTGAGTTTATCTGGAAGTTGAGTCAAGGCAACTGGATTTCTTTTTCTTGAGAGATAGAAACGTTTCACTGCTCATCCAAACAGCTTCATCAGTCTGAAGAAAGGTAGCTGGGAGTCCTCCATGTTATAGTCTGCTTTGACCTCTTGTCACCTGATGAACAATGGCCTGAATTGGCTCGTTAGGGAGACAACATTATCAATAGCCTTAAGGTGAACAATGGCCTAAAGTGCTGAAACCCATAAAGTATAGGTTGTTAGCTATGGCCTTGGTGGTGAAGGCTTTTTGATTTGTCTGGGTATTGTTGAACCAATGGCTGGAATGTCTGAGAAGCTGGCAAATACCATATCCCTGTTTATTTCATAGCCACAAACACCTTAAAGCAGAGACTCATCCATGCAAAGGACCCAATACTAAAACAAAAAAGGAGTAATATAGTATATGCGGTCCAGTGCAGTGAGGAGTGTGCAGACCTATCTACATTGGAGAAACTAAACAGCCATTAAACAGAAGGATGGCCCAGCTTAGGAGGGGTAACAGCTCAGGACCAGAATCAGCAGTACACCTCCATTTGAAGGACAAAGGGCACTCTTTCAAAGATGAGGATGTACAAATATTAGACAGAGAAGATAAGTGGTATGAGAGAGGGGTCAGGGAAGCTATCCATGTGAGCATTGAAAACCCTTCTCGCAACAGAGGTGGAGGCCTCAGGCATAGCCTATCTGCTACCTATCAGGATGTGCTTTCAACAATACCCAGACAAATCATAAAGCCTTCACCACCAAGGCCATAGCTAACAACCCATACTTTATAGGTTTCAGCACCTTAGACCATTGTTCACCTTAATGCTATGGATACTATTGTCTACCTAACGAGCCTGTTCAGGCCATTGTTCATCTTATGAGCCTATTTCAGACCAGGCTGACAAGAGGTCAAAACAGACTATAAGATGGAGGTCTTGCAACTAGCTTCTCTCAGACTGATGAAGCTGTTTGGACAAGCAGCGAAACACTTCTATCTCTCAAGAATAAGAAGTCCAGTTTCCATGACTCAACTTCCAGATTCCTGCTTTATTATAGACATCCTGTATGTGGTGTCACTGTTGCTGATATGCATTGTTTTTTTCTGAAGAACCCAGTGAAAGCTAGAGGAGCAGAAAGACCCAGGAGGAAGCTCACCCTCTCCTGCTTCTCACAAGAGGTGATGCCAAGAAGTTAGGTTTTCAGAGGTCAGCTCACTCAGAGCTTAGCAACAGCCCTGGTTCTGGAGCACTTCCAGTGTCTCGTGGCCTCCAATACTCACAGAGTATTTTGCATAGAAAGAAGTACAATTTAGTACAAGGCTGGTGCTGTAGCCTTATGTACACAGAAGGTGTACATTGAGAGAAACACACCCCGAGGGAATATTGTCTGCAGTTGCCAGCCACAAAAATTGTTCACATGTGGCCTTTGGTGCCAGAGTCCTTTAGACTTTGTGCGTTTGCCAAAGTGCATGTTTAAAATGTTGTCAGTCTTCCTAAGCCCAGGTTTTAGAAGGCACAGATAAACATGTAATTACTGTATGATCCCATTTAATTCATGCCTTTTACAAGTATATTTGTGAAGTCCTCAGAGCACACGGTGATTATATGCTGTGCAAACTGTGTAGGCATTATGCTCTAGAGTGCCTTTTTAGTGTTACTGCTGAGCAATCTGAATGTATTTTTTTAAAATGATGTTTACAATACGTAACACTGCACCCAGATGATTGCTGTTTATGTTAATTTTTATTGACATGTACAAACATTACAGCGAAGGTGGTCATGGAACATGATGGCAATTACAAATAAAAGACTATTTTTCTGTGTTGCACCAACATGAGACTTTCCTCATCCCCTCAAAAAGCTTAACCTGCAGTTAGACTTGGGCCTTTCATACCTGTTCTTGAACTGGATTCATTGGGTACCAGCTTAGCCTTTAGTTGTTATTCACCTAGTTTGATTCAGGGGAGACAAATAGCAGTACTTTCAGAAATAGAAGTAAATCCAGAAAATCTTGAAATAGAAGTAATTTCAGAAAATCTTGAAATATTCATTGAAAGCACCGAACAAGTTACAATTTTACCTCTGCTTGTTGTGTTTATGGGTCCTTTGGAGCCAACTTAAAAAAAAACTTTTTTCTTAGTGAGCAGGTATGATGAATATGATGATGCCATGCTGCCATGAAGTGATCTAATGTCTATAACAGTGGTGGCCAAACTTCAGCCCTTCAGAAATTTTGGACCACAACTCCCATAGTCCTTTATCATTGGTAATACAGGCTTGGTATTCTGGAAGTTTTGGTCCAAAACATCTAGAGGGCCAAAGTTTGGCCATTACTGGTCCATAATAATGGGCAACAGAAACTGTCTGTTGCTATAGGAAAGATGAAGTTCTCAACTGGTTTAATCATTAGATAAACCAAGTTTTGCTCACTCTTGGCTACAGTGGGTTAGTTGTCTCCTGCCCACCTCCATACCAGGTTTATGGCACTGGTTCTAAGTACATAATAAGCCTTAAATGGTTTGGGTCCTCGTTACTTGTCTGAACATTGCCAATTTTGACTGCCTGTTGGACCCAGTCTTTACAAACCTCATGCCTGCAGTTAATTCCTGAAAATGATAACCAGAAACCAGACTTTCTCTGCATGGCACTGCCTCTATGGAATGCTCTCCCACAGGAAATGCAACAGGTGCCTTCCCTTTGCGTATTCAGAAAGTTCCTAAAACAAAACAATTCAAAAAAGCCTTTGGGGAGACTCTCCCCAAATAGCTGGGACATTGGAGGAAAGAGAAGACGAAGAACAAAGTAGTGTGTGAGGTAGCATTCTGGAAGTACTGTAGTGTGTTCTGGAAATTGCTTTTCCTCCTGTTTTGGGTTATTGTTCCATGCCTGAGATATCTTATTGTTTGTATTAGTATATAATGTACATTTAATTTGTTCTACACCACCCAGAGTAGCACTTTGTTAGACAGGTGGTATATAAATTGAATTAATTAATTAATTAATTAATAATTGCACCTCACAATTGTGAACCAATTCAGTATTTGCATCAGATACATGTCCAGTGAAGTTTATTGACAATGACAACCCTGTGGTCCATTGTTTCACTTCCTACGAAAGAGACAGCTGCTAGTGAACCTTGGCGATTCGCTGTTTAAAAAGTGAAACACAAAGAAAAAGTCCCTAATTCTAGACCAGTAAATATCTGTGGCTCCTAAAAGCCTCACAGTGATAAATGTTATACTATACAAGCTATCTTAGACATATGTTGTGTCCAATGGCATGAATAATTCATACCTAAAGAAGCTCTGGAACTTTGGAGATGAGCAAATTTGCCATAGCATGAAGATAATTGTCTAATTCATGAAATACCCGGAAGCTAAAAGAACTTGGTGGCAATTGTTACCTCTGCGGAAATAGTTAATATTAAATGTAGGTATAAAGAATGGCATTAGTGGAGGAAGTTAACTACAACAAGGGGATTTTTCCCCCTTGACTTGTATTAATATTTATCTTTCCAAAGTTAATTCCAAGTTGGCAAAAACGGCCTAGGGCTTGCAATAGCAAAGCTTCCACTTGGTAGGCTGGAAAAAAAATCCTTGTTTTCTAGAAGCTGTGTCACTTTGAAATGGTAGATGTATTTCAGTAGTAAATCAATGCGATAAAACTACCTTTAACAAATCAAAAGTCCACAGGGGGTTTCTCTGCAAAATGCAAGGAGAAAAACTTGATCTTGTACCGAGTACGAGAGAACCTCGCCTGCCTTATCTTATTTTCCTGAAGATGGCTTGCACAACTGCTGAGAGGTGGCAAAATTTCATCTGTCTTGATAATTAGAATATGCTTTGCTAGTGGGCTGCAATTGATCCGATTAGCTAAGTATACATGCTGTACATTTAAGGCTGCTAATTAAATTTCCTCGTGTTACTTTCTCTCCATGGTGTATATACCTTCCCTGAGGGCAATCCTCATAGAAATCTTACACAGAAACATTGATTGCCAGTTTAAATGAATCACACATGAAGTTCAAAGCAAGACATGATGTTGGGAAGTGGCCAGAAGGTGTACATTTTTTGTAACTTCTGAATTGTCACACTCGCATCAGCCTTCTCGAAAACTTGGGAAAGCTGCTTGGCCAAACACCTTTGGATAGTAAACTGAGATCAGTGAAGACAAGGTAACATGAACTGCATCAGCCCTGGACTGGTTGACATAAAATATGCTTAGGTCTTGTATTAGTGCCTTATCTTTTTATCTGTGTATGCATAGATTGAGCTTTTTCTGTGAATCTGAGCCCCCATCAATAACTGATACTCTCTTAGAAACATTTTTTATTCGTTCAGTCTAAGCTGTTGAAGTGATAATTTCATTCCCAGTCATGTTGCTGCCATTTAACTTTCCCTTCTTTTAGTGACTGTTGTATCACTTTTTAGCTAAGCAGATAAATAGAAAACTATGATATTTATGTTGCCCTAAAAGCCCAAATAAAATAAAATACCCCCCGTACTCCTATGTTCAATTTGTACAAATTGGAGAATTATTAAGGCACAATAGCATTTAAGGTATAGTCATTTTTCCAAATAATAGAAAACCTGTCCTGCTCAAACTTCTTTTTCAGGTGTTAATGTTCTTTGTTAGCCTTACGAATATGTCTGCCTGAAATATAAAACATACTTAGAAGCAACCTAGAGCTGTGTGTTGTAACAAGGTATATCAATAACACGGGTAATCGCTAACCAATATATTTGTTTGGGTTGATTTTCTAATGGATATTAGTCCCATTTCACCTCAGTAGTAAAAGATTTGGGGCAGTAAGTTTGATGGTGTTTCTATCATAATACCAGAAGGACATAGATCAAATTTTTCATTTTGAAGGGTTTTGCAAAATCCATTAGAGAACAAAATGATTAGGTTGTATAAAGCATGTTCTTTACAAATCATATATGATCACTGCTGGTCACTACTTAGAAACTACACAAAAAGGCAAAGTGATAGATAATGTTACCTATCTAGACAATGATTGTTTGAATCTTGCTTCTGCACATAGGAAGAGATTAAGATACAATTTTAGCAAACATTTTAATATATGTTTATCAGATCATATGATACTGCTTAGCACACACAGTCTTGGAACATGGAAGTGAGACATAGGTAACGGGTTTTTAAAGAGGGCCACATTATTATTAAATAAACAACGCTAAATTATCATCTGCAGGGAGAGGTGATGTACTGCAGAAGAACCTGAGTTAGGAGCCATCTTTCCAAACCTAACTTTCCTTCACACCCTTGAGAACTCTGCCAGATCTGGCCATTTAATGGCTATAACACCTTCCCAACACCCACCTCCCACCTGTGTGCAGCTGATTCTTCTAGGATGCAGAGTCAGGCAATGGACTCTCAGCCCCTGACTCCACAGCCAGATTACTAACTCACTGGGCTATCCAGTGAAATAAATTCTTAATTTTTCTTGTAGTGTTTAAATTCATTATTTTGTTGTGACATTTACATGAAATGAAATACTATTTTATTCCAATTGTTTGACGTGTCAACCCTAAGGATATGCCTTTATCATTTGGTTTTTTTTTTTTATAACCCTTGATACCATATTATGTATTTATTTACCGTATTAGTGAGATATAAACTTGTAGTGAAAAAGAATAAATACTAAACAAGCTTAGTTGGCTGTACATCTCAGTGAAATCAGTTGAACTGCTTGTAACTAAACTTGGATTACAGTAGTTGTAAATGCATAGTTGGTTATATTTACAGATAAGGGAGTAGCACTGCTATGGCAGACTCAAAATAGTTCATGTTAATCACGTGCCTTATGAGAGCTGAGCATAAAGCCAGTATAACATTCTACAAAATATGCATTTTATGACTGAACATATAGTTCCAAATTAAATTATGCATTCTTTATAGAATGTGGCAACAGGATGAAACAACTGCATCATTTATTCCCTGGTCAATACCATTGTTAAACAGCAAACCCTTGTAATGTCTTCAGAATGGATGTATGTTCATATTGTTCTCTGTGTCTTTATAGCTTCTTATGCAGTATACAATGAAGTTAATTAGCTTTTTAGCTTTTCAACAGAATACTGTATGCACGTTTCTATAATAGAAATGGAGGAGTGTCACAGAAGAGTGGGCGACACAAGCCCCCTTTCTCCCCTTCAACAATGTGTGGGCTGGTTTCATGTTTCCCTCATTTTTTTTCTTCTGTAGGTTTTTAACTGCATCTCTATGTGAAAGACATGATAGCCAACTGGCTTAAAAGACAAAAGAGCCAATTTTATTGGTACTGAAGTAAGAAAAAATCATAAATATAATCCTGGATATTATTTGTAAATGTTGCTTAGTCAGCATTTTGTTTTATCTGAGTCTCTCAAATGTAAATATTTAGAGCTTTATGTCCTAGGTATGATGGAACAAAATTAATATTTTTAAAACTATCCACTCAATAGTTTTTATGTGAAGTTTAATAATATATTCTGTTGTATACTGCATATTGGATTACATTGATATTTTATCTTTGAATATTGGACAATTCATTGATGTAGTTGTTAACCTCAAACACTTGCTTGAGCTATAAACACAGGCATAAAAATGATAATTTGTGATTGCCCTAACATCTGTTCCAAGAGGTATATGTGTGTTTTCAAGAGCATATTGTGAACGGAAGGGTAAAAACTGCAGTCCTATACCAGTTTACTTGATTGCAAGCATCAGAGAACTCATTGGGACTGATTCCGTGTAGACGTGTAGACAATTGCACTCTTTAGTCAACACTTTATTAAACAGTTATGGTACTCTGTACAGTCTGTGTTTTCAGACTGAAATTTTCTTGCATATTGACTAGATTTGTGTTGTTGTTGTTGTTGTTGTTGTTGTTGTTGTTGTTGTTGTTGTTGTTGTTGTTGTTGTTCAGTCGTTCAGCCATGTCCAACTCTTCATGACCCCATGGACCAGAGCTTGCCAGACCTTCCTGTCTTCCACTGCCTCCCGGAGTTTGGTCGAATCCATATTGGTTGCATCGATGACACTGTCCAACCATCTCATTCTCTGCCGTCATCTTTTCCTTTTGCCTTCAATCTTTCCCAACATCAGGGACTTTTCCAAGGACTCCTCTCTCTTCTTGAGGTGGCCAAAGTACTGGAGCCTCAGCTTCAAAATCTGTCCTTCCAGTGAACATTCGGGATTGATTTCTTCCAAGATGGATAGGTTTGATCTCTTGCAGTCCAGGAGACTCTCAAGCACCACAGCTTAAAAGCATTGATTCTGCAGCGATCAGCCTTCTTTATAGTCCAGCTCTCACTTCCATACATCACTACTGGAAAAACCATAGCTTTGACTATCCTGATCTTAGTTGGCAAAGTGATGTCTCTGCTCTTTAGGATGCTACCTAGGTTTGCCATTGCTTTCCTCCCAAGAAGCAGGCGTCTTTTAATTTCGTTGCTGCAGGTGCCATCTGCAGATTTGTATTGAGGGTAGCACAAAGCTTGTATTGCTTCCTGCAGCTAATTGTACCAATTAACAAAGTGCTGGGACACATCTTGGTGGCATGTTTTGACCATGCATTCAGTTACACAAGGGGGATGTGCCCCAGCAGCTTGCTGAGTAGCTGCAGCTAGCCATGGCATGTTGCACAAACCTTGCACAATCACGAATAGGGATTCCAGCTAATCTTCATTATTTAGAAAATGTGAGTACATAATCCCAGCAATGTTTAATTGAGCCGTTCTTGCATATTATATGAGTACAGCAGGCTTGCCTACAGTCGTTAATTGGTAGAGACAAAAGCTTAAATGACTCTAAAAGTCTTGTGTGTGGAAAAAAAGTACAGTACTGTTAAGATATTAAGCTGCATCCCTGGCAGGACTTGCTTTCTTTGTAGCAGTCAACTATTTCTCTTTCTTGCTGGTTCTTGCCCTAATCATTAATAACTGTACTGTTGTCACACCTCAAAAACATTCCTATTGACACTTCAATCATTTTTAAAGCCCTTGAATTGTCAACGTGTATACAACTAACCTTTTGCACTCTATTAAAATTTAAGAACTGCTTGATTCTCAGCGAATACCCAAGCAACTGGATCATGAAAGCGCTACTTTGTGCCAAGGGCATGATGCGGTGCACCCCTTCCCTTTTAACAAATAATAAGTTTGACTTTTCATTTACACATTCTGCCAATTGCTAACAAGTTTCTGTCTCGTTCAAACACTGAATTGATCCAAAGAAATTGAAAATATTGATTTAACCCTCTTCCTGATTTGTGCTGTGGGCACCTGCTAGCGCAGTCTTAGCACATTACAATTGCTTGTCCGTAATTCCTCAGGGGACTACTAATAACTACCACATTTGTCTTTTCATCTTCTGAAATTATGCTAGCAGTTGTCCAAGTCAATTGTGATTCATTTGATACTGCTCTCCTTCAAGACATATTGCAACCAAATAGACTTGCTCACCAGTAATATATCTGATGACATAGTTAGTTCTAGTTAATTGACAGAATGATTCAGGCTTTTATGGATGGCATTAATTGGTCCCCAGTGTCCATGTAATAATTGACCAGACGGCGTAGACTACATTAGACTCTCATCCAGTCAGAATAGTGATAAGATGAGGTAAATGTGGTATAAATGATAAAATGGCTATATTTTAAATCAAACATTTACAAAGTGGAAGTAGCCGCATTAGTCAGGTTTAAATAATGGGAATACATAAATGTCCACATCCAAGTGTTCACTTCCAGTTAACAGAAGATGCAAATGATACTGAGACGCCTTAATGGAGTTTGCCGCTGTTGGTCTAATGTACGAAGTGCAAAGGCTGGGAGGCTTTGAGAGGTTTCAGCTCTGACCTACTTCATTTATTGATCATTTCCATGTAATTCTATTAATACAGCAATGCAGTGCTTATTAATATCAGTTCAGAGTTTGAGTCAGCTTCCTTGATTTATATGCAGTATGTGCAAGAACTACTGTAAATTAGAGCTTCCGTAACCATGCTGAAGGAACTTGAGAAAACACACGTCATGGACAGAAACGCCATAGTGGCATATTCACTGTAACCATCATGGTTGTATTAATGCTTTCACCCAAAAGATTTTTTAAAAATTTGCCCCCAAATTAGCATTTTATCATGCTTTTTTTTTTCCCCTTTGAGGTCCTCCTCTGCCAGATGTGTAAAGAAAATGTGGCAAAGAAGTTGGGTCTTGGCGGTGGGTCTAGGGTACAGAGAAAGCTGGTGCAACTTAATGCCATGCAGTTCTTCATTGTCTGATATAGTAGGTCAGGCAAGGTCACAGCAATTCTAAAACTCACTCCCCTCTCATTCTATATACTGTTAAAGGTGATGTGCATGAACTACATGGAGTACTGTACTCAGAACATGGAAGCTTTAGGGATGTTGATTGGAAAATTGGTCATTCTTCAAGCCACTGACTTCCTCCTCCATAAGGATTAATTAATTAATTATTATTATTGGTAAATATTTGTGCCGTAGTATTCCTGGCATAGAATTGGCATAGCAACTGGTATGCCTTTTTAAAAGTGTTTGTTTGCTGGTGCAGCTGCTAGTTGCTTTGCTAAGCTGTGTCGTACTACAGAAACACACCAGAACCCTTGCAGATTATTAGCATATGCTCAAAAGTATGAGAAAGGCCTGATTGGATAGATATATGAGTTTTTCCCACATGGTTGCCAGAGCTTGATTGAGATGCTTTGTGTTCAGACATTTTCATTTGTTTTTCACCTCTCCCTCCCTATTTACTTTTCCTTCCTGGCTTCCACACTCTGCACTGTGTGCTTTATTATTATATTTTTTAAAATATTAAGTCATATTTGGTTGCTCTTGAACTAACACTTTTTTCTTGGCCCACTGTAGAAGATGGTAGCACAAGTCCACCCAGTGTGGGCAGGTAAAAGACAACTTTGTGTTTTTCAGGAAATGTGGTGCCTTTAATATGAACTTTCCATTTCACTCACTGTATTCCTGCTGAGTGTAGCCGATAAAATTGTGCTTTACAGTCCCTTAATTTTCCCGGGCACAGTTTTGTTCTGTGGAGGCTTGGGTAAATTGTTTTAACGAAATAGTTCACTTCACAGTGGAAGGAGGGAATGTGATGGTGAACTTGGTTTTTTCTTTTCTATGATGGGATGGAGATAAAGAGTTTGAATGTAGGAGTTTGCTTCACAATGAGAGAAATGTGGTGAATCCAGTAATGAGCATATTCTCCCACATCATGGGAACACAAATCAGGCTGCTGTTCCGTAATATTAATTTATCTGCTGTAGTGAATAGAAAGGAAGGAAATGGGCATTTGAGAAACTTATAATCAACATTCGAAGGGACATTCGTTGACCTGTAATATGTGCCTATTTTGACAGTGGGCGAAGACATCCTAGATAAATTAGTGCCATGAGATGAATTGTTTAATTCTGCAGTTAATTATGAAGAATGTGGCACCAGATCTTCCTGGGAGAAATGGAGAAACTGTTCTGAATGTTATTGCTTTACTTTGATTTTCTAATGTAGTGAGGCTTTTAAAAAATGTTGCATGTTGTTTTGTTAGGTAGCTGATTGTATGTAAAGAAATCTTAAGAATTATTTGTATGTTTTATTTTTTCACTGCATACGCAGTGAGGTCTATGGTATTCTCAGCTAAACCAGATTTATCAGTCATTAAAATTCTCTTTCCTCAGACTGCTTCCTCCTTCCTTAGATTCAGCCAGATTATTGGCAGTGTGGCCATGCAGCAACAGTCCGTTATATAATATCCAAGGGGCTTGTGCTTGTTCCAACCAATTTAGCCTGACAAAAGTAACTGAAAATTTTGCTGTTGCTATTATAAAGCCTAGCTAATTGTCAAAGGTGTTGTGTCACAGTGTTGGGGAGTGTTCTGGGAGGTTTACAATTTTGATTACAGTGTGTCATTGCCCCCAGCGAGCTGGGTACTCATTTTACCGACCTCTGCAGTACAAACAAAAGCCCCACATTTCTTGTTTCATTCTTCTGGTATTACCTAGTGTTGGTGGCATTGCATGACTCCTCTTGCCCTGCCAAATCACATCCCAACATGTGTGGGAGGGACACGACAAGCATGATGATACTGGTCTATAGAGATGGGAACAAAAGGGAAATATAGTGTTTTGTTTTGTTTTGTTTCAGACTTCATGTTGTTTTGTTTCATTAATAACAAATTTTTAAAAATAATTTTTGTCATGAAATGGAACGCTTCGTAAGGCTATAAATAATGGGGAGATTTCCTTTTTTATATATAACAGGAAATCCACTGCCCTAAATCAAAGATCCTCAACCCTTCCAATCAATTTGCTTTCAAGAAAAGAACCCTCTGTAAACAAGCTAGAAACCGAACAGCTAGCTGCTCCACGAAGAGATTGGGGAGATAAACTCAACAGCTGATTGTTGTGGTGAGGGAAGGAAAGAAAATGTTAAAAAAACAACATCCACAGTCCTACTTAAAAAGGAGAAGAAAACTATCAATTTAAATCAACTTGCAAACACAGCCAGTGAAGGGAACAGCTCAGCTCTTGGGCTGGCTAACTTCAGGCAGATCAAGATTGGAAATAAGCTACCTCAACATGGGAAGAAAGGAAAACAAATCAATCAGTTTGTGTGTTGTTGTTTTTTTAAATAAACCTCCTGTTCTCAAGACAGCTGGATCAAGAGGCTAGGACAAATTGGTTCATTTCCGAAACAAAAAACAGTGTTTCATTTCATTTCATTTCTTGATGACACACTGTTTGCTATTTCATTTCATTTTGTAAGGTTTTGTAAGCTTACAAAATGAAAAAGAGCATGTCATTTATCTTAAGGTGCCCATCCCTATCTGGTCTACAAGTAAAGCTAAATTAGTGCATAGTGTTACAGTCCCAGAAACTGTGGTCTCATGTGCTTGCTCTCTGCTCCTTTGGCACTGGTGTCCTGAGAAGTTCAGACGTTTTCACTTACAAAACCTACTGAAAGCAGCTGTGTTAGTCTGCTACAACCAAGAGTTTTACGACATTTTATAAAGAGGACCAGGTTTTATGTGGCATAGGTTTTCAAGGGTGGAGCCCTCAAATGCATCTATAGATATACTGCAGTCTACAAAAATATACAGCAGCCTAGATGCCCTAAGCACATCCGATCACACCTGATTTCGGAAGCTAAGCAGGGTTGGTCCTGATTAGTACTTGGATGGGAGGCCACCAGGGAATACCAGGTGCTGTAGGCACCTGGAGTAGGAAATGGCAAACCACTCCAGTATTCCTGCCAAGAAAACTCCATGGACATGGGGTCACGGAGAGTCGGTCACGACTGTAATGACACACACACACACACACACACACACACACACACACACACACACACACACACACACACACACACACACACACACACACACAAATATACACTAAAGATAGCTTGTTTGTCTTCAAGGCGCTGCAAGACTGCAGTTTTTTAAATTTTCATTGAAGTGTTCCCTTTTTGTTGAATGACCTCCAAATCCCAACCTGTGGCTAATATTACCTATGGCTTTAGGGTTGAAGCCAACAAACTGTGTTTAATGACTAGTAGATCACGTGATTACAAACTGCCATTAAAATCAGAATAGAATGCTTCATTGCCACTTGCCGGGAGATTTTTGTTCTTGCTTTCAGCGGGGTGGGGGGGTGGGGGGTGGGGGTGGGAAGGGACTCAGTGGCCTTCTAGGCCCCTTGGAATTCAATGAGTCTGTGCTTCAAAAAGGAAAAACTCATGTGAGCTTCAGTCACACAATGCCAAATACTGTATGTCATATTCAGTCTTATATGCAATCATTTGTGAGGGACAGTGGTGTATGTTTCAATAACTCCATGCCTTCCATGCCAGCTCACTCAACTTCTCAGCTAACTTACGTTGTTGCTAATTCCATCAGTCCGATGTGGCTACTCACGCTCTGGTCAAAATTCAGCCTAGTTAAAAGCATTTATTTTTTGTGTAACTTTAAAGTATTTTTATTTTACAGCAAGGTCAATTGTGCAGTTTGCGCTTATAATTGATCCCTTTAATTTGTTATGCAATTTTGTTTTGTTTTGCTTTGGCAAGAACTAGAATGGTGTTTCTCAGAACGCTAGATAAGTTGGTAGGCCAAGTGCAGATTAATGTGCAGTGTGCAAAGGAGAACAGTGTGTTCTCGACCAGCTCTTTGCAGTTTTGTTGGGTGAGAACATGAAAAGACAACGAAGGGGCAGTTAAGCTCTGTGGAGTTTTAATGCCCAGTTTCCCCCTTAAATGGGAAACTCAGGTTCTCCAGAATTAAGGCAACTAGGAGACCACACATGTTTAGGTGAAAAATAAATGTGAAAGCTTGCTTGTATTAGGGTGATAATGTACTTTCATTTAGTTGTGGAAATGAAAAACCTGACACAGGGCACCTGGAAACCCTGTGACTCACTCTTATTCTTGACAGCAAACTATAAATTTTACTTGATAGAAAACATGTCACTGCTATATGCTACACCAGAAACCACCTTTCATTTTGTACCCAACAAATATGTATTCACTTCCATGCTTTTTAATGCTTTTATATAACTTTTTACAACCCTGTCGGGTAACTATACTTCACTTGGCAACTTTTGACTCGTGCCCTGCAAGCAACCCTACATGGAGGGGGATGCTGCTATACAGTTGGCTGGAGCAGGTGTTGGCCACAATATAATGCATAATAAAATTGTGGGAAAAATGTTTGCAGCTGCCAAGCAGCCCGAGATGTAGGAAATACAGCCTTGACTGAAAACGCAGTCCAAGTTGCATGACAAGAATGCCTTTGGACTGAGAGATGTAAGTTGGTGATCAAGCTGGAGGGACAACAATGAAAAGGGTTTTTTTGGCTGTTTAATGAAGCCTTCCAACCAGAGAAGTCTCGAGTTATGTAGATGCCAAGCTTGACAAAAGCTTCTGCAGCCAAGTGACCTTATCATAATACAATGCAGTACAACCTCCTTATCCGCTGATTCACTAATCGTGGATTCAGTTATCAGTGGTGGGTGATCAGCAAGTGGGCAAGGAGGGGAAAAATTAAAAATAAAACTTAACACCATTGATGCCCGCCACCCATCTCCTCACCGCCACCACCGCCACAGGCGAGCAAGCCCCCCCCCCCCGAGGGATGAGATGGGGACTTTGAATTTCCCGCTCAGGTCCCTGGCTGCAGATCGGAAGTTTGAGCAGGAAATTCAAAACTTCTAATCTGTCACCTGGGACCTGACCCGGAAGTTCTAAGGCTGGGTAGCTGATGGAGGTGGTGGCGAGGAGTAGGGCAGTGGCATCGGGGTGGTAAGTTTTATTTTTAATTTTCTCCCGTCCTCGTTGCCGCCACTGCCGCTGGGCAACCACCTCCACCTCTCCGGTGGGTGCCCGGCAGTGGCAGCAGCAAGGAGAGAAGAAAGTTTTTTCCCTTTCTCCTTGCCTCAACTGAGCCGTCGGGCACCCGAGCACCCAACGGAGGGATGGAGCAGTGCTAATAGCATCCATGATAACACACTGAGGCAGTAATTGATGCAAAGGGCCCCCAAACCAAGTACTGGTTACATATGCATATCTTTTTGGAGGTGCAATATGGTTCTCTTTGCAATCCTTGTGTTATTGATGTCATGTAATAATCTAATTGTCTGAGATTGTGAATTTGGGGTTTTCATAACCTGTATGCCATAATCATCACAATTATACCAAAGTAAGGCTCGACATATCTTGCTTTGCATGTAATGAGTCTATCTCATATATTAGTTTCATCTTTTGAGTTGACTTACTGAATTAAATGAACATTTGCACGATATTCTAATTTTTTGAGTTTCATATGGAGCTAGCCATTCCAAAAAGAGGTAGTGATTTATTTATTAGTTTAAAACAGAACTGCAGAAATCTAAGGTTCACAGCAAGCACAAGTGCAATAAACCCCAAGAAGCATTTGTCTTATCTTTCCCAATATCCTGTCATGGTTTATTTCTTCAGCAGAACACCTACCTAAGATCCCGGAAACCTGTGGGTAATCAAATATTACTCCCCCTGGCCCCCTGGAAGCTCATAGACAACTTGCATAGTAACAGAGCTCAGGAATGTTTATGTTTTCAGATTACAATTCCCAGGCTCATATCCGGTCTGAAAATTAGGTGGGAAAATATTGGAATGTTTTGTACCAGGAGCCAGAGGTGTTTTGTTTTTTAATTTAAAAAAAATAAAAGGTGAGAATCTGGGCAGCTAAGATTCCAAAGAGGCATTTGGTGACATTCCTAGAATCCAGTTAGAACCCAGCCAGCCAGATGACAGAGCAACAAGTTATGTACATGTTTTATAGATTAATTAACCTATGTGGTGGTGTTTTAGAAAGAATTTTTACAGAGCAGCATATACAAATATCCAGTTGTCAATTTTTTGTCTAAAGAAACCACAATGGTTTACTAAAGAACTTTCAACTCGGCTAACTATATAAAAAAAACACCAAGGACAAGTGGAAAAATGGGGAATGCATCAAAGAGGAGTATAAACAAATAGCTAATATATGCAGGGGGGTGGTATAAAAAGCTAAAGCGCAAAATGAACTCAGACTTGCCAGAGATATTAAAGATAGTAAAAAGGGATTCTTTAGTTATCTCTGAAGCAAAAGGAAAAATAATGAAATGCTAAGCTCTCTGCGTGGTGATGATAACCAGTTACTAACAGGAGACAAGGAAAAGGCAGAACTACTCAACACCTTTCCCTCCGTTTTCTCCAAAAAGGAAGAAAGAGCTCCGCTGGGACAAAGAGTAGATGAGGTAGGATGGGAATTACAACATAGATTAGGTAGAGAGATAGTACAGAAAAACCTGGAAACATTAAATGAATTTAAGTCTCCTGAATTACACCCAAGGATATTAAAAGAACTGGCGGACGTAATTTCAGAACCATTGGCAATAATCTTTGAGAAGTCCTGGAGAACAGGGGAAGTCCCCATTGATTGGAGGAGGGCTAATGTCCCCATCTTCAAAAAGGGGAAAAAAGAGGACCCAAATAATTACCGCCCAGTCAGCTTGACTTCAGTTCCCGGAAATATCCTAGAGCAGATTATTAAACAGGTGGTCTGTAATTATTTAACAAACAATGCTGTCATTACAAGAAGTCAACACCGGTTTCTTAAAAACCAGCCATACCAGACTAATTTGATCTTTTTCTTTGATAAAATTACAGGCCTGGTGGATGAGGGGAATGCTGTGGATATTAGCTTATCTGGACTTCAGTGAGGCCTTCAATAAGGTTCCCCATGGTATTCTTGCTAAGAAGTTATTAGAAAGTGGGATAGATAGTGGTACTGTTAGGTGGATTTGTAATTGGTTGACTGATCACACCCAAAGGGTAATCATAAATGGCCTCTCTTCAGCTTGGAGAGACCAGTGCCCCAGAGTTCTGTTCTGGGTCCAGTGCTGTTCAATATATTTATTAATGACTTGGAAGAAGGAACAGAGAGTATGGTAATTAAATTTGCAGATGATACCAAATTGGGAGCGGTTGCTAATTCCCTAGAGGATAGGATGAAAATCCAAAATGACCTTGACAGATTAGAGTGCTGGGCCAAAGCTAACGGAATGGGTTTCAACAGTGGGAAATGTAGGGTGTTGCATCTAGGTAAAAAGAAAGAATTGTACAGATATATGATGGGAGATGCCTGGCTAGAAAATAGTACCTGTGAAAGGGATTTGGGAGTCTTGGTGGACCACAAATTGAACATGAGTCAGCAGTGTGATGCGGCAGCCAGGAAAGCCAATACGATTCTTGGTTGCATCAACAGAATCATAGAGTCTAGATCCAGGGAAGTGATAATACCACTCTGTTCTGCTCTGGTCAGACCCCACCTGGAGTACTGTGTCCACTTCTGTGCACCTCAATTGAAAAAGGATGTTGACAACCTTGAGCCGGTACAGAGGAGGGCGACCAGGATGGTTGAAGGTCTGAAAGATACATCTTATGAGGAACGGCTTAGGGAGCTGGGAATGTTTAGTCTTTCACAAAGAAGGCTGAGGGGGCATATGATAGCTATGTTTAAATATTTGAAATGAGGTCATATTGAAGAAGGAACAGGTTTGTTTTCCATGGCTTCAGAGACTAGGACTCGGGGCAGTGGTTTCAAACTACAGGAAAAGAGATTCCATTTGAACATTAGGAAGAACTTCATGACGGTTAGAGCTGTTCGGTAGTGGAACATGCTGCCACAGAGGGTGGTGGAGTCTCCTTCTTTGGAGGTTATTAAGCAGAGGCTGGATGGCCATTTGTCGGGAGTCCTGTGATGGGGGTTCCTGCATGGTCGGGGGTTGGACTGGATGGCCTTTGAGGTCTCTTCCAACTCTATGATTCTATGATTCTCCCACAGTTAAAGAGAAGGAGGAAGAACCACCTGTCCTTGCTCCTCATAATATTTACAGCATCTTCTGTTACTATACCCGACAATGATCCATGCCTAAACAGATGAATGAATATACAGTATGTTTCCTCCCCAGCCCCCAGATGTACACCTTGTGTTACTGTAGCAGGCCTCAGCTCTTTAAAAAAAATACACATTCATCCACCCTTGCACATCTTCCACTTCCTGTCCCTCCTCCTTCCCCCACTACCCAATTCTTTACTAAACTTCGGTGGCATAATGGAGGTCCATCTACCTGATTCTGGATGCTCCTGCTTGTTGCCAAGATAACCTGATCTTGCTTTGTTGGGATCAGGAGATAACAACAGGTTGCTCTTTGCTTGTTAATATACAAAGCCCACCCCCACTACCCCGCCCGTCTCCAGGAAGTAACATGAATGGAGTATTATTTCAGTCTGGATTGGACCTCTTTTTGGGGGGGTTAATTTGCTTAATATTGACATCAAAGGGTGACTTTGCAGATTACAGCTGTTACACAAGGGGGGTTACAGAAGAGATGCAGTCTATAAGACAAAGGCTTCTGAACGTCATCATCTTGGCAGATTGTAAAGAAAGCACAGCTTACAGATATAGAAGGGAGGTCCAAGGTATCATCTGTGTTGAGAAACACTGGCTTTTAAAACACTGGACAGTGTGTCTAAAGATTTGCTCTTATTTAATTACAGACTGACTCATGTGGTTTTAGCAGCCTTGGCAAGGGTCAAGACTTTCTCTCACCTGTTCTTGAGCTACCCACTCAGTGTTCCCTTCACGGCGATCACACGATGTTTCTGTACCTTGAAATGGAATTCTCCAGTCATCTTGACAGTTGCTGCTGTCAAGATTTTAAGCTACTGTTGGTTAAGGCCATTGGGTATGATCGCGATGTTAAAGGGAATGTGCATTGCAAGGAAGATTGTCATGTGGGTGGTAGCATTGATCTTTTTTGCTCCCTCGTTCTGTTTGAGCCGTGTCTTTGGGCACTGCTGCAAGAGTTGGACTCTATAATTGCTCACATTGGTGCACTAGCATGGGATTACTCCTTACCCAATTGCTTCTTTTATCTGAAGAGCAGAAAACATGTACTTCTGGACTACCGCCTATTTTGGTTTTCTTACCTCACTTTGTGTTGAAACATAAACCCCCTTCATGCTTTACTTCCATTTAGGGGAAAATGCATGGTCAGTTGTAGATGGGACTGGGAAGTGGGTGGGCCCTTAGCCAAGAAGTAGCTCATTTTAAAACAACGTACTGTTGGATTTACTGCAGAAAGAACCGAGATGGAAATACATTGCATTTTTTTTGCCTGCAGCAGCTGTGGCTGTAATTTAAATACTTTTCAGTGGAACTAGAATGTTACTCCTTATTTGTTGGAGAAGTGGAGGTGCGCTGCCTGGGATGTCTGCAGACCTGTGTGCTTTACTGTTTTTGTTTTGTTTGTTTTTCTCCAGGAAATCCAGGAAAAGACATTTCAGACCATTTAAACACACTTAGGCAGCAGAGAGGAGTGGTTAAGAAAAATAAGAAGCTTTAAAAGGGCAAGAGGTTCTAAAGGGACCTTGCTCTTCTGCATCTTTGATTTAAAAGGGCAATGACGGGGAGCCTGCTAAATCCGCTACACCAGTGGTGCACAATCTTGGGTAACTTTGATTTTCTGGTACATTTTTCACCACAGAATGGGTGGAACCAGCAAGTATTTTCAACAGCTGCTCCGGTGACAGTAATGTATTAGTAACAAGGGAGTGGGATTAATTATTCTCGCAGACAGAGTAACCCAAGTTGTAATGATCTAGTGCCAATCCAATGTAATGAAGAATAGATGAATTCCTTTTTAAAAAGAATGTTCCAAGCCCTGAATGTGTAACTAATGTTGAAGTGAAGCTAAATGCAGTTACTATTTTACAGTAGTAGCACAATGCCCCATTCATATGTGTAACAAGTCCTCTGCAAAGTGTGACAAAATGACAGAGTTTTGATCCCCTCTCACTCTCAAGTATTTTCATCCCATTATGTATGATTTATGTTACCAATTGAAAAACAAATTCATCCCCAATAATCATCATGATACAAATCGGTCTTTAACCTGAGTGGCCAATGAAGAAGAAGACTCAAACATGTAGGAGAAAGAATAAAATTCAGTGTAACAACTTTAATTTACTCTGCACATAAATCCAGAAAGACAGCACTTGTGCAGAAAGCACACATTTATATCTTTCCATGCTGTTGTTTTCTCCCTGGGCCTTTTTTTTTTTTTTTTTTTTTTTAGGAAAAAGAACTACCTATGTGTAGTCTCACGGGAGTTACAGCAATGTGTGTTCTATGTCTCAATAGCTGTTTCAAAGCTGTTGTGGATGAAGGTGAAATCTTGCCTTCTGTCTAGTTGAAGGCAAAGGTAGGGGGCCAATTTTCCAGACGAGACAAAACTATTCTGTGCCTAATCTTCTTCCTACATGGCATGTTGCATTTCCACCTCCTTCCATGCTACATTTGAATTATAACTGTGCTCGCTGATCTGTTGGTAAAAAGAGCAGACTCATCCTATTCATTCAGAATCGCAAAATTTCTCAGATAATAGACAAGTCATGAATTGTTGCTGCCAAAGTTGTATAAGCAGATAACTGCAATCCAGAAATTCTTCTGTTCTGAAAAATGTAGCAAGATGCAAAAAAGAAAACATTAATATAATAGTGTATAATGCATAATATAAGAATATATAATAGGAGTAAAAGAAGCTAAGGGAGGAGGGAAGGAGGAGGGAGAGATAATGGGAAGACCTTGATGTTGGGGAGGTTTCTGTCTGGATGTTTCAAGGTTAAGGGAGGGGGTGAGGAAATGATATTGGAAGGGAGAGGTAGTTCGAGTTATGCAACAGAGGCTAAGGAGCTTAAGGTTTTGCCAAGGAAAGTATTAGAAAATAATAAGCTGGCCGGGCATAAAGTTAAGATAAGTAGGTTTCTAGGGAGCTGACGAGAGGGAGGCAGTGGGAAGTCACAGTCTGGCAACGAGGTCTGGATTGGGACGTGTGTTCCTATTGGAATCTGGGTTGCAAGACGGGTTTGGGGATAAGGGAGCATGCAATTAAAAGTTATAAAAAAGCAAGGTGGGATGGCAATGCCAAACTGAAAGGAATAAAAAAGGAATGGGAAGTGATTTGAGTCTTCTCTTGGTGAATGTACTGTAAATGGATTCTCATCTCAGGCAAAAAGAATGAAAGTTGTTCAGTTGTTAAAAAAGGAAAATGTAATGATTCTCTTCTTACAAGAAAGTCATAAGGACAAAACAGACAACAGAGAAATATTTTCTCATCCAGCCTGGCCTTCTCAGTGGCAGATCCAATCCAAAGAAACAAGAAAAGCTAGGGTGTGTGTGTGAGAATTATCTAGAAAAGACTTGGGTGTCCAAATGAAAGAAACTGATATTGAGTCTCAGGGGAGATTTGTAATGGTTAAGTGCTTGATCTGGGTTCAAAAATATGCGTTAGCATCAATCTACACCCCAAAAAAAAGTCAAGCTAGATTTTTGAACAAGTTATTGAACAAAATAGAACAAAAATCGGAATGCATAACTATAGTGATAGGGGATTTTAATTTGAATATACAGGAAAATAAGGAATGTCAACAATTTAGTATGATCCATTTATGGAGCAGTGTGGCTAAATTAGAAGGCAAGCAGAATAAATCAACCTTTTATTCATATAGGCATAAAAATTTAATGTAATTGATTTTTTCTTAGTGGGGGAGGAGGTAAAGAAAATTGTTTCAAAATTTAAGGTGGGGGTATCTATATTTCAGACCATGCCTATTTGGAATCTAATTTTCTGAAAAAAGATTGGAAATAGAAATTTTATCCAAGAATTATTTCATCTGAAGTCAAGAGAAAAGAATTGGAAGGGAAGATAAAAAGTGTATTTAAGGAAAATTATCAAGAAGAGATAAAATATTCATTATTATGGGATACTGCAAAGTGTGTCATAAGACAAATTTGCCTAGAGGAGGAGAGTAGATATAAAAAAGCTATATCTGGAGGGGGGCAAGGCTTTGGGGGAATTGTTATAATTACATAAAAATTACAAAATAAATTCTCAAAAAAAATTAGAAAAGCAAATAAGGCAAAAGCGAGAAAAATTAGATGACATTAATAATTTATTGTTATGGAAGAAACAGGCCTTGATTAAAAATGATTTTCAAAGGACCACAATTCAGGCAGGGAAAAGATTTGTGTCTTATTTAAAAACACAAAAAAGTAAAAGTGTTATTAGAAGTTTAAAGAATAAAATGGGGAAAGATAAATTCCCAGAAGAGAGGAAAAAGAACTATGAGAGAATATTTTAAGGAAGGTTTTAAAAAGAAAAGAGAGTGTGAGGGAAACCTACAGGTAAGAAGTAACATTTCTGAATTGCAAAAAGAGATATTAAATGTTAAGATTAATGTAGAGGAAATTAAGGAGGCAATAAGGGCATTAAAAATGGAAACGTCCCCAGGTTTGGATGGGTTTGCGACTATTTTTAAAAAAACAGTTTCAAGAGGGTGTTGTGGGAAGTATGGAGAAATTATTTAATGACATAATGCAAGGGGGAAATATACCTGAGTCATGGAGGGAAACAGAAATTTTACCTTTAAAAAAGAAGGTAAAACAAAAGATCTAGTAGCCTCATATATGCCAATTACTTTGGCAAATCAAAATTATAAAAATTTTAAATAAGATATTGGCAACAAGATTAAAGGATATAGTTCCCAAATTAACAAAGGAGAATCAATATGGTTTTGTCAAGGGTAGATATACAGGAGACCAGATAAGAATAAAAATGAATGTAATGGATGAGGCTTAGAGGAAGGGAAATAAGGTTACATTAATAAAACTTGGATATTAAACAAGCCTTTGACTCAGTAGGAAGAGGTTACTTATTAAAACTATTGAGACAGATGGCTGTTACAGGGCCCTTTCGGAGTGCAGTAAAAGAAACATATAAAGACAGTTATGCTAAGGTGAGGTTAAATGGCTCTTTAACTGGGAGATTTCAAGTGGAGAGAGGAACAAAGCAGGGATGTCCACTATCAAAATTGTTATATGCCCTAGCTATGGAACTATTAGCATGAAGAATGAGACAATGTATTCAAATTAAAGGTTATAAAATTGGTAGAGAGGAAATAAAAATTAACATGGGTGCAGATGATTTAATTTTAGTAGTAACCAATCCCTCTGAAGTGGCAGACCCACTGACTAAAATATTAAAGGAATTTGAGGAGATTTCAGCCTTCTTTTTGTAAGGTTAAACATTCCCAGATCCCTAAGACGTTTCTCGCAAGACATGTGTTCCAGACATTTATTCATCCTGATCATCCTCCTCTGGACCCATTCAAGGTTGTCAACATCCTTTTTAAATTGAGGTGCACAGAACTGGACACAGTACTGCAGGTGGGGTCTGACCAGAGTAGAATACAGTGGTACTCACTTCCCTTGATCTAGACAATACGCTTCTATTGATGCAACCAAGAATCACATTGGCTTTCTTGGTTGCCCAGACTTCCAGACCCCTTTCACATGTACTATTTTTCAGTCAGGTGTCTCTAATCCTATATCTGTGCAATTCAATTTTTTTTTACCTAGATGCAGCACCCTACATTTCTCTGTGTTGAAACCCATTCCGATAGCTTTGGCCCAGCACTCTAATCTGTCAAGATCATTTTGGAGTTTCATCCTATCTTATAGGGAATTATAAAGACCTCCCAATTTGGTATCATCTGAAAATTTAATCAGCATACTCTCTATTCCTCCCTCCAAGTCATTTGGAATAGCACCAGACCCAGAACAAAACCCTGGGGCACCCCACTGGTCACATATCTCCAAGCTGAAAGAGAGGCCATTTATGATCACCCTTTGGATGCAATCAGTCAACCAATTACACAAATCCATCTAACAGTGGCACTATCTATCCCACATTCTACTAACATCTTTGCAAGTATGCCATGTGTAACCTTATCAAAGGCCTTACTGAATTCTAGGTAAGCAATATCCACAGCATCCCCCTCATCCACCAGGCCTGTAATTCTATCAAAGAAAGAGATCAAATTAGTCTTGCATGACATGTTTTTAAGAAACCCATGTTGTCTTGTAATGACAGCATTGCTAGTTAAATAATTACAGACTGCCTGTTTAATAATCTGCTCTCGGATCTTTCCAGGAATTGAAGTCAAGCTGACTGGGTGGTAATTTGTGGGTCTACTTTCCCCCCTTTTGAAGATGGGGACAACATTAGCCCTCCTCCAATTGATGAGGACTTCCATTGTTCTCCAGGACTTCTCAAAGATTATTGCCAATGGTTCTGAAATTACTTCCGCCAGTTCTTTTAATATCCTCGGGTGTGATTCATCTGACGCAGGAGACTTAAATTCATTTAATGTTTCCAGGTGTTCCTGTACTACCTCTCTACCTATTCTATGTTGCAATTCCCATCCTACCTCATCTACTACTTGTCCAAACGGAACTCTTTTTCCTTTTTAGAGAGGTACAGAGTGTGAAGTCTGGTTAAGGGAAATGACGCCAGAATAATGCTGAAGGATGGTTGCACTTATAAATTCATACTGTGAATCTGAAGTCCAAACTTAGAATTGCACAATCCTGTGCATTTCTACTCAGATGTCACACTTGCTCATGTGTAAGTGTGTGCAGGATATAAACTGTAGGCACCAGCAGATTATGTACTTAATACTTTACAGAAATAATTGCTTCTGCAGTATGGTGTTAGTTCCTCCTAAGCACTAGGATTATAACTGGGCAACAGCAGTGGATATTTTCCCTGTCGCTCCATCTTGAATTACTCCAGTGTGTCATATAATTCTTATTATCCTTAGGCAGCATCAAACACAAATAAAATTAACCTGTACATTCCTAGAATCATATTTGCCGCTTATTGTTATTTAAAACTACAATATTTTGTATGTATATATGTATGTATGTATGTATGTATGTATGTATGTATGTATGTGTATGAATTTTGAAACTTGTCCAACTTGACCTTTTTTCATTCTTCCCCAGAAAGTTAATCAGCATTTAGAATAAACCCTCTTCAAATGAAGACTGTAAGCCAACTGTAATTCTGTTAAAGAATGGCTCTCTTTTCCTGTATTGAATGAATGGAATTGAAGCCACCTACTGAGAAATTCTCTTTTGCTAATTTTTATCTTTTATGATGCAAATACTGATTTTAATCCCCTTAACTCATCCATCATGCATGACAGATGAGCCAGCCCATTGTCTGCATTTTTGAAAGATTTCTATCCAAGTTGGACTTTTCACTATTAATTTTTGGCCCAGAAAAACATGGTTAATGTTCAGCATAAATCAGCACTTTTAAAAACTAAAATACAAACTCAGCATATAAAGCTGTTTTACTGATTTTATTGGCTTACCATCATAACAAAAATGGTGATAATTTTGTTTCCGCAATCAGAAGCAGCCATCCTGGATTTTTTTCTTTTTTCTTTGGCACAAAGAAGTAGGAACATTGCATTTTGTGGTTTGCTAGGAATTGTGTTTTTGTTTTCCATCTTTTGAAAATGCACTAAATGGACATTAATTTTACATTAATTTCCTAGTGGGATAAAACACAGTTAATATTACATAGCAAAGCGTATAATTGCAAAATTAATGGCAAAATTTCAAAATTATATTATATAATACTGTTGTAAATTGCAGGCATTCTGTTGCTGATGCTAGTAGCACTAAAGAGAATTTTTTTGAATCAGTAATAGAACCTAAGATGCTTCTAATCCATTGCTTATTGTTTTGTTACTCATGAAAGGAGCCCTGAAAAAGGACTTGCAAAAGCTGGCATCCAGCACAGAGTTAAGACCATTTCAATTGGCAGGCCTAAGTAATCTAACACTGCATTGCTTTTTTGGTAATTGAGAACCGAGTTTATGAAATTAGTTATAACATGGGCGTGGAATAAGTTAATGAAAATGGGCCACAAAGAGGTATTTAACTTATGCCCATGATGTACATTTTTTTTAAATGAAGTAAAGAACAATTATATCATTTGGGGTCCATACCAAAGTGTTTGGAATTCAGGAGATATGAAAGCTCCAAGTTCTGCTTTCATAAACTGTTTAATTACATTTTGGACTTGTTTTAATTATGAATCCATTACAGCTAAACAATATTATTTTTATTTGTATGTTTGGCATTCTGAGTGATCATTCTTGTGCTAATAAATGGATTTCCACAAATGTCATAGTAGGCGCATATATTGAATCATGTGCATGTTTTGCTTTCTTCCTTATGTAATAACACAGTGGCATTTAATGCCTAACAATTTACTTATGCTTGTAATATTTGGTTTATGAAGGCTTTCATGGTTCAGAATCCTAGACAATGATTTTTGTTGTTGTTAAAAAAGATTACTGCAGGAACAAATGTTTGCAGAAGTAAACCTATATTCTGTCACCATGACAAAAGAAATCCAATAGAAGTGAAAACACGACATTAGAAGAAACACAACGTGGCAGAAGCATATTGCTGATTTCAGCGGTGCAGGTTCAACGCCCAATATTTTTTTCCCAGAGATGCTAAACCTCTTGTAGCTGCTAAATTGGATTTGCAGCTGAATGAAGTATCAGCTGCTACTGGACAAGCCCATAAAAGCAGGATGGCTGGCCTTTTGTAGGCAGGGCTTAAAGGACGATTGATATGTTTTAGCACTTTTAGGATTATTGTGATTAAGAGGAAACCACTCTGAATGATAGGGAAAAGGGTGTAAAAATACACAGCCCACAGCTGGTAAGCAGCATGTGTTTGCTCTGAGGGGAGGTCATGACTAGTTGATCCTGCTGGTTGTCAGGCTGATTGACAGATCAGAAAACTTGATCTTATGAGGCCTGGGGTTGCCTTAAAAGTATATGCTTTGGATGGTTAGGGAATCCCGTTTCTCACAATACGGGAAATATGATTGGAAGGCTTCTTGGAAGCATCCCTTAAAATACAAATTCGAGCTGCTTGATTTCTTAAATGCTTATAAAAGTAACCCAAAAAATACATGACATAACTATCCTGCTCTTAGTATTTACCAATAGGGTGGTAATTATGACTCTCCACCCCATCCGTCTGATAAGACCTGTGTGCATAATGTTGACTTTTAAAATACTGTGTGGTAGCAAAAAATTACAGAACTGTGGAAATACAATTTGTTGAATTTGTAAACTATCATACCACCTTAAGGGAGATATAGTTTGTGGAGTGGGGGAGGGGAAAGGGACCGATGTAGGGAAGACTGTTCCAGTAGCAAGCTGCTTTATTTTTTATTTACTAAGCACCTGTCTCTGAAGCATGAGCCTTGTTTTTTATGTGCTTCTACACCCTCCATTACCCTCATTTGGAAAAGAAACTCGTTTAGCTGACTGTTGGTTGTTGTTGCGTTTAAAAGAGCCATTTGCAAATGTGCCTTTAAAGGGTTGAATCTCCAGTTCCTCTTCTCCCTTATTCCCCCGTTTTTTTTAAAAAAAGCAGGGCTGTACCTCTTTCAAAATCTGAGTTTAGCATACCACACAGGAAAGAACACAAGCTTGCCAAGTCCCGCTGAGCGTTTTTTCAAGCCTGTGAAAAGAATGAATTATTCAGCAGTAAGCATGCTTACAGCTGGCCATTTGGGAGCTTTGATGTGCGAATCAGGCGGTTGCATGAATGCCCTTATTGTCATGTTATGTGTACACAGTGTGTGAATTATTGAAAATAGTGAGGCCTGAGCCTCATCTGGTAGAGATTACAGTGCAGGCATGCTGGGTGAAGGTCTGTAATTGAAAATCCCCAGATGCTGTTTATTTGGCCTGTGTCACATGACCTTCTGCAGTAAGCTTGTCTGAACAAAACGCTGCCTGCATAGGACAGCCTTGCCCAATCCCCTCACCCCACCCCCTCTCTCCCTCCATAAGCCTTTCACTGAGGGGACCTCTCTCAAAACTCACTATGGGAATGACTTAACACCTGTCTATAATATTTTTAAAGGCTTAAAAATAAGGTTTTGCTCCAGGGTTTTAAATAGCAGGAGTTGTACTTAGTGACTGGAACTGTTTAATCAGTTCTTGACTTTTATCTACAAGATGTTTCTTCTCAGCTAATTTGGTTTTAAAATGCCGGCTTCCTCCTCCCGTACCCCTCAAGAGGTGTCCACCTCCCTTACTGTGACCAACATTGGAAATGTTTTGTCTCCAGTTAAGTTCTGTTTGGCCAGAAGAAGTCTCGAAAGGCACAGGTGCGTGCTAGTGTTAGCAGCGCTAGGTTCAGATGGCCTTCGAGTAGCAGCTCTTGAATACCATCCATCCAATTACCATTGAAATCTGAATTTTGTGGGTTAGTTTTGAGCTGTAGAAAAATCTTAACTTTTCTTACTGACCGAGGTAAATTTTGTTTTAATGCGCAAGCAAGAAATTGATACTTCTGTATTTTCTCTTAAAAACAGAGATGAATGTTTTACAGATCTATATGCATTAGGTTGAGGGTAGCATATGAACCTAAAATTTAATAATCCCCTATTTTTTTCTGCTCTACTAACCTAATTTCATACACATAACAGAAGAGATATCAACAATTTTTATTGCACCATAAATGTATTGTGGTGAAACCTTTCTCCAGCTCGAATCCACAAATTTTGATGTTTCTAAGAAAGTGGAATATGGTTCACAAAAGCAGTGCCATATAAATTTTCTTAGTCTTTAAGGTGCTAAAGGATTTTACTTTATATTCTAGAAAAGACTACCAAAGCTTCCACTCTTGCATTAGAGTGGGCATTGGTTTCCTGTGTTTTACCACTGGTGTTTCAAAGTTATCGCCTGTAGCCTAGTTTTGCATTTGTGTTTTGTGATGGCCATGCTGCTCACACACACACCCTTTCACTTTGGTAGGACTCCTTTAAAAACAACAGCTTTTTGACTGGAATGGAGAGTTTTGTTTTATTTTGCCTTTTGCCAGGCAGAGTGCAACTTTTTGTTTAAACTAAGAATGTTTAGCATTTCATTTGTATATTTGCCAGTATCTTTGTAAAGTTTAATCAGAATGAAATTCCACACATCCAGGGTGGAAGGTTTGTCTAGGTTCAGACTTGGTTTCATGGCCAATAATATATTCATTATTCAAGCATTTTAAGAGCAAAGGAGGCTTCTCAGTTGTGCATTTCACCACTATTTTATAGCATAATATCAAAAGAATCCTTTTTCCTTTGCACTTGACTTCATATTACAGTGGTACCTTGTATAAAGGAATTAATTCATTCCAAATGAAATTATGTTAAGCAAATTTTCTTTTATACAAGTTTCCCATAGGAATGCATTGAAAACAGAGTGATCCCATTTTTATGTTGTACGGATTTGCCCCATAGGCGATTCTGTTAAGCAAATTTCCCCTATCTCCGGAATTTTTTTATGTTGTACAATTTTTTTGTTATACAAACAATTTGTTATACAAGGGTCCACTGTATATATAATTTTAATTCTTTACAAGCTTCATATCCTGCTTTTTATCTGGAACATTTCTATAAAAACTTTCTAAAATATTTTGCTTGTTAACATAGAAATAAAGGATTTATGATGAGATACACTAGGGTGTTGTGAGAAAGAGAGAGAGAATAATATGAAACATGTTTGAAAACAAAACCTTAAAATGTTGAAGTCACAAATATCATCATCATCATCATCATCATCATCATCATCATCATCATCATCATCATCATCATCATCATCATCATCATCATCATCATCAAACAACCAACTTTCCCTTCTACCCTGTGGTGAAATTTTAGTTCCTCTGAACAGAAGGAAAGGGAAGCAGGCAAAGTGACATTTTGCATGGAACTGGTCCCCAGTTGGTCTTGGCACTACCATCACCTGCAGCACTATGTCTGCATCCAAAGGGCAAATGGTCTTAACGCAGCCATGAAGGAAGAAAAGGGAATATTCATTCTAGTCCTGGTACAGACACACAAAAGGGTTTGTGCCTGACTCTTTTCCACCCTTGAAATTTATGCATTGTTACAATACTTGGGTGGGATAAACACTTGAGTGTGGACCCAAGTACTCTGTAGCAGTGAACACTGCTTGGTCTGTTAGTTCTTAAAGGAAAAACAACCTGTATCCAGTAATGAAAAGAACGATTGCATCCGGAAGATGGAGGGAAATTACTAGTCTGCTGAGGAAATGTGTTCTTTCATTTTTGCGGCATAGCCCAGAAGACCATCCTGAGGACTTTCAGTGATATGATAGTGATGGGAGCAATGGGGCTGTATCCTATGTTTTCTTTGACCTTTTCTTAACCGTGGTATTTTTGATTCTTAGCAGAGATGGCTTCGGGTTTACTGCTATGTTTGTGGTTAGCTTTGGTATTGTTGATTTTATGAATTTAAGCATATTTTCTTTTTAGAAAATGAATGTTCACTGTTTTTATTGCCATGAGGGACTAGATTATATAAGAAGGACAGATGATCCTTCTTTGTTTCTGCAATTGTCTCTGAGTTTAAATGGGAGACTTGGGGTAGGCCTTGGCACTATATGTTCCACTCCCCACTTCTCTCCTCATCAAAGAAATGAATGAACTGGGAAGATCCTATTTTTATTTAAACATAGGACATCTATATAACTTGTTTTCTACTGTGGCGGAAGAAAGTGTTAATAGATGCTCACTATAGAGATTAATTTATTTTTTTTTAAAAAACATTAGATTGATTTAATTAACAATGTAAACAGTTATTTAAAACTTGCTTTATTTTATCCATGAAATATAACTAGTTTTTCGCTGTAAAGACAGTGGAGTTTGTTTTCCCTCCCATTTGTTGTCAGTCTCACTGTTGCCATTTGCCAGTTTCCTAGCTGCTTGAAGAACTGTAGTTTTAAGTTGTGTGATTTTCTATAATCAGATTGTGTTGCTCACATAGTATTTTATTGAATTTCAGAACTATTCTAGAATAACTCCCATTTGGCTGTGTCCCATTGTTAGTCTTTAAATCTTTTAAACCCTTCTCTGTCTCCATGAAAAGTCTCCTACGCTATTTCATTTATAATGCAACTCTCAGACGAAGAACTGATGATGGAATCGGTATTCGTCTACAATGGAACAATTTCTTTCTCTCTCTTCCTCTTTATTTCTCCATCTACTCTTGAGATTTGGGGAACCCTCCAGAGCACATATGGGCAACACAGAGGAGAGAAGAGGAAAGTCCTTTTTAATTTTTAACTGCATGTTGTACTTGCTGGTGTTTTGTACTTTTGTAACCTGCTGTTTTAAAATGTGCAAGAGTCTTCAATGTAAATTTGTATTTGTTTCAGGTAGGAATGAACTGATAGCCAGATATATCAAACTTAGAACAGGAAAGACACGGACCAGGAAGCAGGTAAGCAATCCTACAGGATAAGATCTGCATGTCAGTGAATGACAGAGTGTGGAAGTTTGGGTTGCAGTGGCTGCATTTGCTTTAATTGCATTGCCTTTCCTCGCATCTAAGCTTGAAAAAAAAATGGCTGTTCCTGCCATTCATCACTTCAGTGACACAGTCTCTCTAATGACACTGTACATTTGCAGTTGTAAGCCTTTGAAAAGTAGCCCTGGAAATATTAATCAGCTAATTTCAGAATAAATCAATTACTGAGTTGCGGAGATAGACACATGCAGTATAGTTGCATTTTCTAAAGTTTCTGCCTGGTTTCCAGGCCTCCGATCTGACATCAGAATTGCCAAAGCTTATATTAATCACTCCTAGTCTCCCACAGGGTAGGCAGTTGTGGCCTTCTCTATGTTTTCATTTTGCCTTTAAAGTCCCAGCAGCTCCAGCCAGTACGGGCAATAATTATGGATGATGGTACCTTAAAGGGCAAAGCACCTGAAGGGACACAGCTACCAACTCCTCATCTGCCCCTACCTAGCCTTTTGTTTTTCCTGGAAATGCATTGATCCTCCTGCGAGAAGAACCCCAAAACATCCAGGAAGCACCCCTGGTAAGAATTCCTAGGTTTCACCATTATGACTGGTGGACATTGGAAACTGTTGCCCCAGACCACCTCTTAAGCTCTGGGATCCAGTGGCAACATAGCAAGACAATGACTAGAAATCCTAAAGGCACAGTTTTATATTAAGAACTCTTAAGAATTTGTTTTCTTTCCCACTTTCCTTCTTTCAACCACTGGCACTGTTCTGTGAGGACTTCATGCCTATAAAAATTAGCAAATTTACTTTTCCTATCACGTTTTTGCAACACAGGAAGCAGAGCAAGACAAGTCATACATGTGCACCAAAAACACGACCAGACTGCATTTGTTATGCTTAAAACATCTCAGGAAAGGGCTGCAAAGGAAAGAGACATGCCTTTTGTAGTCCATTGATTTACCTGGATCTAATAATAGTATCCTTTCTGTGTTTTCATTTATTTATTTATTTTTGCCAGAGGTCAAATGTCTTGTTGAACAGAGTAATCTGCATTTAAAGATATTCCTGCTGCAATTATTTCAGAATGGCCAGAAGCCCCTTATGCCCCCACAAGTGCCCTTGTACTGGCTGAGATCAGCTGGCAGAAGTCCCCAAAAGGGCAGGAGCTGAGTTACACTAGATCAGCCTCCTGAGTAGAACTCTGCTTTCAGCCAAAATGTAGAGCCGCTGTGCCAGAACAACATTCAGCCAGGCCCAGGGGAGTCCTCAAGAGTTTCCATCATTAGGAAGTTGGGATAGGTTTTGGGTTCAACACTGCCTCAGCTGATCCAGTGGCAGTCAGCATGCTGTCAGCTATCGATCTTGGATTAGATGTATGAAGATTCAGATGGCCAACGTACAGCCGCCAGAAAAACATTAGAGTCCTCAACAGTTTGTCATTGTGAAGATGTTCAACACTGCCTCAGCAAGTGGCAGTCAGCATGCTGTCAGCGATCTTGGATAGTTCAGTGCTTAGATGTGTGAAGAGAACAACATTCAGAACAACATTCAGCCAGGCCCAGGGGAGTCCTCAACAGTTTCCATCATTAGGAAGTTGGGATAGGTTTTGGGTTCAACACTGCCTCAGCTGATCTAGTGGCAATCAGCATGCTGTCAGCGATCTTGGATAGTTCAGATTGCACCATTAGATGTGTGAAGATGTACCAACGGCCTTTGCAACTGACCATGGACAAACACTATAGTGAGTTTTTCAAATCAGCTGAATGTTTAAATAGAGATCATCTTGGCCCTATGATCTTTGTGACAACTTCTATAGTTGATTAAAATAGTGGTATTCTGCTTTTCATATCTTGCATCCCGGTTTCAAGGAACCCGGATTGCACATGATAAACACATAAAGCTTGCATTTTCTAGAATAGACATTGACAGTTATTAGCAGTCTTTTCTATTTATCATCCATAGTACGTTCTAAGAACAGAGTGAACTAATATTGTTGGCAATAAACACAAAGAAAAATAATTATTTTCCTAATATAAAAACAGAGTAATGCTGAAATGCACAGGTAGCTGTGAAGAGGCAAAGTCAGGTGCCCACAGAAAGGGCTCCAAGTGCCACCTTTGGCACCAGTGTCATAGGTTCGCCAACATCTAGGGTATATCTGTGCTTCATGCACAGTGTGTGTGTATCAATTGAGAACTAATAATTTAAAATACTGTATATACTCAAATATAACCCTAGTTTTTCTGCCCTAATTTTGGGCTGAAAAAAGGGGCCCTCGACTTATTTGCGGGTCAATACTTTTAGCCACTGAGGCAAGTCTTGGGTTGGTGGCTAAAAGTCATTTTAAACATTGTGTGCCGCTTCTCATGACCCCCCTCTGCATCACAGGGGAGTCTAGGGTGGTAAATGCAGCAGGGCCTGGCAAGTGCTTGGGTCAGTGGCTAAAAGTCAGTTTAAACATCACATACCACTCCCCCAAGCTTACAAAGGAGGAGCTGCCAGGCCCTGCTGCATTTCCCACCCTAGGCTTATACTCAATATGTTTCCCCAGTTTTTTGGGGTTAAATTAGGGGCCTCGACTTATACTTGGGTTGACTTATACTCGAGTATATACGGTACTCTATCAAAATGATTTAAAATTCTGGAACTGGTAACTGGATTTTGGGCATTCAGGATGCACAAATGCTTCAAAGCTATATGTGTATCTGTGATGACTAGGACCATTCTTATTATTAAAAAAAATAAAGATAGGAAATTGAGTATTTTGTAGCCATGGTTTCTTTGGTTTGGGCATATCTGATATTCAAAAAAGTTTTGTTGTTCTCTGAACAAATTTTTATGCATGCATTTTGAAATGTCAAGGAGATTGCTTTGCTGGATTTTCATTAGGTCCCTGCACATGTTTAGAAGGTTCAGATTCATCTGCATCAGACTTTGGGTCAGAAGGTTGACACTATTGCTGGAACTGGTCAGTACAGGAATACTAGAGAGAGTGGAAATTTCTGTAGATAAGTGGAAAAAGAAGGTGCGTAATCCACAAATAAGCAAAACTTCTCATTTAGGGGACAGCTTTATCGTCATAAATCTCAAATGCTGTATCATTTTTGCCTAATGAGGAACTCTGGAGAGCTTGGGACCTTCCATTTTTAGGGACTCCAAAAATCCCTACTTCTTCTTTCTATGATTCTGCAATCCAGATGTCACCACGTGGTAATCTGAGAGTGATCATATGTCTCCACACTAATCTGACAAGGACTGTAGCATGATTATGTTCACAGGGGATCAGAACCATATCCTAGTGGCACTGGAAGCAGTTGCAGAATGAACCCATGACCTACTACTTTCTAGAAGGTTGTAAGTCACAAGTGACCAACCTTTGGTCCTCCAGAAGTTACAAAACTCCCCCACATCCATCTAAATTACCATGTTTTAAAGTTAGAAGTAATGGGGGTTATAATCCAGTTATATCTAAAGAGTGACAATTTTTACACCCCTTCTAAACCAGTGGTAGCGAACCTTTGGCACTCCAGATGTTTTGGACCACAACTCCCACAGTCCTTTGTCATTGGCAGTCTAGGCTCTGAATTCTGGGAGCTGTGGTCCAAAACATCTGGAGTGCCGAAGGTTCACCACCACTGCTAGGCCTTCATTTCTAGATGTTGAAAGATATTTTTGTTGCTTCTCTTACGTCACAAACCCAGTTAAGGAAGTGGCAGTGCTTTTGCTGATTCCTTGTTAAATTTTCCAATGGATATAGAAACACAAAGGATAATTTGAACATATGCAAAGAGACCTATTGGCACTTATATGCAAATTAAGGATGTCATTCTCACTTCAACAGATCATTAGAGAGCTGTGACAGCTCTCTCTGCCACATTGGATCAAATGTTTTCTTTTGATTAACTACACTCATCCTTCACACTCCTATTTGAAGAGGTGACAAATTTCACTTATTTTTCAGACCCCCTCCCTCACTCATGTATAACATTCAGGCAATGAACATTCATCTGTCTGAGGCTGATGACATTACATGCACAAGAGTGCTTCTCCTGTTCTTCAATGAGGAAGGAGGGGGAAAGAATGCCAATTCAGAATGAAAAGATGTGCAAAATGCAGATGCCAATTATGGTCCAGATTCAGCTATTCATACTGAATAAAAGTCCATAAAGTTCTTTTTGTAAATTTTAAAGCAAGGAGTTGAGTGGCCATAAGAAGACAGCTAAATCAGGCATGCCCAAACTTTGGCCCTCCTGATGTTCTGGACCACAACTCCCAGAATTCTAAGCTTAGATTGCCAGTGGCAAAGGACTGTGGGAGTTGCTGTCCAAAACATCTGGAGGGCCGAAGTTTGGACATGCCTGAGCTAAATCTACCATATCAACACCAAATGCAACACTTGAATTATCTTTCCGGATACAATTAGGTTAAGGTGCTAACTATAGCAAACTTGGAGGGTCTTTGATTAGATAACTAGGTTGATGTCATTTTATACTGTTTTAGCCACAGTGCAGTCTGTACTTTGGTGGAGCATGGTGGGTGCACTTTTCACATTTATTGATACATACAGGTACTGTTACCATAATATTTGTGAAAATGCAGCAATATTCTGAGAAGGCACATAGAGCCTCATGATGGTTTCCTAAGTAGCATCTAAAATGTGAAGAGAGGCAAATGGCTTAGAACTCAAATTCAGTATAAACATAATTGTTTTTTTCTTTTCACTGGCTGAAATTCTTCATTTACTATCATAAATTGCACTAGAGCAGGCCCATTGCCAAATTTAGTGAGGAGTTCACTCACCAAATCCCCACTGATTCACTGGACCTTTCATAATGTGACTTACTGTGCTAAGTGACAGGATTTCAGCCAATGTCATGTGCCAGTTCACTGGAGACTAAAATGGAATATTAACATGCTTTACTCAAAGTTTCTCCCTACTCCCAGACCATGAAAAAGTGTCAGAAGTACTCCATTTGTTTTCCATTTGTTTCAGATATCAAGCCAACCACTGTTAAGCAAGCTTGACAGACGTGAATTTGCACATTGTGACTTCTGCTAGCTATAGTTTGGAATGGAATGCTAGCTGACAAGCAATAGTTCCAGCTGTTGCTCTCTGCACAAAGTGCACATACAGGGTAGAGGCTTGAGCAGCTAGAAAATTAAATTTGAGAAGCATCTGTGAACACAGTTGGCTTATGCATTTCGAGGTGCAAGTCCTCATTTAGGTTGATATCATGTCTGAATGCAGAGACTCAGTTTTATCAGCAGTAGCATAGGGAGTTGCTTTACACTAAGTCCAGCCATTGATTGGTCCACCTAGCTTAGTTTTGTCTGCTCACTGATTGTCAGTGGGTCTCGTGGTGGACTCTCGCCTGTTTCTCCCTGGAGTTGCTGGGGAGCAAATCAGGAAACCTTTTCCCATGTGGTCTGTTCCTTCCTACTGAGCTATGACGTCCCTAGAGGGGATTAAGCCAGGCCTTCTAATGAAAGTGAAGGGGTCAATGAGACTCTTCTAGTAATTGTAACCAACATATATATATATATTAATATATATTAAAACAATTGTACAACCAGATTTATAATGCAGTCCTCATTTTTGAGACATTCATTTGGGGTAGTGCCTAATTATTGGACTGTATCCTGTTTTTGGAAAAATATATTTCTTGTGGAATAATGGCACAAAATTGGTCTTGGTACAAATTGGCTGCAAAGGTTATCCTGCTTATATTGCACCCGCATCTCTGCAGTATTCTCTCCATAATATTGGTTGCAGTATTTATCTATTTATCTTTTGGTTTAAAACATTGATGTGCATTGTTCATTCATGTTTTATTTGAAATGCAGTGCCGTACCTCATTGCAGCTGAATTTAGAACTACTTGCTGCTGTGCAAAGAAAACTTTGTTAGCATGGTGTTTGGTATTAATGCCTATGATTTGATGCTTAAATCTATTCCCCATATGAAAAACACATGAGTAGAAAGCCTTTTAATATAAAATTACAAATTTTCCAGTCAAAAGGGTTTAAAGAAAGGAGTGCATAATCTTTACCTAAATCCACGAAACACCCAAGTTTTTCTTTGAAGGGAGAAAAGGTAGTTGGAAACTTTTTTCTTTTCATTCAAGTCACTGCAGTGATGATTGTTTGGAAAATGTCAGCGCTAAAGGCAGACTGTATGACTGGGAGTGTGGTCGCATAACAGCCACATTTGCTGAAGGGCCAAATAATGTGCCTCAAAGAAACTTTTGATTTGTGTTTCTTTCCCCCAAACAGCCGTTTGATTTTTGTGTGTGTTTCTTTTGTGTTTTTTTTCTCCCCCCCCCTTATTTGTTTTCTTTCTAACTCTGAACAATGTAGGTGTCTAGTCACATACAGGTCTTAGCAAGGAAGAAAGTTCGAGAAATTCAAGCCGCCATTAAGGTACGTTTGGCTTGCCCAGTTGTAGGGGGCTTTTCATCTCCATGGTTACAGGCTTTTCCTTTGTTTCCCTCCCTTCCCCTACCCTGCAGGTGTCTAGTCACATTCAGGTTCTTGCAAGAAGGAAATCTCGTGATTTTCATTCCAAGCTGAAGGTATGCGCTTTTCTGCTTTTGGGCTTGTGGTTGCTATGCATTTCCACTTCCTGTTTTCCCTGGTGATTGGTGAATGCCTGGTGCTGTGATTCTTGTAACCTAGTTTCCTTGCATGTGGTCGCTGTTTACATTTCTTTGTGTTTAATCTCTTTCCTCCCCTCTGGTTTCTGCACCAGCGTCTGTGTTACATTATTTTTAACATCCTTGAAAAGGTTTCTTGCTATCTGCATGCATCAGCTGTAGGAAAATGTGTAGTCTGTTAAAAACAAACAAACCCAAGTTAACTTAGAGTTTGTAGTTAAAAAGAAACCCACAAAAGCAACAGTTGAATAAAAGAATAGGAACACAGAAATTCAGTGGAAAAAAATGAAGTGTATAGGTGAACAGTTTTTCTTACCACCTATCTTTTTGAAGCAATTTTAAGGGTTTTTAAAAGTTGCTTTTAAACAATTGTTTATTACTCTATCCCCAGGCTATTTCATTCTTGATTGTGATTTGTAGTACTCTTCTTTATTGAATCACTCTCAACCCTATGTCATCATTAAAATATTCACTCTGGAAGAAATTCAAAGGAAGCATTTTCAATGTATATGTTGGTTTCTGTGGAAGGGCTCGGTACATGCTCTTGCATTGAAATCCATAGGACTCACAAATGCTGTGCATTTTAGATGCAGTTTCACATTTAAATGTTGAGGAGCACTGAGTCCTGGCTGACTACATTTGATTTGCATTGGAGTAAAGATACTTCGTTCTATTTGAATTGACTTTACTTTAATCATTTTAGAAAATAATATAGCCAAGAGAAAATAATGCATCGTCTTTCTTAAATTTTATTTAAGCAAGGCATGCTGTTTTTTGTTTTTCTAACTTGGGTGGCAAGCAAGAAAAAGCAGAAAATGTTTTATTCCAAATTTTTAAGCATGTCCACTTAACATGAATTTAATTTAACATTGAATCTTTAACCCGCTATCTTAAAAGTAGAGAAAAGTATAAGCCATTAATTTATAGTTTAAAAAAGCATTTGAATGTCATCTGAAATCTTCTTTCTCTTTTTGTTGAAACTTAAAGGGAGAGAGAGAGAGAATAAGTTTGCTGATTTTTTTTTCAAAATACAAAAATAAAACTTGTTTTATTTTTGGAGAACAATCTGTCAGAAGCAACAGACATTATGGATGAGATTTTCAACTATCCCAGAACTACCATATGTAAATAATAACAAGCTGGCTTTGTAACTGTCCTATTTGTTAGGAGCTTTTGGTTTTCAATATACAGTGGGTAAGCATGCTGGCAAGCTTGTATGGCTGTTGGTGGCTGGCTTTTGAGTTGTACTGGCTGAGCATTTGGGACGGTGAAAGAGAGCTGAGATTTAACTTGAAATGTATTGCTTTTTAACCCAGAGTGCAACAATACAGAAGGCTGTAACATTTCAGACTAAAACATTCAAACCTAATGGCTAAAATGAAATCATTTTAGCTCATGTTAAGAAAAATAAGCAGCATACTGACACCATGTGCATGCCTAAATTAATACCGGGCACCTGCAGTCTCCCTTATTGGAAATAAACTTAGTGATTTGTTAACATGGACGACCTGCTTAGGTTTCCAACAAGTCATTTATGCTGAATAGTTCCTTCCTAGGATTAAAGTGTTACAAGTAACCTGCAAGAATATTTCTGTGACCCACACCTGAAATATTTAAAATATCACTTTTTAAAATTATGCTTATTTCTTTTTGCTGTACAGTACTTCCTTTATGGTGACAAAACTTTCAGTAGAGCAGGGCAGCATAATAAACATGAGTGACAACCAATATCCCCTTTCCTGGTGGGCTTTCTTTCTTTCTTCACATAAAATAGAGTTGAATGGTGCTCTCAGCTGAATGTACTGGTTCTGTAAAATGTCCTTCAACAAACTGCTAGCACATCTTTGGAAAACATTTTCTACCTCTCTCACAATTTCTGTGTGTGTGTCAGTGCAAAATGACAGCCTGTGAGAGTGAGCAGTGTGTAGAGTAGGAACCCACCAATGAATCTTAATCAGTGATTCTCAGTTATAAACCTTGCTCTGAAAGCTTCCAGTGAGTGAACAACTCTCCCAGGGACCTATCATTAAATCAAGGATAAAGAATAAACATAAGAACATGGTATACCAGTGCAGCAACTCTGTCTGTGCAAAGTACCCATTCACTATACAAATACCAGTTACTTCCAGAAGTTATATCAACCCAGTGTCTGACCATTTTTCAAACAACCTCATTCAGTTCTAATAACAATTTAACAAATAAGTTGATTCTTCCAGTTAACAGGTCCTTGTGTGTTGTGTTTCCTGCCCTATCCATGTAACATCATTCTTGTCCTTTTGTCATGGGACAAACGGTGCTTATTTTTCACTGCAAGCCTAAGGGAAGGATGATGCTTGTCCTGAAACAACAGAATAAGTCATATATATTCCTCAGCATTTGGATAACGTGCTGAAAAACCACATGTTCCGTACCCATGTGCCAGAGCCCTTCTTCAGACAGGTGTTCTGTGGTGTGGATTCCCAAACTCAATGGTGCCCTGCAAGTCAGATGATACTAAGAGAGTTGTTGTGCTTCCTAGTACTGTAATTGGTTTCCAACATGAAACTCAAGCAGGGATATTAAAATGGCATGCTGGCTAGGGATCTGGAATAACTTCTTCTTCAGCTGTTGTCTAGTCCATGGGAGACAAAACCGACCACAACCAACGCTTCATTAACCATCCAAGCTATGGGGGTGTTGATTCTCACTTGCTGCCTGTGAGGACTCCACATTTGCCCTCATAGGGAAGGGAAGCAGACAGAGATTCCTTCAGCCAGTTCTTCAGTCAGAGAGAAGAGCTAGCTCACCCTAGTAGGTCTGCATTTAATTGAAGAGTGTTGTGGCGCAGTGGTTAAATGCCTGTACTGCAGGTAAAACTGTGCTCATGACCTGGGGTTCAATCCCAGGTAGCAGGCTCACGGTTGACTCAGCCTTCCATCCTTCCGAGGTCGGTAAAATGAGTACCCAGCTTGCTGGGGGGGGCAATGTGCAGTCTGCATACTGTAATTAAAAACTATAAACCTCCCAGAGACTACTTGAAGTTGTATGGGGCAGTATATAAGCAGACCACTTTGCTTTGCTTTACTTTATCTCCTCCCTGAAAAAGCAGGGTAGTTGGGGGAATTTCCAGAAATCTCATAGACCCATTGGCTGAGGATCCCCCTCTGCAACTTAAAATACTACAGCTGGGGAGATGAAAAGTGAGTGAAGCAACAGTTAGCAGAAAAGGCTGCAGCTCTGCTGCCACTGATAAGGAAAAGCAAGCTCATTCATTCATTCATTCATTCATTCATTCATTCATTCATTCCATTTCTACCCAGCCTTTGCAATAAAAGATCACACTCAAGGCAACTTATAATTTTTTAAAAAGATGCAAAAACAGATGAAACCAACATTTAACTTAAAACTTAGTAAAATAATATTACCCTCCCCAGTGTAAAACCATAAGAATCAGCAAAATACTTTTAAAAAAACTAATTAAAGTGGCAAAAAACCAGCACTATAGGGTAGGTCAGACATCATATGCCTGTCTGAAAATATGTGCTTTAAATGACTTTGTAAAATCAGCCAAAGTGGAAAGAACCAGATGGCACAAAGAGGAACCCCGGTCACACTGTTCATTCCCTGGAACATTCTTTTTGGATCGTATTAAAATAGAATCCAATGAGCATCATTATGGCCACTTTTTATGTGTGCTGGAGTGAATAAAAGCCATTAAAATCCTTTGTAACCCCTTACACTGTGCAAAAGTATGGCTACTGCTGAAAACAATATGGAAAACATAATATTCTTAAACTAAAAGCTAAGTCTACACATGGGCAGAATATTCTTCGATTTATAACTCGTGAGCATTTTCACCAGGACATCAGTGATTTTGAACTTCAGAAACATTGCCATTTCTGAGTAATGAATGAGGCTCCTGGTTTGCCTTACCTAATTATTGTGGCGATCGCCAATGGGATCACATGCACTGACATGGCTTCTGACGTTCACACAATAGGCAGATTATCTGAACATAGTTTATGCTTTCAGGGGGTTAATTTTTAATTTTCCCGTTTTTTTAAATGGAGGACCTCCTGGGATCCTTGGGATCTGTAGAGATTCCCTAGGCCATGTAATGGCCGTGGACCACAGTTTGTTTGCCTCTGCTTTACTATGGGGTGGAAAACCCCTCTGGAATCCCAAACATCTGTGAAAATCTTTGTGTGTTCAGACTTGGGTTTGAAATTGTTCCCAGAAGTGACTGAGTATTCTTGAACAAACACATTTCTGATGGTTTGTACAGTAATAATTGATTCTTCTTATCCTTTAATTGGTAAACAATCCCTTTGCACTGGTGTACCATTACATTATGCTTTCCCCAAATTTGGGCTGGTTGCATGTTTCAGGAAGAACAGGTGTGAATATTTATCTCTCTCTGTGTATGTGTATGCAATTCTATCTGCAGATACTGAGACTGTAATTGTATCTTAAAAGTCGCCAAATCTATGATTTTTCAGTATTCATGAATGTGTGATTTTACAATTCATATGTATACAATACTTAAAAATCCATTAGTGTATATTCCATGCTCCCTGCATGTAGTAAAGAAATACTGTTGAGAGTTAGGATGCTAAAGATAGCACTGTCAAGCTTGCGATTTTTTTAAAAAAAACTAACAACAACAACAAAAGGAAAATAAATGAACAGTGATAAAAGCCTTGAAAAATTCCCTTTGATGTGAATGGAGTCTTCTGCATTTTGAAATACAATAAGATGCATTAATTGCTCCTCATTAGGCAGCAAGTTGGGACAGCTTTCAATGTGCCTTCTCTTTTTAGCATTAGCTATTCCCTGGCTGAAATAGCCAGCTTTTGTATTTATGCTGCCTTCTTTAATAATAAGCAAATTGGAGATCATGGCTACAATTATTCAACTGTCTTTTGTCCTGAACAATTGTGCGCTTCCATGGTTTGTTTATCTTTATCTTTTTTTAAGTTACAGAAAATAATTTCAAAGGTTATTCAAATCAATATAAGATGTGAGGGAGAAATAAGATTTGTGAAATTACTTACTAGGAAACTATTTTATGTTAGCATTTTCACGTCTTACAGTAAAATCCATTTAAAAGCAAATTGCAGTTCCTTTCACTTTCACACATTCCCCCCCCCCAAAGTTATGCTTTGTTAGATTTCTTTGTTGGATTTAATGAAAATATATAATACTTTGGATGTATATATATGCTGTCCGCTCCTTTAATTGCACTAAGAACATATTTTCAACAGTTATACTGAATACCACTTTTATCTCCCTGGGATACAAAATCATTTTCATTAGCGCATGTTTGGCTGATTGAATTACTTCACAGAGAATGGAGGGTTTTGAACCGATTGTGGCCCAAAGTCTCTGATTGTCTTGCCATATAAAATTTCAACAGGGTTTGTCTCAGGGGTTTCTTTTAAATGTAATGACTTGCATTGGTTGTGTTCCTCTCTTATCAAATTGTTTAAAATTGTTCACTGCACATCAAAATCTTGTGGTCTGATTCATTAAAAGATGAATTTATTTATGTGAGATTTTAAAAGACCTAATAAGCTTGCAACTTGAAAACAAATATAAATCATGGGGGCAGGGGGAGGAATCAACATAGTAAATGGTTAGAATTTCCTTTCCTTAGAATTTTATGGAATGCAGAGGGTAAGCACCAGTTTCCTGTGTTCTCCCCAAACAATCTTATTTCTCTTTTCTTCTGAAAACTTACTTTATGGTTCTTGCATTTGCCCAGATTTTTTTTACTATTCTGTCTTTACATCACATCACCCTCTCTTGCTAATCCGATGATAGTAAATAAAATGATCTAGAGAGTTCCAATACTTTCCCATTTGATTAATTCCAGAAGCCTTTAGGGCTTTGAAGTTTAGGAAAAGAAGCTAATCAAAGGGGATAATAAACAAGATAACATTAACTCATGTGGACTGGGAATAGATAAGAGGCAAAATAATTGTTTTTGACTCCTAGGAGTTTATGGTCTATTAATAAAAACGAGTAGGTTCTAGATAGGCAAACTAGTCCCCCACACAGTGCATAGCTTATGAAATGTTAGTGCTGACTTTAAAGGGGAATTAAGCAAATTCATGGGGAGAAGGCTATTAACCAGGAAAACCTCCTCTTGGAGAAGGTTTGTTTCCACAGAGGGCAGTGCAGTGAATGAGTTTTTAAAGGCAGCACCAGATACATAGTCCAGGGTCAGAGCTGTGTAACCAAGCCAGCCTTCCGAGAGTTCCATCGTAAATCAAGTCCAGACCAAGGTCAAGACAAGCCGCAAGAAACCACCATGAGCAGGAAACCAGTAGGTCCTAGAATCCACAGTTGTTTCCTGCAAAGTACCTGTGCCTCAGAGCCTGTCTTTTATGAGGCTTCATGCCTCTCATTGATTTCAGCTGTAGCCTGGCTGCATCACTACAGACAAGAAGCTGGGAATGTCTGGTTAGCCGGGGGAAGTGCAGGCTAGCCTTCAGTTTTACTTACTGATTTTCTAAACTTTTAAAACAAAAATTATCTATCTAATCCCACCCGCTACCAAATGTAAGTACAGTGGTACCCTGGATTACAAACGACCCAGGTTATGAATTTTCTGGGTTACGTAACAAAGTCCTTCAGAAACAATGCATTTATTTCCACATTTTTAAAATGTAAAAATCCCAGTTCATACATTTTTTACTCAAAAAACCCTGGTTTACACATGTTTTCTGAAGGACTTCATTTCCCAGGATGCATTGCACCCCATTCGGATCTGGTTTACTTAATTTCCAGGTTACGAAGCGGGAACGGATCAACCTTGCAACCACTGTATTAGCTAGTTTGATTTATATTTCATTGTGCATTTATGTATTTATTTATGTAATGTTCCACCATTCTCCCTTCGAGGAGCACAAGGGATGTGCATAACTCTTCTTGGCTGTGGTTTATCATCACCGCGGACCTGTGAAGTAGGTTAGGAGGAGAGATTCACTGGCCCCAAGTTGCACAGCTGAATTTTGTGCCTATGAGGAGATCACAACTTCTTCTCTTGCACAAGATTTCCTTAAAGTTTTTCCCATCTTTTTTTGAACACTTGAAAAATAGTAAACTCTTTTTGGAATAGGAGAAACCAAAACACATCAAGCATGTTCTCAACTCGCCCAGGCTTGATTGAGCATATCTATTATATGCCTTCTCATTCTCCGTTCTCTCTCAGAAGCAGAGGAGGAGTTACAGAGACCCGGACCAAGGGAAGAAGTCCTGTATGACCTCTGAACTGGGCTGGCTTCCCTTTCCCTCTTTGGGAAATAAGAGTGCTATCATATTTACTCTGCTCCCATTTCTAGAGCATTGCAGGAGCATCATCTTTTTGTTGAGAATTTAGATGCTGTTACTGGCTCCTGAAATGTGTAGATAAATCCAAAATGTGAAGTGCAGAAACAAATTATTTGTAATAGTAGTTGATTGGGTTGATGTGCTAGAGGTCCAAGGACTTTTAACAGTGTTGTTTTTAAAATATTAATGTGGTCCTTGGTAAACCTGTTAAATGACAGGAAATAATATAAGACGCAATCTGCACCAGTATTTTACCATGGCATTTGAAGGCATAACCTGGTGGGCCAAATTTCTGTTCGCATTTGCCTTGCTGATGGCATAAATTTGTCTGACTCTGATTAAGCTGTTTCATATTTACTGCAGCATAACTGACAGTAGAAACATGCACTTATTTTCTTAGGAAGTCAATGTCTTGAACACTTGTGTTCATTAAAGATCCCAGTGCACTCAGAGGTGGAGAATACGGGTGTTAAGTCATGTATCTTGGCCAAATTCCAATTTAGGTAATTACTGCTAATCTGCTTGCCTAAATTCCCCATCCAGTTTTAATTGGATATAGTCTTCTTCACTAGCTGCTCAAACTGTCATGAAGCATTTTAATATGTGATTAATCAGTTTTTGTGAGCTACTACAGAAATAGTTGCATATGAATGGATGAGCTAAAGCTTCCTTTTAACTGTGTAGAGTTGATGATACAACCATAAATTCAGGGATATAGAGAACACTTTCTAAACTCATTTGTCCTTCACTATGTTAGACTCCATCACGTATCAAAATCAATGATATAACCCACATCATGATGGGTTATCAATAGCATTAGGACAGGCATGTCCAAACTTTGGCCCTCCTGATGTTTTGGACCACAGCTCCCAGAATTCTAAGCTTAGATTGCCAATGACAAAGGACTGTGAGAGCTGCAGTCCAAAACATCTGGAGGGCCAAAGTTTGGACATGCCTGCATTAGGACAAGCAAAGCACATCTTGACAGAGGTTCTTTCAGACAGAAGGTAGTTTGGAAATCAGAATGGGCAATCTAGGTCCTACAAGTAAACTGTCATAAACACAACTAGCTAGGGAGGGGGGGACCCTTCCTTCTGAAAAGGATACATTTTCAATTCTTCTGTCAGCTTTCTTCCAAAAGAAAGAGGAATTACCCAAATCCCTGTTCAAATCCCTGAAAAGGATATTCAGAGCTGCGTCATGGGCTGCATACTTTGGCCCTGCTTCCATGTGTGCTGTCCCTACTTTCTAAATTCTCAGGTGGCAGATTTCTAAGGGGGTTCTGCTTGCACATGAAGCCTTTAACACCTATTCAACCAAACCCAAATAAAACCCCACTCCAGTTTTATCTAGTCAGCTAGCAGGACTAGCAGGGTAGGAACAACACCCATGTAGATTTTGAATGCAGAGCCGGTGTGCATTATCCTGTGTCCCAGGCACATGCTGTAGATACGTATGTCCCAAATCCCAGGTACAGAAGGAAATTAAAGTATTCAGTATTGCTTCTCCATTCGGCAGATGAAGCTTCTTGATTGGCCCGACCCAGTCTAAGCACTGTAGGACTTGGACCTATTGCTGTTGTGCCTGGTTACAGATGCTCTAGCTCCAGATCTGGTCACTTTCTATGAATGTGTCTGATCCAGTCCTAGTTTTGAAAAGCCATGCTCCTCTCAGCCAGCTCCCCTGTGGCCATGTAGGAGCAGACAGGTCCACGGGTGTTTAATGTCCCTTCTGGAAGCATTAACACCTGATCGGGTTTCTGCCTCTTCTTCAGCGCAGGGTGGAGCACCTTTGGAAGCAGCCGCTCCCCCTGCTGCCAGACCCCTCCAGTGAACAGCTTAAAATAGACAACATTTTTGTTTTTTCACGAAGATATTTTCACAGGCTCCACTGCCAAAACTAGGCATTTGATTTTATCTGCTTGGTAGGCAAATACATAGGATTGTTCATTCTTTTGATGAATCAGTTCATTGGTGAAAATTCATAATCCTTTTCAAACTCCATACGTGAAATTATTAGAAATGCCTTCTATTTTTAATTGTGCTGTAGCATATTTTGCTGACAAAGTGCACTTGTACAGAAGACTTTTAACAAACTTTTTGTTATTACATCCAGGTAACAAGCATGGTAAGTATCTTCAATAAAGCAAGCCTTATGCACTTCTGCTGTGCTTGGCAGATATACTCTTTTTATATTTAAGCTAGCTTTGACTGTACTGTTAGCCTGTGCTGTTTCTAAAGAAGCTGTTCAAGTGAAGAAGCTGCTCACCTTTTCATTACTATGTATGGGCTTTCCAGGGAATATGTGCGTGAATTTGTATACCATTTTGGGATGCCATGCATTCCTGGCCAGCATGCTTGCGACTTGGCTTGTCATAACGATTCTGCCTCTTTGTGCTCAAGTTCCTTCATTTATATTGTCTTGTCCCAAAGTTTAGCATTTCCTAAAGCCATTTTCAAAGTTAATATACCTATGATGTAAAATATGATATGGAGAGTCCCCTTAAGTTGCTTTAATTCCAGTAAAGACAGTACTGCTCCTGCTTTTAGTTAGTGCAGAAAAAAATGCCTGACAGCACTTTGTATTCCCTGTATATCATATGCCTCCATATTATTTGAAAGTTATAGATGGCACTTCACCTTTTTAAAAAACATATTGAAGTCCAATTGGGGGACACCAGTGGGCGATGCAGGGTGCTTTGATATCATAGAGATCTCAATCCAGGCCTCCACCAACTTGAAGTTTGTGCCTGCTAATAGTTCTGATCTATTTAAAATGCAAGGATAATTTTGAGGGCAATAAACCTTCCAAATGTGAATCTCTCCAGATCATGAGTGTAGGTGTAAGGCAGGCATGTCCAACCTTCGGCCCTCTTGATGTTTTGGACCACAACTCCCAGAATTCCAAGCCTGTATTTCCAATGGGAAAGTACTGTGGGAGTTGTGTCCCAAAACATCTGGAGGGCCAAAGTTTGGACATGCCTGCTGTAAGGTAAAGGAGGAAAGCCTTTTTCATCCTCCTCCTGCCAGATAGAGTGGCAAACCAGATAGGGTCCCCTCTGCTTATTTTACAAGTGAAAAAGAATTATTAGTTTTGTCTTTAAAACTGAACACAGTTTGTTCACAAATCTGTGCTTGCCCAGTTTCTTGTACAGCACCACACCAAATCTGTTTGTAGGTCCCTTAATTCATTGTTACCTTACTAGAATTATACTTGGCTCCCAGTTTTGTGTACTGTATATGGCTGGTGAAACTATATAGGTCGGTCTTACCAAATACATCATTCTTATGAAGTGAGTCAACCCACATGGCTATATTTTTCACAAGTGACATCTCACCACCACCAGGTCATCATTAGTAGGTTCTGTGCTAACAGGCATCTAAACCTCAGGTAGACATGTGCAGGGCATGCCACGAGGGTGGGACAAGCGGATGCTGTTGCATCTCTGCAATAATCTGGCTCATATTTGCATTGGATCTGGTTCATTGACTTCACTTATTCAGATAGAATTATTCATGTGTTAAATTTTCAGTTCTGAAGTAAACAGTGAGATTTAATAGGCTTTTGAATTTTCTTCCCCAAACCGAAACTTCTTTCTAAACAGACCACAAATTCAAAAGTGCAATTATTATCTGAGGATGCTAGGATGCAGTCTTGAGAGGAAGGTTTGAGGTTTCTGCCCTACAAAGAGACACCCACAACCTGCGAGCAACATCAGATTTAAATAAATCTAGTTTTAAAAAAGTCACTTTTGTATAGATTTCTTCAGTAGAATGCTAGAAAAGCTATTGTAGGAAGTGTTCTGAATGAGTCTTAAGAGAGAATAACACAACATAAGTATTTCATATTAATATATTCAAATTAGCATATTATTTCTAATCTCTGCTTCCTAGGAACTACAGGGGGAGCTGGACTGAGGCTGGAAACAAATTACCATATTTTTCGCTCTATAAGACACATTTTCCACCCTTAAAAGTCAGGGGAAATGTCTCTGTGTCTTATAGAGTGAATATAGTAGTCCCCAGTACATATATATCACACATTTTCATTTAGAGAGAAGTTACCTGCATGGAGCCTGTGCCCTCCCCTTTTGCAGCTTGGATCCCCCAGTCCCAATCAACCCATTTTGCAGTTTGGATTCCACAGTCCCAATCACTTCCTTTGCATAGAGGTTTCCTCCAGGGAGCCTCACCCCACCCCTTCCCTCCTGCAGCAAGTAATCCCCAGTCAAAAATAAACTCATTTGCAAGGAGGTCTCCTCCATGGAGCCTCTGCCCTCCCCTTTTGCAGCCATGAGTCCCCCACCAGGAACCTTAGACTAAACATTTTTCTTGTTTTCCTCCTCTAAAAACTAGGTGCGTCTTATAGTCAGGTGCATCTTATAGAGCAAAAAATATGGTGAAACTTGCAATAATTAATTTCTGAACTACAGCTCCCAAGAAACCTCCACTAATACAGCAAGTGGTGAATACTTTGAGGATATTCAAAATGGTTATTCATGGAAGCTCTGAAAACACCATTATTGAGTTCCTGGGGTAGCATGATCTCAAAACCCAGATCTCTCTGCATTTTCTATATTGACCTTTCTTGTTATAAATCCTAGGAATGTGGCTAATTGCCCTAGCCTGGTCAGCATGGCAGGATTTTTTGCCTGTTGCACTTCAGGCTTCAGTTCCTTTTAATTAATCCTCCAGCTCCAGTAGTCAACTGTAGGATCCAAGTGCCTCTGTCTACCTTCCAACAGTCAGCTGCTGAATCTGAACAAAAAAAGAGAACTGAAATGCTATCCTAATTTGGTGATTACAGTAGTTCTTTCCTGGTTGTCTCTTTCCCAGATTAGGCTCTTACTGCTAGGCCCAGCCTATCTATCGATTCCATTGAAATCATTGAAAATGAAGACATAACCCTATGTGTTCCTCATCAGTCAGTCAGTAGGCTTTATACATTCCTCTTTGGCTAGATTATACTGTTTGCTTAAGTTTTTAACTATTTTAGTATGGTCTGACATCAGTTCATGAGCAGAAGACTGTAGAACCCTCTTCTTATTCTAACTCTAGCTAGGCTCTTTGAATGAAATGCTTCTTTTAGCAGGTTGGCTGATTCTCAGCCCTTCAAGAGGGTTGAATGCAAAAGTCATGTAAATTAGAAACAAGCATAAAAATCCTCATACATATAGGCTGAAATCAAATAGGAAGTTACAACTAGAGAAGGACTGTTGCATCAGTGGTACTTATATTTGTTGATATACCAAATACCCACTGATTTGATGAGCCTACTCTAATTGTGACTTGGCTCATATCTGGTCGGGTTCACTGACTCTTCTCAGCCTGTTAGATTCATATTTTTGTAAATCAAAACTTAATTCTGAAGAAGGGACCTGCACAGGTTATGGCTGTGTTCCAGTTGGGGTTAATCAAATATTTTAAAATAATGGATCAGAATCTGTTCTGGTTTGGGAAAGTACATAAAAGTTTCAGTTTAGATTCACTGGGCCTTCTGCTGATCATTATATTTTGAATTTAAAAGACTCATGACAATATTCAGTAGAGAGAACTTTGCTTTTAGGCAAGCTGAATAAATTTTAGCTCCTGTGCTACATTTTTTTCTGCATGGTATGCTTTTATTTTCCACATTTCCTGTGCCTTTTTTTAATTTTTAGCATATGCGCTTTCTAGCTGTGCTTACTCAGTGTGATTTGTTGCATTCTAGTGTATTAATGATTGCCTGTCATTGTCATGTTAAAGGATCAGACGGCAAAGGACAAAGCACTCCAGCACATGGCCGCCATGTCATCGGCTCAAATAGTATCTGCAACAGCAATTCACAATAAGTTGGGTCTGCCAGGAATTCCCCGTCCTACGTTTCCTGGAGCACCTGGAGTAAGTTAATTGGCTGCAATGAAAAGTACGCTTCAGAACGTTGATTGGCAGAGTCTAGATCAATTAATTTATGCATAAAATGTACTCTTTCTCCCATTCAAAAACAAAACAAAACAGAGCAAATGTGGAGTTAAAGAAATTGTGGTGTGTTTTTTTTTCATTTTTCTTTTTTCTTTTTATTCCATCTAGTTTTGGCCGGGGATGATACAAACGGGGCAGCCTGGATCTTCGCAAGAGTAAGTGCGGAAACTAAACTTAGACTCAAGGTTATCTCTAAGGCATGTGCATGCACAATTCTGACCATCTCGCCATATAGAGCTTTTCCTTCCCTCCCCCAACAGCAATCATTTTTGTTCCTATCATGGCAGAACGGGTGGGGGAGGCATGAATGTGTACAGAAAAGAGCCCTGCCCAGCAGGGATGAAAATTATAGGGAACATTGCTTGCACTCCTGTGTTTTTCTGTATATGTTAAAGCAGTGTGTGTTTCATATTCAAAATGATATGTACCTTGCCAATGGAGTTAGGTGCCAAAAGGTATAACCGAAACCATACAAGAGAGGCGAGGGATTGATTATTAGCCATATGTATAGCAAGATTGTTTTCTGTAGTACATACAGTCAATCCTGAAATGTAGAAAGGTTTTGGAAATGGGTGTATGTGTTTTGATTGAAGGATGGACTCAACCTTTCCATAAATTAGTTGAGTTTTACATTTGATCAGGAGCAGACCTCAAGTTGAGCTGTGTTTGCTTCACTGGAATTTTATTTCCTGGAAGAGCAGATTTGGGAAGCAGTGAGAGATTTTACAGAGGCTAGAGCATGGGGTCACGGAGAGTCGGTCACAACTGTAATGATGCAACACACACAGAGAGAACTTGAGTAGATGTGGGTAGGTGGATGAGTTAAACCCGACATGCTCAAAGATGAATTACCCCATCCCTAAAATGTTAACTGCTATTTAAAAAAACTAAACTGAACTAGGCATAATGAATGATTACATGTGTTTATTACATCAGATCTTCTGTGATCCTGATAGATCCCACACATAAATGGAAGTGGGATCCTGATCTTTTATTATCAGATTCATTACCCAGGATAAAGAGATATATTGGATTCAAATAACTGCAGGTATAACTCAGCACAGACATCCCTTTCAACAGGCAGATGACAGACAATATTTTTCTGTGTCTCTCTATGCCACTGAGAGCTTTAGCCGAAACACAGGTCGTAAATGTGGTAAGCAGAGCTGAATGGATGTAAGCAGTCCTGAGGTTCACTTTCAGCCACAGAATATGTCAAAGTGATTGCAGGGAGTCATGATCAAGCACTCCCAGAATCAGTTGCTGAAAAGGAAGGAGGTTCCCCATCGCAGTTGTGTGTCTACTTTGATTTGACCTGTTTGACCGGACTGTCATTAGTGCAGTACGCACAGCTGGTAGTGGGTGAACAGGAGTACTCTGCAGTGGCTTAGGTTAGGTCACTGGCACAGCATAGGGTTAGTTGGCAAAAAGGGGGGCTTCTTTTCTTTTAAAGCTCTTTGGTTGGAAGCTGTGCCACTACACTGCACAGAAAAAAAGCTCAGGACCTGGCAGTTTGCTCCTTTGCTTAGAGTACTACAGTACATGACATTAAAATTTAAAGGATCTCTCTCTCTCTCTCTCTCTCTCTCTCTCTCTCTCTCTCTCTCAAGAATAGCCATGGAGAGAGAGAGACCATGGCTATTCTTACCATAATCCTGTTTAAGATCATGAATATGAGGAAATCCTGCTGTAGGAGAAGATATAAAGTAAATACAACTAAATCTTCTAGCAAACACCTCTCTCATAGGATCAAAATATGCTTAATGTTTATATTAATGAATAATAATGTAATGAATAGTGACTGATTTCATTCTCTGATGGTTTATTTCAGCATAAAGCCATTTGTTCAGCAGGCCTACCCTATACAGCCAACAGTCGCAACTCCCATTTCAGGTAATGTATTAATTTGTTTTACATTTCTTGGATTATTATGCAAATTTGGGACTATCTGTATTCTTTGCACATACAGTAGTACCCCGGTATCTGCTGGGGATTGGTTCCAGGCCTTCCCGTGGATAATGAAAACTGTGGATAAGAGAGAACACCAAATATCCCCAAAACTTCTGTCTTGTGACAGTAGCTTGCTCTACGGCTGCTGTTTTGTGACGGTCGTTTGCTTTACAGCTGCTGTTTGTGACAGTAGCTTGCTTTATGGATGCTATTTTATGATAGTAGCTTGCTTTACAGCTGCTGTTTGTGACAGTAGCTTGCTTTGCGGTTGCTGAATTATTTATTTAATTTTTCCCCTGCCATCCGTGGGTAACTGAATCAGTGGATAACGAATCAGTGGATACGGGGGTCCTACTGTATATACAAATGCAAGGAGAATTTGATAGCCTTTTTCTCTCTTGATGAATTTATAAATATGTATAAGTTTTTGCATTCAATTATTTTCACATTCAGGGGCATGGTGGCTCAGTAGACTAGAGTGCTGAAAAGGTCAGCTGCAAAGTTGGCAGCTCAGTGGTTCGAATCCTGGGTGCCATGCAGTGGAGCGAGCAGCTCCTGCCAACCTAGCAGTTCAAAAGCATGTAAATGCAAATAGATAAATAGGTACCGCCATAAAAAGTGGGACGGTAAACAGTGTTCTGTGCAGCCATGCCAGCCACATGGCCATGGATTTGCACAACACTGGGTTATTGGCTTGAAAACGGAGATAAGCGCCATCCCTAGAGTCGGACATGACTAGCACGCATGTGTGGTGGAATCATTATCTTTTATTTTCACATTCAGCAAAATGTTGAGGTACATGCATGTGGACTATGTAATAGTACTTCCTGGTTCTTTTATGTATGCTAAAATTTCTGTGTGTAGGAGCATTATTGAGAGGGTGAAGCTTATAAAGCTAAAAATCATATTCACCTGCCTTACTGTCAAGAAATCAAGCAAAATTACAACATCTAGTTCTTCAGCTCTCATAACAGGTTTCATAAACATAGATTTCTCCCTTATCTTTACAGATTATGGTGCAATGGATTCAGTGGGCCCATTGTACTGAGCTAATATTTGGATGCCAGTCTATTTTTGGGTCCAATTGACATGTTTAATAGCTCTTATAACATAATATCATGCAAATATCTTATACAATAATTCTCAGCTATTGAGAGTGAGCTTGAAAGCATTTGCTTCAGTAACAATTAATTTAGGATAGGCTGGTGTCACACCCCCCCCCCTACTGGAGATAGTTAACAAACAAACCACTGAATTCACCAAGATGCTTGCTGGTTTGTACTTCAGGGTTTGAGCCTGCCTCAGCTCCGGCGCCTTCAGTTCCTGCTTGGCAAGGTCGATCTATTGGAACAACTAAACTTAGATTGGTGGAATTTTCAGCTTTTCTTGAACAACAAAGAGACCCAGATTCTGTGAGTACTACTCCAAAATACATCTTTTAAATGCTTTGCATAGATGTCGTTGTGTTTCTTTTCCTTTATACTTCATGATCACATTCTTTTTCGCTTTCTGTGTTTCATGCTTATGCTTGTACTGTAGATTCCTTCTGTCTTGTTTAGGTTTTGCTTTCTGAAGCATTTTGCTTGAAAAGAAACATTAAGAATATACTTCAGCATTTTCCCAAGAATACCCGGCCTTCAGGGTGGTTCATTAGAAGTGTTAACAGTGAAAACAAGTTTCCATGCTGCTCTCAACAGGGATGTACATGTACAAAAGCTTAATCTGAAATTAGTATAATCATATTCCTTTGTTACTTGTCAATCCAAAGACCTTAACTTCATGTAACATAATGCTGAATATAATAATTTAGTATAGTGGCTTTCAGGGACTGTGTAGAAGAGAACATAGGGAAGTATAAATAGAGAGCAGATTGTACAGATCTGAAGGCTATCATGGGAAATGGACGTTCTTGCATTTTGCAATGTGGCAAGACTATGACACCCATAGTGCATGCCAAGGTAACAGGTGTTCAGGGATTTTTGGAGTTTTAGCCAGAAAATAAGCATACTGCAGCATTAGAAGCACCTATACCAGTGGTGGCGAACCTTCAGCACTCCAGATCTTTTGGATGGCAGCTCCCAGATTTCTGAGCCTAGATTGCCAAGGACAAAGGACTGTGGGAGTTGTAATCTAAAACATCTGGATTGACAAAGGGTCGCCACCATTTACCTATACAGTCTGTCCCATGGTAGGGGTAGTCCAATTTCAGCTCTTTAAAAATTTTCCACCCACTGGGTATTTATCATTGTTGCCTCTTCTCTTTACCTCCAAATATCTGGAACATACCATACCACTCCAGCGGCTTCAGCAACTGTTGAAGCTTGCCTTGACTGCTCGACATGTGGCTACTACCATTTGTGCTTCAGTGAAACGTCTCTTGCTAAAATTATGAGCCATCTTACTGGCAAATTCAAGGTCTAGTTTGTTTGTTTGTTTGTTTGTTTGTTTGTTTGCATCTGACCACCACCACTCCAACCTTTCTGCTTATGGTTGAAATACAGTTAAATCACTCTGTCCACCGCCCCTGCCATGTCTGTTGCCTTTATGACTCCTCTTAGCTGATTCCCCTCATGTTTGTGTCTCCTTTCCTCCATCTTTTAAGGTCCCTGATGCCAGTTTTTAGTCTCATGTTATGCTTTGTACCTCCTTCATTCTTGTGATGTCCCTCTCTGCTCTAGTTTGTTCAGTCCTCTTCTGTTCAGTCAAGTATCTGTAATGTCAGAAGGGAGGAAGGAAGAAAAAGTTTCTGTGGCAGCTTAATTCACCTGGCATACATGTTATCATCCTGGCTAGGGACTAAAGCTTCAAGTAATTAATAGCTTGATAGCCCTATTCAGTAAGTACCCTGCTTCCCCGAAAATAAGACAGTGTCTTATATTAATTTTTGCTCCCAAAGATGTGCTAGGTCTTATTTTCAGGGGATGTCTTACTTTTTCCATGACCATTTTAAGTGATCCTCCTCTTCCCACCCCTGTGCCATTGGACACCTTCACCAGACATCCCCCCCCCACCTTTATCAGACATTTCCCCCCTACCTCAGTCACCCCTGTGTGTCCACACAATGTGCTCAACTCCTTCCCTGTGCGACTCACTGTCTAATTAAGAGTCAGACAGACTCCTTCAGGGCAGAGCGAGCAGCAGGTGGCAGCTTGTACTGGTAGCAGTGGGAGCTCTCTGATTAAAAGAGACTTCACACTTCCTGTCTGCTCTGGCTGCGCTGCGGCCAACAGTGAGCTGCGCGTCGGCGCCTGCCACTACAGTCCAGAGTCCAGTGTTATGGTAGCTTCGGGGGACTTTATTTTTCGGGGAGGTCTTATTTTGGGGGGATGCCTTATATTTCAGCGAGAGGCAAAACTGCAAGTAGGTCTTATTTTCGGGGAAAGAAGGAAGGCATAATTTTTTTTTATTTCTATGCTACTTTTCTCCCATCTGAGGATTCCTAAGGCAGCTTACAAATGAGTTTTTAAAAGCTGGAATAAAAACACTGAATTACAAGTGTAAAAATTTATTAAGCATAAAATGGTAATTAAAATCTAAATAGTACCTCTGACAATGAATTTAATTAGTTCCCATTGTTATTCGAAACACAGTTTCCCATTGAAATGAATGGGAAAGCAATTAATTTGTTTCGGAGGTCTGAAAAAAGGCAAAAAAGCTGCCTCTGCTGCCTCCTCTGCCTCCTCACTCGGCCCCCACCTCTGCTGCTGCTACTGGTCCTCCCCTTCCTCATCTCACCGGGCAGAAGAGCTTGTCAGGCCCTAGCAGTAGCCGAAGCCATGCTCCACCACCAGCACGTGAGCAGCAGGGTGAGGAGCAGGTGGAGAGAAGGTGGCTCCTCCAGGCCCGGTCTGGCAAACAGCCGTGTTTGCTGGGTGTTATTTCTTCATGTGATTTCTGATCATCTATTACCATCCGAGAGGGGATTGAAGACCCTATCTTCCCTATTGCAGCTCTTGAATCTCCCGCCAACTGGCCTCTGTAAATTAAAATCTCTCATGAGACAAGCACCCTGTGCCATCACTCTCCCTTGCTTCAAATGAATCTTTATCTTTTTTTTTCTTTTTCATCTGGCTTAACCTCATGAACCCTCCTACTCAATTGCACTTCTATCTTTCACTATGCTTCCCTAACCTTATATTTTTCATCCTTCTCTGTTGTTTTCCCCACTCTTCTGTTATAGATACCCTGGGAGACTTCTCTGCTTTCTCTGTATATTTTTCTGTAAGGCAGCATATAGACTGGCAATGAGGTTCGAATAATAAATAGCAATCGAGTGAATTCCTTTTACAGGGGAACAGAGAGAATCAAAAACAATCGAGTGAATTCACAATTAGCTTGCCTTCTTTGTTCCTTTTTAGTGTTCTGGATAATCTTGGGATTTCATCAAGGATAGCCAGATCACATTATCTAGGTCAGTAAAAGTAGGCAGTCTTCCCTTAAGCCCTTGTTTTCCCTTGTTATCAATCATATTCACTTATAGAAGAGCACTGAGATGCCAAGCCTTGATAATGTGATCTACCAGGCTGACCAGGATCCCACATGAACCATGAAGTTCTAGGATGCTCCACAATGTGTCGCAGTTCTCCGGTCCACATAGGGGTCCTGGTGAAGATTTGAAAATGTAGAGGAAAACCCCCAAGGCCTTTGTCTATTTGAAAAGTCTGCACCATTCTCAGTAGATAGCTCTGGGGTAGATAAAATAGTGTTCCAATCCATTTTATAGGAAATTGGGACATTACTGATTTTGGTGGCCTTTCTTCTAATATGCTTTAAAGTGTTTGGAGAACTCTGTACAATTGTAAAAACAAAAAGTGCAACAAAACAAAGAGATTTGCTGAACTTAAAAATATTGCATGTCATTGTGGTATGATTTTACTAAACAGTTTGGAAGTTCAGAGGTGTACCATATACTTAACAGTGGGGGGAAATGACTTTCACTGGAATATTGTTCATTTTGTTAAATGAAAATTAATGAAAAGAATGATATTCCAATGAATGTAATTTAAATGCCTACTTATTGGTATTATTATGTTTATGTGTTTGCATTTAATGCCTTTTAAAACATTATTTATTTATTTATTGGATTTCAATTGACATCTGGAATGTAACAAAAGAAAGGAAATCAAAGTACTGGTTTTAATTTACACTGGTTAAAACATGTTAAACCTGCCATTTTATACAGCCCCCCCCCTAGAAAAGCAAATACATTCAAAAGCACATAGAATATCTGCATCTTCTTTTCTTTGCACATCAAGCAGTAAGCTCTGTATACTTTTTATATTTGTTTTCTGGAAGCCAGGGAATTGTGTGCACCCTTGGAAAGACATTATGAAGAGTGTTTTCCTTGAATAATACAGATCAGAAATGTGGTACAGTAACCTTCCATGAATGAAATCTTCATAACAATAAGACTGAGCAAGAAGCACCACAAGGATATGGGTATTAAGGCATACAATATAGTTTCTTTTTTTCATGATGCTCTTTAGAGATGCTGAATAACTTTAGAAGCAAGGATGATCATACCATCTCCTGAGAGTAATTCATTGGAACTGAGCTATCAAAGCCTGAGGTTTGCAGTGATTGATGACATGGTGGAAAGCTTTCCAGTTCAAGTCTTAAATGTCACACCCGAGTGTTGTAGCCTAACATGTTTCTAGTACTTGATCAGCCTAAATAGGGGATCAGATCTTTCCTGATCACTTCCTAGCAAGACACTTAGGCTGGTACTTCACGTCCATCTCATTGCTGTTCATGGTCCCGCTGGGGACCAGTACGAAGAAATCTAACTGCACATCCATTGCAGGATGAAGGGAGTTCGTCCTGACCATGCCCCCTGAACTGCGATCTAAGCAGGATGAGAGATTCCCCTCCCTGACCTCGGGAATCTCCTCATCTCGCTTCTTGTTCCAATATGAGAGCCCGTGAGGTCAGTCCCCTCCCGCAACATGTCATTCTCCATCTAGTGGCAAGAGTGCGAACTGCCATTCACCAGTGCATTCTATGGAGTCAGCAACGCAGTGCAGAGAGATTAAAAGACAAACGCCGAAAAACGGAAGGTCGGGGCCCCCAAAAAACGGAGAACAAAGGCATGGAATTTCACATCTCATCACGGAATGAGGATGTCCGTTAACAGTCATGCTGGTATCATCCCTCACGCCCGTGAGTACACGGGAACAGGGACAGAACCGCAAGAAGACCACGTGACTGCAACCAACATCAACACGCAATGAACTTCCTCCGGGGACAAAGATGATGATCATGGTACAGTTTTTATAGGCTGCTTCTAAAATATCACCATCGTTATGATTCTTTGCTTAGAGATATATATTTTGCAGCATTGTAGAAACCTAGGGACACATGAGATAAGAATATGTGATTGGTAAAGCACTACAGAAACCTCCCCTCTGTTCACCAGAAGGAGAATCATAGAATCATAGAGTTGGAAAAGACCACAAGGGTCATTCAGTCCAACCCCCTGCCATGCAAGAATCTCTGACAGATGGCCATCTAGCGTCTGCTTAAAAACCTCCAAAGAAGGAGACTCCACCACCCTCCCTGGCAGCATATTCCACTGCTTGAACAGCTCTAACTGTCTAGAAGTTCTTCCTAATGTTCAAATGGAATCTCTTTTCCTGTAATTTGAAACCATTGCTCTGAGTCCTAGTCTCTGAAGCCATGGAAAACAAGCCAGCCCCCTCTTTGATATGACATCCTATCAGATAATTAAACATGGCTATTATATCCTGTCTCAACCTTCTTTTTGTAAGATTAAACATTCCCAGATCCCTAAGTCGCTCCTCATTAAGACATATGTTTCAGGCATTTAACTATCCTGGTTGCCCTCCTTTGGACCCGCTGAAGATTGTCAACATCCTTTTTAAATTGAAGAGTGCAGATCTGTATACAATACTCCAGGTGAGGTCTGACCAGAGCAGAATAGCGTTTCTAGAGCACCTCCCTTGCCCTAGAAACTATGTGTCATGGTCATTTTGGATTTTTAGCCTCTCCTCTAGGGAATTAGCCACCCCTCCCAATTTGGTATCATCTGCATATTTAATCAGTGTACTCTCCATTCCTTCTTCCAAGTCATTAATAAATATATTGAGGAGCACTGGACCCAGAACAGAACTCTGGGGCACCTCACTGGTCTCTCCAAGCTAAAGAGAGGCAATTGATGATTACCCTTTGGGTGCGATCAGTCAACCAATTACAAATCCACCTAACAGTACCACTATCTATCCCACTTTCTAATAACTTCTTAGCAAGAATACCATGGGGAACCTTATTGAAGGCCTCACTGAAGTCCAGCTAAGCTAATATCCACAGCATTCCCCTCATCCACCAGGCCTGTAATTTTATCAAAGAAAAAGATCAAATTAGTCTGGTATGACTTGTTTTTGAGAAACCTGTGTTGACTTTTGGAATGACAGCATTGTTTGTTAAATAATTACAGACTGTCTGCTTAATAATCTAGCACAGGACTGAATAGCACAAGACCCAGAACAGAACCCTGGGGCATCCCACTAGTCACCCCTCTCCATGCTGAGGAGAAGCCATTTACGATCACCCTTTGCATACAATCAGTCAACCAATTACAGATCCACCTAAAAGTAGCATTATCTAACCCACATTTTACTAACTTCTTTGCAAATATGTCATGAGGAACCTTACCGAAGGCCTTACTGAAATCGAGATAAACAACATCCACAGCATTCCACTCATCCACCAGGCCTGTAACTCTATCAAAGAAAGAGATCAGATTAGTCTGGCATGACTTGTTTTTGAGAAACCTGTGTTGATTTTTGGAATGACAGCATTGTTTGTTAAATAATTACAGACTGTCTGCTTAATAATCTACTCTAGAATCTTTTCAGGAATAGATGTCAAGCTGACTGGTCGGTAATTATTTGGGTCCTCTTTTCCCCCCTATTTGCCCTCCTCCAATCTATGGGGACTTCCCCTGTTGTCCATGAATTCTCAAAGATTATTGCCAATGGTTCTAAAATTACTTCCACCAGTTCTTTTAATATCCTTGTGTGTAATTTATGGTTTACAGGTGCTCCTGTATTACAGTAACCCCTCACCTTAGGGATATGACCCAACTCACAATAATTGAAAATCCACAATATGCAGATGTATATCTGTGGTCCGGTTCACAGAAAAGCATTTTTGAGTCCTCCAACATGCCTAGAAAGGCACTCAGAGGCCCCAAAAGTGCTTTCAAATGATCCGGAGGTCACTTCCTGTTTTCCAGAAGTCACTTCCGGTTGGTGGGGAAGCCCTTTTGGAGCCTCCGATGGGCCCGGGAAGGCTCTTGTAGGCCCCTTTGCGGCAGCGCCAAACCTGGCATAAGTACAGGAGGCCTGAAACCAGTATTTCCAGCTTACCCCAGGGGGCTTTTTTTTTTTCATATACTGCAGTCCCGCAATATAGCAGGACCATAGATTATGAACCGCGAAAGGACAGGGGGTTACTATACCTCCCTACCTATTCTATGCTTCCATTTCCACCCTACCTCATTTACTTTCTGACCCAAATGAACTCTTTTCCTTTCTGGAGAAAATGGATGCAAAGAAGGTGTTGAGTAGTTCTGCCTTGTCCCTCTCTCCTGTTAGTAACTAGTTATCATCACCATGCAGAGACTCTACCATTTCATTTTTCCCATTTCTTCTTCTTGTTGCAACCGTTTTAGATTATGCCTTTAATATCTCACTTTCAAGGAATACCCATCCATCTTGAACTCCATTCTCTTTCAGTGCCTTGGTCCATGGAATTACAGCCAATAATTCCCTAAGTTTACAAAACACCAGCTTTCTTAAAGTCCAGGATGCTTGCCTGGCTATACTTAGCTTCCTGTTCCCACTGTATAACAAATTCCAAAAGAGCATGGTCATGTCTACCTCCGACCCCATTTACAATGTCCTCCCTGTTGGTTAAGATCAGATCTAAAATAGCTATTCCTCTTGTTACCTCCTCCACCTTCTGAACCATGAAATTATCTGCAGGGCCATTATGGAATTTATTGGAACTTGCATTCTTAGCTGAGTTAGACCGCCTACATATATTGGGATAGTTAAAAACTTCCATTAGTACTACATCCCTCCCTTTTGACTGTGTGGCCATCTGCTCACAGAAGGTATCATCCAACTCCTCTGGCTGGTTTGGGTGTATAATATACCCCCACAGTGACATCCCTCCCATTATTCTCCCCCTTAATTCTCCCCCAAATACTCTCAACCTGACTTCCCAGTTGTGTATCCTGAATTTCTTCAGCAGCATAAATGTTCTTAATATATAAGGCTACTCCTCCTTTTTTTTACCAAGCCTGTTCCTCTGGAACAGGTTATACCCTCTAAGAATTACATTCCAATCATAAGTCTCATCCCACCATGTTTCAATAATGCAAATTATATCATATTGATTTTGCTGTATTAGGAGTTTCAGCTCCTTGTGTTTGTTTCCCATTCTTTCTGCATTTAAGGTTGTGTGTCCTTCTTATAAACCTATTTGCTTAACCTATTTTTCCTCACAATGTTGGACTGTAATACTCCTTCTCCTGTTCCTATGGCATCATTTGGGCTATTCCCCACCACCCCTTCTGGATTCCTACCCTTTAGGAGATTTTCTCCCTCCCCTTGAGAACTCAGTTTAAAACTCTCCTTGTCAAATTTTCAATCCACTTGGCAAAAACATTCCTACCATTAGTGGTGAGGTTCACCCCATCCTCACCCAATAGCCCATCTGAATGAAATATCAAACCATGGTCCAAGAAGCCAAATTGTTCCTGCTGGCACAATCTGCATAGCCAGTTGTTCACTTCTGCTATCATTCTTTGTCTTTGAGGGCCACGTGCTTCAACAGGGAGGAGAGATGAAATTACCACCTGCCCGCCCAGGTCCTTCAGCTTCCTACCCATTTCTTCATATACCTTTGTGATGTCCCTAAAGCTGCACTTTGCCACATCATTAGTTCCTACATGGACCAAAAGAAAGAAGCTAGAATCAGTGGGCTTGATGAGTCTTGTCACCCTCTCTGTTACATCCTGAACCTTGGCCCCAGGGAGACAATAGACTTCGCGATTCATTTTGTCAGGCTTGCAGATGATCGGTTCTGTTCAAACAAGGAGTCCCCAACCACCACCACTCGCCTCCTTTGAGGCTTGGAAGGGCCCCCTGCTGTGCTGGAGCATCCTCAGTCCTCTGTGCAAGGTCTTCAGGCTGACCTTGCTGCTCTTCTGTTTCCTGGGGAATAAGGGAGAGAGGTTGAAAACTGTTGTGAAGCTGCAATTAAGAGAGAAGAATTGAAGTGTTTACTTCTACATAATCTTCTATAGAAGATTTGTTAGCTAAATATCAGTCTCTCAATCTGTCTGTGAAGATTCTCAGTCATGCAGGTGAGTTTATCTGGAAGCTGAGTCATGGCTACTGGACCAGTAGCCATGACTCAACTTCCAGACAGTCTCTCAATCGTTCATCAAGCCTCCCATTTCACCTGTCAAGAGATGAGTCTTCACTGACCTCTTTAGACTGCACTCTGAACTTGCATAAGCCAACGAGCAGTGTTCTGTTTCTCGCTGGGTGGGATAATTGAGGCTACTGTCCAGTAATGTCCCAGTTCCAGAAAAAGAAGAAGTAGGAGGAGCAGGCAGTGTAAGGCTCACCACCACAATAGGCAACAAGGTAGGACAATCCAAAATTGTAGTCCAATAAGCAGTCCAAATGGTCAAGCAAGACTCAGACACAAAGGAGCATGGCACGCTAGTTGTTTCAGCAGCTTGAAGATCCCACTGAGATTGTAACACTGGAAATGTAACACTGGAAATGACAAAATCCATCCTCCCAGTGTTGTGAAAGACAAAAGAGCTCATGTTGTGATTGTCATGTTAGTGGTTTAACTGAATAGCATCCAGATCTATATCTTTACACTCAGAAAAAAGCTGTTTGACTCATCTTATCCAACAGCAGTGTAATGTTGAACTACATGTTACATGTGGAGACACAGAAAACCTGTGACCTGTGCTTCTAGTAGCTAAATTCAAGAGGGACTAAGTGGAGTGGGAAAGCAGTATTGGGCCCATGATATGTTTAATCTCTCTTCTGCGTACCACATTTTAGCTCAACAGACCCTTCCCAATATGCAGTAAATAATGCACCCTGTGTCTTCTGGACACGTATGTCTGAATGTTAGCAAATTGTGAAACATGCTCAGACCTTTATTTTACTCACTGCAATTTCTGATGCATATGCAATGAGCTAAAGTTAATACATACTTGTATGGCATATTATAGAAAAGAGAGAGACCTTGGAGAGATAAATGGCTTCTGAGAGTCTCTTTGAAAGATGGAAATACATTCATCCCCTGCACAAAAGGCAACTGTGGCCAAGGGCATAGAGATCAAGATTACATTCCTGACACTTGAGGATTTGAATTTCATCTCTTTGGTTGTTGTTTTTAAATCTAATCTATGAAGCATGGGGTTGAGAAAGTCAAACAGTGGTGAGATGGGAAGCATTCTCTTTATGCAGGACCTTTGGATATCTGATGTACAGTATTTTAACCATCACAACCCGATAGGCCAAATGTGTCCTGAGTAGTAGCCCTCTTTTCACAGTTGCTCCTTGGCTACATTCAGCTGTTCAAGGAATAAGGCCTGATCCACATCATCTGAGAAAGAAGATAGAAAGAGGCAGCTGAGTAGCAAAATGAAGGGGAAACCATAACTTGCACACACACAAAGTGTGTCTTTTACTCACTGCCTATGCCTTTCCTTCACATGTATGGAATGGTTTACTATTTTGCTTAGTCTCCCTCCACAAATTATATCTCACTGCTAGCCCAGTGGTTGAAGGATCTCAGTCTTCCTTTCCTTGCAGGAAGGGGTGGAAGGAGGGAGATTTTAGTTCAGTTTAGTTGCGCTGACAAGCTGTAATGGGTGTTGCGTGGGTGTGTGAATAGAACTAACTGTGATGCTACTCTTCACAGTACTTGTTAGAATCCTTTGTAAAGTTTTCTAATAATTGTAGCCATATGATCTGTACACTTGTGAGTTTGTAGGGGGAAATAGTTCCCTCATGTGCACAATGTGGATGTGTGCATATTTTAGTCAACTACAGAAAGTGAGGAGCAGTTATGCTGCACTCTTGTTGCTGATTCCTGGCTAAGTTGTGCCTTCCTCAAGTGTTATCCGGAGCTTTCATTACTTTTCTTTTTTCTTATTCTCCTTTTTCACCGATTTCACTTGATCTGTAACCGAAAAGGGTTTGCAGTAGAACTTTAAATGGAATCAAAGATATATATAGCATGATGTAGAAAGATTTGGGGCTGAGGGGAACAACCCCTGCCGGAGTGTTCCACTAACCCAACTAGTAATCCAAATAAAATCATAGCAAAAATAGGATTCAATCCGCCTTTGTTTTCAGGCTAAATTTGGGTTCAAACTGTGCATATCAAATTGTGGGAGAGGACTTGTGAGAAGGGTTGGGTATAAGGACACAGAGTTTATAGAATAAGAGAAGATTATTTGGAAACTGAGCCAAGGATATTTCCTCCACGCCATCATGGGTTCCATAACTAAACTGTGCCAGTGCTACAGATAATTGGAGAACATATGGGAGTGTGTAGCAAAAAGTTACTCTTATCCTTGGCATGTTGAGGAGCCAGTGTAGGCTTGGAGGGGAGAAGCAATTCATATTGAACCCATGTCCGCAGGAATCAAGGGTTTGCTTACCACCAGCCCCCATGCCTGCCACAAGGCAGATGAATCTTCTGAGTCTTAGAGTATGGAGGTGGGATCAGATGAACAATATGGGAGTAACAATCAACACTACAGTTCCGGTCCAGTCCCCCACCCTGCCCTGACCTGGTTGAGTAAGCTATAACTATCCTTGCAGAGAAATATAGGATTTGGGATTTCACATGTCATGTCATCTCATTTAATTGGACATCGTGATTCCCTGTTTAATTCCCTTTCAGTGGCAGTGTGAGATTACTGACCAAAGCTACCATAATACATTTGAGTACAAAAACTATTTTTCATTCCTTGCCAAAGAGATTGCTTGTGAAGGTTAGTGCTTAAAAGGGTAAGAGTAAATTGGATAGGAGAATCTTGAGGTCAAAAATTTGACAGTGGCCAGCTAATAGTGCATTATGATGTAGCATATTTTTGGCTACTTGAGTTGTATTCCTGGAGCAGTAATCAATCTGGTCCCTTTGCCTTCTTCACTTCACTATGTTCTACTTACCTCATCATATTCTTTTGACTCAGATAATGGAAAATATCACAGTACTAAAGTTCTAAATGTATATGTTTGTAACTATCTTTTGAGTCAGTCTGCTGTAATAAAGTAGAATTGTTGATTTGGTCTTAGAAGGAAAAGGTAAAGGTAAATGTTCCGGCTGCACATGCGTGCTAGTCATGTCCAACTCCAGGGGTGGTGCTCATCTGTTTTCAAGCCAAAGAGCCAGTGTTGTGCAAGTTGGTGGCCATGGGCTGCCGTGGCTGGACGCATTTATGTGCACAGAACCCTGTTTACCTTCCTGCTTTTTCCGGCAGTGCCTATTTATCTACTTGCCTTTACATTCTTTTCAAACTGTTGGTTGGCTGGTGCTGGGGTTAACAGAAGGCACTCACTCTGCTGTATGGCACCCGCGATTTGAACTGCCAAGCTGCCGACTTTGCAGCTGACAGTTTCAGCGCTCTAGCCCACTGAGCCACCATGCCCCTTGGTCTTAGAAGACCTGACCTTAAATTCCTGCTCAGACAGGGAAACTCACTGAGAGGTGGCAATGATAAACCACTCTTTAAATATCTCACATAAGATGAAAATCCTCAGAGGGGCACCATAAATTATATTCCATTTGATGGCACATATGAAAAAAAACTGAATTAGTTCTGAAGCTTAAGATGTTGCTCTGTTGTTGTTGTTGTTGTTGTTGTTGTTGTTGTTGCTGCTGCTGCTGCTGCTGCTGCTGCTGCTGCTGCTGCTGCATATGTGCATGTGTATTTATATGTGTTTTATTATTGTTTGTTTGTGTGTTTGCTTGCTTGCTTTTGTCACAATAGTGAAAACAGCGGTGCATCATTTAATGGCCACTGAGATGTGGCTTAAAGACAGTCATGAAGTAACACTGCATTGAACATTGTATGGCATTGTACACCATTTCATTGCTACTATGACAAACGTGAATATCAGAAAGGGAATCTTTTATGAGTGAGCCTTACAAATTGTATAAATATGTTCGTGTCACTGGCTAGCAGAATTGCATGCCCAGCTCATAAGAAAGGGCTCCTGCCTTAATCTTTGATAGTCTGTATGAATTTTAGCTATAGAAAAATTAAAAATAATAATTATGAATAGTTATTAAAGTACAACCCATTCAGCACTAGACTTTCTGTCTGTTCACACACCCACCCTTTTTTGTTGTCGTTTCCCAATACATACCACATATGTTATGTGCACCATGTTCAGATTCTAGATCAGTGCAGTTGTGGCTTAATCAGAGTGGCCTTAAAATTTATATAATTGCATCCTTACACTGAGCTTTTGAAACAAGATTTTTTGATAACTTGTGCCATTGTGATAAAGAACCATTCTTGTATTTATACCTCTTTTTCTTGTCCCAGAGCACTAAAATTGAAAGACATTTGTACTTTGGCCTGGATAATTTAAGGAAAACAAATAAACAGAATTATATTGTTAATTAATTGAGTGTTAGTGGGTGAAACAATTGCTGGTGCTTTTGTCTTTGTTTTGCTTCAGTATGTTTTGCTACAGCTCCTGTATTAGAATTCCCTGACACAAGCTATTTGTCTTGGTTCCTTTGAATTCCTAAATTGATGCTAATCCCCCCTTCCTGATATTATTTGACAAGAGATATTTTTCATTGCCTTGCCACATTTGTCAGAGCTGAGAAAGTAAAATAAGAGGCAGCCAAGTCCATGACCGTAATTCTCAATGATTTTGTAACTTTTGTGCCTTCAAGGGCAATCATTTCAGCTTTTTCAAAAAGACCAACTGTAAGACTGACATAGCTAGAATTTTTAGATGCGAAGGAAAGTATCAAAACCTGTGGCAGGGCTACAATCTACTTAGAAACTCATACTGGTAAATCTGGAATGTGCAGAAACAAAAAAAGATGGCCATTTAAAGGGAAGGCATGTATGGTGTTTCAAATGGTTTTCAGATGTTTCCAGAGGGACAGCTGTGTTAGTCTGTTGTCTTTTTCAGCAGCTTTTAAAATGAAATGAAATGTATTTGGTACAAGCTTTAGTCTGTATGGTGCCACATAGACGTGTGTTGTTGGTTTTGTTCTAAGAGAAGTTCCTCCTGACATTTCACAGAGTGTTTCTGTGCTTCTCCCAGAGTTTAGGGAGCAGAGATTCCTGCTGTGCTGGGCATGAAGCAGTGTTCTGATCCCAGGAGGTTGTGTATAGGGGGGTGGGGAAGAGACTGTGCCACCACAGCTACAGTTCGTATTTATATCTTAAGTAGACATGGGCACGACTTGGCGAAATTGTCGTTTCCATTTTCGGATATCGTTTCCGTTACGTAACGGAAATGGAAACGACAATTAAGCTGTCAGAACTCGAACTCGAACTGAAAAAAGAAAAATTGGGTCTGATTTGTTGTGGTCGTTCCTGGCATCATGCAGCGATCGCGCGATGCCAAGCGGCACAGAAAAAAAGTTTTAAAAATATTATTTATTATTTATTATTATTTATTTATACAGCTTATATACTGCCCGTCTTCCTAAGGGAACTCCGGGCGGTTTACAACAACTATACAACACAGCAAAATTACAAAACAAAAAGTAAATAGTAACTAACTAATAAAAGCAAATATAAGCAACAACGACAGCAGATGGCGGGACCGAGGGGGGGGGAACTGTTTGGGTCACCCAAATGCCTCCCAGAAGAGAAGGGTTTTCAGCGCCTTCTGGAAGGCAGGCAGGGACTCTGCTAGGCGCACTTCTGCTGGAAGATGGTTCCAGAGGGTCGGGCCTGCCACAGAGAAGGCTCGGGCAGGGGTGGAAGTTTTCCGAGCCTCCCTGGGCGTGGCCACACGCAGCATGTGCACCCGCGACAACCTAGTCGGACGGGCTGAGGTTGATCGCTGGTCGATCTGCTCCGTCAGGTAGCCAGGTCCTAGGCCATGGAGGGTTTTGTAAACCAAAACCAGGACCTTGAATCTAATTTGGGCTGCAATGGGTAAGCAGTGCAGGCGAGCCAGAACTGGGGAGATGTGCTCAAATCGGCGCACACCCGCCACCAGCCTGGCCGCTGCATTCTGGACCCACTGCAGCCGCTGAATGAGAGTCAAGGGCAACCCCATGTAGAGCGTGTTGCAATAGTCCAATATCGAGATCACCAGCACCTGGACCACTGTTCTGAGGGAGTCCTCATCCAGGTATGGACGAATCTGGGTGATTCGACGAAGATGGAAAAAGGCAGCCCTGGACACGGCGGACACCTGGGCTTCCATGGTGAGTGCCGGGTCCAGGGCTACGCCCAGATTCCGGACACAGTCCGATGGCCTCCACCCTCCAAGATGGGATACGGGCCACCATAGCTGGATGAGGAAGCCCCAAAGAACATAACCTCGGTCTTATCGGGGTTGAGTTTGAGCCTGTTAGCCCTGGTCCATTCCATGACTGCGCCCAGGCACTGATCGAGGGTCCGGACAGCCTCATCTGCAGCGGTAGAAAAGGAGACATAGAGCTGCGTGTCATCAGTGTACTGATGACAGCAGACTCCATGTCCCCTAATGACCTCAGCCAGCAGCCTGATGTAAATGTTGAACAGCATGGGAGAGAGGGATGACCCCTGTGGAACCCCACAAGGGAGTATCCAAGGGGCCGACAACTCGCCCCCATGCTGAACCTGCTGGGGACGGTCTCCGAGGAAGGACCGGAACCAACTGTAAACAGTGCCCCCGATCCCAACCCCAGAGAGCCGATCCAGCAGGATACCGTGGTCGACGGTATTGAAGGCTGCTGACAAATCCAGGAGGACCAACAGGGAGGAACACCCCCCGTCGGCCCTCCGGAGGAGGTCATCTTGCAGAGCAACCAAGACTGTCTCGGTCCCTCGACCAGGCCTGAACCCAGACTGGAATGGATCCAGGGCGTGCTCTCCCTCCAGATAAGATTGGAGCCGGGTCACGGCCACCCTCTCAATCACCTTGCCCATAAAGGGAACATTAGCAATCGGGCGAAAGTTGGTCAAGTCGCCCGATGCTAGGTTGGGTTTCTTCAGAATGGGCTTTACCACAGTCTCCTTCAGGCGAGCGGGAAAAATCCCTTCCCTGAAGGAGGCTGTGGCGATGATTGATGCCCATTCAGAGATGTTCCCACCAACTGCTTTCATAAGCCATGATGGGCAAGGGTCGAAGGGGGTGGACGCGGGCTGGCAATGGGCAATAGCCCTGGAGGCCTCAAGTGAGGTGACAGGCCCAAACTCAACCATACGAGGAGACCGAGGGGGCACAGGCGCAGGGGATGCCAAGGGTGGGCTATGGCAACAGGATTCGAAACCAGCACGGATGGCCTCTATTTTTGATCGAAAAAGGCTGCAAAATTCTCACTACTGAAATCAGTAGGAGGAGGCCTAGACAGTCCAGGATTAGTGAGGTCGCGAACCACACGGAACAATTCCGCTTGATGGTTCGAGGCCTCACTAATTCTCAGGGTGCAATAAGATCTTCTAGCAACCCTGATCGCGTGAACATAGCGCCTGGACTGTGCGATGACTGCAGCCTTCTTAATAACCATCCGGTTCTTCCTCCAGCTGTGCTCCAGCCTCTTCCGTTCTTGCTTCATCGCTCGAAGCTCTTCCGTGAAACACGGTGAGGAACGAGCTCTACAGCGGATGAGGCACCTAGGGGTGATCTGGTCGTCAGCCCGGGATGTTTCATCAAACCATTGATCCACCATGGAGTCTACCAGATCATCAGCCAGTCCACCAGGAGGCTCCCCGAGGACTTCCCGAAACCGATCAGTCAAGGAGTCTACGGGGGTGGGCCCAAACAGTAGGCCGGAGGTTCCCGCAGGGTGGGGCGGCGATTGATACAGAGAAGGGCAGCAGGTGGTGGTCTGACCATGACACGGGGGTGGGAACAAGGTCCCACACCCTCAGACTCGAGTCCTCAGACGTGGAGGAAAATACCAGATTCAGGGTGTGTCCAGATCTTTGTGTTGGGCATAAAACATGCTGGGCCAGGTTCATGGAGGCCATGGATTGCATGAATTCCAGAGCAGCACCAGACATGTCACCGCCAGCGTGCATGTTGAGATCACCCACCACCAAAAGGCGGGGGGTTCTCAACAGGGTAGTGGCGATGAACTCCGTGAGCTCTGGTAGGGATTGTGCTGGGTTGCGGGGAGCACGGTAACCGAGCACAATGCCAAACCTGTCCTGCTGCCCAACCAACAGATGAACACATTCCAACCCTGGGATCACCAACGTTGAGGCCCCGCTGATTTGAATAGTATCCCTGTACACGATGGCCACCCCACCCCCCTTACAACCCTCCCACCTTCCTGCCACCAGAAACCCAGGCGGGCACAGCTGGGCGAGTGAGACCCCCTCTGCACCCACCCAGGTCTCGGTAATGCACGCCAGGTCGGCCCTCCCATCAACGATGGTATCATGAATGATGGGGATCTTATTATTATAAAAAAAGATTCCCGGCCAAAAAAGCAGGCGAAAATATGCCTGCCTGAGGGCACCTATCAGAGGGGTGGTTTCTGGAGGGGGGTCCCAGCCTTCCCCCCCTCCTGTCCTGGGCTGCTGGTACCGGGCTGGGAGGGGGCATCCTCGGCATCTCCATTTGCCATGCGGTGCGGGGGGATCCAAAATGGCATCTGCAATATTTTTTTTGAAATCGTGGTCCAAAAAACCACCAAAGCACCACAGAAACATGTGAAAATTAGCTATTTTAAATGCTTGAATTTTTACAGTAGCAGCAGTGGGTTTTTATAGCACTAAAAGGTCGCACTGATTTTATTTTATTTTTATTTTTATTTTTATTTTTTTACACCTGCGCAATGATGGTCTGGCCATGGGATGGGACCATGCAAATTTTTGGACCCATTCTACCATTCACATGTCAAGGTTTTGACTGACACTTCTGGGTGTGCAAGAGGGCATAAAAAGCCGAGGCACTCCCAGAAGAGTCGCAGTCCAGGCTTGGATATGGGAGGGAGAGGGCTGTGTGTAGCTGGCTGCTGTGCTAGACTAGTTTCGATTTTGCAGAGCCTTTAGATTTCAGTTAGGCAGGCAGGGAGGGAATTGATTCAATTGAATTTTTAGGAAATAATAATAATTCCTTTCATTCTCTGTCTGCTGTGGGGAATAGCAACACAGTTTATTCTTTTTTATTCTCCTGCAGTGTGTTAGGATTTCTTTTCTGATAGTGCTTCAAAGGGGGGGGTTTGAGTGGGAGGGGAGGTGTGGATTTATTTTAAAAATTTCATTTGCTTGGTGGCAAGCCAAGGTCCTTTCATACCCTGCCTGCAGCTCTGCTGTGGGTGCACTGCCCACTTTGCAATTGCTTTATTTGATGCAGTCTTGTGCAGCAAGTCAGTTTAAAGTGTTTTCTGCCTGCTCTGGGTCATTGCGGGACCCGCGCCTGCCACCCACGCGCCCGCCCCTCCCCCCTGCCGCTGCTGCCACCCGCCCATGGCCCCCCCGCCACCCCGCCCGCCGCCTAGGGCGCAAAAACACCTAGCGCCGGCGGCACACCACTCGCTGGGACGTCAAATCGCGCGAAATCACGGCGGCGGTAATGACAAACAACACGACGAAATGACAAATTTTTAAAAAAATTCGCAAAAAACGGAAACGACCCGAAACGGACCCATCCTGAAAAACGACAACTCGGAAAAAAAAATTCTGGTCGTGCCCATCTCTAATCTTAAGGATATGAGTGCAAAGTGCACAAGTCTAGTAGGGAGTAGACTGACCTTATCCTCTCCTGTCATTTGGGGAGGGAAGGGGAGAGACGTGTGATGACCATTGCCTGTTATTACTCAGTACATAAGGGAAGAAGGCAAGGAAGAGGGAGTCTGGAAGTTGAGTCATCATGGCAACTGGACTTCTTTTCCTTGAGAGACAGAAACATTTTGCTGCTCATCCAAACAGCTTCATCCGTCTGAAACGGAGGGAGAAATGGCTGGTCTCCTGCCTTGTCAAAACTCCATGCTCACTTCTGGTTTGTTGGTTTGTTTGTTTGTTGTACATCTGCAGAACCTCTGACCTTAAAGATTCCAGTGTGGGGCATTTCATAAGAATAAGAACAGTTGCCTCCAAGTCAGGAGTAATTGTTTAAAAATGTACTGTATTTAGTGCCTACCCTTCTCACTGCTGTTAGTTAGAAATATGCTGGGACTAAAAGGACCAGTTGTGGATCTGTTTAGCATAGGCATTACAGTAACATAATGAGAACATAATCACACATGCCATGTCAAGATAAACATTTTGTGCCCTAAGAATGTTGTCAGATGTTGCCATACCATCTGTCCCGCCTCAAACATGTTGGAAATTTTTGCTGCTGCACCAGCAGCATCTGGTAATTTTGGCAAGATCTGTAAACAACTGTAGCGGCTTTACAGCTGCTTTAACTTTGATTCACACTTAAAAAGCTTACTGTCTTTTGTAACTTATATTTTATTTTTATTTTATTTTTCTAAATCACCATGTAGCTCTGATTTCCATGCACTTAAAAAGAAAGAAATTCAGTCAAAGGAATGGGTATGAATGATGGAGATGGCTATAGGTGAATGCACCCTTGGCATTGTATTTGCTTAAAATAAGTCATTTTTTTAAAAAAAAAATCTCTAATCCACCTGTGACATTCAGGAAAAAGCACAGCATTAACTGAGCATCCACTTGGCAGCTTTCACTCTCCCCATACACTAGATCTTCTCAGCCTTAGAGGAAATAATTTGTATTATTTCTAAGTATTATTAGATAGAATGCTATTCAAAATATTCTTCAGAAATAAAATGATAGGGACAAATTGACTTTCTCAGGTGCGTATGAGAGATAACTAACATGTTTTCTGGAGAACTGAACTTGGGTAAATATCAAGATCCCCCATGATACCTCCTCTTCAAGTGGCATTATTCAAAATAGTAAACCTCAAAATGTTAATAGTGTTGCTGACTATAAACAACAAAAATAACATAGTATATATTCAGCCACAAAAACTATGAATGAAGAATAGGGTTTATCTTTTTGTACAACACTTGTTATAAAAGATGCAACCAGTCATTTTTGTGAGTATTGTGTAAGAGTAATGGGCTAAAAAGGTTCTTTTCATATCTATCTGCAAGAAGGGAACCCTTGTAGTTTGCCCATTCACCTCTTGGTGTTAGGAGTTGTACATTTACAAAAACTGAGCATGACACATGCACACACTAAACCACTCTTTACCAAAGAGCTAAGCCGAACAAAGGAGGAGCGAAGCATGTGATTGGTGTAGTAATTCAGAAGGTTAGTCATGAGGAATAACTTCTTGATTCTTAACTCACACTACTACAGCAATAGCTTTATCCAACTGTTCTTGGTATATACGTATCTCTGAACCTCAGCCACCTCCCTGGAGTGAGATTATCTATCAGGCACATAATGTGTGGAGGTGGATGCCATGGCAGCCTAACGGAAACCCACCTGTGTAACTGTGTGTCACCCTGTATGCCACTGAACAAAAGTGAGATATACAGTATTTTTCCATGTATATTTTTGTTTGAAATTATTAGACTAAAATTGAAGGTTGTCTTAAATACAGAAGTAACCCAGGGAAAGAACTGCATGAGTGCAAAACTAATTTTGGGTTGGAAAAATGGGGACTGTCTTATCCATGGGGGTGTCTTATAGATGGAAAATGTGGTAAATGCATGGAGGAGGGAGAAAGGCAGACTTGTCTTGCAAGTTTATTGGAAATAGTGGAGGTCATGTGATTCAAGAGTACAGTACTGTATAAATTGTGTTACTTCATCTGAGGCATAGACTATTGTGTTAAAGAACAACATCTTACAGCAGGCATGTCCAAAGTCAGACCTGGGGCCAAATGTGGCCCGTTTACAAATTTCGAGTGGCCCACGGCCACTTCTCGCCACTGGCTAAGCCTGTCATGCATCCCCGCCAGCTGGCCCTTCCCCATACCGGATGGATGCATCAGCTTGCAGTTTTATGTTTTGCCTGCACTCTCTGCCTCTGTCCACCACCACCCAGCCACGTTCCCAGCCTACCCGCCCCCGGCTCCGTTGCTGCAGCATCATCCTTTCCTCCTTGCATGTTATAGAGACTTGTCCAAAGTCCGGCCCGGGGGCCAAATGCGGCTGAATGGTCAGCCCCCACACATTTTCACCACACCAAATCTGGGCCTCCTTGCAAAAAGTTTGGACACCCCTGTCTTACAGCAAGATTATTCTCAAAACTGAGTGTGTGTGAATACCATCTGCTTCTTCTTCATGACATCTGTGAATTCACATGCTGGGTTCTTTGCGCCTGCCCAGAGATCACCGGCTGTTCCAAGCTCTTTTCCAAGTCCAGGATCTCCTTCTCAGCACACATGCTCATCCTTTCCCACACTCTCAGCCTCTGTTCCTTTCTTACTGTCGCTGCAATTGGTCACCTTTCCTATAGCTCCTGCGGGACTGAAAGGATTCCATTTTTACTTTTACTTTTTACTTTTATGCTTCTTTGTCCACCTCTTATTATAACCAAATGAAACAGTCAGTGGAGAAAAAGCTCAACATCTACTCGGCCTTATGGCCCGAACTATGTTGATCTTAACACATGCCAGGCTCAAAATGAGACCTCTTGAAGCTTGGCTCCTAGCCCGATTTTGCCACCATATGGCCAACCCTAATAAAAGCATCTGAATTGCAATAGAAGTGCACAACAGTCTACTGTGGTGGGCATCCCCAGCTCACGTGGTCAAAGGTCATCCTTTTTGTCTCCGATATGCTTCTCTCCAAGTCACCACTGACGCCACTACCAGCAGATTGAGGTGCCCACTGCAATGGTCTCCAAATGCACGGCACCTGGACCAAACAAGAAAAACATCTCCACATCAACCTTCTAAAGTTACTGGCAATCTTCAAGTCATTCGAACCCATGATCCTGGGGAAGACTATACAAGTAATAACGGACAATAATGCTGCTGTATTCCCCATACCATAAACAAACAGGGAGGGACTCACTCGACAACCCTACTCCGTCTAACAATACACTTTTGGGAGTTACTCAAGGGATATCCTCCCAGTAGCACTACACATATCATTCCAGGACAATCAGATGGTGGACCAGCCCAGCTGCCTCAGTTACAACAATCACAAATGGTCAGTCCTCGACTCTGCATTTCAAACCCTGTGTCATCAATGTGGTACCCCCCAAATCGACCTGTATGCCACACAGAACAACTCGAAATGCAAACAATAGTGTTCGAGAGTGGAGCAGGGTTATCATTCCTATGAGATGCCTTCTCCATTCCATGGCCTCCCAACCTGCTATATGCCACTCATCCAATGAACCATAGTGAAAGTTCAGCATGACTCGGCCAATTCCATTCTCATACCTCCATGGTGACCATGTCAACTGTGGTTTGTGAAACACAGGTCCATGGCAACCAATTACCTCAGGTTACCCAACAGACTGGACCTACTCTCCCAGAGTGAAGGCCAAATTCTCCACCTGGACCTTACATCTCTCCAGCTGACGGCATGGTTAATTCTCTCTCGATAGACCAAGTGTTGGCCCACACTAGGAAGCCCTCTACAGTTACACTGCATTCCTACAAATGGAAGGCCTTCAAGCTCTTTGCCTTACAACACAGCCTCTCTACAAACGCCATGACTTTAGGTGCTCTCCTGACATTCTTGGTACTCTCCTTCAATAGGGGCCTTTCTATCTTTCCATACTTAGAGTATATGTTGCTGCCATCGCAGCACACCAACCCCCACAATCTCAAACTGCCCTCTTTTCAGGCACCCTACCCTTGAACCATTTTTGAAAGGATAAAAGAATATACATCCACAACAACCAACTGCCTACTCCACAATAGTCACTTACCCTAGTCCTCAATAAACTTACAAAGTCACCCTTCAAGCGTATGGCAATTGCGACCCTGCATATGCTGACACTGAAGACTGGCTTCCTTGTGGTATTTACATCTGTCAGAGAAGCGTCTCAACTCTTAGCTCTATGTATAGACCAGTGATGGCAAACCTTTTAGAGACCAAGTGCCCAAACTGCAATTCAAAACCGACTATTTTTTTGCAAAGTGCCAATACAGCAATTTAACCTGAATACAGTTGGCTGTGAAGGAGCGATGTCAAGTGCCCACAAAAAGGGCTTTGAGTGCCACCCTTGGCACCTGCACCATAGGTTCACCAACACTGGTATAGACCTTCCTTTCCTGCAGTTTCACCCAAACAAAGTGACACTATCCTGCCATCTCCTTTCTACCCAAAGTTGTCTCTGTTTTTTAACCTAAAGCAACCTCTCAGCTTACTTACCTTCTTTTCGTTCCCATCTCCTGATCTGGAAAGGTCACTCCACACACTGGATGTCAGGAGAGCACTCTTGTTTTACCTTTTCAAATGGCCTCTTTCCGAAAGTCAAAAAGACTCTAAAGGTCTTCCAGTCTCTTCACAGACAATTTCCAAATGGACCTTGAACATCATCACACTCATCTATGAATCAGCAGGAACTCCCCTACCTGATGCGCCGAGGGGCCACTCTATAACATAGTAGTCACATATTTGGCAGTGTTCTTGAGAAGCATTGATCTCAAAAACATCTGTAAGGCTGCAACGTGGTCCAACCTACCCACGTTTGTGAACCATTATAAGCTTGATATCAGCCAGAGCGGACGCCGCTTTTGGCAGTGCTGTCCTATCCTCCTCGTTACTGTAATGGCCCACCTCCGGTTGCTAATCACTTGCTAATCACCTAGTGTGTGAATTCACAGATGCCACAAAGAAGAAAAGGAAATTGCTTATCCGTAACTATAGTTCTTCGAGTGCGCATCTGTGAATTCACACTTCCTGCCCTACCTTCCCCTGTATCCGTCACATCTGTCTAGTTGTATGGTGCAGTTGACTGGATTCTCAAGTGTAATGAATCTACAGATGCTTAACAGAAAAGAAGAAAATCCCCAGTGCATGTCCACCCCACTAGAAAGGAAAGCAGTGCAGAAAGCCATCTTGAAGAGGCTTGCACCCTTCCCTCGTGCTGCCAAGTCACAAAAGGGGATTTAACTGGCTGATGTCAGCCCTTCCAAAGGAGCTTGAGTTTTTTCATTGATGGTTCAGCTTTAGTTTCCTTTTGTATTAATCTTCCCTGTTTGTTTAAATGGACACCTTCATTTTCTAACAGAGACTTATGACACCAAGTGCATTATTTAAAAATGCTTTTTGAACCGAAGTATTGAAGCAAAGACTTTGGATTTGAGTGCCATTTTGGGTGGCCATAATTTGCTTCAGATTGGTTCAGCCATTTGCAGATTACCCCCAACTTTTTGCTTTGCCCCAGATTCTGACTAATTTCTGATCCTTAAGCACATCCCTACTTGAAATTATTTTTTAAAAAATTCTGGGGATGTCCCTCTCCTGTGATTGTTCCAACATGTGCCTAGATTCAGGCATTCAGATTGTGGGGAAGTGTGTAGCACAGCATCTGTCATCTACACTACAAGTAGAACAAGCTGAAAAAAGCTGAAAAGGAGGCCAGTTTAGCCTTCCTATGGATATTTCAGTATAGGTGCTTTAGAGAGCAATTAAAAGCCTAAACACTGGATTGAATTGTGCCAGGATGGTACAGCTTGGTACATAAAAACTTTCACATACATAGTTTAAAAATGAGTTTTAAAGAGGATAACAAGCTTGTTGCGTTTGTAGTTGGCTCACCCATTGTGCAGATGCTGCCTGGTAATTACTTATTGTTACAGAATAGGGCGATAATTACTGTAATTCTTGTGTAACTGATCGGTATGCATGTTAAGCCTGCCCTTGCAAAGGATTTTACTCATAAGCGTTCATTCATTCATGTGTTTGTTCATTCATGCATTCACTCCTTCCATTCATTTATTTTTCTGCTCTATGTACTTTCCTCCTTAAAGATGAAATACCTTTTGGGGGGCTTATCTGTAAGGTAAGCCTGGAAAAATTCTCCACTCATACTTGGATATAACATGACTCAAAATGTTAGAGGGAAAAGCTGTGAGGGAAACATTCCTGGTTGAATTAAAAGGCTGTGGAATTGGTTTATAATTCTGCGAATTGAGTTTAAAGCTGTGAATGGATTCACCTTCATTCTGAAATATTAAGCCTTATAGCAATGTAGCTATAGACACATGTTAATGCATTGTTTCTTTGCTTTTTCTGCACTGTGACAATTCATTTGTAAAAACAGAAGGAAAATATTTCTGGATGAGACCCAAAGCCTGTTTAGGTTAGCATCCCGCTTTCCACAGCAGCTAGTGACATGTCTGTGGCACATCCATATACCATACATGATATCAGAGATTTAATACCTAGTCATGAAACTGTATTGATCTCATGGATGGACAAGCCTTTTAGGAACTAGGCCATATCATTGTTTTTTATGTGAATTGTTCTGGATATGCATCTCTACCCCACCATGTCCCCTGCAAGATGGAGACACATTTCAAAACCTTCAGTGCCACCAAAAGGCTTATCTAGCATTTTAATGTTATCCACTGGGCAGAATTCTGTTGAATAATGGAAATGGAGATCCTGTGTTGTCACAGGCAGGGCTTCTGCTTGTGCAAGGAGGAGCTTATTACCCCCTTAAGCCAACTCTTAAAATGTCAAATAATTAGAATGAGGTATCATTGCATGAGCAGCTCAACTGAACAAGATCTTGGCTGGGATAATTAATCTTGATGGTGATATCCACTTGCAAGCATACTAATGAAGAACAGTGAACTCCACTTGAAAATAGAGCCGATGTGCCAGGTTTGGCCTGTGCAGCAGGTGATGGATGCTGTCACTATGATGAAAGATTAATGATTCAGGATCTGGCCAGTGTCACATGGGAAACCCCTGTAGAATCACATCTTTGCCACTTTGAATTCCATGAAAGAGATGTAGGATATTAGCGAACAAGTCAAATAAATCAAATGAGCTTTGTGAAGAGAGAATTGATATTCGGAGAATCCTGCATTTGTTCAGTTTTAGATCTAGGTGGTGTAGTGAATTTATTGACATGCTAGGATTGACGAGGCCTGAGTTCAAATCCCTGCACAGCCTGGGAAACTCACTGAGGTTGTGGAACTGTTAAAGCCACTCCTTAAATATCTTACGTACCTTAAAAATCCTATTAGGAGGCCTGTATGTTGTTTTTGACCTGACAGCACATAACAAAGGCAAAAGTTTGTGTGTGTGTGTGTGTGTGTGTGTGTGTGTGTGTGTGTGTGTGTGTGTGTGTGTGTGTGTGTGTGTGTGTGTGTGTGTGTGTGTGTGTGTTCATTTACTTAGCTCAGTGATGGCCAAACTTTGGTCCTCCAGATGTTTTGGACTACAACTCCCAGAACTCCAAGCCCGTATTGCCAATGACAAATGACTGTGGGAGTTGTGGTCCAAAACATCTGGAGTGCCAAAGTTTGGCCACCACTGATTTAGCTTCTAGACCACCCGCCTTAGTGAAATACTACTTGTGACTATTTACACAGTTAAGCAAGACATACAAACTAAAATAATCAAAACATTTGTAGATAATACTACAAACAAACAAAAACAAAAGCAGGAAGGCAACCAAGGATTGCCACCAGGTGCGTCAGGTGAACCAAATTATATAAAACATAATAAAACAAAATGTCCATGAATATAATGAAATAATCAATAATGACACTAGAATTTGGGTCTCAAAAATAACCTAGGATGTTACCAAAGGCATCCTTAAATAATTCAGTTTTTAATGAACTTTTAAAGATCTGTTAGGGATTGATTCTGTCTAATTTCTGGTGAAAGCCCAGGTCCTAGTATTGTTTTTCTTTGTTTGCCTCAGGATAGGCACTCTCAGTAGTGCAACCTGAGAGGAACAGTTTGGATGATATCCTTGGGGAGAGACACTGTAATGGCTAAAAAGCTCCTAAACCATTTAGAGCCCTACAGATTGTAACCAGCATCTTAAATCTGATACAGTAGACAACATACACAACACGGAGGCAGTGTGGATGAGCCAGGATTGGGGAAAGATGATCAAATCTTGTAGCCCCTGGCAACCACATTCGAGACCTGTTGTAATTTCTGTATCGCCTTTGAGGGACACCCCATGTAGACAGCATTACAGTAGTCAATGTGTTGGCTCTGATCTTCGCCAAGGGCCAGTGTTTATAACATTATAGCATATATTGACTTCCTTGTATTTTATTCATTTCACAAAGAACCGTCACCTGGATGTATTTTACTTCCAGGGAAAAGAGCAGCAGCACAGTGTTTTCTATTTGTTGTTCCTGCTACTCAGAGGAAGGTGAACTTGATTCTTTGATATAGCCAGGCTCACAAATGGTCTGTCTCATCCTGATCACACCTATCCACCCCCTGTGTGAACTTGCTTCTCCCTTCTTGTTTCCTTGTTAGTAACTTACTTTTGTCAATTTGGTCAGGGAAAAACATTTAGCATAATTTGTAAGACTGGTGGCACAGTGAACTCTTTCAGGACAGAAATGCATGTTTTGCATTATATACATGAGTTGGGAAGCTTATACAAATAATGAAGTGCACTTACCCTTGACTCCCTAAAATTAATTATTCCTCATTTTTGCTTGTTTTTTCCCCTTAGAGAACATTGCTGCATTCTTAAATCTTCTGTTTACATCAGTTGATGGTTTTTCCATTGCTTTTTGTTTCTTTATTTTGTAGTATAACAAACACCTCTTCGTGCACATTGGGCATGCCAACCATTCTTACAGCGATCCATTGCTCGAATCAGTGGACATTCGTCAGATTTATGACAAGTTCCCTGAAAAGAAAGGCGGCTTGAAGGAGCTGTTTGGAAAAGGGCCTCAGAATGCCTTCTTCCTCGTAAAATTTTGGGTAAGTAAGACCTGTAATGTATTTGTTCATCTATTTATTATTATTATTATTATTATTATTATTATTATTATTATTATTATTATTATTATTATTATTATTATTATTATTATTATTACTTACTTACTTACTTACTTACTTACTTACTTACTTACTTACTTACTTACTTACTTACTTACATTTTCTTTGCTGGAGTGAATAGAAGAATATTTTTCCCTTATGAATGCTAGTACCTGGATCATCCATGGAACAGAAGGCAGTGACTCAGAATGGATAAATGCTTCAAAAAGCACATGCTTAAATATGGAATTTGCTTCTCCATGTGTATTAGATAGCCAGTCCCCTTTTAGGGTTTCAAACGGTTATCTTAACCAATAACTGCAAGTAAGCAGTTACAGTGGTACCTTGTATAAAGGAATTAATGTTCCAAATGAAATTATGTTAAGCAAATTTTCCTTTATGCAAATTTCCCATAGGAATGCATTGAAAATGGAGTAATCCAATTTTTATGTTGTATGGATTCTCCCCATAGGCAATTATGTTAAGCAAATTTCCCCTATCTCCGGAAATTTTTATGTTGTACAGATTTTATGTTATACTAACTGTTTGTTATACAAGGGTCCACTGTATTTCATTCTCACAGGTCAATACAAGCTATCCCCCCCCCCGACCACCACCACCAATGCAAAAGCTTTCTTACTCTCATGCAGATCTGAAAAATCTTGGACCAGCAGAAAGAATATTTTGATAAGATTTTTGATGTTTCAAAATTGTTTTAATTAGGTGTCACACCTGAACATGAACATCCATTTCATTTTATAAAAATATACATTTGTGCTATGAAGCTATTAACTCCCAAACAGATAATCGTATTATTTATCAAGATGCAGTTATTCAGCAAGAATGCCATTATTTTAAGATAATTTCAAAATTGACACCTTGTTCAAACTTTGAGTCAGAATATGAGGGGTTCTGTTTTTGCTTTTTTAATTCAAAACAGTATTATTTTCAACCTCTGCAGCTCCTACATGTGTAGTTTGGAGCTACCCTTACATGTTACTTTATTAGCTACATCTTTTATGTAGCTTAGCCATGTACAGTTTAATGTAAATTTGATTTAACAAGATCATACTGCTGTAAACACTACCGCGTGTCTTAATTTTTGCTTTCTCTAAAAAAACTCCCTCCCTACCAAAACAATTTGTCATCTGCCATCTAGTGTCAGAGATGAGAAATGCTGACTATTTAGACAGTAGTACAGAATCAATCCTGTTCAGTGTGCTGAAATAGCCACAAATAATTGCTTTAGTCTTGTGTTTTCATCGTAACAAGTAAATGTAAACTATCTAAAACACCAGCATGTGTGTTGTGCTTTTTATTAAATTCCAGGGAGATGATCCATAATATACTGTACTATAAACTCTTTGGAAGAGAAAGGATATATCAGAAGGTGGGGGGAAATAACAGTTGAGGTCAGACTCTCCCAGAAGATTAGACCCGTGTCACTCCTCCTTCTTATATCATCCCTGCATATGCCAGCCTCACATGACTCAGGATTAACCAATAAAGAAGTAAAAGCCCCTGACAGATGCCAGAATCACTCGTTTCAGCTTTAAATAGGCATGACATGACCTTCAGCAGATATGTGCTGTGCAGGTAGCTCATGGAAGGAGCAGGACAAAGTTGTTTACAATCCTGTTGTCCTGCTATGAACCAGGTGTGAACAGTTTTCTGAATACATGGACAAGTGTATATGTTCATCTTCATCTACACCACTCGGTAGTCATGATCGTTTTCCACCATGGTTCAGGCATCAAGTAGGCTCTGGCTCATTCTGGATAAAAATAAGAAAAGTTTGAGATATGATTCCCGAAATAACTCCACGAGGAGTTATTTTGTCATGTAGCAAAGCTGTGGGGAAATAGTGAAGTATCACAAGCCCCCCCCCTACAAGCAAGGAGTTTGGCACTGGGTGCAGAATTAGTTTGGGCGTAACATGTTTTGGCATAATCTACAGGCTCAGTCCAACCAATGAGGAACTGTCCTTGACTGATGATTTCTAGGCTGTGGTTCATTGGTAGGGAGAAGAAAGGGAATGGCATTCAGGGACACAGGATCCATTCAGCTCAGAGAGGAAGAGTGTTTATCACTCCAGGTCTCTTTCTCTTGTTTATCCTGGTGTTTGGTGAAGACAAATATGTGGAGTATGGCTAGAATTCATTTCTCTCTCGGTGGGCTCTCCTTCATGTGAGTAAACAAGCACTGATTGCAAAATAGGTCACACCACTGTGACTAATCCTGGGGCAGGGGAGTCTGCAAGAGGAGACACATTTTAGTACCTTAAGAGTTTCTAACAAATTATGTGTTTACTCCTCTGGTACTGTGTTGACTGACCATTGTTCTGAGAATGAAAGATGGTTTTAAGCAACAGATTGAAAGTTCTAGAAGACAGGAATACAGAAAACCTACCTAACGTTTCATGGAGCAGTAATTTGCTAATTCTTCACTGTGGCTTTTGGGGGGTAACATGTACAAACATGACACACATGGAGGTGTACCTGGGCAAGAAAACTGCAAGATTTTGGAGGGCCTGGGTTATAATGCTTGGAAACCTGTTTAAGGCTTTCAAAATAGTAATGGAAAACTTTCCCCCCACTTCAATTCTGTTGACTTCAGTGTAACATTCACTTTGTCTTGGAACTAATCTGAAGGGGCCTGGTTATTTTTAGACTAGGCTTCTGATGCACATTCATCATGCACATTTTGTCCTACAATACTGAAATGGGACAAGGCATACACTTTTTTCTAGAAGGGGGGAATCACGTTTATGCATGTGTTAGTGAATATCTTAAATTTCAGTCCTTATTTACATACAGTAGGAATAATTTCCTTTGAAAATAGTAGAACCTTCGAAGATGATCTACTATGTTACAATGTTACATAATTGTAGTATTACTTTCTACTGATAAAAACGTATCTGTTTGTCTGCATATCCGTGTGAAATGGAGAACAAAACTCTCCTAAGATGTAACAAGTATATTTTAATGAATACCTATCCTTTCAGGAATCTGCAATGCAAACAAGCAGTTCCAGAAAATAACGCATACTGTAATTAGTGCAGTCTTTTAAAAAAGATGCTTTGAAGTCCAAAGCATTTTTGAAATTCAAATGTGAAATGGAAATAATGGAATCTGCACAATAAAAGGGCATTAAATCATGTCCAAAAATCTCTCCTAGTTTATGGATGTAAATATATGCCATAATTAGTGGTAAAGTAACATGAGTTGGGTGGTTAAGTTTATTTCTATTCTTATTATGTAAAATAGCTCTGACCTGAAAAGTATAATGCTGTTTCTTTGTCAGGCACCCTTAACGAATAATGAATGCAGTGTAGTTAGTGCTCAGAAAGAGCCCTGCCACATGGTCTCCTCCCACATCCCTCATGGGTGTCTGCCTCAGTCTTTAGAGACATGAAGATTCTTTGTCTCCTTCATTCACACAAAAAACCATTGTAATGAAGCTTGACAAACAAGCTGCCATTGAGAAACAAGACTGAAGATCTCCACCGGTCATCTGTAGGCAGCCTTCCTGACACATTTCAAATGGACGAATCCCATTCCTACCGCTTCCTCCCACGTTACCTTCAGCAAGGAGCATTTCTGTGCAGTGATCGTCACGGCATGGCTGCAAAAACTCATTCCCGGCTTGAATGTGTTGAATGTGTTAGCTTGCCTGAATGAGTTGGAGGGCAGCTGGGAAGCAGAGTAGCTTGGCCTGGCCATCAAAAGCGTAGCCATGTGGCAGATCTGGAGGCGATTCCAAAGCTGCAGCACACAACTGGCAGTGAAGTCTGCCAAAGATCCAGATGCTGCTGTTGTGGGGGGAGGACTTGCTTGACAATTTGGAATCTCTGTCCTTTGATCATTGTTCACAGAGAAGGAGGGGAAGTGTAATTGCGCTCATCTGAACATCTCCTTGTTGCAGTCTGTAGTAATTGAAGGGAGCCTCTGTGCTGTTTAACAAGTGACCCTCCGTGTTCAGTTTCACCTACAGAATATTTGTGTCTTAATTATGCTGCTCCCTCAGGAAAACCCTCTCTGTATTTGGTACTTTCCTCCCTCCCTTTTGTGGCAGAGAGGTTTTAATAATCTTCCTGCATTGGCTGTTCTGTTTTAGGCAGCAGCAGGAGAAGCAGCCAAAGTTTCTATGACCCAGGCAGGCTACCTTCATCCTTCTCTGAAGATGGAAAACACTTTGTCCATCTGGAGGATTCTTCTTGTTTGCAGCCAGCGCTGTTTCAGTACATCCCATGGGTCTTCAGCAGGGGCCTTTTTATGGATCATGTCAAACAGTCGATAGTCTGAATATGTAACATAAAAGGTGGCTACAGCGAACAGTGCAGCCTTGGCTCGTAGAGAACTCCTCCACAATTTTCTGCCCCAGCTCAAGTGGAAGGGAGCCAAGCCTCAGCAAGCTGCTGTAGGTTCCTCTGCTCTGAGAAGCTGAGAATTTTCTGAAAATCTGGGGCATGCTAACACCACACAATGGAGGAATAAAAATCTGAGAACCATGGGGAGAGTTGCCTAGCAATACTAGGAATAGCAAGAATGTTCATGTCATGAAAAAAAGATTTTGGTGGTGGTGGTGGTGGTGGTGGTGGTAGTACTGGTGGTACCATAGTAGTAGAAGCAGCAACAGCAGCAGTAGCAGCAAAATGTTGCAGGAGACATCTGTGTTGGAAAGGGTGAGGAATTCAAGAGATAAGGCTGTGCCCAGAAAATAGATTTGAACATCCCTGGAAGTTTTTTGAAAATAAGTTTTGAGAGCAATAAATAAAGAAATAAATAAATAATAAAATAAATAATTCCTTGCAAAGGCTGTGTGACCTGCTAAGACACATAACCTTTGCTTATTTCATTGAATAATAGCCCTTGAGCTGCGGAACTGGGAAGGACCTGTGGATCACTGAGTCCAGGGCTCTCAAAGGAAGGATAGCGAGGAATTAAACTCCCAGCCTCTGGGCTCCACAGCCAGAGATGTAAACCGCTGAACAGTTCATGGACAGAAATCAGTTATGTTACTTAACCTCTGAGGGCTGACAGGTGTTGCCTTCCCTACCCTGTCACTAAGGAACACATATTGGGGGAAATGTGGGTTTGTTATCTTGCCATCAAGTAGGCACTGAATGAACATTAAAGGGAAAAGTATAAAAAGGATTAGTCCTTTTTAAGTGACTCTTGAGATTGTAGATAATAACATTAATTTCCCCCAAGTATTCTGTCAGGTGGAGAGGAATACAACACTGACTTTTACCTCCTGTTTCTGAACTCAGAAAGAAGGGTACTTACTGTGGGACTTGGAATCAGTCCCTTGTCCCGGTTCTGTGTCTTCACTCACCTTGAACTTTAGCCAAAACTGTAATAAAGAATATACAGTAAGTAGTATGCTGGATGGGGTGTGGGGTTGAAAAAGAAGCACTTAAGGAAGGGCAAGCAAACCTGCCTATTGCTGTCCTCAAGTGAGGAATAGTCCCTTAATAGCCATTTAATCTCAGCATGGACTTGGGTAAACTAAGGATTTGGGGGGGGGAGTATTTATTTATTTATTTATTTATTTATTTATTTATTTATTTATTTATTTATTTATTGCCCACTCCTGAGGAATTTGAGGGGGAGAGGTGTTGGGTCAAAGAAAGAAAGAAAATCCTTCATTGTGGGACAGATAAAGAGGGACACTATAAACCAGTGATGGTGAACCTTTTAAAGACCGACTGCCCAAACTGCAATTCAAAACCCAGTAATTTTTTTTTTTGCAAAGTGCCAATACAGTAATTTAACCTGTATACAGGCGGCTGTGAATGGGCAGTGTCGGGTGCCCACAGAAAGGGCTCTGAGTGCCCACCTTTGGCACCCGTGCCATAGGTTGGCCATCACTGCTATAAACTATCCCTCAATATTGCTATCAGAATGTACAATTTTTTAAAAAAATGCTACCTCCTTTCCTCGAGGAGGTACTTCTGTAAGTCAGAATGCCCTGGGTCTCGCTCTACCTATGGCTACAGATCTAGATAAAGTTGACGGTGATGATGCTTTCCTGCTTCCTACTAATGAAACTGTTAAAACATCGAAAGAAGATTCCAGACCAGTACAGGAGGATCCACATGACAGAAGGAAAGATATACTACCCTCTAAAAAAATCAGCATCTATTATTACAGTGCTGGGAGGAGGAAACTAATTGTAATAATAATCGGGGGAAGAGGGCTATATGAACATAAGAAGAGCCATGCTGAATCAGGCCAAAGGCCCATTTAGTCCAGCTTCCTATATCTCACAGTGGCCCCACCAGATCCGTCTGGGAGCGCACAAGACTAGATATCTGCCTCCTGATACCACCCCCCTGCATCTGGCCCTTGAGGTAACCCAGTTTTAAGCCTGGAGATTACATACAGTATCTCCATCATGGCTTGTAACCTGTGGTGGAGTTTTCCTGCAGGAATCTGTCCAATCCCCTTTTGAAGGTATCCAGGCCAGATGCCATCACCACATCCTGTGGCAGGCAGTTCCACAGACCAACAACACGCTGAGTAAAGAAATATTTTTTTGTCTCTTCCCACTCTCACAACCTTCAATTTGAGTGGCTGTCCCCTAGTTCTGATATTTTGTGAGAGGGAGAAGAGCGTCTCTCTATCCACTTTACTCGTGTCCTGCATTATTTTGTATGTCTCAATCATATCCCCCCTAAGGCACCTTTTTTCCAGACTAAAGTGCCCCAAATGCTATAGCCTTTCCTTATAAGGGAGGTGCCCCAGCCCAGTAATCATTTTAGTCACTCTCTTCTGCACCTTTTCTAGATCCACATTGTCTTTTTTGAGATGTGGTGACCAGAACTGCATGCAATACTCCAGGTGTGACCTTACTATCGTTTTGTACAATGGCATTATTATGTTGGCTGTTTTATTTTCAATCTCATTTTTGATTATCCATAGCATGGAATTTGCCTTCTATACTGCTGCCACACACTGGGTAGACACCTTCACTGAGCTGTCCACCACCACATCAAGATCTCTTTCCTGATGTGTCATGTATAACTCAGAGCCCAAGAGTTGACAGATAAAGTTTAGATTTTTTTTTTGCCTCAATATGCATTATTTTACATTTTCCTACATTGAAATGCATTTGCCATTTTGCAGCCCATTCCCCCAGTTTGGAGAGATCCTTCTGGAGCTCTTCACAATCTTCTCTGCTTTTTACCACCCAGAAAAGTTTTGTGTCATCCGCAAACTTGGACACCTCCCTGCTTATCCCTGTCTCCAGGTCATTTATGAACAGATTGAAAAGCACTTGTCCCAGGACAGATCCCTGGGGCACACACGTTTCACCTCTCTCCATTGTGAAAATTGACCATTGACACCTACTCTTTGTTTCCTGGATCTCAACCAGTTCTCAATCCATAGGTGGACCTGCCCTCTTACCCCCTGACTGTGCAATTTCCTCGCCAGCCTTTGGTGAGGGACTGTGTCAAAAGCCTTCTGAAAATCAAGGTAGACAATATCCACTGGTTCACCCAAATCCACATACCTGTTGACCTTTTCAAAGAATTCTAAAAGATTTGTCAGACAAGACTTACCCTTATGGAAGCCATGCTGATTTTCCCTCAGCAAGGCTTGTTCAATGTGTTTTAAGATTTTCTCTTGGATGAGGCTTTCCACCATCTTCCCTGGGCCAGCTTTTTACAACTGCCCTTCTTGCCTCTAGCAAGACTCCTGCCCTGGCTGCAACATCATCTAGCCATGGACTTTAAGAACATAATCTAACAAAGGACTTTAAAAGTAACCTCCTGGTGAAGCACATATTTTACCATGTATGAACTTCTGGGACCTGCTTTGAAGAAGGGTGATTTACAAGGGTGATTTTTAATAGTGTCCTATAAAGGTATCACCTGTAACCTATTTTTGCAATTGTGTTTTCTAATGGCCACACAGCCTTTTTTTTTTTTTTTTTTTTTTTTGCTTTGATGGAATTATAAACTGTGAGCTTTTAAGTGCCTATTCCTAGTTTAAAGATAGCTAATTTTGGAATTGATGAATGTAGTCCAAATCTGGTCTTGATCCAAGATAGAAACACAACACTTAGATTTAGAAGAATAAAGAACAGTCTGTATAAATTGATGAATTGGAACAAGTTCAAAGGAGGGCAACAAGAATGACCAAGGGGCTGGAAGCCAAGCCCTGTGGGGGAAAACTGAAAGAACTGGACATATATAGTCATGATGATGCAGGAAGATGAGAAAATGTCTGTTCTTTCCTCTTACAGGCGGACTTAAATTGCAACATCCAAGATGATACAGGAGCATTCTATGGTGTAACTAGTCAATATGAGAGCTCAGAAAATATGACAATCACCTGTTCTACCAAAGTCTGCTCATTTGGAAAGCAAGTGGTAGAAAAAGTAGAGGTAAAATTTCCAAGAGTTGCTTGAATTATAGCTGTCAGTTCTCACGGTTTTCTGTAATAAATGTTTTCTTATGGACTACAAGCATTTTGTGTTTTAATTTGAACTTGCAGTTGTATTAGTATACCTGTAGAGGAGTGTCCATCTACTTTGAGTGCTTGGATGCCTTTTCTTGGAGAGGATGGGTGGGAAGAGTTGACTATAAAGTGCTGACACATTGAATTTGCTCATATTAGAATAGCTGTGATTTACTGCCAGATTTCACTCAAAGGAAATGGAACCTTTATTATATGTATGTATGGTTTCCTGCCACTTGCATGACAGGAACCATGTTGCCACCACCCAGTGGATGGCTACTAGTGAATAAGTTTTAAGTGGTGTGTGAATTCGTCTAATGAGGCACACATAATGTAAAATCAAAGCATGGATTCTTCAGTTAGCAGCAGTCTGCCTGTGATGCCAGATATGGGGTGCTCTTTGTAGCTTTAATGTTACCTTTTAATGTTCTAAGATGCCATTCCAATTTCCTGTTCTTAATTTGAATATGTCTTAACTGAGGTGAGCCCTTGGGTCCTTTTCCAAGAAAGGTGGGGTAAAATATTCAAAAAAATAAAATAAAATAAAATATGCAGCATGATACTAGCTACTGTCTCTGGAGAGACAACTGTGCTGTACAGTCACCCCCCTGCCATTTCGCGGTTCAGGTATTGCAGTCTCACTACATCGCGGGATCACAGTACCTGCACCTCGGAGCTGCGTGGGGAGCGGCGGGGAGCGATCGGGTCGCTCCGCAGCGCCCCATGCTCCTCCGAGAAGCCTCGGAGCCACGGTGGGGCAGCAGGGGGCGATCAGGTCACTCCGCGCCACCCCTGCGCTCCTCCGAGAAGCCTCGGAGCCATGGGGGTGGCGGAGGCGATCGGGTCGCTCCGCGCAGCCCTCGCGCACCTCCGAGAATCCTCGGACAGACGCGCGATCACCCCCCCTGCCCCAGGCCTCACCCCACCCACTCCCGCATATTGCGGATTTTCATGCATCGTGGGTGAGGTGGGTCCCTAACCCCCGCGATCGGCGGGGGGTGACTACTTTTAAAAAAGTATTATCCCTTATGCTCTTTATGACAATCTCAAGTTTTAATAATGTTGTATCTTCAGTTGAATGAAAGTATGTGCTTTAAGTAAATATTATTTTAAATGTTAAGCTTCTTTTAATGTATTTTATGTGATTAATCCGTGAATCACTTTAAAAGCAGAACAAAAAAGAAATGTTAATTTATTGAGAAACAGTTTAGTTATTATTAAGCTTCTGAACTAAGTTTCTGTTTTTCCTCCCAAAGACTGAATATGCACGGTTTGAGAACGGCAGGTTTGTGTTCAGAATAAACCGCTCCCCAATGTGTGAATATATGATCAATTTCATCCACAAACTCAAGCATCTACCAGAGAAATATATGATGAACAGTGTGTTGGAAAACTTCACTATTTTATTGGTAATGTTGAATTTTTATTTGCTATTTTTTGTTTTTAGCACTTAGGGAACAGGTAGATTTCAATTGGGTTCTAAATGTAAGGGCTGGGAATAAAATGTTCTTGAGTTTGCTAGGATTTTCTTCCAACACCACACAACATGTAGTTTCAAATCCCATGCAGAATTCAGGGACAGAGGTCAAGTTCCCTGACTAACATAGATCAACTTACTCAACAAAAATTCAATGAAGTCAAGGCTTACATAAATGTCATTGATTCATCTGATTGACTCTAGGTCTACCTAACATTTTGTTTCAGACTAATACAGTAACCCCCCCGCCTATCACGGGAGTTAGGGACCCACCTGACCCACGATGACTGAAAATCCGTGATATGCGGATCGGGTGAGGCCTGGGGGGTGGGGGCAATCAGATCCCCATGGTGCTCGCTCAGGCTGCTCCAAAACTTCTCGGAGCAGTGCGGGTGAGCGGCATTGGGGATCCGATCCCCCCCAACCGCCCGCCGTCACTGCCCCGAGCCTTCTCGGAGGAGCACAGACCGGCGGCATTGGGGGATCCGATCCCCCACTGGTGCTGCCCCGAGCCTTCTCGGAGGAGCGTGGGCCAGAGGTGTTGGGGGTCTGATCCCCGCCCCCACCCACGGCTTTGGGCAGGTACTGCAATCACGCGGTATAGCGGGACTGTAGTACCTGAACCGCAAAATGGTGGGAGGGTACTGTACTTCCAAGGTGTGCCCGACAGTCTTCTTAGAAGTAAAACATATAATAATCAGGGGGCAATCATCTTTCTTACTGTTAGTGCTAGACTGCGTACCATGAGTAGCCAACTATAAGAACTCTTAAGTAATGCCAGCAACGTCAGGGTAAAGGGACTTCCCATTTCTTTATTTCTTTTTGTTCCATCCCTCTCATGTCTTTAGTCCAACTCTTCTTTATGGGATAACAGTCTTTCTTCCTTCTTTCACTTCTTTCTCCACCTCTTCCAGATCTGATTACTCACCAGAATATAAGCAGAACTCACTAGGTGTTAAAATAATAGTCCTTCTCATGGCATAGAGGTGTATCATTTTGTGTGTGTGTGTGTGTGTGTGTGTGTGTGTGTTGTGTCGTTACAGTCGTGACCGACTCTTCATGACTCCATGTCCATGGAGTTTTCTTGGCATGAATACAGGAGTGGCTTGCCAGTTCCTACTCCAGGCGCCTACAGCACCTGGTATTCCCTGGTGGTTTCCCATCCAAGTACTAACCAGAGCTGACCCTGCTTAGCTTCCTAAATCAGGCGAGATAGTATGTGCTTAGGGCATCTAGCAGGGTATCATTTTACCCACCTCTAATTATAGGGCAAAAGAGAAAAAGTATGTATATCACTGTTACTGCTTCCCTTGTTAGAACGTATGATAGATGTCATTACAATAATCAAGAAACTCTCAGTTAGGAATGATGCACATGTTTATACATGATATTTTCATACATTTTTAATGCCTGCTGATATTTTGGTGTTGAGTGGATAACAGCCAGTGGTCAAGTTCCTAACATGTCTTCTTTCTCCCCTCCCTTTCTTTTTTATATATTTAAACATAAACAGGTTGTAACAAACAGGGACACGCAAGAAACCCTACTGTGCATGGCTTGTGTATTTGAAGTTTCAAACAGTGAACACGGTGCACAGCATCACATCTACAGGCTTGTGAAGGACTGAACAATTATTTATAGACACATTTCATTATAACTCCTTATAAAAACACAAGACTGTCAACCTCAACACTAAGTGGCAGTTCCTCTGGCTGAGCTTTCCCCAACATTTTTTTTCTAAACCTCATTTTAGTGTGTCAATTATATATTGTAGCTGTGAAGTTCTGGTACAGTTGTACAAATTCTTTCTAAAGCAAAGTTTTCTTTGGTTTTATTTTTATTTTTATTTTTTAAAAAATCACCTTTCTTTGAGGAGACTATATTTAAAAATTTCAGGACCTTGATGGAAGTTTTAATTTTTATTGTTGTGTTGGAAAAAATATAAGACAGAGCATTTGCCATGGGAAAACGTAACAGCAATTATAAGAGTTTATGAGGTGTTTTGTCTGAATTAATAAAAATGTGTTTTTAAGATGCAAGTGAAACTGAAATGAATTTAAACTATAAGCATAAATTAGCACACAAATTCTTTTTAGAATTATCTTTACAACAGATGACTGTGGAAGATACAGACGAATGTAATTCTCTAAATTATTTTATAACTGCAACTCAATTTCTGTTTGAAGCCAAATGACAAACTTCGCCTTAAGAAATGCCTGATGGGAGCAGATAGGTCCTTAAAAGTAGGCAAAATTATGTACCCAACCCTTTCTCTTGATTAAAATTAACTTTCTAATCCATTAAACTTGTTGAGCAGGTATTGCAAAGCGAGAAGACTTATATTGTACTAATAAGGTTATTTGATTATTTAATTAAAAAAAGATGGCTCGTTTTGCAATAACTAGTTAAATACTAAAAAAATAGACTTATGGTGTATGTAATCTTGCGTGTGTGATTATATATTGTATGAGAAAATTTTCTTTTCTTTTCTTTCTGTTCTTTTTTCTCTTTGCAATGTTTCAAGAAATTGCAACGCCAAAATTGAGAACTAGCAAATGAGAGGGGGGAAATCCAAGTTCTGTTTTACAATTTTTTATCACCTGAAGAGCCATCTAAAGAACTTTTTGAGAATAGAACAGGACATAAGTAAAAGGTTCATCTGTTCTAATGTCTTTATAAAATTAGACCATTACAAACATTGCCGGTCACTTTGGTTTTGGTTTGTTGGTTACATGTAGCAGCCTTGCACACCCTGAGATCTGCAAGCTAAACACAGCCTGACAAAGTGTCTCTGAGATACTCATACCTCTGAGGCTTGAGGAACATATAAAGCTGGATCATATCACTGTACTGGATCATATCATTAGGGACCTAGGACTGCAACATCTACCCTGATTAAACAGCTGTATATAGATGTTGGCAAGGATCTTCCTCAACCCTCTATGGAGATGCTGGGTTCTGTGAAATTCCTGCCAGAAAATCAAAATCTTCCAGCAACAAGCTCTAACCAAAGCTTGAAAAAAAAATACTTTTTTACAAACTGTAATTCCCAGAATATCCCAGCAGAGGATTCTGGGAGTTGTAGTCCCCAAAAGTAGCTTTTTCAAACTATAATCCGGTTTTCAACAAATCTTACTGTTCTATTTGATTATCTAAAATACACCAACATTATAAAGATGTTTGTAGATCCCAATATTTATTGGCGCTCTGCGTGTGGCTTGATAGATCATAAATTGCACAGATATTGTTGTTTCCTCAGTGTCTCAAAGAGTCTGATGTATAGATTTGGACCATGGAGCTTCAAATTAGCTCATGGGATCAATACCTAGCTGTTTTCTGAACTCTGTGTATTGCCCTAGCAGATCAGTCCTCTTATTGCTCAGCCTTTTGCTGCTAATAACAATGGGCTAAAGGGTCAGTGGCAGAGTGAGCTGCCCCTTCTCTGTCAGTCTTTCTCACCATCCGTCTCTCCTCTACCACCCCCTGTCAACTAGGCTGCCAGCAGAGGAACAGACGACTCTTCATTACAGGTCTGACCAAATCACTTAGACAGGAATTCATTTTAGGAACAGCTTTCATAGTTATCTGGTCTCTCTCTATATAATATAGGTTACCAAGTGGCTTATCATGTAATCATGTACATGTCTATAGGGGAGAAAACCCATTGAATTCAGCAAGGTTTAAGTATTGACACATATCACAGTATCTGGCACAAACCATGTAATTTAAGAATTTTTTATTATTATTATTTTGCCAAATGAACTGGCTATGAGAGATTTGTAGGTCAACGGGGACTGGAGCGATAGTTCCCCTTCTAACTGTATGTATTTATCCTTTCAGGCCCATGTTTTGAGCCTTTCTAATTTAGGAACTTTATAGGATGAAGTTCTGGGACACTAGTAGTTAATTCACACAGGAATAGTGCTTGATGCATACTTGCAATTATTTTCAGGGAGCTGCTTTGAATAACTGGGATTTGTAACATACTTAGCAGACTGTTATGTCTACCTAAATTGGATAGGGAAGCCCTAGATGTCTGGGGCACCTACCCCAAGACCTACATGGGGCCATGCTAAACTCCCAAATTCAAATAAAATGAGGGACTTCCCATTGAGGAACAAAGGTGCAGGGTGTCCTGTGAGACCTCATAATTCCCTTTCCCTCCTCATCTTAAAACCATGGAAATCCATCACAGTTTGAAGACTGAAGATTAGTGGAAGGGGTTGGAACAAGGACATTTTAAATAATTGAATGATGGAGTTGAAAAGGGTCCGTCTTCTGTTGCATCCAGTTGTCAGTGGAGGGCTGACTATGGTCAATTTAACATCTGGAATACAGGGCGGTGCTGTTGACCACATGCAGTCTTCTCTTTTATGGTCACACTGGGCCCTTCCCATGGCTTGCTCCGGTAATACAGGGCAGTATCTGAAAAGGCCAAGAACCTGCGTCAAGGCTCTAGATTTGCTTTCCTACTGTTAGGAAAAAGGATAATGGTAGAACACAAGGTCAAGTACAGCACTGAATCTTAGAGCCTTCTCTTAATGCACCATTATTTCACTTACAGATATTAAAACAGATGAACCTCTTAGGGCTGCCATCCTGTACCTGTACTTTTGAACCCAGTGAGGTTTTTTCTTCTCAGCAGGTATGGTCCCAGTCATTTGAACTCTTATCAACCAGAGAAATGGAGGTTCATGGCCGGGTCCCTTTACCAGTGTTTAAAAATAGCAGTGCATTTGATGGAATCGCTGCCTCTTCCCTATCTAAAGTAGCCCTTTATTTGAAGCACTTGATGTCACAAGTTTACAGCTACTCTCTTTCTTGTTAAGATGCTGTCTTTTATGAGGCTTTTGGGTTTGATGGATTTTTTTAAAATATAAAAAAAAGAAGAAAGCTTTTAAATGTTAGGAAAACAACACACCTCAAGGCGACTCCTTGAACCCTATGAAGCAGTCAGTTTGTCAGCCAGGTTCACGTCTCTTTCCCCTACCCACCCACCCCCATCCCCTGTTTTAGTCTGTGACATTATGTATGTAATAACTACACAGTTGGAAGAGACACAACTTTTCTGTGAAACGTGTGGGGCGCTGTTTGCCTTCTTGTTAACTTTACATGGATGTAAATGATTCAACCCCTGTGCATGTTTCTTCTGGAAAGCCTTAAGTCTGTCTCATGTTTAGTGTGGGTTGTGTAGTCCAACAAGGCTGCCTGTAAACTGTGAGCTCTTTTGTAAGCTGGAAGCATCTCTCTCTCTCTCTCTCTCTCTCTCTCTCACTCACTCACTCACTCACTGTTTTGTTACTGTAACTATGTCGTAGGAACTTCTTAATTCTGAGCTGCCAAAGCATCACAATATGCAGTGCCTTAGTGCTATTTTAGAAGTACTTTTTATTAGCCTGTCATGCCAGTCTTACGTAGTCTATTAATTGGCTTACTTTAAAATAATAATTATGATCTCCTAGAGAGAAGCCTTTTGACGACTGGGTCTAAGATCCCTCCCTATAGCAGTCAGTCCCCTCCCCTTTCCCCATGAATGAAATTACCTATACCAAAACGAAATGGTAACAGCTCTAGACTTTTCTGCAGAAAGAGAATTGTGTGAATAATGCTGCCTTCTTAAATTCTCCTGACCAAATAACTTTTAAACTTTGTGACTCTCTGCACTCTTGCGTGCAAGTGCCTTTGGTTTTGAAATTCCAGCTTAGAAAAGTGCTGCCATAATAATGACAATGTGTAGAGACCAAAAATATTTAGAGATCACCATAATGCCTTTGGTTTATTGGAAACAGACAAAACTAACAGGCCTCTATTCTCAAAAGAGTACCTTTGGTTTTTTTTTAATAGTAGCATGCTTTTTGCAAATCACAAGAGTGCATAATGCTGGAAAACTATTATACGTGTTATTCAGACGTTTGTCATTGTTTCTGCAGCATTGCTGACCAGCAGTTGTCGGAAAGCAGTCTCTTTTGCCATGCCTTTCTTCGTCTGTTCTCATATCAGAGTAATACAACCCTGCATCTATAGCAAAATGCCAGGCAAAGGATAAATGTGACTTCATTGATCTAGTAACTCCAAATCTGTGAAGATGGTTTTCTTCTTTGTATTAAATTTGCACTTATTTTGTTTACAAAGTTGAGCGGTTGGATACCGAAAATTAATAACAAAAGTGCGGATCACAATGTACCCATCACTTGACCTGTGCTTTTTAGCACCAAATGTTTAAGGATGAAGGACAAAGACCCATTAGAAAAAGATGCCCTCTCCAGTACTTTCCACTCCTACCAGCAGGAAAGGTATCATCTTCAAATCATTTGTGCCATTTGAATACCACGTACAGATTTGGACAGTACCATTCATTTCAAGAGACTTTGATCACATGGATGCTGATTCAGAGGGACACACACAATTAAAAATCACAGAGAACTAGTAGCAGTGAAACCAAATGTTGGCAGGGGTAATTTATAGCTGTGAATACACTTCTGTTTTTAATAGACAAAAAACTTAAAAGATTTTTATTTAAAATGAGTGTGTCACAAAGTGGTAACTATTTGTTTTAATACGATCACACACACACACACACACACACACACACACACACACACACACACACAGTGTTTTTAACAGTGCAATCCTAGGCATTTCTGCTCAAAGGTAAGTCCCATTGAATTCAATGATGGTTACTTACTAGTAGGCATGTATAGGATTGCAGCCTCACTTCATATTGGTAGTTATGCCTCAGAGATCCAAATCTCTCCCTTTTTCTCTTCTTGCATCAAAACTAGTAAGGATTGCTTGGCCTCAAAACTACACTATGTATATTTACAACTATTGAATCTTTCTGCATAGTCAGATGTAGGTAAGCAAGCAGTTGGAGTATATTTTATTGCAAAAGAATCATTTTTATTTATTGTCTTATGTACAAAATTGAAAAAAAAATAAGAAGTATGGTACAATTTGTGGCAGTTGAAACCTAACTTACTTTACAAATGTACTTTGTACTTACTTGAATTCTAAGATGGTTTATTAAGGTACTGTACCACTATGATATGTCATTTGCAACTTAGATAGCTATCTCTCCACTTTCTACTGTTAGATCCCATTCAGTTTGGCAACTTCATTGAACGTGACCCCTTCTGTTTTGGTTACGGTTTTGGTTAATAACAGATTGAATTATTTGGCTCAAGAGAAGCAACTAAGAGTCGGAAGTCAATTTACAGCATTTCAGAAGCTATAAAATGTACTTTTCTGATCAGATTTTTCTGGGGCATTCTTGCTTTTACTGTGTCTCAGGTTACCTGTATGGTTCAGAACTAGGCTTTGTTTTGGTGCCTCAAATGACACAACCGTATATTGTAATCTTCTAAGTAAACCAGAATGAAAAGCCTTGGTTTGAAAAGGGTTGGCTGGTTGTCCTGCATCTGTCTAGAGTTTGGTGAGAGATCTGAAGTGACAGACCAAATTAAATGGCTCTTGCTAACCTAACAATTGATACATCCTCGTTCTGGGTGTGAATTGACAAAACAGATTAGCCTGAGAGGGTTAATAAAAGGAGGCAAGTTGCTCAACCCCATGTCTTGCCTTTCACCCATTTGGAGAAACATATTTTGTACTCTGAACAACTGTAAGCACAAGCCAAGGTGTTGGCATGCTTTCTGAAGCCAAACCCCTTTAGGATTTCTCATTTGTAAGTCAATGCTGTTTTTCAAAGAGCCCATATAATGGTCAGTGGCCAATACACACAGAGTACACCTTGTCTGCGGCTGAGAAGTTGTTCCACCGCTGGGCCATTCCAGCAGCAGGGAGCATCATTGCATTGCTCCTTGCCCTGTGTGGTGTTTTAAACTCATGCAGTGCCTTCGTATCAGTGCTGCAGAATCTTGACAGCCTTAGATGCACTGCATCATTTGGGACACTGCACCCAGAATAGCATTTAAATACTCCTCCCTCCACACTGAACACCAGCACAGAGAAGGGATTTGGGGCAGTAAGGAATGTGTAACTAACTGGTCCCTGTTTCAGTACATACTCAGGTTGATTTTCCATAATATTTTGTTCTTTTACTTTGTCCCAGCTGATCCGCCTGAAAACCAAGACTGGATCATTTCAACTAAAAAGGGTTTTGGAAGTATAGATTAGCAAGATAGTTTGGCTATGAGGATTCCCACACAGAGAGACTCCCCCCCCCCGCTTTAATCAGTTCCACTGTGTCAATTTAACTCTTAAATGCACTCAGTTCACAGAGAGGATTTGGCCTATTGCATCCTTGCAACATGAGTTGTTTTTGTTTTACATTTTGTTTTTGTTTGTTCATCTTCCTTATTTCAAGTGGGCCTCTATTTCAGGCTCATGACTGCAGAAAAAAACATACAATATGTGCCTGAAAAAAAAAGACAAAAGAATTTTATAACAGTTTTAAAAAAACCTGAATAGCCTTTAATCCTTTAATATCAGTGCATTTTATGTAAAAGGGTTTCCTTTCCTTTCTTTTTTAATTTGCCACATGCATTTGTTCACATGTGTAAATGACTTAATGGAATTTCACTTCGTTTGTTTGTGTAATGTGTATAAACTGGGTTTGTGACTTAAACATATTCATATATGGTCAGTGGTTACTTTAATATTGTACTGCTGCTGGTTATTTTTGGGGTGGGTGGGATGTAGAATCTGCCTTTGGATGACAAATCACCTCTTGCTTAGCCACAGAGGGAAAGCTCTTTTTATATATATATATATATTAAAAAAACAAACTTTTCAAATCTTGTCTTAACATATTTTGAAGTTTTCAAAATGAGTTTCAATCAAACCGTTTGGCAGTACAGTATTCTTGTATTTGTTGTTGTCTGTGTGTAGGTACTGGTACCTTTTTTGTTTATAAAAATGTTTTAAGTGTTGGCTTTAAAGTGAATTTATCTTTAGTATGATAGTAATATGAAAATTATAGGGTTTGTGTGCAGAGAATTTTTTTATAAAAGTGCTTTGTAAAAAAAAATGTATTCTAGCTTTCGCGGTACATATGTGTGATAACTTTAATATCCATGACAGTTAAGTGCAATTATTTCATCACTCTAAAAATGCTATTTTTGTGTCGGTTACTGCAGGTGTTTCATGTCTTTGCAAAGTGACACATTTTGATGCCTTCTTGACAAAGTGGTAGATTTTTTGTAGCTTTCTAGAAACTTTGTATTCATACAGTATCGATTGAAAAATAAAGAAAATAAAGCCATTGTTGCTTTTGTTTTACTTTGCCTAGGAACTGTTAGTTGTTTGACAACAGAGGAAACACATTGAGCTACTTGGTGTTACCGGAATTGCACCAAAGGAACCTGTAACATTTAGGAGACACTATATTTGTAATGGCCTTAATAGCTGGGGCAGGAATTGTTGTCATTCTAAGACTGTGATATTCACAAACATTCTGCCAAGAGAAGATGGTCAGATAAGTGGTGTCTTTGTATTTAAGACTGCCTCAGTTTAATAGCCAGCTGGGCTGATACCAAGTCTTTCATGTATCCCTGTATCTCACTGTTTCTTGCCAGATTGGCCCCATGAGACATCCAAAAGGCAAGTATTTGGTCATGAGTGGAAAGAAGCCATTTTCTACATCCCAGTAACCTGTAAATTGGGCTTTCCTTAGCTTGTATTCCATATCTTGAAGATATAGAAACACCACACACAGTGGCCAACCTACCAGGCCAGATTTTGAACCTAATGTAATTGCCTCATGCTCTTAACATTAAATCAAGGCAACCCACCCACCAAAAGAAAGAAATAAGCCACCATTTATGTATCCTTACATAACAACATAAGAACAGCCTTACTGGAACAGGCCTCAATCCAACTAGTCCAGCATGCTGTCTCACACAGTGGCTCACCATTTGCTTCACAGTATTCCCAAGCAGATGTCTTCACCTGCATACAGTTCCCTGCAAATGGCATTGAGAGATATCCTGCCTATCTCTCAACCCAGAGGTTGTCCTTAGGCATCCATAATGATAGCCATTGATACCCCTGTTCTCCATGAACTTGTCTAATCCTTTCTTAAAAGCTGTCAAGGCTGACAACAGTCACCACTTCTGGCAGGGAGTTCTACAGACCAGTGATCCTCTTGAATGAAAAAGTACTTTCTCTTATTTGTTTGAGATCTAGTGCCCAAAAGTTTCATGGAGTGCCCCCTAGTTCTAGTGTTGTGCGATAGGGAAAACAGTTTTTCCTTATCACTTTGTCCACACTGCGTATAATTTTAAAAACTTCAGTCAGGTGACCTCTTGGGTGCCGTCGTTCAAGAGTGAAGATGCCCAGCCATTGCAGCCTCAGATGGTAAGGAAGGTGTTCCTGTCCCAGAATTATTCTGGTTGCCCTCCTCTGCACTTTTTCCATTTCCATAATATCATTCTGGACGTATGGTGTCCTGAATTGTACACAATACTCCAGATTGGACCTCACCATAGATTTATAGAGGCAAATGACATTTGCTGACTTATTTTCTATACCCTTCCTAATGATCCTTAGCACTGAGTTTGCATTTTTCACTGCTGCAGCACACTGGGTTGACACCTTCATTGAGCTGTCCTTTTCCTGGTTTGCTGCAGACAGTTCAGACCCCATCAGTTTATAAATGTAATTGAGGTTTTTTTGCCCCATTCTGCATCACTCTCCACTTGCTAATGTTGAACCTCATTTGCCACTGGTTTGCCCACTCCCCCAGTGTCAAGAGATCCCTCTTGGAGCTCCTCACAACCTCTCTCAGTTTTTAGTACCCTGTATAATTTAGTGTTGTCTGCAAATTTGGCTACCTTACTATTTACTCCCACTTCTAGGTCATTTAAGAAGTGTCCATTTAGTGCTACTCCCTGTTTCATGACTGGCAAGTTTATTTAAGAGCCTTTGGTGCGGGACCTTCTCAAAAGCCTTCTGAAAGTACAGATAAACAATGTCAACTGGATCTCCCTTATCCACATGCTTGTTGACTCTCAAAAAATTCCAAGAATTCCTTAAACTTCCTTTGTCTTGTCAATCACAAAGAGATATGTGGGGGTCCCCATGGACCCTGCAGAACAAGAATGACTCCAGATGCAGCAATAATTTCAAAAGGGCTCTTTTATTCAAAGATACAAATGAAATCATTTGGGTGCCTTCAAGAGAGGGTCAAATTCCCTATGCCATAGGCTTAGTATTTATTCCTTTAAGACACAAGGAAACATACAGACAGAAATTTTATGATTGGCTGGTGGGTTAATACATTAGCATTGTCTACATATGATTGGTTAAGATACTGGGTGGTTCCCCCTCCCTGGGTTCTTCTAACATCTGTGCAAGCAGTTTTGATAAAAGCAAGTCTTTGAACCACAAGGCAGACTTCAAATTTTGATAAAAACTTTACAGACAAGTGTCAAAAGAAATAATTCTCAGACACCTGTGCTGTGGTTGAATACCTCAAAATAAGACTGGGTGGCTAGCAAACAGGAAAACTATTATCTTCCTAAACTAACTGAGGTTAGCTAGCTGACAGATGAAAATGTCAGGGGGCCCATAATATTCAGACTTACAGAGATCAATAGATTTTTGAAATCTATATTTACAGTCTATATGGAAGATTCATTTGCCCCATATGCGAAGAAAATAAAAGGAAGAAGTACTGGGACATGCAATGTTGATAGCCTTAGTTGATATAATTTGTTCCTACCTTGCATATTGGCACAATACATGAGGAAACCACATAAAGGCAAGTTGCTAAGATGAGACTTTGCTAAGCTGATTCTTAGACTGTGTGTCTGAATGCATTTCCTAGTGATAAACCTCACTCAATCAAGTATGGGTTTTGGATCTGGAAATGCATGATTAGGCTCAGACTAGATTTAAGATTAACACAACTATGTAGTTTTCTGTTCAATCTTCAATAGCCAATTTCTCTCAGAATTTGGAAACTCTTTTCAATGTACAGTAAACCCCTGACCTTTTGTGGTTCATATACTTCAGTCCCACTATATTGTGGGACCGCAGTATATGAAAAAAGCCCCCTGTGGTAAGGTGGGAAGGCCTGTTTCAGGCTTTACTTCCGATTCACTTCCAGTTCACAGAAAAGTATTTCTGAGTCCTCCGACATGCATAGAAAGGACCCTTGCACGACCCAAAAGTGCTTTCAAGTAGAGATGGGCACGACTTACCGGTATTCCCGTTTCCGTTTCCATTACTCGGTTCCGTTACTCTACGGAAACGGTAATGGGAATTACTCCGCCAGACTTTGAGCTCGAACCGACGAACGAACAATTTTGGTCTGATTTGTCATGCTCGTTCCTTGCATCGCGCAATCACGCGATGCCACGCGGCACAGAAAAAAAGTTTTTAAAAGTTAAAAAAAACTGGTTCCCGGCCAAAAAGCAGGCGGAAAAATGCCTGCTTGACAAAGGGCGCAGGGCACCTACCAGAGGGGTGGTTTCTGGAGGGGGGGTCCCACCTCCCCCCCCGTCCTGGGCAGCCGGACTCGCCATGCCATGCGGTGTGGGCGGGGGATCCAAAATGGGGCGGCGAACGCAATATTGTTTTTGAAATCGTGGTCCAAAAACACACAAGCACAACAGAAACACGCGAAAATTTATAAACTGCCAGATTTTTCACAGTAGCAGTGGGTTTTTTCTTGCAACAAAATGTCTCTCCTCTCCTCCTCTGTCCTCCATTGATTTTATTTTATTTTATTTTTTTACACCTGCGCAATGATGGGCTAGCCGAGTGGCCAGCCATGTAAGAGTGGATGACCATGCAAATTTTTGGAGCCATCCCACCAATCGCATGGCCACTTGTCCATGGAGACTTCTGGGATGTGCCAAAAAGCCCCCTAAAACCTGCCCTAGCCCCCTAACCCTAACCCTAATCCTTGACTCCTTACCCATACGGCACAGACTGTCTTCTTAGTGGGTCAGAGAGGCACCCAGAGGTGCAAACCACTAGCCCACCGTAACCTTACCCGTCACTCCAAGGGTCTCTTGGAGCCTGCTTCCCCTTCCTAGTGGGTGAGGATAGGAGGCACCCACGGGTGCCCCCAGGAGCCCTCTTTCCCTTTATAGCGGGCCAGAGGAGGCACCCACCCCACAGAGGTGCCTCCAGGAGCCCGCTACCCCCCCAAAAAAAACCAGTACTAATGAAAACGAAAAAACGAACTGACTAATTTTTGCAAATTTTCACGAAAAACGGAAACGACCCGAAACGGAACCGGCCCGACTAACGACAACTCGAAAAAATTTTTTTCAACTCGTGCCCATCTCTACTTTCAAGTGATCCAGAGGTCACTTCCTGTTTTCCAGAAGTCACTTCCAGTTCACGGGGAAGCCCTTTTGGAGCCTCCGTCAGGCCTGGATTTAAAGTTCCAAACACAGAGAATCTGAAGATCTAACTCATAAGACCAACTTTGCTTTCTGTGGAATTTGGATGCAGATCCTATAAATAAGGTTTTTCACCTTTAGATAATCAAGAAAATATGAAAGAAGAAATAAGTCAATAGTGAGGGATTGGAAGAGTAGCATAGTATGTTACATTAGTTCTTCTGGAAGTTGAGTCATGGCAACTGAGGAAGCTGTTTGGATGAGGAGCGAAACATTTCAATCTCTCAAGAAAAAGAAGTCCAGTTGCCATAATTCAACTTTCAGATAAGCTCACCTGGATGACTGAGAATCTTCAAAGACATATTACATTAGTTGAACTAAATTTACAAGGAAAGGGAAAAGTAATTAATTTTAATGGTATGCTGTCAAGTCAGGCCTGATTTATACCATCCCTTCTCAGGGTCTTCTAGGTATGAAGTACATAGAAGTACTTTAACATTCTCCCCCCCCTTGCTTGGGGGACAATAGCTTTCCAAGATCAAACAAGTTGGCTCATCACCTACAAGACATACTGAGAAACTGAGTTTCCGAGCCTGGTGCTCTAGCATGCTGAGCTGTCCAGCCAGCTGCTAGGTTGCAGCTCCTTTTGCAAACCTCTGCAGTTAATTAGAGCTGTTTTAATAGACTAATGGACCAGGTAAGTGGGAGATGGGGGAAGATATACCTTCTGTAACATATGGAAAGGCTGTAAAAACAGTATCCAATAAATAGAAGATGGGCCGTAAGAGGTTGTGCTAGGGAAATGGAGCCTCTGGGTAACTCCTCTGGTTATACTGTGGAAAGTGGCCGATACCTGAATTCAGCAAATGTGTAAATGTGAAAAACCTGGTAAAAGAAGAAGTAGAAGGTCAAGGGTGAAGCTAAGGAGATAAAAAGTCTGTACTATTGATGAACTTTGTATTTGGATGTATATTAAAGAGTATTAAATGTAATAAATTGTGATGTCATTTGTTTCAGAAAGTATTATGTCACTGAATTTATTTTTGTTTGTTTGTTTGTTTGTTTGTTTTTAGGGTTAGGAGGGGATCCCTAGAACCATATTTTTATGCTACCATTCTATAGTAACCTCTCTGGGAATAGAACACACTTAATGTTGTGAAACTGATTTCAAAGTAGGCATAGAGAAAGTTATTCCATTAGATTAATTTGACATCATGGCTTTGTGCAACTCTGTGAATTGACCATCAGTCATAGAAATGGCCTCTTCAGATCCCTAATCTTCTTATCTGGGACATGGTGCTTTGTCTTTCTGTCTGCTGCTAAAACACTCCAAAATGATCTACTTGTTGATTAGACCATTTATTATTTACCTGATTACATTTTGTGATATTCTCTACCTGCATGCTACTCCTGGGTTATATTTGTCCAGTCTGTTCCTGACTATCATAACATTTCCTTGGTGGTTTTATTGGTTTCCTTTTTGTCTATGGATCACTAAGACATCTATTCTGCAGATCTTCTGTGATCCTTCTGTTCTTTCTCTCTTTGTACATCACACAGCAGTTGTCACAAAGCTGTTTCAGTAGAGTGATTTAAATTCCACGAGAAGCAATGCTGTTTCAGAAAATTGGACGGCCATCAACTATTTCACAAATGTTGTCAAATAGAAGGGCGATTTAGAAATGATAAAATAAAGTTCATTTGTTTTAGTTCTGCTTTTCAGTGACCCACTCTAGGCTTGAATCATGATAGCGCTTGGAAAAACTAAAATCATTTAAACCAACACGTTAGAAAAATAGCTCAAAACTCATCAATGTGTGTGCTGCTGTTTAATTTTCTTCTCAACAAATCTTTCATCAACAGAGCTGTCAAGGAGAAAAGGCTTGGTGACTTATTGGCTTCTTAAAATCAGATGTTCCCATCTGTACTTCCGAACCAGGGGGAAGGACAACCTATGTTCCTTCTCTGTTGCAGCATATGATTTTTCTTGAAGTCAGATATGTCAGAGTGTGTTTTGTTTGATTAAATACCCAAAATATTGGGACACATCAAGAGTTATCAGACTAATCATGCACCTACGCACGCTAGAGACACCACTGAAAAAGTGCTGATTAGCATCTTTTTGTTGCATGGAAAAATACAAGGTGGCTTAGAGCGATGTACAGAAAGTCTGAAGCAGATCTAGATTTCTTGCAGCCTTCACTTGTAGAGTATGGCCCATGAGAGATGGGAGAAGTCCAGGAACATGTATATAACACCTTGCCTGTCTTCTGCTAACACTTTGCTATAGCATTTATTCTCCTTTTCTGCCTGTCTCAGTGTTGTCTTTACATTTTGCTTGCTGCCCAAACTGAGATGTTTATATTCAGCACTTCTTTATTCTCCTACCACTGGACAGGAGATACAGGAGTACAGCCAGCCACACCAACAGGCTAAATAACATTTTTTCCCCATGGGCTGTCAGACTGTTGAATGCAAAATAATTTCAAGACAAGTATTCCTTGACATACTTGTGGGCTGGCGTGTGGTGCAACAAGTACATGGGGTATAATAAGACTGAGTGGTTGTCAGGGTGTGGGTGTTGGTGCTGGGGAGAGAGAGGCTCAGCCAATTTCATTGTGCGCATGTTGTACTTTGAAAACATTTATTGCTTTGTTCAAGGAAGGGCAATAAATAGAGATGGGCACGGAACGAGCAATTTTTCATTTTCGTTTTCGTTTTTTCATTTCGTTATGTAACAAAACGAAAAATGAATTTTGTCTCCAAAATGAAACGAAACAAACCGAAACAACAGAAATTTTGTCGTGCATTTCATTTTCGTTGTGGCAAATACATTGAACTGTAATGAATGCTAACGAAACAGCAATTTTTCGTTTTTGTTTTCATTTTTTTGTTTCATTACATAACGAAACGAAAATGATTTTTTTTGCAAAAAATTCACAAAAAATGAAAACAAACCGAAACAGACCCCCTAAACGACAAACAACAAACGAAACACCATTTTTTTGAGTCGTGCCCTTCTCTAGCAATAAATAGGTAAAACAGTGGCTGGAATCCAGATGAATACAGGTATTTGCACTGGCATAAATGCAGTGGTATAATTCAGAGCAATGAGTGCCTGATTGAATACCTAGTTGTGTACAAGTTGCTTGACTTGACACAAGATATGAATTAAGTGAGGATTATTTGGTTCCCATTCACTGCTCTGAGTTGCATCTTTGCAGTTACACAAGTATAAATGTTCTGGCCCTAGACTACAGGATTGTACTGTAACAGACCCTTCCTCTCTGTGCTTCTGGATACTTTCCCACATTAATCACTCCCTGCATTATAAGCTAGTGCTGTGGAGAAAGTTACACCCAGGCTTCCCAGATATGCTCACTTTTAGGAGTGTATTGCTGCCTTTCAAATCAGACATTTTCTCTAGGACACCCAACAATGCCCTAAAAATACTTAAACCAAGGTGTTGCCTGCTCAGGTGTTTACACTGTCACCATTTAAATATACAGTAGTGACTTGTAAGACTAATGTAATTTGTTTGACGAGTCAATTCATCTAGCAAATAATTCGTCTTACGAGGCACGGTTTCCTGTAGGAATGCACTGAAAGCCAATTAATCCACTCTGGAGGGAACGAATTAATAGGTTTTCAATGCATTCCTCTGGGAAGGCTGTCTAAATCCCCCTCAATCAAGGGACAGTGGAAGGCTGCTCCTCCCCTTCAGCCGAGAGACAGCTGATTTTGACAGCTTAGAGCTGTCAAAATAAGGTGTCTGTCGGCTGCAGGGGGAACAGCCATCCACTGTCCCTTGATTGAGGGGGCAGCCACCTTGTCTTTGCCTGTGTTTCTGCGCAGAGACTCAGGTGAAGAGGAGGAGTCCCTGCTCTGTCCAACAAAGTGGGTCTTCGCCCAGCCCAGGCACCTTGAAAGGCAAGCGACAGTGGTGATCTATCGCCACCACTTGCCTTGCAAGCCTCCTGGGCTGGGAGAAGATCCATTTTAAAATATTCCTGCCACGAGAATATTCCTGCCAACGCAGCTTGCCTTCCAAACCTCCTGGGCAGGGAGGAAGTGCATTTTAAAATGTCCTGCCATGAGTGCTCTGGCCCCAGCCTCTTTCTTAAGAAACCAGCTCTGGCCACAGTAATACATGCCTTAGTGATGTCCTGGCTAGACTACTGTAATGTGGGACTACCGATGAAAAGTCACAGGAAACTTCAGTGGGTCCAAAATGCAGCATCCAGACTGCTGACCAGGGCGGGATACAGAGATCACATAACACCTCTTTTTAAAGCAACTCCACTGGCTACCAATCGGCACAATTCAAAGTGCTGACCTTAACCTACAAAGCAGTGTATGACCTTGGTCCTAGCTACCTCACAGATCGAATCTCACAGCATGAACTAGCTAGTGTGTTAAGGTCATCAGGAGAAGCCTTTCTCTCCATCATGCCACCGTCACAGGTATGTTTCCTGGGAACGTCCAGTAGAGGCGAGGATTGCTATATTTCCTGCTGTGTCCACTAGAGGTGAGATTGCTCCAACACTGTCATTCCAGAAAGGTCTATGTTTCCTGCTGCGTCCACTAGAGGCGAGGATTGCTCCAACACTGATGTCATTCTGGAAACAGGCACAGACCTTTCCCCTTCAGGCAAGCTTTCCCTGTATGATGGACTACCTATTACGTAGGTGTCTTTTATATGAATCTGCCATACATGATCACATAGACTTTGTGTTTATAACATATTTATAACCTTGTGTGATTGCATTGACACTATGTTTTCAATGTTGGTTTCCATCACTCATAACTTTTATATGGAATTTTTACTCTCCCTTTAACTGCTCGCATTCTCTTGTAGCTGTAATGTAATGTCTTTTAATGCTGTAAGACAGGGGTCCTCAAACTACAGCCCAGGGTGGATGCGGCCCCCCAGGGTCCTGAATCCAGCTCCCGCGACCAATTGCAGACCCCCACCTACCCCATGCTTCATGAGCAAGCCAGCCTCTCCAGCTGCTTCTATTGCTGAGACAGTTCAAAGCGATGGGCTATGTCACTTCCCCCACTACCCCCACTCACAGTCCAGATGATCGACATGCTGGCTAGTGGGGCAGTTTAAAGTGGGAGGGCCACAACAAGATGCCCCGCTCCCCTCACTAGCCACCCAGATAGTTCGGGCATCGGCTGCAGCCGAGTGGGGCGATTTAAAACAGGAGGGCTGCAGCCAAGTCTCCCACTCCCTCCATGGCCCTGAGCCCCCACCCCTGCTCCTCCTGCCCCCTGCCCACCTGCTTTCCTTGTGTGACTATCACCTGTGTTATTGTGGTTGTGAGGAAGGAAGGGGACAGGTGGAGGCAGCACCAGCCAGCCTTCTGAGCTGGAGCAGCCACTGCAGTGGATTGATGAAGGGATGGACAGCGGGTGACAAAGGGGGAAATGGAGCTACTTCCCACCCACCCAACCCCCTTCCAAGCTGCTGCCTTGTTCCGTGGAGTGAGGGAGGGGAGGAGGGAGCACAGCCATGGCCAGAGGCTGAAGCTTCTGCCACCACCACCAGGTTAGAGACCAGTGAGGAGGAGGAGGAGGTGGAGAAAGAAGAGAAGGGAAGAGAAGGCCAATGGTGGCCTGGGCCTGGTTCCTGGGAGGCTGGGAGGGCTGCATTTGTCCCTGGTTGGTGATGGGTGGGCTGGCGAACCAACAGAGCACCGCAGCCTGGCTGGGCTCAGCCTGTGAGCAGGCTGCAGGTAGCTTTGGGCAGGACTTCCTGCCTCCCCTCCCTCCTTCCCAGCCCTTGTTCCCTCCCTCCCTCCCTTGCAGCATACCAAGTTGAGCCGGGCCAGGCCGGGCCAGGCCACGAGAGGACGCAGCTTTCCCTCTGAGGTGCAGTGACGGCATGATGGCCAGGGGGCACAGCTAGATACGCATGCAGTGGTGCCTGTCTTGCCGCCCTTGCCGCGGCTGCTGCTACTCATCCTGAGAGGCCACCTAGAAGGTGATGAGGGGGGTGAGTTTGCCCGGGCTGCCGCCTCCTTCCTGACGCAATGAAGGTAGGAAGGAAGGAAAGCTGCTCCAGCCGCTGCCACTGGAGAAGGAAGAGGAGGAGGAGGAGGAGGAGGAGGAGGTGCAGCAGAGGGATCCCAGTGGCGGCACCTCAGTGCGGCAATCCAGAACAGGAGGCATTGTTGGGGCCCTGGAGACACACTGATTATGGGCTGATTGTGGCGGAGCTCTGCACCTTTGCACCTCCCTCCCCCATGTTTCCATGCTGGCTTTTTTTGGGGGACTGTGGCCAGGCCCCCAGTAGTGTCTGGGGTGTGTGTGTGGACCGGCCCACTGTTTGAAAACTTTGAGAACCCCTGCTGTAAGATGTCCCTCAATTCCCTGTTCTCAATATTTGAATGTCTTAATTGTACTGGACTTTATATTGTCCCTCATTACTGTAAGCCACCTTGGGTCTTTTTCCAAGGAGAAAGGCGAGGTAAAATATTCTAAATTAAATTAAATAAATAAGAGGTGCTCCTTTAGCACTTTACCTTAATAATTAGAAATTCTGTTTACTGATTTAAAATTGGTCCATGTTGTTTCATCACTGAGTTGGTTCAGTAATCAAGCAAATTAATACAGAGGTGGATTTTTGTGTAAGGCCCATTTTAGTTTTTGTTAGCATTATTAATTGGATTAAAATTAAATAAATGAACTCAGCCAATAAACTTGAAGCATTTTATCTGATGAATGGCAAAGAAATGCAATTAACAAATACACAATATTCACCTTACACCAAGCAGGCTCTTTAATTTCCCTGAATAATGTCTCACTCTGTGATAAAAGGCACTTTGCTCTTGAATCACACCTAGTATATTTGTTTATTGTAACAAATCACATCCTTGTGCAGCTATCAAACAGCATGATGGTTGCAAATGTCACAACAGGGTGGACTGCTCTCTGATACCAAAACAACTGTGTCAGAATTTCCAGCATGACTGTATTGTGGAATTAGAAGCCATTGAAATAAAACTTGAATCACTTTGCATGACTTAAGAAAGGAGGTGGGGATTGGAAGAAAAGAAAAAAAGGGGTCCCCCTTTTTTTGATGTGTGTGGTTTGTTTTGCTACAACAGTCGAAGTCATTGGCATGTCAGCTGTTTAAAAACGACGGCTTTGGCACAGCTGCTCTTGAGAGCACCACAAAGCAGAGGATCTAACATGACTAACAATAAGGTGCCTCCTTTGTGCTCCAACAGGCTGCATCAAATGTGACAGCCGAGCCTTCTCCTTTTCTAGAGCAACAGATTGCAAAGCATCCGGCACGTTACTCGGATGTGGCAAAATGTGCTTTTTCGGCGCAAAGCTGGGTTACGTGCTGCAATAGGGCCAAACAGATTGCTTCGCATTAGCACTGCAGACAATGGAGCATTCATTAGGTGGGGCAACAGGGTCAGAGTTTTTAGGGGCTCCATCGGCCAGGCCTGTGTTTGCATAGGCATATTGAGGTGACATATGGCAGCTGGTAACTTTTCCGTCACAGATGCAACAGCTTTTGTGTTGATGGAGTGTTTCATGATGATCCTGTACATCTTTTCTCTCCTGTTTCATGCCTGGGTGAAATGAATAAGATTAAAGAACACAATTGAAGCTCCAAATTTGATTGCAGGAAATACTTTCCTTTCCGCCACCCCCCCTGTTTGTTGTGAAATCTATTTGTTGACAACTAAACTCCTGCTCTTAGTGTATATTTTTTAACCAATAGAAAAGAAAATTTATTTTCTCCCTTCCTAAATGTGGAAGCAAGGACATCAGTTTTCTTCTGAAACTCATGCTTTTATTTTTTGCTGAATACTAACTCAGCTTTTTTCAGTCTTTTGCTCTTATTGTTTTAAAGGACTTCTTGTTGTACTGTAAGATAGCCAAAGCATTAATTAGCAATTTATTCATAACAAGGTCATCAATCCACTTATGGAGCTTTTATTACTGTGGATTTGAAACCAGACGTTGCACCAGTCTGAACTTCTGGCGAAAACATGTTAATGTGGAAATGATTTTTATTTTTATACAATACATTCATGATCTTGCACACAGGTATTCCTGCAGCAGCCCAATTAAGATTTTGATACAGTTCTTAAGTGCTGAGTTATAATCTCTATTAGGGACACTTAAGTTGTACAAGACAAACTTTAACCTAAATTGTATACTGTGCAAAGCTGGCATGAAGAAAATGTTGTAAAGATTCTGTTTGAGATCCGTGAACCGCACTAAATTTGTAAACAAATTATATTGTGTTATAATGCTAGTTCTGTTTGCAAAAAAATTAGTAAAATGGATTCGTTTAATAGTTGGTTGTGGTTCATACTTTAAACTCATACTAACTTTCGCATATATTTGCTTTAATTTACATAACTACTATTCCTTTATGGGTGAACAAAAGCTAGCCAAGTTTATGTAAGTTGTAGGCCCAGGCTGAGGTCATAAACATCTTCAGTTGCATGTTCCAATATATTACTCTATTCTGGAGAAACCATTTGTAAACATGAATTGATAATTCCTTCCTCCAGGCATCTCTCTCCCTTGGGAACAAAAGTGTATTTGAATGCCTATTGTTAATTACAGGTTACAGTGTAACTGATATTGTCAAAGTGTCTAGAGCTTTTATTTTAATTGTAGTAATGCTTTACACAACTGCCCTGACTCTGGATGGCTTGCTGGGCAAAGAGGGTTTCAAAATGAGGTTGTGGTGCTACCCCCAAAATCATGACTGCTCTGCCAATAATGTTTTAAGAATTTTGGAATTCAGTCATGGCGCTGTGCTGCTACTCTTGCTACTGCGGAAGGTTCATGGATTGTGGTGGCAAAAAGCAGTGCTGTATGAGGCAGAATCACTTTGAATCTTGCCTTTTGGTATGAAGAACTCCAGTCAGCTCACAGGGTGAGGGAAGGGTGAATTATCCACTTGCAGCCACACAATTCCTTGAAAACTCTGTGTCCTACCAATTGGGCTTGGCAAAGAGAGCCCATATTTACACCTTTGCCCAATAACAAACCACAAAATGAAGACAGGTTAGTTGGGAACAGGCAGAGGTGAGGAAAGTTCAGGGTGAAAACAACACACACCTCTTTTACTTCTGCAGACAGCTCCTCTTCTAATGATGAAATGACCATCAGCTTTATACTTGGACAAACAACACTTGGTGTCAGTCTTAGACCAATTCCAAATAAGGTTTTCTTCATGCCATCATTTTGTCCCATTCACTGCATTTTAGAGGGCTTCAGGTGAATCATCATCCACTTGTAACCCTCCATGGTTCTCTCTCTCTCTCTCTCTCTCTCTCTCTCTCTCTCTCTCTCTCTCTCTCTCTCTCTCTCTCTCTCTCTCCTTTCCTTCTCCCTCTCCCTCTGTATGTGTATGTGTGTGTTAACATGAAAACTGTTTTAGGGACAAAAAGAAATTCAAGGAATAGTCAGAAATCCTTTGCTTTATGGTGATGAGCAGTTTCAAACAACAATTTTAGCACAACATCATCCTGCCTCATATTAAAGTGCTTCACCCATTCTTTTTTGTTTATAATCTACCTTCACTCCCTGTTTTTTTTTCCTTAAAAGACAAATCCCCAGAGAAGAAGAAGAAATATATTTGCAACTTTGAGAAGCTTGCTATTTGCAAATGCTCTCAGTGTGATACGGGGGAAAATACTTTTGACTTCTCTGTTGCTTCTCCCAGACGATGGAACCCCCTCCCACAGGAGGCCGGGCTGGCCCCATCTTGACTGTCCTTTGGCAAGCAAGGGAGGACTTTTCTCTTCAGGCAAGATTTTCCTGAGTGACTGGCCACTCAGTGAGATTTTTAAAATGGATTGTTGCACCTTCTTGTATAGAAGTGGTTTTGATATTTCTCGGAGGGTGCGTGGGCGGGTGGTATTGAATCCACTGATGCTTTTAGTATTGTATACTCATTGCTACTAATCATAAATGCTACCTTTTAATTGTTCTAAGCCACCTTGGGTCTTTTTTAAGGAGAAGGGAGGGTTAAAATATTTTAAATAAATAAACAGATGCACTCCTTTTGCCCATATTTTTACAGGCTCTTACACCCATCCATAACAGCAGGATGGCATAGCGTGGCATGACATACTGATATCCTTTTAAGCTCAAATACCTTAAGCTGTCTCGTCACTTGTGGTGTTTTCAGTTTCTCCATGGTGCTCAAGCTACACTCATGCTCACACAGGTGGGGACCATGTGACAACCCCGGAGTCTCCTTCTTTGGAGGTTTTTAAGCAGAGGCTGGATGGCCATCTGTTGGAAATACTGTGATGGGGGTTCCTGCATGGCAGGGAGTTGGACTGGATGGCCCTTGAGCTTTCTTCCAACTCTATGATTCTATGATTCTATGACCTTGTGGACGGACATGATTTCCCTTCTGAGGAGCATCATAGACACATACAATCAAGTCCTGGCTCTGAGATAGCATGCCTCATTATTCTCAATGAGCTCCTATGAAGTCACATTATGATTCAGTCCACTGCACACAGAACACATTTGGATGAAGCTTTGCATCTGCCAGGAAGCGGGCAGGATAAGCAGCAGGTGGGTGAACTGGGTTTGACAAGAGAAGGCGCTGCCTTGTGAAGGACGCCACCTAGTGGTTGGTCAGGAGCATTAGTAGCCTTGTTCCAAGTGTGACGGAAACCTCTGTGGTATAAACGGCATGGGGATTGTGAATGGTGTAGAACCAGCAGAGTAAAACCGAGCGTGTAAAGAGGCAAAAACCGAATTACAGAGAACATCCTCAATAAAGGTGTGGTGACATAAATGGAACATGAAATTTGGAGGAAGACAAATTCTCATATTGGATAGTGAATTGCCTACACGCATTCATTGGGGAAAATAAACAATATGTAACCACTGGAACTGGGGGTTTCTTCCTTTCCCCCTCCCCCAACAGCCCTTTGTGACATTAGGAAAAGCCTGCTCTAGAGGTTTTTCCACAACTTATCAAAAGCAGGGTCTCGGGATCTTTGGGGGCTCAGCCAGAAAGGAAGAATTTTGGATTCAGGTAGAAGCAGGGAGGGAATAAGCAGAAACACAGAATTGGATCAAGGATGCTACTTGCCAAGGTCTCGGCATTATTGTAGGGAGACTCCATTTGCACAAACTTTTCAAGGCCAGGATCTGACTGTTTCACAGGGAAGAAAGATTATTCATTTCCTCTCTCTGCAGCCTTGCCAGCACTACTTTTAGCTAAGCGCTACTGGCCATTGCGAGGGTGGATCTCTGAATATGTATGCTGAGTTTGGGGTGATTGTGATTGTGAGGATGGTACAAAAGGCCCCAGCCACAGCTGTGCACCATGGCCAGCCCCAAAACGGTTTGCATTCCGTTAAGATCAAACCATTTAACTTGTGTCCCCACCTTTGTCTTTGCCACAGGGAAAGCTTTGCTCAAAGCCAATTTTGCTTTGGTGCATGTTCCCATTTTCACAGGTTCCTCTACCACCTACGGGCAACCTGCAGGCCACAAACCCCTACCTCTTGTCCTCTACTTTTACAGCCCCTGGGCCACAAGGTGTTCCTCATCCCCTTTCATCTGCTGCCCAGTTAACTGCTACTGGCTGCCAGGAAAAGGAGCTGCAGTTGATGGACTGTATTCTACCAGTCCAAGAGCTCTTTGTGCTCTGTTACTACTAGCAGTGAGGAAAGAGCAACCTCTTGGGAGTGCAGAAGGGCTCGTGCATAGATGGGGGTGTGGCTGTGTGTCTGTTTGCATTCCCTGCACCTCCTCCTCCCCAAGTATCAACCGGCAATTGGTTGGTCAAAATTTCATCTCTGTGCGTATGTAAATGTAGCTGTGCACACTTCTTGTGGCAGGAGAAACAGAAACAGTTCCATAGTCCTTTAAAACCCAGGATATTTATTCAGATGGGAACATTTATCTACCTGTTGAGGGTGGGAAACGGTCATTTATTGCTGCATGAGTTTATCACAGTTAAAAGGTTTCTGGCTTCTCAAGGACTAACAGGATTACTGTGGTGTACACTTCCTCTTCATCAAAGGCAAGAAGGAAAATTCTCATTGAGGGAAGCATAGATAGGTGTGTCAGGCAGAATGGAGTGTGAAAAGGACACAATAGGCTGTTTAATCTGAAAGAATGCAACAAATGTTTAAGGCAAGAAAAGAGATCATTCAGAACTGGAGGCAAATATGCTCTCTCCATCCCAAATACATTTCCACATCCCATCCTCGTCGCCAGTGTAAAAGCGTGGGGTTTAGTGATTTCAGCAAGTGATTTCAGCTCTGTGGCATAGTAGGCTGGAGACAGCTTCTATTGTAACAACTCTTTATTCAGGGAGAGAACAAGACTGGGGACTGGGGAGAGGGAGCTACATTTATAGGAATGAGGACAGGCTAGGAAAAGATACATTTTGGAGGGAACAATTACAAGCAATCACAAAGCTGCCTTTTGGCGAAAACCAATAGGATTGAGGATCCAAATGCAGCAACTAGAATAAACCAATAGGCCTGTTCCCTTTGGAACAGGAAGGCAGTTACTTCAACATAAGCCATTACAGATAATAGGAATACAGATCAATACACAACACCTACCAACTGAAGATAAAACTTTGTACATCTGAGGAAACAATCGCTAGATCACAAACACATAGCTTCCAAAAAGATGGATGGTAAGGCCGCACCTGGAGTATTGCGTACAGTTCTGGTCACCACATCTCAAAAAAGACATAGTGGAATTGGAATAGGTGCAGAAGAGAGCGACTGAAATTATTACTGGGCTGGGGTACCGCCCTTATGAGGAAAGGCTAAAACATTTGGGGCTATTTAGTCTAGAAAAAAGGCACCTGAGGGGGGGATATGATTAAGATGTACAAAATAATGTGGAGCATGGGTAAAGTGGATAGAGGGATGCTCTTCTCCCTCTCACAAAATACCAGAACTAGGGGACATCCACTCAAATTGAGGGTTGGGAGAGAGAGAACAGACAAAATAAAATACTTCTTTACCCAGCATGTTGTTAGTCTATGGAACTCCCTGCCACAGGATGTGGTGATGGTGTCTGGCATGGATGCCTTCAAAAGGGGATTGGACAGATTCCTGGAGGAAAAGTCCATTACAGGTTACAAGCCATGATGGGGACATGTAATCTCCAGGCTTAAAAACAGGGTGCTTCAATGGCCAGATGCAGGGGAGTGGTATCAGGAGGCAGATATCTAGTGTACTCCCTGAGGCATTTGGCAAGGCCACTGCGAGATAAAGGAAGCTCGACTAGATGGGCCCTTGGCCTGATCCAGAATGGCTCTTATGTTCTTATGGAGGGTCTTCTAAGAGGCCACAAGCTTTTGGCTTTCTCCTCTAAATAAGTAGCTTGGTTAGTCAGTTACATCTTCATCCTATCTTCCTTCCAAGGACTCAAGGCCTGACCTGGCTGTCCTCCTTACCAAGGTAGATATGTCTTGCAGAATTAAAGTGCCTCTCTGGCCTAATAGAAATGTAACCCTTTCAAAGCCCAACCCAACTGTCTAACCCAGCAGGTTCTAACCTTGTGTTCTCTGGTGTTCTTGGGTTACAATTCCAAGAACATCTGGGGACCCAAGATAGGGGACAGCTGATCTCACCAGTAAGAACCACACAAGCCCCAAAATTCACCTCCCAATTCATTCAGTCACCTGAACGGTGACTAAGACCGCGGTCATACCTGCGTTTTCTGCGTAGTTTCCCGTCGGCAAACTACGCAGTAAAAGATCGCATGCTAACCAGGAAGAGAAGCAAATTCTGCTCCTGGCCGACCATGCCCCTCGAACAGCAGTTTCAGCGAAGTTTCCTAAGCCACCACCAGGGGCTGGATTTAGAAACTTTGCTCGAAAATGCTTACTTGTTTGCTTCTGTTGCAATGACAGGACACTGAAAATACGCAGTAAATTCAGCTTCTCCCCTTTCTACCTGGCTTAAAAGATGGAGCCTTGGAAACTGGAGCCGGAAAGTAGGACAAAATGCGTAGTACACAGGTTAGGACAGAACCAGAATAGGAAGGTACGATGCAGAGGAGAGGACACCAACTGCTTATTAAAAACCATGTGACCGCTCCCGAAAAAAATACGCAGGAAATTTAAATATGAAGGAAACCCAGGTATGACCGCGGTCAAAGCTTTCTAATGAGACCGTGATATACAACCAATGGAAAGCTAAGCTCTTTTGAAGTCATGTTAGAGTTGCAAGGAGGACCCTAAGGGGTGGCATGGAAGGGGACAAGGGAAAAGAAAGGCAGAGGGAAGTCTACACATGGACAGGGGAGAGAGAGAATGGCCGCTGTTACAAATGCAAGAGGAAGTGGAGGTGCCAAAGCTCCTGATGCCTTTTTTGGTTGGGATCCCAGTTTCCCAAGCACTGAATGTTGTTTATAACCATAAAATTGCTGAGTAGCATCACTTCTATTGTGTGTATGTTATTGCCTGACTCCCAAGGCGATGGAGCAAGCTGTGGAAGCCACAGTTGGGGGGTCCCTTTTAAACATGAAATCAATGTTTTGCATCTGTCAAAATCCTTGAAAGCCACAGGCAGTGAAGCCAAATTCCAGATTGCGAACTCAGCGGGGCCTGTGCGGTTAAACCTGAATGTGCAGCATCTGAGCCCCGCTTATTAGCTGCCATCAGCTGGCAACCATTTAAGGATCTTCAGTTGGAACTCGGGGAAGCAGCAAAGACCTCTTACTCCCCCCCGCCTTTTATTCTTCTAATCTTGGGAAAGCAACAAAACACCCTTATTAGGCTCGGCTTCTCAACCTGGCATTTTGATATACCTAGAAAGCCACTCTGGAGACTTGCTAGCAGAAATGACCTTTGGCCTTGATGGACTAACATTGATATACTTTCCTAAAAATGTTAACATGTTTCCAGGTATGGCTTCCCCCCACCCAGTGTATGTTACTAACATTGAGATGAGTGATGTCAAAGAGCTACCTACAGTAAGAAAGGAGATGTTTGTGGTCCTCAAACACTTTTCTTGCCTTGCAAAAAAGAGCTGGCATGACTCTGGCTCTGTCACTAGGCAGAGTGAGGCAGCCTCTCGAACTAACAGATTCAGCATATAAAGAAAGATTTTAAAAGAATCTTAATTAAATGTGATTATAATTAAATGGGATTACTGCGCCACAAGAGCCTCGTGGCGCAGTGCTCAAATGCCTGTACTGCAGGTAAAACTGTGCTCACGACCTGTGGTTCAATCCCTGGTAGCCGGGTCATGGCTGACTCAGCCTTCCATCCTTCCGAGGTCAGTAAAATGAGTACCCAGCTTGGGGTGGGGGGCAATGTGTAGCCTGCATATTTTTTTGAAAAAAACTGTAAACTGCCCAGAGACTACTTGAAGTGGTATGGGGCGATATATAAGCAGAACACTTTGCTTTTGCTTTATATTTTTACTGACAGGGCAGAGAACGGTTGGTTAGGGTCTTTTTACTTGTCCGGTACCAAAATAACTTGCCTAACCTATAATATTACATACCTTAATTCATGGGTTAGTTAAGACATTTGCTGCTATAGCTTGAGAGGCAAAATATTCTCGGCTGATAAGGTTAGGTACTGCTTTGAATTACAGGCATCTATCTCTACACAATAATCATAAAATCACACTGCGTATCTGTATGACACTGCCTTGTCATGACCAGCAGAGATACACAGAAGGATATTCTCTGGTTCCCTCCAGTGGCCAATTCTGACCCTGTACCTTGAAGAGAGAAAGAGAGAGAGAATTTCAAAGGTCGGACTAAATATACAGTACACACCAGTTCACTTCTTTACCTTCTGCTATGACTCTCAGCAATTCCTGCTTTTTCTGCCTGTGAGGGAATTCCTTGCTCTAAAAGGGAGGATTGGGGGACTGTGGATGTCATTATAGTCTACTTCCCGCCTTTTTCAAGTACTGAACACTGTTCTGCAAACAGCTGTTGCTATGTGCCATCAAGTTAGATCTAACTTATAGGAACTCTACTAGGGTTTTCAAAGTAAGTGAGATATTTAAGGAGTGGTTTTAGCAGCTCCATGCTCCCCACTGAGTTTCTTTAGCTGAGTGGGGATTTGAATCCAGGACTCAGGACTCCTAGTATGTAGGAAATAAGTATCAGAATGCCAACTTCGGTCCATGCAGAAGGTCTTTAATGACTATACTTAGAACTGGCTATATGTCACAAACATCAGGAAAATGTTATGTTTTCTATTTCTCTCCCTTACTAGAGTCCTGAGCTAGACTGAGAGCACAAGCAGTTCTTATAAATAAACACAATGAGTTCTAATTAGCTGTTCAGCAGCTTCAGTAGTTACTGGTTTAAGATTACTAAAACTATTAGCCTGACCCAGATTGATTTATTCTAGGTCTGGATTGAAGCAGAAAACCCAGATTCAGCTCTGAGACAAAGTCAAGAAAAGTTACAGATCAGTTGATGTGGAGGGCAGAACCAGAACCAGATGGGAAGCAAATTGCTTTGATCTCTAGATTTGTTTTTCAAAAGTAAGCTTCAAAGGTGCTTTATACTTATACCCCGGGAACCAAATGCCTAAAATTTAACAGATTTATGCTCATCTTCAGGCTCCATCATGGTGTCAGATTTCATGTACATCAATGTGGAAAAAAGAAAAGTAAAGTAAACGATTTAGCTGGCTTGTTTTTAACAAGAGGCTCATGAACTGATCACACAAATCCATTTCTGGCAGCCCTAATTCAAATGGCATTTAATGTACATTAGTTTCTAAACAGTATGTAGTTTAGTTTGGCTGTCTGAACCATGTGTGTAAAAATTATCCCATGCACTTGGGATATGCAGTGTGGTGTAGTGGATAGAGTGACAGACTAGGACTCTGGGTCCAAATCTCCACCCAGGCATGGAAACTCACTGGGATGTGTGGAGCTACTAAATCCACTCTTTAAACATCCCACTTACCTGGAAAACCCTAGCAGGGTTTCTATAAGTTGGTTCTGACATGATGGCATATTGAAAACAACAATCCAATGTGCTTAAACCTTATTGTTCTTTCAGGCTGGAATTAGAGATGTGCCCAAGCCACAAAAAGGGTGGTTTGTGGGTAGTCACAAACTCAAGATGGCAGAGCAGGCTGAAGAGGAGGAACTGGTAGCAGAAGGCAGGGATGTAATGGAGGCAGTGAGAAGGGAATTGGGGGGAGGCAGTGGGGAATTGACCAGGAAGTTCATTAAATCACAAAAACAGTTTATTGCCTTGAGTCAGTTTTGGCTTATTAGTTGGACACACCCGAACCAACTGGAACCAATGAACCAGCAATTTTTGATGAAGTTCCTGGTTTGTTTGGGGGGTTGTGCCCATCTCAAATTAGACTGTGTGAAGTTGCCTTGTCAGTATGCACTGCATTAGTCCATTCAACTCTATTCAGGGATTCTTGATGTTGCAGACACAAAAGGTATTTCCTTCCCCATGTCTGCCCAGGCTCTGGTCAAAAGGCAGTGGCATGACAGAATCCCAGGAGAAAAGTTCTAGTCCTGTTGCTTGGCAGACAGGTTCCATGACAGTTGGAAGCTTACAGAGAGACAGAGAAGGAACAATACTGGAGCCATTCACTCTCTCAAATCAGTGTATTGAAAGGTGCTGCTGGTCCAGAGCCTTCCTAATTAGAAACACTATTGACAAACACCAGTCTCTTTCTGCCACTGAAGCTTTCCGGGCATGTCTTCGACAAGCCGAGTTGTACAATAAGTGCAGCTGAGTTTCCTTGAAAGGAGAAACACTGATCTGAGTAACAGGTGAATTTGGAAAACTTGGAAAGAACAAGTCCCATTCCAAGATTGTAAGTTGTGTAGCAGCAGCTGAACCTAGCAATGTACATAATATCCTTCGACTGTTGAGAAATGTCAGCTGGTTTAAAATGTTGCAGCTAGACTGCTGACTGGCACGGGTTACAGGGAGCAGGTAACTCCCTTAGATGCTATTCACAGTGCTAGTTATTATCTATAATGGTAATATGGCCGGAGTGTGGGCCATTTGAAGGAGCACATCAACCCATTTGAGCCCACCTAATGTTTAAGAACTCCAAGGGAGGCCTTTGTAATGGTTCTACCATCTTCCCAATTTTTTTGTGAGGACTCACGAGTGGGCCTTCTCAGTGGTTCCTCCCAGACATTGGAATGTGCTGCCCCAAAAAGACAAGTTGCCCCCCTCCCTCTTATCCTCTCGTCAAGGAAAGAACTTCTTTTTCAGTCAGCATTTTAAGCAATGGGGGGGTCCCCTAGGGAACACTATTTATGAAATCTATGTATTTTAAAATGTATTTTTGTATCGTATTTTAAACTCACTCTTGGTGTACAGTTTTCATTGTTGTGAACCACCTCGGGTCCCCTGTGAAGATAAAGGTGGCATACAGGTATATTTGGAAAGCTAAGGTTGATTTTCCAACGTAAGCAACGAGGTCCCAAATATTCTTCAATGTGTATTCATTCCCCTGGCTTTCAATATGTTCTATTACATTGTCAATACAGCAAGGACATGCACTTGACCAGCCTCTGCAACTAGCATCGAACCCAATGCAGGACTCTTCAGAAGAGACAATTCAATGTCTTCTTTCTTTCTTTCTTTTCCTTCCTTCCTTCCTTCCTTCCTTCCTTCCTTCCTTCCTTCCTTCCTTATCCAGAGTATACAGTAGTTTTCACCAGAAGGTGAGCAGCCATCTTCTCTCTCCCACAGGCACGTATGCTAGGCACTGAAGGAAGACAGAAGAGGGAAAAGAAATGTCCCTTCCTGGTTTCCTTCCTAAAAAGAGAGAGAGAGACTTGAGTTGGAGAGTTTCAGTTATGGAGAACTGCAGCCAAGTGCAAACTGGGCATGAAACAGGAGAAAGGGGTGTGAGACGGAGATGGGAATAGAGAGGGGATGGAAGGGAAAGAAGGATCATTTCACCTATAGGTGTGATCAACATCTGGGCTAGAGAAGACCTCGGGGGTTCTAATAGCTCTTCCATATAGAAGACAAGCAGTATAAATCAGCAAGGTTCACCTTGCAAGCCAAGGGACTGGCTGATTAGTGCCTTTCTCACTCATCTGCAGCAACCTAAGCCCACCATTCTTACATAGGGCCTGAGTCTGACCTAGAGTCTCTCAGGATGTGTGCTTCTTCTAAGGTGGAGATGTTGATCTCATGGTCAAACCGCCCTTCCCTCAACATGATGCCCTGCTGATGCATTAGGCTACAGGCTCCATGTCGAGGAAGGCGGCTGAATATGATCAATTCCTGTGAGTAACTTGAGTATGAGAGTGCACGTGCCTAGAAAAAGGAAGATTTTACATCACTCTGCTTCTATAAATGCTGTTAAAGAAAATATACAGGCATAAACCAAAACACAGGAAAGGTAATTCTGAAACATTTTCTTGCTGTAGCTGAGAAGATTGTGACCTGTTGCTTCAACTGAAAGCGATCCAGAGTGGGGGGGAAAGCAATGAAGCACCGGAGCTTTCAGACATCAAGAAATGTTTCTGCGTTTTGCGTTTTCCTAGTAGTGCTCAGCGTAATTTTTGTCATTCATCGGAAACTAAACAAAGATAAATGCAAATGTCCGAAAGGGAAAGAACCTGGATTAATGGTAAGTAATAATATACCTGCTGGGACAAAATGTAAGATGAATTTGTCACATCTGGGACAGACCTGCAGAAATCAAACAGACTTCTTTTACTCGCTGTTAACTTCAGTCTCATTCATTTTAACTGTCACAATCCCGTTGGCATCACTGAGCGAAGAGGGGCACTTGCCCAAGTGGTGTGCTGAGTGGTGTAGACTGTCCACCCAGGGTTCAGCCATGCCCTTGGTTGTACAAGCTAACATGTTAAAGGGAGCCTACGAAATTTGAAAACTCTTTGCACCATTGACCTCATGTGTGAGATAAAATCCAGCTGGGATCCAGCCCATGGAACTACCACCACCACCACCACCACCACCACCATCATCATCAACAACAACAACAACAACAACAACTACTACTACTACTACTACTACTACTACTACTACTACTACTACTACTACTACTACAATAACAAAAACAACTTCATGCCATCAAGTGAATTTTGATTTATGGTGACCCATTGCTATGTTTCCTAGGTCCAGATTACTCAGACGTGGTTTACTATTTCCTCTGTTCCTTTCCGGGGCCCTCCTGGGACTGCGTAGCTTCGCCAAGATTGCCTCCCCTCAGAGGAGGATTGAAATCCCAACCTCTCCCTCTCAAGTCACGACACCCAACTCACTGAGCTACCCAGCCAGGATCTCTCCTAAAGACGATTAAATATGGATCCAATCCTCCTCTGAAAATAACCCTACATCAAACACCTATTACAGTGGTGGTTAACCTTCAGCACTCCAGATGTTTGGGTCCACAACTCCCAGAATTCCAAGCCTGTATTGCCAATGACAAAGGACTGTAGGAGTTGTGGTCCCAAACATCTGGAGTGCCGAAGTTTCACCACCACTGACCTATTATATCCCCCAAATGCCTTCAGAGGTATCAGTTTGGGAAAATGTTGGGCTGTTCAGCTTTGAACAGGCTGAGGTCTACTTTTTCCAGCCCAAAATGCCTGAGGGCTACTACACTAAAACCTCTACTTACAAATTTTATCCGTTCCGAGCACATGCTCATAAGTAAAACAATTTGTAAGTAGAGCAGTGGTTTCCCATAGGAATGCATTAAAACCAATTAATATGTTCTGGAAGGAACAGATTTCAAGGTGCCATGGCCCTTGGACTGCCCCACTCAGCTGAGACAGTGGGTTGGCAGACCCAGAACTTTGCTGGGGCAGTGGTGGTCCTTGGGATGGGGGAGGGAGGAGTGGAGAACTTATCCCCTCACTTTTTAAATTCATGGCCAGTGGGCTACTTTTGAACCCTTTGTGAGCTACCGGTAGACCGCGGTCTACCTGTTGGGCAGGCCTGGTTTAGAGCATATTTGTCGTTTTCAGTTAATGCTGATTCTATGCCACCCTCTTACCCAGTGCAATATGACTGTAACCTGAAGTCAGCAAGGCCACAAACCATCACAAATACTGTGCTACCACTGAGTTTCCACTGCGTCGGGGCGACGCTATTGCATTTATTGCTGTGATGGTAGTTAAAAGCCCCATCTATTATGCAGTCACTCTGGCCACCGTAGTTATGCTTGGTACTGTAACATGTTTCAATATAATTTCTCCTATAGAAACAAAGAGTGGAGACTGTGCTCCCTTTTCTATTGGCACTCTTTTTACTGCAGCTGTTATTAATGGATGGAGCAGTCCAACCTCATGCTCCAGCCACCTTCTAAAAAGGTGAAGTCTCTATTTGTGCCTTTTACCCAGGTGGGCACTTAAGGTGGCTATTATGAGGTGGCAACTGGTTTGTTATGATCTCTCCTCTGTAGGGCTACCTTTGGCCCAAACCAGTCTGCTCCTGCTCTTTGTGCAGACCACCTGCTGTTCACAGGGGAAGAAATGTGTAGGTGATACCTCACGGTGTGCAAGATCTGTTTCTATAAGAAAAGGGCTTAGGTGTCAACGCCTTCTCTTTGTGAGTCGAAACAAATCAAAACTTCATTTCAAAGGGTGAAGTTGTGCGACTCCCTAAAGAAAGAAAAATTAGAAGATAGTTTAACTCCCCCTTCCATCAAAATATGGGCCCACTCATACACTCTGAATGAAAAACATCATATAGTCCCATTGCCACCCCATCAGCACTAGTGTGAAAGTGACGGAACATAGAACAGACCTTGACAGCAGCTACAAAAAAAACCCCTATCCACCATTACGTAATGCTCAGTGATCTGGTCCATTTCCTCTGTCTTTGGCAAAAGTTAAGTCTTGTTGTTCATGCAGACTGTTTTCTCCAAAGTATGCAAATGCTTCTTTTCTTTAGGCAGTCAAAATGTAGAGCTCATTCCTTCTGTTAACATCAAAGTACAATAAGACCCATAATCTAAGTGTACATACCTTGACAGTAGAGCTTGAAGTTTAGCAATGTCCACTGTCAGTTTGCCATATTGTTAAATACCTTATGAAAAGAGCCACTTCAGAATAAATTAAAAGCTTCATCTGCTCCTCTGTGGATCGACAGAGGAATTTTAAAAACAAAACAAAAACAAGATTCTATAATATTGTTTAGAAATTAACATGTCCTCTTGGAAGTGGGAGAAGACAGCAAGGGGAACAAGAGAAATATTTCTTTTTGTTTTCTTTTGACTTGTTTTAAAGTTTGGGATGAGACCCTGTACACAGCAGATATTTGGTAAAACAAATGCAAGTAGTGGCCATGGCCTAAGTACCAGCCATGACAGGAGTCTTGAGAGCCAAAGGCTCACTTTGGTTTATTTCCAGTGGTGGCATGTTATGGAAACAAATCAAAATAGAGTGATCCCATCAGTACAAAAAAAAAGTATACACTGGTTTATTTTCTGATCGTACAAATATTTTGCCTTTTATCAGAAGCCTCTGGAATGGCACAGAAAGATGTGTTTAGGAATGCTCAGGGATCAGGCTGATTCACTGCAGGAATTTTGTCACGTGATCAACTGATCCATCCAAGCAATAGATCTAACAGCAGGCTAAAGGCATGCCTGATAACATCCTAAGTATAAAATGTTAAAATGCCTGTGCTCTCCTGTTTCTCAGAACTTCAAAGACCTTAATCACTGAGAATGCCACCCTAATAAAATAAGGAGACTTGCATACTAATTTCATTGGCCAAATCCAATGTTCCCTCTAATTTTCAGCCCAAGTGGGTGGAGTTCCATCCTTCTTATGTGACTCTACCACCCTACACACATTACTCTGCTCTCCCACATTTGTAATTTCTTCCTCCTTCACAAATGACTTTGTCATGAACTCCAGGTTGGGTTCTGGTTGAGGAACACTGTATGGAGAGGGGCGCGTGTGCCTGTGAAGCCTTAAATCTTTTTTTAATTAGGGCATTCCTTATCCAATGTCTTTTGAACAAAGATGGAATATTTCCTCTGTACCATAAATAATGGTGCCACCCTTTGTCTAAGTCATGGCCTTCTAAGCATAAAACTCATTCATCATAGAGATCCAATCCCGTATCCATGTCAATGCTGCTGCTCTATAATACAAAAACAGATTAGGTAATGCAAAGCCTCCAAAATTAGTCCTATCTTGGAAATAAGCATTTTTAATTCTAGCTTTTTTCTTTTGCCAAAAAAATATACAAATATGTTTCTCTAGGTTGGACAAAATCTTGAAATCGGATAAGACAGATAAGCATTGAAATAAAAAGAGCAGCTTTGGTAAAACAGACATCTTGATGAAAGCTATCCTACCCATTAATGACAACTGAAGTCTAGCCTTTACGGATTTAACCAAGGGAGTATAATTGTTATCAATAAGGGTGGAACATTTATTTGATACTGTTATGCCTAAATATTTCGCTTTATTCACATGCGTGAATCCTGATAGATCCACTAATCCTTGAATATTAGACACAGAAATATTTTTGGTCAACAATACAGTTTTTGTTTTATTAATCAAGAAGCCAGATATTTCTGAATATTCCTTTAGGGTTCTTAGAAGCTCTGGCAAAGACCGTGAGGGTTCTTCCAAAATTAATCATAAATCATCAGCAAAGGCTTGTATTTTATAAATTTCCTCCCAGTTATTCAAACCTTGTATCAACACCGAGTTTCTAATCACATGCAATAAGATTTCTAAAGATAAAATAAAAAGCAACTGCGAAAGGTGGCAGCCTTGCCTTGTGACCTTCTGTATAGTAATCATGTCAGTAGAAAGCCCACTCACAATAATCTTAGCAGTTTGAGCAGAATATATCTGTTCTAAAGCTCTAAGCATTCTATGACCACATTGCAGGTAGTCCAATTGAGATTTCAGTAAGGACCAGGAAACATTGTCCAAGGCTTTCTCAGCATCCAAAAAGATAGAGGCTGCCTGCTTTTGGGAATGTATTTCATAGTACTCTAAAGAGTTAAGTAAAGTTCTAATGTTTGACTGGAGATGTTGATTTGGCAAGAACCCTCTCTGATCTGAGTGAACTAAAGCAGTAAGAATTTTCCACCATCTATTAGCCAAAATAGTTGCAAAGATTTTATAATCCCCATTTAAAAGAGCTATAGGCCTATAATTCTCAATAGCATCTTTTGGTTTTCCATCCTTGGGGATCAGAACTATGTTGGCAGATTTCCATGTGTCTGGAATATCTTCTCCTTCCAGAATTGAATTAAAAAGGTGATGCAATCTCAGGGCTAAGATATCTGAAAATTTCTGATAATATTGTACCAGCAAACCGTCCGGGCCAGGTGTTTTATTAGGTTTTCGTCTTTGAATTACATCAACCACCTCTTGCTAAAGAAATCGTGGCATTAGTTAGTTAGATTCCTTTGTTCTTCATTAAGTTGTGGGAAATTATGTTTCTCTAAATAATTATATATTAAGTTTGGGTGTATCTGTTTTCCTTTAAATAAGTTTTGATAATATGCTTCAATAATTTTCATAATTGAAGCTTGGTCAGTTTGGTTAATTCCCTGACTGTCTTTTAAATTTATAATTGTTCTTTGGGTTTGTTGTTTCTTAAGTCTATAAGCCAACCATTTTCCTGGTTTATTAGCATTTTCGAAATGGTTTAGCCTTGCTAATCTGAGTTTATGTGCAATGTCTGCCGATAGAATCAGATTCACTTGGTGTCTAGCTTGTGATAGCTCATTGAGATATTGTTTAAATCAATGACATAATTGATTGTGGAGGTCAGGCACGGGAGAATCCTCACAGCAGATATTTGGTAAAATGATGCCATTTTATTTTTAAGGTTGCAGATCAAGAGAAGACTGTGAGTCTGGATGATACCATATGGAAGACGTCAGAAACGCCAAATGTCAGTTTGATAAGAAGTGTGATGGGTCCTTTGCTTGTGCAATATACATATCTCTTGGGATCACCACCCATTAAAAAAAGTGAGCATAGGTAATAATGAGTGGTAATCTTTGATATATGTAAAAACGAAATAATATGTGTGTGAGAGAGATTGCAAGAGAGCATGAGCAATTAATCCAGTGCCTATATATAGCAAAATGCCCAAGTTAATGTTTCCTGCCTTGGCACAAATAATATCTGAGATGCTTCAGGCTCAATATTTCTGACTCTGTTATCCTACATTCTATGTGTGGTGTGAAATCCATGGCTTTTCCTTGAGGAATTTTCTCCCTTTCAGTTCTTAGCAAAAGCATTTTGAGGGCAGTCCCACATCTTGGACAATGGACTTAATGATTCTGGTTCTATTTTACTGAAAACTGCACCAGCCAACCCAGGGCAAATAAATTAATCACACACATGACTGGTCTGCCACATTGAATTATGTCTACTGGCTTTCTTTCAGAGTAGCAGCTGACTGTAAGAGAGTCAGCCTGGGAGGATGATAGTACTATATGTTTACACCTTAATGGGAACTTTTTGTAGAGTAGTAAAAAGACTAGGCTCCACAGATTATTTGAGGGATATCACTGGCTGAGTCTCTTTGGAAGAGATGGGAGCAGTTGGGGTGGGGGCTTCAATGGGAAGTTGAGCTGAGAAAACTTTGACATGTAAATAGAGATCTGCTCCTTCTTTTCTGGATCTCAGCCATTGGTTGCCTTTCATCAACATTTTACAAATGAATGAGGATAGATGGACAGATGTGTGAATTATTGGTATAACTACTACTACTATGTCTGTGAAAATTCTCAGTCATCCAGGTGAGTTTAACTGGAAGTTGAGTCATGGCAACTGGTCTTCTTTTCTTGAGAAAACGTTTTGCTGCTGATCCAAACAGCTTTGTCAGTCTGAGGAAAGCTAGTTGTGAGTCCTGCATTTTATAGTTCACTTTGACCTCATGTCACCCTGCTCTGAAATAGGCTCATAAGATGAACAACGGCATGAGTAGGCTCATTAGGTGGACACCAGCCTCAATAGGCCATTAGGTGGAAAATGGCTGAAGGTGTTTTTACTATTCTACAAAAAGTATGGGCCGTTAGCTATGGCCTTGGTGGTGGAGGTGTGAAGTATTTTTGATTTGTCTGGGGATTGTTGAAATCACTGCCTAATAAGCAGCAGATAGACTGTGACTGAGCCCCCCCCAACTCTGTTGAGAGAGGGGTTTTCAATATTCACATGAATGGCTTCCCTGACCCCTCTCTCAAACGACCTATCTTCTCTGTCTGATATGTGTACTTCCTCATCATCCTCAGCTCAGGACCAGAATCAGCAGTACACCGCCACTTGAAGGACATAGGGCACTCATTCAACTATGAGGGCATACACATATTAGACAGAGAAGCAAGGCCATAGCTAACAACCATACTTTATGGGTTACAGCACCTTAGGCCATTTTCTACCTAATGCCTAGAGCCTAATATCCACCTAACAAACCTGCTTAGGCCATTGTTCACCTTATGAGCTTATTTCAGACCAGGGTGACATGAGGTCAAAGTGATATCAGACAATGATGAAGTCAAGATCTTGTAGGTTTTCTGGATCCAAACTGATAGACACCTTGAACATAACACACCGGACATAGTAGCAACAGAACAAAGAAATGTCTGAGAATCATTGATACTGCAATTCCAGGGGATGGCAGAGCTGAAACTAAAGAACTGGAATAATTAATAAAATACAGAAATTTGCCAATCAAAGCATCTCATTTGTGGATGAAACACACTCCAGTGGCCCCTGTAGTGTGCTGATATTTAACAGACACTTAGGTTTTTGGTTTAAAAAATGAATTTGTTATTTAACAGTCAGTGTTTTTATAATTTTTATTGCCTATGCCTGATATTTTCATCATCATCATCATCATCATCATCATCATCATCATCATCATCATCATCATCATCATCATCATCATCATCATGGTAGTAGGCAGTAATGGCATATTCATGTTCATCACCACCACCACCACCATCTTACAATTATCCTCTATCTACCACTCTGCAGGAAGTCAGAAATAATGATAGGCTTTGAACACACAGGAAGTGCTGTGCAAATGTGACCTATTATTGTTTTTGCTTCCTGTAGGATTCTTGACCATTGGAATTTCTTCTGTCCACAAAGGAAAGGAAGATTATTTGTTGAAAACCATTGGATCCATTTTTAGTCACTGCTCTCCGGAAGAATTACAGCTGATAAACCTAGTTATCCAGCTAGCCAATAAAAACGTTCAGCTAAATGGGCAAAGTGCCCAAAAAATTGAGGCTGAGTTTGGGGCACATATTAATGCAGGGAGGCTGTTTGCTATACAAAGCTCCCTAGCTGGTTTCCCCCATTTAAGCACCCGGAAAGCTAGTCCCTGGGGAAAAGAGATAAAAAATGGGGCCACTGCTAAGCAGAATGTAGACTATGCTTCCTTAGCTAACTTCTGTGCTGGTCTCTCTGATTATTTTCTGATGCTTGAAGATGATATTGTTTGTGCCACCAGTTTTGTAGCCATTATACAAAGCCATGTAAGGCAGAGGAAGGCAGCTTGGACCACAATAGCATTTTCAAGGTTGGGTTCCATCGGGAAGCTTTATCACAGCTATGACCTTTATAAGCTGGCCCAGTTCCTCCTGCTCTTTAATGATACCATGCCTGCAGACTGGCTTCTGGAAGCTTTCTATAGATTCCAAGGTCAAGAACATGGCCTCACGTTCCGGCCTTCGCTGTTTCAGCACATCGGGAGAATCTCTTCCTTTCATAGCATGGAGACTCAGTTCAAAGATCCAGAATTTGAGGAAGACACTGGTGATTTGGGAGACTTCCCTCCAGCTTCTTGCTTCACAAATATTCCCATATTTTCAAAGTACAACCCAAGCAACATGTGTCCTCCTGGAAAGGGTGTATTTTGGGGCAAGAACATCACATCAGGCAGCTTCTTCATTATGGTCTTTGCACATCCCATTGTCCCCCAGAAAATTCAGATTCTCACAGGGTCAGCCGAATATAGCCAGGACATACTTTACGATGGTTACGTAGAAAAGGGCAGGCTGAAAGTTCATTCACAGAATGGCCAGACATGCCTCATTTTCCAACAAATTGGGAACTTTAAGGAGGGTTTTTTTGAAATGGAAGACAAGAATAACAAAGACAATATAGACTGTCTTCGGATACAGGCCACAGCCCCGCAAAAACAATGGCTGAGAATTAGGAGAATCAGCATATGGGTGAAGAAAGATTAATATTCACCTTCTACAGCCTAAACATATAATTTTTTTGCCTCCCTGATACAGTAGAAAAGCCATCGGTAATCAAGTTTTCTGTGACCAGGTTAATAATTTTTTTTTTTTTTTGCTCTCTAGTCTCTAACTAAAAGGCAGGTTTGTTTCTGCTTCTATTTGATTTCCTCAAGAAATGGATTGAAAGCAGCAAATTAAAAAATTCTCATTAAATACTTAACGTCTATGAGTGTTCTTTGTGTTAATATGTTCCTTATAAAAATCCTGTAACTCTGATGCAACAACTATAGAATTGTGTGGTGCCCAAAGACTGTCAAGATTTAGTTGGGAATATTATTTTGGCTATTCCCCATTCCTTAGCAGAGTAAGAAAAGTGGAGAGATCAGCCCAGTCCCATCACTGTCCCACTCCAAAAACCAGCACCTTGTTGATATAAACTCACTCTGTTTTTGGTATGTGCCACCAAGACATCTCCAACTTGTTGGCACCAATGAATGAGCAAACTCCAAAATGTCCTGTCCTCAATAGCAGCCTCTGCTCACTTCCTGCAAACTCAAACCTATGCTTTCCTTGAGGGAGTCAAGCCATCTCGTATTTAGTCTTCTTCCTTTTCTGCTGCCTTCCATCTATCCCAGCATTATTATTATTATTTTTTCCAGACACCCAAAGTATAACCCCATTTCAACACATTTCCCCCCCTCCAGAGTTAGTTCAGGCTTGAGTTGATCTTATTTGTCTTTCTGGAAGTCCAAGGTAGCCACATAGCACTCCTCCAGCATCATATTTCAGATTAATCATTTTTCCCTTCAGTTTTCTTTATTGTCCAGTTTTCGCACCCATACAGGGTGAATGGAAACAGAAGAATATGGGTGACTTTGGTCTCCAGTGACACATCCCTACACTTGATTATCAAGTTGCTTTATTGATGCTGCTTCTGATTTCTAGCCTGCATTGATGGTTGAAATGAACTATTTTAATTTCTTCTTTGTCAATGGTCAAGTTGAGTAGCTCTTCTGTAGTTATGGTTGTTGGTTGTTTTTTGTTGTTGTTGCTTTGCCCCATAATGTACAACTGCAGTCTTCCTTTTGCATACTCTTCTTGCACTTTCACTAAAAGTCATTCCAAATCATTGCTGCTTTAGATGCAACACAGTGTCATTTCCATATCTTACACTGTTGATGTTTCTTCCACCAGTTTTCAGTCCTCCTTCATCTGAATCTAGTCCAGCTCTCTCTGTGTTATGTTCTGTGTACAGTCTGAACATATAAGGGGATAAAATGTACCTGTTCTGGCACATTTCCCTATGGAGAACCATTCTGTCTCTCAATATCCTGAAAAGGGATCAGCTTCTTGTCCACAATACTGTATAGGATATGTATTATGCCAGTGTTAGTGAAACTAAGGTGGCACTCAGAGCCCTTTCTGTGGGTATCCAACATCGCCCCTTCACAGCCACCTGTTTTCAGGTTAAATTGCTGTATTGGCACTTTGTGAAAAATTAGTGGGTTTCGAATTGCAGTTTGGGCACTCAGTCTCTAAAAGGTTTGCCATCACTGTATTAGGACAATCAAGTGCTGAGGCACCTATTTCTTTCAGAGCAACCCATAGTTTCTCATGAATCACACAGTCAAAGGCTTTACTGTAATCTATAAAGCATAGATTGAACTTCTGAAACTCATTGCTTAACTCCAGTAGCCATTGGATATTTGCAATATAACCTCAAGTTCCTCTTGATTTTTGGAATCCAGCTTGAATATCAGGCATTTTTTTGTTCCATATAAGGTAAAATCTCTATCTTGAGTATCACTTTGCATCCATGGGAATCAGAACAATAGTCTGATAGTTACAGCATTCTTTGGCACCTCCTTTCTTGGGAATTGGAATGTATATTGAACATTTCCAGTCTCTGGGCTACTATTTTGTTTTCCATGTTTGTTTGTACATTCTTTTTAGGGTTTTGACATATTTTTGTCTCTGTGTCTTGAAATAATTCCAACAGTTCCCATCTACCCCTGCTTATTTATGTCTTCCTAGTGCTTTCAGAGGAGCTTTCATTTCACTTTCTAGAACTGCAGGTTCCTCATATGAACTTGTTTTCAAAAGAATCTATCCTTTTATCTCTCTTATAAAGCTTTTCAGTAAATTGTTTCCTCCTCTTTATTTTCTCCTAATTATATATACTGTGTTTCCCTGTTGGTCATTCAGCATTCATAATTTAGGCTTAAATTTCTCTTTTGTTTGTTGGATTTTCTGGAAGGGATCTAATGGTTTTTCAGTCATTAACAGCAAAACACATTCAAGGGAGTCAAGCACAACCATCAAGTTTCCCTCTAAGGTGCGCATGTGCACACATGTGACTCCTCCCCCATGCACCCACAGTGATAGTTTGTGTTCCTATCATGGCAGAACCCTCACAGGGGTGGGTAGGTGGGTCTCATGCACATGTTGAGAAGACAGCCCTGCCCGGGGGGGTGAAAATTAAAGGGAATGTTGACAACCATCCCTTAGTTTAAAACCTCACTCAGGCAGCCAGTCATGGAGGGAAAACCTGCCTCAAGAGAAAGGTTTTCACCTGCTTGTGAACAGACAGCAAAGATGGGCCCAGCCTGGCCTCCCAGGCCCTCTCCTGTGTCTTCATCAGACACACCTGTGAAGGTGGTGGGACTGAGAGGAAGGCCCCTCTCCATGATCTTAAGATCTGAGGCAGCTCATAAAGGGAGAGATGGTCCTTGAGAGAGCTTCGAGCGAAGCTGTTTAGAGCTTTGTACATTGAAACCAAAACAAGTTGGGGTGCCCGTGTAGCCATCAGAAAAAAAATACAAAACTAGACTAGCTGATGCCTTAAGGATACTAGTACAATAATAAAAAGTTGTTAAGGAGGCGAAAGGGATGGCTTGTAGGAATAGGGCCTTTTCAGCAGTTACCCCCAGGCTATGGAACACTCTCCCAAGCGAGCTCTGCCTGGTGCCAATGCTGATGACGTTTCGGCGCCAGGTAAAAACCTTCCTGTTCCAGAATTTTTTTGAAACTGGCATAATATAGATTTTGGGTCCTGATGGCAATTTTAGTGTTTGTATTTAAATGTTTTTATTGTTTTAATTGACATTTTAATATTTTAATTGTTGAAATGTTCATTTCAACCATAAGTCATCCAGAGACCTTTGGGTAGTAGGTGACATATAAATTGTATAAACAAACAAACAAACAAACAATATTTTGATGACAACACCCTCTTCCTCAGAGCTGTACCAAAAGTTCAAGCATGGAATTGCCATGAATCAGTTCTTAGATGTAACGTTCTTGTCAAGATGAAAAACATGCCAGGCAGTTTCTTAGTTGAGGCCCAGAGCAGAGATGTTGAATTGAACATTGAAACCAGCAGTTCAGTTGATCCTGGAGCTGCTGTAACCAGTGGAGCTGCTGTAACCGCTTGACTTTTTAATCATGAAAATTTACACTGAATGTTTCAATTGTTAGTGGTCTAATAAAGGTATCACCTCCTCTGAATTTTTATTCTACAATGGCTATTGGTTAGCTACAAATACTTATCTAGAGTTCCACTCTAATCCAGAAGAGGGCAGCAAATCTTCATCATTGGACTGGCCTCTTTTGCTGCCTATTAACTGGATTCCTTGCATCCTGAGATGTTTGCCCAGCGTTGAGGTGCAATTCAGAACTATTGAACATCATCCACTGCTGATAAAACAGCAGGGGAATGAATGAAATGCAAGTTACTTGGATTAGCACATTATCGGTGTCTCATAGGCTTTAAGCTCCAATTTAACACATAAATATGAAAAAGAAGAATGTTCACCAGCATGGGAAATGTAGATTTTATGCACCCCACTCTATCAGCAGCCTTTTGAATCAAACTCATCAACTGGAAGTTTAAAAAAAACCCTAGCATTACTGCACTGCAAATAAATCAAAATGCTGGGCTCTGCCTTCATCTTAGGATGCTACTTCTCAGCTTTCCCTCAAGTACCCTTCTGCATTTTCTGTACATTTTTCTGGTGAAGGGAAATTTTCTTTGGGTGAGCATTTTTGGGTGGCCTTCCCTTTCTCACCCTCAGGCCATAGACTTCCCCTGACCCATGGCCGGCCAGCCACTATGGGAAATTCCTGAGTCTGTACTGGTAAAATTAGGTCTAATGTATTCTTGAAGGCTTCGGCCAAACAGGCCCAACCCCCCCCCAAATTATGTCTAACTTGTCAAAAGCTTTCCTGTTGAAAACTTCCTCTTTCATTAAAGTTTTCACTTGGAAACTAAACTTGCCACATTTTGGGATCAATTCTGTCTGTTGGACTGGGATTGGTCAACTTTTTTCTCCTGGCCAATACTGAAATCTTTTTTCTAAAAATCTTAAATGGAGCTGCTCTCATGATAAAACTCTCCCGAAATGAAGGCTGGCATTGCTTCTAGGAGTTACCACAATGATCAAACCCATCTGTAAAATATCTGGGCTAACCTTAGCTCTCTTCCCTAGTAAGGCCTGTCCCACTTTGTGTCCATTTTGCATGCATGCACTTGGAAGTCTCTTTCTTTAAGTTTCTACAGCCCTTTGCAAATCTTATTCCCCAATAGTCGCAAAGTACACACTTATGCTTGCATCCCACTTCCCGTGACATGCCTGTTTTGTATACTGCGTTCCCCTCACACTTCCCTCTAACTTTCTTTTTTGTACACAAGTGCATCCAGGATCCACGTGTCTCTGTGCACCATTCCTTAATACCTGTATTTTCACATGCCATGCTGGAGCCAAGAAATGCACCATAAAACATGGAGATGAGATGAATGTGAAAGACGACTGTGTTCCAACCTGCATATTAATCTGGGAAGAATAAAATGGGTTGGTTCACTTAAAAAAGGAAGATGAAACATTACCATTCCCTCAATCCTAGCTTTCAGTAATTCATATTTATCATTGTTTCTGGTAACCAGTTTTTGTCAGGAAGCCACTTTGAATATCCAGAAAGGGTTTGTTCAGCTTCAAATAGCCTCTCTCCCTCAGTTCTTACCCCAGACTGGGTAATGTAGGGTGCAAGTTTAAGAGAAGACTGAACCTCTCCAATCTGAGGAGATTCAGACCAGAGGCAGAATGACAGGCCATCACTGACACAGGAAGAACATGATGCCTTTTTTTAAAAGCAAAAGTGTTACATGTCACAGGGAAACATTCCCTTTGCCTTCCTCAAGGCAGGCTTTCAAAGCAACCAGTTCTGCGTTTATAATGCCTACTAGAGATGGGCACGAAACGAGCAATTTTTCGTTTTCATTTTCGTTTTTTCATTTCATTACGTAACAAAATGAAAAACGAATTTTTGTCTCCAAAATGAAACAAAACGAACCGAAACAACAGAAATTTTGTCATGCATTTCGTTTTCATTGCGGCAAATGCATTGAACTGTAATGAATGCTAACGAAACAGCAATTTTTCATTTTTGTTTTCCTTTTTTTCGTTTCGTTACGTAACAAAATGAAAATGAAATTTTTTGCAAAAAAATTCACAAAAAACGAAAACAAACTGAAATGGACCCCCTAAACGACAAACGACAAATGAAACACCATTTTTTTGAGTCATGCCCATCTCTAATGCCTACAGTCTCTTATTTTTTGGGGGGAAGATTTGTTTGTGTTGGTAATGTGCTCCCTCTCCTTGCTTTGAAAATGCATCCTTTAAAATGTGCGAAAGGCTAGATTAAAAGAAAGTGTCTCCTGCTGGATACCAAAGGCTTTGGAAACTGTTCATTCAGCAGTTTATCAAACAACTTCCCTTCAAAAGGCATTTTCAGCGTGGATGGAAAAAGAAGAAACAGGAAATTCATATTAACAGGAGTCAGATTGCAGGCCTCCCCCCCCCCACCTAGAGATACTTACTTGTCAGCTTCCTCATCCAGGTGTGGTCTTCCTTCCTCAGTGTTAAAGGGCCAAACTCATGTTTCAAAGAGAACCTGCTAAGCAGATCAGGGATACAGGCCCGACAGACCTCTGCTGACGTGGTGCTGGCAGTGGCAGGATTGTACTGTTGCCAGCCTAAGAACACAATCAGCTTTCTTGATCCTTGGTCAGTGCTGGATGGAAGCTAGCCCAGTGGTCTTTCAATAGATCTCAAAGACAAGGATTGTCTAAAAACAATCTTGGGAAGGCATTGTCCTACCCTGCTAAATTAGAATTCAGCTGGGGGGACCAGGAGCAGCATTGCATGGTAAAACCTGAGAACCTGATGCTGGTACTGATCAAGGTCAGGGTGGAACGTGAGCTGAGAGGCAGCTGGTGTCTTTGTTCTTAGCATAGACCCACTTGGTTGAGCCATCTGGATTTTAACATCTGGGCCCAAAAGCACTGGAGTACAATTCCCATCATCTCCAACCAGCACGACCATCACCTGTGTGCTGGCAAGAAAGGGTGGCAAGTGTCAAAATATGTCTCTCATGCAAAAACTTTTAGAGTGGCCATCATCCCATGCTCACTTACCATCCAAGGTCATGCTGGCTGGGGATGACAGGAGGTTGTGATCCAGTGCCTCTGGAAGGCACCCGTGTATCCGAGCCCGGATGGGAAGGAAGGAGGAGAGAGGTCTGCTGTCCGCAGGCACTTTGACAAAAGCCATGGCTTCACCACAGCTCTTGGAAAGACTGCTCTTTCTGGACTCTTTGTTGGCCATGGTGGCTGACTGGGGTGATTCTGGCAGATCATAGTTTTTAAAAACCCAACCAACAACAACACCCCAGCAACGGCAACCATAAGGCATCAAGTCTGGAGCACAAAACTGTTTGGGGAGCAGGTAGGTAAAGAAATGCCAAAATGTATAGGAACAAACAGTCTGTTCCAATAAATTAATTGGATCCAAATTATTCAGAACGTTGCTCCTTTACCTGACCTAGTTTAAGCAATTAACTCCCAACAACCAGCTTTAAAAAAAAATCCCCCCAAATTTTACAATGGGAATACAATACCTTTTCTTCCTTGATACTCTTTCAGGTTCTCTTTTTCTAAAGCAATAAAGAAAGCAGCGATCACCCCCTCGTGACCTGTTCTTTTCACTCTTTTAGAACCACTGACAGGAAGGGATTCCCCTACAGTGGTGCTTCTGCTACTTTGATCTGCTTGCTTCATGGAGGTCTTTTATCTCTCTTCCCCTTTGTGGTTCACTGGCTCTTTTGAAAGATGATCTGCAACAGGCAGTCGTAATTCTTCTATTTTGGGTTCTCATTTTGGTTCTCTCCCCCCACCTTACACCACCACTGACACCATCTACCCAGATTTTGAGATCTGACTGTCTTGAAGGCAGAAAAGCAGGCTCTCCACCATGATGGATTCTGTAGAGCAGCTTGCCTTCACAATGACAAGAGTGGAAGAATCAAGCCCTACTCACTGGCAGAAAGATATGTGTGGTGAGGAAGCTTCACAGGTGAGCTAAAGTCTTGGTGGCACTCATGCTGGTCTGTTTAAGCAGACTGGCATTGATTTTTCTTATTTAAGAAGGAGACTAAATAGGAGATTTCTGGTGTCTCTTATTTAGTCTAAGAAGGAGAGTGGGGAAAGATGGCCATCACTTCTTCCATTCCATTCTCAGGGATGGCACAGTGGTTCCCAATCTTGGGTCCCCAGATGTTTTTGGGGTGACAGCTCTAGAAATCCTGACCAGCATAGTTATTGGTGAAGGCTTCTGTGTGCTTTAGAATGTGCTAGTCATTGAAAAAGAAGTAGTGGCTTCTGAACACTTCTAAATGGCATGTCCTAAAGCCACGAGAATGAGCTCCCCAAACCTAGAGTTGCTAGACCAGCAGCACCCCACTGCCCTCAAATTTCCACCCAATGTCAGAGAGCCAGAGATCTTCAAGCCAGAGTCTTGGGGCCAACAACCCTTGCGATGCAGGACATAGATTTCTAACTTAAACCAGCCAATGACTGTTTCATCAAGCCAATTTCTCTGACCGCATACAACCCCAATGCTCCATTGGAATTTTCCCAAATGGAGCCAGGTATGGCCTGATATCCACCCATGGAGATCTGCGGGGCGATGACTAGAATTCCTGGTTCCCTTTCAACTCTTTGCCAGAAGGCCTTTCAGAAGCAAGTATCCTGGGTTTACAGTGGAGTAATAATTTTTATGAATATGGTAATAAGGAGACAAGCTCTTCTCCAAGGTGAGAGAGCCTTGAAAGCCAAGCCAGAAGGCTTGAAGCAGTTGCAGCCCTGAATTGAACCTGTGGCAAGGGCCCAAAGATATATGCTGCCGAAACCCTCGGGCATTGAAATGGTAATTATTTATGACTTTCTCAATGACATCTTTGTTCTGGATGCTGACAGTGAGAAATTAAGGTTCCCCAACATTTCCACCCACCCAGAGATCTCCCTCCAGGGAAACTCAAGACTTTCCTTCTCATCTTGTAATTTCTTGTTCAGTTGATCATTGGGTTTCGTGGTTGAGACATTCATTCAAACTCCCTTCCCTCTTTTTTTTTGGAAACATCTCAAACCCATTTCGTGTTTCAAATGTGCCAAGATGCACTGAAAGTTGCCTTGTGGTTTTCAAAATAACCATGGGATTATTTACTAAACTGGTAACTCAGATTGTCATGTGCCCTTTGTGCCCCCCCACTGACTTCAAACAAGGGAAAGCAAAGTGTTGACCTTCATAAGATGCTGGTGTGAAAGGGGTGCTTTGTCACCCTTAGGTCACTCTGGGCTCTAGTTGAGTTGACAGAGACCCTGGAGTGGGGGAGGAACCTATGGTGAATGAGCCACACCTGGGTGAGGGGGCAAAGGCTGGTCAGTTTGGCCCTTCTTGAAGAGTCTCAGTTGGATGGGATCTGAGTGGAAAGTTGCACCTCAGTCATGAACTGTGGACTGTACTGGCCCAATGACAAGAGCTGTAAGAACTGAGAACTGCCTCCCAGAAGACTGTTGGGATGGGGTGCACCAACTGCCCACCAATCTTTGTACTCTGTTTCTCCACTTCAATAAAAACCAGTTTGAGCAAGAACAAATATCTTGACTTCATGGAAGTCCTAGAGAAAGATTTGTGTCACCCATTATTCAGCTGTTTTCTAATTGCACCACCATGGAAACAGTAACAGGTTTGCTTGCTGATACGCAGATGTATATTATATATGTGGTAGCACAATTTGCACTGGCAGGTAAGAAACTGAGGTCTCAGTTTGTCAAGAACCTTACTGCCACATAAATGTTGTATATGGTTGACTGTGATATTATTATTCTTGGATTGTATTTTACTGGGTTCATGGTAATCACCTGTTTTAACTGAATTTTATCTGGTGGTTTGTATATTGTAAAGGCCTATGGTCAGAAACAATAAAGTTTGTGTGTGTGACTTCATGGAACTCATGGTCAACTAGAGCATCCCTTCACCATGGGGGTGGCAGTCATCACAATTCAGCTATTTATTTGTGTACAGTGGTACCTTGTATAAAGGAATTAATTCGTTCCAAATGAAATTATGTTAAGCAAATTTTCCTTTATACAAATTCCCATAGGAATGCATTGAAAATGGAGTAATCCCATTTTTATGTTGTACGGATTCTCCCCATAGGCGATTATGTTAAGCAAATTTCCCCTATCTCCAAAAAATTTTATGTTGTGCAGATTTTATGTTATACAAGCTGTTTGTTCTACAAGGGTCCACTGTATTTGTTTTATTTAATTTTCTTTCATTTCTATAGCACCTTTTCCCCAGAAGTGGGATAACAATTCCCACCAGTATTAACCAATATAGCCAATGATAAAGGATGATGGAAACTGCAGTCCTACAATATCTGGAAGTCTTCCCTTTTGTCAACCTCTCATTTGAATGGAGGAGTCAGATGTGAAAATCCAGGGCCACTTCATTAAGGTATAATTGTTCTTGGTGATGGAGCAGATTTCAATTTCCACTCCTCAAAGAAACTGCTAAATCATGGTGGCAGTAGGGACATCCCCACAATTCACAAACATACGTTGAAAAAAAGGCCAATGAAAAAAAGTAGCCACAGTTCTATGCTGTCCCACAGTTTTCACAATGTATCAAATGGAACGTATTTCCACTAAATGCCATCAACCAATAACTGAAGCTAAGGATCCTTGAAAGCTCTAGGAATAGATGTGCAGCATCATCATATGCATAATTAAGAATTAACCATGCTGAGTTCAGTAAGATTTATTGAAGGCTTCAGACTGGAGGTCTTGGCACATCTGAGCTTCTCCTGCCTTGTCTTTGTTGCATTGCACAGTACACGTGAAATGTTCCACAGACATAACTTTGCATCGGGCCAACCTTTTCATGCTACTTTTCTGCAAAAACTTGGCAACGTGGCATTTTTGGACTGAACTCTGAGAAACCCTTGGGCAACACTGCCACCAGCAATGTTGGCTGCTGGATTTTGGAAGGTATAGTTGAAGCAAGCAGCATTACTGAGCTCTGTGTTTCTGACCCTTACCAACTCAGTGCTCTTCTTTCTGTGCTCTGTGCCAGTGAATGATGGTATTCACACACCATTTCTCATGTGTGGTGCCTCTGTCTGGAATAATTAAAATCATTATAATATAAAAAGCCTGTTTTTTTTTAAAAAAATGGCATGCACTCATTCAGCCTCTAAATACTGATGAAGATCGAGCAGATGGAAAGTAATCTGGAACACTCAGAGGGTCCTCTTTTTCACAAATGATGCCCTTCTCTGAGCAGGGATCCTCATGCAGCTACAACACCAGCACCCCTGCACAGTCAGCCCAGCCCAGTGAAGAGTGATAAGGGTCAGTGGGCACTAAGCAATGGCTTGTGGGAATGTTTGTGAAAAACCAAAGAAAGGTGTGTCCTTGGAGGAAGAAGAGGATTTGGATTCCTGTAGAGAAGTACTCAGCTGCCTAGATGCCCTGAGCACATCCAATATCACCTGATTTTGGAAGCTAAGCAGGGTTGGGCCTGGTTAGTACTTGGATGGGCGACCACCAGGGAATACCAGGTGCTGTAGGCACCTGGAGTAGGAACTGGCAAACCACTCCAGTATTCCTGCCAAGAGAACTTATGGACATGGGGTCACGAAGAGTCGGTCACTACTGTAATGACTCAACAACAAGGGAAGTACTCACACCATTGACTTGTGGTGACAGGTGCAAACTTGAGTTGAAGCTGCCCTTCCTCACAGTCTGCAGTCACCTCAGGAAGCAGAACTGGGAGTCATTGCCTGGCTCTGTTACTTTTCCTGTCCCACCCCTCCCTTGCATCCTCCACTGTTCATACTGGAGAAAGCCAGTGTATCTGCATCCAACCCTGGACATATTTGACAGAAAAGGAACAGGCAGATGATGCAACCTGGCAACTGGCTCACATCAAAGAATTAGTGAGGCGTGGAGTAATGATTGGCTCAAAAGTACACTGATTATATATTGCCAGATAGTGCTTACAGCTCTCTCTCTGGGTGGTTTACAATTGAATTATGCAGGCTACACATTGCCCCTCCCACAGCAACCTTGGAAGGATGGAAGTCCGAGTCAACCTCAAGCCAGCTACCTGACCCCAGGATTGAATTTAGGCCTTGAGCTGGGTCTTCACTGCAGCACTGCAGTTTAGTCACTGTGCCACAAGGCACCTCAAACCCCAAGCAGAAAGACAAAATTGCCAGGGGGGAAATGGGTTGCCCTACCATGCTGCATATCCTCCTTGCCTTCATTGGTGTTCTGTAGGGAACTGTGTGGCATCAGTACCACTCCTTATCTCCCTCCCTCCCCCCTCTATGTGCGTGTGTGTGTGTGAGTGAGTGTGTCTGTGTGGGTCTCTCTCTCTCTCTCTCTCTCTCTCTCTCTCTCTCTCTCTGTGGTGGGGTTTAGCATCTCCCCCTCTAGAGTTGGGGATTGTTGGGTGAGTAATGACAATCATGAGCCAGCAGCACTTTGCTTGCCACTTGAAGCATGGGAGAACTTAGATGCCAACTGTAGACAAAAATGGCCAATACAAGGAATATATGGTCATTTGCATCTCTGTAGAATGACAGACTGCTGAATATTAACAATAAAAAGAAAACCAATGTCAATTTCCATTGAGTTTGGTACCACACTCCATATTCCCCAATGTGGTATAGTGGATGGAGTGATGGACTGGGCTCTGAACAACAGGGTTCAAATCCTTGTTCTGCCACGGAAACTCACTGGGGGAGTGGCGCTAGTGAAGCTGCTTCTTAAATATCTCACTTACTGTACCTTGAAAGCCCTGCTAAGAACACTTTAGGTTTCTTCTGACGCAATGCCACAGAACACGCACACGCACACACACACTGAGAATCCAGTATTGCACATTGACACATTTTGAAATGGAAGCAAAAGCATGCCCAGAGTATCACTGGTTCTAGGAACTTATGGCCATCCTGCTAGTAAATACAAAATACCATTTGAATACTTTCTGCTCCTCCTAGTGTGGAGCAGGCCATGACACTCAGCTTTTCAGTGCTGAGCTTTGAGCTGGATATAGAGGTTCTGGAATGGACTTGGAGGAAGGCAACAAGCCTGCTTAGCGGTAGGAGACAAAAACTGTAAGGAGAGATGGTACAGTAAGGCAGGCCTTTTCAAAAATCTGGACTGTGGCAGGACTAAAAAAAACCCATTCTCTTCTGTGTAAAATGGCCAAATGAGGTCCAATAGATGGATATTACTGTTCCAGGCAGATTTTGGCTGAACTTTGGTGAAGAGGTCTTCACAATCAGAGTAGGTCATAATGGAAGCAAAGGTCTGGGGCTGGAGTTCTCCTTTTGCAGTGATCTTCAGGCTCAGATTCATCTTCGTTGTGGACTCTCCTAATTTGGATTTTCTGCATTGAACAAAATGGTTTACAAGGCCCCTCCCAATCCATGACACATGCACATGTGCAGATAACTCTCCAACAGTCTTGCCTTCAGATAAAATCCCAGCAGAAGGCAATATGCCTAAGAGACAAGAACAAAGGCATACAAACATACACTGCCATCTCTGTGAAAGCAGTCTTGATGGTTCCCAGCTTACCCTTACCACTTGGAGGGGTTTGAGGACATATTTAGTTATTTCTTTATTTATATGTCCAAAAAGACACTTAGCTGCTTCCTTAGTGAAACTGGTCAGGCTACAATTTCAACAAAAGTTTCTGCTCCAAGACAAACAGTATATTTCCTTCAGGACTGTTCAGATAATGCCTGCCTAAAAACATCCTTCCAATTCAGCTGAGAAATGAGTGTTGTAATGTAACCAAATTAATCAGTCAATCAGTTAATCAGCATGTTGTGAATACAATGGAACCATTCTAGATGGACTCTTCAATTGTTGAATTCTCCTTTAATCCAAACCTGTAGCATCCCAGACCTGCATTAACACATACCACTGCAAAGAATACCCTAGGTTGTTGATTTTATTTTATTTTATTTTATTTTATTTTATTTTATTTTATTTTATTTTATTTTAGAGTATGTTTCTCCTCAGAAAAGGACCCAAGGCGGCTTACAGTAATGAGGGATAATATACAGTCCAGAACAATTAAGACATGTTCAAGTATTTGAGAAAAAGGAATTGAGGGACATCTTACAGTATTAATAGACATTACATTAAAGCAACACGGTTATAAGTAGTCATAAACACAAAGTCGATGTGAACCCATAGATTCATATAAAATACACATGGTAGTCCATCATTCAGGGAAAGCTTGCCTGGAGAGAAAGGTCTTTGCCTGTTTCAGGAAGGACAACAGAGATGAGGCAGTCCTGTTCTCTAGTGGGAGGGAGTTCCAGAGTCTGGGCGCAGCAGTCGAGAAGGCCCTTTCATGGGTTCCCACAAGACGTGCCTGTGACGGCGGGGGATGGAGAGCAGGACCTTAACACCCGAGTTGGTTCATACTGTGAGATCTGATCTTTCAGGTAGCTAGGACCCAGGTCATATAGTACTTTGTAGGTCAAGGTCAGCACCTTGAATTGTGCTCGATAGCTGATTGGCAGTCAGTGGAGCTGTTTTAATAGGGGTGTAATGTGATCTCTGTACCCCATCCCAGTCAGCAGTCTGGCTGCTGCATTTTGGACCCGTGGACGTTTCCTGAGACTTTTCATTGATAGCCCCACATAGAGCGCATTGCAGTAGTCCAGCCGGGATGTCACTAGGGCATGTGTCACTGTGGCCAGAGCTGGTTTCTCAAGAAAGGGGTGTAGCTTGCGTACTAGCCTTAATTGTGCAAATGCACTCCTGGCCACAGTTGTGACCTGGGCATTCAAGCTCAAGGATGAGTCCAAGAGCTTGGGGTGTACCTTCCAGACTACTCACTCAGATCAGATCTACTGTACAGACTTATGAATGTGTGTGTAACTGTATACCAAAGTTAGAAAATGAAGGAAACTTCTGAAGTGAATAAAAAGTGTTCTGCTTATATACCATTCCATACCACTTCAAGTAGTCTCTGGGCAGTTTACAGTTTAATTATGCAGGCTACACATTGCCCCACATCCTCCAGCAAGCTGTGTACTCAATTTAGTGACCTCTGAAGGATGGAAGGCTGAGTCAACCATGAGCTGGCTACCAGGGATTGAACCTCAGGTCGTGAGCACAGTTTTACCTGCAGTACAGGAAGTACAGGCATTTAACCGCTGCTTGATAGAAGGATAATTTCTCCAAGTTGCCATAACAGCAAATCATCCGCTAAACGATTAGCTGATATTTTAATTTCCATGTTGGAAAGGAAACTATTTCTCAACTGTAAAGGATGACACAAAGACAGGGAGGGGAAGTTGTCCCAGAATGTTCTTCTGTGTATGGCTATTCAGATTGGCAAAGGGGGGGTTAGAGTTTCATGTCATGCATTCTAATGAAAACCAGCAGATTTCCCCAAGTTGGTTCTTCCCTTTTATACTTTTGGGAACAAATCAGTAGAAAACAATGAAGGCATCTGTGAAAGAGGGATATACTGTGCTCAAGTACCCTCTTCCCTATTCAAATATATCAAAGCCCAGGCAGGTTGTGGTAGAGCCTGTAACAGATCTGATTAATGGTCTTATTGTGCCGTGGGTCTGCCCAATGCTTGTCTCGCCCTTGCAAAAACAACAGAGCACGAGGCCTCCTCGGCAAAGCCTCATAAAAGAAGATTAACAGGAACCCGGGAAGGGCATCAGAACAAATGGCACTGCTGTTCAGCAAAGAAACAAAGAGCACCCTCATTGTCCAGCCAAAGCTGGAAGGCCACCTGGAGCTTACCTCGGCTCATCTAACTCAGGCACGGCTTTTCTGAAGCCCCGCAGTTTAATAAGGTAACTTTCTTCTTCCCAAAGTACAACATTCAGCCAACTATTCTTTACCATTTAAAATGGTGAAGTAGTGGAGGAAATTAGGCCACTGCTCAGCACAGTATATTTCAATGGAAATCATGGTGCAACCCCACACTGTGCTGAATTCAGCCCTAAGTAAATGGGCACAAGATAGCAGCATTAATGCCGCATTGTCATGGACTGTGGCCGCAATCCTTCTGGTACTATTCACAAATAGAAAACAAACAAAAACATGCTCACATTTCATTCACTTGTTTTAAAGTATCAAGTCTGATACAAATGCAAAATGTATATCCGGTGTCAAGAAACTGGAGAAATGAGAGATTGTGGTTTCTGCTACTCTTCTACAAAATCAGATATTGTAGTTCATGCCTATAGGGTAAACTGCCCAAGGGGCCAGGAAAAAGCACACTGGTTACCTACACCTTATCCCTGTGACAAAGGAAGCTTCACTGCCTTATTAAGCTCATTCCTTGGTAAGGGCTTCACGACCCTAAGCTGTGCTGCAAATGGCTCCCATTCGGAGCTTGAAATGTTTCCCCACCTGAGTTTAGAGAAAATTAGCTCTCAGAATGAAAATTCCTTTGCGGATAAAGTGCTGAGTGCTTGTCTGAGAAGTTATTCTCTTCAGGTTAGTAAAGGCTTCTTTTGTCCTTTTTTTCCCTCCCTCCCCTCACGCCGACAGGAGCAGGAAGTGCTCAACAACAGAAATGAACCCCTAAGATCTCAAACCCAGAATGGTTTTGTGAGAGGTTCTGACTGGCAGATCTTTTGGAGAGTTCTGACTGAAAACGGATGTTGGGTGAAAGAATGAGAAGATAAGTTATTTGGTTTAGCCTCCATTGTAGGAGAATGTCATTGCTCACCTGCAGCTTTGCTACATGATCTGCACTCTGTAAATGCTCTGAGGAAATGCTAAAGCCATGGTAGGATGCAAATATCAGCATAAGTTAGCTACTTTCTTATTTACTTCTGAGACTCTTCTGGAATAGTTCTTGCCTTGATGTTTTGATTGCTCATTTGGCTCCACGTGCCTTCTGGCTGTTCTGAAACTGTTGAAACTGTTTTGAAAGTTTTGCTCTTTTTGCTTTTTCTCTAAAAATATAAACGTTAATGAAATTTGCCTTTAAAAATATTAACTGTTTACATTTATAAATTTGTGGTAATCCTCCCAGGGTTTTCTAGATACAAAGGACTCAGAAGTAGTTTACCAATCTGTCCTTCTGATGTTACTCTGAATGTTCCCAAGGCTGCACAGGTGGCAGTATACTTAAGCCCATCACCCACCCACCCACCCTCTGCCTGTGTCAGGTATTCTATTTCCCAGCAGGCACAGAGGCAATCCTGGACTCTGAATCTGGAGCAAGACATTCCTATCCACTGAGCTATACCAGCCATCAAACTCCCAACCTCTCTGGCTCTGTAGTCAGGGACTCTAAATAGTTCCATGTAAACATGAATGCCACTGAGTTCAGTGAAATTTATTTCTTCATTCACAGAAGGAAAACCTCTGGCCAATGGGCATGATGCAAATCCCAAACAGACTGAAAGAGAAACACCCATACCCAATGAGGCTCTCTCTCTGCACACCACTTACCTGTCCCCACGGCATGTGGGATGGTGATTCTCCTGTTTTCTCTGAACACAGGCAATGATGGAATCCTCCCAGGTGGGAAGAGGAGCTGCTGTCATCTCTGGACACATCTCCAGTCCCTCATCAAAGCTCAGCCTGCCCAGAGTTTCATTTCCTTCCTTGTGGAGAAAGCTCTGAGGCAGGTGAAGGAAGCTTCAGGGTGGCTCACTAGCTTTGGGAATCCACTGCAGGTGAAACCAGGATTCCCGTCTGTCACTGGTACATGTGTTTTTGTTCATCAGTGAAGACTAAAAAAAAAACCTAACTACATAGGCTTAATTTGCATTATGTCCCAGCCATTGAACACTGTGGGCATTCAGGGTTGTGTTGTACTTTTCAATGGAAACGATGCACTGACAATCCCATCTCGAATGCAGGCAGAAAAGTTAGCTCAACACACAATACTGTCTCTCGCTTCTGCTCACGCCCAGGGAGTGACATGAGTCTGCATTTTGAGGAGCACAATGTACAGTATATGGCAGTGGATACCTTCTGTGGCCTATCTACAATACACTTTGAATCATGGGTGAAGATTCTAGAACGCAGATTGGCATCGGTTTGAGAAGATATCAACTTCACTTGGAAGGTGGTTACCAGGAATATACTGATAGCAGAAAATCCAGTAAATACATCCTCTAAGTACAGGATCACCTTTTGTAATCTTTTTTTTAAAATGAAAAACATGAAGCTAAAAAACAACACTGAGGAAATTTTAGGTACATAATTGCTGGTTTTACAATTGTCATTGGCATCGTTGCTGTCGTTGTCGTCGTCGTCGTTGTCGTCATCATCATCATCATCATCATCATCATCATCATCATCATCATCATCATCATCATCACTGTTTTGTCTTGCCAGTACACCTGAATACCTGCAGGAAGGAAGTCCTGCTCTGTCTTTATTGACACAAGCATGACATTTCATATTATCCTGTACTAGTGAAACAGGGAAAACCTACAAATGACTCAAATTTCAAAACTGGTGTTGCTCAGTGTTAGCAAAGGCCTGGCCTTCTGGAAAGGCTTCCTGTGAGTGAGATGGCCTGTTTTTCTTGAATAAAAAAGATGACAGATGAGAGAGGACAGGAGCAGGGGTGTGAAAAGAAGGAAGAAGCCTAATAATTAAAGATGATTATGAACGTTGTGCGCTACAACCTACTCAAACATTTCCCATCCATTTACCCCATAGCAAATTATAAATCGAGTTACCTTTCCTTCCTTCCTTCTTTCCTTCCTTCTTTTTTCTTCCTTTCTGTAATGAAAGCCTAATACAGTTACATTTCAAAAGTAACAGAATGCATGGGAACAAATATATTTATCCATGTAATGAGGAGAATTTTCTGTTAATTTTATAAATTACTCTGAAAGGACATTTTTAGAGACATTTGCAAAGGATGCTTTTCTCAGTTATGGCAATTGTTTTGAGAGTTTTCTTGTACTCAGAGGTAGTTCATCATTTCCTTCTTCTGGAAGGACTCGGGACTGTGCAGTTTGCCCAAGGCTGTGCATGCTGGGTCATTCCTTGGGAGACACAGTGGAGACTATCATTCTCTTATTAATCTCTTATTTTTTAAATGCAACAGAAAGTTTTTCCCCCAAAGTGAATAATGCCGAAAGTTACTTTTCAACAAACAGCAAATTACTTTTAAAATACTACAACAGGTGATGAAAGCAGACTCAAAAAATTATAAGATCTTAGTTACCTTCTGTACTTTCCTTCCTTATTGCAACTTGTATAGCCTATGCCCTTTCTTTTCCATTCTAGACAGCAAGCCTTTGATATCAGAAGATCATTCTTTAGATTCATGCTACAGCAATGTTTAGATCTGTATCTCATGACTTGTCTCAACTATCAAATAAACACACTGACTTAATTGTCTAATGGTAAGTCGACAACATATATAAATCCCATATGAGTTGGTTGGTCTACCAGCTTTTATCAAAAGGACTGTGTTGTTCCCTTAAGGGTTTTATCTCAGACCTCAAATTATGCTTCTGAAATTCAAAGCCCAAGTAGAAAGGGGGTCAGGAATTGTTGCCACACCGAATCTCTCAGGCAACTGGGAAATGCTCTTTTTTGGGCTTGAGAATGTCCCTACCACTGCCTGTTTCAGTCCTCCGGGCATTTAAAAACCACAGGGTGGAAAGAACCAGCCTAGGTTCTACTCTTTAGTGTGGAAAGGAGAAGGCACAGCACAGCTATACTTATATTCCTGAGGCTTCCCAAGCATTTCTGAAACATAACGTTCCGTGCTTGAACCATTTCCCACGCCCCCACGCTGAGAAAGGCTGAGTTGATGCATGTTGAAAGCCAGCATAGAATCATCATCATTGTCGTTGCCGTTGTCGTCATCATCATCATCATCATCATCATCGTCATCGTTGCTAGTGCTTCGGAGGGACTAATCTAAAGGGTCCAATCTAAAGGGTCAAGTCTAAACATCAGGAGTTAATTCCTTTTTAAAAAACCCAGCAAATGTGGTGGCTTGTTTGCAAAACCACTGATTTTGGGATTTCAGAAAGCATATCTGCAGTGTTGGGCAGCAGTTTCACATTGACTTTAGAAGATCTCTAGTTGCTGCAAAATAGATAACGATGAGGATGACCTGATTTTGCTTCCGTATTCTTTTAATTTCTTGCCTTCATGGTTGGTATTTTGCAATTTATGTCCTTTCTGTTGCTTGTTGCTAGAGCCCCAACTTCTATAATTTCCCATTGCTTTTGTTGCTGTTGTTCTTGCTGTTAGGTTTGTATGAAGCCCTGCCTTATTTGTCATCAGCAGGTAAGGAAAAGGTATCAGGCCATTTTCATCTTACTGTATTCGTAAACTCATAGGAGTCCTACACTCAGGTGTGTGCTTCATTTCCTTTCGCCTGATGACAAGATGCATCATCACTTGGGCTCCTCCTCACACTCACTGAGGCACCTTTCAGGCAACATGAGTCAACATGCAGAAGGACGGCATGGCTGTGAGGTGTGGTTGTCATAAGCTGACCAGACCACCGTCAACAACCCTGCAAGGTTCACTATTGGAGTCAAACCTACAGAGAAAAAAGGGAAGATCAAAAATGCAAGAAAGGTCTTTGAAAACACAAGAGAACCCAAGTCAAGCCCATAAATATTGTGCAGGAACAAAAGGTATTTTCTGAAACGGAGCTGCCTCCTACCTCCTGACCTTATGCCTTGCCACTGTCGTGCTATGAACATTCCATTCCTGTGCTGAAGGAAGAGGGGAACACCCAGCAACTGAGTTTATAAGTCCAAGCTATAGAAATTAATCAATGATTTGAGAAGAAAACACCATGTTTTTAGCCCAGCTATTAATCTGAAGCTTCCCAGTTCCTCCATTAGTTTTCTCCCATGATTTAACAACCACTGGAGTTTTTCAGGCCTCTTCAAAGTCTTGGCTCACCTCACCTTTTGGCTCTTAAGAGTTCTGTACATTCCCAGCTCTTTACCTTTGATCCTCAGCATGCTAGTTCATTTCATGGTCTCATTTTCCACAGTGCAAGCTGTTTCTCCCTCTCTTTCCCCCCTACCAGCCTCTGTTTCACACCTACATCATCAAAACTGCCTTTGGACATTTTGAAAACCAACCAGCCCAAGTCAACTCTTTTTGACGGGCATGAGCAATGGGCATGAGCAATGCATTTCAGCTTTTTCTCCTTGAATGATCTTGTATTCCAGCCTTGGCTTAGTTTTGAACATGGATTGTTTCTTCCCCCTCTTGATGAACTGTTCCCACTGGTGCTTCACCCACTACACAAGCATAGTATACACAAACATGCTATCAATAACAATTACACATACAAATAACTGAAATAAATTGCAAAAAGAAAAGAAAAAGAAGAAATGTTGCTTTCTGTTAGAAGGTCCCTCTCAAGTAGGAACCCTACATGTGCCTGAGAACAACTACCGCTTAACACAAGATGATCTGGATTTCAAGACATGGAAAGATACTTTTTGGGTTTGGCTCCCAAATCAGCCCATCAGACATGGTCACTGGCCGGGAGGTGTAATTCCAAAAAGGAACTTAATGTTAATCATCATCATCATCAACCTTGAAGAGCAGATCTGGACGGGATCCTATGAATCCCTAAGTCCCGCCCGTCAAGGAGGCACTATGTAGAAACGAACTCTCAAGCTCTAGATCCACAGTCAGACACCTAAGCTGTCCCTGTTCAAGTTGTCTTGAAACAGAACATTCAAAAACAAAATAAATACAGTGGTACCTTGTATAAAGGAATTAATTCATTCCAAATTAAATTATGTTAAGCAAATTTCCCTTTATACAAATTCCCATAGAAATGCATTGAAAACGGAGTGATCCCATTTTTATGTTGTACGGATTCTCCCCATAGGCGATTATGTTAAGCAAATTTCCCCTATCTCTGGAATTTTTTATGTTGTACAAATTTTATGTTATACAAGTTGTTTGTTATACAAGGGTCCACTGTACAGTATTTCCATTTATTACCTTCAACAATTTTTAGAAGACGAAAAATTCCCTGAGCAAGCACACTGTGAATATGTGTGTTTTCAATATTTCTGTGAAGATTCTCAGTCATCCAGGTGAGTTTATCTGGAGGTTGAGTCATGACAACTGGTCTTCTTTTTCTCGAAAGATTGAAACATTTCCCTACTCATCCAAGCAGCTTCACCAGTCTGAGGAAAGTTAGTGGCAAGTCCTCCAATTTATAGTTCATCTTGATTTCACATCACCCTGGTCTGAATAGGGTCATAAGTTGGACAATGGCCTGAATAAGGCTCGTTAGGTGGACAATGGCCTGAATACTACTCAGCAGAAGTATGCACTCACCTTCATTTGAGGTTTGCAAACATGCAATTTTTAAACATCTATTAAGATGGATTGCTATCTGGCAAGAATTATTTAGCTGTGGATTTCCCACTTTAACAGAAGAAAGTTTGGGGCCATTTCCAATTGCACATTTCTATGAGTGATCAAGGGGAAAGTGGACCCGAGGGCCTTATAGGCCCCTTCTACTCAAATGCTCTATGATTCTATGATCCTATATCTCCATTTTACTTCTCTCAAGGAAATTAATGGCAGAATTGTACTTCATCTTGACAGAAGATTTAAGTACAATTCTGACAGCTTTTCATACAGCTGTTACTCTGGGATGCAGCAGTTCTACCTTGGAATGTGACCGCCTTCAGAACTCTTGACATTCATAAATGTGCCTTTTACTTCAAGTGGACCCCTGAGAAGAGAAATTTGGTGGTTCATTAACTCTTCCCCTTTGGGTAGGACTAGGTTTTGGTGGAATACATTTAGTCCTGATATGGTCTACAGCAGAGATGGGCAGATTTGTGAGTAAACTTTAGGAGCATGCAGGATCTCTCTCTCTCTCTCTCTCTCTCTCTCTCTCTCTCTCTCAAGAGGCTTAAATAGCCACTCAATCTCCTTTATGAGCATATGTAGCTTCCTTAGAGAGCCAACTGTTGCAGAAAATTGGTAAATCCAAGTTGTTACAATGGTGTTGATGGCTTACTTTCCTTATTTATTCAATGGTTTTAACACATGTATTTTACCTCACCCTGTTCAGCATGGACAAACTTGCTTTTTTCCAACACTGATATCTATGTTTTTCTAATTGTGAAAAACCCAGGAAAATAGCCCAAAGAGGAAAATAAAACCTCTTCAGTTTAAATGAAGCTATGTCCCCAAAGGTAAGGAAAGTCAAATGACAGTTCAGCTTCCCCTACTGTGACTGCCATTACATCTGCCCAAGGATTGGTTGGCTAGGTTTCCCTGTGCATGAATTCTCAAAACTCAATTCTGTTGATGCTTGCTTTTAATGGGAAGGGTATAAAGTCAGGTTAAATACAGGGGGACATAGTTCTCTGCACTAGTCCCCCATGGCTCAATGTTTGTATCCGGGTCCCAGTTTCTGTCACCAGACTGTTACTGCTGAGACAGATGAAGCCCTTCAGTAAAGGCTGGTATTGTCAGGCTGATGGAGGTCTCCTTGCTCTCACAGCTTGTCCTACTATCTTATCAACTGTACTGGCAACCCCTGGTGGTGGCACTTCCTCTGACAGAACCTCTTGGATGGACCAGGGTCTACCAGGCTGAGGCTTGGGTGGGTGCCTAGGTTGCTGCTGTGGGGGCCTGGTGGGAGAAAGATGGCGCTTCCCTTCCTCCTCCTCCTCCTCTACCTGGCATGAATCTGACCCATTCTCCAGTCCAATGGTCCTAGAGGAGCAGGGGAAAGTTCTCGCCCAGAGTGCAGAAAGTGGAGGGGCTGAGGGCCTCTGGTAGACACTATGTTCTCCCTCTCTCTCTCTCCTTTTCTCTCTCTCATTCTCTTTGGAGAATCAAAGTGTGAAGCTCTTGTGTTTATTCATGAGCACAAGATCAAATCATCAATATGTCCAGGCTTTGAGTGAATGGAAGGTTGCCTGTAACCTGATTTTCCAGACTTTGGGGAGAAGAACCTTCTGGTGCAATATTTTGTTTTAAGTCATCTCCCCAACCCAATTTGGAGCTTATGGATACAGATGGGCCTAGAGCCAAAAAGTGGCCAAGGTTGCCTATCTCTTCCAGGTCTCTTTCTCTTCCTTCCCTCTCACTTCTTATAGCCATCCTCTGAGCTGGAAGGCAGCAAGGCTTTTTCTGCAGTCAAGTCAGGACCAAACAAAAGGAGGTGCTGCTAGGTGGCACATCCTATCATGAACTCAGGCTCAGTTAGGTTGTCAGAACAGGAATACTGCAAAACAAAAGGGCTGGTGGGACTGCGCTCAGGGGATAGGTTAGGTTTTCAGAAGTGGGAAGGGAACACCTTAAAGCAGTGATAGGGTGAGACTGCTCCTTGGGTGGGAAATGCTGAGGGCCTTTTGTGCGAAGGAAAGAAGATGCACCAAGTAAGGAAAAAGCATGGGATATGCATAGCCAGTTTGAAACTACACATGGTGCACTCCGCACTGGGACATTTTCCTGGGGATCTTGGACAATTACTCTTAACTTGCATTTAGTTAGGTACCACTGATGATTAAGTCTCTGAAAGCAGCCCTGCAGTTCATCACAATTCATTCCTTAACTATACTGCTGCTAAGGTGCTGGTGTGAAGTCCACACAGAGCTCACCAGCAGAGCCTTTCCTAGATGGGAAATGTAAAAAAAGACTCCTTGATGTGTTATGTCCAACAGAGCAGTCCTTCCTAACACCACTGACACCCTGTCTTATCTCAAAATACTCAAGACATCAAGGAACACATCAGCTCTGCTTCTTCATTAATTGCCAATATTATTGGTTGGTATCTATGACTGGTTTGATATCTAAGAATTGACTGGCTTCAACTTTAGGACTCATTACCCAGAATACCTAAACCAGTTCTTCATTAATAATTTTTAAAATCTGATTCCTTACCATAATAAATTGCAGTACAGGAGGTCAACTTGTGTGTGTGTGTGTGTGTGTGTGTGTGTGTGTGTGTGTGTGTGTGTGTGTGTGTGTGTGTGTGTGTGTGTGTGTGTGAGAGAGAGAGAGAGAGAGAGAGAGAGAGAGAGAGAGAGAGAGAGAGAGAGAGAGTCAACTCTTCCATAGGCTCAGTTAATTCCATTGGAACTTAACTATGCTGAATTTATTTATCAGCCAAATTAAGGTACAACTAGAATGGGTCTATCAGAGTCAATGGGATGGATTCCGTGGGCCTACTTGCCTTTGACTGACTAAGCAACAGGATTTGAGCCAATCATCTCCTGCCAATGAGCTGATTCCAACTTATGACAACTCTTTCCAAGATTTTCTATAGATCTATAGTACTCAGAAGTGGTTCCTCATTCCCTTCTTCACTCTGAAAGTGTGCAGGCTGTCCGACGCCACAGCAGTGAGCTCTTCTTCCACAAGGCACAACGGAGAACTGAACTGCTGACCCCTGGCTCAGACAGTTAATCTCGATGAGTTATCCAGATGACTAAAACCAGCATTTAATGCTTCCACAATGCAAACACCATGTCCTGCCTCTCACTTTTGAAGTCTTTCATCCTTGCCCGAGATCTTTCGCAATGTTACTTCTTCCTGTTTTATGCATCCCCAATGTGATCACTTGATTAAATCTAATCATTTTCACTTACAGGCATTGTTCCTTCTCAGCCTCTCCCCAAACTTTCTCAAAGAGCTGTTCATCTTTTTCTGGATCTCTAAAGCCTAAGGAGGTCATATGTAAAAGGGGGTGGGGCTTGAACATCTTTAATGCTCTGCATAAAGGGAAACATGCATGACAGCTCCACCTGCTGAAATGTCCCTTCCACGCAATGATGAAGGGTCCAGGACCTGCCACGCAAGGATGAGGGACAGATATGCAAAACATACATCGGCACAAATGTAAACAACTTAAGACGAGTGACCCAAAGAGAAGCCAAGCCTATTCAGAAGCCAGAATCCAAAATGTAAAATGTTGCTACACCAGGTGTTGTTCCAAGTGAGTAAGATCATTCTAGTCAATGAAGAATCCTAATTTTTTTCCAGAACCTGCTCAATGTATGTTAAGGAGACTCTATAGGACAGAAAAGCAGGGACCTACGTTGATTTATTAAAAGCATTGGTGTGCAGAAATAAGCAGTCCTTAGAAAAGAGGCTGTTTTCTTCTCAAAAGGGGCAGGGAAATTCCAGTGAAAGAGAGCACCATGGAACATCTGGAAGCATATGCATTCACAACAACTATTACAACAAAAGAGCTGTGTGGTCCTTGATACATAATCTGGGAATCAAGGTGGGCAATATACCTTTATTCAGGCATGTCCAAATGTTGGCCCTCCAGATATTTTGGACCACAACTCCCACAGTCCTTTGTCATTAGCAATACAGGCTTAGAATTCTAGGTGTTGTGGTCCAAAACATCAGGAGCGCTGAAGTATGGACATGCCTGCCTAGATCCTTAAAAATACCAATGTAGTGGTCCAGTAAGGGTACTACCCTCCCTTGCTTTTGGCTTCCCTGTCCCACCACACACAGATCAATGCCCAGAGTCTTCTTCAAGACACTGTATGAGCATTTGAGTGTGTTCATGTCATGCTTTTGAAGAACCCTTTTCCAAGCAGAAACCTAGCATAACCACACCAATAAAATCTGCCTATGCCTGCATTGCAGCCTGAAGCGACTGCTGCAGAGTTGTAACAAAGCGGCTTGTACGTCACTGAAGAGCAGTTAAATAACCCACCTAACATGCTTCCCTTACAAATGCCAACTACCCCAAGAGTTTAACAAGTTTCCAAAGCTTCGTTCTTTCCTGTCAGTTCAACAAGATATTTATTTATTTATCCTTTCTCCCTGAAGAGCAGTTAAATAACCCACCTAACATGCTTCCCTTACAAATGCCAACTACCCCAAGAGTTTAACAAGTTTCCAAAGCTTCGTTCTTTCCTGTCAGTTCAACAAGATATTTATTTATTTATCCTTTCTCCCTAGAACAGTAAATACATACGGAAAGATGGATCAGAGGCAGCCTTCAGCTTGCATGCAGGGTGAATTTAAATCAACTCAACTTAAATCACTAGTCAGCAAGACCTGATTTAAATCATATTTTTTTAACTGTAAAGACTCAATTGTGCTGGTAGTTCTACTCTTTAATGTTTGCAAAAATAGGTTACAGGCGATACCTTTATAAGCTATATGGAGATGGCTGAGGGAGTGGGGGCAGTGTATGACCCATGTTCCTTTGAAGAATGAGGGTGTGAAACCCAGTGCTTAAGCAGCTTTTACAACTGCCCTCCAACTTCCTGCCACTAACAAGACTCCTGCCCTGGCTGCAACATCATCTAGCCATGAACTAAACAACATCATCTAACCAAGGAATTTAAAAGTAACCTCCTGGTAAAGCACATCTTTTACTGAGTCTGAACTACTGGGACCTGCTTTGAAGAAGAGTATTTACATTCGAAAATTTGCAATGTTCTTTGTTTGTTTGTTTTTTTTTGTTTTTATTACAGTGGACTCTTTGTGACTCCACGTCCATGGAGTTTTCTTGGCAGGAATATCTAGTTCCTACTCCAGGCACCTACAGCACCTGGTATTTTTGTCTCCCATCCAATTGTGACCCTGCTTAGCTTTGTAACCTATTTTTGCAATTGTGTTTTGTGATGGTCACGTGGCTCAACCCCCTTTTTTATTTAATGTTTGCAACCAGATAAAGATTTTCATTTTTAGAATAATAATTCTGAATAATAACTAAGGTCTTTTTCTGAAATTTGTTTATTTTATACTGCTTTACTGTGAAAAACTATGTTATCTCAGTTTCAATACAGTATCTTGGATGAAGTGAATTAGTTTTCCAAAAATGTAAATATTGCATGACTATGCAGCCTCTGCTACATAACTGAACTCTAGTCACGGGCGTATCTAGGGGGGGGGAAGGGTGCATTTGCCCCGGAGTGCACAGCGTGCCCTCCTGCCAGCAGAGGCTTACCTGGCAGCACCTCAGCAGTGGCGCTCCTGCCCCAACGGAGCAGCTCCCAGGCAGGGGAGCAGGGGTGGTGGCATTTGCGCCCCGGCAGGAGGGAGGCAGAGCCCGGTGAGGCTGGGCTGGGCTCCCGGATGCTGCGGAGATGGAGTCTGGAGCCGGGAAAGAGGCAGCGGGGGGGGGACTATTGATGACATTAGCAAACAAGGGACGATCTCTCCCTCTCCTTTCCTGCAGCTGATGTAAACAATGGGCTGTGCATGCGGGTGCAGGCTCCTTTTCTTTTATTTCTGGGTAGCAGGGAAGGACAAAGGGACGGTCTCGCTATGGTATTGGGGAGCAAATCCCCTCCCCCAATCGAGTCCCCTCTCTGTTCCCACCACCACCACTGCCTTGATTGAGCCGTGCACCTGGCTTTCCCTGTAGCGAGCAGCATGCAGTTGCAGCCTGGGCTGGCTGGCTGGCTGGCTGGCTGGGACGGGCTGCCCAAGTTTGCAAGACCTGCATGCAAGGCAGCGTCTGGCTTTCGGTCTGGCTGCCGAGTTTGGGAACTTGCTCGCAGTGGCTTTCTGTCGGCGAGGAAAGTTTGGAAGGTTTGTGAGAGGGAGAGGAGAGGGCTTTGTGCACACCTGAGCGAGGGAGGTGTGTGTGTGTGTGTGTGTGTGTGTGTGTGTGTGTGTGTGTGTGTGTGTGTGTGTGTGTGTGTGTGTGTGTGTGTGAGAGAGAGAGAGAGAGAGAGAGAGAGAGAGAGAGAGAGAGAGAGAGTGAGAGAGAGAGAGAGAGAGAGAGAGAGAGAGAAGGTAGGGGGCGCAAAAACTGATTTTGCCCTTGATGCTGAAAACCCTCGCTACGCCCCTACCTCTAGTTCATGCTGAATAACCTTTGAGCCACAGTGTATCTTAAATATAAAACTGTCTTTACATAAATCTTACCTCCAAATTCATTTCATTAAGATACATTTGATTATAATTTTAGAAAACCCGAATAAAATGTAAAAAAAAATCATTTAAAAAACTCCATTGATTATAATCCAGCCTGCTTGGATATAACTGTAAAAAGTGATAGCATTAAGGTCAGAGTAATGTTTTATAATGGAATATTCATGATAGTTTATTCAAGCACTCGGGGAGGTATGGAAGGTGACCTTTCTCTAGAACACCATCACCTCAGAGCGGGTGCCATCCTTGGCTACTTTTCACTCTTCCATCAAGCCAACCCCAGAGAATGGTCTATTGGCACTGCTAAATAGATCCGAAGGCAGAAACAAAAGGCTTCAAGAAACCTGTCCTTTGGAAAGGAAAATGCATCAGTGCAGCAAGGAGGCCCTTCAACCCCTGCCAATTAGGTTGCTTTGTTGTGTGATTTGTGTTTGGGACCTGATCCCTCAGTTCAAGGAACTAAACATGAAAGTCTCACTGAACCACCTCTCTCCAACACCAACAGGCTTTGTCTCCAAGGGTTGATAGTGTCTGTTTCTCTAGATCAGTGCTCCCCAACCTTTTTGTCCCCGTGGACCGGGAAATTTTTGATAATTTTTCTCTGGCCCGAAGCTGGGGGTGGGGGGGGGAGGGGGAGAATGCAAAAGGGGGTCCGGCGGGGAGGCAAAGGGGGGTGAAAGCAAAGGATGGGAGGGAAGGAGGAGGGGGAGGCACGAGAGCGGCGGCGGCACTCACCGGCTGGGGCGTCGGGGTGCCACTCCCCCCACACGGGCGGGGTGGGGGGAACCGGGGGCTCCTGGGCAGGCGGGCCCCCGCCTCCTCCTCCAGCGGGAGCCGCGCGCGGGTCTCGCTGCTGGCGCCCCGAAAAGCGGCGGGCGCCAGCAGCGCTTTCCCGGTGGAGGAGGAGGCCCACGGCAGCGGCAGCGGCGGCAGCAGGAGCAGGAGCAAGCGCGGCGCCAGGAGCGAGACCGCGCGCGGCTCCTGGCTCAAGCGCCCTCGCGGCACCGACAGGTGCGAGGGCAATTGCGGAGGGGTGGCGGTGGCGGCGGCGGGATGCCATTGCGTCGGCGTCAGCGGGGGGGCGATTGCGGGGGTGGCTGCTGCTGCAATCGCCCCGTCCCGCCGCCGCCGCCGCCACCCTCCGCAATTGCCCTCGCTGCGGCTGCTGCTGCTCCTTCGGCGGCGGCGGCGGGAGGAGGAGGAGGAGGACGCGCTGCCGCCGCCGTGGCTGCTGCTGCTGCTGCTGCTGCTGGAGGGCGAGGAGGAGGAGGGCAGAGGAGGAGGAGAATGCGCCGCCGCCAGGAGGGATAGTCGCTCCTCCAGCCTTCCTCCAGCCTTCCTCCTCCACCCGGCCGGCGCGCCACGGGAGAGAAAGAGGAGGAGGAGGAGGGCGGCAGAGGAAAGGGGGGAGGAGCCCCCGGCGTCCCCAGGGCCCGGTGCCGACCGGTGTCGGTCCGCGGCCCGGGGGTTGGGGACCACCGCTCTAGGTTACTGTCCCACCGCTTCTTATGGATGAGGAAGTAATCTGTTTTCAGTTTCCATTTGAAAAGAGCAGGATGTGGAGTTAATTACTCATGTGCACAAGATCTCATGATTTTTGAAGGTTAATGTGCATTTTTGGGCCCACAGCCATCTTCCTCAGCCCCTTTCCCAAAGGCTAAATCCATGACTAGTCCCACCTAGAAGAAACGCCTTGAAATGAATGGGCATTATTAGTAACCAATGATGCAAATCCCTTGGATTTCAATGTTTCTCCTCTTGAAACACTGGATTTTAGCCACAACAGTGTTCATTCACTCTTCTGCCAGCTAGATCAGTAGTACTCAAAGTTTTAAACCAAGTAGGAACTATGACAGGCGGATAAAAGGGGGGGGGAGGCAGGCAGTTTTTGTCCCCGAAATATTAGCAACATTTTTGTTACTTTTAATAGTAGTCTAAAGCAGTGATGGCGAACCTATGGCATGGGTGCCAAAGGTAGCACTCGGAGCCCTTTCTGTGGGCACCCAACATCACCCCTTCACAGCCACCTGTATTCAGGTTAAATTGCTGTATTGGCACTTTGCAAAAAAAAAATATAGTGGGTTCTGAATGGCAGTTTGGGCACTCGGTCTCTAAAAGGTTCGCCATCACTGACCTAAAGATATCACCTGTTCCATTTTGTATTTGGTTGTTGTGATGGTTTTTGTGATGGCTACACCGCTCCTCAACTTGTTTTATCTCATCTTGGAAATTATTGCTGTATAACATGGAAGAGAGGAGGATTCCTAAAGCAGCCTGCATTCTGGCATTGAAAGTCTATCTTGGATTCCCAAGGGTGCCACCTGAGGACTCCCATTGTGTGTAATGGGATTGACTTCCAAGGAAGAAGACAAGACGGCCGCCTTAAGAGTTCAATCGTTCTTTCCTTATTGGAATCACTGACACTTTCTGCTCTTGAGTCCCAGCTGCAGCCAAGCAGCTTTACAGCAGCTACGCGTTTTCCCACTCCTCGCTGTGCTTTGGCGCACACGAACCCCTTCTAATGGCGGGGCTGTTGGGGCTTTTATTGAAACGAAAGCCATCCGGAGGAGTTCGGAGCTACTCCCTTTGAAGGGTCACCTCCCGCCCTTCCTCCTGGAACTCGGGGAGGAAAGGACCTTCCTCCTCGCCCTCCCCGATTAATCCCCGCAGAGGCTCCGGAGCACCCTTTATCGGGGAACTCGCGGGCTTTCGGGGCCGTCCCGTGAAAGGGTTGGCCAACGAGGGAAACCCATAAAAAAAGGGACGCGAAGGTTCGCCATGGCTGTAGGAGGGCGGCCGAGAGAGAGAGAGAGAGAGAGAGAGAGAGAGAGAGAGAGAGAGAGAGGAGGGAGGGAGGGCGCAGGACCCACGTGACAGGGGGAGGGAAAAGCGGCAGCGAGGCGAGGGCCGTGTCAGAACCGAGGGAGGGCTGGTCGCGGCGGGAGCAGGAGCAGCTGGGAAAGCCGGCGCGCGTAAGTTGGCAACTTTCCGGCGCTCCGACGGCTGATCCTGCACACGGTGTGGGGCTGGGAAGAGGAGGAGGTGAGCCACGTCTCTCTCTCTTTCTCTCTGGTTCTCTGAGCCCATGGAGAGGTCCAGTTTCAGATTAATTTAGCACCCAGGAGGAGGAGGAGGAAAGGACGGCGAGGGCGCCGGGGCGGCTGGGCTCCCGCCGGGCATCCGCGGGGGGTCGGCCCCTCCCTTAAAGCGCTGCCCGGCTCCCCCGTCTCCTATGGGGGAGGCGGCGGCAGCGGCGGCGGCGCGGGCGCCGGCTGGGAGTGGCCATAACAGGCTCGGATCCCGACCGCCGTGCCCAGCCGTGCCCTGATGGAGCCGGAGGACCCGAAGATCTCGGTGTGGATTTGCCAAGAGGAGAAGTTGATCTCGGGGCTCTCCAAGCGCACCACTTGCTCGGATGTGGTGCGGGTGCTGCTGGAGGACAGCAGGCAGGGAAGCCGGCGGCGGCGGGGAGGGCAGCAGCAGCCGCCGCACCAGCACCCGCAGCACTCCCACCCCGCGAGTCGGCAGCTGGCCTCGTTGCAGGAGGGCGGCGGGGGCATGCTGTCGGGGCCCCCGCAGTGCTACTGCATCGTGGAGAAGTGGCGCGGCTTTGAACGGATCCTGCCCAACAAGACCAAGATCTTGAGGCTCTGGACCGCTTGGGGGGACGAGCAGGAGAACGTGCGCTTCGTCCTGGTCCGCAGCGAGGCGTCCTTGCCCAACGCGGGGCCCCGGAGCGCCGAAGCCCGCGTGGTGCCCAGCAAGGAGAACCCCTGCCTCCATGGCGGCGGCGGCGGCGGCGGCGTTGGGGTGGCCGCCGCCCGGGCCAGCCTGGCCTTGAGCCAGGAGCGGCAGCGCCGCGTGGTGCGCAAAGCCTTCCGCAAGCTGGCCAAGATCAACAAGCGCAAAGAGCAGCCGCCCTCGCCGCCGCCGTCGCTGCAGGACGAGCAGCAGCAGCCCCCCTCGCCGCCGCCGCCGCCGCCGCCGGGCGACGAGGTCTCACCGAGCGCTAAGGAAGCCTCGGCGGCGGAGAGGATGGAGACCTTGGTGCACCTGGTCCTCTCGCAGGACCACACCATCCGGCAGCAGATCAAGCGCATCCGCGACCTGGACCGGGAGATCGACCGCTACGAGGCCCGCATCCACTTCGACCGCATGAAGCGCCACGGCGTCAACTACGTGCAGGACACTTACTTGGACGGGGGGGACCCGGAGCCCTCGGGGAGCAACGAGGAGGCGTCGCCGGCGGCGACCACCGAAGCGACCGGCAGCAGCGACGGCGGCGGCGACCTGGCGGAATACGCGCGGCAGTGCGAGCAGGTGCTGCTGCTGCAGGAACAGTGGCGCCGCCAGGAGGAGCTGGTGGAGCAGCTGGCCGGCCAAATCCAGGAGGAGCTCAACGAGCGCTGGATGAAGCGGCGCCGGGAAGAGCTGGCGGCCGCCAAGGGCTCCAGCGCCAGCCTCGCCGAGGCGGACTGCAACACCACCGAGCTGATCGGCGGCGGCGGCGGCGGCGGCAGCGGCGAGCTCCACGTGGAGCAGGAGCGCGTCAAGACGCAGCTCAGCACCAGCCTCTACATCGGCCTGCGCCTCAGTACCGACCTGGACGCCGTCAAGAGCGACCTGGCGGGCACGCAGCGCGCCTGGGAGGAGAAGGAAAGGGAGCTGCAGGGCCTCCTGGACACCCTCCAGGCCCTCGAGGTCGAGGAGACGCCGGAGGGTGAGCCGCCGCCGCCGCCGGCCGGGGGTAGCCCGCTGTGCCAGCCGGCCGCCCCGAACCCCTCGGAGGCCTGGGGGGAACAGGCCGCCCGCACCTTGTGCAAGAACTGCGAGGAGGAGGAGGAGAACGACGAGGATTCCGATACGGGCTTGAGTTCCATGCACAGCCAGGATTCAGACTCGGTGCCCGTGTGCGAATCCCTGGTATAGCGGCATCGGCGGCCTCCTTTCCCGCCCCCCCCCCCCACCCCTTGGCATCGGTCGACTCAGGGACTCACTCCAGCCTTGCTCTTCTTCCTCCTCTCCGTTTTGCCTGCCGTGCAATAAAAGAGCCTTGCAAAACGCTGGGATGGAGGAATGCCTGGTTCTCACCCCCTCCCCCCACCCCACTCTCAAAGAGCGGGTGTTCCTTTCTGATGCAGCATAGATCTCACCGTTATGATCCACTAAGGAATGATTGCCGACTTACCTCCTTGGAAGAAGAACATGAAAAACCAAAACCAAAAGAACGTGGCCCCTCCTTTTCCTTTACATAATTAAAACAAAGTGTTGGGGGCTCACCCTGCAAAAAAGGAAAAAGTTGAGGCCTTGTGGTGCATCCTGACTGCAGGAGAGGTGCTCAGTCCCCTGAAGAAATACTGTGGGGGAAGAAGGTTATTTTGTGTTCTTTTCGCCAGTAAAAGGAAACACCTTGTGCTTTAATTGCAGCTTTAATACTGAAACATGTTAAAGCAGGTCGTATCACCAATGGGCAGATTTTGCTCCTGTCTCCTTTATTGAGTTTTATCATTTTGATAAAGGTGGAACAGTGCAAGAGTAATACTTGCATTTCATTCAGTATTGCAGTTATCTTATTGTCATCAAATATTTCTATTTTTTAAGTGGAAGCTATGATCCTTTATAAACATGGGACAGTGTGCATTTCCTTACAGATTTCATGTAATCTGTTTTGTTTTGAGTGGTTTTTTTAAAAATTGAAACTAAACTTTGCCACCTTGAACCTTGCCCCCCCATAATACAAAGGCAGCTGTCTAGCAGATAGTACAATAAGGTACCCTGAAAAAAATGGGTTTTGCTGTGATATGAATGGGGGAAAAAAACAGTGGAAGTCATAGCATCAATACTTTCTGGTTGCTTGTCAACATGTTTAGAATGGGCTCCAGTTTATGGTCAAGTGGGATTTACACACATTTACACTCATACCCTTTGCCCTAATTGCTGCAGCAATGAATGAGTCCCCAGGTGGATATTCAGGAGGGTGCCAAGTTGCTAGACTGGCCCATTTCCAAAAGATTCTACTAGGGACTTGTTAATTAGCAGCAAAAAGCCGCTGTAAGTTGTACTGTTTGCCCTCCACAGTTGTAGCCATGCATCAGGACTTTGTTCAGGAATAATGAACCACAAGAGGCAAGTAGAAACTGAACCACCTCAAACCACATACAGAATTTGCCGATTCTGTTGCTCTGGGATGAATGGCGGCTGCCTGAGAACGGAGGTGATTTGCCCCAGTTTAGTTGAAACAAGAGAAAATCCAACATTGTTAGTCTTTTTGAAACTTGTGGTTTGTCTGAATAGTATTTTTAATGTCTACAAAGGTTCTTTAATAATTTTGCTGCAAGAGAATTCAGAGCCCTTTAAAAACAAATCTCCCCGACATCAAAGGCAGGTCTGTGTTAGAAGTGGGAAATGCCTCTTGAAATATCTGCTCAGATTACAGAAAAAGATCACAAGGGCTAATATCTTATTGCTAGTTTCAACTGCAGTAAATCAACACTGGTCTAAATTCCATTAAGCTGATTGGTCTGTTTTCATGGGGACTTGTGTCCTTGGTTATTTGAAGATAAACTAGACCAGAGCCAACCTTACAGTTAGGCACAGTGAGGCTTCTACTTCTGATAGTGGCTGGCAGAGGGGGCACTTGCATACTCTCATAAATTTCTCTTGACCCTCCCCCCTTCCCACATTTTCCTTTCTAGAAGGGTAGAGCATGCTGGCCACACAGCCACTCTGGAACATTCTACTGAAGCCTGTCACCTTTAGTTGTGGTGGAAGATGCTTGCTAATCCCAGGAAGCATATTCAAGTGCCCATCCATGTAGCTTCTAAGCATAAGAACATAAGAACAGCCTTGCTGGAACAGGCCACAGACCTTCCAGTCCAGCATTCTGTCTCACACAGTGGCTCACCATTTGCTTCAGGGTGCTGCATTCCCAAGCAGATGTCTTCACCTGCTTAAGATTCCTTGCAAATGGTATTTATTGAGAGATATCCTGCCTAGCTCTCCAACCCGGAGGTTGCCCTTAGGCATCCATAATGATAGCCATTGAATGGAAGGGTCCACCATGTTGTTGTTTTTCTCAGGCAGCAAAAGTTCCTGAGCTGGCCCTGAATGAGACAAAGGTACTGTTCTGCTGGGCTGCTCTGTGGGTTTTTGGCTTGTAACTCTTCTGCAACTCTGGTCCAGATTCAAGGTATAGTTTGGCTAAGGCAGGCACTGAAGAAGCAGCATCACCAGTGCTTCCAATGTCTTTTTGACATTGACAAATGTTAAGTTGACAAATCAGTTCAGCTGAGAAGAAATAAATGACTGGGAGGAGATATAAAAAGGCCAGTGAATGTAGGGGTTTTTTTTTTAGTTCAGCTAACGCTGTGTTAGCAAAGCCATGTGTTACCTAAAGAAAGAACACACTCTTATATGTGTCTGCTCAGAAGTAAGCCCCGCTCAGTGTAGTGCAGCTTACTTTCAGGTAAGTGAATAGAGAATTACAGCCTAATGCATTCCTTTTCATTAGAAGTGTACAGCCTGCATTTTAACATACAGAGCTTTGTGTAAGAGACTGTTTTTTTCAGGTTGCAGGTCAGGGATTAAAAGATCAGATGCAAACAAACAAAGACAACTCCAGGAGTAGCACCGCTGGTTTGCTTTTAAAAGGGACAGATATTTCATAAGTATAAGCTGAAGTGTGCAAATACTTAACAAAAGCTATCTGATTATACAAAAACATTTCTATCACCAGTCTCATTCAAACATAGATACAGTAATAAAGCCTTCAGCAGCATGTGCACTATCAAATGTCAATTCATGCTCATAACAACCATTACAGCCTGATTTGAATGATTATATTAGTACAGTTTTGTAACTTTGAAATGGGTGGTGAATTACAGGCAGGATCCAGAGGGCTCATTCTGTTGATGGATGAACTGGAAAGGAGACAGAACGTTCTTCCACCCTAGAGTTCTTCTAGTAGATCTTGAAAACCTGCCCTGGGCTCCGCCCTGGAAAATCCTTAGGTGCAGATTTTGGGATGGAGTTGTAGAGGGATGCAGTGGAGAGAAAGGGAATGGAGACAAGCTAGCACAATATTGGATTTAGACATTTATATTAACTGCAGAACTGCTGGACAGCTCAGTGGTTTAGGTATTTGGCTATGGAAACAAAGGTTGAGAGATCAATTCCTCCATGGTACCTCCTTGACAGGAGCTGGACTCAAACTGTAGGGTCCCTTCCAGTTCTACAGTTTTTGATGATGATGATGATGATGATGATGATTGATGATGATGATGATGATGATGATGATGCAAGAAAACACCTTCAGAATGCTGGCATTCTGATTTTCAGGCTTATGAGCTGCATAGTTTCTTAGAAGAAAGTTCCATTGAGTTCAAGTGTGATTTATTTCTTTGTAAACATGTACACAGGATCAGCCCAGGAAATCACAGGTCATAAATGTGTTTTTAGGGGGTTGGCATGCTGCTCCTGAGTAAATAAGGTTCCTGCTGGGTTGTAGGTTACATAAGCTTGCTTTTAGACAGTAGTACCAGAAGAGGCACCCTACCTATCTCTTGAATGGCAGTGTTTCATACTCATGTATGCAGGTGCCAATCCACAAGCACAGAGTGCTGGCAATCTCTTGCCTAGGAAGATTATCCATGATTATACTTCGAAAATAAAATTTGAATAAAAAGACACAGGACAGGGCATGGGGTTTGTGGAAATCATGAGTTGGAATCAGAAAGAGTTGGACTTGGAAGTCAGCCAAAGTGCTGATGTCTGTTGGCTGATGCCTCCAACCTGAAGCGAGAGTGAATGGGTAAATCATGAATGATTCCATGATTTTTGTTTGGTGATGTCCAAACATAATAGAAGCCTAAATTTTGGCTCCCATCTCTCATGACAAGCCAAAGAATCATCTTGCAGTATGAGTTACAATAACCTGGGGGACAGATAAGACAGAGTATCCATCTAGCTAAGTTTGGGCATTGTACTATAAACTATAGATGGAAACAAACCTGCCCAGTTGGTGATAAACGTGGGTTTCCAGCCAGAAGGTTAACCGTGATGTTTCAGTTGTGCAGAGACACAGTGGTGGGGAACCCCTCTTGAGTAGCTATCCTGGACAAATAATTACAAGTTGTTCCTGCAGTTGTAGCATCAGAAAAGCTGGCAAGCTGGTAAATGTGATGATGTGTCCGAGAGAAGAGTGGCCCTTAAAGAGAAGGAGATGGCACACCTCATAACCTCCGAAATGTTCACAAAATTGTATTGGACTGGAAATGTTTAGCAGATCAGCAGATTACAGTTTTTAGAGAAGCGTGTAATTTGTCTTAAATAAACACGCTTACTGTTGAAACAATGGACTCGTGCACATGTTGAAAGAACAAGTCTGACCTGGTCAATCAGTCTTCTACTGTTGGGAGCAATTTGGGGTTAGCCCTTCGTTTAAGGGTGGAGGCTATGTTAGTTAGCTGTCTCGACTGCAACTAGTGGAGACATAATGGGCAGGTAAGAAATGAGGTTGTGGACAGCTCTCTCTCACACACACACCTGTCTTTTGTAAAAACTCTTCTTAGCTACACTAGCAAGCCTATTGTTTTTTAAAAAATGAGGTGAAATTAAAGCCTCAGCAGAACACTATTGTTTTGCTGATGCCTATCGTTGGCGTGTTGTGCAATGTGAGAGGCGGCAAAGCTAAGCACGGGGAAGCTCAGATTGCATGTGAAGGGCCTTCTGTGGCAGTCCCAACAGCACAGAATTCCTACCCTAGATTGCACTGTGGCTGCATCTGTGTGCTAGACCTGACCACTTGAACATCAATAGGGTCCATACCTGCTTTGGACAGAAGGAAACCTTTCATAAGGTATCATGAGTCACTTGACAGCAAAGCTTTCAAATGAGGTGGGACATCTATGTCTCTAAACAACCTTTTCAAATATTCTAGAGGCAGCAGAAGGAGCAGCACTATTTTTCTTCCGTGGCAACTGAGGTCTTCCTTTTGCTCAGCATGCTGTATTCTCTTTTGTTCAAGGACCACATCCATTTGCTTGAGAAGTGTAATCCCTTACATAAGTGTCATTCTGCTTTTTTTTCAGTGGGCAGAGCTTAACTTTATTCAGAGCAGGTTTGCCAGATGTCTGGCGTCCTAAACCCTGATTGACATCTCTTGCCAATTTATTCTTGGATGAATAGACAAAACTCAGGGGAGGGGAGGGAGGGAGGACTCACGGGGTTTGTTTCCACATGCTTCTGCACAGTTTTTGGTATCCTTTTCTAAAACAGTGATCTTCAGCTATCCGTTTTCCACATGAGTGTAAATGCTGAAGGACAAGGGGGGGTAATCATGTCTGTCTATGAACAGAGGAGGGGTAAGTCACTTTTTGATCAACTTCCAAGAGTATAGTTACCATGTTTTTCCATCTATAGGATGACCCCTAATTTTCCATCCTGAAATAACAATTTCTCTACTTATTGGCTTATGTTAGACTAAAAATTTAGGGTCGTCTTATATATGGATGTAAGCCAATAAGAGTTTCTCTCTTATTGGCTTACATCCATGTATAAGAGGACCCTACATTTTTAGTCTAACATGGGCTGGACTTGATGATTCATAGAATCTCTTTCAGCTAAGATTATTAGAATATTCCATTCAGAAAAGCCATTATTGGGTACTCTGGGAAACCTAGTCCAGAGGAGAAGCCTTTTTTTTTCTTTCCTTTTTTTTTTTTTGCATTCTACAGATCATTTTGGGAAATGTTCTAAGGCAGTGATTAAGCCTGTCATTGTTGGACTGCAACTCCCAGAAGTCTTTACCACCAGCTGAGATAGGCGAGATTTCTGAGACTTGTGGTTTAATGACACTTGGTTTACCCAAGGTTGGGAATCATTGTTCCAGGGCATGGGCAAGTAAAACATACGGTAGATAGAACATGGTTTGCTTGGAGAGTTCCTTAATGTTTTGCAGTACATCGTAAGCATTATTTCTACCCCATTGGTTTATCAGGAGCAACAGTAAACCCACCCACCCTTTTTTTACATGAGACTGGTAAAATGAAGAGAGGTTAAAAAATAAACAATTGCATGTGCAAAAGGATCGGCATGGGAGGCTGCAGTGTTGATTTTGAAAACAAATTATTGGGCAAGTATGTAGAGATATTTTGTTTGGCCATTCTGTGCTTATCTTCTTGAGTCACCATTGTGTATCCTCACCAGTGCATTCTACGTAGCACATCCAATGGTGAAGGATGATGGGAGTTATAGTTCAACAATGTCTGGAAGACAGGTGCTGATCACCTTGAGTTAGTGCACATAGTAAAGATTTTAGGAATCATGTAGGGAACCATTGTTTCTACACTTGGTTCTGAATAATTTGTTTTGTTTCTGTAGAAGACTTGCTGATTTCTGTTAGTTCTCTATATGTAAGTCTAGGAGAGGAAAAATCAGTCTTCTATCAGAGATCCGTTAAAGTGTATTTTTCCCAGATTTCATCTATGTATTGGTCTGTATTTTCCCTGAACTTCATCAGTGTGTAAGAAACTACTATCTTAACCAAAAATAGAGACAAAAGAAATAATTCTCCACATAACGTCTACCTTATGTTTGGAATTCTTTCACCAGAAGATATGATAATAGTATCTAAGAGCCAATTTATCCATTATACTGTTTACATTTTTATAATGCATACTGGTACTCTTTTAGTTGGAAAGAAAAGCATTTGCACTGCCTTGCACCTGGACTGCATTCCCTAACTGAGTCACAGCTTGGCACCTATTGTTTGTCCAAATGGCTCTCTCTCTAATCTTATTTGCTTTCAAACTGGCTGCTTACTACCTGTAGCGCTTGCAAGGTATAGGCCAGTGGTGTCAAACCTTCGGCACTCCAGATGTTTTGGACCACAACTGCCGCAGTCCTTTGTCATTGGCAATCTAGGTTCAGAATTCTGGGAGTTGTGGTCCAAGACATCTGGAGTGCTGAAGGTTGCAAGGTAGAGGAAGAGTGGTCTTAGAAAGCAATCTAGACAGCTGAGCTGGAGTTCTAAAACTTTTCTATCTTGAGCCACATCTTCCAGAATCTCCTAGGCAGTGTGGCATATATATTTTTGATTCATGAGGCTGTTTCAAGAACATGACTAGGTTCTGCTATGTTTGATATGTTCAGATGTCCTTGTAAAAAGGGCAGTACTCCACAAATTGATAAATAAGTAAAGTGCTCCTTATAATCAATGTTATAATAGAAGTGTTCTTGCTTACGGAAGCAGTACATCGCAAAGGGTTTCTCTCTTCCCGGATCCCTCAAGTTCTAAAAATGGCGAAATTCGGACAGTCCCGTGGCAGTTCTAAAATTACTCTTTGTCCAATTGGCACTTCTAAGCATGAATTAGGGCACTTGGCAATTTAAATCCACAATATATATGCATGCGTGTTTCACAACACTGTAAAACATCAGTGGGAAAGATCAAAGGGTTTGTTGTGTCAAGTATGTTTATTACCTTTTCCTTCTGCATATTCTTTCTTTGTTGGGTTTCAGGATAAAATGAAAGGGAGGGTAAAGTTTCTGCCAAAAACACAAGTTGGCAAAAGCATATCTTCCTGCTGTCTTGGCAGAAAAGAATGCCAGACAAAAGAAATGGCAATGGGAACAATGGAGCAGATCTGTTCTTAATCTTCAGTCTGGGAGAGGGCTGCTCCTAAGAAAGTGGAAGGGAAACAAGGGGGTGGAATTGGACTCCTTTATCAGTTTATCCATCTGCTAACATAAAAAGTACTTGTCTAGCCACCAAAATACACATAGAGTCCTCAAGCAAACTGGTTTCAGAATCAATCAAGGCTCTCGGTATGCTGCAATTTCCGTTCCCCATGCCTTGTTCACCCCCTGGATCCCTTTAAGTTCACTTTCATCCCATTTTAAGGGTAACATCCAAAATAAAAAAAAATATGTTTTTGAACAAATAAAATAATACCAAAAATTAAGGATTTCTTGGTTCGGAAGGATTTCAGTATGTAAAATGAAAACTATCCTGAAACTATCCCCTGTTGACCTCTCAGGCTGGCTTGGAAGGCAGGAGAAGCAGCTGAAAACAAGGCAACAAGCAGAAGGTAGATCAGGATTAGGGTCCACAATTTGCAGTGGATTGGCTGTGGCTTCTAACTCCCAGTTGTGGAATAATCACTCCCACTCTTGGCCTCAATACTGCTCCCTGGGGCAGAGGTGGGAAAGAGGCACATTGGCAGCATTTGCCTTTTGATCAGTTTTCTGTCCCATTCTCCTGACCACTTGGATCTACAGCTGCTCAGGTCAGAGAGGTGCTTTTCTACTTCTGTGCCTTACAAATTGTTGGATGAAATAGGAAACTGGCTGGGATCAGCATCCTTGCTGCAGCCGTGCCCACAGGGATGGCAGGGGGTGGTGATAAGGAGGCCCAGCTCCTGACTCCCACACAAGGCAGTGAGTTCTAAGGGTAGGGTGGGACAGTGGGTAGAGAGGAAAATCTAGCCCCTGCTCCTTTTACTTTCCCTTCTGACATGAAGGCTCGGACATTGGAGAAAGAAGAAGTGTATGGCACAGTGTGAGTAGTTAGCTCTGCTGCAGTAAGGGATCCAAACCCTCTAAATCTCCAGCCATGCCATGCCTCACTCCCTTGGATGTGGATGAACAAATACTTCCGCTGGTTCTTGTGTGGAGCTTCCAGCAGCCCCAGGAAACCAAGACTGGACATGCCTACTGTAGGCATCCACAGGTCTTGTACAAAATTTAAAGAGTTTTGAAAAGTGCGGGAGAGCCTCGGTTTTTGTTGTTGCTGTTGTTGCTGTTGTTGTTTTGCTAAAGGCTCCATTAGCTTTAGGAAGTGCCCCAAAGCTGCATCCTTTACCCGAAGTGTAAAGAGATACTAAAAATAAAACCAAGAGCTTAGGGAAGGGTAAGATATTCAGGGACCCATGAAAAATAAGCGCTTCAGAGTGAGAGAAGGGGAGTGGGATCTGGGCGCCAGGAGCACCATGGATGGATGCGGAACCTAAAGGGTTAAAATGGCCCCATACTGGAAGACTCTTCCATTGGTATTTCTCCAAAGTGGATAATGCTCAGGGGTGTGCGGAAGACCTCGGCTCCTCTCATTTTGATTGTTAAGTTTTGGGATTCCAGAAGAAACAAAAGATGTCCCCTGGGCCCTGAGAGCTGCCAGCAATAGCAGCGTAGGAAATTCTTGAGTTTGCATTCTGTGTGTGCAGTCATGCCAGTAGCTCAGACAAGAGCATCATTTCAGTCATGATCTAGTATTAAGTCTCATACCAAGAGTAGGCAAACTTTGGTGAAGCAGGAGAATCATTATTTAAAAAAATACAACTGTGAGATGCTGTGGTTTATCTTTCAAGGCAGAGGAGGAAAGCATTTTATTTGTTTTACTAGAACAAGTTGAGACAAAGCCGATTCCTTAATGAGAGTCCCCAAAAAAGAAATCGCTTGGGAACCAAGCCCTAGACCGTATTTTACGACATGTTAGGAGGTCTTTAAAAGTTCTGCTTTGTTTACTTTGATCTGCACATGCTTATATACTAGACTTGTTCAACTGGACCCTGTACTTTGAGTTTTCTGTCTTTTCTTTTTAACATTGACCTAATTCAAAAATCACACCTGTACCCACAAAACCTGTTCATAGTGAAGTATATAAAATATAATAATAAGTCATATTATGGGAAGATAAACTTAGGTGATGAATGGCTTATTCTGCTGAAGCAGAGACAGTTGGAAGTGCATCACATTTCTTGGACTACGTACCTCGTGGAACCAGTAACAATGTGAAGAATAACCTTTCCACCTGATAGGTAGGTTGTAAAGGCTTTAGGCTGTAGAGAAGAACTATGGCAACAGCAGCCAGAACCAACCCATGAGCCAGCTTAGACACGAGCCCTGCTGGTTGGGAGACCCTAGGTGGTGGGTGGTGTAACCTGAAAAACTGACTTCTTTAAGCTGTGTGATAGAGCCACTCGCTGCAACACATTGATCCCTCTGAAGTTTCAGCAAGGATCTCTCTGTCTTCTGTAGCGTGGTTGGGGATTGCGATGTTACCAGGTAAGAAAAGGAAAAGGCTTCTTGCTGAATCAGCAGCACAGAATCGAATGTGCCAGGTCTCACCCTTTCTACGTACCATGGTATTAGTCCACAAGAAAGCCTGCCTGCTACCAAACTGGATTTCCAACATCCATTATCTCCTGCTGAGCACAGCTATTGCCCATTTCAGACTCAAAACAAATAGCCGCTATTCACAGAGACATTTGTGGAGGCCAGATAAAAAAACCAGTTCCCTCTATTATACGGATATCAGCAAGCTTCTGCTTATTTGAAGTACAGTCAATGGAAAACCCAGTTACATGCAAGATGTATAGAAGCTGTGGCTGGAAGATTTATCAGTTGGATTCATTGTCAAACTGATGTATACCATACGTTTGATGTCTAGAGAGAGAGTGTGCTGAATTAAATCACATCTTATTCATGAACCCGTACGGTGGTTTCTTACGGTGGTCAGTCCTATATTTTCCAAAAAGGGGTGAAAAAGGGCATATTGCTTTGCATAACACTGTGTATGCTGATTTACAGGTGTAGAGGCTAAATAATAATAATAATAATAGGGGAGAAGACAGTGAACAGGGGATCAGTATGTCATCTGTATTTGTAGTCTGGGTGCTCTTCGCTGTTGATAAGCAATTTCAAGGTCCCTGTCCCAAAATTATGTGACTTTACTTTTAAATCTAACTTGAGCTGGGCTGCCCGTCAAAGGCAGGGCACCATCAGAGAAAAAACTCACTTCTCTCAGCCATTTGGATTTGAGGCTGTCTTTTCTTAAAAGAGACCATGTCACCACCCTAGTTCTCAACCAGGTCTAGCCATGAAATCTTGCTTGGCATTGTAACAAGGTTGGGTGAGGTTGAGAGAGAGAAGAAGGTCTGGTCCTTCTGAAGGGCAGGGCACTCCCATGGTGATGCAGGAGTGCAACCACACTGCTGGCCCCGTCTGGGTGTCCTGCCCCTGACTCAGCCTTTTCTCTCTAAAGTTAAATCCAGAAAAGAGACTTTTCCTTTGCAATCCTCTTGCATGCATCCCTGAATTATAGAGGATATCAAGAGCATGATGGCCATCTTTGGTGACTCTTCTAAGTTCTCCTAGACTCCTTTTTTATTGGAAGGGTAAAGAATTGTCAGTCTAGAAGAGCTCTAACAAGGATTATGGAATGAACATGGCACAACCAGCTCTCCCCTTCTCCAGTTGGTTTTGCCATGTTGCCAAGGTGCCCTTTCACTGTTCATAGTGTTGCTGCTACTGAGAATGCTCCATCACATTGGCTCAAAGCAAATGCTTATCGACAACAATATCAATCTGAGCTAATGGATGGAGGCTCATTCGGTGAGAAGTTAATTTTGCAGTCAGCACCTAAAACCTTGTGGGAAGCTTTCTTGGTGGGTGGTGGAATTGGGCAAAGACTTATTCTCCTACTTACCTCCCACTCCTCTTCACTATAGACCAGGCATGTCCAAACTTCGGCCCTCCTGATGTTTTGGACCACAACTCCCAGAATTCCAAGCCTGTATTTCCAATGGCAAAGGACTGTGGGAGTTGCAGTCCAAAACATCTGGAGGGCTGAAGTTTGGACATGCCTGCTATAGACAGTACAACTGTGCATTGAACAGAGAGCTAACACCAAATGATTTATGTGTGAGAATCTGAAATGCATCTTCACTACACAGTTTTACCAATTACGCACAACTTGAACGGTTGTGGATCCATCCTACAGTATCCTGGGATTCTTGCCTTAATGAAATTCTTAGAATTTTCTGCCAGGGTGCTAGTTGCCCTCCCTGGAACTATAGTGCTTGAGTTCATAGGTGGATAAGGGGTGATTAAGTACACTGAAAGTCTAGCACTGACATTGCACCACCCTTCCTTCTGGAAGGGCATTACCAGTTGCAAAGAGAAAGAAAAACCACAAATCCACATTTTTAAAAATTCTTGGCAATGTATGTTCCCCCAAAAACTTGGGGTGCAGAAAGACTCCCTGGCACACACTTTTCCAACCTCCTCTGTGTTGCAAATTAGCTCACCAGGAGGTAAATGTGGGCCTCATTATCAGGCTGAGAGAGTGTAACAATATGTTTGCAGCTCAGAAGGAAAACAAGCTGTAATAAGAAGATACATAAGAACATAAGAAGAGCCATGCTGGATCAGGCCAAAGGCCCATCTAGTCTAGCTTCCTGTATCTCACAGTGGCCCCACCAAATGTGTCAGGGAGTGCATGAGAGTAGATATCTGTCTCCTGATACCACTCCCCTGCATCTGGCCCTTGAAGTACCCCGGTTTAAAGCCTGGAGGTTACACGTCCCCATCGTGGTTTGTAACCTGTGATGGACTTTTCCTCCAGGAATCTGCCCAATCCCCTTTTGAAGGCATCCAGGCCAGATGCCATCACCACCTCCTGTGGCAGGGAGTTCCACAGACTAACAACATGCTGGGTGAAAAAAATATTATCTTTTGTCTGTTATTACTCTCCCAGCCCTCAGTTTGAGTGGATGTCCCCTAGTTCTGGTATTTTGTGAGAGGGAGAAGAGCATCCCTCTATCCACTTTACTCATGCCCTGCATTATTTTGTATGTCTCAATCATATACCCCCTCAGGCACCTTTTTCCAGACTAAAGAACCCCAAATGTTTTAGCCTTTCCTCATACGGGAGGTGCCCCAGCCCAGTAATCATTTTAGTTGCTCTCTTCTGCACCTTTTACAGTTCCACTATGTCTTTCTTGAGATGCGGTGACCAGAATTGTACACAATACTCCAGGTGTGGCCTTACTATTGTTTTGTATAATGGCATTATAATGTTGGCTGTTTTATTTTCAATACCCTTCTTCATAATCCCTAGCATGGAATTGGCTTTCTTCACCATTGCCACACATTGGGGAGACACCTTCATGGAGCTGTCCACCAACACACCAAGATCTCTTTCCAGATCCGTCACGGATAGCTCAGAGCCCGCGAGTTGATAAAGTTTTGATTTTTTGCCCCAATATGCATTACTTTACATTTTGCTACATTGAAACTCATTTGCCATTTCACAGCCCATTCCCCCAGTTCGGAGAGATCCTTCTGGAGCTCTTCACAATCTTCTCTGGTTTTTACCACCTGGAAAATTTTCGTGTCATCCGCAAACGTGGCTACCTCACTGCTTATCCCTGTCTCCAGGTCATTTATGAACAGACTGAAAAGCACCGGTCCCAGGACAGATCCCTGGGGCACACTGCTTTTCACCCTCTCCATTGTGAAAATTGCCCATTGACACCTACTCTTTGTTTCCTGGATCTCAACCAGTTCTCAGTTCATAGGTGGACATGTCCTCTTACCCCCTGACTGTGCAATTTCCTCAGCAGCCTTTGGTGAGGGACTGTGTCAAAAGCCTTCTGAAAATCCAGATAGACAGTATACACCGGTTCACCCAAGTCCACATGCCTGTTGACCTTTTCAAAGAATTCTAAAAGGTTTGACATTCAACAAGCAGGAGGTACAAGGAGGAAACACTTTCAGAGGTGTGTTGGAGTAGAAAAATACAGCAGGCCTGTACTCATCCTGTGGCTTTAAAAATCACACTGATTTATACAAACCACATCCCATGAAATAGACACAGCTCAGACAAATGGCCATTACTGGAGAAAGTTGATTTAAACCCAAGGATCTTAGAGGCAAATTGCAGAAACAAACATGATGTAAACCTGCTTTAAATATCTTTGCTGAAAGCAAATACAAGACCTGGATATCTCAATGTGGCTCCATACTCAGCTGAATATGGGTCAAAATATGTGTAGAGGGACAAATATATGTAGAGAGGGACGTTCAAGGAACAAGACAGAAAAGTGATCCCATTATGGAGCTGATGTTCTTTCCCACCAGTTTCTCATACAGCAACCCAAAAATATCATCTTCGTTGGAAGCAAGAAGCAAATAGCAAGATATAAATAGCAGTTTAAAAATAAACTTTCCAACATTTTATTTCAGTATGAACTTTTGCTAAACTCAGCAGCTTAGCCAAAGGGTGGGAAATTAAACTCAAAGAAAAATTGAGGACAACACAGACCATTACAAAAAGAATGGAGCCTACAGAGAATAACCTACAAATTTTGGTTGCTTAATACTTGGTAGTATTTCCTTATCTGACATTTTTTTAAGAAGTGGATTCTAATAACCTCAGTAGTGTAATTCTATGTATACTTTACTTTGAATAAGGGGCTTACTTAGGAGTAATCATGCACAGCAGGATGCTGCAAATGCTTAACTTGAGCCAAGCTGTGATCTGATTACGCAAAGAGATTGCTCAGCTCTTGAATATACGAACACAGAAAGTACAAAATCCTATTTTATCACTACTAAGAGCTACCACAAATGTTTGGCTGAGGCAAGGGCTTCCAAGGTCCTATCATACGTGACAAATATGTAGATAGGAAATACTATACATCCCTAGTATATATTATCTCAGGTATAGTCAAAAACATGTAAACAAAGTATGTGCGTGCTACAAAAGTGCATGATTACCTAAGCCAGGATTGGGCAAAGTTTTGGCTTGTTGCTCTCAATTCTTCTTCTTCTTCTTCTTCTTCTTCTTCTTCTTCTTCTTCTTCTTCTTCTTCTTCTTCTTCTTCTTCTTGGCATAGTTGACATTTCCTGTTGGCACTAATCCCTTTAATCTAAACTGTCATCATGTTGGGTTGGAATGCTTGTTCTTGTGCAGCAAAAAATCAAGCCTTCAGTTTCTGTCTTACTGGTCCCCAGTTTTAGTTATGGCCATGTAGAATGATTACCATGGTTTCTGCCAATATTTCTCAGGTGTTGCCTATGCAGTGGTTTGTTTTTCCAACTATTAATTTATTTTCAAATTGTTGTTTCTTATATTGAGGCTTCATTTCTCTGGTTTTCAAAGTATTCTCCATTTTCACTGCCTTAAGTAATTTTTCTCTGCTTGTACTAATATAGTCATTTAGCCCCCTCCTTTAGTACTCCTTTGTTTTAGCTGTAGTTGTAGTTGTTAAATCCTTGGATGTCCCACCTTTAATCCCACAATTAAAAAGAAGTTGTAAAATCCCCAAACACACATCAATTAGAAAAAACAAATACCAAACATATAATACAACAATAATAGTATGAAACAAAAGTAATAGAATGATCAGCCAAGATGGCAGCTTATGTTTCACCAAAAAAATAAGCAACATTAAATGTCGCCAAATGCATCTCTAAAAAGCAAGGTCTTGAGAGCTTTTTTGAAGGCTGGCAGGGACTGTTCAAGGCAAATCTCACTCACTCCCAAAGTGTAGGGGTGACCACAGAGAAGGCCCGGTTTCAGGTGATTGATTTCCGGGCCTCTCTGGGAGTGGCTACCCAAAGTGAGAGCACTTTTGACATTCTGGTGGGTTGGGCCTCAGTTGACCTCTGGAAGATCCGCTCTGTCAGGTCCCCAGGTCTCAAGCCATGTAGGGTTATGTAAATCAAAACTAGTACATTGAACCTTATTTGGGATGCAACAGGCAACCATTGTAAATGGGCCAGAACTGGTGTGATGCAGTTATATCTGCCCGCACCAACCAGTCTGGCCGCTGCATTTTGTATCACTGTAGTCTCCAAATAAGGGTCATGGGCAACCCCACATAGAGAGCATTGCAATAATCTGTCCTTGAGATCACAAATGCCTGCACAACTGTTCTCAAGGAGACCTAGTCCAGGTATGGTCGGATCTGGGCGATCTGTCAGAGATGGAAAAAGGTGGACCTGGAGACAGCCATCACCTGGGCTTCCAGGGATAAGGCCCGATCCAAAACCAGATTCCTCACTCTCTCCACCAATTGAAGGGTAACACCCTCCAGACTGGGGAGAGGGCCACTGTACCCAGCAGAGCACATCTCAAAGAACAGAACCTGGGTCTTCTCCGGGTTGAGTCTGAGCCTGTTAGTCCTGGTCCATTCCATGACCGCATCCAGGCAAGAGTCGAGAGTCTGTACTGCCTCAGCTGCAGAGCTGGTAAAGGAGAGACAGAGCTGAATGTCATCAGCCTACTGATGATAGCAAACTCTAAATCCCCTAATGACCTCAGCCAGCGTCCTTATATAGATGTTAAACAGCATGGGGGGAGATTGCTGACCCCTGGGGAACCCCATAAGGGAGCACCCAAGGAGCTGACAACTCTTTACCCAGCTCTGTGAAGATTCTCAGTCATCCAGGTGAGTTTATCTGGAAGTTATCTGGAAGTTGAGTCATGGCTACTGGACTTCTTTTTTTGAGAGATAGAAACATTTCGCTGCTCATCCAAACAGCTTCATAAGTGAGGATGAGCAGCGAAACGTTTCTATCTCTCAAAAAAAGAAGTCCAGTAGCCATGACTCAACTTCCAGATCTTCCCCCAGCCAAACACTCTGGGAACAGCCACCAATGAAGGACCAGAGCCAGCTTAATGCTGTGCCTCCAATCCCCACCTCAGAAAGCTGACCCAGGAGGATACTCAATGGTATCAAAGGCCGCTGACAGATCCAGGAGGACCAACAAGGTACCCCTGTCAGCCCCCCTGAGGTCATCTTGCAGCATGACCAGGGTGGTCTCAGTCCCCCAATGCGGCCTGAACTGGATTGGATCCAGGATGCAAGCCTCCTCCACAAACATCTGGAGGTGGATGATGGTGACTCTGTTGATGTTCCTTGCCCAGAAAAGGAATATTGGAAATTGGTAAATAGTTGGACAAATCATCTGATGCCAAGCCAGGTTTCTTTAAAGTGGGCTTCACCACTGTCTCCTTCAGGTGAGAAGGAAGAATCCCTTCCCTGACGGATGCAGTGGAGATAACAGAAGCCCACTCTGGCATGCTCCCTCCTGTAGATTTGATAAGCCAAGATGGGCAAGGATAGAAGGGGGAGGCTGCTGGCCTGCATTTGGCCAGCGCCCTGGAGGCCTCATCTGAGGATACAGGCCCAAACTCAAGCAGACGAGGAAACCGAGTGGGTGCGGTGCTCAGGATACTCGAGGGGAGGTTAGAACAGCTGGAGTCTAAACCAGCTCAGATGCCCTCAATTTTGGATCTAAAGATTTCTGCAAATAACTCACAATTGAAATCACTAGGAGGAGGCCCAGACTGACCAGGGCTGGTGAGGTCTTGAACCACCCGGAACAATTGCACCTGACGGTTCGAGGCCACACCAATTCTGAGAGAGAGAATGTGGTGTAGTAGTTAGAGTTTTGAACTGGGAGATAACAGGTGGTTCCTAGTCACCCTGAACATTTGGGTTTACTAAATTGGGTTAGTTAGTCACTTGGCCTGATCTATTTTACAGAGTTGGTGTGAGAATAAATTAAGGGGGTGGGAGGATCTGCCATGTAGACTGTTTTGAATTATTTGGAGGAGAGATGGGTCATAAAGGTAAACAAATAATCATAATTTTAATAACTACCCAATCTCTGCCTACTTTTAGCCTCCCTGACCACCCAAACCTGCCTACTTTTAGCCTCCCTAACCACCTAAAAGATACCCCCTGCCTATCCTTTAGCCTCCCTTACTGCCCAAACATAGTCCCTGATCAGTAAATGAACGGCAGCCCAATTGGATGCCGACCGGTCCTTTCTCCATCAGCTACTCAGCATTCTTTTTTTAAAAAAGTAACAAAGCAGAGGTTTAAGTCAAGCAGGGTTTAAAAGCACTTTTTTGACCAGCCAGGCTAGGAATTCTGGGAATTGTAGCCTGAAAAAAACGATTCCAGGCTCTGATCTCCCATCCCTAGACAAGTACTTTGGGGGAATGATCCAATATTCTTTGGGAAAATAGCATGGAGAAAAGAGTTAAGCCTTTTTGTCTTAGTGCAATGGTCTCATGGGTCACATCTTCTTGAAGATGTAAATAGATCACTGAAACAGCAAGTTTCCTTTAGACTTGGACTGCACTGTGTTATTTGAACATAAAATGCTATATACATTATTTAGCTTACAAACTCTTGCACCTTAAACGGCCATAAATGTTTGACTACTGGATTTTATATAAGGGAGCATGTTTGGGACAAGATATTAAGCTTTTTTTCTAAAACAAATTAGCCAGTAATTTCCTACCACATACGTTGCTGCTGCTGGCTTTTAATATTGATTGTTAGTAATGGGCCTTTGAATGCTACTTTCCACAGGAAGAACAGCTGGGAAGTGTGGAAATAGCAGTGTGACACACCATAGTGTAGACAGCCTTCTGCATAGGAGGCATGATGCCAGTGATCTGTAATCTGACCTTGGGCATGACCCCTTCACCTATTTTAGGACCATGTGGATACATCCAATCCCCTAATAAATATACCCATTACTGTACTTTCCCTACAGTTAGGATACCAACCTCTTTCAAATGCCCACTTGTACTGTATCTACATTACTGCAATACAGATGAAGAACTCTGTCTAGGAACTAAGCAGCATTGCCTTATGACCTGTCAGTGATAGATGGAGAACTGTTTCTTTCATGACTCTGGAAAAAGGATGATTTCTATAACTGTGACTCACAGGAAGATCTGTTTGGAAATTCTGAGGTCTAGTGTCATCATGTTAACCAGCTGCAGTTAGCATGGCTTAATTATTTGGCTGTTTAATCTGTTATCTACAAAAGGTGTACTTTTGTCACTAAAATTGTGGTTGAAAGCTGATTGTAGAAGATAGGTAAGCACTGCAGCCTCAAGGGAACTATTTAATCTGTGTTCCTGTTCAGATAAGATGTAATACATTTGTTTTAATCTCTTAATGTACAGTTGTTTATATGAAAATGGGCCACCCAGACACGTATTGGACTCCATTACTGCAATTCATGATTTTGACCTAATGTCAAACATTTATACAAAGCCATGAACCGAAATCATCTTGCCTGGTTCTTCACAAGCAATGCCAGCTTTTGGTACTTGTGCAGATTCTTAAAATAATCATTTCCTTCCACTCATGGCCTTTGATTCATTTTATTAAAAGCAATTACTATATAGGGGTGGGGTGGGCAGGGAAAACAGGTTAAGAAAATGTCCTCTTTCTTACACCATCTACCTGAACTGACTACTTTGCTTTGATCCACAGTATCACTGGTCACCCTACCAATATTGGTAATGTTTTAGGCATGAAGTAGAAAATGTAGGAAGGCTGACAGCCTGTTCCTCCTATCTTTAAGTCTTTCGCCTGAGCAAACTGGTACAAGATTGTCTGTACGTCTTTTCTCCATGCATGTGAGGGAACCGGGGAAGGAAAGAGCGGCTGACCAGTGAGGCAACAGACACCAAAGTCAGGGGAAGGCAACATATGGAAAATATGGCAAAGATGCTGGTGAGGATCCACAAGGAAGAAGTGGAATCAGCCAGGCAAGAGGAGATGGGAAGTAGCAAAGAACTCTGGTATGCGTTTACATATGAAGCGTATTTATTGTTGTTTAATGACTTGGAGATGAAAATGAGTTTTTCACAAATAACTTTAAAAACAGGTTTAGAGCCATGCAGCCATTAAACAAAGCAAGCAAAATCAAAACTAGACTATGGGTGATACCTTCATAGGCTGCTAGTAGAAAAATAAAAAAGTTGCTGAGCTTTCGAGAGCACAAACCCTCTTTTTCAAAGCAGGTATAAAAGTCCAAACATGGCAAGATATGTAATTTGCCCAGAGAGAGAGTTCTTAAAAGTTCACATGGCAAGATGGATGCCAGGCTTCTTCTTGGAAGGCACAGAGCAGTATGGTCCGAAGGGGCTGGACCTTACAGGCCATTCAAACAAAGAGCTGCATGGTATGGGCACATCTCTCTTGCTTAAAACCGTCACCTCTCTATTGGCTGTTGCGAAGAAAAGCTCCTGGTTGGCCAGGGGTGGGTTAGAAGTAGGAGGTTAATGCAAAAACACATGCTCTCCACTAGGGGATGGGGAAGAAAGGTTTTTTTTTGGGGGGAGAGAATTTAAAATAAATGTCCCACTAGGTAGACCCAATTAAGACCCAATTGAGGGGAAATGATATCACAGTACCTAGTGTTAGTGTCCTGTTGCTGTAGTCCAGCCCTTTCGGACCATGCTGCTCTGTGCCTTCCAAGAAGAAGCCTGGCATCCATCTTGCCATGTGAACTTTGAAGAACTCTCTCCTGGCAAATTACATCCCTTGCCATGTTTCAACTTTTATGCCTGCTTTGAAAAAAAGGGCTTGTGTTCTCGAAAGCTCAGCAACTTTTTTATTTTTCTACTAGCAGCCTACGAAGGTATCAACCATAGTCTAGTTTTGATTTTACAAATAACTTTGGTACTGGGAGCCCTTTGTGCTAACCCAACTATGAAAGACCCATATTAGAGTTTAGTAGATTTGACAGAGGGGTTGAAAAGCCCCCCCACCCACCGCAGAGGGATATTAAGATTCTCTTCAGCCCTGGGTAGGAAGAACTGCTCTCACTCTCACCGGAGGCCAGTTCTGGAAAAGGCACCAGATGCTGTATCTGGGCTCCACGAAAGGGCATCTCTTGTGCAGTTTGCAAACCACGGCATGCTTGTAGACCTGAAAGTGCGCTACCAAAGCCGTTTCCGGACGAGCCTTTGCACTCATTTCCTAGCACTTTTGATACTGGCTGAGATGCATTTGTTCCACCATAAGCACAGGACAGTTTGCCCTAAAGAAAAAGATTGCTCAAGACTTTCATCCCATCTCCATTCTCAGCACTTCCTTGGAGATTTAGGACAAAAGGTTTAGTAAAAATGTGACAACTGGCCAATTTGCTCTCGACTAAGTGTTGAAAAATGCCACCCAACCAACTTGGTGGCATTTCAAGGTGTGTGCTGTTTATAATGTTTAAGTGTCATTGATGCAATTCACATTTAAAGTATATATATAATATATATATAATTAGTTAATTAATGCAATTGCTTTGTTTTGAATGTGTTAATGACATGAGTACTTAAAACCACCTCTGCATTTTACTGCAACAACACTATTCCCATAATTACTCATGCCTTTGGCTTTGGAAAGCTGAGGTGGGGGGCGTTCCTCAGGTTTGTTTGTTTATTCCTCTTACTTTCTCAGCCTCTTTGTGTGTGTGTGGTTTTTTTTTCCATTAAAGTTCTTCAAGGACTCTAATTTCCCAAGGGCTTTACTGGCTGAGCTGATAATAAGGGCTGGAGCTTTCCATCTGTGTATATAACTCAGAGGCTTTTCCTCTGCCTGATTTATTATGTTTTGCTGTTTGGAAATCTTCTATTTAATAGAAAAATTGATAAATAAATTCATTTGGCAGGAAGGATAGCAAATACATAGACAAATAAATGAAAGGAGAAATATATAAAATGTAAAGTATGAAAAATGAAAATTGTGCCTTTTTGTTTGTGCCAGAAGCAATCTGGTGGTGCTTTCTGAGTGGAAGGACTAGAAGACAGGATGCAGTCATTGCCTGGGGGACAGCTGGATAGACCCACAGTCCTGATTTCTTTGGGGAAGCTCCTTCTATGCTCCCCATGTAATGTTAATAGACTCAATAAGCAATTGCATTTTATGTGGGGACTTTTTTTTTTTTTTTGCTTACATATGCTTCTTTCCTGTTCCTTCTGTCCTTTCTTTTTTAAATGTTATCTAATAGTCAAAGCTTTTGGGGGCATTCTCAAAATAGAGTTTAAAAGCAGAGGGTGGGGAAATGAAATAAAACATAAGGCATTAAAAAGTAAAAGTAGCTACAGAGGAAAACCAATAGTGCAAAGATTTTAAAACACAGAGACACAGTTGTTTTTAAAAATTGGGCCAGAATAAAAGGGTCAGTCACAAAGACCACAGTGGAGGAGGCTGGCTCCTACATTGAAGGCATTCTGCAACTAAGGAGCCACCACTTACAAGGCCTTTTTCTTACTAGCAAGTAGATATGGGCACCAAACGAAATATGACGCTGCTTCGTCATTTTGTTATGTAACAAATTGTTTCATTATGAAATGAAATGATAGAAACCATTTCGTGATTAACTGAACTGAACCACGTTTTTTGGTACAGGAAACAAAACGGGGGAGCTTCCTCAAGCTCTTCCCTGTAAGCCCCCCGAATCTGGAGATATTTGGGGTTCAGGAGGCTGAGTTATTCCACTGTAAAAAGGGTCCCCCGTCAGCAGTATTTGGAAGTGCTGTGCACGCACTGCACTGGCAGTAGACCAACTTATTACTTCCCCTTGCTTAACTTATATACTGGCAGCGTGCACCATACAGCAGTTTTGCAATTAGCTAGGCGAACGCTCTTTGCAGTTGAATAACTGAACCCCAAACCTGTCCAAATTTTGGGGGCTTACAGGGAAGAGCTTGAGGAAGCTTCCCTGCGATTTCCATTTTGATACATGCCTGTGATCATTATTTTTGAGTACATATTTTTCTCCCATCCCAAGTCTCCAACATATATTTTGGGATATAATGCATCAGGTTCATTTCCACTTTATCAAGCAAATCACTTATTTGTTGGCATTTGGGTCTTTTTGTTTTGGTCAGTTGGTGGATGTCTACCAGTCCCCCTCACCACCACCCAATATGCAACATTGAATGGGAAAGTTGATCCAAGATAATCAACACTCTTGCCTCTGAGGAATCATTAGAAAGGACGGATCACATACAGGTGTTCAAACGTTTCTGGTTTTAGTGGTCAGTGGAAGAACTACAAAACAATACAAACAAAAACTCAAGCAAGCAAACAAACAACACATCATTTTCTCACAGCAGATAGCGTGCACACAGGACAATGTGAGTTTCATTAACATCAGTTGTTGTTGTTGTTGTGTCATTACAGTCATGACCAACTCTTCGTGACCCCATGTCCATGGAGTATTCTTGGCAGGAATACTGTAATGTACCTCTATTTCAGTATCATCAGTATCAGTTTTATGATACATAGTGTTTCCTTGCCAGGTCTTTCTATAGAATAAGAATTTTCCCCCAGTTAAGTGAATTGTGCTGACAAAAGGTAATATGGAGATAATTCAAGTTGCAGTGTGGTAGATGGAATTGTTCCTGATTTCTTGCTTTTAAGAATTGGATTCTTTAAACGTTGTTCTTAATTATATAAGGGCTTGTTTCCTAACAGCTAGATGACCCTCCTCACACTTCAAAATTCTGCAAAAAAGCTGTTGTGCCATGAGGTATTTCCAACATGAGCATCAACCTATGTTTCCCAGAATGCTTTGAAGGATATTAGTGTAATTCAACTAGCATGCACGTCTAGGATAAACATGTCCTTTCTGTGCTTTGTTGAGCAGTTTCCTGGAGAAAATCAATATTGGGTTGTTACATTTGCTTTAAGCCAAATAGCGACAAAACTCACCTTCACAATAAAAGGATAATTTGTCCATTAAGCTTTGTGATAAATCTTAGCATTTTTGAAACTATAAGGAATGGTTATAAATATTTCTGTCTTTCCTGCTTAAATTGTACAGTAATCCCCCGCCGATCATGGGGTTTAGGGACCCACCCACCCGCGATGCATGAAATTCCGCGATATGCGGAAGCGAATGGGGGGGCTGGGGGCGGGTGGGGGCAATTGTGTGCCTGTCCGAGACATCTTGGCACGCTGCGCACAGGTGGTGTTGCGGGATCTGACCTCCCACCGCCGCCCTCCGCGCTGCCTCAGACTTCTCGGAGGGGCCGGAGGGTGGCTCCAAGGCCTTTCAGAGGGGTCCGGGAGGCGGCGGGGAGTGACCCGATCGCTCCCCCCCCCGCATGGCTCCAAGGCTTTTCAGAGGGGCCCGGGAGGCGGCGTGGAGCAACCCGATCGCTCCCCCCCCGCCCCCCCCACGCAGCTCCGAGGCCTTTCGGAGGGGGCTTGGGAGGCGGCAGGGAGTGACCTGATTGCTCCCTGCCCCCTCTGTGGCTCTGAGGCATTTCGGAGGGGTCTGGGGAGGTGGCGGGGAGCAACCCGATCACTCCCTGCCCCCCCGCGGCTCCGAGGCCTTTTGGAGGGGCCGGGGCGGTGGGGAGCGACCTGCTTGCTCCCCACTGCCCCTCTGCGCGGCCCTGAGGCCTTTCAGAGGGACCCGGGAGGCGGCGGGGAGGGACCCAATCACTCCCCACCACCTCCCACGCGGCTCCTGAGGTGCAGGTACTGTGATCCCACGATATAGCCGGACTGCAGTACCTGAACCGCGAAATGGTGGGGGGTGACTGTATATCAAGCCCAAACAAAACCCAAACCCAATGAGACTTAACTTCTGCATATTTTCCATTCTTCCTGGGGTTGAATTCCCTGCCATTGACCATTTTCAATCCATCTGGAACTCCCATCCATGTCAACTTACTGACAATGTGAATGCCTCTCTTGCAAGGTGTTGAGCTACACAAATGACATTTTTACAGGCTTGTTTTTATTGTAGCAGAGAAGTGCTCACGGAATTTTTAAGCTCAGTTGCCAAACCTTGGGATCTTGGGTCAAGCCCCAAAGGGTTCTTGGTTTGCAGTAGCTGGAGAATTCTGCTGAGATGACCTTCCAAAAAGTCACTTTGGCTGTTCTCTGGACATGTGGGGTGGGGCGTGTGAGGTGTCATGTATTGCTCCACTTCTAGCAAGCAACTAACCTGTGTGGGTACATTTGAGCAGAATAACTTACCTGTAGAGACAGGAGGCCAAGTGGACTGATATACTTCTTTCCACTGTTATCTCCATTCACATGCTGAGCTTCCTTCTTTGGTACAAGCCTTTGATACCTTCCATACCAGGCAGGAAGACCTAGGCTAACCCACCCACAGGATTGGCCTCTACGAATATTGTTACTGAATCGATTAATGGGTTTGAGGGAATAATGAACTCCCCACTCAGAACTGTAAGTGGAAGAAGTCCTCATTTCAAGGCTTCCTTGAAATCCTATATAACTAGTCAATCTTTAAATCTTTAAATAAAGATTTCCGTGGCATGTTAATGCACATTACCCATTGGCATGAGAAGCTGAAATTGCCTCTCAGTATTCAACAAATTATACTCACAGTCTAGTAACCACAATAAATCCAAAAGCAATTTCACTCACAAGCACCTCAAAAATGACAGGGGATGAGGACACACAGAGATTAAGCTGTCTTTCTTGACCTGGTTTTATGGAAGGGAAGAATTTATTTAAACATCATCATCAGGAGATTTAGCAAGTATGTCAATGAACGATGAAGACAAATTAAAAGTACTTGGGGGAGAGGAATTAAGTTAATTTCAGCAGGGAGAGTATAATCAGAGTCTTCTGGTCTAATGACGGTTAATTAAAACACCCATTATGTTTGTTGATGTATCCAGCCCAAACATGTGCAAATGTGAACTTTCTCAGAATCAAAGTGCCCTCAGCATGAAGAATAAAAACAACTTTCTAGCATGTTATCTTTGGCAAAATGTATATCTATGGTTTTCTTAACCTTTAGGTATTGTGTGCACAGCTGAACAACCTTAAGGGAACGTTGCAGGTATCGTGAGGGCACGGAGAATGATGCAACGATTAAATTAGAAATGAAACAATTTTGCACCAGTTTGACTTTTGGGTCAGAATTCAAAGTTGAAAATTCCACAACTTAACTTTAAAACATGTTTGAATAGAAACAAAATACAGAAATTGTACACCCCAAATGCTGTACTTCTATTGACAACAGCCGCAGTCACGAAAATTTCAAAAATGTTTTTTAAAAAAACCAGAGTGTAGAGGTAATTAGTTCCATTATGGGTAGCTAGAACTTATAAAGTTAGGTTTTAGGTTTAACGAATAATACCTACTTTACTTGGGTGCAGGGTGGATAAAAAACAATGATTATTATTTTTTAAAAATAAAAAATGGATTTTTAAAAATTTAAATTTGATTTTTTATTTAAATCAGTTTTTTAATTTAAATGGTTTTTGAGGAAATATCTCTGTAAAGATTGTGTTCTAGTTAAGATACATTATAGTCCAAAAATGAAATGATGGACATTATAGTCTATCATGAAATTAGTTTTTAATTATGTAGCATAAGGCTGTATTAATCCATTCACAATGCCATGATGTCTGAGAGGTTTATGATTATTTGGGGCAATTTTTCTATCTAGAAGATATTATCAAAGATGCTTGGTTTTGCTATTTTCAAAACTGTGCATTTGGGTCTACAATGATAACATGCCTCCATAGCAAAAATGTTATAAAATAAACATCAAAATTAATGCAAGAAGGAGGAATAGGTATACCCAATATAAAAAATTATTATATAGCCAATCAACTTAGTTCCTTGGGGGAAATTCTTTTTAAACCACAGAAGTTAATATGGTGGGAGCAAGAGTCTTTGGATATAAAGGGGGAAATAAACACATTTTTATTCACGGAAGTTAAAAACAAAGTAAAGATTGACAACCCCCTATTGAATAGTTTAATTGCTACATGGAGAACATATAGGAAAATCTTGTCTCCGAAGGGATCCCCACTGGCTTTAGTTACTGACTTGGAAAGCTTTCCAGACAACTTGAAGCATTATTTGGAGTTATTTAAAATTAAGAAAATAGCTAGACTAAAGGATTGGATGCTCAAGATTAAAACAATTCAGGATATAAAAATATTTTAAACCCAGTGATTTAACATGGTTAAATTATATTCAACTAGGAAAATGGATAAAGGACTGGGGAAAGAGAAATAATCAAATCAGAGAATGCACAAAATTTGAACATTTCCTACTATCGCTTGAGTCTGAACAGGAAAATTCAGAGAAAGGAATAACACGTAAAATATATAAAATACTAGGGGAATTATCAGAAATGAAGGAGTTAAACACCTTGAGAGAAGTTTGGAACCAAGACCTTAATGTACAGATAGAGAAAGAAGACTGGAAAAAAATTTGGAATATGAGAATTTTGAGATCATTGTCAGTCAGGATAAAAGAAAACTACTTCAAATTGGTTTCCAGATGGTATTTAACCCCAGTAAGACTAAATAGAATGAATCCTGCTTACTCTAAGATATGTTGGAAATGTGAAAAAGAGCTTGGTACTTACTTGCATCTTTGGTGGGAATGTGAAATAGTCCAAAGGTTCTGGAAAAAAGTGTTTTTAGAGCTAAGTAATATGATTAAGATGGATATAGATTGTAATCCAGAGATAGCATTATTATCATTGTTAACAAGTAAAGATTATGTTGTTACAACAAAGGAACTAATAGCAAATTTTATGACAGCTGCTAGATTAATTATAGCAAAAAATTGGAATTCAAAACTAGAATTCAAGATCGAAGACTGGTATAATGAACTTTGGGATATAGCTATAAACGATAAACTGTCCTGCAGTTTAAAGGTTAAACGAGGAGAAATGAAAAAAGACATTTTCTACGATATCTGGGGTAAATTTTTAGATTATGTACTAGTCGAAGGAAAAGGGAAAGAGTCCACGAATATCTCACAACAATTCTGGAGAAGAGAACTTTAAGAAGACTACTAGAAGAATAGAAGATGGAGCAACGAATAAGAATGTATGGATGGCCCCGTGGGATGGGGGTGCACTTATATTGTTTGTTGTAGTTTTTTTTACTGTTATTTTTTATGTCGTTGTATGTAGTTTAAAATTTAATAAAAAACATTTAAAAAAAATTAATGAAACGACTTTAATCCTATTGTTCCTCTGCAAATCTGTGTACACAGAATCAACTCCCTTACCTCCTAAGTGCTACATTTCAAGAAGTTCAATGCATAGAAGGTTGTTTGGAATGGAATTAGTCTGCACAAGGAGTAAATTTTGAGGAGGGTGGGGCAAGCATTAAAATGAAAGTGAAACTTTTTGTGCATAGTACTCCACATCTTGAGATCTTTATGTGTATAGTGGCCTCAAAATTATCATTCTCAACCTCTCCCTTGAGAAGAAAAACCTGTAGTGGCAGCAGGCCGTAAAAGAGACCAGTAGTGGCCAAATTTTGGCCTTCTAGATGTTTTGGACCACAACTCCCAGAAGTCTAAGCCTGCATTGCCAATGACATGTGCGAGTGATCAGACTGTCAGTCTAAGTTTTTTAAAAGATATTTTAACCACATTAGCCAACAAACATGGATGTTTAAGCAAATACAAGTATGCATAATGCTATATGATGTTATTGTTTCGGTTAAATAAAACTATTTAAATTGTTATTATTAAGGTAATGATTATTTTTCTCCTTCCAATAAAATACAACAGAACAGTTGTCCATATATGAATGATTAACCTATTAAACTGCATATAGTTCACCTTGCAATAATGTCATAATTATCTATGTATTTCTAATGGTATATAATCACCAAATCAGTAACTGTAAAACTAATCAAAAAAGTTATTATTCTAAAAATGAAAACTTCAACTGGTTGTAAATATTAAAATTAAAACAACTCCAGCAAAATTAATCTTTATTTAGAACATCATGATTTAAATCAAGCCTTGCTGATTAGTGATTTAAATCAGATCTACCCTCCTTGGCTGTAACAAGGAGCATGTAATTACCTTCAGAGGTTAAAATGCATTTAAAGTCATTTTTGCAGGAATTTTCCTGGTTTTCTGCCATTCTCTTAATTTTATGTGGCAAGGGAACTGTTCTTTAACTTTTCAGTGGTGCAATAAAAACCCCATATTCATAAGGGATTGGATAATGAAAAACACAGATTATAGCAAACAGTATTTGAACAGCAAACATTATTCATAGCGTGATCTCTGCCTTCCCTTAATGGCCAGTTCTAGTAACTTCAACTTTAGAAATATATATATTTCTAGAATTTTTTAAAAATATATTTTAATGTTTTCAGATGGTTGCTATGTGAATCAGCAGATACCTATTCCACAGATACATGGCTCCCACTGCATTTTTATATCCATTTATTTCCAAGCACAATATCAGCATTGGCCATGAGAAGGAACTACATTGCATGTGCGATCAGAGCAATGAGTACAGCAACCTTGGTGCCAAAAAATAAAGGGCAACACAATGGCTGGAATCCTGGTGATTATCATAGTGAATTGCACCAGAGTAGACCATTGAATCAATAAGGATTTTTTGGTGACTTCCTCCAGAGGTTCCATTGGTTCAAATGGGCCAACTGTTAATTGTAACTTACTTGAGCATACTAAGTTTCCATTAGAGAAGGCCCATTTGAAGCAATGGAACATGGAGGAAAGTGCCTCACATAATCTCCGTTAGAGATGGGCATGAAATGAATTAAAATTTGTTTTGTTATTCGTTATTCATTTCATTAGGTAACAAAACAAATAACGAACAGCCCCCTCTAATAAAAATGAAACGAAACAAAATGGAAATTTCCATTTCATTTCATTTTTGTTCCCCTGGTGTCTTCTCCTACCTTGCTTCTAGCTCCTGAAAAAAAAAACAGTGCCAATCAGCCTGTGCTACAGCTGATCAGTGCTTGAGTTTAAAAAAATACATGCCATCCTTTCTGTGATCCAGATGGTGAGCATGAATAAACAAAAAGCAAAAAGAAGAGGAAAAAAACATGCCAACCCTGCCAGGCGTTAGAGAAAAAAATTTAAAAATTTAAAATTAAATTTAAATTAAAAACAAACATGCTGACCTGGCCCATGAGCCAGCTGGTTGGCGCTTGTAAACAAAAAGAAAAAAAAGAGAGAAAAAAACTGCACCGACCCAGCCAGGCACACAAGAAAAAAAATTATATAAAAGCGCCAACCTGGCCTGTGGGCCACAAACAAATAAATAAATAAATAAATGTTAGTCTGGCCCATGGATCAGCCAGTCAGGGTGGGAGTAAAAAAGAAAAATAAAGATAGAAAAAAATTAAAAACAGGGCACAGGGAAGCCAGTGCCTCTCAGCTGTTCAGCATTGGCCCCAAGCCAGCATCTCTCAGCTGTTTAAAAAAAAAAGCCCTGGCATCAGGGACTTTAAATAATAAGTTAAAATAAAAATAAAAATAAAAAGTCCCAACCACGCTAAAAATAAAAATATAAATATAAAAAGAGGAAAAGTAAAAAGTAAATAAAACCAAGCCAAACAAATGAAATACAAAACTTTTTTAAAAAAATTGTTTCGTATGAAACAAAATGAAACAGAGGCAGAGTGACAAAGAAACAAAATGACATTTTAGCATTTTGTGCCCATCTCTAATCTCCATTGATTCAATGGGCCTCCTTTAGTGGACTTTATTATACTATGCAACAGGATTTGGGCCAGTAAGTTCTTTTTAAAATTTAATGTTATAATTAGATTTGAATTGAACTACATAAGAAAAATAAAAGAATTGTTTTACCCAAGCCACCACTTGCAGTGGGAATCAAATGATTAAACTGGAAGATATGCTAAGCATTTTTTTAAATGATGGTTGCTCAGATCACACAAGGAAACTATCATTGCTTACTTCTTTCTTTAGATGGGGATTCAAACTTCCAGCCTCTGGCTCTGAGCTATCCTTCTTCTCAATGTTTAGCTGGATTTTGAGACTGGGAAGCTTGCTGAGCAAGCTACTAAAGATTCCAGCAGCTAAAGGACCTGTAATAATGTTTGGTGGTTTTTTGAATGGTGATAGTGTAGTGTCCGGTAGCATATCCTATGATTGAGGATGGTATGAAACTTCTGGATTGTTTAGACGGGAAATTTTTGATATTTTTCTGTAGCTGGGGGTGGGGGTAGGGGGAGAACCAAAGGGGGTCCGGCGGGGGAGGCAAAAGGGGGGTGAAAGCAAAGGATGGGAGGGAAGGAGGAGGGGGAGGCACGAGAGCGGCGGCGGCACTTTTGGGGCGTCGGGGGTGCCCCCCACACGGGCGGGGTGGGGGGAACCCGGGGCTCCTGGGCAGGCGGGGCCCCGCCTCCTCCTCATGGCTCCAAACAATGCAGCTCCCGGCGGAGGAAGGCCCACGGTTGCCAGGAAGTGCCCTCGCAGCACCGACGAGCCACCGCCACCGCCTCCTGCTCCTGCCCGGTTCCTCCTCCTCCTCCTCCTCCTGCCGCCGCCGCCGAAGGAGCAGCAGCAGCAGCAGCGCGAGGGCATTGCGGAGGGGTGGCGGCGGCGGCGGCGGGATGGGGGCGATTGCAGCGGCGGCGGCGACGGGGATTGCGGGGGGTGGCTGCTGCTGCATCGCCCCGTCCCCGCCGCCGCCGCCACCCTCCGCAATTGCCCTCGCTGCTGCTGCTGTTCGGCGGCAGCGGCGGGAGGAGGAGGAGGACGCGCCGCCGCTGCCGCCATGGCTGCTGCTGCTGCTGCTGCTGCTGCTGCTGCTGGAGGGCGAGGAGGAGGAGGGCGGCGGAGGAGGAGGATGGTGCAAAGACAAAGGCGGCGGTGGCGGCTCCTCCTGCGCTCCTCCAGCCTTCCTCCTCCACCGGCCGCCCACGGGAGAGAAGAGGAGGAGGAGGAGGGCGGCGGAGGAAAAGGGGAGGAGCCTCCCGGCATCCCCACTGCCAACCGGTCCACGGACCTCGGGGTTGTTTAGACTATATACCAAAACCACATTTTTCTGCCTTGGCCTACGCAATGAAATCTCCTCATGGCTCCAAACAATGGCTGAAAGCCTGTTGTTTAGCATAGCAACTTGGACTTCCGGTTCTAGTCTTGCTGTGGTGAAGCAACTTGAGAAACTCTCTGGCTTATCAGGTTGAATTTCTCCAGATAAGCAGGATCCTAAAAGGGCAAGTCCCCTTGGGGGCAAAGAGAGACAACACATGTTGATCATGAAGAATGCAGCGCAAGCTTCCTAGGTCCAGGAATCGCCTTATCTCCTGCTGGAAGAAGACCAGGCGCCATATCATGGTGACTGCTCAAGCTGCTGGTACCAGACAAATGTAAATGGCGGCAATTATTTTGAAATTTTTACTGCCTCAATTAAGACTGTTTACTATCCCCTATCTTTCTATGTAAGTTTCATCTTGGTAATATTTTGGATATTTTTTCTTCAATAAGCATTAAACCCCCTCCCCTGAAAATGGGGCTACAAACCTGTGGGGAAATGAATAGCTTAAAGATGGCGCTATTACAGAAGTGACCACTTTTGTATATTGCATAATGGATTTATCTTGCTTTTGGCTTTTCTGGCTGGCAGAACTATCTGAAGAAAAGGAAACTTCCTTTCTTTTTGCTTCAGTAGATATAAGGAGACGGTTTGAGAACAGTGGTGGAAATGCTGTTTTTTAAAGCAGTGTTTGTTTGACCTCAAGTGGTTTCTAATGTTCCCAAAACAAGCTGCCAAATAACAGACTTTGAACTTTCTCCCCCACTTCTCATCCTTCCTCTCCTTTTTTGCTTTTCTCTGTTATACACCCCTCCCTCCTAAAAGCTGAGTAGAACTATAACTCCAAGTGATATTAACCCTTTGAAGTCAACTATAATTAAGTACAATTATCTGGGAATTCATGACAGATCAGCAGTTTGCAGACCTGCTTGTTAGAATTCAGAATGTGATGGACTCTTTGCAGACTGAACCCCTCTTGAACTTAATATAGAAGCAGAGGAGAGTCTCAACCCTAATCTTGATCAGAGCATGGAGCTGGAACAGAACACTGTTCTCAATCTACAAATCACTACAATAAGAAATATGCAGGAGGAACATGTGGAGAGTGTGGTTTTTAGCTCTGATCAGGAGAATTCTGCATTGCAGGAAGGAGTTGTAGGTGGGTCAAGTCTGGAGAAGACGAGGATGGGTGGCTCTGCATTAGAGGAGAGAGGAGCCTGGGAACTTTTCAACTGCCAATCAAAAGATAAGACTGGGAAACAACTTATGAAGGCAATGGACAGAAAAGAAGGAATTCCAAAAAGAGAACCTTTGGCTTAATGAATCAATCACGTAAAAACACTTGTCTCTGTATTTTGATGGTTTCAGTTGTTGGTGGTGTGCCTTCGGTGTCTGGATGTTTTGGGCTGCAGCTCACAGAATTTTACGCTTAGATTGCTAAGGATAGAGGAGGACAGTGGGAGCCGTGATCTGGGGGTGTCTGGAATGCTGGAGGTCCATCACCATTGGCTATTAATGCACTATAATGATATGGGAAAAGGACAATGGAAATGTGTAAACCAGCCTGAAATATAAATAGCATTAATCTTTTAGATCCCGAAAAGAAATGTTGTGGTTAGATGTAGTTAGGCTTTATCCTTAGTTGAGATGGGCACGAAACACTAAAATGGCATTTTGTTTCAGTTTTTGTTTCATTTTTCTTTTCTTTTTTGTTTCATTTGAAACAATTTAAAAAAATGTTTTGTTTTTCATTTCATTTCATTTTTTGTTTTGTGTTTTTATGTGCTTTTATGTGTTTTGTGTATTTAACTGTTTGTTTATGTGTTTTATGTGTTTTATGTGTTTTTTTACTGTTTTTGGGCACGTTGAGGGGGAATGGCATGGAGTTTTAAAAGCATTTTTACCCCAGAATAAAGTGGTGGCTGCGGCCATTGCCTCTTGCTTCGGGGGTTAAAAAGGGGGTCAGTGTGGAGTTTGTAAACTTTTTTTAACCCCCGAAGCAAATGTTGGCTGCAGCCATCACTGTTTGCTCTGGGGGTTAAAAAAACTTTTAAAAACCCATGCCCCCCATCGGACGCATTGGGGGGGGGAAAGCACAGCCATTGCTGCTCACGTCAGTGGCTCAAAGACAGTTTTTAAAAAGCCCATGCTTTCCCTCCAATTGGGTGCATGTGTATGGGGGGGAAATGTGAGGTTTTTAAACTGTCTTTGAGCCCCCGAAGCAAGTGGCAGCTGCGGTCATTGCCTCTTGTTTCGGGGGCTAAAAAATGTTTAACCCCCACTCCCCCAACATGCCCAATTGGGGATATGACAAACGAAATGAAATGTTTCATTTTGTTTTTTAAAATCAGTTCATTTTTCATTTCATTACAAAACAAAAAAAAAAATAAAAAAATGAAATAAAAATTCATTTTGTACCCATCTCTAATCCATAGTAAGAGAAAGCTTTTAAAACTACGTTATCTGTTAGAAAAACACATAAATATAATTGGTTGAGATACCCATTATGTATTAGTTTAGCAAAATTAAGTGGTTTAGCTAACTGACGATTCATTATTAGGACTGAATATGTTGTTAAGATTTGACAGGCTTGTTCAGTGCTGAAGTTGATTGCTTAAAGCTACTCATTGTTCATTAGGATACGGGATAATGGAAATGTGGAAAACAGCCTGAAATATTTTCCATTAAGCCAGTTAAAATTAAGAACTTTAGCAAATATATTGTTTAAGACCGGTTATGACTATTACTTAGCTAGTTCAATATCTGTCAAAATTAGTTTAATGTCAAAGTTTGTTTTCTGTTTTTGGATTGTCTAAAGCTATTAATTGACTATCAGCATATGAAAATGGAAAATGGAAACATGCAAACCAGCCTGAAATGCTAATTTGTTAGAACCTTTAAAGAATCATGGTAGTCAGACAAAGATATGCAATGTGAAAGCAAGGAACAAAGATGAAACACCCTTTTTAAAGCAGCCTATTAAGCACTAGTTTTAGTTACAAGGCTTTTGAAACTAGGTAATTTTTAGAAGAGTAGTTGATATCTATCATATATTGAATGTTGTAGACTAGAAAGACTAGTTTAATATTGTATTTTGCCATCTTCACTTTTTGTATAAGATGAAAACAGATGTAAATAAAGATAGATAGATTAATTGGTTGGGATGCATTTTCTATATATTGAGTTAGTAAAATATATCTTAAGCTGCTTAGTTAAATGAAGAATTAAGTACAGTGGTACCTCTACTTACGAGTTTAATCCATTGCATGCTCTTAAGTTGAACAACTCTTAAGTAGAGCAGCCATAGCTAAAAAATTAAATTAAATTAAAATAAAGTTTAAAAAATCTAAAATTTGTAAGGCAGCAGTTAAAACACCAACAGTTTTTCGCTCTAAAGTTGAATTGCTCTTAAATTGAGTTGCTCGTAAATAGAGGGACTACTATATTAGGACGAAGAATATTGTTAAGATTGGACATGCTAGTTCAGTATTGTATTGTGTTATTTCTATCCCTTGTACTAGATGAAAATAGAGATAACTAAGTCAAGATGGATGTAATGTTGATAAGAAAAAATGCAAGCAAATATGAAAGTATTAAAACAATCTCACTTAAGTTGGGAAGGAAAATATGAAGTATCTAGGCTGAAATATTGGGAAAATAATTGTTGTTATTTATCTATGTAACACAGCAGGAAACAAATAATGTATTTGTTTTAATAGGTTTTATTTTATTTATTTATTTATTGGATTTTTATACCGCCCATTTGGTAGCGAGGTCATTCTGGGTGGCTGAGTCGCTCGTAAATAGGTTAGGTTTAGAAAATAAATAAATAAATAAATAAATAAATAAATAAATAAATAAATAAATAAATAAATAAATAAGCATAGCAACTCAGATTAGTTGTGTTGAATTGGTAGGGATTTGATGAGTCAGCTCTTCCATGAGTTCCATTGACTTAAAGGACTTACTCTAGTTTCAATTTATTGTGCTCAGCAACTGAGTGTTAGACTCTAACTGCTTGCAGCCTGGGTCCGAGAACTTGCTCGCCAGCTGTGCAAAGCCATCACTTGATCATGGCAGCTGCTTTGTAAGTAGATTTTCTTCTGAATCCCCACAGCCCACTCATGTATACCCTTTTGCAAGCCTAACGGATGTCTGCAATAATCTCAGCAACTGGGATTCATTCCAAATGCTAATGAGAAAACAAGAAAAAGGCATACCTCCATCTGAAATGTATTTGGAGCTCATGAATAGCCACTCCTCTTGTGTCAGTTTCTTCCCCCCCCCACGTTGTCCCCCGGCCACCCTCCTGTTGGGCTTCTGGCTGATCGGGTGTCTTTTGATGACATGGAAGACCAAAGTTCCTATTTAAGCCTAATGAGTCAACTGCACTAAAGTAAATTGACCAGGAGGAGAGGAGTAAGAGCTCATATAAATGGCATGATTGCATGTACAGTATCGCCCTTCCCGTCACCATCAATATGTCTTCATTTTACCAGGAACAATATCATCGAGGATGCAAATGTATTTCTCTTCCCCATAGTGTAATCGTGATGCATGTAGGATCGAATAATATTTTAAAGAGGAATTCATACTCCTTGCAATTTCCCCTTCTGCAATGGCATTTCATCAGAGGTGTGTGCTTCAGAACAGAGGAGCAAAAACACAATGTTTACCTTTGCAAGGAAATGCATGTTAAATGCAAGCTATGTAGGTGAGAAAAATCATGTGCTATGAAAACATGTGTATTTTGAAAATGGCATATTTTCTTTGTCCTAGTGGGGGAAAGCTGCTAACATAGGTGATCTGAAGTTGTTTACAAATTGAATTAATTTTAATATTTATCTAAATTACAGTAAAGAAACAGGGAATTAGAGCCATGAAATGAAGACACAATATAAAAGGAATAAGAGGAAAATCAGTAACTTTCTATGATGGTACGATGCAGTGAAGTGAAAAGTGCAACATAGAATGATAGAATCATAGAGTTGGAAGAAACCTCAAGGGCTGTCTAGTAGTCCAACCCCCTGCCATGCAGGAACATCCATCACAGTATTTCTAACAAATGGCCATCCAGCCTCTGCTTAAAAACCCCCAAAGAAGGAAACTCCACCACCCTCCATGGCAGCATATTCCACTGCCAAACAGCTCTAACTGTCATGAAGTTCTTCTAAATGTTTAAATTGAATCTGTTTTCCTGCATCCTAGTCTCTGAAGCCATGGAAAACAAACCAGTCCCTTTTTAAATGTGACATCATTTCAAATATTTAAACATAGCTATCATATCCCCTCTCAGCCTTCTTTTTGTAAAGCTAAACATTCCCAGCTCCCTAAGCCGCTCCTCATGAGACATTTCTTCCACACCCTCAATCATCTTGGTTGCCCTCTTCCTGGACACACTCAAGATTGTCAACATCCTTTTTAAATTGAGGACTGCAGAACTGGACACAGTACTCCAGATGGGGTCTGACCAGAGCAGAATAGAGTGGTACTATCACTTTCCTTGATCTAGACACTATGGTTCTGTTGATGCAACCAAGAAACATGTTGGCTTTCTTGGCTGCCGCATCACACTGCTGACTCTTGTTCAAATTGTGGTCCACCAAGACTCCCAGATCCCTTCACATGTACTTTTTCCAGCCAGGTGGATGAGAATATCTAATCCAGAGTATAACTATAAGTATCAAACTATAGTTGTAGAAAATTAACCAGTTAGCCTTTTATGAAATGCTACATTTGCCCCTAGACCACCCCCACCAACCCCTAGATAAATAAAGCTCCCTGTATTCTAACTGTTAAACAATCTTTGGGCAAAAATATAAGAAAGAAAAACATATATAGCTACCAATTACGTTTTCCAAGGAACATGTTTCTGAAGGCTCAGAGGAATGTGCAGGAGAAAATCCAGGGAAATTCAGATAGGAAAATCAGAAAGAAAAATGTAAAATAAAGTAATGAAGTCCCTGGAATGTATCTCTCTCTCTCTCTGTGTGTGTGTGTGGGGGGGGGGGGGTAAACAAAAGACATTAAAGGAGGGGTAGACTCTCCAGGGATGTTGTGAAGTCTTTGAGTTCAAGTCCCAAATCAAAGTCTGAGGCTTTGATACCAAGTCCCAAGGGCCAATCCCCTATTAAAATCAAGTCCCCACCCCAGAAAAAAGGAGTGTTGGCTTGGTTTCAAGCCATGAGTTAAGCCCAAGTCATTGGGGGGGGGGACCTGAGCCAAGTCCTAATCAAGTCATTGGCGGGACTACAGTCCAATATAACAGTGGGTCCCGCAACTTGAGGATCCATCTCAGAGAATGTCCAAGAAGGAGTAAACTAAATGTAAAAACTGAGGCTTCTCCCAAAATCAAAGCAAACTATGACTCAAAAATGTCCCAGAAAGGTCCAAATTTGCAATAGTAAAAATGACACAAGAAAAAGTGAACTGAAAAGCATACATGTGTGAGAATGAGTCAGCGTGAGTCTGAGACTCCTCTCAAGCAGCAACTGCTTTTTGTTCTGATTTTCCTTTATTCTGATTGGTTTCTTTACCTTGTGCCTAAAGTTCAGTTCTGGAGGAAGAAAAATGCACTGTACCACCTTTCTTTATTCCCAGAATGTAAATCATACCTTCTTTATGTGGCACAGCCTGAGGTGATTGTAGTACCTTATCAGGGTACACGCTGGGCCTAGAGCAATTAAAATATCCAAATTTGTAGCCAATTCATACTGTGCCCTTGTCTTTGACCTCGTCTAATGCCTTGTTACCTCAGCCATCATGCATGGTAATTTAATGTCTTTTTCCTCATCCCATCATGCAAAAGTCCACACTGAAATAAATCCTCAGCCCTTCTTTGCCAACAGGAAACAGTCAGTCAGGCTATTCATCAAACAAGCCAAAGTCTTATTCACTGCAATTCAATAGGCAGGCCATTGCACAAGTTGATAATCCAATTCATAACTGTAGGCCAGCCCAATCTACATGTCCACACGGTGGCCTTTTCCAAATACACCCTTTAGACTTGAGAAGTAGAACAACTTTCACCATTTGTAAAAGCACTTTTTCTTAGGACATGCCGAATGTCTGGCTCCGAGACACTAAACCTAGCCAGTATTTCAGATCGTTCTAGGTACTGAGAACCACATTTACAATGATTTAGAGCAATTAGCCCTTCATAGAAGCTCAGCTAGTGTTTAAGAAATATAAATATGAATGCTCAAAATCTATCTGCCAGCATCTTCACTTTTTTACTCATATTTCAGTGTACCTGTGCTGGTGTGTTTTAGCAGGTGTGGTTTGCAATCAACTTCCTCAAAGGAAGGCATAAGACATAATAGTTATGCTATAGGTGGTGTCAAGGAAAAGAGCCCCTTAGCTCTAGCCATATCAAAGACTGTAATAAATCCAGTACAGTGGACCCTTGTATAACAAACAGCTTGTATAACATAAAATCTGTACAACATAAAAATTTTTGGAGATAGGGGAAATTTGCTTAACATAATCGCCTATGGGGAGAATCCATACAACATAAAAATGGGATTACTCCATTTTCAATGCATTCCTATGGGAATTTGTATAAAGGAAAAGTTGCTTAACATAATTTTATTTGGAACGAATTAATTACTTTATACAAGGTACCACTGTATTTGGTCATTGATGAGAAATAAAGAATAAAGAAGGGAATAATAAGGAATAAAGGATGTCTGCATGATCAGCTCTGGTATTTACTGAGCCATTGTTCTTCTAAAAGCTTCCTCATCCTTTTTTGTCATCAAGTCAATTCTGACATGGTGATCTTGTACAGGGTTTCCTAAGCAGACAGCACTCAGAAGTGGCTCACCACTCCCTTCTTCTGGGGGCATTCTGGGACTGGGCAGCTTGCCCACAGCCACACAAGCTTGTTTGTTAGAGATTCAGCATGTGAGCAGAGGAGCTCAGGTAGACAATCCAGGAAAACATAGAGCTAGGTTGTCAGAGCACTACTCCTCAGTGAGGAATAATACACAGACTCAGAGTTGTTTGACTCTAAAATTGTTTACATATATTTACAGCAGTCTCTCAGACAAAATGTCTCAGCAGTCCAACTTATATGTAACACAGACATTAGGCAACAAATGAATGCCTCTTTGTCTCAAACACAGGTAACCACACAGAGAGAAACATCCTTGACCAGATGTATATGTATCTTCAATGACCAATCAGGTAATTTTATTATCAACCATAAATTTCTCTTTTCTTCTTACAACTTCAACATGGTCAGTTTTCTTTTGGGTTCCATTCTCGTGACTTCCCGCGAAAGAATAGTTATTTATTTCTAAACTGTTAATAAGGTGCCTGGAACATTCTCCTCTGGACAGCTCAATGAAGGTCCGGTGTACCCCAGTGGTAGCACTGGCTCCCACTACACAGGTGCTGAGCCCATTGCGCCACTGGATTCTCTTTCAGTGGTCCCCTCCATCTCTCCCTGATCCTCTCGGTGTTCCCCGGCCATATCACCGGTCGCATCTGTACCGACCAAGAGATGGGCTCCATTGACCCCCATTCACCCTCTCTTCCTTGATCCAACTGCGGGTCCCTCTCAATCTGAACCCCACCACTCCTGCCTAACTGTTCCCCCCCTTTGACTGACAGCTTCACTGTGCGCACTCTTCTTCTTCATCCCCGCTATCGGTCACCCAATAAGCCTCTGCCACATAGCCTGTCCACCTTCTGTTCATCTATTTTATATTAGTCATTTCTTTTATTATTGTCTTATCCAGGGTTTCCTCCACTCCTTCTTCTATCTTTTTATCCACAGACGGCACGCTCCTTTGCTTTTCTTCTTTTTCCTTCTTGTCCTCATATACTTGCAGGAGGCACAGCAGGGAATTGAATTCCCAGCCTCTGGCTCTACAGCCAAATATCATGCTCACTGAGGTATCTGGCCAGCTAAAAAGCTCCCTACCAAGATATTTATCAGCCTCTCCTCCCCCTACATGCTGGGTCCCCATCCTTCTCCATGTACTTGGTCCCTGTGTCTGAGAAATTGGAGATAATCCACAAAAGCACACCCTGATATAAACTCATTCATTTTAAAATTGCTCCCCCCTGCTATTATGCTAGAGTAGCATGGGATTATGAATGCTGGTAATTTACAGAGAGGTTTCAGGTTTTGACAAGTATGTCCTGGTATTGTGAAACTGTACTCCTGAGATGTTATTGTGTGCTGGCGATGGTTGTATTGCTAAAGAAAAGAAAATCAGCGAATAATGCATCCAATAATACACAAAAGGTATATGATCATTTTGGATTCTAATGTGTTCCAGATGTCTTGGAAATTATCCAGAGTAATAAAGATGACTTCCCTTTATGGTTGAATAATATGGGAGTGTTTCTACCAGTCACATCTGTGTCTGAAAGCAAAAAAACCTGTATAACAAGGTCAAACCATTACTTTGGTCATACACAAGAACTGTGACAACTTTCTCTTTGCTGCCACTACTGCTTTGCCCATCTCGTATTTCCTTTTTAGACAGCATAATGACTTCCTTTCCCATGAGGCATAATGTGGCCAATTTCTCCTCAGTCATAGTCAATCATGAAGTTTTATTAATTTGAGTAAGTATATTATTTATACTGTGAACAATGAGATATGAGGTGATGATTGTGCCATTGAAAAGCCTGGTGACTTGAAATCAGTGAGAGAAAAGGAGATGGCAGATGAGAAGAAAATTGCCTAGAGAAGTAAATGTGAAACCCTGATGAGAATCCACCACAGCATAGGGGCTTGTATCACAAAGTTACCATGAAGCACCTCATAAGAACATGAGATCACAATCCACTACCTGAGATATCAGTCCAAAGATCTGAGATTTACATGTGAGTGAGCTTAGATTAAATGGTGGCAGCAGAATATTTTTTTAAAAAACGCTAACTGTGGAAGAGGTTTTGATGCACATCCCACCGACTACTTTACTAGGGAAATAGATTGAGGCATCTGGGTGAGTGTCATGAGCAGCTAAGTGTGTCAGTGGCCGTTTAGACCCTGACCATCCATTTAAAAACCTTACTCAAGCTGACAGTCACTCAGGCAAAGCTTGTCTGAAAAGAAAGCTTCTGCTTGTGGAAAGGACAGAAAAGATGAGTCCAGCCTAGCCTCGTGTGGGAGGGAGTTCCCAAGTTTGGGAGCAACAACAGAAATAGGCCCTCTCCTGGGTCTCCACCAAACATAACTGAGAAGGTGGTGGAACTGATAGAAAGGCCTCCTCTACTGATCTTAACTCCCAGGCAGGCTCATAAAGGCAGATGCAGTCTTTGAGATAGTTTGAACCCAAGCCATTTACATAAGAGCATAAGAACAGCCTTGCTGGAACAGGCCACAGCCCGGTCGCACACAGTGGCTCACCATTTGCTTCAGGGTATTCCAAAACAGATATCTTCACCTACTTACGATTCCCTGCAAATGGTATTGAGAGATATCCTGCCTATCTCTCAACCCGGAGGTTGTCCTTAGGCATCCATAATGATAGCTACTGATATCCTTGTTCTCCATGAACTTGTCTAATCCTTTCTTAAAGCTGTCAAGGCTGACAGCTGTCACCATTTCTTCTGGCAGGGAGTTCCACAGACCAGTGATCCTCTGGGTGAAAAAGTACTTTCTCTTATTTGTTTGAGATCTAGCACCCAAAAGTTTCATGGAGTTTCCCCTAGTTCTAGTGTTGTGTGATAGGGAAAACACGTTTTCCTTATCTACTTTGTCCACACCGTGTATGATTTTATAAACTTTAATCAGGTCACCTCTTAGTTAGAGGTTTATAGGTTAGGGCTTTAGGGTTCTTTATAGGTTAGAACTAATACTTTAAACTGGGCATGGAAATGAATCCACAGCAAGTAGAGATGCTCCAGTCAGGGTTGTGGAATCTCTGCAACTTGCCCCAGTCAGCTGCTGTGTTTTGGACCGCTGAAGTTTCTAGACATTTTCCAGAGGCAGTGTCATATAGAGTATGTTATAGAAATCTAGAAGAGATGTAACTAAGGCATGTGTCACCATGGCCAGATCGGATTTCTCCAGGAAGAGCATCTAGTATTTTATCTATCTAGCATTTTTTCTAACTGCTTAAAATGTTTCAAGCTACTACATTTACATGTGTCTCCCTGTCCCCAGATAAAGGTAACGGTAAAGGTTCCCCCTGACAATTAAGTCCCATTGCTTCTGAGTGGAGCTAGTAATCATCTCCATTTGTAAGCTGGAGAGCCACCGTTTTTCTGTAGACCTGTTTCTGAGGCCCTGAGGTCAGCATGACTTAATGTGCAAGCGCATGGAATGCTGAAACCTTCTGACCAAAGTGGTACCTATTTATCTACCCTCACCCTTTCATGCTTTTGTACTGATAGGTTGGCAGCAGCTGAGACAAGCAACCGGAGCTCATTCCGAACTCCTGACCTTTTTGATCGGCAAGCCCAGCAGCTCAGCAGTTTAACTTGCTGCAACACACATGTCCCTCAGATAACAATAGGGAGGTGGAAACAGGGCTGGAATGTTATGGGGAGAGGCACATTTCTTTCATTGATGTCTGATTTGTTTGATAAGTAAACAAATGAGGACTCTTCTAGGCTTTGTGTGTGTGTGTGTGTGTGTGTGTGTGTGTGTGTGTGTGTGTGTGTGTGTGTGTGTGTGTGTTTAGGTTGAGTCAGCCTGTACTGTATTTAAATCAACATACCATGGTTGAACGTTCATGGCAGTAGCCCTCTTTACTTTTCCAAATCTCACTCCAACACACCCACACTCTCATGATAGTTAAGAATCTCCCCTACAATCAAAGGGTTTTTTGTGCCTATTCCTTGTTGTTGTGGTAGACGCTACAGAGCACTTAAAGGACCTGTTCTTCACTTCTACCCCAATCTGTAGGTCATAATGTCAGCTTTCCAGCAAATGTCCAATTTTTATCTGTACTGCAGAAGTTTTAGTTATTGATTGGAAGAGCAGTTTTCTCTTTGGGAGACAATTGTCACTCCTGTCTAGAATGTTTTACTCAACTCCCAAGAGACTCCCATTATGGGATTTTGAAACCTCAGTGTGTCCCAAAACAACGGGCTCATTCAATCTTGGCTTTTATTCATGACTCGTTCTACAGTACAGAGCTTTCAATTGCTCTCTCCAAAACACGACTATGGGAACCTTACTGAACAATGTGGCCAATTCATAATTTGGAGGTCACTACACAGCTGTTGTGATCACACTTAACCGTGCCATTTTATACAGATCTATTTGAAAGTAAATCCCACTGAGGTCACATTAACTTTTCCTCCAGATTAGGATAAAGCCTTTGGTTTTAAAAATACTGTACAAAGTTGCAGCACCATCCATTCTTGCTAGAGAATTAAACAGCCATTATTGTTTTATTGAAAGGTTTTGTTTCAAAACTGCCTTGTTCAGTCAGAAAACCCCACTTAAGGAAAGAACAAATCTTCAAATGTTAATTAAATGTGTTTTTTTAGTCAACTGAAGATCTACTAAGAACTACATCTCTAATATGTCACAGTATGGATTTTCTCATTATATTATACGGACAACACCAACAGTTTATAGAACTCCAGATTCAGAAACTACATTCTGGGCATGTTAACCATTTGCTTACAGTTCTAGGGTCAATGACATTTCAAATGGCTTAGACTCAGCTTCAATGTAAATTCTCCAATTTTATTTGTTTGCTTGTTACAATCTATACAGTCACCTTGCTTTATAAAGTTATTCATGTATAGTGTGGTGCTGGTGGGGAAGCAACAACAGAAATAATGGATTTTTAAGTATTAGCTCTTCCATCCAAGCTGAAAGAAATTGTTGTTAACTGAAAATAATGATACTCCATTCAAATAAAACATGTGGACAAAACACTTCCAAAGACATCCCACAGCAATTAAAATTAACTGTGGCCTAATCAAATGATGTTTACTCCATTTCACATACTAATGACTTCCATGACATCTGTGGCCTCATATCACAAAGTTGGTGTCCTGTTTCCCTCGCCAGAAACCAGAAGGAAGCAGCTGAAACAAACCTGATTATCATCTTGCTATCTAGTCCCAGTTCCATGAGTTTAAACCCATTAGTATTATGTTGTGCACAATGGCCACTTCAATTAATATGGACCTTTCATAATAATAATTAGAGCAACGGAACAACAGTATGTGTACAGTTTAGAGTTCTACAAATATCTCTTTATGTTTTTAGAATAATGATGTCAATCTAGCCAAAGAGTGAAATATGTAAACCTTTTATCTCCTCCTCCTCCTGGTCCTTCTTGCAGTAATTGCCCCTGTCAGTTGGGCTGAACCCAGCACCAGGAGGATTGTCTGACAACTTCCTGGGGGCAAATTGAATGATGGAAACCAGGGGAACATACCTTTCAATGCTGTATGAGACCCAACCCATTCTGGCTTGCAACAGCAGGTTAACGGTGATTTTGTTTTTTGGTTTTGTTTTCCCCTCTAAACCACCTTATTGTCTCTGTTCCAGACCCAACACCTCATGACTCATGTTCCTTGGCCTCTCCAGTTCTCTGCTTGTGGCACAGACAGTAATTTTCTATGTTCATAAGATGCATATTACAAATTTAGATTAAATATCTGTATATATAATTACAGTTTTCATCCTTTGCTGACTTATACTTTGTCATCTTGCCTTGCCTCACGTGTGCTGATGGAATAAATAGTAGTAAAATTATAATCTGTAGAATTCCATTGCACAGGAAATGCTCAGGAAACCCAAAATTCCACTCAATAAGTCATTCCCTACAAAATCTCTCTCTTTCTCTCTCTCTCCTCTGCTTTATTTAATCAGGAAAAATAAAAGAAAACTCATAAGTATTCCTGATGTCTGGGGTCATAAATTATTTATCAATATAGCTGGAAGTAATACTAGACAGTGTGATGTAGTGGCTATTGTGTTTGACTAGGACTCAAGAAACCTGAGTTCAAATATGCAGCCAGCCACAAAACATACTGGCAAAAATCCTGATGCTTTGTTGTGCAGCAGAAGGCAATAAATGTTCCTTACTTCCAAAGCAACAGGATTTCTGCCACAAGGTGACTTTAGGCCAGTCAATCTCTCTCAGGCTTGACTACCGCATAGGGTCATTGTGTGGATCAAATGGGACTGAGAAGAGACATAAATGATGTCTTGACTAGCAGGCAAATACATGTAGCAGTACTTCTACTTATGAGTTTAATCCATTCTAAATGCATGCTCATAAGTCTAGCAACTCAAAAGTAAACAGAACTATCCCTAAATAAATAAATAAATAAATAAATAAATAAATAAATAAATAAATAAATAAATAAATAAATAAATAAATGTAAGTAGAGTAGACCGCATCTAAAATTTAAAAGGCAGGAGTTAAAATGCCAATGGTTTTCCATTCTTAAGTCGAATTGCTCATAAGTAGAGGTACCACTCTATATAATAATGCAATATACCTATATAATTGTGTTTATATATATATGTGCTGACTAGAGATGGGCACGAAATGAACAATTTTCATTTCCATTTTTGTTTCTTTGTTTCATTACGTAACAAAATGACAAACGAATTTTGTCTCTAAAATGAAACAAAACGAACAGAAACACCGGGAATTTTGTCGTGCATTTCGTTTCTGTTACTGCAATAAGAGTGAATTGCTTAAAATCCTTTAAAAAATCACAAAAAATGAAATAAATGGTAACAAAATGGTAACAAAACAAACGGAAATGAAAACAAATTTTTGCAAAAATTCGCAAAAAATGGAAATGAACCGAAACAGACCCTCCAAATGACAAACGAAATGCAATGTTTTTGATTCGTGCCCATCTCTAGTGCAACACAAACAAGCAATACTTAAACATCGTCTTCTTAGGTCTTTCCCTAAATACTGGAAGTGCCTTTACGTTAGCTGAGTTATCACTTACAAGGGCTGATTTGTGCCTTTATTGAGGATGGTATTAAGTGTGTGCCTCTATCATCACCATCCTTTAAGGTCTACCCAGTTCCAGGCTGAGGTATTTGAAGAAGCTGCCAGTACAATAGCATGGATGATTTGGAATATGTCTGCAAATACCTGAAAAACAACAAGAAGGAGGGGAAAAAGAAGGGGATACAGAAACTGCCAGAAGGGTATAAATAATTGTGGTGGAATGGAGAAGCAGCCATTTCCCTTGGTGAAAATTGGATGGTATATAAATATAATAAATAAACAAATAAATAAAAAGTAGAGCAGTTGTGATTCCTTCTTATATACATTGCAATATGTGCACTCAGTTGGCCTGCTAAGGAGACATTGTATCTTGCAATCATTCCCATGATTCCCAAATGTATCTAGATGGCTTGTAATATAGAGGGTCATTTATGAATCAAAAGATGAGTAATGTTTCCTTGTTTATTTAAAGGGCACATTTGGCATTGACTTTGCGCAAGAAGAAATGCCACACTGAACATGTATCCAGAAGCATTAATCATGTAATTATTAAATTACATGAAAGCACAGACTGCTGTTGAGGACTGTACATGACCTAAATCATGTTGGACAGAATTCATTTTCTGCTGAAAGAAGGCACTAGAAAACATGCCTATTTTTAAACGCTGACTGTGTTCCTTTTCCAGTTTCAGAAAGTCAGTCTAGAAACGAAATGGAATTGTACTATCAGGACTTCACTGAACACATTTGTTTTGTAAGACAATAAGATCAGCTACTGTTTAAAGTCAAAGATCTATCATACCACTGTACAATCTGTTGCAGTCTGGTGCAGAATGCTAGTCAGCAACTAAAGAAATTGAACACTGCCTTGGTGCCATGGAGACAAAGATGCTTCACACAAAACATTTATGTGTGCAATGATGACATCCAACCTAAATATGGCGTTGCGCCAATCGCCAACAAGATGCATGAAACTCAGCTGCATTGGTTTGAACACATCTTGCATTCTAATGAGGTAACTCTAGCCAAAAAGGGTGTCACCCTGGAGGTCAGCAGATCGTGACTGAGGGGAAAACCAAAACAGCACTGAATGACACCCTTGACAATGACATGAAGTTGTCCCAGATTCACCCAGACCTGTCCCATGGCTGTGCCAAATGGAAGGCAAAAATCAGAATAGCAGACCTCACCACAAAATGGGACAAATTCTAAGAAAAAGAAAAAGAAAATTCAAAATGGTACATTAATAGATAGATAGATAGATAGATAGATAGATAGATAGATAGATAGATAGATAGATAGATAGATAGAGATATAAAACATTCCTCTGGCACATAGATGTTCCTTTTCCTCAGTACAACGCAGTTTTAAAAAAATTAAAAAACATCTCCTGACTCTATTTTCCCAATGGTTCAATAACAACTGACTGTATAGAGTAGCTGTAACCCAGCTAACCATAGCTATCCACAAGGCCATGTTATCCATAGCACTGGAAATAATACTTGTTGGGCATATAATTTCTAGTATATCTCCAGCTAGCATGGTCAGCAGCTATGCTGAATCAGCAAGGATGTTCTTGGAGTTGTAGTACCCTGGCCCTGGCCCAAGATTTCCAAGATTTCCAGGGAGAGAACCCTTTCTGAACCCCTGGACAGCTGCTATGAATGGAACAGAGCTATGGTATGGCTCTGAACAGGCCAATGGACACGACATGGGCATAGCAGGATATCAGAACCAAGAGACAGAGAGATGGGAGAGAACCAGTGGCTAGACATACTTGGGATCATTGTGCTATATGGAGCCACATGCATACATGCAAGCATGTTGCTCTGAGTCGGTGTGTCCTTGTGCCAGTGTCCATGAATAATTGGAGATGTGTGCCCAGGCCACCTTATCCCCAAAGTCAAACTATTTCCTCCTGTACTGCTTGCAATGAGATCTCTCTCCTGACCGAGAGAAGCATAGCAATCCAGCCTTAGGTAGTGCTTGAGAACAGCAGTCCTACCTGATACGGAGTGTCTGCATGGCTCCCATTTCCAATGACTTAGTCAATTTTGCGAGGCCCAAGGGTACAGCCTCCCCTCCCCCCAAACGTCTGTCTTGCTGACAGTAGTGGTTTATGTGCCTTTATTGCCCGGAATTCCCAGCTTTGGCACTCTTGCTTGAAGGCTCTAGTTAATTCTGCTCTCTTGTAGTTTGTGGTGGGTGGCTGCTAGTAGGTCTGCCAATTCTTCAGCCTATCTTATAGATCTAAAAAAACGACTCCTCAGAACATGGCTGTGGGAAGCTGTCAGAGAGTGGGGCAAAATAAATCACGGTGGTATTTCAAGATGAAGAATTGTGTTGTGATTCATGCTTCTCCTTTGCTTTGTGTGTACATTTGCAGTGTGTGCATTCAATAACTGATCTGGTAGTAAATGGTTCATTAACTGCAGTTAATGCCAGCTTTATGTAAGTGGGTCATGTAACAAAACAGTACAATGTGGTGTGCATGCAACTCTTCTGGGTTCCGTGTTACCTGCAGTCCAGCCAACTAGGCAGCCATCATGACCTCTTCCTCTGTAATCCATTCTACTCCCCTTATCCCTAAACTTCATTCCATTCTTCTCACCGCCCCTCATTAGTCAAGATCCTGGGGTCACCAGACAGGACCTTGGGTGATTTTTGTGGTAGATTTTTGTCACATATTTTTGACTTAATAACAATTCACTGCTTTCTGTGCCATCAAGTTGACTCTGACTCATGACAACCCTATGAATGACTACTCTCCAAAATGTCCTGTCCTAAGCTGTCCTGCTCAGCTTTTGCACATCCAAGCCTGTGGCTCCTTTAAGGCATTGGTAGCAAACCTTTGGCAGCCCAGATGCTTCGGACCACCACTCCCACAGTCCCTTGCCATTGGCAGTCTCGGCTCGGAATTCCAGGAGTTGTGTTCCAAAACATATGGAGTGCTGAAGATTTGCCACCACTGCTTTAGGGAGTCAGACCATCTTGTATTTGGTTTTCCTCTTTCCCTGCTGCCTTCCACTTTCCCAGCGCTATTGTTTCCTCCAGAGAATCCTGCCTCCTCATGATGTGCCTAAAGTAGGAATGTCAAAGATTTTGACCTTTTGCCTCCAGATATAGTTCAGGTTTGCTTTGATCTGGGACCCACTTTTTTGTCCTTCTCAGGGTATCTGAGGGTATCCAGGGTATCCACAAAGGTCTCCTCCAGCACCATATATCAAACAAGTATTTTTAACCCTTTGACAGCTTTCTTAATTGTGCAGCTCTCACCCCCCCCCCAGGCATGGCAACTGGAAATGTGGATGATTTTGATCTTGATCCCCAATGACACATCCTTGCACTTGATGATGTTTTCTAATCCCTTTATTGCTTCAGATGACTTGACTGAACTCTCCATTTGGACTGATGATTGAACCAAGGCATACAAAATCTCTAACATTAAAGCTGTGCAATACTTCTGTAGTCATGCACCACGATTTTTGTCCTCTTCATGTTCAACTGCAGTCCTGCATTGGCACTTTACTCTTTCATTCCCCCCCCCCAAGTTGTCTCAAATCATTGTTGCTTTCTGCCAATAGGATGGTGTCATCTGCATATCTGAAATGACTGATGTTTTTTCTGCCTATATTCACTTCTCTTTCCTCTGAATCCAGTCTAGCTTTCCATATGACACGTCTCTCCCACAATAAGGGGTCACATTTTTTGCAAACCTTGCAGTTCTTACATATTTGTAGACACTTCCCTTTCTTGTGTATAGAATCATAGAATCATAGAGTTGCAAGAGACCTCAAGGACCATCCAGAGAAGGGTCACAGACTTTTCTAAATTGTTCTATCCACAGAAACAAATTACCAGTCACTGAATTAAAAATAAATAAAAAGATGGGATTTGAGGAATCTATGTTTATTGAAATGTCTGCAACCATCATCCCTCATTATGCAAAATGAATACCCAGGTTGCTGGGGACACAATGTGTAGCCTACGTAATTACAAAAGTGTAAATTGTCCAGAGAGTTCACCCTGCTATTCAGTCCAGGAGCAAAGTCAGAATCCACAGAGGTAAAAGAATAGGGGCTTTTATGAAACACCTAGAAGGTCAGAGTTTCCTCTAAAACAGCAGGGGAGCTAATGAGGTAGAGTGAGATGGTACTGAAACAGAAGTGTAAATAGGGACCAGGCAGCCCACAAGGGGTCTGGAGCTGTTGAGTTGCTGTTAGTCACCGGGTCTTTTCCTTTTGGCTGGAGTAAATTGATCCCTGGCATTAAGGATTCCTGTCACTCAAATGGACAAACAAAACTCATTTTAACATGGACACAGAAGACTCATTTGAACAAAGATATTATGGTAATGGCATCAAGGTTTCAGTTTGTCTCATATACTGAAGACATTCACATTTCCAGTCAAATCCTCAGCAAGTGCTGTTGCCTATTGTTATTTCTGAGTAATGCATGTACAGACATCACTTCACATTATATAACTTGCATTTATTATATTCTGTTCATTGTTTTACTAGATAGTGACTTTCTGCTTAGACTATTTTAATTTGACTGTTGCCTAAGTATTAGCATATCAATGAAAGATTAAAAATTGTAATGAATGAGATTTTTAACTTTCTTTTCTTTACATTCATCCTGTTTTGTTGTGTATGATTTTTCCTGTTTGCAAAGCTATTTCCAAATAGGCTGTATGCTCAAATAAACTTTAAAAAACAAGAACCAACTGCAAACATACTGTTTGGTTATTTAAAGCATGTCATTCATGTCCAAATGATATGAAAAATTAATGATTTACCCAAAGACAATATGATCTCGGTTTAAGAAAATCTGCAATTCAAATCAATTTAATTGCCATAAACGACTGAAACAATTCTAATACAGAATATTTTATTCAATAACTTTAGTCATCCCTTCAAAAGAATGGTAACAATTAGATAAACTTGTTTGTCACTGTAACAATGGTAGATTATTCTTTACACCAACCTTCTTTAAAGCTCTGTTTAACAATCTAATTTTAAAATCCCAAACTGATTTTCAGTTATGAGATGGCTGCCCTTTTCTAACTTCAGCATACGTTACTGCAAGGATTAACATATTACATCCGGAATACATTCTATGTACTGAATTTAAATGTGGAGTTACATTGTTAACTTACTTCCTCTCTTAGTAACTTTTCTCATTTGTTGGCTCTAAAATGTTTCTACTTACATACGCCTACATCTTCTGTGGTGGAATCGCTTATTTGTGTAATTGGGTAATTATTAATGTTCTGTTTTTAAAAAAACACTGGTACCAGTTCACTTATATCCTAAAATGTTTGCAAAACTCATTTCCATTTGCAATTTGGAACAGAAAGACTATAATGAAAACTATAATTTCAAATATCTTGAAGGTATATTTCTATAGGTTCAAACCGTTCATTTGTTCATTTGTTTGCGTAATTCATATTTCGTCTCTCTAATTAACCATTCCAGGGCAACTAACAATGAACTACTGATGTGTTTTAAAGAGTTCCCCTATTCTCTGGAGTAGACTTTTATGAGGAGCATAGATGGCTGCAGAAGATCAGAAAATAACCATACTCAGTCACTGAAAACACCTCACTTGCATCAAAAGCCCCTTCTTCATCATCATCATCATCATCATCATCATCATCATCATCATCATCATCATCATCATCATCATCATCATCATCATCATCATCATCATCATCATCGAACCACAGAGCTTTAAAGGACTCTATGAATCATTGAGTTCAGCCTCGTTGAAGGAGGCACAATGGGGAATCAAACCCCCAACCTCTGCCTCTACAGCTGAGCCATTGAGCTAAATGAAAGAGCTATTCAATCCATGGGAGGCTTCAGCTGGAGCACCCAATACAGTGGACCCTTGTATAACAAATGGTTTGCATAATATAAAATCTGTACAACATAAAAAAATCCGGAGATAGGGGGAATTTGCTTAACAGAATCACCTATGGGGTGAATCTGTACAACATAAAAATGGTCGCAATTAGGGATTATTCTGTTTTCAATGCATTCCTATGGTAAATTTGTATAAAGGAAAGTATGCTTAACATAATTTCATTTGGAATGAATTAATTCCTTTATACAAGGTACCACTGTATATAGATCCCTGATGGTGAACCTTTTAGAGACTGAGTGCCCAAACTGCAATTCAAAACCCACTAATTTTTCACAAAGTGCCAATATAGCCATTTAACCTGAATACAGGTGGCTGTGAAGGGGTAATGTCAGGTGCCCACAGAAAGGACTCCGAGTGCCACCTTTGGCACCCGTGCCATAGGTTCGCTAACACTGATATAGATGCTATGCTACAGATATATATCCTAGTAGGAAAAAGTCACTACTGTACTTTGAAGCTGATTTTGCAAAACATTGAGAAATGATAATTTTTTTAAAAAAATCCTATGTAATTTATTTTGGTGAATGCAAATCCCTGGAATGTGAGCCTACACATTTGCAAGCTTCTAATTTCTGTTTGGCTGCAATGACAAAAGAAAACCCAATGCTTTGAGCTAACTGTGATGTGCTAGGTGACAGGACCACAATTTAGTTGTCTCTCGGAACAAATATTTCTGGAATTTTAAGTCTCAACTGGCTCCTAGGGACTGAAAATATCTTGCAGTGTGTATGTGTGGCAGGCTCTGTGATCTTTATACAGATCCCTGCCAAAAACAGGAGGAATTGTGGCTTTTCTCCTCCTGTTTTCATAACACTGTGAAGATTAGAAAGGTTACCCCAGGTGCACCACAAAAAGCCTTGGGCTATCTCTCTCCTTTGTCCTGGTTGGTAATAAGAAAACAAACGCAACACACTCAAAAGGAGAGCAGGCCAACAAGAGTCTTTATAAAGCTGGTCCCAACAGCTGGTGCAGAGGGCACAGACTATGGAGGGAACTTCCTGCGGGGCTTTTGTCCTCTGCTTTGCCAGAACTTCAAGATGTCACCAGCTTTTGTTTTCAGCCACTCCAAAGGCTTGCTGGTTGGCCCATCAGCAACTGGTAAGCTGTCTCCTGGTGTTTCAACTCGCTGCAGTTAAGTCGATTTTTACAGTGTAGCATTTTAAGAGATTTGCTGAGGTTTCCCAAGGGTATCTGTGGAGGTGCCTAGCCATGCACCTGGTTCTGGTATCAGCTGCGTAACTGGTAGAAGAGCAAGCACACAACGGACAGCCTAGAAAACAGTTGCTCTCACATAGGTAACTGCCACCACAATATTGCATCAAGCAACAGGATTCTAGCCCCAATGTGCTGCAAATTACAAGTGCAATGACATGAGAAGTGTTGCAATCCTGCAGAGGTCTAGTAAATGTCTGAATTGGAAAGATGGAGCAGTAACACATCTTCTTCCAGATGCTGTCATTTTATTTAAGTTCTAGATGTAATTAGTCTCTTGGTCCTTGAAATCTGCACACAAGCAAAATCAATGTATATAAACTGGGCGCATCGTAGTATCATATTGGGACTCAGGTCAGCAATGGCTAGTTCATGCTAATGTTCACCAAAGGCACAGAAGAGTCTGTCACACAGAAATTGCCTTACCAGTGCAAAATATCCCACTCCAATGTAGCCCTTGGTTTGTCTGACAAACAGTTCCAGCTCTCAATTTGCAAAACTTGGAGCAACGGTTACACTGGCAAAGCTCTAAACAAAAAAGCCCCGTGCAGTGTGGGCTTCATAATATAATTAGTATGTGCCATTCAGTAGATTCCAACTCACAATGACCATGGCGCTTTTGAAGTAAACAGTACTCAACAGTGTCTCATCTTCTGGGAGCTCTGGGACTGCGTTGCTTGGTCAAGGCTACACAGGTTGGCTCTTCACCCAAGAAGCATCATGGGGAATTATATTCCAACTTCTGATTCCACAGTCAAATATGCAACTTGCTTGAGCTATCCTATTTGACAAAGCAGGAGTAAAGAAAGAGTTACTGGGTGAAGCAGGTGAATGGAATAAAGTACTGTAATCAGGTCAGGGATCCTCTGAGGCTCACCCAGGTGCTTTGGGATAAGAGAGCAAGCCAGATGCAGCCAGCAGCAGCCAGTAAAGAAGAAAGAAGTTCTGGCAACCCCCATGGAAGAAGCTCTGCTCTGCGCTAATAAGAAGGGTGAGAGAACTGCAAGTTGCTGGAGGACTTGTAAATACTGAGATAGCATACTTTATTTGAAAGGCAGCAAAGTGAACTGTTCTCAAACATATTTGTAAATAAATTCTGTCTTCTTAAGATAAGCAATCACTGCTGCTCTATTTCAAATACAAACCCCAACAGGTCCCCCAAAGGGGAATAGTATTTTTTCTTACTCTAACCCCCAGACTTCTACTCCCAAATAGTAGATTTTTCCAAGTGGTTTCTTAGAAGCATGGAGTCATAGAAATATTGAGCTTCATAAGACCCCAAGCTCATCAAATCCAAAGGCTATGAACTAGGAAACCAACAGTTAGATCAGGCATGTCCAAACTTTGGCCCTCCAGATGTTCTGGACCACAACTCCCACAGTCCCCTGCCATTGGCAATCTAAGCTTAGAACTCTGGGAGTTCTGGTCCAAAACATCAGGAGGGCCAAAATTTGGACATGTCTGAGCTAGATCATCCCTGACAATTGACTTTCTAACCTTTTTTAGAACCTCCAATGAAGTATATAAACCACCATTCCAGAGGCAGTCTGTTTCACTGTTTATTAGTTAAGTTCTTTCTAATTTTTAGGTGAAATCTCTTTTAAGACCAGATTGATTACTTCAAGCTCTGCCTTGAGGAACCACAGAAAACAAACCTGCGCCATCATCCAAATTCAAGTTCCTTCAGTATTTAAATACGTATGGCCACTCAAATACCTCCCAGCTTCTTCTTTGTTCCTGGCTAAACATTCCAAACTCCTTCAACCATTTTTTTACAGGCCTGTTCCATATATGGGTTTTTGCCACTATGTCACACTTTTGGATTCATAATAAGCCTGTGGTCTAGTAAAACCCCTAGATCAGTGGTTCTCCACCTGTGGGTCCCCAGATGTTCCTGGACTGTAACTCCTAGAAATCCCTTCCAGCACAGCGAGTGGTGGAGGCTTCTGGGAGTTGCAGTCCAGGAACATCTGGGGACCCACAGGTGGAGAACCATTGCCCTAGATCCTTTTCATAGCTACTACTGCAAAGCCAGCTTCAGCTACCACCTGTCCCATCTGGCACATAAGTTAGTTAATGTCTGCTGTACAGTGAGTGAGTCACAGAGCGTTACATGCTTGTCTTCGGAGCAAGACTTTCAGAAATCCTTGGGTTTTGCAAGGGTTCAGTCCCACCCACTGTCAGTTGCAGTTTAGGATTCTGGTTACTGCTTCATATATAACCAACCCATAAGGACTGAGAGAAGCACATACATATAAGCACACGTTTGCCCAAAAGGAAAGGAAAAGGTTTTAGAGGTTTGTCTTTAAAGAAAAGAATGTTGGTAATGGGGGACACTGTTGACAAATTAAATCCCCTTGTATAATAACTTAAGTAGGAAGAGGTTTATTCTGTCTCCTTCCATCATTATAGTTCTACTTAGAAGTTATAACATTAATCATAGTAATAAATGTTCTGAAAATGTTAACCCAACGTTCTAAGCAATTATTATAAAGTCTGAAATGTGGTGTCATAGTGACTCGGGCCAATGTTTTACGTGGAGTGACTTAGCATTGCCTGTTGGAACACGAATGGAACGAACATGGAAAACATGCATCTGAGGACCGTGCAGAGCCTTGTGCTCATCATCACATGACGTTCTTGCTTGGGGGAAATGGCTCATTATAGAGTCGCTTGCCCACGTGCAACAGAGAACGGCTGTGTATGACTAACAAGATTATTCCTGCAGGCCCCACTAATACTGAGTGTGTGCCTTGGTCTTCATTGACAATCACGTGCTTGCAGAGCAGGCAATGTGGTTTTGTTTGTTTGTTTGTTTGTTTGTTTGTTTGTGATGGGGGAAGGGCTTCTGGAATGTTGTATAACCCCTGGAGTTATAGAACATATGGAATTCCAACCTAAAGGGTCTCCAGCTTCACCATATCTAGTCTCATGCGCTCCCAAACATATCTGGTGGGGCCATCGTGAGATACAGGAAGCTGGACTAGATGGGCCGTTAGTCTGATCCAGCATGGCTCTTCTTATGTTCTCATGTTCATAGTTTTCACAGTACCTACAATGTAGGTCCTACATGAATGGGGAAGAGGGGCTTAAAGGGTTTTTTTAAAATTAGGGGGAATGTCCAAGCCAAGTGCAGTCGGTTCGTTAGGGCAACTGGGGCATTTCCCTACCCCAGGTCCAATTTTTCCACAGCTAGCCAGCCCCAGATTCCCTCTTTACCAATGGCATGGTGCCAGAACCTGCTTGTGTTTCCTACTAGTGTCTTTATGCATGAAGACTCCCTGTCCTTCCCCACCTGTATGCCTACATTTGCTTCTGCCTCTGCCAGTCAGAATGGCTCTACCCATCTGTATTGTGCTTTCATCCCATTAACTGTAATGGGTGCTGCCTACCACTGGTTATAACAAAGGAAACTCCATATCTTCTGGGACAAGACTGAGCCATGGGGTGTGGAATTCTGGGATTTATACTTGGGTAAGCCGCTTGGGTTGCTCTTTTAAATAGCTTTAGCACTTTCATTCATGAGCATCTTCTATAAATGTTTAGCAGCAAATTCCAAGGATGTCATCAAACAATGAACCCTAGCCCAGTACTAGATGAATCCATGGCAGTAGAAGTGTCAACCCAAATAGAGATAACTGTGCAGAATACCATAGTCATGATCTGAGCCACAGAGCCTTCTTTTAGGTTCCTGAAGAGTTTTTTTTTCTGGTACAGTGTGTAGGTATAAGATAATTATGATCTGAGGACATTCATATATAAAAAAATCTCCAGCTGTTCTTTAACACGAGTGCATTTCAGAGCATTAGCATTCTGTTAACATTAACATGCAGTTCTAGCTCTTATTTTGTTTAAAACACCTAATTTTAAGCCGCACATTATAGAAAGCAATAAATCACTTCATTAAGTAAAAGATAAAGCATTGTGAGCAATTTCCCAGCATGTTCTGAATATTCCTGTCTCAAGCATTTAATATTAAAAATATGTGAGACAAAGGTTGTTTTCTTATATGTTTAATTATAGGACAAAACCAAACAAATAGGCCCTGTTAATCATAAACAAAGGAGAGGCTCCTACCAAAACCTTTGTACATTCTTCCCCTTCATCTACCATTTATTAAAGTTGCTTTAGTTTTGGCCTGATGTTCTGCTGCTAATTTCTGCGTACGTGCTTTCCACTGCCACACCCATATTCCTACAAAAATAAATAAATAGCTACATAATGGAAAATCCTTCACCAGTGCATTCACTTCTCTCACCTTATTTTATTACCCCTTTGTCTTTTGCCCTGACTTTCTTCATTTTAAAGGAGCAGCCCTGTGCGTTTTGTAGTGCCTATTGAAATAGATCTTTAGCCACCTCTAGCATGGCATGTAAGTACAGTGGTACCTCTGCTTATGAGTTTAATCCATTCTGAATGCATGCTCATAATCATAAATCAAACAACTCGTAAGTAGAGCAGCCATATCTAAAAAATAAAAAAATAAAAACAAATTTGTAAGTAGAGCAGACCACATCTAAAATTTGTAAGGCAGCAGTTAAAGGACAGCAGGGTAAAAAAATGTTTGGGAAGACATAGCCATGCTAGTCTGTATAAGCATAATACGTAAAAATCAGAGAGAGAGAGAGAGAGAGAGAGAGAGAGAGAGAACAAAACAAAAAGATAAAAAGATGTGGCACCTTAAAGATTAACTATTATATTTTAATGTGACCCTTTATGGATCAAATCTACTTCTTCGGACCTACGTCATAAAATATATAGTCTGTAGGTTGCTGGCAGTGGAGTGGTTTTAGACTTGACCTCTGACCCCACAGGTTTATAGACTTATTTGGGAGATGTGGATGATTTCAAGGGTCAAAAAGGGATATAAGAGACAATTAGAGGGAAATGCGAGAATATCTTTATTAAAATCACAACAAAGGATACTTTCTAAAAAAGACAAAACCTCTATAAACCTTTAAGTACTAAGGAACATTTTGCCACAGAGATCTTGGTCAATGTGATAAACATCTCTGAGAATTGTTGTGCTAGTTTATAAAGAGAGGGAGAAAAATCTTTAATTAATAGATATTCATAAATCATGTCAGAGCCCCAGATAAAAGATGTTCACATACATCAACTTTTAAATTGCTATATTTCTACTGAGATGTAAATTGCAGCATAATTTCTTGCATAGCTGAAGGGTTGGGGGCAGTAGAAGTGATTACCCTCTGACTTTTGAAGATCAACCTGTTTCGGAAGATGTGGAGAAGTAGTGGTGATTAATTTTTTTAGGCAGTCGCTGCACAGAAGGTGTACTTCAAAGAATAGAAATAGTTCGTTGTTTTAATAGGGATCCTAAGGTGTCATATGAAATTGCTGTTTCATTAAATTACTTTCCTCAGGACAAGCTATTTATTTTTATTATTCCATTAGATGTAATTATTTTCCATTATTCACTTCACTATCCCAGATCTACCCATTCAAAACAGGAGCTGTAGGAGAGTGAGAAATGAATAAGGTTGCTTCTGTAGTGACAAAACCTTGTTTGCTTTAAAAGAAAACCCTGTAGGCCACACCGTAGTAAAACACATCCAGTGAAAGGCACCTTATGATATGTGGTTGCAGAAGTATGAAAAAACAGGTAATGTTTTCTCAGGCTCATGTTAAGAATACCTGGGGACAAGAATGGAAAGAATTCCATTTGGGTGGTGCAACGAAGCGTGTTGGACTCACACTACTCAAATAACAATTCCTCCTTTCTAGGGAAAAGCAGCTTAGAAATTCTGGGTAGCTTCAAAATCATTATAGCTACCTGGGATGGTCTCTGCTCTTTTCAACATCAACAAATTGCCAAGTCCCAGTGGACATAAGGTTGCCACCAGCTCATGATTTTTATGGGATGCTCGTAAGCTAGGTACTTATCTACTAAGCTAACTGGGAAAGCTGCATAGCCACTGAGTCTCATCCGGCATGTCCAGAGTGTATTGTTGCTGCTACTGTTGTGGTGGTGGTGCTGGTGATGGTGGTGGTGGTGGAGGAGGAGGAGGAGGAGGAGGACCAAAAGCACATATTCTTTAAATTCTATGAAAACTGAACTTAAGCTTTAGGAAAATACTTATATATCAAAATATGTATCTCAATCACAAACTTGTAGCTATACAAAATCCAGACAAGAACTTTAGTCATGCTTGAATAAAAAAGGAATTTAGTTTAAAGACACATTTTAAATATTACTAATACTAATAATTTCAAATTCAGAAAAGAAAAGTGAAAAAAGAAAAACGTAAATCACACATCAAAGTAAAATCAAATCACAAATCAAACTACATAAAACACCAACAATACAAAACCTTTTTTAACTTGTGCACCCTTCAGTTCCGTTCGTCGTCTCACACTCTCTCATCCTCTTTGAATAAGGTATATCTTCGTTCAGTAACAGGGTGTGTGTCCCCATTGCATTTCACAACAGTCTATGTGATTTCATCCTTCATTTATACTGTAACCCAACCAAAACAACTTGCCTTACTGGTAAGGCCAACAGATCACTATTTAAGAACTCTGATGGTAGAGCTTATACAGTGTATCACAGATATGAGTGCATCCCTTCAAATTTCATAAATATTTTAGTATATATTTTCATGTGACAACACTGTAAATGTGCTGTCCCCTCAAAATAACACAACACATAGCCATTAATGTCTAAATCACTGGCAACAAAAGTGAGTACATCCCTAAGTAACAATGTCCAAAATTGGGCACAAAGTGTCAATATTTCATGTGGCCACCATTATTTTCCAGCACTGCCTTACCCCTCTTTGACATAGAGTTCAACAGAGCTTCACAGGTTGCCACTGGAGTCCTCTTCCACTCCATTACATCACAAAGCTCAATAGGGTTTAGATCCAGAGTCATGCTTGGCCAGTCTATCATCTTTACTCTCATCTTCTTTAGCAAGGCAGTGGCTGTTTTAGAAGTGTGTTTGGGGTCGTTACCATGTTGGAATACTGCCCTGCGGCCCTGTCTCTGAAGGGAGAGGAGATCATGTTCTGCTTTAGTATGTCACAGTACATGTTAGCATTCATGGTTCCCTCAATGAAATGTAACTCCCCAGTGCCAGCAGTACTTATGCAGCCCCAGACCATGACACTCCAACCACTGTGCTTGACAGTAGGCACAACACACTTGTCTTTGTACTTCTTACCTGGTTTCTGCCACACAGGCTTGACACCATCTGAACCAAATAAGTTTATCTTGGTCTCATCAGACCTCAGCACATGGTTCCAGAAATCCATGTCCTTAGTCTGCTTGTCTGCAGCAATCCATATGTGGGCTTTCTTGTGCATCATCTTTAGAAGAGGCTTCCTTCTGGAACAACAGCCCTGCAGACCAATTTGATGCAGTTTGGGGCATAGGTCTGAACACTGGCAGACTGACCCCCTCACCCATTCAACATCTGCAGCAATGCTAGCAGCACTCATATGTTTATTTCCCAAAGGCAACCTCTGGATATAACTCTGAGCATGGAAACTCAACTCCTTTGGTCAACCATGGCGAGACCTGTTCTGAGAGGAACCTGTCCTGTTAAACCACTGTATGGTCTTAGCCACTGTGCTGTAGCTCAGTTTCAGGGTCTTGGCAAATTTCTTATAGCATAGGACATCTTTATGTAGAGCAACAATTCATTTTATCATATCCTCAGATAGTTCATTATCATGAGGTGCCATGTGGAACTTCAAGTGACTAGTATGAGAGAATGAGAGCGATAACACCAAATGTGAGAGTGAGAGTGATAACATCTGCTCCCCCTTCACTCCTGAGACCTTGTGACACTAATGAGTCTCTGGCACCAGGAAGATAGCTACTTGAGCCAAATTTGGACATTGTCACTTAGGGGTGTACTCACTTTTGTTGCCAGCAGTTTAGACATTAGTGGCTGTGTGTTGTGTTATTTTGAGGAGACAGCACATTTAGACTGTTTTGCAAGCTGTATACTCACTGCTTTACATTGTAGCCAAGTGTCATTTCTTTAGTGTTGTCACGTGAAAAGATACACAGTAATAAAATATTTACAAAATGTGGGGATGTGTACTCACTTCTGTGATATACTGTACCTGGGGGATTGATTTTCAAGGGGAAGTACAGCAATTTTCTATAAGACCAATCCCCTAGGGGTAACTAATGGGAGCGGATTATATCAATATCGACAGATGATGTTCTACTGTTTTTTAAAACAATATTATTACAGGTTCATGTGTAAAGCCTCATAAAACAAATAACAGATCTTTTCACTTCTCTACTTGCTTATCAAGAAACAAACACCTTAAAATAACATCAATCCTTTTCTTATGCAAAAAGTTCTATTGTATATTTTTATTCTCATTTATTTAATACCATCCTATACATATATATTGCAGCATCTCTTTATTAATTAGCACTATAGGTAAAGCACAACATAAACAGCATTTAAAATGCACTTCATTTTTTCCCCTAGTTCCTTTTTATGTTACATCATTGAATTTTTATTTACTCTTTTTCATGAAAATTGGCACATTCTAAATGGGATATCTCTGCTGTGTTATCAGTAGCTATTATTCCAACTCAATCAGGCTATTTTACTAAACGGTAAACTTATTTTGTAAACAGTGAAAATCAAAACGTATTTGTGCCTTGACCAGCAAACTTTTTGGCACCTTTTGAAACAACTTTTCATTTTTAGGGCAACCCCTCTGCACCCCAAATTTTCTGAATTATTAACACCTGGGTGCCCTCAAAAGGAGGAAATGGTAAACTTCTCCTGAGTTCTTTATACAAACCACTCATCAGCTGCACAACCTTACAGTGACCAAACCATTATTCTAAATGTGCTGTAATAAAAGACACAGGGTTAAGTAAAATATCTGCTATAATAACAACCCCACTTTTAATAAAGCCCTGTTTCATCCTGGGACTAGCATGAAATGTAAGAAATGTGTAGCCTTCATAAATAAATTGTAAACTGCCCAGAGAGTGCTTTAAGTGCTATAGGGTGGTATATAAGCAGAACACTTTGCTTTTCCTTTCAGAGCAGTATTTTTCATTTAACTATCATGGCTAAAACACACACATGGTAACTGAAGTGAGAAAATTATTAAAATGTAGTAAATGAGGTGCTCTGAAACAAATCTATGTTATCTACTCAGGCTTTTAGTACCTGTGCATTACAGTGGTACTCCGACTTAAGAGCAGCTCGACTTAAGAGAAATTCGACTTAAGAGTGGAAAACTGTTGGCATTTAAACTGCCACCTTACAAATTTTAAATATGGTCTGCTCGACTTACAAATATTTTTTTCAATTGTTTTAATTTTTTAATTTATTTTTTAATTTTTTTAGATAGGTACCCCGACTTAAGAGTAGCTCAACTTAAGAGCATGAATTTGGAATGGGTTAAATTCGTAAGTCGAGGTACTACTGTATTTGCTTAACATAATGTTCTTTCCATGGGCTTTTATTTTGTTCCCTATAGTCTGCATATCACAGAATACTTACCTTAGCTAATGGATTATGGAAGGTCTCAATTTAATTCAAAAAACAACCCAAAACAAATTATGGGTCTAAGTTGCCAATGAAGCAGTGGTTAAAGTCCTCAGTGCTATGCTTATACTCACTGTTATGCTATCCATGAGACACTTCTGTTGGTTCATTGCACAGTAAATGACAACAGGAAGTGCACTACTGAATTGCAGAATCTGTGTCGCCTGGCTGTAAAGCCCAGCAAATACAACTGCGTAACTGTGCGAAGAAACTGAATCCTGACCAATGGCATTTCAAAGAAAAAGCTAGGAAATCTCCCTCAGATTGCTTCTGTTTTATTTCTCTTGTCAGAAACTTGATTGACTCAAAAGTAATAATTTTGCTGATCCCATACTTCTTCACTGTATTAAGCTAATTTTGGAGTACTAAGGGAGGCTGTATTTTTAAAGCTGCAAATAGAAGTGCTGTTGTCTTTCCCTCACATGCTTAAACCATTCTTCTGGGCCAAGACCATTCCAACTACCTTTTCTTTCTATTCAATCATAATGGCATCCTGAGCAACTGGTAGTAAAATGAAAAGTTGCTCTAATGAGAATCCTGAAGTTACCTGGAAAAAAAACTTTAAAAATGCAGACAAGGATAAAATTGTCAGCATCGCGAATTGTGGTTTACAAATCCCACTTTTAAATACATTTGCTGAGAGTAAATAGGTTGCAATTACAGCTGGGGATAATGGAGGGCGGGATAATTGTCTAGCCATGTTGCTTGATCAGTCTGCATCAAAATGATAGACTGTAGTCCTTTTTTACAGTTGTCAAGCTGGGTGAAGCCCTCTTCCACTTCTTTGCTGATGCAGGTAGAAAGTGAGCAATTTTTTTTCAATGTTTTCTTTTTAAACGCTTCATGAAGCAAAGAGGATGTGCCATGACTGTTGTATGCTATAATAAAAATGAAACCGAAATCCAGAGGCTTTAACTTGCTTACAGTGGCACACTTTGCTTTTAAACTGGCCATTTGAGGGGGATTAAAGTTAGTGCCCAATGTGACTGTGTGTTGCACTAGAACTGGAATCAACCTGAAACAAAACAAAACAAAACACCCTCACTACAAAGGCTGCAATTCTTTCCTTGGCACAGGCAAGCAAATGCATTAGGCTTCACTTAAATAAACCAATTATCATTTGGGGTTGCTGCTGTTGCGTATTACCTTGATTATCATTGTAGTCATTAGAAATGGAGTTTGAAAGTCAAAGTCCTAAAAGTAATGGATGTTGTTTCTCTAACCATCAGATTTCGACTTGGAGAATAGTGAACCACCTCCAGGACACCACCCTGAGCTAGCCCCTTTTACTGGCCATGTTTTTTGTGAGCAGAATAGAGTGGAATAGAGTGGAAGTGATAGTACCACTCTATTCTGCTCTTGTCAGACCCCACCTGGAGTACTGTGTCCAGTTCTGTGCGCCTCAATTTAAAAAGGATGTTGACAACCTCGAACAGGTGAAAAGGAGGGCTACCAGGATGGTTGAGGGTCTGGAGGAAATGTCTTATGAGGAACAGCTTAGGGAACTGGGAATGTTTAGCCTCTCTAAAAGAAGGCTGAGGGGGGAATATGATAGCTATGTTTAAATATTTGGAAGGATGTCATATTGAAGAGGGAACAGGTTTGTTTTCCATGGCTTCAGAGACTAGGACTCGGGGCAATGGTTTCAAACTACAGGAAAAGAGATTCCATTTGAACATTAGGAAGAACCTCATGACAGTTAGAGCTATTCGGCGGTGGAATATGCTGCCGCGGAGGGTGGTTGAGTCTCCTTCTTTGGAGGTTTTTAAGCAGAGGCTGGATGGCCATCTGTCGGAAATATTGTGATGGGGGTTCCTGCATGGCAGGGGGTTGGACTAGATGGCCCTTGAGGTCTCTTCCAACTCTATGATTCTATGATTCTATGATTCTATGATTCTATGACTTACAGTGTCTTCATGTGAGAACCATATTTCCTCCCATTTTACTTCACATTATTTCACATTTCCAAACAACAATTTAAAAAGTTCTAAACATAAAATATATTTCTATCTTGTGGTTGTGTCCCCATACTAATGCTAATAAATGGTATAATCTCTATGCATAATAATTGCTGACCCCAAATATAGAACATTCTCCAGCTCTCTTTAACATACTCTCTCAGCTTCTCACGTAACACCTCTGAGAGACTATCCATCTCTGCAATATCCAATATTTTCTTGATTAATTCCTCTATTTTGGGATTCTCCTGGTCTTTCAGTTCTTGAGCCCATATCAGCCCCATAGTTGTACATATAAAGATCTATATATCTATTCCCCCCCCCAATGTTTCCTGACATTATATTCAATAGAAACATTTCTGGTTTGAGGGTGACTTTCTTTTGTATAATTTCTTGTGCAATAGCCTTTATGTGTATCCAAAAAAATTTACATTTGTCACACAAATGGATGTCGGTAGCTGTTCTATTGTGTGAACTGATCACTGCTGCTTGTGGCTGGATGGGAATCATTGAACTTTGATCTTCTGTAGGCTGTAGTTTTCAGTACTTGAAGCCAGGCTTTGTTGATTTTTCTTCTTTTTTGTTGAAACTGTGCTTGCGTTTGTGGATTTCAATGGCTTCCCTGTGTAGTATGACATAGTGATTGCTAGTGTTGTGGTTGACACCCATCAACCACAGAGAAGGATCGCTGCCAAACCTGATCGTAGTGAAACTTCTTAATCCTTCCATCACAATACAATGACTAACACTTATTCTCCTGCATAGGACAAGTTTCCTCTTCCCCACAACTTTAAAAACACATAGTCTTTCACTCTATACCCCAGACCACAGAGAGAACTCCTAGTTTCCTAAGCTCCTTGTCTTCTGAAGATGCTGGTCACAGAGTCTGGTGAAACGTCAGGAAGAAAAACTTCCAGAACATGGCCAAACAGCCCAAAAAACTCACAACAGCTAACTTGACATTTCGTTTGTTTAACATATTAGTGAAGCAAAGCTAAGTACTTGATGTTAATTGTGATAGCTCTTCTGTCCTATAGAACAATTAAATTTGTTTATTTCTCAATGATTCAATCAGAGTACTGCTTGTCATAATCAATAAAATTGTGGCCTTACATTTCCCAACAAGAACTTGGCGTTGTCATGTTTTTTTCACTCTGGGTCAAAAGACGCTTACCCATAAGCAACAAAAATGTTGGTCAACTGATAGCCTGGAAGCAGCATATTGTAAATAATGTATTACCTGTGTTTGGTTTCTTTTTCTTCAATACAAAGGTATATCTGAGTGGCAACTCAGCTGTTAAATTAACAAGTAATGCCTTATCCGTTTTGCTGCATAATATAGAACCGAATAATTTGTTGCAAAGGAACAAATTGAGTAGTATCTCAATTTGAGTAGAATCTACCATTCATTATATCCCTTTTATATGGGTAGGAACTATGTACGTGTGCATTGCATTGTTACAGTCATGACAGACTCTTCGTGACCCCATGTCCATGGAGTTTTCTTGGCAGGAATAGTGGAGTGGCTCCAGCACCTGGTGTTCCCTGGTGGTCTCCCATCCAAATACTAACCAGGGCTGACCCTGCTTAGCTTCTGAAATCAGGTGAGATCAGATGTGCTTAGGGCATCTAGGCAGCTGGGTAGGAGCTACAGGAGCAGATTTTTGATTTTTCCAGAGGTCACATGCTTAATCCTTTTAATTCTGAGTAAATACACATAACTGGAATGTTTATAGTGTGCTGGTTTTCACTGTGTCTTCTGAGCACAATACATGTACAGATATATATATATTTGTGAATGCTTTGTTGACATCCCTTTTTGTGCAATGATTGTCTTTTGAGTAAAACATACAAGATTCCAAAGCATGCATTTCTGGGGGTACGATTTTGAAATGTTCTTATTAATCTTTACAATTCTACTCTATGTTTATTTATTTATTGTGTTGCCTTAGGCCACAAAACTATAGGCTAGCAAATTATCCCATTTAGATTTGTTTTTTTTGTTTAAAAATAACTAAACAGGTAACCATGTTAATTACTTTGGAGAAACAAGCTAGTCCTTTTTAAAAACCACAAATGTAACTCTGAGCAATTACTTTTTATAGGTTACAGGTGTTCTTTCAAAAAGGTTTCAAAAATGAAAAGTAATTTGTGGGATATGCTGTTTGTGAGAGAGCCTTGAACAAGAATTTAAGAACACCCACTTTTTTTAAAGCAATGTGGGGAGGAGGGGAGGAGTCTGGTTTGGTTGGTTTCCAAGGTGGGCCTGCCTGGAAGTGTCTTCATACAATGATTTAACATTTACTGTGTTGACAGAACAGTGAATAGAAAGACAAATGACAGCAAAAGAAAAAAAAACAGGAAAGAAAGGAAAAGAAAAGAAAAGCATTCCTTTGCCAAAATATTTGTATTGTGCTGTAAAGCCACCAGGAATGGAATGGACCCCAAAGCCTATAATAGTAATAGTTTCCATTTTTTTCGGCTTGACAGAGTCTTCTATCAACACCACAGCCTTAGAGAAACAACAGCAAAAGAGTGCAAAGAGTGTGGCTTCCTCAGGGCTTCTGATTTCTTGCTTCACTTCCTTCTTTCACACCTTTTTACCTTTGGGTGTTTGCCTTGAAGAGTGGGTGCACCCATCCCACAAATAGCTTTACAATTGCAAATCAGATCTACCCTGCATGCTTAATTCTCATGTAAAAACACTACCCAGAATCATTACTGCAAGCAATGGTGGGTTTTCTAAAAAAAATATTCTTAAAATTTAACTCAGGAATCATAATTACGCCATTAGATTTGTCTGTTTTACATAGAAAGCACGGGCTTTCAGTTTTAATTTTGAACTGCTGGGCAGCTAAGTGGCATAGATGTGGAGCTGGAGGTGGGGAGTTCAATGCCCCAGTGGGCCTTCTTGACAATGGGCCGCACTCCGTGATCCATGGGGTCCCTTCCAGCAATGCAGTTATAAGATTGTTTTTATTCTAAGATTATTTAATGTTAGCTATTTCTGTTTATAGGTGAATCTATGGACATCTTCAATTGCTCATTTTACTTGTATAGAGGAGGTAGAATAAAGCCTTTACTTCGAATCCATTGTTAAGTATTCTATTCTACTCTATTCATGTTTGTATCCAAATCATGTTACTGTACTATGCTATGTCTCTTCTGGAAAGAGAAACAGATAAATCTTAATATGCATATTCATGCAATTGCTGTTTTTAAATCTTCTTTTTAAGGTCTAATGCTTGGGCAAGCTTTTGGACATTTCGGGGCTTGACACATCCAGACCACCACCATCACCACCACCACCAGCCGGTTATGTAATAAGCAGCCAAGCTAGCTGGAAGATTTGTTAGTTCACAACCGGACTTTTTCAAGGTTTGTAAAAATTGCATGCAGAAAGCCACTTTCCAAGAAGCATGTGGATAAACAAAAAAGGACACAAAAGAAAAGTCGATTTTAAAAATGACCTTGGACTAGATCCAAAGATAGAGTTCTTTGAATAGCCCCACTGGGAAAAATAAAAGTGGTAGTCATGTTTATGTTTATCTTCACTCCCTTTCCTTTCACTAGGTATACCTCAGATAAGAAGTACCTGAGGATTAGAAACATCTGGGAGAAAATAAATATATAGTAGACAATATAATAATTATATGCCATTAAGTCAATTCTGATTCACGGCAAGCCTTTCCAGGATTGTCAGAGTATTCAGCATATACTTTAATGGTTTCCCATTCCCTTCTTCCTGTTGTGTTTGTGTACATGCACAGTTTGGGATTATGCAGCTTGCCAAGGCTATATAGGTTGGCTCTTTCCCAAGAAAACCTAGTGCAGAATGAAACTACCAACCATACCTATCTCACTGAACTTTACAGCAAAGCAGCAAATTAAGAAATGGAATGGTGAATTAAAAATTGAGTATACCAGGGATTATAAAGGCTTTGCTAACAGGCATGGTGGGTAAGAGATAAACAGATCTGAAGATTTAAGAAATGAGTATGTATCATTTACTTCCCCAGGAAAAGGCTGATTTATTATTTTCACGTTCAGGTTTTTTAAATCATGAATGAGAAGTTCAGCAAATAAATTAAATTAGATTAAAATTGAAACTTAAAAAAATGGGGGCAAGGGGAACCACAGCGCTTCTTTCTCACAGCTGTATAACAAGCAAAATAATTGCTTTATTTGTACATTATTAGCACCCACATTTATAGAAACAGAATCATTTTTAAACACCATTCCATGCTGTATTCCTAGAACAACATGAAGCCAATAAAATTTCAAACATCTTCATTAATAGTTTCTCATATAGATGAACTGGGCACAGTTCCCAGGAGCCACTTTTGCGCAACTCAGTTTATGGGAAACCAAATTGCACAAGACAAGGGCTGTGCTTTCTTGTGACTTCCATTCCTTCTTGTGTCTACCCAAAAGATCTTGCCAGGAGATTGTGCCCACCCATTAAATGAGCCAGAGAAGAGAGAAAGCAATCTTAGCAGCCTCACAAGGCACCGTTTGTACTTCTGGTAGTTGGAAACCAGAGCTGTTTTTTAATGAGGCATGGGGCTCCATTTCTCTTTTATTTTATGTACCTAATAAACAGGTACTCAGTTTGTTTCAACTGGCAAAGAAGAGAGCACTTCTTGATACCTTTTAATCTCCCAATGTAGTAATTAGAAAGTGCTGACTGAAATAATAACTTTGCTTACTGCGAAGGGATAAGGGAGTGTTTCACTCTAGTACATAAGAACATAAGAACATAAGAAGAGCCATGCTGGATCAGGACAAAGGCCCATCTAGTCCAGCTTCCTGTATCTCACAGCGGCCCCACCAGATGTGTTTGGGAGCGCATGAGACTAGATATCTGTCTCCTGATACCACTCCCCTGCATCTGGCCCTTGAAGTACCCTGGTTTAAACCCTGGAGGTTACACATCTCCATCATGGTTTGTAACCTGTGATGGAATTTTCCAGGAATCTGTCCAATCCCCTTTTGAAGGCATCCAGGTCAGATGCCATCACCACATTGTGTGGCAGGGAGTTCCATAGACTTACAACTCGCTGGGTGAAAAAATATTTTCTTTTGTCAGTTCTTACTCTCCCAGCCCTCAATTTGAGTGTATGTCCTTTAGTTCTGGTATTTTGGGAGAGGGAGAAGAGCTTCCCTCTATCCACTTTACTCATACCCTGCATTATTTTGTATGTCTCAATCATATCCCCCCTCAATCGCCTTTTTTCCAGCTCCTGTCGGCTTTCCCCTTAACTGGGGGAAAGCCGACAGGAGCTGAGTGGCATCCGGTTCGGAACACCTCATCCTCGGGGAATGAGGTTGGAGAGGGTAGAGAATCACATAGAGAAGACATAGCAGGTATAGGTATTAGCACCGGGAGAATAACGGAATGTGACAGTTCATCTACTGAAAATAAAAGCTGTGGGGCGAATAGAACAAGGCAGCAGCTATTGTTGCGGGACCCACTGTACAGGTGCTTCTATGCCAATGCTCGAAGCCTCCGAGCAAAGATGGGAGAACTTGAACATTTGGCAGCTAGGGATAACATTGATATAATAGCCATAACAGAAACCTGGTGGAATGCGGAGAACCAGTGGGATACAGCAATCCCAGGCTATAAACTCTATAGAAGAGATAGAGGGGGGCGGGTTGGAAGAGGAGTGGCCATCTATGTCAAAGAAGGGGTAAAATCCAGCAGAATGGAGATTGACAGAGGGTCTGACTCCACCATAGAATCACTGTGGGTTAAACTACCAGGTCCAAGGAGTGATGTGATCGTTGGAGTATTCTATCGTCCACCAGATCAGAAACTTGAGGGGGACCTTGAAATGAGGAGAGGAATCATGGAAGTGGCTAAAAGGGATAGGATAGTAATCATGGGGGACTTCAATTATCCCCACATTGACTGGGCCAATGCGAGCTCCGGGCAAGAAAGAGAAACTGGGTTTCTCGACTTGCTGAATGACTGTGCCTTAGAGCAACTTGTCACGGAGCCCACCCGAGAACAGGCAACTCTGGATCTAATATTGTGTGATACTCAGGACCTGGTCAGAGGTGTGAATGTCACTGAGCCTCTGGGGAACAGTGACCATGCTGCTATTACCTTTGCCATGCATGTCAGAGGAAGAGTGTCAACCAAATCAGACATAAAAACCCTTGATTTTCGAAGGGCAAACTTCCCTCAGATGAGGAAACTAGTGAGAGAGAAACTGAAGGGGAAGGTTAGAAGAATCCAATCTCTTCAGAGTGCATGGAGCCTGTTTAAAACAACAATAATAGAGGCCCAGCACAAGTGCATACCACAAAGAAAGATGAGCTCATTTAAGTCCAAGAGGACGCCGGCATGGTTAACGAGTGGAGTTAGAGAGGCTCTAAAGCACAAGGAGAGGTCCTTCTGTAAATGGAAATCCTCCCCAAATGAGGAAAATAAAAAGGATCACAAACTCTGGCAAAAGAAATGTAAGAAGATGATAAGGGAGGCAAAGAAAGACTTTGAGGAATGAATGGCTAGCAATATAAAGGGTAATAATAAAAGCTTCTTTAAATATGTTAGAAGTAGAAAACCTGCCAGAGAACCAGTTGGCCCTCTGGATGGTGAGGGAGGAAAAGGGGAGGTTAAGGAAGACTTGGACATTGCAGAGAAATTGAATGAGTTCTTTGCGTCTGTCTTCACGACAGAGGAACTTGAGCGGATTCCGCTGCCTGAGCTGCCCCTCTTGACTAAAGAATTAAATCAAATACAGGTTAAAAGAGAGGAGGTTTTAGGACTAATTGATAAATTGAGGATTAACAAGTCACCTGGCCCAGATGGCATCCACCCAAGGGTTATTAGGGAACTGAGAAATGAAATTGCAGATCTCTTAACGGTTATATGCAACTTGTCTCTTAAAACGGCCACAGTGCCGGAGGACTGGAGGATAGCAGATGTCACACCAATTTTTAAAAAAGGAAGGAGGGGGGACCCAGGAAACTACAGGCCAGTTAGCCTTACATCTGTCCCAGGGAAGATGGTGGAAAGCCTCATCCAAGAGAAAATCTTAAAACACATAAAAGAACAAACCTTGCTGAGAGAAAATCAGCATGGCTTCTGTTAGGGTAAATCTTGTCTGACAAACCTCTTAGAATTTTTTGAAAAGGTCAACAGGCATGTGGATTTGGGTGAACCGGTTGATATAGTCTATCTGGATTTTCAAAAGGCTTTTGACACAGTCCCTCACCAAAGGCTGCTGAGAAAATTGCACAGTCAGGGGATAAGAGGGCAGGTCCTCTTATGGATTGAGAACTGGTTGAGATGAAACAAAGAGTAGGTGTCAATGGGAAATTTTCACAATGGAGAGAAGTGAAAAGCGGTGTGCCCCAGGGCTCTGTCCTGGGACCAGTGCTTTTCAATCTGTTCATAAATGACCTGGAGACAGGGATAAACAGTGAGGTGGCCAAGTTTGCCGATGACACAAAACTTTTCCGTGTGGTAAAAACCAGAGAAGATTGTGAAGAGCTCCAGAAGGATCTCTCCAAACTGGGGGAATGGGCTGAGAAATGGCAAATGCGTTTTAATGTAACCAAATGTAAAGTAATGCATATTGGGGCAAAAAATCCAAACTTCATCTATCAACTCATGGGCTCTGAGTTATCCGTGACAGATCAGGAAAGAGATCTTGGTGTGTTGGTGGACAGCTCCATGAAGGTGTCTCCCCAATGTGTGGCAGCGGTGAAGAAGGCCAATTCCATGCTAGGGATTATCAAAAAGGGGATTGAAAATAAAACAGCCAACATTATAATGCCATTATACAAAACAATAGTAAGGCCCCACCTGGAGTATTGTGTACAATTCTGGTCACCGCATCTCAAGAAAGACATAGTGGAACTGGAAAAGGTGCAGAAGAGAGCGACTAAAATGATTACTGGGCTGGGGCACCTCCCTTATGAAGAAAGGCTAAAACATTTGGGCCTCTTTGGTGCCTCACTGCACCATTTTGTAAGGATACAGTCCCCCCCCCCAGAATTGTTACCCAGAATGACTACTCTGCTTCTGAAGCGCAAAGGTGTTGACATGTAGCATATCTCAAATAACAGCTGTACAATGATGCCTCTGTGAGCAGTTTTACTTTGTTGTATATTTGAACACTTCTGTTCACTGAGGAACCTCCTTCTCTCCCTCACAGGTTTCAATTCTTATTAGGGGAGTTGAAGTTCCCCAAAGAATGAGTGGGATAACAGAAAATCTTCAACTAAGATACTGTCACTGAAAGTAGGGTGGAGAACAACATGGTGAAATCTAGAATTTTCTAGTGCCATGTGTGCAGAATGATAATGTCATGGTGCTAATTGCTATTTTGGCAGTAGTGCATAATCATACTCTTATATACACTGTCAACGATACTGTTGAGAATGAAGTAGTAACATCTTTGTCAACTTTATAGCCTTGGGGCGAAATCCAGCAATGGAAAGCTATGCAGCATTAAGTCTGATGATACCTTCAACCCTCACTGTACTGGCAAATAAAAAGTTTCTTAACTCCTGCTCCCACAGGGTTTGTAAGCTCTCCCTAGAGATCTCTTTGGTCCTGGGCAAGCCTTTGGAGGCAGCAGGACAGGAATAGGAAGTCTTCAATGTCTGAAAATTGTCAGTACCATTCCCACACTGCAGAACAATCTGGATGAAAATATCAGATGAAATTCGAATGTGTACAGTTAGGCACTGTCAGCCCTTGGTAAAACATTACCTTTACCCCAAGTCTTCCACAGGACCTCTTGTTAAAGCTTGCTAATTATGTTCCAGCTGCACAGCAGTTTTGTGCCTAAAGACATAGAACAAAAAAGATATGGCTACCTGTTCCAAAGAAGAGCTTCCCGAGACCTAAGAAATGTGTGGAAAAATTGATCCAGGAAAATTCAGATGGGAAAATCAGAAGAATAAGTGGAACATTAAATAAAATTAAGAAATGCTTTTTTCTTCGATTTTCACTAAAAGTCATTTCAAGCCGTTGCTGCTTTCTGCCATTAAGACTGTCTCATCTTTATATTTTAAATTATTGATGTTCCTTCCACCCAGGGTTCACGTCTCCTCCTTCATCTGAATTTAATTCAGCTTTCTATATGATATATATGATATGTATGATATGTACTGTATGTGTAAATATTGAACAAATAAAGAGATAAAACATGCCCTTGTTTCACCTATAGGAAACCATTCTGTCTCTCCATATTCTGTCCTAATGCTAGCATGTTCACAATGCAGATTGCTAATCAGGACAATCAATTGTTGAGGCACACCTATTTCTTCCAGAACAAGACAGCGGCTTTTGACACCATCGACCATGGTGTCCTTCTGGATAGGCTGGCCAGGTTGGGGGTTGGAGGCACTGCTTTGTGGTGGTTCCAATCCTTCCTGGCTGACCGTGTCCAGAAGGTGGTGCTGGGGGACAGTTGCTCTGCCCCGTGGCATTTATGTCATGGGGTTCCTCAGGGCTCTATACTGTCTCCTATGCTGTTCAACATTTACATGGAACCGCTGGGAAAGGTCATCAGGAGGTTTGGGCTGAGGAGTCAGCAATATGCTGATGATACTCAGCTCTACCTCCCATTCTCCACCAATCCAGGTGAGGTGGTTTCTGTTCTGAACTCGTGTCTGGGCCAGATAATGGACTGGATGAGGGTTAACAAATTGAAACTCAATCCAGACAAGATGGAAGTGCTGTTAATGGGTGCTTTGCCGGACAGGTTAGAGGGCCATCTTCCTGTCCTGGATGGGGTTGCACTCCCCCTAAGGGACAGGGTCCGCAGCTTGGGAGTGCTCCTGGACCCCGGTCTAACTCTGGAAGCCCAGGTGGACTCGGTGGCCAGGGGTGCCTTCCTTCAGCTGCGGAAAATATACCAGCTTCGCCCCTACCTAGACGAGCAGAGCCTCATGACAGTTACGCATGCACTGGTAACATCCCGTATTGATTACTGCAATGCGCTCTACGTGGGGCTGCCTTTGAAGACGGTTCGGAGATTGCAACTGGTTCAGAATCGTGCGGTGCGGCTGGTAAGTGGTGGAGCTGCCAGGGATCACATCACGCCGATTCTGCGTAACCTACATTGGTTACCAGTTGCTGTCCGAGCCCAATTCAAAGTGCTTGTTTTGACATATAAAGCCCTAAACGACTTAGGACCTAGATACCTGAAGGACCGCCTCCTTCCATACGAACCTACCCGGCAATTAAGATCGAGCCAGGGGGGCCTTTTGAAAGAGCCATCCCTCAAGGAGGTGAGAGGGATGGCTTGTAGACAAAGGGCCTTCTCGGCAGCTGCTCCCAAGTTATGGAATGCCCTCCCTATTGAGATCCGCCTGGCGCCAACACTGATTACATTTCAGCGCCAGGTAAAAACCTTCCTGTTCCAGAAGGTTTTTAATTGATACAATATAGATTGTGGGTCCACTGATGACAATTTTAGGATGATGATTTTAAAGAAGGTTTTTATTACTGTTTGATGATTTACTGATATTTTATTTATAACTATTTTAAATTGTTTTAATTCTTTGATTGTAAGCCGCCCAGAGACCTTTGGGTAGTGGGCGGCATATAAGCTGAATAAATAAATAAATAAATAAAATAAATAAATAAATAAATAAATAAATATGTATCTTTCAGTCAGTCCAATTCACACACCTACATGCCTTCTGCTCAGTATGCCACTGGACCCTGCAAGTAGGACCTGAGTAAAAATTTTATTTCATGACTGGTCACTGAAAGTTAAGCACAGGCTTAATTTACAAGCCTGAATGCTAAGGTATAAATCTCAGAGGAAAACATTAATCAGAAGAAATGTGTCATTGCCTTGGCATGCAGTTTTGCCTTTAAATTGAATGAAATGTGGCTTTCAACATCTGGGCTGAAGTTAAAATAATGGTTTGTTTTTTCTTTTATATACAATGTATTTTTTTTGTTTTTTTCCTAAACTGTTACGTTTGTGTGTTTTCCTTCCCTTCCCTTGGAACATGTCAATGAAAATTCTTTCCAGCTAATTCTTCCCAGTTTTCTTTTACAAAAATAATGAAACATGTTATTTTTATTTTAATACAAAGTTTTAAATTAGTAAGGCCACCCAAATGAAATCAAATGGTTTGTTTATGGTGAACATAAATCCTTTAATTGGTCTTTAGGAAACCTTATAGTTCAATTTGTCAAAATTACAAACAGAACCTAAGGCAAGCTGAACATACACACAGTAAATAGCAATTAGATCCAACTAATAATGTGTGTGTGTGAGAGAGTGTGAGTGAGAGAGACTTGCCATTACCAGAGGGCTTGAATGGGCAGTCATGTAGGCTGTGACAGATCTCCAGAATCTTAAACTTCTTGGAGAAAGCCACCCAGGTTCTAAGCTGCATCATTGTCCAAAGCAGCTTATGACCCTGTGGTAAACCATGAGCAAAGCAGAAAGGAAATAAAACAATAAGAATAATTTAAAACAAAAATGTGGATAAGAGGATGTCTGAAAAAGAAAATGCTTCCCCAAATCAATGAACCCCAGGAACAAGGGTGAGAGTCAGATTTACAAGCAATGAGCAATTCAGCTTTAAAAGAACATCCTGTGAGCTATCCAGCTTAAGCAGACACACAGATTTGACTTTTGTATTCAAATACCTGCCACCCATCTTTAGTCATGATAATGTCCATGAAATTTGTGAGCTGTGTTTGGCAGAATGACAGTTGTCTCTTCTGTTGTTCCTGAAGAGGGTGGATGCATCTTAGAACGATGGCTCAACTTTGCCTTCAGTGACTATTGTGATTTCCTGACTTATACCAACCTCCTGACAACATTGCTCAGCCACAAAAAGATGAAAGGCATTATACTTTTCCCACTATATCCAACAAATCAAGGGGATATTTAAACCTAGATTAGGGATGCTAAAAAAAAATCAGCAGGCAAATATATTATCTGACTAGTAGAAAATGAAGAGATGATGGAAACAAAACACTGGGGAACTGTACAGGTGAGCTGTAGATATGACAGATTCCTTTGAAGAAGATGACAAAGGGACAATTGTATTTCTTGTTAGCTGTTATTTCTTATCTCTTATATTGTTGTATGATTTTTTTTCTTTATTGGGGTGGACCTGTTCCTTGAGGTTTGGGTTGGTTTGGGGTGGCTTGTCTGTTTCTATCTGTTTTGCTGCACTTTGTGCTTGTGTCAAAGGAAGATCCCCTTGTGGTCTTCCTTTGCCGGTGTTGGGACTGCCATTCTGGTGGTGTCAGCATGGTGGAAGTATGCTAGGGGCTGGGGGTTGATCAGGTAAGAAGAACTAGGGCCAGGCTATTGGTGCCTGTCTCCCATTCTTATCTCCCAGCTCACCGCCATGTACCAGGGAGCCATACAGTCCATATCCCCAACCTGTCCTGCTTGCTGCTCAGTGCCAGGTTGGTCCACAATAAGATTCCTATCATCCATGATTTGATCATGGATGGGTGGGCTGACCTGGCTTGCTTAATTGAGACCAGATGGGTGCTGAGGGGGGGGGTTTCCTCTCTCCCAGAAGTATCCCCCTAGATTTTGTGTTCAGCACTTTGGCACGTTGGAGAGCTAGGGTGGGGGGTAGTGTGGCCATTGTTTACAGGGAATCTCTTACTGTCAGCATATCCGTGGCATTGGTGTGTCCTGGGTTGGAATGCCTGCACATAATGATGGGTCAGTGGGATAGGTTTGGGATAGTGCTCCCGAGACCCTGCTCAATCCCTACCAGAGCTGTCCAAGTTCATCTTGGTGGCACTGCTGAGGTTCCCCTGCCTTTTAGTGGCCAAGACTGGACTGTTATGAGCAGCTCTGGATTTCATGGAGTCCATGACTTCCACAAACCTGTCCCAGTGTCATCAGTCCCACCCATAGGTTTGGGAATACTTGGACTTGGTTTTTTCCTCCACGTCTGCGGACTTTAATCTCAGGGTTGGGAATATTTTTCCTTCAGCCCATGTCATGGTTAGATCATTATCTGCTGACCTTTTTCCTGTCAATGACTGTCCCCCTCATTTGGTCTCACCCCAGAGGCTACTGGACCCTGAAAGTTTTTGGTAGCCTTTGGGGGGGGTCTGGATGGTCTGGCTGGTGAACTGGTCGATGGCCTGGTGGATAGATGGTATGAAGATGCTACTCAATGCCTTCTCTGCTGTGAAGACTGGTCCTCAAAATGGTTTAGCTGACTTGCAGGCAATGAGCAAGAATGGAGAAGGCTTGAGAGCAGATGGAGTAATGACTTGTTGGAATTTAATGGGCTGCCATTTGTACACTGACCAGATGCTATGTTCAGATGATCAGGGAGGCTAAGAGATCTTATGCCTCCCAGAGAATTGGTGCAGCCTCAAACCACCAGGCTGAACTGTTCTAGGTGGTTTGAGACCTCACGAATCCTGGTCAGCTGGGATCTCCCCTTGTGATTTCACTAGTGAGTTTTTTGCAGCCTTTTTAAGATCAAAGATTGAGGCCATCCAAGCTGATCTGAACTCCAGTTGTAACAATCTGCCCCCAAGTATCCTGAGCACTGCACTCCCCGGCCTCCCCTTCTGGTTGAGTTTGGCCTGTATCGTTAGCTGAGGCCTCCAGGGCACTGGCTCATTGCAGGCCAGTGGCTTCTCTGTTTGATCCTTGCCCATCTTGGCTTATTAAGACTGCCAGAGGGAGCATGCCAGAGTGGGCTTCTGTCATTACCACCACCTCCTTCAGTGATGGAATCTTCCTACCCACATGAAGGAGATGGTGGTGACTTTAAAGAAACCAGGCCTGGCTGCAGACAATCTGTCCAATTATTATCCGATAGCCAATGTTCCCTTTTTGGGCAAGGTAATTGAGCGGGTTGCAGCCAAGCGGCTCCAGTCGTTCCTAGGGGAGGATCATGTGCTGGATCCATTCCAGTCTGGGTTCAGGCCATGTCATGGGACTGAGATTGGTCTGGTTCTCATTTGCAAGATGACCTTCTGAGGGGGGCCAACAGGGGCTGTTCTACCTTGTTGGTCCTCCTCAATTTGTCTGCAGACTTTGATACCATCAACTATGGTATCCTTCTGGGTAGGCTTTCCAAGGTAGGGATTGGAGGCTTAGCTTTTAGCTGGCTCTGGTCCTTCCTTGGAGGCCATTCCCAGTGTGTTGGGCTGGGGAAGACTTGGCCACTTGGCCACTCTCTTGTGGGGTGCCCCAGGGGTTAGCAATCTTCACCATGCTATTTAACATTTATATGAGGCTGCTGGCTGAGGTCATTAGGGGATTTGGGTCTAGCTGTCATCAGTATGCTGATGACACGCATCTATACCTCTCCTTCTCCACCTCTGCAGCAGAGGTGGTTCAGACCCTTTATTGCTGCCTGGATGTTTGTCATGGAATGGACTAGGACAAACAGGCTCAGACACAATGCAGAGAAGACTGAGGTTCTGTTCTTCAGCGTGTCCTCTGCTGAGTACAGTGGCCCTCTCCCCAGTCTGGGTGGATCTTCCCTCCAGCTGGTGGAAAGAGTGAGGAGTCTGGGCATGGTCTTGGATCTGGCTTTGTCCCTGGAAGTTCAGATGGCAGCTGTTTCCAAGTCGGCCTTTTTTCATCTTCAGCTGAATGTCTAGATTTGCCTGTACCTGGATAAGGCCTCCCTGAGGACAGTTGTGCAGTCACTGGTGATCCTGAGGATAGATTTACTGCAGGCATGTCCAAACTTTGGCCCTACAGATGTTTTGGACCCCAACTCCCAGAATTCCAAACTTGTATTTCCAGTGGCAAAGGACTGTGGGAGTTGTGTTCCAAAACATATGGAGGGCCAAAGTTTGAACATGCCTGGATTACTGCAATATTCTTTATGTGGAGCTCCTCATGACCCTTATTCGGAGATTGGAGTGGGAGCAAAATGTAGTGGTCAGTGCAGGCAGGTATGGCCACATCGCCCCACTTGGCCCACCTGCATTGGTTACCCGTTGCTTCCCAAATAAGGTTCAAGGTATGGTTTTGACTTTCAAAGCCCTCCACAGCTTGGGACCTGAATGCCTGGCGGAGCGAATCTCCCTAAGGTCAGCTGTGGCTCAGCCCCCCCCCACTAGCTTTGCAGGTGTTCTCGCTATGGGCAGCCACTTTCAGGGAGGCCCAGAAAATGGTCACCATAAACCAGGCTTTCTCAGTGGCTGCCCCTACCTTATGGAATAAACTATCTAGTGAGATATACCTGGCACAGTCCCTGCTTGCCTTTAAGAGAGCAGTTAAGGCCTTACTCTTCAAAGAGGTATATGGCGACTGCGAATGTGTTTTGTCTTTTCTGTTCACTTCGTTGCTCCTGTCCCTGGGGATTGTCTATAAGTTGCTCTTGCCAGTTTGTCTTTAGTTTTTTTAGTTTTCTGTTGATTATAATATTTAATACTTTATATTTTATGATTATTGTAAACTGCCCAGAGTTCCTGATATAAATATATAAATGTATAAATAAAATAAAATAAAATAAAATAAAATAAATATATAAGTGAAAATAAATCACCAGGAGCAGATGAGATACAAGTAGAACTATGTCCAACTACAGCGATAAAATTAATCAAATTCCTAACAAGAATATGGCACAAAATAGGCTAGGGAGGGGAGGTAGGGAAGAGACACAGTCCAGAAATAGTCGATATATGTTCCAAGAAAATATTCCCCAAAAAAGCAGAATACAAGTACTATAGTAACTACAAGCAAAGTGATTGTCAAAGTTTTGCAACAATTTTACCATATATAAGGTAAGAAATGACCAATGTATAAGATTACATTGTAAATATAAGTTGGAATAACAAAGATTTTCAGAAGAAAATCACTCCATGCTTTATATATTGTATGTATTGTGAAAAGCTACAGATTGTTCTAAAAGAAAAGTAATTGATTGTCATGACATGCAACCTATATTCTGGACATGAAACTACTTTCAGAACACAATATGAAGAAGCCATAAGCAAAGGCTTGTATGACCCATGCCAAGTGCTGCCTCAAGATGTGCAGCAGAGTTCACTTTGTTCTCCTGAAAGGATCGTGAAAAGGAGGGCTACGTTAGAGTCACCTTGTATACAGTAGAATATTTGCATTAAAGAGCAATAAACCTTCCAGTGAACATCAATATATATCCCATAGATGTAAGATTGGCTCTGTCTGTCCAGTTCTAAAGGTTATGTAAGCAGTCACAGGGATTTACTGGGTGGGACAGGAAAAGAGAAGACCTCTGTGAAGCAAAGCAGGGAGGGGTGGTCAGAAATCTTCTGGAAAAGCCCCCAGCCTGAACCCCACTGTGTTAGATAATTTTTGGCTGGGCACCAATATGCCAGTCTTGCAAAAGGTGCCAAGTGTGCCAGCTCCAGGGATTTCCTGAATGAGACCATTTTACTGTGTCACTGTTCCTCTGCTCATCTTGGTGGCTTTCAGGACCATGGTGGGGTCATCGGTAGCACTCACATAGGTTCTGCTTCTGCTTCTGCTTATATACCGCCCCATGCCACTACAAGTAGTCTCTGGGTGGTTTACAATTTTAATTACAGTGTGCAGGCTACACATTGCCCCCCAGCAAGCTGGGTACTCATTTTACCGACCTCGGAAGGATGGAAGGCTGAGTGAACCTTGAGCCTGCTACCAGGGATTGAACCCAGGTCGTGAGCACAGTTTTACCTGCAGTACAGGCATTTAACCACTGCGCCACGAGGTTGAGACATTGGAAGTGGGAGTGAGTTCAGAAGGTGCAAGGCTCTTGTTTGATGCCATGGGTGTTTCCCTTTGGACACCCCAAGGGTTCCATCTTCTCCTTTCCCAGTCCCCTCACATTGTTTACCTTCTAAATGAAACTAGGGGGAGATGTTGTCTGGAGTTGGTAATGCCATGCCATCATCACGAGAATGACACCCAAGTCAATCTCTCTTTTCTAATTTCAAAGAATTTCCAGTGATAAAGGCAAACAGATGGAAAAGCAGGGACAGTGCTTCTGGTGAGGCAAAAAGCAAATCAGGAGAAAGGAAGTCAGCCTATGCTAGATGGGATCACACCAGACAGGAAGACGACAATTCTCAGTAGAGCTTGGGGGACCTCCGTATCCCATGCGGCTTACAGGTTGCCTGTTTCCTACATCCATGCTAAGGCGATCCAAGCTTCAGCAAAAAGACTCCAGAGCAATAATCCGACAGCCAATAATCCAACAGCTTTGCAATGTGTACTTCAGAGGCTATCTGCCAATGTAAAAATATTTCCCATTCTTTCTCTTCCTGACTCCATTAACATAATTTCCCTCAATATATTCTTGTCAGAAACTTTGAGCCTGCATAAACTGATATTAAGGGAGCCAGAATGTCTCGGCAATTACATGCCGGGCGGGCGGGAAGTTATGTTCCATTAAAGGAAATGTTTAATTGTGCCTGTAACGAAGATGCACCACTTCTGTTCCCTTTGGCACAGCCTGCCTAGGAGCAGAGCTCTGCCGATGGTCGCCCTTCAACCTTACACAATGACCATCTGGTTCTCCTTCGTGGTCTTCTGTGATTGCACACAATGGGTTAATGTGCGCACGCACAGTAGACCTCGGAATCTTCTAGAAAGCTGTGGAAGTTGAAGGACCTCCCCCCTATAAAGGTGGGCTCCGCCCTCCTCCTACCTCAGTTCCTTCTTTTCCGCCGCCTCAGTAGCACCTCGTGTTCTCTTCTCCGTGAGTGTTCTCTTAAAAAAAGAAAAAGAATACTGCTTTACCTTTGGACTTTATCTCAATAACTTAATAACTTAATAGAAGGAACCCCCCCCATCCCTGTCTTTTTTATTTTCATTTTTCCCCCTTCCCCTCCCTTTTTTCCCCCCTCGGGGAGAAAAAAGAGTTTTTTCCCGCCTGAAGTTTATGGCCTTTGCCGCGCCATTTAAACAGTGTTTTTCGTGCCAGAACAAACTTGCAATCTCTGACGGACATTCCCTGTGCCTATTTTGCCTCGGGGAAGGCCACTCGCACACTACTTGTGCACATTGCCGCCGCTTCACGAGAGCCACGTTGCGTTCCCGCCTTCAACGGCTCCGCTACTATCTCTGGGAAAAATCTCTCACACCAGCAATGGCGACTACCTCTGGCAATGTTGATTTACAGCTCGCGCCGATAGCTCCTGCTCAACCCTCCACTTCGACAGGAGAACAGCCTGTGGCCCCAGGGAATAAATCGCGCACCGCGGCCAAAAATAAGCCATCTAAGGCGGAGAAACGGGCGCGCAAGGCGGCTACGAGATCTAGCCCACCACCACCACAGCTAGAGGCCGCCCAGGGACCTCCACAACATAACGAGGCCACTCAAGGCACAACTGACAGAGATACGGCGCTCACCGGCAGCCCCCCTGGCTCCTTGGTTTGGGGCGATAATTCTACGGAGCTCCCTCCGCTCCTGCAGGGCTCCCATGGCATGCTTACCGCCCGCAATAGCGCCTCCGGAACATCTTCTCTCCCAACCTCACAGTTGCGGCACGCAACCCCGCCCACCCGCCAGAGCCGACGTCGGCGCAGCGCTTCCTCGACCTCGCGCGAAGCTTACAATGATAGGAGGCGGGGCCGCTCACCCCCGACCGACAGCCTTACAGCTGGCCGCCACCGCCAGCGCTCTGCTACCCTCTCCAGGAGCCGTTCCCGCTCCCACCATGCAACGATGACAGCCGCCAATGCCGGGCGCCGCTCTTCCTCGACTGAACTCGCGCTCGCTCGCTCGCGCGACCGGTGCAACAATTTCTCCCACGCCATGGTCTCGTCTCCAGATGACCGCGGGAGACGTCGCCAGCGCTATGAGGACTCAGCGGACTCCTACTATGATAGCGGCTATGAGAAATGACCACCCTCCTTGGCTTTATCTGCCACCGGAATACATGGCTTTTCCACCACCACCCCGTCCGCACAGACGCCGACGTCGTTCCCAATCCACCGTTTCCTCGCGTATGTCTGCTCATCAAGCCTCTCCACCTCGACGTCGCGCCAGGCTGTCAGACACGGCTGCCCTTACTGCTGACAGACGTCCCACCTCACCAGTTGCTGATATAGCCGTGCCTTCACCTCACTCACAGCCAGCTCCTGCTCCGGTGGTCTCTACAGCGCCACCTGTCAGAACAACCCGCTCTGTGCCTCAACTTGATGTTCCAGCCCCCACAACTTCTGCACAACAACAGCGTCCTGCAACACCCTCTGAAAACCAGTCACTCTCAACGTCACAGGAGGCAGATCCATCTTATTCTCCTTCAAGAGACACCTTCGACTCTGAGTCCGATGTCACTGACTCTACACATTCAGGAGACTATCAGCCTCATTCCCCGTCTCCTAATTCAAACATCGAGGATGACCACGCTCCATCCCCTTCAGAGGACTATAAATCATATTCCCAGATGATAACAAAAATAGCTAAATCTCTGAATCTGGCAGTTGTGCAACCACCACTTGGAGGATGACGACCAAGTCTTTGATGACATCTCGCTAGACCAGGCGCCACCTTGCCGACTGGCATTCATCAAGCCTATGTTGCGGCTAATTAAAGAATCCTGGGAGAAGCCATCTTCTGCATATCAAATGCCACGTAGAGTGGAAAATCTATACAAAACCCATGGTGAACACACTGCTTTTCTTCAAAAGCACCCGCCCCCTAATTCCTTCATTGTCAACTCTACCCAGAATCGGTCACGCTCCAGATCCTCCACCGCCCCTTCCAACAAGGAGGGACGGAAGCTTGACATGTTAGGCCGCCGCCTATACTCACTGTCTTCCTTCATTATTAGAGTGGCCAATTATTCAGCTGCTATGGGTGCTTATTTACGTAATGTCTGGAACAAGATGCAGCCCATCCTGAATCTGTTACCCGAGGATCATTGCACCAGAGCACTGGGTTCTTATCAAGACGTGATGGCTTTAGCCAAACATCAACGGCTCGCCGCCAGACACACCATAGATGCAGCAGCCAAACAACTCGCTACAGTGATAGTCCTCCGCAGGCATGCCTGGTTACGCTCTACCACTGTTCCAGATGACTCCAGGGCTCGTATAGAGGATCTGCCCTTCGATGGTAAAGGGTTGTTCGACCCTCAGACGGATGACATTCTCGATAAGCTAGACAAGCTGGCCAAGACCTCACGCTCCTATGCCTATCAGAACAACATGCCCTACCGCAGGCCTTGGCGTCGTCCATCCTACTACCAGAGATACTTACCTGACAGACAACGCTTCCAGGCCAACGCCGGTTCCTCTTCTCGCAACGCAACGCGACTCCAGCGGTCCCGCAACAGACCTTCCCAGCGCAGACCTGATAGGAGAAACAAGCAGAGTTTTTGACTTCACTCTCAACCAAGTTTGCCAGTCCCACCCTTTTCCAACCCGTTTGAGCCCCAATCTATCCGCCTGAGGGCCAACTACCGACCGGTGGGTTCTTCACACCATCACTCAGGGCTATTTCATCGATTTCCAATACTTACCTCCCATGGGCCGCATCCGTGCCACTCGTTCATCACCGGCTCTTCGCGAAGAGGTCACAAACTTGTTGGAAAAAGATGCCATAGAACCTGCCGGCGTGACCCATCTCAAATACGGCTTTTATTCCCGTTATTTCACCGTTCAAAGAGATGGAGGTCTTCGCCTATTCTAGACCTCAGAGGGCTCAACGTCTTCCTTTCAAAAAATGGCGTCTCTGGACACTATCATCCCTCTTTTACGACTAGGCGATTGGTTTGTTGTCATCAATCTAAAAGACGCCTATTTTCATATTACCATTGCCCCTGCTCATCGCCCTTACCTCCGTTTTATGTTGGACAACATCACTTACCAATTCAAATCCCTACCATTCGGCCTGGCCTCTGCACCTCGAGTTTTTACCAAAACCATGGCCCCTGTAGTGGCATTTCTAAGACTAGAGGGCATCACAGTGTTTCCCTACCTAGACGATTGGCTCCTGGTTTCGCCATCCTACAGCCGTTCGCTCCAGGATACCCGTTTTACGCTCACCCTTCTGGCAAACTTGGGACTACAAGTGAACTACAAAAAGTCTTCCCTCACCCCTTCTCAAACTATGCCCTACATTGGGGCACTCCTGGACTCTGTGGCTGGCCGAGTTTTCCTTTCTGCAGACAGGATACAAAAACTCATTGCCGTCCCGAGCTCAAGGAGACTCCATGGTCACAGCAAGGTTCATTCAAAAACTACTTGGACTCATGGCCTCAACCACCTCCACAGTCCTATACGCCCGTCTCTACATGAGGCCTCTCCAAGCTTGGTTCCTCTCTACCTTCGATGCGGCCCTAGACGACCCAAGGACTGTGGCGCATCCCATCCCCCATCCTTCAACAGTTGTCCTGGTGGACGGACATAGCCAACCTCTCCAAGGGCATGCCTTTCACACCTCCTCATCTCGAGGCCCAGGTTACAACCGACGCAAGCCCAACAGGCTGGGGCGCCCATTGCAACGGCTTGAAAGTTCACGGCCTCTGGTCCCGCAATCAGATGTCCCTACACATCAACCAGCTAGAACTTCTAGCCGTCATCTATGCCCTGAAGGCTTTCCTTCCAATCATACGGGGCAAAAGTATACAACTGGTAAACAACACCACGGTAATGTTTTATATAAACAAACAGGGTGGAACCCATTCCCCTCAACTGCTAAACCTCACCTTGCTTCTATGGAACTGGTGCATCAGGCACCGTGTCACTCCTGTAGCCATTCATGTGTCCACACGAGACAACGAAGTTGCAGACGCCCTCAGCCGATGGACACACAACACACACGAGTGGTCCCTACACCCCGAGGTATTTCAACAACTTGTAAACCGATGGGGAACGCCACAAATAGATCTATTCGCATCCCGAATGAACGCCAAGTGTCCTGTTTTTTGCTCCAGAGCAGGACGCGATCCCCGGTCAATCGGCGATGCGTTCATGATTCCTTGGAAGCACAGCTTCCTTTACGCCTTCCCACCAATTCCCCTTCTCCAGAGAACAATAGTCAGGATCCGGCAGGAAGAAGCGAGAGTCATCCTAATCGCTCCGTGGTGGCCACGGCAGACTTGGTTCCCAACTCTGCAGACACTGGCGTCCGAATATTTCCGCCTGCCTCTCCGACACGACTTACTCTCCCAGAACAGCCTCAAGATCCTACACCCACAGCCGGACATACTACATCTCACGGCGTGGAGGATTTTCCCTCCGTTGAGGAGATAATCCGCTCTTCCAAAAAGCTGTCTACCAGGACTTTATATCAGTACAAGTTTAAGGTTTTTGTATCGTTTGCTATTGCTCAGGGTTTGACTCCCTTACCTACGTCAGTTGATGTTCTCCTCGCCTTTTTGAGACACTTAGCCGCCTTAGGCCGTTCAATTTCCACACTAAGAGTATATATAGCAGCTATTGTGGCACACCAGCCACCAAATTCTGCGTCTGTTCACCTGTTTAAACAAGTTCAAGTTAAAGACTTTCTAAAGGGACTTTGTAATATCCGGCCCCGTCTTACTATGCCGACGCCCCAGTGGTCCCTCTCATTGGTTTTACACCAATTGATGAAAGCACCTTTTGAACCTCTGGCCAAGGCTTCTGACCAACATCTGACTTATAAAGTTGTTTTTCTTGTTGCTATTACTTCAGCTCGAAGGGCTAGTGAACTTGCTGCTTTGCGCATGGATGCCCCCTTCCTGCAGTTTCATCCTAATAAAGTTACCATGTTTCCTGATGTTTCATTTTTACCCAAAGTTGTTTCTCACTTTCATCTGTCTCAACCAATTCAATTGCCTACATTTTTCCCTAATCCTTCTACAGATTTGGAACGGGCTTTGCATTCCTTGGATGTTAAACGGGCACTTTCCTTTTTCTCGATCGATAGAACCAGCGACTTTTTACCTGCTATTATGGCCCTAAGCGTGGTCAGCCCATGTCTACCCAGTCCATTTCTAAAACTATTGTCCGCCTTATTACATTGGCCTACCAACTTGCCAATACTCCGCTACCTTCTGGGGTCCGAGCGCATTCTACCAGAGCTCTCTACTTCCACAGCCTTTTTGAGAGGTGTTCTAGACATCTGTAGAGCCGCCACATGGTCTTCTTCCTTGACCTTTGCTTCCCACTATCGGCTGGATACCAGGGCTCGGGCTGAAACCGGTTTTGTCGCTCAGTGTTGGCTGCAGTTCTGCCGTGACTACCCGCCTCCGGTAAGTGCAGCTTGCTAATCACCCATTGTGTGCAATCACAGAAGACCACGAAGGAGAAAAGGAGGTTACTTACCTGTAACTCCGGTTCTTCGAGTGGTCATTCTGTGATTCCACACAAACCCGTTCAGGCTGTCTTTCCTAACTTATTGACAGCGAAAAAGGTACGGAACTGAGGTAGGAGGAGGGCGGAGCCCACCTTTATAGGGGGGAGGTCCTTCAACTTCCACAGCTTTCTAGAAGATTCCGAGGTCTACTGTGCGTGCGCACATTAACCCATTGTGTGGAATCACAGAATGACCACTCGAAGAACCGGAGTTACAGGTAAGTAACCTCCTTATTTCCTCACCTGAGAACACGTTTGTACAGGCAGGCTTTTCACAAGGTGATTGAAAGGAGAGGAAAATCAATAAACGCAACCTCCTCTATAAAGCTACTCTGTGGCTTTTGCAGTTGTCTCTCTTAACCTTTGTTTATGCCTTTTGTTTCAAGCACTGTGGTGTCTGCTGATAAAATCTGTGACTCAGCACACTGTAAATTCTTGAAGGAAAGAAAGCAGAGGCCCACCTTCTGTCCTATGAGTGCCAGCAAACCAAATCATACTCCTCCAATCTATTATCCATAAACAAGCAATAGTTCCAAAGCCACTGATGTAATAAGCATGGTCTCAATGAAGAGGGAAAACCAAGCATTACAGATTCCTGGAGGAAAAGTCCATCACAGGTTACAAACCATGATGGAGATGTGTAATCTCCAGGCTTAAAACCAGGGCGCTTCAAGGGCCAGATGTAGGGGAGTGGTATCAGGAGACAGATATCTAGTCTCATGCGCTCCCAAACGCATCTGGTGGGGCCACTGTGAGATACAGGAAGCTGGACTAGATGGGCCTTTGGCCTGATCCAGCATGGCTCTTCTTATGTTCTTATGTTCTTATGTACATCTAATAATAAAACACCAACTGTCTTAGCTGTCTAAATAAAAAGTTTATCTCTGTGTGGATTTCTAGCACAAAAGATCTCTGAAATAGTTTGTTCCTGTCAAAAACAACCCAATGGGGTCATTGCCCAGGGAATGCCCAAATGTTTTCACAATACTCACATTCTTTGGAGGAGGGGTTCCTTTCATGCCCCCACCTCACTGAAATGACAGCAGATAGAAATAGGAAATTTGGGGAAGTTACTGCTGAGCTACTAGCTTAAATAAATAGTAGACTGTTTCTCAGAGCTGAAGCCCTGCCCACAACATGAGCGCCAATCGTTTGTCAGCCTGTTTATCTCAAAAATGTCTGAAACGGCAAAAGCTAAAAATACAAACTCTGCTACGGCTGTCTCATTTCCCTACTTAAATAGCAGAAATAACTGTGTCAATTATACCTTGTGTCCTTAGAGCCTTTTTGTGTGGATGGATTGGTTTTTCCTGAAAGATGTCCAAAATAGTGAGGGCTTAAAGCAATATTCACCACAAACATTTTAGAAAGGGTGATATAGTTCATCCTAAAATGGATTCCCTAAATGCTCTTCCTTGGTTTTGTTGTCGTTTATGTGTCTATTCTGAAAGACCTCTGAATTGATGATATCTACAAATGCATAAGGCCGCAAAGATTATGCTAAAGTTCCAGCTGAAACAACTCATTTGGTTATAACCTGAAACTGGTTCTCCCGAAACCCAACGTTGTTTGTTTTTCTCAAAGGCTTTCCCAGATAGAGTTAGACACCCCAAATTCATGCATACTACTGAGTTCCAGACCAGAATTCCATTGGGTCCACTGATAGTTATCTTTTAGTAGGGTTGACCACAGGCATTTCTCAACTCTTCTATTAAGCTGGTAAAGGCTGGGAGGAGAATGACTGAGGGGACAGCCACATTAACAAAAAATGTGGGAAAAGATATGGGTTTGGGAGAGAGCTCATCCATAAATTTGGAAAGGCAACATGCAGATCACAAGTTTATAAATATGAAAGAAAAACTATATAAGAGGTCATATATATATGGTGGGACTTAGGGTGGGATTGCTGTCTCTGTGACTCTCGCTTCAGTCCTCCAGCCTCCCTGTGTGTGTGTGTGTGCGTACCTCTCGGTGAGTACCCTCCCCTGCCCTGCAGTGCAGTCACTCTGCGGCTGCCTTGCACCCTGGGCAACGCCCGCCACTGCTTTTGCAGCCTCCCTGTGTACCTAGTCTACACTGTGTCTCTGCCAGTATCATTTTTTTAGTGTTTTCCCTCTGGTCTGGGGCGTTGGGGGATGCCCACGCACGGAAATGCTTTAAAAATTGTGCAAAAGCAGGTAGAAATGAAAAAATGAAAAACGAAAACAAATTTTTTCCAAAAATTCACTAAAAACGGAAATGAACCAAAACTGACCTCTCAATGAAAAATGAAAAACCGAAATGCCATTTTTTAATTCGTGCCCATCTCTACTCCTTACTCATGAGTAAACCAGGTGAATATATTTATTAGTAAATCAAGTAAATTTACTCACTGGTAAGCCTGGCAAAATTTTCTTTGAGATCATCCCCAACCACTCACAGCTTAAATGAGTGAGCTTCTGAATATTATTTTATTTTTAAAAAAATATTTTTAAACATGCATAAACTGGGTAAGCTTACTAATGAGTAAATAGGATAAACTTACTAATGAGTAAACCAAGTGAACTTGATCATGAATAAACCAGGTAAAATTTTCTTTGAGAGCCTAGTCAACCGCAAAGCAAAAATAAAAAAATAAAAAATTCACAGCTTAATTGAGCGAGCTGCAGAATATTATTATCTATTTCTAAAATATGATATATTTTTAGATATTTGCACAGGCAGGATTTTAAAAGGGTTGGTGAGGAAGGAGTTAAATGCTTTCTTTCACATTAAGACGGTTAATAGTTCTAACACCTGCCCTAGATAGCTGCCTAGCTGACTCCAGACATATTCTGATTGACCTCCATCCCCTTCTGTGCTGGTTTTCCCCCCTCCCCTGTGCACCCAAAGCAACAATTTTTGTTTTGATTGCAATGGAAACTATGGGGCAGGTGGAGTGGTTGTTTTGCACATCCCTATTTGGGGGTGGGTGGGGGATCCATCTCTGGAGGCTTTCAGTACATCATGAGAAAACCTGATTCAGTGGAAAAGCCAATAATGCTGGGAAACACTGAAGGCAACAGGGGAAAAAGAAGACCAAATATTGGATTGATTCCCTGAAACAGTGTTGGCGAACCTATGGCACGGGTGCCAAAGGTGGCACTCGGAGCCCTTTCTGTGGGCACCCAACATTGCCCCTTCACAGCCACCTGTATTCAGGTTAAAATGCTGTATCAGCACTTTGCAGAAAATTAGTGGGTTTTGAATTGCATTTGGGCACTCGGTCTCTAAAGATTTGCCGTCACTGCCCTAAAAGAAGCCACAGGCTTGAAGTTACAAGAGCTGCACAGGGCAATTGAGGACATGTGACATTTTGGAGATTGCTCATTCATAGGGTCACCAGAATGATGGCAGGTACCAACACGCTGGTGGGTGTTTGTGAGAGCAACAATATTGTTATGACTCGTCTGAACTTCAATGACCGCTTCAAAGAACCAGGTAGTTTTCCACTGAACACTATGGACACGCCGTGGCTTCTTTTCAACAACACTTTCTGAAATGCAGCTCAGTGCATTTCAGTTCTTTGCTGCCTGGTTGCTAGGTGATCTATTTTGTTTTCTGCCAGCGGATGCAGAAGGTAATAGCCCTGTAAGTAATCAACAAGAGATTACTTTTCCTGACAGCAAACACTGGCACATAAATATACCAGTATTTGATGTCAAGAAATGAAGACATATTGCTAAAACCATCAAACAGCTAGAGACCCATTTGTTTACATCAGATAAGAAAGGCGCACTAGAGGAAGCCACAAGTAACTATGCAATATTTTGTAAGAAAAGAGATGGAATGGGTTTCAGCTGCAACTGGGCAGGGTCTTCATCTGAAAACTGGAATTGGACTAGCTAGAAGTAGAGGGCCTCCTCTAACCATCCTTTTAAGAAAGCACTGCTATCTATAAAATAGGGCATATGCTGCTCTATCATCATTGCCATCTATATTGTCCTGCATAGTGAACACTAACATGCTCCCAGTTCCATTGAGACAACTGGAAAGCCTCAAGGGACTCAGAATGTGCCTCAGAGTGCTTTGGAAGGCACTGCAGTTCCTTTGAGGGTACTAGTAACATACTGGCTGAAAGCCTGTTGCCTAGCATAGTATGTGGCCCATAGAGTAGGCCATTTCATACCAACAGAATACATGAAGGGCCTGATTCCCTGCTGGTTCAGTGGACCTACTAGTGCTCCCAAAATTGGGGTTTCTAATCATGGGTGTTCCGTAAGCACAATTAACTGACGTTGATGAAAGAGGCCACTTTAAACCTTTGTACTCAATGTGTGAAAGTATGACAAAGCACAAAGTTGTCACACACTTTGGGGGATCAGGGGACATCACAAGGTGATGATGTCTATGTGTGTCCATGTACCCACCACTCATTTAATTCTGTAGGCATTCACCATGAATGATTGTATAGGACTAAAGTGTAAAGGGTCCCTAACAAGTAGAGCACTGAAGGAGGGGAAACTCGGTGTATGTTGTATAGCTATGAGCACTTCTCCTCAAATGTGATTAGTAATACAATCAGAATATGCCTCTAGGGTTGATAGGCACTGGCATAGCTAGGGAGGGGCGGAAGAATGCATTTGCCCTGGGACACGCAGCCTGGAGGGGAAGCAGGAGGAGGAAGCCATGTGCCATCCTGCCAGCAATCCTCCTTTCACCCCATTAAGGCTTGGCGATCCTTAGTCAGGGAAAAGGAGGAGAGGGAAGCAGGCCGGTTTTTTTTTCCCAAGCAGCACCTCAGTCGATTGCTCCCCCTCCCCCCACTAAGGCTTGGCAATCGTTAGCCCGGTGAAAGGAGGAGAGGGTAGCGTGTGACAGAGGTGTTGCTGGAAAAAAATCCCATCACCTGCTTCCCTCTCCTCCTTTCCCTAAGGCCAAGCCTTAACCAGAAGAAAAGAGGAGGGGAGAAGCATGCTACAGAGGTGATGCTTGAAACTTGGTGCTATCTGCACTCTGTGTGGCTTGCACCGGAGAGCCTTAACTGGAAAGGAGACCCACAAAGAGGACATGAGAAGGAGAGACCATTCTTCCCCTCCCTCACTGTTCTCCCAGGATCTGGGCCCCCTTGCTGGGTGGGTGAGACACAGTTGGGGAGGAGGAGGAGAGGTCACAAAAACTGACTTTGTCCCTGGGCGCTCCAAACTCTACCTACGCCACTGTTGATAGGTCCAGGGTTTGGCCCTGAGACTCAGGTTCCGGGGTCCATCCTCTAGATCTCAAGCTTCAGACTTCATCAGACTTCTCAAGCTTCAGACTTCATATTGAAAACCAAAAAAATAAAAACTGAAAACTGGTCTCAGGGATGAAGGAAGCTATGAATAAGTGCTTAGGCATGGAAAAGTTTGCAGCAATGATTCACTTATCTTTGTCTTAATTGCACTTGTCTGCCCCAACTAAAAATGAGAGTGATAAAGAGGTAGAATATTGAAGGCAGTTAAGATGAAAGAGGTTTGTCTGCACAGCAGAAAAGGAATGCATAACCAGCAGCTTGCCTGTCTGTCTATCTGGCTCAAGCTGGAGGCTTAATTGCATCCAATCTCAAGTCATTAAGCTATAGCAGACAATTAGTTTGTCTGATTTTGGCACCACTTTGTATCTTTGTTCTGATATCAAAGGCTTTGTTGATGCCACAGAGTTTTACTTTCCTCAGAGTCTGCTTTGGCCATTTTTATCAAATGCACATTTACAAACCACTGTCTGAGATGACATAAAACAATTCTCTACCCTTCCACTCAGTCTAATTTATTACTGCTATTTTTTAAACCACACTGACCTTTACACATCTTTTTATCTTCTTGTCTTAGTGCTAGGAAACTGATCATGGCCTAGGTTTTCAACATGCAAAGTATTGTAGGGAGAACAATGGCTTTATAGTAAAACACCATTTTCAGTTCAGCTCAATGCAGCCCATTTGATGCCAACCAAGAAGGAGCCTGCAACATTATACCTAATGGGAAACACCAGATCCCTAATGCTTGCCTTTTAAATCATTCATAAAGCACTTATTACAGTACAAAGTGCATTGTAAGAGCTTTCTGCTTAATCATTGCAAAGCAAAAGGAACCAGTACATCCACCGAAGTCAAAATGTGGGAGACAAGAGTCTCAGGATGTATAAAGAAAACAATCCTTATTCCCTGTTAAATAATTTTAAAAAGCTGTGGCTTTACCCATTTTGGCAGGACCTTTTTTCAGGAGCTGAGAAAAAGCCCAAATTACATAATAGAATATCCCATGGGTCGAACTTAGAGAGAGATTTCCTCCCTTATTATAACAATCATAAGGTTATCTCGATGCCCTTGACCCTGTGTACAGCTGTATATGAACACTCCCTTAAGCAGTGCCTGCATTCTTAATCAGTCTGGAGCTGCTACAGACCAAAGGAGGAAAATAGCTTGGTATGCATCTATTTTTATGTTATTTTATGAAATCTATTTTGGCATGTCTATTGTGCTCAGAATATGTACTGCAGTCAGTTTACAAATCCTATGCTTATGTATCCTTTTTATAGAGAGATATCTAATACAGTGTTACCTTGTATAAAGGAATTAATTTGTTCCAAATGAAATTATGTCAAGCAAATTTTCCTTTATACAAGTTTCCCATAGGAATGCATTGAAAACAGAGTAATCCCTAATCGCAACCATTTTTTTGTTGTATAGATTTGCACCATCGACGATTTTGTTAAGCAAATTTCCCCTATCTCCGGAATTTTTTATGTTGTACAGATTTTATGTTATATAAACTGTTTGTTATATGAGGGTCCACTGTATATAATTTTGTTTTTTGCTCAGCTCCTGAAGAAAGCCCCACTGAAACGCATCAAGCTAGAGCTTTTAAAAATGATTTAACAGGGAATAAAGATCGTTTTCTATTTTTATACATCCTGAAACTCCATCTTCCACTTGTATTTTACTTAATCATTGCAACAATTCTTGTCTTGTCCAGACAGGGCAAAAGTTCCAGGTCCTCCTTCCCCAATCTTAGTTTGTCTTGGGTGGTTGTATGTAGAATGTATTATTGCTGTATGAGAGTGCAGCAATAGACATTGTGCAACAGACCAATTCAGCATTCCAGAAGCGAATTTGAAAAATAATGCCACTCAAAAAAAAAAAACCTTAGCTTTAAAACTAGACCTCAGGTCATCACCAAATTCAGCACAGATGTTGTGAATTTTTTTCATGTTATGATTTTTTAAAGTCAAAAGTTCTCTACCCTTGTGCAGATGCCACTAACCGTCTGCGTTTTCAGATTTAAAATGGATCAAATACATTGAAAACAAATATTTTGGCCCACTTTGCCAACAGGGAAAAGGATGCCAAGCTTTACATAGCAAAGAGCAGCCTGAATGTTCACACAACACTAATGGTAGCAGTCAAGATGGTCTACAGGAGACTCTCTGCTGCTCGTTATCATTCATATGTGTTGAATAATAGTTCTGGGAATTGGTCTGGGTTTGGGTCAGAAGTCGGCTTCTGGGATTTTTCCCTTGTGTGGTGTCACTTTGTGAATAGTAGTGGTGCGTGGGATTCCTGTTTAACAGCTTGACCGTTAGCTGGCGGAATTCCATGATTGCCATAGTATTTCACATATATTGTACACGAAAACCTGAAAGAGAGTGTCCAGAATTTTCTAGGCATAAAGTACTGAGAAGTGATTTCCAAGCACACACACACACACACACACACACACACACACACACACACACACACACACACACACACACACACACACACACACACACACACATTCTGCAGCAACCGAAGACTGCACACCTTGCTCAATGTGCCAGGGGTACATAAGGGCCATTAGCCATACACACTCCAGTTGACTGTATGCCCCATCCGTACAGAAAGAGATAACACTTGATATGTAAGATGACCCTTTGATAGGAAGCTTCTTTGCCTATTTTTTGGTTTCATAATTGCAATGATCCAGCATGGCAATTGCTAAATGGCCTGAGGTTTTCTGAGAATTGTAGCCAACTGTCCCAGGACTGAAACAACTACAGCAAGTGCCTACTTTATAAGATCAAAATAGTTGAACTAATTAGAGTATATAGCATGCATCTGTTGCTCCGAATGTGTTTGGCTCCAGTTTAGTTGGTCTCTTGAAACAATAGCAAACGAAACATAAGGGACTCTGTTTCTACCTCTGTGTCTTGCCATGCCTTAGGCTGCTTTTACATGACACCTAAAATCCACTGACAACTTAGGGTGTTTATACACGACCCCTAAGCTGCGCTGCAAATGGCTCCCAGCTCCGGAGCTTAGAAATGTTTTCCCACCAGCTCCAGAGTTTGGAGACAATTAAGTGCGACCCCGACCACTTTAGCATGACCCAGCGCACTTTTCTTGTACCTTCTCTTTGGAGGTGAAAATTTTTTGATGCGGATAAGAGTGCCGGGCTTTCCTGGCTTGTCTGTTGTTTTTTTGCCTCCCGCCCCTTTAAGAGCTCCTTGAGACGGAACCAGGAAGTAACGGGGCTCATGGCAAGTTTGACCGCACCGGCAGGTTAGTAAAGGCTTCTTTTGTCCTTTTTTCCCCTCCCCCCTCACGCCGACAGGAGCAGGAAGTGCTGAGGGGTGGGGATGCAGGAACAGAAATGAACCCCCAAGATCTCTGGTCCGAATTTAAGGGACCAGCGGATCTTAGGGGTCGTGTGAAAAGGCCCTTAAATGCAGATTCCCCCAACGTGGTTTTTGTTCTGCTTCCTGTGTTCCCACCTCCCGCACTCTGATTCTATTGCTTCTGTCTGTGGTGAGGGGAGAGAGAGAAAATGCAGGCTCACCTCCGCCTGCCATTGGTGTCTGTTAAAAGGGGGGGGGAGCCCAACAAAAACAAACAAAAAGTGGAGGAGGGCCAGGCATGCAATGTTTTAAAACAGCAACAAGGAATAGCAACAAGGATTTTACCTCCTCCAGACCAGGTACTTGTAAAATGCGCTGAGGCGCACTTAAGTGGGTGTGGTCGTACTTTATTTTTTTAAAGTCTGCTGCTGGTGGGAAAACAATTTTATGCTCCATATCTGTGAGCATTTTGCAGTGGATTTTAGGGGTCATGTAAAAGCAGCCTTAGTTACAGCCTGGCTGGAATATTGTTATGCACTTTACACGGGGTTGCATTTGGAATATGTTCAGGATAGAGATGGGCACGACCAGGAAAAATTACGTTTCGAGTTGTCGTGTGTCGGAGCCGGCCTGTTTCGGCTTGTTTCCATTTTTCACAAAATTTTCCAAAAACTTGTTGTTTCATTTGTCGGTTTTTCGTCTGTTGTTAGTACTAGTTTGGGGGGGCTCCTGGAGGCACCTCTCTGGGGTGGGTGCCTCCTCTGGCCCGCCATGAAGGGAAAGCGGGCTCCTGGAGGCACCTCTCTGGGGTAGGTGCCTCCTCTGGCCTGCTACAAAATGGCATGCATAGCCAATTGGATATGCATACCATTAAGTTGCAGTTGCAGCAGGCAGAGGCACCTCTCTTTCGGTGCCTCTGTGACTCACTGCCTGCACTTGGGCTGGGGAACGAAGTGAGAGAGGACCCCTACGGGCGCCCGCTGTGACTCACTAAGAAGGGAAGTGTTCTTGCTGTAGTGCAATGCGAGTACACAGATCTGGCTTGGGGTTAGGGTTGGGGTTAGGGTTAGGGTTAGGGTTCGGGTTCGGGTTAGGGTTCGGGTTCGGGCTAGGGTTAGTGGCTTTTTATGCCCGACTGGCACATCCCATAAGTCTCGGTCAAAACCTGGCCAAGTGGCCATGCAATTGGTGGAATGGCTCCAAAAATTTGCATGGTCTACTCCCTTGGCCAGCCCATCATTGCGCAGGTATAAAAAAATAAAAATAAAAATAAAATAAAATAAAATCAATGGAGACGTTTTGTTGCAAGAAAAACCCACTGCTGCTACTGTAAAAATTCAGGCAGTTTTAAAATAGCTATTTTCGCATGTTTCTGTGGTGCTTTGGTGTGTTTTTGGACCACGCGATTTCAAAATAAATATTGCAGTTGCCCCATTTTGGATCCCTCGCCTGCACCGCATGGCATGGCGAGTTGGCGAGACGACGAGGAGGCGCAGCCCAGGAGAGGAGGGGGGAGGCCGGGGACACCCCCCCCCCAGAAACTACCCTTCTGGTAGGTGCCCTCACTGAGGCAGGCATATTTTTGCCTGCTTTTTTGGCCAGGAATTGGGGTTTTTTATTTTTAAAACTTTTTTCTGTGCTGCGCCGCTTGGCCAGTTGGTGTGGCGACTCGACGAGGATGCGCACTTTGCGCAGCCCAGGAGAGGAGGGGGAGGCCCTGGACCCCCCCAGAAACCACCCCTCTGGTAGGTGCCCTCACTGAGGCAGGCATATTTTCGCCTGCTTTTTTGGCCGGGAAGGAATCTGGTTTTTTTTATTTTAAAACTTTTTTTCTCTGCCGCACCGCTTGGCGAGTTGCGACTCGACGAGGATGCGCACTTTGCGCAGCCCAGGAGAGGAGGGGGGGAGGCCGGGGACCCCACCCTCAGAAACCACCCCTCTGGTAGGTGCCCTCAGGCAGGCATATTTTTTCCTCATTTTTGGCCGGGAATCGGGTTTTTTTATTTTTAAAACTTTTTTCCTGTGCCGCTTGGCATCGCGCGATCGCTGCGATGCCAGGAACGACAACGACAAATCAGACCCAATTTTTCTTTAGTTGGTTCGAGTTCGAGTTCTGGCAGAGTAATTGTTGTTACCGTTTCCGTTACGTAACGGAAACGAGAAACAGAAACGGAAACGAGAATGTTGCCAAGTCGTGCCCATGTCTAGTTCAGAAACTTCAGTAGGTCAAAAATGATGTAGCCAGATGGTTATCGGGCTGGTTATCAGGAATCACATCACACACAGAAACACACACACACACACACACACACACACACACACACACACACAGACAGAGAGAGAGAGAGAGAGAGAGAGAGAGAGAGAGAGAGAGAGAGAGAGAGAACAAGAGAGAGAGAGCAGCTTCACTGGTTGCCAATCTATTTCCAGGTTCAATTCCAAGTGCAGGTTTTAACCTATACACCCCTCAGTAGCTTGTGTACAAGCTATTTAAAAGGCCATACCTTCCTTTAGGAGCTGGCCTGTGTGTTAAGATAATCAGAGGAGGCCTTCCCCTCAGTCCCACCACCTTCATGTGAGAGGGCCTTCTCAGCTGCTGCTCCTACCAGACTGTAGAACAGGCATGTCCAAACTTTGGCCCTCCAGATGTTTTGCACCACTATTCCCACAGTCCTTTGCCATTGGAAATACAGGCTTGGAATTCTGGGAGTTGTGGTCCTAAACATCTGGAGGGCCAAAGTTTGGACATGCCTGCTGTAGAACTCCCTCTCTCCTTTGCTGTCCTTCCTCAACCAGGCAAAGCCCGTTCCCTTCAGGCAGGCTTTTCTCAGTGCCTGACTGTCAAGGAGACGGCAAGCAGGAGGGTTTATATTTTGTTGCTTTCAAAACCATTCTTCATAATTCTCTTATCTTTTTAATATAAGATTATTAATTCTTTAATTTTTGAACAATTTACTCTTTCTGGCTCTTAATGATATGTTTTTAATGACGTAAACTGCCTTGAGGCCTTTCTAAGGAGAAAGGTGAGGTAAAAATATTTTAAATAAGACAAATCATTTTATGGTTGGTAACTAAACCTATCTTTGCAGCAGGATGCCCTGATTGTCCCTTGGGTAGATAGGACATTCCCCACCTCCCACTCCCACCCCTGCCATCAACTTTGCATGAAACCTAGAAGCAAGGACTGGAGCTCTGTGGGTCAGTCACTCATGTTGGTGCTATGACTTCTTTGTGTGTATACCCAGAGCCACCCATTGTTGTATGAGACATCTGAGTAGCTGCCACCACTCAATATTAATGACAGCGGGAGAAGAACCCTGGTCATATAATCAGGTTAGTTTATCCCTCTCTTTTATTGAAGATCTGATCCTGGCTTCATTTCAAAGTTGCGTTTGAGACCAAGGTTTTAAACTGCTCTTGTGCAACTCTGAAATGATAATTATATTACAATGGAATTCCACCACCACCTAGGAAATCTAGAACAGCAATTTTCCTGTTGGATGATGGCCAAAAACAGGGTCTCTAATCTTTCTCAACCCTGATGCCAACACAGGTGCACTGTTGCCTCCTCATAGCCACATTAAAAACTGCAAACTCAGCACACAGTGCTGTAGAATCTAAGATAATATAGGGCTGAACTAGACAATTCAATGGATGTGTCATTAGAAACATGGCTTCACTGAGAAATGAAAAAGGCTGCTATTCCCCTAAGCAGTTTGAATGAGGCAGGCAAATATCAGAAGGCCCAGGTTCCATTTCTCTGCACCTACAACGCTCTGCCAATAATGCAGGAGGAAGCTATCAGCCAAAAAGCAATCCAAGTTGGCTACTAAAATGGACTATTGGGAGTGTGGCACCGAGGTTAAATGCAACAGGCAAGCCCTTAACTAGGAATAATTTACACTTTAAAACATGGCAGTGTACATAAGCAGCAGGATTCTGCCTGATACCAGGCTTGCACTTTTGTGCCACTACCAGTCATGATACTGTCAGTGAGCTCATCTTCTATGGCAACCATTTTTGTGCCCCTCCCCCACCATTCTGGATGTTGTGCCAATTCAGGGCATAGAGACTGGGAATGGGCAGGGAGCATGGAAGGGCAGTGGTATGGCACACTGCTGGCCTCCATATTCCATTGCTGCATTAGAATGATGCCAGGTAAAGAGAATTCAGGCAAAATACAATGGCTCTTGCTAATGTTGGTGCCAGAGAATGTAAACCCCACCAGAATGTAACATTTATTAGTTTCCCCTTTAGCCACAAATGGAAATGAGTATGCATTTGGACTGTTTGGTTCAGTTTAACAGTGGTGTTGAGATAAATGTACTTCCTTAAGATATCTTCAAATCAAACACTGATTTCTTTCCCAACTACTCATGTCTTCCTATGTCTGTCAAACTGTTCACACTTATGGGTTGATGGGTTGTAGCAACTATGTTGAATAAGAACAAGTTACTCACTCATAACTATGGTCATGAGTGAAGTCATGTATGTATTATTCATCTGCATTTCTGTGTGGAAGCCTCAGACTCAGCTTTCTCAGTTCCCTCTAAGGCTGCCACCAGAAGCCCAGGAATAAAACGGCATGATGGTCAAAGGGGAGGGGGTAGGTTGTGTGACTTCAGAGATGACCATTCCAAGAGCCAGTTACAGGTCTGTAACCTCTTCTTTTTCATGAATCCTACGCATATGGGCAAGTAACAAGCTCACTTACTAGTTGGAGGAATGTCACCAGCATGGAAGATGGTGACCCCATAAGACACTGAACTCAATGCTAAAGCAAGACTGCACAGCTAATGCATCTCTTGTGGATGGTTGCCCAACCTAGGCTTAAAAAACTCCAGTGGAGGAGAGTCCAGCTCTGACCAAGATAGTCCATGGTACTGCCAAGCGGCTGTTGCCGACATCAAAGTTCTTGCCAACATTTCAGCAAAATCTCCTTTCTTGTGATTTCAACCCATTTCATGACTGGTGGGATGTTAGTAACTCAGTTTAACTCTGTGTTAGAAAATAAGACAAGCTGGGTCACTTGAAAATGGTTTTAGTCTACAGTGCTGAAATCATTAGGAAGCTGTTCACCAGGCATGTTTTCTGTCTTTGTTTTAGGGAGAGCAGACCATCTTACACCATCAGTTTCCTCCTGGCTGCAGATACTATGTTAGATCACATACTGTTAACTTGGCATTTCTTTTTTCAGGAACTATTCAAGTTCCAATCCTGTGGTCAAAGAATTACTATTGGGATGGGGCATGTTCCAAGCTGGGAGGCACCTTACCCCACCAAAATTTCTGAGTGAAGAACTTGTTCACAGTCTCTCTGCTTTCTGGGTGAACCAGCCTGGAGATTGTAGCTTGTTCCAGTTTGAAAATATTGGATCAAAATTCTTCAACAACTAAATATGTTGAAAATAACACATGCCTGTGTGTCGGTTTTGAATAAGAATTTTAAGCACGTCCATACTTCTCCTATTTGAATAAATGGGACATCATCAAACTCTGACTGGATTCTGGGATCTGTTTTTGCAGAGTTCCACATTTAGTTGATAAGACATCGGTTGATTGTTGGTTCAATTGTTTATCTAATTAGGAAAGACATAAATAGTGCGGGAAATTGAAGGAAACAGGGGGGGAGGAAGCACCCATGGGAGATAGGTTGATTTGATAATGGACATCTGCAAGACCTGAGTAGGGCTGTTCACAATGAGGCATTTGAAGGTCACTAATTCATAGAGCTGCTGTAAGTTGGAAGTGAACTGATGGCCATAATATGAACTAATTGTCCATAACAAGAACAATTAGCTTTTTCCTAAATTTATATTCCTAAACTTATATTTCACTGTTCTGGGGCAAATGTTCTCAGCAGGCATAACTTTACAGGTTTTTTTAAAAAAATGTTATATTGTACAGGCTACTCAAGAAGACTGAAAACATACGTGTTCCATAGATAGTATCTGTAAATATTGGCTGCAAATATTTCACTGGCAAGATATTTTGATTGGCATTAATGGGATGAACTCCAGCAGAACTATTTAAAAATTGTAAATGTTTCCTTTGCTTAATCACATAAGCTGCTAACAAATGGAGGCCGCTCTCTGAGCTGCCTCTCCCTCATACCCACTCAAACATGCTATATTATGTGCCAAATTTTGTCAAAGTGACCACTGGCAATCACTCTAGCTGTACAAAGCACAAATATTTTCGCTCGTTGGGATCTGCTGACCAAGCAACAATGTGCAAAAGCATTATGTGTAGCTTTTTTAAAAAATTGTTGTAACTCTAAAGCACTTGATTGTGTTCCAAGAATCTGCTTTGGCTCCATTCTGAGGCTTCCGGTTTTTACTGTGTAAGTGGAAAAATAATACCGCCTTTGGGTTTTTTCAGATTACATGCTCAAAATTAGCAGTTGAAAAATGGCTTGCCTGAATCTCCAACAATGAACAATATATTGCTTCAGTCCATTTCCATATTGCCGTTTGAAGTGAAACATACACTGATAATTTAATGTCACGATGGATGTTTGTTTAGTGAGAAAGGAGGGTGATCTGATGCATGTTTACTAAACAGACTCTGTTTAATAGATTGTACTTCCAAGTGAATAAGCACTTTTTAAATTATACTTTGGATTTTTCTTACCAACCTGATAAAAAATTGTTTTATTATTTATTTATTTATTTATTTATTTTATTATATTTATATCCCGCTTATCTTCAATTTGAACTCTAAGCGGCTTTTCATGGGCATGGGCTTCTGCTGCCTTGGTGCATGAGTGTCAACTCCCATGAATTGTGGTGGGGAATTTTTATTTGCCCATTAACAATGGCATAAATGTTACAAATTTTTCTGACACCAAGCAGCAGGATTTCTGCTATTAGTTACAAATACTGGGCTAGTGTAGACATCCCCTAACACCCTGTATTAGTTATATCTACAGGTCCACCCATATGTCATGGAAGGGCATTTAGTTATGCATTTGCCCTGCTTGCCGTATTGAGTACCTTGTCTGCTCTTTGTGGGATTCTAGCAATTACTAGATTTCATGAACTGTGCTTCCAAGTAAAGTAAGTATCTGCTGGGGATCAGTTCCAGGCCTCCTGTGGATAATGAAAGCAGTGGATAAGAGAGAATGTCTCAAACCCCCATTGTTATTTTGTGACAGTAGCTTGCTTTATAACTGCTCTTTGTGACAGTAGCTTGCTTTACGGCTGCTGCTTTATGACAGTATCTAGCTTTACAGTCTCTATTTGTGGCAGTAGCTTTAAATAAAATTATTTTTAATTTTTCCTCTGCCAACCATGGATAACTGAATCAGTGGTTAATGAATCAGTGGATACAGGGGTCCTACTGTATATATGATTAGAGCTGGATACAGAATTGTTCATAAGAACATCTTGATGCCAACACAACCAGGACTACAGAAAATAATATCTTTGGAGGCTAATCAACTAAACGAAGTGGTATCTATTTAGCATTTTCTATCAAAACATGCTGAAGTGGTCAGAGGGCTGGCCCTGGCAGGTGTTACCTTGAAGTTACTAATTTCAGGGGACACCATCAGCAGAAAATGAAGAGATGAAGACCAGACTTGGGTTCGAAGTGGAGCAAAAGCAAAAGCAAGTGCCCACCCTGGCAGAGGGCACCACCCACATTAGGTTGAAGACATGCAGCCTCGAATGACACGGACAGTCATTACCGTTTCTTTTAGGTATTTCCTTGTGCATTAGGAATTCAACTGGTGATGAAGTTACATAATGTTCTCTGTCTGCTGCAAGATCTGTGCTTATGAAAGAAAGCTGTTTAGCCTAAGGAAATTTGGAGTTAAGTACTCTGCCATCCCTCCCTGTGCAATCTTCTTAAATGTGCAGTAATAATAGGCAGGCGGAGAAAATGATGCTCAGGTCCATTTCCTCTAAATTTCTGGTTGTGCAAACAGAGCCACTCAGCTAATACCAAGGTACCATAATTCTGACTTTGAATATCCTTGCCCCACTGCCAACCACCTTGCAAAGGACCTTTTATTCCGAACTGCACCTCTAGTGAAATGTAGGACAATTGGGAGTACATCAGATGCACTTCTGTAATCAATCAAGCCAGCATGCTGTGCTGAAAAAGTGTTAGGGCATAAGGGACGGTGAGATGGCACAAACTCTCCCCATTCCTGAGAGATGAGGAGAGATGAAGCCCTTGCTGCCACCTCTTCCCATTCTTCTTTCTCTCCTTGTGCTTCTTTCCTTCGCCAGGTTCTTTGGCATATCTTCTGCCTCTCCTTTAGGCTCCCTGCCTCTCCTTCCTCACCACACCCATCCTCCTGTTGCTTCTTCCCTATGGGACATCTCTTCCTCTCCTTCCACACCTCTGACTCTTCCATGTATTCTTTGTTTCCCTCCTCCAGCACCTCTGCCTTTTCCTTCAGTCCCTCCACACTTTCATCATCTTCCTCCACCTCCCAGGTACCTCCGTCACTTGCTACCCACCCACCCACCCACCCTCAAGATCATCCCTGCTATATGCTGAAGCCGCAAGATCTGTAGTTAAATGAAGTTCCACAGTGGAAGAACTGCATGTGAAGAACCACTTTCTGGTAGGTTGACAAACAGAGCACTGCCAAAAGTACAGGATTTACTTTTAACATACCGCTCCTGTGTAGAAGTTGCCTGTTGTTCTCTTAAAAATAAGAGATGGAAAATGATATTCAAAGAAACAGGAAACAAGGAGAAAGACTTTGCCTCCTGGGCCATGACCCCCCCCCAATCATGCGGATAGTGAGCCTGGAAAGCTTCTCTTGCTCCTATTGACATCTTCCACCTGAGACAGAACATCAGAGATGGCCTCTCTGAAATAGGAATGGAATTGAAGTGGCATGACTCTTTCATCTCTTTTAGGGGAGCCTGTCATCAGTTTGAAAGGATATCATAGAAAAGTCTTCCCTCTGAAGGGGGTTCTCCATTTCAAGGGCTGTCCAGTCTGAGTCTTCTGATAAAGAAGTATAAGGAGAGACAGCCAGGAGCCTGAAAGTGCTAGTTTAAGCACCTGGACAGCAGACTCCCGAGCCTTTCCTTGAAAGTAGTCTGAAGTTCCACATCAACATGTCTTCTTCTCTCTTTCTCCAATTCTCCTTCTCCCTTCCCCATTTTCCACTCTGTCTCTACTCCTTGAATGGGATATGTAGTAATCCTGCCTTTTATGCATAATGGGAGGGAGGAATCCCTTCAGAACTTAAAGAGAAGGAAATGAAGGGGAAGAAAACAAAACCCCCATGAAATATCTCCTAAAGATGTATATGAAGCAGAGTTTAAGAGGCACCCCTCCTGGTGAGGTTTCTCATTTGACAATTTCTTGTCATTTTCTTATGAAATTGACTAGCATTTCAGGTCACAGGTCACCTTTATCCCTTGCTCCCTTCTAGGGAGAATGCTTCAACAATTGACATTACAGGCGATCTCAAGGGACTTCTAATTGTACACACCTGCTGGAGTGAACTGGATGAGATGAGGCTGTCATATTCAGAGAAAACAGAGATATTCCCTCGCCAGTTTCTCACACAATGTAAAAATAACCTGGAAGGAGAAGGGAAGAGTGAAAGGCACAACGATGCGGTATCAGTGACATGAAGCAATGCGGTTTTTAACTGGGGCACTGCAACATGTGCCATTTCCTCATTTGACAAGTACAGGACACACATGAGGTTCTGCACACTGTGATTAGCATTGTAGCTGCTAAAGCTGATTCACAGAAGCAAGATGTTAAGTTTGGTTGAAATGAGGAGAATTTGCAGATTTAAACAGCTGGTGACCAGCATTGGAAGACTTCTTCAGCAGTTAATCCAGATCAAGAAAGGATTATCTTTCAAGTTAAAAATAGGCTTTTTGCCTGTGGAAGACTAGTCTGCAGAGGAGGCTGCAATTATGCATGCATACACCTAGGAGTAAGTTCCTCAGAACTCACCAGAACACACTTCCAACTGATAGGGTGGTACTGAGTACTTATAAACCTAGCCCTAGCATGTTCCTGAGCTGTTAGAAGAGAGGCTACTTTTACATACATGAAGACACCTGCTGGCTGACATTAAAATCTGGATTTGTAACTCTTAATCCCGGTTTTGTTTCATTTATGAGTAGCTCAGTCAGCTGGTTGACTTGTAGAAGGAATATTATCATTTCTCTTTATACTGACATAAGATTGAGTGACAGAACACTCAGATCTAGTAATCAGGCCACTTGCTTTTTGTTTGCAGTGCTGCGGGAGCTGAAACGGAAAAAAATACTTGTTTTTTTGTGAAAAGAACATAAGAACATAAGAACATAAGAAGAGCCATGCTGGATCAGGCCAAAGGCCCATCTAGTCCAGATTCCTGTATCTCACAGTGGCCCCACCAGATGCTTTTGCAGCGCATGAGACTAGATATCTGTCTCCTGATACCACTCCCCTGCATCTGGCCCTTGAAGTACCCTGGTTTTAAGCCTGGAGATTAAACATCTCCATCATGGTTTGTAACCTGTGATGGACTTTTCCTCCAGGAATCTGTCCAATCCCCTTTTGAAGGCATCCAAGCCAGATGCCATCACCACATCCTGTGGCAGGGAGTTCCACAGATTAACAACACGCTGGGTGAAAAAATATTTTCTTTTGTCTGTTCTTACTCTCCCAGCCCTCAATTTGAGTGCATGTCCCCTAGTTCTGGTATTTTGTGAGAGGGAAAAGAGCTTCCCTCTATCCACTTTACTCATGCCCTGCATTATTTTGTACGTCTCAATCATATCCCCCCTCAGGCGCCTTTTTTCCAGACTAAAGAGCCCCAAATGTTTTAGCCTTTCCTCATAAGGGAGGTGCCCCAGCCCAGTAATCATTTTGGTCGCTCTCTTCTGCACCTTTTCCAGTTCCACTATGTCTTTCTTGAGATGCAGTGACCAGAACTGTACACAATACTCCAGATGCAGCCTTACTATTGTTTTGTATAATGGCATTATAATGTTGGCTGTTTTATTTTCAATCCCCTTTTTCATAATCCCTAGCATGGAATTGGCCTTCTTCACCGCTGCCACACATTGGGTAGATACCTTCATGGAGCTGTCCACCAACACACCAAGATCTCTTTCCTGATCTGTCACGGATAACTCAGAGCTCATGAGTTGATAGATAAAGTTTTGATTTTTCGCCCCAATATGCATTAAGATTTTATACTATTTCCCCGTTTGAAGTAATTAACTAAAATTAAAATACCTGTTTACACTCTGAGTTGCTTCCTCCACCCCTGTACTATTTATGGAAGTACAGTGGTACCTTGTATAAAGGAATTAATTCGTTCCAAATGAAATTATATAAAGCAAATTTTGCTTTATACAAATTTCCCATATTGAAAACAGAGTAATCCCATTTTTATGTTATACAGATTTGCCCCATAGGCAATTATGTTAAGCAAATTTCCCCTATCTCCAGAATTTTTTATGTTGTACAGATTTTATGTTATACAAACTGTTTCTTTATACAAGGGTCCACTGTATTTCAAATTATTTTAGATTCAATAAAGATGGTTTAATGAGATGGTTTCCTGGAAAGCAGTGATCTAGATCTGATCCTTGGAAATAATTTCATCCTTAAAAATATCTTCACATTTATGACAAGCATCAGGAGAGCACACTGGATCAGAACAAAAGCATTCTCTCTGTGTTGAAGAATTACACACACATTAGTACAGGGCCAATGTTAACTAGTGGATTCAGCCCTTTGAATGATTACTGGAGCACACCTCTTCCTTAAAAGACTCTCATCCACCCTTCTTCTATGAAGATAAGAAAGGGAACAAAGGGAGCCTGCATTCTCCTTAGAGGGACAAGAAAAAAGGGGGAGAGTGGGAAGAACTGATACCAGCAACCTTAAGAATAGCAGCCGAAGATGAAAGGAAGGTCAGCACAGGTCTGAGCAGGTAGAGGATAGCTTAGGAAACTTAAGGAAGTCCTTTCCTTCCATTGATCCCCATTAGAGATGGGCACGACTAGGGAAAATGACGTTTTCGAGTTGTCGTGTGTCGGAGGCAGTCCGTTTCGGCTTGTTTCCGTTTTTCGTGAAATTTTGCAAAAATTAGTCGGTTCGTTTTTTCGTTTTTTCGTTGTCATTAGTACTGGTTTGGGGGGGTAGCGGGCTCCTGGAGGGAGCTGCAGGAGTCAGCCAGAGCCACAAGTGACGGACTGGCAGACTCATTGCACCCGCTATGTCTCACGTACTTGCATGTAGTGCAATGCAAGTAGATCTGGCTTAGGGTCAAGACGGGTTAGCGCAAGGGCTAGGGTTAGGCTAGTTACGGGTGAGGTTAGGGTGAGTATTGGGGTGCACCTCTGGGTGCCTTTCTGACCCACTTAGAAGGACAGTGTACTAGCGTATGGGTTAGGCTTAGGCTTAGGGTTCGGGTTTGGGCTACGATTAGTGGGCTGTTTATGCCCGATTGGCACATCCCAGAAGTCTCTGTGGTCAACCTGGCCAAGTGGCCATGCAATTGGTGGAAAATTTGCATGGTCCACTCCCATGGGCGAGCCCATCATTGCAAATGTGCAGGTGTAAATAAAATAAAATAAAATAAAATAAAATAAAATTAACGGAGACTTTTTTTGCAAGAAAAACCCACTGCTGCTACTGTAAAAATTCAAGCATTTAAAATAGCTAGTTTTCGCATGTTTCTGTGGTGCTTTGGTGGGGTTTTGGGCAACGATTTCAAAAAAAATATTGCGGTCGCCATTTTGGATCCCCGCACTGCATGGCAAATGGATGCGCCCTCCCAGCCTGGTACAGTCAGCAAAACCTGGCCATGCGATTGGTGGAATGGCTCCAAAACTTTGCATGGTCCACTCCCATGGGCGAGCCCATCATTGCGAATGCGCAGGTGTAAAAAAATAAAATAAAATAAAATAAAATAAAATAAAATGAACGAAGACCCTTTTTTGCAAGAAAAACCCACTGCTGCTACTGTAAAAATTCAAGCATTTAAAATAGCTAATTTTCGCATGTTTCTGTGGTGCTTTGGTGGGGTTTTGGGCAACGACAAAAAAAAAAAATATTGCGGTCGCCATTTTGGATCCCCGCACTGCATGGCAAATGGATGCGCCCTCCCAGCCTGGTACAGTCAGCAAAACCTGGCCATGCGATTGGTGGAATGGCTCCAAAACTTTGCATGGTCCACTCCCATGGGCGAGCCCATCATTGCGAATGCGCAGGTGTAAAAAAATAAAATAAAATAAAATAAAATAAAATAAAATGAACGAAGACCCTTTTTTGCAAGAAAAACCCACTGCTGCTACTGTAAAAATTCAAGCATTTAAAATAGCTAATTTTCGCATGTTTCTGTGGTGCTTTGGTGGGGTTTTGGGCAACGATTTCAAAAAAAATATTGCGGTCGCCATTTTGGATCCCCCGCACTGCATGGCAAATGGATGCTCCCTCCCAGCCTGGTACCAGCAGCGCAGCAGTAGCAATAGCCAAGGAGAGGGGGGCGGGGGACCCCCCCAAATAAAACACCCTTCTGGCCTGGTAGGTGCCCTCAGACAGTTTTCGCCTACTTTTAGGGCTGGGAATCGGTTTTTTTTTTAACTTTTAAAAACTTTTTTTCTGTGCCACTTGGCATTGCGCGATCGCCGCGATGCAAGTAACGAGCATGACAAATCAGACCAAATTGTTCGTTCGTCGGTTCGAGCTCGAATTCTGGTGGAGTAATTCCCGTTACCGTTTCCATAGGGTAACGGATACGAGTAACGGAAACGGAAACGGGAATACCGCTAAGTCGTGCCCATCTCTAATCCCCATGCAAAAACATGCCTCTTCTTCAGTATGAGCTGAATTGTACCCAGTCACTTACAGTTTTAGTACAGCAAGAGTTGGCTAGCATAGGTTGCTAGCACCTGGGGCAAGACAAACCTCTGCACTCTCTGAGTCCCTGCCATCACCCCAGTACTGAAGCCCCCCCCCAGTGCATGTATTTTTATTTTCAGAAAATACTTATATAATTAAAGTAGGATACATTTAGTGTTAGCATACTCCAATTTATTTTAAATTGCCTGGTTTTATTTTGTGTCTGGCTTAATTTGTGATTTAATTAATCACCACCATCACCTAGAAGCTGACAGTGGAGGCACGGCAGGCTGGTGCCAGGGTGAGGTGTGTCCCAGTCCAACGGGCTGCTGTCACCACAGGAGGCTGAGGAAGCTGCTGTGCTGTTGCTTCAGTGCTGGTTTGGCATGCCTTCCAACAACCGACTGGACTTTGCCACCATGGCTATCCCCTCAACCTACTACCTGGTCAGGGATTTGGTGGGAAATCAGGTGGCTGGCTGCACACCTCCTTTGCTACTACCTGGACCCTCTAGGCTGGGGTGTGCGCAGGCCACCACAGTATTGTGCCTAGTCCCTGTTATGCTGGCCCAAAAGTGGCAGTGACACGGAAGGGGGAACCCCTATTTTCCAGATAGAACTGGAAGCAAGGAGGAGTCTAACAGCCTGGCACTTCTCTGTGGTGGCCCCAGCACTGCCTCCCACCGCTAGGCAACTTCCTGAGGACTCCAGAGGACTTATCCAACTCCAGCTGGATAGAGACTCCTTCCTCCATAAAATCAATTAAACACCACCATCTCTGGGATTTACGTGCAAGCCAAGCGACAGCAGCTCTTTGTGGCAGGCACCCCAACTTCCTCCTTTTCCCCAGCCAATCCCTTCCTGAAGAACCCTCGCTTTGTGCAGCATGATAGTGAGAGCTCTGGAGTACAAGGCATCTCGAGGGCTTTCCAAAACTCATAGGCTGTCCCATGCATGTGTGATTTCCCCCCCTCCTCTTTCTCTGTTTTACATGCATACAAATGAACAAAGGCACACCGAAGGTTTAAACGTAATATTACTACTTTGAGTTTTTTTCTTTCTGTTGAACTTTTGTGCCTCTAAGAATGTTGTGCCCAGAGCAACCAACCACACTAGCACACCACACAGCCAGATGTCATGGGGAACCCTAAGAGAAATAGTATTCAGACTCATATGGTTTCTGGAAGCAGTCATCATGAATAGCAGCCCTTTGACCTCCCTCTTATACCTACAGTTTTTTGTAGGTTGCCTTCTGCGAAAGAACTGATTTGAAAGAATTCCTCCAAGCAAAAGGAAGAAATTAAAATGATATTGGCCTTAAGTAGAAGACAGCTTGCACTTGGTGGACAGGTATACAGTTTATGGCAGGGGTGGTGAACACGAGGCTCTCGAGCTGCATGCGGCTCCCGGCCAAAATGAATGCGGCTCTTTGCCTCTTATCATTATTTTGTATACTGTGGCTCTTTGCCAAGTTTGGATTTTGTTATGCTGCTTCTGAGGAGGGACCTCTGAGGAGAGATCTCCGAGTGCGTAGTCCCACCCCCAGGCTGCGTCATCACGTCTCCCATCCCCCGGAAACAACTGCACGGGCCAGAGAGTGGGGGGACCCGTGTGTCACATGTTGTATCACATCTTGCTGTTAGTTCTTAGTGTGGAGGACGCGGCACACCCTCACCATCACTGCAGGATTTTTACCCTCACTCAAAATGGCAAAATGCAAAGCTAAACGAAAATATGAAGATGAACACAGGACATTTTTGGAAGAATGGGAAGATGCTTTCTTCTTTATTGAACGGAATGGGAAAGCGCTGTGTTTAATATGCAATACTATGATATCACATTTCAAGGCTTCAAATCTTCAGCGTCATTTTAGAACTCTCCATGCTAATATTGACAAGGAATTACCCAAAGGTACTGAACTACGCAAGCAAACATTGAGCACCTTGAAAAGCCAGGTAAAAAGACAGTCTCAAATGTTTCAGCAATTAACCAAGCATGGAGAAACTGTGACCCTTGCATCCTATAAAGTGGCGTGGAACACTGCCCGTGCTAAAAAACCATACAACGAGGGGGAGTTTCTAAAACAGTGTTTTGCGGATGAAAATGAAACCTTGGCTCCAGACAATAAAAAACTCAAAGATTCCATCAATGATCTCCAGCTGTCACGGCACACTGTTGAAACCAGAATAGCAGACATAAATAATGTGATTGAGTCAGATCTACATGCAGACTTGAACGCATGTGCTTATTTTAGTGTTGCATTAGACGAGTCATGCGACATACAAGACAAGCCACAGTTGGCAATATTTGCGCGAATGGTTTCTGAGGACTGCGTGATTAAAGAAGAGCTTCTCGACATTGTCGCATTAAAAGACAGAACTCACGGTACTGACATAAAAGAGGCAATGACTGCCGTTTTTAAAAAAGTGAATATGTCTTTTGAAAAACTCACCGCAATAGTCACGGATGGAGCACCGTCGATGATTGGCTCAGTAAATGGACTTGTGGGTCTTTGTAAAGGTGATGATGCCTTTCCTGAATTTTGGAACTTCCACTGCATCATCCATCGTGAGCAACTGAATTTAGACCAAGTTATGAAGCCTGTGATGGAGATTGTGAACTACATCCGTACGCACACCCTTAATCTCCGGCAATTCAAGAACCTTATTGCAGAACTTGACGCAGACTTGCCTGGTGACCTGCCACTGCACAGCGCAGTGAGATGGCTCTCAAGAGGCAAAGTAGTTTCGTGCCTTTTTGAGCTTTTGGAAACAGTAAAATTGTTTATGGCAGAGAAGAACAAAATGTATCCTTTGCTTTCAGACCCCGAGTGGCTTATGGATTTGGCATTTTTAGTGGACATGCTTTCACACTTGGATAAACTAAACGTGGACCTGCAGGGGAAATTAAAAACTCTTTCTTAGCTGACACAAAGTGTATTCTCCTTTGTAAACAAGTTGAAGCTTTTTAAAGCACACATTCAAAACAGCAATCTATCCCATTTTCCTTCTTTGCGCAGCACCCTGCAGAAGACCGGTGTTAAAACAGATATAGCTGGATACGTGAAACAACTTACACAACTGCAAGAGAAGTTTACTTTCCGGTTTGAGGACTTGGACCAAAAAAGACCACAGATCACTTTTCTCATTGACCCGTTTAATGCTGTCACCGACTGCCTGAAAACCCCACTTGTTACTGATGAGGCAGCGAGTGAACTAGAAATGATTGAGCTACGCGAGGACGATAGACTGAAATCTCTTTTGAAGGAAGGCCATGTTACGTTTTGGAGAGCTGTGCCAACTGAAAAATACCCGTGTGTAAAAAGAGCCGCTCTCAAGCTGCTGTCTATTTTCTTGTCAACATACGTCTGTGAGAAGCTGTTTTCTACTTTGAAACACGTGAAATCAAAGCACCGGTCCATTCTGACTGACACTCATGTAAAGGAACTGCTCCGAGTGGCTACAACTGAATACAAACCTGATTTGCAGAAGATTACTGAAAACAAAAGATGCCAGAAATCCCACTGAGATTATCATCCCATCACTCCAACAAGGTAACAAAAAACACCTGACTGAGCATGTTGTTATGTGTTTAATATATTATTGTTAAAATTATATGCTTTTGTGTGAATGTTTGTCTGCTTTGGCAGGTCACTGCGTGGTATGGCTCTCTGACTCTCACAGTTTAAAATGTTTGCTCTTTTTGTCAAACTTGTTCGCCACCCCTGGTTTATGGCATGATAAACTCACGTCAAATGTAATCATGGGCTTCACATGCCCTAAATTATATACTGGTCCACCAAGGCCTTCTTCTAGACTCCATAACTACATTGAGACCTGATATGTATAATACCCAGCTGAGTGAGCTGTGCACTAGCCCAGATCATATCTCTTGCTGTCATTATATGCATCACTTGTATTGGGAGTATTTGGCAAAGATACAGGCAGAGTGCTGTGGCCTGGGGGTTGTTGAGCTTTGTACAGCTGAACAACTGTAACCATGCTTTGGATAGGTAATAAGACAAAACAAGAAAAGAGGAAACATTTTCTTTCCTTTTTTTAAAGCATCTCTGGTAGTGCAGGAAGAAGCTATTACCAACGGTATTTTCAGAAATTCTTGGAGTTTTACCACTTTATTGTTTTAAACAGAAATGGGTTTGAATGTGCACTGTACATTGAATGTGACATCAAAATTCAGAAGGGTGAAGAAACACCTACGTATAGCTAGGTTTTTGACTGACTGACCATTTACAAAGAAACAAATGGAAATCTATCTCACAGGGGGAAATAAATTTGTAGACCTTAGGTGGCCTTTCTTAGTACATGGCCTAGATCAGTTCCCTTGGAATGAGGGACGGACATGAGCAGAAACATCATTTTTACTTGGACTGCAGCTCATTATGTTCCCAATTGTACATCCATGTCTCCTTGGTTTAGCAGTTACTCCTTTATATTATTTACATACTCTTTTTTAATTTATTTATTTATTTATTTATTTATTTATTTATTTATTTATTTATTTATTTATTTAGAATATTTTTACCCCACCTTTCACCTTGGGAAAGGACCCAAGATGGCTTACAAATACAATAATTAGGGACAATATACAGCCCAGAACATTTAAGACATAATTTAAATTACGAATAGGGAATTAGAAGAGGCATCTTAGAACATTAAAAACTCTTTTACTGTTTTCTTGTCTTGGGTGCCTCCTCACCATGCATCATCTGTCTGCCTTTTCTCTCTCTTTTATCTTTCTGACTGTAATTGAAGATTGCAACTGCAAGTAAAGACTCTTCTACTACTTAAGACACTAGAGTGATTTTTATTATGCAAAGTGCTAGTCACTGTGAAAGGTGTGGATGATGAGAACGTGGGCTACTTCTCTATCTCACACTCATTTTTCTGCTGCTGTTGCTGCTTTTGCTTTTTAAAAATATATACTCTGTTAACTAAAGCAAAAAGTGGGTGAGAGACCAATAAAACCCCCAATAACAGTATGGCTGTACCATCTGATATTCAGAAAAATACTACTTCTATACATGGGTAATATGAGGAATTATTTCAGTATTAAATCCAGTAATCCAGTATTTTGTCCTCTCCCCCACCCCTCAAAAGGAGCAATCTGGTAGCTTCAATACCTGATATATTTCATTGGTGGTACAAGTAAGAAACCAGGAGCAACTGGAGAGTTCATTTGTTGTTTCTCAGCTGTGTAAGGTGTGCTTTGTATTCAAAAGATCCCATGTTCAAATCCTGGCACCTCCAAGTAGCTGAAAACAGAAAAGCTCTCTGTGCTGTAAATTTTCAAGTTATGTTTACCAGTTAGCTTGGGCAATGGATGCAAAGACCTGGTAACATGGGGTTACACAAGGCATTTAGGCCAGAAGTTAGAATATTTGCAAATGTTAAAAAGAGATTAGAGTGTTTTGTTCCTTTTTCTGAACAAGAAAGGAGAAGAACAAATAGCCCATGTCTAAAACACAGGTGAAAAACACCCCTTGGTACTTTGGCTGGGGACTAGTTGATATCCATGGGCGTGGCCACAGACATTATTTCACTGAACGTATCGGGACTGAAGAGGTCTGCAGGAGATGGCATCCAAAACACACTCTCCTTCTTTACACTATGCCCTCACCTATGAGTCATACAAAGGCATCATGGCCAATACATAATATGTTTAAGAATAAACAGTATTGAGGAATTTAGCCCAAAGCAGCAAATATGTGTTGCAACAGGAAAAATGTTATGCTCTTCATTTAAGCAGGCAAAATCAGATGTACAAATATAAGATGAGTGACATGTTCCATGGCAGTAGCATGTGTGAAAAGGATGTATGGGTCTAAATTGACCACAAGTTAAAGATAAGTTGATGATACAACAGTGAAAACATTGAATGCAATATTAAGCAACAACATATGGACACTTTCGAGATCAGGGTAAGCAGTAGTATCACTCTACAATATTTCAGTTTAGTCCAACCTCCGTTGGAACGTGTCCAGTTCTGAGCACTTCAATTTTAAAAAGTTATTGATACTCTAAAATATTTCCAAAGACAGATGAACAAAATAATTAAAGATTTGGAAACCAAATCCTGTAAAGAACCGCTGGGAGATTTGGGTATGTTTAGCCTGGAAAAAAAGAAAGCTAAGAGTAATTTAATAGCTACCTTTGAATGTTTGAACGGCTGTCAAATGGAAGATGGAGTGAGATTGTCTTTTGTGTCTCCAGAGGGTAGCGCCTGAAGATACACATTCAAATTATGAGAAAACAGATTTTGCCTAACCATTAGGAAAAAACTATTTATAATAAGAAATTTCTACTATAGAACTATCTTGAAAGGTTGTAGACTCTCCTTCTGGGTTTCCCCCTCCCTCCAAATAATGATTGAATGGCCATATGCCAGGGATGCTTTGAGTGTAGATTTCGTGTTGCATCATGAGTTGGACAAAGCAATCTTCAGCATCTCTTCTAGCTCTACAGTTCTGATATTCTAATAATATATCATTATAAATAATATTGTTAAATGTATTATAATTAGTATATCTAAACATTTATTAGATATTTGGAGGTTGAGTCATGACAACTGGACTTCTTTTCTTACTAGATTAAAATGTTTTATTACTCATACAATCTCATTACTTCAGTCTGAGATTGTATTTTATGTAACAGTTCTATTCAATGTTCATTGCAACATTATATAATGTTATACATATAAGATACGTATAAACTGACTTGTTAATTTGCCATTTTGATTAGTGGCTCGGTTTTTAGTTTTTTATCTTTTTCTGTGATCTTACATGTCGTAGCTGACAATTATTTTATACAGTGGTTTTACTGTCTGCTTTTTAAATGTCATTGCTGTTTCTGTAGTGTGAGTTATCCATGAAGAAAGCCACCATATTGAACAGCCATTTCATTCCAAAAAGAAAAAGACAAGAAATAAGTTCTTGCAATGTTTGAATATTCTTGTATCCACCAAATTTAAAGGAAAAATTCAACATTGTGTGAGTGAACTTCTGGTCCCTTCTTTTCATGCAATGGGACTTCTGTTTCTCACTCCAGATCCATCGTCACAACCAGAGCAGAGTAACTGGGGCTTTGAGCCAGGATATTGAAAATTGGAAGGTGCAATAAATTGAGCACGAACCTACCTGTTGGTATCTGATGCTAGAAAAGCGCCCTCCCAATGCACATAAACCACCTCTAGCTAGTCTTTCAAAGGCCAAAGGAAATACAGGTGGGCTCAATGAAGAGCAAGTTGGCTGTCACTTGCTAAGATCCAGGAACATGGCAAGGGTTTAGACTAGATGGCCCTTGAGGTCTCTTGCAACTCTATGATTCTATTATTCCATGGTTCCCTCTTCCCCTGTCCTCTCCCTTTGTATGCTAATTTTTGATAACCAAGAAGTGCTTTTATCTATGAGTTTTAACATTGCATTTGTTTAGGGTTTTTTTAGATGCTATAATAATGTATTGGTCTTATCTTTTCAGTTATTTATTTGTTTATTTGCTTATTTATAGATTGATCAGTTGATCTCAACTTTTCATATGTTTTGTTTTTGAAACTGTAAGCCATTTTGGTCTTCTCCAGGACAAAAGTGGCATATAGTTATTTTAACTATATAGGCAACATAGGGCGTTTATACACGACCCCTAAACTCCGGGGCAAATGGCTCCCAGCTCCGGAGATTAAAAATGTTTACCCACCAGCTCCGGAGTTAAGAGGAAATTAAGTGCGACCCTGCCCACTTTAGCGCGTCCCAGCGCAGCTTTCAGGTACCTGCTTTTTGGAGGTCACAAATATTTGATCCGGTGTAAGGATAGTGAGTGTGGGGCTCTCCTGGCTTCTGTTTGTTCTTTTTTTGCGCCCCGCCCCTTTAAGAGATCTGAATGCTGCCGGGAACAAAACGGAGGTAAACCGGCATTCTTTTCTTTCTTTTTTCTCCCTCCCTCATGCAGCCAGCAACCAGGAAGTGCAGAGGGGGGTGGGGACAGAGGAAGAGCGACGAACCCCTAAGATCTCTGGTCCGAATTTAAGTGGCCAGCGGATCTTAGGGGTCGTGTAAAAAGGCCCATAGCAGTTAAACCCTAAGCACCAAAACTTCTCATTATAGCTTTGAGTGTAGATCAGTTCTCCAAATGACATCTATTCAAATGCTTGGACTTGCCTTTGATGGGAATTTATCCTATGTTTCTGGATTTGCACCAGCAGATGCATCCTTAGTGATTGCCTGCTCATTAAATGGTGAGTTCACAGTAGGAACTGGCACCTTATGAAAAATGACACACCATTTTGTTGTTTCATAATGTTTCAAACTATTTTGAAACAAAACGGAATGGGAGACAACATGCCGTCCCAAACCGAACCAAAATGATGTTTTCAGCTTAGGAGGAACTGAACCAGGGAACTGCCACCAGATCTTGCTTCAGCAACAAGATCCACGTGCTGTTTCCCTGCTTGATTCTTGCCTGCCACCGCCTCCCACCTGGTTTTGCCTGACTGCTCCTTTCTCCCCTTCCACCCCCTCCTTCCAGGGGGATGTTTTGGACAGGGAATGCTGTGGGCAGATTAAGTATGCCCCCTTAGAACTCTTTGGTGTAAGGAACAAAAATGACGGTATGAAAAATAAAATGAATAGATGTTGATTATATCTAATGTTACAATCTTCATCAAAATTACTATACTGTATACTGTTTAATTGTTTAAACAGTTTAAAGTGATTTTGATGGAGAATGTAACATAGGAATGGGCACAGAAAAGATGTTGACAGATACTGTATTGAACTTCATTAAAATTGAAATCCTTCATCACATTAAGAAATTATCTTAGAAGACAGAGTGGTGCCTCTTCAATCTTGCAAAATTAGTGAAGAAATCAATCAATCACAACTGAAGTTTAAATCCCTGACACTGTGAAAATCAGAGAACAGATAATGATGAAATATATTTTAACTGGGTAGGGAATACATCAGAACTAGAAAATCATCATAAATCCATCATTTTAATGATATGTATTACTTGGAGAAAAAACTCTGTTACAATGCAAAATATGTTTTTATTGCTGATTTGGAAATTATAGAAGTTAGACATTTTGATGCTGAACTACTACTACTACTACTACTACTACTACTACTACTACTACTACTACTACTACTACTACTACTACTACTACAAGTTGCATGGAAATGTAAAAATGTCTTATCAAAAATGATAACAATACCACAATCTGGAAGCAATCTCAGCATTAAGTTGAATTTGGAAAATTCCATTAACTGTTGAAAGACTGGATAATGTAATAAAGGTGGTCTATTCTAGAGTTTCTTCTTATAGTCTCCTTTTCACATGGATTGTAAAGAATGAATGAAATTTCAAAAATATGTGTTTGGGATTCTTTTTAAAAAATAAAGATGCCTTACTTTCCATTTTTCACTTGACACATTCAAATGTGAGCCAAAGAACATCTCAATGATAAAACAGCTTAAATCATTTTATGTGGGTGGCCAGCCAGGGAGGATCCAAGACTCCTGCAAGCACAGAAAGATTGGCACTTAGCTGGAAAGGAAGAGAGAAATTTCAGTAGAAATTATATTGTTATCATAACTGTTGATTGCTCGTAGATCTTCTTTTTACGGGTGTGGGGGAAGCTAACATGGTTCCTTAAAACAAGGCAGCTGCAGCAGCTTATTGACTTTACATTAATCTGCTTTCAGAACTTTATCTCTGACAGTAGGTATCTTCTTCTTGAATATAAGATCAAAACAGATGCACTCTTGCTATTATACACCCGCTCAAAATCATTGTTGAACATTTCAGGGCCTGGAATCTTTTTGACTTCATAGTAAGAGCATTCCCACATGCTCTTTTGGGTTCTCCCTTGTGGGAGTAGTCACACACTGGCTGTAAAATTAGGCACACAGCTAGCTGCACAAAGGGAAGTCTGCCACAAGGGAAAATGTGCTGTGTGAATGGCCTTGGATGTGTGTTCTTTTGCATGGTTTGTTGGATATATACATAGTCAATGCAACTGGGTGTGATCCAGGGAGGTTGGGTTATAGCTTCCTTCATCCCCAGTGAGCAAAGGCCCATGAGGATAACAGGAATTTCTAGGAGGGCCAATGCAAGAAAGACTGGATTTAAAAATATGCTTGGCAAACATAAACACAAGCCTGGTGCACTCTTTTCCAGGCTCTCTTAATAACTCACAACTAGATGCCTCTGGGTGCTCATAAGCAAGGCAAATTAGATAAGGACTACCTGGTACTCAGCATGTATGCTACCTGTTTTTATATATATAATATTATGGAGAACTTTGGAAAACTATATCTTTTCTGTAGTGCAGTGCAAAACTTTAAATAGCCTGTTGACTTTACAATGGATGATGAAAGGAGAGTCAGGGATCAGCAGAGCGAAGAGGGGTTGTGGCACAGATTAGATTGCACTAAGATGAGGGCCAGTGTAGACAAGGGCAGTGAAATAATCCACAATATCCATGTGTGTGTGTGTGTGTGTGTGTGTGTGCACGTGTGTGTGTGTGTGTGTGTGTGTGTGTGTGTGTGTGTGTGTGTGTGTGTGTGTGTGTGTGTGTGTGTGTGTGTGTGTGGTGTCGTTACAGTCGTGACCGACCCTTAGTGACTCTACATCCATGGAGTTTTCTTGGCAGGAATACTGGAGTGGCTTGCCAGTTCCTACTCCAGGCACCTACAGCACCTGGTATTCCCTGGTGGTCTCCCATTCAGGTACTAACACAGCCATAACGTATGTGGTGAATCAAGCCACAGCAAGGGCAGTCACAGCCAGTCTTTAAGATGCCACAACTCTCATATGTACTTGTGTCATCTCATAACAGACCAAAAAGACCCAACCTCTTTAAAAATTATAAATATGCATCTATTCTCAAGCATATGAGGAGGGAGATACTTTGATATTTCCCTGGATTAATACCCAGGAGTCCACAAAATTTAACTTACACTCCCTTTTTTTAGTCAATTGAACAGTACAACACTTCACAGAACTTTATTTCAGTTATCTCTGCCTCTTTCTACCAAGGATCAAATAAATACTTAACACTTAGGGCTTGCTTTCCTTCCTCATTTTGTAAAGCCACAGACACTTAGCATAGTTTCAGTTGAAGGGAAGATGCCAAAAGAGAGAGAAAATCTAAGAGAACAAGCCTTCAAGATGGAAGGTCTAGACCTGGGCCAAATCACCTCACAAAACTCATTTTCTAGTCTACTGTAGGTGTGCATGAAGGGGATTGAGAGGGGGGGGAGATCCACTTACATGACTGTTGAAACTTGCTCTGTAACTTTGGAGCCAGAGCCAGAAAGACATAGTAATGACACTGAATGGGTAATTAGTATCTATTAAACTAGTATACAAACTAGGGCGTCGTCAAGGTGCTAGCATCTGGCTCAGCCACCTGGAGGGATTTGGCTTCATAACAAAGAATCCAAGATGCATGGAGTCTCTGCAAAGTATTTTTATAAATCACCAAGAGAAAGACTATCAAATGAGAGGGCGAGGGAAGGAGAGCAATCACTGAGTTTCATATTCTATGCCATGATATTTAAATGTTTTTTAAAAGGCCTCCTATGCTCCTCCGGTTACTTTGGGTTTCATACAATGCAAATCGATTCAGAATTTCCCAACTACATAATGTTATAAGTGTGAGGAGGAGCTCACACTTTTCTTCAAGGAATTGTTTCTTTTTGAACACCTGTAGTAAGGTTGTTTGTTTGAAACTGCTCTACATAATACTGTGGTTTTTTAAAAAAAAAAATTTTTTTACTCATTTTAGTTGTTTGAACAACTGTGTTGTATTTGGGGGATGGAGTATTCCCTGATGCTTTGGTGATGTATTTGGGGTGGCGGGGAATGCTGTCCTATGAGGAAACCAGCAAATATGATTTCCTTCCTTCTGGTGACTTTAGCTTTAGCTTCTCTGTATAAACACTATACCAGTTCCTTTCTTTACCTTTCTTTTTCCTTTTGCTTTTTCTTACATCTGTGTTACCTTTGGGCTTTTGTTGTTGCTGTTGTTGCTGTTGTTGTTGTTGTTGATGATGATGTTTTACTGTCTTTCTTCAGTAAATTGCACTTGCAAGTTTTGCCAGCCTGTTTCACAGAGAAGTCTTTAATCATTAGAAGATTGTCAAAGGAGATGAGAAGGAAGTTTATATTGCAGAAAAATACACTATCTGAAAGATGGCACTATGCCACTTAGAATATAAAAGAGAAAAAATTACTCACAAATTTGAAGGCACAAACAAAGAAATTCCTACGGCAAATCTTTTTTTAAAAAAACTCCAGACAAGACAGTTACGGACTAGGACAGGGTGCAAGCAGAGTCAGGACAGACTTTGGCCTGCCAGATGTTTTGGACCACAACTCCCACAGTGCTTTGTCATTGGCATTCTAAGCTTAGAATTCTGAGAGCTGTGCTCCAAAACATCAGGAGGGCTGAAGTCTGGACATGCCTGGTTTAAGGCAATTTAAAGTGGTGTGGTCCCCTTGGTGCTCTGAATAAACTCGCTTAAATTAAGGCTGCCCAATGAGGACAGGAACAATGACACAAAGAGCACATGGCATTGTTACAATAGTGCCCCATGAAAGCTCTGAGATTTTTGTAGGCAATGTAGCCATGCCTCGAGAGAAGTAAAATTTGAAACAAAGAAAAGCGGAGTAGACTTCTGCTTCCTTCTCAATCTTTCCAAGGACTACAAGGACTTTGAAATGATTATGAAGTAGAAGATTAAAAGGGAAAAAGCCACCCTGGTTTCTTTTTGCTGCACACAAAGTGCAGAAAAAGCATTGTTTCTTATATCTATCGTCTTCAAACTGAGGATGAATGGCAGTTTCTGTAGGCCTGTTCAAAGGAGGACAGTTAATAGTTATCTTCTAAAGCAGTGGTTCTCAATCTTCCTAATGCTGCGACCCCCATCACACATGGGGGGAGTGGCATGATGCCGCGTTAGGCCCCCACAAGGCACCAGGGGTGGGGGGAAGTGATGCGATGCCGTGCTAGGCCCAGCTGGTAGGCGGACAAAAGAGGTGTGTGGTGAAGGGAGGTGGTGCAATGCCACAGGTGGCCTGCCAGCCAGTGTGCAGGGAACAGAGTGGGGGTGAGGTGGCACAATGCTGCCAAAGGCCTGCTGGCTGCTGTGCCTCAGTGGCCTGAGTGTAAGACAAATGTGTGGACTCTGGTTGGCTTTGGAATACCATGTGACTATTTTTCCCCAGGACGGACTGTTTGTGTTATGCTGAGGAGAGAAGGAAGAGAGAGCTCCGTTTTCATGGCTAGCTAAATCCCTTTGCTTAGACTGTTCAATATGTGATATTATAAACAGGCAGAGGCTTTGCCTCTCATTTAATTCTATTACATCTTAGGTTTTAAAATGGCAATATGCAAACAAAATAGGGTTTCATTTTCTTTGTTTTCAAGTTAGATATATTACTGCAAAAATCTCTGTAACAGAAATTAGCTTTTTATAAGCTAAGAATGTGCCTGGTTACCTGATTCTTAAAGGTAAAATTGCTTATACCTCACAAGCAAGGTGGGAGTCATTGAAAAGAACCTATATTGTGTTATGCAGTAAGAAGGGAATTAATGTCTCTAGATAACAGTTTTAAATTCATGGCTGCGGTCATGAGTTTACTGCACTAGCTGGGTAGAGACAACCCTCCCTCGCAGAACTTCTGTGAGGAAACCTAACTGATGAGTGTCTGAAAACTTAAGAACTGTGTGTGCAAGTGATCAGCGTAGTCTCTAACATAACTTTAGTGTGACTGAGCTATAATCTTCCTGTTGTTTGCACTTTATGAGTTTGATTCTGCTTTGTAATACATAAACTACTTTTATCTTTATTCAATTTAAAACCAGTCTGAAAGCATTAATTTACTAGCGAAGCTAGTTGGTGGCAGCAAAACAGAAAAATTCAAAGCAGTGCTTGTCAATAGACTGTGAAAGGGCCTGGGGCAAAACACGGGAATGCTACAGAGTCCCATGTCAAGTTTGAAAATCATACTGTTCCATGATTTTTGAGGAATTAAAATGTAAAAGAAAATTCATGCTGAAAAGGCAGGTGTAGGAGTGTATGAAATATACTTTGGTACCTCAGTTTACGAGTGCCTTGGTTTACAAGTATTTTAATAAATGAGCAAACATTTCTGTTGGATTTTGCTTTGATCAACTAGCAATGTCTTGATATACGAACACCAGAGGTCCACTTTTCGGAGGGAGGTCCAGGCAAGTTTCAGCATTATTTGCCATCTGTGTTTCTCTTGTTTTAAACAGGATAGGGATCCTTCCCAGATCACTCTCTGAAAGGTAGATCAGAATGTTAGGAAAACTAAAGCAAAAGGCTGTCTCACTTTAAATGTTTCTGCAGCCTCAGGGTGGGAGGAGTGAGGAAGTTCTTCCATCTGGAGAACAGGATGCAGGTACCTCAGAGGGATAGGCAGGAGGTGGGTGGGTTTTGGCAAGACAGGGTGTGTATGCTTTTGTTTTGCTTTTGCTTTTCCCTTCCCCCCAACCTTCCTTCTCTCCCTCTGTTTCTCCTGCTTGGTCACAGGAGATCCACTGGCCCAGCTCATGAAGGAGGAGCCAGCGGCGCTGCCTGAGAGGGCTCTCCTTTGACTTTTGGTTGACTCGTTCCCTTCCTCCCCCAACTCCCCTTTCTTTCTTCCCCTCCCTTGCATGCTCACCCATTCCCCCCACCCTACCAGACCATGTCATTTTCCATCCTCCAAGCAAGACTGGGTTTAGTAAATGAAACACACGATGCAGGCACTGTTTGCTGTTCCCAGTGGTTGGCAAAAGGACCTGGGTAGTAGCTGAATGGAAGCTAGAAAGTTATATGCTCTGAATGCCTCAGATGGGGCCACTTTGGGGCAGAGTTCTGGGACCCTAAAAACCCAGACCAGCATTAGCAGACAACACAGTAGATTACAAGAGTCTATGAATGACTCCCTGGCCTGGCTGCTTTACAATCTGGAGGTAGGAAGGTTAATAGAACTTCTTTTTTTAAAAAAAAGAATCTTATCTAATGCGTCTGTGGAAGTTCTCATTATCTTTACAGATGTCTAATCTGCATTTGAACCTGCTAAACCACTTGACCCCAATGATATCCTGTAGCAAGTTCGAGTGTTAATTACATATTAGGTTAAGCCTTTCCTCTTAGGACCTGAAAAGGGTCTCTGTTCAGTTTGCATTGATTATTTTCCTTATTTGTCTTTTTCCAAGAAAACATGCTAGCACACTTTTGCTTTTGTTTTTCTTTCTTTTCTTGACCTTAGTTGATAGGTACCCAATATAATGATTTTAAGAGTTAGATTTATTTAGGAAGGCTATTTTTTCCTCAGAAGGGGGATTTAGCAGGCTCTCTCTTACTTGCCCATCTGCTTCTTGAAACTTGCTCCAGCAAGAAAACAAGAAGGCAAAGAACAAATTAACAAAATGGCAGCCCAAGAGCCCCCTTTGAATATGATCTGACAAAGCAAGCTCTAGCTGCAGTCTGTGCCCATCCAGTATTGTTGATAGAAATGACATAAATATTAACTTGATTGGGTAAATCACATACCTACAGTATAAATCAATCCTGCCCTCACATTATGCCCTCAGTAGGGTTTTGTGTGCTTAATGTTCATTAGCTAATCACAGCTTTGAGAATTTACTAGAATTAAAAGGATAAGTACTAAACATTTGCTATTTCATATCCTATAGCGTTGCTCCAGCAGAAGTGGTTTGCATTTAAGTCTACATTAAACATTTTATTTATTTATCTAGAATACAGTATTTTTACCCCCCTTTCTCCTTGGAAAAGGACCCAAGGTGGCTTAAAATGATGAGGGACAATATACAATCCAGAACATTTAAGACATATTCAAGTTCAGAACAGGGAGTTTAATGAGGCATCTTAGAACATTAAAAGGTAGCATTAGAGCTGCAAAGAGCATGCAAGAAGAAAAGAATCCATTATGAGGGGTGAAAAACAATATGGAAAACACTGTTGTTCTTATGAAATCAGTCTATGAAATCATGTATGGTTGGTAATCCATATAAAGTCACATAGAAGGTGGTCCCTCATTCAGGGAAAGCTTGCCTGAAGAGGAAGGTCTTTGCCTGCTTTCCAGAAACATCCAAAAGAAATTAGCATGCATGTGAATTAAAATCACTTTCTAAGGCAGTTACCACAAAAACAATTCTAATTGGTGGGAATGCTGCACTAGACTGCCTTTCTTAAGATTTACTTCTGATAAGATGGACTTGCTTGTAGTTGCATCTTTTTGAAAAGTCAAATCTTATTTATTTATTTATTTATTTATTTATTTATTTATTTATTTATTTATTTGTTATTTTTACTCTGCTTTTCTCCTTTAAAAAGACCCAAGATGGCTTACATAATTCAAGAACAATATTTAAAGCCATAACTAGAGTTTAGTAGCTACTCTCTTTTCAACATGGCCACACGCATGCACACACACGCACACCACTTTTGAAAGTGTCTCTAATTAACCTAAATGCACTTCACTAAATGTACATATGGGAGAACCACATGAGCTGCACCTGTTTATCCACTTGTCTTTTTTAATCCAATTGAGAGGATTTCCGTTTGCATCTGCTTGTTTACATGGTGCTGCTGTTCATGGTACAATTCAATTCCGCAGGCTATGTTCATACAAATCAACACTTATTGGGAAAGTCCTAATATCAAGCTTGACTCTTTGCATCCATCATGCAGTTCCATGGATATAAGTATGCCAACTGTTATCCTGTCATAATTCAATGTAATGCACTATATTGGAAGTCAAGTAAGGATACAAATAATGAGGAGACAATGATAATCGAGCAATTTGGTGGGGTCTCATGCTCATTTCAGTAAACAAAGTGAAACAGTTATCTAGGTGGTTCTGAAAATGGCAGGTAGGTTTGCATCAATGAATCCACAAATATATTAATTGATTTGTAAGAAAAAAATCATAAATTTGTTATTTGTGACTTGCCAACCTTGATAAATCACAAATTGAAACAAATCACTACCTCTAGAGAACAATGGGAAAATTAGTTTTGTTTTCTTACATATCCAAATTATTTTTAAACCACTAGTTATTTCCCTGCAGAATATGAAGAAATTTGCAAAAGTTGGTCAGTTATTGATAAATGATATGGGCTGATACACAATCCTCTCCACTTGCCACTGGCCAAATTTGAAAGGCACACCACAGAGGCCATTTTGCCTCTTTGCAACACAAATTAAAAATGAGGAATCCTTCAAAGAAAGATGTCATACTGCTCTTTGTATCTCTACTTCCCCTGCCAGCTGAGCTTTGCCTTTTACTACAGCTGTTTGTTCCCAGTACACATTGCCAAATTATATGACTCTATCTTGGATCGAGACCTTGATTTATCATCAGCTTGTCATGTTAGACCTTGCCAATTCACCCATGATGAATGCATATGTTTGACTATGCAGGGATTCAAAGTAATACTTTTGAGAGTTAAGGTCACATCCAATTTTTCAACAGCACGTTCTATCCATCTGAAATACAAAGCTGTTTGTGCATTCTGGTAATTTCTTATCAAAATGATCTGAAAGAGTTTTCTCACCCATCCCTAGTGTGCAACACCTAAAAGAAACTATAGGGTGGTATGGCTAACCCAAGCAACAAGCAAGGATTTGTGACTACCCTCCTTGTTTTATAGTCTAGGTGGTTCCTACTTAGTATTCCAAAAACAGAGGCTTAGTAGTTTATCATTGTTCCCCATTTGGCAAGGAGCTTCAAATTCTTTTATCGCTTACTAGAGATACGATCTTGCTCACCTACACACAACAGAGTCTGAGGCATATGTCATCAACTTTATTGTTATCAGAGAAACCTGGATAAGTTTAAACAGCAAACTTATCAATTATGATCAAGCATAACTGATTACGAGGTCAAATAGAAATCAGTTTCCAATGTATGTTTTTTTTTTTTTTTAGGCAATGCAATTGAAAAGGTCTCATAACCATGATTCTTAAATGTGATGCACTCTGTATGTGGCAAGTGCAAAGATCCTATTAAGGCTCCTAGGTTGAAAGTCAGGCATGGGCTGGGTTTGCATGTTATGACAAGCCAGAAATCCATGAGAATCCTGGTTTGTAATATAGGAATAGTATGTATCTGCTTGCTACCAGATTACATCCACTTCAGCAATTGTTTCTAAACAAACCATGGATGGGCCTTTGGTTTGTGCTTTGTTTAGCATGAACACAGTTGATGCTGGTGCATTATCTGTACCAGATAACCATGGTTACAAATATTTCATAGGTTATTGTAGGGTTAACTGTCTGGATAACTCAGAGAGTTAGGCGGTTACTTCACGTACCTCCTGGTGCTGCGGTGAGCTTGGCTCCGTTCTGAATTCGGTGTCGGTCACATGAGCTGAAACCGGGGCCGCCCCTCTTTCTTGTGTACTCACGTGCATACTGGGTGAAGCCGAAGGCATTCTAACCTCACGTCTTTGATGCACTTCCAAATGAGAGTTTCCTTTGTTTGCCGCTCATTCAGTAAGCGGGACCAGCCTTTCGTTTTTTGGTGTTTCGATTAATTGACGGTCTCCCGTCTGTTTTCCGTTCTGCATTAATTTCTTATCTGTCTCATTTTTGGTCCATGCATTCCATGGCAAACTCCATAGACGCTGCTCCCTGTAATGCCATTACCTCCTCCTGGCACTTTTTTTAAATGTCTTTTTATTGATAACATTCTTCAATTATACATTTTTATCCTCTTTAAGGTAACATTTCCCCCCTCTTATCACCCCCCTCCCCCTATTTCATTATTTTCAGTCTTTTTCTCTCAGCCAGGGGCACAAGGTCTGGAGCTTCCACCGAACATCTTCGATCTCTTCTTCCTCTATCCATCTCTGGTACACAGTCCATTTCTCCTTGATTTTCTCTATTTTGTCTTTCCACGGCATATCTTGGTCAATAATAAAAATTACATCTGATTGAATGATATCAAACAAATAGTTATGCCATTTCTTTTCAGTCCATTTGCTCTTGTCTTTCCATCCTGCTGCTATGACTGCTTTGCCTGCTAATACCATTGCTTTTAGTAGTTCTGTCTGCTTCTTTTCTATTATATCTATTCCAATTGAACTTAAGCACATTAGTTCAGCATCTATTTTTATATTTACTGGGAGTAACATATTTATTTTATTAACAATCATTTCCCAACATTTTTAACTTCTGAACACTCCCACCACATGTGAGAATACCATCCTTTTGTTTCTTTGCAGTGCCAACAATTGGGATTTAGTCCTGAGAACATATTTGCTAGCATGGCAGGGGTTCTGTACCATTTAGTAAAGAATTTCAATTCTAGTTCCTTAAATTTGTATAGCTTTATTTTAGTAATTCCATTCATTAATCTTATAGCTTTTTGCTCTGGTATCTGCATTTCTATCTCCCATTTTTTTGTAATTGCTTAATTGCATGATCCTTGTCCGTAGTCATTTTCTTATATATGACACCTGCTAGTCCTCTTTTATTTTGATTCATTATTCTGTATATTTCTTCTATCGGTTCTTCTGTACCTATATCCCTTTCTTCGATTAATTCATAAGCCTTCTTATATAGGCCAGCTATTTTTAGCCAATATTGTGGGCCTATTTCCCTCTCTAACTCTGAAATTGTTTTCAACACTTCTCCATTGTACAAATCTTTTATTCTTCTAAATCCTTTTTGCCTGAGTAAATTCCACCATCCAGGATCTGTATTGTCTTTTTCTAATGTTTCTATTGGTGCCCATCTGGATATACCTTTTAACCATTTTGGTTGCCACTTCTTCCAAATTTTCAAAGTGTTTCTCCTAGGTCCCTTTTCTAATTCGTCTTCTCTAGTTGCCTTATTTGTAAATATACCAAATTTTCCTATCCCTTTGTTTGCCTCATTTTCAAATCTGACCCATTTAGAGTTCTCGCCTTCTATTTCTAAGAATGTTTTCAACTGAAAGGCTTCATAGTAGCTTGCTATATCTGGTATGCCCCACCCTAATTCTGAGTTATGTCTATGGATTGTACTTTTAGAGATTCTAGTATTTGAACTGCCAAAAATCCATTTCCTTATTTTTACATTCCATTTTTCTATTCTTTGTTTGGTGATTTCCAATGGTAGGACTTGAAATAGGTATATTAATTTTGGTAACCAAAATATTTGTACACTTCTAATTCTAGATGTTACATTTAAAGGGTCCCTTTTCCATCTTTTCTTATCTCTTACTATTTTCTTCCAGACTTTGTTGTAATTTACTTCCACTATTTTACTAATATTCTGAAATATTTCTATACCTAAATATCTAAATATCTTCACTCCCAATCCTATTTTAATTAGTCTATTAATTTCTTTTTTTTCATCTAAACTCACATTATGATACATTACTTCTGATTTTGTCATATTAATTTTTAAACCTGAAGTTATTTCAAAGTCTTCTAATATCACCTTAATTTCCTTAATTCCTTCCTTTGGATTGCACATTATTATAATTATGTCGTCCGCAAACAGATTGATCTTCATCTCTTCTTTCCCTATTTTACAACCTTCTATCCTTCCTGAATTTCTAATTCTTTCAGCTAATTGTTCTATTGCCATTATAAATAAAAAGGGTGAGAGTGGACAGCCTTGTCTTACTCCCCTTGTGATAGGGAATTGTTCAGTGTGCTCACTATTTATTCGGACTACAGCTGAACTATCTTTATAGATTTCTTGTATTGTTTTTATAAACCTTTGGCCCATACCATATTTCGTCATTACACACCATAAAAATTCGTGAGACAGAGTGTCAAAGGCTTTATATACATCTAATTTAAGTAGTCCTAATTTCTTACGTTGACCATGACTTAATACATTTAGTATATTCCTAATTGGGTGGGCTATACTTCTATTTTTCACAAACCCATACTGATCTTCCTTTATTAATTGTGGGATAATATTTTTAAGCCTATTTGCCATTATTTTGGCAAAAATCTTATAATCTTGATTTAGTAGACTTATTGGTCTGTAAGAACCCAGTTCCTTTGGGTCCCTCTGTGGTTTTAATAGTATTGTTATTTCTGCCTTCCTCCACGTGTTGGGTGCCTTCCCTCCTTTTATTATATTATTAAAAACTTCTTGCAGTTCTGGTATCAATATTCCCTTCATTTCCTTATAAAACTCTGGTGTAAACCTGTCTATACCTGGTGACTTACCTACTCTTAATCCCTTTATTACCTGTTCTATTTCTTGCAATGCTATTTCTGCCTCAAGGCCCTCTTTCTCTTTCTCTTTGAGTTTAATTCCTATTAATTCTTCATACTCTCCAGTATCTTTTTTCTTATATAAAGTCTTATAAAAATTCATAAAGGCTTCTTTAATCTCTTTCAGGTTGTGTGTTATATTCCTATTTATTCTAATAGCTTTCACTTTTTGCTTTTCCCTCTTAATTTTTAAATATTTTGCTAATCTTTTAACTGATCTTATTGTATTTCTCTGAAATTCATCCTTTACCATGACTTGTTTTTTCCAAAGTGATTTTAAATCAAGGGAGTCTAATTGCTTTTTTAATTCTGTAATTTTCCTGCTTCTAGCCTGACAGAATGTCTGCAATTGTTGTGCTTGCAATTCCTCCAATTCTTGTATCTTCTCTTTTTTTTGCCATGTACCATCATTTTTTAATTTCCTTCTCTTTCATTATGCAATACCCTCTGATGACAGATTTTGCAGCATCCCATAATATGTCTGTAGTGACTGTTGCTCTATTTTCCTGAAAGTAAAATTTTATTTGGTCTTCCATATATTTTCTATCCTTTTCTTTAGACATAATCATATTATTGTATCTCCACCATCTTTTGGGTTGATCTCCATTTACTTCTATTTCTACACTAATGGGCGCATGGTCTGATATCCATATTGGATGTGTAGTTATTCCTTTTAGTTCCCATCTGCTAGATTCATTAAGAATTATGTAATCCAGGCATGAGGCTGTTTTATGTCTGCTGGAAAAATATGTTGGTTGTGGAGTTAAGCCTAGTATTTCGTGTGCTTCTTTTAAAGCCCATTGTTTCCACTTAATTATATTACTTTTCGTAAAGTCTATATTAAAATCTCCTGTTATTATTACTTCTCCTTCTGCTAATTTCTGTATCTTTTTAAAGATTTTTATCAGAAATCATTTTTGCCCTTTATTCGGAGCATATATATTTACTAATGTTATTACTTTGCCTTCAAATAAACATTTAACTAAGAGATATCTACCCTCCCCATTTGGAATTACTTCTTTTAGCTTAATATCATATTTCCTATGTACCAAAATAGCTACTCCCCTTGCCTTGGAATTGCTTCTTGCCTCTGCTATTACTTTCCACCTTGGGTCTTTTAACAATGGTTTCTTGTCTCTCTTTGCTTTGTGTGTTTCCTGGAGGAACAAGATATCTATATTCTGCTGTTTTGTAAAGCTGGAAAGTCTGTATCTTTTTAAATCCGTACTTAACCCATTAATGTTCAGTGTCAGCACCTTCAGACTTCTAACCATATTCTGTTATTCTAGGCTTCCCTCCCCCCACACGCTGAGAGTTTGTTTTTATTCTTTTAACCATTCTCCCCCTCCTTCCCCCTCTCCCCTCTTTCCCTTCCTTCCCTCCCCTAGATGTAGAGCTTCTGTTTGAGGAAAAAAAATCCATCCTCTCTCTACACCTCCAGGTGTGCCCACCTCCCCTCTCAGTCTTTTTAATCCATTATTAGTCCCATATTTATTTATGACCTTTCACTTCCGTTAAAGTCCTTCGTCTGAATGCATCCTTTGTCTCTTTTCTTTGCGCGTAGAGGGTCCTTCTCCTTCCTCTTCGTCCATTGATGTCTGGTCTTCCAGGTCTCTGGTGTCAAGCTTCAGTTTCACCAGTAGCTTTGCTGCTTCTTGTGGATTTCTCGCGAGTAATCTCTTTCCCTCTTTGAAAATGGCTATGGAAGTTGGATATATCCAGCTAAATTTTATCTTGTTTTGATGAAGCTTCTGGGCGTATGGTTTCATGAGACTTTTTTGTTTCAGTGTCTCCGGGCAAAAATCTCTTCTAACAAAGATTTTCTTCCCCTTGAAATTGAGTTCTTTCATTTTCTTTAAGGCCAGAAATACCTGCTGCTGAGTTTTCTCTCTTGCAAATTTTACTATCACTGGGCGTGGTTCACCCCCTGTTCTTTTACTCTGCAGCCTGTGTGCTCTCTCCAATTCTCCTTCCAGCTCTATTCCTTGTTCAGAGAGCCAGTTCACAATGCATTGTTCCAAATTCCTTTGATCTATATCTTCTGAAATCCCATAAATTATTAGGTTCGCTCTTCTCATTCTATCTGAGAGTTCTGCAGTTAATTTCTTTAATTGTGTTATTTGCTCTGTATTCTTTAAGGCCATTTGCTTTGCTTGCATTGCTTCATCCCGGATTCCTTTCATTTCTATATTAATCTGTTGGATCTCTTGTTTTATCTCAGCAATGTCTTTAGTTATTTTCTCCTGTGAAGCTAACATCAGAGCTTGGAATTGAGCCATTTGCTCTGACAACGCCTTAATTGTAGTCGCCATTCGACAGTTAGGCTTTCTTATCTAAAGAGTTCCGATAGCTTCTCCTTACCCGAATAGCTGCTGTTTTCCAGAACACCTTGTTCTTCGTAGCTTTAGGCACAGTTCCAGCTATTTTCAGACACTTTTAGCAAGCTAATTGCTTTTTTTAGGTCATAAATCTTTCGTTTATACGGAGCTGGGGAGCAACGGCGTCTGCTTCTCAGGGCATGCGCACACCTCCTCCTCCTGGCACTAGGTGGCTTCAGGTGCCATCGATCGACGTCCGTCGTGTTGGTCCTCCAAAGTCACCAGAAAGTATTATCGGGATTGTACCCCACGGTGAGAATCATTTCTGGCACTGGCTACTGTGGCCGCCATGCCTCCCTCACGGAACCGATGCCATGGGAAATCAGTGCTACGCAAGCAGTCTCTTTTGGCCTCTGTTTTTGAAAATGTTAATATCATTCTTAACAGCATTTCGGTTCTGCAGTGCCGCTGGGGGGGGGATATGGATGACGACAGCAGTGAGTTCTTAGACTCTACAAACACACTTGTCCAAACTGTGTTTTGGGTTGTTGCTGAGTGGAGGCTCACATCACCTAGACAAAAATTATATTGGTGCTACCCCGGGCAGTTGCGATGGTTTCACGATACAGTACTGCAGTACTGGGACGATAGACAGTGGATTGAGAACTTTCAAATGACCCAGCAGATGCTGTTTGAAATCACTGATGTGCTTAGACCATATCTTATGCGGAGGGACACAGTTATGCGCTCGGCAATTCCTGTAGAAGAACGAGTGGCCATCAGTGTTTACTTCCTTGCAAGTCACTCCTGTTACCACACCATTTCACTAGTTTTCCAGAAGGGGACCTCTACAATTGCAAGTGTCGTTGTTGAAGTGTGTCTGGCGATCAAACATACGCTTCTGAAGGAGGAGGTTTGAGTGGGTGACTTCAATAAGGTTTGTTACCTGTATTCATAGACCACTCCTGACCCGGGGCCCGTGGGGATTATCATGTCATAAATCTACCAAATGATTTCTCTATTGGTTTTCAGATGCTTTCCTCGATGAGAAAACACGGGTTCCCGCATTGTATCATAGCAGTGGACGGATCGCATGGCCTGATTACCCCACTGAAAAAGGAGGTGCAGGCTTATTATAACAGGAAATCATTTCACTAGATCCTACTCCAGGCTGCATGCGATGGCGACGGAATCTTCTTCTCCATGCTTGCTGGTCATTCCGGCGTAAACCATGATGAACATGTGTTCCGATCATCATTGTTGTTTAGAAAAATGGAGGCAGGCACACTAATTCCAGGGAATCACATGTTCCAATATGAGGGGTCTCCATACCACCACTGATTTTGGGAGATGGTGCATATCCTCTGTGTAATTGGCTTATGAAACCCCATGCTGTCCCTAGGAATGATAGGGAGAGGCACTACAACAAGGTTTTCAACCATTCAAGGAACATTGTGGAGCGTGCATTCGGCCGACTCAAGGCCAGTTTCCACAGACTATCAGTGCGCATGGAGGCTCATATACAGAATGTAAACTCTATAATAGCTTCAGCTGTTATTCTCCATAACATTTGTAAGAAAAAGAAACACTTTATACCGGATGAGGATACAGAGTTTCAAAACACACCACCCACAGCAGAAATAGATGTGCCTGACCTGGAGCCCACAAGGGGAACTAGGGAAAGAATGGAGGCTGAAGCAATTAGATCCACTATAGCAGATTACCTTTTTACACATGTTAAATGAATGCACATTCACAAGGAGGCACACATAGGAATCCCGGTGTCATATTACCCCGGGCCCCATTCAAAATCATCTGCAGAAATTGTGTTTAAAACTTCGCATTACTGTACAGACTGTTTCAACATCCCCCTAGGTTTCCAATGATTTGTGTAGATTGCCAGCGTAAATAATAATTACTGCAACCATGTTCACTCCTCTGCAGGTCTATTTCATCGTTTTTGGTTACGTATTTTTCTTTTAATCTGCGATGAATTCATTCGTCGCAATGAGTTCCTGCACATTTAAAATACAGTCGATTGAGCATGTCTATTGCTTGTCCCAGGTTAGTACATAACACCATTTGCTCTCCCCCACCTTAACTTATTTGGTGTGCCATCAATAAAACTTTATTGCCCTACCACTTTAAGCCTGTTTACCAGCCACATGTTTTGAAAAACAGGTCTTCCCAAACACTAATGGCTCTGCCGCTTGGTACATCTACCTTGCCTTTTGAAATGCTAATTCCTTCCTTGCCTGTTTGGAAGGGCAGGAAGTGAGCCATTTCTTTCCCTTCCCTGGAAAGTGCCTGTAGCATCCAACCCCACAGAAGTTGGTTGTTGAAAGGCACAAATCATTTCTTCAACAAAGAGAAAGCCAGGGCAGTACAAAATCAGTAAAAGGAAAAAGGGGGGTTATATGGGGGGACACTGAAACATCAGCGCTAATCAAAATATGGGGTGAAGCAGAAGTAAATTATGTGCTTTCATGTCTTAAACAGAACTACAAGATAGTTGAAATGATATCAACTGAACTCAGTAAGATTGGGTTCACCAGAAGCGCTGAAGAATGTTGGACCAAGACGAAATCTTTAAGGAAACTTTATAAGCAGGCGGTTCTTCAAAACAACACATCTGGCTCTGGAAGGTCGAAATTCATATGGTTTGATGAGATGGCTCAGATATTCAGAACGGACGCGTCTATTCACCCACTAAGAATGACTGAAAGCGAGTCCGCTGCTGAGACAAGTGAGTAAAAACCACTTTAAATTGTCTTTCCATAACCACAAACTTTCTGTAAAACCTCCCACTTTGCCATCCTTCCTGCTACTACAGTTAGCGGGAATTTGTGCTATGTATTCCTAGTGCTACGTAACATGCTCCTACATCCCACCTATTAATGTAGAAAGCCATGTTCAGCCTAATATTTCATTTAGTACTATGTCAGCCTGAGCTAGAAGATGGACGCGACTTTACAGAACGACACCAGTCCATAAATGTGAACTTGTCACAGTATCCTGTTAATTAGCAATCAGTATGTTTGTGGGGCAGCAAAAAAATTAGATTCAAAACAGACGTGGTTTCCCCTCACTGTGAAAAAAAAATCTTGAAAACCAGTGCACATCTGTTAACAAATTGCTTTACAAGAACTTCCCATCACTGCGCAGCAGTAAAAAAATTATCCATCCCACTTCTTGCAGTGCCTTGCTACCATTCTGCATGTGGTGCCTCCATCCTGGGAATTTTGCTGGGAGCAAACCCACTGCTGCGCCTCATGTACTCCACTTGTTCTTTACAATGCTCCGTCACAGATATTCCAGAAGCCTGATATTTCGACACACCTATTTTTGGCTTCTCCTTATAAAAATAGTTGTCCCGCCGAGAAATTCGGAAAAATACCCACAGTGCATTGCAATTCTGCAGCAGCCGGACCATGCTTCAAAACAGCTACCCAATCTGTACCGGAAGTGCCAATTTCATTTGAAATCACAGGGCGGAAAGGATTCATTGTATGCATCCTTGCTGTTCCTGACCCAACAGCAGTTGACTTTTATTACTGCTGTCCAACTGCTCCCCTTTGTTCTAAGGTTTGTCATTTTGATTTCCCTCTGCAGGCACTGAGACAATGAAAGGAGCAGGAGATGTTCTGGTCACACTCGATCTCTTTGAATCTAATGATGTCCTACTTTCGGCTGGGTCTGATATCTCCGGGACAGGTAAGTATTCCTTTGGTTTTTTAGGTTTCCTGGGTGGTACTTCTCATGAGAAATGATAATTGATGAAATTTACGGCTTCATTAGCCCTCTGCCTTTAGGGTCAAAGTCTCCAGTGCGTATGTAAAGCACAGCAGAAGGAGCATGCTGCATATTTAGCACAGAGATCTTGTACTGCACCAGCTTATAGGAATACCTGCTACCAGCAGAAAAATAACATCTAAAAAGGTTACTGTTAACACGCTTCCTCCACAGATACACAGTCCAACAATTTCTGTGAGGCATCATCCTCCGAGTGCTCCACTGCTGTAAGCACAGCGGCTTCAACTACTAAAAACTCAAGGAGAGGAGGTACGTGGTTATGTATACTTTTGTTGCAAGTTGATGTGTCCTGATAGACTATACAAACAACTGTGATATGAAAGTACCCATAATGTAATGCGCTTACACTCTGGATAAGAAATGCCTGTATGGCCAGCACTTCCAGCTCTGATTATTTATATTAAAGCCTTAATTAATGAAAAATTAAATAAATAATGAAATAGTTCTAAATAGTTACTTTTGGGACACTGATGTGAAGTTACCCTAACCCTAACCTCCTCAGACAGATATAACTGTTTAATGCAGTGTGAAATGTAACATGAGCAGAGATATCCTGCTACTACTAGGTAAGCAGTGGCCACACATTGTCTAGTAATGTGTAGCAAACACAGGGGTGGTGGTGGGGGTTATCAGCACCCCTACAGATTGGGGGAAGTTGGGTCATGCTTCTTGATTGAAGTTCCCCTTTGAAAGTACATGTTGCACCTCCTTCAGAATCAACAAATCTGTTCAGATGTTCACATGCTGACAACAAGTTACCTACTAACTACTTGTACTTTCAGTGCAAAAGTTATGTGCCCTTCATGTTGTACTGCTGTGCATTGTCCTTATGTGAAGCTTGTCAACACCTCCTTACAAGATGATAATTAACAGTATTCTGTGTAGTATTAACAATGCAGAAACATTTTTTCCTTGTGGTATCTTACTGCAATCCCTCTGTCACCAACTTTTATTTCTTTACATCACTTAGATCCCTTGGAAACTACAAACTATGAAGCAACCTTGGACCTAGCCAGAAGGCTCGCAATGCTGCGGAAGAGAAAACAGAGAGCTACTGCTGCAGCTCGCCTGGATAACACCCTGTCTGGTTTTGTGAATTGGGTGCAGAAGAACACAGAAAGTAACAATCTTAGACAAAATGCATGCAATGAGGCAGATAAATGGTTCCACCACGGGGTGATATCAAACCTAAGGGTAGCTTCGAGATCACTTGAGAAACTTACAGACTTCATTACATCAACTTCCTGTGACTGCTCAGGGAAATGTTCCAAAAATGTGCTTCAGATGAGTTAAAGAGGAAAGGGGTTTCAAAATAAATCAAGCTAGGAAAAAATGGGAATTCAGGAACTGCTGCCCGCATGCACATTTCTCAAGGTAGAGTTACTGATACGGATTCTGATTCTGCTCACAGTCACATTTCTGACAATGACACTGGTAGTGAGTTGGATGGAGAGTGCTCACAGTCCCTATTGGATTCAGAACCCTTGCTAAGCAGTAGCACTGGTACTTCAGAGGTGACCCATAGCACACCCAGTGCTCAACCGGTACAAGACACAGGATGTGCAGCATTGAATAATGATGCCCCAGAGTTACCACAGCCATCAGTTAGTGCACCTGTGGCATGCCAAGGTGATCTTACACCATCACCTTACCTCATTGTAAAATCAGAGCTTGAGGTTAAAACTGCAGATGTACTAAAGACCCCTGTGAAGCGGTTGAGGAAGAAAAAAATTTTTTTACTCCTTAGTGATGAGGGACCATTTGAGTTGTTGACATGCATACTGTCAAATACATGTGGAACAATACAAAGGGATGCCTGTGTTTGTTGGGAAATACAGTTTAATGTAAACAATTACAAGTGTACTTGTACAATTTTTTCATTGAAAAAAATAAAAATGGGCTTCTTTTCAGCCATAAAAAAAAAAAAATGTACTTCCATATAGCATATATGGACTTCTGCAGATGAAAAAAATAAAAGAATTGGTAAGTACTGTTTGTTTTGTCTCACAGTGCAAATGTTCATAATGTCCAAAAAAGGTGCTACTTTGCAACTTATAAATGAAGTTTAGCAGCGCCTCCTGTGATGGTTCATCTGCCTCCACAGATTCGCTAGCTCCTCTTCACTGGTGGCAACTGTAGTGGAATAAATGATTAATGTAATTAATAGGTACCTTGTGTGGCTGCAGAAGTATCACTAGTCATCATAATTATGAGCTACTTATATGTTTGAGGGCCCCCATGTAGCTCTGATTATGTGTCCCTCATTTACAATAAAAAAAGTTTCAGCACCTTAAAAGCCTTTATTACTACAGAAGAAGACTGCCTAGGTCCTAAGTACTAAAGGTTCTGGGGTCACAGGCAAGGATCCCTGTAAATTAAGTTCAAGGGAGTGGAAGCTTGGCATGTCATACCTCTCTGTGCCAGGTCTTGAAGTAGAGCAATAACTTGCTCCAGCTCCTGGCGACGCACACCCATCTGCATGACATCCATGCCCGGTGCTAAATCTGGAAAGGTAAACATGGATCAGTACTCCATTTCCACCTCCACACCCAGCAAAGTACAGCACTTGTTTTCTTTGTTGGATACAGAGGTTCTCTTAACATGCTACTTCCAGAACTATCCACAAGTCTTTATCCTGGAAGACTTGCCTCCCCCAGAACCTCATTTGGCCCATATTTCTGGGGAAAACTAAAGGCCAGTAAGGTATCCACATCACCAGTCCACTGCATACAAGATAACCCAGGGACTGACATGCCATCGTTATGATCTAGGGAAACTTACCATGCTCCTCCTGGTCATCTCCTTCCCCTTCATCAGCATTGCCACCCTCCTGCTGCCCAGGGATGTTATGAATGGCAGCATTCGCTCCCAGTTCAAGTCTAATATGGGCCATGTGTCTCTGGCCCACATCTTGTGCCGGCCCCGCTCCTAAAACAACATTGGTAAGATAAATATTATAAACCATTAATTGAATTACGTATGTAACCCTACTGGTTTCGTAGGACATTAATTAAGCCACTTAACCAGGCACTTATTGCTTTTGAGGGAACATTACCAAGTGGTATTCTTAAGTCTGGTTACTGCTGACGTACACTCAACTACTGAAATATAAGGTAAGGTTCACTTGTGCAGTAGCAGAATGCTGCATGAAACACCAGGGGAAGTTCTGTGTAGGGGGGATTGGTCATAATCAGGGGGCAGGGATGCATTTCTATATGTTACTTTATTTTCATTAAATAATTTAAACATCAGGAAATAACATCAGACTAATTCACATAAAACCTCGTCTTGGTTTTGAAACAGCAGCCATTGAGAAATTCAGGTATTTGTATAAAAACCTTATATTTTAGACCTCACATTGGCAGAAAGGTGATCCAAATGGAGTTCCTGTACTGCATTCTGAAATAAAAAGTTTCCCAAGGCGTTGCTGAGGGTGACTTTGGAGTAAACCGCTCTTGGGATAGTTTGTTTTTAGCAAACTTTGCATTTGAATAGGTAAAGAAAAGGGGAGATCCCACCCCTTTGTAATCACAACAAAGGAGAAATTCATGGGGAATTAAAACAAAACGGTACCTGCTGGAAATGCATGCCCAGGGTGTGGCTGGTTTGACTGAAGCCATAAGCGCCGAATTTCAGCCCAGTAAGGCGATTGATGTTGTGCTGGTGGGTTTTGGCCGAAATTCAGCATTGCAAGATTAAATCGTTGCCGCAGGTTTTTGAATTTTGAGTGGCATTGCCGGGAGTTCCTCCGATAACCAAGCAACACAAGCTCCTTGGCAGCATGCACAAATGTGTGCTTGTTGCGGCATGCACCGGCCACAAACAAGACTGGCATGAAGTTGTTGTCTATTAAGATCTGGAGAAAAGGTCTTATCTCATGCGCGGTCCAGAATCTTCCCATCTGGTCTGCCATTTTTGCCTTGAAAAATACTAATTTTTCTGACTCTGGGCTTAAGGGGGGGAAAGGGACTGATACCCAATGGTCCTACAGCTCCAGAGTGAAGAAAATGTACAGTTCTGAGCCCCTGGAAAAAGGTCAATTGCTTGACCAATCACAGAGCAGGGTCGATTAGTGAGGTGGCAGGTGTGCAGACATTATGGCTCTGTTAACTTTTGCAGAGTTCTGCAGAAGTTCCAACTCTATTCTTTTAATGTAGCACTGAAGGAATTTGAAGGTCTTCTTTTAAACAATGAAGTATTCAAAGTCAAGTTGTAGGGAGGGTGCTATTAATGTTTTGAAGGTTGCAGGTTGCTGAAGAAGAAATCAGCCCTGAAATGATCGCATATAGAACCAGCTTTGTTTTTGCCATTATCTTCACTGAACAAGGCATGTTTTTTCTCATAAGATGCAAAAGCACAGCACAGGAGATTCAAAGAGAAAAGGGAAGATCTGTTTGCGACTATGTGTAAATTGCTTTTCCCCCACCCTAGCGGCCAGGCAGGAAGGGTCAGCAAGATAAGATCAGGCTAGATGTTGTTTTTCTACTGTGCTGCTAGCAGAGGTCAGAAGTTCATTTGCAAAACAGAGGGGACAGTAGTCCTCCTGTTGTAATTCAGGAAAGCTGAGTACCCAGGAGTTGATCACCAGAGGTTAAGAAACAGCCTAATATATTGCACTTTGGTTGTAGGAGTATAACCTGCGAAGGATAAGTAAATTCTGTGTGATGGTTTTGTGAAATAACCCCATTGCACTGCTTTTGTAATCACGGCGGGCAAACCGGAAAATCGGCCAACGACTGTCACTTGCCTTACGTGCGTATTTCAAAATCTCCTGCGGCCCGCTTGCTTTCGCAGGGGAGGAGTGGCCACTACAGCACACCTCACGATGTGAGTGGGGAGAGGGAGACCTGCGGGGGAAGAAAACAGTTGTCAATCACCCACTTGGGGAACTTCGTAGGCAGAGGAAGTGCGAGAAGGCAACTGCGTACAGATTAAGCGAGCTTGGGCTGTACCAATTTCTACTGGCCCTCTTGAAAATGTTAAGGAAAGCCGGAGCAGCACGGGGAAGCAGAGGAACTCTCAAAACAAATTGCCAGTGCGGGTAATGCATAGGAAAAGTAACACATAACCACAGCGTTTTAAACTGTCACACATGAAGAAGTCGTGCCATTTGTACAAATCCGTTATTGAACCCTCTTGATGCAATTAATGGTGTAATCGTTGGTTGGAAGACAGTGGTACACCTGGCTGAGTGGTCAGAATAATGATCTGCACTCTGCACGAGAACAGAGGACATTTGCAGTTTGCTAAGAACAGAACGGTCATTGATCGCCTAGTTGATCAAACAATATGAAGTGTTTAATAAATTATAGGGTTTTGTAACCATCCCATGGTTTATAAGAACGGTTTGAGATCTACAAAATGCAGGCTCCCCACGCTTTCTGCTTATACCTTAAGCAGCAATAGTTCCAAAACTGACTGCTATTGAGCATGTACCACTTAAACTTTCCATTGGCAGCAACCTGACAGGGGATGGCTTATAGTGAAGACATGCAATATAAGGAGGCACAGAGGGAGAGGGGGATTACAATTGCTTTAGGTTTAGGAGTGTGCATTACGACAAAGGGACTTATGCGGTGGAGTTCTGTTGCTAGGTACTCAAACAGTGGCTGAGGCAAAATATGACCTTGGGCACATATAGATCAGTAGTTCAACTAATTAATGCATGCCAGTGCCGTGCGATGCCCTGCAGTGCATTGGATTTTCACTCTCCACATGCACGCATTTCAAGGTGAATGATATTTTAGTTGTACCTGCTTAAAAGCGCAAGGGTAAAATGAATTCTTCCACTGAACAAGAACAAATTGCTGCGGGAAGGCAATGTGCCCTTAACTGCCTTTTTTTAAACTGCATTTCACACCTTGCCCTGAGTTCAGCAAAACGGTGTGGTGCACAAGTGACCTGCACAGGAGCAGGAAAGGGTGCTGTGCACAGGAGCAGGGAACCCATATGTTAAATATTGCATGGGTCCCTCGAAAGGAGGGACCGGTTTACACACTTCCATAACGAAAATTGCAAGCCTATTGAAAACCAGGGAAGAGTACAGAATGTATAATGCATGTAGAGAGGCAAACTGAAAAATCCGGAGCGGACTGCTGGAGTAACAGGACGGGACAAAAAAAGGAAGCATCATCATAGGGGGCAGGCAACAGAGACCCAAGCAGTACCAAAAAGGTATAATTCACCACATCGCCACCGCATGGCGGTCACTGAAGGAACACTTAAGTAGGTGTTTTTAGTGGCTCGCGAGAGCGCCATCTGCCGGGAAGGAATGAGGGGGAATCGGGTCAACAACAATCATGATGCTTTTGAACGTGAAAAGCGGGTAAACCCACAAAGAAAGGCGATCAGGAAAGCCGGAATATCGACACATTGATGTTTCGGTTTTCTGAGGCCGGTAACGGAAAGGAGAAAGTTTTTAAGGGTTGGAATGGTTTTACAATGCGGATCGACAGGAACCACACGTTCCATCAATTCGAATCGAGAAGCGGATTGATCAGATTCCTGAGGTCAAGGAAGGGAATCTGTCAGCCCGCTTGGAGCGCATTTCAGGGGGCGTGGTTGAGGCGACCATGCAGCTACCCCAGAGGGACGTGAGCTGCCATTCCATCGAATGGAGCTGCAGCGGAGCCACAAACAGCAGCGAGGAGTACGTGAAGTAACCATCTTAGATGACTATCAGCAGAACCAGAGGTGGGGAGTTTGATCACTTCTGAATATTCTATAGCTAGAAACTCTGGAAATGGTGATCATAAATTTGGAATTGACCATTTCCATTCCATAAACCTTTAATGGCATTAAAACATAAGAAGCACACAACTAAAAACAAAATTCCATAAACCTTTAATGGCATTAAAACATAAGAGGGCTGCACACAACTAAAAACAGTGACACAAGACTAGTTCAGAACTGTCCTGAAGGAGAAAGCTTGTATATGCTTCAGGAGGGCCTGGGAGACCAAGGAGGATTTGCTCCAAGAAGAGTTTGTGTAACGACAGTGACACAAGATGTGAGAGACAGTGTCAGGTTTTATGAGGCAAAAATGGCAAATCCTCTGAGCAAGAGGGATATTATAATATCTTCCAGACAGAACTGAAGAAGGAAAGGTGTTAAATCTAGCTAACATAAAGGGATGGCTCTTATTTCGCTTTACTAACTTGCAAAAATTATGTTCAAAAGAAGGGAGTAAATTAAAATAGTGTGGGGAGTAGACTGAATTAAGACTAGGGGTAAGTGATTGTGTTTCTACTTCTAGTAATCTTGTCTTTATGAGTTCAATATCTGTGAAAGATTCGAGAGTAAAGTTTAAGTTTTGAAGTTTAGTTACAAAAGGGTATCCCAAGTAGTAGTAAAGGGGTCTTTTAAGAGATCAAACAGTAAGGGGCCAGGGAGATTATTATAGTAAAGGCCTAACCAGTATTTGAAAGCCAAGGACCATGCCATGGGCAAAGAGGTAAGTGGATACCCAACTCAAGGGTCATAGTTGATAGTTTAATGGTATTAGGGACTGCGTCTTAAAAAGCATCTTTAAAAGGAGGCCATAACCAGGTCTACTTTCTTATTGGCCACTTTGATCCAATTTGGGACACAATACAGAAACTGGCTCATGGTCCTTGTCTGGAAAACTTTAAGAGCTGCAGGGACTTGCAGCTATTATAATGAAAGTGGGCGACTGCATTTAGGTGAAGTGCTGTTAGTGATATTGCTGAATTTCTATGTATGGTCAGGTCAAGTCAATATTTAAAATATTTAATATTTAAATGATTTAACTTGTTCAATTGGGCTGTTATCAATACTCCAGGTACTGGGTTCCAGGATTTTAAGAAAACCAATATTTTAGTTTTCTCCAAATTGATTGTCAGATCATTGAATGCACAGTAGCCTTGAAATGCAGTCAGAAGTTATTGCAGGCAGCCCTGTTCTTTCTGGAAACAGAAAGAACTGAGTCATTGCCATAAAGCAGTATGGGTAGTGGGGGGTTACTCAGGCAAGGGACAAACTTTTCATATTGGGATTAGAGATGGGCACGAAATGAAAAAAAAAATCCCGTTCCATTATTCGTTATCCGTTTCATTATGTAACAAAACGAATAATGAAAATTGTGATGAAATTGGAACGAACCAAACAGAACCATGAAAATTAGGTTCATTACGTTTTGTTTTCGTTAATGGCAACGTGCAATGAAATGAGCTGTTTTTAAATGTTAAAAAACGTCCTGAATATCCATAAAAACCCAGCAATAATTATTTATTCTGCCTGATAATACCTACTGGGGGTCCTTAAAACATGCATTTATGTCTTTTCTCAGATCGCTGTTTTTTTTTTTCCTTTAAGGGGAGTTAGGGGACATCGACCCAAAATGGCTCCCAGATGCCTCATATTGATTTCTTGGGTATTAAAACACCCTGGATATCTGTAAAAGTGCAGTGATAATTATTTGAAATTTTCACCTACCAGGGGGTTGCGGTCCTTAAAATGTTTGTTTTTGTCTTTCTCCCATCATGATGTATTTTTTCTTTTCCCTTTAAGGATGACACAAAATGGATTCCAGCCACAAGATGGATGCAAGCCATGTGATGGGATCATGTAAAATCTTGGACAATTTCAACCAATAGCATGCCCAGGCTGCAGACTGGGTAGGTGTGGCAGCCACAGAGGGCATAAAAAGCTTTGGCAGCCCCCATCCTCCTTGCAGTCTGCGGTGGGCATTAGGGTGGGATTGCTGTCTCTGTGACTCGTTACTTTAGGCCAGCCAGGCAGGTGTGTGTCTCTGTGTTCCTGCTGGCTGCAACCTGGCTCTTAGGGGAGAGAAAGAAGAGATTTCTCTTGCAGCCTCCCTGTGTGCGTGCGTACCTCTCGGTGAGTACCCTCCCCTGCCCCGCAGTGCAGTCACTCTGCAGCTGCCTTACACCCTGGGCAATGCCCGCCACTGCCTTTGCAGCCTCCCTGCATACCTAGTCACTGTGTCTCTGCCAGCATCATTTTTTTAGTGTTTTCCCTCTGGTCTGGGGCATTGGGGGACGTCTGTGCGTGGAAATGCTTTAGGTCACACAAAAAGTGGGTAAAAACGAAAAACAAAAAATGAAAAAACAAAACAAAATTTTTTCAAAAAAATTCATGAAAAATGAAAATGAATCAAAACGGATCTGCAACGAAAAACAAAAAACTGAAACGTATTTTTTTTATTCATGCCCATCTCTAATTGAGATAAATGGGGACATAAGGCAGCTAGAAAAAAGATTAAATAATAACAGAGCTAATATACAGCCCTGACGCACACCTTTAGCTATTGGAATTCTATCTGAAAGGGTGCCACTATGACTAGTCTCTACCCAGAAGAATTATAAGAGTGAAGTTTTCTAATTAAAAAGTGCAAATGAGAATCAATTCCCCAGGAAGCTAATTTGTTCCATAGAAGTTATCTATTGATTGAGTCAAAGGCACCCCACAAATCAATAAAGGCTGCACAGAGTTTACCCATAAAGTAGACTGAGTATTTTTCAGCAAGGAAGGATAATACGAGTGCATGATCTAAGGTCAAGGATTGCAGATGGAAGCCAATTTGTTCATTACCAGGGAGGTGCTTTTTCCTGGGTCCTATCTATTAGATGTTTAAATAATTGCCTGTCATAAAGTTTCTCTATTGTAGAAAGGAGACTAATCGGTCTGTAATTAGTTGGGGAAGTAGGATCATCTTTTTTTAAAAAATGAGATAGAATTGAGGAAAGCCAAGAGTCGGGTAAGATCCCAGTTTGATCAATCAAGGTGAATGGATTAGCCAAGGGAGCTGCCCTCCAACTAGGGTCATTAATTAAAATTTCACATAAGACCCTGTCAGGTCCCAGAGCTTTCCCAGGTTTCAAAGCACTTATTAATTCTAGAATTTCATCTTCCAGAACTGAAGGTCAGGAAGGGAGGACAGAGATCAAATGAGTGGATGTGAAAACCAAATCTGAGGCAGCAAAAAAATTGGTATAGTGTTTTATCCAAGCAGTGGGAGAAATTGGGGGGGGGGTCAGTTCGCGAGGGAATTGGGTTAGAGCGGGAGACCAATTGCCAAAAGACCCTGCTGTTCTTAGAAGAAATGGCTTCAAGCAGTCTGGACCATTTATTCAAAGCAAAACTATGACACTTCTGTTCCAGAAATAACTGGCAGCTCTTCCTAGCTGTGAAGTAAAGGGCCAGTAGCTCCAGAGAAGATTGGGTCTGGACAAGATAAAACAATTGTCTCACCTTGTGTTTTTCAATCCGGCATTCCATATCAAACCAGGAGGCTGGGCCATTGTTACATTTAGAGGGGTGAGTGGAGCTGAGCATCTGAGTTAAACTGGATAATCAAGGAATATGCTTGAATAGCAGCTTCAGAATAATTAGTTGATTGAATAATTAAACATTGGTGCTCAGTTTCTAGTAATCTGGACCAATGTTCAAAGGCCGGTAGGGATCTTGGCGTTCACTTGGGATGCAAGAAAAGATGTGAAGAGAGGTCCCTGTGTGTGTGTGTGTGTGTTGTGTCATTACAGTCGTGACTGACTCTTTGTGACCTCATGTCCATGGAGTTTTTCTTGGCAGGAATACTGGAGTGGTTTTGCCGTTCCTACTTCAGGCACCTACAGCACCTGGTATTTCCTGGTGGTCACCCATCCAAGTACTAACCACAGCTGACCCTGCTTAGCTTCCGAAATCAGGCCAGATCGAATGTGCTTAGGGCTACTGGCAGTGTAATTGGAATTGACTTGATAGGATGTAATTATTTTTATTGTTTTAGAATTGAGTCTGGGTGATATGATGTAATTATTTTTATTGTTTTAGAATTAGTATTCTGGTTATGGGTTCTGAGTGAGTTGAATATCAGTCTAAAAAGACAATAGAACAAAAAGTCACAGAAGAATTCTGACTTGTTTATTTATTTATTTATTTTATTTTTACAACTTATATGCCACCCACTACCCAAAGGTCTCTGGGCGGCTTACAATCAGGAATTAAAACAGTTAAAAACATCAAACAACAATAAATAATTAAAACAACAATAAAAACCTTATACTAAAACATCACACTAAAATTGCCATCAGAAGACCCACAATCTAAATTGTATCAATTAAAAAATTTCTGGAACAGGAAGGTTTTTACCTGGCGCCGAAATGTCATCAGTGTTGGCGCCAGGCGGATCTCACTTGGGAGGGCATTTCGTAGCTTGGGGGCAGCTGCCGAGAAGGCCCTGTGTCTGCAAGCCATCCCTCTTACCTCCTTGAGGGATGGCTCTTTCAAGAGGGCCCCCTGGCTTGATCTTAATTGCTGGGTAGGTTCATATGGAAGGAGGCGGTCCTTCAGGTATCCAGGTCCTAAGCCATTTAGGGCTTTATATGTCAAAACAAGCACTTTGAATTGGGCTCGGACAGCAACTGGTAACCAATGTAGGCTACGTTGAATCGGCGTGATGTGATCCCTAGCGGTTCCACCACTTACTAGCCGCGCCGCACGATTCTGAACCAGTTGTAATTGCTGAACCGTCTTCAAAGGCAGCCCCATGTAGAGCGCATTGCAGTAATCAATACGGGATGTTACCAGTGCATGCGTAACTGTTATCAGGCTCCGTTCATCCAGGTAGGGGCGTAGCTGATATAATTTCCGCAGCTGGAGAAAGGCACCCCTGGCCACTGAGTCCACCTGGGCTTCCAGAGTTAGACCAGGGTCCAGGAGCACCCCCAAGCTGTGGACTCTGTCTTTTAGGGGGAGTGCAACCCCGTCCAGAACAGGGAAGTGGCCCTCTAACCTGTCCGGCGAAGCACCCACTAACAGCACTTCCGTCTTGTCTGGATTGAGTTTCAATTTGTTAACCCTCATCCAGTCCATTATCTGGCCCAGACACGAGTTCAGCACAGAAACTGCCTCACCTGGATTGGTGGAAAACGAGAGGTAGAGCTGAGTATCATCAGCATATTGCTGAGTCCTCAGCCCAAACCTCCTGATGACCTCTCCCAGTGGTTCCATGTAGATGTTGAACAGCATGGGAGACAGTATAGAGCCCTGAGGAACCCCATGACATAAATGCCACGGGGCAGAGCAACTGTCCCCCAGCACCACCTTCTGGACACGGTCAGCCAGGAAGGAATGGAACCACCGCAAAGCGGTGCCTCCGACTCCCAACCTGGCCAGCCTATCCAGAAGGACACCATGGTCGATGGTGTCGAAAGCCGCTGAGAGGTCCAGGAGTATCAACAGGGTTGCACTCCCCCTGTCTCTCTCCCGTCTTATGTGACACATAAATGCATCCAGTCTGTCCAAAAAAGCCATTGCCTATACATTAATCCAGGACATGAAACATATTCCATCATTCCTTAAAATCTTGGACTCCAACATTTACACCAAAATTTATAAGAACGCATAGTTTGGTGGTATTATTGTGCTCTGGATATGGAGTCTGTACAGACCGGGATTCTAAGAATCATATGGACTTCCTGAAAGAGAATACTTTGCCATTAGATGCATTGCCTGTTCTTAAAAGAATTTATTAAATAGTTGAAAATAGTTTTCAACTGTAGAGTAAGAAATTTGTACCATGGTTGAGATAAGAATTCCCAGTTGTTGCATAAAGGATCAAGCTCTGCTTCAGCTTCACAAAATGAATCAGGCAGTTATACAGAGTTATTGAGCAGTTTCCTTATTACAATTGTTCCGTTTGCTTGATTAACCTTCCATTTTCATGTTTACTGCTGCCACATCTGAACACAGAATGAAGCTAAATTATGTTTTCGTTCAGTGAGGTGTAGTATTTGCAAATATAAAACATACAGATAGTTATAGATTAACATAATCAAATTAATGGTTATCAAGAAATATACAGATGTATCTTACCATATCAGGTCAGACCATGTAGCTCACTGTAACTTTGCAAACTGACAGTAGCATTCTGCAGCTGCATTCACATATCCCTAGAAATTGTGGATGCAGGCAGTGTTGTGTGATTTAATGGCCAAAGGGTGGGGATTTAGGAACGATCTGTCCCTCATTTATCATGCTGTCCTTTCATCCATCCCCAGAAAAATCAGAAACACTTCGCAGCTCAACCAGGAAGGCCACTGCTAATGATCCATACTTAATGGGTGTTGGGAAGGCCTGTATAGGTGTGAATTTCCCACATACCTTTTTGTCCATTGTCCAGCTAATGAACCTGTTCAGATCAGGATGGGTTGAATTATAAATTAGTGAAATTTACAATTCACTAATTTAAAACCAAGGTGAATTATAAATTAGAAGCCTCCCACCAATCTTCCTCAGACTAAAGAAGCTACTTGGATGAGTAGCATAATATTTAGAGATGGGGATCCCCCTGGTGCTAACTTTTTAAAGGGGTCCAGCCGATGACAGCTCAGCAGGATCCCTCTGAAAATGGTCGGGGCGCCAGTTCTGGGCTCTTGTGCTGGCGCCCAATTTGGGGAGAAGTGTAGGCTTTTAAATCTTTTTTCGCCACCGAACCGAGCACCAATGGTGGCCATTGGTGCTTGCTTCGGTGGGAAAAAAAAAAGGTTAAAAACCCCACACTTTCTCTCCAATGCGCTCGATGGGGGGGGAGTGCAGGCTTTTAAAACTTTTTTCTGCCACCAAACTAAGTGCTGATGGCCGCGGCCACCGCTTGCTACGGTGACTAAAAAAACATTATGAGCATAAAGAAGGAGCCTCCCCTCCCATTAGTTAGTGATTTCAGAGATCAGCCAATGAAAGGGAATGAGCAACTGAAAAGGGGAACAATGGAGAATGTGATAATACAGCCATGATGTAATAATTAAAAGGCAGTTGGAAACTGACAGGAAAAATTACTTTCTTAAAATATGAATAGTCTTTAAAGTGAGAAAGTAAAGTCATTTGGTCAGGGTATATAAGCATTGGCCTTTATTACATGAGTGCCTCACACCTTTGATCTATTCCACTGAAAAAAGAAGGAAGTGGTGATGATTAAACCATGTATACCAGAGGACAATGATTATTATTATATCATTTCTATTTGTCATCATCCCAATAAAAAGTGGATAGCAATCCACACTCACTTGGGGAAACATGGACAGGATTTTTATTTGAATCAATCTAACATTTTACAAGGCAGAAGTGATATTGCAAAAAACATCAAAAGCCAAGCAGCAGAACATATTCCCATTTATCTATCGCTGCTTACCTCTATCCATGTCATTTGCAAATCAGTTTGCATGCATGATTGGCAACTGGACATATTTTCTTGTGGAACTGAAACATTATTAGAGATGGGCACGAAACAGAAAGTTCAATTTTGTTTTGTTTTTCATTTCATTTGGGGGTTATTTTGTACAAAATGATTTTTTAAAGTTTTTTTCTTCATTTTTGTTATCCCCCCCCCCCCAATTGCGCCCGATTGGGGAAAAGGTGTGGAGTTTTTTAAATGTCTTGGAGCCACCGAGGCAGCTTCCAGTTTGTAGAAAAGCATTTCTGAGTTCCCCAACATGCCTAGAAAGGCCCTCAGAGGACCCCAAAGTGATTTTAAGTGATTTGGAGGCCATTTCCTGTTTTCCAGAAGTCACTTCTTGTTCATGGTGAAGCCCTTTTGGAGCCTCTGATGGCCCCAAGAAGGCCCTCACAGGCCTGTTTGCGTCAGTGCCAAGACTGAGGTAAGTAGAGGAGGCCTGAAACAGGCCTTCCCACCTTACCTCATGGGGCTTTTTTCATATACTGCAGTCCCACAATATAGTGGGACTGCAGTATATGAACCACAAAAGGGTGGGGGGTTACTGTAACCCTTCTTTTTTCTAGGCTGCAACCCCTGAAGAAGGCTACTCTGGCATTCTATCTGGAGCAAACCTGCTAGGTAACATGGTTGTCAGAAGAGTCTCAAAGCAGGGTTGAGGCCTTTGCGCAACAGGATTACTCAATTCCTTCTTAGTAGTTTAGCGCTGATTCAGTAATCATGATCTTCCTTCTTCATTATTTCACGGCACCTACCTGTGGTTCCTGAGGTTTGAGACAAGTAATATGCCTGAAGTGAAATTGTTAAAAGCCATGAAGACATTTCCTAGAGGCATCGTCTAATTTTATGATGCACATCTGCATCTAGATTAACTTCATATCTTTAGTTCCTATGGTTAAAAATGTTAAAATATTTTACTTCATTTTTTTGGCGGGCCATCAGAAAATTTCGTGTTGAAGCACAGGCAGTTTAGACTTTCAGAGAATGCATGCACACATGGACGCATGGACAAAAAAAAGATGCATCAGTCTTATAACTTTAAAGCATTCACAACTCAGTCTAATTAAAATCATGATTTATTATTTGAGAGTATGTATGCTCTTCAATCATCCCAGGGCTCAGATGACTTTATTTACACTCAAAGCTGTCACCAAATGCCAGTTTTACACACATATACATATAAGTGATTTATAAACCTAAATATTTAAGAGAGAAAAAAACATTTTAGCATTCACTTTCTTCAGTTGCTCTAGTGAAATTAAGCTGCTTTCCAGATGGCAGTTACAGAAGCATCCAAGGTATGCCATATTTTAACAAACAAACATTACTGCTGGATAATCAGAGCACCTTCTCCCATTGAAAACCACCCGTAATACCCAAACCTCCCAGGTTAGGCGTTTGAGGCAACTAACATCACGAGAGGCCCGGAAAAAAAAAAAAAGAAATAGGGCCTTTTCCACCATTGCCCCTCACCTGTGGAATAACCTTCCACCAGACACCTGCCTGGCCCCCTCTTTGGTTGCCTTTAAAAAAACTATTAAAAACTTGGCTATTTAAGCAGGCATTCCCTCAAATATAATGCAATTTTAGTGTTTACTCATTAAATCATGATTTTAACCGATTAGCCTGCCAATAATAGTACATTATTTTATTTCACATTAACGTTAATTTTACTTTTATTTCTATTTTATTATGTTACTGTACTTTATGTTTTATTGTATGAATTATTTAAATGTATTAATTGTTGTAAACCGCCCAGAGTGACCTCACTTGACCTCAGTGGCTTGGGTATTGGTTGATGGGTCAATTCTCCACTGCGCCTCCCTTGATATACGCTGGACTTGATGATCCATGGGGTCCTTTCCAGCTCTGAAGTTTGAAGATTCTTTGTATATTATTATTATAAATGCTGTCTAATTGCATTCTTCAGATGGATCCACAAGAATTTAGAATTGCCTTGTATCGACAGCATTCTAGGAAAACATTTGTATCCTTTCCATAGCATACCTTTCTTAATGGATACCTCCACAGATGTTGGATTTCACCTCCCAGCAGCCCCAGCTGAAAAGACAGACTGGAGAGCATAGCTCTAAATCTTGATCCCCTTAACAGACAGGTTTTTGCTTAGCAGGAGTTCAGCTCCCTTCTGATGGTACTCAGCTTCCTGTCTGGAAGTCGGCGTCTGAAGACTTGCTTCAAATTGTTTGCTGGATGTCTATGAGTGTATTATGTTTACAGAGACATAAAGTGATTTTGAAAGATTTTCAGGGGAGGCTTCCAGAGATGGCTTTTCCTCTACACTCACCTTGCCTCTTTTATGATGACTTCAGATGATGCACTTTCGGGTTTCAGTTCTCCTGTTTTTTCATATATATTTTTCTGTTGTGTTCTCCCCCATGAAAAAGATAGTTAACCTATGTCTTTTAATTAAAAGCACTAGGAACCTTTCTCTTGGAAGAGTCACAGTGTAGACTTCAGTGCTTTGCTGCATTTAGCTCCTATTCCCAACAACTGTTCCTGGCAGAGGTGGGCACGGATTTAAAAATAAATTGCAGCATTCATTCATTCAGCAGCTAAAAGCCTCAAAACCACCAGATCTTAGGTGATATTAGGTTTCTTTCTCTCTCTTTTTTTCAAATGACAAACTAGTGTAAGTATCCTAATCAAGAAACATCAAGGTGCTTTAACTTTAGTTGCTTTTAAAAACATAATAAATGTATTTCTATTGTACTGTTCATCATTTTACTGTACCTTATTTTTATTGTTTCTAGCTGTATGGTAAACTGCTGTGGGCTCCACATCTGTGAGAAAGGTGATATATAAATAAAGCAAAATAAATAAACATCCATTTCCTAATTTATCTCTAATTAGTTACTTAATTTGTCTTTGTTATAGTGGCAATACATCCACAAATGGAAAAGCAAAATGTGATATATTAGTGGTGGTACAGTTTGGATGGTCTTTACACAACAAGATTGCCCCACTCCTCAGTTCACAGGAATGCACTTTAATTCATCAGCTCAAACTTGTTTAATGATGTGACAACAAAGGCCTGTTCACATCCCACAAGAGATACACTTGAGAATTGTGGCTACCTCTCTTGCCAGGAATCACCAGGAAATCAAGAAGTGCTCTCCGTGGTTTTCATGATGACTTTATTCCAACACCCAAATAATGCCCATACTGCTGTTTCCAACATTTTACCCAATTTGAAATGTCTGTCAACTTTGTTCTGCCTCCGCTCCATTGCAAGTCAGACAGGCTAGGTATATGTATGTATGTATGTATGTATGTATGTATGTATGTATGTATGTATGTATAAATAAATAAATAAATAAATAAATAAATAAATAAATAAATAAATAAATAAATGGGATAATAAACACATTCTGGTCATTTTGATATTCTGTAAGTATTTTCTAGGAGTGTTGTGTCAGTGATCTTTATGCTTTGAATTACATCACATCCTGGATTACATCTAAAGGCACTATTGTGGAGGAGCTACTATATTTCCTCAAAACTTTTAAATTAAGGGCATGAATACACCATGAGGAAAATACACTTAGATCTGAAGTGATCTGAAGTTTTTCAAAGTCCCTGATGGTTTCTGTGAGTGAAATTGCTATTGCTACCCAGCCAACTGCAAGTTTTTCTTTTAACTCTAAGCTCTGACACCTTTGATCCGACAAGGTGCTAACTGGCAAATTCCTCTTTTTTTTTTTTTTTTTTACCACCATCACCCTTTTTGGAGACAACAGGCACTCACCCCTTAAGTGTTTTTTGTATCAAATCAAGCAATCACATAGTTTGGGGGCAGAGAAAAATAATGCCAGTACAGAGCAAAATTTAAAATATTCTACTGAACAAACTTTAAAAAAAAGATTTCACACTATAAAGATATTATGCACTGGGTTTCCCTGCATTTAGCTTTTCTTAGTGAATAGAGATGGGCATGAGATGAAAATACAGTGTTTCACTTTGTTTCTTTAGTAGTTTTGTTTTGGGTTAGGGTTAGGGTTAGCTAACCCTATAGCTAATTGCAAGAGTGTGTACAGTGCGCACCAGCAATATAGAGGTTAATAGGGGTTAAGCTGCTTAAATTAACCCCTATAGTGCTGGTGTGTGCCATACACACTCTTGCAATTAACTATGGGGACCTCCTTTGGAGCTTAATAACTCAGCCCCCTGAATGCCAAACCTCTCCACATTTGGAGCACTGACAGGGAAGAGTCCAATTAAGCTACTCTGCCATTCAGGTGCTGATACATGGCTATGATACCTATTTTTTAGTATATAATGTTTTGTTATGTTTATGTCCTTGAAAATAAGTATTGCAGCCATGTATTGGCACCAAAATGGCAGGATAGCTTCTTTGGATTCTTCCCTGTAACCCCATGAAATTTGAAGAGCTTTGGGGGCCAAGGGAGGTGAGTTAGTAAATTCCAAAGTGGGTCTGCCTATGCGAAATCATATCTAATTGGCTTGGGAAGCTGCTAATTGTTTGCTTGTGGGGGGGAGCTATTATCAGTTTCCAACTAAATTGGAAGTGATTTTTTTCCTAGGAGGACCTCTCCACATTTTGGGGGATCACAGGGAAGAGCCCAAAGAAGCTCTCCTGCCATTTTGGTTCCTCTAGGATGAATCATTTTGTTCCTAGAGAAAAAATGGCATTTCATTTCATTTTATAAGAAAACATGCCCTACAATTTTATTACATAAAGTAATTCATTACGTAATGAAACAATGAAACAGCATTTATTTTTTCATTTTGTGCCCATCTCTAATTGTGAATCATTGGTCACTGATTTTTAATTCAGTTTTGTCCATGCCAGATCCAAAGCAAAGTGTGGAGAAAATGACTAATATACTCATAGATGCTCCTGAATAATTTTAAATATAGATTTTCAGAACCTTTCTGTCATATTTCCTGCTACCTTTTAAAACTGATTCTTCTTCCAAACATTGGGGCTTCTTTGAACTATCTGAGAGCTCTTACAGTTCAAAGAGACAGGGAAGCCTTCATATAGAAAAATATAACATGTTGCCCTCAGTTGTTGCTTCAAGGTGTTACAGGCACACTATCATATTTCTCCTTGTAACATTAATGAAATTGAAAGAGTCTCTGATTACCTGCTTTTGGCCATTTCTGCAATGGTTTTAGGCAAGATGCTCTTTCTGTGTGCAAAAAACATTAAACAGACTCATTGAATGATGTGTGCACTACACCTCTCCCTTCAAGAATGTTGAAGTTAGGTGTGCTGGACTCTGTGTAGTTCAAAATCCATGTATAACCACAAAGCACACACACACACACACACACGCACACGCACACACACGCACACACACGCACACACACGCACACACACACACACACACACACACACACACACACACACACACACACACACACACACACACACACACACACACCACATCCGCCTCCCAGCATGCCCCACCTCCCTGGTGGTCATGTGGACAAGAAAACCATACTACCACCATTACACCAGGGACCACCACACTATTAACAACAGAGGCTTTGCTAAGTTTGAAGCCCACCTTTTAAGGCCACTTCTTGGAGGTTACTAGCAGCATAGTAGTTTTTTTCAAATTTAATATGGGTGAATTGAAAAAAATCTGTGTAAAACTAAAAGCATGCTGTACCAGCCCATACCATTCAAGGGAGTAGTGCATGCACATCATGTATCTATAATAATAATAATCTCATGACATTCATTTCATATGTGATATTCTACACTTTGGAAATCTATGTGAATAATTTGTTTTGCCTCACAAACCAAATAAAAATAGAACAAAAGGATAAAGATTAACATAAATAAATATTATGTATTTAACTGTGCAAATATGTATTAAAATGTATAAATACCTTAAAATGTATGTGTGTGCAAAACACACATATAAACACACACACAGATAAAGAATTAAACCATACAAATCATGTAAACTTATTGCACAGCGGACATTTGGCTCTTGGTTGTGTGGCACTATGTGAGCATATTGCCTCAGTTGTAAGTTGTTACAAGAAGATTCCCTTCACAATTATGTTTCTCCTTGTAAAAAGCCTGAAGGGCAAACAAGGGGACAGGGAAAGAGAGAATGAAAACAATTTCTGACTGGTCAAGGATTTATTTATTTATTTATATTTCTATACCTCCCCCTTAGTGTAGAGGGTGAAAAGGGAAGAGAAGGGAAGGGATAAAATGGATTTTATAGATACTGTTTTTTAATCTTTTATTTTAGACTATTAAGCATCCTTCAATGTGCAAAACAGTTAATAGTGTCCTGTAGTTAGTAGTATAGTGCTCCCACAACATGGCAACTCGGGATTTTTTTTATTAGAATCTATAACACTTATGTCCAGATAAGCCTGTGGAAGATCACACTATCTTTCAAAAATAATTTTGTTAAAACCAGCATTTCCTCATGAGACAATCCAACTCTTTTTCTTTTCCATCAGACAAAAACACTCCCTCAAAGTTAACCATTTCCAAAGTGGCTCTGTGTCTAGATGTGTCTGTATTTTGAAAAGAGCAGATGGATTGACACAAAGAACTTAATCGGTTTACTTCACAATGAAGAAAGCCACTTTTTTCCACCTGCCCTGTGAGTATTGGATTAGTTATGGATCTTATCATGATGGGTGGTACAACACCTCAACCCTGATATGAATAAACAGTATTCCTATGAGACATGATAGGCCAGCTTAGGTTTCCATCCTTATAAAAGACCAGTTTGCTACTGTAAAATTGCTATGGTCCTTGAGGCTACTCATATTATAGATAGCCTGTAGAGCTAATTAATGTAAGCTTCATTAATAGTCTGGATGTGGGGCAGCAAATTTATATATAATCTTGAAGTGCTTTTCATGAGTCATGCCATTGTTTTATACTCAATCTATTTTAGAAGATGCTGCACCCATCTTGAACAATCAGGGTCTACATCTGTTCCTAGAATATCAAAGCCATTTACTGGTCACAAAATTTTGAAAAGCAAGTTAAATCTCATTTTGAAAATATTGTTTGAGATTTTCATTTTTCATACTCTAACATATTGTGTTTATTTCAGAGGTGTAATCCATTCTGTACATAAATAAGGAGCAAAAATTCTGACCTTGATCTCCTAAGTCTGAGTCTACTGTTGTATCCGCTACACTACACAGGATACTTGATTTTTAAAATGTTCTTATTTTGGCTTGTTATAATATACAGTGACTGCTGAATTATATTTATTGATTTGTTTTCCATTTCTTATCATGAATTCTTTTTGTTAGCACTTCCTTGAGAAGCAATAAGACTAAAAAGACTAATTTTTTTAAATTAAAGAAATTACATAAGCAAAGCTAACAAGCATAACTCTTACATTAGCAATGCTTCCTGGAGTTTAAAAAGAGTTGTACAGCCTCATTCTTCTTCCATGATTTTGAGGATAGAGGAAACACCCAATTTTCCAGTGGCTTTAGGCAGATAATTCAAGGGAGGAGGACAGAACTGTTCATGGAGGTGAATATTCCTGCAATGCCAAAATGACTGTGGTGCTGCAAAGCCAGTATGTCAGCAAAGCTTTCTTAACACACATTCCTTTTCTACTTTCATGGTTTCTTCACTCCCAAACATGCATCTCCCACCTGTGCCAATGTACATTAAGAATTATTGTGAAGAAATCCTTAGAATGGCAATGCCTGCACCACCCATTATGGTCCTTGCAGTTCAGCAATTCTGTTGCTCCATTTTTTAAAAAAATTGTGAACTTGAGGGGATAAAGGGGCTACAAGTGATCTATTTTTTTCTGCTCACAATATCATTCCCCAAATGCCTTACTTCCTAAAGGAGAAAAGATAGAGAGCATCAAGAAGTACCACAATTGCAGTTCATCCTATATCAGACAGAAATAACTTGCACATTTTACATTTCGCCTAACTAACAGACCTAACCACTCCTAAAATCTGCTGCACTTCATATGAGCAAATGACATTTTGGGTTGCATTAACAAAGGCATAGTGTCCTAGTCCCTCTCCATTTGGCACTGGTCAAGCCTCATCTTGAGCATGGTGTCCAGTTCTGGACACCACAGTTTAAGAAGGATACCACCAAACTGGAACAAGTTCTTAGAGGAGGGCAATGAAGATGATCAAGAAACTGGAGACCAAACCCTATGAGGGCAGACTGAAGGAACTACTAGTAAACATGTTTAGCCTAGAGAAAAGAAGACTGAAGGGCAATATGATAGCACTGTTTAAATACTTGAAAGACAATCACATAGAGGAGGGGAAAGATCTGTTCTCAGTCACTCCAGAATACAGGACACAATAATAGGCGTGAGTTCAGATTCGCTCTGAATATCAGAAAAAAAACTTCTTAAGTTAGGGCAGTAAGGCATGAAAACAAGCTACCAGGAGGTGATGAACACTCCAACATGGGAAGCATTTAAGAGAAAATTAGACCACCATCCATCAGGTCTACTTGATTTTGATTCCTGCATTGAGCAGGGGTTGGACTTGATGGACTTACAGGGCCCTTCCAACTGTATGGTTCTATGATTCTTGATCTGTGATTTACTGTCCACTCTTATATGCAGCTTTTCTAGTGCAGCTTGAGGTACAACTAGTACTTCCAATGCTTGGAGGGGGGAGGATCATCCTACGGGATGCTTCCACTGCCCAGGGGAACAGCCAAATGTGTTCACATTCCCCACATTCTTTGGGGAGGCTCCTTCCATGTCATGGTGTCAGGTTGGCCATTAATAATACCATTCTGTGGGCGCTGCAAGTTTCAGAAAGCCAATGGCAGAAGTTCAGCATAATATTGGATGCAATTATACCACATTTTTCTCTGGTCTATGAACAGTTCATTGGGGCAGTGAAAAGCTGTCCCTATCCAAAGGATACAGGATTATGAAAAGGCTTAACATTAGGAACCGTTGCCAAAATTAATAAGTAGGTATATTTCACAATTTGAACAAAATCCTTTACATGAAGAAACCATTTTGGTTTGGCAGCAATTAATTTCTTTGGTGTTGGAAACCAAGGGACATAAATGGATAAACGCATGTCCAGAATGTCCTCTGATTTATGTCTCACTGTACAGTTCATGTATTGGATGAAGTAATTACCATTAGATCTTCTTCACAGATGGCAAGTCTTTAGCTGTTTATTGTCTTAATTGGATTTCTATTTTGTTACCACCAAAGCTTTTAATGCAGACATATTCCATTAATTCACCAGGAAAGGCTGTTGAAGATGAGCACACCAGAACAGAGAATGCTGTTTGCAGATATTTAGAGGTATACTGGCTTCCAATAACATTTAATATTTCTGCTCCTCTACTGGTACTGGCTCTTTGATTAGCCAATAATTCCATTTCACACATGGTGCTATGTATGTGTAGGAGCTTCCTCCCTCTATTTTATGAGGAAGATTCTGTTCCTTAAGTACAACAAGGAAACCGCCATTCAGGCTTTTAACATTCTACATCACAGAAGAGAATGGGAAGACATCTTGCAAAAAATTTTTGTTCAGAATAAAAATATGAGATTAAAATATTTATTGTAACAAGCCTATTGAGACCATGGTCCACTTATGAACTTATTCAGGCCATTGTCCACCTAATAAGCCTATTCAGGGCTTTGTCCAATTTATGAGCCTATTCAGACCAGTGTGTGTGTGAAATCAAAGTGAACTATAAAATGGAGGACTCACCACTAGCTTTCCTCAGACTGACGAACCTGCTTGAATGAGTAGCAAAATGTTTCAATCTCTCAAGAAAAGAAGCCCAGTTGCCATGACTCAGCTTTCAGATAAACTCACCTGGATGACTGAAAATCTTCAAAGACATATCTTTATTGTGCCACTAAAATACCAGAAAATACTTTATACCCAGTTAGTCTGCTCTTTAAGCTGGGTATTGTAGAGCTAGGGAAAGGGGGCGGGGGAACAGATGTCCAGAAATCATCCTGGCTAAATGTTGAAGCTGCAAGATCTGTAGTGAAAGTTCCAAGATGCAACTTTTAAGGTTTTTTTTTAAATGTAAAATATGCTTCTGATATTTGGTATCAGCTTTCACCCTCACAGGTGTACTGTTTTTCTCCATCTGTGTCTTGATTTATTCTGCTACATTTTCAGATTGTCCCATAGTTTCAAGGTGATAAACCAGTAAATACAAAAATAAACTGTACCATTCGGTCCCTGACCATGAAAAGCCAACCAACAATTTATTTATTTGTTTATTTAAAATATTTTCACCCTGGTTTTCTTCTTGAAAAGGACCCAAGGCAGCTGCCAACATCGAAGGACCATACACAAAGTCTGAGACAATGAGTGTATGACACTTACCAAGAACATGAAAGACAAAATTCAAGGCTAAGAACAAAGATTGTGAAGAGGCATCTTACATAATTAAGAAGCAGTATTAAAGTTGACAACAATAAGTAAAGAATTAAAAGGCAAAGAAAAATTGGTAGCACTTTAGAAAATACTCAGTCTCAGCCTTTGGAGATAATATTCCACAGTCAAAGGTGAGCTTTGATTGCCTTCCAGTCCTGATATGGCACATAGATGATTCTCATTAGATGACTGGGCAAAGAGCAGCCTTCAAGATGTTGTTGAAATGCAAGTTCTTGCATTTGTCACCATAAGCTATGTTAGCTAATGCTGATGGGATTTGTACTACAGCAACTGGATGCCTCATGTTTATGCATCATGAAAGTATGAACGCAACTGAAAGTTTTCACTTCTGAATATGTGTGCATAAAACTGAATGCATGGTTTCGAATGCAAGAATTAATGCCTCCCATAGAGAGTCCCTTTTGTCTGCATTATGCCATGAGAATATGAACCAGGAAACACATCTTAATGTAATGGTTCTTTGTACTTAATTTTAAAAATAAATGCACCCAAATTACATATGTTGAACAGCTTAAAAATATTTTCTCCTGACCCATTTCTAAAGGTGGCAGCATCCTTCCAGTTAATCTCACCAATGTAAAGTTTCAAAGCAATGCCTTAAATCTCATAGTAATGCAGTGTCAAAAAGTAGCTCATTCTACCAATTTGGCTAACAACCAAAGAGTTCTCCATTCTTTCCAATGCAGTGATCCTTAACAAGAAATACAGCTGCAGCCCGGTATGTCACTCAAGGCACAAATGAGGGGTCAAGCCAAAAAGATTCAGTTTGCCAGCCAGGAAGACCAATGTCTGCAGTATCAAAACCATCATTTTCCAGAAACTCTTTTTTCCCCACAGTGCTCAAATATAAACATAAAAAGCCCTTATCCTATATATTGGCTGAAATCCAGTAGCAAGTCACAGCTAGAATAGCCACATTGGATTGGTGGGACTTTAATGAGCTAATTCCTGTATAAATTGCATTGGGTTCATGGGGCTGAGTTACTCCACTCCAAAGTGGGTCCCCCCAGGAATCCATTTGTAATTGGAAAAGTGTTTTTTATTTAGTTTTTTAAAGAGAGGTTTGGTTTCGAATTGGTTTCGGTTTGATTTCTCTTACAAATGATTTTTTTCCTGGGAGGACCCCATTTGGAGTTTAATAACTCAGCCCCCTAAACTCCAAACCTCTCCAAATTTAGAGGGCTTAAAGGGAAGAGTCCAAGGAAGCTACCTTAAAGGGAAGAGTCCAAGGAGCCATTTTATAGTGTAGCAAATCATTTCATTTTGGTTCATTTCATTTGGGAAATTCTTTTAAAAATTTATTAAAAACAAAATGAAACGAAACGAAACGAAAAACGAAACAAATCTATATTTTCATTTCATGCCCATCTGTATTAATAATTTGATCAGAATCAAAAGAAATTGCTTTGTTGACAGAGCCCCCTTCCTGATTCAATCTCCCATAAACACCGACAACAGATGCCTGTGACACCCTCTAGAACTGGCGTTCAGTGGCATGAGAACTGAAAGGGAGAAAGGAAAGGAACAGGAAGTTGCATCACGCTGTTGGATGTTCTGCTGGTGCTTAACCACCAGCAGATGTTTCATTTAAAAGCTTTTAAACGAATAGCTGTATGGCCAAGGAGGAATAACCTGCAGCCTTGCTGAACTGTTGCATAATACTCTTTAGCTTGTGATACATCAGAATTCTTGTTTCTACATTAATAACTCAATCAAACCAATGTTACTATTTTAGAAACAGGTTAATGCAATGATCGATGTAAAAGTGAATAAAATTGGTAATGCATGCACCAGCAGAACTAAATGAGTTACTTAGATGGCTCATTTGAAATAACGCTGTCTCGTAAACTTTACTTTCTTTTCTTTCATAGTAGCAATCATTGCATCTCTCTGCTTTTAAAATGCTAACATAGGCAGCATTTGGTTGTGTTATTGATGCAGAACCAAAAATGCAAATGTCATACGAGCAAAAAAAAATAGTCTCATCTGCAAATCTGGTTTAAAAGACGTTAATGAATTCTGCTTCAAGAATTTTAATTGGCAAGACTTTAAAGTTTAGCTGGTGATAATCAGTGAGGAAATATGTAAACAATTATTCCTAAATGTTTATCAAGTTGTTTTTTCACATCAAAAAATACAACTGGATGCTCCGATTCAGATGTACTGTATGTGATTTTGTGCCTTGATAACCTTTGATGCCCTGTGAAAAGCATGAGATGCGACCTCTCTTAAATCTTGCTTGAAAAGTCTTTGCCACTGACAACAACATGTAGCAAATGAGAAGACACAAAGAGGCAATTAGAGCCATGTGCCCTGGTCCACTCAGAAATATTGTACAGAGCAGTCATTTAATTTAATCTTCAAACAATTATTGGTAAATCCCCATTGTGTTCTCTCCTTAAGTCCTCCACTAAGAAGTCACAGAATTGTGCTCAGCAGAGCAAAAAGGTGAATGAGGGTTTGACAAGTGAAAGCCAAGAGGCCACTTCACATAATGGCTTAAGATAAGATACAGGCCTGTTACCTACCAGGATGAGGATCCTTTCTGTGGTGACACTGTGACCTACTAACTGAAATCACAAGCTTACAAAGTTGGCTGTAGGTAAACAATAGTTGAATCCTTTGACCTTTGACTCGGACATTCGGGTCCAGCCTTAGATGCAGCAGAGACTGATCAGCCTTTATTATAGGCATCATTTTCTGCTCTCCGTTGCCAGTGTAATTTCTTATCCGTGGCTAGAGTGATGGACTGAGGAGACCTAGAGTCAAATGCTTACTCTGCTATGAAACTCCCTAGATGACCTTAGGCACTCACAGTTTCTCCGTCTCATGCAGCTCACACAGTTGCTGCAAAGAACAGGTGGAAAACGAGAGAGGCCACGGATGCTGCCTTAAGCTTGCTTGACAAAAGGTGGAATACATTTGGTCAGATCTTGAGTTCTCCGATCTTGAGTTCCCAGCCAGATCTTTAGTTCTTAGTCAGAGGCATTTCTCTGCAATGATTCCTGAAGTCCTGTCAGTGGGGATGACAAGGACAGCACATGGAATGGGAGGAATGTAAATCTCTGCCTGTAAATACAAATTGATTAAAGGACAATTTCAAGTGCTGTTCCACAGATGCTGGACATTTGGGCAGAGTACAGTAGTACCTTGAGTTACGTCCCGCTTGACTTGCGTCATATTTGACTTACGTCCACTAGGGGTCTGTTTGACTTGCGTCCCAAGCTCCGAGTTACGTCTCGGAGTCCCAGCGTAACGCCTGGAATTGGGCGGCCAGGCTAAATTTCTATGCTTATCCGTTCCGGAGGTCCAGGAAAAAAGGCAAAAAAAAAAAAAAGCCTTTTTTCCCTGAGACCTCTTTACAAAGTGCACTTTCACCTCCTCGCCCACTCCAATCCTCCCCAGGGCCCCACCTCTCCTCCTTTGCCACTGCACACGGGCGACGGACACACCCAGTGAAATCCGTGCACCTCTGGCGCTTCCTCTGCCCGCCCCTGCCTCCCTTCCTTTGCCGGTGCCTGCAGGCGCCAAGCACCCAGGAGGCGGGCAAGCCGGGAGAAGCCGCTTGCATGGCCTTCCCCCCACCCCCGGCTCTCTTTTGAAGCTGGCGCCGCTGGCGCTGAAGATCCAGGAGGCGGGCAAGCCGGGGGAAGCCCCGTGCCTCTCATGTGGGCTTCCCCTCCACCCCCTGGTTCCCACTTTTTTTTCCTTTGCTGGCGTTGCCGGCACAAAACACCCAGAAGGCAGGTGAGCCGGGAGAAGCCCCACACACTCGTGCGGGCTTCCCCCCACCCCCTTCCCTCCTGGCCCCGATCTCCCAGGCTCGTCGCCGCTCTTCACCCTGGCGCGCAGGGCTCCCTTCTCCCACCCCCTTCCCTCCCGCCCCAATCTCCCAGGCTCGTCGCCGCTCTTCACCCTCGCGCACAGGTCTCCCTTCTCCCACCCCCTTCCCTCCCGGCCCCAACCTCCCAGGCTCGTCACCACTCTTCGCCCGGGCGCGCAGGTCTCCCTTCTCCCACCCCCTTCCCTCCCGGCCCCAACCTCCCAGGCTTGTCACCACTCTTCGCCCGGGCGCGCAGGGCTCCCTTCTCCCACCCCCTTCCCTCCCGGCCCCAACCTCCCAGTTTCTTCGCCCGGGCGCGCAGGGCTCCCATCCCCTTCCCTCCTACCCGCAACGGTGAGTCCTTGATGCCAGGCAGCTGCAAGGGGGGCCAGTGGGGAAGGGCATGTGGGCACTGCCGCCGCCGCAGAGGGCCCCTGGGAGGGGCAGCCTCGGGAATCCCACAGCCCCCCACCTCCTCCGCTTCTGTCCCCTCCTCCTGCTGCTGCTTCTGCTGAGGGTGTCGCTGCACGTGCAGAGGGCAGTTTGCTGCTGGAGGGAAGGCAGGAGTGGGTCTTGGGGTGTGCGCCCCCCCCTCTCCAAGCAGGCAGGGAAACTGGGCCATGGAGAGGAGCCCCCCTCACCACCCCCAGCCCACTTGGCAAGGAAGTGTGTGTGTGTGTGTGTGTGTGTGTGTGTGTGTGTGTGTGTGTGTTCTGAATGGGGGGGTCCTCCTGTCTCCTTGCAGACCTTGAAGGGAGAGGAGGGCAGGGACTTAGAAAATACACCCTCAAGGAAATGGGTGCGTGGGTGGGTTCATGCTGGAGGAGGTAAATCCACAATGCTGTCTTATTTCTTTTATAGCACAGCATGAATTATTGCTGTCTGCTTAGACAGTCAAATTGTTGTTTTGGGGGGTCTTTTTCATTGTCTGGAACGGATTAATCCACTTTCCCATTACTTTCTATGGGAAAAGTTTGTTTGACTTAAGTCATGTTTGACTTAAGTCTAGACCTCTGGAACGGATTAATGACGTAAGTCAAGGTTCCACTGTACGTCCTTTATGAGATACAGGAAGATCCATAGAAAATCAGTTCGAGGAGTTTCTAGATTCTAGGTTTTATGTGTCAGGCTATGGAGCTTGAGTTTTGGAGTTCAGCTCCCCATCGGGCCTCCTTGACAGAGGCTGGTCCCAGTGATCTATGGGTTCCTTTCCAGCACTGCAGTTCTAAAATTTTAAGGCTTAAACGTGAAACCACAGTTACATAGATGGCTATGTGCTACTAGAAGGCAATAAAGAGAGGTGATTAGGGTTCCCATGGGTATTCTTTCTTTGTATGGGCTGCCCAGTTGTTCCTTCACCTATAGATTGATACTCTCAGGCTAAACCGTACTCGCTCCTCACCTTGCCTTCCTTTTTAACTTAGTCCCCATTTCTCTCTCTCTCTCTCTCTCTCTCTCTCTCTCTCTCTCTCTCTCTCTCTCTCTCTCTCTCTCTCTCTCTCTCTCTTCTCTCATAGGTCATTGTCTTGAATAAATTTTCTTTTTGTTGAAGTTGAGCCTCTGCTGATGGTTCCAAGTGCCAGCTTCCAGATATGCAAATACATAGCCACATTTCTCTGACCTTCAGTATGCTTCATTTGTTCCCCCACCCCCACCCAGGTCTGCAGTTTTTCTTGATTGATTGCTTTTTGACCCTCATATTGGTTCAGAAAGTGTGCATTTGGGAAGTTTGCATTTAGATGGTTATCAGATGGATTTTACACACACACACTGGTTATGCTTCCCCTACCCCAAAAGAAAATCAGTCATGCAATGGTGATGACATATCTGAAATGTGTTTGCTTTCAGACTCCCCCGCTTCTGTGAGGTATACTTTGAACGTTGCTCATTGCCGTAGCTGAGGAGAGGGACAGATGGGAAGAATGGGGAAGAGAAGAGCAATGTAGTTCATGGTTTCTTCGAGTATCATGGGATCTAAAAGTTGCAGTTAGAGCAGTTGCCACTTATTCTGGAGATCCAAACTGTTTGTCTCACATTGAAATAAACATCCTGGACTTCACGAAATCAAGAGGTAGATCATAAAATAGGATGTTATCACTTAGGGCAGTTACCAGTTACTGCCTGGAGATCTAAAGTGATAAACATCCTATTTTATGATCTACCTCTTGATTTCATGGAGTCCAGGATGTTTATTTCAATGTGAGGCAAAGAGAAGGCATTATACTGCCTTTCCATGATACAGGAGTAATAACAGAGCTTCAGTGTTTCTTAGATGGTGGCTGTACAAACCCAAAATTAAAGTTGTTTTCCTTCAGCTATGACAAAAATAGAGAGCCTTGTCAGCATGCACAGCCTCTTTTTGGTACAAAATGCTGACAGAATGCTTGGGAAAGAAGACTCTATTGCTTGTGTTAGGAAACCTGAATTTTCCATTTCATATGAGAAAATCCTAAAATATATGTTAAAACTGAAACTCTTTACCATTATTAATGTGATCGCAGAGAAGTAGAGATGCTTTTTCAGAACTTCTGAAGGTGCATCCTAAAGGATCTTTAACTAAAGACTCACAGCAGTTTATGCATACAGTAATACCTTGGTTTAAAATGGGGCCCAAGACCCAGAGGGGGGCAATTTGATTTTTAAGGGGGGGCAATTTAACTGATTTTTTATTTTTTTATTTTTTGAGTTATTAACTGTGAATTTGAAAACCTGTTCATTATTCTGAGATATTTGTGATGAAACAGCTGTTTCGTTTTTTGAATAGTACGAATTGTATGCCATTGGGGGGGATCAGGATTTAAGAGATGCTTAGGTGGGGCATGGCCAAAAAAAGGTTGGGTACCACTGGCTTAAGAGTAACTTGGTTTAATAGCATCTTGCAAGAAAAGCAAATATTTCTTCTACATTTTGCCTTGATCAGCAAGCAATGTCTTGATATACAAGCACTGGAGCAGATCACATGATCACAAGTGAGCCAGTGGTGGCTCTCCCCCTCCCCTCCCCTCCTAGATTGTTGGTGATTGTCTGGAATGTTCAATCTCAGGCAGCCTACAAAGCAGAGGGAGGAGAGAGGAATAGAGGTCACCCTTGCACCAGCCAGGACTGTTTTCCTTTATATTTATTTTAAATTTGTTTTCCACATTCTTTATGTTTTCAAACCATTTCTAGTCATGGGATTGCTAGTCAAGTGTGTATAGGGATAGAAATTGCGCTTTATTATTGTCATATTAAAAATACAGAGTAAGATCTAGTTGTTAGTCCCAAGCAGAGCACATTCCACAGCCATGGACATAAACCATGGTGCGGACGTGGACTTCTAGCCAACTTATTTTGTGAGTTTTGGCATTTTGTGTGTATAGTACGTAGTCTATGGGACCCCAGATGAATCATCTGAGTTTCCATTCTTTCTTATGGGGAAATTTGCTTTGATATGCGAGTGTTTTGGTTTACAAGCGTGTTTCCAGAAGAAATTATACTCATATAGGTATTATTGTACTCTCATGGGGTTGCTTGTAACTTGGTTGTTCATCTGTGTCATTGAACAAAAGCCGGATTAGAACAACTACATGTGCTGCAATAGATACATGGACAATGGGTTGTACCCAACAGTGCTCTGCTGATGGAATAGATCTCTCCAGAAGACTAAATTTAATCTTTTACCCAAAAGCATACTGCATAGACCCCAAATCTGGTCTGCAGGTGTATGAAGCCACTGGGAATAGATGTTGCGGAGGAATGATTCAGCTGGAGGGGAAGGGGGATTTCCATTGCATGAGTAGAAACCACAAATGTGATATTCAGTTTATCCCGCCGGCTTCATTTTCACTGTGTTCGTTTAATACAGATGACAGGAAGCTCTTTCTTTCATGGACTACAACATTTTCAGATAGCCTTAGGGAGGTACATTCACATCAGGTCCTGTGCTTACGTCATGTCTCGTTTGCTGTCTGTTTCAATAGGGAGACCTAATGAAAGGGAGGCAGGACTGCTTTCAATACATTACCTTGGGTAAGATTTATACGATCTGAAGAGAAACCAGAGTACATTGCTCAAGAGGGGCATATCTGTAGTAAGAGTCTTTGAGAACTGTGCACCACCTTTGCCACTGAGGCCTTTTACCCCAGATTATGCTAAAAGCCCCCTAGAAAGAGAAAATTATAGCACTAATCCTGTTGATTTGGCTACTATTGTCAGCCATCAGGGGGAACTTATATCAGGAAAAAACACAAGTGCTACAGAGCTGCAAGAGGATATCTCACAGCAGCCAATGGAATGGACACAAGAACCCACTGGACCCATGGTTCCTGAGGAGAAGAATCTTTTAGACTCTTTCCACACTCTACCCTCTGAAATACAAAATGAGATAATTGACAGACTTGAGCTTCTAAAGGGCCACCTGATAAAAATAAGAGCAAGGAAGGGAGCTGATTCAAAACCTCAGAACGGACAGCCACATACTTCTCAGTGGCAGGCACCAGAGAGAATTAGTCTTCTACCACGCAAGACTACCCTAGAGAACACTTTCAATGATGGGACCCCAACATTAAATCCAGTAACAAATGATCCACATATCTGGTCACAAACAAAAGATCTGGATGCAGGAGAAATAGGCACCCCTGGAAGGAACCCAGCACTTCAGAACAGGAAGGTCCCTACTACACAGCTGCAGATCTCAGTGGAAATAAATCCCCTACTGAATAAACTTGCTCCAAAGGGAGACATTTGTGATTTGATCCCTACCCCAAAACCAGAAAGCGTGACTTCAGCCACCTGGACCCAGATGAGAGAACTGGGGGATGAGGAAATCGGTTCCCCCGAGAAAATCACTAAGAAGATAGGCTGCCCAATTTACCCCGCCTCTTCTGTTGTATCCAATGTAAGTGTATGGAACTCACCAGTGGAGCTGATTGAACATGCAGAGAAAGATATAGTCTCTTGTGAGCCACCTAGCAGGGAAGAGTGGATCTCAGGAAGAAACAGAGTCCCATCCAGCGAGAGGGCAGCAGCCTATTGTTTAGACACTGCTACTCGAGGGGACAACTGTCCAACTTTCCAGCACGCCTGCCCTACACACATAAACCAAACAGCTATTCCAGGAAGTGATACCCTCCTCAATTCTGCTGCAGAAAAGAAAATATTCATCTCTGATCCATCGACGTCCAGATGACCATTGATAAATCAACAATACCCTACATTGACATTCCTTTCTTGGAACATTGCAGGTTGGCGAGGGAAGGTAGCAGATCCTTCCTTTCAAAAGTTTATTAGGAATTATGATATAGTACTTCTCCAGGAAACCTGGGAGAAGGAAGAACTGGAGCTAGATGGCTTTGCAAGCTATTTACTAAAAGCTGACTCTAGCTCCAGACATGGCCGTCCTAAGGGAGGCCTTGGGATCCTGGTTTCCACAAAGCTTAAAGCCAACCATATTAGCTTAGTTCCAACATCTAATACTATACTATCCCAGGTGACCCCCTCTAGGTTATATGTAATTGCTTGCCATATTCTGTTCTCTGAATTCTCTTTGCTGATAGTCAATGTATATATACCACCATGCTCAAAAAAAAGTTATTATTAGCAATATATGGGGTAGAATTGATGATTATGTAGAACAACTTGAATGGTTATATCCTAAGGCAATATTTATCATAGCTGGAGATTTCAATGCACGATTAGGTATCAACGATGAAAATTTATATACCCACTTCCATCAGGTATTGGATACAGATGACTACACATTGAGGGGAAAATGTCGAACGTCTAAAGATAAAACATGTAATTATGCAGGGTATTGTTTTGCTCAGTTTACAAGAAGGAGAAATCTCTTAATACTAAATGGGTCAGTGAATGGTGATCTATTGGGAGAATACACTCATTTCACCAAGAGGGGTGGTAGTGTAATCGATTACATAGCAATCTCATATTCTGCATATAACTATGTCACTCAATTTGAAATCGGTAATAATACAGAAAGTGACCATCTACCCCTGTCAATGATGCTAACGCATCCAACACATAGTAACCCCGATTAGATTTACATTTGTACCCCAACAAAGACTTAGAAATGACTAGTAGTAAGAGAATTAAATGGTCCCCAGCAGTGGGTATCAATCTGACTCAGCTACTGAAAACCGAGGAATATATGAACGACCGAAATGCCATTCTCAATGCCAGTTGTGACACTGAGGCAGTAAAACTTTTTCAAGCACTGACCGGAAAACTAGGAGCTAAACTAAAAACAACGGTAACCAATGCAGGCCACCAAAGAGCTTTAAAAACTCCTTGCTGGTTCGATAATGAATGTAAGCAGGCCAAGAGCCAAATGAGGAAAATATATCATAAGTATAGGAAAACTCATTTACAAACTCTATTAAATGAGTTTGTAGCCCTTAGACAAGTATACAAATCCTTGATTAAGGTGAAAAACAGCAAGCAACCACAAGGGCATGGCAAATTTTGCTAAAAGCCTCTAATGATAAAGACACTAGTCTCTTCTGGCGAAAAATTACAGGCTTAATGAATAATGGTTGGTCAGATCCAAAGTGTGTTATAGGGCCCAAAGAATGGATGCTACACTATAAGGCATTGTTCTCAGACCCCACTTTTCAGGACACCCAAACAACAGTAGCAACAGAAGAGCTCCCTAAGTGGCCACCAGTCTTAGCAAAGGAGGTTGAAAGTCTTATCCAGCAACTTAAAAACAACAAAGCCCCTGGAATTGACTTTTGCCCCCAGAACTTATAAAATCCAACATCACCTGGTGGACCCCCTGCTGGCAGTTTTATTCACATTTATTGATCAAACAGGATTGTTACCCATGGGTTGGAATACTTCTGTAATAATTCCCATACACAAAAAGGAGCTAAAACTGACCCTGCCAATTATCGACCAATCAGCCTATTATGTGTAATAAGTAAGCTATATGCTAAACACCTCTGCAACAAGCTAACTGATTGGATTCAAGATGAAAATATTATGGCAGTAGAGCAAGCAGGATTCAGTCAGGGGCGATCCACCATAGACCATTGTTTTGTACTAGATCATCTCATTGATAAATATGCAAAAAGAAAAGGGGCAGGTTGTATGCAGCATTTATTGACCTCAAAGCAGCATTCGATTCCATACCTCGAGCGCGATTATGGGAAAAATTAGCCTCTACAACTATAGATAAAAGACTGCTTTTTCTAATCAAATGCCTTTACAACAATACCTGGCTGAGGGTACGCTGCACCATGGATGGGCATCTAACAGAACCAATGCTATCTAAAAAAGGGGTAAAACAAGGGTGTGTCTTAGCTCCAATCCTGTTCAATTTATATCTGAATGATATTGTAGAGCATTTATCATCTCCAACACACCATGCTCCTAAAATAGCAACTAAACCCATTTCAGTCCTCCTATATGCAGACGATGCAGTACTTCTATCTCAAACTAAAGTGGGTTTGAAAAGACAACTAAGGGCATTTTCCAACTACTGTCAGAAGGAACATCTAGAGGTGAATTACAGTAAGACCAAAATAATGGTATTCTCAAAACACTTCAGACTCTCTAAGTGGTCCCTGGACGGGCAACCAATTGAACAGGTCAGAGTCTTTAAATACCTAGGTATGGTTTTTCAGTCATCAGGAACCTGGACAGCTCAGCAAGAATATGTGGTAGAAAAAGCCTCACAAACTATAAAAATCCTGAAACAGTTTTTTTACACTAAAGGTCACAATTTCATACCAGCAGCACTAGAAGTGTACAGAGCCAAGCCACTAGCGCAGATGCTATATGGGATTCCAATATGGGCCAATAGAAATCTAAAATCATTAGAAATTGTACAATCTAAATTTCTTAAACAAATATTTGCTGTCCCTAGCTGTGTCCCAAATGCCACATTAAGGTTGGAAAGTGGCCTCCTCTCCGTGCATACACAGGCTTGGCTCAGGACACTAAATTACTGGCTAAGACTGAATCAAGCTCCCTCTGGTTTGCTTCCTTTTGTCATGAAGGATTCTCATGAGAGTAGATGGATGAAAGATATCAAATCCAAGGTATACTCTCTGGGACTGTCGCCCGATCATCTAGTGACCACTGGGTATAGTAGGGCGAGAAGTTTATTAGAGCAGCGTATACATGACATTGAATATCAAAATAATCTGTCTGTCACCAATAAATTATGCCCCTGGTATGACAACTCAGCGTTAAGTCATCCAAAAAAATGGCACAATACCTAAATGTGCTAACAGTTCCAAAGCACAGAAGGGCCTTTTCATGTGCACGATTTAATGTCATGCCTTCAGCTATGCTAGAGGGTCGCTTTAAAGGAACACCTCTACAAAACCGCACATGTCCATGTGGTGAAGGTGTTGAAACACTTGCCCATGTGTTACTGTTTTGTTCCTTTTATAGAGAGGTGCGGCAAGAATTACTTTTTCCCATGTTAGCAAAGAAGCCAGGTCGTTCATCTGACTTTTATATATCATTACTCCTTGGAGACCGAGACAATCAGGTGACACTGCTGACAGCTAAATTTTTAGCAGCAGCAATTAAAATGAGGCCAGCCATGATTTTAAACTAACAATCATTTACAGATTATTTGTTCAGATTCTGTACAGGAATGTTGCAAGTATATGTATTTACTTCTATGTATTTACTTTTATGATTTGGTATGCCAATTTTATATCTATTTAAATGTTGTTGTTTTTTTGCTAAGGCCATGGCTAATGCAAATAATTAAATAAAACTAAACCTACATTACCTTGGGTTTTTAATAGTGGAAAAAAGCAGGGTCTTTTTAAATAAGAGTCACACAAACTGGCTGGTCTTGTGAGGATGCTATTGCATCCTGGCTTGATCCATAATAAGACATCTATCATCCATGCTTTAATCACAGATGAAAGAGCTGGCCTGTTGAGTAGTGCTGAGACATGTGTGGAAAAATACATATCTTAGCCTTCTTTTTTAGAACTGTATATGTAATACAACACGAATATAGGTGGGAGGGGAGCGATGATGCTGTCATGTATGAGGAATTCATCTCACTCTCCAGGAGACATCTCCATTCATATATCCTACCTTGTGTTCTAGCCATCCCACTGCCTGTCAGTCTCTACATCTGGCCTGGATGCCTTCAAAATTAGACAGATTCCTGGAGGAGAAGTCCATCACAGGATTACAAACCATGTAATCTACAGGCTTAAAACCAGGGTACTTCAAGGGCCAGATGCAAGGAAGTGGTGTCAGAAGACAGATCTCTAGTCTCGTGCGCTCCCAGAGGCATTTGGTGGGGTCACTGTGAGATACAGGAAGCTGGACTAGATGGGCCTTTGGCCTGATCCAGCACGACTCTTCTTATGTTCTTATGTTTGGAGAGATCCTTTGGAGAGATCCTTCTGGAGCTCTTCACAATCTTTTCTGGCTTTTACCACACGAAAAAGTTTCGTGTCATCTGCAAACTTGGCCACCTCACTGCTTGTCCCTGTCTCCAGGTCATTTATGAACAGATTGAAAAGCACCGGTCCCAGGACAGATCCCTGGGCCACACCGCTTTTTACCTCTCTCCATTGTGAAAATTGCCCATTGACATCCACTCTTTGTTTCCTGGATCTCAACCAGTTCTCAATCCATAAGAGGACCTGCCCTCTTATCCCTTGACTGTGCAGTTTTCTCAGCAGCCTTTGGTGAGGGACTTTGGTGTTGTTAAACTGTTTACAATCCTCCTCTCCTGCAAAACAGAACCTAGTCAACTCCCTAGCCTGCCCAAGAGATGGTAGTGAAGAAAGTGGACCTTTGTCTATGTTGCACTACAACTCACATAACCACGCCCTATAAGCCATGTGAGCTGAGGCTAATGTGAGGTACGGGCTACATTTTCCCATGCTCCTGATAAATTGCATTCTTCAAACATTTATATATACAGATTTTTATTACATTTGTATGCGAATCACATGAGACACCTTGGAGTTCAAATGAAGGATATGAAACAATGTAAAGAAGTATAAAGGGTGGGGGAAAGCATAGTATGATCCCTTAAGGGAGGAAAATGCACTATATTTGGTTTTTTGTTAAATGTTGGTTGACTCTGGAAGTGTATAAACATGAATTTCATTCCAGGTTATGATTACTTACAGTTCACCCTGAGTGCAGGCTTATAACTTATCATCATGTTCTAATCCCACCCTTTTTACATTTCAAAATGTGCTTTTTTGTGCCACAGATCTGGGCAAAGTTCCCAGGAAGTCTTTCCACCTGGTACGCCCTCGTCGACAGGTCATTCATTTAATGGTATCTGCCGGGATATACTGCAGAACTATTCTCACTTCTCAGTTCTGGTTTGCTTCAAAAGGACCTTAGCCTCTGAGACTTTTCCAAAGAAAATAGGATGCCTCCATTCTTTCTGCCATGCTACAGCTGCAATTCTTATTTGATGATTGTGGGAAATTCCTGTCAGAGGTCACTGTGCTTCACCACTGGCTTAGCTGGAATGTGACACATTTCCATTTCCTTAGTCCTGTTTCTAAAACTTCACAAAATAACCCACCTGCACCCCCTACTGTTCAAGAAATGATTTTTGATTTTTTAAAAAGGTAGGATGGGTATGTATCTGGCTGTGGGGTCAGAGGTAGGGAGCTTTATCGCCTTCTAGGAGTAGATCCATCTTAAGAAGCCTTGAGAAAGCTGCACAATCCCACACTATTCTCAAAAGAGGGGAATAGTAAACGATTCCTGGGATTGATATACAGTAAACCCCACCTATCGCAGGGGTTAGGGACCCAACCTGACCAGCAATAATTGAATCTTCAGTATGCGGATGTTGGGTCAGGTTGGGACTGGGAGGGCTCTCTGGGGGCTCTTGTACTTATCCCAGGCCTGGTGCTGCCCCAAACGAGCCTGCAAGGGGCTTTCCAGTCCCCCAGAGGCCCCCAAAGTGCTCTCTAGTGATCTGGAGGTCACTTCTGGTTTACTGGAAGTCTCTTCCGGTTTGCAGGGAAGCACTTTGGGGCCTCCAACGGGCCTGGGAAGGCCTTTCCTCCTTACCCCTTACAGGTCACTTCAGACCTGTGATATACCGGGACTGCAGTATATGAACCGTGAAAGGGCGGGGGACAACTGTACCAACAAAGCTCTGGAAAGGGTTGCCATAAAATAGAATTTAACTGATGGCGTGTAATTATATGGGAGAGCTTGGAGTGAACAATCCTTTAAAACATGGCAAAAATGCTGCCCTCCCCCTTACAGGGCATAAGAGGTTTTGGTGAAGCCAAATATTTTGGAATTTTTAAAAGATTAGTGTATGTGCAAATGTAGAAAGAGCCAGGGATACTGGATGCTCATATTTACATGGAGGCCAGCTCAGCATGTCAGGAGTGTGGTGGCTCAGCAGGCTAGAGCACTGAAACTGTCAGCTGCAAAGTTGGCAGCTCTGCGGTTCGAATCCTGGGTGCCACGCAGCGGAGTGAGCTTCTGTTGTTAACCCCGGCTCCTGCCAACCTAGCAGTTCGAAAGCATGTAAATGCAAGTAGATAAATAGGTACCACCATAAAAATGGGAAAGTAAACATTGTTCCATGCACAGGAATGCCTTCGGCTATGCTGGCCACATGGCCATGGACTTGCACAACACTGGCTCTTTGGCTTAGATAAGCGCTGCCCCTAGAGTCGGACATGACTAGCACGCATGTGCAGGGGTGGGACCATTACCTTTTACAGCTCAGTATAAGTATAAGTATAAGTATAAGTATATATATATATATATATATATATATATATATATATATATATATATATATATATATATATATATATATATATATATATATATATATATATATATATATATATATATATATATATATATATATATATATGTGCATGTTAGGTGGATTCGGGTTTCTTCCCGTGTAGAAATCTGGTTGTTTTGGCGACGTTTCGACGAGGTCTCACTCGTCATCTTCAGGCTGGTGTTCTGGCTTCTTTCTTCTTGAAGCAAAGCGTGATCTCAGTTGAAGTCCTTCTATAAATACTGCTGGGGGGGTGTGGTTTGCTTGCTCTGTTGCTGATTGTAGGATCCTTTGTTCTTTTGTGATCTGCTGTGTGGCTGAGGCGATCGTTAAGGGATTAACTGCTGGTGGCTGTTTAGATGGCTGTTTAGAGACATCCTGTGTGGGTGAGGTGCTGGATGTGTGTCTATCAGCCTTTTGTTTCTTCACGACCTTGGTGGTGGGCGTTCTGGCAGCATCCTGGGCTTTGGTGGAGTGGGGTCCTGTGTCTTGTGAATTCATTTTGGTCTGGCTACGTGTCTGTGGTCTCCCAATGTTTTTTTGGCATGTGTAAGTGTGCTCCATGTGGTGACTGGAGTGGGGTGCCGCAGTAGATGGTGCAGTCGTGGTTTTGTTATTGGATGGTGGTTTCGTTTCATCTGTGGGAAGGGTCTGGGTTTGTGTTTGGTGTGGATGGAAGGTGGTGGCATCTTGTGTCCTTTTGGACCTGGTGTCAGTCTTTGTGGCAGAGGCTCGTCTGTTGACCAGGGCTAGTTTCCAGATGTCAGGCAAGCGGGAGGTGTCATCACGTTTATTCATGTTGTTTGGGTGTTTCTCTATTTCAATGGCTTCCATGATTATTCGACTGTTGAAGTGTTCAGTTTTGGAGATGAGTTTGGTTCTTTCAAAATCAATTTCATGACCTGTTGTTTTTATGTGCTGGAAGAGAGAGGAAGATTTTTCTTCTTTTTTGACTGCGTTCTTGTGTTCTGCGATGCGTGCGCTTATTCTCCTGTTTGTCTGTCCGATGTATGTGGCTGGGCAGACTTTGCATGGTATTTCGTAGACTCCTTGGTTTTCTAGCTCAATCCTGTCTTTGGGGTTTCTTAAAATGTTGGCTATTTTTTGGTCGGTGCAAAAGGCTGTCTTGATATTGTGTTTGTGGAGAATTTTGCTGATTTTGTCTGTGGTGCCTTTGATGTAAGGGAGGAGGGCGGTGCCGTTGTTCTCTTCTGTTTCTTGGTTCTTGGGGGGTGTTTCCTTTTGGATTAGTTTGATGATGGTGTTTTTTTGGAATCCGTTCGCAATTAAAACATTCGAGAGAGTGTGTAATTCAGTTTTTAGGTGGTCTTTGTCAGCGAGGCGTTTGGTTCTGGAGATGAGGGTTTTTGCTACGGAGTTGATCTGTGCAGGGTGGTGGTGTGATTGTGCATTTAAGTAGCGGTTTGTATGTGTTTTTTTCTGGTAGATGGTATGTCATAAAAAAAAAAAAACATTGGAAGACCACAGACACGTAGCCAGACCAAAATGAATTCACAAGACACAGGACCCCACTCCACCAAAGCCCAGGATGCTGCCAGAACGCCCACCACCAAGGTCGTGAAGAAACAAAAGGCTGATAGACACACATCCAGCACCTCACCCACACAGGATGTCTCTAAACAGCCATCTAACCCACCAGCTGTTAATCCCTTAACGATCGCCTCAGCCACACAGCAGATCACAAAAGAACAAAGGAACCTACAATCAGCAACAGAGCAAGCAAACCACACCCCCCAGCAGTATTTATAGAAGGACTTCAACTGAGATCACGCTTTGCTTCAAGAAGAAAGAAGCCAGAACACCAGCCTGAAGATGACGAGTGAGACCTCGTCGAAACGTCGCCAAAACAACCAGATTTCTACACGGGAAGAAACCCGAATCCACCCTAACATGCATACCTATACCCGTGAAAATCTACGAAAACAAATATCCGACCTCTACGGGGAGGAAACCTTCCAGCTGACCAGAACCTACGAGAAACTAGAAGTCCGAAGAGCCACCATCTTATGTGACATTGCATTCCTACGCAACTGCCGAGACAAAAATGTGACCCCCACAAGCTTCCAACTGAAATTCCACTCAAAAACCCCATCCAGCGAAAGGATCCTGAAAAGAACAGAACTAGCCCTAATCAGAAGCGAACTACACAGGAAAAGATACCTACTAGATCAAACCAACAGAGACCTACTCACTCTCCACCTCAAACTCAGCAACAAAATCCACCCAACACTCTGGAACAAATCCAAGCAACTCGCCGCCTGGAGAGCTGAAACAGAGACCTCCCACAAGACAGACACACACACCAACAATCTCCACAAACTGGAAAAACGCCAGAAGCCCACCCCCCCACACAACAGCCCATGAAACAAACAGTTCACAACATATCAGACAGGACACTCACCATCGCAGAGACCAAAGTCCTTTCCAAAGGATTCAACTTTGCAGTCGCCCCCAGACACATCCCCACTGAAAACATCATATGCGGAGTGGAAGCCAGCCTAACCAAAATCAACCCAGATGAAGCCAACAAAATCAGACTCGAAGTCACCAATGTCCTCTGCTCCAGCAAACCACCCAGAAGCAATTTACACAAAGAAGAACAAAAAGCCCTCACCAACCTGAGGAAAGACAACAACATAATCATTCTCCCAGCAGACAAAGGCAATGCCACAGTGGTGATGAACACATCCGACTACCAAGCCAAACTATCCAACCTACTACAAGACCCTGCTTACATGCCTTTGAACACAGACCCCACCACCTACCTGGAAAAAACCACCAAAGCCAAAATAAAAGCCTCTCCCTTAAGTGAAGAAATCAAGCCAAGCATCATCCCCAGAGAGAAATCATCCAGATGCCCCAAGCTCTACGGCCTCCCAAGATTCACAAAGAAGGAACACCTCTCAGACCCATAGTCAGCTCCATAGGCTCACCTCTACAAAACCTCGCCAAATTTCTTGCCAAACAACTCCAGCCCTATGCAGAATCCATCACTTCATACGTACAAAACTCGTTCCACTTCATAGAAATTATAAAGAAACAAGACCTACAACCCAATGACCTACTGGTGAGCTTCGATGTTGTTTCGCTCTTCACACAAGTGCCCATTCAAGAAGCCTTGACAGCTATCCACAACAAATACAACCCCCAAGCACATCCTAGATCTGACCAACCACTGCCTAACCAACACATACTTCATCCACAATGGACAAAGATACAAACAGATAGAAGGAGCACCCATGGGATCACCCTCTCACCGGTCATCGCAAACCTATATATGGAACACTTTGAAACCAACGCGTTACAGAAGTCCGAACATAAACCCAAACTCTGGCTCAGATATGTTGACGACACCTTTGTTATCTGGCCACACGGGAAAGATAAACTGAACAACTTCCTCACACATCTCAACAGCCTACACCCCAAAATACAATTCACTATGGAAATAGAAGCCAACAACCAACTTCCCTTCCTGGACGTCCTAATCTACAAAAAACCCGACAGCTCCTTAGGACATACCATCTACCAGAAAAAAACACATACAAACCGCTACTTAAATGCACAATCACACCACCACCCTGCACAGATCAACTCCGTAGCAAAAACCCTCATCTCCAGAACCAAACGCCTCGCTGACAAAGACCACCTAAAAACTGAATTACACACTCTCTCGAATGTTTTAATTGCGAACGGATTCCAAAAAAACACCATCACCAAATTATCCAAAAGGAAACACCCCCCAAGAACCAAGAAACAGAAGAGAACAACGGCACCGCCCTCCTCCCTTACATCAAAGGCACCACAGACAAAATCAGCAAAATTCTCCACAAACACAATATCAAGACAGCCTTTTGCACCGACCAAAAAATAGCCAACATTTTAAGAAACCCCAAAGACAAGATTGAGCTAGAAAACCAAGGAGTCTACGAAATACCATGCAAAGTCTGTCCAGCCACATACATCGGTCAGACAAACAGGAGAATAAGCGCACGCATCGCAGAACACAAGAACGCAGTCAAAAAAGAAGAAAAATCTTCCTCTCTCTTCCAGCACATAAAAACAACAGGTCATGAAATTGACTTTGAAAGAACCAAACTCATCTCCAAAACTGAACACTTCAACAGTCGAATAATCATGGAAGCCATTGAAATAGAGAAACACCCAAACAACATGAATAAACGTGATGACACCTCCCGCTTGCCTGACATCTGAAACTAGCCCTGGTCAACAGACGAGCCTCTGTCACAAAGACTGACACCAGGTCCAAAAGGACACAAGATGCCACCACCTTCCATCCACACCAAACACAAACCCAGACCCTTCCCACAGATGAAACGAAACCACCATCCAATAACAAAACCACGACTGCACCATCTACTGCGGCACCCCACTCCAGTCACCACATGGAGCACACTCACACACCCCAAAAAAACATTGGGAGACCACAGACACGTAGCCAGACCAAAATGAATTCACAAGACACAGGACCCCACTCCACCAAAGCCCAGGATACTGCCAGAACCCACCAGCCATCTAACCCACCAGCATCTAAACAGCCATCTAAACAGCCACCAGCAGTTAATCCCTTAACGATTGCCTCAGCCACACAGCAGATCACAAAAGAACAAAGGAACAAAGGAACCTACAATCAGCAACAGAGCAAGCAAACCACACACCCCCAGCAGTATTTATAGAAGGACTTCAACTGAGATCACGCTTTGCTTCAAGAAGAAAGAAGCCAGAACACCAGCCTGAAGATGACGAGTGAGACCGAGTGCTATGTAACTGAAATTCTGGGCACGGGTCACATTATAATGGGCTAGGCTGGTCCCTTGAGCTTAATTATTTACACCACGGATGGGGAAGATATGTCTGAGAGCCACATCCTCTGGAGAGCAGTCTGTTGTCAGTCCTTCGTTGTTAGGTATGCTGGCCATGGCTGATGGGAAGCCCAACATCATGTGGAGAGCTATTTGTTCTCCTTATTACTTGTTGTTTTGGTCTTTGTTGACTGGCAGTGGTGCTTCAGGATTTAGGCAGAAGGCTTTCCCACCCACACCTTGAACTCACTCTTAGAATCTTCTGCATGCTCAGCTGGCATCTTGCCTTATGCTTAATCCTGAGCCTTGGTTCTGAAATGGGGGCCTCACAGGCAGACCATGTAAGTGGGATGCATGATATGAAATGCTCCAGGTGACAAGAGTTTTACATTCCACCTTTGGCATGGATTATTATTTATTTATTTATTTATTTATTTAGTTAGTTAGTTAGTTAGTTAGTTAGTTAGTTAGTTAGTTAGTTAGTTAGTTAGTTAGTTAGTTAGTTAGTTAGTTAGCCAGTTGCTGCTTTTCTGTCTCTTTTTACATTACAACATGACAAGAAACCTATGCCAAAATCAACCATTTTGATTTCAGGAGATTCCTCCCATACTGGCTGCATGGGATATGCACATCTATATTCTGGGAGCACTGAAGACAAAAGGCGAGCTCGGATAATAAGTTATAAACACCACCATTTACAGCTGCATATTTACTATGTTGCTCATCAATATGATTTTAACGTGATTGCTCTGAAAGCATATTTACCTTCTGTTCTCATTAATTCCTTCTCCACCATACCACTGATTGTGATCATCTAAGTAAAATATGTATTTTGTTTTGCCTACCTGCCTGCCTGCCTGCCCCCCTCTCTCCCTCCCCCCTCTCTCCCTCCCTCCCTCTCTTGCCCCCCGGGTGTATGTGTAGGCCACCTTTCTTCACAGATTACACAATTTCCCAAGCTGGATGTGCAGAACAGTACAGATTTCTATCTTGACTGCAAGAACCAAACACCACATTTTCCAGGATCATGTTCAAGATACTATAGGTATTGAAGCAGTGGTGAGTCCAGAAGCCAAACTCAGAGAATTATACAATATGATACAATCTCTCCCTATCCCTCCTCATAAGGTGCTAACCTCTTCAGTTGCTCTGTATGGGAGCTCTGGTGACAGTATTATTGTTATTTATATGAAGAAGTATGGAGCAGTGGAGCAGAGATGCCATCATGCAAGATGCTCTGCTGAAGCCTAACGTCCAGTGAAGCAAGGACCTACTTGTAGTCGTAGTTGTGCTTTCTTGTTGGACAGCTCCTGTGCCAGACTGTGACTCTCTGGCCGGCTCTTTGTGAGAGAGGATTTTTAGCTGTGCCTGAGAGTGGCAGGAATTGTCCTTAAGTAAAGACACTCAGAGGGACAGCCCTCCGCCATGGGGCTTAAAAGAGAAACAAAAAAAAAAAAAATAAGTCCTGCTGTATCTAGTCCAGCATTAACTTCTCTCGATGATGTAGCTACAGGTCCTTTTGGCAGCCCAAAGGCAGAACAGGAGCCCAACAGCATCCTCCTTCAAAGGTGGAGTCAAAATGTTCCAAATGGCAGGGAATTTATTGCTGGGTTCTGCTGGTTCTCCTGTTTCTGGCATACCATCAAATCTAAAGGAGAGCTTGACCTGTGGATCATCAAGTCCAAACTCTGTCAAGGAGGCACAGTGGGGAATCGAACTCCCAACCTCTCGCTCCACAGCCAGATACATAAACCACTGAACTATTGAACAGTTCTAATGTTCAACTGCAGTCCTGTTTTGATCCTTCCTTCTTTCACTGCCACTAAAAGATAAATACGGCAATTCCTTTAACTGCAGGAACAACAACATAGTCTTAGCACCTGGCAATTGTTTCTGGTTATCTCTTGTTGAGCATTTCCTATACATTCCTGCAAGTTTATGCAGCACTGCCCTCTTCTGTTCCACTTTAGAAATGCACAAAGTCTCTTAAATAATAAGAAGGCCTTTGGGGGGGATTGTATTTTAAATGTTCTATGTGCAACACGGATTCCAGTCCTCAGGTGGTGGTGGTGGTGATGGTGGTGGTGATGAGCTGGATGTGCTCAATGCAGTCACTAGTCTGACATACAAACTAGATCTGCCTTAGTTAGCTTGATTTATTGTAAACCTCTTCACAAGGCTAATTAAGGCTAATTTATGAGTTACTGGCCATCTAGTCAGTTTGTTCTTGCCCTCTGTACTCTTAAAAGTCCTCTGTTAACAACAAGGGGCTCACAGTTCACAAACCCACCACCCTTTCTGCTTCTCCAAGGGAAAAAGAAAATGTGGGTGAAATAATGATTTCTTTCTTCGAGTGAGAAAACTTTACTCATCCTTATTTTTATTTCTCATCTTCTGCCGAGGCGTGGATGTTTCTCCCTTCTTCATATTGTCTTCACAGTCACACTGGAGGGCAGCTGAGGCATATGAAAGAGAGAGTAAACAGTTAAAGAGCCCGTGATAATTCCTCCTTCCGCTACCAAGTTACTGTGCCTAAAGATTTGCAGATATAGGTACCATGTACAGTACAGTACATCTGTGATGGACCGGGTATTTTACAACCTGGCCGCACTTTAAAAGTGTGTTGAAACTGTTTTTACTTTTGCTGCCACCATTTACTACAACCTGTACTGATTTCTATTATGAAGAATTGGGACTTGACACGTGTAAAGATGTAATTTGTTTAGTTTCACAACATACATAAATAATATCGTGTTTTAATAATTTTCAGTTTGAATTGTTCTTAAGATGTAACTTAAACAAGTCCCTAAACATATCCTAGCCAGACCCTGTCCAGTCCTTAACTCTATCAGTTACTGTTCCCTGTCGCCAACTAATACGGACTGAGCTCCTGATCTTTCTCTTGAGTTCTCAATTCTCTGTTTCCCCCTCTGACTAACTCCCTGACAGTTCAACTGCCACTCTTTTTATAGGACCTAACCCCGCCCACATTCTCTGATTAGTCTATCATTAGAATATTCATGAATCTCTTTCCAGGGGTTCCATCGCAACATCATAAGAATGTATATGATGGGCAGCTCAGTGGTTTACACCTCTGGATGCAATCCACCAAATTTAACTCCAAATGTGGAGCCAGAGGCTGGGAGTTAAATTCCTCATTTGTGCCTCCTTGGCAGGGGCTGGACTGATGATCCATAGGATCTCTCCCAGCTCTGCAGTTCCAAGATGATGATGATGATGATGATGATGATGATGATGATGATGATGATGATGATGATGATGATGATGATGATGATGATGATGATGATGATATGAACTGTAATTGACCAGATAAACATAAGGGCTTATCTATGTAGCATCTTGTGGCCAAAGATTGCCAGCCATATGTTTACAGGAAGTCAACAGACAAGATGTTGGCTTTCTGCTCCCACTATCAGCGACCATCATAATCTCCCAAACACATTTGACTATCTAATGGCTGTACCTCTTTGAATTTGCCTAATCAAAAGCCATCCAAGGCAAGGACCATATCTTGTAGCAATGGATGTCCTAAATTGTGTTTGACAAATTGAAGCCTCTTCCTTCCTTCCTTCCTTCCTTCCTTCCTTCCTTCCTTCCTTCCTTCCTTCCTTCCTTCCTTCCTTCCTTCCTTCCTTTGAATCTAGTGAAAAGCAGGGGCACTTGAGGAGCCAAAGTTCTCACCTCTTTGTGATTTACCATTTTGAGGAGTGGCAGACGAATAAGTGAAGAGTTTCTGTTAAAATGTAGTGTTGGGTATGATGAGCTCATTATGATAAAGTAACCAGTAGCATCTGACAGGGATGTGGGCAAATCTTGTGGTCAAAGATCTCAGGTCTGAGTCTGAGTCTTTGGTACCAAATCCCAAGTCCCAAGCTTGAGTTCCTATTAAAAATATTTTCCCTAGGGGGAAAAAGGGAGGGGTGGGTGGTTTCTGAGTCTTAGGTGGAGGCCGAGCCATTGGGGAAAAAAAGTTTAAGTCGGATCTGAGTCAAGCCATCAAGTGTGACTTAGATCTGACTTGACAGCGAGTCCTCTGACTCAAGTCCCCTATTAGATTAGCATCTAATAGTATGTGTATATGGGGTGGTGATGGTTAGTTTAATACATACAAGCCATTGTGCCGTTTTCAAATGATAAACACAGAGAGACACATACCTGTAAGGTGATGCTGTAGGACTGACAGAAGAAACACATAGGATTCAGCCGGATGAATTTATTGAGCCTATATCGTCTCTGATGGCCAGAGTACACTGGTAGTTCCAAACAGGCCTCTTTGGATGGGAATGGCACCACATGGGACCCATGCAGTTATTTTTCAGCTGGATCTTGGCAGCATGGTAATTTTAAAAAGTACCTCCCCAGAGCCCCTAGAAAGTGAAATGCTCCTCTATTCTACCTCCTGGGTACTGTGGTTTAATTAGAAATGGGGAGGGGGAGGTTTTCCCCTCTACATTTGTTATGGCCTGCTGTCACCCATGACAGATCTTGAAGTCAAGGGGCAGTATTTGGCTCCAGGGTTGCCAATGTTGTTTGTCCCACCTGGATCACTTCCTCATGCCCATGTTTGTAGCATACACTGTCCCATCCATTTAATTGGATCTATTGGGCTCACATGCCAGAAAGTAAACAGGCAGTAGTTGAAGCCTTCCCATCATCTGAGGCACTGCCACTACCCAAAACAGGCAGCGGGCTGCCCGACAGCTCCCTGATCTTTCTAGAAGCCCCACCGCTGCTCCTGGAACAGCCATTGAATGAATGAATGGATGAATGAATGAATGAATGAATGAATGAATGAATGAATGAATGAATGAATGAATGAGGGGTTGAGAAAGGGGACGGTCAAGAGCGAGGAGAATCCTCTGCCTTCGCTGCATATGTATGCATGCCAGCAAGCAACCCAATGGGCAGATGGTGGGCAGCTGCACCTGTGAGGAGGAGGAGCTGCGACAGCAGACAGACATGGCAGCAAGGAAGAGCAGCAGCAGCTGACACAGGTGAGCGAGAGGTTACGGGGCGGTTGCAGGCAGGAGAGGCGACAAGCGTGTCATGTGTTGCATTGTGAATGTTGCTAAGGTGAGCCCTCTGGATGGGAGGGAGCAGCAAATTGCCCGTCCCCTCACTTCATTCACTTTGGTTCATGATAGGGCCAGTCCTTTTGTAAAAATTTACAGGATTTTGAAGGATGATGTTCCCTGTGTTGAACACCAGGTGGAGGCAATTAGCTAGGCAGAAAGGGTAAGCCGGGAACCTACTCTTGACGTCAGTTTGTTTTGTCTTAATCTCAGCCTTGTAGGTTCTCACCTTGACCACATGCATCTGCTCCCTCTTGCGGATCAAAAAGGACAGGTTAGCATGATCTTACACCTGTCATTTGGGGACATGAAGTTAAAACAAACACTTGAAACTCCTAATATCCTAAGAGCCCGGATTCCTTATTATGTAAGAGAAAACTGTGTGCCGACTGCTTTGATACCTTGCTGGGGGGAGGGGGGAATTAGTGATGTCAACACAGTGAGGATGAAGGCAGCACATGGAGTTCTCACTTCTTTGCTTCCTTTTAACAACAGGCTTGAATGGAAAATCTAAAATGATTACTGGGCTGGGGCACCTCCCTTAGGAGGAAAGGCTAAAACATTTGGGGCTCTTTAGTCTGGAAAAAAGGCACATGGAGGGGATATGATTGAGACATATAAAATTATGCAGGGCATGAGTAACATGAATAGAGGGAAGCTCTTCTCCCTCTCACAAAATACCAGAACTAGGGGACATACACTCAAATTGAGGGCTGGGAGAGTAAGAACAGACAAAAGAAAATATTTTTTGACCCAGCGCGTTGTTAATCTTTGGAACTCCCTGCCACAGGATGTGGTGATGGCATCTGGCCTGGATACCTTCAAAAGGGGATTGGACAGATTCCCGGGGGTTACAAACCATGATGGAGATGTGTAATCGCCAGGCTTAAAACCGGGGTACTTCAAGGGCTAGATGCAGGGGAGTGGTATCAGGAGACAGATATCTAGTCTCGTGCGCTCCCAGACGCATCTGGTAGGGCCACTGTGAGATACAGGAAGCTGGACTAGATGGGCCGTTGGCCTGATCCAGCATAGCTCTTCTTATGTTCTTTGGTTCTTATGTAAAGTCGGATTCAGTGTGTTTGACTGGCTGAAGGCCATCCAGTGACCCTCATGCAGATTTGAATCTTGGCCTCCCAAATCTGACTTTTGAATTACAATGCCATATTAGCCATCTGTGCTGTGTTGTTTTGATTCCTCTTTAAGGGTCACGTCCACTGTTTCCTTCATCCCTTGCCCACAGAAAACCAAATTCTGGGTCTTCTTTAAAGGCCACCATCTCTTCTCCCTGAATATGAGCGATGCATTTCTCAAGATGGCAAACCCTCTCCCTCTACAGACATCTCCTGTACTCAGTACTTTGTTGGTGTTACTGGATGGGAGCAGCTCATTATTCTGCCAGTTGGAACTCTGATCTCCTGGAGATATTGAATCATTGAACTGGACTATGATTGATGAGGTATACGCCTGTTGATTCTACTGAGTGTTTTGCTGGACTTATGTTTCTTTTGTAAATACTGTATAGTTTTTGTGGTGAGGGTGTCATTGCTGTGTCTGCATTTTTCTTTCTTATGGACTGCTATCTGGCTTTTCATAGCCTGTACCACAATACAGCCATTCTGCTGCACAATACAATCTTCAACATGGACGCATGGCTGCACAGATTAAGGAACCTTGCCAGACCCCAGTCAACATAAAGTAAAATTTATAGAAGGTCTAGTCAATATACCTTTCTGACTGTAAGAATTCATTTTGCAATAAAGTGTGTGTTAAACTGAAATAACAATCCAGGAAAATGCTGCATTTTAAGTTTCACTTTCTAATAGAGATGGGCACGGAACAGAAAAATTGTGTTTCGTTCTGTTCCGTTTCATGGCCCATCTTGCTTCATTTCATTTAAAAAAATATTTCATATTACATTTTGTTTCTTTTTTGTTTACCCCGTTCTCACCTCTCCCGTGGTGGATGACAGCGCCTGGTGCGCTGTCATCCCCTGTGGGGAAGATCCCTTTAAAGAGACCCCCATTCCCACCTCCGCACATGGAGACAGGAATGGGGGTCTCATTAGACATTTCTCCCCCGCGGTGGATGACAGCGGAGGCGGGAATGGGGCCCTCTCTCGGCCGTCATCCCCCACGGTGGAGATCCTTTCAGAGAGTGCCGTGGCAGGAACAGGGGTCTCTTTAGACATTTCTCCCCCGCAGTAGATGATAGCACCCGGTGTGCTGTCATCCCCGCGGAGAAGATCCCTTTAGACTCTCTCTTGACACAGTTCTCCCCTGCGGGCGGCGGTGACAACAGGGCTGTCATTGCCGTCTGCGGGGAAGAACCCTTTAGAGAGAGCCCCAGTTTAGAATGGGGCCCTCTCTCAACCGTCCTCCGCCATGGGCAGATGACAGCCGGGCCAGCTGTGGCGGAGATCCCTTGAGAGAGAGCCGCACCTTGGCTCCACTTGCAGAGCCAAGACCACGGTCCTCTCTTGACCACCCTCTGCCGCGGGGGGGGGTGACAGCCAGCTGGTTAGGTTCGTTTCATTCTTCCCTGCAGGCAATGACAGCCTGGTCCTCAAAGTTTTCAAACTCATCACCCATGGGGGAGGAGGGGCTATCTGGGGGCGCATCCGGCCCCGGGGCCTTAGGTTGAGGACCCCTGGTCTAGAGAGAGCTCTTTTTCAAGTGATCGCCACTGCAGGTGGATGACAGCTAGCCCGGCTGTCATCCACCCACGGCGGAGGGCCGTCGAGAGAGAGCCCCATTCTCGCCTCCACATGCGGAGGCGGGACCAGGGCTCTCTCTCAAGGGATCTCCACCAAGGGATCTCTCTAGACAGTCCTCCCCCATGGGCGATGACAGCCAGGGCTGTCATTGCCAGTGGGGAAGAACGAAACAAACCTAACCAAACCATTTTTTCCGGTTTGGTTTGGTTCGTTCTATAATCGCTCTGGGGGTTGTTATTCGTTTTGTTACCTAAAAGTGCATTTCGTGCCCATCTCTACTTTCATTGATCCTATCACTCACATAACATGTGTAAATAAACATAAAGACCTGGAGGGAAGGCTCCATGGTGAAAGAAAGTGCACGGAAAGTTCTATCTGATCCTCACTTCTGGTAGAAATACAAGAATTGTATTGTCACACTTTCCTTTCTTTTTCAAAAGCAGCTCAGAAAATGGCTTTGCACTTGAGTGAGAAGTTATTAATATTTGTTTGTTTGTTTATTGTTTTTATATACTACCCATCTGGCAACAGGGCCACTCTGGGTGGTATACATTAGTCCAGATAATCAGAAAAGCAAATAATAATTAAGTGAGTACAAATCAAACAAATTTTAAAAAATGAAAAAAGACAGCTCCTGGGATTTTTCTTTGCTTTGCTTCACTTGGTGAATAATAGTGAATACAATCATATTTATTTATTTTGAATATTTATACCCCACCTTTCTCCTTGGAACAGGATCCCAGGTGGCTTACAGGAATGAGGAACAATATACAGTCCAGACATTTAAGACATATTCAACTCAAGAACAGGGAATTAGAAGAAGCATCTTAGAACAATAAAGGGTAACATTATTGCTATAAAGAGCATGCAAAAAGAAAAGAAAAATCCATTATGAGGGGTGGAAAGTAACATGGAAAACACTTGTGTTCTTATGGAATAAATGCATAAAGACCTGCATAGTAAGAAGAGGGAATGAAGGCTATAGAAGAGCATCTTGGTTGACAAGTCAACATCCAGGCTGCCTTTACTCAGACCATTTCAACCCTCCTCACTGTCCAAAAAAGTAAAGAATTGAATACAGTACTGTAATACTGTTGTTTATGATTACCATATTTTTCTGTCTATAAGTTGCTCCCAAGTATAACACGCATGCACGCGCGCGCGCGCGCGCACACACACACACACACACACACACACACACACACACACACACACACACACACACACACACACACACACACACACACACACACACACACGTTTTCCAACACAACGTTTTAGAAAGAGAAAGAGGAGCTCGGCCTGGATGGATCCTCCCTGGCTTCTCGCTCTGGACCTGGTGGGTGGAGGCAGCGCAACAACCATGACAATCAAACTTACATTTATTTCTTCTTATTTTAAAAAAAATTATTCATCCAAGTAAAGTAATGTAAGACCAAGATTCGGAAAATGGGGAAGTGACTCAAGGAGTTCCATAGACTAAATGTTATGTCATTTAGCAAACGATTGTTGGGGTGATTTAAATAATAATAATAACAACTAATCAGATTACAATGATGGGAGTCAAATTGACCTTTCCATGCAATCTAGCTCACTGAACTACATTCACATAAAGAAAAGTAATCCATTTGAAAGAAAAGTAATCCATTTGAAGGGAGTTAACATAACGATGGTGACTAACGGTAACCATGGAAATTAAAAGATAGTGGATAGAGCTGAGTGTGCTCACCTCACTAGTATTCTCAAAGAGTAGAAAATAGGCACTTGATTAATTTTTGCACAGATCAAAGCAAACACTGCCAGTGGCAATTATGCATAGAACAAAGCAAGTGAAATCCATAGAGATATTTCTGTGTCCTGAGGTATTGAGGATATATTGTCATTTCTCATTGCAAAAATTGAAAACTCTTTTGATGTCAAAATGACAACGCTGGGTTGACTGCCTGGGTTTGTAGCATGTAAAAGAAGTCAGGTAGAAGCCAAAAGTAAGCTTTGAAATTGGATCAGTGAGACTGTGCATGGGAAAAGGGATTAAAAAGCAGCAGTGGAGGAGAGCGACTTGAAAGGGGGATGTTGCTGGTGATCCAAATGACAACCCACAGCACTCTGGAAAACTGAACAGAAACAATACTAAAATGCAGAGAGTTGTCACTGAAGCTAGTATTAATTGGCTCTCTTTTTCCTAGTGAGGAAGTGGCTTGTTACCAAAGAGCACCAGTGTGGTCCATTTCTGAGTTCCTAGATCACTTTGGCTCAGAGGTCTTCATTTTCTCTGGAAACAGTACCTGGAAGTGCCTAGTGTGTTTGTTTAATGCATGTTGTGTTGAGACATTCCAAAGTGAAACGAGAGATAGTGCTGGAAGAAGCAACTCAGAAAGCATTCAATACACTACTGGAGAAAAGCAAAGGAAAAGTATAAATAGCACTGTTGTTAACGGCACAACTAGATTAAAGCCAAAAGGATGTCTAGTGACTGATGTGCTCAGAGATGAAAGGAAAGTCCAATGATGCACATAAAACACAACTGGAGCATGGAATTCGAGGAGCATGAACCAAGGTAAACTGGAAATCATAAAACAAGAAATGAAGTATGTAAACACTGTAGTGCTTGATGTCAGTGAACTAAATTAGATTGGTATGGGACATTTTAAATCAAACAACTACAACGTGTATTAGTCCAGAAATGGAATGGCTCTAATACTGCAGAAAGATGCAGCATGGGTAGTTAGGGACTAGAATGCAAGATTTGACTGAATAATATCAATCAAACATTTGGGAAAACCGATCAACATAACCATCCTTCAACTCTATGTTTCTGCTATAAATGCATATGAAGTTGAAAGCTTTAATGCAAGCATCCAGAAGGAAATTGACCATATGCCAAAACAAGACATGCTTATAATCATAGGTGGTTGGAATACAAAATCAGGAAACAAAGCTGTGAGAAACATCATCAGGATAGTAGGTCTAGAGGCTAGAAATGAAGCAGGAGAACATCCTTATCAAGTTCTGTGAAGCCAACAATCTGTTTATCATAAATACATGCTTCAAGCCACCAAACAGATGACTATACACATGGAAATCACTTGATGGCCAAATATTGTATATAAATAAAACAGACTATGTAACTGGAAGCAGTAGGTGAAGCCGCATGCTCTCTGCCCAAATAAGACTGGGAGCAGACTGTGATACTGATTATGAACTCTTAATATCAAGCATTAAGAATAAAGTTGAAAAAATTGTTAACCACAGGAGGGAAACAAAAAACTAAAGGGTGGTTCCTGGAACACCTAAAGCCTGCACTATCTCTAAAGGCAAACATTATGGAACAAAAGTGGCGGTACTTTGGCTATATCACAAGATTCACTAGAAAAGAAATAATGCTGGAGGAAGTCTAACGGTAGGGAAAGATTAAGATGAAATCAGAGCTGAATTGATTCCCTGAAGGAAGCCAAAGCCTTGAGTTTGTAGGGGCGAGACAGAGATGTTGAGGACAGCCATTTTGGATGTAACTCATTCATGGGGCAACTGGAAATCAGAGAGGACTTGATGGCACATAACAACAAATGTCCATAAAAATGCAGCACACCAGCACAAACCAGTTGAAAGCCCATTCTTGAGACACCAGCTCATTGTGAAAAGACTACCTTGGGGGGGGGAGTTATTTACCAGTGGGTGGGATGACAAAAAAAAGGAGAGGGCCAACCTAGCCTTGGAGCCTCCTATCTTACAAACATGTGCCTGTGAAGGGAGTTGGAACTATGAGTAAGGCCTCTCCTGGAAACCTTAACACTTAAAAGCGTATGGACAGATTGGGCCCTTCAGAGAAGTTGGACTTCAGTTTTTAACACATCAAATGATGCTTTGACTTGCACCATGAACTCAGTTCCCATAACACCTGGTTAGTCAGGTTCTATCCTATTGCTAGACACATTTGCTTGGATATTCTTGGATTCATTTCCACAATCACTTGGTCCAGTTGTGAGGTAATTGAGGTGATCAAAGCATGGTTTACCATTGCTGCTCCCCAGTAAGCTTCCATGGCCAAATGCAGATTTGAAGCCAGGTCTCCTGAGTCCTTCTCCATCATTTTATCCATTAACCCCAATGGCTCTCACATCCATAGAAATTATATCCATTGAATCCAATAGACTTACATTCCATGATGTCTGGTCTGTACGGCCTTGTGTTCAAGCAACTTTACCACTTCCTCACCTTGTTCCAGCTCTCTGGGCATCTCTTCGTCCTTCTATTCCTATCCAGACTGACTCCACCTTCTGGTAAACTGCCTGCCTGCCCACACACCCACACTCATTTAGATAGTAATTTAGATAATTCTAAATTCATTATCTGTTTTCTTTCCACTTGACAATGTTTCAGAAACCAATCACTTCACCTGAAAGAATACGAGAGAAGCCATGTTGGATCAGAGCACAGGCCACTCTAGTCCAATGCACTGTTCCTGCCTTGGATCATCACATCTTTCTGCAGCAGCATCCTCCCACTCCTACTCGCCAGCAGCTGAGCCTTAGTTACTCTATGCTGGAGGGAATATAGCTCTATATTCCATGGCTTAGCCCAGCCCCTTTCAAAGCCACCCAAGATGGCAGCCATTATTGCTCATGTGATGGTAATTTTCATAGTTGGAACAAATGTTGTGCAGAGAGGAACTTCTTTTCTCCATCTCTAACCCCCCCCCCTTAGCTGCATGGCAAAAAGTGAGCTAAACCGGGGTTGTGAGATTGGTCAGTTGAGTTCCTGATATCAGACTTTAGAGAACTTAGTTCTGAACTATCAGTTCAATTTGGTCACCTTCAACTTACTGGAATGCCTAGCAGCCTTGCCGACATGTTTGTCAAAGCACTTTGCTAAGTGAAGCTGACCAAAACAGGCACAAAGTTTGGATACTCGCTTTCCAATAGGGAGAAATGGATTGACTTCCAAAGGGAGGGAGCTGATTTTTATTTCATCTTTGCTGTAATTTCTGTTCATTACAGTGCCATCCGCTGCTGGCAGATGGTGGAACTTAAGAGTAGCAGCTTCCAAAATAAGGATGCAAAGAGAGAAAATAATAACATGATTAATGATGGTTTTAGGAAACTAGATGTCTGATTAGATTTCACACTGGATGAATTCTGCCTTTTTCAGCAGCAGAACAATGAACATTTTATATAGCATTTTAAGCATGTTAAGTGACAAGGAAAGGACAGTGGAGGCAAAATAGATTGAGTAAGCATAACATTGCATTGCTTAAATTGACATCTGTTTTTAACACATTATGTAATCTACCTACGAGTGTTTGAAGCTGCATGTCCTACCCACTGAGCTATAGCAGCACAGCTTAATCAGAAATCAACAAATAAAACACAAACAGGAACTTTTGTGGCCCTTATTTTATTGTAATTGGACCCTTGTATAACAAATGGTTTATATAACATAACATCTGTACAACATAAAACATTCCGGAGATAGGGGAAATTTGCTTAACAGAATAGTCTATGGGGCAAATCCATACAACATAAAAATGGTTGCGATTAGGGATTACTCTGTTTTCAATGCATTCCTATGGGAAATTTGTATAAAGGAAATTTTGCTTAACATAATTTCATTTGGAACTAATTAATTCCTTTATACAAGGTACCACTGTAATTATAAGCTATAGAAAAGTTTATTTGCTTCTATTGGCATCCCATTTAAAAATCCAAGTTAATATTGATATTTTATCCTGGATGGCAACAGGGTTTGGTCCATTGCTTCAACTGAAAACAACAGGCAGTCGGTATATAATGAAAAAACTTAAGAGAAAAGACAATTTCACAGAGAACTGGCTCCCATTTATTTCAGAGTATATTTTATCAGCTGAAATTTGGAAAGATATCTTTTGAGTATACCATTTCCCCCTTGTCCTCATACAGTGGTTTGTTTGTTTTTTGAATTTGTAATTTGTTAGTTTTTCAAATTATTTTATTGCAATTATTACTTTCAAAAAAACGGCTGGGCTTTCCCCACAACAAAAAGCAACACAAAAGTAAACTGGCTACTGATATGTTACACAGTATTACAGTGGTCCCCCGTGCTTTCGCAGTTCATATACTGCGGTCCCAGTATATGAAAAAAAGCCCCCCTGGGGCAAGAGGGAAAAGGCCTGTTTCAGGCCTCCTGTACTTACCCCAGGACTGGCGCTGCCCCGAACGGGCCTGCGAGGGCCTTCCTGGGCCTTCTGGAGGCCCCAAAAGGGCCTCCCCGTGAACCAGAAGTGACTTCTGGTAAACCGGAAGTGACTTACGGATTGTCGAAAATCATTTCTGGGGCCTCCAACCCAACCTGCATCCACATATCACGGATTTTCAATTATTGCAGGTTGGGCTGGTTCCCTAACCCCTGCAAGAGGTGGTGGGGGGTCACTGTACCAGGAAATCTGATCATTCAAACAGTTGTCACCATTTTTACCTCAATCATCCCATCATTCTATTGTCTAAAAACTCAGTTGCCTATATGCATTAATACCCCTTCCTCCCTCTAATCAGCTGAAGTGGCACATATAACTGGCCTTCTCATTTTACCCACCCATTAATCTGTTAAAACAAGGACTACAACTGATCTAAGGTGACCCAGTGGCTTCCCCATGGTTGGGGGATTTGTACCCAGGTCTATAGAGCCCTAATACAATCTTCTAACCAAAATACCACACTGGCTAGTCAAGCTTTATCTTATTGACTGAATCTCCCAAGAGTTAATTTTAATTAATTTATTTAAAATATTTCTATCTCATCTTTCTCTCCCAAAGGACCCAATCCATTCATTTATATTCAATGAAAATATCACAGCTACTTTGTGGGAGTAGCTTTTCACTGTTACCAGAGATTATAAGCACAATTGTGTTAAACAGGAAGGTTTTTGTTGACATTGCTGAATACAGTTAATGGCGAAGTAATGCTTTCTCCAACTATCAGAAAATTTCACTGAAATATATCAGCTAATCTCACGGCTGAGCTGAGGGCGATGAAACAAGAACAAAGGAAGCTTGAGAGCAGATGGCGAAACGATCGGTCGGCAGTTAATCAGGCTGCTGTTAAGGAGCTGACCAGGCGCTATGTCCCTGCGATCAGGGACGCTAGAGCAGCTTATGCCTCCCTGAGAATTGGTGCGGCCTCAAACCGCCAGGCGGAGTTGTTCTGGGTGGCTCGAGACCTCACCAATCCTGGTCAGCCTAGGCCTCCACCTAGTGATTTCACTAGTGAGTCATTTGCAGATTTTTTTGATCTAAAATTGAGGCCATCCAAACCGATCTGGACTCCGGTTGCCCTTCTCGCTCCTCCAGTGTCCCGAGTGCCGCACCCCCTCGGTCTCCTCGTCTGGTTGAGTTTGAGCCTGTTTCTCCAGCAGAAGCCTCCAGGGTTTTGGCCCTGTTTGCTCTGCAGGATGACCTCCTCAGGAAGGCTGACAGGGGTTGCTCTACCCTGTTGGTCCTCCTTGACTTGTCAGCAGCCTTTGATACCATCAACCACAGTATCCTGCTGGATCGGCTGGCTGAGGTGGGGATCGGAGGCTCTGCACTCAGCTGGTTTCGGTCCTTCCTTGGCAACCGACTCCAGCATGTGCAGCTGGAGGATGAGCTGTCGGCTCCTTGGATGCTCCCTTGCAGGGTGCCCCAGGAGTCGTCTATCTCCCCCATGCTGTTTAACATCTATATGAGACCGCTGGCTGAGGTCATCGTGGGATTTAGAGTCTGCTGTCATCAATATGCTGGTGACATGCAGCTCTATCTTTCCTTTTTCATCTCTGCAGAGGAGGTGGTATGCTCCCTCGATCTGTGCCTGGAGACAGTCATGGAATGGACCAGGACCAACAGGCTTAAGCTTATCCTGGAGAAGACATGAGGTTCTGTTCTTTGGGGTGCCTTCTGCGGGGTACAGCGGCCCTCTCCCCAAGCTGGGGTTGCTACCCTCCAGCTTGCGGACAGGGCCAGGAATCTGGGAGTGGTCCTGGATCCAGTCTTATCCATGGAACATCAGGTGATGGCTGTTTCCAGGACCGCCTTTTTCCATCTGTGTCAGATTGCCCAGATCCATATGTACCTGGACGAAGCCTCCCTCAGAACAGTCGTGAAGGTACATGTGATCTCGAGGATTGACTACTGCAACGCTCTCTACGTGGGGTTGCCCTTGACCCTTGTCCGGCAGCTTCAGCGGGTCCAAAATGCGGTGGCCAGATTGGTGATAGGTGTGCATCGCTATAATTGCATCACCCCAATTCTGGCTCGTCTGCACTGGTTGCCCGTTGTGCTCCGGATACGGTTCAAGGTCTTGGTTTTGGTTTACAAAACCCTCCACAGCTTGGGACCTGAATAGTTGTTGGAGCGTATCTTCCAAAGATCATCTGAGGCCCGGCCCACTAGAATGTCGCAGGCGCTCTCACTCCGAGTGGCCACGCCTAGGGAGATGCGTAAATCTGTCACCCATAACCGCGCCTTTTCTGTGGCTGGCCCCTCATTTTGGAACCATCTTCTGAGTGAGTTACGGCTTGCACAGTCCCTGCCTGCCTTCAAAAAAGCGTTAAAAACACTGCTTTTCAGGGAGGCATTTGGCAACCTAGTTTAGGGTGTTTTGTGTGTGTGTGTGTGTGTGTGTGTGTGTGTGTGTGTTTGCACTATCTTGCCGATGATTTATCAACTCCTCCGTTGAGTTGTTCTATTTTAACTATATTTTAGTCTTTATTTTTGTTTTATTTTCTCTTCAGATGATGTATTGTTTGGGTATGTCTTGCCCTCTTTGTTTACCGCCTGGAGTTCGTTCGGGAAGACAGGCGGTATAAAAATGAATAAATAAATCAATATAAATAAAATAATGCACCACAATATTTTGTTTTCATTTTTATTGTACGACATTTGTTAAGTTATCTTATTAGCACTACACACCCAAAAATACTCTTGCAGGCAAGGCTGCAGACCATGCCGGCCTGAATATTCTGCAAATTGTAATCCTGGAAAATACTCTTTCCCATCTCTGCCCTTGAGACAATAAAAGCAACAAGAACACACTTCTCAGGGTGTGCTCCCTAGTGCTATTAAACTAAATATGCACTTAGAAATGTGATTAAATGAACATTATATGAAAAAGAGCTGGTTCCCTTTAGCCAGGCTCTTGCCATGGTAACTAAAAACTAGCCCTTCAGCAAAATGATTGAGAACTTGAAATTCTAATTAACAGACTGACACTGAAGTAGCATTACTAAGTTTATTGCACCTTCTAAGCCTCTGCTATTAATTTGAATATAATGTGCCTGTTGCGAACGTACATTTTTTTTTCTGGGGTGGTTTTCCTTAACATGTTTAAGCAAAGCATCCCAAACACTCTACGTTTCTTACAGTTTTGTATCTTTTTAGTGGAAGGCTGCCCTTCAAAATTGAGTTGGATTATCAATGTAATGGAACTCAAGGCAGAATGCATGGGCTCCCAAAGTCACTCAAATGTGTTTACCTTTAGAAAAATGTAACACACATTAGCTTTTGGAAACATTATTTTAAATATGTATATTCTGGCTAGGGATTTATAGAGATTATCATCTTTTTAAAAAGTTAATTTCCTGCAGCACGGGGACTCAAACATGGCGCAAGAATGAAAAGAGACATCTGCTACAAACTAGCATATAGTATCTTGGCAGAACATGTCATCCTCCTACCTGTATTCTTCCTAGCCTTCCTCAATTTGCTGTCCTTCACCTATATTGGATTGCAACACCAATAATTGCCACCTCTAGGGAGCAAGAACTGAATGCACCTGGAAGATGTTGAGAGGAGAAAGGCTAGCCCAAGTTAATGCTGATGGACTAAATTTTTTGAATGAAACCAAAAGAAACTGGGGCAGACTGAGCTTTAAAATAAATTCCATAGGCAAACCATATGGATTGTGTTATTTTTATTTATTTATTTATTTATTATTGTATTTACATCCCGCTTATCTTCTAGATAGAACTCTAAGCGGCTTACAAACAGGCGAGCGGGCGCCAAACAGAACAATAATAGTATTATAAGCAAACAATAAACAACAATTATAAACAGCCCAATATAAAAGCACATAATTAATATATCCAAGCACTGTAACCACTAGGGGATTGGAAAATGATTGATTGAAGAGAAAATGATTGTTAAAGATTGTAAGTACAGTACTAAAGTGACAGCCTTCTGAATGTCATCACAAAAACCACCCGTGTATAAGATGTCATTCTCATTGGAACATTGGGAATGAGCAGTTTGACTGATATGTGTGTAGCCTGTGAGGCACATTGGGAAATGGCGCAGAAGGTGAGGAATGGAGTGGCCAGAGTCCTGAACAGGGAACCTTCCACAGGGCACTTTTGTTGCATAGCTCGTTTGTTTTCAATGCATTTTTAAAACAATAAAATAGTATGTTTCCTGAGCACATCTACACTGTCTAAACAGGCTTTCCAGGTTCTCCAGGATGAATGACTGTTACACTCACATAGCTGAGGTCAAGTTGAAAAGGCCTGTTGACACTTTTTGGGAACTCCCTTCTTAAGTGCAGTCTGATTCACAAATACAGATGAATAATCTTCCCAGAATGCTTCCCTAAATACTTCCTGTCTGTCTCCATAAAATAAAGATAACTATACGGTGTTTCTAGATTGTTTGCCAGTCACTGCACACACACACACACACACACACACACACACACACACACACACACACACACACACACACACACACACACACACCGTGGTGGAATGATGCTTGGTACACAGTTTACACCAAAGGCAAAATCCAGATATTTTGAGTCCCAATGAGTTCAATAGAAGAGTGAAGCAAATGTTGCAGTCCGTCCCACAGGACTAACATAAGCAATGTACATTTGCAGTGTTTAATGTACAATAGAAATATCCATTGTCCCCCTATTTGCCCATGCCAGATATGGAAACACAGATTAGTGCCTTCTCCAACCAGTCTCCTTTGGGGACACTCCAACTCAATCCCTGCCCATGTACCTTATTTATTTATATATTTATTTGTAAAATTTATATAGCGCTCCATCTAGCTACATAGCTACTCTGGGCAGTTTACAAACCGAACAGAAATCAAGACCATAAACAGTAAAATGCAAAATAATATTTGTGCATTTCTGATTTCGGGGCGAGTATTTTCCTTTATATGAATGAGGAGACACAGATGGTAAGGCCAGATCATAAAGTGGGCTGCTTATATACTGTTCCATGGTGCTTAAAGCCCTCTCATAGTTTGAATGGTGCAGACTGAACAAAAGGCTTAAGGTCACAGTAGAAGAAGTCTGCAGAGCTGAACACTGCCCCCCTCCTTCTTTCTTTTTTCCAGTCACTGAAAGAAAATTCTGACCTTACTAGGGAACGTCCTAAGAGTGTGACTACACAGTAAGAAAACTTTAAATTGACCCGCTGCAAAGTGACACCTGGGAAGTTGAATTTTCTAGGATAAATTTCCTAGGATAAACTTACATACACAGGAACTGAGAATGAAAATGAACAAACAGCCTTGTTTGGAGCTTGTTAATGTAGGTGTCCTATAGCCCTTCTGATTTGCTACAGCACACTTATCTTAATAAGGTATAAATAAGGGCCAAGTGACAATTTCTTCCTCTCATTCTTTTCTTGTGCTCTCTTGTGCTCTCTTTGGTCTCTGGATGCCCAACAAAATTGCCAGCAAGGCTTTAAAAAAAAGGAAAAAGGAAATTGCAAAAACTCAGTCCTCCTGGGGTTTTAGCACTGCCCCCACCACCACACCATTGCACCCCTCAACATACTTTTCTGTACTGGTTCAAACAGCTACACCCTCTGAACTAATGCCAACGGATCTGGTGCCAAAAATAAATAGAAGCCCCAATGATGGAAGAAAATCTATGGATTGGGGAGGAGTGGTGGTTTCCAAGCTGATTTGTATGGACTTTTACATAATGTGGTCAGTGGGAATAAACTGAATCTGACCATCCTCATCCCACAGTATTTCTTATGTTGTGTGTTCTCATGATACTGGCCACCACAGACAAGATCCACTAACTACTTAACCACACTACCCTTGTTAGTCCTGGTGTGGGTATCTTTCAGGAAAGTCCATTGTGCCAATTATTGGAAAAAACCCACTTGCTCCTTTAGTGCTCCAGGGAGAAATATAAATCTCCAGGTTGTTGCTCATACTGTAATTGCAAACTAACCCTGAAAATTAGGAATGCCACAACCATAGAAAATAAAATAACAACTACTACTACTACTACTACTACTACTACTACTACTACTACTACTACTACTACTACTTTATTTTTATGCTGCCTTTCTCCCCAAAGGGACCCAATACTCATAATACCTCTGCAAAAGTAGCTGGTCTTATGCATCTTCCCCTACACCCCAGCCATGGCAGGTGCCACCAATTAAGGTGCCATAGGATACCATGGGAACTGATTTTTTTACATGTCTCCTAGCCTTGAAGCTTAGATAAGATTCCACATAGCCACAGGCAATTGTCTTAACTGGATGTTCTCTCTCTCTCCAAGGCAATTCATGTACTAGGCATCACTTTCATAGAATACACAGATTGAATTAACCCTCTTTTTGCCAGATCCATGACATGTGTCAATATACTCCCATACTAAGACAGTGAAAGAGAAAGAAATGAGTGGAGGATTTTATAAGAAAAGCGGGCACTGGCCTCTTGGATTCCTTCATAAAGGAACAATGCTAGAGCTTACCATTCTGTACATTTTACAACCTTTCTCTCTTCTACCACCCATGTTATTACCGTGATACCTTGGTTTACAAGCATAATCTGTTCCTAAAATGTACTTGTAAACCAAAACACTCTTATATCAAAGCAAATTTCCTCATAAGAAATAATGGAAATTCAGATGATTCATTCTGGGATCCAATAGACCACATACTGTAGCCACAAAAGGCCAAAACTCACAGAAGAACTTGGCTAGCTGCCCCATGACTAGAAATGGCTTTTAAAAAAAGAAAGGATGTTGAAAACAAATTAAAGAAAAATGTAAAGAAAAATTTAAAAATCCTAACCTGCACGCCCCTTTGAAAATATTCCTGGCTGTTCCAAGGGAGACCTCCTCTCAACCTTCGTTCCTCTGCTTTGGAAGCTGTCTGAGACGGATAGTTACAGATCATCAGCCATAATCCAGCGGGGAGGGGGGGAGACCATTGGCTCACTTGTGATCATGTGATCTGCTTCATTTACTCATATTGCAAGATGTTGCTTGATGATCAAGGCAAAATTTAGAAGAAATGTTTGCTTGTCTTGCAAAACGCTCTTAAACCAAGTTACTCTTAAACCAAGGTATTACTGTACCTGGAGATGAAATGAGTAGTCCTGGAGCTCTAGTGTAGTGTCAGGGAAAAATGCAAATTGATCTGCTATAAAGTTACAGCTGGGAAGCCAAGTTTTCTTTTGTTAATTTACATTATCCAAAAACACAGGACTCAGCCGAGAGCAAGTGAGAGAGTGTGCAAAATCAGTTTTATTTGCAGTTTAACAATTTAAATTCTGTCTTCCTGCCCCTTTCATTACTGTTCCATTTTTTATTTATTTTAAAGTCTTGCTGTCCTAGTGCTAGGACAGCTAAGTGAACAAAGAGCAAGAAAAGTGAGCAACTTCCAATGTGAAAGGAAGATGTTTTAAGCTATCTAGATTTGTTTTAAGCTGTCCAGATTTGCAGGAGGCACAGTTAGAGCAGAGATGCCTTAAAGCCACCTCCTAACTGCTGATTCCTCGCCCTTTTATTTTCTTCACCTTTGTGTCATCTAGGTGCCCTATCACTAGATCAGCAAACCTTTAAAAGAAAAGAAAGAAGTTAAAAGAAAAGAAATGGAACAGGAAGAGGAAGAGGAAGAGGAAAGGAAAGGAACGCACACCCAGGCGCCAGGGTGAGGAGGAAAAAGTTCACAAGGCTGCCACTTTCCCTTGTGCCCTGCCTCTCTCACTGCTGCTGTCCTCATCTGGAATGACTTTAAATGCAATGGCTTCCAGCCCCTCCATATTGGCTCAAGCATTCACACTATCTCATCCAATTCAAATGTATTCAATTCCAAAAAAGTACAAGCCCCAGTGAGGGAGGAAACAAGGACAGTTTGGGTAAGTAGATGAAAACCCGGGGCTGATTTGCTTTGGCTTTTACATCAAGCAGTCGACAGAAAATAACATAAACCAGTATCTCCCTGTCCTGGAATATTTTCCACATTATTTTTAATATAGTTGCCTTCTTAGTCATTGACTTTGTAGCTGAGAGGGCAAAGGGGATGCATTATTAAGGTAAAAGGGATACACACATTCCAACTCTGTTGCCACCAGCTCAGTTTCTTTAGTTTTTCCTCTTCTTTACAGGCTTCTAATTGCAACTTGTATATAGTTCATTTAACTTGAGGGATGTGTCAGGGAAGCCACTCTGCCTTGTTAAAATATATTGCCCTTTGTTTTGCCATGCAGCTGCCCAGAAATAAACAGATACCTCTAATTTGCTCCATGTTTACACAATTTGTCTGAAGGCAGTGCACATTCCCAGTCCATTCCAGTTGTTTATTGTTGCATCCACATTATATGGAAAAGAAGCAAGGAAGTGTGCTCAAAAACCTTGGACAACCTATATGTTCTTGGACTGTAACTCTTAACACAGCTAGTGATAAAAGCCCCTGTGAGTTGCAGTACAAGAATACCCAAAGTTGAGAACCACTGCTCTATGGTATATATGCAGAACATTTCCATGTGCTCAGATTCATGGGACAATCATGTATGTACACAGGAGATGAGTGACAATTTAGATATTTTCACATTTCTCACTGCATTAGCAGTGTTTGTTCATCTGCCTATAATCTCAATCATGTCCCACTGCTGTATTTTTTTTTAATTTTTGGAAGATAATTGTTCTGTTGCTATGTGTTGTCAAGATGGAACTGATTTATAGTGACCCTATTAGGGCTTTCAGGATTACTGAGATATTTAACAAGTGGTTTTACCTGTTCCACTCCCCCAATGAGTTTCTGTGGCTGATGGGAATTTGCACACAGGTATCCTGCATCCTAGTCCATCAATGTTTGCACTACATCAGGCATGTCCAAAGTCAGGCCCGGGGACTAAATGCGGACCAATTTCACATTTTGAGTGGCCCACAGCTTCTCCTCTCTGCTGGCTCAGCCTGTCATGCATCCCCACCAGCTGGCCTCTCCCCATATGGATGGAGATGCCAGCTTACAGATTTACGGTTTGCCTGCCCTCCCTGCCTCCATCCGTCCACCAGCCACCTGCCCAGCCTACCCACCCCCGGCTCTGTTGCTGCAGCATCCTCCCCAACTCCTTGCATGTCCTAGAGGCTTGTCCAAAGTCTGGCCCAGGGACCAAATGCAGCTGAATGGTCGGCCCCCACACATTTTCACCTCACCAAATCTGGCCCTTCTTGCAAAACGTTTGGACTCCCCTGCACTACACCATGCAGAAGTCAGTAAAAAGACTGTAGGGACATCTGCATCAAATCTTTGCTTGATTATGAGGGGCACTGGATCATCTTTGGCCAGTTGTCATCTATTATTAGCCTGAGGAGATCGCATAAACCTACATACAGTACCTTTAGAATCTTGTAGGAAAGTAGGAATGTAGATATTACTGGCAGCTAGAGTCTTCTAAGTTTTTGATGTTTGTGAAAGGACATGTCAGAGAGAACAAGGCAGTGATGTAAGACACAGTACTGTATCAATGTCTTGTGCTAATTTGAAACAGTCTGCCTAATTACTGATGCAAGTCTGCAGTGCACAATTGTAATTAGACCATAGGATTGAGTTGGGCTATTCTGACAACAGCATTTCTACCTAAGGATACTCTGAAGGAAAAGTTTTGGGAAATCTGAAATGAGAACTTCTTGCATGGTAATAGCATGAAATAATGGATCTGTAGCAATATCGAGGAATATCAGGCAACAAATTGAAATATAAGTGCTACAGAAAATGATACCACAGGTCCAAAAGATGTGTGTGTGCATGTTGGGGGAAACGACACAACAGCACATCAGTGTGAACAAAATGATAATAAGGAAGAACAAAGCAGAATTGCATAAGACAATAAGAGCACCCTTGCTGAGCTGTTAAGCCAGCGTAGCACCTGAGATTCCTGGATTTGTTCTGCAGGAATGTTTTGCCACCCCTTGAGTGAGTCTTTATGTGACTGTGAGACTGACTGGGGCAGCATCCCTGGCAGCATGATCTCATTGCCATGGCACTGCAGCAATGATTCTATGGCACTTTGCGGGGGTGGATGTTGCTGTGGCAACTAGAGTTGAAGCTTTGGCAGTGTGAGGGGGTGGTTGCAGTAGTGATGAGAGAAGTTACTCATGTAGCAGTACACAATGACTTTGTGGAAATCTTGCAGTGTTTTATGATGACATACCGCAAAAGAATGGTACATTAAGGAGGCACAATACACTATGGACACAAGACACTAGTAGCACCATGTCTTTGGAGCTGGAATGTGACAATCCATTAATGTGAAAGATTATCGTGAGAGCAGAATTTTATATATTGTCAGCAAATTAATATTTGAGTGCAGAGCCTTATGCACCCAAAAGCACCAGTTTCTATGTTCAAGAGAGCCTTAAGCAATGCTGATCCCCACTTTCCCCTAAAACAAACCAATGAAAAACACCTCTTTAGGAAAGCAAATCCGAAATAGTCCAGTTAGGACTGGACATGTTCTGTGAATCACCAAATACTAATCAGCTGCTATGAGAGAGAAACACACAGAAAACTCAATGAAGGGGCAGAAACTAGGGCAGGGGTCCTCAAACAATGACCCAGGGGCCGGATACACCCCCCAGGGTCCTGAATCCAGCGTACCGGGCATTGCAGACCCCCCTTGCCCCCCTTGAGTTGAACTCACTGTGCCCTCCCCTACCCCCTTGGAGCCGCAGGAAAAGCAGGGCTGGCACACAGGCCAGCAGGCAAGGAGAGTGGCACTGGGCTGGAGGGGGGGCGAAGTGGGTCGGGCCTTCCCTCTCCCCCTCGGAGCCACACCAGGGAGCTGCAGGGTGCAGAGTGTGGGCCACTGGAGCCACTGTGTGGGCCCATTGGGAGGAGGAGAGAGAAGAGGAGGGGGGAGGGTTGCCTGAGGTGCTTACGTGAAGGAACCAGTTTTGCACCGGGGAAAGCCTAGTTTTTTCTCCCCTCTCCTTGAGGGCAGTATTGGTGGGTAGGGAAGGGAAGGTGGGCTGGCGGGAGCGAGCAAATGAGGCAGTTGGTGTCGGTGTTCCCCCTTGGCAGCTCGGCCTCTTCCTTCTTCTCCATGCATGGAGGTCGTGGGGAAGACGACAATGGCACTGCTGCTCCTGCTCTTTTCAGGATTCACCACCTGCATGATCCCCCGCTGGCTACCACCACGGCTTGCCCCAACCCTCCCCACTCAGTTCCCTCAGGGCCCCCATGGCCACTGCCACTTCTTGCCTCAACCCTCCCCCTCCCCCTCAGTTCCCTCACCACCACCGCTTGCCCCAACCCTCCCCTCTTGGTTCCCATGGGCACCCCAACTCTGCCACAACCACTTGCCCCAACTCTCCCCCCTCAGTTCACTCAATCCCCACAGGTGCCGGCGCTGCGCAGCCCCCAACAGTTCTGAGGGACAATGAACCGGCCCGCTGTTTACAAAGTTTGAAGACCCCTGGACTAGGGCATGGATGGTCAAAACAATAAACAGGAAAACTGCTAATGGGTGTTGTTGGAAGTGTCTGTGGTGCTAATGTAATCTGCATATCTCATTTACTGCTATTTAGCTGTTCCAGGTTCTACTTATTTTATACTACTTAGTTTCCAAATTTTGAAAGGTGGGAAAGGAAAGGCTCAGCAGAACAATGGAGGAAACATATGGTGTGAAAATAATTAAACAGGCTGATTTAGACTTGATTTTTGGAAGTGAAACGGACGGTGACAAAAGCAAACACAAAAGGAGCAAGCACTAATTTAGAAGAGGCTGATTTGTTTTGGAGTTTTGTAACTAGGGATAAAAGGCAAAATATAGGAAATCCAAACATTTTGTGCAATAAACAATGTTGACCACTTCAGGGACAGTGAGGGAAGTGGTGAGTATTTCCATATATTGTCCAATGACTGTCTCAATAATGGGGGACTCATTAGCACCAAGGAATTTTACTACCTCACTTCTGTAGATAGGATAATGGCTTTTTGCTCACCCCAAATAGTGCAGGGCTGGACAAAGTATTTTTAAAAATGCTCTCCTGAACTCCATTTCAAAATTATTTGAACATACATTGTATGAGTTTGAAATGTTTTTATAGAGCATTAAAACATAACCAGGAAAATATATATTGTGCTTTTAAAAATAAGGTTTGAATAGCAATGTACTAAAAGTAACTGCAAAACAATCAGCCAGTACTCCATTGAAGTTTGAATACAAGGTCACTAAAAATTACATTGCCTCACAAAAGTATCACTTCCCTAGCAAACTCTCACTTGAATGTGTATAAACAAGTACAGTGGTGCCTCGACTTACGAATTTAATTCATTCTGAATGCATGCTCTTAAATCAAACTACAGTGGTACCCTGTATAAAGGAATTAATTCGTTCCAAATGAAATTATGTTAAGCAAATTTTCCTTTATACAAATTTCCCATAGGAATGCATTGAAAACAGAGTAATCTCTAATTGTGACCATTTTTATGTTGTACGGATTCGGCCCATAGATGATTCTGTTGAGCAAATTTCCAATATTTCTGGATTTTTTTTATGTTCTACAGATTTTATGTTATACAAACTGATTGTTATACAAGAGTCCACTGTACTCTTAAGTCAGGGTACCTATCTAAAAAATTGAAAAAATAAGTTAAAAAATGAAAAAATGAAAAAAAATATTTGTAAGTTGAGCAGACCATATCTAAAATTTGTAAGGCGGCAGTTAAAATGCCAGCATTTTTCTGCTCTTAAGTCGAGCTGCTCTTAAGTTGGGATATCACTGTAATAAGGAAATAGAAAACACTGAGAAAGCAAATTTTCCATGACTCTGAAATTCCTAGAGTGCTAAAATGCAAATAGAGCAAATTAGTATCTGACCAAATTAGTTAACCAGCATGTTGAAATAATGACTTTACAGTCATGACCGGCTCTTCATGACCCCATGTCCATGGAGTTTTTTTGGCAAGAATACTGGAGTGGCTTGCCAGTTCCGACTCCAGGTGCCTGTCACACCTGATAATTCCCTGGTTGTAGCCCATCCAAGTACTAGCCAGGCGAGATCGAATGCACTCAGGGCATCTAAGCAGCTTGTTATGTTCCTAGAATTTTGCTCACTAAGTAAAATCCTATTGAACCAATCTGCTTTTGCAGTAGATACAAGGGAACAAGTCAAAATATAAACATAAGATTTACATCTTTATGAATTTAATATCTTAGCAAAATCATTTGGGGTTTCTATTTGAATTTTTCCTCATTGGTTATAGAAAATTGTAATTTATTATACTAGCAAAATTAAGTTTACTAGCTAACTGTAAATGTAAACAAAATAAATATAAATATAGGCAGGGAAGAGGGACACAGAAAATGATATCGCAGGTCCAAAAGTTGTGTTCCAGCTACAGGGTGCTTCCACAATTTGGCACTGCACAGAGGAGATGTGACAAAAGCAGCTCTACCAATTGCCAACATTGTAATCCTTTTAATCTAATACTTTAAGATCCTGCCCTTAATATATATGCACCCTGTGAATATGAGAAGGTTAACACAATGAGCCCCCTGGCATCTGAGAGCTCGCTCTTGTTCTGCCTCTTTACAAAAACAAAGCAAGTAGTTATTAAATACACTGGTACCTCGGATAATGAATTTAATTTGTTCTCCGAGGCAATTCGTTATCCGAAACATGGTTTCCCATAGGAATGAATGGAAAACCAATTAATCTGTTCCAGAGCCTAGGAAAATGACACAGACACCTGGTGTTTTGCTCAAAACTCTTTATAAAGTGCACTTTAAAGGTACATATGTGATGCAGCCTGGGATGGCTCTTTTTTACTGATGCATGCTGGAAATTCGTTATCCGAGGCAGCCCATAGAGAAAATTCGTTATCTGAGGCAGACCTATACCTAGAGGTAGCCCATAGGGAAAATTTGTTATCCGAGGCAGCCTTATACCTGGAAATTGCAATTCGTTATCTGAAAAATTAGCTATCAGGGGCATTCGTTATCCGAGGTGTTACTGTAGTTGGTTAAGAACTTTCAGAGCTTAGAAAAGTTTTTTTTAACTAAACTGGTCAGTATTGGTGTGATTCCAGAATTATTATAGACTTAAAATTAACTTTTCCATATATAATGACTGAGTACAGTATTTTAATTTAAGAGGGAGACAGGAGAAAATGGGCTTGTTTCTTAAAAAAACTGCACCTGAACGGCATACTGTGAATCTAGCAGAGGAAAACAGTCCTTAGTCAGAAATACCCTGACACCTTTTAATGGATCCTGACCCATAGTATATGAAACAATATTATGGAAATAAGTGGGCTGCTTCGGCTACACCCCCTCCCTTTCTTTCCTGAAGTGCTGCTTTTCTAATAAGAGCTGCATGAGATACAGGCTGTTAGTGAATGCTGTGCCTCCCCAGAGGAGATAAGGAATGGGAAAACTTCATGCTGTATGGCTCTCCTCTCTGCATGTAGTAAAGAAATAGAAACTGCGCCAGAAAATAATAGCAAGCCAGGTATCCACTAGGTTCGCAAAAATGTTAAATTTATTTGGGAAGGAAATTACATGTCAGGGGATCATTGACTATGGGCCTTTTTCCATCTCCGCAGCACTATTGAGGTCCCCCAGGCTTATAGTTCTGGATGACCTCAACATCCATGTGCAGGTGCCAGTTACTGGGCCCACTCTTGAGTTCTTGGAGACCATGGCCTCCTTGGACTTGTCCCAACTTGTCATCGGCCCCACACATGGCGGGCCACCACACCTTAGACTTGATGTTTTCAAATGCACAGAGAGAGCACAGAGAGAGCATGGCCTGATGGTGGCCGACCTTGTGTCATCGCTCTTGGCATGGTTGGACTACAACCTGTTAAAGTGCAGGCTAGCAGTGGCATCCCTTCTGGACCCTTTAAATTGGTCCACCCTCGCAGGCTAACAGATCCCCAGGGGTTCCAGAATGCCATGCATGGGATTCCCGATGATCTGGTTAGAGCGCCGGGTGATGCCTTGGTGGAAGGGTGGCATGCCTCCTCCTCCAGGGCAATTGACAAGCTAACTCCTGAACACCCCCTTAACTACCAGGTCTGTGCTGCTCCTTGGTTTAACCAGGACTTGTGGGCCTTGAAGCAGAATAGGAGGAGCCTAGAGAGCATGTGGAGGCGGGCCCTGGTGGAACATAATTTATCTGCTTTCAAGATTGCGTTGACTATTTATTCTGCTAAGATCAAGGCCTCAAGAAATAACTTCGCTTACCAGATACAGTGGTCCCTCACCTTTCCGCGGTTCATATACTGCGGTCCCGCTATATCGCGGGACCTCAGTACCCCAAAAGGGCTTGAGGGAGAGAGGAAGGAGTGGGGGCTTTTAAAACCTTCCCCTTTCCCCAAACCCTGGGCTCCAGCTGATTGGAACTGGGGTGGGGAAACAAAAGGGTTTTGGCCATGGAGTCAAGCGCTTGGCTCTGTGGCCGAGTCCTTTTTAAAGATTGTATGGCGCTCCCCCCCGGGTGCTGGGAAGCAGCAAGTGATGTTTAAAATTGTGCCCCCCCTGACTTGCATCTGCATATGGCAGATTGTGTCAAGCCCCGCACACAGAACACACAGCAAGCCAAGTTCAGTTCTTTGCCAGGAACTTTAGTTGTAATCCAGATAAAGTACAAAGTAGAGTCCGAGTCAATCCAGAATAACTTACAGAGCCAAATGCCAAGTTCAAGGGAAACAGAGAAACATCGTAGTCAGGAAGCCGGTCCAAGGTCAGGAAACAGAGAACACCGTAGTCAGGAAACAAAGTCAGGATAACACACAGGAACGTGGTGGCAAGGTAAGTGACGCGTTGCTCCCACAGAGGGTTCAGGGTAAACTTGCTAGCTTTATCCTAAAACAGGGAGCACACCCATATCTCTGGCAAGGCTCCTGCTAGAACTCAGGGCTTTCAGATCTAATTCTACGCCTATCATTAAAGATCCTTTCCCTAGCTCTCCTGTTAGTTCTCCTTTGCAGGATCCTGCTCCTAGCCCTTATAGGAGGAGGAGATGTGCCCTCAGCTGCGTCCTCAGACTCAGCTGCCTAATGAGTTGAACTACAAGGCTCCTCCTGCTGCTCTCCAGCATTTAACCCTTCACATTCGGGTTCCATGACAGGCAGAGTCCTGGCAGATTGTCAATGATCTCAGGTTGAGTGGGTTCCCTAACCCCCGCAATAGATGGGGGGGTTACTGTAAGCGAAACACAAAACCATCAGGCTGAATTGTCTTGTATAGTCCACGATTTATCTGAGGTTGGTTGCAGTGATAGGCCTCCCCCTAGTATTTTCTGCAACCACTTTGTGGAATTTTAAAAATCAAAAGTGGATGCCATCCACTGAGACATGGATCTCCAGTTAACAGTAGATCGGGCAGATACTTCCAGTGCATCACCTTGTCCAGCTACTCTGACCAGCTCGATCTCTCAGCGGCCATTGATACTGTTGACTACAGTATCCTCCTGGGAAGGCTCTCTGAGCTGGGGATTTGAAGCACTGCTTTGCAATGGTTCCGCTCCTTCTTGGCAGACCATCCCTGGAGATTGCAGCTAGGGGAGATAGCCTCCACCCATTGCTCCCTCAATTGTGAAGTTCCACAGGGGTTGGCCATTTCCCTACACTCTTTAATATCTATATGAAACTGCTGGGGGAGGTCATCAGGAGGTATGGGGTTTCATGCCATCAGTACGCTGATGACACCCAGCTCAGTATTTCCATTTCTCCATCTGCAGTGGATACCATTTCATCCCTGGATCACTGCTTGAACACTGTTCTGGGATGGATGAGGCTGAACCCAGGCAAGACAGAAGCCCTTGGGGTGGGGGTGCCTGGTGTTGGCGGGTTGAGAAGCTCCTCCAGTTTTGGGGGCAATTTTTCCCGTGCAGTTTGAGGTGGGGAGTCTTGGTGTAATATTGGACCCGGCGCTTGGTATGGAAGCACAGGTAGCATCAGTGGTCTGCTCCACACATTACCATCTCTGGTGGATCGCACAGCTGCGCACCTACCTGGACCCGGGTGCTCCCACTATGCTGGTCCATGCATTGGTAGTCTCGAGATTAGACTACTGTAGTGCTCTTTATGTGGGGCTGCCTTGGAAGTTAATGCAGAGACTCCAGCTAGTGCAGAATACTATGGCCAGACTAGTAACGGGTACTAAAAGACACCATCACATCACTCCTATGCTGGCCACACTGGCTGCCGATCTGTTACCACATTGACTTCAAGGTTCTAATGTTGACATACAAAGCCCTAAATGGTTTAGGACCTTGTAATTTGTCAGAAGGGCTCCTACCACAGAACACTGCCCTTAACATTCATTCCCCACAAGTAGGTCATCTGAGATTCTGACTCCAAAGGAAACCTGTAAGACAACACTGAGGAATCAGGCTTTCTCAGTGGTGGCACCTCAGCTCTGGAATCAGCTTCTCTCGGAGATTGGCCAGGCCCCCATGCTGATGGGTCCTCAAAAAACACCTGAAGACCTGGTTGTTTAGAGTAGCTTTCTCTGGTTATTAACTATTATCTGCTGATATGCTATCATTGCTATTTGTCCCATCTGTCCTTAGCTTATTTTTGGCTTTCTTGATGGTGTTTTAGTATGTATTATTACATTCTATTTTATTTTATTGTATACTGTATATTATTGTTTTATCTTGAATTATTGTAAACCGCTGAGTGGCACTGGTGCTAGATGAGCAGTTTTTGTTGTTGTGTCATTACAGTCGTGACTAGAGATAGGCATGAGTTGAAAAAAAATTACATTTCAGTTTTTCGTTTTTCATTGCGGGTCCGTTTCGGTTCATTTTCATTTTTCATGAATTTTTGAAAAAAATTGCATTATTTTTTTCGTTTTTACCCGCTTTTGTGTGACCTAAAGCATTTCCACGCACAGACGTCCCCCAATGCCCCAGACCAGAGGGAAAACACTAAAAAAACTGATGCTGGCAGAGACACAGTATAGACTACGTACGCAGGAAGGCTGCAAAGGCAGTGGCGGGCATTGTCCAGGGCGTAAGGCAGCCACAGAGTGACTGCACTGCGGGACAGGGGAAGGTACTCACCAAGAGGTACGCATGCACACAGGGAGTCTGCAAGATAAATCTCTTTTTTCTCTCCCCTAAGAGCCAGGTTGCAGCCAGCAGGAACACAGAGACACAAACTTGCCTGGCTGGCCTAAAGTAACAAGTCGCAGAGACAGCAATCCCACCCTAACTTCCACTGCAGACTGCAAGGAGGATGGGGGCTGCTAAAGCTTTTTATGCCCTCTGTGGCTGTCACACCTACCCAGTCTGCAACCTGGGCATGCTATTGGTTGAAACTGTCCAAGAATTTACATGATTCCATCACATGGCTTGCATCCATCTTGTGGCTGGAATCCATTTTGTGTCATCCTTAAAGGGAAAAGAAAAAAATACATCGTGATGGGAGAAAGACAAAAACAAACGTTTTAAGGACCACAACCCCTGATAGGCAGTAATTTCAAATAATTACCACTGCGTTTTTACAGATGTCCAGGGTGTTTTAATACACAAGAAATCAATATTAGGCATCTGGGAGCTATTTTGGGCCAATGTCCCCTAACTCCCCTTAAAGGAAAAAAAAATGCAGCGATCTGAGAAAAGACATAAATGCATATTTTAAGGACCCCAACCCCCCTGGTAGGTATTATCAGGCAGAATAAATAAATATCGCTGGGTTTTTACGAATATCCAGGATGTTTTTTAACATTTAAAAACCGCTCATTTCATTGCACGTCGCCATTAACGAAAACGAAATGTAACAAACCTAATTTTCATGGTTCTGTTCGGTTCGTTCCAATTTCATCACAACTTTCGTTATTCATTTCACTACATAACAAAATGAATAACGAATAACTGAATGAAATTTTTTTCGTTTCGTGCCCATCTCTGGTCGTGACTGAATCTTCATGAACCCATGTATAAATCTAAATAAATGAATAAATAAATAAATTCTTCATGTGTGAGTGTGAGAAGGAAGCACAGAGAGAAGAGAAGGTTGAGTGTGAGCTGTCTGGCAAAGAAGGAAGGAAGGAGCAACAGGAGGAAACTGAAGATGTGGATGTAGTAAAAGGAGCACAAGGTGGAGGAGAACAAGAACAAGATACAGGGAAGACCAAGGAGGTCTTTTGGGTAGATCAAGAGTTGGGAGATTTGAGAGATATGAGATTGACAGGTGAAAGATGGGGCACAAGATGCGATCGCGAGGAAGGTTGGAGAGAATCGTGCGAGGGGAGAGGAGAAAAACGGTTGATGAGGGACATTAGCACCCAGATGATAAAGAGAGACAATCGAGGAAGGACGTTGGAGTGGAGGTGGTGAAGGGTTAGACATGGCTAATTGACATGAGGCCATTACAATGGCCAGCAAACGTACTAGCGAAGAGGGGAAGAGGCAGAGCTATTATGAAGGAGAGAATCCCATGGCCCAATGGGCTCACCACCCATGCTGTGGGAGCCAATGTCTCGGGAGGGGGACACCTCATTAAATACTGTCTCTGAAGAGAGAATGAACCCACCCAGTTTAAGCCCTGTTGGCAATCCGTTTGTGTCAGATGTTATTGTTGTTGAAGAATATGTAAAAGAAACAAGAGCTTCAAAACCAGTGTTTAGTTTTGTTAATAAAAATTTATTAGAAAATATCAACGATGGAATGGACAATCTTTATTTTTCCTCGGAACCCAGACAAGCTGAAAGCGAACCCTCACAGTGAGGCTAATGACATCCAACTTTTTTAAAGCCTTGTGTAAGTCACAATGCATAATGTGTTTCATGTCACCACACATCTTTCACGTATGTTTGATGTAACAGACAAAAAAGAATTTGTCCTCTGGAATATTTCAAGATAAAAACAAAGGTGCACGAATTTTTCTTAAATGAACAGAATAGGAAAGAGAAAGAATGCTCCACCTCACCAAGACTGTCCTCCCAAGGTACAGCCAAGGGACAGAGTGAGTGGAGGCGTCAACTTTGAAATGAGGAAACATATCGCTCATAATACTATTAAATATACCCCAACTTGACGGCGGTCCAAACTTGAGGCTGGCCTGAAGGCTTTGCATTTTGAACTAGAATCTCGACAGCTACCACTAGCCAGGAACTAATGCAAATGCAAAAGATATGCCCTCCTGAATCCAAGATTTCTGAGGCCAGGCAAGTGTTCTGGCTACTACTAGATCTGAAAGGAGCTCAGGCTCCTTCCTTCCAGAACACAATCGACTCCTCCGTTGATCCAAAGCTGCTTCCTTTTTTCTTTTTTTAAAGCAGCGCATGCGATGAGGCAGGCGGAGGAACGAGTCCTTTCGTCGTCAAACGCGTGGGAGGGAGCGATCCTCGTTAATCCGCCGCCAAGTCACCCAGAAATGCTCCAGCAGATCCCGACCAGGCTCCCCCCCCGCTTCGCCCGCCAGCGCCTCGACGTATCCCGAATCCTATCTTATTCCGGCAGAATTTGCCCCGAAAGGGAAGGCGGTTGCTTGAAGAAACGAAACGAGCCCGGGCTAGGAAATTACTCGTGGCGTTATTTCCTTCCCAGGCGGCCGGGCAAGAAGGGGACCAAGCTCCGAGGGGCCTCCCCCGTGAGGAGGGGGGGGAAAAAAAACCCCCACCCCAACGCCCGACTTGGGCGGCCAAGAGGAAACCGCCGGATTCTGACGAGGGCGCCGCCGCGCGCAGGGGACCCTGGGCTCGGCTGGGCGCCTCAGCCAACCTACATCCGGGTCTCGCCCGCTCTAAACAGGCCCTTACGCAACCGTCAGCGGCGGCGGCGGGAGCCACCACAGGCCGGCAGGAACAGGCGGGGAGCGCGCGCGCGGGCGCGCGGGCGCCCCTCCACACCCCCTCCCTCCCTCCCTCCTGCCTGCTCGAGTCCTTGAAGCAGCCGGGAGGAACGAGCGCCTTATCCCCAGCCCGACTCTTTTTTTTTTCCTCGTCCGACGGTGGTGATTGGTTGGCGCGGGTGGAAGGCGGGCCCTGACGGGACCCCGTGCGGTTGGCCGCCGTACAGCGGGCTCCGGGGAGCGCCTCGCGATTGGTCGGGAGGCGGGCCGCGGCTTGGTGCGGGGGGAGAAGCCATTGGCTGGAAAGTAGGTTAGTGGTGCGACGTTCAGTGGCAAGCCAGGCGGAAAGTAGGTCAGGTCCAGGGGTCTCTGCCCTGCGCCCAGCGTCGTTCCCTTCGCTACCGGGCGCTGCCGCTGTGTGTGTGTGTGTGTGGTGGTGGGGCAGTCGCGGGGACACCCCCACCCCCACCCGCGCGCGCCCTTCTTCCCTGCACGGCGAGGAAGGGAGGTGGCAGCGGCGGCGGAGGCAGCCTTTTCCGCAGCAGCCCGCGTTGGGGAAGGGAGGCAGGGGCGGCGGCAGCAGTGACGGCGGCGGCGGCGGCGGAGGGAAGGGGTGAGAGGCGACGGTGGAGGAGATCCGTGCTTAACGAAGCGTTGCGGGCGAGGGGGTGTGGAAATTCCTCTGGGGCGGACCGTGGACCGAGCAAGCCTTTTGGAGGGCTCTGAAACGGCTTTGGGCTGCACCGTTGCTTCGTCCGTGTACAGGTGGGCGGAAAATGGGGTCCGGGGAGGTTGGCACGTGTGAATGGGGATACTCGGGTTGCCTATGCTGACACACACGGGCGTTTGCACCGAGGGCTGGCCTCCTCCCGCTGCCGAGGTCTCCATCCCCAAAGGGCGATGATGGTCCAAACCAATCCCGTCCGGATGCAGAGAGTCTTTTCTCCTCAGGAGGAAGGGGGAAGGCGGGGTGGGGTGGGGTGGGTCTCCGGGTCAGTTCATTGAGAGGATCAGTTCTGGGCTGGTGACAGATTGGGTGTCCTATATGTGCATTTATTTTGCATTTCTTTGGCTTTGAGTCTCCCTTCCTTGCCTCTCTAGGCTGTGTCGCTGGAGTGCTCATTCAGCAAAGATAAGGAAATGGAATTAGATTCATTTCCTCTCAGGTAGAGGGCAGGAGCTGAGCCTGTTTACCCAGAGTTGTTCCCAAGGAAAAGGAAAAGAAAAGACTTGTCCTGTCAGTTCTGTTGTATTTCTTATATTTTGATTCAGACAAAAACCCTATGTCCAGCATGGAATATAGATGATGAAATTCATAATGCAATGCTGTCGTTTTTAAACATTCCAAGCAAAGTTGTTGGTATCCCAGGCTTGGTTAAAACTACACTTAGCTGACCTTTTTGCTCTGTAATGCCTGCACATATTATGAATTATTTTTTCACATCCTAGATGCAAGTCTAGTAATTGTCCTGGGAGAGAAAAAGCTGAATGGAGAGGAGTATTGCTTACTTGGAAACATGTCCTGATTAACTTCCAGTAATCACACACAAAGACTATTGGTCCCATTTTTGGATGCTGATGTTTTTAGCTTCATGATAAAAAAATGCCTATAACAAATGCAAATTTCCAGGTATAGGGCTGCCTCAGATAACAAATGTTCCCTATGGGCTGCCTCGGATAACAGATGTTTCAAAATGCCTTGCAAAAAAGTGTACCCAGGATGCATTGCACCCCCCACGGTTTCTGGAGGGGTGGGAGGAGTTAGAGCGTTTCTTAATGGTGTTTTGGAGCCATTCTGGACATTTTTTTGCTGATGAATTTGGACCTTTCAAACTTGGAAAGGTAGGGAGCTAGTTCTGGGGGTTTGTGTTCCAGCACTGCACGCCTTTAGAGTGCACTTTATAAAGAGGTCTGGAGAAAAAACAGCTTTTTAGCCTTTTTCCGGACCTGGAACGGATTAATTGGTTTCACATTCATTTCAAAGGGAAACTATGCTTTGGATAACAATTTTTTTCGGATAACAAATTGCCTCTGAGAACGAATTAAATTCGTTATCAGAGGTACCACTGTACTTAACTCTATGTTCTTTTCTGACTCAGGTTTATGACTATGGCAAATAGTTTAATATTGCATTAAATGACTGGATTTTCGATCATAAATTAGAACTAGATGCTGGCTTAACGAAAAGCATCAGTGTTGCATTTTTCCTCGTCTTCACAGCATTATTCATTATATCAATGCTTCTAAAAGGCTTGTTGCATGTCTCATTTGAACCACTGCCCCATCACTCCTTTAGTGTAACTTTGCTATGTTGCGTGATACATAATGATGATAGGCGGTTGTCTCCTAGTGTAAAAGGTTTACTTAGCCTGGTGCTAAGAAAGTCTGAATAGCCTTTGGTGTAAAAAGGATTTTTTTTAAAAAAAGATATTCCTGATGAAGTGAGTGTTATAACAAAAACTTTGGAAGAGAACTTGAAATACTTGGACCAAAAAAAAGGCATTTTTTAAAAAAAGTTCTGAACAAGTTACTGTACAGTTATTTAATACATATATCCTGTAGTATTGTATGGGTACACAGTTATTTACAGTGGTTACTTGTAAGCAAGTCCCACTGTATTCATTGGTGTTTACTCACTTGTAAATGTATTTAAGATCACTGCCAAATGTTTATACATGTTAATCTGTATTACAAATCAAATGCGATATGCATTGTTATCCTGCAATAGAAATATGTTATACAGTATTCAGTAGGTATAGCTTGAGGACTGTGGTCTATTTGATTGTGTCACTAATCAATAAATTAGTCTAACATTCAGTAGATATGGTACATCCACTTAGCAACTTAACTTTTGGTAATTTGTCTCTGTTTTCTTTTCCAAATGACTTGTAATGGTAAGGGAAGTAGTATTTAATTAACAGTGTTAATACTTAGCATTCATGTAGTATCCTAGGAGTGTTCAGAGTGCTTCATGTCACAGACTCTCAGCTGTTCTCATAGTGCTTATCTTGTACAGTATTTGTTATTATCACCATGCTGTAGATGAGTTGAATACTACAAGCAGTAGCTTGCCTACAGTAATTCTCTCATTTTATGGCCAGTATATCTGAATGGTGAACTTCCTAATTCATACCTTAGCTTTGTAAGGAGTATGTTAATGTATTTTTACTTTCATAAATCTATATTTCCTTTTGTGTTTTAGAAATATCGGATGTCATAATTATGGAGCTCTGACATTTACTTGATTTAAAAAAATTAAGATGGTGATATTTTGTGTTCCAAGTGCTTGAACTATAAGTAAATTGCATGTGGCATTTAAACAAAATGAGCTGGGCTCTCTCGGTGTTGTTTTAGATCCCTCATGCTTCCCTTCACCTGCACATACATAAGGCTTCTAAACGTAATTGCAGAAGATCCAAAAGGGTGATTTGGTGAACGATTATTGAACCAGGAAGAGTGACTGTGAAGTATATGAAAATACTCATCAGGTCATAGGATAAGCATGAGATCCCCCCCCCACCCCGAGGCTAAACCTGCTATATATAGAGAATGCTGTGATATTTTTTGGTCACAAAATTGTTTTGTGTGTCCACAAACAGAAAGAGAAGTTGTGTTTGTCATCAAAGAGCTATTGTAGCAATTAAGAATTTAGTTTCTTTTACTGTATAATAGCGGCCGTGTGGTATTTCTATATGCTGAACATAGAACGAAGCACACTTAACTAGCAGTAACTTATTAAAGCTATTGTCCTAATGATACTTGCTGAAAAGCACCACTTAGCATCTACAAAGTCCCTCAGTAGAAATTATATCCAAATTAGTATGATTATTATGATGAGATTTCAAGCCTTACTTGGAACTAAGAATTATTTAATTTTTTGAAATAAGAGCAAATGAACAAAAAGCCTTTCACTGGTAGTTCTTATGCAACATTTGATACCTTGAGCCTCCAGATGGAGTGAAATTGGCAGAAGGTGACTATACTGGTGTTCATATAAATATTTACATTTTGCGTACAAAGCTAAATGACTGCTTTGGCATTTCACAACAGGTCACACATATTTAGCAAGAAATGTAAAATTATAAATCTGTGCATACTTGCTTGTTCCACTGAATTTGGAGGGACTTGTTTTTCTCAGAAACAATGTATAGGACTGTGCTGTTAAAAATTGGGCGAGTTAAGATCTTCAAGTGGTCACGTTGTGTGGCATAAGCCATTGAAAGTAGGGGCAGTGTTGAACTTGAATAAGGAAGCCAACTAGTCTCCATCAGCCTTCTAGTGCTTAGCTAACATAGTGAGGAACCCAAGAACACAAAGAGCATACTTTAAAAAAAAAAGGTTGTTCTGTAAATAACATGGTAATGGGTTAGAAGGCATTGTGTGTCACCATTGCTGCCACAGGCACAATCCAGTAAGTGCCCAACATATTAATGCAACCACATCCCACACAGCACTCACAATAGCAATAAAATGTTTTGGTTCGAGTGCCAAGAAAATACAGTATTCTGCAACAAAAATATTACCTTTAGGGTAAATGTCTGAATCCTATACAACAAAGATCGTGTGTCTGCATGATGTTATAAACTGATCATTTGAGACATTCATATTTTTTTGTGATCAGTAGTATTTATTTTCTAGCAATTGTGTTCAGGACTGGTATACAAACACAAAAGGACAATCCTAGCACTGTGATTAGGTTTTCTGTTTGTTTTTACTATACAGTTACACTAGTCATAAAATATATTTCTGTTTGATTTAAAATAAGCACAGGTTCTGGGTTATAATTAACAGGGATAATTATAATGAAAACAAAATGCAAATACCGCAACTGTAAAGATATTAGCCCCCCCCTCTGTTTTACATCTGCCACCGCCACCGCCACCCCCAGTGTGGTGTAATTGATCAAGTGACATATAAGAACCTAGGAAAACTGGGTTTGAATCCCACGGCTGTGGAAACTGACAAGTGGGGGTAGAGCTAATAAAACCATTTTTAAGTAACTCACTTATTCTGCAAGTCATATTGTGTGTGTTGTGACCAACTCTTCGTGACCCCATGTCCATGGAGTTTTCTTGGCAGGAATACCGGAGCGGTTTGCCAGTTCCTACTCCAGATGTCTACAGCACCTGGTATTCCCTGGTGGTCTCCCATCCAAGTACTAACCAGGGCTGAACTTGCTTAGCTTCCGAAATCAGGTGAGATTCGGGCATCTAGGCAGCCATGCAAGTCATATTAGGCTTGCTGTAAATCAGTTCTGACCTTGATAGCACATAACAACAGTTACAGTTCAAGCTGCAAACCTTCACCTAATTGGAGGAGACTAGGTCCGAGTGAACTCAGTGAGACTATTTCTAAGTACAGTGGACCCTTGTATAACAAACAGCTTGTATAACATAAAATTTGTACAACATAAAAATTCCAGAGATAGGGGAAATTTGCTTAACATAATTGCCTATGGGGAAAATCCGTACAACATAAAAATGGGATTACTCCATTTTCAATGCATTCCTATAGGAATTTGTATAAAGGAAAATTTGCTTAATATAATTTCATTTGGAACGAATTAATTCCTTTATACAAGGTACCACTGTACACACATAAAACACTCCATTGGAATGTTGTTGCATGCTCCAGAAGTTCTATAATTCTGATGTCCATGTCAAATACTCTTGAAAGTCAAGAGGTTTCTATACATGTAGCTATAGGTTTTAGATACTCTTGTTGTTTGTGTATACCTAGGTATTGAAAATGCTTTTTTCTCTCATATTCTACACACAACTGTTGTGTATACAGTGTACCCTTGTATAACAAATGGTTTGTATAACATAAAATCTGTACAACATAAAAAATTCCAGAGATAGGGGAAATTTGCTTAACAGAATCGCCTATGGGGTGAATCCGCACAACATAAAAATGGTCGCAATTAGGGATTACTCTGTTTTCAATGCATTCCTATAAAGGAAAATTTGCTTAACATAATTTCATTTGGAACGAATTAATTCCTTTATACAAGGTACCACCATAGGGAGAACGGGAGAGAAGCACATTTATTTTCTTTACCAACACTGCAGTAGTGGATCTGTTTGATTGTTTAAAAGAGAATAGTTGTACAAGAAGCAGAGTAAAATAGCCTCTGGCATAAGGTCAGGGACCTGGTGTACCAAAGAAGACATAGAAGTAGGCAGGTGTGGAAACATTAAGTGGTTTTTCTCACTTCAGAAAAAGCTTGAAAAAGCTTAACTCTCACTGAGGTAAACAGAAAAAACCCCACCCAATACAAAATAGCCATTCCCCTCCCCCTCTCCCATCCTTGATACTGATGGTGTGTGGTACAAATCTAACGTTATCTCCACTGTTATTTATCTTATGTATAGAATTATGAAGCCAATTGGATTTCATTGTTATAAATTATAGCTATGCTCTCTTATACAGCTCTTTTAACATGCAGGTTGATACTGTCTGCCTGTGAGACCTTTATTTTGTCACATCCTCATTAAGAACTCTCAGCTGCAGAACCACCTAAACTGGTAGTAACCGATCAGGTTAGATATTATGCTATATTGTTGTTAGTCTGTGGAACTCCCTGCCACAGGATGTGGTTATGGCATCTGGCCTGGATGCCTTCAAAAGGGGATTGTAGTCTGTGGAACTCCCTGCCACAGGATGTGGTGATGGCATCTGGCCTGGATGCCTTCAAAAGGGGATTGGACAGATTCCTGGAGGAAAAGTCCATCACAGGTTACAAACCATGACGGAGATGTGTAATCACCAGGCTTAAAACTGGGGTACTTCAAGGGCCAGATGCAGGGGAGTGGTATCAGGAGAGACAGATCTCATATGCTCCCAGACGCATTTGGTGGGGCCACTGAGATACAGGAAGCTGGACTAGATTTGCCTTTGGCCTTATCCAGCATGGCTCTTCTTATGTTCTTATCTTCAAAGATACCATGTTTTCCCGAAAATAAGACACTGTCTTATATTTATTTTTTCTCAAGAAAATACACTAGGGCTTATTATTAGGGGATGTCTTATTTTTGGGCAATCTTCCCTCCATCTCTCCCTCCCTCTGGTCGGGAGGTGGAGCATAGTTGTCAAGTTTTATCTGTCACTGCCTGGGACAGGAGGTGCAACATGTTTGTGCGCCCAACGGAGACAGGAGGATGGCAAGAGAGAGAGAGAGAGAGAGAGGCAGCAAGGCAGGCAACGTGCTGTCCTGGGTTCAACGGGTGAGCGAGGAGGCAGCGGCGAAGGAGTGAGTGACAGGCAAGTTCGCCACACCCATCACTAGGTCTTATTATCAGGGTAGGGCTTATATTTAATGCATTAAAATCCTGCTAGGGCTTATTTTTTGGGTAGGTCTTATTTTTGGGGAAACAGGGTAGTTTTTTTTTAATTAAGAAAAAATTATGTTGTTAGTTGTTCAGATTAGGAGAGTATGCTGATTGAGCAAGTTCTTGGAAATAGAATTTATTCATAGTCAGCAGGAAGCTTACCTCACAATTCGTAAGAAGGCATCCCTCTTGCTTGCTCCATGAGCTGTATATGGTGTTAACCAAAGTTCTGATATATTGAATTTGACATCTTATTTATTGAATGTGTGTATTCTGAGATAACCAGTGTGGTTTGATGGACAGAATGTTAGCTTAGGACTCAGAAGCTTGGGTTCGAATTTCCATTTAGCCACAGAAACACACTGGGTTTGCATATATGGAGATGGTAGAATCAGTCCTAAAATATCTCACTTACCTTGAAAGCCCTATTAGGATCACTATAAGTTGGTTCTGACTTGATGGGATCTAACATACTGGAGTGTAAAATGAGCTTCTGTTGCATGTAGGAAGCCACTGGTTTAATATGTGGTATGTAACTAGCTGCAGGGCTGAAAAAGGAATGTTTGAGGCGTTTAAGACCTGCTAGGAGTAGACACACTAGGCTAGATTCTCATTCACTGCTGTGATATAAGGTGTCTTCTTATGTTCAGTGAGAGAATCTGTGTATCTTTGTTGTGCTCTTTTAATATTCTTGTAAATAGTTGGTGGAAGGGTGGGATACTCATGCAATAACTCCTATTCAAAGATACACATGCTTCTATTTGGGACTTTGTGATATTTAGTCAGATTATAATGAGAAAGACAGATTAGACAGTGTATGATAGTTGGGTATCAACAACATAATATCTATGATACTAAAAGTAGAACAAACATATTTCTGACCTTTGCTGTAAATCTGTGGGAGAATGTCATCTCCTTTGCAGTGCTTTGAGTGACAAGTAATACCTAAAACCTAGCATTGAACTCCATAAACTCTTTAATGATGGAGCAAAAAAATGTGTAGAGCTGTAAAAATAGTTGATGAATTTTCCTGTGTTCCCCTCCCCCCTTTTATCAGTGTGTAATGTTGCAATCGTTATGTCCTAAAAGATTACTTCAAAATTACCAGCTACTTCCAATAATCTTTTTTCATATTCAGCTGTAGTATCTCTTAGTTGCTATACACAGATTTAGTAACCTTTCTACTCTCCTGCTATTTGAGAAGCTTGGTATTAAGAATGGTAACATCTGAGATGTTTCCAAGTCAGCTGCAGAAGCTGGAACAGCTTGTGATATTGGTTTGTTGCCACATTGTAGTGTGTTGGGGTAATTTCTAGTAGGAAAGATGCCAATGGGCTACTCCTAGAGCAAACAGTATTGCCTGTGAATGACACATCCTATTCTAAAGCTCTTGTAACTTCATTCACAGTTCATTGAAGCTTAGTCACAACCTAGTCGCGCATAGGTAGCCCAATTCTATGTTTATTCAAATGCAAATCCTATGATTTAAATGCCACATGTTTATTTCCCTTCTGTAATGTTACTTGAAGATAATGGGTGATGGTTTTATTGAAACTTTCTCTCTAACAGGTGCTTAGAATGCCTCCCAAGGAGTACTGATTGTTCTGATTTTTGTTCCACTATAATGACAGGAAATGTGTACAGATCAATATAGACATGTAGTATCAGCTTACCAAAGGCTGCAGCCCTATGTAGTCTTAGGGCCTAGCTACAATGGAGTGGGTGACTTTGTTTTGGTTTTTTCTTTCTTTTACTTAACGTTAACATGGGAGCAATGAATTTGACTACAGTAGCATCTGTGTGCATGCATTTAACCTATCCTATGCTACCTGTGCCTTCCACATCTTCTTCCCTACAGGCTATTTGTATTTGCAGGAAATATACATTTGGTGACCACTATATCCTCCTTCTGTTTGTTTCTCAGGATCACAGTGTTTTGAACCTTTTTCATTTTTTTAAATTAGGAAAAGTCTAAATAGGCCTTATTTGGCATTTGTTTGGAAGCAAGTGTCTACTGAAATAATAGTAGCTTTCATCTCTGTAAATTAAACATTTTATTCATTTATTTAAAATAATTTTGACTGCCTTTTCCCACCCAGAGTAGATTTTTTTGCTATGTAGGCAGTATAGAAATCCAATGAATGAATGAATGAATGAATGAATGAATGAATAAATAAATAAATAAATAAATAAATAAATAAAAGGATACAAGGAAGTTTACAACAATTAAGAGGCAGTATTTAAGATTAGACAATGAGTATATAATACCAAAAGGAACAGTAGACACTTGCTTCCAAACAAATGCCAAACAAGGACCAGCATGCACAGAAGAGACCAGTCCTGCCTGTCCTCAATCCTGGCTGTCCCAGGCAGCAGGATTCAAGCCACTGCTCCCCCTCGCCGCCGCCGCCGCCACCCGGCTGTGGCAAGGAGGGGCGGCAGCTCCCTTACCCAGAAGGGGGCTGAGCAGACAAGGGGTCATCCCTCGTCCACTCAGCCCCCAAACACCGGCACACACCCTGCAAAGAGCAAGCAGTGTGCGGAAGTGATCGTTTTTAAAACACCCATTGGACAGGCAGCAAAAGCCATTTTCCAAAGACATGAAAGGGCTTTTGCTATGGGCACGGTGGTTGAAGCAATGCTTTTTCATCCAGTGCACCCGGAAAGCAGCCAGGGATGGGGGTCCATGCCTTTTGATCCCCATTGCCTGCCTGCTTTCCAGGCACACTGAACAAAATGCACTGTGAATTACGAAAAACTTGAATTATAATGGAAAAAAGCATAGGGGCTGCAGGGCTGTCAAAATCATGTGGGTGTCACAGCCAGGTGATTTTGAGAGCTAGGATTTACCTTCATAATCCAGTTTTTTTTTTTTTGTAATTCAAGTCATTCTTAATTCAAGGCCTCACTGTATTTTAAATACCCATTTGGCAGCCATTCACTGATGGAAGAAAAAATCTTTGCCTACTTGCAGAAGGACAGTAAATATGGGGGTCAGCCTTCTGTGGGAAGGCATTTATATATTTATAGACAAATTCACTACTGATTTCCAATAATGTAGAAGACTCCAAGGCACTAATACTGCTGGAACAAGTTTAGATAGCAGCAAATGCTAATGCTACAATTGTACATACTACCATTCAGTTGAGAGTGGTAAATCATACCAAGCCTTCAGGGTGGAAAAGGGTAAAAAAAAGATCATCAAGTCAATTTTATTTGTCTACAAACCATCCATAAAAAGCTTTTCTTGTCATTTTAAAAGTTTGATTCAAAGTTACAACCATCCTCATCTTAAAACTGCACAGCTGGAATGGACCCCGTGTATAATCAAGTCCAGCTCCGGTTGTGAAGGCACAGTGGGGAAATCAAAACTCGCCAACCTCTGGCTCCACAGTGAGATGCCTAAACCACTGAGCTATCTAGTTAATTTAGATTATGACAATGGATCAAATTAAAATGCACCCCTTCCCGTGGAAATGGTTGGAGCAATAAGGTCTCTTAATGTATTTGGACATCAAATCTCAATAGTTAATTAGCAAATGAGTCTGATGGTATAATCAGGAAGTCTGAGTCCGCCTTTATTGAATGGAAGTTGCATTCTCTTCAGAGAACTTTGGAATGGTGTGGAAATGCACATAAATGTTTGAAACAAGGTACAATGGTACCTTGTATAAAGGAATTAATTCATTGTAAATGAAATTATGTTAAGCAAATTTTCCTTTAAACAAATTCCCATAGGAAAGCATTGAAAACAGAGTAATCCCATTTTTATGTTGTACGGATTTGCCCCATAGACAATTCTGTTAAGCAAATTTCCCCTATCTCCGGAATTTTTTATGTTGTACAGATTTTATGTTATACAAGCTGTTTGTTATACAAGGGTCCATTGTATTAATTTTATAGAAGCATTTTGAAGGTATATAAAGAGAGAATGCATAAAAGAATACACTTCCCCCTTCAGTAATGGTAAGATCATGTAGAGCTCTTACTGCTATAAAGCATAAACACACACAACATAGAGTAGTTCCCTCTTTCAGAGTTCTCTTCCATAGTGTTGACCATCCATTCCATACATTACTGTGTGTAGTGAATCTTAATGATCCTTATGACCCCCAGATCTTTTAAGTTGAATTAGAGATGTTGTGTTTGGAAGCAAGTAAATCACTGTGACACCAACACTGCTGTTGAATCCATGGGGTTCTGGTTGGTCAGGGGCATTGCATATATTGAATGGGAAACAGAAAAATCCACAAATAATACAGGCTGGATTCCCAGAATGGTATAGTAGATAAAGTGAAAGACTAGGACTCTGGAGAATAGTGTTCGAATCCCCACTCAGCCACAAAAAAGGACTGGGGGAATGGAACAGGTAAAACCTCTTCTTAAATATCTCACATTATTCCAGGCAAAAATTAAAAAGGACAAAGCCAATTAAAATAAAAAAGTGGCACCTTAAAGACTAACTATTATATTTTAATGTAAATTTTCGTGGATACGTCCACTTCTTCAGACATACAGTAGCAGAATGATGTATATAGTATAATATACAATAGAATATCACTTACATACCAAATATTCATTGGCTGTTGGATGTGTGGTATCCAACAGTGAATGAATTATTTGGTATGAAACTTATATTCCATTATATATTATTTTATACACCTCATTCTACTGTTATATGACCAGAGAAGTGGATGTGTCCATGAAAGCTTATATGAAAATATAATAGTCTTTAAGGTGCCACATGTTTTTGTCTTTTTTTGTGGTGTGTGTTTTTTTTTAATTTGTCTGGAATTCTTGTACTGACTCACACGGCTACCTCTTCCAAACCTTCATATTGTTATGAAAATGCGCACACAGATGTTTAAGGTGCAGTATGTGTAGTTTAAATGAAGTTCCAAGGTGGAGAACTGCAAACTTGAACAGGTAGTTTGTGCTGTGATGGTACAATGCTTTACTTCAGGATATAGAGAATCAGTTATCTTTCTCCTTCTCTACAAAGTACTGCCAGTCAGTCAATGGATTTCCCATTGTCTTTTATCGAAGCACAGATGTTCTGTTTTGGGTAGGAATAGAAACAGCTAGAAACATGGTGATGCTTATGTCAGAAAAGCTGGATGATACATTAAGGGCACATGTTGGGTTAAGCAAGTCAATTGAATCTAAACGTTTGTGAAGCCTGTGTCTTTTGATGCCATAAAGATGTTTTGTTACTGTTGAGTCATTCCTCCATGGGTAGATACATACATGAAATTCAGCTGTGCTGCTACAGTCTACCAGGCACCAAATGCTCGTCTGTAGGATTACCTTTCAGGATATATTTGATTTAAATTTTTAAAAATTAAGATTTTTTTCATGATATAAATATAGTTGAACAGTTAAGTGATTGATTTTTAAAATTTAAATCATTATTTAAACCAATTTGATTTTTTAAAAAATAATGATTTTTATTCACTCTGTTGCCTATGTTGCTATTCTATGTTAATATTCAGATCACCTTTTCAGGAAATGTGTAGATACACTGTGGGAAATACGTGAATGCTTTTCTCACATTAAACTTTGCTTCTGAAGTTCTGAAATGTTTGATAATGAATTTCTCAGAGGCTTCTTGAAAGAAGGTTGATTGAGATCTCATGATGGGATCATGGTCTTTATTGACTTTTGGGAGTCAACAGTATCATTTTATTAGGTTCAAAAATACAGTTTTGAAAGACTTACTGAGAGGCTCTTAGAGGGATTTATAAATCATACTTGACCCAGATATCTTACTTAGAATATCAATGGAAAGCCACAAAAGTTTCAACAGTGTGATGGGATCCAGTGGAAAAATAAGCATACGGTGGAGTCCAATAGCAAGCCAGAGTGCACGACATTTTTTCTGCCATGCACCCAAAACTGATCATACTTTTGTCTTTTACACAGATAGAATGATAATATACTTTGGCATCTTCAACACAAACATTTGTCAGTGATTGGAAGCTGTTGGGATTTACCCTAGACTAGAACAAGTGAAATCATGTAAAATTATGGTAGTAAAATAAAGTACTGGTTCTGTCCCTGGAGTGCAGTGACCAGACATGCAACCAGTACCTTATTTATTAGTTACAATTTGCTCTGCGATTTCACTTATTGGGATTTTGGCCAATGTGTTGTGAATCATGCGGGTGAAGTGGGTTAATACAGAAAAACTCTGTCATTTGAAGAAGGAAGAAGACAGTTCCTTCCCTTCATCCTTTTGTTTCAAACCAAATCTGATTGCCAAGAGTAGATATCTCGAGCCAACCCATAACTCCTAAACATGATGTGACATCTGTAAACAATGTAATGTGCCTTTTTGCACGGTGCATGTGCTAATGATGTAAATTGTCTTCTTCAAACATGGAGTGTTGTGTCATTAAAGTCGTGACTGACTCTTCATGACTCCATGTCCATGGAGTTTTCTTGGCAAGAATACTGGAGTGGTTTGCCAGTTCCTACTCCAGACACCCACAGCACCTGATATTCCCTGGTGGTCTCCCATCCAAGTACTAACCAGGGCCGACCCTGCTTAGCTTCCGAAATCAGGCAAGATTGGATGTGCTTAGGGCATCTAGGCAGCTGATTGTTTAAACATAGTGGAGGCTTATGTGAGTTCTTCTAACCAGAATTATTGTAAAGATGTTCAATAGCAAGTGTTTTTCAAATACAGTACAGTCCTTTTTTACAATTCCAACTGACATATTGAGGATTACGGATGTGTTAAATCCTGCTTGTACACGCCTGGCGTCTCTTTCTCCCCTACTGCTACTCGTGATGGCATCACATTTGTATGAGTAGAGGAGAGGAAGGAAAAGGCTATGTAGATGAGAAGGAGAATAAACTACAGCAATCTCAGAAAGAAGAGAGCGTGAGAGAGAGCTTCTCGGCAGACTAGAACACTTTTTTTTAATTTCTCAGTCTGAGAGTTGTTCCAATGGATGTGGGTCAAAAATACTGTCACAGCATTTTGCTGCTGCTGCAATAGAGCATTCAAAAATGCATGCTATGCATGGATTCCGGCTTTATTTTAGCAGAATGCGTTTTATACGTTGCCCCTTACTCTATTGGTAGGAAGCAAACAGGTGACTTGGTAGGATGGTTAGATGCAAGCACATGGATGTTTATGTGCTTGCTTAATGAAGCCAAGGGCATTGAGGCAGAATAAGGGATATAGCCCATATTACTGTATATGCTCGAGTATAAGCCGGGTTTTTCCAGCCCTTATTTTTGGCTGGGGGAAAAAACACCCTTGACTTATACTCGAGTCAATAAGTTTTCCCAGCGGGCTCTCCTGTAGTTGGAATATTGTGCAGGATGGATGGAGACCAGGAAGCATTTAATTCAAGGCAGGGGAGGGGAAACTTTGGCCCTCCAGATGTTATGGCATACAACTCTCACAGGCCAAAGGTTACCCTGCCCTGATTTAAGGTAAGTAAAAGTTTCTCCTATAAGAAATTATAATAGTGTGTCATCAAACAGTGACGCTTCCCAGAAGTTTTTGGGGGAAACAGCATGCACAGAAGTGGTTTACTAGTCCCTTCTTCTGGGGGCACCCAGGGATTGTGCAACTTGCCCAAGGCCACACAGTTTTTCCTCTTCTCCCAGGAGGTACAGTGGACAATTGAATTCCCAGCTTGGTGGCTTTGCAGCCAGGTACCTAAACCATTGAGCTATTGAACCAGGGGGACAAGGGGACGTGTTTGGAAACCTCAGATTGGGGCACAGTATTTTGCTCAATACTGTATATCCTGGTGATCACTGAAATTATAGATGCGCAATACCAGAAGTCACCTAACTGTATAGGTTCTTTTAAACTAGATAATTTTTTCCACATCCCCAAAGCTGCTCTCGTTATTTATTCAATTTCAAAGAGAATTTCCTGGGTGGGGTTTTTTCTCATCATGAAGAACTATTAAAAGCCTGACTTGTATGTCAGAAGAAAACTTACGTTTTGGTTATTTGGAAGTATCACATTCCTTAATAAATGGTTTGCATATACAGTACTCTGTCCTCTGCTCTGCATTCTAACTAGCAGCCTAGGTTGCTCATACTTAAATGGTTTAAGTTTATATTATTTGTGGAGAGCACATGCCA